>JAPQVY010000068.1:33863884-36352568 GCA_028535165.1 Quercus tomentella | reverse complement strand
TATATATATATATATATTCATTGAAAGGTTAATTAGCGATATGCTTAATATAATTGTGTGCTTGTCTCCTTATTTTGATCAATTGCTTATTGCACAAAATTTTGTGCACTAGACGTTTTCTCTACACAGCTTTCTACAACAAAAGAAGTTTACAAGATGATTTACAAGTTTCAGCTAAAGCTCAAAGAAGTGGTACTATAAGTAGATTAACCTTTTTAACCATCGGTGATGTCCCAGTACAATTTATCATAGTATCCCTTAAACGATCATAATTAATGTTATTCATTATTTTGAACTTGTATAAGTAGATTCAACCTTAGCCATTGGTGGTGATATCTCAGTACAATTTTAAATTTTTACCCCCTTTTTTTTTTTTTTCATTTTACGTTGTGCCAAATATTGGAAAATATTTTACACAACATTTTCATATACACTGCCAAACACTGTAAAATGAAAATATTTTCCTGCAAATATTTACATCGAAACAAACAGAGCGTAACTTACAGAAGATGTAGAACTTCTTCTGTAAAAAGTTCTGGCTGTTTTAGAATATAATCAGCTAAACTTTTTTCTTAGAATCCATGTATTCTTTCTGCTTTTTGGTACATATGAACACAGGATTTGCACAAAGGCAAAATGTTAGGTGAGAAGATGGTGAAAAGTAATCATGTGCCCAACTCTTAATGATTTAGTTAGGCTCTGTTATGTGGTGTAGAATAGAATGGAATAATGGGTCGTTATTTGGGAAACTTGGGAGGGAACGTGGATAAGTCACATGATAGTGGTGTTGTACAAATAGTTATACTCATGTATTTGAGATTGGGATGCAATGTTTAGCTACTAACTTTTTTTTTGATACGTACAATGTTTAGCTACTAACTTGTCAAATGAACTTATTTTTTGAATTGAACTCATACAAAGAAGACTTTCACCTTTAAAATAGTTCCAGTACTTACCAAATGAAAGAAACTTCAATTGTGTGCTTTCCTTCATTAACAAACACAGCATCAAACTCAAGTTTTTATTTTTACTTCTGGAGGGTTCCATTTCAGAAAGGATGACAGCAATTGAAGAAATGGCATTAATATATGTTCTTTGTTGATACTGGAACTCTTACCCTGAATCGTCTGGGTGTTGAATCAGAACCTTATTAAGGTAACAAAGCTGACTCCAAGAGTCTTTTCAATCCTACAATTAGTTTGTACAATAGACCTATAGTTATCTGCACATAGAACATCATGATGTCAACTTTATGTTTATGTTTATTCTTAAATGTTTTTGCCATTGAATCCAGTTTGAAAATTTCCCAAAAATTTGGTTACCTAGACAGATGTTAATGATTTAGTATGTTGGACAGTTGAGTTGAGTACACAAGTTGTTTACCTTCTCATAAGAGCTTTCATTTTTGCTAATTGATAGGCACTCTGTTACCCAATCTTAAATTTCCTCCAATTTTAAGTAGTAATCATGCATGAAATTATTTTCCTTTTTATTGAATTCATTTTACATGTCTTTTAGTTTTTAATTCTGTTCTGTTTTTTTTTTTTTTTTTTTTTTTTTTTTTGTGGTGATTTTTTTATAGATTTGCCTTTTGATTTATGGTTTTATTTTCAACTTTTGCAAAGTTTATGATATTTGGTTTTGTTTCTTTAAGTCAATCAAAACCAGGAATTTCTCAATACAATATAAGCTTTTGAAATTTTTGAGTTTTGAGTCTTCCGACTTTAGAAGTATGGTTGAGGGGAGGAGAAAAAGAATATGCTAGATGAAGATTACAGTGTTACAAGCAAGATTGGACATGATCGGGTCTGGTTAATAGGTGTTGTTTGTGCTATTGTGATGGGGAATCAGTAGATCACCTTCTTCTTCACTGTAAGTTTTCTCACGCCTTATGGTGTGAAGCTTTTGCAGTGTTTGGGATCCAGTGGGTAATGCCGAGATCAATCAGCTCTTTTTTCTTCATGTGGAGAAACTAGTTTGGAAAGCATCTTTCAATTATTTGGAATATGGTCCCAGCATGTTTAATGTGGTTAGTTTGGCAGGAACGCAATACCCGCATTTTTGAAGACAAGGAGAGAACATTAGATCATCAAAAATCTCTCCTCTTTGGTACTCTGTTTCATTGGGCTTGTATTTGAGGGTGTACGAATTGTATTTCTTTATCTGAATTTTTAGTCTCTATTTCCTTTAGTTCATGATTATATTGTATTTGTTTCTTGTTCAGAGTGTTCACCATCATGAACATAATGTTCAATTTCTTTTCAATAAAAGTCTTATTACCTATAAAAAAAAAGTAAAGTTTTGTATACGTTGTTAGGGGTTTTTGATCCCCAGTTGTAACAAAGTTAACAAATTCTTGTCTAAGTAATTAGTTAGATTAATTATGCTTTAGATTTGAATTGAATAACATCACACAAACATGGATCACACATAGACAACCAAAATGATGACCCATGAAAACTAATGAAACAAACTATTTCACAGTTAAAACTTAAAACCTAGGGGATTTAACTGTCAATTCTCAAGGTAACAAATCCACTATAATAGAATTGAAGTTTGTATAAAAGATTTAACCTTAAATCTAATGCTACCTCATGTAGTACTTGTTGCATATGAACTCTTCCCTCATGACTTCAAGAACACCTTTCAAATATTTGTACTAGTAACTTGGATGTAAATTGGATGTTTGGATGTCACCAGATCTTTTGTATGAACATAGGTCTTTGGTTAATGCTTGAAGAGAGTGGAAAATTCCAAATTTGTGTCCATTAATGCGTTAAAAGAGTTTGAAAAATTCTAGATCTATGTACAATTCACTGCTCTCTCGTAGTCAAGGAAAACACGCTCTAGGGCTTGCCTATATAGTGAACTTGATATGCAAGTGCCCTAAATCAAATCGCTGACAGAAAATGCCAAGAATCCAAATTGCTTGATTCTCAATCGGTTGAGATATGTAGTTCAACCGGTCGACTTAAATAACTCTCGACATAGTTGTCAATATTGTACGATACACGATACGTATCATATGTAAAAAGTTCCGTATCATATCGACGTATCGTAAGTGCTTATAAATCGTACGATATAGTGTATGTATCGTATGAATCGTATCGTATCGTATGATACATAAACAAATACTTTAAAATGAGATTTTTTATTAAAATTTATTCTTTTATTTGAATCTAACAAGTTGTTAGACTTGTTTTAAATACAAAATCATTAGGTTACTTAATTTAACCTAATAAAATAACATATTCATAAGTTTTTTTTTCCCCTCTCTTTCTTCTATAAAATTTGGACTACATAGTACACACTTACAATTTACTCTAATATTTACAAATTTATTTTCTATACTATGAGTAAGATATTAATTAAAAATATAATTTTTTTTTTCATTATTGTTATTAGTCCAAGAAACTAGAATGCCAAGAAGAATTTTTTTATTGTTATTATTAAAATAAAAAGAACAAGAAGAGATAGTAAATGTTAATGACGATGAAGAAAATGTTAATGAAGAAATAAATCTACAAAATAATAAACGTGATAATAGCATTGACTTAGATGGGTTGATTAGCCAATATGATGAATATGATGAAAATAAATTAATATTTGGGTCATTTGTAATATATTATCATTTTTGAATTTAAGCAATTTGAATGTATATGTTATAAACATGTGCTAGTTTGATTTATTTAGTTAGCTTGTTAAATATTATTACATAAGTGATGAATAAATTAGTCATTAGTTGAATATATTCAAAATTTATAATGAATATATCCTTTATATATGTATATCTAGGGGTGTTCGCGGTGCGGTGCGGTTTTGGGTCATTTTTAGCACCGCACTTTGCGGTGCGGTTTAGCTAAAACCATAACTGCACCGCACCTTATTTTTGCGCTCACATGTGTGGTGCGGTGTGGTGCGGTGCGGTTTAAAGTTTAGCTAAAACCATAACCGCACCACACCTCATTTTTGCGGTCACATATACAGTGCGGTGTATAAGATGCGGCTTGAATGATTTGAAATTAGTATATATTTCAAATTTTGGGCTTTTTCTACCCAGCCCAAAACTAATTTTTCCCTTTATTTTGGTCCAAGTTTTAAACTATTGAGCTAGTTTTTCTTTATTTTGGGCTGGCTTTCTTAATCAACACTTGCTAGGGTTATCAAACTTTTTTTTTTTTTTGAAAACTAGGACTATTAAACTATTAATAATATATTTAATATTAAATATATTAATATATAGAGAGGATGCGGTGCGGTGCGGTTTTTGCGGTTTTCTTATTATAAAACCGCAAACTGCACTGCATCATGCGGTGTGGTGCGGTACGGTGCACTATTACTTGCGGTGCGGTGCGGTTATGCCATTTTGCGGGCAGTTTTGGTGCGGTTTTTGCGGTTTATGCGATTTGGTGAACACCCCTATGTATATCTATAATTTTTTATAGATTTTATTAAGTGTTTGTGTATCGTATGATACACGATACAATATGATACATGATACGGAAAAATCAAAAATCAATTCATGATATGATTCACGTTTTGACATCTATGACTCTCAATAAGTTGATCTAGTGTCGAAACCCTGTGTAATAGCAGTCTAGTTTCTATATTTTTTGAGTCTTTCACTGTTCTAACCTTGAATTATCTTGTTCAATAACTAACTTCAATACTAATTTAAGAGACAATTTAGATTCTAATTGTTACAATTGTTTATGGTTTGCCAACCTAAAAGATGGACCTAACATACACCTACTATTGGGAATGAAATTTTTTGTCACATGCATTTGCTTTTTTAATTCAATCTCTCTTCTTCTTCTTCTTTCTTTTATTTTATTTTATTTTTTTATTTTATGATATTGGCCCCAACCACCTACTGCTTCTCTGCTTCTGCTCTTCCTGTCATTGCCTTTAGTGAGCAACCGTGTGTCACTGTCAACAACCTTTATTTATTTTTGGTTGATGCGAAGATAAGCGATAAGATTTACAACATCACTATGAAGTTACTTTTTGATTTTTGGTTGAAGTAATAAATGTTTTCTGAGCTAATTTTTTATTTTAGTGTCAACAAAGTTTTAAAAAAGTTAGTATGCACTTTGTAAGAGTAGTCAGGGAAAAAAAATCGTAATAGTAGTCAGTAGACCGTTGATTTTTTTTTTTTTTTTAAGAGGAAGTAGACCGTTGATATTTAACTCCCAACCAAATTTCCTGCAGAAGTCCTAGTTCTAGTGACTGAAGTTAATATTAGAAAAAGTTTCTCAAGAAAGTTAATATTAGAAATGTTATGCAAACAGCCAGACATAAACAGCCAATATTAAACATACATATGCCATTACATACATGCTCATTGCTTAGTTTATTCATTTTCTCTTGACTTTCGCTAGCACCTCAAAGTCTTGTGTTTTAACTGATATATTTAAAGCTTTTTCCACCAGAAATGTGTTTATATAATATAGTTAACTATCACATCAGATCTAGGTATATCCTAATGCATCAAGACATGATAGTACATAATATGCTGATCTCCCTCGCATGCTATTCATACCTAATACCTACTCTAGTTGAAGCCTAATAGAATATCCCTCAACATATGAACAAACCCTTTTTAAAGTCTAAATACGCCCTTAAATTTTGGAGGAGGCATTTTAATTTTTCACCTTGAATTTTTAGAAATAGATTGTTTACCTTGAAGTTATATTTCTTTTGCATCATTAACTTCTTTGTGACTCCATTTATATTTTTGGTTAAGTGCCATATAAATTTGTCACACGTGTTTAGTTCGTCTAATAAAATGATGTCACGTCATTTTCATTATGCCACATCAATAAATTATTTAAAATTCTTTAGGCTACAAAAATGATGTGTGATGAAAATAATATGACATCATTTTATTGGACGAACTAAATATGCGTGACAAGTTTATGTGGCATTTAATGGAAAATATAGATGGAAGAGTTGCTAATGCAAACCAAACATAATTTCAAGGTGTAAAATCTAAATTTTGAAATTTTATGAAGTAAAATTCAAAAACTCCTAAATTTTAGAAGTACTTTAGCCTAAAATAAAATAACTCAACAAATCTGTGTTAAGAATTGGTTTAATAATTTGATTTTGCAGTAAAAAATTGTAAATCAATCTTATTTCTTTTCTGCACAACCAAAGAAATATTCTCCATAGAATTGTAAAATTAAGTGTCCATTTGGTAAAAATTATTTTTGCCAACTTATTTTACTATTCAACTTATTTTTGTTACTATTTATAAGTCTCACTGCACTTTTCTGTACTATTAATGGGTCTCACTGTACTATTTCAGCTAACTTTTAGCTTTATCTACTATACTTTCAGCAAAAAGTTTTTAGTTTTCAGTTTTATCTACAGTACTTTTAGCAAGTACTGTAGATAAAGCTAAAAGTTCACTGAAATAATACAGTGAAACCCATGAATAGTACCAAAAAGTGTAGTGAGACTCATAAATAATAAGAGAAATAAGTTGAATAGTAAAACAAACTGGTTTTTTAAGCCAATCTCAAACACACACCAAATACCATGATTCCACGCTTTTTGATTGTACAATAAACCTATGGAAGTTGGGCTCCAATTCCAATTCATTGGTGGCGTTTGGATTTCCACTCCTAAAAAGTTTTAAGAACAAACACTATGGGTGTGTTTGGATAGAACTTATTTTGCTGAAACTGAAAACTGAAAACTGAAAACACTGTAGCAAAATAATTTTTAAATGTGTGAATAGTACTGTGGGACCCATTTTTAATTAAAAAATTGATAAAAAATGAAATTTATGGGTCCATGAACAGTGCACGGACCCACTGATTGACAGAAAAGTCAAAAAAACAGGGCCAAACAGTACTCTACTGTTCGCTTGTCCCCTGAAAGTCTGAAACGCGTGTAGAAAAAAAAAAAAAAAAAAAAAAAAAGCAAAACGCAAAACGCAAAAGTAAACGTGGATCCAAACTTACACTATATTTGTTATTTGATCCTTAAAAGTTTTGTTCGATATTTCAATTTCGTCCTAAGAGTTTAACAATTAACAATCAATAAAAGGTGCCTACACTAAAATGGATGCGGACCTGATCTGTCAACATTGGGCATATTTTCCAAAAGAAAAATACTTTTTGATGACTTAAAAAATTACATGGGATGGGCCTAGCTAGAGTGGAAGTTCCTCACCATTGGACCAACTGACACTATGATAGTATGATGTTACGTGGTACCAAATTTCAAACACTGAAATTCTAGGTCCTCTTGTAAAAGAGGATAGGTGGTTCAAACCAAATAGCAATGCCACTGTACCAGAAAAAAAGAAAAAATCACAACAATTAAGTTAACAATTTTTTACTAGTTTTTATCTAAGTTCAGTTTACTAATGATCAGGGATGATACTATATTGGACCTAGTGGGGCTTGGGTACCCCAAATTTTTTAAAAGTTACACTTCTATATAAATATATATATATATATATATATATATATAGAAGCTTTTAATATTTGACCCCAAAATTGATATTCTTGCTCCCCTCTCCAAAAAATATTTACAAATAGAACCATGCAACACAAAAAAAAAAAAAAAAAACCTTGCCAACCTTTTGCGTAATTCTCTCTCTCTCTCTCTCTCTCATTTGTTGTGGCAAAGGCTCTACCTATTTTTAATTTTTCTAAAACCTTCTCTCACTCTCTTTTCTCTTATGTGCTCTCCACCTCTCCCTAATAATTGATCTCTTTCTTCTCTCTCTCTCTTCTAAATTGTGATAAATGTTTTGATCCATAAAAGCAAGAAGTACTAACATGTGTGAATAGTGAGTAAAAACATGAGGCCTTTAACTTTTGATGATAAAAAATGAGGTCTTGTCAATGAGTGCCCTTAGGATGTATTTGTTAATAGATCATTTTCTGAAATTTTTATATCACTTTCATGAGAAATATAAAAGGTTGTTAAAAACATTAATTACTTTTTTTTCCCATAAAAAGATTCTAAAAATAGTTCATAAACTAATGCGCTTAGGACACTCATTAACCTTTTCCATAAAAAATAATAAACGTGTGGCTATACTTTATATCTAATTTATTTAATTAAAAAAAAAAGGTGTAATTTGTAGAGGGAGCTATTGGGAACATAAATACAAAACAATTTTGTAATTGGTGTTGTATCATGTATGTTTGACTTGACCAATCACTAAAAAATTGTACTCCATAACCTTCTTCTTCTTTTTTGCTTTCTTTATTGTAGCATTTAGTTTTGATGTTTTAAACAATAATATCTATTTCAACGAAGTTATTTCTTTTTTTTTCTTTTTTGCTTTCTTATTGTAGTCGTTTAGTTTTGATGTTTTAAACAATATCAATACTATTTCCACAGTACTTTTCACAACTTCACAATAAATCTTATATGGTAAAGTTTAAATAGTTCTAATCTAGTTTATTATTGACATCACTTTTTAAGTCACCAAGAACAAATTGCTCTCTAGAATTTGTTGTGAAAATATTGTGGATTTAACATTTCTTTTTATATATAAAAAAATTAACATTAATTTTGTTGAGACATTGTTGTATCAATAAATTATTAAGATTAATATTATTGTGATTTGTGAGGCACTTTTTTTTTTTTTTAGGTTTTTGTTTGGGACTATTTTTTGGTACAAAAGATTTATAAGATAGGAAAATAATAAAGCATCCTAAAATTAAATAAATAAATAATGGAATGAAAACTCAAAAAAAAAAAAAAAAAGGAACGAAAATTTAGAATATAGGACGAAGTATCACAACTTTAAAAATCAAGAAATTATTTCAATTGTTATGTAGATATAAGATGAATCCTTATAAGTGATATGACTTTTTTTGATTTGTAGATCATAGAAAAGTCACTTACAATGTTTAATTCTTTTATAAAAAAATACAAATAATTTAGAAGCTAATGGTGAAGATTTTAGTGTTGCCAACCTCTAATGTTTTAATTTCTAAAAATAATCGAATAAAATTTTGAAAAGACACCATCAATAAAATACAACAAGCTTAAACTTGGCCCCCCTAGGTTGGAATTCCAATTCCGTTTCAATGACTTATGATGAAGCCGTGAATATCACCAGTGAGTTTGCACAATCCTCGCTCACCAATGCAACCTGCAAGAAGAAGAAAGTAATCTCGCCGTGGGCACCGGTGTGGTGTCGACCAAATACCCTCCGACGGTCAAGTTAGAATTGTTCTCAACTCTAGAGTGCTAGAGAGGGTAAATTATGCGTACCTTGGTTTGTGAGAGTATTGGGGCTTTTATAGTAATAGAAAGTCGGATTCTCTTCCTTGGACTAGAAGTCCTTTCCTTTTAGGATTCTACTATGAGCAATCCCAAACGTGATGGACAAGCACTTCTTCGTAGGGTGGGCTTTCCATCCAGGCGGATCTTCTAGAATCCTCCTTATGCGGACATTCTGATCTCTCTAGGATTCCATTGGATTTCAAACGTGTATACCAAGTATTTTAAGTAATGCTAAGCACCAGGCCCATCCTTAATGCCGGCCCATGAGTCCGAATCCGTCAGGCCCATTGTTGCGCAATTTCTGACCCCATCAACTTATATAATTTTTTAAATTACCTACTACTAACAATTTGCCACATCAGTAATTGTGAAAAATTTTATCAAATTTTTTTGTGTCTATAGACTTTTTCCAAACCAAAACTACAATACACGTCTGCTGGTTTGATAGCGAGTACTTTTAATCCACTTTGGTTGCTTGCATGTAGCCTTTTAAGCTATCTAGACTTTTATTATTATTATTATTAATGATGTGCTCATTTAGATGACCCATCAGCCTCTAATTAACATATGGATGAAATTAAATTCAAAGATTCAATAGCTGGTTTTAGACTTTAGGAACGAAATTAAAAATATAAAATATAAAATTTAAGGACTAATTATGATTTTTGGCCAATCAATTTTTTTTTTCTTTCCCTTGGTAATTACACTACTCATGCAACCATGGATACAAGAGGTATAATCTCTCCTAGGGAGTTGACTTCTTGCCTCTGTCTAGGGAATTTTTGTTATGGATAAGTGAAGTTGATCTCATATGAGACATGTTATATATCAGTATTACACCAATTAATACATATCACGTCCTTTTTAAAATGATTAAGAGTGAAACAAATTCCATCTTTTTTTCTTCTTTTTCAGTATATTCCCCGGCA
Organism: Quercus tomentella; assembly: GCA_028535165.1. NCBI lineage: Eukaryota > Viridiplantae > Streptophyta > Magnoliopsida > Fagales > Fagaceae > Quercus > Quercus tomentella. Next base: position 36,342,378 of record JAPQVY010000068.1, on the reverse strand, counting down.
ATAAAATTAGGCTTTTCAGAAATTTTGTTTTTTGTTTTGAAAAAAAGAAATCCTTAATTGTTCAACTCTTTAACTACTTACAACTAGGGGTGACAAATGGGCGGGTTGGGTCATAAATGAGTTGGGTGTATAATTACTTATTTATCCATTTATGACCCGTTTATATATAAATTAATTATCCATTACCCGCCCAACCCATTTAATTAGTAACCCATCCATTTAACCCAATATGACCCAAATAAATAAATAATTTGTTAAAAACTTTAAAAAAAAAAAATTAAAAATTTCAAAAATCACTTTTCCTGTTCTTTCCTTTCATTTTCCCTTCACAAAATTCATTTCTCAGCAACCAAACAAAGCCACAAAGAGAGAGAGAGAGAGAGAAAAAAAAAAAGAAGACTTTTTTCTTCTCTGTTTTTTTTTTTTTTTTTCTCAGCAACAAAATAGAGTCTCAAGCACACCGAAGGTTATAAAATTCCTTTCATTTCTCCTTTCCCTTCTATTCCCTCTGTTTTACTCAGCAACCAAACAGCAGAGAAAGAAAGCTAGAAAACGACAACTCGCTGAGCAGCCTAAACGACGTCGTTAGGAAGCTGGAATCGAAGCTTGGAGTCAATCTCTCTCACAAGCTCGACTTCATTCGCGCTCAGATCCACTTTCTCTTCCAACCTCAACAACAACAACAACAACATCACCAACACCAACAACAACTGCCACAACAGCATCAGCCGCCAAAAGACCATTTTGCCCTTCACCAAAACCCTAATTACCACCCCACTCCTCCCTTCTCCTCTGCAGAATCATGTCGAAGTCACCATTGCTCAGCCACCTCCGCCTCCGCCGTTGCTCAGCCGCCTCCGCCTTCGCTGGTTGTTAGGTTTGTTTCTTCCTTCTTCTTTTTTTTTTTTTTTTTTTTTTTGGCTGTTTGGTTGCAGAGAAAATTGAGGAAAAAGAAAAAGGAATGTTTGAGTTTTAACAGTCGATAGAGTTGTTCTTGCGCTCTGTTTGGCTTGGCTACGAAGAAAATTGAGGGAGAGAATAGCCTTCAGTTTTGCTTTGTTTTGGTTTAATATGAGTGTTTGGTTGCTGAGTGTAAAGTGGTGGGCTATACTAGCGGTGTTAGGCTGCTTCCTGCGGCACTAAGCCCAAGTTTTCTAGATAAGGGAGTTGGGACTGGTCCAGCTGCAACTCAAGTTGGTTCGGCTTGTGCGCAAACTAGGCCAGGTTTGCCAGGAACGTGCTTGCGGCAGGCAGAGCTGTTTCAGACAAGTTGTGGCAGACAGACATAATAATAATAAAATAAATAAAATATCTGGCCACTCAGTGGAAAATGACCAAACAACCCTCAAACACAACTACAGCAACGATAATCACTTTTACAGAAGGAAAAGAACAGAATGAAAATGAACAAGTATTAATATGTATGGGTTAATTAGAATGTTAGGAAATCAACTAAAATTTGGTCCGCAGGAGCAAAGCCAGAGAGGAAAGAACGTTCCTTCTCAACGCAATTAATCTCTCAGGAAAAGTCCTGTCGTGGAGATTAACTGCCCTGGGAGAAACGGACCTGAGTGGTTTATGCATAGAGGCTCCTTGTGATTTTTACAGAGAGAAGGACTTCGTGAGGGAGAGAGGGAATCAATCTACTGGTGCATGCTTGCCGTTCTAATTCTCACTTTATTTTCTTTCTGGTTGTTTTCTTTCTTTCCTTCCCACTCGTTTCTTTTTCTATTTCTTGGTTTTTCTCCCCAAATTCCTATTTCTTAGTTAAGGTTTCGGTTGTTGCTCTCCCCTTTTTTGCTCATGGCAAGACCCTCTTTTTATAGCGCCTGCCGTGACCGGATTTTACTGTTTTAGCCCTTAATCTCCTTTGTCTGGTCTGGGTGTATTGGCCGACCATCACTGTTCCGTCTGTGTGCCACCCCCCATCACCAGACAAAGAAGGGTATTTTGTTTGCTTGTCTATTGTGGCACCCTTTCCTGCTACGATCTGGTTTCTTTCTCTCTCCCTATCCTTCATGGCATGCACCTAATGGTTCCAACTCAGCTTGCTTCTTTTGGGTAGTAAGCCATCCCAGCAGGATACTTCCCCAAAAGAGCCTGAGCCGGAACCTCAAAATAGATTTTTCCCCTCTCCCCACCACCAAACCATGCCCTCTGAATCTCTGACCCCCGACCTCACCATGCTCTGTATTGGCTGGGTACAGGCTGGTGGTGCCTGGGCCTTGCGCGTGCCTTCCTTCCACATGTGTCCAAAATCTGTCTGCTGCCCATTCGTCTGCCATGGTCTGGAGGCTTGCCTGCATAGCCTGCCGTCCGTTTTCTTTGACCTTTTATGTGGGCTACCTTTTGATTTCCCGCTCCTCTCAGGAGATGGGCCTTATTTGATGATGGACCTTATATTTCTTTGGCCCACTTCTTGATTTCCCTCATTTCCTGCCAGATTATTCTATTATTCCTACTGTAATGACTCAATCCTGCTGGGCCTCTTTAGGCCAGCCGTTTACTCTTTCCCCCAGTGGCTTGGTATGGCCACTGGTTTTTCCTACTTATGGGCTCCTGTGTCCCTTTTGTCTTTCTCTTGGGCATCCTTGGTCCACTTGCTTTCTTTGAGCTTCCTTGGCCCTTTTACTAACTCTGCATTCTCATGGGCTTTTACTAATTTCATTGGGCTTCCCCGGCCCAATTACCTTATTCTCATCCTTGGGGTTCATGGGCCTACCATAAACCCCTTACTTTCTTGGTTTGCATTACTTTGGGCCTGCGGCGGCCCTTTCTCACTTTTCTACATCATATACTGCCCATGGGTATGTTATTTCTCTCTTTTCGGGCTTCTTTAAGCCCACTTGCCTCTTCGAGGCCCATTTGTTTATTTCATGGGCCTGTGATCCATTATTCCTGTCGCTTAAGCCTAATGGTTTTGCTATTTGTTGGCCAATTCTTTGCTACCCTTGTTATTGGGCTTTTCTTCTTTCTACCTGGATTCTCATAAATGGCCCTCAACATTTAGCCCCCTGAACATATGAAATGTTCTTGCGGTTCATATGTGAATGAAAAGACGTTTCTGTCCTCTTTCCTCTTTCTTTTCCTTCACGGGCCTTTTTAAGCGGTGGACCCCTCCTTATGTATATATATATATATATATATATATATATATATATATATATATATATATATATTTTTTTTTTTTTTTTTTTTTTTTTTCTTCTCCTGCCGCGAACAGGGTTGTCTCTTCGAATTTCCCAGTTTGGCAGTTATTCTTTAAGCATAACCGCCGTTTCATTAATTTCATCCCATTTTGATGGCTGACCCGTCGCCTTCCTTCGTGCCGTTATTAATGACCTGTGTATTTAAAGAGGAGTCCCTCTGCACATTAAACACAAACTCCTTCTTTTCCAAGAACACATTCTCTCCATCTCCCTCTCTTCACTGTCTTTTTTCTTTTCAAACACTCATACCCATCTTCTCCGGTCAAGCCCTCTTGCCATGGCACCGGTGAAAAGTAAAGGCTCTTCCCGCCGTAAAGGGAAAGAAATCGCTTCCAACCCTCTCGCCGTACCTGACATAGGTGAGGAGGTAGAGTATTCTGAGTCAGAGCACTCCGTTGGGGAAGAGACACAGCGCGACCCATACAGTGAATGTGCCCCTCTGATCGATCCGTGGTACAAAGTCCACCCTCACTTCCCAAAGGTTCCCGGCGACTATGCGGCATCGCCGCCGGGTCACGTGTGGCTCGCCCTTTGCTGGTGAAACCCCGATGTCTCTTGGGCTCCGTTAGCATCCTCAATCCCTGATCTAGCCATTCGCCAAGGCATCTCACTTCCCGTGCCCATCCATTTCGAATTTGGGTCGAGTACTGCCTTGGGTTGGAGAGAATGGGTAGATAATGAGTTATCTAATGTGGGTTTCATAGGGTTGTTGCAACGAGTTGGTGTCCTGAAAGCCATCGTCTCATCTCGCTGCCTGTCAAACTTCCGGGACCTCTACAACCTTCGACACTTGGTCCGACGATGGTGTACCACCACCCACACCTTCTTTTTCTCGTGCGGCGAACTCACTGTTACCCTTGAAGACGTGGCCAATCAGTTACTCCTGCCTATTCTTGGTGATGCCGATCCTACCACTCTAGAATTTTCTCCGGAAGAAGAGGCTATTGAGGCCGAACTGAAGAAGAGGATGGTCGGGAACGCCAAACTGTCATACTGGGTTAGTTCTTCTTCTAAGTTCTCTGTAGCTGCCCACCGCACGGCTTTTGTTGCATTTTGGCTTTATAAATTTTTTTTTGGGTCCCACCCCCACTATGCCATAAAGCCTTTATACTTTCGTTTAGCCATCAAAATATCTGCTGTGGTGAGCCTGCCGTTGGCCCCCATGTTCTTGGGGCATCTATATGTCCAATTAGACATCCTGCGGAGTGACGAGAGTCAGGCGGGATCCTGTCATATAGTTACTTCTTCCGTCCACTGTACTATTCTGCAACAGTTGTTATTTGAGCATTGTGCCCAATATTTGACAAAGTGTAGACCTGCTCGTTTTGCTAGAGATAAGTACCAATCATGTCCGAGGGTAATCACTGATTTCTGTGGTAGATTTGAGTCTGATTTTTCGCTGGCTTTCCGCTGGTCTGGCTTGAAGCCTATTGGTTATTCTGTTGTTGAGTCTTTTGATGAAGGTGTTGGTTTTTCTTGGAGGGCTTATAGAAATTTAGGTGCAAATTATACATGCATAGATACTGCCATGGGTTCGTTTGTTAATACAGTTGGGACTACTACTCCCTTGGTTGGTTTTGACGAGACAGGGATCACTTATCTGGCGGCCACTAATGCCAGATGGCTGCCTTACTTAGCCAATGAAGGCATCAGGTTCGTTCACTATCTTGCTAACCGAGTAAGAAGACAGTTTGGGTTAGATCAGGATATTCTCGATGATATTTCCTTCCTCATTGAGTCTCCTACTTCGGTTCGTCCCTTTCTACGGCATACTACCTTTGAATTCTGGAGGCAGCGTTTCAGTGCAGTTACAGTTCCTGGTTCACTAAGGGAGGGCCTCTACACTCCTCCCATGCATGGTTATTGGCAAGCGGTGATGACTTCATTTGAGAATGAGCTAGTGGGTAGCTGCGGTTTCTCTCTTATTCCCTCTGATGGGCTTAGTATGGTCATTTCGGTTAACCCTCGCTTGCTCCTACCTTCTAAGTCTGCTTTGACATATGCCAGAAAATAAAACCGGTCAGCCATCTTCGAATGGGACGAAGAGAAAGAAGGATGGTATTGGCACGCTGGTGATTATCCTCCCGGTTAGGAGAAAAATGTTAAAGTGACAAACATTCTTGCACCAAGTAAGAAAGCTCCTGCCAAGCTTAAATTTGCCAGTAAATCCAAGCCTGCCACTCCTCTGCCACCTACAGGTGCTCCCCTTGCCAGCAGAACCCGAGGAAGCAAAAGGAAGACAACTCCTCATCTCGTGTCTGTTGCTGAGCGAAGGGTAAGTTATATTTTTCTTTAGAAAATACCTCTTAACTTTCTTACGGCTAACCTTGCTAACTTCCCCCCCCCCCCCCCCTTTTTTTAGTCTAAGCATAAGGAGGACTCGTCAGTCACCCGTCCTATTCTACTTGATGAGCCCGAATCTGAGGTATGTTTCTTTTCTTCTCTTCTTCTTTCTTCTTCGCACGTGCTCCCTCTGCCACATGTCTTTTGTTTGCCTCATATAGTTAATAGTTCCTTTAGTCTTCACATCTGTACTTATATTCCTCTTCCTTTTTTTTTTTTAGGAGGAGCCCGAACCTCTCTCCATATATCGCCCTACTGCCAAGGAGATCTCCGCCTCCATGGGTGTACCCATGGAGGGCTTTTTTGATGGGGCCGATGTGGCATTCACAACACCTACTCCCTCTACTGCTGCATATAAGGTTCCTACCAAAACTCCCACCCCTTCCGCCGAGCCGGTACCCAGAGAAGAGGGTACTCATACTAAAGGGGTTGGTGAGACTACACCTCTTTCCGCCGAGACACTTGCTCCTCTAGAGAGAGCCATTTCTCCTACTGCCATTCAGACTAAGACCGCTTCCTCTATTCTGCCACTTGTTATTTCCACCAGTGACCCTTTTGCAGCTCTCTCCCAGGCTGCAAAGGATGGTGCTTCTCTGGTTGTTACTCCTTCCTCCATTCCCGGTTCCGCTACACGTGGTCCTAACACAGACTTATCCTCTGAGGGGTCCGATGACATTCTTGAGGATCCTGATGATGCGCCTATCCTGAAGAAAAGAATTCCTGATTCTGACGAAGAGGAGAGTGCTCCACCCGAGCCTGATTTTATGGGTATGTGTCTTCTCTTCTTTTCTGTTAAGTTCACTTTTTTTTTTTTTTTATATGTATTTGCGTTTCATCTGTATGCCTATCTCCCTGCTTGCAAAGACTTTTGAGGAGCCAGGAGTCGCAGCAGGCGTAGGAATGCCCGCTCCTGCCATACCTGTAGCACCCATTCCTGTCGCACTTTCTGCACTTTTTTCTGCCGTACCCACTGCACCTGTTTCTACTGTACCCATAGTACTTGTTTCTGCCATACCTGCAGCTCCCATTCCTATTGGCCCCGGCAAGTTTCCTTTCCCCTTTATCTTCCCCTTCATTTTTTTTTTTTTGTAAGTCTTTTCTTCCCAGACCATGGCTTCTTATTTTGCCTTGCGTTTTTCTTAATAGGTCCGCTTCCCACTGCCCCTTCTCAGTTTGAGGTGGGCAGCAGTTCTGCCACCATCCCAGACCCTGCGAATGATGCTGCAGCCTTCTTCGCCCACTTTGATCAACCAGCGGTTAATGACCTTGGCCCTGCAGACTTCTGGGCTTCTGGTCCTCTTTACGTGGATTTTTATGGCTTTTGAATTCCCAAGGATTGTGTTTCCCACTTGGTGATGATCTACAGCAGCCGTGGTGATTTATGCAAGGATTCCGTCTTGGCCGTTCTGCCAGGGAGCACTTCTTGAAGATGTTGGGATGCGTGCTGAACGACATTGAGCACAACTTTGTTGACACTGTCTCTACCGAGAGGATCTCGCAGTGGAGGGCCGCGATTCAGGAGCTTATCAGTGTGGGTTTTGCCGTGGGGTTTGTTCTTGATTACCTCCGTGAGGTTGCCCGAGCCCTTTTTATGAGGAGAGTTCAGCCAACTATTGATGCTATAGATGTCCAGATCGAGATTTTGAAGAAGGAGGTGGCAGACTTGGAGGGTTGTCGCGAGCGCCTTCTTTCTAGCATTGGTGGGCGTAGCCGTTTTGGAGATCAGACTTTCATTTCCAGACTCCATTGATGATGATGCAGTTCCCTTCCTTTTTTTTTCTGCTTTTTTTATTACTTCGTCCAGAACACTTATATGTTTCCTATAGCACTTATTTGGCGTGTGTTTGCCACAGTTTGGGTTTGTAATTATGATGCTACACTTTGCTACTACTTTTACTATTGCTATGACATAGTGCTAATACTTCGTACTTTTTCATTACATATTCATGAAAGCACGTTACAATTTTTGTCCTGTGACATAATCACTTGATGGAAAAAAGTAAAGGAAACATAAAAGCTTTTAGCAAGACAAAAGAAAGGGACAACCACATAACTCTTTTCCCTAGGCATAATAATGTTTCAGCCACTTCCCATTGATGAGATCCATTAAGTCTCTACCATCCATTTGAGTTAGACGGTAATACCCACTTTGATGTGCTTCCCTTATCAAGGGTCCTTCCCACTTCGGTGCAAACTTAGATGGTCCTGCCATGCCTCGCCTGACATAGTCTGCCACCTTTAGCACAAGTTGTCCTTCTGCGAACACTCCCTCCTTGGTCATCCTACCGTAGGCTTCAGTCATCTTTTGTCTGTATTTGCGGCTGCGTTCCTGGGCCTTTTCTCTCTTTTCATCAAGTCTTTCTAGATCTTCGCACCTTTCTGCCGCAAAGACTTCCCCCTCCTTTTCTTTTTCTCGCATCTGCATGACTCTCAGGGACGGAGTCATTATTTTTGTTGGGTTTACTACCTCAGTTCCGTAGACTAAGGAAAAATGTGAGAAGCCTATGGCTGACTTTGGTGATTTTCTATAAGCCCAAAGAGTCTGGCAGGTGTGTCGCCCATCCTCTCGTATACTCTTAGCTCATTTTACTGATAATCTTTATGAGAGTTTTGTTTGTCGCTTCTGCTTGCCCATTCCCTTGAGAGTAGTAAGGCGATGACTGGTGGTGCTTGACTTGGTAGAACTCTAGCATCTTCCTTACATCACTGTTGACAAATGGTGTGCCATTGTCACTGATGATCCTCTGGGACACCCTAAACCTTACAATTATATTTTATTTGATGAAATTTGCCACTGCTCCTCCTGTGGCCTTACGGAGTGGTACTGCCTCTACCCACTTAGTAAAATACTCTGTAGCCACTAATATCTATATGTATCCACATGATGGTGGGTTAACTGGTCCTACTAAATCTAGCCCCCAAGTGTGGAAGGGTCATAGGGTGACCATGCTATGTAAATTCTGTGGATGACTATGAATCAAGTTGGCTTGTACTTGACAACTGTGACACTTTTTTACAAATTCTACCGTATCTCTTTTCATGGTAGGCCAGTAGTAGCCCATTTGCAGCAGGCATCTGTAAAGCTTTTTCTTCCCCTGGTGTTCACCACATTCCCCTAAATGTACTTCTTTTATCATTTTTTTTGCTTCTTCAGGGCCCAAGCACCTCAAAAAGTCTCCATCGTATCCTTTTTTGAAAAGGACCATATTATGCAAAAAGTAACGTGTTGCCAACCTCTTAAACTTGTATCTTTCACTGTGCTTTTGTGGCAAGATGCCTTCTGTTAGGTACTGTATGAAAGGACTTCTCCAGTCTTCGCTGATGAATACAGCGTAACTTTCCTTTCTGTCTGCCGCAAGCTGGCAGGTCCCACACTGGGTTTGGACTTGATCTGCGTCTTTACCCATACTTGGCCAATAGAAGCCTGCCCTTTGAAGTCTGCGGTCAAGGTTGACTTCCCCGCAAGACCCGCAAGTCTTGTCGTGTACTTCTTTCAATTTTCTCTGGGCCTCTTCCTGCCCTACGCATCTGGACAAGACCCCACCTGGCATCCTGCGGTATAACTCCTCTCTCACCAAGGCGTAGTCTTTTAGTATTTTTAATTCTGCAACGTCTTCTCCCTTTATCAAGACTTCCCTTATGGGGATCCGCCAATCCCCTTCGCACTGTTCCTCCTGGAACCTTTCCTTCAACACCTTAATGATGGATTCTTCCCTTTTGCTGACTTCTATCCTGGTGCTATCCCTTTCGAAAACTATTTGCAACCCCAGTGCGGCTAATGCATCCGCAAACCAGTTTTCGTTCCTTGGAGCATACTCTATTTCGAAGGTTGAGAAATTTTCTTCCATCCTCTAGGTCATTGCTCTGTATGGGGCTAGGCTGGGCTCTTTTAAGGAAAAGCTTCCCTTGGCCTGGCAGACAACCAGGTTTGAGTCTCCCAATACTCTCAAATGTTTGACTCCCATTTCGAGAGCCGTGGCTAGCCCGGTTAGGTAGGCTTTGTATTCTGCCATGTTGTTTGAACAGGGGAATTCCAGCTTGAACGATAGCGCCACCACCTCGTTTTCTTCATGATACAAGACTGCTCCCACCCCTCCAGACTAGGTAGTAGAAGACTCATCAAATTTCATTACCCATTGTTCTCTGACCTCTTCCGCCACGGCTACTTCCCTTGGAACTTCATCATCTAGTGGTAATTCCTCCTCTCTTGAAAACTGTGCCAATAGATCTGCTATAGCCTGACTTTTCACCACCCTAGGTGTCCCTATTCTCAAGTCATACTATGACAATTGTAACAACCACTGGGATATTCTGCCAGAGAGGATCGGTTGCTGTAACAAAGCTTTGATGGCATGGGACTTAGTCATCAGCCACACTTCGTAGGCCAAAAAATAATGACGCAACCTCTGCGAAGCATATACAATGGCCAGGCATGCTCTCTCCGCCATTGGATAATGAGTTTCTGCATCTTTTAAGGCGCAACTGATGTAATATACTGGCTACTCGACGCCACCTCCATCCTCTTGGGCGATTAGTGCACCAATGGCATATGAGTTGGTGGCCAAGTAAAGTAGCAATGGTTTTTTGTGGATAGAGGCCTGCACCGTGGGGAGGTTCATCATTATCTGCTGTAGCCTCTTGAAGGCCGTTTGTTGCGCTTCCCCCCACTCAAAATTTTGCCCTTTTTTGAGCAACTTGGTGAAAGCAGAAGTGATTGATGCCAACCCAGGAATGAATCTCCGGATGTATGAGATTTTTCCTAAGAAACTTTTTAACTCTTTTACTGTGATTGGAGGTCTCATAGTTGCTATAGCCGTGGTTTTGGCCGGGTCCACATCTATCCCCCTGCTGTGAACTACGAAACCCAAGAATTTCCCAGAGGACACCCCAAATGCGCACTTGAGGGGATTCATTCTTAACTTAAAAGCTCTGCATCTTTCGAATACCCTTTTCAACACGTAAAAGTGCTCTTCTCTCTTCTTTGATTTAACCACTATGTCATCCACATAGTCCTCTAGTTCTTGGTGCATTATGTCGTGAAATATGGCTGTCATTGCTCATTGATAAGTTGCGCCTGCATTTTTTAACCCGAAGGGCATCACAGTGTAGTAGAAATTGCCCATAGGTGTTCTGAAAGCAGTCTTCTCCGCATCCTTTGGTGCCATCCTGATTTGATTGTATCCGCTAAACCTATCCATGAACGAAAACATGGCGCTTCCTGCCGCAGAATCTATTAGTAAATCCATGTTTGGCAATGGGAACTCGTCCTTTGGACAGGCTTTGTTGAGATTTTTGAAATCTACACAACATCTTATCTAGCCGTTCTTCTTCTTTACTGGTACTATGTTGGATAGCCAGCGAGGATGTTGAATAGGCTTGATGAATCCTGCGGCTAGCAATTTTTGTACTTCTTTGACTATCTGCCTTTCTATTTCTGTGTGAAATATCCTGGCAAGCTGGGCTACCGGCTTGGCCTCTGGGTCTACATTTAATGTATGCGCTACTAGCCCAGGGTCTAATCCTAGCATTTCACTGTAGTCCTACACGAAAACGTCTTTGAACTCTTTCAACAGTAGTGTCAGTTCTGACTTCTCTTTTTTTGTCAAACTTGCACTAATTGAGATAGGCCTTGGTTCTTGTGAACCAGACCCTAGGTTAACTTCTTCCAATTCTTCTTCTGCCACAACTTGTGCATCTTTTTCTGTCACAACTTCCTCATCCTTTTCTTCTTCTTTTTCCAAATTTTCCTGAGTGACACAACACACCAAACTCCCGTGCTGCCATTCTTGGGTGGGGCCCACTTACATCTCACTCGTGGGCCCCACGCGCCTTCATAACTTATACACAATCCTACCATCAAGGTCTCGAACCCTGATGCATTGGGGTGTGTTATCTAATTCTGCGGCAGGCGCTTCTTTTCTTTTCTTCTTTCGTACCAGTAACTCCCTTAGATCAGGTTCTGGGTCACTTTTGACATCTTCCCACTTAGGCACAAAGGTACCGTGTGGCTTTGAAACTGAGCTTTCCCCAGATGGAGCCCATTGGTCATAAAACATGGTTTCCACTAGGTGAGCTTCTGCTTGCTTGAACGGCGAGGGGTTTGCAGCTATACGTATCATCCTGCCATTGATTCTTCCTTTCACACACTGGTGATAAATGGACGGGACTAATCGGTGTTTGTGCAACCAAGGCCTTCCCAAAAGCACATGATAGGATACTTCCGTTCTGACCACATGGAAACGAGCTAAAGAAGCTATAGGGCCCACTTTCAACCACAGCTAGATGTGGCCTGCGGTGTACTCGCCCCTTCCACCAAACCCTATTACTTCCATCGGGCATCCTTGGATCTTTCTTTCTGAAATTCCTGCCGCTTGCAAGGTGCTCAATGGAATAAGGTTTATGGAAGCACCTGTATCTACCAAGGCCCTTTTGATGGGGATTTGGTTTATGGATGCTACCAAATAGAGAGGCCTCCTGTGATCTGGGTGTCCCACCTCCATATCCTCATTGCTAAACGTGATCTCGGTTGATTCCTGTAAGAGGGCTCTATCATCTGGGATTTCTGCTGATAAGCACTCTACTCCTGCCCCGGAGGCGATACTTACCAAAGCCTCCGTGGCTATCTTTCTTTCCTTTGCCGTGAGTCCTAACTGGTCAAACAAATTTTTGAATTTGGCACTTTGCTGTAGAGTGGTAATCGCTGCGGCAGGCAGGGCCAAGTTCTCCTCCTCGTCCTCCCCTGGGTTTGCGCATATTACCACTGCTGCTACACCCTTTCCCTTGTGATTTGGGAGTGGGTTTCTTTGGACCTCCTGCTGGGTTAACTTCAGTGTCCCTTCTTTAATCCTGCGGTGCACCAATCTGCGGAGCGCCCAGCATTCTGTGGTGGGATGTTGTACATAGTTGTGCAGGTGACAGAAGCGAGGGTCTCTTCTTTCTTCCTCTGTGGGTTCTCTGGAAACCTGGTTGGGTTTAAAGATTCCGTCTGCTATCTATTTGTCTAGCAGCACATCCAGTTCCTTAGGAGTACACGGTATGGGTGGGGGCATATCATATTCCCTTATTTCAGTTTTCCTTCTCCGTTCTCCAGTGGACACCGCCATAGCCTGCGGGGCGTTTCTTTTGTCTGAGCTTGGTTTTACGGACTAGGCCGTCTTCCTGGCTTTCTACAACAGCTGTGCAAATTGGGAAATTTCTAGATTTTCCAAGACTGCTCTGAATTCCCGAATCATGTTAGTCATACACATTTCTGCTAAGGTTCTTTCTTCACAATGGTCATAGCAGTCAAGTGATATGTCCCTGAACCTCTTGATGTATTCCATCAAATCTTTGCCATTCCTTTGCTTGGTCGCTTGCAGAGTTGCAAGCGTTACTGTTTCCTCTCCGTAGAAATACTTAGTGCAAAATACATCCATCATGTCATCCCAAGTTGGGATCAATCCTGGTTTTAGGCCGATGTACTAGGTGTATGCTCGGTCACATAATGACTTTGAAAATTCTCGAAGACATAAGTCTTCATCTGCGGCGTAAGGGCCAAGGGTATCAATAAACTTGCTCATGTGCTCGACTGCACTTCCCTTCCTGCCATCGTATTGCGTAAAGGCCTTCAGCTCATACCTCTCGGGGTATGGTTTGTTGAGTACCTTTGGTGGGTAAGGAGGCCTTCGTGCGTAAAACCTCTCCTTAGGTGTTCTGGCTCTCTCTTGTTCCAGGAGAGCCGCTACTTCAGCCATAGTAATGAAATGTTGTTCTGTATTCTGTGGGACACCTCCTGCTGGTGTCTCTTCCTTGTCTGCCGCATGCTCTAAGTCATGCTGGCTTCCTTTCTCTTTCGTCTTGTCTGCTTTTAGTTGACGGATTTCTTCCATCATTTGTTGCTGCGAGTGCTGTAATGACTGCAATACCTCAATGAAAGTATTGACATTGTCCATGGGAATTCTTGGCTATGGCTGAGGATCAGCCCCTGTTTTGTTGGCACCTTCCGTTTGGTTAGGCTGCTGTTGGTGAGGCGTTGTTGGCCTGGACTCTGCTTGCGAGGGCACAACACTCATATTTCGTGTCGTTCTGGACTTTGGTGGCATTGTTTACGAGGGGTTCTGTTTTTTTTTTTTTTTTTTTTCACCCCTATCTGTTTCCCAACTCCCCAATGGAGTCGCCAATTGTAAGTAGTGGGTTGTGCTAGCGGTGTTGGGCTGCTTCCTGCGGCACTAGGCCCAAGTTTTCTGGATAAAGGAATTGGGACCGGTCTAGCTGCAACTCAAGTTGGTCCGGCTTATGCGCAAACTAGGCCAGGTTTTCCAGGAACGTGCTTGCGGCAGACAGAGCTGTTTCAGACAAGTTGTGGCAGACAGACATAATAATAATAAAATAAATAAAATATCTGGCCACTCAGTGGGAAATGACCCAACAACCCTCAAACACAACTACAGCAATGATAATCACTTTTACAGAAGGAAAAGAACAAAATGAAAATGAACAAGTATTAATATGTATGGGTTAATCAGAATGTTAGGAAATCAACTAAAATTTGGTCCGCAGGAGCAAAGCCAGAGAGGAAAGAACGTTCCTTCTCAACGCAATTAATCTCTCAGGAAAAGTCCTGCCATGGAGATTAACTGCCCTGAGAGAAACGGACCTGAGTGGTCTATGCACAGAGGCTCCTTGTGATTTTTACAGAGAGAAGGACTTCGTGAGGGAGAGAGGGAATCAATCTACCGGTGCATGCCTGCCGTTCTAATTCTCACTTTATTTTCTTTCTGGTTGTTTTCTTTCTTTCCTTCCCACTCGTTTCTTTTTCTATTTCTTGGTTTTTCTCCTCAAATTTCTATTTCTTAGTTAAGGTTCCCGTTGTTGCTCTCCCCTTTTCTGTTCACGGCAAGACCCTCTTTTTATAGCTCCTGCCGTGACCGGATTTTACTGTTTTAGCCTTTAACCTCCTTTGTTTAGTCTGGGTGTACTAGCCGACCATCACTGTTCCGTCTGTGTGCCACCCCCCCATCACCAAACAAAGAAGGGTATTTTGTTTGCTTGTCTGCCGTGGCACCTTTTCCTGCTACAGTCTGGTTTCTTTCTCTCTCCCTATCCCTCATGGCATGCACGTAATGGTTCCAACTCAGCTTGCTTCTTTTGGGTAGTAAGCCATCCCAACAGGACACTTCCCCGAAAGAGCCTGAGCCGGAACCTCAAAATAGATTTTTCCCCTCTCCCCACCACCAAACCATGCCCTCTGAATCTCTGACCCCCGACCTCACCATGCTCTGTATTGGCTAGATACAGGCTGGTGGTGCCTGGGCCTTGCGCGTGCCTTCCTTCCATATGTATCCAAAATCTGCCTGCTGCCCATTCGTCTGCCGTGGTCTGAAAGCTTGCCTGCATAGCCTGCCGTCCGTTTTCTTTGACCTTTTATGTGGGCTGCCTTTTGATTTCCCGCTCCTCTCAAGAGCTGGGCTTTATTTGATGATGAACCTTATATTTCTTTGGCCCACTTCTTGATTTCCCTCATTTCCTGCCATATTGTTCTGTTATTTCTACTGTAATGACTCAATCCTGCTGGGCCTCTTTAGGCCAGCCGTTTACTCTTTCCCCCAGTGGCTTGGTATGACCACTGGTTTTTCCTACTTATGGGCTCCTGTGTCCCTTTTGTCTTTCTCTTGGGCATCCTTGGCCCACTTGCTTTCTTTGGGCTTCCTTAGCCCTTTTACTAATTCTGCATTCCCATGGGCTTTTACTAACTTCATTGGGCTTCCCTGACTCAATTACCTTATTCTCATCCTTGGGGATCATGGGCCTGCCATAAACCCCTTACTTTCTTGGTTTGCATTACTTTGGGCCTGCGGCAGCCTTTCTCACTTTTCTACATCATATACTGCCCATGGGTATGTTATTTCTCTCTTTCCGGGCTTCTTTAAGCCCACTTGCCTCTTCGAGGCCCATTTGTTTATTTCATGGGCCTGTGATCCATTATTCCTACTGCTTGGGCCTAATGGTTTTACTATTTGTTTGCCAATTTTTTACTACCCTTGTTATTGGGCTTTTCTTCTTTCTACCTGGATTCTCACAAATGGCCCTCAACATTGAGAATATGGAGGAAAAGAAAGAAAAGTGGAATTTTTTGAGAGTAGTGTTTTATGGCGATTTGGAGTTTGGAAAGTGTACTGAACTGAACTCGTCTAGTAAAATCTTTTACTGTTATTAGTATTGCCTAAGAAAAGCATTTCGTAACTATTAGCCTCTTGTTTGGCTGGCGAGAAAATTGGGGAATAGATAAAGAAATTTCTATTTTTTTAAACTTTATTTTAAATTTTAGATGGGTTTAGTGGGTATTAGTGGATTTATCCATTTAGACCCATCTAATTAAATATTCAAATGGGTCTTTATCCATTTAATCCAAATACTCAAATGGGTTGGGTTAAGACTTTTCCAAATAAGGTGGGTAATGGGCGGGTTCATGGATATGGATAAAAATTGACACCCCTACTTACATCTGCTTGTGCAGCTAACTTGAATTGCAAGTAAGGTCAACCTTTACCTAACTTTTTTTTTTTTTTTTAGGGGAAACCTTTTCCAAACTTGGTATTATATTGTTTGTAAATGCTACAAAAAAACAATAGCAATTCTATAATTGTGAACCTGGGCAGTGAGTACTTCTCGATCTTGTAAAATTTTTAGTTATTTATTAAACAATACGTACTCCTACTTATCCTTTAAGATCTAAACTCCCATTGGAAATTACCATGAAAAGCTTTGTACTTCTATTGTACGAACTTAATTAAACTTCAATTGTAGAATCTAATTAGATTTTCTCTAAATTTTTTTTTCTCTCTCTCTCTATATATATAAACAAAGTTTAGAGAAAATCCAATTAGATTCTACAATTGAAGTTCAATTTTGCGTTATGTGTCCTAAATTATTTATTTTTAAAGATAGTTTTATTTCTTAATTTGGAGTCAAATATTGTGAGACCATATCATAAATATTCATCCAAGTGAGTTATTGCGTACAAAAATTAACTAAAGAGTCTAGAATTAATGAACATAAATTTTTTTTTTTTAAATGGACGATTTGCATTTTCTACTTAATAATATTCATACAAAACTTTTTAAAGAGTTTAAAAATATAAGAAATACTATCAATAATATTTAAATTATATATGTAAAAATTATACTATGCATCTTAATGTATATTTTTTAAGTATATCCATGCATATGCATGAGGTTACAAGCTAATTAATATAATTAATAAGACTCCAATGTATTAATTTCATTTCAACAAGTCTATCTTGCCATCCAAGCTTTCACATTGGCAGACCGTCATGGAAATTTTATGCGTGTTTGACATAGTCCTTGAAATAAAGAAAATTATTTTATTTGTTACAGACTTTTTTTTTTTTTTTTGAGAAAGTTATTTGTTACAGACTTGTTTGTATGTATTGCATATTTCTTTAAAAAATTTATTTATCTATTTACACGTGCCCTTAAGTTATTGGATGCTGTTTTTGGAATTTCATTCGGAGCATCTTTTGAACAAGGTGATGAGATTGAAGATACAGCAGTGTCAGACCAAAAAAATACAGAGACCTAAACATGTATTTAATAATTAAGATGAACACAAAATTTCCAAGGCAATGACATTAACATGTATTTAATAATTATGATGACGAAAGTGATGACGATGACAAGATGACGATTAACTCTCCTATTGAAAATCATTGCAATTTTTAATTTTTATTTATGTGTTTCTCATTGTATATTTGACCCCAATTGAGTCTTCAACTAAGGAATATTTTACTTGCAAATCAAGATAGCTTTTGAGAAAGCTTCCATTCAAATTTCTAAGCATCTGCAATGCACTTTCCAATAGTCTCCGGGCAAGTTTTATCACATTGAAGCAAGTTGTAGAAAAGAAATAAAAGATCTATCATCTATTGTGGGGACTGCTTGCTCAGTAAAATATTCTTTCTTATCCCCCTTGGTTTCCGAAAGATGCTCCTAGCTGGCTAGCTCTCTATATATTGACTGTAATCTCATTCGTTTCTTTTCATTCTTAGAGTATCACATATATTCATATATTTCAGCAAGGAAAGTCTTAAGAATTCTCAAATCCCAACATGTCGGTAAGAAATTTCTCTTAGTACCCTCTTTCTCTGTATGTGGTTTTGACATGTCTTTGTATGTAAGTTAATTTCCATGCACGTAAAAAATCTCATTGTCCCACAATAATATACTCAAACAGGATTGCTTGAATAGGTTGATGTAGCTGGGCTGTCTGTACTGTCTGGATTAGTTTTTTCACTAAGTAAAGTTGCGTACACTTATACCTAAGGAAAAAAAAAAAAAAAAAAAGGAAAAAAAAGAAGAAGAAGAGAGATTTTAAAAAACAGTATATATACAAATAAGTTAAACTAAATCGGTGCACTAGTTTGCAGCTCTTTTTCTACGCGTTCATCTTTTAATATATGTTCTTATTTTTAGTTTGTTTCTGTTGAATAAAACTTCACTCATCCTTAAAAGAAAAGGACTTTTATTAATCTAAATCAGTGTACGATTCTGCACTTCATGGGATTAGCTAGAAATCAAAATAATGCAACCACAAGGCAGATGTCAACGTTAAGGACCACTAAATGAGTAAAGCCAATTATGTTTCATGCTATGCAATGTCTTACGATGAATTTGTGGTATATATTAAACGAAAATACGAACTTTCCTCTTTTTTTTTTTCTGCCAAAGGAAGCTAAAACTAGTTGCATACACAACAAAGTCAGATATGCCTAGGGGATGGTACTAATATTTGGTTTCTTTTTTCACAGATAATAGAGATGATAGTTCACATGGATTGTGCTGGTTGTGAAAGCAAGATAAAGAAAGCTCTTAACAAACTAGATGGTATGCTAAACTGGACTTCTGTATTTATTAATTTATTTGGTTTTGTTTAGGAAAAAAATATTCTAGATGATACGAGGTTACATCCAACTATTGATGTGGCGTTGATGGAAGGTTGACATGGTAATATACGTGTAGCCAACTACAGCTCACATTCAAGCCACGTGGATGACTTGGATGTGAATAAATGTTCCAACTTCCAACAATCCAACACAACAAATTCTACAAAATTTTCCATTATATTTAAGGTGGTGGATTATGACTTATTAATGCAACATCATTTTCACTTAACATCATCATCAATATTATTATTATTATTTTTTTTTTTGAAAATCATCATCAATATTATTTTTAATGTACATTAATCACAATATTTTTCAAACATCTACACCAGTCACAATCTATCATCTCAATATATGTTAAAACTTTTTGGTAAATGTTACTTCTCTAATTTATCACCTGGATTTTTTTTGAGCAAAGATGATTGAATCACTTGGATTTTTAACTGTTACATGTCATAAAACAGGTGCCACTTAGGAAAATTTGATAACCATAATTGGACTCACGTTAGGAATTATATTATATTTATAACAAATTAACAATTCATAATATTATAAGTTTTATTAAGAAAATCAATAACATAAAGATTAAATTGAAATCACTGAAAATTTCAATTCAACACAAACACTTGCTTGTTAGAGACCCCATTAGTCAATGACTCAAATATATAGAATGGAAACACCATACCTCTTCATTATTTGGCCAATTAAGAAAATGTTAATGGGAAGTACTTTCAGTGTCATTATCACAAGTATTCTTTTTTTCCTAAATGATTTTTTTAATAAATGGATCTGCATATATTTCAGGAGTTGATGAAGTTGATATAGACATGTCCTTGCAAAAGGTGACTGTCATGGGATGGGTAGATCAAGAGAAAGTTCTGAAGAGGGTGAGAAAAACGGGTCGGAGGGCTGAGCTGTGGCCATATCCTTATAACCCACAACATCAAAACTTTATCCAACATAATTACCAGCCGCAGCAGCAGCAGTACTATCATAAGAGCCAATCAGTAAACTATTATTCAATTCCGTCTTCCTCTTCCTACAAAAACCGCAAAAATGGCTATGATGCCCAAGACTATGGTCATTATCAAGTAGTGCCTTATAATTATTCGACAGTCGTCTATGATTCGCAGGCAAGCGCCATGTTCAGTGACGAAAATCCTCACGCTTGTGCTATAATGTAATGTCAATTGGCACTATATATTGTAGTGTTTATTCATGTATGTATTTTCGTAGTTTTTTAATGTACTTTTCCTGAGAATGAAAGACACTATATGCTCAATCCTTGTCATGTAGCTTGAACTTTAAAAGCAACAGTTTCAAGGGAGCATTTGTATAGGTTAGTACTTGATAGGATGTAATATATGGTGTTTGTTTGGAAATGGTTTGTTTTCGATAACTTATATGTATATTGTTTATTAAAAGATATAATTTTTGGTAACTTTTACAATAAAGTGTTAAAAAAAACTAAAATTTAATTTATTTCTACAAAAAACTAAAAACTAGATTATTTGCACCCAAAAAAAAAAAATTCAATAATTCCTAAATGCACACCTAATAGGATCACGATCGTGCACTTAATATTATTCACATTTCCTAACTCATCTAAGACGCTCATCAAAATTTAGTTAGCATTACAAAACATGACCAAGAAAAGAAGAGTCTTAGATAACCTAATCTCATTTGGAAAGGCAAGGTTATGAGAGTAATTAAATAAGAAATATTTGCGTGCCATGCCACATTAACGGTGGACACATGACCCAGATATCCAACCAAACCTTCGCCTAAACATGCTCCAAGACCCTAATCGTGGGATATGGCAAAGGTCATGGGGTAACGGCCAAAGTTCAATATAAACACCCGATACTACTCACGCCAAGGTAAAAGAAACCCACCTAACAGTGTATGCAAAATATATCACCATTGTGATTGCTAACCTAAACATTGGAGAAGTTTTGATTGGCAACACATTGATGTCGACTCCAAGCTTTGTGTGATTTTGTTCTTGCAAGTCTTCCAAAACTCTTGTAGAAATATGATCACGAATATTTAGCATCATTAATTGATCATTGTGTGTGGGAAACTTGTAGGTCATATCTACTAGTCCCTTGACACAAAAAGGTTACATGGTCTAGACCCGAACAATGGATGCTAGAAGAATCATTTGGCTTCAAAAACTCAGAGCCTTAAGAGATGCCCCTAATAGAATGGCAACTTCAGATTCTCATTGATATTGTCCAAGAGCTCACTAGGACCAGGCCAAACCAAGAACCAAAGAGAAGGCTCCTACAACAATGTCTCGATAATCATTCCCCTCCCAAGGGGGAAGAGGAAACCATTCAAAACAAGAAGTTGAAGTGAGTAGCCCAGCTGCTAGCAAGCAGCAGGAAGAGAGCCAATCTCAACTTGCTTCAAGGGTGGAGGACACTGTGGTGTCACCCAAACTAGCATGTAAGGCACCATATTTGCGAGCCATTAGCTTGCTAGATTAATGGTGGTGCACGACTTGAGATGTTCATCCAAACATATATGTTGCATGATCCAAATATGGGATATGGCAAAGATCATGGGGTAATTTTCAAAGTCCTATATAAACAATTGATACTACACATGCCAAGGTATGCAAAAAAAAAAAAAAAAAAATCATTCAACATTATGAATACAAAATATATCACCATTATGAGTGTTAACTTCAGCATCAAAGAAGTTTTAACTAACACCACACCGATGTCAACTCTTGTTGGGTATACACGTATGAGTGAAGTCTTACATTAAATAATGATAAGAAAAATAAGTAGTTCTTATCAAAAAAAAGAAAAAAAGGAAAATAAGTAGTTAATATTACATGGATGAGCTGATAATACCCATAAGGCTTAAGTTTTTTGGGTCAGGAGGTGTTTCTATATGTTATATTAATTACTCAATTGGTGACTCCTCAAGGTTTTATTTCTCCAACAAGTGGTCTTAGAGCTCATGGTATGGTGTGCGGCAAAGAGAACAAGATTATTGAGGTCCTTTTTGCAGTTGGAGCGAGGACAATATTACGCACAAGGCAAGCCCATAAAACCCACACAAATGATCTTGAAAAAAGACCCAATAAAGGAGTATTGCTAATAATGCGAAATAAACACTATAGCGCAAGGCTCCTATGGACATGGATGTGTAGGGTTCCCATGAATTAGTGTGCGGGGTTAACATGTGGTTCTCATGAATGATGTATGAGAGGCCCATGGATGACATGTTGATAAAGGAATGAAAAAAGCTCATAAGGTAAAAGGGAGCAAGTGGGACTTGTCCATGGCCCATAGAGAGGTCTTGAAACTGACAGATTGGCAAAAACTCACATGTAAGAGGAAGATTGTTAGGTATACACGTGTGACTGTGTAAGTAAAGTCTCACATTGAATCAAGGACGAAGGCATGCCTTGACGTGGGGAGGCAATGCCCACCCGCCCCCCAAAAATATATATATTTTTAAATATTAGTATATACTCGGTACTAATTTTAACAATTTTGTTCTATAAAGTTACACTTTATCCCCTTTAATAATATCATTAATTCTTTTAAGAGTAACGCTATTGCAACAAACTTTTCTACAACATTATTACAAACTGTTGAAGTAGCAAATTCATATTGATTCGCACTTGGCCCACCACTTACACCACTTTTTTATGTACCAATAACCACTCACTACATTAGCAATTTGTAAAAACATTTGTAACTCTAGCATTCCTCCTTGTAAAGACCATAAAAAAAATCTATAGATCTAAAATCTAAAACAAAATATATAATCCCAAAAAATTAGCATAACAACAAAAATTACCAATAGTAAATCTAAAACAAATTAAGTCTAATCAACCAATTTTATCCAAAACAAACAACCTGGCCCTTTAAAAAATTTTAAATAAAATTATTTTGTTCTTACCCAGTAACACCATCAATGTCACACACACACACACACAAAATCTCAAGCAGCTAAGTAACAGTAGAGTTAGAGATCGAAGCAGCCGCACATAACCAACAACAAAGCCACCCCCTTAACTTCAAGTCCTGGCTCTGTCACTGCATTGAATAATTATGAAAAGAATAAGCGGTTAATGTAACATAATTAAACTCATATCCATTGGACTTACACATCTTGTAGATCAAATATGTCTCTATATATTCTATTAACTACTTAATTGGTCTCTCCAATGTGTTTATCTCCTCCAACAAGTACTCCAAGCTCACTCGTGTGCAAAACAAACAACCTGGCCCTTTAAAAAATTTTAAATAAAATTATTTTGTTCTTTCCGAGTAGCACCATCAATGTCACACACACACACACACACACAAAATCTCAAGCAGCTAAGTAACAGTAGAGTTAGAGATCGAAGCAGCCGCACATAACCAACAACAAAGCCACCCCCTTAACTTCAAGTCCTGGCTCCGTCACTGCATTGAATAATTATGAAAAGAATAAGCGGTTAATGTAACATAATTAAACTCATATCCATTGGACTTACACATCTTGTAGATCAAATATGTCTCTATATATTCTATTAACTACTTAATTGGTCTCTCCAATGTTTTTATCTCCTCCAACAAGTACTCCAAGCTCACTCGTGTGCAAACTTATGCAACCGTGTGATCACTGGTTTCAGCATCATGCATCAAGTGGTTTTATTGGACATATTGCTAGCCCTAGGGTAGGTCTATCACAAGTAACCAAAATAGAGTGGCCAACTGGCCATTAGACTTAGGGTCCGTTTGGATACAGCTGAAAACTGAAAACTGAAACTGAAAACTGAAAAACACTGTAGCGAAATAATTTTTAAATGTGTGAATAGTATCGTGGGACCCATTTTTAATGAAAAAGTTGCTGAAAAGTAAAATTTGTGGGTCCGTGAACAATACACGATGTGCTGTGATTGGTCCAAAAAAATTTGAAAAGTCAAAGTTTGCGGCTACTGTTCATTGAACAGTGCATGAACAGTAGCCGCAACACCCAAAACGCTCCAAAACGCGTGAAAAAAAAAAAAAAAAAAAAAAAAAAAAAAAAAAAGCAGACAAAACGCAAACGCAGTTTTTTTCAGCCGAATCCAAACGCTCTCTTAAAGTTGAATTCGGAGAGTCATATTTAAAAACAAGATCTTTTCCCATAACCTAAATAAGGTAATTTTTTTTAGCTTACTTATAAGCCCATCCAACCGTCAGTGATCATAAAGATGATGGGGATTGATACACCATTTGGTGAAGATAAGAATAAAGGAAGATGTAGATCGATGGCCATTTTTAAAGTTTATCTCATAGAGTTAATAATGGGTTTTTATTTTAGAAAATTTATAAAGTTAGTATCTTAGTGATGGTTGGACTTTATATATTTGGGTGCTTATAATCAAATAGATTGTTGGTGACTACTTTACAATAATGGTGGGCTATTCCTGCCAATAAAGGAAGCTATAAAGTCTCATGGAGACACTCTAGTCCCATTATATGCATGCATCCAATGCGCTGCCACAATTTTTGTATTTAATATTTTTAGATTTTTTTTTAAAAGAATTTCAACCTATGGTGTCCGTTCCTGATGATAGCTCTTTATCATCATTATCATTAGACCAAGACACCAATCAATTTTTTGTATAGGCGGGGATTGAACCCCAGATCTCTTATACAACCATCAGAGACTTTACCAGTTAAGATAACTGGAACTCACAATATTTTTAGATATTTAACTTTAAAATAAGTTAGAAAAATTATTTTAGAAATTTTTTATGCACAAAAATTACATGTTTGAAATGTACAAGAGAGAAAGATATCCAAATATGGCACACTTGTCATTTTGGGTTTGATATTTAGAGTTTAGGACATTATCTATGACTAAAGGTATTTTTTTATATATTTATTTTATATATTTCAATATTATGTTATACTTGTCAAAAGCCTTGTAGTTTAACTAGGTGACACCTATTAGTATTTTTAGACATTTAGGGTTCAAATCCCCCATTATTATCAAATTATCAAAAAAATATTAAATTATACTTCTTTTTTTGGAGAATCAAAATTACTTTTTTTTTTTTTTTTAGAATCAATATCAAAGAAATTTTTTTATTATTAATTTTTAAACAATTATCGAATTATAAAAAATAAAAATAAAAAATTGTTTTCAACACCATATAAGAAGTGGAAGAAGGGTTTTTTTTTTAAAAAAAATTAAAACAATAATTAAAAATCCAATTATTGTCATTGATGTGAGTAGGTTTTTTTTTTTTTTAAGAAACATGTGGTTGAGTAGTTGGCGTGGTAGAATTGACATTAACTGCTTGTATGCTAGTAAAATAAATAGTGTGCATGGTATGGAGGGTATTTGAAACAGTGGCAGCTCCAATAATATTTTTTAGGGGTCAGTCAAATCCGTATGGAAGAGGTTGACAATGAGCTTTTAAATAATATTTTCTTACTTCATCTTGATAACTAGGATAATAAGATGAGACCTTTTCTCGTAAGTCATGATTGAATAGAAGATTTTTCAAGTCAACACGAGTTCTCTTAAATAGTGTCCATAGTATGGCCTATTTTTAGTTTTGTGAATAGGTTTTAGGGGTTCATTTAAAGTCGTGGTTGAAGAGATTGAAAAGGACTCTTTTTGTAAATAATTTTTTTTTTTTTTTTAATTTCATTTTGATCATTAGGATAATAAGATGAGATATTTTTTCGTAACTCATGATTCAATAGAAGATTTTTCAAATTAACACGAGTTCTCTTAATAGATGAATTTTAGCTAGGAGATGTATCTTGTGGTACACATGATTTCCTTGTCAAAAATTTATCTGCAGTACTAGCAAGAGAATAAAAGATAAATCATAAGTTTATTGGGTATATTGTTTCTTACTAGAATGATGATATTAATTACTGTTGCTAAGATTAAATCTTAAAAATCATATATTGTCTCTTACTATAATCAAGTTGTGGGGTCAGAGAATTTGACAACCCCGACCTACTTTATACTAAGCCCAAGGCCCACACCGAGGAGGAAGAAATGGCCGAGGACGAATTAAGAAAGCCCAAATGGCCCAGAAACACCGCCGAGGACAATCCTGTCCTCGGCCCACCCAGATCCTAGAAGGGAAGAACGGCACGTCATCGACGGCAGCCTCCCAGAGCATCCCAAGAAAAAGGACAAGTGTCATAGGACAACCATGGGAGCATGGTATAGGAGCAGTTCAAGGAGAAACTGTCACCTCCGCATTAAATGCCCACAACTAACGTTCTGACCGCATTAATGAGGAAATGACCCCTGAACAGTGCGGTCTTGGTTACTGCAACTCACAGAAGGTTTGGGAAGGTGGTTGATGGGACAAACACTCAAGTAATGACCTGCATGATCAACAAATGAAGGGCCAAGATCAACTGAAAGGGGCTATATAATGTAAGAAATCCTCAATGAACGGGGGAGGGGAAATGAGAAAGAGAGATACGGTAGCAATTTGTATGATCCTTGAAACCATTATAACCAAGCACTAAAGAAATAGTAAGAATAACAAGCTCCTCGGATGAGGGTTGAGGACAAAATTTCACACTTCAGTCAGTATCTTTGTTATTTGATCCACTCATAACTATGTCCAATTGTTGTAACCCTCACTAAGACCTAGTTCTTAAACCCATTCTTTATAAATTTATTGTATTGGGATAGTTGGGCCTGAGTCCACTCATCTGATAGAAGAGGTGTTCAAACCCGGTCCCTACACAAGTTATTAATCATTGCTATAGTAAAGTTATTAATCATTGTTGTTAAGATTAATTATTGTTATTAAGTAAACTTTAATTATTATTTCTTAGAATACTTTGATTTATTATTTATTAGTTTTGTCTTTTCTCTTTTCAATTATTTTATTTAACAACTTAAATCAACTTTGATAACTTATTGATCTTTGTAAGTCATTAAAAAAAATTTGTATTGTGTCTTTTACATTACTTTATTAACAATTCAATACAACAATATGTCAATTCCTGCTATGTTAGCCCATTAGACTTTTACCTCTTTCCTTGGGTTCTCATGGCCCATTTGCTTTACTTTTACTTCTTGTTATGCTAATGGGCCTACTGGCTAGCACTTTATGTCATGTTGACCCATTGGGATTTAATTTATTTCCTCGAGCTCCCATGGCCCATTTGCTTCTATCGTGTTTCTTTCATTCTTTTCCTCCTCCATCTTCCTTCACTATTGAGTTTTTTTTCTTTTGTTGGGCCTTTTGTCAAAAATGGGTATCAATACAATACAATCATTAAAAACAAAAAACAAAAATTTTCTTCACTCCCATTGTCCCATACACCACTTCTACTACCTCACATTTAATTGTCTGTTAGAATTTACACTTTACTGTTCACTTAATTTTCTTTTTCTAATATTTAAGATCTACAAGTTAGTAATTTTTGTTGTTGGGTTTACTTTTTATTTATTTATTTTTTTTTTCAGATCTTAGATCAAATTAATTTATTGTTGGGTTTTTTTTTTTTTTTTTAATTAATAAAACCAAGATAAAGATTGGCATTGAATTGGTTTGTTATTGGGTTTCTTTTAGGGTGGTCAAACAAAAATTATATGTAAATTTTTGTTCCAAGGCAATGTGGCTCGGCCTTTGATTTGAAACCCGAATCTCCAAATAAAAGAAAACAAGTTGTGTCAAGAGTCAATACTAGTGAGCACGTTCATGTCCAACTCTCTCTGTATTTCCTTAAGCACGTAATATTGCCAGTTTGCCACCCTTTCCTCCTACACATTTTTTTGGTACCAAAAAAAAAAAAAAAAAAATGAAGAAGGAAAGAAAGCAATCTATGTCAAGACTCTTTAGACTTTACTTTCTTAATTGATATACATTAGAGAATTCTTCTTTTCTAGTCCCAATTCTTTTCATTCATGAAGTAAAAATCATGGACCAACTCTTTCTTCCTCTTCTTCTTCTTCTTTTCCTTTCCTTTCACTCCAACAAATAAATGGGCCACCAAATTCGTACACTTTTGAAAGCAAATTAGGCAGGGCCGAAGGCCTAAAACCAACCTTCAAACAACCATGAAAAGTTTCTATTTATACTACTATTTAAGGGGTTCCCTTATTTGGACTGAACATTTTTTTTGTTCTAAAATACCCCTACAGCCTACGTTTAAGTATAGGCAAAACTTGGTAAAAATACATCTTTAACTCCCACTAAAACAATACCTACAAAATAGAACCACTCTCCAGTTGGTTTTCAAACTGTTTTATCCACTTACTAACCTCTAAGCACGCGCTCAGGGGTTTTTCTATTTTTTTAGTAAATGTTTATAATTTGAATCAATTATAATTTGAGATTACTACATTTTTCAATCATAAAAAAAAATCTAAAGGTGTGATGAGCATTATGCCTTTTTAGGTGAAATAATTTTTTCATCACACCCCTTGTTTCCTTTTTGTGATTGGAAAATGTAGTAATCACAAATTATAATTAATGCAAATTATTACTTGTAGTTCAATTAGTTGAAATTTCCCTACCCCAGATTATTAAATAGTATTTTTTTTTTTTTTATATAGGAGAGAGGCTCTCATGTTATGATTTTTTTTTTTTTTTTTGGTAATGGGAGTTGTGAAGTTATTTTTAAAATTGTATTAAACTTTTTTAAATACCATGAATACTGTAGGGATGAAGGGCCCAAATATAAGTATTAGGTTGTGGGCCGTGCTCGAGGATGTCAAATAGCCCGAGAACAGATAAGTACTGGCGAAGGCATACAGATTAACGGGCCATGGAAGAAGTCTGGTCACAATGAATAAGAGACGTTGTCCGAGGAGAAATACCTCCTCGGCTAAGTAGAGGGGAGGTCAAAGGTCCGACCATCCATCAAAAATAGGGCAACAAGCAATCGTACTTGAAAGGATAAACATCAAAGAGGGATGAGACAAAAGAAAGTTGAGAAATATCTGAGAAGAAAGCTACTACCACCGCATTGAATGCTCTGCATCTAACCCCTTTGCCGCATTAATGTAGAAGTGATACCTGAACAGTGACTTTCAGCCTTACAGTTACCTTCAAAGACTTCAGGAAGGTGTTGATGGGACAAGTATCAAGAAGATTAGCAATTTGACCTACACGTGGAGAGCTGAGATGAAAGAGGGGGAGGGAATATAAAAGAGAAGAACCCCATTACAAAGGGGATCATGAGGAAAACTAGAGAAAAATTATTGTATACTCAAGAACTATAATTTTTGTATAAGTTTAAGAGAAATATATAAGAAAAAACCTTCCTCGGACTTAACCGAGGAGAATTTTTCTTGTTCAAAACTGTTTGTTTTATTCTTCCCAGTAATAACTAACCTATTGTAATCACTATCCACCTAACTCAGTGAAAGTTCAGTTTCAAGCCCACCCTCTAACAAATTCATTGTTTTGGGCTCTTTGGGCCATTGATCGTCCATTTGAGCTTTGGGAGCAAATCGTGTCCTTACAAATACCATTTGAAAAGTCCACTTATTCTCAAAGTTAATATCAAGTCACATAATTTTTTATTTTTTGTATTTTGGTGCATTTGTTCTTTTTTTGATCCCAAGCCCAAATGTTTTTTTTTTTTTTAAACCGGCGCAATTTTAATACAAAAGTTTCAACTTCCTAAAAAAATCGAAAAATTAAAAGTATTAATTTTTTAAAACACCAAGAAAACTGATTGAGAAGCCACCTATTCTCAAAGTTTAATATCAAGCCACATAAAAATTTTTTGGTGCATCTATTATTTTTTTGAACCCAAGCTCAAAAGTAAGTTTTTTTTAAAAAAAGGCACAATTCTAGTACAAAAGTTTCAAATATCTAAAAAGAAAAAAAATTAAATAGTATTAATCTTTTTATATGGGAAAGACTCACGATTGTGAATTTTTTTTTTTTTTTTTAATGAAAGTTATCAGTTTTTTTTAATCCTAAAATTTAGCCACTTAGTACACATCCATAACAAAAGTATGAAATATCTAAAATACAAAAAATAAATAAATAGTATTATTATTATTTATTATTATTATTATTATTATTATTATTATTATTATTATTATTATTATTATTATTATTATTATTTTGGGAAAGCCTCTCACCTTGACGAGTTTTTTTTTCCTCAAATGTTGGCCACTTAGTATACATCCATAGCAGAAATTTCAAATGCCTACCAAAAGAAAGTATGGGAAAGTTTCATGATTGTAATTTTTTTTAAAAAGAGATTTATCAAGTTATTTTTAATCTTAAAAGGTAGCCATTTAGTCCTAAAATGTAGCCATTAAATACACATCCATAACAAAAGTTTCAAATGCGTAAAAAGAAAAAAAACAAATTGTAAGGACTGAATTTGGATTGGACCCAATATGGGATTGGGTTTTAGCCCAATAAGCCCAAACAATGAATTTGAAGAGCGTAGGTAAAAGAACTAGTTCTATTCAAGAAGAAAAACAATAACAGTTGTTGATTTAAGAACATTAAGCACAATTAAGATAAGAAAATGTGTCCTCGGCACGACCTGAGGAGCTATGTTGTAATATTTTTCTTAATGAACAAGGTTACCAGAGTTCAAAGGAGTATTCCAAAGATCTTTTAATTTTACGATCCTTTTCTTTAGACCACTTTCCCATGCTATATACTACAATCTTGGTATCATCTCTACCATACACGTGTAGGTTAGATTTTAGGAACTCCTTCTTGTTCCATCCAACACCTCCCAGAACCATCAACTAGTAGCTGTAAGACTGCTTGACCACTGTTCAGATACCACCTCCACATTAATGCGGCCAGAGAGTTAGTTGGGATGCTTATAATGTGGAGGTAGTAGTTTTTGAAGATATTTGTTACCTCCCTCATCCAATGTCCAACTTCTAATCATGATGCATCCTTGAAGGATATCCAGGATGATAGGACATTCTTACTGACTTCGGATCTCTGTTTCCGAGATGACTCTTATCCTCGGACATATTTTGGACTGTCATACACGATCCTTATTTCTTCTTCTTACACTATTCCCGTAATAACCTTATTTTACCATCCTCGGATTGGTTAATATCCTCGAATTGAGCCATAGGCCCAATTCGTACAACTTTAATAGTACCTCCTGGCTAACTGGCCCCCACAATAGCCCCTCAAAATCTTGCTTTTCAACTCCTTGGGAGGAAAGAAGGATTTTGATACCCTCAGCCCGTCTCATTTATGGTTATACCCTGTCCACCCGAACTCCCAAATGTCTTTTTACCTGCTCAAGGCACGCTCCTAAAGCTTCGGCGTCCAGAGCGTGCCATCATTAAATTTTAGCGGCACTCTTGTCCCCCACGTTCAACAACAGGATGTAAATCCAACGGTGGAGGATTTTCCTAGGTTTACGAGCGGGAATTTTCCTGCTTGTAACTTCTGTGTCACTATAAATAGCTTTTCAAATCAATTCCTTTTCCTACTTTCAGCAATCACACAATCCTAGAGCTCATACATTGAACCTGTCATTTTCTCTCACTTCCCTATGCGTCTACAAATACTAAAAATTTGTCTGAGGACTTTCTTTTCAAACATGTAAGTTTCCTTGAACCCTCTTAGTTTTTGTTTCAAACTTGTTAATTTTTCTTCAAAACTTACTAGAAAAATGGGTAAGTTCAAGCGTTTGGTTGAGTCCAAGGAGGGTATAGAAAGGTTTAGGGCTAAGTACAGGATTCCACCAATAGTGGGCATGAGATACGCTGCCCAGGGGGAATGGGTAGATGCTAGGAAAACAGGAGAGGTGGTCATCCCAATGATCGCCTTCATAGAGGGAGGGATGACTATTCCCATGGGTAACATCACTAGGAACTACCTTAGGTTTTTTAGACTATCTCCCACACAGTGCGCCCCAAATATGTTTAGGGTATTGGGGAGTATAGAAGTTCTAAACAAGAGAATGAACTTAAATTTAACCCATCATGATGTGAACTGGGTATACAACCTACACCATTTGACGGGACAAGGATATTACCATAAATCAAGGTATCCCGAAGTAAGGTTAATCCAATGCCTCCCAACATCAAACAAAGGGCTAAAAGAGGATTTTTTAATCTTTTCTGGGGAATGGCATGATGGCCTACCCTGTCCGACTAAGGAGGGAAAACCAGGTGGGGGTACAGTCGTAAATTTATGCTTCTTGGCTTGTATTTCTCTTTTATTTTTCGCTATCTTTGCTTCTAATAAAATCTTCCATTTTAATGATTTTGCAGACAAAAGTACTACTAAACCTCAACTCAGCTTAGTCAACAAAGAGAGCTTAGATAGAATTTTACGATTCGATGTGTTCGTGAACAAAGCCAACGGTTAATTGCGAGCAACGCACCTAATCCTTGGGTACACGCCCATTTCTCTCGCATTTCAAGCTCCCAAGTGCGTGATAAGAGCCAACGATCCTCGGCTCCAGCGTATTAGTGTTGCCTATGAAGGATTCATTGTTCCAGAGGGTATTCCAATTCCTGAAGGTACACCCCTTACTCAACCGCTCTTTGTGGCCACCCCTTCGGTAGAAGCATCCTCATCCTAACTCATTCTTGAGGAAGAGGAAGAAGAAGAAGAAAAAGAAGAAGAAAATCCAGAGGGGATTGTAACTTTGTTAGACTCCTCAGAGGAATTTGAAGTATTCAACCAAACTCCATCTCCCGAGGGTATATCAGACGAAATGGGTATCCAGAGGAAATCCCAGAGGAGTTTGATGGAGTTAATAGAAAATCAACCTGGAAAAGGTGCACCGGGGAAATCCACACAGCCCAAACTTCCTCCTCCTCCTCCCAAATCTCCCCTTCCTCTTCCTCAGCCATCTCTGTCTTCCAGACCTAAACCTGCCGATCCGAAAAGGAAGAGAGAGCAGAAGGGCAAAGACGTGGTGGAGACCGGGAGGTCTTGTCCTACTCATGAAGACGAGGCCCAACGAGCTGTAAAGCAGCAAAAGGTTAGCCAGACGTCACAGCGAGACGTGGAAAGGGGAGATAATCAGCCTCCAGAGCCTTAGGCTTGGCTTCCAGCACCCATGCTCAATGGTGAACCCTTGAGGGATGATGCATCACTCAGGGATTTCAATGGGGGTATTGGATGCCATGTTGCCACAGCCTTGGAGGGGTCTCTGTTACTCCTGACTGATATGGCCGAGCTGCGGAATATCAGGAAGAACGAGGTTTTTCTCAACCTCAAAAGATATTTGAGCATGGTATGATGTTATCCTTTCCTTTTTTTTTTTTTTTTTTTTTTTTTTTTTAATCTTTATTGTTATTTGTTGCATTACTAACCCTTTTCTTTTAGGCTGTCCAAGCCACTTTCAGGGTTGAGGAGATTACCAACTCTTGCTATCAGCAGTTAGACGACGAGAAGAAAAGGCGCGTAGCAACTATGCAGTCGTTCAACATTGCTGATCAAAGCAACAAAGACCTAAGGAATAAGTTGATTGAGGAGGAAAGGGCTAGGAAGAGTGCTGACTCGGCTCAGGAGAGCGTGCAAAGGCAGGTCGAGGATCAGAGGCAGCGCCTGTGTGATGCCAACGATCAGCTGACTGCTTCCAAGGAGCAAATAGCAGCCTTTAGGAAGAAACTGGAAGAAGCCCAGAAGCTCAAAGATCAGGCTGAGAAATTGAAAGCTGAGGCCGAGAAGGGTAGGGATGAGGCTGAATAGCATGGTTACGACGTCGGCGTAGCCGAGACCGAGGATACCCTCCGGGCAGAGGTCCCTGCCGTCTGTCGAATCTACTGTGCTCAGACTTGGGAAGAAGCCCTTAATCGAGCCGGGGTTGAGGCTTCTTCTGAGCTGAGAAGGCCAGAAAACGTCTACTTCCCACCAGCCATACGAACCTCGAACCTTCCTTCCATTCAAGGTGAGGCGGCTTCTACAATTGCTGACCTGATCGAGGAAGCACAACCTTAGGATCCTCTTCCTCCCAATCAACAGGAGCAATCAAAGGAACCTGAAGTTTCAAAGGAAACATCCTCGGACAAGGCCGCAGAGGTTCCAAAAGATGGGGCAGCTTCCTAAGGTTTTGAACAGACCTTAGCTTCAATTACTATGCCTGCCGAGGAAGCCCCCAAGGAGAAGGAAAAAACGATTCCTACTGAAGTGGATAAACCGGCTAACAAGACTTCCAGGGACAAGCTTCAGATAAAATTGAAACAGTGAATCTTCATTTTGTAATGTAATTATGATTTCTATAATGGAATTTGTTTTTTTTTTAAGACATGTTTTAATGAAATATGCATTTTTACTTTCTCAACTTTGTATGAGTTAATTTCTTCATTTATGTGATTTTCACTTTAATTGTCCTTTGTTTGAACCATGAAAGCATAAGGTTGCTTACACAAGAGAAAAACAAAGTTTACATATTTTTAATTGGTAATCAGGGTGGATCAAAACTATTGAATTAGTAGTATTATTAAGACACATTTTGAATCTATCAATTCTAACAAGTTTAACTTTAAGAAAATGTTCCAATGTTTAACCAAATAACAGCCAAGTCCAAGGCATCCTAAAATGCTTTAAGTGATGCTCATGGGTTTACTTCGGTTTATATCTTTACTGGATGATAACAAACCTTATGATTCGATAGAGAGAATTAGGTGTTTATTTCCTTCAAATGCTCGAGTTAATTCTTGACTAACACTTTAATAGGTACCATAGTGTATTAATTTCCACTAAAGTTTGCGGTCCGAGGCACCTAACATGACTTAGTTTCTGTTTAATACTTCAATAGATGTCAAAGGGTATTAATTTCCACTAAGTCTATGGTCCGAGGAACCTGACATGACTTGGTTTCTGTTTAATACTTCAATAGATGTCAAAGGGTATTAATTTCCACTAAGTCTGTGGTCCGAGGAACCTAACATGACTTGGTTTCTGTTTAATACTTCAATAGATGGGGAAACACATGATACATGATTGGAATGATTTAAAGAAAAACTAAACAGGACTGTTTTTATTAATAATAATACCTTTTTAGGTTGTTTACATTCCAAGGATGGAGTGCAGTTTTTTCATCTAGATCCTCCAGATAGTACGCACCTATTCTTACTACCGAAGTGATACAATATGGTCCTTCCCAATTATGCCCTAACTTTCCCCAGGCTAGATTCCTGGTAGTGCCCAAAACTTTTCTCAATACCAAATCTCCTAAGGCTAACGATCTTAGCCTTACATTGGTATCATAACCCCGCTTGAGCTTATGCTGGTAGTAAGCCAGTTGGACCATAGCATTCTCTCTTCGCTCTTCAATTAAGTCTAGACTCCTTTCTAGCAACCTATCATTGTCGTCCGAGGTAAATGCATTTGTTCTCAGCGTCGAGAAGCCAGTTTCCAGAGGAATTACAGCCTCGGCCCCATACGTCATTGAAAAGGGGGTTTCTCTAGTTGACCGGCGAGTTGTTGTTCGATACGTCCACAAGACATGTGGTAATTCCTCCACCCATCTTCCCTTTGCATCATCCAGTCTCTTTTTAAGTCCGTTCACTATAACTTTATTGACAGCTTCAGCTTGCCCATTTCCTTGTGGATAGGCTGGAGTGGAATATCTATTCTTGATCCCAAGATTACAACAGTACTTTCTGAAAGCTTTGCTATCAAATTGAAGGCCATTTTTCGAGATGAGAGTATGGGGAACCCCGAATCGAGTAACGATATTTCTCCAGACAAACCTTTTGACATCCACATCTCTGATATTAGCCAAAGGTTCAGTTTCGACCCATTTGGTGAAATAGTCTATGCCGACCAGCAAATACTTTTTATTGCCTAGTGCCTTAGGGAAAGGACCTACAATATCCAAGCCCCATTGAGCAAAAGGCCAAGGGCTGGAAAGAGGATTAAGAACTCCTCTAGGCTGATGAATGTTTGGCGCGAATCTCTGACACTGATCACATTTTCTAACATATTCTTGTGCTTCTTTTTGCATGCCCGGCCACCAGTATCCTTGAGTAATGGCTCGGTGAGATAAAGATCTTCCTCCTGTGTGACTTCCACAAATTCCTTCATGTAGTTCTTCTAGGAGTAATTCTGATGACTCGGGATGTACACAAAGCAGATATGGACCAGAAAAAGAGCGTTTGTACAACTTTTTGTCCTTTGACAACCAAAACCGAGGAGCTTTCCTTCGTACTTTCTCAGCTTCTGACTTCTCCTCAGACAATATATCCTTTTCAAGGAATAGTAGTATAGGATCCATCCAACTTGGCCCTACCTAGATTTGATGGATTTGGAGCAAGTCTTTCTCTATTGGGGTAGGGGTGTATAGGTCTTCGACAAGTATTACTCGGGGCAAATCTTGTGCCGAGGAAGTGGTAAGGGTAGCCAAGGAATCCGCATGGGTATTTCCACTTCTAGGGATATGCGATAAGTCGAAGGATTCAAATTTTGTTTGTATACGCCTAACTTGACCCAAATATCCTTGCATTCTTGCATCCCGAGCTTCTAGTTCCCCTTTTACCTGGCCTACAACCAGTCTTGAATCTGAGAACACTTCAACTGCCTTTCCGCCCATTTTCTGGACCATTGCCATTCCCATCAACAAAGCTTCATATTCTGCTTCGTTGTTTGTAGCCGAGAATTCCAACCTCAATGATTTTTCAATGGTGATCTTCTCAGGAGATACCAAAACCAACCCCACTCTTGATCCCCGCTAGTTTGCTACCCCATCCACATATACTTTCCAGGATGAGGGGTATTTTGTGGAGATTAGGCCAACCGATTTTTCATCCATGTCATGCTGCTTCACATCTATTTTTTCAGGAAATTCGGCAAACTCGGCTACTAGGTCTGCGAGGACTTGGCCTTTTACAGAGGTACGAGGCATATACTTGATATCGAAAGCTCCTAGAATTGTACCCTATTTGGCAATTCTCCTGGTATAATCCGCGCTCCGAAGTATTGATTTGAGCGGAAACTGAGTTAGGACAACCACGGTGTGTGCCTGGAAATAATGGGGGAGTTTTCGTGTAGCATGCACTACTGCCAAGATGGCCTTCTCCAGTGGTAAATATCGCATCTCGGTTTCGTGAAGTGACTTGCTTACGTAATAGACTGGTCGTTGTATGCCACTGTCTACTCGTATCAAAACAAAACTTACCGCATGGAAGGCCACCGCCAAATAGGCAAATAGAACCTCATCCACCTCAGGACTGGACATGATGGGCGGCCAAGATAGATATTCTTTAAGCTATTGAAATGCTACAGCACACTCCTCGGTCCATTCAAATCCCTTCCATTTATGCAGTAAAAGGAAGAAGGGTCTGCACCTATCTGCTGACCTGGATATAAATCAATTCAACGCGGCAGTCATCCTGGTCAATTTCTGGACCTCTTTGGGGTTCCGAGGTGGTTGCAAACTGTTAATGGCCTTAATCTGATCAAGGTTCACCTCAATTCCCCTGTGAGTTACCAGGTAGCCTAAAAACTTTCCCGAGCCTACACCAAATGAACACTTGGAAGCATTCAGGCGTAACTTATGCTTTCTCAAAATTTCAAAAATGTTCGACAGGTCTCCTACATGCTCAGACACCACCTTGCTCTTTACAACCATATCATCAATATAGACTTCAATGCTCCTACCCAACTGGGGTTTGAACATTTTTGTTATCATCCGTTGATAAGTAGACCCTGCATTTTTCAAACCAAAGGGCATCACTTTGTAATGATAGTTTCCAGTGGGAGTGACAAAAACTGTTTTCTCCTGATCGTCCAACGCTAACGGTATCTGGTGATATCCTTGAAAGGCATCTAAGAAGCTCATCCGAGGATGGCCTACCGTCGCATCCACCAACTGATCTATCCGGGGCATAAGGAAAGGGTCTTTTGGACAAGCCTTATTGAGATCTGTGAAGTCCACACACACACACCACTTCCCATTTTTCTTTTTCACCACCACCGTGTTGGCTAGCCACTGAGGATAGAAAACTTCCTTGATAGCCCCTGCCTGTTTGAGCTTTGTTACCTCATTTCTGACAGCCTCAGCATGCTCCTTAGACGGACGCCGGGGTGGTTGTCTCTTCAGAGTGATGGAAGGGTTAGCATTCAAATGATGACAAATGAAACTTGGATCTACGCCCGAGGCTTCGTACGCGCTCCACGCGAACACATCAACATTTTTTCTAAGGAATTCAACCAATTGTTCCTTCTCCTGCGGAGGTAGTTGAGCCCCAACCTGGAAGAACTTCTCCGGATCATTGCCAACGACTACCTTTTCCAAATCTTCACATCTCGCTTCGTCGGCTGGTTTATTAAGGGGCAACGCCAGAGTTTCTGATTGCTATAAATCGTTCTCAACAGTGGCCGAGATTTCAGTCTCAGGCCGATGTTGGATGGCCGCTACTAGGCATTGTCTGGTTGTAGACTGGCTCCCTAAAATTTTCAAAACCTGGCCTCCAGAAGGATATTTCACCTTTTGGTGAAGAGTGGAGGAGACAGCTCCTAGGGTATGAAGCTAGGGTCTGCCCATAATGGCCGTATATGGAGAGAAAGCCTTGACAACAATGAAATCCACCTCTACCACATCTGGGCTGGTCTGTACGGGTAATCTGATCTGACATTTCAGAATGACCATTTTACCTTCAAAACTTACCAGAGGGGAACTGTAGGCTGTTAAGTTCTCAGGTTTCAAATTTAGTCCCTTATATAGGTCAGGATACATTATCTCAGCTCCGCTGCCTTGATCAATCATCACCTTTTTTACATCGTACCCACCAATTCTAAGTGTAACCACCAAAGCATCGTCATGAGGTTGTATGGTTCCAAATTTGTCCTCATCCGAAAAACCCAACACCAGTGGGATGCCCATCTTGACTCTCTTCAGCATTGAACTAGACTCCTCGACTGGGTAACGGGATATCGACATTATTCTGGAGGGACAAGATCCGATCCTCCCTGGGGCAACAAATATGACATTTATTGTGCCGAGAGGGAGTCTTGAAGAAGCATCTCCCCGAAATTCCGAACCCATTTGGCTTCCCCGTCCACTAGAATGATGCAAGAGTTGCTTTAATTTCCCCTCCCGGACCAGCTGGTCTAAATGGTCCCACAAGTTTCTGCAATCCTCGGTGATGTGTCCATGGTTCTGATGATATTGGCAATAAAGGTTTTGATTGCACCTCATAGGATCTCCTGCCATCTTGTTTGGCCATTTGAAGAACAGCTCGTTTTTAATCTTCTCCAACACCTGCTGTACTGGTTCTCGGAACACAACATTAACCACCTGGGTGTTGGCAGATCCTGGCTGCACAACAAAGTCTTTCTGAGATCGGTTATTATTGTACCGGTCCGACCTGAAATCCCTCCTCTCTTGAGAGGTCACCTTAGCCTTTCCTTTCTCCTGCAGTTGGTCTTCTTCTACCCTTCTATACTTGTCAATCCGATCCATAAGTTGACGCACACTGGTAACAAGCTTACTAGTCAGAGATTTCCTCAAATCATACTCGGTTGGGAGGCCAGTCTTAAAAGTGCTAATGACCACATCATCGTATTCTCCTTTTATTTCATTAAACATCTCCTAGTATCTATCTGAGTAGGCCTTCAGAGTCTCCCCATCTTACATGGACATAGATAATAAGAATCCCAAAGGCCAAGGAACCTTGCTACAAGTGATAAAGCGAGCACCAAAGGCCTGGGTGAGCTTCTTAAAAGAGTCAATGGAATTCGCTTTTAAACCATTGAACCACCTCATCGCTACGGGCCCCAAACTGGACGGAAAGACCTTACACATCAGGGCCTCATCCTTGGAATGGACAACCATCCTTTGATTGAAGTGACTGACATGTTCCACCGGATCTGTTCGACCATTATAAATGGTGAACGTGGGTTGATGGAATCGTCGAGGAAGACTCGCGCCCTCTATGTTTCATGTGAAGGGTGATTTAGAAACTTGACTCAACGCCTTGTTCATGGCATCGTTCCCCAAGCCTTTGCGAGGCGAGCTCTTGTATCTGCGTTTATGGTGGTACTCCTCGTCGTAGGAGAAAGACTCGCTAGGCGGAATTCTGGATCTCCGTCTATAACTAGTACCATCTGTCTCCTTGGAAGACAGCTCAGAGTTGGGCGATGGATGTCTTCGCCGTGCGTGGTGCAATTCTCTCTTCAACTCGTCGATTTCACGTTGCATGTCTCTATCATTCCTTGCATGAGAAACACGGCTTTTCCCTCGAGATTGGCTCTTACTAGTATGAGCTATATGCACACTTCCCTCACGATCTCCCCTCCATTTGATGCTCCTCCTACACGGATCGCTACATTGAGACCCCCTTGATTCTGCTTGGTGTAAATTAGCATCCACCTGGTGTGGACCTGTCACTACTTGGTGTGGACCTGCTTCTTCCATCTTAGACGGTGCACCCGAACCTCTTTCAGAATTGATCAAGCTCTTCCCACAGACGGCGCCAATTGTAAGGACTAAATTTGGATTAGACCCAATATGGGATTGGGTTTTAGCCCAATAAGCCCAAACAATGAATTTGTAGAGCGTGGGTAAAAGAACTAGTTTTATTCAAGAAGAAAAACAATAACAGTTGTTGATTTAAGAACATTAAGCACAATTAAGATAAGAAAATGTGTCATTGGCACGGCCTGAGGAGCTATGTTGTAATATTTTTCTTAATGAACAAGGTTACCAGAGTTCAAAGGAGTATTCCAAAGATCTCTTAATTTTATGATCCTTTTCTTTAGACCACTTTCCCATGCTATATACTACAATCTTGGTATCATCTCTACCATACACGTGTAGATTAGATTTTAGGAACTCCTTCTTATCCCATCCAACACCTCCCAGAACCACAACTAGTAGCTGTAAGGCTGCTTAACAACTGTTCAGGTATCACCTCCACATTAATGCGGCCAGAGAGTTAGTTGGGATGCATTTAATGTGGAGGTAGCAGCTTTTGAAGATATTTGTTACCTCCCTCATCCAATGTCCGACTTCTAATCGTGATGCATCCTTGAAGGATATCCAGGATGATAGGACATTCTTACTGACTTCGAATCTCTGTTTCCGAGATGACTCTTATCCTCGGACATGTTTTGGACTGTCATACACGATCCTTATTTCTTCTTCTTACACCATTCCCGTAATAACCTTATTTTACCATCCTCGAATTGGTTAATATCCTCGGATTGGGCCATAGGCCCAATTCATACAGTTTTAATAGTACCTCCTGACTAACTGGCCCCCACACAAATATTAAATAGTTTTAATTTTTTTATGGGAAAGACTCGCACATGATCAATAATATCTTTTAATTTTAAAAATATTTCTTGTGAAAAATTAAAAGAATTTGTGTGAAAGGCACAACAATAACATCTTTTAATTTTAAATAATATTTCTTGTAAAAAATGAAAAGGGGTTTGTAGTGAAAGGCACAACAATTGTTAAGGATAATTAATTTCATATGGTAGAGATGTGATTCAAAAAAATAAAATTAAACTGTAGGAGTTTCAATTAATGATGATATGTACATTAGTATTCCAAATAACTATAAATTGAATCTAATGTAGAATTACAAAAATTGATAAATATAGACGTTGGTAGGATAAAATTTTTTTATACAAAAAAAAAAAATGTCTTAAATAACCACTTGATAGATGACTACCACTTTATATGAACCTTGAATCATACAACATTTTTGTAAAGTCTCTCACCCGAACTCATTGAATATGCCCAATATGTAATTCAACAAAATTGTTGATATGTGATCCTAAAAAAAAAAAAAGACCAAAAAAAAAAAAAAAAGAGTAAGGATTAAAAATAAGAAAAACAGCAAATATTATATAGGAGGCAACATTCGTATTGCACTTACGTTACTTCGTAATTAAGTACGATATTCAATCTCATTAATCACTGGGCTTTTGTTTAAGATTCCAATACCATTTAAGTAACTATCTTCGGCAAACCACCACTTGAAAATAAATTTTAATAAAAGCACATTATGGTATTAAAGTAACACATCCCTACATTAGTTATTAAAAAAATAAAAAATAAAAAAGAACAAGAACAAGAAGAAACGAAAGAAACACAGTCCTACAGTGAATAAATATCAAAACTTGATAACGTTTAAAATAACACAATCCTAATAAAGAATAATATCAAAACTTGATAACATGATGCAGATGCTATTGTAAAAGTAAAACGTACCAATATTTAACAAAAACTAACTGCAAATTGCAAAATCCTTATCAAAAGACAAACTACCAATAGCCGTGATAAAGAAGTCTTTTGCTTTTGTAAATAGAGTTTCTTCTTCTTGGATTTTGATGATGGTGTATTGTATTAGACTCCAATGGCAACACAATCACACTCATAAGTCACAACCTGTTCATAAAAATTAAATTAAAAAAGGAAGTAAAAAAAACCCGTAATTAAATACAACAATCACTATTGTAAATTTCACAAAAGAAAAAAAAAAAAAAAAAAAAACCAAAGATAGAATTTGATTCCTTTTGTAGAACGCAGTTTTGGCTACAGAGAGAAATGAGGGTGGGAACAAATGGAGAGACAATATAAAAAACTGTGCAGAGAAATTAACGTGTGAAAATGTTTTAAATAGATATAACGTATGCTAATTTTTGAGAAAAAAATGTGTCAAATGTGTATGAGATATATATATATATATATTAGAAATTGTGTGAGATATATATAAACTAGAGATAGTGAGTTTAGGAGAAGTTGTGGTTAGTGGGCTATTATTTATACATGGGTTTTTAAAAAATAAAAAAAAATAAAAACTGTAATTAGAGTTTAAGAGAAGTTGTGGTTAAGCTATTAGAATCCTCAGCTAATCAAATTGTAAAGAGAAAAGATTTTAAAAGTTGTGAGTATTTTAAATTTTAAATTTTGAAAAGATATGCCAAATTTTAGGAAAATGGGGTGAATGTGGGTTTTTTTTTTTTTTTTTTTAATGTTGGTGGATAATTGAACATTTTTTAACTATGTTGGATAATCTCATTAAAAAAAATAATAATAATAATAATTACATGAGATGATGGGATAAGGATAAGGGTTTTTTCCCATAAAAAAAAGTAAGGGTTTTTTTAAAAAAGAAACTTAACGTGGAGGAGAGAGGGAAAAAAAAGAAGAGATCTTTGCAAAAGAAAGATATATATATATATATATATATATATATATATATATATATATATATATATTAAAAGAAGAAGAGGAGAGTTGGTTGCCATATTTTAATAGGAGTAATTTGAATTTTAGTAGTGGTTTAGTGGATGTGAAGTTATTCTGTAGTGGGTTGTTTAGAAGTTAAAAATGTAATTTTATTGGATTGTTCTCCAATTTTGTCCAAGTGTAGGGGTATTTTTGAACCACAATAATGAGGATCCCAAACAGAGGAAATCCCTTAAATAGTAGTATAGATAAATTAAATTCTAAAAAAATTATTAAAAAAAATTAAAACAAACACGCTCTCTCTCTCTCTCTCTCTCTCTCTCTCTCTCTCTCTCTCTCTCTCTCTCTCTCTCTCTCTCTCTCTCTCTCTCTCTCTCTCTCTCTCTCTCTCTCTCTCTCTCTCTCTCTCTCTCTCTCTCTCTCTCTCCAAGTCTGCCTCCAAACCCAACAAAGTCATTGGTAAGTTTTTTGTTTCTTCCACTAGCATTTTTTTTTCTTATTCTTTCACTGATTTCTGTTATTGGGTACTCTATGATTGTCTGTTTAGACCCCTTAAAATAGATTGTTTAACCTAATATATTAGCCAAGTGATTACTTAGGTTAATTATGAGATCTAGGTTAAACAATAATAAATCATATCATGCAAAGCAACGAAAAATGAAGAACACAACGATATGATGACTCAGGAAAACCAATGAAACTAACAATTTCAAGGTAAAAACCTGGAGAGGATTTGACCTAACTATCCTCAAGGTAAAACAAATCCACTATAGAGAAACAAAATTTTTACAATCAAATTCAACCATAAATCTACTGCTACCTCTAATAATAACTTATTGATACGACCATGTGCAAATTCCGAATCCACAGACTCATTCTCTCTTAGATTTGCAGCACACAAGCACCCATGCTTGTGACTTTGAGATCTCACTCAAAGGTTTCAGATCACAGCTTGTTGATCTATGCAGCAACTAGATTCCACCAGAATTGATTGTAGATCTTGTTCCGGCAGACGCTTGTAGAGTTAGAAGGTATATAATCTCTCAGATCTCACAGAAGTAACTCACAAGTCTTCCAATAGTCTTCAAAATGTGTCTAGGATTT
The DNA here is from genome assembly GCA_028535165.1 of Quercus tomentella. Lineage (NCBI taxonomy): Eukaryota > Viridiplantae > Streptophyta > Magnoliopsida > Fagales > Fagaceae > Quercus > Quercus tomentella. The sequence continues at coordinate 36,298,681 of JAPQVY010000068.1, read as the reverse complement.
TCCTTCTATACGTAGGAGTGTTAGACTGAAACCCTAAATGATTTCACGGGCTTGGGCCTATTTAAAAATTTTGCAAAAATTCTTTTTCCATGATATTCTATCAATCGAGATTCACAATTCGATCGATCTAGCTTCACAGAAAAATAATTTTTTTTCCTGCAATTTGTACATTCTTGAGTTTTGACTTGTACAGCTTTAAGCAATATCTAACACCTATTTTAGACATTTTTTGTTCTCTGTTTGCCAACACATACAGATTGAAATTCTAAACATTTAATTCCAAATCTTTAGAACCTAACATGTAACTTTTGTTTTTATTTCCTCTTTGGATTATATCTTATCTATACTACTATTTAAGGGGTTTTCCCTATTTGGGATCCTCATTTTTTGTTCAAAAATACTCCTACACCTGACAAAATTGGAGGACAATCCAGTAAAATTACATTTTTAACTTCTAAACAACCCACTACAAAATAACTTCACATCCACTAAACCACTACTAAAAATCAAAATTACTCCTATTAAAATATGGCAACCAACTCTCCTCTTCTTCTTTTTTTCTTCTTTATATATATCATTTGCAAGATCTCCTTTTTTTTCCCTCTCCTTCACGTTAAGTTTGTTTTTTAAAATCTTTGATTGTTGAATAAAAGATCTGGGTTTCAATCCCCACTTGCACCAAAAACTGATTGGTGTCTTGGTCTGATGATAAAGTCTAATGATAAAAGGCTATAATCAAGAGCGCAAAACCATAGGTTGAAACTCTCTCCAAAAAAAAATTGTTTTTTCCTAAAGAAAAACTCTTACTTTTTTTTTAATGAGAAAAAACCCTTATCCTTATCCATCTTTTTTTTTTTTTTTTTAATAATTATTATCCTTATCCCATCATAAAAATAAAAAATCTTTTGCAAGATCTCCTCACTTTTTTTCCCCTCTCCTTCGCGTTAAGTTGGTTTTTAGAAAGAAGAAACCCTTACTTTTTTTTAATGGGAAAAAGCCCTTATCCTTATCCCTCTTCTTCTTCTTTTTCTTTTTTCTTTTTTAATTATTATCCTTATCCCATCATAAAAATAAATAAATAAATAAAAATCTCTTTTGCAAGATCTCCACTCTTTTTTTCCCCTCTCCTTCACGTTAAGTTTGTTTTTAGAAAGAAGAAACCCTTTTTTTTTTATGGCGAAAACCCTTATCCTTGTCCCATCATCTCACATAATTTTTCTTTTTTATTTTAATGAGATTATCCAATATAGTTAAAAGAATGTTCAATTATCCACCAACATTTATTAAAAAAAATTATCCACAACTTCTCTTAAACTCTAATTACGGTTTTTATTTTTTATTTTAAAAAGAAACCCACATATAAATAATAGCCCACTAACCATAACTTCTCCTAAACTCACCATCTCTAATTTATATATATATATCTCACACAATTTCTAAAAAGAAAAATATATCTCATACATATTTGACACATCTTTTTCCTAAAAATTAGCATACACTATCTCTATTTAAAAATATCTCACACTTTAATTTCTCTACGTGGGTTCCAGTTAGCTCAACTGGTAAAGTCTCTGATGGTTGTATAAGAAATCTTGGGGTTCAATCCCCGCCTACACCAAAAACTGATTGGTGTCTTGGTCTGATGATAAAGAGCTATCATCAGGAGCGGACACCATAGGTTGAAACTCTCTCAAAAAAAAAAAAAAAATTCTCTACACAATTTTTTATATTGTCTCTCTATTTGTTCCCACCCTCATTTCTCTCTGTTGCCAAAACTGTGTTCTACAAAAGGAATCAAATTCTGTCTCTTTTTTTTTCTTTTTTTTCTTTTGTCAAATTTACAATAGTGATTGTTGTATTTAATTATGAGTTTTTTTTTCCTTCCTTTTTTAATTTAATTTTTATGAACATGTTGTGAGTGTGATTGTGTTGCCATTGGAGTCTAATACAATACACCATCATCAAAATCCAAGAAGAAGAAACTCTATTTACAAAAGCAAAAGACTTCTTTATCACGGCTACTGGTCGTTTGTCTTTTTGATGAGGATTTCACAATTCGCAGTTAGTTTTTGTTGAATATTGGTACGTACTTTTACAACAGCATTCACATCATGTTATAAAGTTTTGATATTTATTCCTTGTAGAACTGTGTTTTTTTTTTTTTGGGACTAATGTAGGACTGTGTTATTTTAATACCATAATGTGCTTTTATTAAAATTTATTTTCAAGTGGTGGTTTGCCGAAGTTAGTTACTTAGATGGTATTGGAACCTTAAACAAAAGCCCAGTGATTAATGAGATTTTTGTTGGGACAAATAGTGATTGATGAGATTGAATATCGTACTTAATAATGAAGTAACAACGGTGCAATACCAATGTTGCCTCCTATATAATGTTTGCTGTTTTTCTTATTTTTAATCCTTACTCTTTTTTTTTTTTTTTTGTGGTCTCTCTTTTTTTAGGGTCACATATCAACAATTTTGTTGAATTACATATTGGGCATATTGGATGAGTTCGGATGAGAGATTTTACAAAAATATTGTATGATTCAAGGCTCATATAAAGTGGTAGTCATCTATCAAAGTGGTTATTTAAGACCTTTTTCTGTATTAAAAAAAAAAAATTATCCTACCTATGTCTATATTTATCAATTTGTGTAATTCTACATTGGATTCAATTTACTGCTTTTTGGAATACTAATGTACGTATCATCATTAATTGATGAAACTTCTCAATTTAACTTTATTTTTCTCAATCACATCTCTTCCATATGAAATTAATTATCCCTAACAATTGTTGTGCCTTTCACTGCAAACCTCTTTTCATTTTTTACAAGAAATATTTTTAAAATTAAAAGATATTATTGTTGTGCCTTTCACTACAAAATTCTTTTCATTTTTTACAAGAAATATTTTTAAAATTAAAAGATATTATTGATCATGTGCAAGCTTTTCCCATAAAAAATTAAATTTTTTTTTTTTTTTTTTTGCTTTTTAGGCATTTGAAACTTTTGTTATGAATGTGTATTTAATGGCTACATTTTAGGACTAAGTGGCTGCCTTTTAGGATTGAAAATAACTTGATAAATCTCTATAAAAAAAAAATTTAATTTACAATCATTAACATTTCCCATATTTATTTCTCAAAAAAAAAAAAAAAAAAAACATTTCCCATACTTTCTCTTGTTAGGAATTTGAAGCTTTTGTTATGCTTGTATACTCAGTGGCCTACATTTTAGGACTAAAAAAACTTGACAACGTGAGAGGCTTTCCAAAAATAATAATAATATTTTTTTTATAGATATTTCATACTTTTGTTATGGATGTGTACTAAGTGGCTACATTTTACAATTAAAAAAAAAAAACCTTGACAACTCTTGTTAAAAAAAAAAAAAAATCACAATCATGAGCCTTTCCCATATAAAAAGATTAATACTATATAAATTTTTTTTTCTTTTTAGATATTTGAAACTTTTGTACTAGAATTGTGCCAGTTTTTAGATGAATAATAATAATTTATTGATAATATAGCTATTGATTTTTAATTTTCTAAAAATTTTGCAAGTATGAAGGATGTAAAAAGAAAATGTAATCTAATGATGAATTTGTTAAAATTCACCTCTAATAAAAAGATATTAAGAAATATTATAATTTTAGGTTACGACTAATTTTGTACCTAAACTTTGTTTTTAAAAAATATAATAACTCCAAATTATAATAAAAGTAAATTATTAACTTTTATGAAAAAAAAAAGGGAGAGTCTCGAAGCACACATGCTTTATGCATGCACTAAGGCTAGTTTTATTTTAAGAAACAATAACCATAAAAATAAACTTCAATTAATTATAGTGATCCATCCCAAAAAATAAAAGTAAACATAAATGAGGTGCACACAAGATAACGATGAGCCAATAATTTAGCCTGCCGTATAACGACGACGTCATGACTACAGTGGCAGCCACACATACTTTGCGAGACCATCAAAGGCATGAAATCCCCTTTTTTGTTATGAAAAGTCATTGGACACCGTATTGTTAGTAAATTACCAAAACACCTCGTCCTTCATTACCCAACAACCAAAACCCATTGGTTGGTGACCCAACGGATACAATAGACTTTTAACTTTCAATAGTTTTTGCCTACATAAAGTTTTTTTTTTTTTGAGAGTGTCGTCTACATAAAGTTATTCATTCTAACATCACTCCCATTAATATTTTTATAATAGAAAATGTATCATGTTTTAATTAATTAAGTTTAAATTCATCAACATACCATGTATAGTTGTATAAAATTATATAATTATTATAATAATTGTATAAATTTATCTTGTCACTATTCATTTTATATTTAGTTTTGTAATTATTTTTTTATTATCTCTAAAAATAAAGAAAGAGAATAAATAGTAGTTATTGCGTGTGAATAAAGAAAAATAATTAAAAAATTAAAAAAATTATATTTTAATAAAATGTAATGTAAAATATAGATTTTTATATTAAAATAGATTAAAAAAAAAAATTGCAGCAGTCAATATGAATGTTCTAAATACTATACCATGACAAAGAATCTCCTTTTTTTTCTTTTTTTTTAATCAACCAGTTAATTACGTGTCTCATAATATCATTCTGAGTGTATTATTTTGAATAAGCAACATTTCTGTTTGTATATGTGATTTGAAGTAAACGGGGTTGGAGAAGAAATTTCCTGGAAAAACATTTTCCTTTTTGTCTCCTAGTTCTCAATCACAGATTTTGCTCTTTTGCCATCCACATCTTAAAAAACATGGACAAATTTGTCTGCCGAACTCTGAACCCACCCATAGCCTTAGGCCATAGCGTGAACGCAACTAGGGTCCAAGTCCAAATCTTACCCTACCTTTTTTTGAGAAACAAATCTTACCCTACCCTACCTTACCTTACCTTACCTTACCTTTTGCCCAACAAAAAAAAAAAATTACACCTCATCATCTCTCATTGCCCATCCGTGCAGCAAATGAATGAATTATAGGAATTATGATTCCCCGCACGGGCACGGCATGGGCCTTTTTCCGTCTTTGTGGATCATTATCGCATCGTTGCTGACTTCACCTTGATTCAATCGAGGAATTAGGATTCCCAAGGAAATTGGATTCCCGTTTTTTCTTTTTCTTTTGGTGTTTTTCCTTTTGAGCCTTCTATATATAGCAAGTGTAGTTACACTACAAAATGGCTTCGGCGCCTCTGATTCACGCGCGCTGTGCTTATTCTCCAAGATTTAGTAGTTGTAACCGCAGTAACTACTGCACCCCATCCTCAACGACCTCTTCTTCCTCATCCTATTCCTCCTCATCTTCCTCCTCCTCTTCTTCTTCTTCTTCTTCTTCTTCGTCTTCGTCCTTCAATCATGGTCATGGATTGAGCTTCTCTTCTGGTAACTACTTTTTTTTCATTCATTCATTCGTTTCTTTGTTTCTATTTCGTATTTCTGCAAGTGGGTTTTTGAATTTTGTTCCTATTTTGTATGTATTTGAATTTTTTATAATATGAATGGCATGTCTTCAATTTGTTTGTAATTAAAGTGTTTTGAAAATTTAATTTTCTGAAGTTAATTAATCTGGCAACATATGAACTTTCATGTTCCAGATTCAAAAACATTAGCTTATAGCTGACAAGTACTATGTTTTATTTTATTTTATTTTATAAGTGAGTACTATGTTATTTTTGGACCCTATTGCCATAAACAATCACTAATTTTAATTTAGTATCACCAACGAATGAAAAACATAGGCGACAGAGGCGAAGAAAGGGTACTACATATATTGTGTGTCTAAATTGTCCTTGGCCTGCAGACCAATGCTCCAATGGACACAAAATTAGTTTGGCAGCTTGCTTTGGTCAAACATTAATAACAAAGAGCAAAAATATATATTAAATAATGTAATATCTTATGTTGATGGTTAAGATTAGGTAGTTATGGTACATAACAAAAAAAAAGAAGTGTGTACCATAGAATTCTCAAATTTTGTGTCAATGCTATGGAATTATAATGAGTTGGTACTATAATTTGGTGCTGAGAGAAGAATCTGATCAACATTTTGGCATTTATTCCTTCTGTAAATGTAATGGATGCTTTTTTCAATCTTGATTATTAATACCGAGTCAACTCTTGTATTTGTTATATCATCATACCTTGAGTGAGTGTGCTCAGATTTTCATTTTGGTTGAGGATGCTAGATAAACTCGTGCAGGCACAAGTAATAGTTGGAGACATCAAGGCCTTAAAGCTCAAGCTATGGGTACCACCACCCAGCGGGGAAATGTTGCATCAACCAAGCGCATTGCGAATGGGAAAAATGAACCCGATCATCTTCTTGTCCTAGTTCATGGCATCATGGCTAGGTATATGTTGGACAAAGACTATGCTCAAAATAGCACACACCTAGGGTAGAGATTGAGGAAGTGAGAGATAAATGGATAACATGCGCTATTTGTATGTGGTATGGTTGTTGTTCAGTTGAAGAAAGAGGTCCATATTTTTAAACTTCATTCTAAATTATGCACACTAGCATGCCTTAAAATTTTCCTCCTCTAAATAAATTTCCTTCATCATATTCCTTATTTATTTATTTTTTTTGGTTGATTTTCTCACTGCTAGTTTGATATTTTAGTTTCTATAAGTTCAAGAATCTGAATCCCTTTTCCTCCATTAACTACTTTGTTGTGATTTATACTTGCAATGTTTATAGTATGCATGGGAAGCCCCCAAAAATAATTTTAAAGGAATGAATTGAATGTTGCATCAATGATTCCTGTTGGCAAAGACATACGAGCAGAAAAAAAGAAAGAAGGGGGGATGGGGTGGGTTTTTTACAAAGTGGGTCTATTTAAGTGTTTGCCTGAGTAGCACGCTTTTGACTCAATGCTTGTGTCTGATTCATTGCTTAGATAAAGTATGATCGTATGACTGGTGGCATAGGTCAGATTCCATTATAATTCTTTTAGATGCCTTTCCTACTTTGGAAGCCTCTGTACTTGCTGGTGCTCCAATTACTTTTGCCGGCTTAATCCATTCTCATCTAAAAAAGTATTATTGCTATTAATCTTGTTACATGTGTTCTGCCTCGTTAAACTTAAGAATATGCATATTTTGATCTGTTGATACATTGTTTGTCCAGTTAGGTAGAATTTGGTAGCTTGATTAGATGTTAATTGGAAGCAATTTCAATAAAAGATGTAAATTTTATTTGTAAGAAGTAAAAAGGTCCTTTGAAAGTGGATGGTGAGTTTCTGTACAACTTGATACAAGTTTCAAAATTTCCATATTTTTTCTTCTCTTGTGCACTGTTGGATGTTCTTATAAGCTATTGCTTCTTTGATTTTCTTACTTAAACTATTTCTATTAAGAAATGATTCTCACACTTAGCTGATAGATCAAATGAGTATCAGGGTAGGGTCTTTCATAGTTATGTTTTCCTACCAATTACTTCACAGTTATGTTTCTTTTGGGCTTTTATCTCTAAAGTGCATCAAGTTGACTGATTTTCTGAGTAGTGCAGCCCAAGTGACTGGTTATATGTAGAAGCAGAGTTAAAGAAGCGTCTTGGAAGAAACTTCTTAATTTATGGTATGTTCACTCAATCTTTCTTTCCTGTTTTTAATGTAACTTAACTCAATTCATAAATCCGTTTTTTGGGAGAGCTTCTTTTCATTAATTGAATTGAGTCGAACTAAAAGGTTCAACTATTATATGACATGTGACATATATAACCTAAATTCAGAACAATTGAGCAAAGCTTGGACTATCCTCAGTATTTGATAAGATAGGAGCAATTGACTTAGAGAAGTTGGATGCCATAAAAGAAGAATGATAATCACACCACTCAAAGGAAGTAATTGTATTTTTAGGGTGTTAATAGGAACAAATGACTGGAAAGAACCAGGTCAGAGTTGGTCTTGGTTTGAAAATTTTCATATTCTTAAACTTTGTTCTTCATGAACAATGGCACAAACGTGTTTGCATTGTGACATGAAAACTCACACTAAGATGTTAGGACTTTTACATAAGATTTTCCCTTCAAAAGCCTAGTGTTAGCTTTGTTTTTAATGTGTGCAGCGAGTTCATCTAACACCTTTACCAAAACCTTTTCTGGGATTGATGGAGCTGGAAAGCGATTAGCAGATGAAGTGAGCCTTCAAATCTTTGCAAAAACTTCTTTAAAAATTCTAGATCCATTTGTGTTTAATATAGCCTATGGCTTTGTTTGGAAATAACTTAATTTAGTTGTTATAAATAGGTTATGCAAGTTGTGCAAAAGACAGAGAGCCTGAAAAGGATCTCATTTTTGGCCCATTCTCTTGGTGGTTTGTTTGCAAGATATGCTATTTCTGTTCTTTATACACCACATGGCCCAAGTAGTGGCAAACCTGATGATCCCAGCAGTTCTAATGTGGAAATTTCACAAGCAGAATGCTCTTCAAGACGAGGTATGATTGCTGGATTGGAGCCAATCAATTTTATTACCTTGGCAACTCCACATCTTGGGGTGAGAGGAAGAAAGCAGGTTTGTCTTTGAGGGTATAGCTCATTGCGTTTATTTTATCACAGTTATTATAATCACCCTCTATTGATGCCAATCTGAGCTTTTCTATTCCACCTTCTGTTTTTCATGTTGTGTTCAAATTTTACATTATTCTTACATGTATATGCTCATTTAATTGCACTACTGGGTTTTGCATGTAAGTGTGTGAATGGAGAAGAAAAAGTTAAGTTTCATTTCTGTTAGCTGAATTGTTAAAATTTTAGTAATTTTTTAAAATTATATCTCTGTTGTCTGGTTAATACTAGAAAAGTATAGGAGTATAAACTTGTAGAAGGATAAAAATGTTTCAATTATAGAAGCTTAAGATTTTGTTCCCTGACATTCAAGAGTTCCATAAAGTCAAAATGCTTGAGTTTTTTATATGCTTGTTTGCTTGACCCCTTTTTTTTCATTATTAATTTTAATCCCAATGTAGTATCTTTTTTTGAGGACTTGGTGAGTTCCACACGCACTCCAGGTCTTGAATCCATGACCTTATGGTCCACTCCTTTCTCATGGGGGAAGGAGTTTTCATTTGAGTTATGACTTATTGGCAAATGGTATGATCAATAACACTTATAATGCTCCTAAAAAAAAAATAACACTTATAATGCTGTTAGTTTAAAGCTAAAATTGAAATACACACACGCACACACACATATATATATAATAAAATACATAAGTCTATTGATAAGAATATGGAGGAAACATATCATTATGATGAGGTAACATTATGTGAGTTTAATGTGAAAATGATAATGATAATAATAATTTTAAACTGTTAAAGAATTCATATATTACTAATAAAGACTCCCTTTGGACTGGTAGTCTACTAGATTCATTAGCAAGAAACCAAAAAGTTAGAAACGGCAGTTCTTTCTTTTTAAAATTTAAGTGCTTGATGGTCCTATGAGATCCTGTTATCCCTTATGTTGATGATTCTAGAATTTCATAGAAACAACAAATTAATTACTAAAGAGTTAATGATTGCTAGTACTAGTATCGGGACTTGTGTCTCCTGAAACCACACAGTTCATTTCCCTTTCTTGTTTTGTTTTTTTAAGTATTATTTTTCTGTTCTTCTTCAGCTCCCATTCCTCTTTGGGCTTCCAATATTAGAGAAACTGGCTCTACCACTAGCTCCTATAATTGTTGGCCAAACCGGTAGTCAGCTGTTCCTCACTGATGGTAAACCCGAGAAACCACCTCTTCTATTAAGAATGGCCTCTGATTGTGAAGATGGAAAATTTATGTAAGTTGTAAAAGGAATTTATAGATGCTAAAGATATTTACTTCTCTTCCAGTAATCTAATGGTTCTAATCTGTTTCAATTTACAGATCAGCCCTTGGCACTTTTAGGAGTCGCATCCTATATGCTAATGTATCTTATGATCGTATCCCACTGCATTATTATTCCTTTCTTAGCTAAATGAGCTGGCTGTGTAAACTTTCTTCTTATTTCTTCTATCATCAATATATCAATATCTTTAACATCACATAGATATGGTTGGTTGGCGAACATCTTCTATAAGAAGGGAGTCAGAACTTTCTAAGGTGAGTTTGTAATTTTTCTTCTTGAACTACATTATTCAAGACTGAGCATTCTATTAAGGACTGAGATAGAGAAATTAAAATGCGTATGAACAATTGCTACTATAATTAATGGAGTTGATGTCTTGATGGTAAGAAGTAGAATGCAAATTTATTTTTTTTGATAAATAAAAAGATATATATTGAAGAAAACTACCTTATGCAGAAAAACATAAGGCAGAGTTATAGTAGCAATTTCCTGATTTTGAAATATATAAGCTAGTTTGAACTACATTAATGGAGTTTGCAAAACTTGGCTCGGCTTAAGAAATGCAGCTTGTAATCGATTGAACCAAATCCAGCTGTTAGACATACAGAAAAAAAATATGTCTCAGGCAACAGTGGCAAAGCACTTGTCCATAGGCAAACAATTCATTGTTCTTTGGAATCTTGTTTGATTGTTGTGAGTTGCATTTTGAGATTTGTGGTGCAAATATATGCAAAGATCTTTCTTTTTTTTTATTAAAAAATAGCATCTTTTCTGGATGCTAATATTCTTTTGATCCTATAATTCTTGATCTTTTTATAGAGCTAATAATATCATATCAATTTTTTTCTTGCTAATATGGTAAGGTTTTATACTATTTAAGCCCTTTATAGTTTAGATCTTATAGTATTTGTTGGTAACAAGCAACTTAAAAATGTTAATTGCAAGAATGTTCTCAAGCTAATTTCTGAATTATTTGGGGATGGAAATTGTTGAAATATAAACTTTAAGTCGAGAGTCTGCCCTTACATTCATGCATCATCCTGATGTTTTTTCTACTTAATTAGAATCCCCCTCGAAGATCTTTGGATGGTTACAAGCATGTTGTAGATGTTGAGTATTGTCCCCCAGTTCCCTCCGATGGCCCCCAATTTCCTCCGGAAGCAGCCAAAGCAAAGGAAGCAGCACAAAACGCACCCAGCATGCAAAACACAGTTGAATATCATGAAATGGTGGAAGGTAACATCAATTGGGCATAGAAACTGATAATGTGACAATTATTTAAAGACATTCTTACTGTGTAACATGACAATGAATAATGACAGTTTTAGTTTGTTAAACAGAGGAAATGATACGCGGATTACAGCAATTAGGATGGAAAAAGGTCGATGTCAGCTTTCATTCTGCATTCTGGCCCTTCTTCGCCCATAACAACATTCATGTACTGACTCCACCCCAACTTTTTTCATTTGGCAATGATTGCTCCTCAGTTTTTAGTTTTTTTATCTGATAGTTGCCCTGGATTTAGGTGAAAAATGAGTGGCTACACAATGCTGGTGCTGGAGTGGTTGCTCACGTTGCAGACAGCCTAAAACAAGAAGAATCTTCCTCAGTCATTGCTGCCAGCCTGTAGCAATTAAAGTATATATAGTAATATAAGTGCATCATAACCCCTCCCCCCTCTCTCTCTCTCTCTCTCTCTCACAATTGCATTATGGTTGATACTTGTGGAACAGTCACACGATTCAAGCAATAGTACTTCCATTGGTCATTGATACATGTTTCTCACAGTGAAACCACATTGGTTCCTCGCATATATTTCAAACTAGTTTCTTGCATACGTGAAATGGGGTTGCTAGCACACTGTTGCTGACTTGCCAAAGCACTTAACAAAGAAAACAACTTAATGACAGAAGCGTAATCAAGAGAGTCATGGGAGTAAAATTTTACAGGTTTCCAAGCTTTTTTTTAATGTTTAGCCCTATTGCTGACTACATTGGTTTTGGGCAATGATGCGGGAATTTTTTTTTTTTTTATCTTCCCCTAAGAGGGGTTTATTTAAATAAAATAAAATAAAATATGTATGCAAATTCATTTAACTGAAATATCGGAAGGTCTGACTTTGGGAATTTGCTTTAATCATGATATCATATGAAGAAGCATGCGGCTTAAACTTTGCGCCACTCATCAGGAACCTTTTTAACTTTTTCGCACTTGTATTTCCTTTTTCTAAAGTCTCTCTACTATTTACTATTTAGAATCAAGATATGGTTGAAAATGAGGCACGCCCTCAACCCTGCAAAAATTATCATTAGGCTTGAGGCCGGGTCAAGTCAGTTTGGGGCTCAAACTGAAACTCGATCCAACCACGTCAAGTGAGGAACATTAGGAATCACCATCAGTCGTGAACGGTCACAATCTTGAATCTTGATAGTTGGCTCTTTCATATGTGGCAGTCAGATTCCATCGAAGCCAAAAATGACGGATGACGAAGGGCGATGAAGCGTAGATCTATATAGCGAATTGAGGTATTTCAAGTTGAACGCAAGTTAAGCACGTCAACATAAGATTGACCCATTACACTAAATATTAACTTGAAAAAATTCATGTCATATTCATGGGACATGGCAAACATTGTCACCCTTAATATAGTTGATGTTGATTTATTAGGTTGAAATTGGGTTAATATCATGAATTATTTTGACACGTATTGTTTTGGTATATAATTAAAAATTTGATAATGTGATAAAATTTAATTCAATCATTTTATAATGGATAAATACGATTATAACTTATAAGAACTTTGTGTGAAATTATCTTTAAAAACTCAAGAGATCCCTACTTCCATTATTTGTATAACACTAATTAATTACTCAGAGATCCCTATTTAATTACTATTTAATTACTTATTATTTATGACCTATGTTATGAGAATGAAAAATTATGTTGGGGTACTTTAATTAAAAACAACAATATACGTAATTTATTTATTCCCCATTAATTATATAGTCAAATTGTAACCACAACATTTGTACTCGTTGATGTTTTTTTATTTGCAATTATAACCCTATTAAACTCAAATTTTACATCCATTATTTCTTATTTACTTAACCTATTTATTCATCTTGTAATTCACTTCACTAAGAGAATAAGTTAGGTCCGGAGCTGGCATAAAAGACACCTTTTATGCCAGCCACAGACCTAACTTATTCTCATTCAGTAATCCATTAAATCCTCTTTTTCCACCTACTAGATGGAGTGTACTTTTTTATATTAATTTTTTAATAATAGAACATACTATTAATGTAATCTCTATATTTAAAAAACAAAATAGAGTATATGATAGTTTTGGCCAAACCATTCATCTCCTCAATTTTAATATTTTACTATTAAATCCATGGTTTTTAAAAATTGGACCAAATCGGACTGGCTGGTCTGAACAGTTGAATTGGAAACCAGCCACAGTTTGGCCTGAAAAACCTCGAAAACCAGCCAAAATTGGTCAAAAACCAAATTAAACCAGAAACCAGAGGTAAATCCGATTTTGCCCCCTGTTCGGTTTTTAAAACCATGATTAAATCAAGATAATAATATATATTTTTAATGTTTATAGGCAGGATTCGAGTGTATGTTTGATAACACATTATATCACCACAATTTTTTCAAAATAAAGTTTTTTAAAATTTCACTTTTTTTAGATACAATTATTCAAATCACCTATTTTTTAAAGACTTAGAATGCAAAAAGACCCTTTGGAGTTAGGTTAGTTGCAAAAACACCCCCTAGTATTTTGATTCTTCCTTATTGCTCCCTTAGATTTTTATATCCGCCAAATTAAACCCTAGGACTAACCTCCATTAGCTTTTATGAATAGAAAAATCATGTGACAATTAAGTGATGCCTAGTAGTGAGAATTAGTTTGTGAATCTTTTTAATATGATCACATGATGGTTATATGATTTTTTTGTCCAAAAAAGTTGATGAAAGTTAATTTTATAGTCAATTTGGTGAATATGAAAACCTCAAAGAATTATAACTTATAAAGAAGAATTAAAATCGCGAAGGGTATTTTTGTAAATGACCAGAACTTTAGGGTATTCTTGCATTTTGACCATTCATCTCAAATTCTATTTTTGGACACAAAAGGCTTTTTTCTTTAATAAACAGTTGTGGGGCTAGAAAATTTATGACCCGGCCCACTTTCCATCTGGACTCAGGGCCAACGCCGACGAAAGCAATTGCCGAGGACGAGTGGTGAAAGATCAAATAGCCTAGAGGTGCAGCCGAGGATGACACTGTCCTCGGCATCTCAAGACTTCAAAAGAAGGAGTGACGTGTCATCAGAGGCAGCCTCAAAAGCACCCCCAGAAGAAAAGGCGAAATAAATGGGTCACATGTGGGGGTACGGAGTGGGAATGGTTCAAGGAGAGGAGGTCACCTCTACAGTGAATGCGCCCACAAATGTCCTATCCATATTGAAGGGATAAGACTCCTGAATAGTGTGGCTTCGGTTATTGCAACTAACAGAAAGTAGGGAAAGGCGGCTGATGGGACAGGCACTCGAACAGGCACCTGCCTGATCGACAGATGGAGGGTCAGGATCAACCAAGGAAGGCTATATAATATAAAGGCTTGTGCGCCAAAGAAGGTGGGAGGAAAAACCGTCTCCCACCCCCTTGAGTCCTAAACAAGGGAGAATTATGAGAAAACCAAACCCCTCGGACAAGGCCAAAGGACCGGATCCGCATAGGCCATGCCGGAGGAAAGGTCTTACCAAACGCGCTACTATCACGAACACCACGACTAACCACCGTCCAGTGATCAAGGCCTAGCCTTTCAAACCCACGCTCTATAAATTATATTACAAGAGCCTTTTTACGTGCGAAGCCCATATCATTTGGGATCGTCACATTTTGAGTCCTTACAATTGGCGCCGTCTGTGGGGAGGCTTGTGTGTTGGCACAGGCGGTGAGTAGAGAAAGTCCCCCCACCACTTCCAACAGCCCATTGTAGCGCCCTAACCTAAAGTTCCACTAGGGGCTGCATTTCTCACTAGGGGCTTGGCCGAGGGGTTAATCCGCCCAAACCAATGTCCGACATCTTGGCCTGGGGGCTAATATCCCCCAACTACATAAAACTCTAAGTTTTGGACAGAACCAAGGTCTTGCATAGTCCTCGGACTCAAACCTATGGGGAAACCACGTACAGGAGAGTGAAAATCCAAGTTTTGGACAGAACCTAGGTATTGCATAGTCCTCGGGCTCAAACCTATGGGGAAACCAAGTACATGAGATTGAAACTCTAAGTTTTGGACAGAACCAAGGTCTTGCATAGTCCTCGGACTCAAACCTATGGGGAAACCAAGTACAGGAGAGTGAAAATCCAAGTTTTGGACAGAACCTAGGTATTGCATAGTCCTCGGGCTCAAACTTATGGGGAAACCAAGTACATGAGATTGAAACTCTAAGTTTTGGACAGAACCTAGGTATTGCATAGTCCTCGGGCTCAAACCTATGGGGAAACCAAGTACAGGAGAATGAAAATCTAAGTTTTGGACAGAACCTAGGTATTGTATAGTCCTCGGGCTCAAACCTATGGGGAAACCAAGTACATAAGATTGAAACTCTAAGTTTTGGACAGAACCTAGGTATTGTATAGTCCTCGGACTCAAACCTATGGGGAAACCAAGTACAGGAGATTGAAAATCTAAGTTTTGGACAGAACCAAGGTCTTGCACAGTCCTCGGACTCAAACCTATGGGGAAACCAAGTACAGGAGAATGAAAATCTAAGTTTTGGATAGAACCAAGGTCTTCCATAGTCCTCAGACTCAAACCTATGGGGAAACCAAGTACAGGAGATTGAAAATCTAAGTTTTGGACAGAACCAAGGTCTTGCATAGTCCTCGGACTCAAACCTATGGGGAAACCAAGTACAGGAGATTGAAAATCTAAGTTTTGGACAGAACCAAAGTCTTGCACAGTCCTCGGACTCAAACCTATGGGGAAACCAAGTACAGGAGAATGAAAATCTAAGTTTTGGACAGAACCAAGGTCTTGCATAATCCTCGGACTCAAACTTATGGGGAAACTAGATCCGCCAAGAAAATCTAAGTACCAGATACGGCCCAATAACACGCATGGCACTTCAGGTGATGCCTTCAGTCCTTCAGAAGTATATATATAGGTACAAATTCAAACTCTGAGATATGATCCTAAGTATGTTATGTGTACAACTATTCATCCATGTTAAGATAACTAGATCAAAAACCATGAGATTCGTAACCATAATAAATATTCGCAAGGATAGCTAGCATGTAATTTAGAGGAAAAAGGAGAAAAAGAATTTCATATATGTAGTTTAGGAGTTCAATTACAAACAAATTATAAAGTCTTCAAAACAAAAAGGAAACCAACTAACAGTTAAACTAGAAACAAATATAAAAGTCGGCCTGGGCTTTTTACTGCTTCAATTTTGTTTCGACCACATCTTGGGAAAGCTGAGCGGGATTAGCCTCGGAACCTGGGGTGATATCTCCTTCCTAGGAGGGCTTGGCAAGATCATCGTCGGTGCCGCGGGGCACATCAGTGAGGGTAATGGCGTGAAGGGGCTGAACAGAGATGGCTGGCTTCTCGGCACAGGAGATCCGGTCACTGACTGTAGACGGTGAGAACTCCTGAGGAGTCCCGGAATTCAAACCTTCAGGTACTTCAGTCGTAACATGAGGCTCCCCTCCTTCTGTCAACTCGCCAGGAGTGACAACGATCTGAGCAGCTTCTGGCTGAGCAGCCTCAGCCTCCCGTGGGGCGCTCACAGCCTCGGAGCTGGTGGAGGCGGTCTCGCGGATGGCTGGGGGATAAAATATGCGCTCTGCTTTCCATAAGTCAGACGAAGCTTCCACCCCAGCTTGTTTAAGGGCCTCTTCCCAGACCTGGGAGTAGTATAGCCTACATACTTCTGGGATTTGAGCTTTAAGGGAAGCTTGGGTATCAGCCACCCCTGCCTCATAGCCCTCCTCCTCGGCATTGTCCTTAGCTGTTTCAGCCTCAGTTCTGGCAAACTCAGCTTCCTGCTTAGCCCTCATGGCTTCATCCCTGGCAAACTCAACCACGCCCTTAGCGTTGTTTGCCGTGATCAGTTTCTCCTTCAGATCACTGATCTGCTCCCTAGCAACCTGCAACTGCTCCTCGGCAGCGGATAGGCGCTTTGTCTGTTCCTCGACCTGTTTTTGGGCTCCAGTTAAGCCTGCTAAGGCACTATCCCTGTTTTGGGCAGCCATCTTTAAATCTTCCCTAGCCTTTGCGAGGTCAGTCTCGGAAGCTTTGAGGGTCCGGGCAGCATCTATACGCTTGGTGCGTTCAACCTCGGCGGTCTTACTCTCCTTTTAACTTCTTCCTCCATCCTATAGGTGGCCTGGATAGCCTGCCAATTGAGACGGGTATATTGTGAATGAAGATCTGGGCGCAAAAATTGATAGAGTCTTAAGTTGCAAAAGTCTTACCATTCCCAGGTACCTCTTCGCGCTGAGGAAAACCTCCTGTATCCTCGTATTCTTCAACTCCTCCATATCAGTGGGAAGCAGCATGGTCCGTCCTAACGCGTCGGCCACATAACCTCCTTCACCGTCTCCTAGGTTCCTTATGGACGCGCTCTCCAACAACGGCTCCCCGTGGAGCATTGGGGCGGGAAGCCATGCACTCGGCGCGGACTGACCTTCGGTCCCTTTCCCCTTACTTTGGTGCCCAATCTTTAACTGTTTTTGTGCTCGCGGGGCTTCATCCCTCTCCTGAGAGGTTGCGGTTTTTCCCCCATCCATGGGATCCTTCCTTTTGGGACTCCTCTTTCTCTTTGAGTCAGTGGGCTCCGGCCGAGGGGGCAGAGCTGATGTAGGAGGAGTAGGAAGTTTGGGGCGGGGAGATTGTGTCTGCGACTTGGTAGAGGAGGACCTAGTCTGGATGAGCTAGAGCTGAGGTATTGGAGTTGGAACATTGGATTGTGGTTTTTCCTGCGCACCCTTCCCCAGCTGACCCTCGATGAGGTCGAATAAGCTGGTCGGGGGCTTTCTCTTAAGACCCATTTCGGCTCGGGAGATTGTTCCCACCGACAATAGTTCTACTTCAGACAAATTCGGGTCACCCAGATCACCAGAAGGATCCTCGGATGGGTCAACCTGGTCGAATACCTCAAAACCCTTCTCGAACGGACCCAGATTACCCTCGTCCTCCGTTGCCTGATGAGACGACGAAGAATCCACAGTTGGGATGCCCTCAGGTATAGGAAATCCTTCGGAGATCAAAAACTCTTGTTCGGTTATCGTAATTTTTGGAAGCCGAGGATGGATAGCGTTAACCACGTGCTTTGGATCGGCAAATGACTTCTGAATGGGATCGTACCCTAGGATTTTGTAAGCGGCTCTGACTTAACCGTCCTCGTCATTTACAAAAACTGCGGCTTGGAGAACGGTCTCTAAATCAACCCGATTAATCAGGTGAAAGTGTCGGTGAAGGGCGTCTGGATCTGCAAAAAGAGGCATATACATGGTTAGTAATCGAACCACACCAAATTAAAACGGCGCAAAAGATTGGCACCCGTCTACTCTCTGTGCCCCACCTGGTTCTCCCTCCACTACTGGGCATGGAAGGCCATCGTGCCACTCCCCGGATACGATAAGAAAATCCTTATTCAACCCCTTGTTGGAATCAGGGAGGCACTGGATTAATCGAACCCTATCGTCTCTCGTCTTCATGTAATAAGACTTGCCCTTCAAATTTTGGAGATTGTAACACCAATTCACGTCATGGTGGGTTAGTCTTAGCCCCATTTTTTCGTTTAAGGCGTCCACACAACCCAGAATCCTAAACATATTGGCGGCACACTGGGTGGGAGCTAACCGGAAATGCCTAAGGTAATCCTTCATTACCGGCCCCATGGAGATTCTCATACCCCCCTCTACGAAAGCGAGAAGGGGAATTACCACCTCGCCCGCCTTTCTCAAAGAATGCCACTCCCCCATCTTACAATGCCTCAAACTTACGTTGGGAAGAATCCTATAATCGGTGATGAACTTTTCCATCGCCTCTTCAGTATTAACCAATTTTCTCAATTTAACCATCTCCAAGCGCTACTAAATGAATTTAGTGAGTGACAGGAGAAGGAAAGGAACAAGGGAAAAATAAACCCAGAAAAGAAAAAGTACGAGTTAGTGAAGGCAGAGAACTTACAGAAAAGAGGAAAGTTGCCTCGGACAGGCTTTTTGTGCTGGAGATAGACTTGAATTTGGGTATAAGTTTGGATGAACCCTGGATATATGCGCTAGAACTCTTAAGTGCAAAAATGAAGAGACAAATTAGTTCCAAAAATCATTTATACCTCCCATCGAAAGTAACTGCACGAATTTTCCCGCCCATAAAGGCAAAGAAACCTCCACCATTTGATCACATCGCACCGTTGAACGTGGGGAGCATAGAGCCACCCGCATTTAATGAAGACACATTTCATCTTCCAAATGCTCCAAGAATGTGTCTCGGGCAGACGAAGAGTCTCGGGAACCGATGGGCGACGAGGATCGATAAAGCCTTGGCAGAGGGCTGATGTCATCAAAACCCTTCTATCCGGCCGAGGACCCGGATAGCAGGATTTTGAGGGGCTATTGTGGGGCCAGAAAATTTATGACCCAGCCCACTTTCCATCTGGACTCAGGGCCAACGCCGACGAAAGCAATTGCCGAGGACGAGTGGTGAAAGATCAAATAGCCTAGAGGTGCAGCCGAGGATGACACTGTCCTCGGCATCTCAAGACTTCAAAAGAAGGAGTGACGTGTCATTAGAGGCAGCCTCAAAAGCACCCCTAGAAGAAAAGGCGAAATAAATGGGTCACATGTGGGGGTACGGAGTGGGAATGGTTCAAGGAGAGGAGGTCACCTTTACAGTGAATGCGCCCATAAACGTCCTATCCATATTGAAGGAATAAGACTCCTGAATAGTGTGGCTTCGGTTATTGCAACTAACAGAAAGTAGGGAAAGGCGGCTGATGGGACAGGCACTCGAACAGGCACCTGCCTGATCGACAGATGGAGGGTCAGGATCAACCAAGGAAGGCTATATAATATAAAGGCTTGTGCGCCAAAGAAGGTGGGGGGAAAAACCGTCTCCCACTCCCCTGAGTCCAAAACAAGGGAGAATTATGAGAAAACCAAACCCCTCGGACAAGGCCAAAGGACCGAATCCGCATAGGCCATGCCGGAGGAAAGGTCTTACCAAACGCGCTGCTATCACGAACACCACGACTAACCACCGTCCAGTGATCAAGGCCTAGCCTTTCAAACCCACGCTCTATAAATTATATTGCAAGGGCCTTTTTACGTGCGAAACCCATATCATTTGGGATCGTCACATTTTGAGTCCTTACAACAGTAATACTTATTAGAACACACACGAGCTTGGTTGAAAAAATATTTTATAAACAGTAATACCTATTGTAACCTTGTTTAGTAAGAAACAGTTGTCCACTTGAGCTTGGTTGACCTTGGTTATTATTATTATTATTATTATTATTATTATTTTAATCTTCTTTGTGGGCTAGAGTATAAATTGTTTGGATAGAAAAGAGAAAACATAATTTTAGAAGACGAAAAAAAAAAAGTCATGATTTTAACAGCATTTTTTAAAAGCCATAAAACAGTAAAATAAAAAATTTAAGTATGCACCTTATTTAATAGATAGTTGAGATTGAGAGTTGAAAAAATGAAATTTCAATTTCAATTATTAAATAAAAAAAAATTAAAATTGTAAAAATCATACTCCTTTCGTCCCAAATTGTTTGGCTTGTATTCCATTTTGAGATGTCCCAAAATTATGTCCTATTTGAAAAGTCAAACACCATTAATTTATTAATATTCCCTTTATGCCCTTAATATATTTGTGGGAACATTTTTTTAATTTTTTTTAAAAAAATTGAAAACCTAAATTTTGAAATCCACTATACATGCCATCTTTATTCAAATTATTAAAAAAAATGTTTTAAATTTTTTTTTTGATAAATTTGTTTAAGGATAATTTAGGAAATTTTTAACTTTTTTTTAAAGAAATAGACAGTTAATAATGTTTCCCTAAATAACTGGGTTTTTCTAACTAGACCAAACAATTTGGAACGGAGGGAGTATAATCAATCAATCAATCAATATATATATGTAAGGACACGATTTGGAACGACCTAAGAGCGATACTGGGTTCGCACGTAAATAGGCCCTAACAATATCATTTATAGAACGTGGGTTTGAAAGGCTAGGCCTTGATCACGAGTCGGTGGTTTTTCCGGGGTGTTCATACATAAATAAAACGTGTACATACATAAATGAATCGTGCACGCTCTGGGAGTCTTTCTCCTAGAGGTGGGCTGGGAGGCTCTGGTTTTTGCCATTTTTCCCAGCCCCTCTCCATGGATTTCTTACTTCTCCTTTTATACTAGTCTGTGTTCCTTATCCTTCGTCCACGTGTAGGGTCGACTTTTTAGGACTGATACTTGTCCCATCAGCCCATACTCAAAGTCGTTGGAGGTGGTTGTAAAAGCTGGGGAGTATGGCTCTGTCAGGTGCAAAGTACTGAATGGCAGTAAGGGCAGCTTTCCCTGGTCGTTGCCCTTTCCAGCGTACCCTTTTCTATTGACTTAGATATTTTAGATTTTGTTCCAGCTATTCTTGTACCATTTTTACCCTTTCTTTTGGTGAGATCTTGGACATGCCGAGGACTGAATCGTCCTGGGCTGTGTCCCAAGGCCACTTCGTACTTATACTACCGAGCCTGGGCTATAACCTTCCTCGACTCGGGCCTTGGGCCCCAACGAATGAATGGGCCAGGACCACAATTTATTGGACCCCACAATAGCCCCTCAAAATCCTGCTGTCCGACCTCTTGGTTGGAGAGGAGGGTTTTGGTAACGCCAAGCCTTTATTACGGCTCGTTTAATTCTGTCTTTCATTAGTGCTGGTGTCCCTTCATTTACCCAAGAAACATACCAGGCTATGGGACATTCCTTTGAATTTATTTACAATGTGTTCCTGCCGTTGGATTACCCAAAACACGCCTTTAATGATTTCCCTTTACGAGACCATTTAAATTCGACGGTTATCGATGGTATGGGGAAGTGGAACGAGTATATTCTCGTTTACCGCTTTCCCTGGAGATTCGGGCAGATTAAAGGCTCTCCGTTTCATCCTTCATATAAGAATGAAAGCAAGAGGTTACCTTTCTCTCACAGAGACCTTTCAACATTTTTAAAATCTAAACACTCTTAGCCTCCCCCAGAATTTCCCATATCCGCCCGTTTGCACTCTGAATTAGGATTCGTCCATGATAGGAGGGGGAATGAAGAGACCATACCCTTCTCAGAAATGCCACGCTCTTGTGAAGCTTAAACTGGCTCGGTCAGGGCAGGGATGGCAGAGACTCAAGATACCTCTTACCTTCCTTTCAGCCAAAATCCGAAGCAGGGGCTCGTCACGTCAATCTCTTGGCGCGGCTGAGCTGGGGTCACCCATTATCAGTACCAGCCGCTCTCTCATGAGCATAGCTAACATGACACCAGCGTGTTAGGAATCAGGATTGACGCAGGGACAAAGTATCCCTGTTTCTTCCTTTCTTCCTTCACTGGTGCCTCCTTTTGCCTCCCCTTCTTCTTCTTTCTCATCACCAGATCCATCCTGGTGCTTTTACTTCTTCCTCTTCTTCTCCTCCTTCTCCTTATCCATCAAAGAAGGTCCTCCTCTCAATATGGGTGCTACTGGGGCAGAATTTGGAGAGATTTCGGCGCAGAACTTAAAAAGATTTCTGTTTGTTTGTTTGTTTGTTTTTTTTTTTTTTTTTTTTTTTTTTTTTTTTTTTTTTTTGTAACTCATTTTCTATATAGGCTTTGTTTAAGCCCTTCATTGTACGCTGTAACACCTCTTTACATTAATGAAGGTCGTCATTTCTTGATTTCGTATATTCTGTTTCTTCTTTTGAAATAGTTATGTTGTGAATAGACGTACTATCCTGTAATTAAATTTTTAAATTGAATTTTTTTATACTATAAACGATGCTTGGGGCCGAAATCCCAGTTAATAAAAAGATCTTGCTCTATGCTTATTGGAACTATCTGGCATAATAATGCCGACTTCAATAAGCGGCATTTAGGGCAGAAATCTTTACTGAGAAAAAGATGTCTATAATGAACTTAATAAAACTGTTCGGCACAATAATGCCGACCTGAGAAAGCGATACTTAGGGCCAAAAATGCCTTATCAAGATAAAAGATACTAATATGAACTTTGTTGGAGCTATCGTGCACAATAAGACTAACCTGAAAGCGGGTTGTATACCCCAAATTTGAACGAGGTGATGGCTGAATGCTCGATGCCGTGTAGGAAGTAATCATCCGAGGATATATAACCCAAAATGTGCAACCCCTGTTGGTTGCTGAGTAACAAGGCATTTCACCATCTCCCTAATAACTTTCATAGCCTTGACCTTTTCTGGTATTTGGTCCGAGGACTGAGCATCTTAGAATTCTTCTTAAGTAGCTGACTTCTCCATAGGTTTGAGTCCGAGGACCATGCAATACCTTGGTTCTGTCCAAAACCCAATTTTGAGAAGTAGTTGGTTTCCCCATAGGTTTGAGTCCGAGGACCATGCAATACCTTGGTTCTGTCCAAAACCCAATTTTAAGAAGTAGTTGGTTTCCCCATAGGTTTGAGTCCGAGGACCATGCAATACCTTGGTTCTGTCCAAAACCCAATTTTGAGAAGTAGTTAGTTTCCCCATAGGTTTGAGTCCGAGGACCATGCAATACCTTGGTTCTGTCCAAAACCCAATTTTGAGAAGTAGTTGGATTCCCCACAGGTTTGAGTCCGAGGACCATGCAATACCTTGGTTATGTCCAAAACCCAATTTTAAGAAGTAGTTGGTTTCCCCATAGGTTTGAGTCCGAGGACCATGCAATACCTTGGTTCTGTCCAAAACCCAATTTTGAGAAGTAGTTGGTTTCCCCATAGGTTTGAGTCCGAGGACCATGCAATACCTTGGTTCTGTCCAAAACCCAATTTTAAGAAGTAGTTGGTTTCCCCATAGGTTTGAGTCCGAGGACCATGCAATACCTTGGTTCTGTCCAAAACCCAATTTTGAGAAGTAGTTGGTTTCCCCATAGGTTTGAGTCCGAGGACCATGCAATACCTTGGTTCTGTCCAAAACCCAATTTTAAGAAGTAGTTGGTTTCCCCATAGGTTTGAGTCCGAGGACCATGCAATACCTTGGTTCTGTCCAAAACCCAATTTTAAGAAGTAGTTGGTTTCCCCATAGGTTTGAGTCCGAGGACCATGCAATACCTTGGTTCTGTCTAAAACCCAATTTTCAAAAGTAATGGAATTAACCTCTTGGTTATGGCAGGAGACCTTGGTTTACGGGGAATTAGCTCCTCGGCCAAGCCCCTAGAACCATCCGTGCTACTGATGCTACCAAGCGCAGCCCCTACTAAAGAAACATAGCTCCTGGTGGAACTTTATGCTAAAACAATACAATACAACCGGCTGTTTAGAAGTGACAAGGGGATTGTTTCGACCAACCGCCTATGCCAACGCACAAGCCTTCCCCACAGACGGCGCCAATTGTAAGGACACGATTTGGAACGACCCAAGAGCGATACTGGGTTCACACGTAAATAGGCCCTAACAATATCATTTATAGAGCGTGGGTTTGAAAGGCTAGGCCTTGATCACGAGTCGGTGGTTTTTCCGGGGTGTTCATACATAAATAAAACGTGTACATACATAAATGAATCGTGCACGCTCTGGGAGTCTTTCTCCTAGAGGTGGGCTGGGAGGCTCTGGTTTTTGCCATTTTTCCCAGCCCCTCTCCATGGATTTCTTACTTCTCCTTTTATACTAGCCTGTGTTCCTTATCCTTCGTCCACGTGTAGGGTCGACTTTTCAGAACTGATACTTGTCCCATCAGCCCATACTCAAAGTCGTTGGAGGTGGTTGTAAAAGCTGGGGAGTATGGCTCTGTCAGGTGCAGAGTACTGAATGGCAGTAAGGGCAGCTTTCCCTGGTCATTGCCCTTTCCAGCGTACCCTTTTCTATTGACTTAGATATTTTAGATTTTGTTCCAGCTGTTCTTGTACCATTTTTACCCTTTCTTTTGGTGAGACATTGGACATGCCGAGGACTGAATCGTCCTCGGCTGTGTCCTAAGGCCACTTCGTACTTATACTACCGAGCTTGGGCTATAACCTTCCTCGGCTCGGGCCTTGGGTCCCAACGAATGAATGGGCCAGGACCACAATTTATTGGACCCCACAATATATATATAAAAGCAGAGACCTCATGCGAGAGTGCATGAAGTCTTGCCAAGTGGAACTCTAATTTTGTATCTAGCTTTTTTTTTACCTCTTTCATTAAGTTTTCTTCACTATTATTCAAAAGTCCACATTAACTTATTTTACTATTATCTCATTAATGTTTCATTAATTGATTAAACCCTTCTTTTTTTTTTTAGAATCAATTAATTGATTAAACTTACACCACACATTTTTCTATTCTTCATGTCTTTTAGCATACCCACTGTTTTAGTATTTTTTTTTTAAAAAAAAACAAATAATAATAATAATAATTAAGGACTAATAGTAATAACTAACCAGATAAGGCCCTGAAAAGAGATAGAAAGACACAAAAATGTTATGGATTGTTAAATAAAACGCACTATTTCACTATATATTACCAAAATAAAACACCTGAGACTGACAAAATATTTGAAAGGGAGAGAAAGTGGAATCTAAGACGTCACTACCTCTGTTATACCAGCCACCCACTACCATCAAGACGCTGAAACCCCTACGATTATAATTTTTTTTTTTCTTTTTTCTTTTTAAAATTAGGGGCTTAAATATGATTTAGGTTTGGGTAATTTGGTTGGATGGTTTTTACTTTGGGTATATAAGGAGAGAAAATATTTGGTGTGCAATATAAAGCCATATTTTACCATAATTTAATTTTAAATCATCTATAAGATACATGCATATACACTTGCCCATATCATGTTTTAATGTTACACTATCGATGAGTAGAAGACAGTAAGAGAGTTGGGCATACTTTCATTTTATGATATGAAATATGTGAACACAACACAAATCAGTTGATTTTCATGGTCCCGTTACTTTTTTGCATTTATCTTTGGTTTCATGATTAAAAAAAAAAATTAATCTTACCTTGAGAAGGCTACAAAATCCAGTGAAACTACTAAATGTATATTTTTATTTACTCCAATTTAGTTTACTTTTTCTTTATAATATATGTACAACATTATCCAAAACTATCTTACATAAAATATCTAAATGCATATATTAATTATCTATAGTTGTGTATTAATTATATATATTAAATGAATTTATATGATTATTGTAGGGACCGGCCCAGAATAATAGGTTGCCTGGGCCCTGGGCCCGTCCGAGGACCAGTCCGTCCGAGGAGACGTCGTGGCCTAGAATCCGTATTTAGGTCCACTGAGGCAAAGAGAACATGTCCGAGGAGTAATTCCTCCTCGGAAATTCCAAAATCAGGGTCAAGGGTGCGTCCTGGCTACTGTAGTGCTCCCTCCAAGTACGTAAAAAGAAAGAAAACCCAAGATATCTCAGCAAAAGCTGCCTCCACCACATTAAATGCACCACAACTACTCTCCTGACCGCATTAATGAAGAGAAGACCCCTGAACAGTGCTACCTTGGCCACTGCAACTCACAAACAAAGAACTGATAGGGGTGTCTGATGGGACAGGTGCTCAAGTAGGGGTTTGGATGATCAACAAGTGTAAAGCCCAGATGATAGGAGAGGGTCTATATAATATGTAAAGGTCCCCCAAGAAAATGAGAGGGAAAAAAGACAGAGAAAGAGAGAGAAAAGAACACTGTAGAGAAATTTTATTTGTATGAATCTGTGCCTATTAATCAAGTGTGAGACCTAATCATTTGAGAAGGATCTCTCTTCATTGCTACCTCCTTTGTTCTTGTTTCTGTACCCCCTGAGCCCATGCAATAAATCGTTTACGCTAACTGAAACCAAGTTCTTTAGCTCATACTCTACAAAAAATTCATTGTGTGGGACCTTTTGGGCCAAGACCTGACCAACAAGGATCGGGTCAACTAAAACCGTGTCCTTACAATTATTTTTTATAAACTTTATAAAAGAGATAATTATTAGTTGGAATAATAATAATAATAAATTTAGAATATGACATTCTTACTCATGTTTAGTTGCTAATCTTTTAAACTTCCTAACTCCTTTCATATATATATATATATATATATATATATGACGCTCTGTTTGTTTCGCTGGAAAACTTTCTGTAAAAATAGTTTTCCACATTTTTCAGTGTTTGGTAACACAAAAAAAAACCTGGTCAATGGAAAACTATCTTTGGTCAACGGAAAACTCTAATAAAAATAAGGCTTATTTTCTATAAGTTGTTTTCCAAAAAAAAATTTTGAAAACAATCTCTCTCTCACGCGTTGCATATCCTATAAATATTATCTTCGTCTATAGCTGTGGGAAACATAATTTTTTGGCGCCTTCTCTCTCTCATGGTAAGTTTTCTCGCTTTTTCTCTCTTTCCTTTGCTTTTTCTCTTCTCATACCCTCACTATCACTAACTCTGGTCTCTCCTCTTCCCATAGATCTCTCTCTTTAATTGTCTCTCTTCTCTCTTTTCTCCATGTTTCTCTTCCCCTCTGTAACACAATTCTCATATTAGATTTTTTTTTTCCTTCATTGATCGGTTAATAGCTCCTACTTGCAAAGGAGAACAAATTTGCAGCGGTAATTATTTCATTCCTCTCTACCAAAATCACAATTCTTTACTTTGAATTTCCAGCTCGATTTTCTTTTTACTCTAAGAAATTTTCGGTTTGATGGGTTCCAGGCAGAAGTTACTTCCTTTTTGTACATAAAGTGCAAAAACAAAAAAAAAAAAAAAGTAGAAAGAATGAATGAAGTAAAAGATGAAAATTTTAAACATAGTACCTATATTGCTCTAAATTGCTTTTACATGGGACAATCTTTACTGTAGACTAATAATATTGTTATATAATGAATGATAATTGTTTAGAAGAATTGCATTTGTTGGCAAATACTTTTTTTGTTGGCAGATACTATGCAGTGATGATGTATTATGTAGTACATTATGTAAATACATAATTTAAAGTAATATTGAAGACTTGTGGTTGACCATAGTAGACAAATGGTTGATATGTGTGTGTGTGTATATATGTTACTGTCTATTTATACAAGCAAAATGAGTGGTAGAGATCATGAAAATTTGACAATTAATTAATTTTGATTGTATCTATTGTCAAAATTTTAGTATGAAAACCAAATTTATTCTTGGTTTTTTATTTATAATGATTACGTTAGTTAGTTTTCATAATATACATGTTTTAAATTATACAATAAATATTTTAGAAAAAATTGCATACCAAACATCAGAAAACATTCTCAAGCTCATTTTCAAGGTTGTTACCAAACACTGGAAAATAAGACAGTTTTCTAGAAAATGCTCTTTGGAAAATAAATCATTTTCTAGAAAACGTTAATGCTAAAACAAACAGAGCGTAAGTGTGTGTGTGTGTGTGTGTGTAATAGAATAAATATATTTATTTTGTTATAGCATAATGAAATTTTAATACTCCCTCCCTCCCAATTTGTTTGTTCTATTTGAAAAGTCAAACTTTTTAAGAGAATATCATTTATTGTCTTGTGTTTCTAAAACTATCCTTAAATAAATTTATTAGTTTTTTTTATAATTTTTTTAAAGAGTTATTCTTAAGGAGGCAACTAAAAAGGTGTCCTAATTAAATTTATTTTTAAATATTTGTTAGTTTTCTTTTCAAATAATTTTGAAAATAAAGTAGGCATATAATAGGAACTTTAGTACATTAATGACTTTTATTTTTAGAATTTGGACAATATTTTGGGACATCCCAAAATAGAATAAAGGACAAACAAATTGGGACTGAGAGAGTATCATTTTTTCTTAGAATCATATGAGAAACAATTTTTTTTTTTAATGTGAGAAACAATTGAAACACTGTATTATGCAACAATTGATGCAATGCCCAACAAAAAAGGGGAAAATTAGTAACACACAATCAAGAATGTTACAAAAAAAATGTATATATGCATTTTTTTAGTAGGCATGAATCATGCTTATCTATATTAACCATTATATCATGTAATTTTCAATTAGTGAACACATATATATAGTGTGATCAAATCACTACACTACTCTTAATGTCTTTTTATTTTGTCTATAAAATAACTAAAGATTATAATTTTTACAAGGAAATTTATTGAATTTTTTTTTTACACATCAATAGTTGAGGGATCTGAATCATAAATGTCTCTATTGGAAATTGAGTGCCAACCAGTTAAGTTACAATATTCTTTATAAAAAATTATTGAAATATTGGAGAAAACTAATAATAAGTTGTACCGCACATCGGGAATTCAGCTAGTATATAATAAAAGTTGGGCTTAGATGCCGTGATTGCACCAAGTGGCGGCACCAAATTGCAGAAATTTTCTTAGATTTTTAGATTTTAGGAAAAAATATATATATAATTTTTCTTCAACTATAATTTCTAAGTGGATATAATTTTTCTTCAACTATAATGTCTAAGTGGATAAAAATCTTAATTTGATTAAAGTTGAATGTATTTCTAAGTGGATAAAAATCTTAATTTGATTAAAGTTGAATTACACTTGCTGTGCTTAATTTAATTCTAATATAGTTACTTCACGTGGTGCTAAAAAGAAGGAAGGATTTTGATGAATACTAAACCCAGCAGTAGTTGCTTCACGTGGTGCTAAAAAGAAGTAAGGATAAAGTTCTATTCAATTAATATTAGCTTATTAATTTAAACCCAGCAGTAGTTGCTTCACATGGTGCTTAATTTGTTCTTTTCTTTAGTTTATTTGTCTAAGGGTGCAATGTAGTATAATCCAAAAATTACGAATCAAACATAAAATTATATATTAAAAAAAAAGTCGGTTATAAAATTCTATTCAATTAATATTAGCTTTAGACTTTTTGTTCATATAAAATTTTTCAATGTGGAGTATGTGTGTGTATATATATATCAAATAATTCATAATTAATACCCATCATACAGTTCTTTTGTGCTATTCTTCTACCTACAACCTCTATTATTCTCTTCTTCTACCTACAAGCTTACAAGTACATATTTGTAGGGATAAGGGGCCTAAGAATATATGTTGGGCCTTGGGCCTTTTCTAAGGACGCTTATTAGTTCGAGGACAAATAAACAATAATGAAGATGTAAGACTCAGAACTTCACGAGCGAGCTATAACTGAGAAGGTTTGGGAAGGTAGGCCGAGGAGGAGTATCTCCTGGGCTAAGCGAAGCAGAGGTTAGAAGGTGTGTTTCGTCATCCAGAGTGACATTTCAGGAACTTCTATTGATAAGGATATGCATAATGAACGTACAAGACAAATGGGAGCTGTGAAATATCTAAGAGAAAACTGCGGCCACCCCATTGAATGCTCTATAGCTAACTTTCTGGCCGCATTAATGATGAAGTGATATATAAACAGTACTTTTCAGCCTTATAGCAACTCTCAAAGATTTCAAGAAGGTGCTGATGGGATAAGGATCAAGACCAGCAATCTAATGTACACATGGAGGGTGAAGATGAAAGAAAGTAAAGAGTATAAAATAGAAGGAAGACCCAGATGGAAGGGATCGAAAAATTGAGAAAGAAATAATGTAGCAATAAGAGCTGTACTTGTAATCAACTTCAAAAAATATATATAAGAACCGATTTCCTCGAACTGTACTGAGGACTATTTTCTTTAGAGAAAACCAGTCTCTCTTTACCTTATTGTCATTTGGATCCATTATAATTGTTACCCAACTCATTATAGCCTAGTTTTCCAACCCACTCTCTACAAATTCATTGTATTGGGCTTTTTGAGCCTAGATCCTTTTAACTTTTGGGCTTAGGACCCAAATTGCGTCTTTACAATTGGCGCCGTCTGTGGGAAATTTTTATGTTCTAGTGAGCTTAACGTTCAGTTATGGTGGATTTAGGTCCGAACCAGGCGAAATCTATGGGGTCCTAACGTCAAGATCATTTCCTCCATCTTGAACGAAAAAGGGACCAGGAGGGAAGTGTGCATACCACCCATACTAGTAGGAGTCAATCTCGAGGTGGGAGCCACATCTCCCATGAAGAGAATGCTAGAAACATGCAGCAGGAGATAGATCATTTGCAGAGGAAACTACGCAATAAGTAAAGGAGAAGGACTCCTTCAAGCTCAGAATCACCCTCTGATGATGATGGTAGTTATAGGCCCAGGTCGAGGACTCCTCTCAGTGAATCTTTCTCGTGTGATGAAGAATACCATCATGAGAGTAGAAATAGGAGCTCGTCTTGCAAAGGCCTAGGAAACAATGCTATGAGTAAGGCATTGAACCAAATTTCCAAGTTGCCTTTCACACGCAGAATTGAAGGAGGAAAACTTTCTCAACGGTTTACTTAGCCAACGTTCACCATGTACAATGGTTGAACAGCTGTCCACTTCAAGAATGAGACCTTGATGTGCAAGATGTTCCCATCCAGTCTGGGGCCTGTGGCAATGAGATGGTTTGATGGCCTAGGAGAAGGTTCTATAGATTCCTTCAAGGAACTTACCCGGGCGTTTGGATCTCACTTTATCACATGCAATAGGGTTCCTCGGCCCTTAGACCCCTTGCTGTTTATGACCATGCGAGAAGGGGAGACCTTGAAAACGTACTCAGACAGATATTGGGAGATGTTCAATGAGATAGATGGTGACTTTGATGATATGGCCGTAAGAACTTTCAAGGTCGACCTACCTGCCGAGCATGGTTTAAGGAAGTTTTTGACTAGGAAACCTGCTAACAGTGTACGTCAACTCATAAACCTAATTGATAAGTATAAGTGGGTCGAGGAAGACCAACAACAAGGGAAGGGGAAGGTTAAGGTTATCCCTCAGGAGAGGAGGGATTTCAGGTCGGACCGATACAACAAAAGAGAAAAAGGGAAACCTAAATCTAAGGCACCCCACCTGGCTCTCCCTCCCGGACTGGACAGTGAAGACCGTCGTGTCATTCCCCTGAGGCTATCAAGAAGTCATCCTTCATACCCTTATTAGACTTAGGGGGGCACAAGATGAGCCTGACAACCGAGGATCTAGACTTAAGATAATACCCTGCAACTCCGAGCAGGTGGCACTCATACATCCAAACGACATCATGCCAAGTGAGGTTTAGCCCCATGTGCTCGTTGAAAGCATCTACACTACCTATAATCCTAAAGAGGTTGGGCGCACACTGATAGGGGCACAATTTATGGGCGATTAAGTAGTCTCGGGTTACCCTACCCATAGGAAGGGTCATCCCTCCTTCAATGAAAACGATTGTGGGGATGACCACCTCCCCCTCCTCCTTATGGGTAAGCACTTGATCCAGAGCACAATACCGCAGGGAAACTCCCTAAGGAATGTGGCACCTAGCCCTAAAAACCTCTATACCGGCGAGAGAATCTACAAGGTGTTTAAACCTACCCATCTAAGCAGGCTAAGGGGAAGTGAGGGAAACGTTTTTGAAAAGGGAATGAAGGTTAGAAGGCCAAAGAGTTTGGCCGAGAAGAAAAGAACTTTGGAATGTGAACGAAAATAAAAACAAGTGACACTTCAGGAGCTTCTTGAGAGTTAGGAGATTTGGGAAGTCTTGAAAGCCTAAGAGTTTGAGAAGTCTTAAGAGTTTGCAGATTTGTAAAGTGGAAAAAATAAACCCACCAAGCGCCTTATATAGGAGAAGGAATTGAGTGGGAGTTATCCCGCTCAAAATTCGAGGAGAAATGGCAGCCATAAGATCTACATCTCACCGTAAGATGTAGGGAATAAAGCGCCGCCTGGAGCATTTAATGAGACATCGCGGGCTCCGAAGTGTCAAGAATAGTTATAGGACATGCGAAGTGACATTCTCACATGTGAAAATCAAAGAAACATATGAAATTAATTATCCAATGTCAAAACCCCATTTTTCTCCTCAGATAGGAGGGAAAAAACCGGAGTTTTGAGGGGCTATTGTAGGGATAAGGGGCCTAAGAATATATGTTGGGCCTTGTCTGAGGATGCTTATTGGTCCGAGGATAGATAAACAGTAATGAAGATGTAAGACTCAGAACTTCATGAGCAAGCTATAACTAAGAAGGCTTGGGAAGGTAGGCCAAGGAGAAGTATCTTCTCGGCTATGCGAAGTAGAGGTTAGAAGGTGTGTTCCGTCATCTAGAGTGACATTTCAGGAATTTCTATTGATAAGGATGTGCATCATGAACGTACAGGACAAATGAGAGCTGTGAAATATCTAAGAGAAAACTGTTGCCACCGCATTAAATGCTCTGTAGCTAACTCTCTGGTCGCATTAATGAGGAAGTGATATCTAAACAGTACTTTTCAGCCTTACAGCTACTCCCAAAGATTTCAGGAAGGTGTTAATGGGATAAGGATCAATACCAGCAATCTAATGTACACGTAGAGGGTGAAGATGAAAGAAAGTAGAGAGTATAAAATAGAAGGAAGACCCAGATGGAAGAGGATCGGAAAATTAAGAAAGAAATACTGTAGCAATAAGAGCTGTACTCGTAATCAACTTCAAGAAATATATATAAGAACTGATCTCCTTGGACTGTGCCGAAAACTATTTTCTTTAGAGAAAACCAGTCTCTCTTTACCTTATTGTCATTTGGATCCACTATAATTGCTACCCAACTCATTATAGCCTAGTTTTCCAACCCATTATCTACAAATTCATTGTATTGGGCTCGGGGCCTAGATCCTTTTAACTTTTGGGCTTAGGACCCAAATTGTGTCCTTACAATATTTGTTTACTCAACTTTTTTTTCCCCATTAGATTGATTATATTTTGTGTATTTGTTTAAGTTGATTTCCTTAATTTTAATCCAATTTAGAGAATTGTTACGGATTGTCAATTGATTTTTTTTTTTTTTTTTAATAATGTTAGTTTGATTGTTTAGAAAATATATAAGAAATTGGGCTTTCATGTCTAATTAACTAAGAAATTAATTTTTGAGTCCAAACATAATAAAACAACAAAATATATAGTCAATATTTTAAAGATTTTTAAAAAAATAGATATAATTTTTTTGGTCTTATCTTCTTCTCCTACAATTTATGATGAAAATCTTTTTTTTTTTCTTTGGATTTCCTCTTCAGATGCCACTTATTTTTTAGATTTAGATTTCAATTTCACGCTTCCACAAATTTATAAATAAAAACAACTTCTTATTTGTTCTTATCAACTATTGCTTTTTCACTAATTTTTAGATAAAAATAACAACAATTTTTTAGATACGTGCTAATGCTATCTCACCAAATCTTAAAGTTAAAAAATTAGAAGAAAAAAAAAAAAAAAAAAAAAAAACATGCATAGTTAGGAAGAGTTAGACATTTGTCTCAAAAAAAAGAAGGAAGAGTTAGACATGTGCATGAGTTGGAGAGTTATAACTTATATCTATTTGATTATTGAGATAAAACCAATCTTTATTGTGATTTTTTCCTCTTCACACACGGTTTTTTTTTTCCTTTTCCTTTTTACTTGAATAGGAGTTACATACACATTGGAATATATATACACATCCAAGTCTACTTGGTAACTCCATAAAGTCATTTATTTATTTATTAAAAAAAAATAATTCATTACCTGATTTTTTTTCCCTTGATAACTCAAGTCTTTTTCCTATAGAGATAGATCGATTAGAGAGAAACAGTCATGGCTAGGACCCTCTTAAATTATCAAGATAGGATTATGGATGCCATTTACGTGAATTGAAAAATTATTATGATTGTTATTATTTTTTGAGATTATCTCTTAGATGAAATTATTATGATTATTATTATTTCTTGAGATTAACTATTAGATAAAGAATTTTGAATCCTAATTAAGTTAGGATTTCTAATATATATATTGAGATTTTTTTTAGTGTATTCTTATATATTCCTACCACAGGCTTTTTTTTTTTTTTTTTTTTTTTTTTTAATGATAGAAAGTAGAAATGATACTTATTATTCTAATAAATTCTCTCCCCCATTATCAATAATTCTCCTTCTCTCATAATTTCTATGTTGATTAGAAATTTAACTCTCTTTTTGTTTTTGTTTTTGTTTTTGTAGGAATTGAAATTGGATTGGACCCAATATAGAGTCGGGTTCTGGTCCAAAAAGCCCAAACAATAAATTTATAGAGCGTGGATGAAAGAACTAGATCTACTCCAAAAGAAAGACGATAAAAATTTGGTAATTTAAGACTATTAAACACAAGTAAGATGATAAAAACTGTCCTCAGAATGGCTTCATTAGCTTATTTAATATATTCTTCTCTCTTTTTTTTAGTTCCAAAAGTTCATAGTCTTCTATCCATTGCCACCTTTTTGGCGCGTCTTCCCATGTTATATACTACAATCTTGGTATCATCCTTACCACACACGTGTAGATTAGATTCAGGGCACTCCCTCCTATCCCATCCAGAACCTCCCAGAACCATCAACTAGTAGCTGTAAGGCTGTTTGATCACTGTTCAGGCATCACTTCCACATTAATGCGGCCAGGGAGTTGGTTGGAAGCCATTTAATGCGGAGGTAGCAGCTTTTGAAGATATTTGTTGCCCTTCTCCTTTCTTATCCCTTGTCCAACGTCTAACTCTCAGCATTGGTATGGCTTCGAAGAGGGTCCATGATGGTATGACACTCTTACTGACCTCGGCCACTCGTTGCCGAGATGTATTTTATCCTCGGACACTTGTTGGATTTACCTCATATTATCCCTACCCTTTTCTTTACTCCGTTCTCCTTATAATCTTATTTGATCCTCCTCGGATGGTCTAACGTCCTCGGATCGGGTCATAGGCTCAATTAACATGGCCTTAATAATACCTCCTGATTAATTGGCCCCCACAGTTTTTTTTTGTTTTTTTTTCTCTTATTACTTAGTCAATTTGATGTTTGTGAATTCCATAGTACAATACTTTATCAAACCTACCATCCACACAATTGCAAGTATGTATTTCTTTTCTTTGTTTTTGTGTTTTTTTTTTTTTTTTAAGGTTTTCTTATGAGTCATAAAGGCAATTTTAAATCCATGAAATCCATTATATAAACCCATATAAATATTTGCACTTTATCTATTTATTATTTAAGAATTATCAAATTTTGTATTCTCTCCTACAAGGGTTTCATCTTTTTATTTCAGTTGATTCGTACTGGTGTTATGTTTATATGTGCCATATTACATTTTTATTTTTGTTCAAAGTGTTAAAATCAACTTTATAAGTTCAAAATTTTAATTTAATTTTTTTAGATAAGTAATTTAATTATATTATTGAAATAATTATTTTTTACCAAAAAAAAAAGAAATAATTATTTTTTAATTTACATATACTTTTCTATTAAGCCATGCATCGCACAGATATAACACTGATTAAAATTAAAAAGTGAGAGCAGTAAAAAAAAATTATGAGATAAAATGGGGTAATTGCAACAAAAAAAAAAGAAAAAAAAAAAAAAGAAAAACAAATTTGTAGCTTAAAATTCCAACATGATGGATGAATATTGAATACTGGCCCATCCCTCCACCATTTAAAACATTCCCACCTAACCTCACCCGCTTCTTCAACTCCCGTTAACAACACCTCCCAATCATAATTCAAGAAACTGGAAGTGATACTCCACCTCTAAGAAGCACGCGTGCGCGTGGGGGCAGTGAACAATGAGGTCTCTGTTGCTCTGTCCCCGCGCACCTGGTTTTCTTTCTCAAGTTTTAAAGTCCCATCTGCTTCAATCGGTCCACCACCACCACCTCCATCTCCACCGCCACTCTTCAATCTTCATTACTCTCAATTTCATTTACTTTTCAAAATATAGTGCGTAAGAGTGAGAGTGAGAGACTAAAGAGGTTTCTTTCCCATGGCGTCCACCAAAGAAAGAGAGAACCACATCTACATGGCTAAGCTTGCCGAGCAAGCTGAGCGCTACGACGGTCTTTTTTTAACACACTCTCTCTCTCAAAGCTTAGCCATTATGATTATACTCTGTTGAGCTTTTAAACTCAAGGTTTTTTAAACTTATCTTATTTCACTTTGAAAAAATGAATGCAGATATGGTGGAACAGATGAAGAAAAGGGTGACGAAGAGCGCGGAACACATGGAACTGAGCGTGGAAGAGAGAAACCTGTTCTCCGTTGCGTACAAGAACATGGTGGGAGCTCGCAGAGCCTCGTGGAGGATCCTATCCTCGCTCGAGCAGAAGGAAGAATCGAAAGGGAACGATCAGAACCTGAAGCGAATCAAGGAGTATAGGCACAAGGTCGAGTCCGAGCTCTCTGACATTTGCGCAGACATCATCTCCCTCATCGACGATCATCTCATTCCGGCTTGCTCCACCGGAGAGTCCACCGCCTTTTTCAACAAAATGTCAGTGCATTAGGGTTTTTACTTTTTATTAAGGGTTTATGGTTTTTTTATTTTTTTATTTTTATGTTTGTTTTGGGGTGTGGTTGCAGGAAAGGGGATTATTATCGGTATTTGGCGGAGTTTAAGGCTGGTGATGAGAAGAAAGAGACTGCTGATCTGTCAATGAAAGCTTACCAGGTAGGTAATTATGTTGTTTTGGTATTGTATGCTATTGGTTTTGAGTTTGAGTTTGTTAAAGTAATTATTCAATACTTTATAGTCGGGTTATACTAATTAAATTCATGCTAATTAAAATTCATGGTGACATAAAAAAAAAGAGTACCACGTGAAGAAGCGGAGAAATTATTAGGTTCACTGGGAGGATTGCTGAAGTGATCCTCCCAACCAATGAAATAATGCTACTTATGCAAATGTATAAGATAGATTCCTAATTAGCACAAGAATTGAAAATAAATTGAAAATAAAAATCCAATAGGTGATGTCACATTTACATAAATAGCAGCGTTTTATTGGTTAGAAGGATTAAGAGGACCACTTCAGTAATTCTCTCAATAGACACAATAATTTCTCCAGAAAAGGAAATACCACCAAAACCCAAAAAATGACCAAAATATCCCTGAAACCTAAAAATGACCAAAATACCTTCAAAATCCAAAAAATGACAAAAATACTCCGAAACCCAAAAAATGACCAAAATTCCCCCAAAACCCAAAAAATGACCAAAATACCCCCAAAACCCACAAAATGACCAAAATACCTCCAAAATCTCTAAAATGAGCAAAATACCCCCCAAAACCTCTAAAATGTCCAAAATATCCCCAAAATCCAAAAAATGACCAAAATACCCCTAAAACCTAAAAATGACCAAAATACCCCTAAAACCCAAAAAATGACCAAAATACCTCCAAAACTTCTAAAATGAGCAAAATACCCCCCCAACCTCTAAAATGTCCAAAATATCCCCAAAACCCAAAAATTACCAAAATACCCCCAAAACCCAAAAAAATGACCAAAATGCTTCCTAAACCTAAAAAATGACCAAAATACCCCCTAAACCTTAAAAATGACCGAAATACATTTGAAACCTTAAAATTACCAAAAATACCCCCGAAACCTAAAAAATGACCAAAATACCTCCGAAACCTGTAAAATTATTAAAATACCCCCGAAACTTGAAAATATTACCAAATTACCTCGTAACCTAAAAAATGACTGAAATACCTCCAAAACCCATAAAATTACAAAAATACCCCCTAAACCTAAAAAATGACCAAAATACCCCAAAACCTAAAAAAATGACCGAAATACTCTCGAAACCTAAGAATTACCAAAATACACCCTAAACCTAAAAAACTACCAAAATACCCCTTAAACCTAAAAAATGACTGAAATACCCCTAAAACCTAAAAAATTACCAAAATACCCTAAAACCTAAAAAATAATTGAAATACCCCAAGACCTAAAAAATGACTAAAATACCCCAAAAACCTAAAAAAATTACCGAAATACCCCCAAAACCTAACAATTACCAAAATAGTCCCTAAACCTAAAAAATTACCAAAATACTCCATAAACCTAAAAAATGACCGAAATACCTCTAAAACCTAAAAAATAACTGAAATACCCCTGAAACCTAAAAAAATTACCAAAATACCCTAAAACCTAAAAAATGATCAATATACCCCCCAAAACCTAAAAAAATGACCAAAATAACCCCAAAACCTTTAAAAAAAAAATGATCGATAAAAACCCCTAAAACCCAAATTACGACCAAAATACCCCTAAACATGTAAGATGACCAAAATACACCTGAAACATCTAAATTACTGAAATAGAGGTTTAGGGTATTTTGGATGTTTCGAGGATATTTTTGACAAATTAAAGGTTCTAAGAGTCTTTCATTCATTTTATAGGTTTCAAGGGAATTTCAGTAATTTTTTAGGTTTTGGGGTTATTTTGATCATCTTTTAGATTCTAAGGGTATTTTAGTCATTTTTTAGGTTACGAGGGCATTTCTGTCATCTTTTAGTTTTAGGGTTATTTTGGTAAATTTCTAGGGTTCAGAAGTATTTTGGTAATTTTTCAGTTTTGGGGTATTTCGGTAAACTTTTAGGTTTCGGTGGTATTTTGGTCAATTTTAGGTTTCAAGGGTATTTTGGTCATTTTTTGGGTTTCGGGGGTATTTTGGTAATTTTTTGGGTTTCGGGGGTATTTTGGTAATTTTCTAGGTTTCGGGGGTATTTTGGTCATTTTTAGGTTTCAAGGGTATTTTGGTCATTTTTTGGGTTTCGGGGGTATTTTGGTCATTCTTTGGGTTTCAAGGGTATTTTGGTCATTTTTTGGGTTTCGGGAGTATTTTGGTCATTTTTGGATTTTGGGGGTATTTTGGTCATTTTTTAGGTTTTGAGGGTATTTTGGTCATTTTTTGGGTTTTGGGAGTATTTTGGTCACTTTTTAAGTTTTGGGGATATTTTGGTCATTTTTTGGGTTTTGGGGGTATTTTGGTCACTTTTTAAGTTTTGGGGCTATTTTAGTCATTTTTTGGGTTTCAGGGGTATTTTGGTCATTTTAGTGGTTTTTAAGCATATTTGGTGCTTTTAGAGATATCGGGAGTATTTTGGTCATTTTAGAGGTTTCATGGGTATTTTGCTAATTTTAGAGATTTTGGGGATAATTTTGGATGTCCAAGGGTATATTGGTAATTTTGGAAGTGTAGGGGTATTTGCATCATTTTAGGTATTTATGGGTATTTTGGAGGTCAAGAGGATATTCAAGTAGTTTTAGAGGTATTTAGGTCATATTGGGTTAAATGGGTGGGTTACTAATTAAATGGGTTGAGTTGGTAATGGATAATTAATTTATATATAAACGGGTCATAAATGGATAATTACACACCCAACCCATTTATGACCCAACCCGCCCATTTGCCACCCCTAGGTGCACTCCATGAGTACTTAATAATTTAGAAACTGCTAAAGTTACTACAATTTTAGTACATGAGCTTTACAAATTGAGTTAGGCTTGGGTCCGATGCATCTAGTGCGCGCCTTGGACCTGTTGGAATGATGACATGTGGCCAAAAAGGGACATGTGTCACCATTGTAATGGGCCCAATGCTTTTGTCATTACAAATTATTTTGAAAATTAATGTGATTGGTGAAATTCAAAAAAATAATAATTGAATGTCAAAATTACTATATAAGATTGGTGACAAATTAGTTTGTAAAACAATGTGGTAAAATTTGAAGTATTTTTTAACAGAAATAATTTCCCCTTTTGTTTGTTTGTTAAGAGAGTGTAGAGAAAAGAAAAGAAACCGAAGCTAAGAATTCTGGATTTCTCTTTATATAGAATCAAACGGAGGATTAGTGTTTTGATTTTAATAGGTGTCTGAAATTGCAAATGCAAAAAAAATTCAATTATCTGGTCTGTTATTTAAATATGGGTGTTGTCTTGTCTAAGACAAGCTCTTGTTGGATTGGAATGAGCTGTAGCTAAGGTTCTACATTGAAACATTATAATGTTATCAAGTTAATAATAATGAGTAATTTATAAGCCAGACTTGGTTATTGATTGTGTTAGGATGATGAGTATTTTCTGCATTTCTTGACATGGTAGACTGTGTAGTAGTTTTACTTGTGCATTGTGCCCATTTGATGTTATTTGTTGACTGAAGAGATCATGCTGTTTGTTGAATTTCTTTTTTACTACTTATGACCTTTCATATAATATTCAAATTTTGCTTTTGACCCTTGTCATTTATATATTGACTGTTGGGTGCTGAGAAAAGTAGAGAGATCTTCAAAGGGTTGTACTAGTTTAGTGGACATAAACTATCAGCTTGTGTAGAATGCTATTTTGGTTTTCCAACTTTATTCATTTGAGTTGGTTCAATCTGTACACTTAGTTGTGTATTTCTTTTTGCAGGCAGCTTCTGCTACAGCAGAAGCTGAATTACCTCCTACACATCCCATCAGACTGGGTTTGGCCTTGAATTTCTCTGTATTTCATTATGAAATTATGAACTCTCCTGAAAGGTATGCATATGATATCCTTTCCTTTTTTGATATTTATTTATTGGTAAATTACTTTGTTTTTGTTTAGAGAGAGAGGGAGAAAGAGGGAGATGATTTACTTGTTCTTGCATGTTAATTTTTATCCCAGGGCTTGTTACCTGGCAAAGCAAGCCTTTGATGAAGCTATCTCGGAGTTGGATACTTTGAACGAGGAATCTTACAAAGACAGCACTTTAATTATGCAGCTCTTGAGGGATAACCTCACATTGTGGACTTCTGACATCCCAGAGAATGAAGGTAACTTGTAGATCTTTGTAGGATAAATCAATCTTGCCTAGAATTTTACTCTTGATGAAACTTTAGTGACAACCATTAAATTATTTCAGTTAACATCAGTTGGGTAAATGAATCAGTCTATATATGTTAATGTGACAAAGAGGCTGGGTTTTGTCTATCATTTTCTAGTTTCCATGACTTGAATATTTATGTAAAACAGATCTACCAATTTTTTAGTTGAACAGTAGTGACATTGTCTGGAGGTAATGCAAGTCTTGGAGTCAAATTGAATATGAGATCTCAAGAAGGTACAAAATGTTTAAAAAACGGAAGAAAGGAAAGTAGCCTTTTAGATTCAGATTCAAAAAACATGCATTTGATATTACAGGTCCTATAAAATTAATCAAAGAGGGTCTTTTTAAGGAAAGTAATAATTAGATTATAGTTTAGAGAAGGACCAGAGAGGAGGTTTTTTTGGGGAGGGTGGGGATGGTAGCAGTTTTACAAGCGATCATAATTTCTTTGATGTCTTTTTAGAGCAGATTGAGGTGGATTCTTTGCTCCCAACCTGTGTTTGAAACATGTTCATTGTGTTAGGTAAAAAATGTCAGGTTTTGACCCTTTAATCTATTATTATAGTTTTCATCTCTATCATATCGTTAATTTCAGCTTTTAGTGGACAATATAAGTACAATATCCCAAATTTTATTATATGCTTGGAAAACATGACATATCAGTATAGTTGTTCTGTTTTATTAGTGGATTATGTACCAAAGCCACTTAATATAATTATTTTGCACGGACAGAACTATGCTGAATATGAGACTGTGTTCCCATGTAAAGATTTGAAAGTTTACCACCTTATGGATGTCACAAAGATTTTCTTGAAGATGATCATGTAAATTTTTTCCCATCCTTTTGAGAGGTTTATATGTTTTGCTTTCCCAACTTATTGAGTCCATTTTAGGAAGTCTGCCACAATACTTCTTGTTGTATTTGTTGTTGTGACATGTTGAATACCATTTCTAAATAGTATACCTTTCAAGGTGGGTTGGGATTATGCTTAATAGGTCTCATCTAGAGGTAATTAGCCCCCAGCGCCC
The DNA here is from genome assembly GCA_028535165.1 of Quercus tomentella. Taxonomy (NCBI): domain Eukaryota; kingdom Viridiplantae; phylum Streptophyta; class Magnoliopsida; order Fagales; family Fagaceae; genus Quercus; species Quercus tomentella. The sequence continues at coordinate 36,255,889 of JAPQVY010000068.1, read as the reverse complement.
CCCCCTCTTTGGAGGCTGATTTCTAGACTTGAACACGCAATCCAACACTTTGCATTGGGTATCATCCAAAATGAGTATATTGACTTAGTCTTATTTTGTCATGGAGAGCTGGTCAGTTATGTTTGAAAAATGATTAGGTTGGTTGGTTTATTTGTTCTTTTGGTCCGTCAGTTGTTTTTTGGGGGGAATTTGTTGGTTGAGGAAAACCGAGAGAGTTGAAAAAAGTAAAATGTATTCGAAAAAGGCTAGTCTTTATTCCATAAGTTTTTAAAAAATGACATAAGATATTTTTGCTGTATTCCTGGATTTTAGAATGATTTTTGGAACCATTCATCTACAAGGAATGAATTTAGGTTATGCATATTGCATGAAATAGATGATTGATTTGGATACTTAGATGAATAATCTCATAATTCTGTCAATATCTTGTGGAACTGTGATTTGAACTTGGTCTCTCTCTGTTCCAAATCCTCTATTGCCTGTTCTGTTTGCTCTCCTGTCAGGTCCTTTCATGTGACCTTCATGAAAAGATCAAATATTAGTGGGTTCGGTTAATGTGTGGGCACATATTAACCATCTATTTTAAGAAAGTTTTTATGACGAATTGAAAAAATTGTCAAAATAACTAATTACTTTTTTTTCTTTTTTTTCATAAAAAATTTTTTAAAATGATTTACTAGTAAATCTCAATATTAGTTATAGGATTTATTAATCCATTAGTAAAAAATTAATAGTTATATATATATATATATATATTTTAATGAAAAAAAAAAAATGCTGGACATATCTGCTAGTTTTGGCTGAGTTGGTATTTTCTATTGTTTTTGGTATTGCAGCAGAAGAAGGCCAAAAGCTGGACATATCTGCCAAAGTAGGTGCAGGTGAAGATGCAGAGGTAGTATTTACTTATTTGACAACTGTTTTGTTATTTTTTTTAATTTTGTGAACTCTATTTGTTTATAAATTTATTCTTTGGCAGTGAACTGAAGCAGTCCGAGACTTGGCAAATTCAAAACATGCGTAGACGGAGAAAAGTGATGCCTACTATAGTGCTATAGTCTTGGGCGCTTTTACCTTTTCCCTCTCTCTGTCTCTCTGGCTGCTCTGTGTCACAAGGGAAATTTTAGTTTTATCACTCTTTTATTGTTGTGGGTTTTTATCTTCATGATTGTTGTTTTTCTTTGGATTGTCAGCTTGTTGGCTTAATCTGAAGGATTTTAAAGGTTTCTTTAGGCCTATGGTGTGTCGCCATATATCTATATATACCATTCTTTTCCTGGGCTACAACACGTTTAAAATTACAAAAATGAGCCTATGGTGTCTAAAATATTCTCATATACCAAAAATACTTCAATTCCCGTCATAATCAACACGCTATATCAAAATCCATACAAATCCTATTGCCTTTGAATTTTGACAAGTACTTGTGTAAGAAGAAACCGTGTGATGCATAATGAATTTGGTTGTCCAGGGTAGGCTTTCGGCTATTGGCAAATATCTAGGTTTGTCGGCAAGACATTTTAGATTGTCTGTCAATTCGTACTTTATATGCAAGATATTGGATCCGGGCACGTAACTTGTTTCAACTAAAAGTATAAAAACATGTAGGGGAAGGAGGGATGGTAATTTTGCCCCGTCTCGCTTAATCCGTCCCTCCTTGCTTCACCCCACGTGAGTTTTTCTCGTCTTGCAAAGGTGGTGGGGCGGGAATGGGGCAAGATTTTAGTCTCGCACCACGGGGTGAGGATGGGTTTAGACTTTTCAGACCCGTTCCGCCTTGCCCCTTCCCATCCCTGCCCCGTCTTGCCCTGCATTGCTAAGGGTTATAACTATAAATTTTTCATACTTTAAAATCCTACTATTTAAACAAACATTTCAATATTAGCTTATTTTATTTGACCTAATGTGGTTCTCTACTTTTATTTTATTACGCATTGTACTATGGGATTTTATTTTATTTTATTTTTTGTGACTGTCTTGTTAAATGCTTGGATATATAATTTAATTTTTTCTAAAAATTGATTTGATTTGATGGGATAAATTTAGTTGTAGTTTCAAGTATATTTTTATTAATGAAATATGTTTCATTAAAAAAATTGTACTAGTTGTAGGGAAAATTAACAAAAAGTAAAGTTTTACGGGGTGGGACGAGGGTTCGCGGGGCCCCAAGAGGCGGGGATGGAGTGAGAAAGTTTTACCCATCATGCGAGGCGAGGATGGGGCAAGACAAAACCATGCAGGGCGGGGACGAAGACCCCATTCTTTGGCCCTGCCCCGCCCCATTGCCATCCCTAATGGGAAGGAGATTTTTCGATTTGTGATAAAATTGGACCCCCTTAAAATGATGGGTTTTACAAGGAAGGAAAAATAAATACATGAGATTGTATGATTGGTGGCGTATAAAGTGAAACATAAAAAGTGGGACAAAATAATGAGTTTACAAGGAAAGTAAAATAAATACATGATTCAGTATAATTGGTGAAGTATAAAGTGGAACACAAAATATAGGACATAGAGTGTTTTTTTTAAGAAGCAAGATACCTCTGTTTTATTTAAATAAAGGGAGGAAAATTTGCAACATAATAGTTATAAAGGTATGGTGGAAGAATAATGCTAGAGATATAAATTATTTTACAAAAAATTTTACAAACTGCTGATGTGGTGAGTGGTTATTGATAAATGAAAAAGTGATATTAATGGTGGGTTTAGATGAAAACTAATAAGAAGTTGACTACATCAACATTTTATAAAAATGTTGTAAAATAATTTGTACTTGTAGCATTACTCACGGTAGAATAAACTCCACAAAAAGAGGAAAAAGTAGGACGTAGAATTTTATATACTTTTTTTTTTTTTTTAATAATCGAATTTTATATACTTGTTTCAACTCAAAGTATAAAAATATGTATGGCGATGGGCCTGCCTAGTGCCCTACACGTCATTTAAATAAAAAAAATTTGTTAACCCATTCACACATGGGTTGACCTATTTCTCTCTTTTTCTTTTTTGATAAAAAAACCTAATTATTTTTTATTTTGGATTTATATTTAATATTTAATCTATGAGTCATGTTAATAAGTGCTCTTAGAACAATTATTAATAAATTATATGAGAAAATTTTTAACATAACTTTTATAGGAAATATAAAAAGTTGATCGAAAAATTAATCATTTTATCATTTTTTTATAAAATATTTCTAAAAATAGTTTCTAAACTAATACTTTTAAGATATACATTAATATTTACCTTCATCTATTTATAAAACAACCATTATAAAGTTTAAAATTTTAATATTTTATTGTACACGAGAAGACTGATGAAACCACACATTATCAAACCACTGTTTTGTTTCTTGTGCTTCTAATTACCGAATCTACATATTTTATTATTTAATAAATAACCTACTTAATTGCATAAAGGTTCATGCCACTACTAAATTATGGGTAATTCAAAAAAATAAATTATTTAGTACTCAAAACACTTTTTTTTTGTGCATCTCATAAATTTAATTAACAAAATGCACGAGAGTAACATTTTGCCTTACTACATTCAAAATTAGGAAAATGGCATTGTTGTCCATTTTGATTATGATTATTACTTCTTTAATCTAGTTAGAAATAAGACAATCGCTTACACCTAATCTCCTCTTAAATGACACTCACCTTTCTTGCAATGCAAAACATTTAAATTGGCATCTTCTGAAATGCAAAAATTTAAGCATCAATTGACTATGGTAGAGTTTGGATCCGCATTCACGTTCACGTTTCCTTGTGTTTGCGCATTTTCAGCTTTTTTATTTTTATTTATTTATTTTTTAAGACCAACACCTGGTGCACTGTTCATGGGGCATGAATAGTGCACCAAGGCATATAAACAATACAAAAAAGAGTGAATAGTAATTTTCACCCATTTAAAAATTACTAATTTAAGTGTATATGTGTGTGAAGCTCTTTTCTGGAGACTTGAACATTGGTCCTTATCTCCCACACTCCACAAACACTTATACTTGTAGAGTGACCATCACACTAAAGATGTATGGTTGGTATCTTATTTAAATTAGAAGAAACACAAGTATAATAATGAAAATTTAAGACGAGGTTAATGCAAATTACCCATTCTTTTTACTAAATACAAAATGGTGCAATTTTCTATTCAAACTTATAAACCTATGGTAGATCTTTTGTTTTGTTAGGCTAATTATTGTTATATACAACTTGTAAAATGGTGTATTGAAAACATGGTTTCAGATATAACGGTAAAATGAGAAAATAAAAAACAGGAATGAAATCAACACTATTTCAGTTTTTGTGTTCACACTGATAATCATTAATTAATTAAGGAAAAATTTTATGTATGCCCCAATCCCATTAATTTATAAAATATTTTAAAAAATTATTTATAGTATTGAAAAAGATAAAGTAACTTACTTCTTTTTTTTTTTTTTACAACTTTCTATATTCTCCATAAAAATAATATTAAATTTTTTTCTAAAATAATATATTTTCTTGCCACCCATTAATTAATACATATTTGCACTTCTCTTTCCTCTCATCCCGGCGGTCAACGCGCGTGGGGGAGTGAGCATCCAAGTCTCTATTTGTCGGGACACGTCCTCTTTAACCCACAGAAACAGTTTCAGACTTTACTCTCTTTCTCTAATTTCATTTCTTTCTTCATTTCATTTCATTTAATTTGTGTGGTTGAGACTGAGACTAGAGACTGAGAGATTAGCCATGGCGATCGATAAAGAAAGAGAGAACCACGTCTACATCGCCAAGCTTGCCGAACAGGCCGAGCGCTACGACGGTCTTTCTCTCTCCCTCTCTCAAACCTTCTTCTTCTTCTCTCTCTTTTTTTTTTCCTCTGTTTGGTTTCCGAGAAAATCGATGGAGTGAAAAAGCTAAATATGATGTTTGAGCAATTTTCTCTTTCCTCTTCTCGGTTCCCGATTAAATGTCTAGTAGTATTTTACGTTTGTTAATTTCTCCTTTATTTTCTCGGCAGCCAAACATGAATTTTTTTGAAAAATTTTATATGCAGAAATGGTGGATGCGATGACGAAAGTGGCGAATATGGACGTGGAACTGAGCGTGGAAGAGAGGAACCTACTCTCCGTTGCGTACAAGAACGTGGTTGGAGCTCGCAGAGCCTCGTGGAGGATCCTATCTTCGCTGGAGCAGAAGGAGGAGTCCAAAGGGAACGATCTGAACGTGAAGCGGATCAAGAATTACAGGCACGAGATCGAATCCGAGCTCTCCCGAGTTTGCGCCGACATTATCGCCCTCATCGATGAGCATCTCATCCCCTCTTGCTCCGTTGGAGAATCCCCTGTCTTTTTCTACAAAATGTCAGTCAATTAGGGTTTCTAAGTTAGGGTTTGATTTTTTTAGGAATTAGGGTTTTGCTTCTTACTTTTTATGTTTATGTGCTTTTTTTGGGCGTGGTTGCAGGAAAGGGGATTACTATCGATATTTGGCTGAGTTCAGGGCTGATGATGAGAGGAAAGAGACTGCTGATCTGTCAATGAAAGCTTATCAGGTTGGTAATTTTGTTTTGGTTTTCTATGCTACTAGTTTTGGGTTTCAGTTTGTACTTGTTTTTTTTTTTGTTGTTGATAATTTGATAGTTGGGGGTGTGAAGATTTGAACTTTTGTACTTTTAATAGGTGCCAACCAGTTGAGCTACAAGGCTCTTGGGGTTGAGTAATGATTAAGTACTCTAAGAGAGTACAACGACATAGTATTCCTTCCTCTGGAGTAATAGTGGCCTCTACTAATTAAATTCATCGTGGTTTCCATCTTCATATGAGAGGAAAGAGTACCAGGAGTACCTAATAAATTTCACTTTTATACTTGTTAAGAGTGTGTAGAGAAAATAAAAGAAATCAAAAGCTATCAATTCTGGACTTCTCTTCATATGGATTTGAATGGGGGATTAATATTATGATTTTAACGAGTGTCTGAAAAATGCAAACATATTTGACTGTCTGGTCAGTTATTTAAACTTGGGTGTTACCTAAGAAAAGTTCGTGTTGGATTGGGATGACTAGTAATGCTCTAACTAAATTTCTGCATCGAAAACATTACATGGTTATGAAGTTAATAATAATGAATAATTTGTGAGCCAAACTTGGTAATCGAGATTGTGTAAGGATGATGAGTACTGTGTATTTCTTGACATGGTAGAATTGTGTGGTTATATTTGTTCATTGTGCCTATTTGATGTTATTTCTTGTCCAAAGAGTTCATGTTGTTTCTCAATGTTTTTCTTATTCCTTTTCATGTAATTTAGAAATTTGCTTTTAGCCAGTCATCTTGGGTGATGACTGACGAGAAAAGTAGAGAGTATCTTCAAAGGGTTTTACTGGTTTAATGGACATAAACTATCAGCTTTATGCTGTAGAATGCTATTTTGTTTGGGTTCAATCTGTTCACTTGTTGCGTGTTTCTTCTTTTAGGCAGCTTCTACCACAGCAGAGGCTGAATTACCTCCTACACATCCCATCAGATTGGGTTTGGCCTTGAATTTCTCTGTATTTTATTATGAAATCATGAACTCTCCTGAAAGGTATGATGGCATCCTTTCCTCTTTTGTAATTTATTTATTGGTAAATTGTTTTGGTTTTGAGAGAAAGAGAGAGAGATGATTTACTTGTTCTTGCGTGATATTTTTTATCCCAGGGCCTGCGCCCTGGCAAAGCAAGCTTTTGATGAAGCTATCTCAGAGTTGGATAGTTTGAGCGAAGAATCTTACAAAGACAGCACGTTAATCATGCAACTCTTGAGGGACAACCTCACGTTGTGGACTTCTGATATCCCAGAGAATGAAGGTAACTTGTAGATCTTTTAGGATGATTAATCTTACCTAGAATTTCACTCTTGAAGAAACTTTGGTGACAACCGTTAAATTTCTTCAGTTACTTGGATAATTAATCTATATATGTTGTATTGACAAAGAGGCTGGGATTTGTCTATCATTTTTGCATTTGTATGACATGAATATTTATGTTACACAGATTCAACAGTTTTTTTTAGTTGAACAGTGTTGACAATAAGTTACCATGACATTATCTGGAGGTAAAGTCTTGGAGTCAAGTTGAATATGAGATCTCAAAAGGTTACATAATGTTTTGAAGATGGAGGAAAATAGGAGAAGACTTCTAGATACAGATACAGAAAACATCCATCTCTTATTACAGGCTCCTGAATTGAATTTGTAAAGTTGAGTACTGACTGTACTGTTCAGTTACGTTCATGCCTTGGTGAATATTTTTAAGGAAATTAATAATTGGATTATGGTTTAGAGAAAGATGAGAGAGAAGAGTTTCTTTCTTGAGAGAGGGGGGGGGGGGGGGGGGGGTGAGATTGGTATGAGTTTTACAGTTGTGATAATTTCTTTGATGTCTTTTTAGAGCAGATTGAGGTGGATTCTTTGGTTCCAACCAGTGTTTGAAACATGTGCATGGTATTGGGTAAAAAAATCGGATTTTGACCCTTTATATTGTCGTTTTCATCTCTATCTTATTGTTTGTTATATTTATTTCATTTAAGATAGTATGAATTTTTAATTGTTCAGCTTCTTGTGGATATTTTTTTTATTGGTAACACACGCACCCAGTGGGTTTTGAACCCACAACCTCTCTCATCACTTAGTACTTGTAAGGGCAGGAGGTGCTACTTGAGCTAGAGCTCACTGGCAAGATTTAGTGGAAAATATAATACCACAAGTACAATATCCCAAATTTTCTTCTATGCTTGGAGAGTATATAAGTATAGTTGTGCTGTCTTATTATTGTATCATGCACTCCCAAAAAATTATTGCATTATTCACCAAAGCCACTTAATATAATTTTTCAATGACCAGAACTGTGCTGAATATGAGAGTTTACCGCCTTTATTGATGCCACAGAGATTTTCTTGTAGATGATAATGTGAGGTTCACAATTGTCACATTAATTTGCCTAAATTATGAATATGAATCATAATAAAAAGAAAATGCTATTTTTTTCCTCTCCTTTTGAGAGGTTTATATGTTTTCCTTTTGTATTCTATTGAGTCCATTTTAGGAAGCCTGCCATGTTACTTTTTGTTGTTTTTATTTTTTATTTTTGCTTAAACATTGTATCTGTTGGTTAGACATGTTGACTATTATTTCTAAAGAGTATTCCTTTCATGTTTGCATGAAATGGATGATTGATTTGGGTTCTTAGGTGAATAATATCATAATTCTGTCAATATCTTGTGGAACTGTGATTTGAACTTGGCTTCTCTGTCTCACATTATTGCTCCAAATCCTCTACTAGTCCACTCTTTTTGCTCTTCTGTCGGGTCCTTTCATGGGACCTTTTACTGCAAAAGATCAAATATTAGTTATATATATTTTTTGTTTTGAATGAGTTGGTATTTATGTTGATTTTTGCATAGCAGTCGAAGAAGCCCCGAAGCTGGACAGTAAGGCTAAGGCAGGTGGAGGTGAAGATGCAGAGGTAGCTTATTTGCATTTTGACAACCCTTTTGTTAAACTTTTGAGTTTTTTGAACTCTCATGTGTTTATCTATTCTTTGGCAGTGAACCGAAGCAGCTTCAAAACTTGGGAATTAGAAATCTGTAGACGGAGAAAATTGTTGATGCCTGCTAAACTCAAGGGTGCTTTTTACTTTTTTCGCTCTCTCTCACACTCTGTCACAAGGGTAATTCTAGTTCTATCACTCGGTTTTGTTGTGGGTTTGTCTTTGTGACTGTAGTTTCTTTTTGGATTATCAGACCATTTGCAACCCCGAAGTGGTTACTCCATTCTGTATGTTGTTAGCTATTGGCTTAATCTGAAGGCTTTTAAAGGTTTCTTGAGGCCTTCTTGTCATATTTTTCTGTTTGATGAACATGTGACACCATTTAGATTGTATCGTATTAATTGTCTTGTTTTTGTAGTTCTGTGGGCTTGTGGTCTTTATGATTTTTTTTGTCATGGCATTCTAAAAATTGCATAAAGGGTGGAGCCACTATAATGTTAAGTGGGGGGCCCATCCCCACTCTGATTGGTAGGATAGAGAGGGGGAAAAAGTTTGGGCAATTTACACTTTTCTATACTAAACTGTCTCCTTGCTTTATCATTTGTCATGGCATCTAGTCTGACGGAATTTAGTATTAGAAGAGCAATTTACCTCTCTCCAAACAGATGGATTAGGGGTAAATTGGTCATTCAATGCTAAATTATGTCAGAGTTAGTAGCATGACAGACAGTAGGTGGTCAAGTATAATGTATTTTTAAAAGGGAAAGGTTTTGCTGTATACAGGTTATGTGGCAGAAAAAAGAAAGGGACAAGTGTCTAAGGGTCCACCTAGTCGTGTGCATTGCAAATGATCCTTGGGCACATGTCCCTTTCTTTTTGTTGCCACATAACCCTCTATGCAGCAAAGTCTTTCCCTTTTTAAAATTGGGGTTGAATTGTACATTTCAATAGTTTAAGGGATTAAGTGTAATGGGAAACGCACGCCTGCACACACACTGATGGTTGGGGATGAGGGGGACTTAAAGGGAGTCAATACTGTATTGGAAGCCGTTTCGATTTAGTCAAAGAAACGAAATATTTCGGTACCGGTCAATACCGGTATACCATTTTGGGATTACCGTTATTTTTAAAAAAATTATATATTCATGAATTTGAAAGTGTGTATATATTAAGGGTGTGCGTGGCTCGGTAGGCTTGGTGTTTTGCCAAATTTATTACCGAACCGATAGACGTCGGTTTTCTTATAATTAGAACCGATGCATACCGCTTAAGGTCGGTTTTTCGATATATAGCGGTGCGGTTTTTTGCGGTCGGTTTAATCGGTTTGAAACTTTTTTTTTTTTTTTTTTCTTCAGACAACACACAAAAGTAAAAACTAAAAACATCACAAATAATTTTTCACAACAACCTGCCATACAAAAAAACATATTCCAACTCATACTTATACAAATTATACTTAATTACTCATTACTCAACATTACTCAATTAGGCAATCAGGTCCAACAATGAAAAAGCCAATACAATAAGAAAACCCCAGATTTAATTTAATAACTAAATAAAATAAATAAATAAACGAAAACATGAGTAAAAGGCCAAAGTGAGAGAGAGAAACGAAAAATGCTGAAAGCTTGAAAGGGTCAGATTGAAAAAGAAATATCACCCGGTGAAAAATGCCAAAAATGCCAGAAATATCACAGATGCCAAAAATCAAATTGCTGAAAAATGCCAAGAACAAAAAATGTTAGATAGATCATAGTTCAAAGATGGACTTGGACAGTTGGACTCAAAGTGAGAGAGAGAATCTTTAAAACGGCATGGTGAGAGATGGAGAGTGGAGACATGGAGTTACCGGTGGAGTGGCTGGTGGCATCGAGGCGGTCAGCCGGTGACTGGTGAGGCGATGAGAGAGACATCGCAGACAATGACTCGAGGAGAGCCATCACCCAGCAAAGCCTAGAGGCGAAAGAGAGACTGAGAGGGTTAAGGAGGAAGATTGAGAAAATAACGAATTTATACCTGGGAGTTAAGGCTAGGGTTGTGCACAAAATGTCGTCGTTTTTTTTTTTTTTTTTTTTTTTTTTAACTAAGTGAAATGACGCAGTTCCGATATATATATATATATATATATATATATATATATATATATATATATATATATATATATCATATTTATAGATTTAATTATTTGATAGAAGCCCGTATATTTTATTATGGAGCTTTACAAATACATGTTACAACACTATTAAAAGGTAAAGGATTTGTAACCTTTATTAAAAAGTTAGTCAAAGAGGGTGATAAAACCCAAAAAATGACGGCCTGTTTTTACTGTTTTTTCACTTCTCCTAACCTAGCTTTTTAAGTTTTCCACTCAGACACATTAATCAGCTTTCTCAGTTTTTACTTCTTTAGGTCTTCTTCCAGTTTTTAGATCAAAAAACTCTGAGTCTCTTGCCCTCTCTCTCTCTCTCTCTCTCTCTCTCTCTCTCTCTCTCTCTCTCTCTCTCAAAGTTCTCAATTTGAGATCTCAAAACTATTTTTCTCTTAGAGTCTCACAGTTTCAGACTCTCAATCTCGTTTCACAGCCAAACGAATTGTCGGTGCAGTCGCTCACCGCCAGTTAATATCGCAGTACCAGTGTGATGTTGAGAGAATTTTTTTGGTTTGTAACTTTGGTACGGGTTCGGTATACATTAATCGGCTGGATTCTGGTTTTATCTCGGTACGGCCGAAACGATCCCAGTATGGCTGGTATTTGAACCGATATGAAATTATTGTGATTCTATACTGGTCAAGCCACCAGAACGACAAATACCGGTGGTACCAGCTGGTACAGTATGAAATTCACTCCATTGACTTAAACCCTGTAGGTAAAATTTGGAAACTCTAGGAGGTGCATTGAGATATAAGGCTCTTGACAATCGGGACAATCGTTCCAAGAGGGAAAAATATAATTTTCTTTTGAAGTTTTAATAATTCATAGTCACTGTTTTGGTTGACATACAGGTCCAATAAATTACCGTGCTCTTTTGCCTTGGAAAATGATAAAGTTGGTGTCAATTTTTCTATAAAAAAAAAATGTGGAAAAGACCGCTTGGTGGCTAGGGGGATGGTTATGGACTTCGCATGCCCTCTGTGTCACAGTGATGTTGAAACTATTTCCCATGCGTTAAGGGACTGTCCAGTCAGTATGCGAACTTGGAATGATATTGGAATATCTTCTGGTAGCAACACTTTCTTTTCTCAGAATTTACATACGTGACTAGCAGAAAATTGTACTGTTGAGAGAGGGTATGCGAGATGTGCAATCCTGTGGAAGGTGCTGTTTCCTTTTGCATTTGGTTGATCTAGAATAATAGAAATCAGGTGGTTTTTAAAAGTAAGAATTCCAATATGAACCTGGCTAAAGATACAATTCAGAGGGCTAGGGAATATTTCTATTGCGCATATTTTCCAAAGGTGGCAGCAACTTGGATAGTGAAACAGATCAGGTGGGAAAGGCCAACACGTGGTTGGGTGAAGCTCAACACTGATGGTTCGTCGTTAGGAAACCCCGGTCTGGCAGGAGGTGGGGGAGTTATTCGGGATGAGGAAGGGAATTGGCTTGTGGGTTTTGCAAGAAATATTAGCATCACAACCAGTTTTCAAGCTGAGTTATGGGGGCTACGTGATGGCCTAACCTTATGTGTAGAGCATAATTTTAGCACTGTTGAAGTAGAGCTAGATGCGAGAGCTGTCTTAGATGTCATTACCTCCCCGGTTTGCTCTAACAGCTTAATCACGTCTTTGGTGGATGATTGTAAGCAATTGGCTAGCTGTATTCCCCAGATTAGGTTCAACCATTGCTACCGTGAAGCGAATAGGAGCGCTAACAAGCTTGCCAGGATGGGTGCTGTTCAAGAAAGGCCTTTTGCTATTTTCTTAAGTTCGCCTGTGGACGCTACTAGTATTTTTAGATCTGAGATGCTTGGTGTGATCATTTCCAGGGTTTGTCCTGAGTCTATGTTTTTGGTTTAGTTGTTTTTAATTCCTTTCTTTACCAAAAAAAAAAAAATAATAATAATAATAATTTTAATTATTTTTTGTTTTTAAAAGTTAATAAATTAATTTGTAATGTCTAATTACTAAAATTGTAATATTCTTAGCAAGGTTAGGATTAAGTTACATAGGGTGTAACTATAAGTTTGTATCTAATTAAAATTTTGAAACTCTTACTTTTAAGTTACATGTTCTCTATGTTCTTGGCGCACATGCCAAATTTCATACCAATTGAAAATTATTCACTATTTGATCCAAGAAAAAAAATAATCTTTTATGCATACTTCTTAGCATTACTCTTTTACTGATGAAATTTGATTTTGAGAGGCATTATTACTAAAAGTGTAATGCTCTTAGCTTACCATTCTTCAACTCAACAATAATTTATTGACTAGAGAAGAAATGAATATAGGGAAATTATTCATCTTGTACTCCGGACAAAAGAAATAAACCACTTCATTAAAATTTGATTACAATAGCTTCAAAGTCCTGTTAAACCCGTTAATTTTGACGAAATTCGGGAGGTGAATTAGGCAGATTGGTAAAAATGTTCAGCCTCCAGAACCGATCAATTTTGTTTCTATTTATTTGTTCTGATGAGCAATTCTGTCTCTTAGACTCTCTCTAATGCTAAGAGGAAGATTTTAGAAAAGGGCCTTCGGATCAGTTGAGAAAATAGGTTGAGAAAAGGAGGATAATGGCAGAGGAAGAAAGAGCCAACACGGATGAATTATCTTGAACACCTCCATTGAATTTTTTTTTCTCTTTGAAATCAGGCCTTTAGAAGTAAAATGAAAAGCAAGTAGGTAGGGCGGACTATGTATCTTCAGTCGATCATACCAATACGTTGGAAAATGGAAATCATTTAAATGGCAAGACTAGATCTTTTAGAGTTTTTAAGGTATTCTATCCTATAGAGTTCTTTTAAATCCCACGTTCCTTTTATAATTCAAGTTTAAGATTATTTCATGTCACCATTCCAATAACATCACCGTAAGGTAAAAATTGAATAATTTTTTTAAAAAATACTTAAGTTAACATAAACAGGAAAAATTATCACCGTTTATGGCAAAAGATGCAACCAAAACCATTTGCCTGAGATTGAGTACAAAAAAAATCAAGAAGTTAAAATAAATCCATATAACTTGAAGAAACAAGTTTAATTAAAAAACAAATCCAAAAGATAGGCAGAGATTGTCACTCCCTCATTCTAGACTCGGATTGGTAGGGGTACTCCCTTCCTCAATTCTGTAGCTTAGCAAGGCCTTGTTTGGTGGTGTGGTTCAAACGCACATTTTCACATTTTAAACAACTTTACACATATTTTAACACACTTTTTTACTCACATGGATATCAAAAACACTAAAAAAACATTACTCAAATTCCTTTACCAGACAGGACTAAAAGAACTGTATTTTATTGAGTTTTGGGACCAAATAATTTGAGGTGGGTATGTAATATTCATTATAGTCCAATAACAGGAATTTTGTACAGTATTAGAGTGTATTATATTGTTGTTGTGGGAAAATTATTGTGGGCCGTGTGGCAGTGCCCTTTACCTTTTCCTTTCTCAATCTTTCGGCTAATATCAAGTGACACGTTACCTTTTCTTCTTCTTTTATTTTATTTTTTATTTTTTATTTTATCAGCCAATGGAAACTGCTTTTGGTTTCTGAAAAGTGCACCTTTAACGCAAAAATGGAGTATGAGGGCTGGGGAAAACTACAGACGGTGTATCAGTGTATGTTTCACATACACCCTGTTACTAGCTGTAAAAAAGAGGAAATATACACTTATAACAGGGTATACTTCTTCGAGAACTGGAGATTGGCCGTGGGATTAGGGCAGAGAAAAAGAGGGTAGTTTTTGGGTTGTTTCCGCTTTGACAGAATTTAGTTATTTTAGACGCGTCTGACATTTTTTTTGTTTATTTGTTTTGTTTGTGTGATGATTCCTTTGACAGAGTTAATGCAACTAAATTTGTGTTTTTCTTTTTTAAAATATTAATTTACAATTACCAGTGATATGACAGAATCCTAACCATTTAATTATTAAAGAAATGTAGGAATTTTTAAGAACTCCGCGTTAAGAAATCTAAAAAATATTGATCCCTATCCTTAGGGATTATTATTAACGCTCAGTATTTAATTGAATTTTTTTAAAAAAATGGAGAAACTTATTATTCATGACAAAGAGAGATTCAAGGAACATAAGAGCGGGTCAAATAATTTCTCAACCGCATGCAACGGAAGGGAAAAATGACAACCTCACAAAATATTACAGCTAACAGAGAGTTCTTAACAAACCCCAAAAATAACTTCATCTCTCCCTTTTCTTTGTACTTATTTCTCAGAATTAAAATCCCCATCCAGAGAAGAAAAAAAGACAAGCAGAAAAATGGCAAAGTCTATCATCTCCCTTGCATCTGCCCTTTGCTTCTTGTCCCTCCTTGGCTTTGCTCACTGCGATAGCCTTTTCTCAGTTGAGGGCAAGGTTTACTGTGACACTTGCCGTATCCAGTTTGTAACAAGGGTCAGCGAGTACATGAAAGGTAATTACTTAACAATTCAATTTCATTGTCACTTTCTTAACACATTCATATAACAAAGTAGCAACATTTTTTCGTTTATTAATACAAAAGATGCTGCTTATTATATTGTTGACGCGACACCAATTATATTAATTTTCCCGTTAGTGAATTATTGACTTGTGTGACAATGTTAGGATGAAATTAACTGTGCGTTGTTGTTGGTGTAGATGCAACGG
The DNA here is from genome assembly GCA_028535165.1 of Quercus tomentella. Classification (NCBI taxonomy): domain Eukaryota; kingdom Viridiplantae; phylum Streptophyta; class Magnoliopsida; order Fagales; family Fagaceae; genus Quercus; species Quercus tomentella. The sequence goes on along the minus strand of JAPQVY010000068.1, from coordinate 36,240,579 downwards.
TGGGCATAGAGTGCAGGGACCGTGAAGGCGGTAGCATAACACACAGCGGTACCGCTGTGACCGACGCAACGGGAAGCTACAAACTTGCAGTCGAAGAAGAGCACGAGGAAGACATTTGCGCAGTATCCCTGATTAAGAGTGCCAAAGCTGACTGCAGCGAGGTGAGCAAGGATCCATTCCTCAAGAAGAGTGCTAGGGTCAGCCTCACAAGCAACAATGGCATTTCAAGCCCAGTTCGCCTTGCCAATCCTCTTGGTTTCATGAAGAAGGAAGCTCTTCCCCAATGTGCTGAGGTCCTTAAAGAGCTTGGGCTCACTGCTTCTGACATCCTATAAACAAAATTAATTTGACAATGGGGATATCCCTTTAATTTGTTATACCAATTGATTAAATAAGAAGTGTTTTTTTTTTTTTTTTTGGTTTTTAAAAAGTACTGTGAGAATCATATGTATGTGGGGGGTTTTTATAGTCTTAACTCCCTACCTTTAATTGTATTGTGGGCTAACAGCCTAGTATTCCTTTGATTTTAGTTTGTGGGATTTGAATGATTAATCTATAATTGTTTGGTTTATGCCATCCGTGGCGTGTATTGTGAGTATACCAGCTTGATATCTGCAAGTAATACATTACACAAGGGATTCTAATTTGTTCGTGGTTGTTAGTCTCATTGTTGCTCTTTATTCAAATTATAATTCATAGTGTAGAATTAATCTTTTTTTTTTCTTTTAAAAAACATGGCAAATTTCATTGAGTGGAATCAACAAAGAAAAGAAAAATGAGTCAACATATCTTAATGTGTATTTATATATGACAATTCCAGAGGTCAAACCGAGCTCAATAATGACTTTTCAAATGAATTCCAGTATGCCTATATATCAAATACAAGGAAGTAGAAATAAACAATATTTTGTAAATTAAAAGATATCCATTGGGGACTCGTAGGACACAAATTTAATATCATTTCATAAGTAAGAACAGGTTGAGCAGCAAAAACTCTCCTTTTCAAGATAAGAGAAGAAATCAACTTAGAACAAAGCAAGCTTTTGAAGCAACTAAGGCAGGAGTGTGAAGCAGCTTTTTTCCAAACTGAAGGATCTAAGTTCTCTGGAAACAAAATATCTTTTGGATATTTATTTATTTATTTTATATTAGGTTTTTTATTTTTTATTTTTTTATAGTTTTCCTGTCTTGATGGGAAACAACATTAATGTTATGAATTTGTTCAGAATAATATTTCAATTACCATAAATATTTTTTTGTTCCATTTAGTAGAAATCCTATTTGTTGACTTTGTTATAGAAAAAAAAATTCCATTAGTAGAATTATAATAGATTAGAATCACTTTTTCTTTTTTTTCTTTTTTCCCGAAAGAGGAATGGAGTCACTAATTTTTAAAAGTTTAGATTATGATTTTTTATTTATTTTACTTTTACGGAATAAGACAATAATCAATCAATCAATATATATGTATAGCCAAGGGATTGTAGATGAATTATCACTTTTCCATGCACAAAGTGCTTGAGGGTTTAGAGGGGCGGGAAGGGTTTGAGTTACAATGTTAGTAGCATATTGTAATTATCTTTAAAAAGAATCTATATATATATATGTAAGACAGTAATCAATCAATCAATCAATATATATGTATAGCCAAGGATTGTAGCTGAATTAACACTTTTCCATGTACAAAGTGCTTGAGAGTTTAGGGGGGGAAAGGATTCGAGTTGCAGAGTTAGTAGCATATTGTTAAAAAAATTATATATATATATATATATATATATATATATATATATATATATATATATATATATATATATATCTAAGTAGAGACATCATGTAGTAGAGCATAATGTTCTGTCATGTGATGCATTCTTTGAGATTTTATTTATTTAGTTTATTGAAAATATGACATTCTTCCTCATGATTTAAAATATTTAATAAATACATATATATTTTTTATTAATTAGATTAAGTGGTGCACTAATTATTTAAGTATTATGAAATTTCAATGTTATTTTTTCTAAGATTTATATCAGAAAAAATTCATTTAAAATATGATATTCTTGCTCAAATTTTGTTACTTTTAAAATAGTTGAAACAAATTAGAACAAAAGGAAAAAAATGACATATAATCAAAATGTTTAAAAAATTTATTGAAGAATATTTACATTTTTATTTTATCAAAACGATATTTGGATTCTTGAATAGGCGTGAAACATGCCTATATCAATCATTATATCATACAATTTTTAAAATTTTAAAACAACTGAAATTAGAACAAAAGGAAAAAAAAAAAAAATGACACACAATCAAAATGTTTTAAAAACTTATTGAAGAATATTTACATTTTTATTTTAACAAAATGATATTTGGATTATTGAATAGGCATGAAACATGCCTATATATCAATCACTATATCATACAATTTTTAAATTTTTAAACACATATTTTATGTTCAAATCATACTCTTATTGCCTTTCGATTTTATCTATAAAATAAAATACTAAAGATTACAATTTTTTGCTATAAAAATTATTGAAATATTAGAGGAAACTAATAACAAGTGCATTGCAAATCGTGCTGAAACTCGACTAGTTTCAATAAAATAGGAAATCTCATCATGTAAGGAATGAAAGAGTAATTACCTTGAATTAGAGGAAATATGCATTGGAGATTCTACAAGACACAGGTTTGATTGGTTATTCTAAACCAGTCAACACTCCAATGGAGCAGAATCTTCATCTCTCCAAGGATGAAGGTAGGTCAATTGTAGATTCAAGTCAATATAGAAGATTGATTAGTAGGCTTCTATATTTGATTTTAACGAGTTCAGATATTACATATGCAGTGCACAGATTAAGTCAGTTCCTTTTTGAGCCTAGAAAACCACATTTGAAAGCTGCTCATAGAGTTTTTCAATATGTAAAGGTTCTTCTGGCAAAGGACTTTTCTTTCCTGCTAAGTTAGACTTTCAAGTTAAGGACTTTTGTGATGTAGATTGGGCTGGTTGTTCAGATACTAGAAGGCCCTTAACAGGATATAGTATATTCTTGGGAGAGTTATTAGTGTCTTGGAGTTCAAAAAAGCAAAGCACAGTTTCAAGTTCATCTGTTGAGGCAGAGTACCACATTTGGATACTACAACTCAGGTGCGGCGGTACTCTTTGGTCAGGGTGAACCCCTGACTTCAAAAAAAAAAAAAAAAAAAAAAAATTATAAATATTTAATATATTTTTTTGTTTAATACATTAATTTTTTCTTAAAAATATTATTGCACACCCTGATTTAAATTTTATGCACCCTTATTACAAGTATTTTTTACTCTAAAGTAAGAGTAAGTGTTTGTGAATTGTAAGTATCATTCTTTATTATATGTGTATGAGTGTGTCTAATATTGATTGTGTGCATTACATTTTTTATTTTATTTTTTATAATGTCATTTGTGTGAATAATGACATGTATGTGGATGTTTGTATATACAATATAAATATAATATAACTTTATATAATTTAATAAATTAGAAAATAGAGAGGATTTGTTACATGAGTGTGTATAGTTATCATGTTATAATTACCTTTTGTCATAAAGTTAGAAAAAGTGAAGAAAAAAATTGCAAAGTTAGCGATTATTCAAGCATTTGATTGGTTAAGTAAACATGTAGCGAATTATTTTATATATGAATGAGTATGGCTATGGGCGTTAATAATTAATATAGAGCTAATGAGTTGAGTTTAGTCATTTAGTTTAAAATATTTTTATAAAAACAATGACAAATATATAATTGTAACTGCATAAAAATAAAAATTTAGACAAACTTAACAAAATAAAATGGTCATAGCTACCCCATATTGGCAATAAATTCTCATAATGAATTATTGTGTAATAATTCAAAATTTGAAAACTTGTAGAAGGAAATTGTAAAAATTCATGTATTTTTTTTTGTTTATAACTTGATATATTCAAGTTCTCTTTTTATTAAAATTTTTTTAATTTAAATTTCTTAATGACCACCCTAAACAAAATTCCTGGAGCCGCCTCTGCTCCATCTGCTTAGAAATTTGAGAATTGATCACCCTAAAAGTGCTATGCTATTCTGTGATAACCAAGCTGCCTTACACATTATAGCTAACCCGGTATTTCACAAGAGAACAAAGCACATAAAGGTGGATTTCCATCAGACAAAATAGTAGGAGTAATAAGAACTTTCCATGTTTCAAGTAATCTTCAAGTAGCAAATATTTTCACCAAGACTTTGGCTTTACCATCGTTTTTCAGATTGATGAATAAGCTAGGCATGATTAACATATTTGCTCCAACTGCTAAAGATACTTGTTTGGAAGATCAAGTCTTGAAGCCTAAAGTTCAAGACTTGAGAGGGAGTGTTGAAATTCAAGATGAAAAACCAAGTACAAAACTTAATAAGTAGAAGGGAAAATTTGAAGAAACAAATGATGACGTTCCACTTAGAAGAAAGAAGAAGCGGTTAAAAGCGGTGTTGTCTGGATTAAGTGAAAACAGGTGTGGCAAGCACGTGAGTTGTTTTCTGTTATTAGTTTAGGCTTTAAACACGTCATTAAGCCGTGTGTCTTGTATCTATTAGTCTATTCCTTTTTCTATTAGCTTGTTAGAGCTGTTAGTTGTATATAAAACAGAGATTGTACATTTTGTTAATTAAGTTTTCTCATTTTTCATTTTCTAATCAATAAGATTCAGATTCAGGTACCTGGCAAAAATCATGCAAGATGAGATGATTATATTTTTCTCTATCTACACAAAAGAAGTGCCCACTTTACTAAATTATGGACAACAAAATTTGACCTATCAGTATAATTTACCGTTCAACTAGTGAAAATTTCAAAACAACTATAGTATCATCTATGATATGTTTGATAGTTTAATAGGATCTGAGATTCCGAGCAAGATTTTTAAATTGGGAGAACGTGCATCTCCAAGTATTGTTTCTTGTGGCAATTCTATCCAAGTAAAGATTACGTTTTTTATTTTTTTTCAAATGATATTTCCATTTTCCACTACAACTAAGGTTACGTTTGGATCCGGCGTTTACTTTGAGCGTTTCAGGTTTGCGTTTTGATGGGTGTGGGACCCATAGCTACAGTGGCAGCAAGTAAACGCGCAAATAATCTCAGCTGAAACGCAAAAAATCTCAGCTGAAACGCACAAATACGCACCGTTTCATTAAAACGTTTGTGCGTGTGCAGGTACTCCACTGACTTGAGCATAAAACACAAAACGCGTTGCACTGTACTGTACTGTTCACAAGTCTCTGACCCACGAAGCAGAAGCACAAAAAGGTGCATTCTCTCCAACGGCTAAAACTTTTGCATTCTACCCTTTCTTCCTCTCAACTACTGTGCAGAGATGTCTTCAATTTTCATCAATGCCCTGTCCTCTTCCTCTTCAATGAAATGCACCTACCCACCATCCTGCAATAAACCATCAAAACAAGAGCTGAAACACGGTAATTGCAATCCCACACGGAACAAACGAACCCATCCCTTCGTGCTTCGCTCGAGCTCACCTTCTTTCCGCCTGGGATGTTGTTGCCGCCACTATGGGTCTCTGCATTCACAGGTAAGTTGTGTCTAACTTTTCGTACTCTTTGATCTGTTGGTGTGTGGTTATATTGTTTTCCATGAAGCTTCAATCTGTGGTTTTGTGTTTAATGTTTGTGTGTGGTTTTGTGTTCAACGTTTGTGTGTGGTTTTTGTGTTTTCCATGACATTAGTATGTGGGTCTCTGTCGTAGCTTCATGTAATTTTGGGTGTTTCTCTTCCTACCTATGTTGTATTTAGACTATATGTGAGTTTACTTTGCATTTTTCATGTGGGCATGCGTAACTGATTATGATATGCATACAAACTGTTCATTGAAATGCCTCAATGAGTATAGAAGGAAGTTGTAGCAAAAATGGGTAAGGAGAAATCAAAGGCCGATGGTAATAAAGTAAGAACTGGGTGGAAAGATCCTAAGGAGCTAAAAGCTTATTGTGATTTGTCTGCTGCTCAAGTCCTAGACGGCAAGAGGCATGTAGGATTTTTGAGAAAGGAAGGGGTTGATGCAGTGATTGAGTAGTTGGGTGAAATGGGAAAAGTGGTGACTCACACGCAGTTTAAAAACAAATGGGATCATTTGAGAAAACAGTGGAAGGCTTGGAAGGAGTGTTTTGGTGAGACTGGGTTGGGTTATGATCCTGTAACTGGGATTATTCAGGCCATTGATGAGTGGTGGACCCGAAAGGTTTAGGTTAGTTCACTCTACATAATTGTGAAAAACTCAGCTGTCTACAACTATATTGTGTTCTAACTACTGGCTGTTCACATGTAGGCATGTCCCAAGGCATTAACCTTTAAAAACAAACCTTTGTCGAATTTTAAGTACATGGAAATCATGTTTGAAGGCACGGTTGCAACGGGGAAAAATGCATTTTGCACGAGTGGTGAAATACCAAAGGAATGCACCGAAGGGTCTGGGGACTCCACTAATAGCAAAGAATTTGTTGACCCCCAATGTGAACCCTTTGCGAACTTAGTTGACCCAGTGGAGGTTGAAGGCCTAGCATTGTCTAGAGCAAGACCGGTAGTGAATAGGGGGAAAGGCTTGGCAAGCGGTGTCCACCTTTTCAGGGGAATTTGCAAGAAACCAAGAAAAAAGCGTTCACCCATGTAAGAGATGTCCGACTCTTTGAAAAGCATGTCAGATGTTATTGTTGAAAGTAGAAGTGTAAGTACTCATACACCATTTCGCACCACAACATCTAATGAGATGCAAGCAATTATGGACATGGTGTTGAGTCTTCCTGGGGTGCAAGAGGGTGATCGCCTTCATATGTTCAGCACCTTCTTCTTCGTGAATAACGTAGACGGTAGGAACATGTTTGCAAGAAACTAAGAAAAAAGCGTTCACCCATGCAAGAGATGTCCGACTCTTTGAAGAGCATGTCAGATGTTATTGTTGAAAGTAGAAGTGTAAGTGCTCATACACCATTTTGCACCACAACATCTAATGAGATGCAAGCAATTATGGACATGGTGTTGAGTTTTCCTAGGGTGCAAGCGGGTGATCGCCTTCATATGTTCAGCACCTTCTTCTTCGTGAATAACGTAGACGGTAGGAACATGTTTGCAAGAAACCAAGAAACCAAGAAAAAAGCGTTCACCCATGCAAGAGATGTCCGACTCTTTGAAGAGCATGTCAGATGTTATTGTTGAAAGTAGAAGTGTAAGTACTCATACACCATTTCGCACCACAACATCTAATAAGATGCAAGCAATTATGGACATAGTGTTGAGTCTTCCTGGGGTGCAAGAGGGTGATCGCCTTCATATGTTCAACACCTTCTTCTTCGTGAATAACGTAGACGGTAGGAACATGTTTGCAGCTAATGTTCAGAGGAAGGAGGTCTAGCTGAGGTGGCTAGAGAAGTAATATGAAATGAACCCTCAGTTTCATGTTCTCTGAAGGAAAGGGGCTTGTCTACAGCCCGGGTTGCTTAGGCTTGTAATCGGATTAGCTTTATGTACCTCTTGCACTTTTTTTTTTTTTTTTTTTTTTTTTTTTTTTTTTTTTTTTTTTTTTGTATTGGCACAAACTATATGCTTGCCATGGGTGTATATGTAAGACAATAGTTACTAATTAATTGTCATCTTGTGTATGCTTACCTATTCCTTTTCTTATGCTAGTGTTTATAATTGTCATCTATAAGTAAGAGATTTGTCACTAATTAAACCATAGTTCTAATTGCATCAATGTCTACCCCATTGTTTGAATATAAAACTACCTAAAATTATTTTTTGAAATATTTACTGTTTACGTTGACAGGATTATTTTTTATTTGGTGGTGAGAATTCATTTCTTTTTTTCAAAGCTAGACTGGTGGTGAGATTTCATTTCTGGTGAGCACTTTCCAAGCTCACGTCAAAGCTAGACTTGGTGGTGAGAATTCATTTCTTTTGTCAATTGTTTTTGATTTCCATTGTTTAATGATGGAAATCACTTCAAATTTATTTACTTTTAAAAGTGTCATTCTGGTGATTTCTTTTTCTGAAGAGGTATCAGAAAATTGTTAGTTCTTGCTCTAATATCAAGAACAGTTGATGCTATCAGGTTTCATTAGAAACTTTGTAATTCAATTATACTGGCGTGTAATTCATTAGTAAATTTTTTACCAGTCATGTAATAATATAATGATATTGTACTGACGTGTTGAAATTTGAAAACATCCATGATTTATCCTTCACTTGTCAAGATGTCCCAAATTATGCAAATCAGACTTATTCTAAACTGTTTTTATAGAAGTTTTTTTTTTATCTTTCTGAATTTCTCTAAGTTCTACAGGATCATTGCTCAACCATGAACAACCATAACCTCCCTTCCAACTGTCATGCGTTCAGCACTGGGCTACAACGTGTTTATAAATCCTTATAGTGCTCAAATCTGTACTATCTTATAGTGCTTTCTGCTTTGAATTGATGATATTTATAGTGCTTTAGTGATGGTTCATTATTTTGTTGTGAATGGACTATGATTGTTTATATTCTATGGTCATTTCTCTCATGGACTATGATTGTCTCCGAACATCCTACAATGCTTGCTCCCCGAGAATCCTTTCCTCTGTTCTATTATGTCTGAATTTCTCTTTTATCATCCACCATCTCCATGATTTGGATAATCATCAACCCCCAAAAGAGTTTGTATTCTTCAAAATCTTGTTTAACAGATTACCAAAATCATTAGGACTCATATAGGTTTATTTTCTTAAATTCTCTCATTATCATCATCATCATCTTTTACTACTCAATCTACTCTTTGATCTCTCTTCTCCTTCTTATCAACCTGCTCTGTATTCTTAGTTTCTCCTTTCTTTAATGCAAACCCTTCTCCCCTTGTTTCTCTCTTGAATTCTTCTCTTATAAAAAATTTTCATCAAGTTGGTTTTCTCATACATGATTCCATGAGGTCTGGTTTTATCATAGTTACTGCTTCATTTTATTTTTTTCAATCAATATAATAGATCCCCAATAATTTGGATTAAGATTTTATCTATTAAATTTTTGTTGAACCTCAAATTGAAATTATTTGTTTTGACCAAAGAGGATTTTGGTACTTAAAGTGGTGCCAATGAGCTTGGATGCAACTTTTATAGATTCTCATATGCTTTGCAAATTCTTTATATCTGCTACTTTGTTTACTGCATATCAATCACTCTTTATTCAATCATCGTTTTAAAGACCTGACAAGAAGTTATGCCCTTTGCTATTATGCTCCAAGGGTTTAAGAGGGTTTATAGAGGTTCTGGTACTACTTTGATGTTTGCAATCCTGGCAACCCACCAAGCCCTTTGTTCGGTTGGACTTGGTCAACCTGAGAAGAGCAGAAGAGAGGCCAAGCTTCTCAGTATCTAGGTGGGATTGAGCTGTCCAGGTCTTGAGGACGAGACCTGAAGATGACATTGGTGAGAAAGAGCTGTTCTAACCTGTGTGAGAGGAACACCTTTGGAAAATTCAGTGACGTAAAGTAGTATTTGTTCCAGTGTTAGATCTAATTGGAATCATTTTTTTTTTCTTTTAAGGCGTAATAGTTGAGAACTGTGTAGCACTAGACCCATCCCTAATTGTCTTGATTTATAGGTTCTAATTTGAATCCTGTTGGGACACTTGTTAGTGTTTATATCAGTATGCATAGAGAAAAAAAATGAGTTGCTCTCAAACAAAGGTACATATCATATTCAAAACTTGAATGACCAGGATTGAATGATAAATCACTTACATATCATTATGTAATATATAATGGCAAATGTCTTAGAGGACTATGTTGGGAAGTAGAAGTTGTCAAGACATGTAACTATCCAAACTTAGTATGACTAGAGGGTTATTAAAAAGCTTCTGTGAATGGATATTAGGATTTTGGATAAATTAGTAAATTACTTTATGCTTGACAGTAATCTCCACATTTTTTTGTCAGTTATATAGTAAAAATACTCAAGCTCACATCTGTTGTGCACTAGATCTTCTCGGGTACTGTTCACGGGTACTGTTCACATAGCTCCTGAACAGTGAAAGTTGCCACTAGATGATGAATTGGTGATGATGCAAGCATAAGTTTGTCAACAACAAAATTTTAATAGTGGTTTTATGTAGTATTAAGTTCCTTCAGTAAGTTTTATGTAGTAACATGATCATGAAATCCAGTTTTGATTTTGAGGTTTCTTTGAGATTATTATAGCACTAGAGATCAATATCATTACTATTAGAAGATGTATAGGTCTGATCTTCAACTTTAAATAATCTTATCAATGTACAGAGAATCGATGAAAACCTTCATTGTTTATCCCTGAATATATAGCCACAAGTTCACCAACAGAGCTGAACTCACCTGAAGGGGAAGAGTGATCAAGCCACGACAATAGACTCTAGCAAAGAAGCACTCTGGAAATATGCCTTGCACTCAGATTAAGCATGTCATCCCAAGATGATAATAGAATTTAACAGTCAGATACCAGTTGCATTCAATTCATATGTGTGATTATGCCATCAAAAACAACAAACTTGTCAGCTATATCTAAGATGAATTATACTTGACGATGATCAAAGTACATTCTTCAGCTTTTTCTATAGTGCAAAAAAATATATATAATATTTCCAAATTTACTTTGCAACTTCCAGATTTCAATTAGTACAATTTTGGCCAGACTGTAAAAGATAAAAATATTACATCAAACAACTTACTTTGGTACAGTTTTTCCTGAATGTGAAAGATAATGGAATATTACATCAAATAATTCACTTCTGGTGGTCATCACAAATTCAAATACTAATCAAATCAATATCATTAAATACTTCAATTCCATATTTTTCAACTTTATGATCATTGTAGAAGTTTTGGACGGGTTATTAGATATATGCAATTCAAATGCCAGTTGAATCACATATTATTTAAGTGTCTTTTGTACACATCCTATATACTTTAAAGTCTTTCCTTGTCTCTTCGTAATAAAGTTTCACTATTACTTGTCCCAAAAAAAGAAAAAGAAAAAGAAAATCACAGACATGTGTGTATTGGCTTTCCACAGACATAAAGTTCCAATTGACTGCTGAATATGTGTGTATTGGCTTTCCACAGACATAAAAAGAAAGAAGTCTGAAGGTATACAAAAGGATGGATTTGCTAAACGACTCATCTGATTCCCAACACCAGTAAGTTTCTATATTAATAACTTGTTTTTAGCTTACATATTATAGTATCACTCTAGATTTTGTACATGCAATTAAAGTTGGTAACATATGTAGGGATGCAGACTTTGAGATTAGCGACGACATTGTACTCGCAGCATATATAGCTGGGTGTGCAAGTGTCGTAGCTTACGTGGAGACCTATATGACCAAAGTACCAATGCATACGAATATACAAACAGGGTACGAATGGGTACAGTATACATTAAATGGAAATGAGAAAAAATGTCACAATACATTTAGAATGTCAAGCCATGTGTTTCGACAATTGTGTAATACATTGCGCACTCGGTATGGATATGACGGTACGAAAAGAGTTTGCTTGGAGGAGTCAGTGGCAATGACATTGGTGATACTTGGTAATGCCATGGGTAACAGAATGATGCAGGATAGATTTCAACATTCTGGTGAGACAGTGCATCGACACGTGGCCACGGTAGTTACCTTGTTAGCCACGGTTATGGCACCAAACATTATCAAGCCTGCTAATCCTACATTTCGTACCGTGCCATCACATATTCAAGGGTCAGATCCATATTGGCCACATTTCAAGGTATTTTGTGAATTTGATATCTTGACTTGATTTTATTCAAATTATCTTTATGGTCATACCACGTATTTCATTTTCTACCCCATTTTTGTGGCAATGGTTAATGTTGGATTGGTGCCATTGATGGGATTCACGTCCCCGTGGTCTTACCACTTGAGGAGCAACACCCATATAGAGGAAGGAAAGGGGTCACAACAGTAAACTGCATGTGCGCATGTGATTTTGACATGAAATTCACATTCGTGTGTGTGGGATGAGAAGGGTCAGCGCACGACACAAGGATCTTTTTAAATTGCCTCAATAATAAGAGTGAAAACTTCCCAAAACCTTCACCTGGTTTGTAAATATGCAGTTTAAGTTCAGTATTAAAGTATGTATTATGTAGTGAAAATGCTAATATAATAAACGTGTTCGTTTGCAGGAAAGTATTATCTTGTTGATTCAAGGTTCCTTATGAAGATAGGATTCCTTGCACCATATAAGGGGGAGAGGTACCACATCCCCGATTTTCAAAGAGGTTCACATTGCATCATCCAGAGGAGAGATTTAATTATTTCCATTCCTCACTTCGTTCGGTCATAGAACGAACTTTTGGAGTTTGAAAGAATAGATGGAAAATTTTGAGAAGTATGCCAGCCTTTCATATACGCACTCAAAATTACATCATTGTTGCTACAATGACTCTTCACAACTTTATTAGAGCACATGACCACAATGACGTTGGACATAGGCATTATGCATGGGGCACATATGAAAGTAGTGAGGGAGGTCATTATGATGGAGTGACAGATGTGGTCTCTTACTTGGACGAAGATGAGATGAAAGAGGTTCGGAATAATATCACAACATCGATATGTATGGATCATAACTGATGGGTCATAAACTTCAATGTAATACCATTTTGTATTATGGTGATTTTTTGTTAGTAAGCAGAACTAATGGCTCACAAAACTTGATTGTAATACCTTGGAATTATGAAGTTGTATATATTGTTACATGTGAAACTCATCAGTATTGCAACAGTATATTTTAAGCTTACAAGAGACTTCTAAATAAAGTCCAATTTAATCTGAATATTACAGTAAACTCAATAGATTTTAAGATTGCAACAGTAAACTATGAGGAATTTATACAAAAAAAAAAAAAAAAAAAAAAACACAAAATCTGCTTTCAATTTTTTTTAAAGACACCAAGAATCCAATCTATCAATTGCTGGCAAATTGTGTGTGTGTGTGTGTGTATATATATATATATAGACACATATATACAACAACAGAACTTACAATCTCCATCAATTTGGCCATTAACATTATCTCCATCAAACGTCTTCACATTGTTTTAAAAAGTACAACTACATACATATCATAAATTGACTTGCAATAGTACGATTAACATACAAAACAAATGAATACAACTTGCAGTTATTACATACATACACATCCCATTATGGCAAACACATCTGCCTGATTTTGACTTCCCCAAATCTAGTAGACAAGATAAGCAATACTAGAAACATGAAGCACAAGACTACTAGAGCTATTGTCAACTTCTTTGCTTTCTCTTCAGAAATCATACGTGCAGCCTTGGCTCTTTCAAGCTTTCGTTTTGCAACTCGCTCCCTTTCCAATGTTGCGGCTGTCAGGGCGTGTGCTTGCTTCGACTCTTCATTGGCAACTTCCACCGCATGCTCCAATCGATTGAATTTGGCAATAACTATAGGTGTTGTTGCTGCGCCATGCGTATAACAAATGCTGGTGTCTAACCACTTGAAGAACTTGCATGCACAGTCATCATCCTGCACAATACAATACAACACATAAACAGGAATACAACGAATTGGTTCTTTACACAACACAAATATTTTGCCAATACTTGGATATGGTACTTACTGGTGACCAATAGCGACAACTATAAAACCTCCTACCAAATGTATGAAGTTTCAGGGATGTCATAATTTTGCAGTTCTCAACGTCACAAAAATGGCCATCAGAATTGGAGAGATAGTTACTTGTTTCCAACATTCGTAGGAACTGGCAGTAGATATTACGTTGGCTTGGAATAGTGAACAGTACACCAAACTCATTCTACACCACCATGTAAACTGGTCTACATGACCCCCAAGAATTACACATTAGATAATTATCATAAGTTGAGCATATTTACATAGTAACGACCTATGAAACACCAATATATTTACTGATCTCTAAACATTTGAAAACAAAAATCTTCTTTAAACTATAGTGCAAGAGGCATATATATTTAAGACTTGAACTATAGAAACTATCTCCCCACATGTAACTCAAAATTTTTTATGTAGAGAAGTTGGTGTAACTAGATTTATAGAAACAAATGCAAATGATGTAAAAAGCCAGAGGGTGCATCACTAGATGCCACACCAGTGCAGCTCAGCTTGCCTCATAGTGCAGCAGCTAGTGCACCAGGTGGTGCAGCATCAGCTGCCACACTAGTGCAGCACAACATGCCACCCAATGCAGTAGCTCGTGCATCAGAGCTGCCCAGACATGCAGTGGACCAAGCTAGGTATCAAAAAATCAGTTGCCTTCATGGCAAACTATTATCATTGAGAATGTATTGAGATACACAAAACATTATGGTACTTGTACTATTGTAGTGCCAAATATACATTTAATCCTAAACAAAACATGTTTCTTTTCTTTTTCTTTTTTCTTTTTTTTTTCACAGGCAATTCCAACTACAAGATTAGTTAATCAGTATTTCCCAAACCACACACACTAGAGATACACAAGCAGGGAAGAATTCCTACAATAACCAAAATAAGATTAGATGAGTACCTGCAATTGTTCAGCATAAGATAAGTAATTGAATGGTAGAATGGAATCATCAGCCAGGTGAAGGGCTAGAAGACCCTAAATTCCTGCAACTGAAACAACACAAAACAGATGTGGCATCATCTTGAAGGGGCTTAATATTTGTTAAGATAGACTGAAGTGTCAATCCATTTATGGACAAATGCTAATTAAAAAGAGAGCTAACCAGCCACAGGCTGATGAAACAACGGATCTCCATTATTTGTGATCCACTCATAGAGTCAAAAGCAGTGTGATAGACAGGAAAATTTGAGTAGGAATGAAGATTCATTACTTCACCAAACTGTTTAGCATCAAAATTCAATTTGCTAATATTATATTTAACTGAGGTTTAGATTATTACAACAAGTAATGCTAACTTTATAACTCATTAGGGATAAGCAATTTCAAGAAATAATAAACCCCAATGGTTCTCCATATAGTAATGTTATTGTTTAAACAGCCTACAGAAGTTGATAAATGCAATTCTGATTCCCACAGAGAACACAGACACAACCTCTGTAATGGCTTCAGTATATATAGGAGCAAGAATCTGATTTAACATTGCATAAGCTCTAAGCCATTCATTCTTTTTAAAAACTCCCAAACATAGTAAGAGTCAAAGAGGAAAAATTTTACCAATATGGAACTCATAGTTTTGCACACAGACATACACAAGAGTGTACCTGCACCTACAACTAGATGTATATAGTGTTTTACAAACAGAGTTTTTGAGTACACAAACAATAAAAAAAACAGTTTGTTATGGATGCCCATAAAAAATGGAAAATCTCTATCAAACAATAAGCTATATAAAAGCAGCAACTGGTAATTTATGGAAGCCAATGCTTGAATCATAATTTAAGCAAGACAATGCTAAATTTTAACAAGGCCATTCCTATGTACCTGCGGGGGGAAACAAGCCTAATTTAAAAATTAAGATAAAGCAAGAAGTAAAATACATTACTATTGCTGACTGACTGACTATTACCAATTCAATCAATCAAAACATGGCCTAAAGATCAAAACTTTGTAAAAAGAAATCAAATGAACCCATTAACAAGATCTGAAATTCCAACAAATGAATAGAGAGGACTAAACTTGCACTCTATCAAATCAAATGAAGTAAATTCCAACAAATGAAAAGAAACCCATTAACAAGAACTGAAATTCGAACAAGACAGGATAGAAAATAGTGAAAAAAAATTTGAGAACACTCACCTTAAGGAAGTGGGATTTAGTTGTGTTTTGCTTTTGCTTTTTGATCTCAGGCTAATTCAGCTTCAAGTTTCAAGGAGTACTGTCATGGGTGGGAGAGGAGTGAAATTGGGGAAGAGGGTGAAATGGGTTTATGAAAGGACTAGGTTGTCTTCACCGGCGTCAGACCTTGTCGATTTCTCTGGTGGGCGCGGAACTCTCTTCTTTGGTGTGTGAGGAGTGAATAGCAGAGAGAAAAAAGAAAAAAAGAAAAAAAGAAGAAGGTGTTTTCAACTGAGCTACAGTAAAACGTGACCCTTTAATATTTTCAACTGTGCTACAGTACTTGCGTTTTGCTACAGTATTTTTTAGTTTTTAGTTTTCAGCTATATCCAAATAGAAGTATGCTTTTTCATCACAAATGAGGCAATAACTACATCGAAGTTCGCTTTGACAAAAAGAGGGATGAGAGGGTTGTACATTGGACAATGAGAAAATAAGAGATAGCCAGATCAAAAGAATTCCTTTACAACGATTGAAATTAATAGTTTTTTTTTTTTTTTTAATCTCTTAATTAGATTTTAGATTGAATTACAAATTTAGTCCCTAAATTTTTTTTTTTTTTTTTTTGGCGTCAATTTGATCCCTAATGTTTCAAGTAAATCAATTTATTCCTACCATTTTGGTATAGTGTCAAGTTAGTTCCTACCGTATATAGATGGATGGAAAATACTGATGTGAATAACCGTTAAAATAAAAAATAATTTTTTCACTATCACATGATACATGTACTACTAATTAGGATTAAACTAAAAAAATCAGCTTAATGAAGGTCTCATGGTTGGAATCAAACACGCCCCAACCCCAATCTGCTTCACGCGCGTTTTGTAATCTATCAAATACCTTTTTTTTTTTTTGAGAAACAAACACACACACACACACAAAGGAGAGGGAAAGGGGTTCTAACACAAAGGTACACCACAACTCCACTCAAAAGCCATGGTAACTTTTAAGGGAGGGTGGGGCAAGTTATACCATATGGACTACCCTTGATTCAAATACCTAAAGCAAACAAACCGGAATGCAATTGTTAAATATGCGGACTACCCTTGATTCAATTCTTTTCATATACGTAATTATCTTTTAAATAATATCTATTCCGCCAAATCAGTAGCAACCAATTAGCTTACTGTAATCAAATAAATCTACAAAAAGGATATATAGATGCCTCTAAAATCAAAAATTTCCAAATCCAATGATTTGGCAAAAAAAAAAAAAAAAAAAAAAAAAAAAGGAAGAAAAGAAAAAAAAAAAAAAAAAAAAAGGAGAGTAGTTGAAGACTTGAAGCTGATGAGTAGTGGTCTCGAACGTCAAGAAATCTGCTTGTCTGGAAGAACATAAAATTCAATTCCAGTATTTCACCCAAACAAGCATTGACGTCCTCCATTTTCAAATCACAACATTCAAGTTCAAACTAACCTCAAGTTGTTGCAAAGATAAAGTCCCATTTGATTGACCGGAACAAATTTTTTGTGTTGAAGGCGCTAATCAAATCAGTACATGGGTTTCGACTCAAAGATCGGCCCCCCAACAGATATTGGAGAAGGATTTGTCTACAAAATAAAAATTTTTATTTTGTTTGTTAGCAACGTCAACATTTTTCATTCACTACTTTATCGTATGAACTAATTTTATACAATACCAAAAAGTTCTGTACTAAATTAGTGCATTTAAAAAGTTAAAGACCAAATTAACTTACAACAAAAAAAAGTTAAGGACTAAATTTGTAATTTATCTCAATTTTATTACTAGGCAATTGGAATGCATGACAAGCGTACACCAATTT
The DNA here is from genome assembly GCA_028535165.1 of Quercus tomentella. Taxonomy (NCBI): domain Eukaryota; kingdom Viridiplantae; phylum Streptophyta; class Magnoliopsida; order Fagales; family Fagaceae; genus Quercus; species Quercus tomentella. Next base: position 36,222,913 of record JAPQVY010000068.1, on the reverse strand, counting down.
TAAAATTAGAAGTCTTTTTTATTTATCTATTACTATTTAGTTATTATTACTACGCAATTGGAATTCATGCCAAGCGTGCATCAATCTATTAACTAATAGTTGTTTTCAATTAAATACATAAAACTATGTATATTTATTTTAAAATTTTATGCAAATCTCATTTTTAATCAATTAATAGTAGTGACTAGTGATCACACTACGAGGAATGGTAGTAAGGATATGTAACCCGAAAATATTTCTTCCTATGTACTTTCACGTAAGATCAAATAATTTCTGTGTTAGGAATTAACCTTATCTCACCCCGTAGAGTTGACTTGTCGTTAAAGTCATTATTTATTTATGTTCAAACTTTCTATTCATCTCAATTTAGGATTTATGTGTCTACCAATCACTAAAATAGATAAAAATGTGTTAAAATCTATGTACCTAAAAATGAATACCGAAATATTATTAGTCATTATTTTGTCTTGAGTATAGATGTGTTCATCTTTTTGGAACTATATCTCATAACACTCTTATCTATTTTGGTAATTAGCAAAAACATAAACCTCAAATTTAGATAAATAATTTTTTTTTGAAATTTATTTATAATAAAAAAAAAACCCTCAAAGCACGCACATGAGATGAGTATGAGAGCAATAGATGTATAGCTTACATATTAAGTATTAACCATGCACCAATCCTTGGTCCCATGTCATATACGTCAAGAGAACCCCCATAATTAATTAGTGTACATCACTACAAGGGCACGTGTTAATCAATCCCACGTGGTTCAAGAGATGCATCCGACGGCTTAAAGTAGTCTCCAAGCGTGACCAAATCAATAACAACCGTTACTTTTTCTAAGTCGGCACAAAAAGGTGTCGTTAGGTCTTTTCTTCCACTAACTATATATTTCTCCAAAAACCTTCTCAGAAACAGTACCAGTGTACCACAACACAACAAAATCCATTCAATTTCTCTCAACCCAATTTCTCTCATACCCTTCTGTCCCTCTCTCTCTCTCTCTTGAAAGTTAAACTGTAATGGCGTTTCGGATCTTAGAAAACGTTGAAATATGCAAGAAACAAGAGGGTTTCTTGGGGTCTTATTACAGCGGGAAGGTTTTGGCTGCTGTTGGAATAAATCGGTACATAGTGCGATACGAAACCCGGTGGGCTGAATGTAAGACAAGGCAGTTGAGTGAAGTGGTTGATGCCGATGAAGTTAGGCCTTTGCCACCGGCTATTTCATGCACCAACTTCTCCATGTCCGACAAGATTGATGCGTATGTGAATAATGCTTGGTGGGTCGCAAAGGTTGTGCAGAGACTTGATGATGTTCGTTACTTTGTGCGCTTGGACGCTAATGGAACTGAGTTTCAAGTCCCTTCACATAAACTTAGGATTCATCTTGATTGGCAAGATGGGAGATGGGTTTTGCCCCCCAATACCAATACCAATACCATTGGCAATAGGTACGTACGTATGTGGGTTAATTAATTTTTCTTGTTTTCGATTTGATATTTATATATGCATATATATGCTTTTGTTACTTAATTTGCTTAATTTCTTTGGGGTTTTCTTAATGGGTTGCTTGTTTGTTTGTTTTAATTATTATTATTATTATTTCTTTTTGGTTTTTTCTCGGGTCAATCTTTACTCGATTGACTTGCTTTTGTCTTACCTTGAAATTTCTGAAATCTTATTCCAAGATTACAATTTTTACTACACAATTTTTTGTCACTTTTTTATGTGGTAGATTGTAATTGACTTTTTATTATTTTTACATAAATTCATTATTTTATCATCATAACTCATGTTGTGGTAAATAGTGTGTGAAAAAAGTGTGGTTCTACAATTATTAGTTTAAATTCTTTTAAATTACTTGTATCACTTTGACTTTGGTAGTCTTCTGGTATATTCTTCTCTCTTTATTATCCTTCTTTTTCTCTATAATAAAATTTGAAATTCATGCCAAGACCTATGTTGCAAGTAGCATATATACATGCTATATTTCACTTTGGATGCTAATAACTTTGGGTAAATAATCTCATGTATATTACCTTAATTAGAAATGTATTATGCAATTATGTATTGAATTTCTTCTATAAAAAAATTTATCTCAATTTAATTAACGAATCTAATGTCTTATAAACATTCAATTAATTTGATATTGTTGAAAAAAAATGTTATACAATTAATTTGTCCCAAAAAAAAATCTAATAAAAAAATTCTATCTTTTGAAATAATAATAAAAAGTCCCATTCACACATCTAATATTGTCCTATGATTTTCATTAATTTCTTGGTAGGGTCCTAAATTAGAATTCTGTTATCATATGTTTTATTCAACAATATAGATTGATTATTTTTTTCAGGAAAAAAGAAAGCGCTTCTTTAAGTTACTCTTGTATTGGATCATCTAACTTTCTCTTGAGTCTGTAATTCCAGAGTTTTGCTTCCCACTTTGTATTTACTTCTGAATTGGCAGTGGAGTACTGCATAGTAAAATTAACCAAATATATGTAGTTGTCCATTGTAGAGTTTAGAATGTAGACATGCATATGCAGCATGCATGAAGCAGAAGGGCCTCAATTTGACCTGAGGGCCGAAAAGGGAAAAAATTTTAAAAAAAATTGAAAATTTGAATCAATCTCATTGCACTACAGACCAAAAAGAATCTAATTCTTTAGCCCAATTAATTCCGGACCAGCTCTACCTAATTGAAGCCACATCTTAGAATTGAAGGGTTTAATTGGTTTTATTCTTATGAACCAAAGGTTGTTGAGTTTGCAAATCCGAGGTTCCATATTTGATGGGTTGGATTGGTTGACTTGAGACAGACTTTTTTTTGGCACTGATCGATAAAGACTAAAAGTGCCTTCTTTACTCATCTACCATTGATGCACCAATAATTTAACATTTGTCATTTTCCTTATCATTTTATTTGCATTGTTTATTTATCAAATATTCTCTGTGTACGATTTATAACTTGGATTTTAGTTAGGCCTTCCTCTTAATTTACCAAAATTTATTGGTGACTTTTTTTGTCAGGCCTTGAAACAAGTGATATATATAAGCCAATCAAATACAGGCGAGCATTGACTTCATATATATTAGGACTTCCATCATCAAAATTTTCCTTTTCATATCTTTCACAGATCTATGACAATATGGGCTTGTCTGGTACGTGTTGCTTTAGAAGTTAAAACTCATTCTAATGCAGTAGTTCAGATTCTTCAGAATTTCTGTCTAGAATTATTACTCATTAGATTATAGGTTTTTTTTTTTTTTGAATGGAATGTCTTTTTTACTCCCGATATATAAATATATATATATATATATATATATATATATATATATATATATTAACTGAATATCAAGATGAAGATTATACGTAGGCAATTGATAATTGAAAATGGATATTTTACTTCTAATATGTCCATGCGAACATATAATTATAGATTCGCTTTACAACATTTCAGTAAAATTTCCTCCACAGATGTTTGCCTTTAAATAGAAAAAAAAAATGCGATATTCATGTGCTAAAATATGACTGGTCCTGTTAGCTAATATGTGGTGAAGATTGTCCTCTCATTCAAAATGCTTTATTCTTGATCATTCATTGCAGCACTTTAAGCAATAATTCCAAAAATTCAAATTTGTCAATTTTTTGATAGCGGCATCATTTTGTTCTCCAATTCTCAATTATTCTAGTACTTAACAATGGCCTTTATGGAAGCACAATAATCTGTAGAATCTCATTAATTCACGCACTTGATATCATATGACACCGTGGTGATTAATTGCCATTTTGTCATATTAATCGGTGATTAACTTCGTTCTTCAATTGATTAAGAGATTGCAATTGTTAGACCAAAGGCATGTCTAGAATAAAGTTGGCCTTTTCTTTATCGCATATGAATTGGCTTTCCATTAGTGCATCATTCTTGTCACAGAATCTCATGCTTGTGCTCTGATATGATACCCTTTTGTAAAGTTTGTATTGTGATTTTTTAACCTTGTAGTGATTGCCACAATTGATGTTAAATTAATTAATGAATGAGATATTACTTGATTTTAATTGATAAAGATCCCCAATTTCAAGATAAGGGCATCTACAAAAGCAAAAGTTAATTATGTTCCAAACCATTCATATCTCTTTTAACCAAAAAAAAAAAACACATATCATATATATATATATATAGATTGGCTTCTGCAATTTTTGATAAAGAACTATTATTAAGAGCGGACATTATAAGTTGAAACTCTCTTCAAAAAAAAAAAAAAAATTTGGCTTCTGCAATTTGCTTTGTAATACTTTCTAGCTAGTTTCTACTCTCATAGGCAAATTTTAATTAAGGAAAGCAATTAAGCAAACCCGATTTTAGTCATCTCAAATGTAGTTTAGAAAGAAATTTAATAAAGCATCGTGTAAAAGTCATGGGTATTGGGCTCGGTTGGCAACTTGGCAGTCACTTCTATGCTAAAATTACAGCAGGCATAAAAAAAAATCAGTTCATTTTTCACAAACCAGTCCAAGTACTGCTTCAGTATTCTCGAAAGCAGCACCATTTACACTAAAACTAAACTCAGTTGAAACGAATCAACATTTTGATATCCCCAATCGTTACCGATAAAGTTCTATTAACATGAAAAAAAGGAAAGGAATAGTTGGAGAGTGAAAGAGTAAGAACACATCAAGATCATCGTGGTTCAGCGTTTACCATTTAAATATCATAATCAACGTGTCACGAAAACTATGTATTATCAAAGACAAATGCAATATGCAATTTGATGATAGAAAGTCCTTCAATTAATATCGATCACATCTTTAATTCTAGACATAATTTTCAACGAATCTAGCAACAACTTGTACAAACCAATTCAATTATTGATGCGTAATTGAGTCTACACTCCTGACAAAATCTCAGTAAAAGTAAAAGAACAACTAAAAAGACAAAATACAATGATGAAAGGATGGTGTCAAATTACTGGTATGTGTTTGTGGCTTATTGGCTTTGTGTGGTATGGATAATGGATCACGGGGTTTCTCTGGTGTCCTATTTTAAAATACAAGAAGCATAATAAAATGCATAAGTTCGACTTCCTTATCTAAACTTATTACAGCCTCCTCAGCCTCACTTTTGTTCTCTATACGACATGAAGAAATTAAAATAAATAAATAAATCCTCAATCCATAAATGGAACTCTCCAAAATGACATGTAATTTAACGAAACAAAATAAATATAACAATTTCCTTTCACTGCTTTTAGGTGGATAATTTGTATTCAAAGTATTCAAAGTCAGCATTCCTCGTAAGGCTATAAACGAGTCAAGTCAAGTTGAGTATTAAGAGTATAGATTTGTTTATCAAATTTTATTTTAAATTCAAGTTGATGTTAACTTCATTATCAAACAAAATTACATGTTTAAGTTTGCTTCATTTTCTTATTGAGAAAACTCGAGCTACTTGATAAATTCATTCTTTTCCCATAAAACAAAGTTTTGCTGTAAATCATTATAGAGCTATCTCCTATAACCCATTACATGCTCTTTATAAGATTATTCATATGTATTATTTAAAAAGTCACGTCTCATTAAAAAATTATTGTAATTAAAACTACATATGAATTAACTCTTTAATCATCACATAGTAGGTTGGAAAAAGTTTAGATTCAAACCAGTTTAAAACTAAACTTTTTCCTTTTCTATATATAATAAAACTATGACTAAATTTTTTTACATTTTTACAAATTTATAAGTTTTTACTTTGAATGATTTGTTTATATTATCAATAAACTACAAATAATAATTTGATCATATGAACCAATTTACAAAATTATACATTGCAATCTCAAGTCGCTATATAAGTATATTTTGGACAAGTATACATATAAAAATATATAAACTTTGTCTTGGATCAAAGCAGATTGACTCACTTTGTTATTCAAAGTAAAACCATGACTAAAAGTTTTTACCACTTTCACAAATCAATGAATTTATACAATAAATCCTAGTTATCAAACCCAATTTTGCCCTGCCAATCGAATCAGTAACCTGGTGAACAGGGAGATAAGTCGGTTTAGTTGTTTAATGAGACCACTAATGCAATTGAACCGGTAAAACGCAACATTTTTTTGCAACCCATGCAATTGGGGTTAGAGATGGCAATTTTTCCCCACCCCTCCCTGCTTCGCTCCACGCGGGTTTTCCTTGCCCCGCAAAGGCGGTGGGGCGAGAATGGGGCAAAATTTTAGCCCCGCACCACTGGGGAGGGCGGGGATGGGTTTAGACTTTTTAAACCCGCCCCGCCCCGCCCCTCCCCGTCCCCGCCCCGCCCTGCGTTACTAAGGGTTATAATTGTAAATTTTTCATACCCTAAAACTCTACTATTTAAAAAAACATATTAATATTAGCATATTTTATTCTACTCAATATGATTCACTGTCTTTATTTTGTTATGTGTTATACTATGAGATTTTTATTTATTTATTTATTTTTATGATTGTCTTGTTAAACACTTGGATATATTATTCAATTTTTTCTAAAAATTGATTTGATTTGATGGGTTAAATTTAGTTGTAATTTCAAGTATAATTTTATTAATGAAATAGGTTTCATTAAAAAAAGTGTACTAGTTGTAGGGCAAATTAACAAAAAGTAGAGTTTTACAGGGTGAGGCGCGGCTTCACGGGGCCCCAAGGGGCGGGGATGGGGTGAGAAAGTATTCCCCATCATGTGGGGCGGGACGGGGCGGGGCGGGGATGTGACAAGATAAAATCATACGGGGCGGGGACGAAGACCCCATCCTTCGGCCCCGCCCCGCCCCGCCTCGCCCCATTGCCATCCCTAATTGGGGTAGGTTGTTTTGACCTAGTCAATTTTGTAATTTTGAACAAAATTACCATTATAGGCTTATAGTACCATTTTCTTAAGTTGGAATGTAATGAAAATAAGAGATTTTACATTGAGGTTGACTTTGGACTTTTCAAAAAAGATAAGAGTTTCAAGTTTTAGCTCAAATCGTAATCCATGGGATTATATAAATAGTGAGATATACAATACGCATAAAACATGACTTGAGAGTTTAAGATATGCTTTTATTCCTAAAATAATAAGATTTTATTTAGTAAAGACTTGGTTAAAATTTTATGGCATCCTTTTATTTTATATTTTTTAGTGTTGTTACTTGAGAAACCTTGAATTTTAATTATTTTAGGTGGCTTGGTTTTTAGACTTAATTTTAATTAGCAATTTAGGTATTTTTTAAATTCAATTTACATATTTATTTATAATTTCTCAAACTTATTTTTATATTTATTCATTTATTTATTATATCTTATTTAACCTTGTGGCTCAACTAGTGATCCATTAATTGAACAAATGATCCAATGACCTAGTTCTTTGATTGGGTTAACGTCATCTAGTCTGGGTGTAATAAGTATATTTTTGTAAAAGTATAAATATAAAAATATTATATTATATATTTTTAAATCAAGTCTCATGTTTGTTCATAAATACATTATTATACTTGATATTAGCTTATTTAATAGCCGAGCCTAAACTTAAGTTTAAGTTTGACTTATTTAGAGCATTCATATCTAACTAGTTAAAAATTTAGCTTTTAGCACTTCAAAACATTACTTTATTTATTTTAACATGTCATTTAACAATACACCATATATCTCATCCCATATTTATACAACCCATTAAAATAATATAAATAACTCAATAAAATAATATAAACAACACAATAAAAAATCATTACACTATGAGAGAGAGAGAATAAAAAAGAATAAAACAAAATAGCAAGTTACTACTAGTAGCAACTTGCTAAAAAATTTTAGTTTTGACAATTTGAATGTAAGGTGTTTTTTATGTGTTTGTGCTGCTAAAATATATAGCAAATTTGGAGTTTTAGCAGATGTGAATAATCTTATTAAACAAATGACATAACTAGCATACCGGTTCATTTGCAATCTTTCCCTCACTTGATTTTTGGCATTTTACAAAAACTATTATTTTTATTTTGTTTCATTTAAAATTTGTCATCCATAAACTGTCATTTAATATGGGACCGAGGGAGGGAAAAACAACTGTACTTTCCAACACATGGTTATTGCTTTGCCTTTCCTTATTAATTAAACAAGATTAATTTGAGTTTACTAGGTAAATTTTACCTTCATCTTCCCTTTTTCTTTTCTTATAATTTTTTTCCGGTTCACCAAACATTGCTTATATCTTAAGTAAGTGGTCCTTCTATAATGACTTCGGTCGCTTGCACAATAAAGCAATCCTATTTATGACATTAAAAAAAGAAAGAAGTAATCCTATTTATCACTAAGCAAGTCTTCCTTCAAGAACAATTTATGGAAAGATATATATCTTTGAAATTTGCTTCAGTAATAATAAAATAAAAACCTTTTTTTGTAAAAATAAATCAAAAATCACAATGGAATATAGCTAATTAAGGTAAAATAAAATTAAGGAAATATATCAAAGTAGCCATCAACACCAGGATGGGGAAATTTTTGTTCTCACAACTGGCATGCACTCATTGTTTGAGAATGTTGGTGACAATCAATCAACCATACATTACGAATTATGAGTAACTAAACATTACATCAACAGAACTTTTATTAGTTTTTGAGCATATTATACAATAAAATCATTTTCATATGTATAAAAAAACTATCTTTATAATTTTTTTTTTTTGGTACAATTTATAGTGTACTTTTTTATCTTTGATTTTAAATATAAAATACAAAACTGACAACTGTAATTCTTTATAATAAAAATGGTTAAATAATATACTATGAACCAATTGTGACAACACATATTAAAAAAATAGCATTATATTTATTTATACCACGTTGCACAGGCTTCCTCCAGTCCATGCAACAATTAAGGCGGAACCCTGATTTCTATTTTATTTTTCTCAAAAACGAGAAGATTTCATTTCATTTTATATCCTCAGCTTGAATTGGATAGATATAACCAATACAAAAGAATCAAAAGATACACAAGGTGGCGCCCTGATTGAGAGGTGTCCAATCTACCTACCTCCAAAATGAAATATTATATATTTAATTAAATATTTACACTATTTTGAAGATTAGGGTATTCTTTTTTGAGATTAACTTAGTCTTCAAGGTATTAGTTGTAAGACTTATTTACTTATCTTATTTTTTTCTTATTAAAGTAGGGGGAAAAATGGGAATATACCTAAATAATTTACAATACAATATATGTACATCAGAAACTTCGTGCAAATTATTAAGTGAACCAAGTCCCACTCTATAAACAACATATATGAATATATACGAAAGGACAGTGAATTTTTAAATGAAATGCTTTTATGTTTTCGCTATAACAAGTAATTCATGAGACCATGGCCCAACTTTAATTTTGATGTTCATGCAGCCATCTTATCCATCCAATTTGCACGTTTACAAGATCAATTATTGCATCCATTGATTAATTTTGTGTCCCCCCTTAAATTTCACAAATTTGGACCATAGCCTTATGACTATTGATTATAATTATTTTTTTGGTCCATCAACAAATATGGCATGTAATTCAATGATCACTTGGTAAAACTACCAGTTAAGGATATAAATGAAGTACAAATTTAGATTTAAGAAAGTTATATTTGATATGCATATAGTTTTGCAAGAGCTATATAATAAGAATTTAATAAATAAATAAAATTAGTCACCTCATCTATAATATAAAGATCAAAAACCCAATTTATACTTTTTCTTGGCGGCCAAGACCCACGAAGTCAATAGCGTAGTTTCGCTCCTGCTAGCTATTAGTATTCTTTTCTGAATGGAGAAAAAAAAAAGAGTAATCATTGATTGTCACGTTGTACTATATCTAATTAAAATCTATCATTATCAACTGGTACATAATTAATTCTAATAATTTTATTTATATATATTTAAGTACATATTTAATCTCATTAGACTAAACCAGTCTGTACAGACATCATTTTGCTATATCAAAAACTACATCATCTGGATCAAGTTGAGATTATTAAAACAAAAAAACAAGAAGAAAAAAAATAAAATAAACACAATCATAGAATATTTAAGTGCACGTTTGACCACCTGAGGCATTAATCCTCCGCCGCTTGACGGGAAAAACTTGGCTGAAACCGCCTTGTTGCGTGGTGACCATATGCCACTCCTCCACCACATCATCCAAATCATCAAATTGGTGCAACCCAGAAGCAGCATCATACAAGCAACCCTCAGAGAACCCGGCTAGCCCTAGGCCGCGGCAGACCGGCTTGGTTTTACGACGGCCGGCCCCGACCGGCACGTTCCGGAGGGCCCCACCGGCAGTCCAGTACCTCTGGCAACCCTTGCAGAAATGTCTAGGCTGGTTAACGTTGTAATTATTGAAGTAACAAAATTTGGTCTCCATGCTCTTGCACCTTGGGCACGGTATAATCTTGTCTGGTCTCTTACTCTCCAATAGTAGTCTTTGATCAGAACAACCTTTTTGTTCTTCCTTTACTTGTCTATTTTGCAACGTTATTGTTGTCCCAAAAAGCTTGATTCCCGGAACATCTTCTTGGCCTCCTTGGACGTTGTTAGCCATGAATGAAAGTGGGGGGTGTTTAATTTGGAATAAAACGATACAGATTACAGAGATAAAAGAGAGAGAAAGAGAGAGAGTTTGGTCTAAAATAGAGAGAGATGGGCAAGACTAAATTGACACAAAAATAGAGAAGTTTGGTGGTTTATAAGGTGAGAGGTTAGAGAAGTGATTATATATATAGAGGACTCAGTGAGAAAACTAAAGAAGAAGAAGAAGGAAAAAAAGTGCTTAAAAAAAGTAAAAGAAAACTGTTACATAAAAATGAATGTGACAGCCGCCAAAAAGGCCTTGTAGGAACAGAGAGAAGAGGGGGAAGAGTAAGAAAAGCTGAGGATGAGCTTTTTGTACACATCATTACTGCACGTCATCATCTTGCAGTGTTGAAAAGTCTAAAATGTGGGTCCCAATCCAGGTAGGTTGCGTACAATGTGTCAAAGGTGATAGAGAGCATAAAGATTAAAGAGATAAAGTTTGTGTTTAATGAAGTGCCTTATTCATATAGAAAAGTAAGAAAGAAAAAAGTACCATATTCCAACAACATAAAAAAGTGATGGAAGAAAAAAAAGAGATAAAGCTAAGCTTTTTCATATTTGCTTTGAAAAATCTCCATGCAATTTGTCATTTCCCTTTGATGGATTACTTTGACACCTCAGAAGCCAAACAACGAACGGAGTTTGCTGGCTATAGTTTCCTTCCAACATAGAATAATTATGCATATACGGATACGGATGTATGTGGAGCTAAAATCGCCTATGATAATATCTTTGTAACAATCTCATCAAGGACACACTTACTAATTTCACATTTATGATTTAGTTGTGTTGTCAACTTTACCATAAAGAGTATCATCACTTTCCCACAAGGTCTATTAGTCGGCATAAGTTGACATATTAATTTCCCGTGAAATTTGGTGTGTCCTTAAATTTTTTATTTTTATATATCTTTTAAGTTTTTATATATACGGTAAAACTTGTTACGCATGTCATTTTTGCACTTACATATAGGTGGATTTTAACTTAGTTTAAAATCGTATCTTCAATTCATGATATTAGCTTAAAATTACCTGTGTGTACGGACGTGTGTGGGTAATTAACACTGCCCAATCAATGTAATACTTATACAATCAATGTTCAATCTTCACCAAGGTCTTAGAGTTATGGATAGAGCGGTGTGTGCAGTGCTGATTTTTTTTGTTTTGTTTTTTGTTTACATTGCAATATGCTAACTTCAACGTTATGCAACACGCTATAATTTATTTGTTCATGACCATGTTTGTGAGTAAATGATAGCATATGGTACAGTGGTAGTAACATAGAGAATTGTTAATTAATCTCACTTGACACTTATTAGCCCCAAAAAAAATCTTACTTGACACTTTACAGCTTAATTAATAAACGGGGAAGAAAGAATAGGGTATAAAAAACACAAACTATTCTAATATGCTTTGATTTGTTTTCGTCTAATCAGATTCCACCAGTGAGATATTTTGCCCCCTAGTAGGTGACTCATCGATTATACATATCAATTAGAATATAAAAGTTTTCACAACAATGTTAGCTGACGTGACATGTTATGATTTGTACCTAATAAAAATACATTAAATAATGGATTCAAGTGAAAATGATGTTGCTTGAATTACAACTTACCACCTTAACAAGTTGTTGTTAGCTAAGTTTATAATTAGATATATAAAAGATCTAACTGGCTCACTAATCAGGTTTATAATGTGCAATATTTCAGGCAAATTAAGCTTGATATCCATATATAAAGTTGGATGCTCCTAATGGTATTACTGTTCCTTTTTTGCTTCAAAGCCATCTTTTCAGGTTTCAATGGATTTGATGATTAACTTTGTTGCTCCCTTTTCAGTACTTAATATTGTAGGGTTGTTGTGGGCCTTTGTGGTCTGGGTTGCTTTTACTTTGCAAATGTTATGGAAAAAGCTGATTGATATGGGATTTTTCTTTAATGTAAGAATCTTTATTTGATTAATGCAAAAGTACCTCATTTTCAACAGCTTTTTCCCAATTTTATAATGCAGACAAAGAAGCATTTTCGTTTCTTTTGCTTGGAAAGAGACGCAGATGCTTTAGAAGTCTCTTTTTAGTTTAAAAATTAAAAGAATACTTAAAGGAACATAATGATATCAATGCCTCCATTTTTATAAATGGGGCACCTAATCTCTTGGTACTCTGGATCCAATTTGGGTGTTTCAATTTGTTCTTCTTGGTTCATGCAAGTTGCAAATCTTGCAATTGTAACATGCACTTGTACATTCAAGCAAAAACAGAAAACACCCAAAATAAAAAAAAACAAAAAAAAAAAACATCCACTTGTTTACAAACAAAAACATGGCCATATATTATAGTGTGTTTGTCAATATCTTAAAAAAAAAAAAAAAAAAAAAAAAAAAGCTTATAGCTAATTTATTTTATGTACAGTTTTTTAGAATCTGAAATTTTCTAGATATAAGTAAATAATATGTAAGTTAAAAAAAATCCATCCAAAAAAACATAAATTATTATTATTATTATTATTATTATTATTATTTTGGCTTGGACAAAGGGACACTTGATACATGTTATAAAGTCTATTATTGCTTTCTGACCAAACAAATAAATTAATATATAAAAAAATGCCACTAGGAGAAAAAGAGACGAAAGTTTTTATTATGGTCTACGTAGTTATCCATTCCTGTTTGAAAAAACAGAAGTGCCCTTATCATATTCTTTGGATATTTTTTTTGTTTATTTTAAATAAAAATTTGGGTGGAGTTGGAAAGATTAAGAAGCATGTTGCTTGCTCTAATGGTTCTTCATCGGCAAGTTGCTTTTATAAAAATCACGCAGGAAAAGTCTTCTTTCTCTTATTTGAATTTGATTACTTTTCTTAAAATTAACGTGTGAGGTGAAAGTTTCGCAATGCCAGCTTAAAATCGGATAGGAATATAATTGAGAAGGGTTGGCACGTTTTTTAATTTCTGCTTGCAATTTTATGTATGTGAGATACTCCATTAATTAAAAATTATATTATGTAATGAAAGACATTAAAGGTTATGTGATGTAATTAAGCACATCAAGTATAAGATCAAGTTTTTATCAAAATAGAATATGATAGATGCTTAAAATAATATAAATTAATAATGAATCCTTCTTTTTTTCTAAATTACTTAAAATTTTTGATTGAAATAAAATTTTGGTAATTGAATTTTACTTAAAGAATTATATGAGTCACGCATAATGGAAGTACAGTAGGACTTATGTTAAGCCACTTGACACAATTACAACGTGGAGGACCCAACTTTTAATATATTACTAAATATATGTTTTTTCTACCAAACCCTAGAAGACTATCACAGCCAAAATGCAATCTAATTAAAACATGCTTATAGAGGAGATAAAGTGTGTGTTTGGATACCACTTATTTTGCTGAAAACTGAAAACAATAAAAAATCATTTTCTGATTACTATTCACTTTTAAAATTACTGTTCACATGCCTATTTGCACTGTTCATGTCCCATAAACAGTGCAATAGGTGCTAGTTAAAAAAAAAAATGTCTGAAGCATCCAAAACGCAAAACGTGGACGTGATCCAAACATAGCCAAAATCAATTCATAGATTCACGAACAACTAAATTGTCATGTTACAGGTCACACAACCAATTTCACAACTATTCTATGTGACAAATTGTGACTGATTGATTCACTTTCACATAAACTTTTTTTTTTTTTTACCATTCACGGTCAACCACATCAAATAATTGTGAAAATGAATATAGAATTGGTTGTGATCCTAGAATTTTTCTTTCATCCATGTATTTAACACATCAATTGCGCATACGGTAGATTGTCACATGTAACACTTTATTGAAAATGATTAACACAGTCCTAACACATACAACATGCATTAGCCAAGAACAAAAGCAACATAAAGAAACTATATAACTTTATGTTTTTTTTTTACTTCGTATGTGAAATGTTTCAATATAAAAAAGGTTTGGAGCCCCCAGTGTCAAAAAAGAGTGATTCCGGGTTCTATATGTCACTTTCCATGTGAAAGGTTCATATTAAAAAGTTTTGCCACAATACTAAAGAAAGGGAGAGGAAGAGAATAATTCCAGATTCGACGCAAAGCTAGATAATTTTTAAATAAAAAGAAGGCATAAAAGGGAGAAAATTTTACTTTATTCTTTTCTTTGTTGAATTACAGAGACTCCCAACTTTTTTTTTTGGGTGAGAAACACATACTCAAAACTTTAGTTCACTGTTGACATATGAAAGTCCAGTGAAGTTACAAAATAGGGGCCCAACTAGACATACTTTATTTGTCCATTTAGTTTTAGTTTAGAAGTCTAGAAAATGGACCACGCAGATTTTGTGATTTGTCACATCAATCTCCTTCCCTAGGTTAGTCGAAACATTCCATCAAGTCACATGAAACAGTACTCTTAAACTTTGGTTCACAAATATTGTATAAAATTTGGGTTGGTTTATGTTTGATCAGCTCAAAGTAAAATCAGATTAAAGTAATAATAATATACTTCAACCTAAGTCATCATTCAAACATCAAATTTCTTTGAAACAAGCAAGATTTTGGATCAAACATAAATAATTTGTCCATGAGATTTTATTATTATTGATAAATAAGGATTATATTAAACGAAGAGGAAGACAATGGACCAATGCAAAATTTGGAACTTGGAAAGAAAACCCCTCAGCGGGAAGATAGGAAATGTCTATAAGCTCATTCTACTTGCAAAGAGCGGTCTAACTACCTAAATTATAAGCCAAAAAGTCAAAGGCCACTATTTACCTAACAAAATACCAACAACAGAGGGAATTCAAGAAATCTAAAAAGGAAGACACCGCGTTCCCAAAAAAATGATATGAAAGTCAATTGTGAGTTTCTTTAATTTATGAATAGAATATATATATATATATATATATATATATATTTTTTTTTTTTTTTGAGAACCGAATAGAATATTTTCTTGTAATAGTAGCATTACTCATACCCATTAATATTAGGGGTGTCAATTCGAGTTAACGTGTTGAGTTCATGTCGTATCGAGGTAAAAATATTTGATTAAATGGCTAAACCTGAACATGACCTATTTAATTATTATGTCATGATCCTTTAGCCTTAACTTGATTTGTTAATAAGGTGGTTTGACCTAACCCAACCCACAAAACACACTTGATAAACGAGTTGTGTTGGTTGACACGAATGTGACACAACCCATTTCAACCTGCTTAATATTAAATATAATATTCATTTAGAAATAATTTTTTTTACATCCCAAAAGTAGTACATATACTTCAAGTCTTCAACCCATTTCAATTTCCAATTATATCTCTTGTAAGTTTTTGTAATTACTCACTTTTCTTTTTAAGTTTAAAATTTAGGTTGGATATAAAAGTTATTTGACAAATCTAAAATAAAATGAATATTTATTTGTTATATGAGTTAAACTGGTTGTGTTATATGTGTCATTTCAGGTTGAACGAATAAATTGGCATGTCAAATGTGTCTATCGTGGGTCACTCGAGTTGATCCACTTATGACACATTTCTTAACGTGTCACGTTCGGGTTGACCCATTTATGACCAAAACCTGCTAAGGCCCAACCTTAACCTACAAAAACTTGTGTCGGATTCGCAGGTTGAGTTAAACATTGACACCCCTACTTAACATCAGGGGCGGCTCTAGAGCTAGCCCAGGGGGTTCAAATGAACCCCCTGGCTCCCCCCCCCCCCCCCCCCAAATATTATATATAAATTTTTTTTGACCCTTAAAATAAAATTTTGAACATCCTGATTCTAAATTTTGTTTAAACTCAATTGAAATAAACTTGAAATATGATCATATTAGTGTTATTTTCACAATATTTTTACAATAAAGGTTAAGTGAAAAGTTGTAATTTACTTTTTATCTAAACCCATAACTGATATCACTTTTTTACATACCTTTAACAACTTGTCATCTAGATTTTATAGCGTAAATGTTTTGTCAATAGCACTACTCTTAAAATTGCCCCTTTGTTAAAAAATAAATAAACATTCTCTCTGAACTCTGGCTTACTTTACTGTTGATGGTAGAATGAAACTGTTTTTTCTTGCACTTTTCTTCTTCATCAACAAAAAATTACACCAATTGTACAACCAACTAATCTGTATTTACATATATGATTCTTTTCTCATTCTCTCTCTCTCTTCTATATTTTCTTTCTATCCAATCAAGTAGTTTGATAAGTGTTCTATAGTTTTTCGAGTTCAAAAAGTCTTTTAGTGCTTGCTCCAATTCCAAGAGAATGACCACATGTGTGGCTAAAAATCCATACACTTCAAAAGCAAAATCTTATATAAGTTACTATTTATTTTCCTTAGTTTAACGTGTACTCTCAGACCTCCTATTAGGTGTGTTACTGTTCTTCTTTATCATATATTTTTATTTGATTGATATTATATACGATTATAATAAATTATTATTAATTTGACAAATATTATGATTAGTTATTTATTTATATATATTCTATCGTTATTTTCTTACCGATCTTTAAACTATTAATAATTTTTTTAGACTATTTTACAATATAGTTGTATTGTATACTATTTAGAATACTATGTTAGATTATTGTATGTAACATGACAATTGTATATACAAAAAAAAATAATAATAATAATAATCATTTTATTTTTTACTCTCCCACAACAAAATCCTAGTCCAAGACACTATTGACCCCCCTAAAAAAAAATCTTGGAGCCGCCACTGCTTACATCATATTTTTAATTAAGGTTTGGCAGATAATTCAAGGTATCCTACTATTCAAAGTAGGGGCAAGCATGGTTTTGTTTGTGTGTGTGTGTGTGTTTTTTTTTTTTTTTTTTTTTTTGCTGAATAACAAGCATGGTTTGGTTGGGGTCAATATTGAACCCTCGGGAATGCAACGTTCGTTCACTCATATATACCTTCAAACATCGGTTCCTTTAGCATGTTAGAACTATCCAAAAGGCAAAAATTATACTGTCATAAAAGAAAATAAAACTATAAGTATATATTATAAAATGTATATATAAGTACAAATGTCATCATCGTGAGCGTTAAGTGTTTTTAATTTCAATAAATCTATTCTATATATATAAATATATATATATATATATATATAATATTTATTTCATACTTTACAGTTCATGCCATCTAATTAGCAAACATAAATTCATGAAGATATAATATAAAATAAATAAATAACAAAGTTCAAAAAACCTCATACATAATTAACAAATCAAAGGTTCATAACATACCATAAAATTAAGTTTCTATTTTTAAAAAATTACAAAAGATCCATAAAAAAAAAAAAAATCAATCAGGAATGCATATTCAGCCTAAAATGTCGAAATGACCCATACAAGTTGATACAAGCCGGAATTTTGGCCGAGACGGAACAAAATTCAAAACTTTGCCTAAAAGGTGGAAGACCTACATTAATTTTTCAATTGTATGAGTATTAAGAATTTTTTGTTTTTTTGTTTTTTTTAAGCCATACTTTAATAGTTGTATTACTTTTTTTTTTTTTTTTTTAAGTAAACAGTAATACCTATTAAAGCACACAAGAAAATGGTAATATTAGTATTTTAAACTGGGTTTATAATACATTGCATAACTAAAGTACAACTACGAAAGGGCTTAAACTTTGTAGTTATAGACTGGAGTTATAAACAGCGGACACTAATGACTAAACACACACAACCAATGTGAGATAAACATCCATTTTTTTTTTTTTGAGTAAACTGTAATACTTATTAGACCACACACGAAAATAGTAATGTTAGTGTTAAACTGGGTTTATAATACATTACATAATCAGAGTACAACTACAAAGGTTAGGCCTTTTTGTAGTTGTAGACTTAGAACACATGAAAATAACAATATTAGTGTTTTAAACCGGGTTTATAATACCTT
Source organism: Quercus tomentella (assembly GCA_028535165.1). Taxonomy (NCBI): domain Eukaryota; kingdom Viridiplantae; phylum Streptophyta; class Magnoliopsida; order Fagales; family Fagaceae; genus Quercus; species Quercus tomentella. The sequence continues at coordinate 36,204,361 of JAPQVY010000068.1, read as the reverse complement.
AAATAACCAGAGTACAACGACAAAAGGGCCTAATCCTTGTAATTGTAGACTGAGATTATAAACAGTGGATACTAGATACACACAACTAATATGGGATAAACATCTATTTTCTTTGAGTAAATAGTAATACTTATTAAAATACATACAAAAATAGTAATATTAGTGTTTTAATGTAGTATTACCTAGAAGTGAACTCATTCATATCCGATGGAAGAGAATATATAAGTTGATTAAATGTAGGATAATTTATTTGGTTATTATTCTATCATTGAAATGGCCTGAGTGTCCCTATGGGAGATTAAAAAGAAATAAATAAATATAAAAGCCTGAGTGAAGAAGCTTGGTTCAGAGCTGAATAATTCATAGGAGTAGAATTAAGGTAGGTTCCTGGCAAACGCAAGCCAACGCGTCGCTTCTGCTTCAATCTTCTCCCCAAGATAGAAACATTGCTGACCCATTCTATTTCTGACTTCTAGTAGCAATTAGCAATTAGCAATTAGCAAACAAACAAAAGAGACAGAATAAAAATTGTCCGGTACCTCACTTAAGACAGCTGGAACTATATGCTTTTTATATTCTTCAATTAGATGTTCAACGCATTAGGTTTTTAGTCCGGTTGGTAAGCAGCATACCATTCAAGTTGCAAATAATATACTATTTCATTTGTGTTAATCTTCTTGTTTTTATTTATTTATTTTTGTCCTCTTTCCTTCGCCACAGTGATTACTGTTTATAATTCATTAATAATACTCACATTCCCCTGATTTTGGTTAAATAGCAACTCACAATCGAAACACAAAACTTAGTCACATTGCACACAATGACATTACTCACTACCGTGAATATTGCCCTCATCTTGAAAGATTCTCAAAAGAAAACGTTCTTATCCTACGTTATTATTAAAGCTTTTTTATAAAGATAATTTGAGATGATCATACAAAATAACCTCAAGGTATATATTTGCATAAATGGTGAATCATATCATAAATTTAATTAACGAAACTCGTTATCATGTGAGAAGAAAGAACCTTACTCTCAGAATGAATTTTTACTCATTTATATGCTCCATTGTCCACTACTATTCCCGAGCAATCAAGCATCGGTCATAAGCTCTCTAAGAGCATCTCCAACAGCTTATCTAAATTTTTGTATTGTTTGGACATTGAACAGTGACATTTAGTTTTTATCTAATTACTTTTTCAAATACATTTTTCAATAGATTCTCTATCATTTTCTCCATCTCATTTAAATATTATTTCTTCATTCATTCTTTATTCTTTTTTTAATTATTATTTATTCTTCATATGTTCATTCACAACAACTATAAATTCACAACATTTTTCGCAATACTTTCACAAGAATCACAACAAAATCTTATGTGGAAAGTTGTTACTAATTCTAATTTAAACCCACTATTGAAATTATTTTCTTACTCATCAATATTAGCTAATAACAATCTGTTACTTAAAATTTATTGTGAAAATATTGTAATAACATTTCTTAATTGTCATTTCTTATTCTCTCTATTATTTTTCTTTTCAATTTCATCCACACATTTTTTTTTCCTCTTGTTTTTTCTCCACCACACACGTATACCCACTCTAGCTCCCTTCTTTTTCTTTTTCTACTTGATTCCAGATCACTTTTTTCAGCTCTCTCTCTCTCTCTCTCTTTCTTTCTCTATCTCTCTCTTTTTCTATTTTTTCTTTTTCTACTTGATTCTAGAACATTCTCTTGCTCTCTATGTGATAAGAAACAGAAAAAGAACAAGCAAGAGATATCTTGCTTGCTCCATCGTTGATCGAAGGACACAGGCAGGCGCAGAATCTTGCTTGCTCCACCGTTGCTAGCTATCTGTCTTTTTTTTTTTTCTTTTTTTTTTTTTTTTTTTTGCTTTTATTGTTATGATTTGATTAATTTTAAGATTGTATTTTTGAATTTGTATTTTGATTATGCTTGAGTTTAGAGATGTTGGAGCTGATTTTTGGAGTTTTTTCTCCAAAAAATAGATTTAGCTAATCTATTGGAGATGCTCTCAATCTCCTAGGCTAACTATTATGTACAACTTTTATCTCTATTAGAGCATCCACACCAGTGCTTCTAAAATCTTCTAAAATGCAAAAAGTAACAAAATTTACACAATTTGAGCAAAAAAACACCCACATCAGTAGGTGTAAAAATGTGTAAATATACACCTATGAATAGTAACTGTGTATATATACACGATTACTGTTCATGTGTAAAATATTTTTTTATTCTTTTTTTCTCTCTCCTCTATCAAACTACTTCTCTTCCCAAACCTTTACAACAACCCAACGTGCCAAAATAAGAAGGAAGAAGAAAATAACCACCGGAAAATCCAACTCAAAATCAAGACAAACCCAACTCAAAATCAATCAAAACTCACCGATAAACCCAACCCAAAAACAGTCCAAACCCACCGGAAAACCTAGCCCAAACCATACTCAACGGAAAACTCACGTGAAATGCCCAACGGAGTTGGATCTGCCGCCCAATCTGCTGCCATTGCTGCCACCCGATTTGCTGCCTTCGAGTCTTCCATTGTTGCTGTCGGATCTTCCATTGCTGTCGTCGATTGGGGGTGGGAGGCGAAGGGTTGTCGGTTGGGGGTGGGAGGCGAAAGGTTGGTGGTGGAGGAGAGAGGGAGGGGCGAAGGAAAGAGGGAGGCCGAATCGGTGGAGGGTTGAGGCGACGAGCTGGATCGATGACGACGGCAGGTTGGGTAAGGCGGCTGTGAGGGAGAGAGTGAGGGAAGGAGAGGAACGGGTGAGAGAGCTCAAAAAGTAAAAATGTAAAATAGAGGAACCGGTGAGAGAGTGAGAGAATGGGTATTAATAAATAATAAAAAAAAAAACAATAAATAATATTATTTAATTAGAATAGATGTATAAAGTAGATAAACTGATGTGGGTGTTTTGAAAATGTGGTAGTGTAAAATAGAAAAAGTAAGTTTTTAATGTAAAATAGACAAATAATTTTAAACGGACTGATGTGGTTGCTCTTAGAATTATTTGGCTCAAAATTACAAATCTAATAACCATTTTTAAAATACATCAATTTTGAAACTATTGATAAGAATATAGCGCAAAGGAAATCCATTTCAAAATAAGTTATAGGCAAAACAATTTTCACAACAATTAAATTGACAAATTTTTACTGATTTTTATTTAGACTCATCACTAACGTCACTTTTTTACTTTTACAAATAACAACTTGCCATATTGACAGTTGTGATTTTTTTTCTTTTTTTTTTTTTGGTGACTAAACTTATCGTTTCAAGATTTCTATTTTGAAACTATTGGCCAAGACAACCAGCTAAAAACTTGTAAGTATTTATGCAAGTTACTTCTATGCCTATTCCTTCCTAAATCCACTTTTTTATCCTTTCACTCAGACAGTATACGATTGGAAGGTTAAGATGTAATTAATCAAAAAAAATGCTAAGAAAATTGATCAACAACACACACACACACACAAAAAAAAAAAAACCAATGGAACCATCATATTTTCAGGCCTTGCATATCACTTTTGCCTCAAATATGTAGATTACATTGTGCTCAGGCTGAGAGTTTATCAAATTGTTTACAACACTGACTTAAGAAGGAATCAATTAAATGATCACAATAAGATACAAAGAAGCCCTACAATTAATTACAAAAAGAAACTAGAATTATTCACATATATATAATGCAGCTTTACCCAACTTTTTAAACTCACAGTTACAAGAAAATTGCTTATCATGGACCCTACCACGTCCTGAAAGGAATAAATCAAGCATCACTCCAAGTATCATCATCATCCCCATCATCACTCCCAACAGCCTGACAAATTTCTCCACTATGAGTTTCATACATGACAAGAGAATGAACATATAAAGGAAAAAGAAGAGTAAGGGACTAAGAAATTGGAACCTGGCGAATTGCATTTGCTTTCTCCAAGATTGCAGTGACTTGGACATTGGTTGGCGCTGGCGTATTAGTTGGCTTTGCAGTCACTGTGCGTCTCAGGTTAAAAGACTGGTATAATATAGAAACAGCACAAGTAGCTAGAGTTAACTCCATTTTATTGTATAGAAAATCTATCTAGCAAGGTCATACAAGAACGGACCTATAACTTCAGAAAAATGATGCATAACTGGAAGTACTGATCAAGGCACAAGTTTATTACAACATAACCAATTACTATATTAAGATATCTACAATCACAGACAGACATAAACATGCTCAAAGTACACATTAACTCAAGCCTATGGACCCCAGAATTAGTCCTGGCATTTAGTATGTACATTATAATATCCACCACCCCCCACACCTCCTTCTTTCTTTTTCTTCTTTTTCTCCTGACTTGAAAACGGGATATTTATTAATATGATATAAGCCAAGCTTGCATGTTAGTTTTCACAATGATATGTTTAGAACCATCCAGTAATCCAAATACAGAATCTTGTTTTATTTTTGCTTTTGCCTTTTCTCTTCCTAGATAAGAAAAAAAATTTATCAATAAGGATCAAGGAGCTTTCTTCGTAATCTAAAATCATGCCAGAACTTATGTGCTAGAACTCAATCATCTTTAAATGAGGTTAACTCAGAGTATGAGGCAGCTAACTGTCACAGTCACAAATTCTCACTCTTTAAGAAAGCCCACGTTATTTAACTTGTATAACCTCTGATCTTTTACACATTTCACATTCAATCCAAACCAGTCCCATATATAGGTAGCTTTCACATTCACCAGGAATTTGAAAAGCAGCCAAAGTACAAAAGAGAGTGGCTACTTACTTTCGATCTTATTTGTTGTAGGAAATCTCCCCTTTCATCCATTTCCGTACCATTCACAGCTTGATTAGCTTCTTTTTGCCCATTCAACTTCTGCTGGTCCTGCTGCCAAATACAATTTTATGACTTCTATGAGGCAATTCACATTTTTTATTAAATACTAAAATTACTAATTAAAGAACAATAAATGAATTACACCACCATGGTACCTTGCTCTTCTGTTCTACAATATTGGCCTCCTTGTTAGTATCTTGTTGCTTTGCTGGGGCTGGCTTAGGTTGCTGAAACATGGCAGATCCCAAAAGTTTCAGATCAAATGTAGATTTAAGAGCTTCATATAGATTGTCTTCTTCGTCTTCTGTCACATCCACATGGGGTTTGGACATCCGCCATTGTACAGGAGGCAGAGGTGGAGGTTGTGGGGTAGGCTGTCCAGGATATTCCAACTTGAGGAGATTAGGATCGTCATTTGTTTTTTGCAGAAGAACAGGATTCACAGTATCAAAATTGGGAAGATCAAGGAAAGGACCAGACAGAGAAGGTTCCACACCATTTCTGGTGTCTGCACTTTTGTTTCCACCATCAATGTGGACACCATTATTGGCTGTTCCCACAAAATCCATAGAGCTTGACATAGATTCCCCCGATGGGATTCTGCATAAGGCATCATATAGTTCAAGATTGTCGATTTCAGGAGTCTCACCAGATTCCCACTGCTCAGAATTTGACTCAGAGTGATGGCTAAGACAATCATCAGACTTAGAAGGAGATGATCTACAAAATGTGTCATCATCAGACTCAGAAACAAAGTCATTCAGAGGAATATCAGGCTCAGGGACCAACTGAAATGATGGAAACATGTCTCTCATGCCTTCAAAGCGTTGGTTCCCATCAGGAAATTTCAGTTTTAGTTTGGACGTCTCAAAGCCATTTAGGGGATGGAAAGATATTTTCATATGTTCAAGAGGTGGTGAAGAAGTAAGTGAATCTACAGGAGACCCACATCCAAGCTGCTCTTCGATAGTTGTCTCAGGAATTGTTTGATTCACAACTCTATGCTGCCCACTACATTGCTCCAATCCAACAGCATCCACAGAACTAACAGGTTCAGGATTGTCATGACGAACAAGTGAAACTTTTTTATACAAACCATTTGCTAGTAGCCTCCGGCTGAGTCCGAACACTAGAGATGAGTTTTCATCATTTTCCTGATTGCCTTCAGCATAACTGGATTTCATATCTGGTGCTACTGGCATCACGGTTTTAGGTGCCATTACACTAATTTCACACTTGGAATCTGAATCAACTGGTGAAAATCCTGAATCTGTCTTCTTGGTGGAGACACCATCCTGGCATGATGTGGAGCATACATAACTTGGATCCTTTTCAATGACTCCAGCTTTCTTGGCCAATATATCTTGTTTTGCTTCATGCTCATCACCTCTGAGCATGAAACCATGTGCTGACGGGCAAACTGTTTCATCTTTACTTCTGTTCACTGAATCCTGTTTCATAGCATTCTGCATGGTGAAATCAGGAGGTTTTGATGGTTCAAGTCCTAACAAGCCACCATTAGTCCAGAAAGTATTTGAATGAACACCAGAAATGTCAGCAGGAGTTTCTTGAGACTTGCAAAATCCGCTTATGATCTTACCCCTAGATGGATCCCTGAAATCAGAAATTTCAGAGGCAGAGGATATTGGACCACTAACAGATACTGAATTGGAATCATCAAGAATATCAGAGCTTTCACTGGAATCACTGTCTACTGAATGGTCTAAATTAGGAGATATTTTAGCCATTTGAGGAATATGTTCATGCGCAAAACTCTCTGGGGAATCTGAGTTGGGTATGTTTGATAGCATTCCTTCATTCGAGGAAACGTAGGATGCAGTATGAGATTCCAATTCTGGAGGATTATGGTCTGAACTATTCACAGGAAGCTCATGGATTACATCTATTCCTTCATCATCGCTATCGGAGTTATACAGCTCAACTTCCCTTTTTGTTTGACAGTCAATATCATATTCAGATTCTGATTCAATAGTGTTGAGTGCATCCATGTAATTATCTGTTTCGCTTTCAATGTCATCAATTTGATTCATGCTGGACATCAACTCAAGACTATTTTCATGTTCATGCAGGCCATCCACGTGATCATCATTTCTAAGGTTAACTCCTCTCCCTTCGTGTGTATCCATTTGATCAACATTTCTTAGGTTAACTCCTCTCCCTTCATGTGTATATATTTGATCAACATTTCTAAGGTTAACTTCGCTCCCTTCAAGTGTATTCATTTGATCAACATTTCTAAGGTTAACCCCTCTCCCTTCATGTGTATCCATTTGATCAACATTTGTAAGGTTAATTCCTCTCCCTTCATTTGTATCCATTTGATCAACATTTGTAAGGTCAACTCCTCTCCCTTCATGTGTATCCATTTGATCAACATTTCTAAGGTCAACTCCTCTCCCTTCATGTGTATCCATTTGATCAACATTTCTAAGGTCAACTCCTCTCCCTTCATGTTTATCCATTTGATCAACATTTCTAAGGTCAACTCCTCTCCCTTCATGTGTATTCATTTGATCAACAATTCTAAGGGTAACTCCTCTCCCTTCATGTTTATCCATTTGATCAACATTTCTAAGGTTAACTCCTCTCCCTTCATGTGTATCCATTTGATCAACATTTCTAAGGTCAACTCCTCTCCCTTCATGTGTATTCAGTTGATCAACAATTCTAAGGGTAACTCCTCTCCGGTTAACTCCTCTCCCTTCATGTGTATCCATTCGATCAACATTTCTAAGGTTTACTCTGCTCCCTTCATGTGTATCCATTTGATCAACATTTCTAAGGTTTACTCCGCTCCCTTCATGTGTATCAATTTGATCAACATTTCTAAGGTTTACTCCTCCCCCTTCATGTGTATCCATTTGATCAACATTTCTAAGGTCAACTTCTCTCCCTTCATGTGTATCTGTGTCAGAATTTGACAACAGCGTCTCTGGAGCTTCATCCCTATCACTTTGGTGACCTTTAGGCTCCACTATCTCTGACTTTTCATCCCAGGTAACACAAGAACCAGAGGCAATTTGCTCTTGTAACAAACTTTGTGGAAAGTTATCAACTATAGCCTTAGTTTCCTCCTCAGGAAAAATTGAATCAAGGGTATCATTAGGCTGCATCAACCTAGAAGATGGTGATTCCTGTTGTTCAGGTTGCACAGAACGACTTGGATGGAAAACACATTCAATATATCCTGAAGCAGTTCTCGAATCATAAGAATTTGCATGGTCTCCAGGGTCCAAAGTTGTGTCAACTGTAGAGGCAGTTTGAGGAGAAGTCCGCCCATTGACAATATGAGAAGTGAACTGCAAACCACTTCTTGAATCAAAGGAATTTGAGCGGTCTCCCATGTCAGAATTTGACATTATGTCTACTGCTGAGGTAGTTTGCAAAGGAGAAGTTTGCCGGTTAACAGTAGGAGAAGCAAACTGCAATCTGCATAGTCAGATGCCACACACCTTTGTTAATTCATCAAAATGAAATGATGATATGCCTAATTCAATTGTATGCATGTAGATAGGCTACCTGCTACTGCGATTGGATATTGATGTACTGCGCAATACTTGTCCGTTCCGTTGCGATGACCTTTTTTTCTGTCCATTTAGCATTTTAATCAATATATAGTTCCACATAGCAGCAGCAATTAAATTTAGTTTGGGCAATTCTAACTGTATGGCATGGCAACCTAGTACTCATCCTTATGAAATAAATTTCAGAGGTAATTTCATTGCTTAATATAAGTCCATTGTCATAAAAATTACATAATTCCATTGAGAAATTTTTAAAGCAAATTCATCCAGTGTACAGGCAACTTATAAATATTAAAGAAAATTTCTTTTGCAATATGACTATAGGGTAGGAAGGAAAATTGCTTGATTGACATGAATTTGAGTACATTATTTAGATAGATGATTCTAATAAGCATTAAATAATGTCACCGAGTTCATTATAAAAGTACATACCTTGCTTCTACGAGCCTTCCTATTGGCTTGGGATTTTTCAGTCGCTTCATCAGAGGTAAAAGACACTTTTTTAAATAAAGTTGGATCCGAATATCTCTTTAAACAAGATCCTGGGCCACCAGTATCAAATCTGAATGGCAAAGCAAAAGGTTCATATATGTACTAGTTAGGATCAACTTTAAACTTCAGTATGTTATATTCTTATCATTCTAATAAGGAAAACACATAGAGACAAGAATAGTTTAGCTTTTATAAGAAAAAGTTAATTATACTTGTCAAGCAAGTGCAAACGTGGAGGATCGCGGCATCCCTCATAGGAATCCATAATAAACCGTGGCAAGTCATTGTAGATGAAGTGATTTTGTTCATTTCGAATACGAGGATGCCATTCAGAACCTGCAAAGCAACTGCTTTACATTAAGGATTTGAATTATCTAGAAGATTCATGCAGTACTAAAAGAATCTTAACCATATATAGAAAAATCTCTACAAAAGAACACCTTGCCACAAAAAATAATCAACAAGTTAAGATGAAAATTATGACCGAACCAGACTATCTGTTAGCACCATGCAATTTCCCTTATTACATGCAATAGTGCCACAATGACTGACTTTCAATAATTTACACTAAAAACCTTTAAGAATATTGTTTTTCAGTTCCATATCCTATCCTATGAAATATGTGATCAGGTAAGAAAACTTGGTGAATATTTTAGGATTATCTTCTCATAGTTAGTCGCCAGATTTCTTGAGTCTGTAATCTACATATACCTTCTAGGTTTTAGATCAAAAAATGTCAAGCTTTCCCTAAATCCCAAAAAGGTAAGAAAGAAGTGATTAAATCCTGCTGAAATATTCAATGAATATCATTTCATCTGATAGTACTTGACACATGATGCCATCCTCTGGACTACAGCTGATGTTGCATAACCGCAATTTCAAAATTTTCGCACACATTGTCTAAGACACTCTCAATATTTTCACAATATGTTTCAATTATTGGCACATTTTATTAAAGGAAACCCGTTTAAATCCCACAAGAAATCTCTCTTTGTACAGACACTTCAAAGAGAGCATCAGTCAGAATATTAGAAGTGAATGATCTAAAGTTTTTTTTTATAGATGTCCTCTATCTTAAATGTGACCTCCCTATATGTCCAACATATTGTTGGCACACTTTATAATTCAAAATTTGAAGCCGTAGATGCAGAGAAATTGGTGAGAGATCCAAGAATCTAATTCTGGCATTTTATGATTGTTCTACTACCTCCTTCATCTCTTTGCCAAAAGTCAAAGAAAAAAAAAGGAAAAAAGATGCTTGCAGCAAACACAGATTCAAGCATAGAAATGGAAAGGAAAAAAAAAAAAGATTTCATGCAAAGATTGCACCATTTTTTGGCCCTAAAGAGGATGAACTTATGCTTGGATATAGAGAAGTTAGGGAATGTCCTCGTATTGGACAGTCATAATTCAATTTCTGATGCTGTTACCCTACTATGTCATTCAATATAGAATGAGAACAAAACACGCTTGCGTATATCTCTGTTTTACATAACAAATTTTAAGCACTGTAAGACAGGGTTTTTGTCCTAGTGCAACTAGCATAAATAACCAGCAAAAAATTAAATTTACAATTCATTTACAACTGGGCTTTTGTACATACATATGTAACAGCTGTTAAGATGCCACAGACCAATGGTAATTTGAAACTTGCCACTTTCACAGCCCATTCTAAATTTTGGTTTCTGACAATGCAACTGGTTTCATTCAAGTTGGTTATGAGCTGGGATGCACGGACGCGGCTCCAGAGCCATCGCACCCGCGTCTGATGAGGCGGGACGCGGCGACGCGGGAGGGACGCCGCTGACCGCGCGTCGGTGCCGCGTCCTGCCACGTGGATTTCCCGACTCGGGCCAACGCGGCTCGACTCAGGCCATATCGGCCGAAACCGGCGAAATGGCCGGTTCAAGCCGAAACGGCCGAGTCAGGCCAAAATTCAAAAAAAAAAAAAGGTGCAAAACGCACCGTTTGAACTTAACCTAAAACCCTAGGACTCTCTCACACACTCTCACTTCATCCAAACACTCTTTCTCACTCCGTCCCTCATCTCTCTTCTCTGTGCTCTTTGCGAGTCTGCGGTGTGCTCAGCTTCAGGTGTGCTCTCTCTTCTCTGTGCTCTAGTAACTAAATCTAAATCCTTGCTTATTTAACTTTATTCTGTATATTTCTCTTGAATTTTTACTCTCTGTTTTTTACGATTTCTCTCTTTCAAATTGCTTAGAAATGAATTTGTGAATCGGAAAATTTGTGTGCTTGCTGTGTTTTTTTGCTTGTTTTTTCGGTTCTTGTGGGAGTTAAAGGGTTTTTGATATTAATATGGCTGCTGTGATGAGCCAGAGTTGGAGGCCATGGTTATTGGGAATGCTAACACTAGTGCTACTACTAGTGAAAGTGAAGTTCGAAGTGAAGCTATCGATCTTGAGGATGATGATGTTGGTGTTTGATTGTCTTGTTGATTATCTTTTATTTTGTTTTAGTTTCAAACTTGTGAGTTGTATTCTAATTTCCGAACATCATGGAATGTTTTAGTTTCAATCTTGTGGATTGTATTTAATTTATGAACATCATGTTTTAGTTATTATCTACTATTGCTCTTAAATTTGGTATATATTTATATAATGTGAAAAAGTATGCTTAGCAATATATTAAAAATATAAATAAAAATATTTTTAATAATTTTTTAATTGCCGAGTCCCGTCACACCCGCACCCACCTTTTTCAAAAATTGCCGAGTCCCGCACCCACACCCGCACCCGCACCCGCACCCGAGTCCCGAAACGCACCCGTGCTTCATAGGTTATGAGTGTAGTAAATGTAAAAGGTTCAATAATTAGATGGGCCTAATCACAGTTAACTAGAGCAAATGTCTAGACCCTGGAGTATATATTTTAGTGTCAAAATGATCGTAATAAATTAGAGTGTATCAACAATAATCTACCTTCCTAACCTTTTGTTCTTTTGTATTTTTTCATGAGACATATTACTATAAGATGGAGTTAATTTAGGCTTCAATAGCTGTTTCAATAACGACGATTTCAACAAGATTTATTAGGCACAAATAATGATTGCCTAAAAAGATATAAAAAAAATGTTGTCTTAGAAAGCAAAAGTTATGGATACTTATATAAAAATTTATCTAAAAATCAATAAATCATATTTCCACCACAAATACAATGACCTGGAGCATTTACTCAACCCAAAATTATGACCAATTTAGCATGTGATAGAATTTATATAGAGTTTCAGTGACACCATATAAAAAGATGACATCAGGTTAAAGCACGGGTAAAGAGTCATACCAGCAGTATAAGCAAAATGAATGTGGCTTGTTTGCGTCAGTACAGCCTTCTCAAGGGAAGGAAGTGCAACTTCAATGCGCTGTACACGAACCTTTAGTTTATGGCTTCTAGAAGCTGTAGTCATTATTTGCTCCTGCAAGCCATGAAATACCTCTGCTCCAAATCTACACCATTTCACAGATCATGTGTCAGTTACAATTGTTGTGTGACAGTTAAGACCGGAAACAAAGACTATACATATTTGAAAGAGCAGCCTAATCAATTTTAGTCCCAGGTGCTCAGCATTCAAACTATACAAGAGCAGTTGTTCTAGAGAGTACAATATATATCACAACTGTTTGTCTGATCCACGTCTAATTATTCTAGTGAATATAATGTACTTATCTTAAAAAGTATGTTCTCGAGCATGATTTTCCATAACATGAAAAACCAAAGGTAAAGATCAGAGATTCTCCCAAATGAAGAAACAACAACTCTTACTTGTTTTGCGTTACTCCTCCATGCCCTCAACAAGAAAAGGGCAGGGTTTGGGGGAGGGGGGGGGGGGGGGTGGGTGTCTAAAAATGAAGTCTGCATTCTTTATTTTGTACATTTCATAACTTGACTAGTGCATAAATCCATAAAAAAAAAAATTAAGAAGCACTAGAACTCAAGTTGTAGGAGGAAGTGCAAGTAGTCGCTAAAAATTTATAGTATTAGACTGTGTCCTAAGATTTTCAAAATCATTTTATAGCTGAACGGTTTCAAAAGTATGTTATAGAGATAAGTGGCCAATACTCACCACAGTCATTTGCTCTTCACAATACTGGAGGAGCTCACTTTTGACACCAGAAACAATAATTTCAAGCCAAAGTAGAACATCCACCAATTTCAAATAATAGTGCTAAGCTAAAAAATACATACTGCCTTGGGCATCTAAGCACCTAAACCTCAATTTGAGTCCTAAACTTTCACTTGTGACGAGCCCAACCTTACATACCCCACTCCCACCCAAAAAAAAATGCCAAACTTATTCAAACCCAATACATCGCATATTTATTTAGACTTTCTAGCATGTTTGAGCATGCAGATCTCACCTTACCACTTGACCAAGACTTGAAAATACGGACATTAGTTCAATTCCTAGAAATGCCTTAACTAAGCTCAATGATTTCAAACTCTTTATCTAACACAATCTGTCTTCAAAATAGCTAACATCCTAATAGCATTTGCAACAAGTAATGAAAATTGAAGGCTCCATGACCATGATAAAATCTTAAGGTCCAAAGAATAACCACCCAAATTTTCTAAAAATAGATGGTACTCCAAAGCCAAATCGCAAATTCAATGAACTTAGATTGCCCTTCACTAAAAGGGTACTCCCAAAGTTTCCTCATTCAGCTCTTACAACAAACGCTTACGCATTTCATGCACTGGTAATCTAGATTCACTGCATGTAAGCAGCAACACAAAATCGACCAATCATTCAAAATTTTCAGAATTACACTAAAATTTTTTTGTCAATCACAGTCAATGCTCTAGTTTATTGGAGGATCTAAAGATAAAAAAATTTATTTAAAAAAAAATCCCTAACTACTTATACTTCTCCATCAATATAAAGATTCCAAGCAGATTAGCTTTAGATTAATTGTAACTCAATAACACTAAGTTCTTGAAAGTTAATGAAAAATCCTAAATGGAAAATGCTTTATTATCCATTATCTAGTGCTTTCCCTCATTCCTTCCAAGAACAATCCAGAAGCCTCTAGAGTGCAACCAATTAGAGAGAAAAGCAAATATATACATATATATATTTGAAAAATTGCTCTCAAAATTACAGTTTACATTATTAAAGCAAGCAAGCAAATAGAAATTAATGAAGTATTAAAACACAAACAACCACTACAAAAACATGAATTTTTTTTTTTTTTGTTTTTGAATTTTTGATTTAGGGCATTGACATAGCAGCAAATTAAGAGAGTGAAAAATTTTCAGAATCACACTAAAATGTTTCTTTAATTACAGTCCGTGCAGTAATGTCTAGTTTATTGGAGGATCCAAAAGCCAAAAATCAAAAAGAATTTCTCTAACTACTAAAGCTTCCGAGTCAATTGTCCTTTGATTTTGAACAATCCAGAAACTTCGAAGCGTAGAAAAGCACAGAGTGTAACTAATTAGAGAGGAGCAAATATACGTAAATTTGAAAAACTTGCTCTCAAATCACGGTTCTTACAAAGTAAGCAATCAAGCAAGCTAAAATAGAGAACAGTGAAGTTTAAAACACAAATAAAAGAGAGTGAAATTAATCGAAAAATCATACTCAGCAAGATCGCCAAGCTGGCGTAAGATCCCGACGAGGCCAGCGACGGCGACACCGTCGAGCACGGCTTTGGGATCGTCTCTGCTGGCCTCTTTGTAAAGCTCCGGCTGCCCCAAACCATACTCATTTCTCACCTCCAACCTCACCAACGGCATCTCTCTCTCTCTCTCTCTCTCTCTCTCTGATTTTTATGGAGCGTGTGAAATAAATAGATGAATGAATGGGGGAATTGAATGGAAATGAATGAGAGAAATAAATGGATGGAATTAGTTTGAGCTGAGAGAGTAAAAGAGGAATTTCGTTTTTATTTTAAAAACTGAGGGAGATACAGAAAGAGTGTGTTTGTGTGAGATAATTAGGTGGGAGAGATTGGAGCAGCTTAACTGCCGAGCGAGAGAAAGAGAGAGAGTGAAAGGGTGCTTGTTTTTGTTGTTTGTTTGTTTGCTTTTTAGTTTTTGGGAAGTGGGGGTGGGGGGTGGGTCATTGCCAACTCTGCAAGGGATTCCTCTTAAGTGAAAATCATTGTTCGAACTACATTACTACAGTGAGATCGGAGCGAGTGGCAAAGTATCAAAATGCCCTTTCATTTTCAATGGAATGACTTGTGGTGTCCGCTAAGGGGGGGTTGACCTCTGTCCTAAGACTGGACCGTTGGTTTGATTTCGTGGGTTAAATGACCGGTTTGGGCTTGGTGCGTTTCCCGAGGTTTGGAGAGAAAGACCAAGACTTTTTCCAAGTTGCCTTGTTTTCTCACAGAAAGTCCAGTTAAAAAAATTTTCGAAATAGGTAAAAAAGTATATCTTTTAGAAGCATAAATGAGTAAACTATTTTTTTTAAAAAAATTTATGAAAAATTGTCTAATTTTTTTTTTTTTTTACAGTTTTTTCAATTTTTTATAAAAAATTTACTAAAATAAATGATTAATGTATGCTTTAAGAATATACATTATATTAACCGAACTCATATAATTAATCAAAAATTTAAAATTTTCTTAATATGGTCTTTATCCTTTTCCTGTACACATCTATATCAAGTTGGGTGGCCTCTTCAATGGTAACTTGTACTTCTTCCTGTGGATGATGCAGATTGAGATCAAGGTTCCACCAGGAGTTTGAGCTTGCTAAGCTTGAACCTCAAACCATCTTGTACTGGATGACCTTAGCTGTCCGAAACCGAACTAAATAGAATTGTTACTTTCTAAAAATATTTGCTGAAAATTAAAGAAAGAAGGTTCATTTTTCCATTTAGTTCGTCAGTTTATGAACTAGTAAAAAATTGTCAATTTAACTGATTTAAAAAATGTTGTCAAAATTTTGTCGATGTAACATTACTTTGTTTTCTTTTTCTCTTTTTCTTTTTTAAAATAAAATTCATAATTATTTTGTTATTATAACATTATTTTCACTTGAATTTATAATTAAAAATCATTAATTAGCAAAAGTGAAATGTGAAAGTCAAGAATACTTGCAATCACCTTTGAAAATAAAAATCTAGAAATATTGTATACTAAACTTATTGTTAGGTTAAAATAAAAAAGGAGATAAAAGAAAAGAGAAAATGGAAGAAGAAATTTTTGTGTTTTTGTGTTTTTGTGTTTTTTTTTTTTTTTTTTTTTTTTTTCAAGTTTTATCAAGTTGTGTAATTAAATAGAAGAAAGGTGTGGAAGAAAGTGATATCTATAAAACGTGAAAAAAAAAGGTGATAAGGAGGAGAAAGTGATATTTCTGGATATGGAAGTTTGGGGAAATGATAATAAAATGAAAGGAAGTGATAATTTTGAAAATAGTTTTGTGAACTTAAAAAATAAAATAAAATAAAATAATTATGAGGAAAGATGATTTTTTATTAAAACGTGGTAGTTAGCCCTGCAGCAAATGAAGGCCTTGGCTCATGAATTATAGTCAATACTAAATGCCGATTGTAAGGACACGATTTGGAACGACCCAAGAATGATACTGGGTTCGCACGTAAATAGGCCCTAACAATATCATTTATAGAGCGTGGGTTTGAAAGGCTAGGCCTTGATCACGAGTCGGTGGTTTTCCGGGGTGTTCATGCATAAATAAAACGTGTACATACATAAATGAATCGTGCACGCTCTGGGAGTCTTTCTCCTAGAGGTGGGCTGGGAGGCTCTGGTTTTGGCCATTTTTCCCAGCCTCCACTATGGATTGTTTACTTCTCCTTTTATACTAGCCTGTATTCCTTATCCTTCGTCCACGTGTAGGGTCGACTTTTCAAGACTGATACTTGTCCCATCAGCCCATACTCAAAGTCGTTGGAGGTTGTTGTAAAAGCTGGAGAGTATGGCTCTGTCAGGTGCAGAGTATTGAATGGCAGTAAGGGCAGCTTTCCCTGGTCGTTGCCCTTTCCAGCGTACTCTTTTCTATTGACTTAGATATTTTAGATTTTGTTCCAGCTGTTCTTGTACCATTTTTACCCTTTTCTTTTGGTGAGACCTTGGACATGCCGAGGACTGAATCGTCCTCGGCTGTGTCCCAAGGCTACTTCGTACTTACACTACCGAGCCTGGGCTATAACCTTCCTCGGCTCGGGCCTTGGGCCCCAACGAATGAATGGGCCAGGACCACAATCTATTGGACCCCACACCGATAATTAGCTAGTTTATTATATTGATTTGGATCTTATGACTTAGCTTTTCTCTACGTCACATAGCTCTTTAATTACCCTTCTTAACACAGGAAAAAAATTATTCTAAATCTTCCCACTTTAGTGCAATAGGGAAAAAAAATACAAGAAGAACAAAAAAGTAAAGTTTAAAAATCCAATATTATTTCATAAAAAAAAAAAATCCAATATTATGAAAAAGTAAAGTCAGTATGTTTCATGAGAAGAATTTGTTGGTTAAACTCTTAAAATTGATATAGCTGTAATACTCTTCCCCCTTTCTTTTTTAGGCTTGGGATTGCACTCATGTGATAAGATTTTTTTTTTTTTTTTTTTTTTTTGGAGACATTCATGTGATAAGATTTAATTTTAAGCGATAATGGGTTGAGAAGGGATAAACTATGAAAGATGCAAAGAATCAATGTGACTAATCTTCAATTAATTATCAATGTGATCTTTTTTTTTTTCTTTTTTGAGAAACACCAATGTGATCTATTGATCACAAACATTTCAGCCATTGGGCAAAATATGTATTTTTAATAATGGAACTGTTTAACCTTCACATCAATTTAACTATTTAATGTCCTTCTCAAAAAAAAAAAAAAAAAAAAAACTATTTAATGTCCTTACCTTAGACAGGAAGCTATAATTATTCTATTTAAAGTCATGTAAGATTAATTTTAATCTACAGATTTTCATAACATAACAACAAAAACTACACTTGTTTTGAAGAATAAGGAGTGGCTTTTCAATGTATTAAAACAATTTGTATCTCTCCACTTTCCGTTATATTTACCTTGCACTTTGTACTTTGTGCTTTTCGGTTTCCACTAGATTTTTTTTCCCCTTTTTTCTGTGGCTAATTTTTATATCGCCTTTTTTTTTTGTTTCCTCTTTTAAGTAGATCTACCTTGCATTTTGTGCCTTTAATTCCTTTGGATTTTTGTTTTGGTGGGTTCATGTTGGGTATATGTGGCAGTGAAATCCCACAGTGACTAATTATTATAACATAGATAGACTTAGACTCATAAGCTTAAGGGGAAGTTAGTAACACTTCTTCATTGGTCTAAATAGAGTACCACAAGCGCACATATAGACAATGACTCACATGTGAGGGGGAGATTTTTATGTATACACATGTGAGTGAAAGTTTCACATTAGAGAAAATCTATCATGTATTTAATATATGTATCCACCCTTTCATATAGGAGTGGATCTCACAAGTGTGTAGTCCACCCAACATGAGAGGGTGGATACATGTAATATAACATTTCCATATTGAATAATAATAAGAATAGTAAGTAGTTAATATAACATAGTTGAACCTAAATTTATAATTTTTTTTATAAACACCAAAATTTTTAATTATTTAAAGTTATTGGGATACATAGTATTACTATTTTATCGTTATGGAGCCATATTAATATCTCTATAACAATTCAAAGATCTAATGACTCACATCCGTGAGCTTCTTCACTAAGATTCTTCTATGTATCCGAAATTAATATATAACTAATAAGAACACTTACTCCCAACGATCCGAAGAGGCCAAGAGGATTAGGTTGATTCCTAACCGAAGATATAAAATGACAAGATCCACATCTTTGTCAGTCGGTGGAGTTGACTAGAAAGATATTTGTTAAGATTTGGTTTAGGTTTGAGTGTTTTGACTTGGTCGAGCAATCTAGAATCTTAGTTAACTTTTACTTCACCCAAAACAATTATTATTAGTTTAGTGATAGATCTAGCTAGCTCTAATTATCGTCAAAATCATTATCCTATTATTTACATAATAATTTTTGTATTTCGAAGAGTTTTGATGTGTGAACCAGAGTACCTAACCCTCTAGCAACCACCAACACCTAATTAATAAAACGAACATTTTTATGATCATTTGAAAGTGCCTCCACGGCACTCTGCTACTGACTCGAATAGGACCATATATCAAAGCTGCGTAGTGTGGCGGTCACGTTGCATCTCAACAATAACGCCATCAAATTTACATTCCTACATTCCAAAAATTAATAAAATAAATACATTGCTATTACAATAAACTCCCTCTCTCCTTATTACATTTAATAGTTCACATTAAATATTATACATATTTCACGATATATTCAACATTACATCATTTTTTTTTTAAAAAAACATCATTTTTAAATTTTTAAATGACATAAAATTATTGTCAAATCCATAAATAAAATTTCTATTTTTTTATAATAAATAAACTTTCTATTTCAAGTAAATTAGAGGACATAAAATAGTGCTTTTAAAATTCAAAACTCTATTTTGCAATTACAACTCCTTATAGTTTTTTTAACAAATGCACATTTTAAACTTAAACACAGTTTTCCAACAACTTATACAAGCACACCCATAATCATCTCTCCAATTTTTTCTTTGGTTACAACTTACAAATGCACAACTCACTAAAAAAATGACAAAAAAATTACTACACCCTCTTTTACAAAGAGAAGTGATGCATCCACAACATTTTCACAACAAATCATAAGTGATTAGTTATTATTAGTTTAAATTTGAACCTACCATTGAAATTACTTTTTTTATTTATTTCACCAATAATAACTCATAACAACTTACTATTTAGAACTTGTTGTTAAAATATTATGAACATAACATTTATCTGAGTACAAAATGTCAAAATCCATAGCAAAAAGCTCAGAACGGATAACACTAAATCCAAACGCATAGTAGTGTTGCATTAAAACTTGCTAGTTCATTGTTTCTAGACATCTAGCATCATTATTAAAGTTTGCTTAAGAGCATTCACATTGAGAATGACATATGTTATTGTAGGAAAAATTTAGCATAAAAGTCCAAAACCCCCTACACATTCGGACTTGTAAAAACCAACTATTACAAAAAAATTTGCAATTGTGTTATAGTGCAATTCTAAATGTTGAATTGTACTATCACTCAATTGTGTTAAAAAAAAAAATAAAAAAAAATAAAAACTTATATTTTATTCACTTACTTTATCAATTCCTCTCTCTCTCACCAAGTTTTTGGGTTTTGGATTTTTGTTTTTATTTGGGTTTTGGAATATATTATTTTATTGTATAGAAATATTATTTTAATGTGTTGTATTGTAAAATAAAAATTGAGATGTTGGGAGTATTATAAAATAGTATGATATAATTGATAAAAATAATTTTTTTAAATTGTAAAATAAGATGAGATAGAATTTTAAGACGAGCATGTTTTAACTAAAATTATGCTTCTTAAAAAATAGTATGGCAGACCAAAAGTAGACGATAAAAATAAGATGCAAAACACAAGCTCTCCGTATCTCTCACATCATAAATTCATATGTCCACCTAGAGAACCTTATATGGACCACTGTCATCAACGCGATTAGCAGGAAAAGATAAAACAACAATCATTTTCTCCAAAAATAATAATAATAATAATAATAATAATAATAACAATCAATGCTCAGCACTGGCCCTTTTTTTTAATGTGTCCTTTTAATAAATGCATTCAGCGCTCTTTAAGGAACATTTATTATTTTTTTTATCAGTGAGTTGTTTTCATGCTTTTCAATTTTCAAGGAAAAAAAAACACCTTTCTCAAAAAAAAAAAAAAAAAGGAAAAAAAATATTATTTATGTACATTTTAATCCGTGGTGTGTACATATATTTATACTGAATTTCCGTGGTGTGTACATATATTTATACTGAATTTTGTAATAATTTTGGACGGAAATACTATTTTCATCTTTACATTTTCACCTCATTTTTACTTTAGTTCATACTTTTTTTTTATTATTTTTAGTCCCCAAAATAAAAAATCATTTCATTTTGGTCCTTACCGTCATCTCACTAACGGAAAATAACTTACGTGGCAAACGGAGTGCATGTTGGCATACAGAATGTTGATGTGACTATTAAAATAATATAATTAAAAATACCACGTCAACAACCAATTAAAAAAAATTTAATTTATCACTTTTAACAAAATAAAAAAGAAAAAACAAAATTAAAATCCATAAAATATATCAATTTAAATCTGTCTTCATCTTCAACAAGAATACTAAAGACCACAAACCCAAATTTTAAATATAAGAACACATGCTCTGATTTTCTAGCATTTTCTTACCCTTTCTTGTCATCCAAACATAAAAACACAAACCAATCTCCAACAAGAACACAAACACAAACCCAGCAGCAGATCTTTCTTGTCAACCAAACACATTTAAAAAAAAAAAAAAAAAAAACCCAAAAATCAGCAAGAATACAAACACAAACCCATCAATCCATCTTCAGCAACAACCCAACAATCCATCTTCGACAAGATTTTCTTATTCTTTGAAACCAAACACAAATCACAACGATCCGCGATCCGAAACCCAACGATCCGAAACTCAACTCAAACCAACGATCCAAAATCTCCAAACCCACCACATCCATATCCACAAGCTTTAATCCTTCATTGATCTTCAAACCAATCGCAACCATTCGATCTTCTACTTCTGTTTCACCGCAAGGAACCCAGGCCAAAGCTCCTCAAGCTTTAATCCTTCATCGTTGATCACCACAACCACGAACGGCAGTGGGTCCTTTCTAGGTTTGGTTTATGGGTTTCAAATCCAAACACCATACAACGATGGTCGGAAG
Source organism: Quercus tomentella (assembly GCA_028535165.1). Classification (NCBI taxonomy): domain Eukaryota; kingdom Viridiplantae; phylum Streptophyta; class Magnoliopsida; order Fagales; family Fagaceae; genus Quercus; species Quercus tomentella. Next base: position 36,182,611 of record JAPQVY010000068.1, on the reverse strand, counting down.
TTTAGATCGATCTAAAGAGAGAGAGAGAGAGAGACAAAGCCGAGGGTTTGTGTGAGGAGAGAGCTTGAGATAAGAAGAGACAAGATCTAAAAACCATGGCCGTGAAGGTGACGATTGGGTCTTGATCTGAAGAGAGAGAGAGAGAGAGAGAAAGAGAGAGAGAAGCTTCGAATACAGAGAGAAAGAGAAAGAGAGGGGCTTTGAATCGGGTGAGAGAGTGTGGGGCTCTTCAACATAATATTTGTTTTGTTTATTTTTTTTCCATTTGGGGCTGTCCAGAGCTTGAAGAACATGAATTCATGTTTTGTTCTGAGTTCTTCGTATTCTTCCCAAAAAAGAGGAAAAAAAACTTTGATAATTTTTTGGGTTTTAAAATTTTTAGGTTCAAAATCCACTCAGATCTTAATTCATGTGATTTTTTGTTTTTAATCCTATTTTTAATTTTTTTTATTTAGTTGAAATTGATAAATTATTTTTAAAAAATTTTATAAGCTGTCGTGGCAATTTTAAATGTGAAATAAATTTTATTATTATTATTTTAATAGCCACGTCAGCATTCTATAGGCCAACATGCACTTCGTTTGTCACGTAGGCTATTTTCCGTTAGTGAGATGACAGTAGAGACCGAAATGGAATGTTTTTTTATTTTGGGGACTAAAAGCGGTAAAAAAAAAAAGGTAAGGACCAAAGTGGGAATGAGATGAAAATGTAGGAACGAAAATAGTATTTCCACCATAATTTTTTAAAAGTAAAAGTTAACGGATGCTCTAAGAGTTTTAGTTTAGAAACATTTTATGTGGGATGATGATAAAACAATTAATTTTTTTACTGCTTTCTATATTTCTCATGAAAATGGTTTTAAAATTTTCTTAAAATGGTTTATTAATAATTGCCCTAAGGGCACCCATTAATATGACCATTTATAAATATAGTATAAAAGTTAACTTTCTTAAAATTAAAAAAAAAAAAAAAAGAAAAAAAAAAAGAAAGAAAGAAAGAAAAGAGTGTAGCTTTTTTTAAAGGTAAACTATGTATTTGGTCCTTATCCTTTACACCATATTTCAATTCAGTCCTTAACCTTTCAATTGTGTCAATTTGGTCTATAACCTTATCCTTTACACCATATTTTCTTACCCTTTCTTATAAACCAAACACAAAAACACAAACATAAACACAAATCGATCTCTAGCAAGAACACAAACACAAACACAAACACAAACCTAGCAGCAGATCTTTCTTGTTAACCAAACACCAAAAAAAAAAAAAACACATACCCAAAAATCAGTAAGAATACAAACACAAACACAAACCCATCAATCCATCTTCAGCAACAACCCAACAATCCATCTTCGACAAGATTTTCTTATTCTTTGAAACCAAACACAAAATCACAACGATCCGCGATCTGAAACCCAACAATTCGAAACTTAACTCAAACCAATGATCTGAAATCTCCCAACCCACCACATCCACATCCACAAGCTTTAATCCTTCACTGATCTTCAAACCAATCACAACCATTCGATCTTCTACTTTTGTTTCACCGCGAGGAACCCAGGCTGAAGCTCCTTAAGCTTTAATCCTTCATCGTTGACCACCACAGCCACGAACGGCAGTGGGTCCTTTCTGGGTTTGGTTTATGGGTTTCAAATCCAAAAACCATACAAAAATGGCCGAGGGTTTAGATCGATCTAAAGAGAGAGAGACAGAGCTGAGGTTTTGTGTGAGAAGAGAGCTTAAGATAAGAAGAGACGAGATTTGAAAACCATAGCCATAAAGGTGACGATTGGGTCTTGATCTGAAGAGAGAGAGAGAGAGAGGGGGGGGGGGGGGGGGCTTTGAATTTGGTTTTGGCTTTGAATCAGGTGAGAAAGTGTGGGGCTCTTCAACATAATATTTGTTTTGTTTATTTTTTCCATTTGGGGCTGTCCAGAGCTTGAAGAACATGAATTCATGTTCTGTTCTGAGTTCTTCATATTCTTCCCAAAAAAGAGGAAAAAAAATTTTTGATAATTTTTTGGGTTTTAAAATTTTTAGGTTCAAACTCCATTCATATCTTAATGGCGTAAATGCACTTTTAGTCCCTACATTTTGACTTTTTTCCATTTTAGTCTCTACATTTTATTTTTACCACTTTTAGTCCCTAAACCAATTAACGCGGGACATTTAAGTCCTTGAAGCACCATTCTGTCACCAAACTAATGGGGAAACCGACAGATCAATAAAATAATAATAAAAATTCACTGTAGCACTGACACATTAGCATATAAATTTAAAAAATTAATTTATTAATTTTAACTAAATAAAAAAAATAAAAACAAAAAATCACATGAATTGAGATCTAAAAGTGCCTTGAACAAGAACAATAAGAACACAAATCCAGATTTAAGAACAAGAACATTTTCCTTTATTTTGAACCATTGAATAAAAATAAACAAGAAGATGAACCTAGATCACAGGAACACAAGAAGATGAACCCAGATCACAAAAACAATAAGAACACAAATCCAGATTTAAGAATGAGAACATTTTCCTTTATTTTGAACCATTGAATAAAAATAAACAAGAAGATGAACCCAGATCACAAGAACATAAGAAGATGAACCTAGATCACAAGAACACAAGAACACGAACCCAGATCATAGGAACACAAGAAAATTTGTATACATTGTTCCCAACAAAAATCAATTGTAAATTAAATAAAAAATGGGTGATGTGTTCTTCCACAAAAATCAAAACCTAAACCATCAAACCCAATGACCACCACCACAATCCACCACACTAACCCATATCCATCTTAGTGTCTCAGCATGAGTCTCTCGTCACTGGCACTCGACTCGAACCCTATCAGGGTCCCACAAACCCCTTTCTTGGGTGCTTGCCACCACCACCTCAGACCCATTATTCTCCCTCGCCGCCCAAACCTCATTGTCTACTCCTCAACCTTAGCCTCTGCATCTCTGAGCGTAGTCGAATCAAGCACAACCCAAGGAACCAACCGGATCGGGTCTCTGAGTCAAGTATCAGGAGTGTTGGGCTGTCAGTGGGGAGACAAAGGCAAAGGCAAACTGGTCGACATCTTGGCCCATCACTTCGACATCGTTGCTCGTTGCCAGGTACACTTTTTCCCAGATCTGCTCGTCGTTGGTCAATGAGGGAGAAACAGAACATCGCCAGCCACATCTCAGCCTCTCTCTCTCTCTAAACCCAGATCATTCTCTCTCTCTCTAAACCCAGATCGTCTTTTATTCTCTCTTCTCTCTTTTCTGGTCAGCCCCCAAGCGATTCCCTCATCCACTGCAATTCTCAGAAGTTGGCTAAAGCTGTTGATAAAATGATAGTCGTCGATTTTGGTCCCAGATCACTCTCTCTCTCTCTCTAAACCCATATCGTTCTTGTGATCTGGTTCCTGTTCTTGTCAATTCATGTGATTTTTTGTTGGAGTTTGGCACTGTGTTTGAGTTTGGCAATGTGTCTGAGTTTAGTGTTTATTGATGATTTTGTGTTTGGTTGACAAGAAAATTTAAGAAAAATTGAGAAAGTTACTACAAGTTTTTTTTTCTTAATCTTTAAATCATAATTCATGTGATTTTTTGTTTTTAATTTTTTTTATTTAGTTAAAATTAATTTTTTAAATTTATATGCTAATGTGTCAGTGCTACAGTGAATTTTTATTATTATTTTATTGATCTGTCAGTTTCCCTGTTAGTTTGGTGATGAAATGGTGCTTCAAGGACTTAAATGTCCCGCGTTAATTGGTTTAGGGACTAAAAGTGGTAAAAATAAAATGTAGGGACTAAAATAGAAAAAAGTCAAAATGTAGGGACTAAAAGTGCATTTACGCCTATCTTAATTCATGCGATTTTTTTATTATATTAATTCTGTTTTTAATTTTTTTATTTAGTTAAAATTGATAAATTATTTTAAAAAAATTTTATATGCTGACGTGGCAATTTTAAATGTGAAATAAAATTTTTTATTATTATTTTAACGGCTACGTTAGCATTCTGTATGCCAACATGCACTCCGTTTGCCATGTAGGCTATTTTCCATTAGTTAGATGACGGTAGAGACCAAAATGGAACAGTTTTTTATTTTTATTTTTTATTTTGGGGACTAAAAGTGGTAAAAAAAAAAAAAGTAAGGACTAAAGTGGGAATGGGGTGAAAATGTAGGGACGAAAATAGTATTTCTGCCATAATTTTTTAAAGGTAAAAGTTAAAGGATGCTCTAAGAGTGTTGGTTTAGAAACTATTTTAGAAACATTTTATGGGATGATGATAAAACAATTAATTTTTTTACGACTTTCTATATTTCCCATGAAAGTGGTTTCAAAACTTTCTTAAAATGGTTTATTAATAATTGACCTAATGGCACCCGTTAATATGAAAATTTATAAAAATAGTATAAAAGTTAAGTTTCTCAAAAATAAAGAAAAAAGAAAGAAATAAGTGTAGCTTTTTTTTAGGGTAAACTATGTATTTAGTCCTTATCCTTTACACCATATTTCAACTTGGTCCTTAACCTTTCAATTGTGTCAATTTGGCTTATAACATTTTAATACCGTGCCAACTTAATTAGTCCCTGCTGTTATCTATTGGATGAAAATTGCTGACATGGCTAATAGTCAAAATAAAAAATTAGTTTTTATTAACGTGACAATAAATTGATTTTATATTTTGGTCGTTAGCCACATCATCAATTTTTATCCAAGATATAACAGCAGAGAGTAAATTGACACAACATTAAAAGGTTAGAGAGTAAATTGACACAATTGAAAGGTTAGAGACTAAATTGAAATATAGTGTTAAGGACTAATTTGACACTTAGTGCATGTATTATTTATGAAACCTCATATTTTAATTTGTTACTTTTGAACTTATAAGATTTAATTTATTACGTTTTTAAATTTTAGGATTTATGTTCTTACTTTCAAGACTATAAGGTTTAATGTGTTACATTCCTAAACTGTTAAGTCTAAATATAATTTATCAAATTTTCTCAAAATATATCGTTAAAAAATAGATATATTTTAATACCCTTCAAGATTCTTAAAAAAAATTTAATAATAATACCCTTCAAAGATAAAGCTCATGTTTAAATTTCATTAATAATATAAGGTACAATACTTAATGAAGTGGGTATGATCTAATTAGCTCTTTTATTTGATGACAAGAGCAAATATATTTTAACTCTCTTCAAATATAAACCACATACTTGTGAATTTAGCTAAAGAATGTGAGGTACAACATTTAAGGAAGTGAGTATAACGTAATTACCTCTCTTATTTAAGGATAGGGGACCTTACCAATTAAATTAAGGGAAAAGTTAATAGGTGACCTAAGAATATTTGTTTAAAAAAATATTTTTATAAACTTTTTATGAGAAAATAAAAAAGAAACTAATTTTTTAAACCGATTTTTATATTTTCTATGAAAATGATATAATTTTTTTTTATAAAATTGTCCATTTAAAAATACCCTAGGAGCTTCGTTAACTGGACCCTTAAATTAATTAGAATCGCTATATATTTTTGTATCCATGATAAATGCATATGTAAAAACAAACATATAGCATATGAAAAAGACTAAAAAAAATTTGACACTTGTTGATAAGGCAAGTTGTAATAGTAGATAAAAAAGTTATGTCAATAATAGGTTCAAATGAGAACCAGTAAAAATTTACCAACTCAACTATAAGGATTTATGTTGTTACTTTCAAGATAATACCCTTCAAAAATAAAGCTCATGTTTAAATTTAATTAATAATATAAGGTACAATACTTAATGAAGTTGGTATGATCTAATTAGCTCTCTTATTTGATGACAAGAGCAAATATATTTTAACTCTCTTCAAATATAAACCACATGCTTGTGAATTTAGCTAAAGAATGTGAGGTACAACATTTAAGGAAGCGAGTATAACGTAATTTCCTCTCTTATTTAAGGATAAGGGATCTTATCAATTAAACTAAGGGAAAAGTTAACGGGCGACCTAAGAATATTTGTTTTAAAAAAAAATATTTTTATAAATTTTTTATGAGAAAAGAAAAAAGAAATTAATTTTTTTAATAGATTTTTATATTTTCTATATTTTCTATGAAAATGATATAATTGTTTTTATAAAATTGTCCATTTAAAAATACCCTAGGAGCACCTGTTAACTCGACCCTTAAATTAATTAGAATCGCTATATATTTTTGTATCCATAATAAATGCATATGTAAAAACAAACATATAGCATACAAAAATGACTAAAAAAATTTGACACCTGTTGATAAGGCAAGTTGTAATAGTAGATAAAAAAGTTATGTCAATAATAGGTTCAAAAGAATCAATAAAAATTTACCAACTCAACTAGGATGAAAAATGATGTTAAGAGTTATTTTTATGAATGCAACATCGATCATCTATAGCATACACAGTCCGTGATGCTATAAGTCCTAATAATAAATGTACACACTCCCATTCCGGAAAACATGACCGGCAGCACACACCCTAGTGCATCCCATTGCTGGGTTGGTGTTGACAATCGAGATCCTGAAACCTTTGGTAATTACAGGCCAAGTTCAGTAACCAACCCAAAGTGAAAGAATATAATTGTATCATTGAAGTGTGTGTATATAGTCAGCCTATCATTCTTTCAATATCTTCATGGGTGTTGTTGATACTATTTTTAGTCTACCCATCAATTAAAGAAACAAATACTACTAATAAGTTTATCTTCTCTCTATTCATTAATCATTGATGACAAACTTAATTAAGTGCCCCTTTCGTTTTCAACTTAATGAAAATCAGTGCAAAATCTATTCAATTTTCCAGGTGCCCATTTCTTAGTGTCTCTCTTTTTTTTTTGGGCTGAAAGTCTTAGTGTCAAATCAACAGTGTAAATGTATGTACAGGAAAGACAATTATGGTTGGGGACCTAGTAGTAATGGCGTACCAAAATTCCATTATGATCTATGTGTCCAAAGATGAGAGAAAGAGATGTCCCTACAATCTGAAGCAAAAACAATAAAAAGACAAGAATACAGATATCATAGGATTCACATGGTGGAGTTGGACATGCAGCCAATGAGGTGCAGATCTTCAGATCTAGTTCAGATACCCGGATAGAGTTTTTATTAATTGAATTCTATTTGTTCTTTTATTTTCAGACACAAATTACGATGGTCTGAAACCCGTTGCCTAAAATAATAATGTGTTTTTCAGGCCCAAGAAATATATATTATCAATGGATATTTTCGAGGCCCATACCTGTCGGATTTTGTTAAGATCACCCAGATGGTACGGATAACAACAGCGAACTCCCAACTTGGGCCGTGTGGAATGGCAGCAGGCTATCTATATCTACATTTTTAATTGTACCCGGCTTAAATTAAGAAAAAAGTTTATTTTTAAACCAATTTAATGGAAAATTCTTCTAAATGGATTGATAAAACTATGTAGGTATAGTTTTAGACTTTTAAGTTATATAATCTATTTATTGACTCACGTGACTTGTTTAAATAATATGTGTTATAGTTTTATGAATCGTCATGTAATGGATTAAATGAGAATTTTCTGATTTGTAGAAAAATTTTGTCCAATTACTTAATTAAGAATTAAAAGAAAAAAGTACTGACCCTAATTTTTATCCGTCACTGGTTCAAAGATAAAGTGCATCATTTGCATATTAAACCGTTGTAAAAACTTTTCCCTATCCCATTGCCTACTGTCTTGTTGGAAAAATTATATTTATAAATTGTTAATGTGGTGAGTATTTTATTAGTGAGTGAAAAATTGATGTTAATAGTAGGCCCGTATGAGAACAGTAAGAATTGGTAGTAGTAATAGTTTGTAAAAATATTGTAAAATAATTTGTGGCTATAGCATTTAAATTTTTGTAAAAGTGATGTTGTCTTGTTGTCGGATTAGTTCATTCACAATGAAGATCTCACCCCTTGTTGATCCTAGCTTGAGCCTGAAAATTAGGGGGCTTTGGGAATCTAGGAATTATCCAAAATCCCTATTATGTGATCTCGTCATCCCCTTCTTTGGTTGCAAGATTACAACAATGTGAATATTTGGCTACAGAATTTGGTAAGGAAATATTTTTCATCACCAAAAGGTCAAATATTGTGACAAAATTTAAATTTTGTTGCCAAAAAAAAAAGAAATTATTTTGGCTACAAAAAAAAATTTTTAACTCTAAGTGCTACTCAAGAAAGGCACTAACTGTAATTTAGGTTGGGAAGCTCTATAACAATGAAATTATTTGTCACTATAGTTTGGATTTGGGTGACGAAATTTTTTGTCTCTATACATATAAAAAAAGCAATATTGGCAACAAAAAATGATTTTGTCGCTAAAGGTGAACAACTGGTGTTTATGGTGACAAACTTATTTGTCGCTAAAACTCGAAATAGGTTACATTTGGCGACAAAAAAAAATGTTGTCGCCAATTATTAAAAAAGAAGTGGTGATGAAACAAAATGTTCGTCACTAAAACTAAAAGTGCCATTCAAGGAGAGCACCAATATAAATTTGGGGTGCAAATATTAAAATTGGCTTTATGTTTTGAGTTTTTTTTTGACAAAAAGTTTCATCATATAAAAAATCACATTTGGTGACGAAAATGTTTTCGTCGCTTAATTCCCTCTATTTTTAAAATCCAACTTTTTAAAAATTTTCATTTTCATACACTTAGGGCTCGTTTGGTAGAGGAATTTGAGTAATGTTGTTTGTAATTTTTTGAAATATATGTGGGTGAAAAAGTGTGTAATGTTGTTTAAAAACTGAAAATATGTTGTTTAGATAGTCTACCAAACAGGGCCTTAAACTCTCTCTCTCTCTCTTTCTCTCTGCTACAGACCACTTGCTGCTCTCACCACACTGCCAACCTTGAAAAATTATTTGGCATTTTTAGAATGCCATGTCAGCATTTTAAGTATAAAAAAAGCCATATCAGGTAAATTAATTAAACAACTTCTTATTTTAAAAAAAAAATAAAATAAAATAAAATAATTAAATTAAAATTTTATTTTATTTTCATTATTTTGTTGGAAGCCACATCAGATTGATGCCTCTCTCTTGTCCCCAACTATGAATTGGTGATGGCTTATAAAACAAGATTGTGATTGAAGATCTCTAGGCTCAAGTTCCATCTATTAGCTTTTGGGTTTTTAAGGAGAGGTGAATTGTAGTGGAATTGGATAGCTGTATTGTTGTTGTTGCTAAGTGAAGAGGACGTTGGGATTTAAAGAGGCAGTGTTGTGTGTTAATAGCAAGGTGATTAGGATTGAATCGAAGTTGGTATCCACTAGATTGTGTGAGTTCGTCGCTTATGCTTTTCGTCGCTGATGGGTCCCCTTTCCAGTGACGATGTCAGTGACGTTGCAGAGGGAGAAAGTTTGAGACAAAAAAAGAGGAAAAGGAATGAGAAAATGTTGCAGATTGGTCTCTCCCTCTCAAATCGGTGGACTGAGCCTGGATTAGGGTTGGCAAATGAGTGGGTTTGGGGTGTGCATAATTGGGTTGGGTTTATAAAACCCATTTAACTAATTGTTTCTAACTCAAATCCAACCCAACCCAACCCAATTATTATGGGTAAACCCCAACCCACCCAATTACCCAATTATCAAAATTACCAAAATGCCACTAAAGTGAAAATGACCAAAGTACTCTATTATTCCCAATTCATGGTTTTTTTTTTTTTTTCCTTCTTCAAAGTGACATAAAGCAATCAAATTTTTATTAAAAATGAAATAATTACTAATTACTAAACCAATTAAGCAATAAATCGAAACAATTTGTCAATTCTCATTCACCATTACCATTAATTAAATACACTTCATAACACACTATTATACCTAATTAGTTATTTTTTTTTTCCAGTTTTAGCTAAGTAATCAATAATCACTAAACCAAATTAAGCATTAGATCGAAGCAAAATTAAAAGAGAGAGAAAGAGTTAATGGCCGGAGGAGAAGATGGAGGGAACTCCGGAGAGAATCCGACGCTTGTTTCAATGTCGGAATCACGACCTCTGCTGGATTCAACATCGATCAGATCCCTCGCACTTCCAAGAACTTCACAGATGATGACGACATCGACATCGATGACGAGGCCGCCATTGATCCCGAAATCATCCGAGACAAGCCCGAAGAGGTCGAGGAAGAGGAAGACAGAGAGGATCTTTTCCACGACACTTTCTTGGAGTAAGTACTCTTTCGGAGTGTTTTACATCGATCTTATACTTAGTGGTGACTTCAAAGATGTTACCAAAGATATTGTACTGAATAAACCTCCCTCTGTGACTCAACGTCGTCGATATGTTCTCCGTCGTTGTCGTTGCCGTCGTCGACATTGGCATCATCGAGTTCTGAGAAAATGAGGGAAAATGAAATCCCTTGTGAAAGCCTTAAACGTTTGAGGGCTGAGTTTTTTTTTTTGTTGGGTAGGGCTGGGTTGAATTTGAGTATATTGTTTTTGGGTTAAGTGGGGTTCAATGGGTTTTTAGTTAAAATCCAATAATTACTAGGTCTAATTGGGTTGATGCCCATATAACCCAACTAATAATTGGGTGGGTTTGACTTTAATTAGAATGGGTGGGTTTGGGTGAGTAAATGGGTTTGAGCTTACTTTGCCACCTTTAGCCTGGATCGGGTGGTGGGTTTGGTGGTTTTGGATTTGGGGTTGGAGGTGGTGTGGATTGTTGGATCTGAGGTTGTGTGGCTGTTTGTGGTTTCAAATATGGGGTTTTGTTCATTGATTTGGGATTTGAGTTTTGATTTTTGTGTTTGGTTTGCTAGAAAGCATAAGAAAATCTGGGTTTGAGTTTTGTGTTTTTGTGTTTGGTTTCAAAGCATAAGAAAATTTTGTTCAATGTCTTTGTGTTTTGTAAATCTGTGGGCATGCTTTGGTTTTTTATTTTTATTTTATTATTATTATTTAAATTTGAGTGATTTTTATGGGTTAGGTTGCTAAGAAAATGCAAGAAAAGAAAATCTTGATTTTTTAATTTTTAGGCAACCAAAATGTTAGTAAGGGGAGAAAATGAAGAACATGAATGATTGGGAAGAACATGAAAAGTCATGTTGAGATGTATTGAGTTCTTCGATTCTTAAAAAAAATTAATTTAATTTAATTTAATTATTTAATTAAAAAAAAGAAATATAGAAGTGTTTTTTAATTAATTTATCTGATGTGGCTTTTTATTATGCTAATGTGTCATTTTAAAAATGCAAAGTAATTTTATATATCATTTTAATGGCCACATCAGTATATAGAATGACTGCTATGCACTCCATCTGCCACAGAGAATATTTCCGTTATTAAGATGACACCAAAAACCAAAATGATAATGATTTTCGATTTGTAAGAACTAAAGTAGGTGCTTCCAAAAAATCTACTGCTTTGAAAAATCTACTGCTTACAAACTTATTAGGAACAAAAGTCCCTATCATTGAAAAACCTGCTGCTTTAAAGAAGCTAAAGCTTTGAAAATTCAGTAATACAAAAAAGCAAAGACAGCAATTTCCAGAAATTTAATAGAGGGAAAACTGTCTCCCTTGCTCTGCTGCTTTCAAATCAATTGAAGCAAAAGACATCCTCCTGTCTCCATACACATAACCTATAATGTATATAATGTCATGAAAATTCAAAAATAAAGACAATCATTTTGTCTGTAAGCCACATGCATATAGGTTCACATCCAAAACCTCACTACCGGTCCACCACACATCAGACATGCACATCTTCCAACCAAAAGAGCAAATATTGTTTTGGGCACTTGGCCAATTTAAATACTAGTTACATTAACTGTGGGGACCACAACAAAAACAATAAAATAGTCATGTACATGTCCAGCTTCAATTACTGCTATTAGTACCCTTGCTGGCCTTGTTGCCCTTTCCACCAAGTGGTTGAAACATGGCCTTCATACCCTAGATTTTTCTGCCTTTGAACCCCACCACTTTTTTGACCAGTACACCAGTAGTGGCCTTAGACACCCATGTTGGCTACATAATGAAATGCAGCAATTAGCAAGATGGCCCACCAATATCAAGTAAGAGACAAAAGAATACAAAAACAAGAAGGTAGAGGTTGATAAGCTTCAATAAAGTATCATCTACATTCTCATCTAAAGAATAAAGTATCATCTACACACATACAAGCACACCACCACCAACAACAACAACAACAAATGTGGGCTTTCTTTAAAGTTGGAGAGCAATTCTTTAATTGAGGTAGGGGATGGGAAACCTATATCGCTTTGGCATGACCTTTGGCATCCTGCTGGGGTATTAATTCAAAAATTTGGTTCTCCTATCATTTATGATGCTACAAGTAATCCTGAAGCTAAAGTGGATTCTGTGCTTCAGAAGACACGGATCTGGTGGCGTACTAGATCTGATGCCCTTGTAACAATGTTGGAGCATGGAAGATCTAGACAAAGTAACTTCTTCTTCTTCTTCTTTTATTTTATTTTAATTTTTAATGTAATTTTTATTTATTTGTGACGTTTCTACAGTTACAACTTCTTTATTTTTTAGGCCGAATTGCCCATTTGAATAAAAATAAAGAAAGTTAATAAAAATATTGATTGTACTCCAGATCAGCATGTGTGTTCTTCTCCAACCTAGTTGTGACTTTGTGATGAAGTTTTACCTAATCAAGCATTTAAAGTTGAACATAATTCTTGTCAACTTTAGCAATGAATCCTCACAAACCTAGTTTTGACTTACAACTATTTAGGTGAAATGAAAACATCCATGGTTCAATGGGGTGTGTTTTGAATCATGCTGGCAAGTCAGTGGGGTGTTTTTGGATTCATATTGGTCATCACCAACTTCAGAAAACATAGGGGAAACTGTCATCTATCGGATTGGTTCTGTTGGTCAAGTAGTGAGAAATATGGCTGGTCTCATTGCAAATTAAAATTTCTAGTTATGACTTGTGTTGTATTCTAGTTTATCTCATTAAGTGTGTTTTATTGGTTTTCTTTCCGAGTAATGCACTCATTCATTGAGGCAGTCATCTTAGGCACATAAATTTAATACCTCGTTCATGTCTGATTCTCTTTAGTTGAAAATAGAGGTAAATAATTGAAATTGACACTTCCATTTAAAGCATGATCATAATCCTTAAACAAAACCAAGATATAAAAAGATCCATAACTGTTGGGTTCTAAGACTTTAGGTTTAAATGTATTAGAACTTCATTGTGTAATGTTGGCAAACCATGATCAAAATGTTTAGTCTTGTTTTAGACTTGCTCAAAGTATGTTTAAGTGTAAAGTTGGAATCAAGTGTACTATAGGATTTACTGTGTAAATTTGCGTGGCTCGATTGATCGAAGCTCATGCAGATTGTTTTTCTGCAGAATTTTCCAACTCAGCCCAAGCCCGTTTGACGTGTAGGGTTTTATGTTTTGTCTTAAGTATAAAAGGGAAAACCCTAGCCATGTTTTGTGGTTGCTCTTTATGCTGTGTGTGTGAATCTCTTGTGAGATCTAGAGGTGTTTGACTTTATACACACTTAGGGTTTCCAAACTCAAGATTAATGTCGAGAGCTTGGTGATCAATTCAGTTGTTGCTTCAAGAGCTCAAAGATATACAAGCAGGAGTGCTTGTACTTGCTGTGAATCCAAGTAAGAAGTAGTCCGTGGACTCAAAACTGTCACGTGGTCATGGTAGTAAGTTTCCTACTCGAGGTAGCAATAGAATGTTAGTGGTCTAAGTCGCTATTGTGTAAACTTCAATTCTTTCATAGTGGATTTGTTTTACCTTGAGGATAGCTAGGTTAAATTCTCCCTAAGTTTTTTACCGGTTTGGTTTTCTTGGGTTATCATATCGTTGTGTTCTTTATTTTTCGCACATGTCAATGATATGATTTATATGTGTTAACCTAGATTTACATAATTTACCTAAGTTAATCACTTGGCTAAATAACTAGGTTAATTTGGTTGTGTTTAAGGGGTCTGAAAATGTACAATAACCAGGTGCAGATCTGACAAAACAAAGAATTGCATGTGTACATACATATAAAATCAAAATCAAATAGAAAAAGCCAAAAGACTCTATGTTCAAAAGACCATGAAACGTCAATGTGAAAGAAGTGTACCCCATGTGTCCCTATGTTCAAAAGGCTCAATCTGTATGGTTCTGTTGGTCAAGTAGTGAGAAAGATGGCTGGTCTCATTGCAAATGATGATTTCCCTCTTACAAGTGTTGACTATTGCTTATTATATCTAATGTTTCGTGTTTGGTTTTAGAGAATGTGAAAGAAAATTAGTCTTTGTATTATGGTCTTTCTTGTTCTTTTTAACTCGACATCTCCTAACAGCAAAGGTAGTAGATAATTCAGCAACACATCATCTTAACAGTAAAGCTAGTACGTCTCTTAACTAGTACGAATGTGATAATTCACTAAGATCTCATTAAGTGCTGGAAGGAATTTTACCCCCATATGCTCCACATCATCAACAGCTCAACAATCTTTTCGTTTCCTCACAGCTGTCTTGGCCGGTCTTGTCTTACTTGAAATTGTACATTGCCAATTGACCAAGGAGTTTTTTCCCCCTCATATCAGAATTTCAAGACCAAAATCTGAAATGGTGCTTCTATTTTGGATAGTCCAGTCTTGCAAATACAAAGCAAACTGTACCTTTATAACACTAGGAACTCATATTTTTTAGTTCAATAATAAAGGCAATGACCAAAGTTATATACTACAGATGCATGTGTACTTGCTGACTATGCTGAACGAGATCATCTGTATTTGATTTTAATCCATGCCTAGATTGGTTCATGGGACTTTGTGGTGTCTAGTTTCTTTTAGGGGAGTTCTTATATTTCACCTCACTTGAAATGGTACACTACAAAAAAAATACCTATTAGCGACCAAGAATTTTTTACGGACCCAAAAAGCCCTCTCAAAAAATCTTATTTGTGATGGCAAAATAAAACCCTCGCAAATACTTGGTAAAATGTGAAATATTTGTGACCAACAAAAAAAGCTGTCGCAATTATGTATTATAGCCGTCACAAATACTAATATTTTGGAGGGAAATTTTTCGTCCATATTATTTGCGAGAGACAATTAAAAATATCTCGCAAAAAGTGTATTATTTGTGACGATTAAAAAAATGCCGTCACTAATACTAAATTATGTACGAGGACTAAGATCAACCTTCACAAATAATCATTAAAATGTAAAAAAATTTGGAGGGAAATGTTCCCACCAAATTATTTCCGAGGGACAATAAAAATTCCTTGCAAAAAGTTTATTTTTTGTGAGTTAAAAATATACCCTCACTAATACTAAATTATTTGCGAGGGCCACAATTGGCCTTCGCAAATAGTCATGAAATTATTAGTTATTCTAAAATTCAAAGAAAAATAAAAAGAAATACATAAACATATAGCACTTTGTATTCTTTAGATGAACCTTTTGTTTATAGCCTAAAAAAATGCCTTTTATATACATCCTATACATGAAAGGTCTATCCTTATTTTCTAATAAATTTTATCCATAAAAAAATTATGGATCCATTTGGATATAACTTATTTTTGCTAAAACTAAAAACTAAAAACACTATAGCAAAATAATTTTTAAATGTGTGAATAGTGTTATAAGACCCGTGAACAGTGAATTGTCCCCTGCACAGTAAATTCATGTGATGTTACTATTCACGCGCTGGGGAAAAAAAAAAAAGACGCTGAAAACGTGAACGTGGATCCGCAAACGCGAATCCAAACGCTCACCATACCAATTTCAACTTCAAAATGGTAGCCTGAAATTTAAAAATAGCAGCCTTTTGTACTCTCTTCTCAAAAGTGAATAAAATTTTCTTCCCATCAAGGAAAGCAAGCTTGTCCAATTGAAATATAAGCCAATCACAATATAAACATTATCAAATAAGTCAAGTCTCTTTATTTATTTATTTATTTATTTGAGCTAAAAAGGATAGAAATGCTTTATTAGAAACAAAGAAGAATTACATTAGATAGTCCTTTTAACACAGAAGCATGAAGAAATTTTTAGCAATTACAAACAAACAACCTATGTTTCCTTCCCATTTTGTGGAAAATGCTTATTAGATAGATGTCCAACATCAAATTTGTCCTACAAATATATTTTGATTTATGTTGTGCCCTGGACAGGAATGAACACAAAATAATAAATTAGTTCCTTCCATGTCTTTTCTTTAATATTCATAATTGTCCCAATCACACTGTCAAATATATTTTTTGCAACATGCATCACATCCAAATTGTGACGTAACAGAAGTGTGCTCCAATATGGCAATTTAAAGAAAATCAATGTCTATGCTTCAGCCATCTTGTAAGAAGCAACACCAAACCTTTTACATTTTTTTTTTAAAAAAAAGTACAAGTGTGAAGATTGGAACATAGTACAAGTTTGAAGTTGGCCTTAATGAGGAAAAAACTATGATCCCAAATTAAGATGGACTCTTAAAGGGGTACTTGACTGTAAATTCATCATTATATAATGAACCTTATATCCCTCGTACTAGGATGGCTTGCATGCCATGTATAAAGTAAAACTTAAATAAAAACACAAATAATTGAACTGAGATTGTCACATTCCTCAAAGAATACTTTACAGTAAGACGTTGGAGCCAGGTCATGACAAATAATACATTCTCTCAGTGATAAACAATCATTTTGATATCTCAAATTAATAATGGTGTCAGTGACAGCAACAAGCACATATAAAGGGAGCAATAGAAGAAAGTCATTTGGTAAAATACTCAAAAAAGGGTAAGAGTTACAAATTCAGATTGTGGGGTGGGGTAAGAAAAGAAGAAAACAGATCAGTAGAGCACCTTCTAGGCTATTATTGCTTGGCTCACTGCTATCCCTCCCAAATTGCAAACACAGAATATAACCACACAGGTTAAGAACTATATTGCAAACCAAAACTACTCCCCAACTACAACAAAAGGTAATACCCTGATGACAAAGAAAAGCAAGGGCAAAATCAGTACTAATTACAACTCTCTCTATCAATGTTGATGAGCAACTATGGACTAAAAAATTAACATTTCTAGTACTGAGAAAACTTCCAACATAAAGTGATTAAATTCATGAGTTCACCCACCGCCCCATAGTTATGTAGAGTGGAAGTGCCATCTTATCCAAATGCTATTAAAATTGTATTTTTAGGATAAAAGATATAGCTGTTTAAGGAAACAAACAAATTTTATAGTAATTGATAATGTTAATAATGTTATTTTTATTTTGTATCATACATCACACTACATTGATGGAGCATGCAATTGCAAATAGTTTTGACTACAAACTTTGAACGGATCAAGTCATTGAAATAATCTCAGACTTCAATACAATCAGATTGTGTGTGTGTGTGTAAGTCACATGGTAATACGTTGGTATCTAACATGCAATTTTAAGGAGAGCTCATAAAAAGTACCTAATTAAGGAACCATCTTTTAGCAAAGAGACAGAAATTCAATTTAAATGAAAAGTTAGAAGCACATACACCAAGACCACTTTTCTTTGGACAGCTCTTGCAGTCAACACAATTCACCCATAGAATGTCACTTCTTGTGTCAACTTGCACATAATAGTCTTTTGGAGGGGATCCAAGCCCAAGTTTGGCAAAGTACAGCCTACAATAATCAAGTAAACCATATAAGCATCCAAAAGACAAAATGATGAATATGTCTTTTTTTTCCTGCTAGGTGATATTATATGTCTGCATTGTGCTAGTAAAATAGTGTGACAGAACACACAGAAATTATATTTTAAAATTTTAAA
The DNA here is from genome assembly GCA_028535165.1 of Quercus tomentella. Taxonomy (NCBI): domain Eukaryota; kingdom Viridiplantae; phylum Streptophyta; class Magnoliopsida; order Fagales; family Fagaceae; genus Quercus; species Quercus tomentella. Next base: position 36,164,827 of record JAPQVY010000068.1, on the reverse strand, counting down.
AAAGAGTCTAGTATTTTAATATTAGAAACCAAAGATTTTCAGTTAGTTAGGCCTTAAGCAACAACACAGATCAACCATGCCAAATTGTCTATTTCTCTCTGCACCACCAATACAGCAGCAAACAAAAGATTTCTTTTATAATCATTTTTTTCAAATTATTTAGGTAGGAGATAAAGGAAAAAATAAACTGAGTTATAGATGGTACTAAAAAGAAAAAGAATGTATTGACTATTACATTCAAACAATAAAAGAACCAGTGCATAGACAAAGGACCAGATGCTACCAACTTTTGTTAGTAAAAAAAAAAACTAGCTTTACTCTTAACTAACAATAAAAATTTACAATTGATGCTTTAAGAAAATACCGATTCCAGTTGAAAACCAATAATTCTAGAGAACAAAAATTAACTAGAAAACAAATAACTAAGAAGAGAGAGAGATAGAGATTGGATCTCAAAACCAATAGCCTTATCTATCATTATAACATCTTAACTAAAAAGGAAAAAGTAGATAATTACCCCACCAAGACGCCAATTACAACAGGAATTGGCATTAAAGAAAAGAAGAAACAAAGCCCAAATTTGTATATATGCAATTGAATTGTTCACACATTAACCGACCTGTGGGGTTCCAATTCCTGCTTCTGCTATTGCTCTGCTGCCACTGCCCAGCCTCTCTCCACTCACAACCACGGCTGCTCCATAAAAGAAAGAGGCATCTCATAAGGGCATCAAATAATTAAAATATGTCATTTAGAAAAAGGTTATCCAACAACATTAGGAGATAAAACTACCCAAACAAGAAAATTTTAAGTTTTTAAACTTCTTATAGAAACAGGAGATACTCTCTTACATCACTCACGGCATACAATTGATTTTATGAACAAAAGCCTTGTTTTGAATGGTCCGATGTGAACCACAACAAACATCTACAACACTGCCCCCACGCTGTTTTTATTCATCAATAAAATCATTTTAGCTGATAAATTATTGCTAAGGTATAAAAACAAAAGCTATGGAGAAATAAATTAGTAGACATGGGGGGACAGTAAAAATTAATAACCAAAATCCATAGGTATGGTTTCTATAACTTTAATGTAACATACACAAAGAAGAAGTTGAGGAGGTTGCAGCTAATATAATTAGAAACAAAAAATAAACAGGAAACTTGCATTCAAAGTATTGTAAGACAATGGGAACAAATTATGAAAATATCAGATTAATATGACTATAAGCCCAAACATTCAAAGAATACTGATTATTCAAGATGTAACATGCATTTAAACGTAAGTACCAGTAAAATGAGAATGATAAGAAAAATAAGCAGTGACACAAAAAATTCATTGAATACAGTAAAAATCAATTGGAAACAAAATGGTAATAAATAAATAAATTTAAAAAAAAAAATATATATATATATATATATATATATATATATATATATATATATATATATATATATATATATATATATATATATCTCATCAAGAACATAGACTGCAACAGCAAGGAAGTGCTTTGGGTTCAATGTGAAGAAGTCACAACTCACAAGAACTTAGATGGAAACAAAGGGGTCAAAACAAAAAAGAGTGGAAAATGAAAGAGAAGAAAAACAAAGAATGAGGTGTGGAGAATAGATTCATATCTTACAACTAATCTAGAAAACATTGATGAGAAAATCATACAGCTGCACCCAAGATAGTTTTTTTGACTGAAAAGAATCTGTACAGCAGCCCCTAATATAGAGTTTTTTTTTTTCTTTTAATTATTAATGAAAAAAATTCATACAGATGTCCCCAATTTGTTTGAAATTTATTACTTTATTTAACTAGTATTTTAAATATTATAGAAACATCAGATAATCCTTTCCATAAGTAAAAATATATTGAACTTAGGTAACAAATTCCTGTAAAGAAAAGTAATTTCTAGGCACCAGTTTCAGCTATTAAAACAATTAACAGAACAAAACACGGAAAGTTTTCAACATTATCAAGAGAACGCTAGGTTCTCACAAGTCCTTCACCATTGTTTAGAGTTTCTCATAAGCTTATAATGTTGATCCATCTCCATATGCCATAACCATTTGTTTAGAAAACTTCAACATTGAACCTATCAAACTCACTGTTTGTGTCTTGGGAATATGGAGAACTGAATAGAAATCACACAAATGCGGCAAAAGAAAAGGCTTTCAAAATTAGTCAGCTTCCACAAAAGACCACATAGAACCCATTTCACTAACTAATAATTCAGATAAAACCAAACAAACCCCTTACCTGATTTACAGAACTTAAGCAAAAATAAACTATCTTCCATATAAAACATGAAAACAAAACAAACCCAAATGCCAAAATAACCTAAAAGTTACTCACAAAATCACTTAAATTCGAATCAAATTACAACACCACAAAAAAGGAGGAACTTTATTTTTTTAAAACCAACAAAAACCCAGATGCCAAACTAGCTCAAATTGCTTAAAAACAATAAGAATCAATATCAATCATCATATAAAAAAAAAAAAAAAAAGGATACACAAATTAAACAAAACCAGATAACAAAAACACAAAACGAAGTGAAGCAACAAGTGAGAGAGGTCTTAGTCATGTTTGTTTACCGGGAAAGTACTTTCCCACAACACGGAAAATGCGGTTGCCGTGCTTGTCTGAGCCTTGGAGGCGAAAGAACTGGAGGAGATCGAGATCGGAGAAGTCTTCATCGGGAGAGAGGTACTGGTTAGAGCAATCAAGCCAGTTCTCTTGCTCCTCTTCTTCTTCTTTGTCTCACTTAGAGAGTTAGGTATTCTTTTTTTCAATTGTCTTGATCTTTAGGCGCTTTTCTCTTTTGTTTTTTTTTAGAGTCTTGCCGCGCAGTTGCGTGTTGTCAGTTGGCGTGAGTTGGGAGTGTTAGAGGGAAAAGTGAAAAAATTAGAGGGAAAGGGGAATTGTGTTCCGAGGGAGTTGGGAGTAAGGAGTGTTAAAGGGAAAAGTGAACAAAATTTTGAGGGAATGGGGAATCGATGGACATGTGGCGCTAAGGTTTAAATGTTTATAAGAAATTGCGTGTTATAAGAAACTTTTTTTTGTTAATTTAAATTTTAGAATATATGTAGTGGCATGTGGTTTGAAGTTTATAAGGTTTAAAGTTTAAACAATTAGTATAATTTTTTATAATAAACAAGAATAAATAGGAGTATGTATATGAAATTCATAGGTTAATTAATGAAATAAATTAGATATTATTCATAAATTGAATAGCTTCCCAAAATTAGATAATAAAAAAGATTATATGTCATGTGTTAAAAGAACAATTAGAAATCTCCACAATGAGCTATATCAAATACTATAAAATAACAATATAGTTCAACTATTAAATATTAAAACAAATGATGGGTTTGCTTATATGTGAAAATGGTTTAATTTGAGCTCGATCTAGTTGTTCAATTGAGCTTAAATTTCATCAACACCAATATTTTACCATGCTATGCAAATCCAACAATAAGAATTGGAATCTAAATTGGTGCATGAAGGTTACATGTCGTGTACCCATACTTTGATCAGTTCGCTCTCACAATCAAACCATCCAATCACACCCTAATTTCACCAATACCCATTCTTTACCGTCCTCTTCCCATCCAATGGTTGGACTTTGAATTTGGTGCCATTTTCAAAACTGTTAAATTGTAGACCCATGTCCTTGCAAGGCTAGCCTAAGGCCCCCACCACAAAAGGCTCAAAATTTTACTCATAAAAAAAAAAGGCATTGTCACCTATTATAAAAGGCTCAAAATTTTATAAAATTATATATGTGTGTATGTGTATATGTATGTATTTATATATGTGTAGGTGTGTGTGTATATATAATGGTTGTTTACCTTTTTTATTATTATTAGTGATACTAAGGATAACACAAATTTACTATAGGATTACAAATTGACACGTTACCTATCACAAAAAAATAAATTTAAACATTCATAATTAGGTTGTTGAAGTTTATCGATCATAATCATTTTCATATTATATTGTGAACATTTTTTAGTACCATTAATGCATTTTTCCTTTTCATTTCTATCAAGACTTCCAAAATACAAGACCAATAGAAACCTAACCCAATTGAAACCCTAAAATGTTTCAAAAAAATGTTTTGGTGATATTTTGGGAGTGTATATTGGTAATTTTTGGGGTTTTGGTGATATTTTGGACATTTTAGAGGTTTTTGGGGGTGGGGGGGGGGGTATTTTGCTTATTTTAGAGATTTTGGAGTTACTTTGGTCATTTCAATGGTTTTTAAGCATATTCAGTGATTTTAGAGACATCGAGGGTATTTTAGTCATTTTAGAGGTTTCATGGGTATTTTGCTCATTTTAGAGATTTTAAGTATATTTTGGTCATTTTAGTCGTTTTTGAACATATTTGATAATTTTAGAGATATTGGGTTAAATGGGTGGGTTACTAATTAAATGGGTTGGGTTGGTAATAGATAACTAATTTATATATAAACGGGTCATAAATGGGTATTACACACCCAACCCATTTATGACCCAACCCGCCCATTTGCCTATGGGGTATTTGGTTCATTTTCAGCTGTCGGGGGTACTTTGGTGTCCCAGCCCTTTTTTGAGTTTATTGTAGGGTAGGTTGGCCTTCTTTTAGTCTTAGGGGTATTTCAATCGTTTTCAAATGAATATTGAATTATATTTCTTCCAATTTTGGTTTTTTTCTTATGATTCAAGGGTATTGTGGTCTTTTTATAGGCTTCATTCTAAATTTCAGTTATTTTCTTGATTTGGGGGTATTTCAGTCATTTTTTGAGTGGTAGGTGTGTCTCGGCCATTTTTTGAGTTTGTGGGGTAGGTTGGCCTTCTTTTAGTCTTAGGGGTATTTTAGTCATTTTCACTGAATAATACATTATATTTCCTCCAATTTTTGGTGTTTTCTTAGGATTCAAGGGTATTGTGGTCTTTTTTTAGGCTTCAAAGGTGTAGGGCCCCCATTTTTGCGCCTAAGCCCCAAAAGTAGATGGACTCAAGCCCAAAAAGCCCAAAACAATGAATTTGTAGAGAGTGGATTGGAAAACTGGGCTTTAACGAGTTGGACAACCTGTATAATTGATTAAAAAGACAGAAAAAGGAAAATAAACTGATCTAAGGTAAAGAAAATCGTCCTTGACAAAGTCTAAGGAGATCAATCCTTATATATATTTCTTTCAAGTGTGATTACAAAGTCAGTTCTAAGTGGCTACAGTGTTTCTCCCTTTTTTTCTCCCCCCACTTTTTCATTGAGGGCCTCTTACATTATATATCTCCTTTTGAATGATCTTAGCTGTCCACTTGTCGAACATCCAAGCCACCACTTGAGAGTTTTTCCCATCGGTCACCCTTACAGGCCCTCTGTGAGTTGGGGTAACCAAGGCAGCACTGTTTAGGGGTCTTCTCCACATAAATGCGGCCAAAAAATTAGCTGCAAAGTATTCAATGTCGTGGCAGCAGTTTTTCCTTAGATATTTTCTAACTCCCATTCTTCCCGTACGCTTATAGTGCATGTCTTTACCAATAGAACCTCCTGGTACATCACCTTGGATGACAGGAGGCATATTTTGATCTCCATTGCGTTTAGCTTAGGGGATATTCCTCCTCGGACAACCTCTCCCAGCCATTACGGTCATAGTTTGCTCGTGAAGTTTGAAGTATTACGTCTCTCTTGCTGTTGATCCATTCTCGGACCACAGTGGCTCCTTGGACAAGGCCCAAGGCCCAATACATATTCGGGCCTGCATCCCCACAAAAGGTATTTCAGTTATTTTTCTTGCTTCGGGGGTGTTTCAGCCATTTTTTGGGTGGTAGGGGTGTTTCAGTCATTTTCTACGGTTATGCAGGTAAGTTGGCATTCTTTTAGTTTTAGGGGTATTTTAGTCATTCCAAAGTAATATTAAATTATATTTTAATTTTTTGGTCCTCCAGTCTCATCTTACATTTTTTTTCTAGTTATTACATCATATTTTAGTAATTTGTAGCGAGGAATTATATTTTATTAATTTGAAGTATTAAATTAAAATATATTAAATTCAATTAAATTAAAATATATTAAATTAGTTTAAAGTATTAAATTCAATTAAATTTTGTTAAATTGAATTATGAAAATATATTTCTATTAATTAATATATTTCATTTTATTAATTTGTAGTGTTAAATTATATTTTATTAATTTGAAGTATTATATTAAATCTTATTAATTATTAAATTATACTCAAATAATTTGTAGTATTAAAATATATTTACATAATTGGAAGTATTAATTATATTGTTATTAATTAGTAAATTATATTTTATTGACAATTGTAGTATTAAATTGCATTTTAGTAATTTGAAGTATTAAATTATATATTTTTTAATCTGTAGGATTAAATTATATTTTGTTAATTATTAAATTATATTTTATTAATTTCAAGTATTAAATATTATTTTATTAAAAAAATCCTTAAGGAGCTATTAAGGCGGGCTTATTTTTCGCCACAACAAGTTATATTCCCGTCATAATAAACCTTAGCCCAATCTTTTTTTATTGCAGCAGCTTTAAAATTCTGCAATGTTGTCACAATAGGTCAAAATGTTGTCACAATAAAATTTCTTAATTCCCTCTAAAACTCTTCGGCTCCCACCAAAACACTTGGTAAAAATTTGGGGTTTCTTTACACTCACAAATCAAACCATCGGACTGCCGAGCCTCACCCAAACACTCTCTACCTAATTCTCCCTCACTCTCGTCTCCGTACCCTCGCCGCTCGGACTGCCGAGCCACCACCGTCCTCCCCGCCACGGGTCCAACAGTCCTCCGACAACCTCTTTCTCCCTCACTCCCTTCCTCACTCTCCCTCACACTCCGTCGGCCTTGCCTTCTGCCACCGACACCACCACCTCCAACAACACAGCCACCGCGGCCATCCTCGGACTCCTTTCCTCCCTCAGCCGCTTGGCACACCCCTGACGGTATAGCTTCCACTCTTTATTTATTTAGCACTTTTTATTTTTGTTTTTTCATACAATATTTGTCTTGGGTTTTTGGTTTTTCAATGATGAGGTTATTCGACAATGAATTGGGCCACAATAGATTTTATTGGTAAGCTCATATAAATATTCAAATCCTGCAATATGTGTTTAGTTGTTTGCTGTTGTATCTATGATGTTACTAAATTGGACCCAATTTGAATTTTTGGGTTTCTTTGACTGTAGATTAAAATTTGCACGGTTCTACATATTTGTTTTTATTGCATTCCACATGTTCGATGAAATCCCTCTTAGACTTGATATGTGATGTTTGGGTTTGATTTTTCCCGCCCCATACCTGATTGTCCACATTGTATCTGTTTGTGCTTGGAGCTAAACTGACTCTTCAAGGCTATCTTCTTATGTTTTTGTTGAGTCTAGAGTTTAGCTATGCGTGTCACTCTGTTTGGAGTTTGGAATAAACCTGAGTCTTTTGGAATTCTGTTAAACTTGTGCTGCATTGCTACTGGTCTCAGCTGGTTGTTTTGTTTTGTTCATGAGGTTCTTTTTTGTGTCAATTAAAAGAGAATTCGCAGTGGAACAATATAAGCAATAGTTGTGCAATAAAAGACAATTTCCAAAATTTGGTTGTTTGTTTCACTTATTTTTCTGTGCCTCACAATATTGTTAAAGAGTCATGTTGGGCTTACTTGTGGATTTGTACGGCATGAGCGGCTGGTAATTAAAGCTAAAAACTTGAGTGACATTGTTGAGATTTGGATGCTGAACAACAAGGTTCCACTGTGTGTAGTTAAGTCCGTACTTGAAGTTGGTGATGCTCATCTTCACACGCCAATACGAAACATAGTTTAGCTTCACATGCCAATGCACCCTTATTGGGCACATGTGCTGTGTGCACTGTAGTAATGGCCCATTGGTTGTTGTGTTTGCTCCCACAATGTTTTGTTTTCATCGTTAATGCTCTTTCTGAACAATATTAAATAAAACCTGGGATTTTTGCTTTTAAAATTTAATTATCCATTTGGTTGAGTTTGTGAAGCTTTTGTCTGTATATTTTAAGGTCTTTGTGGTTGTTTCTTTATATTTATGGGAGCAGAAATTGTATTCTGTGTATTTGATTGTTAGACTCTTGATTGGAATTATTTAGTTGGCCATATTAAAAATGGACTCTTTCATGCTGCATTTTGCACTTTGGTAATTTTGTTACTAAACTTTGAAGGTTCTTCCTACTAGAGCATTCCTAAATATCATAGACAGGACGTAAGAACTAATAAGTTTAGAAGAGGCCAAAACTTTTTGAGAAGCATATGTTTATTTCTATGCAAGAGTGTCTCCTCATGTGCATTGCTGAAAGCTTTCCTTATTTTCATATACATTCAATCTATTATGAACACCCAACAAGTGTGTGCGGTCGTGTTTCAGTGCATTTGTCTCTACACATACTTTAGAGCTTAGTATAATGCAATGGCAATAATTGTCAGGAGCTCCCAGGATTGTACTATTGATTCATCAAACTCATTCTGAGCATGAAGTCTTCATTTTGACTTTTCCCTTTAGCATTTAACCAACCTTTTATTCCTTAGAATTTATCCTATTAATTATCTAGTGTGAAACAAAGGGACTAATGTTCAAATACTTAAAAAGAGTTCCAACTTGCTGATTAGCAAAAGATAAATAAATAGTCATGGCTTTCATTGCTCACTTTTCTTGACCATAAATTATATTATACAAGCAAACGTTGGATACTCACTTTTCATGGCTTCCATTGCTCAGTTTTGCATAGTCTGTCTTTATGTTTTGTTAAGATGTCATAGATTTGTGTAATTTGTGTGATTGATTGTATGGTCCCCGGTTGTACCCATATACTTGGGCGATTCTCTTTTTTGATATCAATAAGAATTGCATTACTTGTCACAAAAAGTTGGATTTTATACTGTGTTGCTGTGAAATGTCAAGTCATTAATCATTATAACACGTAAAGAGTTCTGCATCATTAACCCAATTCAGAAATTCTCTCCTTTTTCTCGCTTTATATCAACTTTCAAGTAAGTGTCCTCAATTAAAAAATGGTTGTAGTCTAAAATTGCCCCACTTATTGTGTATTAAAGTGGTGCAACCTCATCATAAAGATGTGATGCCCTTCATTGTTGATTTCTCCCATTCTTAATTTTTTTTTCTTGCTCTACCGATTTTAGGAGAAGGGGAAAAAAGGGTTTATAAAAAAAAGAGGGAAAAAGGACAAACTTATAGTATTTGTAATGCATTTTTCTTTATAAAAACTTAATTCATGTAGCTGTTGAATGGATATTTGCTTATATGACATTACAGGTGACTCAGAGAAGTTAGTTAAGGTGTTATTTGACAGATTGATGCTATCATTAGTCAATGTGGTGGCGAAGGACGTAGTGAGCATGAAGCAAGTAGGCGTTTGAAAACTGAGCTACTCATACAGGTGACGTTTGTTTCTTAGAGGTGCACGGCCTTATGTGTAACTGTGGAGTGTGGACACATTATTTTCTAGGACACATTATTGATAGTGCACTTAACATAGTGGATATAATTTAATATTTTTAATTCACTTAAGAAAGAAGTTCATATTCTTACTTATAATAATCATAATAATTTAGATTTGCTTTCTTTACAATGATGTGTAATCTAATTAGAATTTTTTTCTTAAATATTATAACATGTAGAAATAATTCTTTATCAAATTTTTAAAAATGAATTTATAGAGTGTATGTGTGTCGCGTGGGACATTGGCTAGTAATAAGAATAATTAGATTTTTTTTTCTCATTTAAATCCCAAACATGATTACTTCATTTACTTTCAAACATTTAAACAAGAGGGAGTTAAATATTTAATTTTTTTTATATATGTTTAATCCTTCATAAACTTCCAAGGGTTAAGAGTCTTGAGACTCCACTCATACGCCAGCTGTCTTTTTCTCATAGAATGCTAAGCACTATCAGTGCTGACTAAGGAGAGCGACTCAGTGCACTAAGAAAAAGTGTCCACAATGATATTAAATTCTCTATATGAAGTTAACATTAGTTAAGTTTGGTATTATTCTTCAAATTAAGTATTTAATATTGTATCAAATTAACCTTGATTTGATTAGTATTAAATAATTTTATTTAATTAATATTTACATATAAAAATGCTTCACATGAATTTTTCGTCTTAAGCCCCAAATTATGTTGGGCCACCTCTGCGCCCCTATACCTATCCCCTAAGGAAAAACTTTTACTCCCTTGACCAAAAAATCCAATATACATCCTTTAAAATTTTGTTTAAAATCCATTTTTTTTACCTTGATTTTTGAAAAATCTCTTTTAACGACAAGATACTAGCAGGCATCCCATGGATCACACATAAGAGTGACCGCCGCTTGATCACTACCGCCTCTTCATTGCCACTCGATCACTACCGCCTCTTCACTGCTGCCTCTTGAAGATTAACATTTATTCTTCTTCTTCTTCTTCGTCGTTGGCAGTGGTGGAAGGAGACTCCTCCTCCGTGAGTTTATTGGAGCGTTGCTTGGTAGTGCCACCGGCTGTTTCTTCTTCTTCTATGCTGAGTCCGGTTATGAAAGGGCAGTACTGTGCGTTTGGTGCAATTACCTTGGAGAAAGGCAAGCTCGATATGTCCTAGAAGCAATCCCAGTCTAGCCCCGAGGTACTATAGGGTGTTGAGCATGAGTTTGAAGACTCATCATGGTTACATGAGTTATGTTCTCAATATGAACGTCAAATGGAAGAGTGAGTCTTTGTATCTTTACCACTGTTGAACTAATACTAATATAGTGCTTTCATATGTTCTCTTTGCTAAAGGTTCAGTCCTTGGTATGAATAAACTCAAAACTTCATTAGTTTAGTAGTTTTAGTTTTGTTCTAACTCAAATGGCGCATTGGCACCTCTTATAACTTGTAAGGACAAAATAAAGAGTGAAGTCATGGGTTCAATACCTGCCATCCCGCCAAATGTGCATGTTACTTAAAAAGTTTCTATTTCATGTAATATAATTTGTTGTTATGACTAGATTTGGTCTAGATGCTAACAGACTCTATATACCTGTAGGGAAAAGAGGTTGACACTAAATTTTATTATTGAAAATTTAACTCTTCCATTAAGAATCTATGTACAGAGAGGAGCGTGGATGCATACTGTATTTCACATTTCTGATTGCCTTGAAGGAAAACAAGTTATATCTCTTGAGCATCTTTTGTTAGAGTCATGTATATCCCTAGCTAAGTATCAAATATGTCTAACAGAATATGCTTTTTTTAGCATTTTGTTTGAGGTATATATATGCGTATTATATCTCCTTCCCATACCATTATCTAGAATTTTTATGGTAGGGTATCATGGAGACTAAAGGTGATAAACTAGGCAATTGAAATAAAAGTAGTTTTTATATACTAATTTATGCATTTACTCCATTGGCATATCTAAATGAACTATTACTTTAACATTAATGCAACATTTGGTGAGATGAAAGGCTAAATGGAAAGAATCTCAACAAATGCACTATATATATATATATATATATATATATATATATATGGGATAATTACAGCAAACCCACCTGAGGTTTGGCCCGTTTGCACTTTGCCTACCCGTGGTTCAAAACTTATCACTTTGCCCACCTGAACTTCAATCTGTTACCCATCCGTTACCCACCTCACCCTCAGACGTTAGAAAAACACCCTTTTATTAAAAATAGAACATAACACGGATCAAACACGAACCATCAAATCTTTTCCTCACAAACACAAGAACACAACATTTGTAAATATAGTTCAAAATTTTCAGTTACACACATCCAAAACCAATTAAATCCTCTGAATCCATACCAAAATCCCTCACATTTTTCAAACCCAAACTGTAATAAAAAATGTTTTAGAACCCAATCATAGATTAAACAGAAAATAGAAACAAACCAAAGAGAGAAAAACAGCACCATTGTTCATCTTGCCGATGGTGGTGTTTGAGTGCTTCAACCTAAAGTTTGATGGTGGCTTGTACGGCGGCTTGGCTGTCGTGGCGGTGGCTCATAGTGGTGCTAACGGCGACTATGGAGGTCAACCACCATTAGCAACCAAAATCAAATAAAACCCACAACCAAAAAGAAAAAAAAATAAAATTGAAACCCACGAAGCGTTGCCACCCACTCCACCACCACCACTATTAGAACCCATAACTCAGCACCACCACCACGCCCACAATCCATAACCACCACAAGCCACAACCCATAACCCCACCATAATCAAATCATTATCAAACCCACAACCCAAAAGCAAAAAAAGAAAAGAAAAAAATAAAACCACTGCCGGCTGAGACGAAGGCCGAGATCGAGCTCCCTTTTGGCTGAGACGGAGGCCGAGATCGAGCTCCATTCTCTCTAAACCACCGCCAGCCCTCTTCCTGGATCTGCTCCAAATTGCCGAGACGAAGGCCGAGATCGAGTTCCATTCTCTCTAAACCACCATCGGCCCTCTTCCTGGATCTACTCCAAACTGCCGAGACGAAGGCTGAGACCGAGACAGATGCGAGAACGAAGGAAATCAGATGAACCCACAACCAAAACCACAAAAATCAGATGAACCCACAACCAAAACCACAAAAAAAAAATGAAACCCATGAAGCAAGAATGAAGGAAAATGAAACCCATCGCTGTGCTTTGGTCAAGGAAGCTTTTCTGGGAACGAAGGGCTATGTGGGTCGAGTCCTTTGCCTGCTTGTTCGTTCACCAATACATCTCTAGTGACTGCATTGGCTCAGACGGTGCCATCGAACCCGAGCTCGTTACCAGAAGCGCCTGTAATGAGTGAAGCAAAAGGAACATTGTCTTCAAAGAAAGGGTTAAGTACTGGTGTGATAGTTGGCCTGTTGTGATAGTTGGCCTGTTGTGAAATTGTTGATATTGTTATGGATTAAAAATGATTTCATTGAGTCATTTGATTGGTGTGTTGTTCCTCCACTTTGTTCTCATTGAAGTTCATGAGGAATGAAAAACCCTAGCTTTTTGATTCTTGTTATATTTGTTTTAGCCTAAAAATGTGTTTTTCTAACGGCAAACGGAGAGGTGGGTTACGGAAGGCTAACAGAACTAACTTCAGGTGGGCAAAGTGATAAGTTTTGAACCACGGGTAGGCAAAGTGCAAACGGGCCAAACCTCAGGTGGGTTTGCTGTAATTATCCCTATATATATATATATATATATATTTTGTAGGTAGATCTTGTCTATGTGAGTGTCTGTGAGAGAGTGATTTATGTGAAAGGTATCAAGACCCTTTATATCCACTCTTATCCAAACCCCAGATGTTAGATCCACAGTTCAGGTACCAAGAACCCTGAAATGGTCTGAAGTCACATTCCCGACCCATTGGACGATAGAAAATGAAAACTATCCTCTACAGGTCCAGAACCCAGTTAGGAATCCAGATTTAGATTTTGTCCAGCAGTTAGCCGATGGAACGGTTAGACTAAGCTTTGACCAATCTAGGTTTAGATCACCCTTAGCTGATGAACCTAGATCTTCGGTAGATCTGTACCAGGAGCCAAGGTCTAGATCCGTAGATCTTCGCCAACCATTTAAGCAGCCAACTATCCTCCTAAAAGATAGACCTGCATCCCAGTGTAGTTCGTCTAGAACACGAGCTCCCTTCCCCACATCTAGAAAAAACTTAGGTCCTTTGTTCCAAGGTGTTAAAGACCACTCCCAGGTTAGTACCCCTTGTTACACAGCCAAACAAGACTCAGTTGCTGATCAAGAAGAAGACAGCACTAGTCAGGACAGTCTTAAACCTCCCTCACCATCAGGAACTGATATGAGAAATCCTGTTCATCCAGATGATGAATATGACTATCAGCTCATGGTGTTGACTAAAGAGTTCACCCCTGAAACACACATTGTCCTGGCAAACATGGGCTTTTGAGATTTTGAATTCAATCTGCATATTACCCCCATTTGGTATCAGAGCCATTTTGAGCTCGATCGTAAGTGTTTGTAAGTTACTGTAATTATTTTGAAAGTTAATCAAGTTGGCCGGTTCAACCGCCATAGTTATCCATTATTTTGTGCATTACTTTGAAGTATGTTATCTCTAACAAACATTATTTTGTTTTACATCTATTTTCTGATTGCACTTCCACTCCCATATGTTGCATTCTTCTTCTACTACTTCATCTTAGTCAGTGTTTACTGTTCTTTCTTTTGGTGGTAGGCTGAGCCTCCCGTTCATTCAAACTGTTTATTATCTTGTGTTTATCTGTTTAAGCTAATCCTTTGCTTCCCAGATCATCTTCTTTTTCCTATCTTTGTTTTTAGCCCAAATTTGTTGCAGATGTGTACTAAGCCAAGTTCTGTGAGGAAATGTTATCCAGTAAATCTAGGTGTAATTCCGGTTTTATGTTCGTCTGCTACCCAGTAAGTCTAGAGTACCGAGGTTGAGTGTGAACCAGGAGATCCCCAGTTAGCCGTTAGCCAGAGAGGGCGTTGAGGCGTTTTGAGGGAAAGGGGTTCGTATACACTCAGTAATAGGGAATAGCGGCCGTCAGTAGTAGCAGGAAACATAGAAGGTGTCCGAGCGGTTGTAAGTTGGTAACATATCATAGAAGGCATCCATACACACCCTGTTTCAGATCTAAGGTTAGATCCAGAAATTGGAGGATAGAAGTAGTCTAGGTTGTAATTGATTTCTTAGGCTTTTAATCCAAGATGATGAATAGGATGTTTAGAAGGAGTGACTCATCCACTAGCATTAGATCCAGCAGTACTTCACTCCCTGAGATTCCAGCAGAAGATGGAACCATCAATAGTGAGTCGTACCAGCTTTCAGATCTAGATCAGAAGTTAGGAGATTGGAACATACCCAAAGTTCCCACAGCCCAGGTCTATAAGTCTTCGTCATGGTCCTTGAAAAAGTCTTTCAGAACGGACTACCATGTTAGGACTATAGAACAAATATACAGCATCAACAAGGAGTATGAAACATGCTACTTGTTATCCCCTGCAGCCATGAAAGCTCACAGGGAAAAAGATCATAAATTCCTCCACATAGGACTTGTCCAAGTCGGAGTAAAACCATTGATCAGAGAAGGGTTGAACAACTCAATCCTTATGGCCCTTAGAGACACCCGTCATCTTAGATTTAATGACAGTATTCTAGGAACCATTGAATCCAGTTTGAGTAACGGTCCAATTCATTTCGACTGTTTCCCAAACCTCACAGTTGCACTTGACGACCCTCATATTCTGAAGGTCCTCACTCTCAACATCAGAACCCATGGAACCTTCGTGTTACATGGCACCAAACAGCTTGCTCTTATATACCGAGTGTATTATAAGTGCATGAGGACAAACATGTCCATCCAAGCAGTTGATAAGAGAAAGGCAGGAGAAACCACTCTTATCCAAACCCCAGATGTTAGATCCACAGTTCAGGTACCAAGAACCCTGAAATGGTCTGAAGTCACATTCCCGACCCATTGGACGATAGAAAATGAAAACTATCCTCTACAGGTCCAGAACCCAGTTAGGAATCCAGATTTAGATTTTGTCCAGCAGTTAGCCGATGGAACGGTTAGACTAAGCTTTGACCAATCTAGGTTTAGATCACCCTTAGCTGATGAACCCAGATCTTCGGTAGATCTGTACCAGGAGCCAAGGTCTAGATCCGTAGATCTTCGCCAACCATTTAAGCAGCCAACTATCCTCCTAAAAGATAGACCTGCATCCCAGTGTAGTTCGTCTAGAACACGAGCTCCCTTCCCCACATCTAGAAAAAACTTAGGTCCTTTGTTCCAAGGTGTTAAAGACCACTCCCAGGTTAGTACCCCTTGTTACACAGCCAAACAAGACTCAGTTGCTGATCAAGAAGAAGACAGCACTAGTCAGGACAGTCTTAAACCTCCCTCACCATCAGGAACTGATATGAGAAATCCTGTTCATCCAGATGATGAATATGACTATCAGCTCATGGTGTTGACTAAAGAGTTCACCCCTGATATGGTCGCTCTTGAAAAGGAATTTAATTCTGAACAGAACAGAGTTAAAAGAGAAGCCTATAGAGCCAACCATACCCTGGAACAAAAAGTTGAAGTTTTGGAGAAATGGAAGATATTCATGAAAGAGGTAAAAGCTGATTATCCTTTCTTTGAGTACTTTGAGAAACATTTCAAATGGCATAAAAAGAATTGTGTCATTACCAAAACCAACTGGAAGTTACTCCCCAAGAAGGATGCACCAAACACTAGCAAACCAGAAATTGTTAGGTCTAGCCATCCTCCCCAAGAAGCCATACTCCTTAACCACCGTGGTGCTGATGTTATTGCCTCTCCTTTTAGGATTACAACCCCAGAAGAAAAAGTTGTAAAAAAGGTGGTAGAGCAAAACAACTATACCAACCGGTGCTTAGGAGTCATAGGGAAACAGCTTGATAGGATAGAAGGCCAGATAGACAATAAGGTTATCCTCCAACCAGGAAACCCCAGCAAACCTATCCAGCCCCTAGAAAAACCTTTAGTAAAGCTTCCCACAACTAGGCAAGCCAGTCTCAAACCTAAGGACCAAACAGCCATAGAAATTGTTACCCAAAAACTTGAGGAACTCGTGAAGAAAGAACCAGTTTCCCCTTCACCTGACCATACCTCAACCAATAGGGACAACCGGCTTGTCACCTTAGATGTACGTACAGCCTCTAGCAGTTCTAGCAGAACCTCCTCAGAAGATGAAAAGGAGATAGAACTTCTAGAAGACCAATTTCGAGGATTACAGGTAAATAGGCTTTACCAACCCAAGGTGAACCCAACCAGCCTCACCAAGAATTGGTATCCCAGACCTACACCACCTGACCTCCAATATGAGGAAAGGTCCATACAGTTTACAGTGTCCAGTGGAAAACTCTATGAATGGAACATAGATGGTTTATCCGAACAAGAAATCCTAAACAAAATCCAGCACATAACCATGGTAGCCAATAACTATCTAAATGATGGTATTCCAAATACTGAGGTTGTTGAGCTCGTTGTTTTAGGATTTACTGGAAAACTGTTACATTGGTGGAACAATTGCTTAACAGAAACTTCCAAGGAAGAAATTAAGCATGCTGTCCAAAAAGATGAGGATGAGAACCCTATCTTTGATGAAACCATAGGAAGAGGTGTTCCCGATGGAGTCAATACCCTGATCTACACGATCATGAAACACTTCATAGGTAAACCCAGCAATCTTCGCCAACCATTTAAGCAGCCAACTATCCTCCTAAAAGATAGACCTGCATCCCAGTGTAGTTCGTCTAGAACACGAGCTCCCTTCCCCACATCTAGAAAAAACTTAGGTCCTTTGTTCCAAGGTGTTAAAGACCACTCCCAGGTTAGTACCCCTTGTTACACAGCCAAACAAGACTCAGTTGCTGATCAAGAAGAAGACAGCACTAGTCAGGACAGTCTTAAACCTCCCTCACCATCAGGAACTGATATGAGAAATCCTGTTCATCCAGATGATGAATATGACTATCAGCTCATGGTGTTGACTAAAGAGTTCACCCCTGATATGGTCGCTCTTGAAAAGGAATTTAATTCTGAACAGAACAGAGTTAAAAGAGAAGCCTATAGAGCCAACCATACCCTGGAACAAAAAGTTGAAGTTTTGGAGAAATGGAAGATATTCATGAAAGAGGTAAAAGCTGATTATCCTTTCTTTGAGTACTTTGAGACGAACATAAAACCGGAATTACACCTAGATTTACTGGATAACATTTCCTCACAGAACTTGGCTTAGTACACATCTGCAACAAATTTGGGCTAAAAACAAAGATAGGAAAAAGAAGATGATCTGGGAAGCAAAGGATTAGCTTAAACAGATAAACACAAGATAATAAACAGTTTGAATGAACGGGAGGCTCAGCCTACCACCAAAAGAAAGAACAGTAAACACTGACTAAGATGAAGTAGTAGAAGAAGAATGCAACATATGGGAGTGGAAGTGCAATCAGAAAATAGATGTAAAACAAAATAATGTTTGTTAGAGATAACATACTTCAAAGTAATGCACAAAATAATGGATAACTATGGCGGTTGAACCGGCCAATCTGCATATTGCCTCCACTTGCAGAAGTTAACCTTTCCTTGGTTTTCTGGAAGTATTTTGAGGGAATTAATCCTTCTTGGATGCAGTTGAGATCAGCACCTGAATCTATCAAGGCAACTACCTCAATTTCAAAATCTTTGCTAATGACAATCCTGACTTTGGAATGCCATTTCTGGAAATTAATCCGACTGATGGTTCGCAAGAACGATCCAGTTGATGGTTCTGGCTCTACATCTGCAGTAGGATTAATGGTTTCATCAACTTCTTCATCAGAAGGGTTCTGTAATGAGATTCTGTCCTCATTGCCTTGATGAGAAGTATTTTCTAAATCTTTGACTCTAAGGTCCATGAGACCATGATCAACCCTAAGGATGACTAATTCCTGCTTTAGGTTTCTCATCTCTGATTTGGTATCCTTGATCTCTTTCTGGAGATCTTGGACTGTGACTTCTTTCTTGGATTTGGTAAACCTATTGTAGATTTTCTCCAAATCGACTTTGGGTTCCTGAAACCTAGGTTTGGATGTACTGGCTTCCTTGACTAGGGTTTTGTGGAACTCACTAAGTCTTTGAGCTTTCTCTTCTGGGTCCTTGATTTGTTCTATGAGATCTAGGAGCAGCTCTTCTTGTTTAGAAAGAACACGGATAGCCTTGTTTCTACAACAACTATCTTGACAGGCTAGGATCTCATCTGTGTTACTTTGACTCTAAGGTCCATGAGACCATGATCAACCCTAAGGATGACTAATTCCTGCTTTAGGTTTCTCATCTCTGATTTGGTATCCTTGATCTCTTTCTGGAGATCTTGGACTGTGACTTCTTTCTTGGATTTGGTAAACCTATTGTAGATTTTCTCCAAATCGACTTTGGGTTCCTGAAACCTAGGTTTGGATGTACTGATACCAAATGGGGGTAAGCTACAAACAAAGGGTGCCGTTCTGACGGCACTGGGGGCGGAAGCATAAATAGGTTACAGATGTAGTTCTAGTACAAGTGTAAACTAGGGGAGAGGAGGAGAGAGCCATTTGTGTTTACAAAGTATTTGGATTACAATGTAGAACTAAGCCTTCTCTGGAGGTAGTCTGGAGTGATCCTGCGAACTAAGCCTTTGATAGCTAATAGTTCAAACTAAGCCTGCTGAAGACTGAGGCCAAGGGTGCCTTATATAGCTGGAGGGAGCCTTGGATCAGATCAGGAGACAGCTGGAAAAGCAGACGAAAATCACGGAAGGTGAATTGCTTTTACTGAGGTGAATATCTTTTCCACCGAAAGCAATAGTAACTTCAATGATTCTGTCGGGGCACTGTTAGAGTGAACAGTATCTGGTCACTGTTTGTGAACAGTGTCTTGTCCCCTTGCTTTTTTGAATAGTGAATCTGCATAGTGTTCTGGACTGTGCAGTGAATAGTAGCTTGCTTGCAACTCTGCTGGTGCGGGTACTGTTCTGAATAGTAACCGTCTTTGCAAAGGTGGTTCTTGAGCTTTCAGGGGCTTCTGGAGCCGTTCTGGAGCATCCGGAAGCGTTTTCTGGAAATGACTTAGTCGCTGTCCAAATTATAACCATCATAAGGATCTTGGGCATCCTGGAATGGGTCAAAAGGGACACGACTGCAAGAAGCTTCTGAAGAGGCAGGAGAGTTCTTTTCTTCTGACTCTAAATGTTCTGATTGGAGAAGCAATTGCTGGGCGAGATCTTTGAGTTCTCTGCTAGATTTTCCGGCAAATTGAGCGGATTCTAGGCTGGACTGTGATCTGGTGTGATGAGCAATAGTTCTCTGGACTGGAAGAGGAAAGTCGTTGTAAATCCTGGAGATAGCATCAGCTGGTCTGAATTTGTCCCACCATTTTACAAAGAATTCCCTATCGAGTAGATTTCTGTTGATAGCATAATTCCACATGCTAATCCAGTGGATCTTGTATTGTACTGTCATATGCAAGATGGCTGGAAACTGGGAAGAATGCTTGTCAGCCTGGAATTTGGAACTGAAATATCTTAGTGCGTCCTGTAGAGGTTCTGGGAAGTTTTGTGGAATTGATCCGAACATTTCCCACCACTTGAGGAACCACGAAGGTATTTGTCCTTTGAATTTCCTGTCAAACTGAATAAACCATGAGTGGTCATAGTTGTCATTCTGGAAGAATAATTCCTTTTCAAAGGCATCCATATAATCATAATAGTTGTACAAGGGTTCTGATCCCTTGAGTATTGTAAGGGTTCTGAGCGAAGAGGGATGTCCC
Source organism: Quercus tomentella (assembly GCA_028535165.1). Classification (NCBI taxonomy): domain Eukaryota; kingdom Viridiplantae; phylum Streptophyta; class Magnoliopsida; order Fagales; family Fagaceae; genus Quercus; species Quercus tomentella. The sequence goes on along the minus strand of JAPQVY010000068.1, from coordinate 36,144,502 downwards.
CATTCTTTGCAGCTTACAAAATTCTGAATTATGAATTTATGGAATAGGACTTTAGAGGGATTATTTCTTTCTCTGATGTCTTCTATTCTGGCAGACTTTTCTTGGATGAGAATGCCTTTATAGAATTTGATGTTCTTCTCTGGGCTTTTGGGAAGGAAATGCCATTCATGGGGCAATACTTCCATTGCTAAGGCTAGAGGATCTGTTATGTGGGCCAAGTGTGGCTCAATATAAGAGATATGCTGAACAAAGGATTTCTTGATATAAGGGGCTCTTCCTGTTCTTGGAGGAAGGGTGAAAGAAGGTTGCCTGGGCAAAATTGGGCCGAGGGGATCTTCAACTGTGTATGGAGAAATTTCCTTAGGAGGGGGTGAGGCTAAGGCAGAACTATAACTGTGTTGTCCTTGGGGCCTTTGGTAATTTGGTTTTGGGATTGTGGAAACCAAATAACGATTAGCAACAACAGAAGGAGACACAGGTAAGGTCTTTGGAGAGGCAGAGAAAGGTACCAGAGGGCCAGGGTTTTGTGCCTGACTGGTATTCCTAGTGGTTGGTTTAGGCAACTTAGGAGGTTGGGGCTGTACGGGCTTCTTCCCGGACATGTTGGACTGGATTTTGCAAAAATTCACGGGTTAGGAAGTCAGGTATACTGTTCTGAGTTCCTGCAATGAATTCTATGTCAAAATCAAAGACTGAAAGGATGGCTTGCCATCGTGCAAAAATCTGTTTTGATGCAATGTTTTGAACATCTTTTTCTAAAACATGTTTTGCAGATTTACAATCAATCCTTATCAAAAATTTTTGATTCAAAAGATCACTTTGAAATTTTGAAATGCATAGTACTATAGATAAAATCTCTTTTTTAATAGTACTATAATTGAGTTGAGTGGGAGTCCAAATTCCTGAATGAAAACAAACAATTTGTTCAGGGGAAGTGGGACTAACATGCTGGAGGAGAATGCCACCATAACCAATGTTAGAGGCATCTGTCTGAACGACCTTGAAGGAATTTTCTGAGGGGATTCCTAGACAAGGGAGTGTCTTGACATATTTCTTGACCTGTTGGACAACCAGAGTATGGGTGGGTGTCCAAGGAGGAGGACTGGTTCGAAGTCTATCAAAGAGAGGCTTGCACTGTTGCCTAAGATTTTGATAGAAATCAGAAATGTAATTGAGGGATCCTAAGAACCTTTGAAGTTGGGTCTTATCAAGGATCTCATCTGGAAACTTTTCTGCAAATAGGATGGCTCTATCAATTGGTTTAATGACTGCATGTTTTATGTCAAAACCTAAGAACCTAACATTGGTTTGGAAAAGCTTAATCTTTGGGGCCGAGACAACAAGACCATTTCTTTTTATGGTTTGGAAGAATGTTCTGAGATGCTTCCAATGTTTGTCTAAGGACTCTGAGAAGATGAGTACATCATCAATGTACACAATGATATGACTGGAGAATGGATTGAAAATCTCATTCATGATGTTTTGGAATTCAGAAGGTGCATTCTTAAGGCCAAAGGGCATTACATTCCATTCGTAATGACCAAAGGGTGTGGTGAAGGCTGTCTTATATCTATCAGGCTCACTGATTTGTATCTGCCAAAAACCACTCTTCATGTCAAACTTGCTGAAAACCACTGCTTTACTGAGCCGGTTAACTAAGTCTCTTTTGTTGGGGATAGGATACCTAATCCACTCTAAGACTTTGTTAAGGGGCTTGTAATTGATGACAAGTCTAGGGACACCTCTCTCAATCTCAGCGTTTTTCTGAACATAAAAGGCTGGACAGGACCATGGTGACCTAGAGTTTCTGATGATTCCCTTTCTTAGAAGATCCTCTATCTCTGCTTTGCAAGTATCCATAAGTTCTTGACTCATTTGGATAGGTCTGGCTTTGGTAGGGATGTTCTTTTCCTGGAAATCTTTGACATAAGGAAGTGCAACTTCATGCTTTTTCCTATGCCAAAATGCTGTGGGGAGATCAGAGCAGACTTCTTGTTTGAGTTCTTCTTCAAACTTTCTAATCTCTGATTGGTAGCTTTTGCAAGCTAATTGCTTATCAACCCTCTTGTAACTTAGTTCATTACTAAGGTACTCAATGTGTTGGGTTTTGGCTTGGATAAGGTTAAGGGTCTTGGAGATGGAAACCTCTTGGAGACTATTGATGTTTTTAGGTTCTGGGCTCCTAAGAAACTTAAACTTGACTGGTTGGCCAAAAGGGTGGGTAGTGATTCCTTCACTATCCGTGGTGAAAGGATATAACAGACACATGAACGGGTTTCCTAAGATGACCCTATCTGTCATATTTTTGACAAGAACAAAGGTGGTTTTAAAACACGCATTGTCCTGGCAAACATGTGTTTTTGGGACTTTGAAATCAATCTGCATTTTCCCACCACTTGCGGAGGTTAACCTTTTTTTGGTTTTCCGGAAGTATTTAGAAGGAATGAGTCCTTCTTGAATGCAGTTGAGATCAGCGCCTGAGTCAATTAAGGCAATTCCCTCAAATTCAAAATCCTTGCTTATGACAATCCTGACTTTGGAATGCCATTTCTGGAAGTTAATCCGACTGATGGTTTGTAAGAACGATTCTTTTGGTGGTTCTGGTACCATGTCTGCAGTAGGATTAATGGTTTCATCAACTTCTTCATCAGAAGGGTTCTGTAATGAGATTCTGTCCTCATTGCCTTGATGAGAAGTGTTTCCTGAAGGTTTGACTTTAAGGTTCATGAGACCATGATCAACCCTAAGGATGACTAAATCTTGCTTAAGGTTAATTACTTCAGTTTTGGTGTCCTTAATCTCTTTCTGGAGATCTTGGATAGTAATCTCATTCTTAGATTTGGTAAACCTATTGTAGATTTTTTCCAAATCAACTTTTGGTTCCTGTAACCTAGGTTTGGATGTACTGGTTTCCTTAACTAGGGTTCTATGGAACTTACTAAGTTTCTGAGATTTCTCATCTGGATCCTTGATCTGTTCTATGAGATCTAGGAGCAATTCTTCTTGTTGAGAAAGAACCTTGATAGTGTTGTTCCTGCAACAGCTATCTTGGCATGGTATGACATCATCTGGGCTACTAGAGGTGTCGGATGAAATTCTAGGAGAAGATGACTCTTGGTAGATCTGGCAAATTTCTCTGTCGATAGAACTATTGGGAGACTCATTTTCAGGATGGTCGAGTTCTAAGACTTTGGAGATATCTTCAGATACTAAGGAATGGGTAGGGGAGATGCCTGGACATTCCTTCTTGAAATGTCCTTTCTTTTTGCACTTAAAGCATTTTCCTTTTGCTTTAGGCTTGAGGCATTCATTGGTGCTCGGGTTGGGGTTTCCTTTCTTATAGAAGTTATTGTTGATGATTCCTCTCTTCAACAATTTCTGTCTTCTATATTCTCTGGAAACTATCCTCTCCCTATGGAAGTCCTTGTATGCTGGGTTTCCCCTGTATTTGGATTTCCATATCCTAGGAGGAAGTGGAGGTGAATCACCGAGCTGATCGTCTAGGGGTTCTATCTCCTTTTCGCTTCCTGAGGAGGGTTCATTAGAACTGCTAGAGGACAGGTGGGCTTCTAAGACATTGATATGTGGTGAAGGAGGTTTCTCTACTTCTTGCGTAGGTTCCTTAGCACATGTGGGTTGGCTAGGTTTCTTTGGAAGTTTGGCTATGACATAGTTCTTTTTATGCCATTTGAAATGTTTCTCAAAGTATTCAAAGAAAGGATAATCAGCTTTTACCTCTTTCATGAATAGCTTCCATTTCTCCAAAACTTCTACCTTTTGTTCAAGAGTGTGGTTGGCTCTGTAGGCTTCTCTTTTAACTCTGTTCTGTTCAGAATTAAATTCCTTTTCGAGCATGTCCATATCAGTGGTGAACTCTTTAGTCAACACCATGAGCTGATAGTCATATTCATCATCTGGATGAACAGGATTTCTCATATCAGTTCCTGATGGTGAGGGAGGTTTAAGACTGTCCTGACTAGTGCTGTCTTCTTATTGATCAGCAACTGAGTCTTGTTTGGCTGTGTAACAAGGGGTACTAACCTGGGAGTGGTCTTTAACACCTTGGAACAAAGGACCTAAGTTTTTTCTAGATGTGGGGAAGGGAGCTCGTGTTCTAGACGAACTACACTGGGATGCAGGTCTATCTTTTAGGAGGATAGTTGGCTGCTTAAATGGTTGGCGAAGATCTACGGAACTAGACCTTGGCTCCTGGTACAGATCTACCGAAGATCTGGGTTCATCAGCTAAGGGTGATCTAAACCTAGATTGGTCAAAGCTTAGTCTAACCGTTCCATCGGCTAACTGCTGGACAAAATCTAAATCTGGATTCCTAACTGGGTTCTGGACCTGTAGAGGATAGTTTTCATTTTCTATCGTCCAATGGGTCGGGAATGTGACTTCAGACCATTTCAGGGTTCTTGGTACCTGAACTGTGGATCTAACATCTGGGGTTTGGATAAGAGTGGTTTCTCCTGCCTTTCTCTTATCAACTGCTTGGATGGACATGTTTGTCCTCATGCACTTATAATACACTCGGTATATAAGAGCAAGCTGTTTGGTGCCATGTAACACGAAGGTTCCATGGGTTCTGATGTTGAGAGTGAGGACCTTCAGAATATGAGGGTCGTCAAGTGCAACTGTGAGGTTTGGGAAACAGTCGAAATGAATTGGACCGTTACTCAAACTGGATTCAATGGTTCCTAGAAGACTGTCATTAAATCTAAGATGACGGGTGTCTCTAAGGGCCATAAGGATTGAGTTGTTCAACCCTTCTCTGATCAATGGTTTTACTCCGACTTGGACAAGTCCTATGTGGAGGAATTTATGATCTTTTTCCCTGTGAGCTTTCATGGCTGCAGGGGATAACAAGTAGCATGTTTCATACTCCTTGTTGATGCTGTATATTTGTTCTATAGTCCTAACATGGTAGTCCGTTCTGAAAGACTTTTTCAAGGACCATGACGAAGACTTATAGACCTGGGCTGTGGGAACTTTGGGTATGTTCCAATCTCTTAACTTCTGATCTAGATCTGAAAGCTGGTACGACTCACTATTGATGGTTCCATCTTCTGCTGGAATCTCAGGGAGTGAAGTACTGCTGGATCTAATGCTAGTGGATGAGTCACTCCTTCTAAACATCCTATTCATCATCTTGGATTAAAAGCCTAAGAAATCAATTACAACCTAGACTACTTCTATCCTCCAATTTCTGGATCTAACCTTAGATCTGAAACAGGGTGTGTATGGATGCCTTCTATGATATGTTACCAACTTACAACCGCTCGGACACCTTCTATGTTTCCTGCTACTACTGACGGCCGCTATTCCCTATTACTGAGTGTATACGAACCCCTTTCCCTCAAAACGCCTCAACGCCCTCTCTGGCTAACGGCTAACTGGGGATCTCCTGGTTCACACTCAACCTCGGTACTCTAGACTTATCTCTTAAGCTTTAATTTTTGTTTGTAGTTTTTAATTTTGCATTGTTTTATGCAAATGAATTATGAATAATTAACCATTGATTTCCTGTAATTAAATGTGTGCTTGTCATCTTATTATTTAATTAAATAAATTTGGAATAAGTTCTCAGGGAATGCATGGTATTTACAGTCATCGGTCCCGCAACTAGGGGGATTGAATGTTCAAATAGTGTATAAAACACTATGAACGTTTAGACCCCCAATTAACAAATTACCAATTCAAGCTTATTATCAAACAATTGATGTGCAGAATATGAACATAAGCATATAACAGAATTGATAAACAATCTAGACCAAATAAAGTCACATCCACATCAGAAATTAAATGGCAAAGATTAAGGGAAGAGAGATGCAAACACAAGGACAACACGGCGATGAGTTATCGAAGAGGAAACCGAAACCCTCGGCGTAAAACCTCTCCGCCGCCCTCCAAGCGGTAAATAATCCACTAAAGAATGTAATTGGGATACACGAACAGCAGAAGACCCTCCAAACCTAATCTACCCAATGTACCTAAGCCCTCCAAGCTCCTACTCCAACGAGGTTACGCCGAACCTATTTCTTCTTTAGCTTACCGGATTCCGCTATTGACCATAGCATCAACCAATGTGAATTGGTCCCTTCCTAACTGCTTCCCAAAGCACCAAAAAGCCTTCTCACAGATATGGGTATGGTGAGAAAAGGATCTGGCTAAAAACCTCTCAAGGATGTAACAATGGAAAGGAAGAGAGTAGAGGAATTTGAAGAGTCTCTATGTGAAGATTGTGGATGAGTCAATCTTGTTTTCCCCTAGGGTTTCTCTCTCAAAATTCTCTTTGGAAGCTCTCTACATTTCGTGGGTATAAGGGGTATTTATACTAGGGTGAGAGTGGAATGCGAAGAGTCAGTTTTTTCAAAACAGAGCTGGTTGGCGGCTTGGCCTCGCGACTTGACTGAGTTGCGAGTTCCAGCCGCGAGGTAACTGAATGGCTAGATTGGACTTTTTGTCCTGTAATGCTATAACTGGCATGACGGTTCAGCTTCTTTGCATGCTTGGCACGTGTGCAACTTCTGGCGGCTTGCAAGCCGCAAGCTACCCATGAGATCCAGTCGCGAGTCCCTGCTTCTTTGCACAAACTTGAGCATTTCTTCACACTCTCTCACACACTACCCTTACATGATTCCCACCTAAATACAGGGTTACTAATTGCTAAAATACAAGCAAATTTGGCACGGAATAAAGCCAACAAGATAGTTGATAAAATTCAACTTTACAGGGATGTACTTCAGTACGGAGTGATCTTCACAACCCATGTACCGGCTCAATATTTTCACTCCGTATTTGTTCAATATGTGCAATCGATTTGTTGGGGTTAGGAAGTGAAGGTTCTTGGGTGGGCTCAACCTGAACTACAGGTGGGGTCGGTCGACCAGGTGTGGGTACAAATATACTGCCGCCCTCATAGGCAGAGCTGCTGAACAATGGGGGAGACAGCAGGGTAAGTAGTGGGGATCGAGGGCCGGCTTGAGCATGGGATGTGTGTTCTTCACTATCGTCATGGCCAATGGAGTAGGATGGCCCAGCAGTAGCGTCAGACATCCATCGCGATGTCCTGGCACCACCCATGTACATGTCCCAATCACCCTCGCACTCCTCATCATCTGTACAAAAACAATTGTATTTATTTTCTGACATTTAAATTTAAGCATAAAAAAAATGAACTAAGGAACTGTAAATTTGTGTGGTGCAGGCAGTAGGGTGTAGATCACTCTGATTTCGGAGAAGACCCCTAAAACTTCCTTATTCTCTGTCCACAACACTCATGTTGCTAATCATTGCCACAGGTCAGTCTATCACTTTCTTAATGATTCATTACATGAGTTTTGTGGGGGTCTTATGTTGTTGCGTGGTAGGTAATCACTTTTGTAAAACTTTCATTTCTTTGAATAGGGTTGGGTTTTGAAACTGCATCTTCCAATTAATGGGTTTGGGCTAAAACAAGGGCTTTCATTTAATAAACAGATAGTTAGGACTTTGATGAATCTCTTTACATCATGATTTAATTGGTTATTGTTTTTAAGATTTTCATTTTCAAAATGTGTGCATGTTTGCCTGTATATCTAATAATGTTACTATTACACAAGTATCTTAATGGAAAAGAGTTTTTATGGTGTGTACATTCATATGAAGTTGTGTATAAATGTCCAACTTATTAATTTATTGGAAACATATTTGATTTTGCAAAAAGAACTGAATACTGATAGGAGAAATATATACAAGGCTTTATAAGAAACTTTGGAAATTTGATGTAGTGGGCAAAGAAAGTGTTTTTTCTTTTTTAAGTAATGGATCAAGATGACAGTAAGGGATTGAGTCAGTTTGATACAAGATAAGTGAGAATCGTATGAGTTTTGGTAATAGAGTGGTGTTTGAGTCAATGATTTTTAAGAAATCAGCAGAATGGGATATCATGTGTAATTGTGATGAAAATATACTTGATTATTATCATACGTCCTCTAAATAAATTACAACAAAAAGTATTAGAATTGGAAGTTAGTAAGAATTGGAAGTTACCTGACTCATCGTCATCCTCACAAGTGTGTATTGGCGCAGGTGTACACCCACAACCTCCACCGCATCCACGCCCTCAAGACCAACCACCTCGCCTGCCATAGCTTGTGGCTTGTGTGCTCATCTCACTTGCCGCACGCACGTTCTCCAATGACACTTGGCTCAACTCTTTGACCACATCTAGCGTATGCTTCAGGTGCTTGTACATATCGGAATCTGGATTGCATTGCAATAGTAATGACATATTGGACTCAACCTATGAAATCAGGGAGTCACGTTAGTAGGGTGGAATAGAATGCATGCAGTAACACACATATATTGTCAATCCATAAAAGAAGCATCCAATTGTTGCCTTACTAAGATTTCCCAATACTCCGACTCTCGTGTAATGTACCATTTGGTCATGCCACGATACCACTCCATGTAAGCAGCAAGGTACGTCGTGTCCCCATCCAATGTTGGTGCGTCGCAAAAAAGTTGCCCTCTATTGGCCCATCACTAAATATGGACAGCATGTTCTACCAACCAATCCTTCTCTAGTTTACCTTGGAGGGATATTTTGTGGAGTTTAGTTGACGTATCCACAAAATCCGGTGGTAGTTGCTTTATCCTAAACTAATGAAAGACACGTTCAGGATGATGCTCCTCTACCATCCAAAAATACATCAACGGCACAACGGTCCTCCATATATGTCGGCCGACAGTGCAATATGGGGGTAGCGAGTCCAACACATCCCTATATGGCTCTCAGACAACCTGAATAAATGGTCAACAAAAAAACAAATCAAATACGGACTTATTTGTGTCACTCCTCAATCTACGGAAATATGTACAAGACAATTGAAGAACCACTTCATCAACATTTTAAGTAAAATCAATAGAAATCCCAAGCCATTCTTGACCTATTTCCCTCTCTTATTGGATTTGAAATGGAATGCTAGATACAAAGTAAGATGCACCCAAAAGATTGTTGAACTAGCTAAAACTAGGGGAGAAATTTAAGGGATTTACATCTAAATGCGTGTGGAATCAAAACCACAAATGACAAGATTATTATTACTAATCGAGGTAGTTTATATTTTTTGGGCTCTGTCTATGAATTTTTCGTAACTAATTCCTTCTATATATATGGTCTAATCTACCAAATTTACATTATTAAGTATACACATGCAATATTTGACAACCCTACCAAGTGAAAAATGAAATTAGGGAGAATTATATCCTTATGACATAAAGCGATAGAATACTTGGTGTGCCTGTATCGAAGACAATGACGCATGATATGTAGCTAGCACATGTGTGGCATGCTCTGTTGTGCACTTTGGCCCCTTCCATCTAGTAAACATACAGTTTCGGACAATGCCCATTAGTTATTTACAAAAATCTGAAGCAAAAACTCTACTCTCAAAGAAGATTGAAACAGAAATTGAATGAGAAAAAGTGGTCTGATAGCACACAGAATTCTTGTAATTTACTGATCAGCCCAATACTTATGCTACTAATATTCACTTTCATCATTGTGCAAAGAAACTGATAAAGTTCATGTGCCATAGACCCTCACAACAAACTAATAGACAATGAAAATAAGGTGAACATGCATAACATTATCATTCTATTCCTGCACTGTTCATTTTTTTTACCAGTTTTCATGTTTTTAAATTTCCAGTGTTCTTTCTAAATCCTAAAATTGATGGAGAGGATTAATTTCATAGATCAAATTTACCAATTTTCTTTTTCAACGACAAGCATCTATGTGCTGGTGATATATTTAGTTAGTGTGTTTGGGTAAGGAATTTTTGGGCAGAATTTGGGCACATTGTGAAATTTTATATTTTCTAAGAAGTTGTTGCTATTGGGTGGGAGTTTCATGCAAAGGGGGTTTTTTGAAGGCTTTGTTTCCAATTTCCACCCAAAACTGCAACGGAATCAATTTGTAAGAGCTTTAGCCACTATTGGTAGCCACGGTCTTTGTGCCTTCCCTCGATGTCTTAGAAACATTTCTTGGACTGCCCTTGCATGAGCTTGCAAGTTCTCTCCTTGTCTATGTGATGGAGACATGAGCTTGTTGAAATCTCTCCATAATTTATTGAATGCTACTGACTACAGATAATGGAGTAACTATTTACTAATATTGCTCTACTTGTTTGTCCATACCCAGACTTTGATACCGAGTTTGTATTGTTAATTGTGATTTCTATCAAGTTATTTAAATAAAGATTTATATAAAAATTTATACTTAATTGTGTAAGCTTGGATTAGCTTAGATGGGATTATTTGATCAAGTTAAGGCTATTTATATTGGCTAGTTACAAAATTATGAATAGGTGAGAATAATTGTTTCAAAACATGCCTAAAAGCTTGCTTTGGAGGGAGGCGGCATTGGTTCCCCTCCAAAGTAAATCCACTGTCTTCCTGTGTGTGTGCTGCCATTATTTACTCTTTCCAACACAGTAGGTGGCTGAGGTGGCCATAACACTCTGTCTCTCTCTGTGTCCCAACTTTGTCTTTCTAAACATTCATGATTATGATAAACTAATTTATATCTTATTAATTTTATATAGCAGGTGTCAGTGATAAACTTCTTTCATAAACTCCAAGTTTTTTCTCTACATTTGCCTAATAAGGAAACTTCCCAATGGAGAATGCAAAGAAGAAAGAAATTGAAGAAACTGAATTATGCTTTTCACTAACACATGCTTAAACTGAATTACGAAAAAAAAAAGAAAAAAAGAAAAAAAAAAAGAACATACTAATTGGCGATGGGACCTCCCGCCACTGATGGTTGTGGCGGTCTCGTAATAAGGCATATCAGCGGGAACCTCAAATACGCCCACAGCTGCACCAACATCATTGCTCCTCCAATCTGCATTGCCTTCATCTCTGATGCCTTGCATAGTGCCTGTACAACCAGGCTAATGCTACATTACCCCAACTATACCCCTTCGTATCACTAATTGGGTTCAAGAATTGTAGAGGCATCACTGACACCCGATCTGCCGACTTGTCCATAAGCAGTATGGACCCCAACCACACCAGTATGTGATAGCAGGCATGTTGCTGCAGTACATCATCAGTAGCATCCGTAGCTAGGGGACCTCTAAACCATGCCTTAAGCCAGCTAACTCTTATCCTCGCCCCAGTAAGGATATACTTGTTTTCATGGGGATGCAGTATCAAGTCTGGAGGTCGATGACCTAGTAACTGAGCGCACAACGCACTCCAATCCAACTTCACCTTCCCAAACATGGGCAACCCATCAACGAGAATCCCTAGCATCACCTCAATATCTTGTAAAGTGATACCCATTTCTCCATGAGTTAAGTGGAACGTGTGTGTCTCTAGACGCCAACGCTCAACCAATGTTATGATCAATGTGTGATCGACTTCCAACTCTGGAATCTTGAATAATCCTTCCAAACCCACCTTAGTTATGTAACGGGCGATCCGTGGGTCTAGCCGACGCTGGGGTAACTCAAAAGATCGGTGTCGACATTTTAGCACGCTGGCACTACCTGCACATGAAAGAGCGTTGTGTTAGGATAGTGCACACGAAAGAACTATAAGAAAGAGGTAATAATAATATGCAAGAAACAGTAGGCTAAAGGTTGCTGGAGACCAGTAAACATTGCGAACTTTTTTCAATATGTTAGTTAGGATGTTAATTGGTTATTTACTCTAGCTCAATAGTAGATAAGATCAATTTTAGGTTGATTTTATGGCTGCACTCTGATGCAGCCTTTATAAATAGGCATTTAACCTTCTATTGTAGTCAGTAAATTTGAAGTTAATCAAATATGTAGCCTTCAGTGCTATTTGAGAGAACTAGGTATTTTTTGCATAGTTGCTATCCACCTATAAGCTTCTCTAATCAGCTTGCATCCTAATTAATCAACCAAGCCAAAATAGACACCCTACGTATCATTCATTTACTGAAGTTTGTTCGATAAACCATGAAAGACACAAAACATTTTGAATATTAAGAACTATACTTTTACTAGCATTAAGGCTAGTAGAAAGCTTCTCATTATATATATTTTTTTACTTACTAGAACAAATCATTGTTTAAGTTTAAGAGGACTAAAGAATAATACACATGAGATCAATCAATCCAAATTGGGATATTGTCCCATAAAATGGTTGTGGACACTTTATGCTCAATTAAACCTATGCAAAATTTTAATTTGGATTAAATAAAATTTTGCCCAAATCAAGGAGAAATGATACCATTTCCAACATCTATATACAAATAATCAAAGATACCATTTCCAAATGTCCAAAGTTCAGTACAACTATGTACCTCACCGGCGGTGGGCCTCCCCCACAATGCTATGGATCGATGAGCCGACTGCCACCTCAACTATCTAGCATCCTTGGGTCCAGGATCCACATTTGACAATGGCTGCATATTTGACACGCATGCAATCATGTTAATAAACCATTGATCTCAGGCAGACATTGAGAAAATGACACTTAACTATATTAGGCAAGCATAACATATTAGGCAAATTCAAAAAGACACAGTTCAAATTCATTGGAAAACAACCATCTTCAGTACCCTTAAATTCAACAAAATTATATCGCCTTAACGACCAACATACTTTGTAATTGCTCACAGTGTTGTGCAAACTCTTCATCCACATTTATTTCAAAAAGCCTACCACACTGACCACAAACCCTATCTTGTATGCCTCCAATTTAAGCACATAACTAAAATCAAATCCAATCTAATTTTATTCTACTCACAAACTAAATTCTAATTTTCCCTTCATAAAATTTAGCAGAAGCGCCAACCCACCAATATTGTTCATAGTGATTAGCTTCACGATAGGTGTGAATTATCTGTTTGTTGGGGAAGGTCCTCAATAGGCTTAAACCCTTTGAACCTGATTACTAAGTCTATAGCTTGGGTTTGGAAGACTGAACTTCCTCCAAATTTTTCTCTGGCTTTGCTTGCATAACAGTCTGCCCACTGTTGAAGTATTAGGTTCAAGAGGTTTAAACCTCAACCCCATATGCAATATGTGCCAAGGAGGTATGGAGTCCATTGATCACCTTCTTAGAGAGTGTGTAGTGGCCCAAAAATTCTGGCAGGATTAGAAATTCCCCTACTACCTAAGGGATTCTTTGACTTTTCAAGAAAAAATATTCCTTTTATAGTTAAAGCCAAGTGCTACTTTTACCTTATAATTTATCAAGTAAGCTAAGTTTGCTACAACCCTCTACCCAATGAAGTGGAAGATAGTGCAAAAGAAACTAATTACTTTACTCACTCGCTCAAAAGCAAATAGAAGAAAGGAAATCTCAAATCAAATGCCATGGAAATTACAATCATGTCAAAATCATTGAAAAAAAATTAAGCTTTTCATTTCATTCAAGATCTCAATATATAGTACCTCTGCCTGTTAGCTATAAGATCAACATGAGGTATGAAAGGATCAAAGGAAAGAGAAACAAAGATCAAAGATTCTCTCATCATTCACTTGATTAGGCCCATAATAAAATTGCACTCACTTCACATTAGGTGTATCACCAAGCCTGAGCTCAAGATCCAAGCCTTCCATGGTGCTATGGTTAAGCACTTCAATAACCTCTGATTGAAGATGGTATCTATCATCTGAAAATGGCTTGAGAAAAAAGACAGTGAAGAAACAGCAGTCCTGGGTTTCTTGCAACTAGCTGCCTCATCCCCACAAGACCCAGTTGGTCTATTTTGGCTAACAAAGGAATTCAGGCCCACAGACAAGTCAGTTTCAAAATAATAATCATCATCATAACCTAGACCGACAGAATCTTCTTGATCCCTTTGATTCTTTCCCACTTCAGTGTTTGATTCTGAGATACTTAAAAGTCCAACCCCCACAGGATTTGACCAAGATTGAGCACACTAGAACACGAAAAAGCAAACTTAAAAGTGTGTTCACTAGGGCAAGATTTAGAGACCAAATTCTGACTCAACTTGCTATTAATCACAGTTGAAAACTGACCTTCCAATGACTTATGGAGGGATTCATTGGAGGGGCTAAGAGATTGTTTGAGCCTATCATGTAACAATTCGAAATTTTGTGGGGTTGAGAGTGTTGATTGATCCGGTCTATCATCTCTGTGGCCGAGCTGATGAAGACATGCACCATGCATTGTGGGGCTGTGAAGCGTTAAAACAGGTATGGGATATAGACTTTAACTGGGTAAATCAATTCGAAGCATCACAAGGGTCATTTCAAGATTTGGTGGCTAAAATTCTGTCGAAACCGAGAGTTCGTGAAGTTTTTGCAATAACGGCTTGGTTCATATGGGCACACAGAAATAAGTCAAGATTGCAAGAACAATCGGTTCCACTCAGCGGCATTAGAGAGGCAGTCTGCAATTTTCTACAGTTGTTTCACTCCTGTCGTGAACAGTCTGGTAGCACTAAGGTGTTGAGACGACGCAAATGGAAACCTCCAAACCCAGGTGAATATAAAATAAATTTTGATGGCGCTATGTTTAACGAATGCGACGAAGCTGGTATGGGCATTATGGTACGAGATTCAAGAAGTCTGGTTGTGGCTGCAATGGCGAAAAAAAAAAAAAAAAAAGCCCCATTATGTGGAGTGTTTAGAGCTGTTGGCAGCAAGGCGTGTTGTGCTCTTCGCAAAGGAAATCGGGTTACAACAGTCCCACTTTGAAGGTGACTCGGAAACAATTATCAAAGGGTTGCAAGGGGGTGGCATGCACTTCTCATCTCTTGGGCATTTGTTTAGAGATATTTTACTTCATGTTAGCTCCATGCGGAGTATTTCTTTTGCTCATGTTGTAAGGCAAAGTAATGCGGTGGCACATGCTTTAGCCCAAAGAGCAAGATTATCTTTTCCTTTTTCTGCTTGGATGGAGTCTGTTCTGTATAACATTGACGTTTTTGTATGTGCTGATTTTCAAGCTGTGGAGTAACAATAAAACAAGTATATTCAAAAAAAATGTAACAATTCGAAATTTGAAAACTTATAAAAGGAAATTGTAATTTTTTTTTTGTTGATAACTTAATATATTCAAGTTCTCCTTTTATTATTATTATTATTTTAATTTAAATTTCTTAATGACCATCTAAACAAAATTTCTGGAGCCGCCATGTGGGCGCAACGGGAGGGGGAGTACGCCTCGGCCGAGTGGATCGGGGCGGAGAAAAGTAATGGAATTTCCACTTAGATTAGGTCTAGGAACCATAAATATAGCATCCTTGTGGAATGACTAATCTTTACTAGAGTACATGTCCGAAGTTTAGGTATGGGGATGGGAAGGTGTTAGGCACCCAACCCCACCCGACATGTGGGTTGGCTTCCACTCATTGTGTCTTACGTCTTAATCTTGTTAAAGGCATATTCAACATCGTTATTCTAGACTCACACACACACTAGCATACATTTAAGCAAACAACATATCATATCAAAACACATCCAAGGCAACAAGCAAATAAGTATATATCATCCAAGAAACATAGACATGGCATCAAATGAGCATGTATTGGGTATCTAAACATTCAACCAAGCATGTTCATACTTATCATCAAAGGCATATTCCCACATAAATGCATGTTCATGTGAATGCATGACTTACCTCATTGCACCACAACACTGATGCATCAATGCATGGTCATATTGTATGCATGTTCATAGCATATCAAAGAATTAATTAAAAAGAAACCCTAATCTGGTATGTGAAGAGCAACCAAGGCAAACAACAAGGAAGCATAGACTCAAGAGCATAAAATAGAACAAAGCAGAGGCATATTACAAAAGAGAAATAAAGAAACAGAATAAAAAAAAATGTTTGAATTAAGGTTTCTGAGCATGAGTATGCGTGCATATACATAAGGCCTGCGTACGCAGCCCAATACACATACTTCGAGTATGCGTGTGCATGCAGTAAGCATGTGTACGCATACATACCCTAAACCCTAAATAAAAAAACAAGAACACAAAACAAAGCAGAAAACTTAAACTAACAACCTAACATACATAAAACAATAAGGCAAGGAAAACCTAAACTAAAGAAAGCATGTTAAACATATATAACAAACAAAACAAGGGAAAAGAAGATCAAAACAGAAAAAGAAAAAGAAAAGAGACTAGAACTTATACCTCAAAGCAACAAAGCTCCTTAGTTTGATTTTGACCGTTCCCCTTAGTCAATTTGTTCACAATCAAACAAAAGATGATTAATAAACTTGAAACTCGAAGATTAAGACCAGAAGGGCCTCAATAAAAAAAAAAAAATTGACTTGAGGATATTTTGTGAAAAACTCCCTCTTTGATTCACTATTCCTAGTGAATATGATGTTTTCCCTTTGGATTTTCTGTGTGTTTTGAAAAACTACTATGTATGGCCTTTTATAGTTCAAAAATAGGGGTTTGGAATGGCTCCTTGACGATGTGGGATTTATTCTAAAACCCAAACTTTAATGCAGAAAACTTGCATTTCATAATTTCTAGAACCCTAACATGTGTACGCATGCTCATGTATGCGTACGTATGCATGAAGTATATGTATGCAGAGCTTGAGCATGCGTGCGCATACGTGTGTATACGTACACATGCCCTAGGGTTTCTGTAGTCTTTATTTTCCAAAAAAAAAGCTTATTTAATTCATAAAAAGTTATATTTTCCAAAAATACTTTCCTCAAGTTAATTTCAATTTGATTAGGCCCTAAACCAACCTTGGTCTTTAGAATTCCAACATCATTGGGGAGTGGGGGCCCGAGTTGTAAGGGGTACAAAATGACGTTTTTACACGCCATTGCCTAGGGGTTTGGGTTTGTGGGGTCTGGGTTCGTGAGCCTTCTTCGTGGTTCTATTTTTTTATTTAAGATTTTTTCCTGAAACGGTGTCATTTAAGGTAGAGGTTTGTGTTTTAAGTTTAGGCATGAAACTATGTAGTTTTGATTGTGCTAGCTCTTCACTTGGTCATCACTAAAACTACGTAGTTTCGGGGCTGATTTGACAAAAATAGGACACATCAGCATGATGATGTGTCACTTAAAAACAAAAACTAACTGTGGAGGGTGAATTACTAACGGAACCAAACTTTGGGGTGTAAAATCAAGTCTTTGAAACTTTGGGGTGTAAAATCCAATCAACCCTAAACTTCAGGGGTGTAATTTGTAATTTACCCTTAATTTATCTAATGTGGTTTTTTATACTGCTGATGTGGCATTTTAAAGATGCCAAATAATTTTTTTAAAATATTATTTTAATGGCCACATTAGCATATAGAATGATAGTATTGCACTCCATTTGCCATATAGGATATTTTCGTTATTGAGATGATGACAGAGACTCAAATGGTAATGATTTTCAATTTTTAGGGACTAAAGTAGTTGTTTCAAAAAGTTAGGGACCAAAATATAAATTGGCCCAAAATATAGAGACCAAAAGTGTATTTTTGCCAAAAATAATACATTAATTTAGAGTTTTGGTTATTTATTTATTTATTTATTTTATATTTCCTCTGTTTTAATTTCGATTTTGGTTCGTGAACTGTCGCTTCGAAGGGAATTTCATAATCTTTAAGATGATTAAAAATTTACCTTGATTGGAAAGTTGGATTAAAAAGTCAACGTTTTGAAAATTATTGTTAGAGACGGGCCCAAAATTTTGAGTTAAGGTTTTTGCCAGGAACAAACTCAGGATTTCGAGTTAAGAAGGGCCGGAGTATAAGTAAAAAAAATCATGAAATTTCAAATAAGCATCTATTTATTATTAACAAACTATCAACAAAGACAAATACATAAAATTATTATTTCGTAATACATTATAATGTAATCATCTACTAACAAAAACAAAGACAGAAAACACCATTGTTTCTTACTACATTAGAACATTTGCATTAGCTCATGCAAATTTTGTTGTCTATTTTAGCATAATAACCTACTTTTTATTTTATTTTATATATACTCACTTTTAAAAATACTTCATATTAGATTATTTATTTTACACTATATTACATTAGAATACTATTTTCTTATCAATTTGTTATTATTAGCTCAAATCATCTCTCTCTTCCTTAACCAAAAACCACTGCCTTCAATCTAAATAATTTCAAAAACATTCATTTGCATAGTTATGGTAATTGTGTAAATTTGTCCAATTAATGACCTTAAAATACTCCTACATCAGTTTATGTATCATTGTACAAAAATACATTTGTGTTACAATAATTGTGTAAATTTGTAAAAATACATTAATGCAACAGTAATTGTGTAAATTTAGACAACTACTGTAGTACAAATGTATTTTTACACAATGATACATAGACTGATGCAGGTGTATTTTGGGGTTGATGGGACAAATTTGGGGTCTTATGCTATTTTACAAATGATGCAAATGCTATTACAATAAAATTAATGTAAAATTGTGAAGGAGGGGGCCCAAAATTTTTGAAAGAGGAGGCCAAATATAAATTTGTAAAAATTATATATATTTTTTTCTAAAGACTAGGGGGACCTGGGCCCCACCTAGTTCCGCCCCTGGTTTTTACTTTTTAGGGCTTAAATCAGTATTTTGGTAAGCTAATTTAGGCCAGAAAAAATACGGTATTAGCAGATAATAATAATAATTAGGTTTTTGTATTTATTCAAAAAAGCCGCATCAGCCGAGTATGAGCCTTTGTGGTGGACATAACGTGGTCTTGATGCTCTCTAGTGGCAGTTTCTTCCCAATTTCTTCTAAAAAAAATTTAATAAGTTAAAAAGTAAAAAGAGAAAATTTTTAATCAAAATTCAATAATAAAAAAACCAAAATAAGAAAAAGTCAGGAAATTAATATTGCAAGATTCAAAATACACAATAAAAAAAAAACATTTTTTTATCAAGAAATTACATTATTCTTAGGAATATCATCCAAAAACCTTATGGTGTGACTTAATTAATGACTTTTTCCCCCTAAGTGAAATTTATCCTAATGTGGAGCTACCCACCTAACTACAAGAAGCATTCACGTAGTTCACAAAGTTGCAACCGTATGTTTACAAAAACTAATGAAGGGATATGTTCAAGGAAATGTCATGAATTGTAATCTTTCATACTCAATAGAAAGGGAGAAATTTGAAAAATATCCCACCATTTTGTAGCTTATTGTTTACATTCAAATGAATATGAAGTAAAAATGAAATTAAAGAAGTGGAAAAAAATATTAATTGGACTAACAGTGGATCGTTAGGCACAAGGGAATTGGGAGGGAAGGATCAATATGGATGTTTGGTTGGCGCCAAAATCATTGTCTAAAAATATGAACATTCTCCCCTATAATTTTCAAGAAATCTCACGGCACATTTGGAACACTAAATGAAAGTTACGACAAAAATGGTAATTTGGTCATGCCATCAGGTATGTAAAAATGCATGTATCTGGTATAGCACACTAAATGAGAGTTACAACAAAAAATGGTAATTAGTCATGCCATCAGGTATGTAAAAATGCACGTATCTGGTATAGCACACTAAATGAGAGTTACAACAAAAAATGGTAATTTGGTCATGCCATCAGGTATGTAAAAATGCATGTATCAAGTATAGTACACTAAATGAGAGTTACGACAAAAATGGTTGTTTGGTCATGCCATCAGGTACATAAAAATACATTAACCACTAAATTGACTGTCTTCCTTGTGTAATCTATGAAATTTATATTTTATTTATTTTAATTTTACAAAAATAATATTTTTGCATTTAATTTTATTACTATTTACTTAATTGCATTTGCTAAATTTATTTGTGTTCTAGAATTATGCTTTTACATCATTACATGTGAATATGAAATTTTGAAATTTATTTTAAAAATACATTTTTTTAATTAAAATTTTTTTATTTGAAAGATTAATATACAAAAAATTTTAAACCTTTTTTATATTTTATTATTTTCTATTCACTTTCTAAGAATAATGAAAATTCATTAGAAAGTTGTTTAAATTGCTTTCTATTTTGATAGGCCAAAAACGAATTGACCTCTTGTGACAAATTAATTAATTAATTAACCAAGTTTATTAATTAATCAAATTAACATACAAAGCGCGTGGTAGCATAAACAAATCACCAAACAACTAAATACGTAGCGGAAAATAAATGACACGATGATTTGTTTACGAATGGGGAAAACCTAACAGCAAAAACCCCACCGGGTGATTTTCAAGTCACCACTCCTGAAACTCCACTATTATCACAACAAGCGGTTACAAGTAAAGGAATCCCAAGTACCTTATCAACCTACAGTTGAACCCTTACCCCAATACCCAATTGGACTTGTTCTATAGTGACAATTCCCCTTTCGATGCACGGCTCCCAAGTACGTGACTAACCAATTGCGCGGATCCCAGTACGTGACTTCAATCACTAACTAAGAAGGTTGTTGGCTGCAAAATTCTTTAGTTCATCCACACGATGCTTGGTTACAAAACCCTACGGTGCACATACACAGCAACTTCTTCAAGAAAAAGAGATGAACTAGGGCAAGAACTTTGTCTTCGGTCACAATTTGTTTAAACAGAGTTTGCTCAATGCTTGTGCAACTTGTGAACTGATTGACGGCTCTTAAAACAATCCTTTTATATGTCTAGGGTTAGGAGAAAAGAAGGCCCAAAGACACATTCATGGATCCCAAGAAAATCATATCAAAATTTTGAAATTCTTAAACATTGACAGATAGGAGGTATCGAGTAGGTGTCGAGCAGACGGGTTGAACATCTTCCTTAAACCTTGACACATGCTAGCTGTCGAGTTTTAGTAATTCTACACTTTCAGCTTGTTTTCTTGGACAGACTTGAAGGCTTCAACACTTGATCTTGAAACATGGTTTCTTGAAGTATTTAAACACATCCTAAATCTACCTAATTACAAGTAAAGTGCGTTTTGTCAAAAGATAAGCCAATTACATAAAATCATGACATGTGTTCTTAATCATGTGAAACACATATGTCCTAACATATATATATATATATATATATATATATATATATATATATATATATATATATATATATATATATATGTAGGGCCAGAAAACTTATGACCCGGCCCACTTTCCATTAGGACCCAGGGCTCATGTCGAGGAGAGTAGTTGCCGAGGACAAGTAGTGAAAGACCAAATAGCCCAGAGATGTGGCCGAGGACGACCCTGTCCTCGGCATCCCAAGACTTCAAAAGGAAGAGTGACATATCGTCAAAGGCAGCCTTCAAAGCGCCCCCAGAAGAAAAGGCGAGTAGAATGGGACTCACATGGGGGCACGGAGTGGGAGTGGTTCAAGGAAAAGACGTCACATCCGCATTAAATGCGCCCATAAACGTCCTGGCCATATTGATGGGAAAAGACTCCTGAACAGTGTGGCTTCGGTTATTGCAACTAACAGAAGGTAGGGAGAGGCGGCTGATAGGACAGGTACTCGAATAGGTACCTGCCTGATCGACAGATGGAGGGTCAGGATCAACCAAGGAGGGCTATATAATATAAAGGCTTATGCGCCAAAAAGGGGGGGACAAACCGTCTCCCAGTCCTTTGAGCCCTAAAGAAGAGAGAGTTATAAGAATACCAACCCCCTCGAACAAGGTCTAAGGACTGGAGCTGCTCAGGCCTTGCCGGAGGAAAGGTCTTATTAGATACGCTACTACCATGAACACCATGACTAACCACCGTCCAGTGACCAAGGCCTAGCCTTTCAGCCCACGCTCTATAAATTTTATTGCAAGGGCCTTTGACGTGCGAAACCCATATCAGTTGGGATCGTTACAATTTGAGTCCTTACAATTGGCGTCGTCTGTGGGAAGGCTTGTGCGTTGGCACAGGCGGCAGTTAGTCATGGTGGAATTGAGCCCTTGTCGACAAGGGTCCCTCAAAAAAAAAAAAATATAGTTTTGGTGAAGGGGCTAGCTAGGCGAAAGCCTCTCCATCGTTTCCAGTGGCACGGGTAGTTTTGGGGGCTTCCAGCATCAAGTCAACGCCCCGTACCCTTGTCAAGGGGCTAACCCCTAACTACTTAAAGAAAATCTAAGTTTTGGACAGAACCAAGGTATTGCATGGTCCTCGGACTCAAACCTATGGGGAAACCAAATACATCAAAAAGAAAACCTAAGTTTTGGACAGAACCAAGGTATTGCATGGTCCTCGGACTCAAACCTATGGGGAAACCAACAACTTAAAGGAAATCTAAGTTTTGGATAGAACCAAGGTATTGCATGGTCCTCGGACTCAAACCTATGTGGAAACCAACTACTTAAAGGAAATCTAAGTTTTGGACAGAACCAAGGTATTGCATGGTCCTCGGACTCAAACCTATGGGGAAACCAAGTACATCAAAAAGAAAACCTAAGTTTTGGACAGAACCAAGGTATTGCATGGTCCTCGGACTCAAACCTATAGGGAAACCAAGTACATCAAAAAGAAAACCTAAGTTTTGGACAGAACCAAGGTATTGCATGGTCCTCGGACTCAAACCTATGGGGAAACCAAGTACATCAAAAAGAAAACCTAAGTTTTGGACAGAACCAAGGTATTGCATGGTCCTCGAACTCAAACCTCTGGGGAAACCAACTACTTAAAGAAAACCTAAGTTTTGGACAGAACTAAGATATTGCATGGTCCTCGGACTCAAACCTATGGAGAAACCAACTACTTAAAGAAAATCTAAGTTTTGGACAGAACCAATGTATTGCATGGTCCTCGGACTCAAACCTATGAGGAAACCAAGTACATCAAAAAGAAAGGATAAGTTTTGGACAGAACCAAGGTATTGCATGGTCCTCGGACTCAAACCTATGGGGAAACCAAGTACATCAAAAAGAAAGGATAAGTTTTGGACAGAACCAAGGTATTGCATGGTCCTCGGACTCAAACCTATGGGGAAACCAACTACTTAAAGAAAATCTAAGTTTTGGACAGAACCAAGGTATTGCATGGTCCTTGGACTCAAACCTATGGGGAAACCAAGTACATCAAAAAGAAATGATAAGTTTTGGACAGAACCAAGGTATTGCATGGTCCTCAGACTCAAACCTATGGGGAAACCAACTACTTAAAGAAAATCTAAGTTTTGGACAGAACCAAGGTATTGCATGGTCCTCGGACTCAAATCTATGGGGAAACCAAGTACATCAAAAAGAAAACCTAAGTTTTGGACAGAACCAAGGTATTGCATGGTCCTCAGACTCAAACCTATGGGGAAACCAACTACTTAAAGAAAATCTAAGTTTTGGACAGAACCAAGGTATTGCAGGGTCCTCGGACTCAAACCTATGGGGAAACCAAGTACATCAAAAAGAAAACCTAAGTTTTGGACAGAACCAAGGTATTGCATGGTCCTCGGACTCAAACCTATGGGGAAACTAGATACTCTAAGAAAATCACAAATTCAAACTCTGAGATATGATTCCAAGCATGTTATGTGTACAACTATTCATCCATGTTGAGATAACTAGATCAGAAACCATGAGATTCGTAACCACAGTAAATATTCGCAAGGATAACCAACATGTAATTTAAAGGAAAAAGGAGGGAAAGAATTTCATATATGTGGTCTAGGAGTTCAACTATAAGCAAATTATAAAGTTTACAAAACAAAAAGGAAACTAGTTAACAGTCAAGGTAGAAACAAATAGAAAAAGTCGGCCTGGGCTTTTATTTCTTCAATTTCGTTTGGGCCACATCCTGGGAAGGCTGAGTGGGGTTAGCTTCAGAGCCTTGGGAAACTTCTCCTTTTTGGGAAGGCTTGGCGAGATCAGCCTCAGTGCCCTGGGGGACATCAGTAAGGGGAATGGCCTGAAGGGGCTGAACAAAGATGGCTGGCTTATCGGTACAGGAGATCTGGGCACTGACTGTAGACGGGGCGAACTCTTGAGGCATCTCGGGATTCAGGCCTCCATGTGCTTCTGTCGCAGCATGAGGCTCCCCTCCTTCAGTCGACTCGCCAGGAGTGACGACGGTCTGAGCAGCTTCTGACTGAGCAACCACAGCCTCCTGTGGAGCGCTCATAGCCTCGGAGCTGGTGGAGGCGGTCTCACAGATGGCTGGAGGATAAAATACGCTCTCCGCCTTCCATAAGGCGGACGAAGCTTCCACCCCAGCTTGTTTGAGGGCCTCTTCCCAAACCAGGGAGCAGTATAGCCTGCATACTCCTGGGATTTGAGCTTTAAGGGAGGCCTGGGTATCAGCCACCCCCGCCTCGTAACCCTCCTCCTCGGCCTTGTCCCTAGCAGTTTCAGCCTCAGTTCTAGCAAACTCAGCCTCCTGCTTGGCCCTCATGGCTTCATCCCTGGCAAACTCAGCCACGCCCTTAGCATGGTCTGCCATGATCAGTTTCTTCTTCAAATCACTGATCTGCTCCTTAGCTATCTGCAATTGCTCATCGGCAGCGAGTAGGCGCTTTGTCTGTTCCTCGGCCTGTTTTTGGGCACCAGTTAAACCAGCCAAGGCACTATCCCTGTCTCGGGCAGCCTCCTTTAAGTCCTTCCTGGCCTTCGCGAGGTCAATCTCTGAAGCTTTGGGGGTCCGCGCAGCATCTATGCGTTTGGTGCGCTCAACCTCGGCGGTCTTACTCTACCCCTTAACTTCTTCCTCCATCCTATAGGTGGCCTGGATAGCCTGCCAATTGAGACGAGTATACGGTGGATGAAAATCTGGGAGCAAGAATTGGTAAAGTCTTAGGTTTCAAGAGTCTTACCATACCCAGGTACCTCTTCGCGCTGAGGAAAACCTCCTGCATCCTCATATTCTTCAACTCCTCCATATCAGTAGGAAGCAGCATGGTCCTCCCTAACGCGTCGGCCACATAACCGCCTTCGCCGTCTCCAAGGTCCCTCATGGACGCATTCTCCAGCAGTGGCTCCCCATGGAGCATTGGGGCGGAAAGCCAAGCACTCGGCGTGGATTGGGCTTCGATCCCTTTCTCCTGGCTATGGCGCCCGATCTTTAACTGTTTCTGAGCTCGCGGGGCTTCGTCCCTTTCCTGAGAGGATTGGGATTTTCCCCCATCCATGGGTTCCTTACCCTTGGGGCTCCTTTTTCTCTTTGAATCAGTGGGCTCCGGCCGAGGAGGCAGAGCTGATTGAGGAGGAGCAGGAAGTTTGGGACGGGGAGATTGTGGCTGTGACTTAGGAGAGGAAGACCTAGTCTGGACGGGCTGGGGCTGAGGTGGCGGAGTTGGAGTATTGGATTGTGGTTTTCCCTGTGTACCCTTCCCCAGCTGACTCTCGATGAGGTCGAACAAACTGGTCGGAGGCTTTCTCTTAAGACCCATCTCGGCACGGGAAGATGTTCCCACTGACAACAGTTCCGTTTCGGACAAGTCAGGGTCACCCAAATCACCAGAAGGATCCTCAGATGAGTCAACTCGGTCAAATGCCCCAAAACCCTCTTCGGGCAGACCCAAATTACCTTCGTCCTCCGCTACCTGATGAGACGACGAAGAGTCTACCAATGGGATGCCCCCAGGGATAGGAGATCCTTCGGAGATCAAAAACCCTTGTTCGACTACGGTAATTTTTGGAAGCCGAGGATGGTTAGCGTTGACCACGTGCTTGGGGTCGGCAAATGATTTCTGAATGGGATTGTACCCTAAGATTTTGTGAGCGGCTCTGACTTGACCATCCTTTTCGTTTACAAAAACTGCCGCTTGAAGAACAGCCTCCAAATCAACCCGGTTAACTAGATGAAAGTGTCGGTGAAAGGCGTTTGGATCTGCAAAAAGAGACATGTATATGGTTAGTAACTGAACCACACCAAATTCAAATGGCGCAAAGGATTGGAACCCGTCTACTCTCTATGCCCCACCTGGTTCTTCCTCCACCATTGGGCATGGAAGGCCATCATGCCATTCCCCGGATACGATAAGGAAATCCTTGTTCAGCCCCTTGTTAGAGTCGGGGAGGCACTGGATTAGCCGAACCCTATCGTCTCTTGTCTTCATGTAGTAGGACTTGCCCTTCAAATTTTGGAGATTGTAGCACCAATTTACGTCATGATGGGTTATTCTTAGCCCCATTTTTTCTTTTAAAGCATCCACACAACCCAGAATCCTAAACATATTGGCATCGCACTGGGTGGGAGCTAATCGGAAATGCCTAAGGTAACTCTTCATTACCGGCCCCATGGGGATTCTCATACCCCCCTCTACGAAGGCGAGAATGGGAATTACCACCTCGCCCGTCCTTCTCAGAAAATGCCACTCCCCCATCTTACAGGGCCTCAAACTTACATTGAGGGGAATCCTATAGTCGGCAATGAACTTTTCCATCGCCTCTTCAGTATCAACCAATTTTCTCAATCTAACCATCTCTAAGAGCAACTAAACAAACTCAGTGGATGAAGGGAGAAAGAGAGGAACAGGGGAAAGATAAACCCAGAAAAGAAAAAGCACGAGTTAGTGAAGGCAGAGAACTTACAGAAAAGAGGAAAGGTGCCTCGGATGGGCTTTTTGTGCTGGAGATAGACTTGAATTTGGATGAAAGTTTGGATGAACCCAGGATGTATGCGCTAAAAATCTTAAGTGCAAAAATGAAGAGCCAAATCAGTTCCAAAAATTATTTATACCTACCATTGAAAGTAATTGCACGAATTTTCCCGCCCATAAAGACAAGGAAATCTCCACCGTTAGAACACTATTGTGCCGTTGAACGAGGGAAACACAGAGCCGCCCGCATTTAATGAAGGCACATTTCACCTTCCAAGAGCTTCAAGAACGTGTCTCGGGCAGACGAAGAGTCTCGAGGACCGATAGGTGACAAGGATTGATAAGCTTTGGCAGAGGTCTGATGTCATCAAAACCCTCCTATCCGTCCGAGGATCCGGATAGCAGGATTTTGAGGGGCTATTGTGGGGCCAGAAAACTTATGACCCGGCCCACTTTCCATTAGGACCCAAGGCCCGTGTCGAGGAGAGTAGTTGCCGAGGACAAGTAGTGAAAGACCAAATAGCCCAGAGATGTGGCCGAGGACAACCCTCTCCTCGGCATCCCAAGACTTCAAAGGGAAGAGCGACATATCGTCAAAGGCAGCCTTCAAAGCGCCCCCAGAAGAAAAGGCGATTAGAATGGGACTCACATGGGGGCACGGAGTGGGAGTGGTTCAAGGAAAAGACGTCACATCCGCATTAAATGCGCCTATAAACGTCCTGGCCATATTGATGGGAAAAGACTCCTGAACAGTGTGGCTTCGGTTATTGCAACTAACAGAAGGTAGGGAGAGGCGGCTGATGGGACAGGTACTCGAATAGGTACCTGCCTAATTGACAGATGGAAGGTCAGGATTAACCAAGGAGGGCTATATAATATAAAGGCTTATGCGCCAAAAAGGGGGGGACAAACCGTCTCCCAGTCCCTTGAGCCCTAAAGAAGGGAGAGTTATAAGAATACCAACCCCCTCGAACAAGGTCTAAGGACCGGAGCCGCTCAGGCCGTGCCGGAGGAAAGGTCTTATTAGATACGCTACTACCATGAACACCATGACTAATCACCGTCCAGTGACCAAGGCCTAGCCTTTCAGCCCACGCTCTATAAATTTTATTGCAAGGGCCTTTAACGTGCGAAACCCATATCAGTTGGGATCGTTACAATTTGAGTCCTTACAATATATATATATTTTGGGGGAGGGGTAAATTTCCATATTTTTGTACATTTAAGAAATTAATTTATATTTTAACTAATATTAAATTAATTTTGACATCATAACGATTCGACTTTAAAAACCTTGAACCTTTCCCTTTTCTAATTCTTTGAACAATCCAAGTTTGAAAATTAGGAAGTTTGGTTGTGAGTTGTAATTTGTAACATTAGAATAAAACTTAAGATCTATTTTAGGAAGGAATAATTATTCCTCTTTTTTTTTTTTTTTTTTTTATATACAAGAAAGAAATTCTACTCTAACCTAATTTAAGTATGTGTATATATATATATATGTGTGTGTGTGTGTGTGTGTGTGTGTGTGTGTGTGTGTGTGTGTGAAGCTCCCACCTGGAGACTTATAATAGTTATTCCTTAATAGGTGTAATAATTTCTTAAATTAATATATTTATATATAAGAAAACTTTCCATATGCACATAGCAATTATAAAAAAAAAAAAATTATAAAACAAATAACTAATCTCTCTCTCTCTCTCTCTCTCTCTCCCTTCTAAAAGAAAAAGAAAGATCTATTTTAGGAAATATCTTATTCATACAACTATATTTCCTAGAAAGTTTATATTTGAGAGAGTGATGAATTATTTTTTGATGATTTTTATTTTTATTTTTATGTGCATATAGAAAGTCTATTTTTATTGTTATGTGCATTTAGAAAGTTTATTTTATTTGGAAATTTATTGATTTTATAGATTATTACATCTATTAAGATATAACTATTACAAATCTTTTAGAGATGAATATTTATTTCTCATTTTAGAGACTAGTTATTCATAATGAATGGCTATTCCCAATAATAAAAACACAATCAAACTAAAGAATAGCTAAACTATAGGAATTATTACATTATTGTGCCGATTACAATCTACCAAACATGCCATTATATTTCTTTTTCAGGCTATATTGGATCTTGCAAGAAGAATTTCTTGACTCTTTATTTTTGTTTGTTAATGCACTTGAATTTGGAAATATATATATATATATATATATATATATATATATATATATATATATATATATTCACTTTTCCATAAATTTTAGTAAAGAAAATGAGAATTTCATTTGAAAAGGAAGGGTAAAAAAAATATACACAAAAATTTTAAATTATATTTTATTTTATGTTAGTGTAATTACCATTGTTATGGTACATGGGAGGTGGGTGTAGTTTATTTTGACAATTTAGGAATGTCCGGTTACAATTCAAAATAAGGGGATATTTAGTGTAATTTTAGTAAATCTCATGAGAGGCCAGCATACCTTTTCCAATGAAAATTGAAACACACGTGGTAGTCACCTATGAAATTTATATTATATATATATATATATATATATATTTTTTTTTTTTTAAATTTTACAAGAGATCTAGGTTCCAGATAGCTCAACTGATAAAGTCTTTGATGGTTGTATAAGAGATTTGGAGTTCAATCCTTGCCTATACAAAAAAATGATTGGTGTCTTAGTCTGATGATAAAGAGCTATCATTAGGAGTGGACGCCATAAGTTGAAACTCTAAAAAAAAAAAAGCTATTATATATATATATATATATATATATATATATATATATATATATGGGGCTATATTGGATCTTGAAAGAATAATTTCTTGACCCTTTATTTTTGTTTGTTAATGCACTTGAATTTGGAAAAAAAAAAAATCTATTTTTCGCTTTTCTATAAATTTTAATAAAGAAGATGAGAATTTCATTTGAAAAGGAAGGGTAAAAAGAAATATACACAAAAATTTTAAATGATATTTTAGTTTATGTTAGTGAAATCACCATTGTTACGGTACATCGGTGGTGGGTGTGGGTGTAGTTTATTTTGACAATTTAGAGAAGTTTGGGTACAATTCAAAATAAAGGGGGACTTTAATGTAATTTTAGTAAACCTCATGAGAGGCAAGTGCACCTTTTCCAATGAAAATTGAAACACATGTACTAGTAACCAATGGAATTTATATTTTATTTATTTTAATTTGACAAGAATAATATTTTTGCATTTAATTTTATTACTATTTAATTAATAGTATTTGCTAAATTTATTTGCATTCTAGAATTATGATTTTACATCATTACATGGGAATATGAAATTTCAAAATTTATGATAAAAATGATTTTATTTTTAATTAAAATGTTTTTTTTGACAGATTAATATGCACAATTTTAAAAACCTTTTTCATATTTTGTTATTTTCTATTCACTTTATAAAAATAATAAAAATTCATTTGAAAGTTGTTTAAATTTCTTTTTATTTTTTTAGGGGGTAAATTTCCATATTTTTATACATTTAATAAATTTATTTATATTTTAACTAATATTAAATTAAATTTGACATTATAATGGTTCGATCTTAAAAACCTTGAACCTTTTCATTCTCTGGTTCTTTTAATAGTCTAGGTCTAAAAACCATGAAATTTGATTGTGAGTTGTAAGTTGAAACATCCAAATAAAACTTACGATCTATTTTAGGAAGAAATAATTATTCCTCTTTAGAAGAGTTGTAATAATTATTCCTTAATAGGTGTAATAATTTCTAAAATTAATATATTTCTGTGGGGCCTGAAACTTGGCATCTCGGCCCACTTTGTGTTGAGGGCCCAAAGCCCAGGCCGAGGAGCCCTACTGCCGAGGACGCGCGATGAAAGCTCCTTGAAGGCCCAAGGATGTGGCTGAGGACAATCTCACGCTCAACACCTCATAAAAACGCATGAAGAAAAGGACAAACTTAGTACAAGAGCAGTACGCGGGAGAAAGCTGCCAACACCATAATGTGGAGCCCAGCACTTGACAAGCCCATACTCATACCATGCTATCCAGCTTTTCCCAACTATTCTGACGTATGGATTGACAGGACGAATAATTACCCCAAACCAGGAAAAAACTGACACGTAGATGAAGAACGGGAGGGAAATACTAGTATAAAAAGGAAAGAGAGCATAAAGCAAAGGAGGAGGGGGGTGAGAATGTAATGCTCCTCAGACTAATTCCGAGGAGCCAAATCTCTCAAACCATATCGATGTAAGGCTCAGTCATACTGTCCAAACCTGCTTTGTATTAGCTCTCGTGAAACCAGGACCAAACCGTTGCCCATCGTTCAAGGGCATGCCTTTCCAAACCCACTCTCTACAAATCTTATTGTTCGGGCCCTTTACACACGAGCCCAACGTCATCCTTGGGTTGTTAAAAATCGTGTCCCTACAATTGGCGCCGTCTGTGGGAAGGCTTGCGCATTGGTGCAGGTGGCGGTGGAGTCAACTCTCTGGCAAGCAGAGGTTCGCGGGGTTTCCTCCATCTCCGGCGACATGCAATTGTCGCTCCGACATAAACTTCTGCTAGGGGCTACGCCTTGCAGTGCCAATGGCGCGAGCAGCTCCAGGGGCTCCCGGCCTCAAGCCAACACTCCCCGCCCTGGTCTAGGGGCTGACCTTCGAAAAACAAATAAATACAAAAAAAAAAAAAAAAAAAAAAAAAAAACTACTCAAAACAAAAGTTACAAGTTTTGGACAGAACCAAGGCCTTGTATGGTCCTCGGACTCAAGCCTATGGGGAAACCAAGTACACAAAAGAAAAATTACAAGTTTTGGACAGAACCAAGGCCTTGTATGGTCCTCGGACTCAAGCCTATGGGGAAACCAAGTACACAAAAGAAAAATTACAAGTTTTGGACAGAACCAAGGCCTTGTATGGTCCTCGGACTCAGGCCTTGTATGGTCCTCGGACTCAAGCCTATGGGAAAACCAAGTACACAAAAGAAAAATTACAAGTTTTGGACAGAACCAAGGCCTTGTATGGTCCTTGGACTCAAGCCTATGGGGAAACCAAGTACACAAAAGAAAAATTACAAGTTTTGGACAGAACCAAGGCCTTGTATGGTCCTCGGACTCAAGCCTATGGGGAAACCAAGTACACAAAAGAAAAATTACAAGTTTTGGACAGAACCAAGGCCTTGTATGGTCCTCGGACTCAAGCCTATGGGGAAACCAAGTACACAAAAGAAAAATTACAAGTTCTGGACAGAACCAAGGCCTTGTATGGTCCTCGGACTCAAGCCTATGGGGAAACCGAGTACACAAAAGAAAAATTACAAGTTTTGGACAGAACCAAGGCCTTGTATGGTCCTCGGACTCAAGCCTATGGGGAAACCAAGTACACAAAAGAAAAATTAGAAGTTTTGGACAGAACCAAGGCCTTGTATGGTCCTCGGACTCAAGCCTATGAGGAAACCAAGTACACAAAAGAAAAATTACAAGTTTTGGACAGAACCAAGGCCTTGTATGGTCCTCGGACTCAAGCCTGTGATGAAACCGACTACCTAGAAGAGCCAACATGTGGTTTGGGCACGACCTGGACGTTACCTGGACCTTAGAATCTATCCGAGGAGAATTCCCCGTTGATAATCGGGCTAATCCCTAAACTACATGGATTCCCCGATCTATCCTCGGATCCTCAATACCTAGAGGATTGATGCAGTATAGGGCAATATGTTGCCAAAAACACAGTCGAAGTCCCTCACTGCTCGGCTACCCTCTCGGACGAATTATTTAGAGTTTATCGTTCTCGGACGATCGCCTTGCATGCATTACGAAGCACTCAGCCATTATCCCGGTTAGTTTTATGAGTTTTAATTCACTGGGAATTATCATTATTATGCTTGTTAATGTCGGTAAATTAGAATTATTAGGTTTCTGTTTCAAGGTTTCCTACTCTAAGTATCATCAAAGGAAAGCACACATGTAGCATCCCATGCACAAAATAATTGTTACAGAAAGGAAAAGTATTTAAAAAGAAATAAATTCATCTTTTATTAAGACAAAGAAACAGTACAGTGTACATTGAAAGAGCTCAAATAAGCTTATACTGAAACTAACTATCCAAAACGAAAAGAGAAAATACAAGGGAATTAAGAACAAGCCGAAGAATAGGTGCAAGGGAGAGACGTGCTGCCATTTCAAAATTTCGTCTAGGGGAGCCATTCCTCAATACTTTTACATGCCTATAACTCAGGCAGCAAAAGAGCCCAACTTCGGGCTAGCACCGTTGAAGAAAAGGTGCAGGGAGCCGGAGGTTGATGAGCCTCCACGTACCCACGCCTGCGATAGAGCAGAGGGTGCTGATGGCGGAAAACCTTACTTCTGACGCACCAAGAATTTGATGCGACCAGTACCTGCTTCGAATTTTGACTGAAAGAGGGAGGAATACCATTTCCCCTTTGCCAAAACGGAAGATTATCTTGAATCTGTGCCTCCCTTGTCCAAGCCACACCACCTTGAGTCTCGGGAGGACCCGGTGCCTCTGTGGCGGGTGTAAATCCTTTACCCCTATCCGTGTCTCAAACATATTGCGCTAAGGATATGGAGACTCTGATTATAGCTGAAGGTTTGTGACTCTGAAGAAAGCCAAAGGGTTTGGACGCCCAGAGAATAACCCCCTATCCTGCTTATATAAAGAGTAAGATGATGTCATTTAATTTGAGCAGATTCCCAAGGAACGCTGCGGACAAGGCAGCTCTAGCACGATTTCCAACACTATCCACCACCACAAGATTTAAAGGTCCTCGTGAAGGCGCACCTCGAATACTGAAACGTCAAAGGACACTGCGCGGGTGAAGAATAAAGTAATGCCTCTTAATTCGGCACATCTCCCACGCAAATGGAAGAACACAAGCAGCAGTAAGGTACGGAACTTGAGTAAGTCACGAGATGGGCTCAGCATCACCAAAACCCTCCTTCCCAACTAAAAAGTCGGGAAGCAGGATTTTGAGGGGCTATTGTGGGGCCTGAAACTTGGCATCTCGGCCCACTTTGTGTTGAGGGCCCAAAGCCCAGGCCGAGGAGCCCTACTGCCGAGGACGCGCGATGAAAGCTCCTTGAAGGCCCAAGGATGTGGCTGAGGACAATCTCACGCTCAACACCTCATAAAAACGCATGAAGAAAAGGACAAACTTAGTACAAGAGCAGTACGCGGGAGAAAGCTGCCAACACCATAATGTGGAGCCCAGCACCTGACAAGCCCATACTCATACCATGCTATCCAGCTTTTCCCAACTATTCTGACGTATGGATTGACAGGACGAATAATTACCCCAAACCAGGAAAAAACTGACACGTAGATGAAGAACGGGAGGGAAATACTAGTATAAAAAGGAAAGAGAGCATAAAGCAAAGGAGGAGGGGGGTGAGAATGTAATGCTCCTCGAACTAATTCCGAGGAGCCAAATCTCTCAAACCATATCGATGTAAGGCTCAGTCATACTGTCCAAACCTGCCTTTGTATTAGCTCTCATGAAACCAGGACCAAACCGTTGCCCAGCGTTCAAGGGCATGCCTTTCCAAACCCACTCTATACAAATCTTATTGTTCGGGCCCTTTACACACGAGCCCAACGTCATCCTTGGGTCGTTAAAAATCGTGTCCCTACAATTTCTATATAAAAAAACTTTCTCTATGCACAAAACAATTATGAAAATAAAAAATTCATAAAAAAAATAACTCATATCTCTCTCTCTCTCTCTTCTAAAAGAAAAAGAAAGATCTATTTTAAGAAATATCGTACTCATACCACAATATTTCCTAGAAAGTTTATATTTCAGAGAGTGATAAATATTTTTTGAAAAACTTTTATTTTTATAAAAGTTATGTGCATATAGAAAGTTTATTTTATTTGGAAATATATTGTTTTTATAAATTATCATATCTATTAATGAATAACTATTACAACTCTTTTAGAGATGAATAATGTAAGGACACAATTTGTAGCGACCCAAAAAGATATTGGGTTCGTACGTTTAAGGGCCCGAACAATATTATTTATAGAGCGTGGGCTTGAAAGGCTAGGCCTGGGTTACTGAACAGCGGTTAGCTATGGTTTCTATAGAAATTTACATGAAGGTGAACTTGACGTATCTAGCAAGACCTTCTAATGCGGCATGAGTGGTTCCGGTCTTTAGACCTCATCCGAGGAGCTTAGTGTTCCTATTATTCTCCTTGTTTTTGACTTTTTGGTCTGGGGAACCCCCTCTTCCATTGGTTCTTTTTCCCTTTTATACTAACATTTTCCCTCCTTCCAGTGTCCACGTGTAAGCTCCACTTTCTGGGGTTGAGACTTGTCCCATCAGCCCATACCTAGAGTGGTTGGGGGTGGTTGTAAAAGTTGAATAGCATGGTGAAGAGCATGGACTTGTCAGACGCAGAGTTCTTTATGGCAGTATTGGCAGCTTTTTCACTTGGCCTGTTCCTGCATTGAGCTCGTCCTTTCCTTTAGGGGCTCTATGGGGTGTCGAGCATAAGATCGTCCTCGGCCGTATCCTTAGGCCTTTTTTGGACTTTCATTATGCGTCCTCGGCAATAGTTCTCCTCGGCTCAGGCCTTGGGCCCTAATGTAAAGTGGGCCGGGGCCACAAATTCTCTGGCCCCACAATAGCCCCTCAAAGTCCTGCTACCCGACCTCTTGGTTGGGGAGGAGGGTTTTGGTGATGTCGGGCCCACATCATGGCTTGCCCAGCTCTGCACTTCATTAATGTCGGTGTCTCTCCATTTGCATGGGAGCTGCATCGGATTATGAGACATCCCTCTAGATTTACTCACGCGGCGTCCTCGCCGTTTCAGTGCTCGAGGCGCGTCTTTAATATGTCCCCTTCACGAGGCCACCCAAGTCCTATGGTTGTAGATAATGTTAGGAGTTAAGTAGAAACTGTCTCGTCTGTAGCGCTTCTTGGAAATCTGCGTAGATTAAATGCCGCCAACTTGCCCTCCATATAAGAAGCAGGGTAGGGAGTCACTCTCCTTACGTACAGATTCCTCAGTCCCTTCAAATTCCTAATCCTTCAGTTGTGCTCTAAGTTTTCATCGCCAGAGCAATTAAACCTTAGTGTGATATGTTTGAGGCACGAGTGGGGGTGAAGGAACCACACCCGCTCCAGAGTCATTGGGTCCTTCCGAGATTCAAGATGGCGCGGTCAGGACAGGGGAGACACAGACTCAAGACAACTCTCCACTTTCACAAGGGGGGAGCGATGCCTCCATCTCTTTCAGTCAAAATCCGAAGCAGGTGCTGGTCGCGTCAGATTTTTGGTGCAACAGCAGTGGGGTTTCTCGTCGTTAGTACCATCCGCTCTTTCTCGAGCGCTGCTAATATGACACCTGCGTGTTAGGAGTCAGAGCTGATGCGGGGATTAAGCATCCCTGCTTCTTCCTCTCTTCCTTCACTGGTGCCTCTTTCCGCCTCCGCTTCTTCTTCTTTCCTATCACCGGGGCTACCTTGGTGTTTCTACTTCTTCCTCTGCTTCTTCTTCTCTTCCATCAGCGGGGTCATCTTGTCACGCATAATCTCTACCAGAGCAGAGTTTTGAAGGATTTATCTCTTCCTTGTATCTTTTTCTTTTTGCTTCTGTAGCTAGCTTTTGGTATAGGCTTACTTAAGCCCCTCATTGTACGCTGTACTGTTTCTTTGTCTTAATAAAAGATGATTCTGTTTTATTCTACATATTCTTTCTTTTCTGCAGTAACTACTTTATGAATGGATGTATTTCATATAGGTATTTTTACTATTATTATATATTTTTTTTGAACGATAATTAGGGCAGAAACCCTTGTAACAAAAAGCTATTATTTTGAACTTATTGAGACTGTCAAGCATAATAATACCAACCTTCAATAGATTAAACATACGAGACTAACTGTGATAACAGCTGAATGCCCTGTATTGCGTGCGTGGCAGTCATCCGAGAATGAGTAACCTAAAATAAACCATCCGAGAGGGTTGCCAAGCACTAGAGGGCTTGGCCGCGTTCTTGATAACATACGAACTTAATCGTTATTGGCATCTGGTCCGAGGACCGAGGTATGGCTATTTCGGGCCCAAACACTCGTTAGCGTTAGTTCCCTTAAAATTGAGGATCCGAGGACAGATCGGGACTTCCATTCGGTCCAGGACTTAACCCAATTTTTAATGGGCAATCTCTCCATGGGTCAGAGTCCGAGAACCATACAATACCCTAGTTCTGTCTAGAAGTGATAATAACAATTAATTAATAATAAAAATCTCTTTTGGGCTCGGGTCCGAGGACCATACAGTGCCTTGGTTCTGTTCAAAACTCATGATCTTTCTTTTAAGTAGTTGGTTTCCCCATAAGCTCGGGTCCGAGGACCATACAACGCCTTGGTTTTGTCCAAAACTCATGATCTTTCTTTCAAGTAGTTGGTTTCCCCATAGGCTCGGGTCTGAGGACCATACAGCGCCTTGGTTCTGTCCAAAACTCATGATCTTTCTTTCAAGTAGTTGGTTTCCCCATAGGCTCAAGTCCGAGAACCATGCAAGACCTTGGTTCTGTCCAAAACTTATCTTTTCTTTTTGATGTACTTGGTTTCCTCATAGGTTTGAGTCCGAGGACCATGCAAGACCTTGGTTCTGTCCAAAACTTATGTTTTCTTTTTGATGTACTTGGTTTCCCCATAGGTTTGAGTCCGAGGACCATGCAAGACCTCGGTTCTGTCCAAAACTTATCTTTTCTTTTTGAAGTACTTGGTTTCCCCATAGGTTTGAGTCTGAGGACCATGCAAGACCTTGGTTCTGTCCAAAACTTATCTTTTCTTTTTGATGTACTTGGTTTCCCCATAGGTTTGAGTCCGAGGACCATGCAAGACCTTGGTTCTGTTCAAAACTTATCTTTTCTTTTTGATGTACTTGGTTTCCCCATAAGTTTGAGTCCGAGGACCATGCAAGACCTTGGTTCTGTCCAAAACTTATGTTTTCTTTTTTAAGTACTTGGTTTCCCCATAGGTTTGAGTTCGAGGACCATGCAAGACCTTGGTTCTGTCCAAAACTTATGTTTTCTTTTTGATGTACTTGGTTTCCCCATAGGTTTAAGTCCGAGGACCATGCAAGACCTTGGTTCTGTCCAAAACTTATCTTTTCTTTTTGAAGTACTTGGTTTCCCCATAGGTTTGAGTCCGAGGACCATGCAAGACCTTGGTTCTGTCCAAAACTTATCTTTTCTTTTTAATGTACTTGGTTTCCCCATAGGTTTGAGTCCGAGGACCATGCAAGACCTTGGTTCTGTCCAAAACTTATGTTTTCTTTTTGATGTACTTGGTTTCCCCATAGGTTTGAGCCCGAGGACCATGCAAGACCTTGGTTCTGTCCAAAACTTATGTTTTCTTTTTGAAGTACTTGGTTTCCCCATAGCTTTGAGTCCGAGGACCATGCAAGACCTTGGTTCTGTCCAAAACTTATCTTTTCTCTGATGTACTTGGTTTCCCCATAGGTTTGAGTCCGAGGACCATGCAAGACCTTGGTTCTGTCCAAAACTTATCTTTTCTTTTTGATGTAGCCCCTTAACAAGGGTACGAGGCATTGACTTGGAGTTGGAAGCCCCTAGAACTACTCGTACCACTGGCACTTCGTAGGGTAGCCCTGGGTGGGAGCTGAGTTAGAGCAACAACTGCTGGAAACGATGGAGAGGCTTTCGCCTAGCTAGCCCCACCGCCAGAACTATTTCTTTTGAGGAATCCTTGTCGACAAGGGCTTGATCCCACAATGACTAACTGCCGCCTGTGCCAACGCACAAGCCTCCCCACAGACGGCGCCAATTGTAAGGACACAA
The DNA here is from genome assembly GCA_028535165.1 of Quercus tomentella. Taxonomy (NCBI): domain Eukaryota; kingdom Viridiplantae; phylum Streptophyta; class Magnoliopsida; order Fagales; family Fagaceae; genus Quercus; species Quercus tomentella. The sequence continues at coordinate 36,106,247 of JAPQVY010000068.1, read as the reverse complement.
TTTGTAGCGACCCAAAAAGATATTGGGTTCGTACGTTTAAGGGCCCGAACAATATTATTTGTAGAGCGTGGGCTTGAAAGGCTAGGCCTGGGTCACTGAACAGCGGTTAGCCATGGTTTCTATAGAAATTTACATAAAGGTGAACTTGACGTATCTAGCAAGACCTTCTGATGCGGCATGAGTGGTTTCGGTCTTTAGACCTCATCCGAGGAGCTTAGTGTTCCTATTATTCTCCTTGTTTTTGACTTTTTGGTCTGGGGAACCCCCTCTTCCATTGGTTCTTTTTCCCTTTTATACTAACATTTTCCCTCCTTCCAGTGTCCACGTGTAAGCTCCACTTTCTGGGGTTGAGACTTGTCCCATCAGCCCATACCTAGAGTGGTTGGGGGTGGTTGTAAAAGTTGAATAGCATGGTGAAGAGCATGGACCTGTCAGATGCAGAGTTCTTTATGGCAATATTGGCAGCTTTTTCACTTGGCATGTTCCTGCACTGAGCTCGTCCTTTCCTTTAGGGGCTCTATGGGGTGCTGAGCATAAGATCGTCCTCGGCCGTATCCTTAGGCCTTTTTTGGACTTTCATTATGCGTCCTCGGCAATAGTTCTCCTCGGCTCAGGCCTTGGGCCCTAATGTAAAGTGAGCCGGGGCCACAAATTCTCTGGCCCCACAAATAACTATTCCTCATTTTAAAGAATAATAATTCATAATGAATGACTATTCTGTATAATAAATACACAATCAAACAATGGAATAGCTAAATCATAAGAATTATTATACTACAGTGCCTATTACAATCTACTAAACATGCCATTATATTTCTTTTTTGGACCTTATTGGATCTTGAAAGAATAATTTCTTGATCCTTTATTTTTGTTTGTTAATGCAGTTGAATTTGGGGAAAAAAAATTTATCGCTTTTCCATAAATTTTAGTAAAGAAAATGAGAATTTAATTTGAAAAGGAAGGGTAAAAAAAATATACGCAAAAATTTTAAACGATATTTTAGTTTATGTTAGTGAAATTACTATTGTTACAATACATAGCTGTTGGGCGTAGTTTATTTTGACAATTTAGGGCAGTTTGGGTACAATTCAAAATAAGTGGCAGATTGGTGTAATTTTAGTAAACCTCATGAGAGGCTCGTGCACCTTTTCCAATGAAAATTGAAACACATGTAGTAGTCCCCTATGGAGTTTACATTTTATTTATTTTAATTTTACAACAATAATATTTTTGCATTTAAATTTATTACTATTTACTTAATTGTATTTACTAAATTTATTTGTGTACTAGAATTATGCTTTTACATCATTACATGTGAATATGAAATTTCTAAATTTATGTTCAAAATGAATTTATTTTTAATTAAAATGCTTTTTATTTGAAAGATTAATATACACAATTTTTTAAATCTTTTTATTTTATTTTATTATTTTCTATTCACTTTATAAAAATAAAGAAAATTCATTTGAAAGTTGTTTAAATTGCTTTAGATTTTTGGGGGCGGGGGATAAATTTCCATATTTTTATACGTTTAATAAAATTATGTACATTTTTTAACTAATATCAAATTAATTTTGATATCATAACGGTTCGACTTTTAAAACCTTGAACCTCTCCATTCTCCGGTTTTTTCAATAGTCTGGGTCTGAAAACCATGAAGTTTGGTTGTGAGTTGTAAGTTGTAACATTAGAATAAAACTTAAGATCTATTTTAGGAAGGTATAATTATTCCTCTTTAAAAGAGTTGTAATAGTTATTCCTTAATAAGGTGTAATAATTTCTATATAAAAAGAACTTTCCATATGTACATAACAATTATGAAAATAAAAAATTATAAAAAATAACCCATCTCTCTCTCTCTCTCTCTTCTAAATGAAAAAGAAAGATCTATTTTAGGAAATATCTTACTCACACAACTATTTCCTAGAATGTTTATATTTGAAAGAGTGATGAATTTTTTTTGATGAATTATTATTTTTATAGTTGTTATGTGCATTTAGAAATTTTTTTTATTATTTGGAAATATATTGATTTTATAGATTATTACATCTATTAATAAATAACTATTACAAATCTTTTAGAGATGAATATTTATTCCCAATTTTAAAGAATAGTTATTCATAATGAATGACTATTCCCTATAATAAAAACACAATTAAACTTTAGAATAGTTAAATCATAGGAATTATTACATTACAGCTGTACAAAGAAGAAGGCCTATTTAAAATGTTGCTATAGCCTATTTTTTTTTTAAAAAAAAAAAATTATAAACACCACTATAGAGTAGGGACCTATAGTAGTGTTTGAAAATGCTGCTATAGCCTATATATATATATATATATATATAAAAGCCTATAGCAGCATTTTATAAACGCTACTATAGGGTATGGACCTATAATGACATTTTTGTAAAACGCTACTATAGGTCTATAGTTACGATACAATAGTGGTCTTTTGTCAACTCACTATAGAAAACGCCACTATAACCCAAAGGAACCTATAGTGGCGTTTTTAGGACTTCTAGTGGCATGTGTCAAACGCCACTATAGACCCACTTTTTTGCATTGCAGTGTCCATTATAATCTACAAAATATGCCATTATATTTCTTTTTTGGGCTATATTGGATCTTGCAAGAATAATTTATTGACCCTTATTTTTTTTTTTAATGCATATTAATGTTTAGGTATGCATATTAATGCACATTAATATGCATATTAATGGTTAGCTTTGGAAATGACAAAGAAAAGTTTTTAAAAAATCCAAGTGTCAGACTAGGTGTTGTCTAGGTACAATGGTATATAATATTATTAATATATATTAATGTTTATTTATAATTCTATACTAAAAAAAGAGGTATTAATTATTTTTATTTATTGATTTTAATTTAAACCTACTACTAAAATTATTTTTTTGCCCACCTATATCAACCTGTAATAACCTATCACTTAGGATTTGTTATTAAAGTATTGTGAAAATATTGTAGATATAGCATTTATGGATTTTATTTAAGATCTATACATTAATTAAAATATTAATAACTTTTTTGATAAACTAAAATATTAATAACTTTTGTCCATGTAATAAGTGCTTCAACTCTCACATTTATTGTATTTTTTTTTTTTTTTTTACAATTATCCAAAATGTGAATTTTATTTGTAGAAAAATTATAATAAATGTTTTTTTAATCCCACTTTATTTAATTTTTTTTAGACAAATTAAATAAAATAAATTATTTAATATGATAGTAACACTTCTTTAATTGATACTTTTATGTTTTATATATATATATATATATATATATATATATATGTATGCATGTGTGTGTTTTTTTAGGAATCCTAAAACAGTATGCCGAAATAGACCGATATCGAAATATTCCGTTCCAGTAGACAAATTGAAACAAGGTCCAAAATAGAATTAATAACATTGAATTTTGACAGCTTAGGGAAGTCTAGGTACAATTCAATGAAGTAATTTTAGTAAACCATATGTAAGGCCAGTGCACAATTTCCAATGAAAATTGAAACACACATATTAGTCACATTGAATTTGTATAAGTATAATTCAATAATTTTCGGCTATAAAAGTAGAAGTGAAATGCATTTCAAGTGTAATCAAATATCTTTTTTGAGCACTAGCAAGATGAAACAAAAGATAATATCTCAGTTTTATAGTTTTGTGTTTGTCCTTCTCTTAGTCTCTGGCCTAATTAGTTCTTATTCATTTAAAAAGAAACATGTACGAATCGTGGACAACCTCAACAACGAAACTCTAAACTACCATTGTCAATCAGCACAAAATGATTTGGGCATTAGAACTCTTCAGCCTAATGAACAATGGGAATTCTCTTTTCACATCAACTTACTAGGCTCGACAAAATTTTATTGTTCTTTTTGGTACAAGAACTTCAATGCTAGTTTTGATGTATTTGTTGCTGACGATCATTGGTTAAAGGATTGTGGTGGCGATCATTGCATTTGGATAGTGCAATATGATGGATTCTACTTGTATCAAATACAAAAGGCTGTAAATGTGAAGATGCATGATTGGCAACAATGGTAGAAAGTAGACATATTGCAGTAGCCAATCATGCTTGCTGGTGTGAATCTTCTGGCAAACCATGTGTGCCTTGTGTTTGATTTCGAAAATAAAGAAAGATTTTATCTCCCTTGCTATTTCACTTTTGTTTTTATATGTTAGATATATTTTTCTAATGCCATTAAATTTATTAATTGGCCGAATTTATTGTTGAACTTGTTTATTTTGTGTTGACAAATATATTTATTAATCTCACGAAATACATGTTTTTGAATGTGACACAGGAAATAGAATGCTTCAGAACAAATTTTAGCGTCTGAGTAAGACAATAAGTCGACACATGACAAAGGTTGTTAAATTGTTAGGTAATGTTATGTCACAAGACATTATCAAGCCTGCGGATCTTGCATTTTCTAATGTCCCACAACATATACTATACAGTGGCAAATATTGGCCATCTTTTAAGGTAATTTGTTATTTTTAGAATATTTAGGGTATTGATATGGCAATGATTAGGATTGCATTGGAGCTATTGATAGTGTCTATGTCCCCATGGTCTTACCCATTCATAAGTAACTTACATATAGAGGAAGGAAATGGAAGCCAACAACTAATTGCATGTGTGCTTGTGATTTTGACATGAAATTTACATTTGCTTGTGTTGGATGGGAATGGTCAACCCATGACACAAATATTTTTAAGTTACCTCAATAATGAGAGTGATAACTTTCCAAAACCACCACTTGGTTTGTATTTTTGAATTTTAATTAACATATTATTCTACCCATTGATTGGATCTATAAGTGGCCATAACAGGTATGTAGTGACTTTGTAACAGTCATGCACATACTTTTTAGCCTACTCTCTGTTGAAAAATATGCATGAAATGGCATAGGCACATGGTATACCAGTTATGTCCCATTTCTTATAGTTGCACTTGGATTCAGTCAGGTCCACAATGAAACTTTCAAGCCCATTTTTCACTTCAAACTTTGTATGACCAGCCCAACATGCTAGCCACCTGCTACTTCCCAACTTTTCTTTATATAGTCTCTTTCTAATCTTAGGACACAACTCTAACTCTACCTTCAAAATCATCTCCTTATTTGTTTGAAATCTAGTCATTAGATACAACCTAATGCACTCAAGTTGCAAGCACATACAAATAGACAACAACTAGAACATTTAAAACACATACTAATAGGGAAATTATAACATACAAATAAACACAAACAATAGAACTTATACCATGCTAATTATTGGCTTGCTTCTAAACTTAAGAATCTTGCTGTTGAAGCTTTCACACATATTGTTAAACACTGTGTCACTTTGACCATCCCCACTGAACATATGCATAGCCCAGATAGTTGTTGAATGGGCCTACAACCACTTATATGCATCTTTATCAACTTCTTTAAGTTCATTCATTGCCATCTCATGCTCTTGCTGATATGTTGCTTTGGCAGCTTTCCAAAACAAGTCTCTAATAAGCACACTAGGATGATTCTTCCTCAAGTTATTGTATAGATTATTCTCCTAACAGAGTTGTCTATCTCAACAGCAGTAGGATGGTCATCATCACCATGAGCACTGTCAAATGATGATTCATCTAGACTATGCAACTCCTCACTCTCATAATCTGAATTCATTACCCTAGCACCCATTTGGATTGGTTCAAAATCAACATCTTCACTATTGTCCAAACTATCACTACTGTCATTATCAAAACCCCTTCCAGTTCTACTTCCTCTTCTAGGTCACTTCCCCTAGTGTCACTACTCTCCTCCTTTGGGTCATCAACTGGGTCCTTTTGTTGGTCCTCAATGACTGGTTCTTTACCAGCCCTCCTAGAATAGAATTGTTTAGTATCTACCTCAATAGGATCATCCTGGTTATCATTTTCATACTTCTCATTATCATGTCTAACAAACTCACTATTATCATATCTATAGTCATCATTATTCTACCCAAACTCATCATCATTATCATGAAAATCATAATTATAATGATCATCATCTTCATAAGTAGCATGATCATAATAATGATCACTATCATCACCATCATAATCAACCTCATCTTCATAATAGCTAGCATGACCATTATAATCCACTAGGTCATCAACTTCAACAACCTCAAGGTCTAAAACCTGTAATGGCTGATCATGCTTAACTTCTGCCTCTAAGGGCTCAACACTAGGTTGTAATACCTCTAATGGCTCAATATCCTTTACCTTTGCCTCCACAAGCTCATCTACTGGATGCTCCATAAATACATGAATCTCTTCATGACCATCCACTAAGTTTGTCATGAACATTGTAACATCATCATCAAGAACTTAGTGAAAATTTGCATGGTTTGGGTTCACACCAGGCATTTTAAACCATAGCTGACTCACTGTAGTGTACCCAAATTCCCTACATGTATCCTTAACCTCTACCTTTGACCACCTATTAGGGTCACAATTATCCACTTGACTTACTGTCCCTCCCACATACTGTTGAGGGTCCTAAGTAAAACACCTACCATGGTGAATATGAAGAGTAAATAACTCATCCATCTTGCATATAATATACAGCAAAAACACAACTTCACTTTTTAACTGATAAATTAATTTTTAAATTAATAAACCAAATTAATTTTTAAACTACAAAACTAACATAGGGAACACATAGAAACAGAGGAACACATGGACCACGGAAGGGAACCAACGGAAACACAAAAAGCAACAAACAAAAAAGACAAACATTATTATACAAATACCAAAACAAAACAGTTAAACATATTTTATCATTGTGTTCCACAGAAATCTATAAAGAGGTAGAGAGAGAGAGAGAGAACATACAACTATGATAACAAAAAGGTCTTTTAGTGTTTTTCTTCAGATCGGCGTGGCTTGTTTTGGGAATTTTGCTTCAATGTGGGTCGATGTGGGTTTTCAGATCACCGATTTCATCATTAATCTAGGTTTGCATCGGATTTGGGTAAGGATTGTGGCTAAGGTTGAAGTAATCTAAGGTTCCTAATTTCTAAAATTAGGGTTTATCTCAGAACATTTGGGTATTTAATCATCACACGTGTGGGTTAGTTGTCCAAGTCAGTCACATGAAACTCACGTGACTCTAATTGTGGCGGGAAGCTAACATGGTTAGGGCAATAGTGACATGTAGGATTAAATAATTAATTTTTTAATTCACCGTTTGCTACATTGGATATTTCCATTAGTGAGCTAACAGTAGAAACCGAAATGAATGATGATTTTCAAAATAGGGACTAAATGTGGTAAAAATAAAAATTATGGACCAAAATGAGAATTGAGTCAAAATGTAGGGACGAAAACTACATTTCCACCTAAAAGCAAAAGAAACAAAAACAAAAAGAATAATTTGAAAACCAGCTGCCATATTCTTTGAGTTCTATCATTTCTCTGTTACAAAAATACTGACGGTTTTTTTTTTTTGTGAATGATTAAAAAGATAAAAAAATTGAAGCAATTGCATGTTGAATCAGTAATAAGAATCACTTTCTGGGATGTGGCTTTTTCTCATTTCTCTAACTGCCCTTTTCATATCTTAGAGCTTTTGATGTTTTTGCTATTATGAGATTTTTTTTCTTCAAATCTATAGATAACCCCATGTCAGTTTTCTATTTTATTAGCTTGTGACTTGTTTATTGAATTGTATTGATTGTTGGGTTTGGTTTTTGGATTGTGAGTTAATAGGTAACATGTGGGAGTAATGGAAGACAGATGAGCTTGAGTTGGGTCATCCAGAGAAGCATGTTTGAATCTCATTTTGTGAAGTGATTGAGAAGGTTCTGTATGGTTTTTTAAATTTGAGGTGTTTGTTGAACTCAGCTTCAGTTTCTGGCAAGAGAAGTTTAAGAAGTATGTTGTTCCTCCCATTGCGATTTATTATTATATGTATATGAGGTTTGGCTTTGAGAGAATGAGACCATAACCAACAAGGGGATCAGCAGTCTACCACCGCCACTACCAGCAACCCCAATGCCACAGCACGGCAGCAGCGCCATAGCCCAGTAGCTTTTTAGAAATTGAAACCATTTTTTGTTTTTCTAAGGCCTATTTGGCAGGGTAGTTAAACAACACATTTTCAGTTTTTAAACAACATTACATACATTTTCACACATTTTTTTCACCCACACTTATTTTAAAAAAAATAAAGAATATTATTTAAACTCCTCTACCAAACGGGCCTAGTAACCAGCATTAACCATAGTTGGTTTTGTTTTGTTTTTTATCTTTTATTTATTTATTTATTTATTTTTAAGAAGAAGCATTAACCACAGTTCAATGTGCTGAGTTGGATTGGCTATGACTCTATCATCATTTTTTGGTCACTTTCTCAGGTACCCAACCGATGCAGATAGAAATTTGCTGGCACACATACAAATATATGCTGGGACCCAGAAACAGATTTCCATAGAACTGAATACTTTAAAAATGGAGTTGTATTTAAAAAAAAAAAAAAGTGTACCAAACTTGATTTTAGTAAAATCGAGTTCTATGTGGTTTTTTATTTATTTATTAGAAACTTGATATCAGCGACTTTTACCATGGCACAAAGCATATAAAACTCGATTTTAATGATACTAAGTTCTTCAGGGAAAATGGACATTTGTCCCTAATTTATAAACTATGCAGTAAAATGCCTCTATTTTGAAACTATTTAGAAAAATGTCCTTATTTTTTAAACTCGATTTTAATAAAATCGAGTTACAGGTGGAACTCGACGTTAGCAATGTTGAGTTCTATGCATATTTTGCCACTTAAATTTAAGTGGAACTCGACATTGCTATTGTCAAGTTTCACTTAAAAATATACACAGAACTTGATTTTAAGGATATCGAGTTTTACACGTAACTTAATTTTGTTAAAATTGAGTTTAAAAAATATGGGCATTTTGTTAAATAGTTTCAAAATATGAACATTTTGCTGTATAGTTTGTAAATTATGGGCAAATGCCCATTTTTTCCCGAGTTCTTCATAGAACTCCATTTTGCCAAAATTGAGTTTCAAAACATGTACATTTTGCTACCTAGTTTTCCAATCAGGCGCATCTACCCTCTCCTTTTTTTTTTTTTTTTTTTTTTTTTTTTATAGATTTACGCATTTGGCCTGATTCAATATGGTAAGATGATGATGCAGCTGATTGTGTGAGTTGACATGAGCCCAGCACAAACACACCAACGAGAGAAAACAAAGGAGACAAGATGGGCCACCAGAAATGTATGATGATTTGGACACCAAAACTTTTAGGTCCATAAGAAGTTTATTGAACCTGCAAATACCCATCTCTTGGACCTCCATTTCTTGAGGCCCATCAAGCATGCTGAATCAGTGAGTCAAATTAATTTAAAGCTGGGTTTTTAATGGTCCTGAGATTAAGCCCAAATCCAATCGCATTTAATTCTCTCAAGCTCATCATCATAACACATCCAAGTTCTAGTCAGCCCAAACTAATTTCCCAATGAAATGGCAAGCAACAGATGATGAGCTAAAACCCAATTTGCAGGTCAAATTTCCAAGCAATTCCTAAGATCAATTTATATTCTATTCTGCTTTCATAGTTTTATTTACTTTGAATATCCAGGGGACCCCTAAGCTAGAAGCACGAAGATGCATTGTTAAGACAATCGGAGAAGAGTGTGGGGGCCATTCACGTGCATCAGATAGCCTTTCAGTTAGGGAACTTAAAAGCAGTGTAATAAAGAGTGTGGAGTTCACTGCATTTTTTAGCAATATATCTCATCACCAGTCTTGTTGGTCGTTATTTCGTTTGACATTGTGACTAAGATACAGTGCATAACAAGCTATATCCTTTACTTTCCATTTGAATGGCTAAGCCCTATCAAATTGCCTTTAAATTCAACCTTACTTTATAAAAAGGAAAACTAGTTAGTAGTTTGAAAGCAATGTTTTCCTCTTCAGCCAAAAAAAAAAAAGAAAAAAAAAGAAAGAAAGAAAGCAATGTTTTTTCTTTTCATATAAATGTTATATCTTAACATGAATTTAATTTATAAGATTCATTACCATATGAGAGGATGAAACATTATTCCTAAGCACTGAATAGTTACTATTGACAAAATATCATACACCGATCATTTTCATATATATATTTTTTTAGGTATCTCAAAATATTAGTACTTAATTTGAGAAGTCAATGGAAATATATTTAATATAAATTTCAAAAATATATTATTTATTGAAAAACATATTATTTAATATTTTGACAAATTTTCTAGACTTTTAACGATAATCAGTCTTGAAATTTTATACTATTTTATTTAAAAAGCCATATATCAAATGATATCTTTTTGGCCAAGAGGCTTGTAATTTAACTAACACCTCCTGATGTCTCTAATGAAAACTTCTAGAGTTTAATATTTCCCACTCTTTTAACTATCAAATTATCAAAAAAATAAAAGAAAAAAGAAATAGTATATTGATAAGCAATAAAGACAATAGCACATGATTAATGAAAACTATCTACACAAGATATTGATTCTTCTTTTATAAGGATGTGTCGGCAACCATCAATACAGTCCTTTCCATTTCAAATGAAATGGAGAATTTGCTTAGTTTGGACCCAAAGAGTCCCAAGTAAGGGTGACAAAGATACCAAACGAAGTGTACAGTAATAGCATTATGCTGCTACTTATTATCAATGACGGAGCGCCATTGGGGCCGGGGGGCCATGCCACCCCCCTCTCCCCCAAAATTTGTGAAAATTTAAGCATGTGATAAATATATATATATATATATATATATATATATATATATATATATATGTATATATGTATGTATGTATAGGGTTATTTGTATTTGTTTAAATAGAGTCATAATCTCATTAGAGATAATTCAGCCAAAAAAAAAAAAAAAATCTCATTAGAGATAAGTTGTATATACCAATCAATGAATACAATTATCCTAACAATTATGCCAAGCAATGAAGGAAAAATAAATAAGGGTTTTTGTTTTAGGTAAACAAATAAGGGTTTTTCCCTTTCGCTTTATTACTTGTAATCTTCTTCTTCTTCTTTCTTTTTCTTTTTTCTTTATTTTTATTTTTTATTTTTTTATTATTATTTTTTTTTAAGATAGAAATTTTAATTTAGAATAATTTAAGTATATATGTGTGTAAAGCTCCTTGGAGACTTGAACTCTAGCCCTTGTGGAGTGACTATCGCGCCAAGGGTGCGCAGTGGTGACTTGTAATCTATTTTAAAATACTTAGCTTTTGTATTTTTTTTTTTTAATTTCTATACTTGTCTAGTCCCTAATATTGTTGATTAAAGATAGGTAAAAATATTTATTATACATTCTTTTACCACCACAATTTTTGTACTACAACTCAACCATATCAAAGTTGTACAAGAGTTGTGACACAAAAGTGGTATCCACAAACTTTCTTTAAAAAATAAAAAATCTATTTGTCAATTTACATAAGTTAAAAAATATTTTTGGTAGTACACATTTTAGAGTTGTAAAGCACTTAATTTTATATTTTAAATTATTTTATAGTGCCTTTTTTTTAAAATACTATTATACATGGTAGGAACATAATATATATAAAATCACTCATTCATCATATTTCTATCTAGCCTCTTCAAAAATAAATTTCTGACCCCGTTATCACTTTCTAGTCTCCATTCCAAAACAATAAGTATGGCAAAGACACCAACTAACATTTGTAAATGTTTTTGTTCTTGTCATAGAATATGAACTCGCATTACCTGAGGGACAATAAATTTAATTGTGTTACTTACAAATGTTTTCAAATCAATTGTTATAGATGTTATAATATCTGACTATATTTTATTGCAATAAAGTTCACTAGTGCTACATATACACTCCACTTTCATCTTTTTTTTTTTTTTTTTTTTTTTTGAGAACCCACTCCACTTTCATCTTGCATATATTTTTAAATGCCCCTTCTACTCATAATGTAGAATTTGTAATGTTTAATATAAAGTATCACTATAAAGAGATTTATGGTTTAATTGACATCTTTTGATGTTTATAATTAATTAAAACGTTCAAAATTTAAATTCTGACTCAATTATTAATTAAAAAAATATTATAATAGAGCACCATTTGTTATTAATAATGATAATATTTTTATTTTTTTATGAAAAAAAAAAAAGAAAGAAAAGAGCAAGGATTTATGGGCGCAACTTTCCGCTGGAAAGTATTGTTATTACAATGTTTTGCAAAAGATTTGCAACATGATATAGGGGCTCCTTTTTTTTTTTTTTTTTTTTTTTGAGAGAGAGATATAGGGGCTCATTAAACGATGTAATGACATCATTATCATTTGAAAGCTTGCAACAAAGGCTTGAATTATTGTTTGGTACAATATAGACATGAACCTGGAGTAAAGCATCATAGACCAATTTTGTCCACTTACAGAGAGAATCATTTTTGGTAGGGCCTCCTCCTCATACCTACTTCTATGAGTTAGGCCGAGACCAAAAATATATACTGCAAACAATGTTGGGGCCAATGAAGCAAGCATCTTTCTGCCTAAAGTAAAAACAAATATGAATCAAACATTTTGCTTTAGATTGAAGGGAAACAATTGGTAGAGTTGAAGGGAAACAATTGGGGTTGTCTTTATATTGGGGCTCTGATGAATGTAGCATTGAAATTTGCAAAAAAGAAAACTGCCACCAAAAAGTATAAAGATGTTCATTGCTAAATTCCGATATTTTTATTTCTTTTGCTAACTTTCAGAAATTTTACAGTCCCGTTATGGGATTTTGTAGCCAATATTTTTACTTTATTATCAAAACACTTTTTATTTATATATATATATATATATATATAAATAAAAGTGGTGTTCCTAGTGATTTTTGAATAAATTATTTTACTTTATATTCATAAAATGATAAATTTTAAGATTTTTAAATAAAATTTAAATAAAATAAAATAACTTTTAAATAAAATTTAAGACACGTATTTTAAGTTTAATACACTTGCCGCCGAGATGTCCTCAAAAGTCAGAAGGGCCTTTACTGTCTAACACTCAAGTCCTTTTGATTTGGTACGCGGTTTGTGGGGTTAAAGGCTTCTTTTTTTCCCAGTTCACACCACAACCAATAACATAACAAATTGAACGGGCTCGAGGCTTGGATATATTTTGATTCCGTGGGGTGAACGTTTATTGAAAAGGATTTGATGGACCAAACGTATCATTGGGGGCCATACTGTTTTGCCGATCAATAATAAATTGCCACATTAATCATGGGGATAAAGCTAAAAAATTTGACATGGGTCCGCTGCAAATTGCCATCAGACTCAGATAAGGTGTACGCGTCCAGCCATGTACTAACATTGACATAAAAAAAAAAATTTATTTAGTGTGTGTTTGGATACCGTTTATTTTGCTGAAAACTAAAAACTGAAAACTGAAAACACTGTAGTAAAATAATTTTTAAATGTGTAAATAGTGCCATGTGACTCATTTTTAATAAAAATTTTGTTGAAAAAAGAGGTTTATGGGTCCCGTGAACAGTGCACGAGACCCACTAAAAAAGTTGAAATGCACTTCTCAAAAAAAAAAGGCAGACTCAGACGCGCATCCCAGAAACACAATACAAACGGAGATTTAGTTCTAACTAACTCAATTGATAATTTTTTAGCGTGAAATAAGAGATTTGAGTTTTGAACTATACCTACACCAAATCTAATTAATGTCTTGACCTGATGAAAAAGAATAATTATTATAAAATGGACATAGAAAACCATAAATTGAAATTTTATCATATTTACAACAACAACAACAACAACAAAAAATCAGAACCAACCAACTCAAAAATGTATTTGGATTGCCAAATGTCTTGTAGTTTAATTGTAATCTATGTATGTTTCTAACCGAAAAGTCTAGGTTCAAGCCCCCTTATTACTGTAAACTATAAAATTTATCAAAAAAAAAACAAAAAACGAGTTGGGTTTAAAGTTTATTTTTTTGGTTGAAGTCCCTTTCCATCAAAGTAAATCATTGAAATCGTATAAATCGTGCCACTTTGAAATCTCTAATCTCGGATTAAAAAAAATCATAGTCAACTATGGGTCTAATCATTCAATTTGTAATGCAATGGTATGGCAGTAAGGGCAATGGAAACATTAAATCATTTTCAAATTTTGAAGCACTAAATTTACACAATTGATCATTAATTTATAGATAAAATTGGTCTACAACACATAGAGTTCAAGTATCAAAATCATGTGATTTTGTTGAGTTTGATCTAAATTATTAAAACAATTAAACTTTGAAGAAAAAAAAGAAAAGAAAAGAAAGTTTATTGCAGAAGTAATCTACAGTTCTACATGAAACATCATTGTAAAAGATATAGTGGTGATTCTTCTTTCTTTCATGACCAACATATGGTCCCATTGCCCACGTGTGGTGGTGGAATAATACATCACAAAGGTATATAGCAAACTGTCCCACACAAGATCTGTCAAGCTATATTCCAAAATTTCGATGTAAAAATTTGGAGTCCTGTGACCTTTCGATTCAAACAATCACATGAAAACAGTGCAAATTCCAAGTGTGCATGATTTTTATTTATTTATTTATTTTAATGAAGAAAAGATCTCCATTTGAAATAAATACTTACATACGTTTTCTTGAAATAATTGAGTTTGTATTTGTTTGTTCTTTTTAATTTTTTCTAGTCAGTAGGTTCGTTGTTATTTACATGTGTGTGGTTGTAAAGATCTCTATTCTTCCAGAATATAATAACAAAACCCTAAATTTTACAGTTGATACCGTTTGGTCATTGATCAAAAAATATATATGGCAAAGACGACGGTTGGAAACAATAATTAAAAATGCTGTATTTTACTGAAAAGAAACACTAATCTTGCAACCAATAGAGAATTACTTTGACTGGCTGAATCAACCCGAGAGATAAGGATATAATTAAGTACTTTGAGGGGAAGAAAAAAAAGATTGAAAGAAATCCAATCACATTTACGTGAACTTTTAGTGTAACCAACCATAGTGCCACACAGATAAGGAACAAGTTTCAACTCATTTTTTGACTAAAAAAGGGTCATAAATTCCACTTTTAAAGTTCAACATATGTAGATAATATATAGTATGAGACAATGCCTTACAATTAGGCAGGTTTTAAATATCTTATTTCTTTGATACAATTATTTACTAATTGACGCTAATCTAGTCATAAC
Organism: Quercus tomentella; assembly: GCA_028535165.1. Classification (NCBI taxonomy): domain Eukaryota; kingdom Viridiplantae; phylum Streptophyta; class Magnoliopsida; order Fagales; family Fagaceae; genus Quercus; species Quercus tomentella. The sequence goes on along the minus strand of JAPQVY010000068.1, from coordinate 36,090,993 downwards.
CTAACCCTAATGCTGCCCCACCACGCTCTTTAGTTGCTAGGAGGAACTCAAATCAATGACTCATTTTGTGGAGCGTCCACGGAAGAGGCAGCTGGATTCTAGATTCCATGCATGGGGCCAAAATTCCAATATTAAAATCTTAATAAATAAAAAGTTAAAAATAACATTAATGAATAATGATAGGGAATATATTTCTACAAGGCAAGATGACTAGCAAGAGAGAGTCATCTAACAGCGTTAGTCTCCTAGCAGGGTGTAGTCATCCAACATGGAGGAAAAATCAAGGAAGACAATACCATACAAGTACCGGTTGTGCTAGAAAAACATATTGTATTGGTCATTAAATTGGTATCGGTACTTTTCCAAAACATATTGGAAAAAATACCAAGTTGTACCGACCTATTTACTGCCCTGTATTGACCCGTACCAGCCGGTACAATTAAAAAAATTAAAAAATTGAAAAAAAAATTATTAAAAACATTTTATTTAATCTAATATATTAGTTAATGTATTTAAGCTAATTAATATTTAGTTGGCGTTTGGGTATTGCGTTTTACGCGTCGCGTTTTCTACGTTTTTTTTTTTTTTTTTTTTTTTTTTTTTTTTTTTTTCTTGGACTTGCATCTGGCACTGTTCATTGTCCATGAACAATGATTTTAGGCTTATGAACAGTGCCAAACGCGTGAATAGTAACTTTTTTTATTGTTTTCAGTTTTCAGCAAAATAAGCCGTATCCAAACGAACTCTTAAGCTCATAAAATATGTGAATTTTAAATTTTATGTTGATAAACATAAAAATTAATAAATACATACTTACATAAATAATATAAAAATATATTTATGTATAGAAATATATAAATAATGGTAATCCTGAAACAATACAGTTTCGGGTACAAAATTGACTTTTTTGGGCAAGATAACTGGCAGGGTCTAGTCATCCAATAGGGTCCACCAAATAATTATTTGATAAGCACACACCCAACTAGTCAGTACGAGTCACTCATGTACTACCCATCCAACACCAGTCGTCCGATATTTGAGATAGACAAACAACCATGACTAATGGATGACCAACATCACCTGGCTCTACAGGATATCACATGCCGCCTCACATTAACACGTACACTAGAGATAGACGGACGGCCAACGACATTTTGCTCTACATGATAGCACATGTCTGCCTCAAGTTAACACGTACACTAGAGATAGACGGACGGCCAACAACATTTGGCTCTACATGATAGCACATGTCTGCCTCAAGTAAACACGTACACTTGAGATAGACAAGCAGCAAAGGCTGATAGACACACACTTAGCTCTTCAGCATAGCATATATGAGCCCACCTCACATTAACATGTACACTTGAGATAGACAAACGATCAAGACTAACGAATGACCCACAGCACTTGGCTCTATAGGATAGCACATGCCCTCCTCACGTTAACATGCATAGGGACTTGCACAGTACATCTAAAGATCCTTCTACTAGCTCATAGCCTCCAAGTATTGGAAGTAAAATCTTTAGAATCTCGATACCATTAACTTCAGTAATTCCATTACACTCCCTATAAGGGAAGTGGCAAAATCTCTAGGAATGTGGTCAACTCTAGACCGCAGTATCCGTTTCAAGGTGTGAAAGAAATTTTCCAAATCTCTTATTTTTAGAGTTCTTGAAGATTATTGTGAGTTTCTAACTTAGCCACTAGAAAGTCTTTGGTTGTGTTTCATTCTTTAAATTTCCTGGTAGTCTAACACTACGAGTTTGGATAATTAACTTATTGACAATTCTGTGCATCATCAATTAATATAATTTAATTATAAATATTCTTAATGATTTATTAATTTAATTATAAATATTCTTAATGATTTCAAAATCATATATGGCGGGCAATTAATTTATTCTCTCACCTCAATATTTCTTTTTGGGGAAGAAACATTTTTCACATTTTATGTTTAGGATAGTTCACAATTCTCCCAATAATCTTTGAAACCAATCAATTTTCCTTTTTATGTATGGGAAATGAGCAAATACACCTAATACATTAATTTCTTAGATAAATCTAACTTAAAATTTTTCAAGAAGAGAATATTAGTCGTATACTACAAGGAAGGGAAAAAGTTGAAAATTGTATTATTGTTTTCTTGGATTGCATTTTTAATCATTATAATTCTATTGGATTTAATTGAAAAGGTAATAGATTAAGAGTATTTGCCCATTTTTCAAACATAAAGAGAGAAATTGGGTTTTTTTTTTTTTTTTTTTTTTTTCAAAGATAAGAATTAGAATTGTGAAGTACCCCAAACATAGAGGAGGTAAGTAATTTTTCCCTTTCTTTTTTTTTTTTTTTTATGAAATTAAGAAGTATCACTTTTCAATTGATATATATATATATATATATATATATATATATATATATATATATAATAAAAGTTGAGTTTAAAAGTCATGGTCACGCCAAGTAACTTCACCAAATTGCAGGATTTTTTTAGATTTGTTTAAAAAATAGATATAATTTTTTTTCTTATCTTCTTCTCCTATAATTTCTAAGTTGATAAATTTTTTAATTTAATTACAATCCAAATTCTTCTTCTAATCTTTTTTATTAATTTATCAATAATTTCTAAGTGGATAAAAATCTTTAAAATATATATATATATATATAAATATATAATTTTTCTTCTCCTATAATTTTTAAGTTGATAAAAATTTTAATTTGATTACAATCCAAATTCTTCATCTAATTCTTTTCTTATAATAATAATAATAATAATAATAATAATAATAATAATTGTAGGGGTATTGGGCGCAGAAGCTCATTATCTATGTATATATTGGGCCTAGGGCCCAATCCGAGGACGAAAGGTCATTCGAGGAGAAGTAAACATTGTCAAGGGAGTCTGTGTTAGTAAAAGAGAAAGTTAGTTTTGGTCATAAGGGCCTACGAGGATGGGGTGAGGATGAATGCCTCCTCGGCTGACCAAAACCGAGGTCCGAAAAGATGGTCTGCCATCTAGAGGAATGTTCCAGGAAATTCTATTGGTACGGATAAGCATTACAGAAATATAGGACAGTGGGGAGTCTTAAAATATTTAAGGAGAAAGCTGCTACCACCGCATTAAATGCTCTACAGCTAACCTTCTGGCCGCATTAATGTGGAGGTGATACCTGAATAGTAGTTTTTAGCCTTACAGCTACTATATAAAGACTTCAGGAAAGTACTGATGGAACAAGTATCAACATCAACCATCTGGCTTGCACGTGGAGGGTACAGACGAAAGGTGGAGAGAGTATAAAAGAAGAAGGAGGCAATGAGAGAAAGGAGATCTAGGAATTAAGAGAGAAACACTATAGTCATCAAGAACTGACTTTGTAATTAAACTCGAAAGAAATATATAAGAACTGATCTCCTTGAACTGTGCCAATGACGATTTTCTTTAGTTTAAATCAGTTTATCTTCCTTTTCTTGTCTCCTGAATCCATTATACTTGTTGTCCAACTCGTTAAAACCTAGTTTTCCAACCCACTCTCTACAAATTCATTGTATTGGGTTTTTTGGACCCAAGTTCATTCATCACCTGGGCTAGGGATCCAAACTGCGTCCTTACAATTGGCGTCGTCTGTAGGAAATTACTGGTGTTATAGTGAGTCTAACGTTGAACGATGGTAGGTTCAAGTCCAAACCAGGCAGAGTCTATGGGGTTTCAGTGTCAAGATCACTTCCATGATCTCGAACAAAGAAGGGACCGGGAGAGGAGTGTGCATACTACTTATACTACTAAGAGCCAGTCTCAAAGCGGGAGCCGCGTCTCTCATGAGAAAAATGCTAAGGACATGCAGTTGGAGATTAATCATTTAAAGAGGAGCTTACGCCACGAACGGCAAAAGCAAGCCCCTTCCAACACTGATTTATCTTCCGACAATGAAGAGGATGGTATTTATAGGCGTAGATCAAGGACACCTCCTAGTGAATCTTTCCCGTATGATGAGGACTAGCATCATGAGCGCAGAAACATAAATTCATCTTTAAGAGGCCTGGGAAATGATGCTATAAGTAAAACACTCAACCAAATTTTCAGATCACCTTTCACACACAAGATTGAGGGAGGAAGACTTCCTCGGTGGTTCACTCAGCCCACGTTCACCATGTACAATAGTCGTACAGACCCTGTGAAGCACGTAAGTCACTTCAACTAGAGAATGACTGTACACTCCAAGAATGAGACCTTGATGTGCAAGGTATTTCCATCCAGTTTATGGCCTGTGGCGATGGGGTGGTTTGATGGTCTGGGTGCAGGTTCTATTGACTCCTTCAAAGAGCTTACTTGAGCGTTTAGGTCTCGTTTTATTACATGTAGTAGGGTTCCTCAGCGCTTAGATTCTCTATTGTCCATGTCCATGCGAGAGGGTGAAACCCTGAAAATGTACTTGAACAGATACTGGGAGATGTTTAATGAGATTGATGGGGATTTTGATGACGTGGCTATAAGGACCTTCAAGGTCGGCCCGCCCCCCGAGTATAATTTGAGAAAATCCCTGACCAAGAAGCTGGTGAGAAGTGTTTGTCGGCTTATGGATCACATTGATGAGTACAAACGGGTCGAGGAAGACCAACAGCAAGGCAAGGGGAAAGGTAAGGTTATCCCTCAGGAGAAGAGGGATTTCAGGTTGGACAGATATAACAATAATAGACCCCGAAGGGATTTTGCTGGACAATCTGGATCCACGGCTCCTCAAGCGATTAACACTATGTTCCGAGAACTAGTGCATCAGGTCTTGAAGAAGATCAAGAACGAGTCATACTTCAAATGGCCAAACAAAATGGGAGGAGACCCCTTGAGGCGTAACTAGAGCCTCCATTACCAATACCACCAAGAGCGGGGGCATACCACCGAAGACTGCAGAACTCTGTGGAACCATTTGGAGCAACTGGTCAGAGAGGGAAGGTTACAGCAGTTTTTGTATCGGCCTAACGGGCAGGGAGATAATTGAGGTCAGGGGCTCAGAGGAACGCTTCTTTAAGGCCCCCGTTAGGCACAATTAATGTAATCTTTGCCACACCTAGGAGCACTGGTTTTCATCCTTCCAAGGTGATGTCTGTAGCTCGGCTACTAGCCGTAGACACTAATTCTGAGCCAAAGAGGGCTAGAGTGGAGATCCAACTGCGTTAAGTTTTTCAGACGAGGACAAGATAGGAACCATCCAACCGCACAATGATGCTTTAGTGGTCACCCTTAGAATAGGAGGGTATGATGTGAAGACGGTGATGGTAGACCAGGGCAGTGGTGCAAAGATTATGTACTTTGACTTATACAGAGGACTGAACTTAAAGCCTGAGGATCTAACAGCCTATGATTCACCTTTAGTGAGTTTTGATGGGAAAGTTGTTATCCCAAGGGGCCAGATTAGGTTGCCCGTGCAGGTAGGTTCAAAGGTGGTTAAAGTGGATTTCATTGTGGTGGATGCATACTCTCCCTACATGGCCATTGTGGCCAGACCTTGGCTTTACGCCCTAGGGGCCGTTTCTTCAACTTTGCATTTGAAAGTGAAGTATCCATCAGGAAACCAGATTGAGGAGCTCGTGGGGAGTCAATCCATGGCTAGGCAATGCCTCGTGGCTACAATTATGCATCAGCCTGCAGCTGAGTCCTTGGCCTCTGCTTATGGGGGCTTATAGCAGTCAAAGTCTTCAGTGTCACCTGTCAATGGGCCAGCCGAGGAGGCGAAATGTGAGGATTTGGAAAAAAATGTTATAGGTGATGATTCGGAGAAGTTTTTTCAGGTTAGGGCTCAGCTACCTTCTCAGGAGAAGGAAGTGCTGGTAGAGTTTCTCAAGAGGAATGTTGATATGTTTGCATGGAGTGCTTACGAAACTCCAGGGGTAGATCCAAACTTCATCTGCCATCATTTGAATGTCAATCCATCTGTCACCCCTAGGAAGCAACCACCTTAGCGCTCATCTAAGGATCATTTTGATGCTGTCAAAGACGAGGTGATGAAGCTTAAGCAGACTGGGGCTATTAAGGAAGATTTTTACCCTGAATGGTTGGCTAATACAGTGGTAATAAAAAAGAAAAATGGAAAGTAGCAGGTGTGTGTAGACTTCACAGACTTGAACAAAGCCTGTCCAAAGGACCCTTTCCCCATGCCTCAGATTGATCAGCTAGTGGACGCAATTGTAGGCCATTCTCGGATGAGTTTTTTGGATGTCTTTTAAGGGTACCATCAGATACCTTTAGCCTTGGATGACCAGGAGAAAACAATTTTTGTCACTCCTACTGGGAATTACCACTACAAGGTGATGTCTTTTGGTCTAAAGAATGCGAGGTCTACCTATCAGAGGATGATGACCAGGATGTTTGAGCCACAGCTAGGGAAGAGCATTGAGATTTATATAGATGATATGGTGGTCAAGAGCAAGTTGGAATCTGAGCACATTAACGACCTCGAGAATATCTTTGAAATCTTGAGGAGGCATAGGCTGTGACTCAATGCTTCTAAATGCTCTTTTGGTGTCAGATCAGGGAAATTCTTAGGATACATGGTTACTCATTGTGGAATTGAGGTCAATCCTGACCAAATTAGAGCAATTAAAAATTTGCAGTCATCTCGGAACCCCAAAGAGGTCCAGAAGTTGACAGGAATGACTGTATTCTTAAATCGATTCATCTCCCAGTCAGCAGATAGGTGTAGACCTTTCTTCCAGTTGTTATACAAGTGGAAGGGATTTGAATGGACCAAGAAATGTGTCCTGGCCTTCCGGCAGTTGAAGGAATATTTATCTCGTTCTCCCATTATGTCCAGGCCCAAGGTGGATGAGGTTTTGTTTGCCTACATCGCAGTGGCTTCCCATGCGGTAAGCTTGGTGCTGGTAAGGGTTGATAGTGGTGTGCAGAGGCCAGTTTATTAAGTGAGCAAGTCATTACATGAGACCGAGGTCCATTACCTACCACTGGAGAAGGCCATTTTAGCAGTAGTGCATGCTACACGTAAGCTCCCCCATTATTTCTAATCGCACACAGTTGTTGTCCTAACCCAGCTTCCATTTAGATCTCTACTTTGGAGTGTTGATTACACGGGGAGGATTGCCAAGTGAGGTACGATCCTAGGGGCTTTTAATATCAAGTACATGCCTCGCACCTCTGTCAAGGATCAGGTCCTTGCCGATCTGGTAGTTGAGTTTGCTGAAACCCCATTAGAAAAGAAAATAGAGAAGTAGAACATGGACGAAAAATCGGTTGGTGCAATCTCCTTACAAGAACCTCTGTCCTGGAAGGTATATGTTGATGGTGCGGCGAACCACAGAGGATCTAGAGTGGGGCTAGTTTTGATATCTCCCAAGAGAATTACGATTGAGAAATCCTTGAGATTGGGCTTCTCGACCACAAACAATGAAGTTGAGTATGAAGCTCTACTGGTAGGGATGATCATGGTTTAGAAAATGGGTGGAAAAGTAGTGGAAATATTCTCTGATTCAAGGCTAGTTGTGGGCAAAGTTCAAGAAAAGCTGGAAGCCAGAGATCTCAGAATGCAGGAGTATTTGAACTAGGTTAGACACTTGCAGTTAGCATTTGAGTCTTTTAATTTATCGTAAATCCCTAGAAGTAGAAATACACATGCCGACTCTCTTGCCACGCTGGCAACATCCTTGGCACAAAGTTTACCTCGAGTGATCCTTGTGGAAGACTTGTGTAAGCCTACTAAAGTAGGGAGAAAGGTGGCTCATATTCATCAGATTAGGGTGGGACCTAGCTAGATGGACTCCATAGTATTATTCCTTAAAGAGGATATCCTACCCGAGGAAAAGTCAGAGGCTGACAAGGTGCGAAGAAAGGCTCCTCAGTTTTGGCTGTCCGATGACCAAAAATTGTATAAAAGATCTTTTTTTGGCCTATATCTGTTATGCATACACCCTGAAGTAGTTGAGCTACTCTTGGAAGAGTTACATGAAGGAATTTGTGGAAGCCACACAAGGGGCAGATCTTTGTCTCACAAGGCCCTCACTCAAGGCTATTGGTGGCCAAATATGCAGAGGGAAGCACAAGAATATGTGAAGAAGTGTGACCAATGCTAAAGATTTGCACCAAACATTCATCAACCAGGAGGAGTCCTTAATCCTCTGTCCAGCCCTTGGCCTTTCGCTCAATGGGGCTTGGACATTGCAGGTCCTTTCCTTAAAGCAGCAGGGAATAAGAGATATTTATTGGTCAGCACGGATTACTTCACCAAGTGGGTTGAAGCTGAACCATTGGCAAATATCAGGGACATGAATGCCAAGAGATTTGTTTGGAAAAATATTATCACTCGGTTTGGAATCCCTCATACCCTCATCTTGGACAACGGTCTTTAGTTTAATAGCAAAGCTTTCAAGAGGTATTGTTGTGACTTGGGCATAACGAATAGATATTTCACCCTGGCATATCCACAGGAGAATGGACAAGTTGAAGCTGTCAATAAGGTCATAGTGAGTGGGCTTAAAAAGAGGTTGGATGACGCAAAGGAAAAATGAGTGGAAAAGTTGCCACACGTTCTGTGGACATACCAGATTACACCTCGTAGGTCCACTGGGGAGATCCCCTTTTCAGTGACTTATGGAGCTGAAGTTGTTATCCCTCTAGAGACTGTATTCCCAACACTGAGAACGAGTTCTTTCACTCTGAGCAACAATGATGAACTGTTAGAAAAGAGCCTAGACTTAATTGAAGAGAGAAGAGAAAATGTCATGGTCCAATTGGCCTATTATTAACATAAGCTCAAGTAAGGGTATGATGCCAACGTGAAGCTGAGGCCACTGGCGCATGGAGACTTGGTGTTAAGAAAGGTTTTAGGTATTACAAAGAACCCAGCATGGGGAAAGTTAGGGCCCAACTGGGAAGGGCCATATCGCATCATCTCGGTGGCTGGAATAGGTGCGTATCACCTCGAAGACCTAGATGAGAATGTTATACCACGCCCCTGGAATGTAAATAACCTGAAAATATATTATTATTAATGAAAATCCTCCTTGTCACATTTTCGTTTATTACATTACCTGTTGAGCTTCATATTATTGTTATTCTAAGTATCAAACAGAACTTTGGTCATGTCTAGCTCCTCGGACCACATACCTTGGGTAAATTGATATGTTAAGTCACTTTTCTGAGTATTAAACAGAACCTTAGTTATGCCTGGTTCCTCGGACCATATACTTTGGGTAAATTAATACTTAATGGCATCTTTCTAAGTATCAAACAGAACCTTGATTATGTCTGGCTCCTCGGACCACATACCTTGGGTAAATTGATATGTTAAGTCACTTTTCTAAGTATTAAATAGAACCTTAGCTATGCCTGATTCCTCGACCACATACTTTGAGTAAATTAATACTTAATGACATCTTTCTAAGTATCAAATAGAATCTTGGTCATGCCTGGCTCCTCGAACCACATACCTTGGGTAAATTGATATGTTAAGTTACATTTCTCAATATTAAACAGAACCTTAGGTATGCCTGGTTCCTCGGACCATATGCTTTGGGTAAATTAATACTCCCTAACATCTATTTGAGTATTAAACAGAACCTTAGCTATGTCTGGTTCCTTGGACCACATATTTTGGGTAAATTAATACTCCTTGACATCTATTTTAGTGTTTAACAGAACTATAGCTATGCCTGGCTCCTCAAACCACATATTTTGGGTAAATTAATACTTCCTGAATGGTAAATTAGTACTTCTTATTGATGACTTGAATGTAAAAAATGATTAGCCACTCAAAACAGCAAAGATTTTCGCTGTGATAGCAGTCTCAAATGGATGCTCATGAGCATCACTTAAAGCATTTATAGGCATACCAGTATTTGTTTGAGAATTGATTATCCCTCTGGCCCTTTAAACTTGCTAATGAGTAGGGAACGGAGTAAATTTAAACCTGTATGTAGACTACATTACTGTGTATGTCCTTAAAGTAAAAATTATGCTTTGCCGAGATGATGGACTTAGTAGATTTAACTTGTTTTGCTGCTGACCATATGAGGTGGGATAACTTTTCTATTACTTATGCAGATTAATGAGAAGAGTTTTACCTCATTACTACGTTTATTAAGTGTTAAATAAGATAGAAATTACATCAACACCAGTATGAGAATCATAGGAAGAAAGAAAATATGCATAACTTTCATTAACTAAAGCCTTAAAGCAAGGTAGGTTGAGTACAAAAGGGGCAACTTGGTTACAAACTTTGAAAACCAAAACAAAAGTTGCAGCAAAACAAAAGAAAAGAAAAACACAAAAGAAAGAACTACACTAAAATCTATTTCTTTTTTATTACAAGTTTTTCCTTGGGAGGGGCTTTATTGGGCTGAGTAGAGGTTGTTTTTGAGGCCTTGGGGCCTTTGCTTGCAGGATCAGCTTTGGCTAGCAAGGGAAGAAAGGCCAAGACTATCTCCATCTTGTTAGAAACTTCTTTCTCAGCAGGAGGGTCCTGGGTGACAGTAGGGGGCTTCGTGGCATCAGGGGCCACTCCCTGGTTTGCGACCTTCTCCTTTTCTGTGCCTTCAGGCTACTCGGCCACCTCGGAGGGGGTATCAGAAGAGTTTGGGACCTTGGTTGTACCGACCTTGCCTACTTCTGCCACTTCGGGGGCGATATCAGTCCTCAAGCTAGGTCGAACGGATTCTCGGATGGCAGGGGGGGTAGTGTATACTCTCTGCCCTCCTAAGTGTAGATGAAACCTCAACCCTAGCTTGGTTAAGAGCTTCATTCCACACTTGGGAGCAGTAATTCCTACATACCCCCGAGACCTCAGCCTTGAGGGCTTCCTCGATCTCTGCCACTCCTATATCATATCCTTCCTGCTCGGCCTGATTCTGTGCCCTCTCCGCTAGTTTCCTTGCCTTTTCAGCCTCCTCCAGTTTCTTCTTGAGGGCAACGATCTGTGCTTTGGAGGTGGCCAACTGATCCTCAGCATTACGAAGGAGCACCCTTTGGCCTTCAGCCTACCTCTCAGCGCTATTTAGGGCAGCTACAGCACTCTTCCTCTCCCTCTCCTCTTCAAGCAGCTTACTCTTGAGCTCTTGAATACTCTTTTCGGCCACATTGAAGGCCTCTACGATGGCGTTGTGCCTTCCTTCCTCTTCTTTCATCTACCAATGGCAGTAGTTGGTTATCTCCTCCACCCGAAATGAGGCTTGAACAGTCTGCCGAGGGAAGAAACATAGATTAGAAAAACAAAGAGAGGAAGGCAGTAAAAGAAAAGAGAGGAGAAAAAGGAGCTAAGTAAATGACGTACCATGGTGAGATACCTCTTCAGGCTGAGGAAGACCTCGTGCCTCCTCATAGACCGGAACTCAACCATATCCTTAGGGAGCAGTAGAGCCTGCTCCACCGCGTCGGCCACATAGCCGGTCGTCCTTCCTTGGAAGTCCTTGATGGAGGCACTGGCTAGCAAAGGAGCCCCATCCAGCATTGGGGTGGGGGTCTAGGCTGGAGGTGCAACCTGAGGATCACTCCTCTTCTCAGTACCCTTTTGCCCCACCTTGGCTTGCTTGGCCGCTCTTTGGGCCTCATCCTTTTGAGAGGGGTGGGTTTTTCCAACTACCACCACCTCCTTGTCCTTTGGCTCCCTTTTTCTTTTTAAGTCGGCAGGTTCAAGTCTGAGGGGCAGGGTAGGTGGGGGAGGGGGGGTGGGAGGCTTAATCTAGGTTGCCTTCCCCGGCGTGTCCCTCCCCGTTTAGGACTCTAACAGTTCCTTAAGGGTGGACCTTTGCCTGCGCTGGATCCCCATCTCATCTAGTATTGGTGTGAATGGATGGTCGAGGTCAAAAGTTGAAGTTTCTGGGGACAAAGCTTGATTGAAGACTTTAAACTCGTCCTCGGGGTCAGATACTTCAACTACTTCTTCCTCTTTTGTGTTGGTAGGGTGAGAAGAAGTGGCCACTCCGATTGTCTACTATGGTGGCAAGGCTACCTTTGGTATGCCTTCGGGTATGGGCTTAGTGGTGAGCGTGCCTTCTGGAATTGGGCCGGTGATCAGAAAGCCTGAGGCAACTACACGAATTCGGTGTAGTCGAGGATCCCTAGCTTTAATAACACACTTTGGCACCTGGAAGCTCTTGGAAATTAGGATGTAGTCCAAGATCAAATGGGCCGCCCTCAGTTGACTGTTAGTATGGACAAACACTTCGGCCTTCAAGATTTTGTCCAAACTTTGTTGGTTTACAAGACTGAAGTTGGGGATAGAAGCGTTTTTGTCTGCAAAACCATTAGGAAAGACAAAAAACATCATTAGTCAAGAATAATGCAAATCAAAGGGAATTTCGTGCACAAACACAAACAAAAGGAAAAGAAAAATGAGGTAACTTTAAAATAATCATCCTAAGTCTGAAAACCCACCTGGTTGCCCCTCTCTCGTCGGGCAGGGGAGGCCATCGTGCCATTCCCCTAACACAATCAAGAAATCTTTTTTCAAACTTTTGTTGGATTTGGGTAGGCACTGAATGAGCCTAACCTCGAGGTACCTAGATTTCAGGTAATACCCCTACCCCTTTAAATGACGGAGGTTGTAAACCTAATTGATATCATGGTAAGTAAGCCCTAAGCACATCCTTTCATTAAGGGATCTACACTCACTAGAATCCTACACATGTTTGGGGCACATTGGGTGGGAGCTAACCTATGGGCCCTAAGGTAATCCCTGGTTACGGTGCCTATGGGAATTCTCATCCCGCCCTCTATGAAGGCAATCATTGGGATCACTACTTCTCCCTCTTACCTTTTTTCATGCCACTCTCCCTCCTTACAGTACCTAATGAACGCTTCTGTAGGAATCCTATACAGAGCTCTAAAACTCTCTATTCCTTCCTCGGAGTCTGCCAAATGAGCAAACCTACCCATTTCTAAAAAAGACTTGGAGATACTAAGGAGATAAGAAGGAAGAAGAATCGAGGAGGAAAAGACAAAGAAAAGAAAAGTGTATAGAAAAATAAAGTGTAAAGGTTTATGAAGACTTACAGAAAGAAGAAAAGTATCTTTAGACAGGCTTTAGGTATTTGTAAGGGCACGAGTGGGTTGGAAAAGATTGCAGGTTCAGTGTATGTGCACTAAAATGAAATGAATGCTAAAGTGAGATGAACGATTGATTTGAGTGGTATTTATATCAATGAGGGAGTGAGAAGCGGGAAAACTCCCGCTCAGTTCCCAGTGAAATCCTCAGCCATTGGATCCGCATCACATCGTAGAACGTGGGGAGCAGAAAGCCGTAAAAATTTAATGAAGGCGCGTCTCGTATGCTGAAGCGTTAGGAGCATGCCTTAGGCAATTAAAAAGGCACCTACACAATTAGAGGTGACGTGTAAGGAGCAAGCGGTAAGTGCAGTGACATCGAAATCCTCCTTTCTTCTCGAGGAGCCAGAAAGAAGAATCTCGAGGAGCTATTGTAGGGGTATTAGGCCCAGAATCTCATTATCTATGTATATATTGGGCCTGGGGCCCAATCCGAGGACGAAAGGTCGTCCGAGGAGAAGTAAACATTGTCAAGGGAATCTGTGTTAGTAAAAGAGAAAGTTAGTTTTGGTTATAAGGGCCCGAGAGGATGGGATGAGGATGAATGCCTCCTCGGTTGACCAAAGCTAAGGTCCGAAGAGGAACGTTCCAGGAAATTCTGTTGGTACAGATAAGCATTACAAAAATATAGGACAGGGGGGAGTCCTAAAATATCTAAGGAGAAAGCTGCTACCATCACATTAAATGCTCTGCAGCTAACCCTCTAGCCACATTAATGTGGAGGTGATACCTGAACAATGGTTTTCAGCCTTACAGCTACTACATAAAGACTTCAAAAAAGTGCTGATGAGACAAGTGTCAACACCAACCATCTGGCCTGCATGTGGAGGGTACAAACGAAACGTGGAGAGTGTATAAAAGAAGAAGGAGGCAATGAGAGAAAGGAGATCGAGAAATTAAGAGAGAAACATTGTAACCATCAAGAACTGACTTTGTAATCAAACTCGAAAGAAATATATAAGAACTAATCTCCTTAGACTGTACCGAGGACGATTTTCTTTAGTTTAAATCAGTTTATCTTCTTTTTCTTGTCTTCTGAATCCATTATACTTATTGTCCAACTCGTTAAAGCCTAGTTTTCCAACTCACTCTTTACAAATTCATTGTATTAGGCTTTTTGGGACCAAGTTCATTCATCACCTGGGCTAGGGATCCAAACTGCATCCTTACAATAATAATAATAATAATAATAATAATAATAATAATAATAATAATAAGTTGATAAAAAATCTTAATTGAAAAAAAAAGCAATGTAGTAATCCTTTTAAAAAGAAAATTATATTACTATACACTTACTACACATAAAAATTGCAAAAATTTATTTTAGATTTTTTTTTTTCTTATCTTCTTCTCCTATAATTTCTAAATTGATAAAAATATTAATTTGATTACAATCCAATTTCTTTATCTAATCATTTTCTTAAAGTAAACATTTAGGTTCATCTAATCCTTATATTTTTTACTACTATACGTAAAAAGAAAACAACAATGTAATACACGTAAAAAAAAGTCCATTCTCCTATTATAAAAAAAGTCTATTCTAAAATTTTATTCAACTAAGATTAGACTAACATTAGACTTTTTGATTATTATATCAACTTCTTTAATGTGGAGTGTATATATATATATATCAAATAAATTTTATATTATTTTGTATATCATTAAATTTAATTAATACTAGTAATTTTTCTTTTTAGCTTTGAGGATTATTACGTTTCTTAAAAAATAACTTTGAGAATTGTTACTAATTGCATACTTGTATTAAGCCACTATATTTAGGATTTTGGACAACCCCCCACCCCAATACATGTAAAAAATCCTTCAATGTTGATGAAATCAAGAGTTACTTTGATTGTCAATATATTTCGGAGTGGGAAGCATGTTGGAGAATTTACCAACTTAACATACATTACCAAACTCTAGAAGCACTTTTACAGACAATCAGAAAGCTAGAAATGTTATTAACAAGTATGAGTATAATATTTTTTTTATTTAGGTTTTATCATTTTATATTTGATAGTTATTATACCAATACAATTTACTTTTGTTATTAAAACAATTATTTATTTCATTATTTTTTATCAAATAAAATATATATTCTATAAATTTATGATAAAACTGTGAAACGTACGGGTCTTTAACTAGTATGTATGTATGTATATATATATATATATAAAAAGTGAGAGAGGTAATACTTAGCTAATTAACTATAGAGATGGGTAATGATTAGTAATGAGAAAAAAATTTCTTAATTCCTTGTAATATGTTAATATATAAAAATTACCTTTGAAAATAAAAGTTAATAAGTAATAAAAAAAAAAAAAAAAAGGTAACAAAAGATTTGGATTATTGATTTATAAGTTCTTATGCTGTCCTCGCAGTTAAGAGTGCTCTCTTCTTCTTTTCTACTTTTTCTGTTTTTGTTCTTTTTTTTTTTTTTTTTTTTTTTTTTTTTTTTTTTTTTTTTTTGAATTTTGGGTTTACATGTATTTGGTACTTATGTGTACTTGGTTTTTAAATACCATGATTTTAAAATTGAACCATTCAAAAATTTAAAAATAAGAGAGGTTCAAAGTTTTAAAGTTAGAATCAAATTCAACTGGAGGTTGAATCGTGATAATATAATAATTATTTTATTAATTAATTAATTAATTAATGTGAAAATAAATAAAATAAATTTGCAAAAAAATTTAAAAATATTAACGAAATATTTTCTCATTATTTAAATTATTTTAGTAAATCTCAAAAGACCCTTTTTACAAATTTGCCCTTTAGTTAAAATGGGGTAGTTTTGTGTGAAAATAACCCTTGGTTTGGTCTACACTTTTCTCGCAAACCCAGATCGACGTAAGAGACCAAATTCCCTTTTTCTTTTTCTCCCCACCTGATCTGACCTGACCAATATTATTATTTGGAAAAAATTTTACCTTTTCTTTTTAAGGATCCATTATTTGGAAAACTTGTGATCACCCATGAAATTAAAGCACCTGATAAGTGGAGGTGGAGAAATTAAAACCATATATTTTATTAATTAACGGGCATAGACATGAACTTCTCTTTAATTAATAAATTAAACTAGTATTGGGATCCTGGTGTTAGTATTTTTTATTTTTTTCCCCTAATCCATTATAACAAGTGAAGAGACGTGTTACACTACACCTTTTGATTTATTTATTTTTTTCCTTACAATAAGTGAGAGATTTAACCTCAAATTTTTTTTTTCGGAAAAATATAACAGTCTCACTGAAACACAAAATTCTAAGCTTTGAATTTATTAATTCTTAAGCACATATAATCTTTCCGTCACATAAATATAAGTTATTTATATAAATCCCTACGATTGGTCATTAAATGAGTTTATTGTTTTATTTTATTTTTATGAGAATCTATTGAATGAGTTAGAGGTAAGACTCACAACTAAAGTAGGTAATTTGGTATTAATTCTCATTAATTTACTGGATACTGATTGAAAAAAAGTAAACAACTAAAGTAGGTAACCTTATTGTTTGAGGAGTCTCCGCACAATGCAGGCTTATTAAAATGTTTATTTATTTAATTACAATAGACAAAGTCCGAACACATAGATCAAGTTTATGTGTATATGGGAATTATGGTTTTAAGGACATTAACAAGTATTTCGACCTCCTTGAGTTTTTGCAAGTAGCCTTGCAAATAAACTTGGAATGCTTGCAAGATCATGAGAGCTAGCTCATGAGTCTTGACATATCTACTATGCAATGAAGCTGAAAATGAAACACACAGAGGAAGACGTTGCTTGATGGATAAACATATACCTTTTTAGTCTTAAACTTTCTTTTAATTTTGATTGAATCACATTAAGGGTCTGTTTGGTTGGGAAATGGAAAAAGTGGAGGATAGAAAATGGGAAGGGAATAGAAAAGTGAGAGGATATCAGAAATTTTAATTTTCCTCATTTATATTTGATTGGAGGGTGGAAAAGTGGAGAGAAAGTGTGCGAAGTATACTTGCATTTTAAAAAAGTGAAAAAAAAAGGTGAAATTTTAAAAAGTTGTACATAAAAACTAAAAACTTATTGAATAAACTATAGACAAATGGACATTTCTCCTGCCTTAAACTTCACAATTCAATGAGAAATTATTTACTCCTATCAAAGGAGTTTTCCTTCTCTCACATAGGGTGTGCACCCTTGTCTAAGAAATATGATAGGGCCTACACCTTTTGTGAGTGAAGGAAAGACCCTTGTAGGTGAATAATTCCAATTTAATAGCTTTAGAATTAATCATTCCGTTTAATTATGGGAAAAATCCAAATCAAACTAAACTATCCAAGTTTCCTTATTTGGTAGAAAATAAAAATATCAACAGTACTAGCACCCATACCCCAAAAATTTTAGAACAATAAATAAAATTATAGCTTTTGTCACAACAATTATATGACAGATTGTGAATGACAGAGAAAAAGTAACGAGTTCATGTAAAAATAATAGTCATTCAATCACTCTACCACAAGGGATAGTTGTGACAAAAATGAGGGCTTTTGTGTTCTAGAATTACTTTCCACAATCAACTGTCTGATTGAATCTACACCTGTCCAAAACTTGGGTTGAGATGAAACCCTTCTTTCAAGCAACCTTTTGATTACTTTAATGCTAAATGTTATAAAAGTCTTGAGGTGACATGAATAAAAGGCTAGGAGAGGCAATGGATCAGCTCAAGCACTACAAAACAAACTTTTACAACAGCAATACAAAAAACTAGATCTATATAGACTTGGATATAGTGTCCGCAATAGACCACTTATGGTAGCGGTGTCTAAAATCGTCGCTAAAAAAGTGCCACCTAAAACCATGATTTTTTAGTGGAGCTCTCATATTTATAATTTATTTGGTAAGGAGCATAAAAGATAAATCTTACTTATGAATATTCCTCTCAAAACAATAACTGAATAACCCTTAAAATTATGGCTGCCCTATTCAACAAAATGAAAGCTTCATATTCGGCAAAAAGAGAGGTGAAATACTCTCATCTTTACTAGCGTGACCACATAGTATCTCTAGCAATTTTTCTAAATTTTTGTATTGTTTGGAAACTGAATAGTTATTTTTGTCTTTTACTAACCTAATTTTTGAAATATACTTTCCAATTAACTCTCTATCATTTCTTTATTCTCATTTGAATATTATTTCCTCACTTTTTTCTCCTTATTTTTCCAAAATCTGATACATTTTATTAACTAACAATCACTCAAAACTTTTCTCTATTTTCATCAATCAACATCATTCAAAGCTTTCTTTTGCCTAGATTTTTACCAAACAAACAGATTCAAAGCTTTCTTTTGCTAAGATTTTATCAACCAACAACATCCAAGTCTTTTATAAAGAAAACAATAACCCAAATCTTTAGAGAGAGAGAGAGAGGTGATGGGTTGAGAGAAACCTCCTTTTTTTTTTTTTTTTTTTTTTTTTTTTTTTTTTTTTTTTTTTTTTTTTTCTCACATTTCATTAACCAACAACATCCAAATCGTATTGTGTTGTTGGGTTTGATCAAAATAATATAAAATAATTCCAACGGTGATTACTTCTATCGGTGATGACTTCGATCGATGGCTGGACGGGATGAGGAGAAAGACATTTGAGAGTGAGAGAAAGGGCTGTGTATTTCTAAGAGAGAGAGAGAGTTAGGGCCTGTTTGATTGTGTTGTTTAAACAACAATTTTCGTTGTTTAAACAACACAATACGTATTTCCACAATACTTTTTCACCTACACGTATTTCTACAACACTTAAACAATGTTATTAGAACAACATTACCAAATAGACCCTTAAAAATGGGTTAAATTCATTTACAAAAGCTACAATTCTCTCCACCCAAAGAGAGTTATTGTATCTCCAAAAAATTTTTCTCAAATAAAGAGACTATTGGAGGTTAATTTTGGAGGTTCACTCTCTAAAATGGAGAGGATGTTGGGTTTGGAGAGGTTATTGGAGATGTTCTTCAGATCATTTACTTTCCTTTCCTCAATTTTTTTTGCTTAGTGTTTTTTTGTTTGATACTATGTATTTATTGGCATGTATTTGCTACTGAATCCATTTAGTTAGCCTTGTTGAATATATTTACAAGATTTGACTACTTTTGAATGCTTTCGAGACAAATTATCTCCACTCGAAAGACTAGGTTAAGTGTAATTCATCTCCAAGAGGCAACAAAGTCCCTAATTGTAGACAAAAAATCGAAATTTTCATTTACGAGAATTTCATATGAAAATTGTGTATTTAACTATGATTTAAGCCCTTAATTATTGACAACGAAAAGTTATCATTCTTTATCTGAATTGAAACATTTTATTCACACCATTTCAAAAAACAATAATATTTTGAAATTAAGATCAAAAAATAATTTCCACAGGTTATGATTCAGTTCATCTCATTTTATTTTAATAGAATAAAAAATCACCGTCTGATATCTTCATCACACGAAGTGCAGCACATTTCGCAACACATCACACGCATGTTCTACAGCCACATGTCCCACAGGTTCTCTCTATTATTTTGTCATTTGTAGTATTTTTGTTACTTCATATACCCACAAGAAACTTTGTAAACTCTCAATGTGGCACAAGTCTTAAAACACAAATCTACTTTCTTTTCTTCTAATTCACATTCTGCAAGATAGATTTAACAAGAAGCACAAGAGTATTGATTGGGTGAAAAAAGAAAACGTTAACGAAATATTAAAGAACAAAGAGAGCCCGACAAAGAGTACTTTTATTTTGAGCATCAGTTGTTGGCTCACTGGTGTTTTACCTTTTAGAATCGTACTATAATTCTTTTGATGCACTGTTGAGGATTCCAATTCTCCCATAAAATACAATAATAAGAATTTACCACCATAGTTTTTCATTTATATTTGTAAACGTAAATTACATTTGTTTGTGAGTGGATTCATTTAGGGGCGTTCATGGGTCAGTTTGGATTGGTTGCAATTCCATCTATTACCTAACTCAGTAATTTCGGATTTAGAAAATCAAAATTTGTTATCAACCGTCGATGTTCAAGTATTCCATGAATCAATATCCTGATCTAGGTGTCCGCCAATGATTAATTGGATTCAATCGTTTCGTGAGTGTGAAAAATAAAAAACAAAAAAAGAAGAGAAAAATTATATAAAATTTTGATATTGGACATGGTTTAATATTTAATTTTAGTATTTTTATGTAATTTTTGTTATTTTAGGTTTAGGTTATTTATTTCCTTCTTTTTAGGTGTTTTTAATGTTATTTAGTCAAATTAGGGTTTTATATGCTTTTGTAACTGCCATAAGATTTCTAGTCACCCTAGATTTTGTTTTTATTATTTAAACTCATTGTAGCCTCCAAAGACAATTCAGTTTTCAGATTATTATCAATAAAATAAAGATATTTTGTCAAAATTTTTCTCTAGTGGATTCCAGTTTTACTGCCTTGTGGATTCAAGGAACCTTTCATTGATTCAAGATTTACTACCCAGAAACTAACAGCTTAGTTTCTGTCCATCAAAGAGAGCATCATGTGTACTTTCTTCAGGTTTTCACGATATTAGTTGGTATCAGAGCCTTGACATACCCTGGTTTGATGGCTAACTGGCGAGACGGTAACCACCACAACTACAACCATGGAGTTGAAAACGCAATTCATGCTAGGGCTAAGTTCCACCAATTTTGTGAAAAGAGTCAGCAAATTATAGGCAAAATCGAGCAAATGATTGCTACTCTTCTTGCTAGGAAATCATCTCACAACAACAATGATCAATATATTCAAAGACGCACTCCTAACTACAAGAAAATTCTAATCTTTGATAGAGATATGTGTAAGTTGGATTTTATTGACATGGCTTCTTGATTTGGAAGAGTATTTTAATTTTTGGAAGATTTGTGATGAAGAAAAAGTACAGCTTGCATCTAATAAATTGGACGATGAAGCAGAGGAATGGTGGAAAGACATTCAATCTACTCTTGGCAAAGAATGAAAAAGATATTAATTGATTTATGGTTTCCTAATGACTATTATGATATACTAGTTTATACAAGTGTTGATTATAAATCTGCATATTCATATGTAAAGCAATATGTTCAAAATATGAAAGGTCAACCACAAAACCAAAATTAACATAGCCAAGTCCATGTGTCAAGTAAAGGAAAGGGTTTAAGGGTTGAGAAGAAGCTACCTATTTCTAAAGAAAATTTTGAAGTGGTTAAAAAAAAATCAAAACTTGCAACGAGTTATTGAATTGAAGATTGAAGATACCACTTGTCAAAAGTTTGATGAAGATATCAAAGAAAAGAAGGTTGAGTTGATTGTGGATAATGACATAAATCAAGAGATGGTAATTATTGAGAATATTGTGAAAGATCCACTTGAGGTTAAATTTTATGATGAGTCCATCATCCACAACCCCTAGGTTCCGGTTGATTTGTTGAAGATGACTACACAATATGTTGATTTTCTTGGAGTAGAAAATTTTATTTTTATTTTCAACCTTTTGTTGATTGATGTTGCAAATAAATTGAAAGTAGATGAGAAGAAATTATATGCTACACTTTATAAAGAATTCAAGTTTCAAAACCGGATCAAGTTTTTAAAGTATTTGTTTATTTGGAGTGGAAGATTTCAGATTTCAACCATAAACTCAAGGACGAGTTTGTTTTCAAAGGGGTCTAAAGTAGGACATGGTTTAATATTTAATATTTTAATTATTTAATTATAGTATTTTTATGAATTTTTATTTATTTATTTTAGGTTTATGTTATTTATTTCCTTCTTTTTAAGTGTTTTTAATGTCGTTTAGTCAAATTAGGGTTTTATATACTTTCGTAGCCGCCTTAGGGTTTTTAGTTGCCCTAGTTTTTGTTTTTACTATTTAAACTCATTTTTAATTTCCAAAGAGAATTCAGTTTTCAGATTATTATAAATAAAATATAGATGTTTTGTCAATTTTCTTCTCTGGTGGATTACAATTTTATTACCTTGTAGATTCAAGGAATCCCTTGTAAATTTGAGGTTACTACACAGAAATTAACAATTTAGTTTTCATCTATCAAAGAGAGTATTATGTGTGTTTTCATATTTTTGCGACATCAAATTTTTATTTACAAATGTATTAATGTAATAATTAGAAGTAACTTTTTTTTTTTTTTTTTTTTTTTTCAGGCAACTAGAAGTAATTGTGGGGAGTGCCACTGGACACATTGCAATATGGATATGTATTCACTCTTAGATATCCTTATCCTAATATGTTTAGTAATAACTAATCATAGCACACAAACCATTTCCAAAGTAATTTTAGGGAGAAGTCACTTCTTTTGATTACCATCGATAAAACTTCTGCTGTTAACTTTCATACGAATTCCTGATGCATGTCATGTCAATGATCTACAAATACTTGGCATATGATAGTATTATAATAGTCATAAATAATCTATTCAATAATAGACTGGGGTGACTCAAAAGCAGAACTGGACCTCACTGGCAAACGAACCAATAAATAAGTGTCACATAAAGTACTATAATTGATTGGAAAAAAGATTATGGCTAGCCTGTGGAGAAATTTTTCTACCATTCACAATTTGTTAGATAGACGAGTTATGGTATAAATTATATAAGTTTACGTGACATTAGCATAATTTAATAATTTATAAATAAATTTCAATTCTGAGCATGAAAGTCATCACAAACATGACGTACTATACAGTAAATAAAATTAAGTTGCCGTGTCGTCTGGGGCAAGAATCCCCGTACAATATATCGTTCAAGAAGACAAGAATTTTTATCATCTTTTTACAGCTATATTATCATATATAGTGATTGACGTTAATAAAAATAAATATTTAATAATAAATTTATATAAAAATTAATGTTACTTCAATTATATTACTATATTTTTAATATTACGAATTAATAATATAATTTGCGATAAGAAGAATTATTCCATAAAAAACATTACGGCAAGAAGAATTTTTTTTTTTGAGAACTATAAAAAGAATTTAGCATTTTAAATTATGCTTACTTATATATATAAAAAGGGTGATTGGGATCTCTTTTCGCAGTGTATGAAACTCTCCAAGAGGCAGAATACAAAGCCAAACAATAGGTACATTTTAATTTTATTTTTGGAATAAAAAAACAAACAATAGGTGCATGAATGTAAAAGGCAGCACCAAACTCCAAACAGCATTATAATGCATCGGGGGCATATACAGATATACTGATGAGTGATGGACCCATCTGGCCATCTCACAATGATGTCCTTCAAATTTGCATCAATTTCACTTTTCAGTGTCTTGGTGTATTCTTCCAACATTTTTTTTTTCGTCATTTTAAAGCAATTATTCTTTTTTTTTTCTCCTATTATTTAGCCTGAAAATGAAAATTTTTATATAGTTTATTTTTTTTTGGATATATATAGTTGATTCAATAGTTAAATTTACTTCACTAGAATTGCTCATGATCATCGCCATGTTCATAAATTACTCAATTTTATGCTTAGATTATATTGTTCTATTTGCAAACACATTCATAATAAATGTTTATTTATATTTATCATCATTATCAAATCTCATATTTAGATTTAAAAAAAAAAAAAAAAAAACTTATTATGTTAAACTTTTTCATGTATTGCACGAGTTATCGACTAGTTTATATTATTATGCACTGCACAAGTAACATATATATAATTCATTGAATTTAAGTAATTTTTGAAAATTTCTAATTTCTATGTTGTGTAAAATTAATTGATTATCACGGTCTGGATTTATGAATAACCTATCATTGAAATGAGTAAAGTCCTATTAATTTTTATAAGGGCATTGCCCTACGGTGAAACTAGGATTCTGCTACTTTAAGGGGGAATATTGAAAATTAACTAATAAAGTATTTCAATAATGAAATAGAAGTTTAATTGCTTAGTATATTGAATAAATATGATATTCATTCCCATTTTCATGTTAATAGCTTGTTCATTTTACATCAATAGTGATTCACTTAGTCTTCGATTGAGTTACATCTCTATTCATAATTGTGTACAAAGTCTGAATAACAAGAAGTGATTGAAAAGAATTAACTCATTGCATACAAGAGTTGTTTACTTCCATAAAAAAATTATTCACTAATTAAAATCATTAAAAAAATTAAATATAACAACACCAAAAAATTTATCAAGAATTTCTTTATAACATTTTTTATGGCATAAAATAATGATTTACTATTGTTTTGATCTTTTTCAATTCTAGAGTTACTACATTCCTAATGCAAGTAGAAATATTAAGAAAAAGAAAAATAAATGCAATTGATAAAAGAAGAAAATAAAAGATTTTACTCAATTTAGAAATGTTTTTTTCTTTTTTCTTTCTTTTTTTTTTTTTTTGGGAGAAATGAAAGTTTAACATGTGTTATTGTGAGTTGGGAAGATAATTAATAATGAAATTATTGTTCGTACTACTAATATTCCATGTTTTATTATTTATTATTTTTTTTATGTGAAAAAAATACAACTCTAAATATAGACATATGTCATCACATGAACAATGCACTATTTATTTTCACAATTGTTTAACTACTTGCCCATAAATCTGTACTTTAAGCAAGTTAAGTGTTATTCTCGAGCTCCATGTTTTCCAAAGAAACCACTAGGAGATTTTATGTACTTCTCCCTATAGTAAACATTGTAAAATGGGAAAAGCGCCACTTGTTTCTAATTTATTTTTCCAAGGAAAGTGGGTTTTTGAAAGACAATGGAGGGGCCATTTCGTGCTCAAATCCTGAGGAGAGGCAGTGGTGGATATTAAGGAGGCAGCGTTCTTTGAAGGAGTTCGTTGAGCACTTGAGCGCGTTGTTTTTATGTTTATTTATTTATTTATTTTTATTTATAAATTGAGAGAGACAATTCTATAAACCAAACTAAAGTTGATGTTGATAGACTTATCTCTCTCCCATAAAAAAAAAAAAAAAAAAAAAAAAAAAAGAAAAAAAAAAAAGAAAAAAAAAAGCAGAAAAAGAATGCTTATAGCAGATTCCTTCAAAGAATGTTTCGTCTTTGATATCCACCACTGCCTCCTCGTGTGGACTTGAGCAAGAACATGGTGCTTCGCTAATTAGTCCTTCGGCCGTGAAGTCACACACCTCATTTGCCCTCTCTCGCTTGTCCGACAAGGGTATGTTCTTATTATGGTTTTTGTTCAAAACTTCCAAATTTGTTACCTATTTTTCTACTTTACCTACCCCTTATCTCATATTATTGCTATGTCAGTCTTCAACAATGGCTTTGTAGTAAAATAAAAATAAAGAAGCCAAATTTTGTATTATGAAGACGGTAAAAAAATATGATAGCTGATAATTGATAAGAAAAGAGAGGTAGTTTGTAAACTCGGTCTAATGAGGGTAGTGAAAGGAAATCAGAGATGTTTAGATAAAAGGGGAAGAATCACGTAAAATGTGAGCACAACTACATATAAATGCTATTTCACATTGTTTTTGTTGCTAAGTCACATTCTTTTTCATGTGCTCTCACATAAAACTGTCATTCTTATGTTTTAGAGGAGACCCGTTTTGTATTATAACTTTTGTCATAACTTTAATATAATCGATTATAAGTAGTAGGAAAAAAAAGTTATAAATCCATGTGAAAGCAATTATCAATAACTCATTATCGATCACTTTAACAAATTATGTTAAAAGTTTTAGTCATAAAAGAACTTGTTTTGGGGGCTCAAAAATGACTCCTATCTCACAACCATTACATTAGTGGGGCCACACCACTCCTCCTTAAATCCCCCACCTCACCCCAACTTAGAGAAAAAAAGAGACATATGGTGTCAAAAATTACGTGGAACTTTTGGTGTCTCTAGAATTTCTTTATGTGAAGTGAAACTAACATGTTTTACGTACAATATTTCTTTTACAGTGTGTGAGTTCTATAGTTTTACGGGACTCATTTGTTGTGAGTTAAAAAAAAGTATATATCGAATGCATAGGTACCTTTTTTTCACCCTTCACTCCGTTCAAAAGATAAAAAAGAAAAGAAAGAAAGAGAGAATCACAAGTATACTATAACCAAATGCGTTTAGTTGATTATTAATTAATATGCTAAACCTGACAAGCTGATTAACAATATTTCGGACCCCACGTCCATTTGCAGCAACAGCAAAAATCCTTCCCACTTGGTTGAACTTTAAGACAATTTCCTGTGGGTTTAAATTAAAGATTAATTCAACACAGTTCCTTGTTAACCTTTAGAAGTAGTAACTGAAATTTTTACAAATTCTGAATGTTAGGTTTTTAGATCCCTATAAACTAGATTGTTTAACCTAATTAATTAACTAAGTGAACACTTAAGTTTATTATTCAGATCTAGGTTAAAACAAAACAATCATATCATGCAAAGTAGCAGAAAAGTAAATAACACAACGATATGATGACCCAAGAAAACCAAAACAGTAAAAAACCCGGGGAGAATTTAACTTAGCTATCCTCAAAGTAAAAAAAAAATCCATTATAAAGAATCGAAGTTTACAATAAGACTTAGACTACTAACATCCTATTGCTACTAAATGTAAAACTTACTGACACGACCACGTGCAAACTTCGAATTTACGGACTCCTTCTCTATTAGGCATTTGCAACACAAGCACCCACACTTGTAATAAAAAACACAAACTCTTATATTTGTGACTCCAACACCACCCTTGAGGGTTTAGATCATTAGCAATTGTTGATCTTCATGCAGCGACTTCGGATCTACCGGTTCTAAAGATATGAGAGTGATATCCGTTAATAACTTTGATAGAGGAAGGCATAGAACCTTTTAGATCTCACAGGAGCACCTCCAAAATCATAATAAAACGTGCCTAGAGTTTCCTTTATATACTAGAAAAAGTAGATTTGAAACCCTAATTCTTTTTGGGCTTGAATTGCTGTTGGGCCGAACTTAAAATTTTGCAGACCCGTATTTCGATCGGTCGAATTAGACAATTTTCGAATTCTTTTTTCTGCAGCTTGTATGTTCTTGAATTTTGACTTGTATCACCTTGAATATTGTCTAATAATGCCTATAGACTCTAGGATCTATATCTAAACAAATTTGTGTTCACGATTTGTAAATTGTTCTAAACTTTTAGAACCTAACACTGAATTTTGTTGCATAGGTAATATATGTATAGGTTCATTCTGGGCATACATGGATGATTATGAAATGTTGTCGTTTCTTGCATGTACTTGCACTCGAATACCTGACATTGAGCTTAGAATTTGCATACAGGATTTAAGGATACCTCTGATATTCCTTAGCTTTTATGAGCATTTCGAGTAGATCTTGAAAAAAGAGACGCGGTTGAAAGACATCAATATCAAGTGTAAAAAGGGGAAGAAAGAAAAAAACCCACCCAAAATTATAAGAATAAAAAATCAAGAAAACCTCAGCAATGACATTATTAAGATATCATTCTGAATAATCGGCCATCATTACTTTATTAGTGGATGGCTGATGAATCGATCTTATGGTGGTAATAACTTTTCACTGTAACCTTCCTCTCTTGTAGAATATAATTTTATCTACTAGTTGATTTATTCACCGAGTTAATTAACAATTACGCCTCCGTTTGGATTACGCTAAAATTCAGTTTTAGCGCGTTTGCGTCCAATACAATGGTCGTATACTGTTTATGGGACCCACAAGTTGTCTAATTTAACAAATTTTTCTTCAAAACTGGGTCTTATAGTACTATTCACATATTTAAAAATTATTTTGTTACAGTGTTTTCAGTTTTTAGTTTTCAGCAATAAGCAGTATCTAAACAGACCCTAAGTGTAAAAGGTTTTATATGCTTGCAGACCGTTCTTCTTTTTCCTTTTTTTTTTTTTTTTTTTTTTTTTTTTTTTTGTAGTGGTAGTAGTAGTAGACCTAGTAATTTCCTAACACTAGGAAAAGTAATTTATGGAATGAGAGCATTCATATTGGCTCATGCAAAATAGCATAAATCACCAAATTTGATTAATGAACTCCAAAAACACCTAACATTGGCTTATGCACCCATTAGGAAAAATATAATTTTGCTACAATTCTTATTTATCTCTCTCTCTCCATTGGGTTGTCAAGGTTGAGCTGACTATGGATCTTCCATATATTGGTATATAAAATGTGTACGGGTACTAACTTCTTGGGGAGACTTCAATCTTGAGATTAATATAACATATAGGTATGCTACTTTTGGACTTCACCTACATGTGTATACTCAACAATCTCTCATCACATGCGAATCATTGTCTATTTGTTGTTCCCCCTTGCAAATGACCTTTTTCCTTGAACCATGGGAATTTCTTAGACCATTCATGGGAATCACATGTCACACCATGATCTGGCACAACATTAGCAATACTCTTTTGTTGGACCTTTTTCGAAAATAATCTCTATATGGGCTTTATGGTCTTGCCTTGTGCGATATAAACTTGTGTGGACTCTAAGAACACACACCGCCATCCATGCTCCAACTAGTTCACTCGATTGGCGATGGAGCTTTCTCCCTTTTGTTGTAGTTCAGGTTTCGGGTGTGGAATGCCCTTCCATGCCACAAGTTCCAATTGAACAAGTCCCAATATCTGGATAAAGTGACAAAAGGGACTTTTGACATCTTGTTGCACACTAATATGGGCTCTAATAGATTAATACTACTTGTTGGGGGTAATAACACTTTGAGGAGAGTTTAATTTAACATATAGATACACCACTTTATCCAAAAACTTAGACATATCAATTTAAGTCCAACTATAATATATTAACCACTCACCTTTCTTATTAATGTGAAACTTTATTCATACATGTATATCCAACAAAATGGTATTGAGTTTAGGGTTGCCAAAGACTAAAATTCCTTGGCCATGCCTTGTTGTAGGGATTAATGTGTAAGTCTCTATGTTGATTTGTGGGTTTGATTTGGATTGTGAATTTGGATTGCAATGATCCTAAGCCTCTCTTTGTTTGCTTAAAAAAATTGAGGAAACCTGAAAGAGAAAAGAAAAAGATGAAAATAATAACTGTTAAGGGAAAAAAAAAAAAAAAAAAAAAAGAAGATGAAAATGAGTATTTTAATGTAATAGAGTTTAGAATAGAAATTTTTTTAGAAGATAGAATAAAGAGTCTAATGTAGGTGATGATTTGACAAATAGTTAATTAAAATACAAAATGTAAGTTGTTTTATATAATAAAATGAAAATTTTGGCTAAACTGACATATATTTTTTTTAAGAAACAAATACATACACACAAGGAAGTGAGGAGTGGTTTTAACAAAAATCTGAATGCTCTACGAAAATCCATTGGACCGAGTCTTAATTGCACTAGCCCATACTACAGCATTAGCACCGACTTCCTAGTCACGGCATTCTAAGAAATGAAAACTATAATGATTATATGATGATGACATATAATATTATTATTTGATTAATAGAATTATAAAATCATAGTTAGTGCGTATAGTGTCACACACTTATACTAGATGAAACAAATAAGAGTATTCAGCAAAATAAAGAAAAGATGTAACAAATAAGAGAGAGAGAGAGAGACAGAAGAAAAAGAGGAACAAAAGCACCTTCAATGGGCCCATGACATGTCTCCTCAATAGACCCCAAGATCGATGTGATTTTCATCTTTTTTCTCTCTAATCTCCACTGCACTATCCCAATTCTTGCACCTTCTTCCTTCCCCTTTTTCCCTGTCATTTCTTGCCAAAAATACACTAACAATTCTCCACCAATAATCATGTCCAGTGAGAGACTAAACGATTCTGCAGAAGGCTCTTCACGATCTACCCCTCAGAAGCAACAGCAACAGCAACCACCACCAGCACCACCACCTTTGAGCCGCTACGAGTCGCAGAAGCGCCGAGACTGGAACACTTTTGGTCAGTACTTGAGGAATCAGACACCCCCAGTTTCTCTCTCACAGTGCAACTGCAACCATGTGCTTGACTTCCTTAGGTACCTTGACCAGTTCGGAAAGACCAAGGTTCATTTACATGGCTGTGTCTTCTTTGGTCAGCCTGACCCTCCTGCTCCTTGCACTTGTCCTCTCAGGCAAGCTTGGGGGAGCCTCGACGCGCTAATCGGACGCCTCAGAGCTGCCTATGAGGAACATGGTGGTTCACCGGAGACAAACCCGTTCGGAAATGGAGCTATTAGGGTGTATTTGCGTGAAGTTAAGGAGTGTCAATCTAAAGCAAGAGGAATTCCGTATAAGAAGAAGAAGAAGAAAAGGAATCAAATTAAAGCCGAAGACCCAGCAAAGTCTTCCAAGCAAGCAGCTTAATCGCCTTGCCTTCTTGGGATTAATGGTAAATTTTGTCTCACTCAAACTAACTCTGTATATTATTGAATTGTTATGAGGTTTAGGAACCATATACAGTTGCTATAGTATTTGTATAAAATTGTCCTTCATCTTAATTTCATGAAAATTAAGTAATTGGATCTAATAAGTTGTTGGAAATAACTTGAACAGATTAGTTAAGTGGACAATTATATGACACTGAGACTAGACCCTCCTAGGTTGTTGGTCTTGGGGTCTCATTTTATTCATAAAACCCTAGTCCTAGATCCCAAAACCCTAATTTGCATAATCTTGGGAAAAGTTGGAGTGTAAAACTGTGTTAATTAACTTTACCTACCCTCACTAGTATTAGATTCCATGATTAGAGTGGGGAACAATTTTCACTCTCTCTCTCCTCTCTCTTGCCAAAAACACTGTTCTTGTAGCTTCTTAATTAAAATATGCCTTGTTTACTTTTTACTTATTTTGGCTCTTTCTTGATTCTGCGAGATTTTGTGCTCCCCATGGATGACCATGTGATATATCATACGTTGCATGTGATTTATATACGTATCTACGTGGGAAATAACTTATAAATAATTGAATTTATGCATGCCCTTCTCTATATTCACTCTCACAGTTTACAAGGCAACATTATACTCCTCATCAAATCTTTCTCCAATATTGGTGCTTTAAAAATATAATAATGATTCCCTTGTGGTGGAACCGGATCAACCTTATATATATTATGCATTTGCTTCACATTTTGACAGATTGTTTATCTAATTTTAAATAATTTTCTTCCCTTTTTAGATTTGTTTAAACAAAATCATAAATGTGTAGAAAACTTGCAAGCATCCGTATTGTTTGTCATGGACTCTCTTCTACTTGATTGTCTTTTGTCCTTTACACACTTGTACAAGATTGAAGGTGCAATTTTTCATTCTTTATTATACTATTTATGAGAGGAATGCTATTTTATTCAATGACTATATATATCAGCTACTTGGGCTAAGATTGCAAGCAATCATTGTGATCTGGATCATACGAAATTACATTATCTCGTTCTGACATATATGTTATGATGGATACTTCAGTTGTCTACATTTAGAGTCATAATTCATCTACATATATAGATAGGGTAAGACCATGACTTTTATCATCTTTCTATATAGAAACTCTATTATGTGCTCTTTATGCATACTTATTTAGGATTATATATGTATTGTTTCAATATACATACTACAATTTGTCCATATACATGAAAGCTTCGTGTGCAGTAATATTTCCTTATTAGGCTATTGTCTTACGAAGAAGATGGATCTCTAGTGAATTATTATTATGTTTTTATTTTTTTTTTATTTTTTTTTTTATTTAAAAAAAAAATTTAAGTTGTACACACTTAATGTGTCATTCCCAATCTGACTCTACGATATTCTTGCAAGGAGAGGAAACACCATTTCAACTAGAGCTCTTTGGTAACTGAAATCATTTTGGTTTTCTTTAATTTTAAAAGGGAAAACCTCTCAAACGGTCCTTCAAATATCTATAAAATAAGATAGTAACCTGCTTACTAAAACAACTCTGGTGTTTTACTAAAAAATGCTTATGCTTTTGATTTTTTTCCCTTTTGAATAAGAATCTAGATTTGGACTGGCGTGGTTTTATTGTACGTAGTATATGGATAGCCATTGATCCTCTGATGATTAAGCAAGTTTGATCAACTTTTATCCACGCTATTGGGATTGAGAGTAACTCTCAGATTTATTCTTCTCATCATCTCATGCTTATATTGATAAAGCTATCTTTCAAAACATAAAAGGGACAGTCAAAGATACAATAGTATCTTGTAGAGATTTGGAATTTTCAATTAAGACTATTAGATTATTGTGATACCTAGATTATGTAAATTGGATTGGATGAGTGTGTGTAATGTGTTCTTCGTGTTGTGACAAATGGTATCAAAATCATCCTAGTAATGTCATTTAGCTCAAAGCACTGTTGTGCATCGTAGGCTCTAACTAAGACTTCAAGAATTTTAGGGAAACTGTAATACATTGGATTATATGGATTAGATCGAGTGTGTTCCGTAGGTCGTGACAGTTATACAGGAAGCTCAACATCCCTTCTTTGTGTTTAGGAATAATAATCTCGATTAAGGCTTTTTGAGTCTTGTTTGTGTTTTGGTTTATCTCTCCCATCCCAATAAATAAATAAATAAATAGAATGAACTTCGTACTATGCTTGTTAGTATAATTAATATGATTAATAGTTGAAGTGAAGTCACCCCATGAGATATTAAAGGTGAAATACTTTGTGGAATAAGATCCTTTTCATTTC
Source organism: Quercus tomentella (assembly GCA_028535165.1). NCBI lineage: Eukaryota > Viridiplantae > Streptophyta > Magnoliopsida > Fagales > Fagaceae > Quercus > Quercus tomentella. The sequence continues at coordinate 36,058,310 of JAPQVY010000068.1, read as the reverse complement.
ACTTGAAAAAGAGAGAGTTTTTTTTACGATTAAGATTTTATTTTTTAAATCTAACATAATACAAACTTTCACATCATTTAAAATTTTAAATAACCTGACATTAAATACACTTTCAAATATGTAATATTCAATATAAACCATGAAATGGAAATGATTATCTTCCACACCTCACGGGTTTAAAACTTTAAAATTTAAAGTTATTAAAAGTATGTCAGTTATACAATCAAATTGTACACCAATAATCAAGTATAGTTATTAACTTCACTTTCTCTTAAAGTTATAGTAGTTTTTTAGTGGAGTTTATTAACAGGTGTGTGTTGTTTTTTTTTTTTTAAAAAAAATGAGAGAGATAGTTGTCTTACATTGCTTAAAAAAATATATTGTTTGTAGTATAACTTATCATATTCTCCTTTAAAAGTTATCATAATTTTTAAGTAGAGTTTGTAGTGTATTTTTGTATTCTTGTGGTTTTAAAAAACTTTCTAATACTATGCTAAGTTTTAAACTTAAGAAAAAGTACAGACATTGCTGTTGATTTGCGTGATCTACTAAACTTTAAATTTATGTACCAGCTAGCACATTGCTTTTCGAAAATATCTTCATCTTACATATTATGAGTTGGAAAGTAAGCACATGATCGAGAGCCATAAAAATGTAGAGTACATACACGGTGGAATAAAACTTGAATCTCAAAATCTAGGTATGAGAGATGTTACTTTTGGTGAAAAGAAGAAGGTAGGAACCAAACAGAGAAGTTCATAGGAGGACTTCCTGTTGTAATTGATGAATGTCTTTCATCTTCCACATCTCAGTGTTTACTGGAAGGATATGTGTGGTCTTCCCAAATAAGGTCCCTAATATAGTTTTATACTTTTATTGCAACTGTGACTCTATGAGATATACAGTGTTTTAGATAAGCTAGGAGACAAGATGTCAGAAAATGTAACAGAAACCCTAACTCCCAGAATAAATATTCTTAACAACTCTGAATAATATATAGCTAGGCACTGCAACATATATAAAATGGCTAGCTAGTTTTCCTTTTGTAGCCATTATAGGCTGAATCTAGCATCAATAGAGGCAGAAACATCTGTGTGAGTGTTTGCTGAGAGAAATCTAGAATTTTATAGGCATCAACCCTGAGTGCATATAGTCTCTAGGCTGAATTTAGCCTCTGTAGTGGTAGAAACATCTCTCTCTCTCTCTGGGTTTGTAGGCTGAAAGAAGAAAAATTCTGTAGGCATCAACTAATTCCTAACTCTTAGAGCATTAACATAGTCTTTCTAAATTTTTCTTTCTATTTTAACATAACTACCTATATTTTCTATTTTACATAAATATTTTACAAAATCATTTATATCAATTTTTTTATTATATACTATATTTTTTAAAATAATCATTTTTATTATTTCATATACCCACACAGACTCTCTCTCTCTTTTATTTTGAAAATGGTCACTCATTACTATTTCATTTATGTAAAAAAATTCTCTATACCTGAATCTGAAAACTCTCTCCACTAGTCTCCATGGATGAGCACTCCTACCTTCACTCATCACCACTTTCTCTCTCATGGCAGCATTGAGCACTCCACCCAATCCCCCATGGCAGTAGCATCTTGGGTTTTGGGTTGATTTGGGTTTTCCAAATGGGTTTGCTGTTAGGTTTTCCATTGGAGGTTTGTTTTGGTTGATTTCAGTTAGGTTTGGGTTGGGTTTAAGTAGATTTCCATTAATTTTAGATTGATTGTGTTTGGATTTTTGATTTTGGGTAGATTGTGTTTGGATTTTGATGATGTTGTAATGGATGTGTTTTGGTGGTGGTTGGGTTGCGGTGGTGCTAGGCAAGGTGGTCTTCTAGACATTGAAGAGATGAGGGGAAGAGAGAGAAAAAAATCTGTTCAGTGAGAGTGGAGAGAGAAAAATAAAATAAAATAATCATATAGAAAGCTACAATAACCTTGCATATATGCACAGTTACTGTAGCAATTTTGCATATAAACAGTGTTTCAAATAAACTGATATGGGTAGTTTTTGAGCAAAAATGTGTAAAATTTGCAACTTTTTTTTATGGTGCAAGTGCTCTTAAAGAACATAAAGTATCACATCTTTGCCAAATTTGCATGTTGAACAATCATTAAGTGTACCTAAACAAATTGTACATCTTGTTTTACAATTGTTAAAGGTGAACATTTATGATTGGTGTGCAAAAAAAGTGATACTAATAATAGGTTATGCAAAAGTGATATTGTTAAATCTCTAAGGAATGTCATATAAGGGATTAGAAATAGAACAAAATTTTCTTCCAAACCAATTTAAAAGAATTTTCTCCAACTTACTATATAATGATTTATAAAATTATTCAAGTGATTTATAAGACTATTCATATATATTATTTAAACAAGCCATCACATGACTTATTAAAGAGGTCATGTAACTAAAAGTACACGTGAATAATCATTTTAATTGTCATATAGTGAGTTGGAGGAAATTTTCTCTATATTAATTTGGAGGTAAACTTTTTCCAAAGTTATAGGATTTAGGAAAAATGCTTCCTAAAATGTCATAAGTCATAAGAGCATTCACATCAAAACATTTAAAATTTTTAGCTTTTAGTAACTTAGAAAGCCACTTTATTTATTTTAACACCTCACTTTACAATACACTCAACATCAAAGATTCTATTTTAATATACAACACAATAAAATAATATAAACAACACAATAGTCAATAACCACAGCCACCACCACCACAGCCATAGCCACTGACGCCATAGCCATTGACACCACCACTAAGGATGGCAAAATTGGACACGACCCGTGAATTCGATACAATACGACATGATATTAGTAGATTATGAGTTAAGACTTAATGGATTTGTATCATATTCGGGTTAACACAACTGATCCGTTTAATAAACGAATTGGGTTAATATTCAACCCATGAAACCTATCTAACCTATTTAAATTATATTTTACTAATATATCCTTCAAACCCCAGGTATATAAACTTATTAGTTGTTGTGGTTTATTTTCTTTGACATATTGTGATTGATTATTTATGATATTGAGATATGCTTTAGTTTTGAATGATTATTTGTGATACAGTTACTCATTAGTTTTGAATTTTATATTAAAAATATTTATTTGTTTGTTTTTTTATAATTTTTTTTTCATTTTGATAAAATCTGATAAATAGATCGACACGGCTCACCTGTTTAATAAATGGGTCATATTAAGGTTGAGGAATTTTGACCTATTTAATAAACATATCGGATTAGTGTTGACCCATATAGTCGAATACTCATGACGCGAACACGAATTGCCACCCCTAACCACCACCCACAATCGCAACCCCTAACCACTACAATCCCTAAAAATTGCAACCCACCACACCCAAAACAAATAACCACCCTAAAACCTCCATCACCACCACCCATTGAGACTACAACTAGTAGAAGCCCCAATTCCAGTGGCCTAACCACTACCCATTGACCACCACAGCTCAACTAAAACCCAGCCTCAGCCAACACCCTGCCACAACTCAACCCAGTCACAGCTCAACTGAAACCTAGCCTCCACCGACACCCAGCCACAACCACCAAAACCCAACCACAACCCACCAAAACCACTCACACAAACCCATACCAATGGCCTAGCCACTAATGAGGGATGACCACCATGGCGACAAAAAGATTGACTAAGACTAGCAACCCGAGCCACCATGTGAGAGGAGAGAGATGAAAAGAAGTGAGAGAGGAGATAAATGGGAATGGTTGTGAGTCTTGTGGCGCAGTGTGCTATGGACGAGAAGGAAGAGGGGAGAGAGGAGAGAGAAGGCAATGAAAAAATAAAATTTAATAAAATATTTATAACTACTAGCTAAAGTGATCTGCTAGTAGTAACAGATCATTGTAGCTAGTCGCCAATATTTTTTAGATATAATGCCAATGCTGTGACAGTTTTTTAGTGTTTAAAGTCATAAAAATAGCATTTAACTTATTTTACCAACTTTGTTGTGAATGATCTAACTCTTTTAACTTAACGACTTGTATTATTAGTTGGCAAAAATATACCTTTTTTTTTTGAGAAAGTGGCAAAAATATACTTGGTCAAGTAATTTCACAATCATCTGATATTTTGTTTCGTTGGATTGGAAAATAAGAATATGGACCTTTAGTTGTTAGAATTGAAACTCAGGCGATTTTTGAGCAAGTTGTATTCATAAATTTCTTAGGATTTTTGTTTTCCTTTTTAATTTTATAAGATATAACATGGTGTCGAGTATAATTTTTACAGGATCAAACAACAGGTGAACCGGATGGGAACGTTACAGGAAATCAAATATTCAAAAGTCTCATCTACATATGCTTCAAGATCCCCTCTTTAAAAATAGTTATATATATGTTAGAGTCTAGTTCTGAATAATCTTGTTACAGCAAGGTAGTCTCAGTGGCCCGCAGTTTGCTAGAAATGTACCACCTTGTAAGTTCTTAATACATCCTAGACTTTTTTAGATTAGCAATACTATACATGTCTAGCTATATTATTTCTTTAGTAGAAACAATAGTGTATCTATTCTCTGGTCTTGAAGATCACCTAAATTTCTACAATAAATTCACCTGATATCACCACTTCATAGATTAATTACTTCCCAATCATCCCAGGTAATGGTTTATCGTTTATTTAATTCTAAAGAAGTACACATATAGGAAAATATGTACTCATCCCCCCCCCCCCCCCCCCAAAAAAAAAAAAAAAAAAACAAATGTGCAGACTGAAGAAATAAAACTACTAAACAATTTATTCCAATATGATTATAATAATGGTAATCTGAATTTTATTTATTTTATTTTCTACAAGAAGACAAGAGTAGACAAGATAGGGAAGAATTTTTTGTTTTAATTCCTTACCACTGTTCCAAATCTCCATTATTTTATTTAAATTATAGTTTATCTGTAAAGAAACAGCCTTTTAAAACAGTCTCTTAAAATTGCAATTTTGTTAAGTACAGTCTAGTTAGCCCCAATTTGTTTTTTTTTTATCTGATCCTAATAAGCTATATCAAAAAAAATATTAACAGAATAAAATAATTGTTTCAGGAGCATGCAACAATAGTTTTTGAGTGTCTATATTCAGATATTAACCTAATTTTATCTGTTGTATTTTCAGTTTCTTGGCACTTTTGAATTAATGTCATCTCTTAGTTATTTGTTTTATATTTTATCTTGTATCCTCAGTTATATAAATATCATACTACACTCAATCCTCATGGCTTTCAACTCTTCCTCTTTATCTCCTTCCATTGGTCACCCAACTGATTTTTCCCCACAAATTGCCTTTGTTCCCTCTCTGTCAAATGCCTATCATTTTCTATCCATTAAGATTACCAACAAAAATTACCTCTATTGGAAGTCTCAACTTTTCCATATCTTAGAGAGATCAAGACCTTCTCGGCTTTTTATTTGATGGCTCCAACCCATGTCCCCCTGTCAATAACATCACGACTCCAAATCTTGCCTTGCTCCCTTGATTCTTCGAGACCAACTCCTAATGAGTCCCCTAATTTCTTCCCTCTCCAACAAACCTGACGATACTCTACCCCTCGTTTCTATCACTACCTGTCATGAAATTTAGGCCACCCTTGAATCATCGCTTGCCTTTGCTTCCAATACCCATATTTTTCAAATCCATATGCATCTCCAAAGTCTCAAATAGGGTGACTTATTGGTCACACAATTTCCGCATAAAGCATATTCTTTTGCTGATGAACTCACTCCAGCTGGTATGCCTATTTCTACTCAGAAGTTTAACATTTGTGTTTTCAAAGGCCTTAAACCTGATTTCCATTATTTGGTCACCACCTTAGCCACTTTTTCTAGTCCTATTTCTTTCCAGAAATTAACACAATCTCCTCCTTAGTCATGAGCTTTTCACTCAGATGCCTTTCATTTGTTTTTTGTTACAAAACCCTGTAAAACCACACCTCATGCAAATATTACTCAACGTCACCCTTCTTCTTTTACCAAGGGTTTTGGTCCTCATTCTTACAGCGGTGGCCATTATCGCAATGGAGGTTCAAGATACAATGACTATTTTAATACAAGCTAGTGGTGGCCAAATCTTTCATGGGGACAATCGTACCCAAAGCCATGACAATTGTTCTTGCTATTAGATCTGAAACGGTTTCAATCATATGGCTACTACCTATTATCATTGCTACTTGAACCCAACACCCTCCTCCATCAGCTCAAATCTTGCTAGTCTAATTATACATGATGATTATTGTTAGGTTTTAAGATTTTAGAAACTAATATATTAGGATTTCAATTTGTATTATGTTGGCAAACCATGATCAAAATATAGTCTAGGTTTAGGCTTGCTCAAAGTGTGTTTATTTGTAAAATTGGAATCGAGTGATTATAAAAATTATCAGACAAAATCTGCAAGGCTCGATCAATCGAAAATTAGACTCGATCGATCGAACCACGTGCAGATTTATTTTTCTATAGAAATTTCAATTTAGCTCAAGCCCGTTTGACGTGTAGGGTTTTGTGTTTTACTCCAAGTATAAAAGGAAAAACCCTAACTATGTTTTAAAAGTCTTTTGATGATTGTGTGTTGAATCTTTTGTGAGATCTAGAGGTGTTTACCTTCATACACACACTTAGGGTTATCAAGATCAAGGTTCATGTCAAGAACTTGGTGATTTCTTCAGTTGCTACATAAAGAACTTTAAAGAAGATCTGAAACCTTAGAGTGGAGTCTCAAAGTCACAAGTAGGAGAACTTGTGGTTGCAGTGGATCAAAGAAAGAAATAGTCCATAGACTCGGAGCTATCATGGGATCGTGATAGTAAGTTTTCTACTCGAGGTAGCTGTTGGGAAATTTAGACCCCGGTTGATAGAATTAACAAGTTTTAAACCCAAGTTATTAATTAGATTTATTATGAATAAAACTTGTTAAAACAAACAAACATCAATATCATGTCAAAATCATGCAGCGGAAAAAATAAATAAGACAAGATATGATGATCCGGGAAAACCAATGAAACAAACTAGTTTCACAGTAAAAAACTTGGGGGGAAACCTTCCCAAAAAGCAATCTACTATAGTAAAGAGAAATTTTAGATCTAGTACAAAACCTTTGTCCCTAGACTCTACAATCCCCGTAGATGAACTCACAGCAGAAACCTTCTACCGCTTCAGAACCTCTGAACTCTTCAATATATGAATGCCACCCTTTCGATGCACGAATCCCAGTACGTGACTAATCAATTGCGCGGATCCTAATACGCGACTTAATCACCAACTAGAAGAAGATTGTTGGCTGCAAAGTTCTTCACTTCATCAACAATGAAGATCAAGAAGCATTTGGTTACAAAACCCTAAGGCGCAAATCTGAATTCCAGTAATCTCGATCGATCGGGAGGTGTCGAGGAGGTGTCAAGCTTTAAATTTCGACAGATACAGCTATCGAAAAGCTATCGAGGAGCTGTCGAGGAGACAGGAGCTTTCTCGATCGATCCACCAGCTATCGGGAGGTGTCGAGATTGCGATAACAATCAACTGAAGAGCTCGATAGATAACCTAGTTGTCGAGAGGTGTCGAGCAGCTGTCGAGCTATCTGTTCGCAGGTGTCGAGCTATCTGTCCAGCTTTAGTGAACAGCTTTTCTTCACTTGTTTCTTGGTCCAATCTTCATGACTTTAATACTAGACTTAAACAACATGTTTCTTGAAGTATTAAACACATTCTAGATTTACTCAAATACAAGTAAAGTGCGTTTTGTCAAAAGATTAGCCAATTACATAATATAGTGACATATGTTTCTAACTATTGAATCACATATGTCCTAACAATAGCAATAGAATGTTAGTGGTCTAAGTTCTATTGTATAAACTTCAATTCTTTCATAGTGGATCTGTTTTACCTTGAAGATAACTAGGTTAAATCCTCCTCAGGTTTTTTACTGGTTTGGTTTTCGTAGGTTATCATATCGTTGTGTTCTTTATATTTCCGCATTATTTACATGATATGACTCTATTGTATTAACCTAAATCTGAATAATTTATCTAAGTAATCACTTAGCTAAATAACTAGGTTAAACAACTTGTGTTAAGGGGTCTAAAAACGTACAATTATTGTGATTTTGAGCATCTTCATGTTGGCAATGACAAGGTCGTCCCATGGTCTCACATTGCTCTACCTCTCTCTATACCCCTTCTTCTTCCTCTCATCTCTTTAATGTTCTTCATGTTCTCTCTATTACCAAATTCTTGCTTTTAGTTCATGAATTTTGCAGATGGAACGGAGTTTTCCTTGAATTTCGCCCATTTCATTTCTTCATTAATGACCAAGTCACTAAGAAAATTCTTCTTTATGGGGCCATTGAATCCGGATTTTCCATGCATGCTCTCTTCCATCACTCCTAATTCTACCTATCCTAGTGCTCTTGTGTTTGAATGTGTTGATTCCATTTGTTAGCATCGTGGTCTTGGTAATCCTTGTTTTGTTGCATATCAAATTATTGTATTTTTGGTAAAAAGAAATTATTTTGGACATAAATTTAAAAAATGACCCCTTATTTTGACTAATGCAATTTTTTTTCCTTCTAATTACTCTTATGTTATACATAGCTCATTAAATTAAATTGTATTTAATGTATACCATATGTAATTTAATTATATTTTATTTAGAATAATGTTAGAGATACAAACTACTTTATAAAAATTTTATAAACTACTGATGTGGTGAGCGATTATTAGTAAATGAAAATGTGATATTAATTGTGGGCTTAATGAAAACCAATAAAAAATTAGTCACATAAAAAAAAATTTAAAATGTTGTAAAATAGTGTGTAGATGTAGCATTACTTATTTATTTATATTTAATTGACTTATATATTTTTAGACATAGAGTTATCTTATTTTTTTTGGCAAAGACATAAAGACGTATTATTTGAAGTAAATTTTCTTTTACATCAGAAAATATTATATGTTAAATCAAAATTATAAACATTCTTCATGTATTAGCAATAAATAAATATTATATACATATTAAAATATATATATATAGTTTGGCCTCCTTAATTTTTTTTTTTTTTTTTTTGACTCCGCCACTACTTCCTTCCTCTACTTATGGTGATTGTTATTTTGTACTATTTTTATTATTGTTATTCGAAATATATATGGATCTTTCTAATTTCATTAAAATCTAATGTGTTTGATATTTTTCTTCAATTTCAATATGGTTGAGCGCCAATTTTCTACTAAAATTAAATCCATACAAACTTATTAGGATAGTGAGTTTCACAAATTAAATACTTTCTTTGACAAATGTAACTTTATTCATCTTCTCTCTTGCCCCACGCACATGAACAAAATGGTAAAATTGAACACCATCATATGCTTGTCGGTGAAACCTGTTTATCATTACTAGCTCATGTCTTTTTTACACAAAATTATTAATATTTTGCATATTTTCAAAAACCAAACTAGACTAGCCAATTCAATTGCTTCAGCTGGAAATTGGATCCTAATTAAGTCTAGTTAAAACCTCCAAAACCAGTAAACATTGAGAACTGGAACCTTTTCCAATTGTTTAATAGTTCCGGCTTTTAAAACTATGGTATTTTACCTTTAAAAATAATTTATATCCTATAAATAGAATGTTGTCGGGTGTGTCCTATGTCTTTCCCCTTTTGCCAATTGTTTTAAATCCTCCTTGGATTACAATTTTCTCAAGATATTCAGTTGTGTATGTTATCCATTCATTCGTCACTATATATAATCACACAAAATGGAGTTTTGGTCTGCACCCTATGTCTTTCTTGGGTACAGACTTGTGAACAAAAACTAGAAAATCGAACAAAGATAGCAAAAATAAAAAACCCCTGGTTCAATTGAACAAACCAGGAACTAAAATGTTTAAATCTTTTCTGTTATGTATAGAGAGTGTGTGTTGAACACGTCAAAACTCAATGTTGCAATCGGCATTGCCGTCCAAATCTGCCCCTAGAAGTCTTTGCAACGGTTGCGATGTAAGGTGTATGTCGTCCTAATGTGGATGGAGTGCTTTTTCCCTTCGGTAGCTTCTCTGTCTGATGGGGTTGATGTTAGTTCACAAAAGCCTAATGGGAAAGGGGTTTGATGATACACAAAAAATCAGTAGGCTGAATGTTCCGGACTTCAATGATCTAACAATTGCTTGGAAGGCCTGTAAAGGAAAACACACGATCAAAGGTGACCGGGGTGGACCGGCCAAGAACCCTCCGATGCTTAAGTTAGTTTCTCTCTTAAATTCTAGAGTTCCAATTTTTTAGGAGTTGTCTCATACATTCCTTCATTTGATATGAATGAGTGTTTATATAGTGTGCACTTGAAGCGGTTATTTGTTTCGTAACTTCCCCTATATTTGAGGAAGTCAGAAGGTTCAGGGTTAACTTCCACAACCACTATAGGAGTTAGAATATTCAATCTTATCTTCCATAACCGTCATTGGAAGTCAAGTACTTAGTAAGAAGTTATAGCAATGAACCTGGATTTTACTCATGCCTTGGAATAGTAACACGTGGTTCAATTCACTAACTCTTGTAGATAAACTTTTCTTGAATTTTCTCAAGTGTCTGGGGTCGTCCATGTGTTTTCCCCATGGACAACCCATGTTCCTATGGACGACTGTCATACTAGGTAGAACCATTCTTGTTTTCTTAACCTGGACGACTCTCATGGACGAATTGGGTTCAATTTTCAGTTCACCATCAGTTGCCCCCTTGTCCAAGGGTCATTCAGAGCAATGTAAAATTTACTGTTGTTCTTTGGATGTGTCTTTATGTTAGTTGTTAGATGTCATGCCACGTGTCACAACCTCATTGGTGATTAGAAGCGTCGATTTACCTTTTCGAGGAATATGCCACATGTCGTTCTCTGGTTGGTCATGTCGTTTTAGATGCCAAACTTCACTGCCTATAAATAGTGGAATTCCTCTCCTACCCTTCACACTTCCTAAATTTTCTCCCTTGACATTTGTCGTCCAGTGCCTCCCCTAGAAGTATTCTTGCATCCTTAGTCCTCCTTCGTCTAGAGCCAGGTACTCTCTTCATCCTCATTCTTAGGTTTTCCTTCAAATTTCAAGATGTCTAAGATTGTCATTTCTTCGTCTAGTAATAGCGTTGACAAGGCTATAGACGAGTACCATGATACTACTAGTTTTAGTGGCTTTAGTAGTGATAGCAGTAGTGGTAGTAACAGTATCAGTAGAGGGAACACTACAGACAAGGAATACACGTCTGGTGTTCCTGGAATTCCCTTAGAGGTTTTTCAGGAGCAGCTTAGGATGAGGGCAGCGTCTGGGTCTAGGGCTGGTACCTCAAGTACTCCTTCGTCCACTCCTTAAGACGAGGTTGAGACGGTATATAGTTGTGCTATAGAGGTCCACTCCTTAGGAGTTGGTACCAGATTCCAAACAACCTAAACCCTAGGTTAGCTGTTCGTGGGGAGTGGTGTTGTCAACCCCGTTTTGGCGTAGGTGTTTACAAGGCTTACCTTTTAGGGGGTCTTAGGTTGCCCCTGGGAGTTACTCACCATGTTAGGCTTAGGAATATGTTAGTTTAACCCTAACGCGTGGAGGTTAGTCATCTCTATGCAAGTTTTGTGGAGGGAGGTATTTGAAGGGGATCGTCCTCTTACTATGTATGAGTTCCTCTACTGCTACAAGCCCTCAGAAATTAACCAATCCCTTGGCTTTTACCAATTCACAGCCAGAGTGAAAGATTGTAAACTAATAAAATCACTTGTCACATCAGATAGGAACTAGAAGATGGAGTTTTTCTTCGTCTCTGGTTTTTGGGCTGGACACCTTGTTGAGATTGGCAGGGTTCCATTTGCCCCCTATATTGGAGAGTTAAGGAACCTACGTCCTGAAGGTATGTTTATTATTACCATTTTATTATTTTTATTATGTATTTTATTTTTGTTTATAATCGTCTAACAATTCTTTGTTCTTTTTTTTTTTTTTTTTTTTTTTGTAGGTGTTAAACGACCATCTTTGAGCAGGTTCTATCTTGAACGTCCACTCCTCAAGACGAGGTTGAGACGGTATATAGTTGTGCTGTAGGGGTCCACTCTAAGACGGATGAAAAGAGGTTAACATCCCTTAGGAGTTGGTACTAAATTCCAGACAACCTAAACCCTAGGTTAGCTATTCGTGGGAGTAGTGTTATCAACCCCATTTTGGCATAGGTGTTTTACGAGGCTTACCTTTTATGGGGTCTTAGGTTGCCCCTTAATGCCTTTACTAGGGAGTTACTCACCAGGTTAGGCTTAGGAATATGTCAGTTTAACCCTAACGCATGGAGGCTAGTCGTCTCTATGCAAGTTTTGTGGAGGGAGGTATTTGAAGGGGATCGTCCTCTTACTATGGACGAGTTCCTCTACTGCTACAAGCCCTTAGAAACTAACCAATCCCTTAACTTTTACCATTTCACAGCCAAAGGTAAAGATTGTAGACTAATAAAATCACTTGTCACATCAGAGAGGAACTGGAAGACAGTGTTTTTCTTCGTCTCTAGTTTTTGGGTTGGACACCCTATTGAGGTTGGTAGGGATCCATTTGTCCCCTATACTGGAGAGTTAGGGAACCTTCATCCTAAAGGTATGTTTATTATTACCATTTTATTATTTTTATTATGTATTTTATTTTTGTTTATAATCGTCTAACAAATCTTCTTCTTTTTTTTTCTTTTTTTTATTTATTTATTTTTTTTTCCAGCAATTGTTAGACGACCATCTTTGAGTAGGTTCTATCTTGAACACGTCTAGAAGGCTCGTCTATATACTGACAGGGGTTTCCACTCTTTAGTTACCCTTCAACGTCTTACCATCTGGGGACTTGGTCCTAAGCCATCTACAGAAGCTTTAGCTCACGAGCTTACTGTCCGTAGACGTGAGTCTTCTTCTTTTTCCTCTCTCTTTTGTTTTTTTTTTTTGTTTTTTTTAAGAGTTTATTTTAATATCACTTCTTGAGTGACTAACGTTTTTCTTTTCAGGGATGGCAACCATGAAAGAAAATAAAAGGCAAGGAGGTGGTGGATGAGGCAACTAGGCAGGAGGTCTAATCTTAGCCTCTTCTTGTCGTTAGGGATAAAAGAAAAAATTTATCAAAGGCAATTGACTTGGAAAATCTTCCAACCCGTCACAAGGAGAAGAGAGTGAAGCATAGGTCGTCCAAGCCTGGCCTTCTTACTCTTCCTACCTCTCAGTAACCGTCCATTCAAATCCAGGATATAGATTCGTCTGAACCTGCTAAAGTTCCTCCGTCCAAAACTACTGTGCCTACCTCGTCTCAGCCTTCTTAGAGGGTTTCTATGAACCTTCTTGAAAACGAGGATTTGGCTTGGGAAAGGTTTGAGAAGGTTGTGATCAGCGAGTACGTGGCTGTGTGCTATGACATGTCCTTGAGAGAGTTTGAGCACTCTACTGTTCATGATCTTTTCAAGGTATGTAATTACTTTTACCTTGTCTTGTCATAGTAATATATGTGTATATATATATATATATATATATATATATATATATATATATATATATATATATATATATGTATATGTATATTTTCTAATAGAATTTTTAATCACTTGTGCAGGTAATGCCAAAGTTCATCGCTGCGTCCAGGTAGGCCATAGAAATGAACAAAACGAGAACCTTGCTTGAGACGAGGATCCAGAAGGTCAAGAATGACTGCAAGGGGTGGGCTAAGGTGGCAGCCAAGGCTAAAGACGAGGCCAAGGAGTTGCAGAACCTCGTTGAAGAGCTCAGAGCTGACATTGTTGAGAAGGACACTCGTCTTGACTACCTTCAAAAGAGGAATGACGAGCAAAGTACCCTTCTTAATAAGGCAAAAGAAGACATGGTAGTGGAGTTCAGAGCTTCTAAATAGTTCATTGATCTGCTGGACACCAACTACGTGGCTGGCTTTGAAGACTTTCGCATAGACGCTATGGAAAACTTCCTTGAAGTTGACTTTAGCTCCATCAAGCTCAACCTTGGTGCTGCAAGCTCTCTCCTCCAGATGAGCTCTGAAGATGTGAATATTGAATATGATGCCACCACCCAGCCTGTCCATGACGAGCCTAACGCCGGAGATGACCCCCCTCAGTGAAAGTTAAATTTTAGCGTCTTAGTTTCTCTTTCTCTTTTTTCCCTTTTCTTCTTTTTTTTTTTTAATTTTTTTTATAAGATCCATTTTTTTGGACCGTTTGAAGTTACTTAAGTACGTTTTACTCGTCTATAATATTTAGGATAAGCTTCCAAACAGTTGCCTTTTAGGCTTTATTTTATAAGGGTTTTTGGATGGTGGTCATCTACCCTTTTCTAAGCTTTTATGAATGAATGTTTATTTCCATCACTTTTTCATTTACTGTTGAACATGTCATTGTATGGACGAATTTTTCTTTATTTACATCATCCATTATATTGATTTCAAGTGTGGTCTGTCCACTCATGAAGGGCTCGTCCATGATAAGAATCTCCTCATGTTCAAGATCTTCATCATTCTTTAAATTTTGCAAGTATAACTCATCTTACGAATGGCATTGGTTTTACCAGCTTTAATCGTCCAAAGATTTGATAGCTGGTTCTATTTTTCATCCACAAGACTCATCTTTTAGGCAAGACGTTTCCAGGTTTTTACTCGTCCAAAGATTAGATTGTTTTAGCTGGTTATACCTGTCCATGGACTTTGAATATTCCTACGTGCATGCATTTTCATGTCCATTGGTTGAACAAATACGCTTCAGGATTTCTCTCGTCCATAGTTCAAACAAGTATGCCTTAAGCTTATTTTTCTTTGCTTTATCCCTATTTTAAGGAAAGCTTAATAGACATTACCTCCCTGCATCCAGAGATTTTACTCGTCTTAGGCTGTTAGCCCTCCTGTGGATGAAATCATGAAAATTAGAAATTCATACATCACACATATTGGAAATCCAAACTGTATATATGTAACATAAACATTGTCTATGACTTCATCTACAACGCATAGTTTAAAAATTAATACACCTTTAGGGAATTAAAATGCAACACATAGTGCTAATAAAGAACACAAGTAACAGAAAGCAAACACATGTAACAGAAAGCAATAAACTTTATTTCGTCCAGAGTAACAACGTCTAGGATGATTTCGTCCATGATGCTCGTCCAGGCTGACCCCTTACTGATAATATCTTCTTAAATGCTCAACATTCTAAGGGTGCCCTAGTTTTCTCCCATCCAGGGCTTCTAAGTAATATGATCCTTGCCTTTTATAATTAATAACCCTGTAGGGTCCTTCCCAATTAGGTCCCAGTTTCCCATGGGTTGGATTTCTAGTTGTCAAAGAAACCCTTTTTAGGACGAAGTCCAATGTTGAAGTGCCTAGGTTTGACCATTACATCATATTGTCCAGCCATGAAGTTTTTATACCTCGCTGTCCTTTGCTCTGTATTCATCCTTACCTCATCTATCAGGTCAAGGTTGAGGTGAAGTTGCTCCTCTTTATCCTCGTCTTTATACTTCATCACCCTATGATTTGCCATATGCATTTCAGCAGGTATCACTGCTTCATTTCCATAGGCTAGTTTGAAAGGAGTTTCCCCTGTAGGGGGCCTCATAGTCGTCTTGTAAGCCCATAAAACTCCTGGTAGCTTATCTAGCCTTACTCCCTTTGCTCCCTCAAGCCAAGTCTTGATAATTTTCAACAAGGATAGGTTTGCTACTTCTACTTGTCCATTTGCTTGTGGGTGAGAGGGTGAGGAATAATGATTCTTGATTCCAAATTGCTCACAGAAGTCCATAAAAAGTGCGTTGTCAAATTGTCGTCCATTGTCTGACACTAGTACCCTAGGTATCCCAAACCTACATACAACTCTTCCAAACGAAGTTTTTAACATTCTGCTATGTGGTCTTTCCTAGGGGCTCTGCTTCCACCCACTTAGTGAAATAATCGATCCCTACTACTAAAAACTTCATCTGCCTGGTTCCAAGTGGAAAGAGGCTCAAGATATTTAAACCCCATTGCACAAAAGGCCATGGGGCCATCATCGGGGTGAGATACTCCGATGGTTGTCTAGGGACATTGCTGAAGCGTTGACATTGGTCACATACTTTGACGTAGGTCTTAGCAACTGCTTGAATAGTTGGCCAGTAGTAACCTGCACGGACGACTTTATGGACTAATGCTCTTGCTCCTGAGTGGTTTCCACATGCTCCTTCATGAACTTCCCTTAACACATAGTTTGATTCGTCTGGAGCTAAGCACCTTAAGTAAGGCTGAGAAAAGTCCCTTGTATATAGTACTTCATCTATGAGGACATACTTGGCAGCTTTGATCCTCAATCTTCTGGCCTCATCCTTATCCTTCGGAAGTCTTCCATCTTTGAGATAGATTACTACTAGAGTCATCCAATTTTCTTCGCCTTCAACTTGCTATATCTCTAGAAGATCTATGCTCAACATGTATTGGACTTTATCACACTCGTCCATAGCTCCCCCTGCTGAAGCTACTTTTGCCAAAGCATTTGCTTCCATGTTTTCCTCCCTTAGGAACTAAACAAAACTGGCTTCTTTAAATTTTTTGACAAGCTACTTTACCTTGCTTAGATACTTCTTCATCCGATCTTCCTTAGCTTCACAAATTCCATTCACTTGATTGATAATTAACTGTGAATCTCCTTGGACGACTATCGACTCCGCCCCTAAGGACTTAGCCAATTCCAATCCTTTAAGGAGAGCTTCATATTCAGCTTCATTGTTGGTGGTTTGGTATTGTAGACGAGCTGCGTACTTTAACCTATCTCCTTCCGAGGACTTGAGTATAACTCCAATTCCTCTTGCATATAACGTGGATGAGCCATCCACATTGACGACCCACCTCTGTATTTCATCCACTCCATCTAGCTCGTCTTGACTGAGAGTGAACTCTGTAATAAAATCCACCAATACTTGTGCTTTTATCGCGCACCTTGGTTGGTACCTGACATCAAACTCGCTGAGTTCTATAGCCCATTGGATTAGTCGTCTTGCGGCTTCTAACTTGTTCATTGCTTTCTTTAGTGAATGATTTGTCAAGACATTTATGACATGAGCCTGAAAGTAATGTCTTAACTTTCTAGAAGCCGTGACCAAGGAAAAGGCTAGCTTTTCCATCATGGGATATCGTCCTTCTGCCCCTGTTAATGCTCGGCTTGTATAATAAACCGGCTTCTGTATCTTCTCTTCTTCTCTAATCAGCGCTGAACTCACTGCATGCGAGGACACCGCCAAATACAAATATAATTCTTCACCTGGTATGGACGGGCTTAGTAGAGGAGCTATGGTGAGGTAGGTCTTGAGGTATTGGAAAGCCTTCTGACACTTGTCCATCCACTTGAATGCCTTCTTAAGAACCTTAAAAAATGGTAAGCACTTGTTAGTAGCCTTAGAGACGAACCTGTTAAGGGCAGCAACTCGTCTAGTGAGAGATTGGACTTCTTTGATGTTCCTTGGTGGCTCCATATTCAGTATTGCCTAGATTTTATCAGGATTTGCCTTAATTCCCTCCTATGTGAAACCATGAACCCAAGAAACTTACCAGACGAGACTCCAAAAGCACACTTGCTCGGATTCAACTTCATGTTATATTGTCTAAGCGTATCAAAGGTCTCTTGAAGGTCGTCCAGATGCTTTTCCTTGTCCAAACTCTTTACCAGCATATCATCTACATAAACTTCCACATTCCGTCCAATTTGTGGACGAAACTTATGGTTAACCAGCCTTTGATAAGTTGCTCCCACGTTCTTCAAACCGAAGAGCATCACCTTGTAGCAAAATAAACCTTAGCTGGTAATGAAAGATGTCTTCTCTTGGTCTACCTTGTCCATCCTTATTTGATTATAACTTGAGAAGGTGTCCATAAAACTTAGCAATTTGTGACCCACATTTGAGTCCACTAGCTGGTCAATGCGTGGCAATAGATAGTTATCCTTTGGGCAAGCTTTGTTCAAATCGGTGAAGTACACGCACATCCTCCACTTGCCATTAGCTTTCTTAACCATCACCACATTAGCCAACCAGTTCGAGTAATAAAGTTCCCAGATAAATTTCGCCATGGTTAACTTCTGGACTTCCTCTTTAATAGCATTATCTTGTTCGGGAGCAAAAAGCCTCTTCTTTTGAAGCACAGGCTTGGAGGAAGGATATACGTTCAGACGGTGAGTGATTACACTTGGGTCAATACCCGGCATATCCTCGTGACTCCATGCGAACACGTCCATACTCTTCTTTAAAAAATGGACAAGGTCTTTCTTCGTCTTCACTTCCATGTTTGTTCCAATCCTTGTGAACTTGTCGGGGTTGCTTTTGTCCGAAGGAACATCTTCCAATGCTTCCATGGGCTCTGTGATAACCCTTCTCTTGTCTATGCTCATCGTATGCACGTGCTCGTCCATGGCCAACATGGCTAGATAGCATTCTCTAGTGGCTAATTGGTCTCCTTGCACTTGACCCACTCCATAATCTGTTGGGAACTTAACAGACAAATGGTAAGTAGATGTTACTGCCTTCCAACTGTTTAAAGTCGGTCTTCTAATGATAGCGTTGTATGACGACGAACAATCCACGACAAGAAAGTTTACTTCTTTGGTTATTTGTTGTGGATACACTCCTACCACCACAGGTAACATAATGGTACCAACGGGCTGCACTTTCATCCCTCCAAATCCTACCAAGGGTGAATTTACTGGACGAAGTTGATCTCGTCTAAGCCTCATTTGTTGGAAAGCAGGGTAATATAAGATGTCCGTTGAGCTTCCAATGTCCACCAACACCCTTCTGGTTGCATAATCAACAATAAGCAAAGTGATGACGATCGCGTCGTCATGTGGGTGGTGAACCCTTTCAACATCCTTGTTTATGAACGTAATGGCTTACTCATCCGTGACCCTCATCCTTGGAGATTGTCCTAAAAGTAGGACGTTTTCCACTACCTTCAGGTACGTCTTCCTTGACTTGGAAGGCTGTCCTGTCGAGGTCCCTCCTATGATAACTCTTATTTCTCCAAGTAGGGGTTGTGACGACTCTTCTAGCTTTCCCCTTCAACTTCTCGTCCTTGTGACCTCGTCCAAGGAAATTTCTCAATTTTCCTTGTCTAATAAGATTCTCTATCTACTGCTTCAAATCAAAACACTCATCTGTGTCGTGTCCATGATCTTTATGGAAATGGCAATACTTGTTCCTATTGCGCTTGTTGGGATCTCTCTTCATATTTTTTGGCCACTTTAAGGAAGGATCATCCTTGATTTGCATAAGCACTTGTTCAAGCGGCATGTTCAAAGGCTTGTATTGCTGACTCCATGCTAAAGAACTTGCCTTCTTGTTGTCTCGATCTTTCTTCTCTCCCGTCTGTGCCTTCTTTAGACGAGGACCTTGCTCAGGATGGTGCGGGAGATCTGCTTCCATTCGCTCGACCCTCTTCCTCTTCTTAGCTATAATTGCATCTTCTGCATTCATGAAGTTTTGGGCCGAATGGACGAGTTTAGCCATGGTTTAAGGCTCCTGCTCGTAAAGCTTATGGATGAATAAATCAGAGTTGACTCCATTATGGAAAGCTGTCAATAACAACTTGTCGTCCATCTCATCCACTGTTAGGGCTTCCCTGTTGAAACAAGTAATGAAGGACCGCAAGCTTTCATTTTCCCTTTGCTCTATGGTTAACAGACTGGACGAGGAACGTTTATGCCTTTGTCATCCGATAAAATTGTTGATAAACAGCTTACTCAATTCTTCGAAAGAACTCACATTATTCGGAGGTATCTTGTTGACCAACTCGTGCTGGCCCTTTGAGGGTGGTAGGGAAGGCCCTGCATATAATCTCGTCTAGGACCCCTTGAAGGTGCATCGTAGTCTTAAAAGTAGTGATATGATCAAAAGGGTCACGCGTTCCATCATATGAGTCTAAGGAAGGCATCTTGAACTTAGGAGGCAAGGGGTGACTATTGATGGAAGCTGTGAAAGGGGAGTCTGTTCGATGAACTAAATCATCTATGGGATTTGCCCTTCTCATATTCTCCCTCATCTAGTCCATGGCCTTCCTCATCTGATTCATCTCCCTCGCCAAATGTGGCACCCTTTATGAAGCGGTACCCCTTGACTGGTTTTCGGGCTCAACATTTCCTCCTCTATCCTCTTGACTCTGGACTTGTCCTTCCACGTATCTTTCATGGCGTTGCCTCCTTAGACTAATCTCTCTAGTTAACTCTTGGTTCTGACAGGTTAATTCCGCCATGGTGGCTGCCATGGATTGTACATGTTGAATGGAAGGCAATTGCGTCACAGGTGCTAACTGTCAATCACAGTGGGGATTACTAGAAGCATCCCTACTCTCCTGGTGGCTTGGACTAATGGCCCTTGATCTTGTTCGAACCATGCAGCCTTTTGCTGGAGAAAGATAAACAACAAAACACAAAATTAATCTTTTCTGCAGATGGTGCCAACTGATGATACATAAAAAATCAGTAGACTGAATGTTCCAAGCTTCAATGATCTAACAATTGCTTAGAAGGCCTGAAAAGGAAAACACATGATCAAAGGTGATCGGGGTGGACCGACCAAAAACCCTCTGATGCTTAAGTTAGTTTCTCTCTTAAATTCTAGAGTTCCAATTTTTTAAGAGTTGTCTCATACTCTCCTTCATTTGATATGAATGAGTGTTTATATAGTGTGCACTTGAAGCAGTTACTTGTCTCGTAACTTCCCCTATATTTTAGAAAGTCAGAAGGTTCAGGGTTAACTTCCACAACCGTTGTAGGAGTTAGAATATTCGATCTTATCTTCCATAACCGTCATTGGAAGTCAAGTACTTAGTAAGAAGTTATAGTAATGAACCTGGATTTTACTCATGCCTTGGAATAGTAACACGTGGTTCAATTCACTAACTCTTGTAGATAAACTTCTCTAGAATTTTCTCAAGTGTCTGGGGTCGTCCATGTGTTTTCCCCATGGATGACCCATGTGCCTATGGACGACTGTCATACTAGGTAGGACCATTCTTGCTTTCTTGACCTGGACGAATTGGGTTCAATTTTCAGTTCACCATCAGGGTTTAATTGTTGATGAAGCATGAGGGATTGGGTTTGTTGAGTTTAAAGATTACTTCTTTGTACTTTCTAATATATTCCATTCCCATGAGATATGCTTGCTAGTTGCCTTAGATTTCAAATATGCTTGTCATTTTTTAGGGGCGGCGGCAGCAGCAGTATTTAACTTCTTCTTCTCTTTCTCTTTCTTTTTTCTTCTTCTTTTATTATTATTATTATTATTATTATTATTGTATTTTTATTGTTTAATAAATAATGTATATGCATTTACGTAACCAAAATAAATAAATAATAATAATAGATTGCATTTAAGTAAATTGCATCTGATTCGGATGCGTTATTATTTTAGAATAAAACTCTACAAGAAAGATCTAACAATTATATTAAGTTTGATTGGAGATCAATTAATTGATTTTATTCTTAATTAAATTGAACAAAATTATAAAAAAAAAAAATTTATAAAAGGATATTTATTTTTTTAATAAAATTAATATGATTGTTTATACCCTTTGTTTCTAAATTTTAATTGTGGGTGCCCGAGGACCGAGGATGAAGTTGAAGAGTTGCAACATTGGTGTGAGGATGCCATGGACCACGGGCCCAAGGAGGAAAGCCGCCCAAGGAGAGGAAGAAGTGAGTCAAGGTACTCTAAGGCATTTTAAGTGGGAGCTGGACTCTGAAGAGAGAGAGAGAGAGAGAGTCAAAGGACATCAGGGAATCTTCTGGTCCGGTATGGCCTGTTGCATCCCCATTAAATGGTGGGCAACAGTTTTATCAGCCGCATTAATGACGAAGTGACCTGAACAGTGTAAGTCACAGCTAAGCAGATTCCTTCCACCACCTTCTTCAAATGTTAAAAGTAACAAGTGTCATAAGAAGAGGGATGTTAGGTGAGAATGGGTGGTTGAGATATGATGGAGGTAGAAGTATATAAGGAAAAGAAGATGCATTGGAAAAGGTTGAGACACAAGTATCAAAAAAGAGAAGAGATTAGAAGAACACAGAAAGGAGAGAGTGAGTAGTGCCATTTTTCTGTATAGCATTGACCTCCTCGGGCTAACTTAGAGGAGGAGTTTAGCTCATCTATTCAATAATATAAACCTTTTCCCCTTATTGTCATCCTCGGGCAGAGCCCCCTTTTGTTGTTTGTTTCCCTTTCTCACAAATTTATTGATTTGGGCCAAGGCTAGACTGTAACACTCACTGCTCAAAGTGGGCTTGGGCCGCTGGATCCTTTGGTCCTTACATTAATATTATATATAAAGCATGGAACTCACTTAAAACTATTTATAAGTTTTAATTTGAATATTATTTATTAAATATAGTTGGTTAAAATAAATTTATTTTAAATATTTTTTTAATTTTAAAATTATTAATAAATTATTTATCACATCATTAGTTTCACCATCAGTTCATCCTCAGTTGAACTAGAGAAATAGGAACAACACTTTTTCGGTTCTTTAATTGGCTTGCTTTTTAAAACTGATTAGACCATAAAAATCATTAAAGTCGTCTATTAAGATGGACGACCAGTGCATCATTAGTGCGTCATCAAAGAAAGATGAGTAACCACTCAATACATTCAATAACGACAGTCAAAAGTCTTAAACTCTCATCAAGACAAAGACCGTTACAATTAGGGTAATAATCACCCTCATTTATGTCCAACAACTACCTAACTCACCTATAAAAGGTACAATCTACCTCACTTGCTAAGGTACATCAAAAACTACTACAAAACACCATCTATATACGAAAGATATGGGTTGATACTAACTTAAATATTGAAGGCTTCCCCACCGAGCGTAACCCAGTGGTCTTTTCGATCAACTCTCTTTATCTTGCAAATCCTACAAGATCGTCAAGAGCTCCGGATTGGACAAGTGACCCAACTGATGATTTTGGCATCATCAGTTTGGCGCCGTCTATGGGAACGTGATTAGTCATCTAAGTCTTCCAGCAACAAAGGGTTCACTCAGTTCAATGGAGAATCATGAATACAAAAGTACCGATCTAAGAGTACCCCACTGGATAATACCCTTTGATCATCTCTTCATTCTGCCCATGCTCCTTTCATTTAATCTATGATTGGGCTGAGATGGGGGAGATAAAGAGGCATCACCAAGACACCTTCGTCTTCAAAGCATGACTTGTCAACCAAACAAGTAGACGATGATGTGAGAGCCAAGACGCAACGTCTCAAATCCTTTGGCCTTTAAATTTAGGGTCCACACCACTGAAACAAAGAAACATAACATCCATTTGGGTCTAAAGGTGGAGGCAATCAAGTGGGTGGCTCATTGTGAGGCATGGACTAAACAAAAGACAACCACAAAATTCAAGCGACCTCAACAGGCCTCAAGGGTATGACCCAATTCTTGGGTCTTAAGGTTCAATTTATGCATTTCCCGTTCTAGCTCTCCAAATATTTGCAAGTTGCAACAGTGTTTATATGATTGTTTTGGCATGTGTCTTCTTTTTTATTTCATGCTGAACTACTTTCAAAATATTGGATTGCCTCACTCTAAAAATTTTCTAAATTAAAATGCTTTCCTTACCAGCTTTACATTTAGAATAAGCCTGGTTGTCTATTGTCCTACCAAGCTTAAAGACCCCAATTTTGGGTATTAAAGAGGTGAGGTCAAATTGCATTTGAAAGTACAAGTTTTTGGGCATAAAAACAATATCATTATAGTTTTGCCACATTAAAAGACGATTTATTGTCTACAAAATTTAAGAAAAATAAAAAATAAAAAGAAGAAAACGGTTGAGGAAAGCCAGCTACCGTGTATATAATTTTAATTGTATATACTCATTATTGCATTAGGTAACGTAATTTCTAGAAAGTATACTAGAAAGTTGCTTAATAAAGAATGGTACCAATTAAGGAGAGTGCCTATTAAGGAAGTCAACTATGAAAATGGTAGAAAGTAGAAAACAAATCAAATTCTTTTGAAATATTTACCATAACTGTTGTTGCGGAGAAGAATTATGTGTATCCCATATGGAATCAAATCAAAATTTATGTCCCATAAATGTTGTTACGCCAAAGGTGGTGGGTAGCAAACCGCGACCATTTACCCAATTCGTCCCAATCCGAACAGCCACATAAAACACAATTAAGCTCTCACTAGAAGTTCAAATGATTTTTAGTCTGGACTTAAACCATTGTTCACAAGGCCAATCATAGGAAAATCACAAATCAGTTTTGCTCTTACACCATAACTCAAATAATGCATTTTATTTATCTCACACAAGAACTTTGCATGGTTCAATTCACATCCGTAAAGGAATAGGCTTACACATCGGGATTCAAAGCCTTTTAAACACTTTACTAAGTGTAATTTATTTGCATGGGAATAGGCCTATTTTTTACTGTCAATCTTAAATGATTTTAAGATAGTCCCTCTTATTATTCCATCAAAAGCCTAGAAACTTAAAAGGAAAGTTTCAAGAAAAATCATCAATTTTATATTTGCCTTATAGGCTTAAAAATAAGAAAAGCTGCTTTTTGACTTTCCAAAGTTTAAAGATCCCAATTTTGGGTACTTAAAAGCATGAAACCAGATATTTTTGAGCTTGAAGTCCTTAATTGCTCATTTAAAATGGAGCACGACATACATAAATTCTGGATTTTAGCATATGCACAAGCACAACTAATTAATTACATGTGCAAAACGTTGTTTTCTTTTGATCAATATCTCATATGTTATAGTTTGTCAAAAAAAATCTCATATGTTATAGTTCATCAAAAAAAAATCTCATATGTTATAGTTCGTCAAAAAATAGATCTCTTTTTAGGAGAAATCCCATGAGCATATGGTTGATTATGAATTCACAAATAATAATCATGACCCACTATTCCAAACTTTTCTAAATGATATCGGCTGCTTTAATTTTGAGAAGGAATTCCAAAATATATTTGTGTTATGTAAACACTTAAGGGATATTATGCTATGTCATAGATGCATCAACATATATCGCCCTTAAGTTAGAGAAAATTTTATACATTTGTGGTTAATATTATTTGTGAATTTCTTTATTGATATCGTTGCTCCTAGTCTAACACTTTGCACAAAAAGAGTACATGTAGTACAACAACTAGACTAGAGTAACTAGACTATCTCAACTGTACATATACTGTCAAGTCCACAAGATTAAGAATGAGAACTCATCAAGAAAAGCATGCTAAAAAGAAGATCAGAGGTATGTGACATGATAGCATCATACCACCACATTTCTATCTATATATAATTGTTGACATTGCTATAAGGTAGTTTTGTACCAAGGCCAAAAAATCATGGAAAAGCCTAGACTCTTTCCATAGCATCATGAATATTTCTTTCTTTAAAAAAAAAAATGCTATATTGTTATGCTATAATGGCTCACACAATGATATGTAAGAGACGTGATGTTAAAACATTAACTTGAATATTTATTGAATGTGAAAGTATGATGATAGATCACATGTCAAGCATAAGTACTCTCTTTAAATTACAGTATATGCGTAACCAATTAGGCATGTAATAATAGAAGCACCTGGCATAACCTTCATCCCTAAAGGAAGGAAATATAGCCTTGAATGAACAATGTGTCCTAGTACTTGCACCTTCAAAAGAATGAATCAAAAGAGATCAAAGCCTCAAACATGAAATAGCATGTTAAGCTTAACAAAAGAGATCTTAAAAGAGAGAGAGCTTGTCAAGAAGACTACAACAATGAAAAGATCGAGGTACGTACACAATAGTATCATGATTTAAGGTCTCTTGTCAAGGTAACTCATTTATTTCTTTCTTTTTAATTAGTCATGCCATATATTAGCTTGTTATAACTAAGTGCAAATCAAGCTTGCATGACTATCTACAAATATGTATATATAGAACATGTTGAAAATATTACTATAAAATTATAACAATTATCACAATTAATATGGCTATATATATTATTAGTAGCATATGTTTCATCGTCATGAATCTGAGAAGTTCTATTAAGTCTCCTAAACTTAAAATGCTAGATGATCGTGTTCACAATATGGTCATTAGTTTAAGTCTCAATAAATTTCCGCTATCTCCGTCAACTCACCAAAATCTTTTTAAATTACTTTAAAAATTATATACGGTGTAAGCAACTAACAAAGACCAGTTTAAAGAAGCATATAGTCAAATAGCTTCAATTTTTATATATCATAGAATACTTCTCTATGATTCATATAGAATGTACTTCGTCAAATGACATCCATAATTGTATAGCATCCAATTGCATATTTGTACATTGTCATGCAGCTAGCACTATTGAAGTGACTTAAGCATACAATTAAAGAATAAGGAAGAGATAATTGTTATTACAAACAGCAATGACCATCGTCGTAAAAAGCACTCCTATTAAAAAAAATTTTAAAAAAAAAAAAAAAAAAAAAAAGGTTCCAATCATGATAGAGCATTCCTCTGGTCGTCAACAAATGAGAATTACACTTTTCATGTTTGAACGGGAGTAACAACATGGCCTAGTTTTTACGCCTTCAAAAAATTGAAGCAAAAGAGATCTAGGCCTTAGACATGAAGTATCATGTTAAGCTTAAAAAATCTTGAAAAAAGAAGTGCTCGTTATCTTGAAAAGAGAAGAGCTCATCATCTTGAAAAGAGAAGAGTTTGTCAAGAAGATCCCAGCAATAAAAAGATCGAGGTATGTGACAAAATAATGTCATCATTTAAGGTAACACATTTATTTTTGCCTTTTTTTATATTTGTCTATAAAAATTTACACCTAGTATGGTTTCATGCAAAAATGTATGTACTACTGGAAAGATCTTGGACGAGGTAAAACTCTAGGATTACAAGAAAATAAGAAAAAGACCCACCTAGGCCATTGGTAACTTATTATTCATGTATGAATTGTTCTATAATTCTTGTTTAACCAAATTTTGGCAAGTGCGTGTGCTATTTAATGCAAGATGATACAAATTCTCCCAATGAGAATATAAATCATACGACGGCAAAATGATACAAATTCTCCCAATGAGAATATAAATCATACGACGAGCAAATGATACAAATTCTCCCAATGAGAATATAAATCATATGACAAGTGAAAGTCCTTCCACAAAATGCAATCACTCGACAAACAACAAATGGAAAAACATTAAGTCTTCCCTAAAGCCTCATCATCAAAACAACAAATGGTGCGGCCGGGGTAATATAAACACTTTAGCATTAAAATTTAATTTGTGCAAAAAAGTGAAATTAATATTCTGCGATACATTCTTCGTGAAAGAACAAAATTGTGCAATCAACAAATGATTCTTCACACGAGAATATAAATCATGGAAGAATAATATCATCCAAATATCAAAATTCTTCAAGCTACAAAAGAATGATGAAGGGATCCAAAGAGGCCACTAAACCTCACACATGTCACCCAAAGAAATCAGCTTACTTTCAAGATCAAGCTATGATCCTTTGAACGTCTAGAAAAACCTTCAAAAGGCAGATACTAAGAATTCGTCACAGATAAACCACCATTCCAAAAGAAGAAAGTATTTGAAGATAAAGAAGTTCGAATCTAAACAAGTCAAGAACATTCCCTAAGCTTGACCAGCATAAAGCGAAATCAGACTTGGGAATGGGGGGAAATTGATGAGACCATAAAAATCATTAAGGTCGTCCATTACATTAGTGCACCATCAAAGAAAGATGAGTAACCGCTCAACACATTCAATAATGACAGTCAAAGGTCTTAAACTCTCATCAAGACAAAGAACATTACAATTAGGGTAATAATCACCCTCATAATAATCACCTATAAAAGGTACAATCTACCTTACTTACTAAGGTACGTCAAAAACTACTACAAAACATCATCTATATACGAAAGATATGGGTTGATACTAACTTAAGCATCGGAGGCTCCCCCACCGGGCACAACCCGGTGGTTTTTTCGATCAACTCTCTTTATCTTGCAGGTCCTATAAGATCGTCAAGGGCTCCGGATTGGACGAGTGACCCAACTAACGATTTTAGCATCGTAAAAAACCATGAGTTCAACCTTCGTTATGAAATTCGTTATCAAAGATATTAGATATGTTGATTCCCTTGGGTCATGCTTCTCACCCATATTTTAACTTGTTCATACTTGCGAGTTTTTACAGTACCCACATTAACTTTGTGATATATAATTACTTGCATTTTGTAGGACTTTGTGTTTAAGAATAGTGCTACAGGTCACAAACTATTTTACAAGATTTTTACAAACTGTTGTTGTAGCTAATTTCTTACTAGTTTTCATCTAGGCCCACCACTAACATCATTTTTCTATTTACCAATAATCATTCACCACTTTAGCAGTTTGTAAAAAATTTTGTAAAACAAGATTGTATTTCTAGCATTATTCGTGTTTAAAACCTTGCATTGAATGTAAAAATATTACACATTAAATATGTGAAAAAAAATAGTTACAAAAGAATTTTATAAAACAGGAAAGGCCTAGTATATGTTCCTAATCTTAATTATGGGGGTTGATGCATCCCATCTTCCATAGGAAGAATACAAATCCTCTATACTATTTTTTGCGTTCCACTTTATGTTTCACCAATCACAATTTGCCATGTATTTTTTTTATTTTTTTATTTTAACTTTCTTTATAAAAAAAGCCAAAGTTTATGGAAAGAAATAAACACATGATAAGTTGTGATTGGTCAAACATAAAGTGAAATACAAAATATGGTACAAATGATTTGTATTCCCATAGGAATTTTTGTCATGGATGAGAGTTTTAATTGAGCCACCTAAGTCACATTGCAAAAATTGCACCTTATTAAATTGCGGGTAATATGATTTCATTATAACATCCCCTAATTTGATTTTTTTTCTTTGGCATTAATACTTTATATATATATATATATATAAACACATACATGGGTAGAGGGAAGGGAATTTTTGAAAGCATTTTTATTTAGAAGCACCTGAAAAACTATATATAATTAGGCAAAATGTGAATTATATTGCGTAATTAGTTCTAAATTTTAAGTTATTGCTTTAATAATAAACAAACTTAACAAAACCATTGGTTAGTCCAACATGGAAATCAGTTTATTACTTAGCCTATTTTGTTTTGAAATAATGTTGAATAATTAATTTTTAGCTGTTTCTCAAACCCAAAAAAAGCTTAAATTTAATTTTAATGTATGCATAGGTCTTTTGTGGGAGAATAAAATTAATTCTAGCAAAATTTGTCAAGAAAGACATGAGTGGGTTTGTGTAATGAAGAAGACTAATGGACTATATTTTTGCAAGGGCCATAATAAAGTTAAAGAAGGTCAACCCAATTAAATTTGAGTCCAATTAGAGCAAGGAATTAAAGAAAATTCATATGAAATCCAAGTCTAGCATAACTTTCGGCTTAGATATTGATTTAAGTTAGGCAGGAAAGAAATTTTGAAGGCTACAACTTTGTAGTTTATGAAAATTCCAAATTTGAAGTTTAATGGGCCAAGAAAAGTCAGTTAAGTGGAGACTGAAAATCAAAGATTTTTTTTTTTTTTTTTTTTTTTTTCTAAATGGGAATTTTACTTGTAATAGGATTTATTGGCCTATTTAAAGGCTTTTTAGGTCAAAATTCAAAGGTTTACACCCTTAGAATGAAATTTAGGTTTTCTTAGAGTTTCTTCTCAATTTCTAGAGTCTTCTTTGGTGTAATGGCTTGTTAGAAGTCTTGCTAAGGTAAAGGGAAAACCCAGCATTAACTCTATTGATATGTTCTTAACAAATCAACTCCCTTTTCCTATGGACTGCTTACTCACTCCCAAGTGCAGGAGATCGTAGCAATATAATTCTCAAAGTACTGAGGTCAAACCACAAGGAGCAAGGTAAATTCAAAGACAATGTAATTAAAAAAAAAAAAAAAAAAAAAAAAAAACACACTTTTGGTGAAGATGAAAAATAATTTTTGCTTGGTTAAGAATAACAATGATATCTTATTTAAGTCAATAATGTAAATACCAAAGCTTTGGGGTTTTTCCCTATATTGATATGAAATTCTTTGTAATCTAAGAAAATATATATTTCATAATTGATTGTTCTTATACAATTAAAAACTTATGATTCGATTGAACTGGGACAAATCCAGAACGCATAATAACCTAAATTAGTAATGCAGTTAGAATAGTTTTAGGAAAAACTCATTCACTTTAAAACTTGATTTCTATTTGAAACTATTAGAAATTCATCTAAACAATAAGAAAAACATGATTAAACTTATTGAAAGCATGGAAGAACTAAAACATCAAAAGAAATCTAATTGAACAATCAAATATGTTGTTGTCTAAAATTTTAGAAAGAATCACATTGAATATTCATACCGTATAGAAGAAACATAACTCCTAGCCCTAGCCAAGAGTTTAGGCTGCCATTAGAGAAAATAAAATACAAGTTTTTTCTTTGCAAAATTCGTTCTCCCAGCCTCTACCCGAAACCCTAACATAAAAGTGTACAAAGAAAAATAAAAAACTTTTACAGTTTAATTTTCATCCAAATTTATAGCAGCAATTTTTGAGTTAATTTTTGGACTTCAACAATTGTGAATTTCAAAAAACTCAAAACTGGAAAGTTGTAAATAATTAAGTCATAGTTCCAACCCATCCAAACTTGAGTCAATTGGATTTTTGAGGAGAGAGGTATGCTCAAAATACTGATCAATGCTCAAATCTAATTTTTCCTTTTCAGATTCTGCCTCTTTGATTTCTTTCCTTATTTGAAGTTTCCAAACATGGCAAACGACACAAGCACTCCAGCTGTACCTCCTTAGACATCTAAGCATGGTCCTTTAGCTCTTCTTTAATTCTAGTTTGGCATCCATTCTCTCACAAACTCTTGTAAACTCATTTTTTTTCACATGATTTCTTGAAAGTAGAAAATTACACACAATGAATGACATCTTATTTAAGAAATTATGTATAGATAAATAATAGAGACTAATGCAAATCATAGCTTAATTATACAAATTAAGCATAGTAATAAAGAGATAATGCCCACATAAATATATATATATATATATATATATATATATATATATATATATATAACAAGTATACATTTTAAGATGTTATCATATATTCAACCACAGACTCTCCAAGTTATTACTTTGCAACAATCTTACACTTGGGAGTTATATTGAAGTTTCGACAAGTAACACCAGGATGAAGAAAGATAATCTTCATGCTCATAAAATAGTTTAGAGCCTTACGGCACCCAAGATTAGGCCTTATAAAAAATATACACATCCACTATGGGTGTACTTTATATTGTTTTTATTTTTATAAATAGCATAATAAATGGCAAATTACTTGTTTATGTTTTTTACCTAATCTAAAAAATCTACTGGGGCTATGAGTATATTAATTATGAATTAATTTTTTAAATATAAAACTTCAACAAAAACATCATAAAAATAACCATAAACATAAATATAAATATATACATAACCATATACATGAATATGAATATCTTTTTTATTATTTGAACCTACAAAAATATATTTTTCTTCATTCAAATTGAATTTTATAAGCTATTCTTTTCTCCTTCATTTTTAACATACAAATCAATTCCTATTTATTTATGCAAGAGAAGCTTAAGCTTTAGAGTTTCTAAGTTCTAAAGAAGGTTTGGTATTTAAAGATAATCCAACCTTGTTTTTGTGTGACATTTCTCTTATTAGCAAGTAATTATATTTATTTCAAGAGTTTTCACTTATAGGTGTTAAACAGAAAGTTTTATTTCTAACCCTAAATGTATGCTACTTAGTTGGTGTGATATTAATTTGGTGCTCTCCTATTCATCTGTACCAATTACCCCATCAACATAGGAATAAAATACTAAAACATTCAAACATATCATTTCCATTAGTGTAACAAATAAAAGAAAAGTATTTCAATTATATAAGACATAATTTTTTATTTCATAATTTTTTATACTCACTTTCAAAAGTATAAAAAGTTTTCAAAATCTTTTATGCCAGCTGTAAGAATTGGGTTTCTTTAAGGGAAGGTTTATTGAAGCTCAATAGTGGGACTAAACCTTTAAGAGATGTATTTTTAATAGCGACGTTGGTCTTAATAAATGTAAATTGGATGAGATGTAAGTTGATATCATATTTGTCTCCTAAATTTTTGCTCCACTTCATGATTTTATTGGGAATTACATTTACAAGTTCATTTTTAAGTATTTTTATAACACACATATTGAAAAGAAGAAAAAAAGATAATAACAATTGTACATATAGAGCTGTTAACTTTGATATACCCTGAATCTGGATACAAAGTGGGAAAAGTGTTTATATCATTTTATTTATTTATTTTCCACTTGCAAGCCAGATGTGAATGCTCTTATCTTGTTATGAATGGCCTAGGCTAAGGCCTTTGGTTGTTTGTGGGGCTCTCAGTTGTTGTACTCTTTTCAGTCGTTTTTTTTTTTTTTTTTTTTTTCTCTCTCTCTCTCTCTAAATAATTTGTAAATAATTTAAAAAATTCACTAAAACTTTTGTCTCAATAAAATAACATAACACATTCATTATGTTTGTATTAAATAATTAAAAAAATTATGATAGAGCAACAAAATACATAAAAATTTGTTATATTTGTATATAACATTTTTAATTAAAGCATAACAACATAAACATTAACATTAACATTAACATTAACCTTAACATGTAATTTGTTTTTTACTATTCAAATTTAAAAATTAAATATTTGAGAAATCTGTACATCAATTACTAAATTCATTAGGCTGTTTACACCTCTACCTCATTTATTTTACAATATACAAATTATTTATGGTCATTTTTTAATATGATGCATGTTAGATTAGTATCCTAAAACTCAATTGCATGACTCCTACTTATTAATAATTTTTTTTTTATTTGCTAAGATTGTATTTGTGTGAACATTTGGACATAATGTGTTATAACCTGTGATATGCCTCTTTTTTAGGTTATCTAAGTATGTAAATGAGATTGGCATACAGAAAATCTAAATTGCAAATCATTGTAAACTCAAAATTTTAATTCATAGACTGTAATGAGATTGGACATCTTGCCTGATAAGACTATAATATCAATTATGATGATCTATTACTCAAACATGAATTGTTGATTGCTTTAATGTTTGCCATAGTTATCTTGTATGCTCAATTTAATATGTTAGGTAATCAAAAATAATGTCGTGGGAACACTAATTCTTAAGATGGAATCCACAATCTCTTTAAGAAATATAAAATATCACCTTTAGATAAGTTTAATGAGAATTGTGGGGCCGGGGAACTTATGACCCGGTCCACATTTTATTAAGGCTCAGGGTCCATGCCGAGGATGATATGTGCCGAGGACAAATGGGAAAAAGGGCCGGTGTGTCTAGTGGAACAGCCGAGGATGACCCTGTCCCTGGCACCACTAGACTCCAAGAAGATTAGCAACGTCTCAATGATGACTATCCCCAAAAGGCCCCTAGAAGAAGATACGAATAGAATGGGACCCATGTTGGGGGTATGGCGCGGAACTGGTTCAAGATAAATACAACCTCTCCGCATTTAATGATTTCACCGGTGTCCTGACCGAGTTAATGAGAGAAGACACCTGGTCAGGGTGACTTCGATCGTCGCAAATAATAGAAAGCAAGATGGGACCGTTGATGGGATGGGTACAGAAGTTAGCACCTGCCTGACCAACAAGTGGAGGGCTAAGATCAACCGAGAAGGGTTATATAATGTGAGGGCTGACACACCTCTAAGGAGGCTGGGAAAAATGGCCAAAACCAGAGCCTCCCAGCCCACCTCTAGGAGAAAGACTCCCAGAGCGTACACGATTTATTTATGTATGAAAACGATTTATTTATGCATGAACACCCCAGAAAACCGTCGTCTCGTGATCAAGGCCTAGCCTTTCAAACCCACGCTCTATAAATGATATTGTGAGGGCCTATTTACGTGCGAACCCAGTATCGTTCTTAGGTCGCTCCAAATCGTGTCCTTACAATTGGCGCCGTCTGTGGGAAAGGCTTGTGTGTTGGCATAGGCGGTTGGTCGAAACAATCCCCTTTGGTACTTCTAAACAGCCGGTTGTATTGCATCGTTTTAGCGTAAAGTTCCACTAGGGGCTATGTTTCTTTAGTAGGGGCTGCGCTTCGTAGCATCAGTAGCACGGATGGTTCTAGGGGCTTGGCCGATGAGCTACTTCCCGGTAAACCAAGGTCTCGTGCCATAACCGAGAGGTTAAACCAACTACTTCTTGAAATTGGGTTTTGGACAGAACCAAGGTATTGCATGGTCCTCGGACTCAAACCTATGGGGAAACCAACTACTTAAGAAGAATTCTAAGACGCTCAGTCCTCGGACCAAATACCGGAAAAGGTCAAGGCTATGAAAGTTACTAGGGGGATGGTGAAATGCCTTGTTACTCAGCAACCAACAGGGGTTGCACATTTTTGGGTTACATATCCTCGGATAATTGCTTCCTACACGGCATCAAACATTCGGCCACCACCTCGTTCAAATTTGGGGGGTATACAACCCGATTTCAGGTTAGTCTTACTGTGCACGATAGCTCCAACAAAGTTTATATTGGTATCTTTTATCTTAGTAAGGCACTTTTGGCCCTAAGTATCGCTTTCTCAGGTCGGCATCATTGTGCCGAACAATTTCATTAAGTTTGTTATAGACGTCTTTTTCTCAGTAAAAATTTCTGCCAATATCGCTCATTGAAGTCGGCATTATTATGCCAAATAGTTCCAATAAGCATAGAGCAAGATCTTTGTATCAATTGGGATTTCGGTCACCAAGCATCGTTTATAGCATAAAAAAGGTCTTATTTACAGGATAGTACGTCTATTCACAGCATAGCTATTTTAAAAGAAGAAACAGAGTATACGAAATCAAGAAATAACGACCTTTATTAATGTAAAGAGGTGTTACAACGTACAATAAAGGGCTTAAATAAAGCCTATGTAGAAAATGAGTTAATGGAAGCAGGGAACTTACATAAAAGAGGAAAGACGCTTCGGATAGACTTTTAGTGCTGGAGATAGACTCGAATTTGGGCGAAAGTTCAGATGAACCCAGGGTATACACGCTAGAACTCTTAAGTGCAAAACTGAAGAGGCGGATCCGTTCCAAAAAATCATTTATACTTTCTAGGGTAACTGCACAACTTTTCCCGCCCATAAAGACCAAGGAATCACCACCGTTGATTTTCATCATGCCGTTGAACGTGGGAAACACAGAGCCGCCCGCATTTAATGAGGCCACGTCTCACCTTCCAACCGCACCAAGAACGTGTCTCGGGCAGATGAAAAGTCTTGGGAATCAGTAAGTGACAAGGATTGACAAGCCTTGACTGATGTCCGATGTCATCAAAAGCCTCCTATCCGTCCGAAGAGTCGGATAGCAGGATTTTGAGGGGCTATTGTGGGGCCGGGGAACTTATGACCCGGTCCACATTTTATTAAGGCTCAGGGTCCATGCCGAGGATGATATGTGCCGAGGACAAATGGGAAAAAGGGCCGGTGTGTCTAGTGGAACAGCAGAGGATGACCCTGTCCCCGGCACCACTAGACTCCAAGAAGATTAGCAACGTCTCAATGATGACTATCCCCAAAAGGCCCCTAGAAGAAGATACGAATAGAATGGGACCCATGTTAGGGGTATGGCGCGGAACTGGTTCAAGATAAATACAACCTCTCCGCATTTAATGATTTCACCGGTGTCCTGACCGAGTTAATGAGAGAAGACACCTGGTCAGGGTGACTTCGATCGTCGCAACTAATAGAAAGCAAGATGGGACCGTTGATGGGATGGGTACAGAAGTTAGCACCTGCCTGACCAACAAGTGGAGGGCTAAGATCAACCGAGAAGGGTTATATAATGTGAGGGCTGACACACCTCTAAGGAGGCTGGGAAAAATGGCCAAAACCAGAGCCTCCCAGCCCACCTTTAGGAGGAAGACTCCCAGAACGTGCACGACTTATCTATGTATGTACATGTTTTATTTATGCATGAACACCTCGGAAAACCGCTGTCTCGTGATCAAGGCCTAGCCTTTCAAACCCACGCTCTATAAATGATATTGTGAGGGCCTATTTACGTGCGAACCCAGTATCGTTCTTGGGTCACTCCAAATCGTGTCCTTACAAGAATTAATTATTAAAAGTGTTTGGCCTGACCACTTTAGCAAAGAGATTTTTTTTTTTTTTTTATGGAAACTTTAGCGAAGAGTTACTAAAGTTTATATTTCATTAAATTAGATTAATGAATATAAGAATAATCAAGAGATTAATTCAGGGACTCAATGATTTAAGATGTAATAGTGATTTACAAAGTGACAATAACTTTTTTTTTATGAGAAACAGAAAGAGGCAATAACTTATGACTTTGTTTTACTACAAATGATTTCCTAATTAATTGGTTAAATGTAAGTTAACAGAGTCTTGAGATAATTTAATTAAATAGATAAAACCTAAAGTATAGTCATAATATTGTTTTCATAGGTAGTCATATTTTTTTTATAGTGGAATAAAATATTGTTAATGGTAAATTTGGACTTGATATGAGACAATAGGAGGCCTAAGGCCCATTGAAGCTAGGGTTTTATTTTCTCTTTGAACTGACCTCAAGCCACATATACTAAAGCCCATAGCGGGCTGGCCATATATCCATTTCACTATATTTTACACGTATAAGTGAATAAAAAGGAAGTAGACAAGTTGGAAAGACCCTATGAGGTACACGGTCGTTGTAGAGAAAAGTTTCCTCCCTCCCTCTTGTGAAAAATGGCTACGGTTTACATCAACAAAGAGAGCCCACAGTCTTGGCCAAGTTTGTGGACACTGAGGTGAAAATCAAAGTTTCTTGCATCAACATCAAGGTGATTTCAAGATCAAGACTTGGTGAAATTTCAAATTTTGTTTGATTTCGTGCGTCAAGCTAAATTTTCTTTGAACTCTAATTAAAAATCAAAGTTTAATGAAAATGTTTTTCCTTTGCGAGACCCTCACTCCTTAATCAATAAAAATGCAAAATAGATTCACAATTCAATCAGTCAAAACTAAGAATCAAAACGAGTTTGATTGATTCTGGACCTTTTTAAAAAAATCTTTAAAAGACATTGCTCTTTCACGCGTTACTTCTTTTATTAATATGGGAAATTGGTGAAGTAACAAACCCAATATTTAACTAATGAATGTTTGACTTTGACCTATACAGTAATTGATGTAGAAACGACTATCATAGCTTTTATGTATTCCCAAGCACACCTAAAATCACGCTTGAAATTTAAGTGACGGAGTCGGAATCGCATGAAATTTGGCAAGTTGAAGCGAAACGGCCTTCTAAGCAATAATCATGCTTAGCAATGAGATACCTCCTGAAAATGGCGAATTCCTTCATTTAGGTCCCGAAAACTAAGATTTTGCCGTTTATAGTAATTTTTGTTTCCTTAATAACTTTTTTCTCACAAGTCAGAATAACGTCTTGTTTGTTTTGGGATGGCTCTTAAGGTTAATAGTTTAAGATTTTTCATTTAGCTTAATTTACTATTTTTGGTAAATTTCGGTATTTTGTCACCTAATCACATAATTAATGCGAATTAGGGATTCAAACATTTCATAATTGTCCTGGGGTTTTACTTTCTCAGTATTTATATGTTTTGTAGCCGTCAGAGGCAAATTAGACTATTATCAATAAAATACAGACGTTTGTCAATTTTCTTCTCTAGTGGATTCCAGTCTTATCACCTTGTGGATTCAAGGAACCCCTTGTAAATTCGAGGTTTACTACCCATAAACTAACAGTTTAGTTTTTGTCCATCAAAGAGACTATCGTGTGTGCTTTCTTCAGGCTTCCGCGATATTAGTAACTATCCCGAATATTCAATGTTTGCAACTTTTGATGGAGTGTGGTATTTTCAAAGGGTGTAAGTGTAGCATTTTCTTTCATTTGTCCAATGTGTGACCCTTAAAAAAAATTTCTCACAAAATCCAGCTCAGCCCAATAATTCACCAATCCACCATGAAATGAATAACTCATTTGTTGTTCCCTAGAAAGGCCTAATCGCAATACGAAAGACTAAAGAAAAATGAGATTTTCTGATATATTTTTACCAGTGTTCATTTGCCCTATATATTTTTTTCCAAAATTTCCGATCTTGTTTGCTAATGATCCATCTAGATTTATATAAGGATCCGGAGGTATAAAGTCTAAGGTAAAGAATAGAATAAATAATAAAGAAAAAAAAAATTTCATTGAAAGTGAAAGAGTGATTTGATTATCAATCAATTTCTAAAAAACGAAAGGATTGCTAACAATTTGCGAGACGCTCCCACTAAAGTGCATGTCCATGCGGGTATCAAATATATCACATGGATTTCTGTTACAATACGACTATTCTAATCTAAATAAAATAGAAAGGGCTTGAATGAAATCATAAGAAAATGTATGATGTATACTTTATTTACTTGGGATTGTAGTTCAATTGGTCGAACACCGCCCTGTCAAGGCAGAAGCTGCATGTTCGAGCCCTGCCAATTCCAACGGATCCAAATACAAACCCGATATTTAACTAATGAATTTTGACTTTGACCTATACGTAACTAGCCCAAATAACTTTTGATGGAGTATGGTATTTTCAAAGGGTATAAGTGTAGCATTTTCTTTCATTTGTCCAATATGTGACCCTTAACAAATTTTTCTCACAAAACCAAAAATCCCACACTCAAAAGGAGAGACTAGATAGTATCACTGAAGTCCATACAAAACTCCTAATATGTAGCAAACTTACATGATAACTGTCAATAAATATCTATAAATTTCTCTCATTTATCTCACAAAATATTTTGAGACATCTAAAAAAAATAAGAACCCCAAAAAAGGGACAAAATGCATCTAAATTAATTTTAATTATTTATATTTTTAAATAATTATAAATCAAATAATTTATGGTATCACTAGTCTGTCCATCAATGGATCCTAATCCAATCAACAAATCCCAATTCTTGTCAAATCCGATTTTTTAAAACGATGGTTACCATTGTTCTCTTACTCCCCTGCACACGAACGTACACACAGAGGTTACTACTATGACATTTCTTTCATGCTTCCTTGTTCTTGGAGTAATTGATTAACCAAGTTGGTTGTCTCACG
Source organism: Quercus tomentella (assembly GCA_028535165.1). NCBI lineage: Eukaryota > Viridiplantae > Streptophyta > Magnoliopsida > Fagales > Fagaceae > Quercus > Quercus tomentella. The sequence continues at coordinate 36,019,032 of JAPQVY010000068.1, read as the reverse complement.
TTAACACAAACATAAATACTGAAATATAATGACTATTCCTAAAGAAATGAATAGTTATTCTATTATTTGATTTTGTTTTCATTATAGGAAATACTTATTCTATAAAATTTGGAATGATTTTTCCTTACCAAAAAAAAGTCTGTAATAACTATTAGTGTAGGGGCAGAGGCCCAAGGTCATACAATGGGTCTTGGACCCCATATGGGAAGATTAACCATGTCCGAGAAGAAGGTGTGGGCATCCTAAAGGCTCCCGGCCCAATTCTTATGAGCCCAAAGTTGTTTAAAAGGCGGTCCGAGGAGAAACGTCTCCTCGGACGTACCAAATGTGGCTCGAACATGCCTTCTGCCAGCTATAAGGATTCACTCCAACGAGTATTAGTAACAGGGATGAGTCCCCCAAAGCCCGTAAGAGGGAGAGGCTACAGCTGCCACATTAAATGCATGGCAGCTACTTTTCCGGCCGCATTAATGAGGAGGGGACTTGTGAACAGTGTTACCTTGGCTACCACAACTCACAGAAAGATGGGGGAGATGTCCGATGGGACGGGCACTCAAGTGAAGGTCCAGATGTTCAACAAGTGTAGGGTCCTAATGACTTCAAGGGGGCTATATAAGAGGGAAGAGTCCCCATGAAGAAGGGATCGGAAGAAAAAAGGAGAGTTTAGGACAGAGAAAAAGGGTAAGAACCATAGCCTTTGAGCGGGGACAGAGATAAACCTCCTACGTCTCCTCGAACCGCATATCTAATGGACAAGAAGGAGATTTTCTTATTTTCGATTGTTGTAGGGCCCAATATTGACTAGTGTACACTCTGTTAAGGCCTAGTTCTGTAATCCACTCTCTATAAATTCATTGTTTCGGGCTCCTTGGGCCAGAACCCCATACTTGTTGGGCCTGGACTCCCAATTGTGACCCTACAATTGGCGCCGTCTGTGGGAAGAACTTGTGCTTCAGCAAGTGAGACCATTAGTGATGGAAGGATCAGTTCCGCGCCAAACGGGACATGCAGACTCCCAACGGCAGGACAACTTCTTGAACCTCGAATGGGAGAAAGATCAAGACAAGCGACGAGAGGGTAGTGTAAATACCTCCCACACAAGCAGAGGTCGCTCAAAAGGCAAAGGTCACGCATCCCAAAAGCGAAACGATCACAGGGCTCTACAGCAAGAAATCGACGACTTGAAGAAGGTGTTACGCCGAGCGCAGCGAAGGCGCCCTTCCCTCAATCCGGACACTAGCGATGAGGAAGACAATGAGTACAGGTGGAGATCAAGAACCCCGCCAAGTGAAACCTTCTCCTATGATGAAGAGCAACCTCACAAACGCGGCCACAAAAGCCCATCTTACTAGGGCCTAGCCAACGACGCCATGAGTAAGGCCATGGACCGTATCTCCCAGTCACCCTTCACGCGTAGGATAGAGGGGGCTGAGCTTCCTCGGCGTTTCCACCAACCTGCTTTTGCTATATATAATGGTCGAACGGACCTAGTAAAGCACGTAAGTCAATTTAACCAAAGGATGGCCGTCCACCCCAGGGACGAGGCGTTGATGTGCAAGGTGTTTTCGTCTAGTTTGGGACCCATGGCGATGAGATGGTTTAATGCCCTCAAACCAAACTCCATAAACTCTTTTAAGCAGCTGACACAGGCTTTCGGTTCCCGCTTCATAACTAGCAGTAGGGTCCCTCGACCCCTAGACTCCCTCCTGTCCTTGTCCATGCGAGAAGGAGAGACCCTGAAGGCCTACTCAAACAGATATTGGGAAATGTATAATGAGATAAAGGGAAATTACGATGACGTCGCCATCAGCACATTCAAGAGGGGCCTGCCGACAGAGCATGGTTTAAGAAAGTCCCTGACTAGGAAACCGGTCACCAGCGTGCGCCAACTCATGGACAGAATCGACAAATACAAAAGAGTCGAAGAAGATCAACAGACGGGAAAAGGCAAAGCGAAGGTTATCCCTCAAGAGAGGAGGGACTTCAGGTCAGACTGTTTTAACAGCAGTAACCGGCCGAGAAGGGATTACTCAGAGCAATCTGGATCCACAGGGACACAGGCAATCCATGCTGTGTTCCGAGAACCATTATGTAAAATCCTAGAGAAAGTGAAGAACGAACCGTTCTTTCAATGGCCGAGCAGGATGGCAGGCGACCCCATGAAACGTAACCAGAATCTGTATTGTGAGTATCACCAAGAGCCGGGCCACACCACCGATAACTGCAGGAATCTGAAAAACCACTTGGACCGGTTGGTCCGAGAGGGAAAGTTGAGACACCTCTTACATCATCCCGTTGAATGGCAGGAGCAGTCGAACGTCGAAACGAGGCAAAGCACATTGAGACCACCCATTGGCACGATAAATGTCATTCTTGCCATACCGGGAAGAACCGACACCCAACCTTTCAGAGTGATGTCGGTGGGGCGACTCCCCGCTGAGGCTGACAGCCGGGAGTCCAAGAGGGTTAGAGGGATGGCCACGCCCCTAATCGGATTCTCGGATGAGGACAAACTGGGAACCTTCCAGCCCCATGACGATGCTCTAGTCGTCACGCTCAGGATTGGGGGATATGACGTGAAGAGGGTGCTAGTCGATCAGGGCAGCGCCGTGGAAGTAATGTACCCCGACTTGTTTAAGGGGCTGAAGCTGAAACCAGAGAACCTGACAGCATATGACTCCCCTCTAGTAAGTTTCAAGGGAAAAACCGTTACTCCGAAAGGACTGATTAGGCTACCTATACAAACAGGCTCGGACGTAGTGGAGGTGGACTTCATAGTGGTAGACGCTTACTCCCCCTACACCACCATCATAGCCAGATCGTGGCTTCACGCCCTAGGGGCTGTGTCATCAACCTTACACCAAAAGGTGAAGTATCCGTCGGAGGGTCTAATGAAAGAAATAGTGGGGGACCAAGCCATGGCCCGGCAATGCATGGTGTCCGCCATCTCGCGACGACCGAGTACTGAGCCCTCCGCCTCAACGGAGAACGGCTTATAGCAATTAACAACCCCGGCCGTGGCCTCGTGTAACGAGAGACCTGCCGAGGGAGCAAGTTGTGAGGATTTGGAGAAAGTTCTTGTGGGCTCTAACCCGGAAAGATTTTTTCAGGTCGGCTCAGAGTTGCCGCCTCAAGAGAAGGAAACACTAATTGACTTTCTCAGACAGAATGTGGACGTGTTTGCATGGGACGCCTACGAGGTTCTGGGGGTCGATCTAGATTTCATTTGCCACCACCTTAATGTTAGCCCGGCCGTAACACCTAAGAAGAAACCTCTTCGGCGACCGTCAAAAGAGCATGCAGATGCCGTGAGAGAGGAGGTTATGAAATTGAAGAAAGCAGGGGCTATCAAGGAGGTATTTTACCCCGAGTGGCTGGCCAACACGGTCGTGGTGAAGAAGAAGAGTGGAAAATGGCGGGTCTGCGTGGACTTCGCAAACCTAAATAAGGCCTGCCCGAAGGATCCTTTTCCTATGCCCCGGATAGACCGATTGGTGGATTCAACCGTGGGACACCCTCGAATGAGTTTTTTGGACGCCTTCCAAGGTGACCATCAGATACCCCTGGCTGTCGAGGATTAAAAAAAAACGGCTTTCATCACCCAGTTGGAAACTACCACTACAAAGTAATGCCCTTTGGCTTGAAGAATGCCAGGTCAACCTACCAGAGGATAATGACCAGGATGTTTGAACTACAGCTGGGTAAAAGCATCGAAGTCTACATAGACAACATGGTGGTGAAGAGCAAGCTGGTGTCCAACCACGTCAGAGACCTCGGTAATGTCTTTGGAATTCTGAGAAAGTACAGGCTGCGCCTGAACGCGTCCAAGTGTTCATTTGGAGTGGGATCAGGGAAATTCTTAGGTTACATGGTGACCCATAGAGGTATTGAAGTCAGCCCCGACCAAATTAAAGCTATTCATAGCCTGCAGCCTCCTCAGAACCCCAAAGAGGTCCAAAAGCTCATTGGCATGATTACCGCCTTAAACCGTTTTATCTCCCGCTCGGCGGACAGGTGCAGGCCTTTCTTTCTCTTGTTAAACAAATGGAAAGGCTTCGAGTGGACTGAAGAATGCGCCATAGCCTTCCAGCAGCTTAAGGAATACTTGTCTCGGCCACCAATCATGTCCAGTCTCGAAGCCGACGAGGTTCTATTTGCCTATATTGCGGTAGCCCACCACGCAGTGAGCCTGGTACTAATCCGAGAGGACAACGGTACACAACGGCCTGTCTATTACGTGAGCAAATTGTTGCATGAGGCAGAAATTTGTTACCTTCCCCTAGAAAAGGCTATCCTGGCAATCGTACAAGTAACGAGAAAGCTTCCCTACTACTTCCAGGCACACACTGTTGTTATACTAACCCAACTCCCACTTAGATCAATACTCAGAAGTGCCAATTACACAGGGAGAATAGCCAAGTGGGGGACCATTCTTGGCGCCTTCGACATTAAGTACATGCCTCGCACCGCCGTAAAGGGCCAAGTTCTTGCGGACCTGGTGGCAGAGTTTGCTGAACCCTCACCAGAAGAAGGCGGTGAGACGCCAGACATGGATGAAAAATCGGTTGACACAATCTCTCAGCAGAGCTCCGCCTATTGGAAAGCATATGTGGATGGCGCGGCGAATCAAAGGGGCTCTGGGGTGGGGCTCATCCTCATTTCCCCTAAGGGGATTACAATCGAAAAATTGTTAAGGCTGGGCTTCTCAGCCACGAATAATGAGCAGAATATGAGGCCCTGCTAGAAGGAATGTCTATGGTTAAGAAACTGGGCGGGAAATCCATAAACATGTTTTCGGATTCAAGACTTGTTGTAGGACAAGTAAATGGGGAGTTGGAGGCAAGGGATGAAAGAATGCAAGAGTACCTAGCCCAAGCTCAGCGGTGACAAGCGCGATTTAACTCCTTCAGCCTAATGCATGTATCTAGGAGCGGAAACACCCATGCCGATTCTCTTGCCACGTTAGCAACCTCCTCGACGCAATGCTTGCCTCGAGTTATACTCGTGGAAGATCTACACAAGCCCTCAGTAGTGAAAGCCGGGTTGATGCATGTTCATAGTGTTAGGGTAGGGCCTAGCTGGATGGATCCTCTAATACTATTTCTAAAGGAGGACGTCCTACCCGAGGAGAAGAGCGAAGCCGATAAGATTAGAACAAAGGCTCTTCGATTCTGGCTATCCGAGAACTTGAAATTGTATAAACGCTCATTTTCGGGGCCGTACTTGCTATGCGTACACCCAGATGCCACGGAGCTTATCCTAGAGAAGTTGCATGAAAGAGTTTACGGGAGCCATACAAGGGGAAAATCCTTGTCCCATAGGACCCTAACCCAAGGTTATTGGTGGTCGAGCATGCAAAAAGAAGCGCACGAATACGTGAAGAAGTGCGACCAACGCTAGAGGTTCGCCCCAAATATACATCAACCGAGTGGGACCCTAAACTCGTTGTCCAGCCCTTGGCCGTTCGTACAGTGGGGCTTGGATATCCTAGGACCATTTCCTAAAGCAGTGGGGAACAAAAGGTTCCTAGTCGTCGGCACGGATTATTTCACAAAATGGGTCGAAGCCGAGCCGCTGGCAAACATTAGAGACGTAGATATCAAGAGATTTATTTGGAAGAACATCGTCACCAGGTTCAGAGTTCCTCGCACCCTAATCTCGGACAACGGTCTCCAGTTCGATAGTAAAGCTTTCAGAAGGTATTGCAGCGAGTTGGGAATCACGAATAGATATTCCACACCGGCTTATCCACAAGGGAACGGGCAGGCCGAAGCTGTCAACAAGGTCATAGTAAATGGGCTGAAGAAGTGGTTGGATGACGCGAAGGGGAGATGGGTGGAAGAATCGCCCCATGTCCTGTGGACATACCGCACCACGCCGCGCAGATCCACAAGGGAGACTCCCTTTTCGATGACCTAAGGAGCTGAGGCTGTCATCCCTCTAGAGAAAAACTTCCCAACGCTAAAGACCAGCACATTCTCTCCTGATGTTAACAACGAGCTGCTGGAAAAAAGCTTAGACCTCCTCGAGGAAAGAAGGGAAAGAGCGATGGTCCAACTCACCTACTACCAACAAAAACTTAAACAAGGATATGACGTCAAGGTGAAGCCGAGACCACTAGCACTTGGGGACCTGGTGTTAAGAAAGATCCTGGGCTCTGCAAGAAATCCCGCGTGGGGAAAACTCGGACCAAATTAGGAAGGACCGTATCGTATCACCTCGATGGCCAGCATAGGGGCCTACTTTTTAGAAGATTTGGATGAAAAGGCTGTACCTCGCCCGTGGAATGTAAATAACCTCAGAAGATATTACTATTAATAAAAGTGTTTCTCTAATTCGAGTTTTAAGTGTATTATGGGTTTATGTCTTATATTTTGGCCCCACTTTAAGTACTAGACAGAACCAAGGTCTTACATGGCGGAAGCTAGTTACATCAAGATAGTCGAAGTGTTAAATAGAAACCAAGTCCTACATGGCTCCTCCGACCACAGGCTTGGTGGAAACTAACCACTACGCAATTTCTGTCTAAGTGTTAAACATAAACCAAGTCCTGCATGGCTCCTCGGACCACAGGCTTGGTGGAAATTAACCACTGCGCGATTTCTGTCTTAAATGTTAAACAGAAACCAATTCCTGCATGGCTCCTCGGACCACAGGCTTGGTGGAAATTAACCACTATGCGATTTCTGTCTTAAGTGTTAAACAGAAACCAAGTCCTGCATGGCTCCTCAGACCACAGGCTTGGTGGAAATTAACCACTGCGCGATTTCTGTCTTAAGTGTTAAACAGAAACCAAGTCCTGCATGGCTCCTCGGACCACAGGCTTGGTGGAAATTAACCACTACGCAATTTCTATCTAGGTGTTAAAGAGAAACCAAGTCCTGCATGGCTCCTCTGACCACAGGCTTGGTGGAAATTAACCACTACGCGATTTCTATCTAGGTGTTAAACAGAAACCAAGTCCTGCATGGCTCCTCGGACCACAGGCTTGGTGGAAATTAACCACTGCGCGATTTCTATCTTAAGTGTTAAACAGAACCCAAGTCCTGCATGGCTCCTCGGACCCAGGCTTAGTGGAAACTAACTACTATTCTTTCATTCATACATAACCGTATTGCTTAAACTACGAGTAATGACTTATCCTCGGAAATCTAGTAACATAGTCGAGGTTCATTCATAATGAAGGCAAAAATTGAAGCAATAGAACAAAATGCAAAAAGAAGTTACATCATTCATTAAGTCCCAAGGTGTGTCATCTTACAAGCGCTAACAAAGGCTAAGGAAATGAAAGACAAGCAACTACAAGAAAAGCCCTACACTAATGTCCTAAGCTTTATCCTGGGCTGAGCTATTAGTAGGGACCGTTGTCTCGGGATGATCACCTCCGACAGTGGGTTTGGGTCCAGCCTCCTTTGCTTGTGCAACAACATCCCTTATAGTAAGGGCGTCCTCAGGTGACTTCTCTTTGGCTGGCGGTTGCGTCTCCTCGCCTCTCCCTTTCCCTTCTGCTATGGTAGAATCGGGGGTAGTGGTCGGGGCGGAGAAGGGCTCCTCAGGAGGATCCGAGCCAGGAATCTCACGAATATCCTCAGGGAAAAAGATGCTCTCGATCCTCCTAAGGTCAGAGTCTGCAGGAACTGCCGCCCGGTCCATGGCTACTCCCCAAGACTCAGTGACGTAATCCCTGCAAACCGCAGCTACCTCCTCCGCTAGCCTGTCTTCAGTATCCTTTACCCCGCGCTCATAAGACGCCGCCACCGCAGCCTCAGCCGCCCCCCTAGCCAAACTAGCTGCCTCCTTCGCCTGCAACAGCTGTGCCTTAAGATCCGAGACCATTTGCTTCTCGGTCGCAAGGTTTATTTCTGCCAAGTGAAGTTGCTGGCACATGTCCTCGGCCTGCTTCATTGTGTTCTTAAGGCCAGCATTAGCGCTGTCTCAAGACTTAATAGCCTCTTTAATCTTTTCGCTTAGGCTCTCCTTTTCCAGCCTAAGGGCAGCAGCAGCTTTCTCCACGACGATGCGGGACTGAACCTCCGCCTCCACCTCGTGCCTGGAGTTTTTCACCCACTCCTCGGCCACGAATACTTGCTGGGTGACCTGCACAGAAGTGATGAAAGGATCATTAAAACATGAACAATGGCTGGATGAGCTCGGAGTAAGGAATCCGATCAAGCGAAGATCTTTGTCTTACCATAGCAAGGTCCCTCTTCAATGACATAAAGAGGTCTGGTTGCCGCGTGTTTCTACGCCCGTCCATATCACGAGGCAGGAGCAGGGGCTGCTGCAGGGCCTCAACGAGGTACGATGCCTGTCCCCGCTGGGACTCCCAAAGAGTCGCAACCCAAGAGATGGGAGCGTCGTCCAGTTCCAGCTGGGGGGACCAAGTGCGTTGTCCCCTTCTCAGCGCAGCCTCATCTCGGCTGTCAATGGACTTTGCCCTTTTGTCCTTAGGGTCTTTGCCCTTCTTCTGTTGCTTGGCCTTTTGAGGGCCGACCTCACCCTCCTCCAATTCTTCTACAGGCCTTTTCTGCCTCAGATTGGGAAGGGGTTGTGGCGTGGAGTCAGTAGGAGGAGGAGAATGAGGGGGAAGTTTAGCTAGAACTTGCTCCTTAGAGGCATCCTTGGAGGACTATCCCTTGTTCCTATTGGACAGGAGCCCCCTCAAACCTGACCTCGGCTTCAAGTCCATATCCTCCTCTTCAATTTCTTGGCTTGAATCAATCCGAGCAATTACCAGACCAGGGGAGTAGGCCGCCGAGAATCGATCAAGATCTGAGCTGGAGTCTGAGAGCTCTACAGGCCTAGTTTGCACCTCACCTTCCTCGGCTAAATGGAATTGGTCGATTTCCACCTCGAGAGATGAACTCGAGGAATCAACTCCCTCTCCCAGGATGGCTACTTCTGGGAGAACGCGCTGGACGGGCAGATGGACTGGTGGTAGGTCTCTCCGGCCAAGGAAACCTGGTTTAGAGACGTCAATACGGGCTAATCAGGGACTTCCCGCCCTTATTGCTTGGCCCACGTCTACAAAAGCGTGAGAAAGGGGCTTGTAATCCAAGATAAGATGGGCGGCACGCAGTTGCCCGTCCTCGTTCACAAAGATCTCGGACCTTAGAAGATAGTTGAGGGCTTGGACGTTGACCAAACTTATCTTCGGAGTGGTGCGTTTCTTATCTGCAAAATACCCAATGTAAAGGGTACGTTAGTCCGAGAAGGCAAACAATCAAAACCGGAACCAAAATAAATGAAATGAAAGCTCAAAACTAAGATCCCTACCAAGGGACCTGACCCTATGGTGCCCCACCTGGTGCTCCTGCCCTAATTGGGCAGCGAAGACCGTCGTGCCATGCTCCGGAGACAATCAAATGGTCGTCCTTTAAGCCTTTGTTGGACTTAGGAAGGTAGGATATCAACCTCACCTCGTCAGACGTGGATTTCAGGTAATACGACTCATTGAGGCAATGGCACTCGTACAGGTGAACTACATCATGCCACGAGAGCGTCTATGCACCCTAAGATCCGGAACATGTTAGCGGCGCACTGATGAGGGGCCAGCCTATGACCGTGCAAGTAGTCCCTAGTTATCCTCCCCATGGGAATCGTCATTCCTCCCTCTATGAAAGCAATCATAGGAATGACGACCTGCCCCGTCTCCCTCTTGGTTAAGATTTCCTCTGTGGAGCAGTATTCCAGACCCACTCCCGGCGGGATACGGTATTTGGCCTTGAAACCTTCCATACCGGCCGGAGAATCTACCAGATTCTGAAACCTACCCATCCCACTAATCCTAGGTGGCCTGGAAAGGGTTTTCTAATGGAATGGAGCCGAGAAGAACAACAGAGGAGGAAAGTCAAGGAATGCGGGAAATAAACACTTACGGTAAACGCAGGTTCTAAATCTTCCAAGCTTTCAAAAAACCCACCAGAAATCTTCACGGAAGTGACTATAGACTTGTATGTGTTGTGCGAGACGGAATGCAGAAGTGCTCTGGAACGTTTAAGTGTTTTTTCTAAAAGAGGAAATAACTCCCCTCAGAAGCCTTATATAGCGAGGGGAAACTGAACAGGATTACTCTCGCCCCAAAAATTGGGGAAATGCCCACCGTTGATCAATTACCCCACCGTTGGATGCAGGGGACAGAAAGCCGCCTAGCTCAATTAATAGCGCCTCGTGGGTTACGAAGCGCCAGTGGCAATAATGAGACATGTGAGGCCGTAGTCCCACACGCGTGAAGCAGGAAATTATAAAAGTTATCACACAAGTGTCAAAATTCCACCTTTTCTCCTCGGATGAGAGGGAAAACTCGGAATTTTGAGGGGCTATTGTAGGGGCAGAGGCCCAAGGTCATACAATGGGCCTTGGGCCCCGTATGGGAAGATTAACCATGTCCGAGAAGAAGGTGTGGGCATCCTAAAGGCTCCCGACCCAATTCTTATGAGCCCAAAGTTGTTTAAAAGGCGATCCGAGGAGAAATGTCTCCTCGGACGTACCAAATGTGGCTCGAACATGCCTTCTGCCAGCTATAAAGATTCACTCCAGCGAGTATTAGTAACAGGGATGAGTCCCCCAAAGCCTGTAAAAGGGAGAGGCTACAGCTACCACATTAAATGCATGGCAGCTACTTTTCCGACCACATTAATGAGGAGGGGACTTGTGAACAGTGTTACCTTGGCTACCGCAACTCACAGAAAGATGGGGGAGATGTCCGATAGGATGGGCACTCAAGTGAAGGTCCAGATGTTCAACAAGTGTAGGGTCCTAATGACTTCAAGGGGGCTATATAAGAGGGGAGAGTCCCCACGAAGAAGGGACCGAAAGAAAAAAGGAAAGTTTAGGACAGAGAAAAAGGGTAAGAACCGTAGCCTTTGAGCGGGGACAGAGATAAACCTCCTACGTCTCCTTGGACCGCATATCTAATGGACAAGAAAGAGATTTTCTTATTTTCGATTGTTGTATGGCCCAATATTGACTAGTGTGCACTCTGTTAAGGCCTAGTTCTGTAACCCACTCTCTATAAATTCATTGTTTCGGGCTCCTTGGGCCAGAACCCCATACTTGTTGGGCCTGGACTCCCGATTGTGACCCTACAATTAGTATTAATAAATATACCCTTTTAGTTTCGCAAAATATATATATATATATATATATATATATATATATATATATATATATATATATTTGGATTAATAGGCTCTCTCTCTCTCTCTCTCTCTCTCTCTCTCTCTCTCTCTCTCTCTCCTTATGATTTTTTTTTTTTTTTAATTTGGAAAAATTATTATTTTTTTCTTTTATTTTTTAATAAAACTGGTATAATTCTACCAACTTTACGAAAGGCACAACAATTTTCTATAAACTTATGCTTTTTTATATAAAAAAAAATTGGATTAATTTTATTAAAAAAAAAAATTCTGAACATGTTTTATTTGGTATCATGATATTCAAGCATGTGATTTTTTTTTTTTTTTTTTTTTTTTGAGTAAAAACAAGCATGTGAATTTAAATGTTAATGTTCATAGAAAATAGTATCATTTTTTTTCTTTTTTAATATTTAATGAAGTTATAAATTTTAAACAAAGGCCATTAATATTAATGATAAAATTATTCTTTTTATGCATAATAAGATGCTAAGCTAGACCCACAAAAAGTGTAAATATAATTTTATAAATGCTTAAATACACGGTTGGTACGTAAGATTTAACTATGAGCATTTTCGTCTTTAAAGTTTAAGTGATCACTCTTAGTTTTTTAGATGACGTGCCCAAATTAAAAACTGACATGTCATCACTCTATATGAACTAAAAGCAATCCTTTTAAGTTTGCTAGGACCAAAATCAATCCGTTTAAGTTTTTAGGGATTAAAAGTCACACTTTAAATTTCAAGGAATCAAATCGCTCATGAGTTATACTTTAGGAGCTAACAATGTGTTTTGGCCTTTTAATAAGTCAAAGTATTCTAGAAAATGTGATTGAAATATGATTTCATTTTACCATCTTATCATGTTGTACCAGATTGTGGGAATACAAATTCATAGTTATATGTCTATGTTATCACCAAATGGATGAATAGTTATAGTTATCTTAATTGAGCTTTTTGTATTTCTTATGAAACTAATTCTTTTTCCTATATAATCAAATGTGCCCTTAGTTCCTTTATGTTAGAACATCATTCCCTCTTACTTGTGTGTGTTTATTTCTCAAGAGAAAATGTGCCTTAGTTTTAGATCTCTCACTTTGTTCTAGCTTTAGGGTATGTTTGGTTGAGAGGATGGACAAGTGGGAGGATAGAAAAAAATTTTAGTTTTCCCTAAATGTGTGTTTGGTTGGACGGATGTAAAAGTGGAGGGATAAAAATCTCTTTTGTTTGGTTGAGTAAAAAAATTGGAGGATAGAAAATGTAGTTTATATAAATTTACTCTTATGCCCTTATTACATAATCATAAAATATAATTTCTTTGTACTCATCAAATAAAAAGAAAATATTGACTATTATTAATTAAAATTAATAAAATATAATTTATATATAATATAATATGTGGGAGAGTGGACCTAAATCTGCCTCGATGACCTTAACTCGAAGAGAAGTCCTAAGAAATCCCATCCGCAGAATGGGCCTAACCCAGCGGTCAACAAGAGGTGAACGAGCCTCCCGTTGAGAAAAGACCATTCGGGACCATTACTGGGGTAATCCAAGGAATTCATCTTCCCAAGGGAGAATAATTCAGCCGAGAAGCGGTCAAGTGCTTAGCCGAGGACACCCCTTTCGACTACCTTCTCCGAGAAACACATAGAAGAACGTGCAAAACCCAATGTAATAGTCAAATCCGCATTAATGAGCTCCCCCTACCTAATGTTAGCCACATTAAATTCTGAATGGCTAGCCTAAACAATGGAAACACCTCATAAAGTCTATCTTCATAATCAAGAAATGGTAGAAGAATGGGCTGATAGGACAAGTGTCCCCCTAAATCCAGCTAAGAGCTGCACTATTGGAGAAGGATGGAGGATGGCTATAAAAAGAGGAGGAGGACATCATGAAGGGGGATTCAGAAAAAAAACAAAGTGAAAAACAAGAGAGAGAAAGTGAGAAGAGTCTTTACTTGTATTTATCCTTTAAAACTCCTGTATGTACCTCGGATGTATATAAAGCCTTTGATTTAGTGATAGTTGCCTCCAATCATCTTTTAATCTTCTCATTGTGGATTTCTACCTCTCATTTATTAGAAATTAGTTGAGTTGATCTTAAGCTCAAGGTTAGGTCATTAGCTATTGTGTTTTTTACCCCACATAATATATATATATATATATATATATATATATATTAATTATTAATTATTACTATTTTTTTGTGCTCATTATATTATTTTCCTTTATTATTATATATGATATAATATATATGATATATTACTGGATGGAAAAAAAAAGGCGGAAAAAAACTTGGCAAATAACAAACCTGGACTTGTTTTTTACTTAACTCGGTAGAAAGGACCATTTTTTAACATTTGGTGATAATTCTTAGAAAATTAGTAGGTTGGATGATACGGATTCTGATGATGTGTCGGACCTGAAAAAGAATTGACAAAAGTCAGAGGAGACCGGGGTGACCGGCCACAAATCCTCTGATGATAAAGTTAGTATCTTTCTTTAGGAAATCTGAAATTTCAAGATTCTAGGAATTATGTCCAGAATGAACTTAACTTTCTTCATGGGAGTAAAAGTGTTTATATAGGTCGATGTAAGCGGTTATTCATCTCATAACTCCCCCTATTATTAAGGAGTCCATAGGATTTGGAATTAACTCCTGTAATTGTCGTGGGAGTTATGTTTCTTGACTTTATTTTCCATAACGAATCGTTGGAAACGATTTGTGACAAAAGGCCTAATTTCCTTTGTTCAAATGTAGAGCTCGTCCGTCCAAATGCTTCGAAGGACGGACGAGCTTTTTAAGGAAGTTCGTCCGTCCTAATGCTTCTAAGGACAAACGAGCCTTCTAAGGAAGCTTTGGATGAACGATACACTTGGTTCGCCCTTGTTGGTCTTTCCTTGGACAGCCCTTTGTTGGTCTTTCCTTGGACGGCCCTAATGGATGATTATGGAGTTAATTTTCTGACACCGTCAGTTGCCCCCTAATCCATAGGTCGTCTAAGGAAATGTATGTTCTTAGATCACTTTTTGATCAAACGCATTTATGTCAGTGACTGGACGTGCCACACGTTATAATTCTGATGGCTATTGGTTGCGTCGATTTATTTTTTATTTTTAGGAGTACGCCACATGTTATCTTCTGGTTGGTTTGTGTCGTTTCAAGTGCCCTGTTGGGCTGTCTATAAATAGTGGAATTCCTCCCCTACCCTTTCACATTTTCTGAAATTTCCTTCTTGACATTTCTCGTCTAGAGCCTCATCTAGAAGCCCCTCTGCGTCTTAAGTCCTCTTCCATCTAGAGCCAGGTATTCTCCTTTTTCCCGTCTTTAGGTTTTAAGTTTCCAAAAAATGTCTGAGACGGTTCTTTCTTCGTCTAGTAATAGTATAGAGAAAGATATAGACGAGTATCACTACACCACCAATTATAGTGGTTCTAGTGATAGTAGTCATAGTAGTGAGGGGAGTTCTACAGATGAGGAGTACACTTCTGGTGTGCCTGGGTTCCCTGTAGAAGTTATCCAGGAACAACTTAGAAAGGTTTCTGGTTCTCAAGCTGGTTCCCCATCTAGCGTCCCTTCATCTGATTCGATAGACGAGGTAGAGACTGTCTATAGTTGTGCAGTAGGTGTTCGTTCCAAGACAAGTGAACAGAGGCTTAACAATCTTAAAATTTGGTACCAAATCCCAAACGAGTTTAACCCTAGGTTGCTTGTTCGTGGAGAATGGTGCTGCAATCCTCGTTTTGGAATAGGCGTCTATGAGGCTTATTTCTTAGGTGGTCTTAGGTTGCCATTAAATGCATTCGCTAGAGAGTTGTTAGTTAGACTAGGTTTAGGTGTATGTCAGTTTAATCCTAATGCGTGGAGATTAGTTATCTCCATGCAAATTTTGTGGAGGAAACTATTTGGTGGGGATCGTCCTCTTACTGTGGACGAGTTCCTTTATTGTTATAAACCCTCCGAAACAAATCAATCTAATGGTTTTTACCAATTCACAGCTAGAGGTAATGATTGTAGGTTAATCAAATCCCTAGCCTCGTCTGACAGGAATTGGAAGACGGAGTTTATCTTCGTCTCTGGTTTTTGGGCAGGGAACCCTTGGACGTTGGCAGGGATCCTTTTGCTCCTTACACTGGGGACCTAGGGAACCTTCATCTTGAAGGTATGTCCCTCCCCTTTTTACTTCTCTCTTTTTATTTTATTTCTTGTTTGCATTTCTAACCTTCGTTTACTTATTGTTTACAGCTATAAAACGTCCGTCTTTAAGCAAGTTCCACCGTGACTGCGTCCATAGGGCTCGTCTACACGTTGACAGGAGTTTTCTCTCTCTAGTCACCCTTCGACGTCTTGCCAAGTGGAGGCTTGGTCCTAAGCCGTTAGTCGAGGCTATTACTCACGAGGTCACTGTACACAGAAGTAAGTTTCTACTTATTGGCTATTTAAATATTCTATGTTGTGTATTCCTGACCCACTTACTATTTTACTTATTGTTACAACTATTATTTGTTTTAGGAATGTCAACAATGAAGGAAAACAAAGGAAAAGAAATTATGGGTAAGGGGAGTCGTCCTGAGGTTCAGTCTCAAACTCGTCCATTAACTGGGGACAAAAGGAAAATCTTACCAAAAAACCTTGATTTGGGAAGCCTTCCCAGTCGTCGAGGCAAAAAGGCCAAACATGGAAAATCCCAAGTGGTTAAGTCCAGCCTCCCTTCATCCCAACCGTCTGTCCAGATTTTCAATGTGGACTCATCCGCACCAATTGAGACCAATACGTCTAAGAATCCTCCGTCCAAGACAACTGTGCTTACCTCATCCCAGCCTTATGAGAAGACCCCTACAAACATCATTGAAAATGAAGATTTAGCTTGGGAGCATTTTCAGATGGCTGTTTTGGACGAGGACATAAACACTTGCTATAACATGTCCTTAAAGGAGTTTGAATATTCTGGCATTCATGATCTCTTTAAGGTATGTTTGTATCTCTGTTTTGTCTTTGCATTTAAACAGTTTTTTCTCGTCTAACCATCCTTTGTTTTTTTTTTTTTACCATTTTATAGGCCATGTCAAAATTTATTGCGGCGTCCAGGCAGGCCACAAGACTGGATAAGACAAGGATCTTGTTAGAGACGAGGATTCAAGAGGTGAAGGATGACTGTAAAAAATGGGCTGAGGTAGCTGCTAAAGCTAAGGAGGAAGCAACTGAGCATCAAAATTTGATCGAGGAGCTGAAAGCTGATGTAGTGGAGAAAGATACTCGTCTTAATCATTTACAAAAAAAGAATGACGAGTTGAGTACCCTTCTCTCCCAGGCCAAAAAAGATGTTGTGGCTGAATTCAAGGCGTCCAAAGAATTTAAGGACTTGATGGATCGTAATTATGCAGCAAGCTTTGAGGATTTTCGAATGGACGCTATAGACAACTTCCCTGAAGTTGACTTTAGCGCTATCAAACTCAACCTGGCTACGGCCACTAGCTCTTTTGTTCAAACTGGCTCCGAGGACGTTAATATTGAGGACGATGCTTCTATTCAACTACCCTAGGACGATCCCAACACTGATGCCCCTTCTACTTAAGGACGAGATTTCAATCTTTTAGTAATCCTTGTACTTTTTTCTTTTTGGTTTTCATTTGGTCCTTAGTTTTGGGACCTTTTCATGTAACCCAAATACATTAGCCTCGTCCATGGTTTTAGGACGGGATGTTAAACAATCATTTCAGTTTGCTTGACTTAAGAGTTTTTGGACGTAGGTTGTCCACCCTTTAGTTAATGAATGAAAGTTTATTTTCTATCATTGTGTGGATGAATGCTGTTATCTATATTAATTCCAGCTTTGACTCGTCCATGGTGAAATTTTTTGTTTTCACATGTAACTCGTCTTTGTGGATGTTGGTATTTTTCCCTTAGCTTCATTCATCCTAAGACTTGCAAGCTGGTTTTACATTCTATCTAGTTTCTTTTGCCTAACTTTTCACTCGTCCAAAGATTGGATTGTTTCAGTTGGCTTTTTATTCTCGTCCTTAATTTGGACGAAAATGCTTTGTAAGGCTTTCCCTCGTTCATGACTTGAACGAGTATGCCTAAGCTTTTCCTTGTTTTACTCAGGAAAACTTATAGACGTTACATCTCTGCGTCCAGAGAATTTATTCGTCTTGAACTTTTAGCCCCCCTTTGTGGGTTAACTTGAACGAAATTGAACGAAAATAGTATGGAGATTTGGAATTCACACAACATTTTGTACATAACATAAATATTGTTCACAGATAAGGCACATACTTACAAGCTAATGCCTTTTAGGGAATTTAATAAGTACACTCCATAACTTCATCCATAACCACAACATAAATAATAAAGAAGCAGCATTAAACATAAGCAGCATTAAACATAAGTAGAACGTAAGTAAAGAAACAAGCTCCAAGCTCGTCCATAGTAATACTCGTCCAGGCTATCACTTTTACTGATAGTACTTCCTCAGGTGCTCAACATTCCAAGGATGCTCCAATTTTCTCCTGTCCAGGGCCTCCAAGTAGTAGGATCCTTGCCTTTTACAGTTGATAACTCTGTAAGGTCCTTCCCAATTAGGCCCCAATTTCCCATGAGCTGGGTTCTTGGTTGCCAAAGAGACCTTTTTCAGGACAAGGTCTCCTATGTTGAATCGCCTTGGCTTCACCATTGCATCATACTGCCTGGCCATTAGGTTTTTGTACCTTGCCGTCCTATGTTCCGCGTCCGTCCTCACCTCGTCTATTAGATCGAGGTTTAGACGGAGTTGCTCCTTATTATCCTTATCTTGATACATCGTCACCCTATGGTTGGCCATGTGCACTTCTGCAGGTATGACTGCTTTGCTCCCATAGGCTAACTTGAAAGGAGTTTCTCCTGTAGGGGTTCTCACTGTCGTTCTGTACGCCCATAGAACACCTGGTAGCTCGTCTGGCCATACTCCCTTTGCCCCTTCAAGCCGAGTCTTGATGATTTTCAACAAGGATTAGTTTGCAACTTCAGCTTGACCATTTGCTTGGGGATGGGCAGGTGAGGAATAATGATTTTGGATTCCGAAATAATTACAAAAGTCCCTGAAAAGTACATTGTCAAATTGTCGTCCGTTGTCAGACACTAATACTCTTGGTACTCCAAACCTGCACATCATGTTCTTCCAAACGAAGTTCTTGACATTTTGTTGTGTGATACTTACCAAGGGTTCTGCTTCTACCCACTTGGTGAAATAATCGATACCTACTATCAGAAACTTCATATGTCTCGTCCCAAGTGGAAAGGGACCCAAGATGTCTAGCCCCCATTGTGCAAAAGGCCATGGGGCCATCATCGGGGTGAGAGATTCTGATGGTTGTCTAGGGACATTGCTAAATTGTTGGCACTGATCATAGACCTTGACATATGCCTTGGCATCAGCTTGCATGTTTGGCCAATAGTAGCCCTCACGGACGACTTTGTGGACAAGTGATCTGGCTCCGGAGTGGTTGCCGCATGCTCCTTCATGAACTTCCCTCAATACATAGTTGGCCTCGTCCGGAGCCAAACATCTCAAATACGGTTGTGAAAAACCTCTTTTGTATAGCACCGTGGTCATGAGGACGTATCTGGCTGATCTAACTCTGAGCTTCCTGGCCTCGTCTTTTCCTTCAGGAAGCTTTCCGTCCTTCAAGTATGATACTATTGGAGTCATCCAATTTTCTTCACCCTCTATTTGGTGCACTTCTGGAAAGTCTATGCTGGGCAGGTATTGAATTTCATCAATCTCGTCCATTACTTCGCTTGCTAAGGCTTCTTTTGCTAAAGTATCTGCTTTAATATTTTCTTCTCTTGGAAGCTGAACGAAATCTGCTTCCTTAAACTTTTTGACAAGGCGTATCACCTTATTAAGGTACTTCTTCATTCATTCTTTTTTGGCTTCACATGTCCCATTTACTTGGCCTATGACTAGCTGTGAGTCTCCCAGGACGAGTATCGATTCTGCTTCTACAAATTTAGCCAACTTCAACCCTTTAAGAAGAGTTTCATATTCAGCTTCATTGTTGGTTGTTTGATACTGCAGACGAACCTTGTGCTTCAATTTATCTCCCTCCGGGGATAGTAAAACAACTCCAATTCCTCCTGCATGCTGTGTTGATGACCCATCTACATGGACGATCCATTTCTTTTTATCTTCCACCTCGTTTAAGTCTTCACAACTTGGAGTGAACTCTGCAATGAAATCTGCCAGGGCTTGAGCTTTTATTGCATGCCTTGGTTGATATCTGATGTCGAATTCACTAAGCTCGACAGCCCATTGGATCAGTCGTCCTGCAACTTCCAACTTGCTCATTACCTTCTTGAGCGGATGATCCGTCATGACATTGATAACATGAGCTTGGAAGTAGTGCCTCAGCTTCCTAGAAGCCGTTATTAATGCAAAAGCCAGTTTTTCCATTTGCGGATATCGTCCTTCTGCTCCTCTTAGTGCTCTGCTTGTGTAATATACAGGTTTTTGTACCTTTCCTTCTTCCCTCACCAATGCTGAACTTACGGCATGTGGAGTCACCGCTAAGTACAAGTATAACTCCTCTCCTAGCACGGAAGGACTTAGCAAAAGAGCCGTAGTGAGGTACGTCTTCAGATCTTGGAAGGCTTTTTAATAGTCAATTGTCCATTCAAATGCCTTTTTAAGAACCTTAAAAAATGGCAAACATTTATCAATAGCTTTAGAGACAAACCTGTTAAGTGCAGCAACTCGTCCGGTGAGGGATTGGATTTCTTTAACATTTTGCGGAGGCTTCATGTCCAGTATTGCTTGAATCTTGTCAGGATTCTCTTCAATCCCCCTATGGGAGACCATGAATCCAAGGAATTTCCCTGATGATACTCCAAAAGCACATTTGCTAGGGTTCAACTTCATGTGGTACTGCTTAAGTGTGTCAAATGTTTCCTGCAGGTCGTCTAGATGCCTTCCCTCATCCTTACTCTTCACCAGCATGTCATCTACATAGACTTCCACATTCCGCCTAATTTATGGACGAAACATGTGCTTAACCAATCTCTGATGTGTTGCCCCCGCATTCTTTAAACCGAGGGGCATCACCTTATAACAGAACAAGCCTTGACTGGTGACAAAGGATGTCTTCTCTTGGTCTACCTCGTCCATCTTTATCTGATTGTATCCAGAGAAAGCATCCATGAAACTAACCAACTTGTGGCCCACAGTGGAATATACCAACTGGTCAATGTGTGGCAGCGGGTAGCTATCCTTAGGGCGAGCCTTGTTTAGATCGGTGAAATCTACACACATTCTCCACTTGCCGTTCGCCTTCTTGACCATTACTACATTGGCCAACCAATCTGGATAGTACACTTCTCGAATAAACTTCGCCATAATCAACTTTTGAACTTCGTCTTTGATAGCATTATCTCTTTCAGGGGCAAACACCCTCTTCTTTTGTCTCACTGGTTTGGAGGAAGGACATACATTCAGACTATAGGTAATGACACTAGGATCTATACCAGGCATGTCCTCATGACTCCAAGCAAACACATCAATATTTTTCTTCAAAAACTGGACGAGGTCCTTCTTAATCTTTTCTTCTAAATCTGCCCCTACCCTTATGCACCTTTCAGGTCTATCCTCATCCAATGAAATGTCTTCCAACGCTTCGGTGGGTTCTGCCACAAGTTTTCTTTCTTCAATGTTCATTGTCTGAACCTGTTTGTCCATGGCCAGTATGGCCAGGTAGCACTCTCTAGCTGCTAGTTGGTCTCCTTACACTTGTCCTACTCCATGTTCTGTTGGGAACTTAACCGACAGGTGGTAAGTGGACGTGACCACCTTCCAACTATTTAAAATTGGTCTTCCAATTATGGCATTGTAGGACGACGAACAGTCAACCACTAGGAAATTCACGTCCTTAGTTACTTGCTGCCGGTATGCCCCCACCACTACAGGCAATGTGATGGTACCCACAGGCTGCACTTTCATTCCTCCGAACCCTATCAATGGCGAGCACACTGGACGAAGTCGATCTCGTCCAAGCCTCATCTGTTGGAAGGCAGGGTAGTACAATATATCTGCTGAATTCCGTTATCTACCAACACTTTTCTGGTTGTATAATTTGCAATGAGTAAAGTGATGACAATGGCATCGTCATGTGGATGATGGATCCTTTCAGCTTCTTCATCGGTGAACGAGATAGTTGACTCGTCAATCCCCTTCGTCCTTGGTGATCGTCTAGAGAGTTGGACGTTTTGCACCACTTTGAGATACATCTTCTTTGATTTGGAAGACTGTCCTGCTGAAGTCCCTCCTATAATAACCCTTATCTCTCCAAGTGGGGGTCGTGATGGTTCTTCCATTTTTCCCTTCAACTTCTCATCTTTATGATCTCTTCCAACGAAATGCCTCAACTTTCCTTGCCTAATAAGATTCTCAATCTGCTGCTTCAAATCATAACACTCGTCCGTGTCATGGCCACGATCTCTATGGAAGCGACAGTATTTATTCTTATTGCGCTTGTTAGGATCGCCTTTCATTTTCTCTGGCCACTTCAAGGAAGGATCATCCTTGATCTGCATGAGTACTTGATCGAGTGGGGCATTTAAGGGTGTATAATTCTGATTCCTTGCTGGGGGGCCTGTCTTCCTATTATCTTGGTCCTTTTTATCGTCCGTCCGTCCCTTCTTTGGATGAGGGCCTTATTCAGAGTGGCGGTTCGCTTCCATTTTCTCAGTTCTCTTCCTCTTCTTAACTATGATTGCATCTTCTGCATTCATAAAGTTCTGAGCGGAGTGAACGAGTTCAGCTATAGTTTAAGGCTCTTGCTCGTAAAGCCTATGGATGAACAAATCTGAATTAAGTCCGTTATGGAAAGCTGCCAATAGCAACTTATTATCCATCTCGTCCACCGCCAAGGCTTCCCTATTAAAACGGGTGATGAAGGACCGCAAGCTTTCATTTTCCCTATGTTCTATAGTCAACAGGCTGGACGAAGAACGTTTGTGTCTCTGTCCTCCGATAAAGTTATTGACAAACAACTTATTTAATTCTTCAAATGAACTTACTGAATTTGGGGGTATTTTGCCGAACCACACTCGTGCTGGGCCCTTGAAGGTAGTAGGGAAGGCTCTACACATTATTTCATCGGGAACCCCTTGAAGATGCATAATGGTCTTAAAGGTGGCAATGTGATCAAAAGAGTCTCGTGTCCCATCATACAAATCCAGAGAAGGCAACTTGAACTTCGGTGGTAGAGGGTGACCGTTGATGGAAGCCGTAAAGGGGGAATCAGTTCTGTGGACCAAATCTTCTACAAGATTCGCCCTTCTCATGCTCTCTTTCATTTCTTCCATGACTTTCTTCATTTGGTCCATCTCTTGTTTCAAGTGTGGCACCATTCGTGAAGTGGTACCTCTTAACTGACTTCCAATTTCAGCTTTTTCTCTATCATCTTGACTTTGTGTTTGTCCTCCTCCTTCGCGCTCTTCATGTGTCTGCCTTCTCAGATTAATCTCCCTTCTTAATTCTTGGTTTTGGCAAGTTAATTCCGCCATTGCAGCCGCCATAGATTGCACATGTTGGACAGATGATGTCTGCATGGCTGGTGCAGATTGGCGATCGCGATAGGGGTTGCTTGAAGCGTCTCTGCTTCCCTGATGGCTTGGGCTGGTAGCCCTCGAACTAGTCCGAACCATTCAACCCTTTGTCACGGAAAGAAAAGAATTGCACAATAATTTCTTTCCCACAGACGACGCCAATTGATAATTCTTAGAAAATCAGTAGGTTGGATGATACGGATTCTGATGATGTGTCAGACCTGAAAAAGAATTGACAAAAGTCAGAGGAGACTAGGGTGACCGGCCACAAATCCTCCGATGATAAAGTTAGTATATTTCTTTAGGAAATCTGAAATTTCAAGATTTTAGGAATTATGTCCAGAATGAACTTAACTTTCTTCATGGGAGTAAAAGTGTTTATATAGGTCGATGTAAGTGGTTATTCATCTCATAACTCCCCCTATTATTAAGGAGTCTGTAGGATTTGGAGTTAACTCCTGTAACTGCCGTGGGAGTTATGTTTCTTGACTTTATTTTCCATAACGAATCGTTGGAAACGATTCGTGACAAAAGGCCTAATTTCCTTTGTTCAAATGTAGAGCTCGTCCGTCCAAATGCTTCGAAGGACGGACGAGCTTTTTAAGGAAGTTCATCCGTCCTAATGCTTCTAAGGACGGACGAGCCTTTTAAGGAAGCTTTGGACGAACAATACACTTGGTTCGCCCTTGTTGGTCTTTCCTTGGACAGCCCCTTGTTGGTCTTTCCTTGGACGGCCCTAATGGATGATTATGGAGTTAATTTTCTGACACCATCATTTGGCAATACGAAAAACACAAATTCATAAACATAAGTGTGATAACTGATAAGAAGCAACACTTAGTTAGGTGCTGTTTTTCAATCTTATACAGACTCTTGTGATATCTTATCTTCATGTTGTCTATTTGATTCTCAATTACTTGCAACCCAATTACTTATCTGGGCTCACATTGTTTTTATGTCAAACGTTTTATTGGAAAAAAATGTTTTGAGTGAAAAGTTATTTATTTATTTTTTTTGATGTTGGAGTGAAAAGTTATTTGTTTCTGATATTTAACTACAATAAAAGAAATGATAAATATTAAAGATTTTATTGCACCAAAAATGCCCACCAATAATGTCGAGTAGGGGAGGAAAATGGTTGTGGTGACAACTGACCGATGATGACAATAGATAAGTGGTGGCTGAAAACGGGCAGGCAAACAACAATGGCCAAGCAACAAGCAAGTTAAAGTGACAACCGGTGGTTAACGATCACGAATGACAGTAGCTTTGGCAAGCATAACGGGCTAATGCTTTTTTTTTTTTTTTTTTCGTTAAATAAAAGAAAAAATTAACGATTGCCATAAATTAGTTGGAGAAATATTTTTAAAAACTTTTTATGAAAAAAAAAAAAAAAAAATCTAATTTTTGTTTATACCTTTTTTATTTTTCATAAAATATTAATTTTTCTTTTAAATAATCCATTAACAAATCCTCTTATTCGCTTACTACTCTGTTTGAAGAAAAAACTATACATTTTTTAAAAAGCTAAAATGTTTTGCTCAATTTTTGTGTTTTTTTTTTTTTTTTACTATAGAAAACATTGTTCGTCATTCAGTCAAAGAAAAAAAGGGGAAAAAAAAAAAAAAAAACTTTTGTTTACTAATATTTTCAATTGCACTAATAAGTGAAACACAATATTTTCGAAAGGAAAGAGCTAGTGCCTAGTGTCCAACTGTAATCGAGGAAGGTAGCACTGTAATATGCGTATTATGGAAACGTAAATTGAGAAAAATAATTAGATTCAAACGTGATTTCGTAGGGAAATGAATTCTTGAACCGTTGAATGAACCTAACTTATATATAATATATAATGCAAGACAATGAAGCTAGAAAACTAGAGCAGTTTAAATTAAGAGGTTATTACAGCTAGAATCAAATATTTTTAGGCCTAGTGCAGCTGCCCGAATTAACTTTATAATAAGTAGGAAAACAAAACGAGGTTGGGTCAAATAAAATAAGATGATTTTGGATTAACTCTTAACAACCTCATCTCCATGCCAGTATCAGCTGGACCAATATGTACTTCGTTGAAACCATTTGTGAAATCAGGATACTACATATGCTTCCCAGGTAAAGCTGTCTTCACATGGCTAGCTGTACATGTCTGTGACAAAAGCCAATAAAACTGTTCAAAAATCAATTCAGAATTAAAAGTGTGATTACCAATGCAAACCAACATTCAAGAAAACAAAGAAACTGCTTACTAGAACAATCAGGACTAGTAGGAGCAATGTATGACTTCAATCTGTTTCATAAATAGTTTGTTATAAGCCTCATATGGGTTTCTGATTCGACAGTGACAATTTGAAGTTACAAGAATCCAATATGTTTAAAGATGAATCCAGAGTCCAATATGTTTAAAGATGCATGATCTTACGCAAACATCATACCAAGATGAACACACACCATGATCTTTTTATGTCAAATAAAGATAATTATCCAGGCAAGGGAGGCTACATTTTCAGCTGTGTCATATTAATTTTCATTGTCTAACGATGGCATTTCCTTTCGATAACAAAAGTACATAAACTAAACGAAGAATATCCCCAAGACAGGAATTCATATAAAAGACCCTACAACAATGCATGTTTTACCAAAACCTGTGGAATAGAAAAACAGATACACCTCAATATTTATCTTCCAGAATACACAATATATACGATAGGAGGTTAATATTTGGGAAAATTAATCATTCCCTCGATGCAATTCTCAAAACTAAGAAATTAAATTTCCTACCTTTGAAGCCTGTATAAATGTAAACTATATTTATGAACCGATTGTTGTATACGTTTCTGTCAAGGCCCTAGGAGCCATCAACCTCAACATGGTAGAATAACTAGAAACAGCTAGATTTTCAATTTGTTCAATGTTCTTATAGATCCTAAGCTGACGTGATAGTAAAATGCACTGCATCAGAACTTAGTCAACAATTACTACAACAACAAGCTTTAGCCCCAGATTTTGGAGTTCATAATGGATCCCCAACAAATTAGTTAGGGTTGGCCATATGTATTTAGTTTCTGCCATTCTATTCTAATTTAAGTAATACAGTCAATACTATTGGTTACTTTCTTAATTGACATGTCATTTCTGCATCAGAACTTAGTCAACAATTACTACAACAACAAGCTTTAGCCCCAGATTTTGGAGTTCATAATGGATCCTCAACAAATTAGTTAGGGTTGGCCATATGTATTTAGTTTCTGCCATTCTATTCTAATTTAAGTAATACAGTCAATACTCTTGGTTACTTTCTTAATTGACATGTCATTTTTTACTACTACTATTGTTTTTCTTTTCCTCAACCTTTTTTCGTTTCTTCAACTTGAATCAATTCACTCTTTCTCAACAGTGCATTAATCACTCTTCTATGAACACGACCAAACAATTTCATGCGACTCTCCCTCATCTATGCATCAGAACTTTGTCATTTTAAAAAATTCATGTAAATCAAAGAAAATGAGAGAAGTGTTGAAGACTAACTTTTGGCAAGCTAAAAAACATTTATCTCTTCCTATGAAAGGAAGGTTTTAATCTCTTCCAATTGCTCAACAAGCTCCCAAAATATGTCACACACATTAAATAACCATAACAATATAGAATGGAGACTAAAGAAGGTTGTCCATGCATTTCAAAATGCCCAGCTAATACCGTCAGGTATTGGACAGAAACAGTTGTAAAGCAAAGATCATTACAAGCTATTATCTTTATCTACATAATATAAAATCCTATTTACCATCTAAATAACATCATCAAGTTACCCACTATGCCCCCAAAAAGATACCAATGAGCTCAAGCTCAAATATCACATCCTACCAGCAAGGTGGATGAAGAGGTCATGGGTTCAAGACCTTTTGTATGTGTGTATAATTACCAAAAACAAATCACCCTCAAAAAGGTATCATTATACTCCTAGAAATAACATGTAAATTTAAGCATGACTTTACACATCTAATATTCTACCAACATCCAAAGACCGATCAAAAATCTACAAAATCAACACATGATATTTCAATATATTCTAAACAAACAACTCTGAATCACCTAGGCCAGTTGGTGCATCTTGAAACAAATACAATATTTCTTTTCAGTAATGACTAATGAAACATACATAATACACTGGGATTATTAACCAAAAAAATGAAAAACCCTGCAATGCCAAGTACCAAAGAAGCCACCAAAGATAATGGCTCACACGCAGATGGGGTTCATAATTAAAATCTAAACAAGCTACAGATGAGCACATAATGCTTTAGTACATTCCAATTGCACAGGAATAATTGTTGCCATACCTTGTCACAGGGCCTGCATTCCATGGCCAACTGAGGAAGACAACAGACAGGTTTGAGACAAAATGTGGTCTGACCAAACCTGACCAACGAAGGCCAACACCAACCACCCCCCCCCCCCCCCCCCCCCTCCCCCCACCAAAACCCTTTCTTCTTCCAAAAGTAGAAAAGCAGACAACTAACTATTCCATCTAGAGAGCACACACCCAACCCAGTTAACATGGAATAAGATCCTCTAGAATTTTTAAGGTAATTCAGATATGGAGTTTCTAAAATCCTATCCATCCAATTTAAAATGAGTGGATTGGATTTCGCCACATCACCAGTAATTTAGATGATATCAAAATGATGATAGTCATCATTTGTTTAAATGTTGATGACATGTCAGAAATCCAGTTGACCCAATTCAAAATGAATTGATAAGATTTTAGGAACTCCACCATAGAGTTACCCTAAAAGCTCTAGAGGATGAGGATCCTAATCTAGTTTAGGTAAATACCTCATCCCAGTAGGAAAAAACAAGAAAGTTACCTACCAATTAACCCATTCAAATGTCTCTATTTTGCTAGGTTACAAAATACAACTAGAAGCACAATAAAAGCAAGCAGAATAGTGAAAACTATCCACCCCAAACCTGCTGATAATTTGATCTGTTAGCCCTGGCCTTAATCGCCTAACATTAAATCTGTCAGAACAGGGGCAGAGCAAGACACATCATCTGATTGACCCAAACCAATGCCATTCTTAGCCCTACTTGGTCTTGGGGCACGGATACACTTGTTTGGCAGGCATTTTTCCATCTAATGAAAACTCCACTCAGAAGATAGTGAGGTCCTTGTCATCCACAAGTAACATTACATTAAACATTACACTTCACAAAGTATGTCTTGTTATCAAGAGAATTCGAAAAGAAATATTTCTGCCCCATCTCCCAACATAGTAGAATGTTTATCGTCTAAAGTTCCTCCATATTTGGATCGTAGTGACCCAGTCCAACCTCCAGTATACCTAGCCCCTAAAACCTTCATTTGCACTACTATGTCTAAAGGTACGGAATATACACCTCATATAATTTATGTCCCATCTCCCAACCACATAGAATACTAACTTATTTTTATATGAACCAACCAACTGCTATGTAACATACACCTCATATAATTCACTACATAATTTTCCCTTTAACAATAATCAGAATAAAACAGAAATATCCTAATAATATCTTCAAACATATTAGGTTACCAACAATCTCCTTCTACAGGCCCTTTTAACTAACATGAATTTTATTAATCTTGACCCAACATTTGATCTCTACACTTAGGTATTGCTTCTTCCAGAGAATTCAAAGTTCTGTATATATTCAAAACTATGCTCTTATAAATGATCTAATAGAGCTTTATTAATTTTGACCCAACATTTTATCCCCACACTTGGGTATTGCTTCCTCCAAAGAGTACAAAGTTTTGCATTGTCAAAACAATGCTTTTATAAAAGATCTTATAGAGCTCCACTTGTATGCCTTTATTGTGCCATTACTACATGCAGAATAAGAGGACTTTCCAAGCTACCCATGGGTACTTCTTATCAACCAGACCTTATAATTATCCGTACTGACATCAAAATAATACAATTTAAATACAAGTAATAAAGAGGCAAGCAATGAAGCCAAGGGACAAAACCAATTAACCAAGCAATTAACCAGTATCTAATAGATGAAGTCAGGAACCCATCTTTCATGGTTCCATCTCAACTAAATACAAACATAAGTAGACAGGGAAAAAACACAGCTGACAGCAATACCAACGTTCCCAAGGACTATTTC
Organism: Quercus tomentella; assembly: GCA_028535165.1. Classification (NCBI taxonomy): domain Eukaryota; kingdom Viridiplantae; phylum Streptophyta; class Magnoliopsida; order Fagales; family Fagaceae; genus Quercus; species Quercus tomentella. Next base: position 35,990,162 of record JAPQVY010000068.1, on the reverse strand, counting down.
ACCATAACATATACCATAAAATAACCACAAAGCAACTCTAATATATGGTTAAGCAACCTAGTATCATCCAGGTCACAGATAAAATCATGAACCACACTATTTTAACACAGACAAGTCATTGAAAAGAATAAACAGATTAAATTAAATTGATAGACTATTCCCATTATACCAAAACTACATGGAAACTCAGTCCAAATAATTCATCACCTTTTTTATTGGTAAATACATGCACTGATGCACAGTGATACACCCAATGGATCTTAAACCAATGACCACACCCTCAACCTTGCAAATTCAAACCAGAAATCTTTTAATATTATCCTTAGAGCTAATAGTAAAAGATTTCCGGGTCATCTCCATCTAAGAGGGAAATCATAGGAGCTTGAGGACAATCCTTCCAGACTGTACAACTTCTTAAAAAACATCCCGATTGTAACAAGTTATTCCCATTACGTATGATTTAACACCATTATCTCAAACCTCTGGCAGTAGATTCCAATCCCTAGAGTAAATTAAGCTTGAACCAGGCCCAAATTCCCAAGCTACGAAGGATGTTTAACTGAAAGAATCCCTCCTGAACATTCTCACAACAACTAACTGAATAGGAAGCCACCACATAATTATAAGGAAATACACAGCAATCCCCCCAATACAAAGGGAAACTAAACACCTGCCCTGCAAACAACCATTAAGTATCTAATTTCAACATACATTAATCAAACATTTAATGCTTCATGGCCCTAAAGCTCAGCACTAACTCCCAAAACAAGGTAAGGCCCTCACTGAAGAAATATGTAACTAAAACCGAGACCTTTCACTTCACTGCCATCCATGATCGAACGCCCACAAATGCCAGAGCAATTGACACACACAATGTCATCTTAACAATTAGCCAAACAAAATTTAACACAGTGACAGCTCACCTGTTTCCTAATAAATTATGAACAGCCTCTCATCCAAACCACCAAAAATAAATCTGTTTTCATATTATTTTATCATTGTTTAAACAATCAAAACCCACACAAAGCAATCAATTTACAATCATATCTTTATCTATAGGCATCAATATCAATCAGAAATCTATAAATTGAAGCAAAGAGCAAATCAATTTACCATTGGATCGGGAACGCTTGGCATGCTTGATCCTCTCGAGCTGAACCTGTGTGTCCATGAACATATTCATTCTCTGCACCTCCAAGTCCTTAGCGAATTGCATCCTCTGCTTCTCCAACTCCACCATTTGCCTCAGCTTCTCTCTCTCCACTCTCTCATACACTTCTCCAAACCTCTCTATCGCCCTCGCCAATCTCCTCATCCCCTCTCTCTCCACCACAACCTCTTCGCTCTCTCTCTCCTCCACATCACCCTCCTCTTCGTCCTCCTCTTCCTCCTCATCTTCCTCATCCTCCACATCGTCCGCCTCAGCCGCCGCGGCCGCAGCAGCCATAGCCGAGTAATTCCTCCTGAAGAACCCCTCGTCCATAGCCGGAGACGGCCTCTTCTGCGGCAAGGCGGCCACAACAGCGTTGGACGGAGACGGCGTCATCGCTTTCTTGTAATACAACGGAACCCCCACCGGAGGAGACTGAGACAACGACGGAGGATGTTGAACCTGAATCGGAACCGGAGTCGAAGAAGTCGGCTTCTTAACCGTCACATTAGATCCGATCAAAGAGTCGAGACGGTCGAAGAAAATCCACGACGAAGTCAGGGTTCCATTAGAGGAAGAAACCCTAGCCTTCTCGATCTTATACTTCTTCTTAATCGTATCGATACGATTCTTACACTGAACGTCAGTACGGTGCGTTTTCTTGGTATGGCCATGGAGAGCATTAACGGCGTCAGCCACATCCTGCCAGTCTTTCTGACGGAGATTCCCGCGGTTAAGCTCCACGTAACGGCGGCCCCAGGCGTCGATGAGCGTCGACGTGGCGTCCTCGCTCCAACAATCTTCGCGGACAGGTAACGGTCGCGAGGACTGCGGAGTAGCAGCGTTAGGCGCAGATAAAGCTAGGGTTGGAATCGGAGGAGTCGTTGACGGCATCAAAGTGTCCGTTAAGTCGCCCATGGTGGTGGTGGTGGTGGTGGCGGCGAGATATGGATGAATCTACGTTGGCGGTGGTGGTGGTGTGTATGGGGGGTTTTTGTGGTATTGAGGAGAAAAAGGAGAAAAGAGAAGAAGGAGAGATAAGTGTTGATGCGGCGATGAGGTGTGCCGGGGGCATGAACCGTAAGAGTAGGGGTAAGGAGGAGAGAGAAAGAGAAAGAGATAGAGAAGGGGGGGTGGGATGTAATACGGTACGGTCGAGCCGTTGAGGGGTCGCCGGGGGGGTGGGGCGCGTGACGTGAGGAAGGGCGACATTGGCTAGTAGTCAGTGGCTTCAATTGTCCAATCGGCTCGGCTCGGTCCGGTCGAGCTGGCTTTTTTTTTTTCTTTTTCTTTTTTCTTTTCTGTGGGTACTTTTTTTTTTTTTTTTTTTGGGTGAATTGTTTTTGCTTTGCTAGTGTTATGGTTTTTGTTTTTGTTTGGTTGCTTTTCTTTTTCTCACTTAAACATCACATTGTTTTGTGATGTCAACTGGCGCTGTTATGCGTGGTGTGTGGTGTGTCGGTTCACGTCACGTGGGTGTGGGACTGTAGGAGTGGGAGTTCGCTCCGTTTTGATTTATACTCTTTCCCGTTTGGTTTTTTTTTAGCACTAAAAAAAAAAAAAAAAACTTAGACAAAATAAAGATAATGAAACAACTACAAGTTACGAGAATTAGAAATGACAGGGAAACAACTTTTTTTTTTATTATAAAAAAAACTATAAATAATAAAAATAAAAATAACATGAGATAATGAAAGTGACTTGATATTATTATATTAGATAAAATAAAGATGTGTGACAAGTTTATTAACTGAAAATATGAATAGAAGGACTGTTAATACAAGTGAAATATACTTCTAGAACTAAAATTTAAATTTTAAAATTTTAAATTGTAAAGTTCAAAACATCTCAAATTTTAGAAGTGTAATTTGTACTTTAACACTTTTTTATTATTATTATTATAAAGAAACAACTCTTGTTACACAACATGGTTAATTATAACTGGTAAAAAAAATATAATAAGATTGATATTAAAGTGATTGTTTACCGATGAAGTCAAAAAAGTTGTAATTACAGAAGAATTGTTATTTTATTGAAATAATTTGTCCCTAAAAGTTAGTAAGTGTTACATCTATACCTTCTTGTTACATTTGGTCTCAAAAATAAATCCCTCACAATATTAATTTATTTTTTAAATTTTATTTCAATTGTTATATTAGTCTTTAGCTTTTAATTTTTATCAATTTAGTTCTTCATTTTGTTAAAATCAGTCAATCTATTCCTCTTGTTTAAATCTATTAATAAATAAAACCATTTGAACAACTTTAAAAAATATTCTCCTTAAACAATAAGACCTAAAATGTTACTCCTTAAACAATAAGATCTATTAAATTGCACAAGTTATAAATATTTTCAATTAAATTTTTATAATAAAAAATATATTTAAGCACAATGACTTGAAAAGGTATTTCATGCATTGGATAGATACATCCTCATTCTTATAATGTTTGGGTCTGACATGATTGTAAAATTCATATATTGTAAAAGGGAGGATACATATATTTGACTCATGAAATAATTATTGGGTTGATAGGTTTCTTAAATCTCACACACTGTGAAAATGTAAGAAACATATATTCGATGCATGAGAATATGAGATAATTATTAGGTCAATAGGTTTCTTAAATCTTATATTTGAATGATTCTCCATTAGTTATCATTTGAGCACTTGCAACAGTGGAGCTAAATAGCTATATTGCTATTTTAGCTCCACCAAAACACAAAAAACACCCCTACAGCAATGAAGAAATATCTATATTTTTTAGCTTAATTGCTATAGGGCACATCTATCTATAGATGTGCACTGTAGCTTGGAGCTAAAAAAAAAAAAAAAAAATTTATTCAGCCCGGGATTAAAATAATATAGGTTTGGTTTTTTTTTTTTTTTTTTTTTTTTTTTTTTTTTTTTTTCTTCTCACGCCTCTCTTTGAGTGTCACTGAAGCTCTCAACTCTCTCACAAAACTCTCTCAAGCTCACTCTCTCAAGCTCACCACCGCCGACCCTTGTCATCTTCAACGTCATCGACCCAACAACCGTCCCAAGCCGCCGATCGACCTTAGACCCATGCCGCCATCTGCCTCATCTGAAGCTCTCATCTCTCAAAACTCTCTCAAGCTCACTCTTTCAAACTCTCACCTCTGTTTCACCGCCGTCCCAAGCCGCCGATCGGAGTGCTTGCTCATGGTTGTGCTTGCTCGCCGACGTTGTGCTTGTTTGTGATTGGTGAGTTTTTATTTTGTTTGTGATTGGTGACTTTATTTGGTCTAAGTTGAGGAGAAAGATTAGAGATTTGGGTTTTTTTTTTTTTTTTTTTTTTTTTCTGCTGTGGACTGGTGGTGGTGGTGGTTGTGGGTGTGGTTGTTGGTGTGGCCGATGGTAGAGGTGGTTGTGGTTGGTGCTGTGTATGTTTTTTTGGATAGTGGGATATATTATTTTATTGTAGTGGTTATATTATTTTATTGTGATGTTTATATTATTTTATTATGTTGAAAGCTAAAATAGATCCACTGCTGCAGCATGTGTGCAGGTAAAATAGATAATGTAACTTTTGGTGGAGCTAAATAGCTAAATTTTTAACTCCACTGTTGTGGATGCTCTAAAGTCAATAGGTTTCTTAAATCTTATATTTGAGTGACTCTCCATTAGTTATCATTTTCTTCTTACCAACATTTTGATCCATTCTTGTTACTCTATTGGTTTCAGTTGATAAGATCCTTCTCACTGAAGAATGGGGACTATCCATTCATTGAATAATGTATATACAATTTTTTTTTTTTTTTTTTAATATAATCGGATAGTTGGGGGTGGGAAGATTTGAACCTTAGATGTCTCAATTGAAAATACTAGGAAGTGTCAACCAGTTGAACTATAAGGCTCTTGACATAGGAAAGCTAATCATTGTGTACATATTCTGGCACTATCTTAATGTTTCATTTTTAGATTTTTTGTAGAGCATGCTAAGTCTCTAAGGCCTTATAATTTTTCTACTCTAAGCAGATACATGTGTTAAAAGTTTGTTTTATAGATTATATGGAAGCGGATTTGTGTTTGAAAGCTTGTTCCACATTGAAAGTTTACAATGCCTTTTGTAGTTTATAAAGTAACACAGAGAATCCTAAACTGGCTAACAAATACAAATATAAACTATCCTACTAATATTCTGCCTTTAATTTGTGATTGCAGGAACCTCTTGGATCAGGAATGGGAAGTACACATGCAACACGTGTACCGTGAGGCAAATGGCTGTGCAGATGCTCTAGCAAAGCGGCAGACCCACCACCGGAATCTGATGACTGTGTATAGCGAATGTCCCACTTTTGTTTATGTATCATATGTGAGGGACTTAACTGGCCTGGGGGAAACTCAACTTTGTACTCCCAGCACAGTTGTTGGTGTTGTATGAACTCAGTTTGATATTAAATAAAACCTCCCGCTTTCCACCAAAAAAAAAAAAAAAAAAGTTAACGCAGAGAACAACCCATATAAGGTAATAAAGTGAACCTATTGACATGTAGCTTTAGAACATGCATACGCATGCACATGTGACGTGTGTCATTCGTGTGGTACACTTGACACATTTGGCATACATGCATGTGATCAAGATTGGATGAGATCATTACCCATAGAAGTTATTTTCTAATACACATTCATAGTCTTACATTTATAATTTAAAAAAAAAAAAAAAACTTATAAATTTTGAATCAAAATTTTTCTTCATTCTTAAAAAAAAAAAAAAAAAGTTTTTTTTTAATAAATATTTTCTAAGTTTAGATGCATACATTTGCATGTAAATATAACTGGCACAAAATTAAAGTATAATTGAAAGAATACTTGCAGAAAATTGAAGTGCATTTTAAATCTAAAGACACTTGACATCACCTCTCAACCAAAAAAAAAAGATACATCAAAATAATAGGACAATTAAAATAACACTTTGCACAAAACTGAACTTTAATTTGAATAATTTGGATTCTTAATTGAGCTTCCATTTTAATATATTATATATATGATTAAACAGCTAATGGCTAAAGAAAAATGAATGAATGAATAAAATAATTCAATTAATTAGTTCATTAAATAAAAAAAGAATGAATAACAAATTATTAATAAATTATGTGAAAATTTCTTCTAAAGTAAAACCAATAACATGGACGTCATATAAATTCTCTTTTAGGGTGTTTTTTTTTTTTTTTTTTGCTGAGAAAATTTTCTTTTAGGCTTAGACACCAATGTATTAGTTAAACTCCCATTAAAAAAAATGTATTAGTTAAACAATAACTTGGGGTTTTGGTTCCTATAAAAAAAAAAAAAAAAAAAACTTGGGGTTTTAATTGGTATGCATTTTTTCACTGATGCTTAAACTTTTGACATGAGTGTCAGTTTTTTTTTTTTTTCCGAGAGAATACTAAGTATTAAATGATATAAAACTCATTCTCAAAAAAAGAAAAGAAAATGATATAAAACTAATTTTTGCCAGATTATTAATGATTTTAAAATATCATTAATATAATAGGTAGATAAATTCTTATTACATTATTTATGAACCAAATGATTAAGAAAACTAAATGAATTTTGCAAAAATAAAAAAGAAAAAGAAATGAATAAAAACAATCCTTAGAAACAATAGCATTTATGGATTAGGCGTTTTTTTTTTTTTTTTTGAGAAACAAACACACACAAGGGAGAGTGAAATGGATTTATGAATTTTGAATTAAAGCATTTCAAATCCATAACTTTAAAATTCAAAACCAAATTCAAATTCAAATTTAAGTATTGATAAGGGTAATTCCAAAAAAGGTGTTAAACTCGTTAATGGAAGGCAAAGTCACCCGTCAGCCATACTGAGCATTCAGAAAAGAAAACGATGATATTGTAAGGCCAGCGAGTCCTTTTCAAAGCCGAAGACTTCACCTCCAACCTGACGACATCTGTATAAGACAACTAGGACTCCTAGATAAGAAGCTGATGGAAGGAAACTGACGGGGAGAAAGAAACTAGTGACGAGTCCAGCATGGCCTTGCTTAGCCTCCACGAATGAGTATATAAAGAAACATCTTATGCCTCACGGTTAACCCTAATCAAAAGGATCCCTACAAGAAAAGGATCCCTCAAGATATGCATTTTAATGAGGATCTTCCCTACAAGGAAAGACCCTCTCTGCCAAGAAATGGATGTCAACTTTACGCTACTATAAAAACCCCAAAAACCTCACGAATCAAGGTACGCATAATTTACCTCAACTCTAGCACTCTAGAGTTGTGAAAGTTCTCAAACTTGACTTTCGGAGGGTATTTGGCCGGTACCACACCGGCACTCTCTATAAGGTCTTTTTTGTTTCTGTTTTGCAGGTGTTGTCTAGAGTACATGAGGACTGTGCGACTTACTGACGATTTTTGGCATCATCAAGTATTTAAACACATCCTATGAGCATTTGGCCATTTGTATTCTCATTTTGCATTTGACAACTGTATTAGATGGGGAGCAAGGGTTTTGGCATTCATGCTTTCCCTTTTTGTTGTTGTTATTGTTTTTTTTTTTTTTTTTTTTTTTTTTTTTTTTTTTTTGGAAATGCTTTTTCTTGTTGGTGTTGTTTTCGCTTTTTTTTTTTTAAATTTTTTTTTCTACTTTTTTTTTATTTTTATTTTATAAATTGATTGGCTTGGGTTTGAAATTTTACCGTCTAGCTCTTACCAGTCGAGCTATAATTTCGTCTAAAATGGAGCCGCAGACTCAATCCACAAGATTTTGAATTGCGTGTGGAAAATGGTAGAATGGACCATATGAAGCTTCTGGTTTCCCCCCTTTGTTTGTTTTTTTCAACACCAAATAGGAGTGTTCATATGTCCTAAAAGTAGCAGGTGACGGGTTTAACAAAACTTCATTCGACTCACCCAATCCAGCGGAAAAATATACTTGCATCTTGTCTTTATTTTATGTAAGCTATCTCTTAGCAGATTAGATAACATCTTGAGAAAGTTGGCAACCTACTAATCTAGCAAATATTACCAAATAACATAAGCACGGATAAAAGTTTGTAAAATAACAATTATATATAAACCCACATACACACAATCAGAACCCAGTTATAACACACGGATAACATCAAAGAGAAAAACCCGAATAAAGAGCGTAGAAACTTCTCCACAGCCTCACCATTGAAACCAATGCTCTAAAACTAGGGGTGTCAAATGGGTGGGTTTGGAATGGGTATAATTGGGTTGGGTATTGAAACCAATCCTCTAAAACTAGGGGTGTCAAATGGGTGGGTTTGGAATGGGCATAATTGGGTTGGGTATAAAAAACTCATTTATCCATTAAAACTCATTTAACTAATTACTTCTAATCCAAATCCAACCCAACTTAATTATTATGGGTAAACCCCAACTCACCAGATTATCCAATTATCAAAATTACCAAAATGTCATTAAAATGAAAACTCCAACACTTTCTTAGATTCCCTTTTCCCTCTTTAACTTTCCCGAGAAAATTCCAATCTCTTTGATTAAAATTTTTTTTTTCATGGTACTTGTAGAAAATCTAGTCAATTAAGCTCATCTACAACTACTTTCACTTTCATATGATCTAAGTGATTTTTTTTTTTTTTAAAAAATTCTAATAAGTTAAAAAAAATATTTTTAGTGCTTTCAAATAACTTTTAAAAATCTATTTGATTGCTGAGAAAACTAAGGGAAGAAAGAACAAAGAAAAAACAAAATTTTGAAAAAAAAATTAATTTTTCTTGTACAATTATTGTCATTTGATCTAATTTGAATTATTTCACTTTCTTCAAGTTTCATGCTCCTCACACTTTCTTGGGAACCAAACAGAAAATAAACAAAATCAACAACAACAAAAAAAGAAAAATCAAAATCAAAATTGAATCGTTTCAGTTCGCTTAAGAGGGAAAGTCTCCTTGAAGAAAAGCTCGGCGGATTTGAAGGTCTAAATGACAGCGGTTTTGGTAGTGGAGGCAACTTTAACAGCAACATGAAAATTCCTTAGAGACTTGAAATTGTAGAAGCACCAATCATGCGCTTGCGGCGTTTTTCGGTCACATGCAACTCGGCGACACGTTTTTGATGCTTGGACAGGTGGATCGCTCAATCGCTTGCTATGAAGAAGGGCTTAAGATCCAGATCGAAGCCTTGGGCGACATCGATCCATGCATTGGTGAAACTTGCAGGTTTGAATTTTCGTGCTTTTGATTTGCTAAATGTAGATCGGATTGCTACAGAGAAATGTGTTTGTTGTGCCTCATTGTTCTCTGTGAGAGCTAGAGAGAGAGAGAGAGAGCAAGCAAGAGGAGAGAGAGAAGTGTTTGGAGGCCAAGAAAATGAAGGAAAATGAAAACACTGAAACGTCTGGGGTTTTTTTTTTTTTTTTTTTTTTTTGAAGGGCTGGGTTGAATTTGGGTATATTGTTTTTGGGTTAAATGGGCCTCAATGGGTTTTTAGTTAAAACCCAATAATCATTGGGTCCAATTGGGTTGATGCCCATTTAACCCAACTAATAATTTGGTGGGTTTGGGTTCAATTAGAGTGGGTGGGTTTGGGTGGGTAAATGGGTTTGGATGGGCAAATGGGTTTAGGCTTACTTTGCCACCCCTATCTAAAACTATCTAGAAGAGATAGTTGCAACTTGCAATACATGTTACACACAAAACCTTCTAAGTCTAGTAGTAACTATGTACTCAAGTCCTAAGCTCTTGCTCACAACAAACTCCACAAGTCCTTTTTCTATCCTAGCTAGCTCCCGGATCCATAATTGAGCTCTAATTGCAATCTCCAAGTCTCCTTGGCTGTTGTGTGGTGGCTCCAATAATTCAAAAAACTCCAATCAATACTCACACCTCAGAGGTAGTGATGGTGTGGTGTGATGGTCTTAATCTCCTGAATATAGCTATTTTGAGAGGGAGAGACTAGAGAGATGATAGTGTTTGACTCTTCACTTTTCTTTTCTTTTTTTTTTTGGGTTTTCTCTCAATCTACAAATGAGAACTAGAGTTTAATTTCGAGGAAAATGAGGTATGTATAAGCTAGGCAAAAGGTATGTAGAACGTGGAAAATGAGGTTAGTAACTGAATTCTCTCTAGTTTCAACCATTTCACTTGATCGAGTGTCCTGTGACATTGTTGTCTCAAATGCTTTTCAAAATCCACTCACGTGCCATTTCACTAGACAACATCTCCATTTTCGCCCAACCAAAATGCCAACTTGTACAACTCCAGTTAGGGGTGTGTGAAAAACTGAAACAACCAACCGAAACCGGCCGAACCGTGTTCAAAATTTCGGTTTGGTTTCGGTTCGGTTTTGGTTTGGTTTGGTTTCGGATTCCCATTTCTTGAAACCGAAAAATTCGGTTTCGGTTTTAGTGGCAAGTATTCATGCACCGAACCAGCTAAAATCAAACCGAAATAAACATATAATTTATATTATATTTTATATTTATATGGGCCTTGCAAATATATTAGGCAAACTTGGGTCTGGCGTTTAGGCTTGGCCTTGCCAAAATTACTCAAGCCCACTTCCCATTAGATAAGTTAGATTAACTAACTAAAATTAAATTAATTAACTAAAATTAATTAAGTTAAACAGAAACTAATTGCAAAAAAAGAAAATAGAAATCCTACCCTTACCCTACCTACCCCACTTTCACTTACACGCCTCCATCACTCCCTCACGCCTCCATCACTCTCTCTCACACAGAGCCTCCATCACTCCCTCTCACACACACCAGCCTCCATTAGTCCACATTTGCCACCGGCCTCCACACGTTGGCCTCCACGGCTACTCCACATACCCCATAGCCAACACGTTTTCACTCTCACTCTCATAGCCTCCACTCCACAGGAATCCGCCTCTGCTGCTGCCTCCACATGCAAGCCTTCACATGCCAGCCTCCTCACGCCAGCTTGATCTTTTCCTTCTCACGGTGACCCTCTCTCTTTTTAATTTCTTGATAACCTTCTCTCTTTTTTGTATTTTGGGTTTGGTTTAATACTGAATCAATGCTATTTTTTGTGAATTTGTGACTATGATGTTGAATTGTTATTTTCTTATTGAAAAATTGATAACCCAATGTGATGTTGAGTTGTTATTTTCTTTTTGTGACTATGATGTTGACTTAGAGTTTTGGAAAAATCAATAACCCCATGTGCTTAACCAAAAACCGACCGAAACTGAAATACAACCAAAACCGATCGATTTCCAATTATTTCGATCGGTTTCGGTTGAGAATAATCGAAAATTTCGACTTCGGTTGGCCAAAACTAAAAAAACTGGTTGAATTGAACCGATTACACCCTTAACTCCAATTTCAGCTAGTGAAACCTCAACCCAATTACAATATGACCCACAAAATACAAATTAAAAAGTAACTGCATGATTAAATACAAGAAAACTTTGGCATGGAATAAACCAAAACACTAACATCCTTACACATCTAAACACACCAAATTTATGCTTTATTCTTTTTTTTTGGTTTCATCTCCACCATGTGTGTATATGTAACTGTGCCGATGTGGTCCAAAATGTTATTTAACCGCATTGAAGTATCAATAATATTAATACTAATACATAACCATTATATTGAAATAAATCAAATAAATTAAGTTGCGTCATAAAAAAAGAGTTGTTCAATTCACATAAGATTTTATTCCACATTGTGTGCACCAAATACCATCCCAGCTATTAATGCCAATAAAAATGGCAATACTAGCTAATTCTTTAAAATAGCACTCAAATTAATTTACAATACTTGAGTTTTTATAATATTAGGAGATAAATTAATAAAAAGAAGAAAAGATGATAGATAAGGGTTATTGAAAACCTAATAATTTAATTGATAATAGAATCAGGAATATTTTGGTAACTAATTTGTGTAGTTAAGCTGGGTTTGGTTCATCTAATATAATATACTAATTTTTTAAGTTGAGAGAAAATTTGTCAAAGGATCATGGAAGTATGCCACAGGGAGATCAACAACTCTCCTTAATTTTTGATGACTCTCTCTCTAACATGTTTCTTCCTCAAAATCTTCATTATAAGCGGTAGGCACTTCTCTCTTTTTTTTTTTCTTTTTTTCTTTTTTTCATTTAAGCTAGAATATAATTTTTTGTTCCAAATAATAAATTAGTAGTAAAAAAAAAGAAGCTGGCCTATTATTATTTCAAAAAATTTCATGTTATACCACAGAAATGTATGTGATCGATGTCATTTGTACATATACGTGACAAATACTTTATGTACATACATGACGGTCCTATCTATTTCAATGGCTTTCCAAATTTTTCCTTCTGACCCAATCATATTACATTCTTTAGTGAGTGGGTATGAAATGTTATCTAGAGCACAACCACTAACAATTTATATAATTCATTACAAATCAATGAATATAACATTCGAACCTCAAGCTCTAATCACAAGCCCCAAATTCTATAAATAAATAAAAATAATAATAATCACAATTCACCAGCCTCAAAGGCCAATCCATTCGTTATTATTTCAAATTGAAAATAAAGAACTAGATATATTTTTTTTTTAGAAACATAAAGAACTAGATTCAATTACTCAAAGATTAGATGGAAAAATTGAAAATAGCTTTAGAGACGTTATAAGGAGTTGTTCCACTCCTGTCACCTCATCTACAATATTGTATTGTTCAAGAAGAATTGAAACAAACCCCAAAGGCCTTAGAAATGAACCAGTGGTAGATATAACATTTTATCCAGTTGACTCCCAAATAGAAAGAGCCACATAACCAATATCACCCACTTACTCGAAAGTCAAAATTAAACTACAAGATCCCATCCATTGGTTTGCAGCTAATTGTAAAATTAAAAGAGGAATTTGAAAGGGCAGTTTCTCTTCAACCGCGAATAGGAAAATGACACGTGCAGTTATGTGTAATGCATGTGACTCACTTAATTAGTTGGGTTAAGTGAGTCACAAACAATACACATGACATGTACAAATATCATATTTCAATTGATGATAGGAGCCAAACTCTATCCAATTTAAAATTAACAAAAAACTCCTTCGAAAAGATTTTTCACTCATAAGTCACAACAAAATAAAAGAAAAAGAAAATAGACCTAAATAGAAAGTAGTTTGTGCACATCACATGGAGTAAAAGATTACCAAGCAAATTCCGTATGAGACTATGAAGTACTCTAATCAAATAAAGAAAATACAAGATAATTTTGGTGTGATCATATCAGTCCGATGATATAGAGTAGGGGCCGACCTATGGTACTGAAAAAGAAAATGTCTTAAGGCAATTCATGATGGGTCCCGATCATTTGATCTGCACATTGTAAATGTAAAGTTGAGTGCCGACAAGATTGACGAATCCATTTTATCCAAGAAGTCCACTTCCACCGTTGTCAATTCTAAGTTCCTAGTTGAGAAAAGGGAAAAAAAAGAAAAGAAGAAAAAAAATTATGGTACATCAAAATGGACCATGTTAAATAAGTGTGAAACTGAAAATGCAAATGCAAATGCATATTCTCTAATCTCTATCTCTATAACTATATATAAAAATCAAAGTAAAAGGAGGAGCTATTCTATATCAAAACAAAAAAAAAAAAAATAGAAAGAAAAAAGGTAAAAGGAGGAGACAGCGACCATATAATCGATGCAAAGACCAAAGATAGATTCGCCGCTTGAATATTTGCATTTTGCATTTCCAAATTCTGGTATCCTGCACCACAAAAGGAATAAAAAACCTCCATCATATATTTTGATATTTTCTATAAACCTTTTTGGGCCAACTGTGGTATGGGTCTACTTCAAATTTATTTATTTATTTCAAATAAAAAAACTTATATTTTTTGGACCTTTTGGACTTGGTAGTGTAGGGTATTAATTTAAAAAAAAAAAAAAAAAAAAAATTCAATCTCTGGCTTGTTCTTAATGAATCTTTAAAAGCTTATGCAGATTAGATTTGTCTTTAATATTTACACGTTTTTTCTGATATGATATAATATTTACTGTACAAGTTAGTTGCAAACTTTATTTGGATCACTTTTCTCCTGGAAAAAAAGGGGACCATTTTCCAAGAAGCATACCAATTAATTAATTGTACACATAAATATTTAATTTAGTTTGTCCTAAAAAAAATTGTATTTCGTTACATTGATCAAATGGGTATGTATATATACAATGCATATTATAAAAGTCGTTGAGAGTTTCAGTCAGTCTGGGCAGTAAAAAATTCATTGAGGTGACCTACTGTTACTCTGACATCGCCAAGGGATCAAATGATATATCAGATTAGGTTTTACATTTCAATGATATGTGAACTGAGTTCACCTTTATGTTGGCCCAGATGGTGGGACTGGAAAAAATTAGTGCATAATTAATATAAATGTAGGATGAGAACATGGGCTTGCTCAAGGCACAACCATCATGTTTACCATATATCCAGCCAATGTAAGGTCAAACTCTACTGTAATTACCTTTACAGGATGCCATTGGCACCATCTAATAATCATCTCTAAGGCAACAAAATGCTTAAAGACATGCCCACTTGTTAGTGCAAGCAAAAAATTGCATTATTCTATGGTGGAAAAAGCATTGTGGGGACTATCATTCCATCCACCTGAAAGTGACTTTTGTTCTATTTATTCAATTTTTATTATTTGGAGGAAAATATAAAGTGGGTTTGTGCTCTATCAAAATCCATGCACTCTAGCACTAGGAATTTAATCCAGTAGTGCGATTGATGATCACATCTTTATATTTCTTTGGTGATTATATTGGGTTTGAGTATACTATAATATCATATATATTGAGTCTCACTAATGATGATCATGTTTCTAAAACAGTATAGTGAGATAAATATACAGCAACGAGCAATTGATGCTCATTGCCTTTTAATCTATGCCTTTTAAATTAACCTATGAAATGCTTCGCATAGTATGACTGCCTGCCTAAAGTTGAATAAATACTAAAATAAATGACTGGTGGCGACCACCGGCAGGTGTGGTACAACTGGTAGGTGACTACTGAGGCTTTCACCACATCTCAGGTTCGAGTTCTCACGAGGACTGTAATTGCAATTTCTGGAAGTCCCAGAAACCAATAGAACCTGGGATGTGTGTGGGTTCGGAGTTTCCGAGTTCCAGTTCGAGCTGGTGGTACCCATGGGCTTACCCAACTGTACCATGGGGCGTGGGACAATGACTGCCACACGCGAGTCCCCTTTTTTGACTTACCTATTCCTCAAAAAAAAAAAAATGACTGGTGGCGATGTGATATGGGCCATTTTTCTAATGAGAATGCCAGGATTCACGGATGAATAATCGGCTTAATTCTTACTAAGGTCAACGATTGGATGAAAATTGATAAAACTATCACAATTGAATTACTAACGTGTTGCATGCGCACAATCAAAAAAAAAAAAAAAAAACCATCCAAAAGATATTTTCATTTTAAAATGATCCATTTCATGGTAGTGTTAATTTATTTAAAATTTTAAATAATATAATGTCATGTTGAAATAATTAAAATCTTAAGCTTTGTGAATGGTTTGTCTCTATTTCACTTCAAAAATGAAAAGGATTGTCCTTGCCTTTTTTTCATTGCACAAATATATGTTTTTTTTTGAGGAAATGCACAAATATATGTTGAATTGTATAAACAACTGCAAAAAGATATATATGTTTACATTCATGGGATTGATGTCAGCATTGCATCATAGCCGAAAGCCGATTAGGAAATAGAGAAAGTAAAAAAAGATTATCAATATATACCATATCATTTTTTTACATATTGAATCATATATAGCCAAAATGTTCAATTAGCTATATCATCTCAATGTTGATATGCTCCAATAATAATAACACAATCACGTCCAATTTTTATTCATATAATGAAATACTGAACAGTAGAAGTGGGATCCCTCTCAATAACATTTTTTTTTGTCCTAGATGACACTTTCAACTAGAAAGCAAGACAAACCCACAAGGCTTTGTACCCCTTCTTTCTCTCTCTCACTCTCAATCTCTTCCTCAGCAACATCACAAAACTTTCAGCGTTGAATTTATCCCTCGTTTAATCAACACTCATATGAAGCTCAAAACAAATCCAAATTCGTGTAACCGTAACCTAATTATGACAGATCCTACCAAAACTGTTCATATCATCATCACAATTTCCAAACCATGACAAAACTATTGCATTATTATTATTATTTTTTTTTACCCTATGCCTATATGTACAACATAAAAAAAAGAGTGAAAGAAAATAGCAAATTTTGAACCATAAAATGAATGACAAGAAAAATAAAAACCGACCGGCTCAGCGTTAAACATCACTTGGTGACTCACAGATGCTCTCTAAGTTAGGCCTCCACACACCAACGCGGCCTCTTCTACGATCCCTTTGTGTGGAAAGCTTCTCTGAGAGGATTTCACTCAAGTACTGATCAGATATCAATAGGTTTGTCATTGAAACAGCGTTGTTGGCATTGTTATTATTCTCGGCCTCTGTGGTCGTTGATGACCTTCTTTTCTTTTTGGTTGATGATGTTGATGATGATTTTGATCGAGTTTTTTCCGGTACGGGCATGAGGAAGTATATCTTTCCACGTTGAAGCTCTGCATCAGGAGGGACTATCACAATCTTTGGGACACAACCCTCGTTAGAAGAAGAAGAGGGTTTCTTTAGAACATGTTTAGGGTGAGCTTTCATGACCTCACTAGCTCGGATTGTGCCACTGATCTCTTCCACACGACCATTGGAGTGTACTATGCGAATTACGTCCAAAGCTCCACATGGTAGAATGCAAGAGATGCAGCATCTTATGGTGTTTTTCATGGCTCTCTCTTCTAGCTCTCCCTCCCCTCTCTAATCTCTATAGGTGTCTCATAGATAGTGAGAGAAGAAAGATAAAATATAGAGAGAAAGTGAAAGAAAAGAGAAATGAAAAGAGAGAGAAAGGAGAGGGTCTTTTCTTTTACAATGAGAGAGTGGGAATCAGTCACCTAAAAATGTGGTAGCAAATGATGTTTATATTATACTACTACTTTCTTTTTTGGTTTTGGGTGGGGTTTGTATTTTTTTTTTTCTCTCTCTCTCTCACTTGCTTGAGATGAAATTCATGGCATGAATAATTGCACCTCTCTGTACTTTGCCCTTTGGATTTATCATTTTTAAGGCCCCCATTCTCTCTTCTCCTTCATTAGCCTCAATAATTTTGGGTTGGGGGAGGAGGGGACTCATGGGTGACACATGTTGGTACATGATTGGGACTGCCAAGTAAGCAAAAACATGACCATGACACTATTTTTGCCAGGGGTTACTGACCTGCGTGTTTCAATTAGATAGCAACATATGGCAAGATGCCATTCAAAGGGGTTGCTATTTGCTAATAGTTGGTGAGGGAGGTTACTAAGTGTAGGGTCAATGAGAGTGAGAGGTGGCTTTGTTTGAAGCGAAATTTTGGAGTAGGGAGAGAGAGAGAGAGGGGAAATGGGGTATGGGGAAAATCTTCTTTTGAGAGAAGGGGTTTTGTGATCTTTCAATATCCCCAAACAAGATCATGTGGGTTGTGGCTTTCATTGGAAAGTGAGGTGTGAAAGACTTCTTTTACTTTATCTCATTCTGGTTTTTTAGGTTTGTAAATTGGTTTGACTCAAGCGAAGCTGCTTGTCCCAATTCACTTATGAAATTCGAAAGTTACGCTCTCTCTCAAACCACGTGCCAAATTAATCTTTTCAATGCTATGATTATTACAAATTTTATTACATTTAGTAATTTTTTTTTTAAAGAAAAACTATAGTACTAGTATTTTATTACTAAAATAAAATAAATACAAGTGATAAGAAGAAAAATACAAGTGTTTGGGAGATTTAAAAAAAAAAAAACTCTTATAATGTGTTTGGATAACATGATTTAGGTATTTGGATTTGGATTTGGGTGATTAATATCCAAATATCTTATTTGGAAAGTTTTAAAAAGGTTAAGTTTTTGAATTTGACAAATTCACTAAGAATTTTAAACTTTTAAAATGCTTGAATTTGAAATAACTCATAAAATCAAAGGATTTGAAATCAAAACATTTAAACTCTAAATCCAAGTTTTCAAATGCAACTTTTTAGAAAAAACTATAGGCCAAACCATTTCAAACAATTGAGAAGAATCATCAATACAATTGAAAAAAAAAAACAAAAATCCTATGCTCTCAAAGAACCCTCCTCTAAAGCACCAAAACCACTCAAGGGGAAACACCATATCCAGGAGAGAAATCCCACCACTGCCATGAAGACACAAAGGTTCGGTAATCAAAAGGAGGAACCAGCAAGTGCTTGAGCTCCAACCTTGGGTTAGAATCATCCAAATCACAGTCTAAGCCAAATTTGGGCATCCCCCAGGGGCTTGGCTTGACCACCACCACCAACAGGGGAGAAAGCCACAACTAAGGGTGGCAAAAAGCTCCCTAATAAGGTGGAGAGAGGCTGCATTGGGAGCGAAACTCGCAGCAAAGCTGGGTAGATCTCAGGTGCACGTTAGTACAAAGGCAGTAAACTGTGCCGAGAGATTCTATCACAAGAGTGAGCGAGAGTTTCCAAAAATTAATGTTAGTATGAATTTTTTTTGTATGTAATTTATGATTAATTATAAATTATAGGTAAATATAATAAAATGTTATATTAGTATGATTTAACAATGACTTAGGTCGTTTTGGATATACACCATTGCCAGTTTCTTTAAGATATTCTTCACTCTCTCGTGTGTGTGTTTAAAATGGGAAATTATTGTGTATTCCCGGAGTACCATAAATGCGTACTCCCTCCTCTCACATGAATAGTGGGTCTCACTAATTAAATTCATGGTGGGACCCACCATTCATGTGAGAGAGGGGAGTACGCATTTATAGTATTCCGGGAGTACCTAATAATTTTCTGTTTAAAATACTTAGTATAAAAAAAAAAAAAATTGAACAATAAATAATATTAAAAAGATGAGAAAACATAATACACTAATATGTTTAAAGTGAACCATCCGATGAAAGTACATAATACCCTATGTAAAACTTACATGTAGCTACATAGCATAAATATGATGTGTAAGACCAAAACTTAATCAATAAGGTTAAGGATATAATAAATTTTACATTTTTTATGACAACTGAGGTGATATATAGTGATTGGTATACTATAAAATGATGTCAATAGTAAATTTATCTGAAATTTATATTTTGTCAATTACTGATTATGTAAGTTTGTAACACTTTCTAACCTCACAAATAATAAAAGAGGTAAGGATTGATATGTAGAACAACTTTTTATTTGATTCATAATGATATAAAGGGAAGAAATTTGAGCCATTTTCATCAAATTCAAACTTCCTTATGCCATACTACATGCTCCATAATTATAGCTCCAAAAAACACACAGTAAAGTAAGAGGCAAAAATTGATTGCTTACAAATTCGATTAAATTCATGGTGAGTTGCTTCTCAAAAAAAATAAAAAATAAAAATTCATGGTGAGTTTCTCTCCAACTACATATTCCATATCACTCTTCAAAATCTACTTTATCTGATATATCTCTAATCCTCGTCAAGTTATTATCTTAACCAAAATGCCTTTGTGGTTAAGGATAATTTGAGAAAGAAATCAATTCCCACAAAAAAAAAAAAAAAAAACTTCGTAATAGTTAAAATCTATAACTAAACAAAAACTTTAGACTCCAAAATGCTTGATTTGACCCAAAAAAAACAAATATGAGTAGGATATTTGAAACGAAGGTTTGTTTTCTTATTCTTTTCACTTGCAGTGGTTAAGGAGGTTCTTTCAGAAAAAAACCATGAGATTCAAAAGTAAGATCATGACACCAAGAAAATTCTTCATGCTAATCTCTTCGAAGAAGTGTTTATATGATTTGATTTGATGTCTATTATATAATTTTCATATTGACCTTAGACCATTTAATCTTTGAGCCACTTATTAGAGATTTGCTATTAAGATTTAAGAAAACAAGGTTGTTAAAACTGTATATGTAGTTTGATTGCCTATTCGATTTAAGTTATGTCACATCCATAATGTGGCCCGCCAATTAATAGGTTCAGATGTAGATGTTAGTGGGCAACATGTGAGGAGGTATGGAGGGGAGGGTCCATATAAGTAAAAGGTTTCTCATTTGGTAATTCGTAATTGCCCTCTATCCTAAAACTCAAAAGCTAGATTAGCTTACTTTTCAAGTAAATAGATTTATAATTATAACCACCCAATGAGTGAATTACAACCTCAAATTATGGTGTTTGGAATGTAGGTTCCCATAGCTATATTCGATCAATTTTTTTTTTTAATAAAAAAATTTGATAATACAAAAAGGAAAAGGGATTTGAACCCCGATTCTAAGTTATAATTATTGTTGGCTTGTTGGCATTGAGTCATAAGGCTTTTGAAACAATCAAAAGAGGAGAAATTATTTGTTTTAAAACTATGATTTTCATCAAGCTACATGATATGCATTTAGAAACTAGATTTTCTCTTCCTTTTAGACTAAATAAAGACTCTTTAAAACTTTTTTTTTTTTTAAATACAATAAAGTTTTAACTTATAATGTATGTTCCATGATAATTCATTTTATCACCAAACTAAGGGCCCGTTTGGATTTTTTTTTTTTGTGGGGGGGGGGGGGGGGAGAGAGGGGAAGTGAAGGAGAGTAGAGTAGAGTTAGCTGAAAATAGACTAATTTTGGGTTAATTCTACCCTACTCTACTTTCTCTCTCTCTCCCTCAATTTAAATGGATCATAAGATATTAATTAATTTTTTGGTATAAGTGGAGTTTAAACCCTAGATCTTTTATTTTGTTTCTCAAAAAAAAAAAAAAAAAAAAAAAAACTAAAGATTTTACCAATTAATAAAATAACTGGAACTCATCTACTCTACACTTAACTCCTCAAGTATTGGATAAAAGAATTTCTAATCATCTCTAATAAATTCATATTAATGACCATGAGCCTACTACTGCAAAAAGTTTTGGCAAGTGGCATAATTTTAGGCAGAGAGTTGAATCTCACCCCAAATTCTCAAAAGATAAAAGTCTATGGACACAAGAGTTGAATCTCTCCACACGAGAAAATTTTTCACAATCGTTGATGTGACAAATTATTAAGGGCAAATTATAACTTATCTAATTGTGGTTTGGTCGAAATTTAAGTTGTCTATCCGTGGTTTGAAATTTGACATTTTACCCACTAAGGTTTGACCGAAATTTAAATTGATTACATGTGATTTAAATCTCATGATAAAAGTGTTTCGTTGGATCCTTTTTTATCTTATTTGATCTTATATTTTTGTATTTTTGGAGGAGAGAGACATAAACGTAGAGTAAAATTACATATTTAGCCATGTTTTTATCAGAGATGTTACGAAAATTTAACTGAACTAACCTCAGGTAAGTAAAATGTCAAATTTTAAACTGTAGGTAGACAACTTAAATTTTGGCCAAATTACAGATGGGTAAATTGTAATTTGCCTAATTGTTAATGATAAGTAAATTTTTTTTGATATTAATGGTCAGCTCAAATAAAAACCAGTAAAAGTTTGTTAATTCATAAAAAGTGTTAAATTTTTTTGTGTATGTACTATGTTGTATTGCTCTACATAAAATGATTTTCATCCCTATGCTTCTTCTTAGTCGACTTCAAATGCATAGTCAGCGTAGTATAATAATGGAGCCCATAAAGATCCAAACACATTATGCTCGTTCAGAAGGCTCCAAATCTGGCCACCTGAATTTTAACCGCATTCCAAAATTACGGAAATGTGTTGGGATAGTAGAATTGATACCCCACAGTCCCACACGAAGCTCCTGAAGAAAGCCGCCTTTCATGCCAATCTCTACTTTACCCAGTTCAGTTTCAGTTTCGTAGCTTTCGTTCTGTTCCATAACGTGGTGTTCAATGATTTGAGTTTGAGGCACCTTTTTTTTTTTTTTTTTTTTAATTTTGTTTTTGTTTTTGTTTTTGTTTTGGTCATAGACTCAATAGTACAGACTATAAGATCTATGCAAAATGAATTGTAAACAGTTTTAGCCAAACAAGTGGGTACAATAACATTTCAGGTCCAATGGAATTCAGAAGGTAGCTCTTGTTGAAGAATCTTTTATTCTTTTATTTTTATTTTTTTTTCCCTAATAAATTGTCACGGATCACACCCGTTAGGTGTGGATTTTGATATAGATTTATTTATCTGAATATTTTCACTTAATTGGTTTAGGGGACTTTTGGTTTATGCGTCATTGTCAACTGTGTAGCCCACAATTTTGTTTTTTATTTTGTTTTCAATTTTTTTTTTTTTATTTCCTTCAATAGTGATATTTTTTTTAATTTGATTTTTTTCCCTAAAGTCATATTATTTAAATTCATTTTTTCTTTCTAATGGTCGTATTTTTTTTAATTCAAAAATTTTCCACAATTGTATTTTTTGAAATTCAAATTTCTTCCAATGGTCATATTTTTTTAACTCAAAATTTTCTCAACGGTGATATTTTTGGAAATTTGAATCCAGTGTTCACATTTATATATAGGACCATTTCCTCTATAATTTTCATCCACTTCTACCCAATTTTCTCTTCCATTCATTCTTTATTTTCTCTTTATGGATTCCCTTTATCCACTTGATAATCCTCTATTTGACTGCTCTTCTAAGGATGAGTTAGAACTTGCTTTAGCAATATAAGAAGGATTGCATAAGGAAAAAGGATCAATCACTTCATTGTACTATTCAATCCCACATGTTCATCTAAAGTAATTATTTACAAGCCCACAAAAAGCTTTTTCATGACCATTTTATTGAAACATCGGTGGTGTATCCTCCTAATGTATTTTGGAAGAAATTTCGAATAAATCTATGTTTTTTAGCGAATCCATTTGAGGGTTAAAAGCTTATGATCCGTAATTTATTATTTATTTAAAAAAAAAAACAAGATGTTGGAAGGCTTAGGTTATCTTCATTTTTAAAGATGATTGTTGCAGTCATAATGCTCTCCTATAGAGTGACAATAGACAATTGATTTGATGGATGGATTGGAGAAAACGTTGCATTAAAAAGCATTTAAAAAATATAAAATGGCAATTTCAATCTTTTTTTGAAGGGTACTTGAGTAGAGGTCACCAAATAACAATGACATTGCAAGATTGTTAAAAATTGGCCAAAATCATGACTTCCAAGAATGTTATGGAGCATTGATTATATGAATTGGAAATGGATGAATTTTTCTAGAGTGGAAAAGTAAGGATATTGGTCATAGCCTGAAGCAACAATAATTTTGAAAGTCATGACATCATATGACGTTTAGATATCATGTGCAATTTTCTCAATGATATCAAGGTAAGGATACTAGTCATAGCCTGAAGCAACAATAATTTTGAAAGTCATGACATCATATGACGTTTAGATATTATCGCAATTTTCTCAATGATATCAATGTTTTAGAACAGTCAACTAGATTTCTTGAGATTACTCATGTGTGTGCTGCTCTAATTAATTACTCAATAAACAATTATGCCTATTTGATGGAGGTACTATGTTGCAGATGGTATGCATCCATTATGGAGAATAATCTTTCAAACAATTCCAACACGATAAGGGCTCAAACTATAAAATTTGCTACCACATAAGAGGAGACAAGGAAGGCTTTTATGAGTTCATTTGGAGTGCCCAAGCACTATTTAAAACTGGCATGCATAATAGGATCATTGAAGATAAATGACATACAAACCTTGGAGCAAGTGTCTTCGATTATGAATTAATTGATAAAAGTTAGCTTGAACCGGCGTCACATGATAGTACACCTAAACCTATGGAGTTCATTCAACATCATCACTTCATTAGAGGTAGAGGAACTCATTCACAACTTCATGTGGATCTCGTCAAGCACATAGTACAACTACATAGCTAATGATTGAGACTTGTAATTAAATTTCTTAGTTGTATTATTTTTATTTAATGTTAGTCTTCGTGCTGCATATTTACTAGCCGGAAGCCAGAAAATGGTGAAGCGGAGACAATTTGGTTGGAAGATACTCCTGAGTCTCTTGTTTCTCAAATTAGTAGATATAGGCCTGTTGTTTCAGTTGTGTAGTTTTTGTTATCCTGTGTTGACTCTGCTGTTACCTTTGTAATATTTTAATGAGTACCCAGGTTTTGGCCTTTAAAAAAATTAAAAATTAAAAAAAAAAACTAGTCCAAAAAATCTTCTGACTGTTTCAAAACCTAAATAGATTCAAGTAACAAATTTACAAGATGGGAAAAAATCAATTGAGTCACACTTATTATAGCCAAAACCTCTTTCTACTTTTAGCTTAATTTAGAAGACAAAACGCAAGTTTCTACAGAAACGAAAAGCCAATGAAATTATAGCCTTCTACATAAAAGTTGACAATATTATTATTCACTGTACATATCTTTCACGTCATATTCATCCACATACTACAAGTAAAAGAATCTTAATTCAAATGACTCCAATCAAAGAAGAGGAAAAAAACATTTTTAACCACAGACCAACTCATAGATTCAAATCTTGTGGTTCCGGACTTCCGGTTGAACCAAAGGGAACAATTCGTGGAACCCATTAAAGTACGTAGTACAGAGTGCTTTTGTTGCGGTGAAAAACCATTTTGAGGATGGCCTATTAATATCTCTGTTGTAACTTGTAGACCTTCAAGAGACACTATCTTATTGAACCAGTGGATGTGCCTGCCAGCCTTCATATCTCTTACAATTGAACATTCAAAATCCTGCTTAAACAGCGAACTTCATATGTTAGAACTCTCTTTAAAAAAAAACCGCATACAGCCACTAACAAGAGTTAAACAATTGCACAAGCTTTGATGAAAGTATCCAAAGGCAGGGACGAAATTATTTTTGGGTACATAAATTTTGGACACCAATACAGCTATAATGATCAAACAAATAAGCTTTCGTCATCTATGGTCACATATTTCAATTTAATCATTATGTGTCTGAATATTAACAAGTTCTGACAAAGGTTGCAACTTTATGACTCGATTCTAAGCTTTTAGAAAGTTTAGTGATGAGCAAAAAGTATTCCAACAAAACTTTTTGCAGCTAGAGATGCATTTTGGTCTGTCCCACTTGATTGTGGAACTTAATTGAGGTTGAATATCAGCTCTAATACACGTTAAATATGCTAAAATAAATACAAAATTAGAAGTATAAAATAAAGTATACAAGAATTATTTCATGAAATAAACCTTTTAGTGCTACATCTTTATTAAGTGTGGGTTTGGATTCACGTCCATGGCCACGTTTTACACCGTAGTGCATTTTCAGCTTTTTTTTTTTTTTTTTTTCCTGGACGTGCGGCTGGCACTGTTCATTGTCCATGAACAGTGATTTTAAGCTTATGAATAGTAAAAAAAGAGTGAACAGTAATTTTTTACACATTAAAAAAATTATTTTACTACAGTGTTTTCATTTTTCAGGTTTCAGCAAAAAAAAGTTGTATCCAAATGGACCCTAAATAAGAGTATAGTACAAATTATGTGTTACAATGAATCTAACATGGGTATATATAAAGTAGACTATAAACCCAGTGATTAATAGACTTCAGTATACAAATAGGAGACGGCTTGTACACAAAGTAGGATTGAGTTTGGACTTATACTAAACTTGTTTTGCATTTTCTAACCCATATTATCATTGCAACAAAAAAAAAAAAAAAAAAAAAAAAAATTTGTACTCTCTCTTGCTTTTGTTCTCATTCTCTTACTGGTGATCAAAGCAACCAACCAGCGTACCTATGAATACCACAACCGATGTAGCTAGGATTTAGATCCAACGGTACAGTGATGGTTCACATTTTACTAACACCGACGATGTCAGGACGGCCCAAAAACCTTCCCGCACAGAGTCACAGTGGCCACACCTAACCATGTTCAGCCCTACTCATTCCTCTCATATAAGAAATCAAGCAATTTATTTCTTAGCAAAACCTTGAATGCATTCAAAACTTACCTTTTGTTCTACATTGAATACCCTCGTTGTTGATTCTCAAAAAAAAAAATACCCTCGTTGTAACTTAAAGCTTTGTTAGATTTTGACTTGTATCGCAATTTTGATCTTTTTGTCAATATTTGAAATGACTCTACTTTTTAGTATGTATAAATTATAATACTGTCTTATTAGCCCCCAAAAAAGTTGTTCAATACTTTTTAAGACGAAAATTAACTAAAAAGTATATTAGTTTGTTTGTTTGTTTTTTGGCATAACTACTAAAGAAAGAAAAGAAAATTTAATGAGGGGGAAAATGCACAAAAAATTATATCTTGTTGAACCAAATTTATTTTCTTGCTCAAAAACCTTTTTTTGGATAGCTCAATAGTGGGGAGGGAGAAAATAAGGGTTTAAACCATATACATAAGACCCCAAAAAGGATATCACTGTAATTAAACTATCACTTGAACCCATCTAACTCAAATTTTTTTTTTCCAAAATCTTATCTTCCTCGTTTGAACTTTGAAGTCTATTTAATTGTCTCATCATTGCCACGAAAGATTGAAGAATGGCCCATCATCATGATTATTTCATCCATTGGAAAACTTTGTCCTAGAATGTAGACTAGAACAAGTTGGTCTTAACTGGATACCACCCATTAGCATTGTCTGCTTTGTTTTTTTGTTTTTGGTTTTTTTTATAATTGATATAAAAACTCATATAATGTGTTTATTATAGACCTCTTATATTTTGAGGGAGAGACAATTATCGTTTAATCAGAAAAGCAAGGATTTTTCCTTTTTAGAATAAAAGAACCTGAGCTCAATCAAAATCGAATACTCGTTGGTATATATGTGAAAGGAAAAGCTTATTTTGGTGTAACATTATAAAAAAAATCCTTGCATTATTTGCTTTGGACAAATAAAAATGCCTTGCAAAGGAACGCGTTAATATAAAGCGATAAGGCCCACCAAACCAAATTTTTTAGGAATATTGGGCTCACCATTTATTCTGGTCTACTTGAAATTTGGGCCACAATAAACTACTGTTGAATAATGAGGTTTATTTGTAAATGACTGATTTTTAAGACTCAAGTGATTCGTCATCTAAAGATATTCTAAACCGAATTTTATATTTCAAACTTTGGGAAAAACTAACCTAATAAGAGTTGTCGATTTTTTTTTCTTCATTTTCTTGAAACTTCCAAATCCGTTTCCGATATAGGTGTATATAATCTAACAATTCAATGAATCAATGAATCCATCCTGAGTTGGATTTTCATGGGACAATGGGCTGGGTACACTATTAATAATTCTAAAAATATATGTATTTTAAATTTGCTAGTATGATTAATTTTGGATTTTGAGTTTTTTTTTTTTACAACTTTTTAGCTTGATTGATTTTGATATTTTGAAATGTAGTTTTAATAAAATTGGAATATTAGGCTCAATTATGTAAATTTTATTTATTTATTGAATAATGAATCTAATTGGGTGTCTTTTTTTTTCCCTTTTTTTTTTTTTTTAAATAGGTTGTATAAAGAAAAAAAGTAAGTTTTAAATGAGAATACGAGATATCAAACAAGTACTATATAGTTGAATGAAAATCTAATTTTCTTATGGGATTAGACCATCACCACCTCTTATTGAATTTTCCAATCCTCTTTAATTTAATACAAATGTAAGACATGTGGGATTTAAAAATCAAATAAATGTACGTGTTGCATATCGCTTAAAATTAGAGGGAATTGGAGGATTCAATTGGAAGGGATACCCCAAATTGATGACCTGGTCCAATCCAATTGGGTTTGGTTGGTTTTAAGATTGGGTTGAGTATTTCTAAACTTAAAGGTTAGGTTGGGGAAGGGATTGGGGCAAAACAAATTTTCTGCAAAATGAAAAGGATGGATCATATGAGAGCTTGTAGTGGAGAATCAAAAACATCATTAAGACTGGTATATCCTTCCATCTAAAATCATTTGAGAATAAAACAAAAGGTTATCTATCACCTTCACATGGGCTAGTCATTTTGAGAATATTCTGAAACATCCATGTCAGTTATGGGCAACCAAATGTGATGCATTTAAAGATGTAAGGGACCCATAAATCCAACCCATATTTTCTGAGTACGGGGGAGAAAAAAAAATTGGCATTATCAAGTGTGGCTCATCTCCATCTTCAAATGCAAATGGGCAGAGCTCATTTGCTTCACTTCTTCCAAACAGTAGTGGGATTTGGTATTTTTAGATTCTACATCTCCTAGTCAAAACATTAAAAAAAATGTTGCAATAATAAGTTCTTTTATTCTATGTTAGCCACAAAACTACAATGCACAGTTGCATACGCATATAGCATGGTCCAACAAGTTAATAAGAGAACTTGACTTTGCATATATTGGCCATACACACAACACATACTGTAAGGAAGGGAAACAATTTCTGAGATGAAATCAAATATAGTTTTATTACAAACAAGGCAAATGGAAGGGAAACTAATCAGCAAAGCACATAATTATGGTTTTAATACAACAAGGCAAATGAAAACAATTTCTGAGATGGGAAATGTTGTATATATGGTGAGGGATAAAATCAAGCTGTTCCCTTGAGTTTCTTTGAAATGCCTGCAAAATACTTTCCCTGGTGGAAAGCTAAGTCGAACTCTAGCTCAGAAGGCTGTCTTGATCCGTCCCCGGCATAAGTTCCTGCACCATATGGGGAGCCACCTCTCACCTTCTCCATCTCAAACATGCCAGCTCCAAATGTGTACCCAATAGGCACAAAAATCATTCCATGGTGAACAAGCTGAGTAATGGCTGTCAAGCTGCATAGTTTTCCAATAAAAAGCAATAGGACAACAATATGTTAACTTCTTAGTTAAGAGGTATTTTTCACAAATTTTTTACACGACTGTTGATATGGTCAATTGCGATTGGTACATATTAACAATACTTAAAAATTAATAGATGTTAAACTTGTGAAATTAAAACTCACGGGGTAGTCTCTTGTCCACCTCCTTGTGATCCAGTGCTATAGAAAAGTCCTGCAGGCTTGCCTGCAAGCTCTTGAGTTCTCCATTGCGATCCAGTTGAATCTATAAAGGCTTTAAATTGTGCAGCCATCGTTCCATATCTAGTTGGGAAACCAAAAAGTAAACCATCAGCCTCAGCAAGCTCACCAGGAGTAATGACAGGTACTTCACTCTTTGGTGGTGCTCCCAACTTCCCAAGAACTTCATCAGACAATGTCTCGGGTACCTGCAAGAGAGCCAGACATATTTCATCAAGTTAACACATTCTAATTTTTGCAGAAGACAATACCGTTTCCATATTCTAATTTTTTCTGTTTTTCCCCTAGCCAATGTTTCTTGGTAGGCAAGCTACAGTGAAGAAACGTTGTTGAATAAGACAGTCCAATTCAATTCTTAGATGCTTTATAGAATTCATGCTAAAGAATTAAAACATATATATAGGGAATCAAATATATATGTGCAGATGCCCTTGCCAAATTAGGTACCGGTCAATAGCTATGTATATTCATTCAAATTGCAACAATTCAATGAACTGTAGTAGCCAATGTTCTCACTAAGAAATACTATTGAATTACACATCTTAACCTAAGAGTTCAAAAAGGCTAATGACTAAAAAGACAATCACACACCTGCCACAATTTTGCTTCTACTCCTTCCACGGATTCAGCTCCTTTCTTTATCTGTTCAGCCAGCTTCTCAACATGTCCATAAGTAGAATAGTAACTGCACCATTCATCAGGAAAGTTTCAATTACATCACTCAGATTTATACTAGTGCAATACACTTTGAAAATTAATACAGTTATTTCCTAAGTCGTGGTCTTCAAACAACAATCAAGCCTTGGTCTCAAAATTTTAGAGTCAGCTACAAAGAAAGCCAAAATTAAATTTAACTAATTTTCCAATAGTGATGAATTCATCTTGAAGCATAACAAGACATGAAATAAAAACCATTCCTATAAAGCATTTGGGAGTTGTAAAAACGGAGGATTAAATTGCTGTTCTCATAAGGGAACAGGTGAAGGAAAGGATTGAGAGCAAAGGACCCATATGTGGCAAGAACTAATCTCAATAATGATGAGTACAATTGAGATATGGGACCTCAAGGTCTAAAAAAAGGCATGGTCCTCCAATTTTTTTTCAGACATGATTTCAAAAGGTAGTTCAAGTTTCACAATCACAATTTTTTTTATGAGATTAAATTCTATAAGGACGTGGTATAAAACCCATGTTTTATCCCTCCAATCCCAGCATGCCACATCATCTTATCATATATTTAAGAATAAACACAATTACACACAATCAATTCTAATACCCATAAATAAATCCAACCAAATTGGGAATTTATTGAGATGTTATTAGATGTGGTATGATGTATTGAATTTTAAGTAAAATACTGACGTGGCAATCACTTATTGGATGATGTAAAATATGAGTTTTACACCCCATTCTTATAGAATTTAATCTCTTTTTTTATTCATGTGTGGCTACTTCATAACATAATGTAGTCATTTCACTTTAGGCAACCATCTCTAGGAAATTATATGCTACATGAAGCATGAAAAATATTTGGGGCCTGTACCATAAATCTGTTTCTTTCGGTATTATTTTTATTCTACCATATTAGTTTTTTTTTTTTTTCATAATCAATAAAGAATCTTATTTAAAAGCACGCTGACCTCATCAAAATTTACAACCAAGGCTAACAAGGTGCAGGTACTTATGGTTGATTTCTTGTTAATTACATTCTGACTTTCTGTATATTTCTTTTACCATTGGATATGATATGATACAATTTTTTTTTTTTTTTTGTATTATTTTTTTTTAGTAAATATTGGATATGATGCATTAAAGCTAAAGAAGAACAGCACTGCATCTGCATGTCTTGGTTACACTAAACAGTATCTTAGCCTCTTAATTTGGCATTATACATGTTAAATTACGGATTGTTCCAAAAAATTAAGTTAGAAAATTGTGAATTTTTAATCATTTAATCATAATTCTAACACCCTTCTTCACGTGTGGGTCTAAACTCTCTCCTTTATAAATGGGGCCCAACACGTGAGATTTTTAACATTTTAAATGAGAGATAAAATTGGAGATAAGAATTTAACTTAAAATCTCCAGTTCTGATACTATATTAAATTACCAATTCTTTCAAAAATTTAGTAATTTAACTTTTGAGACAATAAGTAATATAACATGGTAAATTTAAATGATTAAATTTATCTTTTTTCAATAGCTTATACTTTTGGGAGAATCGACAATTTAACATAACAAACTACAAAGAATTTGTAAATTGATTATTTAATTTGGCTTCTTCGTTTCTAAGCCTCCCCCCCCCCCCCAAAAAATAAATAAATAAAAATTCAGGAATTCATTTAACATCTACAGATTTCTACTATCACAAAAGGTAAAAAAATTTATCAATGTCGAACAAAGCCTTAAAAGCTCTTTCTCAAGAAACCAAACAGACCTTTAGGATATGAAAATAACATTCACAAAACTTGGACAAGATACAACATACAAATTTGCCAATATCAAGAAAACCAATCCGTTCTAATACAAAAATCCAATCTGTTTGGTTATTTTTTCAAATCCAACTCATCATTTGAGCGTTGAGAGTTTTATTTTCATTACATGAATTTTATTAGAGGGGTACTAATTAGTTAGGGACTAAAAAAATGATTGGTTTCTTCTATATATATATATATATATATATATAACCTAAATTTAGAAGCAGAACAACCAAAGCAGAGAATGACATATGTACGTGTACAAGACAAACGAAACAAGTGAGAGAGAGAGGTGCTTACACAATATAAACTTTGGTAGCCATTAATCAATCAATGGAGTCTTTTAGTCTCTGTCTCTGTGTCTGTGTTTCTGTCTGTGTGAAAATTTGTAGCGAAAGTTGCGAAGAATGAATGAATAGTTGACAAGGTAGAAGAACGTGTAAGGCTTTTTATATATATAGATGCACTAAAAGTGATTCTCAAAAAAAAAAAAAAGATGCACTAAAAGTTTTGCCAATTTAATTAGTCGTAGTCAATGACTCTATGACATATAAATAAATATAAATATAGGATTGTAAATTGTTGATGACTTGATGTCATGCATGATCATGTACCCCATCATCATTTGAGTAAAGTAATTGTTGATGGCTTGATGTCATGCATGATCATGTACCCCATCATCATTTCCCGGAGCTACAGTATTATGGAAGTTGGAAGTTTCTAGAGCCAAAATTTTCAATAGCTGAAATATTCCATTTACAGAGAAAATTAATTAATGGTCATTAATATAAAGTTTGTCAGTTTCTATAAAGTTTTGTTGACCATTCCATCTAGACTAATCCACGTATTGAACGAAATGGATTCCTAAGTAATAAATACTAAATTATTGTGTAAAAAGAGTTGTTAGGTGTATAATATTTTCACAACAAATTATAGGTTGTTAGTTGTTATTAGTTTAAATTTAAACCTAGTACTAAAATTACTTTTTTACCCTAATAATAACAACTAGTAATAACCTGTCACTTAGAATTTAGAGTAATGCTACAGTCACAAACTATTTTACAATATTTTTACAAAATGTTAATATGGCCAACTTCTTATTAGTTTTCATCTAGACCCATCATTAATATTATTTTCTTATTTACCAATAATTACTCATCACATCAGCAGTTTGTAAAATTTTTTGTAAAATAGTTTGTTTTTCTAGCATTATTCTAAAATTTATTGTGAAAATATTATGAAAATGTTATAGACATTTCTCTTGTCTTAAAGGTTCCAATCATTAGGAAATAGTGAATTTAATGTTTTAATTATTAAAAGAGATTTGCATTAAACACCTTCCTATGATAGATGACAGATTTGCGTTAAAAAATTATATATATATTGAGAACCAAATTATAAACTAAATGAAAAGAGGTATCAACTATTATAAACATAATTTTGTGCAATTATTAGTAAATTTTTGTTGACTATTATATCAGAATTTATTAGATCCACCAAGAGAACTGTTGACATAGTCCTCCCAATCAATAAGACAATGCCATCTGTGCAAATATGTAAGTGAGCTTCTTAATCAGTATAAGGAATAAAAAAATAAAAAATTACCAAGTGATGTCACATTTGCATAAATAATACTCCCTCCGTCCCACTTTGTTTGTCCTCTTTTCCATTTTGGGATGTCCCAAAATATTGTCCTATTTCTAAAAATAAAAGTCATTAATTTACTAATGTTCCTATTATACCCCTATTAATTTACTAGTTCAATTTTTTGATAAATTTATTTAAGGGTAGTTTTGGAAACTTATACATTTTTAAAAGGTAGACAAGATAATAAATGATGTTCTCTTAAAAAGTTTGACTTTTCAAACAGGACAAACAAAGTGAGACGGAGGGAGTAACATTTTACTGATTAGAAGGTTAGGGAAAACCACGATAACAATTCTCTGATGGACCTAATAATTTCTCCTAGACTAATCCACGAATTGAACATAATTGATTCCTAAGTAATTAATTACTGAATTTTAAATTAATAGGAAATAGTGAATTTAATCTTTTAATTATTAAAAGAGATTTGCAATAAACACCTTCCTAGGATAGATGACAGATTTGCATTAAGTACCCTTCCTTGTAGGTGAGTATCGGATTTACATGATTCGCTTGCTATAAATATGCTCTTTCCTAATTTCCTCACATAGACATCCATTTGAAAGTTGAATCTGATTTTGGCGTTAATTTCCAGATGTGTATAATTTTATGCATCATTTTTTTTTTTTTTTTGAGAAGGAACACAAACAGACAACACACACACACACAGAGAATGGGGACAAAGACATAATATCACATAACTTACCCACTACAAAAGCCGGTAACTCTTGTAGTGTGTATGAAGCATGGACGGAACTATTCATTGCCCCCCCTATTTTTTTTTTTTATAAAAATAATATAATTATATAACTATATATTTAGGTTCTAATTTTAGCAACTTCATTCAATAAAATTACATTTTGTCTCCCTTATTGATCATTATAAGAGAAATGCTACAGGTACAAACTTTTTTACAACATTTTTACAGACTATTGAGGTAGCAAATTCTTACTGGTTTGCATCTAGATCCATCATTTATATCACTTTTTTACTTACTAATAACCACTAATCATAACAAAAATTTGTAAAAAAATTCGTAGATTTAGTATTTTCCTCCTTTTAAAGTCCATTAAAAAATTTATAGATCTAAAATCTAAAAAAAAAATATACAAGCCCAAAATATTAGCCCAACAACAAAAATTACCAATAGGCAATAGCAAAGCTAAAAAATAAAAATTGAGACTAATCAATCAATTTTACCAAAAACAAACAATTTAGCCCTTTTAAAAACTTTAAACAAAATAATTTTGTCCTTACTAACAAAAGACACGCTCCACACACACAATAAAAATAAATAAATAAAAGAAAACCTTTGCCGACTAAGTAATAGAGTTGAAAGCCGAAACCACAGCATATAGCTAACAATAAAATCGTCCCCCCTAACTCCAAGTCCTGGCTCCGTCACTGGTATGAAGGCTTTATACCTATTTTTGAACTCACTCTTAGGCGATGTGAGACTACCCTTGTTTTTTTTTCTTTTGGGAAGGAACACAATTTTATGCATCATTAATCATTATTTTAATACTCCACTTGCGTGTCAGCCCAAACTCTCCTTTAAGTAAGTAAGGTCAAATGATTGAGATTTTTAATAATAATAATAATAATATGTGAAACTAAGAGAAATTCAAATTAACGTTCTAAATTAGAGTTCCAATTTTACGCCATGTGTCCTAAATTATTTATTCTTAAAAAAATTTATTTCTTAGTGACTGTTTGGATTCCACTGAAGCTGCGTCTGCGATTTGAAGCTCCATTTTCGTTCCTTTTTTTTTTTTTTTTTGTTTTCACGCGTTTTGGAGTAGTGCGGTTACTGTTCATTGAACAGTAACCGCAAATGTTGACTTTCCACCGTGAACAGTGTATATGTGCACTGTTCACGGACCCACAAATTACACTTTTCAGCAACTTTTTTATTAAAAATGGGTCTCACGGTACTATTCACACATTTAAAAATTATTTTGCTACAGTGTTTTCAGTTTTCAATTTTCAGTTTCAGCAAAATAAGTTCTATCCAAACAGACCCTTAATTTTAGAATCAAATGTGGGATCACATTATAAATATTCATCAATGTGAGTTATTAAATACAAAAACTAAGGAGTCTAGAATAAATTAATTGTAAAAAAAAAAAAATTCACAATAATATATTAAAAAAAAAATGAACAATTTACATTTTATACCTAATTATTTCCTTATAAATTTTTTTAAAGAGTTAACAAAATATAAAAATGGGGTTACAAGTTAGTTTTAAATAAGAAGTAGAAGAGAGATAGGATTCAGACTCATGACAATCTACTCAAGTAGCATCCGATAAACTAGGCAATATCCCACCCATTGTAAGGACCTTATTGGTAGGAGGATTTTTGTTTTTGTTTTTAAAATAGTATAAAAATAATTTTCAAAAAATTGAACTTGAAACTAGTTTTCATATAATAATTTTTATATTATACGTGTTTGGTTCCCATTTTTAAGAACAATTTTCAAAATACTAAAATCAAAAAATAATTGTTTAGGAGACCATTTCTATTTTTGAGATTTAAAAAAAAAAATTACAAAAAGTAATGCGTAGAATCTGTAGATTACTTCTTCTTTTTTGGTGGATAATTTTAAGGGAATATAGCTCATCATGTATTTTTTTTTAATAATATTTTTCAAATTTGAAGTGTGAACATTCTTTTTATGATAAAGATAAGCTCCTTAATTTAAGAGATAAAAGAGTTTGGACAGATATGTGAGTCCATTATTTTCAATTTATTTACAACTATGCCATTAAAAACATTTTTTGTATATTGAAAACACCTCTTAGCTGTTTTCAAAATCCTATTTTAAATCAAGAAAATAGGATATAGTTTTTTTAAAAATTGTATTTAAAAAACATTTGCCAAACAATAAATTCAAGTGTGAGACCATTTTATGGATTGCAAAACAAAAAATTAAGGTATATCGCTAAGGACCTCTTGAATCAACTGTCATCCTTTGGTGTTTCTTGCGGAAACGTTCAAGATTCAAATCTTCCCTCCTCTATTTTAACTATCGAATTATTAAAAAAAATTAAGGCAACTCTTTACTTAATAAAATTTCATAAAACTAAATTATAGTTCACACCCTTAAAATTTGAGATAATTTTGATATTGCTCTTTAAAGTTTCAAAGTTTAGATTTGTAGCTCTAACATTAATTATCACTGGGAATAAAATAATCATTCAATCCATATATGTTAATGAGTTGTCCATTAATTGATACATCAATTTAATAACCTAAAAGTCTTTAAAAAACTAAAAAATTTCTCTAAAAATCAAATAAACTAATTCATTCTCTTCATTATATTAGCATCAAAATAGAAACAAAGAATCAATTCACAAAAATGTATTTCTAAGAATCCAACTTAACCAACAATAGCACCATAAAACCTTATGTGATGTTTGGTTGGGGTGAAAAGAGAGAGGAAGAGGAAAAATGAGATTTTTCAATTGTTTGGTTGGAGTCAAAAGAAATAGAGGAAAGAAATGAGGGTGGATAGAGTTTTTCCCCCAAGCCAACAATTATTTTTCCTCCCAATTCAAACCAAAAAATGATTTAGATCAAAATGAGAAGGTGAATAAGTTTTTGATCTAAATTGTATGTATGTGTTTGCAAGTGAAATGAGAACATTCCACGAGGAGGAAAAAAAGGGAAAAAATATAAGAAAAAAAGATTTTGTTTGAAATGAGCTGGCGTTTAACAGGTAGCTTACTAACAAAAATGAATGGAAGATGTTTTTTTGAATGTTTCATAATGTTAGGAGTACATATCAAAATTTTGATACTTTAGGGGATAGATCATTACCTCAAATTTAATGGTGTAATCTATAAATTTGTCATTTCCTAATTAATATTATTGGCGAAATTAAAATTTTTCTTTTATAAATGAAAACTCTAATAACCATCGTTTTTTTGCACACATGATGTTTGCTCAAATATTAATTGTTTTGAGAAAAAATAATCCATAATTGATTCAAAAATAATAATTAATTAATTTGAACTCTTTTAAGATTATAATTTCATTTTTTTAATTAACAATCCATCATAAACTTTATATTAACTAATGAAGAATTTAATAAACTTGGTCATTCTTAAATTAACATGACACTAGATTAAACTTTGTAAGAGTTATATAGTAATTAAAATTATAGTGTTTATGACATCATAAAGAGCACATTGTCCCAAAAATAAAACATGCACACACACATATACACACTTTTCTTCTTTTAGCTAATTCCAAATGATAATCCACAAAAGTATTGTTCAAAAAGAGGCATGTTAATAACTTAATTTTGCACATTTTATACTATTATTAGAAAGTATTATCATACTTATTTTGTTTTAATTTATGCATTTTACATTGGTTTTGGAAAAATGTTGAATAATTATTTTTATGCTTAAATTAAATTCTAATGCATGAATATGTCTTTTCTAGGAGAATGAAATTAATTCTAACAAGATTTATCAAGAAAGACATGAACGGATTTGCGTCATGAAGAAGGCTAATGTACCATATTTTTACAAGGGCTACAATGAAGTTTTAAAAGGTCAACCCAATTAAATTTGAGTTTAATTGGAGTAAGAAAATTCGTATTAAAGCAAAGTCCAATTTGAATTAGGATTCCAACCTACACAAATTTTAGTATTTTGGTCAAAACTTTCAGCTCATATATTTATTTAAGTTGGGCTAGAAAGAAAACTCAAAGGGCTACAACTTTGTAGTCTATGAAATTTCCAAATTTGAAGTTTAATGGGCCAAGAAAAGTTAGTTAAGTGGAGATTGAAAAATTAGGGAATTTTTTTCCAAAAGGGAATTCTACATGTAATAGGATTTATTGGCCTATTTAAAGGCACTTTAGATCAAAATTCAAAGGACTGCACCCCTAGAACTAATTAAGGTATGTTTGGTAACTGTTTTTTCTTCTTATTTTCTATTTCCAAAAAAACTTTTCTATTTTTGAGGCTAAAAAACTTGTTTGACAACCCATAATGGACAAAATATAGAAACTGTTATCAAAACTTAATTTGTGAAGGAAACTGAAAACATGCAAAATGTTGTTTTCAGTTTCTAATTTTCAAAAGTCAATAAAAATACGCATTTAATTTATTGAATCCGTCTCATTTAATGAGTTAGCATTAGAGTTCAAATCCTAGTAACAACATATTTTAGTATTTTCTATTTTTTTTCTTCAAAAAAATATCTTTTTAATTTCAACTAATCAAACATGTTTTTGATTTCAAAAATACGAGCAAATTGTTTTTTCTTTATATTCCCAAAAAAGAGTTTTTGAAAATAGAAAATAAAAACTGTTACCAAATATAACCTTAGGTTTTCTTAGAGTTTTCTTTCATGTAATAGCTTCCTAGAAGCCTTGCAAAGGTAAAGAATGAACCCAACCTTCTATGGATATGTTCTTAAAAATACTTGTGTGATTTTAATGTTTAAATTCTTGTGTTTTTGATTGATTTACTTGTATAGAAAAGTATTTAGTAGTTATGTATAATTAATTATTGTGATTTATCATAGACTTCGGGCACGTTAATGCTTATGATTCCTTGCAAATTAAAACACTAGTTTGGTTATATCTAAAACCAATAAAATTCATAAAAGTACCTTTAAGAAAATAAATTAGGGGTCCTTCTAAATCATATGATTAAAAATCATATTTCATATGAGTTTTAGTTGATTTATAAAATAAAAATTGTTAGAACCATCAGTATTCGTGTTGTTGTGAGGATCCCTAAACCTTAGTATTTTAAGATATTGTTGTTTTCCTCAAATTAATTTTTTCTTTACCAACCCAACCATAGTTCCTCTTCAATTAAATTTTATTGTATATTGTAGATTACTAATCAACTCCCTTTTCCTATGGATTCAACCATAGACTCGCCGAGTTATTATTTCATCACAATCCAGCACTTGGGAGCAAGATTGAAGTTGCAACAAGGAAAACCAGGATGAAGATGGATAATCTTCAAGCTCGAAAAATAATTTAGAGCCCTAAGACACCCAAGAATAGGCCTTAAAACAAATTTACACATCCACTATGAGTCTTATTTATATTGTTTTCATTTTTACAAATAGCTTGATAAATGGCAACTTACTTATTTTTTATACATAATTTAAAAATATAAAAGGGAATTAATTTTAAAATTAATTTTTTGAATTTAATGTTTAAGAAAAATATCATACAAATAAACATACACATAAACATAAATTTTTTTTTTTTTTTGTTTTATTTGAACCCACACACATATGTTTTTATTGTATTCAAATTTGAATTTTTTAGGCTATTCATATCCCTTTCTCCTTCATTTTTAATATACAAATCAATTTCTAACTATTTGTGCAAGACAAGCTTAAACTTCAAAGTTTCTAAGCTCTAAAGAAGTTTCAATGTTTAAAAATAATTTGACCTTGTGTGATATTTCTCATATTGAATATTGTTTATGATTTCATGGGAACAATATGACCCCATCAACAAAGGAAGAAAATACTAAAACATTCATGTATATCAATTTCATTTAATTTAGCAAATGAAATAAAATTTGTTCAATTATTTAAGATGTATAACTTTTTTTCAAAAAATTTGTTATACTCACCTATAAAAGTACAAGTTTTTTTTGAATTTTCTATGCCGCCTTTAACAAGAAATGTTGGTCCTAATAAGTTTTAATACAGCAGTTTATAAGCGAACATTGTAAGAGGCATTTAAGTTTTATCGTATTGCCCGATACACAAGAAACTATTGTCAGAAACGCTAGCGATACAATAAATTGATACGCTTTTTACTAAATATGGTGCTGTTGAGTAATGTTTATAAATAATGCTTTGCAAATAATGTAATATAATAATGTTTATAAATAAAAATAAAAATATATGTTATATTATATAGTATTATTTTGCCTTCATCATAGTATTATTTAAAATCAAATCCTCATTGTTACTATACATATAAGTTTAGGGGTCCTTTTAAATAATATGATTAAAATCATATTTCATATAAGTTTTAGTTGAGTTATAAAATAAAAATAGTTAGAACTACTAGTATACATGTTATGTGGATCCCGAAACCTTAGTATTTTATAATATTGTTGTTTTCCTAAATTTAATTTTTCTTTACCAACCCACTCATAGTTCTTCTTCGATTAAATCTTATTGTATATTGTGGATTGCTAATCAACTCCCTTTTTCTATAAATTCAAAAATGGATTTGCCCAATTATTACTTCAAGACAGTCCTGCAATTGGGAGTAATATTGAAGTCACAACAAGAAACACTAAGATGAAGATGGATAATCTTCAAGCTCGAAAAATAGGTTAGAGCCTTAAGACACCCAAGATTAGGCTTTAAAACAAATATACACATCCACTATGAGTATGCTTTATATTGTTTTTATTTTTATAAATAACATGATAATTGACAACTTGTTTATTTTTTATACATAATTTTAAAAATCTAAAAGGGGTATGAATTTGTTAATTAATAATTAATTTTTTGAATATAACACTTAAATAAAAACATTATAAAAATAAAAACACACACATAAATATGAAAATAAATATTTTGTTTTATTTGACCTAGCAAAGATATGTTTTTATTATATTCAAATTTGAATTTTTTAGGCCATTCATATCCCATTCTCCTTTATTTTTAACTTACAAATCAATTTTTTGAGTTAGATGTGAATGTTCTTATTATAAGCTCCACCCTAGATCTTGTTACAAACTGCCTAGGCATGAGGCCTTTAGTTGTTGTACTCCTTTTGGTCATTTGCTAGTATTCTAAAAAAATTGTGACTAGTTTAAATAATCCACTAAGACTTTCGTCTCAAAAAATCAACATAACACATTCATTATGTGTGTAATGAATAAATTAAAATATTATGAAAGAGCTACAAATGCATCAAAATTTATTAGATTTGAATATAACATTTTTAATTAAAGCCTAATAACAAAAACATACACATTAACATGTATGTTATTTGTTTGTTATTCAAATTTAAAAATTAAATTATATGATATATTTGCACATCAATTACAAAATTTTTTAGGCACATCTTACTCATTTATTTTAATATACAAATTAATGATGGCTGATAATAGCTTAAAAGTACAATCTTATCTTAGTTTTGGTAGGCATTATCACATCTATTTTGTGTTTATTCCCACACTTACAGGGGCGGAACCACTTGGCTTCTTGGGGGGGCCATGCCACCCCCACCCCCCCCCCCCCCCCCCCACCATATTATTTTCAACCATTCTTCTAGAGTTCTAGTCCAATACAACTTCAAATTAAGCAAAAAACTTGGCCCACATCCAGCCCTACTAGCCAGCCCCAATTCCCTAAGCAAACAAAATTATTCTTTTTTAAACCATAGACACTTCCAGCCTAGCCCAAATCCAAAATCTAAAAAACCTAATTAAACACAAAAAAAGGCATTCAATCCTCACCGTCTGAAAAAAAGAAAAAGAGAGAACAATCCTCATCGTCTGAACAATCTAAAAGAGAGAACAATCTTCAAACTTCAATCCTCACAACTCTGCCTTAGTTTTTTACCTTCTTAGTTCACACCTCCAATAGTGTCACGCTCATGCCTCTGCCTGACTGCCTCAGAAACAATCTCCTCGCCGGCTCATTGTGACGCTGCTGCCTCCACCAGCTTGCTAAACTAGCCTTCATTGCCTCAACCTCAAGTGTTAACTCAAGCCCTCACCTCAATTCCTCAAGATATCTCATTCATTCATTCTCATCTCAGTTCTTTAC
The DNA here is from genome assembly GCA_028535165.1 of Quercus tomentella. NCBI lineage: Eukaryota > Viridiplantae > Streptophyta > Magnoliopsida > Fagales > Fagaceae > Quercus > Quercus tomentella. Next base: position 35,948,069 of record JAPQVY010000068.1, on the reverse strand, counting down.
TTGACTTCTCTCTCTTTTTCTCTACAACTAAACTAAATACTAATAGTAGAATAGAAATATCAAATATGTGTATGTGATTTCCCTTTGCCAGCAAAGCAATTTATACTTATTTGACTTTGTCTTTTGTCTTTTTGTGTTTATTGTTATTGTATTCTTTATTATTTAATCCATTGACTCTGAGACCAACCTTTTGGCTTTTGTGTTGTTTGTCCCTTGAGTGGGGGCTGGGTGGGGCTTGCATTGTGTAGTTAGGTAGTAAAGTAAATTATAAATGAAAAAAAATTAATCTACGGAAGGAAATTGGGGTGAGGGCTATGAGTCTGTCACAGAGTCTGTGTATTTGGTTTTCAGTCATTACATTATACATGGTAGTGGGGTGTTGTAAATTTATTTGGTTTATGTTGTTTGTTTATACTTTTGATTGATTTGTTTATTTAGTTTTTTTTTTCCCCCTAAAAGGTCATTACTTAACTACAGGTGTATTTATATTATAATTTATATAAGAATAAATTTTATATGATAATTTATTATCTCTCTCTCCCAAGTTAGTTTATCATTTGTTGAATTGATTTTTTTTTTTTTTTTTTTTGGGATTGAAATTAGGTGTCAAATAATGAGCAAACGACAAACAATTGATGCATTCTTTAAGAAAAAAGATATTAGTCATTCAGAACTTAGGACTTCTGTATAAACAAATGTTGATACTTCAATGCCTAATGAGCATCCCTCCAAATGTTCAAGAATTGAATCTAAAGGGATAGACCGTGATCTAGGATCACGTAAACAAATATATGAATTCCCTATCAATGAACAAGATGAAATTTGACTTGCTTATCTCATAGCCGGTCCATATCAACCTAGAGACATAAAGTATCCATACAAGGGACCGAAAAATCATCGCCGTAGTTTTCAATCTTCATGGTTTGAATCACATTCAAATTAGTTGGAATACTCACCTTCAACAGATTCAATCTATTGTCTACCTTGCTACCTTTTTCGTAAGAAACCAACAGGTTGTCCTCGATCAGATGCATTCACTGAAAAATGTTTTAATAATTGGAAAAAGGTGAAGTATGGAATGAATTGTTCTTTAATTGGTCATGAGGGGAAAGATCCTAATACACCACATAAAATTGCTGAGAAATGTTGTGAGGATCTAATGAATTATTTAGGACATATTGACAAACTAGTTGAGAAACAAACATCAAAAGAAATGGAGAATAATCGATTACGGCTCAAGACCTCAATAGAGTGTGCTCGATGGCTAGCATTCCAAGCTTATGCTTTTAGAGATCATGATGAAAGCCTTAATTCAAAAAATCGAGGTAACTTTATTGAATTGATAAAACACACATCAACTTTCAATGAAAATGTAACTAGAGTTGTCTTGGAAAATGCTCCACGGAATGCCAAATATATGTCACCCGCAATTCAAAAGGAGATTTTGCATATTCTAACTAGTAAAGTGCGAAATGCTATTCGTGAAGAAATTGGGGTTGCAAAATTTTGCATTCTAGTTGATGAAGCTCGAGATGAGTTGAAGAGAGAGCAAATCATTTTGAGATTTGTTGATAAAGAAGGTTTCATTAAAGAGCATTTCTTTCATGTTGTGCATGTTAGAGACATTACTGCATTGACTTTAAAGAATGAGATATTTGCTGTCCTTTCTCATTAAAACCTCCACATTGAAAATATTCGAGGTCAAGGATATGATGGGGCTAGTAACATGCGTGGTGAATGGAATGGATTACAAGCTCTTTTTCTTAAAGATTTCCCATATGCTTATTATGTACATTGCATGGCTCATAGGTTTCAATTAGCTCTAGTTACAGCATCTAGAGAAGTAAAAGATGTTCATCAGTTCTTTGATCATTTGGTTAATATTATCAATATTGTTGTTGGTTCTAGTAAGTGTAATGATGAATTGCAGCATGCTCAAGCAAAACAAGTTGAGAATATGATTGCTTCTAATGAAAATGAGTCTGGAAGAGGTGCAAACCAGATTGGTACTTTGCAACGAGCTGGAGATATTAGGTGGGAATCTCATTTTCAATCTATTTGTAGTTTGATTAAAATGTTTGATGCTACTTGCAAAGTTATCAACACTATCTCTGAGGAAGGGGCTAACTATAAACAACTCAGTGATGCCGAGGGAGCTTATCAGATATTAACATCATTTGAATTTATTTTAATCTTGCATTTAATGAAAAAGATAATGGGAATTACTAATATTCTTTGTCAAGCTTTGCAACAACATTCTCAAGACCTTTTAAATGCCATGCATTTAGTTTCAACTACAAAATCACTTATTCAAAAGTTGAGAGATGATGGATGGAAGCCTTTACTTGCTAGTGTTATATCATTTTGTAAGCAACATGAAATTGATATTCCTAATATGAATGCTCGTTACACTAAAGCTCAAGGTAGATATCGTTGTCAAGGTGAAGATTTAACAATGGAACATCATTTCAGAATTGGCATATTTACAGTTGCAATAGACTTTCAATTGCAAGAATTGAAAAGTAGATTTTGTGAGCTAACAACGGAACTTGTCATTCTTAGTTTAGCTTTAAATCCCAAGGATGCTTTTAGATTATTCAAAATTGTTGATATATGCAATTTGGTTAAGAAATATTATCCTCAAGATTTCACTGAACAAGAACAAGAACTTTTGGAGTCTCAATTGCAACATTATGAGCTTGATGTAATAAAACATCCATTTTTTCAGAATATGATTACAATTTCCGAGCTATGTAGGGGATTAAAAATTTCAAGAAAGTCTAAAATCTATTTTTTGATTGATAGACTTATTCGTCTTGTGTTGACCCTTCTAGTTTCTACAGCAACTACAGAACGAGCTTTCTCAGCTATGAAGCTGTTAAAAACAAGACTTTGTAATAGAATGGAGGATGAGCTTTTGGCAGATAATATGATAGTTTATATAGAGAAGGAAATTGCAAGGAATTTCACTATAGAGATGATAATGGATGAATTTTATTCCATGAAAAATAGTCGTCAGGCATGATTTGATGTGAATGTTCTTTTTTATATGTCTACATTGAACTAGACAGTTTTTCATGTTTATTAATGTTCAAGTATATGATGATATATGAAAGTTGATAATTTTGTATCCAATAGACTTATGAATTATATTTAGTATATCTCTATTACAACCTGGCCCCCCCAAGTAATTATTCCTGGCTACGCCCCTGCACACTTACTCGTAAATATGAGAGTTTGCAAGTTTTCTTTAAAATATATTCATTATGTCTGTTTCCTAAAGTTTTCTTTCTATCAGTTATCTAGTGTCTAGTGTCCGCTGTTTATAACCTCAGTCTACAACTATAAAGGTTAGGCCTTTTGTAGCTGTACTCTGGTTATGTAATGTATTATAAACCCGGTTTAAAACACTATTATTATTTTTGTGTGTGTTCTAATAAGTATTACTGTTTACTCAAAAAAAAAAAAAAAAAGTTATCTAAACTTTTTTCCAATATTATGTTATTGACGTTTTATGTTACATCTCATTCGACCTTTTTGGGTTGCTAACTTTTGTTGATTGCTTTTCCTAACTTGTTTTTAGTTTTGATCATAATGACCATTTTTTTTTGAGGATTTTTAGCTCTCCTAATGCCATGGTGTTGAAGCTATCTCTTGCACGCCCTTTTCCATACTGTAAAGAAGGTAAATATGCCTTATAATTTAAGGTATTTTGGGGTAGGTGGAAGAAGTACCTTGCTTATGACTTTGTTCTTATATTCGTTATGCTTCTAAGTGTACACAATGTCTTTTGATGTCTTCTTTCAGTTCTTATGTGGCAGGTAAAAGAATTCAGACTTGTGTGGCTATTAAAGATATTAGATTTTGGCAGTCTACATATTTCCTCCATTAACGGTTAAATTGACCAATTATTTTGTTAGGGATGTGAAATCCTGACTATGCAGGCTTTGAAATTTTTAAGGGGTTCGGCTGGATTTATTAAGTTACAAAATTATAAAATTAGTGGCACTATTTGTTTTTAGTTGAAGTCATTAGAATGGTTTGGTGTATGGTATGGATGAAATGTCAATCAAGTCTGTGAATAGTGTTGGAAATATATTTAGAAAATTGCTCAAATTAATTAACAAAAGTACAAGTTAGATATAATGATATCAATGCTATGAAATAAGAATGCAGGAAAATAAAAACTTATCGATAGTTGAGGCATGGAATTGAATCCGCTGTCCTTAAGAAGCGATTTTGCCCCCACTGTTAAGACCTTTGGTGCAAATGGCTTGGGCGGTCGCCCTCCAGGATATAACGGCAACCCTGTTAGTGTGCACTCACAAATAGATTTTTGAACTCATCATAGGATGCCAATTAGAGAGAGGGAAAAATATTTTAGAGATATGTTTTTCATCTTTTGATACTAATCTTATATATAAAATTCTCATGTACAAAATGACCATACTTACAAATTTTGCAGCAAAAATCATGGTAAACTCTCTATGGAAAAATTCTTGACTGCAATGGTAATATGCAGAGGATTTCATAGTCTCAAGCTCTAAAATATAGGAGTAATCACGGGTGATTGAGGTGAAAAGAGAAAGACAAGATTTGAGGAAAATTTCCTTCCATAGATGCCGCAAGTTACTTTGAAATTTCTGCAAAAGGGGAAAGAGGCTAGACAAATTTGTTAAGGAAAGGAGGAAAGAAACAAGGGATTTGTTTCAGCTAGGTCCACGTGATGGCTGACATTGTTTTGCCATGGGCTTGGGCTTAGTCAAGCAAACAATTGGGCTTTAAAGGTTATAAAAAATTTAAACATATCCAACAATCCCCCACATGTTTTAAAATTTAATTTAATTTATTAGAAAAGATAGGGCAATCACAAGATGAATTAGTGTTGATGTCTTGTGGATTTGAATCAACACTTGGTATTCGTAGTCTAGAGTTCACAAAGTCTTGGTGATACAAGATCTTGAACCAGCTTCATGAACTACAAGAATATGGATACCTTTGCTTGTGAATCCTTTGACGAGTTCTCGATTTGGTGCATTTCGGCCATGCGCCACACCTGGATTTTCATGAGTGCTCTAGAGAGTTTGCCCTTAGTCTCATAGAAGGCAGCCCCACCTCCACACCCACACAGTTGAATTCATCAAGTGTGGACTACCACACACCACCTATCAAGGCTATGAATTCATTAAGACTTATAAAACTCAACCTCACTAGTTTGGCAGTAAGCACTATCTACATCATAGGGAGGGAAAATGAGATCTCATTCTCATTGATAGTGCAATCTTGAATCTCTCCATGATGCCCATTGAACCTTTTTAGACAAAGGTTAGGTTGCCATCAAGGTGATTCACTCAATGGGCTTAAGTCCCATCCCCCTCAATGTGTCACAGACTAATTGTCTAATTATCCCTTTTTGGTCAAAGTATTTGCAAATTCTTTTCTGACCGCCTAAACTCCATGGTAATTACACCACTACTTATAAGTTGTCACACTATGTTGTGCCTCTTCTCCCATTATAGAGCTTAATTTTTGCATACATAATTGCAGCTAGGGAATCACAATGCAATAATATAATGTGTTGGAAAAACATAGTTTGTATCGCATATAAAATATATGCAACGGAAAATTAACGGATCTACTTCATTTGCAATTGATAACATGTACTATGTAAATTTCAGAATATAAGAACAAGAGAGTGTACCTTGGTGTAGTGAAATTCAAAACTAAAGATTAGAAGTACTTGGGAACACTCTTAATCTTCACTCCAATTCCACTTATGCCCAAGAAGTGTGGTTTCTCAATCAGTTTATATGTATGTGTTCAAGGGAGAATATTAGAGTGGCTTACACTCACATACACATCATTTCATTCTCTTACAAAATTCTGTATGTTTCTTTCCTTATAACTGATTATCTAATTGGGCTAGCCTTTTGGGCCTTACCAATTGGGCTTTAGTATGTGGCTTGGAGTGGGACCAAAATGGAACAAATAAGACACTAGCTCCAATGGGTTTTAGGCTTTTCTATCAACTCTTGACAAGCCCAAAATTACTATTAATTATATTTAATACCACTATATAAATATAATTGCACTCTAGGCCTTAGTAATAAATTATATCCCAAGACTTTTGTAAAGTTGTAATTTACAACTATATGTTTTGTTGGCTTTAATTCCGTGCCAAATTTGATTGTAATTTTATTCAATCTTTTGTACCCTGTATTTATTGTGAGATTTAATTGTAAGGGTTGTGTGATAGAGAGAGAGTGTGTAAAGACTCAAGCAATTGAAGACAGAAGAGTTTTCGCGAGTAGCTCGTGACTAAGCATCCCGCGAAATGATGCATGTGCCCTACACATGACTGGAATGCGAAGAGTCAGGATAGATGGAGACGGCTATGTTTCGCGAGTAGCTCGCGGGTAAGGCCTTCCCGCGAGACACTCACGAAACATTTTGTTTTGCTAGACTGTGCTATCTGATACACACTTTTTGTACCCACACTATATATACCCACATTACCCACAAAAGTTGTAGAGTGCTTCAGAGAGAAAACCCTAGCCACAAACCATGAGAGTTAGAGATTGTTATACCCACATTTCTCTACACAATTGCTTGTGGATTTTCCTCAACTCCTACCTCTCCATTTTCATACCATTGAGAGGTTGATAGCCCAAACACTTACCACACCCTTTTAGAGTGTTCAATGAGGTTTTGGTGCTGCTGGGAAGCATTGGAAGAAGCCAAGGATGGCAGATGCAACATGGAGCTTGTTGCGAGATTCGGCGAGCTAGACAAGACACGGTTCCGAGAAGTCTTGTTGGAGTAGGAGCTTGGAGGGCTTAGGTACATCGGGTAGATTAGGTTTGGAGGGTCTCTTGCTAACCCATGTATCCCAACTGATTGTCTAGTGAATCGATTACCACTTGGAGGGTGGCAGAGAGGTTTTTCGCCGAGTTCTTCGGTTTACTCTTCGATAACACATCGGCGTGTTATCTTGTGTTTGCATTCTTCTTCCCTACTCTTTTACCTTTCATTTTACTGCTGTGTTATAATGTTTATGGGTTAGAGTAGCTTGTTTGTTTATCCACTCGTATTTACTCTATTCTGCACTTAGTATTAAGTTAGAGTAAAATCAATCGAGTCGTAACTTTAATTTGAGGGTTTAAATAGCTCTTGTGTTTTCATACATTTTTGAGCATTCAACTTTATTATATATTTAACCTCTTCATTAAAATATTCGTAGTAATACAAAGTCATGAATGTTGACTGCCACTTTGAAGATTACTAGATCTTTTTTTTTTTTGAGAATCCGGCTTGTCAAGTCTTTTATTGAAAAATATTGGCTAAATCAGCCTGAAATACAGCATAAGAAAGTGGAGGAATAGACTCCATCCACATTACATAATCTAAAACATAAATAGCGTGTCTAGCTAATCCATGAGCTACCTTGTTACCTTCTCTCTTTGTATGAGAGTAAAGTAATGTACGAAAACTAGCTGAAGAAACTTTAATATCCTCGACCAACAACCCAAATGGAGATAAAGATTGTTCACCCCTTTTTAAAGCAAGATGGACAAGGCTAGAGTCTTCTTCCAAAATAGCATCAGTAATTCCAATTTCCCTTGCAAACTCCAGCGTTCTGTTAGCAGCAATTGCCTCCATGTCTGCTGCCTGGTAAGCACAAGGGATCAGTTGTGACAGGATGCAATGGCCGCACCGTGTGAGTCTTGAATAATAACTCCTATCCCAAAATTTCCTTCATGCTCGAAAGTGGCAACATCATAGTTGATTTTATACAAATCACGAGAAGGGGGCTGCCAGGAAACACGTGGGCTGCGCTGAGATGGATTTGCGACGGGCTGGGCTGCACTAAACTCATCCAATCTTGCTTTTGCCGAGGAAGCAATCTAAGACAGCGTGCTGTGTGGTTTGTTGAGTTGAGCTTGGTTGCTCTAAGTCCAGACCGACCACACCGTCATTGCGAATAGCTCGGCATTCCTCTGTTCTTGTATCACCCATGAGAGCAACTCTTTGAAGTCCAAGAAACTCTTGTTACGGCGGAAACTCCATTGATCCGAATCTGTCCAGACCTCATCCAACTTGGGACACGCCCACACTGCATGTAACGTTGTCTCAGGGAGCTGTTTGCACCAATCATACAGGGCGTTTGTGATGATAGTACGCTACATCAGGTTTTGTTTTGTGGGCAAAGAGTTACCGCATGCTCTCCATACGTGGTTCTTGACTTTATTCGAAACTTCCAGCATCCATAACTTCTTCCATAGCTGGGTTTCAAGGGCCACCTGTGTCATTTCAAGAGTTGGTTTTGCTTCTTCCTTTAGAAAGCGGTAACCCGACTTGCAAGTGTACCTACCATCATGAGATAAGGGCCAGTAGAGGCTGTCTTCCATTTCAGTTCGTGCAAAGGGAATATTTTTGATGATTTCAGCTTCTTGTGGGGTGAAGAGTCCCTCCAACATGGCATTATTCCACTGTTTTGTGTATGTGTCCATTGAGTCCACTACCGAAGACAAGACCAAACCATGGTTCTTTTGAGGCAGCCACCTGTGTTTATAAATCTGGACTGTTTTTCCATTCCCAATGCACCACTTTGCCCCCCTTAGAATTACATCTCTGCCATGGAGGATACTCTTCCATGCATAAGAGCTTGATCTCGAATCCTCCGCCCTCCAAGATGGTGCAATGAGGGAAAAACCTTGCTTTGAAAATTCTGTAAAACAAGGAATCTTTATCTGTCAAAAGTCGCCATGCCTGTTTTGCCAAATCTCTGAATCCCATTCCCCCCACCATTTTTGATTTTGTCATTTCATCTCATTTGAGGCAATGAATCTTCCACCTATTTCCCCTTTCACCCCACCAAAACTTTCTAATCAACACTTCAATTTCATTACATAGTCCTATCGGTATTTTTAAAGCAACCCATAGCAAAGGAAGGGATAGCTTGAATTACTGATTTTATCAACACCTCCTGCCCTACTTGTGATAGTAATTTTCCTTCCCACCCTTGTAGTTTCTTCCACACCTTTTCCTTGATGTAGTTAAAACTAGCTTTTTTCCCTCTCTCTACCAACGAAGGAAGGCCTAAACACTTCTCATAATGCTGAATTTCCTGCACCCCCAATAAGCCTCTAATAGTTTCTTTAGTGTCATCCGAGTGGATTTGCTAAAGAATAGTGCTGTCTTGCTTCTGTTTATCTTCTGACCCGACACCCTTTCATAGGAGCCCAATAAATCAAGGATCACGTTGCACTCATTTGATGTTGCTCTATAGAACAAGAGGTTATCATCTGCAAAAAATAAGTGGGTTAGCTTTGGTCCTTTCCTGCATAAAGAGAACCCCTTAATCCTTCCTTCCGTTGCCGCTCTCCTTATAAGCCCATGTAGACCTTCTGTGCATAAAAGAAAAAGGAAAGGGGATAATGGATCTCCTTGTCTGATGCCTCTGCTTGGGTGCATTAAACCCTTTGGTTCTCCATTCACCAATATTGAATAAGTGATCGTTGTAACACACAACATGACTAGGCTAATCCACCTTTCTGCAAATCCCATCTTTCGCATCAGATCTTCCAAAAAGGACCACTCCATCCTGTCGTATGCCTTACTCATGTCCAATTTGAGCGCCATATAATCTGTTTTCCCTGATGTATGATGCTTCATACAATGCAAAGTTTCAAACGCAAACAAAATATTATCTGAAATCAAGTGATCCTTAACAAAAGCTGATTGGTGTTCAGAAATAATATTTGGTAGCACTTTTTTCAGCCTATTTGCTAGTACTTTGGAAAAAATTTTATATATAACATTACAAAGACTTATTGGCCGAAATTCATGGACATATTCAGGGTTTGATTTTTTGGGGATAAGAGTAAGGAAAGTATGATTAATAGGTTCAGGAAGAATACCTGTATTTAACCACAAAAGGAAATCTTGTGTAACATCCTTATCAACAACCTTCCAGAAGTGTTGGTAGAACAAAGGCGGCATACTGTCTGGTCTAGGTGCTTTTAGAGGGGCCATCTCATTGAGTGCAGTAGCCACTTCCCATTCTTCAAAATCAGTAACTAAATCATGGTTCATCTCATCAGTAATGCATGGGAGCACATAGGATAACACCTCATCTGCATGGGTTGGATTTGATGTTTCAAATAATTATTGGTAGAATTTATTTAAAATTGATGCAATCTCATTTGGATCCTTATGTAGCTGATCGGTCTCATCTTTTATTCCCCTTGTTGTGTTTTTCCTAAATCGTTTGGTGGCTTGGCTGTGAAAAAATTTGGAGTTGCAATCCCCTTTGCTAGCCCACAAAACTCTTGAACGCTGCCTCCACATACGTGCCTCCCTCTCCACAAGAATATCAATTTCAGATTTAAGTTCCCTGACTCTCTGATTACTTCCACTTTGTTGTGCCTCCAATTCAGCTTGGGTAAGCAATGATTTTTTCTTTTCCAATTCTCTTCTCACATTCCCAAAACAATTCCAGTCCCACCATTCTAGCTCTTTGCCACATTTGTTAACCTTCTTGAGAACTGAAGTGCCTAGAAAGCCACCTGATTAACCAACATCACCGAACCTCCATGTTGCTTCCACCATCTCACCACACCAGTTATCTGATAACCACATTTCCTCGAATCGAAACCTTTTTTTTACCAATGGCTGATCCAACCCCGAAAGGTTAATTAGAAGGGGTGAGTGGTCCGATGAAAAACACCTTAGGTGGTGAATACATGTACCAAGGAATTTCAGGAAAAAAGAATTTGTTGCCAAGCCTCTATCCAGTCTCTCCCAGATTGACCTTCCATCTCGAAAATGCCTAGCCCATGTGAATCGAGGGCCAATGAAACCCATATCCATGAATCCACACTTATCAATTACTTCCTGAAATTGCTGCATCTGATTATGGTTCTAGAGAGCCCCACCCAATTTTTCACTCTGTTTTGTCACCTCGTTAAAGTCCCCTGCACATATCCAAGGGATATCAGAATGATTGATGAGGCTGCGGAGATCATTCCATGCTTCCCATCTTCTTTCTGTGTTCAGTTCACCATAAAACCTTGTAAAACACCAAGCATTCTCAGTGTTTTTATCAATATAGGAATCAATATAGTACTTTGACGACCCCTCCACTGTGAGGTTGACTGATGCTTTCCAGAAAAGAACCAATCCGCCTCCCCTGTTATTGCTCGGCACCACCCATTTATTTTCAAACTCAATTTCTTGTTGTACTCGATCTAGCCTTGCTTCGTCTGTTCATATTTCGGCTATAAACATGACAGAGGGATCTTTTGCCCGTATAATTTCTACGAGCTCCTTCCCTGTGTGTAGGTTCCCAAGCCCACGACAATTCCAAGCTAAGCAATTCATTATGCATGGCGGGGCTGATTTTCAGCCTCTGCCAAACCCATCGGTTTACCATCTTCAATTTTTGAAACCTGTACACGTTTCCGAGGTAGTTCTAAAAGAAATTTAGCTTGCTCAAGACTCCTTTTCCCATTGCTACGTGTGGTACTTAGATTATGGATTGATTCTTTTGTTGCAATTCTGATCAAACTAGTCCACTTAGGAAGGACACGCAGTTGGGCAGCATGTGATGAAACCCTAGCCTCCACTGCCTCATTGAGACTCACATTAATTTTAGTAACACCTAACTTGGGCGATTAATTTGAGTCGTTAATGATTGAGTCAATGATTGAGGGGGACACAAGTCATTAAGGGGATTTATTTCCTTATCAGACCCCACCATTTTTGTCTTCATATTAATAGCGTGTGCCTTGCCCTCATTAAAAGGTGAGACACCTGGATCCATTACACTGACTTTAATGCTATCCTTGTCTCCACGTTCTGCCAAATTAAACCCCAAAGCATTAACTTCCTTGCTTAGCTGCATTGAAACCTGTAACGGCTCTTTCCTTGTAACTGTCACTGGTGGTGAAGGAGGCGGCTCATGCTCCATCTGAGTCACCGTTGAGGTTTGCTGCTCATCGGAAACCATGGACTTTTGCACCTGTTTCTTTTTTGATTTGTAAAAACCTGGGACATACACCACGTTCTTCCTGGCTGACCTAAAGGCCGCAGCCCTTAGGTGTGGGCCGAATTGTTTTTGCTCTGGCAGAAGGGAACCACCACTGTCAATCCAAATTTCACAATCTTTGTCGTCGTGCTTGAAGCTTCCACACCAACAGCAAACGTTAGGAAGTATTTCGTACTTGAAATTCACCCAAACTTGCTATCATTTTTCAAGTGTAATTACACGACCACGAGAGATAGGCATTGAAACATCCATCATGACCCTTACTCAAATAAAATTTCCTCCTTCGTTGACTGAAGTTTCTGGGCCTCGTACCACCTTGCCAAGGATTTCATAGATTTTTCCTACTGTTGCCATGTTCTTGTATCGTATGGGATTGTTGTGCACCTGGACCCAAAAGGCAGTTTTGTTAAAACTTGAAACCGTAAGTGGGTTATCCTTCACATATCGTTGCATAATAATCAAGTGTTTATCAAAACTCCAAGGTTCGCTCATGAGGACCCGTTCCATGTCTGCCTTATCTTCAAAGATGAAAAGAACCATGTGGTCACCTTGGTTTTGTATCTTGAAGCCATTCCTTATCCACCACAGTGGGTTGAATGTTTGTGCAATGGCATCAATATTCAGTGCCCGTTTTGTGAGAAACTTCGCTGCAATGATGTATTCTTGAGACTTAAGTTCACTTGTTAGGCAACATCCTGGATCCTCTTTCTCAGACAAAGAAAGGCGATTCCAGCTCATGGTAAGATCTTCCATGGTAGAGTGAGAGATGATAATGAAAAGAGAGTAGAGTAACACACTTCTGTTTCCTAGTAACCCAAGAAAAAAGACCCCACAATCCTGGAAATAACCTTGTTATTTCAAGGAAGACAAAAACACCTTTGTAAAAAAGGGACCCCAATTCTACTGTCTAGATCTTAATCCTTGAATACCCGGTTTAATCTTTTAAGTTATTCATCATATATTTATTAAATCTAATTTCATAAATATATACTTTAGTAAGGAATGGTTAGGCCTAACACTCTGAATAACCAAACCCATTGAATTTATCTCAAGGGAATATTTTATATCTTCGTTAAGAGATTATGAATTTCATCTTGAGAATATATGTTCCTTCAACACTAAATGTGGCTACCCAACATACTGAGGTTTTGATCGTGACTTTAAATCTCACTCCTGATATATCAAAGCAAATTACACTTCATGATCAGATTTATTATTCTCTCAGGATTAAGAGTTGATGTAAATAGAAGTCGTGAGATTTATTATTCATTTGACAGTTGTTAGTAGAATAATAAATCTCATAGTGGTCCAGTTTAATATGTCTTAACATTTAAAACATATCAACATATCAACTAGAAGTCTCCATTTTCATGATCAAGACAAATCATCTTAGTTGATATGTTATAGTATTCACAGATGAAATGCCTAATTTCATCACTAACTACGAACTAAAATTCGGAGTTTACAAAGAACTTGTGACTTATATCTTCTGTGACTAAATCACATAAATCACATACTATGCATCTCATGGACTATATGATAATGTCCAAATATTCATGTTACCATTATTTTAGATAATAATAAAACAACTTTATTAATTACAACATAATGTCATACATAGCATCATACAATAGGATTTAAAGGGCACATATCCTAATAATCTCCCACTTGCCCTAGAAACTATTGTGCACTAATCTAACTCTCATTCCCTCCAAATATGACTCAAAGGTCCTTTGGGGCAAGGCTTTGGTAAAGGGATCTGCTAGATTATTTGCACTATCTATTTTTGCTACTACTACATCTCCTCGAGCAGCAATGTCTCGAATGATGTGGTACTTTCTTTCAATGTGCTTTCCTTTCTTGTGATTCCTTGGATCTTTGGATTGTGCAACCGCTCCATTATTGTCACAAAACAATGTGATAGGAACTTGCTCCATTTTCACAACACCAAGATCAGAAAGGAATTTCTTGAGCCAAACAGCTTCCTTTGCCCCTTCACAAGCAGCAACATATTCAGCTTCCATGGTGGAGTTAGCAATACAAGACTGCTTAACACTCCTCCAACTTATGGCTCCACCTCCTAAGGTGAACACACAACTTGAAGTGGACTTTCTAAAATCAAGATCTGATTGAAAATCTGAATCCGTATAACCAATGGGAGTCAAATCCTCACTATGATAAACAAGCATATTATCTCTTGTTTTCCGTAGATACTTGAGAATATGCTTTACAGCTTGCCAATGTTTTGGTCCGAGATTTGATTGATATTGGCTGACCATGCCAACTGAATAGTAGATATCTGGTCTAGTACAAAGCATAGCATACATGAGACTTCCCACTATAGAAGCGTAGGGAATTTGTCTCATCATATTTTCTTCCTCAAGTGTTTTAGGCCTTTGGTCATTAGACAGAGGAACTCCATGTCTGAAAGGAAGTAATCATTTCTTGAAGTTTTGCATGCTAAACCGTTCTAGAACCTTATCTATATATCCAGCTTGTGACAAACCTAACATTCTATTCTTTCGATCTCAACAAAGCTTGATCCCTAGAATGAAGTTAGATTCACCCAAGTCCTTCATATCAAATTGGCTTGACAACCAAATCTTTACTGATGACATTACCCCTACATCATTTCCAATGAGTAGAGTATCATTAACATAAAGCACTAGGAATATTACTACTTTATCTTGATGTCTTTTGTACACACATGGTTCACCAAGATTTTGTTCAAAACCAAATGACTTGATTGCTTAATCAAATCTGATGTTCCATAACCTAGATGCTTGCTTAAGTCCATAAATGGATCTTTTCAACTTGCATACCATATGCTCTTGGTTCTTTGCTATGAAACTTTCCAGTTGCATCATATAGATTTCTTCTTCAAGATTTCCATTTATAAATGTAGTCTTGACATCCATTTACCAAATCTCATAATCATAATGAGTAGCAATGGATAAGAGAATTCTGATAGATTTAAGCAATACCTTCTTTTTGTGTATACCGTTTCGCCACTAGCCTTGCTTTAAAGGACCTTTCCATTTATCCCTCTCTTCCGCTTGTAAACCCATTTGCAACCAACATATTTAATGCCATTAGGTGCCTTTACAAGATCTCAAACTTGATTGGAATACATAGAATCCAATTCAGATTTCATAGCTTTGACCTAATGATGTGCATCTATATCATTCATTACCTCTTTATAAGCATAAGGATTAGTTTCAGCCTCTTTTGAGATAGCTTTATAAGTTTCTCCCAGACCTACAAATCTTACAGGTGGCCTAACAATCCTCCCACTACGACGAGGCTCTATGTACTAGTCATCTCTTGAGTAATATCTTGTGATGTATCCGATACAACCACATCATTCCTAGTTTAATCTATTGATTGTTCAATTACAGGTTCATTCATTTCAGCCAAAACAACTATACTTTTAGGAGTATAATTATTCATATAGTCATTTTCCAAAAATTTGGCATTTGTACTAACAAACATTTTATTATCTTTATGACTATAGAATAAACCTCCAATAGTTCCTTTTGGATGCCCTACAAAGAAAACCACTTCTGCTTTAGATTGTAGCTTGTTAGACTTTCCTTTCAACACATGTGCTGGACAACCCTAAATATGGAGATGTCTCATACTAGGCTTACGCCTAATCCACAACTCTACAAGTATTTTAGGAACAGACTTCGAAGGTATTAAATTCAAAAGATACATTGTAGTATTTAAGGCATATCCCCAAAAAGAAATTGGCAGAGTCGAATAACTCAACGTGGATCTAACCATATCTAAAAGAGTTCTATTCTTTCTTTCTACTACACCATTTTGTTATGGAGTTCCAAGTGCAATCAATTGGGATATAATCCCATTTTCAGTTAAGTAATCCTTGAAATCCCCAAAAAGGTATTCTCCACCATGATCAGATCAAATGGCCTTTATGCGTCTACCTAATTGATTCTCAACTTCAGCCTTAAACTTTTTGAACTTTTCAAAGGCTTCGGACTTCCGTTTCATTAGGTACACATAACCAAATCTAAAGTAATCATCAGTGAAAGTAATGAAATACTCATAGCCACCTCTTGCTTAGATTGACATAGGACCACATACATCTGAATGCACTAGTTCTAGCAAATCTTGGGCTCTTCTACCTTTTGCATTAAAAGGTCTTTTGGTCATTTTGCCTTCCAAACAAGATTCACAAACTGGAAATCCATCAAAGTCCAATGGCTCTAAGAGTCCATCTTTGATCAATCTTTGAATCCAGTTTGAATTAATATGACCCAAACGTAAATGCCAAAGATATGCATCACTAGTAGAAGGAAACTTTCTTTTTAATAATTTCACATGTGAATTATTATCTAATTCAGAATTATATAATTCATGCTTATCAGGAGTTAAAATATAAAGACCATTAACAATATTGTTAGAACAGATAAACACTTTATCCTTCTTTATTACAACATTGTCTTTCAAGATAACACAATATCCATGTTTACCTAAATAAGTTGCAGAAATTAAATTCTTACGAACATTAGGTACATATAGACAATCTTCCAATATTAAAACCCTATAATCAAAGTATAAATTAAACACTCCAACAGCTACAGTTAGAATTCTGCTCCCATCAGCCAAAGTAAGAAACAATTTCCCTTCATTCAGCTTTTGGGTCTCCTGGAACCCTTGCAAAGAATTGCAGATATGATTAGTACAACCTGAATCCACACACAAGGAATCCGTGGGATTGTGTACTAAACATATTTCAAGGAGGAATGAACTTTTCATACCCTTATTATTGGCAGCTCTGAATTTTGGACAATTCCTTTTCAAATGACCTTTCTCGTCACATTGGAAACACTTTCCTTTGGCGTAGTCCTTCTTCTTTCCCTTTTTGGCAACTCCTAAGGCAATTTGTTTACCATCTTGTGTGGTGAAGTCATTTTTCTTCTTCTTTTTACCCTTGCCTTTCAACTTAGGTTGAGAAGTAGAAGCTTCAGCCATATTGGCATCAACACTGGCTGTATCAAGAATGCCTTCCGCCGCCACCAATTCATTAATTAATTCAGATAATGTATAAATCTTTTTGTTCATGTTATAATTAAGTCTGAATTCCTTGAATGATTCTGGTAGTGACTGGAGTATCATATCCACTTGGGATTCTCCATCAATATCGGCACCTAAAACCTCTAGTGTATTCAGATGAGAGATCATCCTAAGACAATGCTCCCTCACTGAAGTGCCTTCAGCCATTTTGGTATTATAAATTTGTCTCAAAATTTCTTGCCTTGCAGAATGGCCTTGCTCACCAAATATCTCCTTCAGACTTAGCATTATGTCTGAAGCTAGTTCTACATCCTTCATTTAATGCTGTAGAACATTTGAAATAGATGTTAGGATATAGCACTTGGCCATCTCATTAGATTTCTGCGAATAATCATATCGTTGTTTTTCCTCAGGAGAAGCATCTAATGATGGAAAGTTAGGACATGGTTGACTAAGCACATATTTGTGCTCTTCAGCAGTAAGAACAATGTCCAAATTTCTTTTCCAATCAACATAGTTGGATCTAGTCAGTTTGTTTTGATTAAGAATAGCAACAAGTGAGCTAAATGATGCAATGATTAAATCTGAAAACAATAAACATGAATATAATAAGTAAACCAGACATTATCAACTTAGCATATAAACATAAAGTATGGAGCCTTAATAAAACTATAATATAAAATATGCAACGATAACCCAATCCATATTCAATATCCCTTAGCATATAGTGAACATTAAATACTATGATTGATTGAGAACTATTCTCATTATTAGTGCTATCATAATAACTCTTATCAAACACTAATAATATGCCGTTATATATTTAGCCTCTAAATAATAATAGTAAGAACTCAGCATAAAGGATGCTATAATATTTAGTCTAGTGTATACCATTGTCTAGAGTCATGTGTAGCCACATGTCATCTACCATTAACAGGTTTATCTTGTAGTACCATGATTCAAAACACCTTCCGCATGGAATGCAAAGCTCAAGGCTAAGACAAGGTATTTGATCAAACCACTTAAACAAGGAAGTTCAATCTTGTAGGACCATGAAATAAATACTCTCCGCATGGAATGCTAAGCTCGAAGCAAAGACAAAGTATATATTTCATACTACTATGAACCGACAATGGAGGCTGTGAGATGCAACCCTTGTATCTCTCTCCCACTAGATATTTTAAAAGAAAGGTTTTTAATTAGAAATCATGTGTAATCTCATCACACAGAGCCTTGCTCTTTTAAATGTGAAAACACTTAGTGAAAATTCAAAATTCACAACTTTTGATCGATCAAATGTATCCCTCGATCAATCGTGATAGGCCAAGAATGTATTAACCCCTTGTGATGAATTAACCAATTAATTAGCCAAGTTAATTAATTAATTCAATTAGCATGCGATACGCATGGTAGCACAAACAAATCACCAACTACGTTAATATTTAGCGGAAAATAAAATTGACATGGTGATTTGTTTACGAATGGAGAAAACCTCCAAGGCAAAAACCCCACCGGGTGATTTTAAGATCACCACTTCCGAGAATCCACTATTATCCATGGTTTTAAAAACCGGTACGGACAAAGAATCATAAAAGAGACTGATTATCGGTTTTCTGGTCCGACTGGGGTCGAACTGATAGTCGAACCGGTGATGTCATAATTAATAATTAATAATTTTATAATAAAAAAATAATATAATAATTTTATAGTAACTAATAATATTTACTTTAAAAAATTTATATCATA
The DNA here is from genome assembly GCA_028535165.1 of Quercus tomentella. Taxonomy (NCBI): domain Eukaryota; kingdom Viridiplantae; phylum Streptophyta; class Magnoliopsida; order Fagales; family Fagaceae; genus Quercus; species Quercus tomentella. Next base: position 35,929,234 of record JAPQVY010000068.1, on the reverse strand, counting down.
AAAGTTTAATCAGAATCATTAAAAACAAACTTATAATAATAAAAAAAAAAACTAAATAACTCCCCTAATATCCCACCTACCTCCATTAGCATTAAATTTTCTCCACGTACCCCCAATTTCTTCTTCTTTTCCCATTCAATGAAACAGTACTTGATCATCAATTCAAAATTTGCTTGCATTAAATTTTCTCCACCTACCCCCACTTTCTTCTCCTTTTCCCATTCAATGAATCAGTACTTGCTTCTACACAAAATCCGAATCTAATTCTTCACTCTTCATTTCTTCTCCTCGTTTTACACATCTTCCTCTACCTCTCTCTCTGCCAAGCACCTCACTCCACAGCTAGCATGTTCCTAAAATATCATTTCTTTTACAACAAATCAACGTTGCTTCTTCCCCAAATTTCGTTTCTTTTACAAGAACTAAAGATGAGAAAAGATTAAGTGTTCTTCCGTTCTTGTCCTTTGAAGCTTGTTCATTTGCTTAAAATAATACCTCAAGGCCGAGAGAAAAAGGAGGCTGAGGCAGAGGTGTGTGAGGGAAAAAGGCGACCACCAAATTCCAAAGTCGAACAGAGAAGACAAGAAAGAGTGAGAGAAAAAAAAACTGAGAAAATAGAGGCTGAGAGTGTGAGAGAGGGTTGTGAGGGAAAGAAAAAGAAAGGATATGAGTTTTTAGGGTTAGTTTTCCTCAAAACAATGTAGTTTTAGGTTGGGAAAAAGGTAAAAACGGTGTAGTTTTCAGTCTCAACACAACCGGTCAATAACCGGTTCAACCGTACTGGTTTTTGGTTTCACGGTTAAACTAGCCGATTTTTTTCTATTCCCGATTTTTGGTTATTTTTCGGTTTTTAATCATAATCGGATCGAATTAGTAGTCGGTTTCCAATTGAACCGGTCGGACTGGCTAGTCCGGTTCGGTTTTTAAAACCATGCTATAATCATAACAAGCGGTTACAAGTAAAGGAATCTCATACTTTATACTAACTACAGTTGAACCCTTACCCCAATATCCAATTGGACTTGTTCTGTAGTGAAAATATCTCCTTTTCAATGCACGGCTCTTAGTACGTGACTAACCAATTGATGCACGGATCCTAGTACGAAACTAACACACCAACTTGAGAAAGATGTTGGCTGCAAAATTCTTTAGTTCATCCACACAATGAAGATCACGAAACTCCTTGGTCATAAAACCCAACGGCTTACAAACACAGCAGCTTCTTCAAGAAAAAGATGAACTAGGGCAAATTTGTCTATAGTCATAATTTTCTTGAACAAAACCTTTTCATCAAGTTTCATTCAGTGTGATAGCTCTTAAAATAATCCTTATATATGTTTAGGATTGTGAGAAAAGAAATCCTAAACAAGTATACACGGATATGTGTGAAATCAGATTTGAAAAATTGATTTTCGTAAATCTTGATAGATAGGTTATCTATCGAGCAGCTGTCGAGCATCGGGCTAAACATGCCTTTTAAAACTCGATAGATACTATCTGTCGAGCTTTAAAATATAGCACTTCTTCATTTGATTCTTGGACAGATTTACATGGTTTTAACATTTGGACTTATACTCTTGTTCCTTGAAGTATTAAACACATCCTAGATCTACCTAATTACAAGTAAAGTACGTTTTATCAAAAGATTAGCCAATTCTAAATGACATATGTTTCTAACATGATTCACATATGTCCTAACAGATTGAAATCATGAAAAAAATTTTAATAAACATTCTGGATGACTCGATCGATTCTCGATTCCTTCGATCGAAAAGGCAAATTCGATTGATCAAAAGGAATTCTTGATCAGTTGAAATTTTAATAAATTCATCATAAACTCTCGGGTTGACTCGATCGATTCTCAATTCCTGTTCAATCGATTGAAAAAGAACATTTGATTGATCAAAGGGAATTCTCGATCGGTCGAAACTCGTGAAACTGAATTTTCCAGAATTTTCACCAAGCAGTTTTCAATGGTTTTCGTGAACAAACTACCATCATATGAACATAATAGATTGAGTTTGAGGTCAAAACTGAATTCCATTAATGCTATAGCCTTAAAGTTCAATTTAACATAGTCAGTATCAAACTTAAACAACATCATAACATCAATATCAGTTTTTATAAAACAGTAATTTCAACAACCATGCAGAAAATTGATTGTAGAATCTTCTAACATAATGAAATTACTATCTCTAATTCCAAAACTCACAAAACATGTTATACAATTTCGAAAATGAAGACTATCTCTGATACCAATTGTTGGAAAAACATAGTTTGTAACACATACAAAACATGCGTAGCGGAAAATTAATGGATTTACTTCATTCGTAATTGATAACATGTACTATATACATTTCAAAATATAAGAACAAGAGAGCGTACCTTGGTACAGTGAAATTCAAAACTAAAGATTAGAAGTACTTGAGAACACTCTTAATCTTCACTCCAATTCCACTTATGCTCAAGAAGTGTGGTCTCTTAATTAGTTTATATGTATGTGTTCAAGGGAGAATATTAGAGTGGCTTACATTCACATACACACCATTTCATTCTCTTACAAAATTCTATATGTTTATCTCCTTATAAATGATTATCTAATTGGGCTAGCTTTTTGGGCCATACCAATTAGGCTTTAGTATGTGGCTTGAAGTGGGACTAAAAGGGAAAAAATAAGACACTAGCTCCAATGGGTTTTGGGCTTTTTTGTCAACTCTTGACAAGCTCAAAATTACCATTAAATATATTTAATACCACTATATAAATATAATTGCACTCTAGGCCTGATTAATTAATTATATCTTAAGACTTTATTATACATTCAACCCTTTTCTTTAAAATATTCGTAGTAATATAAAGTCATGAATGTTGACTGTTACTTTGAAGATTACTACATCTTAATCCTTGAGTACCCGGTTTAATCCTTTAAGTTATTCATCATATATCTATGAAATCCTATATACTTTAGTAACTCCTTACTAAAGTGGTTAGGCCTAACACTCTAAATAACCAAACTCATTAAACTTATCTCAAGGGAATATTTTACATCTTCGTTAAGAGATTATGAATTCCATCTTGAGAATATATGTTCCTTTAACACTAAATGTGACTGCCCAACATATTGAGGTTTTGATCGTGACTTTAGATCTCACTCCTGATATATCAAAGCAACCTACACTTCATGATTAGGTTCACTATTCTCTCAGGATTAAGAGTTGATGTAAATAGAAGTTGTGAGATTTATTATTCATTTGACAGTCATTAGTAGAATAATAAATCTCACAGTGGTCCAGTTCAATATGTCTTAACACTTAAAACATATCAACTAAAAGTCTTCAATTCCATGATCAAGACAAATTATCTTAGTTGATATGTTATAGTCTTCACAGATGAAATGCCCAATTTCATCATCGACTACGAACTAAAATTCTAAGTTTACAAAGAACTTGTGACTTATATCTTTTGTGACTAAATCACATAAATCACATACTATGCATCTCATGGACTATATGATAATGTCCAAATATTCATGTTACCATTATTTTAGATAATAATAAAACAGCTTTATTAATTACAACATAATGTCATACATAGCATCATACAATAGGATTTAAAAGGCACATATCCTAACATAATGGTAGTAGTATATCGGCAAGTAATATAATGGTAGTAGAGTACCAACAAGTAGATATTTCAACTTTGGTTACTACCTTTCCTAAGGTAACAAACTCAAACTTTATAGTTGATCAAGCATCACAGGCTTGTTTGGAAGACTTACAAAATATAGCTCGTCCACATAGGGTGAAACCATAGCCACTAGTGGAATTGGTCTTATCATTATCTGATATCCAATTTGCATCACAACCTGTTCTTGTAAGGCCCAAGGTCATGGTGCCCTTTCAATATCTCAAGAGATGAGTTAGTGCATTCTAATGTTCATAGGCAAGATTATGTGTGTATCTACTAGGTCTACAATCATATGCATGCCAAGATGAGTGAAATTTATTAAAAGCATCACACCACCAATAATTTTAGCATACTTAGATTGTGCAACAGGAGACACTATTTTTCTTTACATGTATGCTTGGGTCATATGGAGTTCTCACAAGGTCACAATCAAAATTATTTGAATTTTTAGGTACTCTCTCAAGGAAGTGTGATTAGTAAAGTGTACTCCCTTTACTAGTTCTAATTATTTCCATTTAAAAAAATATAAATAAATAAATCTGCCCTTCTAAGGTCTTTCATATCAAAGTTTGAAACAGTCTTTAGTATTTATTAGCAACATTCATATTAGTTCCAAAACTTAGCATGTCATTCACATATAGGCATATGATAATGCCACTGTCATTAGAAAATTTATTATACCATCATATTCATTCATAGCAAATCTGTTAGAAACCAAATTTTTAATAAATTTATGCCATTATTTAAAAACTTGTTTTAAACCAAAAAAAATTGCTAAGCTTATGTGGATGAGTTCTAACACTTCAAAGCTAGTCTCAACTGATTTAATCCTTTCATTGTAGTGTTTTGCTTCGATACATATTTTGCATTTTAAATGCTCATAATTAGTTAGGTTTGGAGTTCAACTCATATATTTCATTCTACCATGCCAAAGACCCAAAGACTCAACAATATAATAAAAAAAGTACTAGCTTTATTTCATATTCTCACAATCAAAATCAAATACAAATAAGCAAGAGAATTACTGACTTATTTCATGTTCTCACAATCAGAATCAAGTACAAATAAGCCCCCATGACAAAATCCCTTCCCCACAAAATCCCCATTACAACTAAGGACAAGCTTGTTAGATTCAAATACAAGTTTTAGTCCTGCTTTATTGAGCAAGAAACCAGACACTAAGTTTCTACACATGTCAGGAACATGAAGTACATCATTAAGAGCAAGACTTTCCAGATGGCAATTTGAGAATAAATTTTTCTTTACCCACTACCTTAGTGGTGCGAGCATCACCTAGGAAGACCGTTTCACCATCATTCACTTCCTCATATTCAGCAAACATGTTTCTATTGGTACAAATATGCCTAGTGGCCCCAATATCTAACACCCATTCAGAAAGGTTGTTAACTAGATTCACCTCTGAAACAACAGCAACTATAATCTCTGACTCAGTCAAGTTTGCTTGGGGTTTAGAGCGAAGAGAATCCCCTTTCCTAAACTTACATTGGGCTGCATTATGCCCAACTTTCCCACACACAAAGCATGGTCCCCTTTTCTTTTTCTGGACCCCATCATACCTTTTAAATTTGTTGTCATTTTTCTCAAATTTCTGATTAGGGCCCTTCCCATTAGCATATTTCTGAAAGTTTTCAGATTTTCCAAGTTGTTTCTATTCAACTAGATTAGCCTTAGAAGAGAATTCACTTGCCAAATCACTTTTGTCCTTTTCCTGGTTTGATTCCTTAATCCGAATATGGACAATTAAGTCTTCTAAAGACGTATCACACTTCTTATGTTTCAGATAATTTCTATATTCTTTCCAAGATGGTGGCAGCTTTTCAATAAGAGCAGCTGCTTGGAATGCATCATCAATGGCCATTCCTTCAACAAGAATTTCAAGAACAATATTCTAATACTCATGGACTTGTTCCATGATGGGTTTGTCATTATTCATCTTATAGTCTAGAAACCCACCCACCACATATTTCTTAGTTTCAGCATCTTTAGTTGAATATTTCTTTTTTAAAGCTTCCCAAATTTCTTTTGCAGACTTATAAGAGCAATAAATTTCAAATAAAGAGTTTGACAGATAATGCAAAATATGACCACAACATATGCGATTGTCTTTTTCATAAATCAAAGCATATGTAAAGCTTGCAAGTTCAGCCATATCAACAGGAACACAATCATCAAACAACACATAATTCATACAGATTGCTTCCAAATAAAACAGCATACGTTTAGACCACCTCTTATAGTGGTTTCTATCAAAAGGCTCAAGTTTTGACATATCCCGAACAACAGACATTTTGTTAATTAAAAAGAGCAAAAATCGCTTCTTAAGATTGTTGGAAATATATTCAGAAAATTGCTCAAATTAATTAACAAAAGTATAAGTCAGATATAATGATATCAATGCTATGAAACAAGAATGTAGGAAAATAAAAACTTATCCATAGCCGAGGCACAAAACTGAATCCACTATCCTTAAGAAGCAATTTCGCCCCCACTATTAAGACTTGTGGTGCAAATGGCTCCGACGATCGCTCTCCAGGATACAACGGCAATCCTGGTAGTGTGCACTCATAAACAGAGCTTTGAACTTGTCACAAGATGCCCAATCAGAAAATTTCAGTATTAGAGAGAGGGAAAAATATTTTAGAGATATGTTTTTCATCTTTTGATACTGATCTTATATATAAAATTCTCATGTACAAAATGACCATACTTACGAATTTTGCAGCAAAAATCACAGTAAACTCTCTATGGAAAAATTCTTGACTGCAACGGTAATATGCAGAGGATTTCATAGTCTCAAGATCTGAAATATAGGAGTAATCATGGGTGATTGAGGTGAAAAGAGAAAGACAAGATTTGAGGAAAATTTCTTTCCATAGATGCTGCAAGTTACTTTGAAATTTATGCAAAAAGGGAAAGAGGCTAGACAGATTTGTTAAGGAAAGGAGGAAAGAAAAAAGGGATTTGTTTCAGGTAGGTCCACATGATGGCTGGCTTTGTTTTGCCATGGGCTTGGGCTTAGTCAAGCAAACAATTGGGCTTTAAAGGTTATAAATTTTTTTAAACATATCCAACAATTTTGGTTGAAACATTGTTTTCTAGTGAGCGAAATTAATGAACAATGTTAAGAAGAGTATTAGCAAAGAACAAAATTTGGCTTTAAACATATTTGGAGCCTTGGGCTCCAATCACCAATAGGAAGATATTATTTATACTTGTTATGTGCACTGTACATAACTCACTTAACCCAACTAACCAAGTGAGTCATGTGCGTTGTACATAACAAGCCATATGACATCTTTCTATTGATAGTTGGAGCCAAATCTTTTCCATTAGCAAAACAATTGGTTTGTACGATTTTCCCCTAGATATCAGCTCCTAAGTGTTCTAGAAGTAAGGTTTAATTTGATTAGGAAGTGATGACTTTTACCAACGTAAGTTAATAAATTATGGAATATTTTTTCAGAATGATAAAAAATAGAATATAAAACAATTTTACGGCATAAACTCTTTTAAATTCATCATGTGGTTACAAAAAGCAATACGGATAATTTTAAATGCACATCTCCTACTTTGGAATTAGGAATCAGCTCTCAGAGTCATGCAAGTGATTGTGTGTGCATATTGCGCGTCAACAGCTTTATTCCCGATACCTAAAGGCGTCATACATGTTTATGGACTCAGTGTGGATTTAATATTTTTAAATAGTATCCAATAGCCCTATGGCTCAATTGGTTGGCATCTCTTAGTGTTTCCAAAGGAATCAGGGTTATAAGGTAAACCTTGTAATTTGAAAGTTTGGCCATCATTTGATTGGTTTTGCTATCAGAAAGTGCTCAAAACGATGACTTTAATGAAGTTATTATTGCATATTTTAGTCATAAAACACTTGCAAGTTAGGCCCTACAAGAGTATAAAGGTCCATCATACATTGGTAGGTTTTAACTTTTCATTTTGCATGTTATACATGCATGTCTGGTAGTGCCTACAATCAGTTCACTTCATAAGGGGCACTTGTGATCCCACTTGTTCTAATTGGTAGCATCATGTGTAATAGTCTAGAATCCATTTGTGTTGAGATTTTCCAGTTTTCATGCACACCTATTGAACAATAATTATAGATGCCTCGGTTGCTTTTGCTATCACATATATGCTCTTTACTTGGCAATGCCTTGCATAATATGGGCTTCTAAAAAAATTTGTTGGTACTCAATATACATGTATAAGTTAACAAAGTTTGTAACACAACTCCTTAGATGGTCACGGTTTTTAACAGATTATGCTTTATTTTTCTTAGAAATTGGTTATTTGGTTTACATGTTTAGATGATCCCCAAATTATTCTTCTAACTAAATAAATTGAAAATTCTGACAACAAATCTTAATGATAACGTCAGTTTACAACTATATTCCTTGTCAAGCTCAGAAATAAGAGTTTATGGTTTGTTATGGTAAATTGGGTACTTTGAATGGAACAGTAGTGTTCAAGCTACTTGTCTTTTGTCGATGTTAATAGTGAGCGATAATCTTTCTCTAGGGTTAGGCTGTGTATATTTGTGACTGTAGACATGTATGCTATTGAATAATTTTTGTGCCATGAGATTAAGAAAGGTGGAATATGTTATGTGTCTTCTATAATACTCCACCTTCTATGTTCAATAAAGTAAAAATGCTTCTTTGGAAAGTAGATTGTTTTCTCATTTGTCTTTTTAGGTTAACTGGCTTTTTTTTTTTTTTTTAATTGAAATTAAAAAATTCACACAATAGATTCTGAAGTCTGAACGCAAGTTGTCACCCTCCACCCCATTCTTAAGTCATTTGAGCTAGAACTAATTGGCAACTGAGAGTTTTTTTTTATACTTCTAAAGTTTGTCTTTTTTGTGTGAGAGAAACATCTCCCCCCTCCCCCCCTAGGAAAAAAAAAAAAAGAAGAAATTATTTTGATGTTCTTGGAAAAGCTTTTTCTTTTGTATGTAAGAGAAAATCAAATTCTAATACTAATAATAATGGTAACTAGAAGTAGAATGGACCTAAAGTTTTCTGTCTTGTCTTTTTTTTTTTTTTTTTTGATAAACTTCAATGTCATTAATCAAACTAAAGGAACAGCAAAGGGAAAGTCTGCCATACAAGCTGAGACTAACTCAAAGGGCAGACTGTCCTTATTGAAACACAAAGACACGTTGGATCTTAGAGCAAACTTAGCTGCGGCATGTGCAGCTGAATTGCTAGATCTCCTAACCCAACTAAACAAATAGGAAAAAAAGGATTCTTTAACAGTAAGAATGTTCCTAATAATATTAGAAATGGACCAAACAGGTAGAACATTGGGCTCTGAAAGCGAGTCAATGCAAACTTTGGAGTCTCCCTCGAGAATTACGTGCTTCCAACCTTCTAGGGAGGCTAGCTGGGCAGCCCAGAGTAAAGCAGCAGCTTCTGCTTGAATGGGGGAGCAAAGACAGTATTTCTTCATCCAAACTTTAATGAGGTTGCCATGGTGATCCCTAGCTACTACTGCAAGGGCAGTGGTTGTGGAGGTGACTGCAGCATCGACGTTAACTTTGATAGATCCTTCGGAGGAGGAACCCAAGAAGCTTCATAGGTTCCTGGGTTGGGAGAATCTTCGTTAAAGCAGATATTGGCAAACTCTAAGGCTTTACGGAGAACACGTGAGCATATGGAAGGGTAGTTAATCTGCACACCATGAAACAGATGCTGGTTTCTGGAAGGCCAAATCTCGTCAAGGGCAAACGCCATGGTGGAAGAGATACGCCATTGTTCACAATCAGGTCTAATTGCCATGGGGGGGGGGGGGGGGGGGGGTGTGTCGAGGATAAGCTCGACAAGATCTACACACTCTTGGATATTATGATCCTCAGTTCTAAGACCCCAGCAAGAGAACCAGGTAGCTTTGGCAACTGGGCAGTGAAAGAAAATGTGGCAGGTTGACTCTGAAGCATGGCCGCACAGACTACATGATGGGTCAGGAATGTGAGTTCTGAGACTTATATTATGCCTTGTTGGTAAGGCATTGGAAGCGATTCTCCATAGCAGCATTTTGATTCTTTCAGGTGCTCTGATTTTCCACAGCCGCCTCCACAAAACATCACTCATAATGCTAGAAATTTCTAATTCTCTGGATGATCGATATGCGGATTTCACGGAGAACTCTCCTCGGGAATCTGGTACCCAAATTAACTTATCACTGCATGGTCTAGTGGGAATTGGGAGGGATAAGATGGCAGCAGCAGACTCTGGCTTGAAAATTTGGTGAAAAAGACTTTCCTTCCAGCTATGAGTTTCACTGTCGAAGAGCATGGATACCATCATTGGCGCGTTGGCAAACTCAGCATGTAATGGTTTAGGGGTGAATCCTTGCAGCCATGGGACCTAAGGGTTGAGCCAGACGTTGATTGGAGCTTCATCTCCAATGAGATAGCAAGCACCTTTAGCAATAATATTCTTCACACCTTCAATGGCTTTCCAGACAGGAGAAGCAGATTTTGGGGGGTCTTGTCCTTTGTATTGGATGATGATAACAGCTACACTAATATCTGGTACATGGATTCTTTTATGTATGTATCACTTGTTTTGTATGAGCTATAACTTATCTGTATATTACTTGTTATCTGGACTGCGCTTTTCTTAACAACAAATTTCTAATTGAACAAATTACTAGGGACTGATGCTCTTGTCATTCTCTATGAGCATGGTTTGTTATTAACGTTTGACTTATCCAGTTATTCCCTTTTGCTCTTTGCGATGTGTCTTGCATCTTCTGTATTGCTAAAGCAACAGTTAATACAATTGCAGTTTCTCCTTTTATATGCTGATAAGCCTTTTTGGCTTATTCCCTTTAGATGAGACCATTCCTCCAAGAACATAGCAAATGCCCTCACCCATGTGTCGGGTAATTCTAGGACTATCCTGTGGAGTTGGCCTTCTTGTTGGGCTTGGAAAGGAACCTAACCTTTTTACCTCATGAGGGTTGCTGTTTATAAGCTATTGTGTAGCAAGAGAAATATTATTTTAGTTCTATCCATGGTTGTGGATAGGAGTGTCCAACAGACCCGACGACCCGCTCAACCCGGCCAACCTGCCCGTGTCCTACCTGCCGCCACCCAATCCCACGACTCCGGCAGTCGGACGCGGGTTCCGAACTCGCTAACCTGACCCCATGCTGGTCGGTTGTCGGTTTTTCCTTTCGAAACCCGTGACACCCGACCTGAACCAAATCATTTCTCTTTCTGACGAGTTATTACGAATTTCCAACCAGTTTCGGCGAAATCTGGTCCAGATCCTTCGAGATCTGGTGAGATCTAGCTATTATTCGACAAAATCTGGGCCAGATCTTGACAAATCCGTTAAGATTTCGGCCTGATCTCACTGGATCCAGCTAGATTTCGGCCCCGGTGATAAAACCCAAGACCAACCTGAATCAACCCAAAACCGACGAGACCCGAACCGAAAAATCCAACCAGATCTCCGGGTCGATTTTAGGTCAATTTTTCATCCACCCGCCTCATTCGGGTCAAGTCCGGGTTGGGCACAAACCCGACCTGTGGACACCTCTAGTTGTGGAAGTCTAGAGAATATTTTCTACCTTGAAATTGTTGTCTTGATTGTAAGAGATGAGAAGGGGAAATTTTTGTTAAAAGAAAATTTCTATGTTGAGCTTATAATCATTTTGCTTGTTTAGGCAGGGGTGGGGTCCAGCATTTTCTGATTCCTCTGTTAGAAATTGAAATAGGAATTCTGTTCTATATATCCGTAGGTTTTGCATTGAGCGAGGTTCTAGTTAGACATTTGGGGCTTTAAAAGTTTAGCTTTAACATTGATTGTTGAAGAGTTTCTTGAAGTACTAGAATAAAACATTAATTTCTTGATGTTTCCTGGCCATGTGTTGATGCATCCATTCATATCTGGGAACCTTTTAGCTTGTACTGCCTTTTGTTTTGATCATGAAGTGGGATATGGAATGTGTGGGCATTTGTCGACTTCTTCACTGGCCTTGCAGCTTACACGCAAAGTACCTCCACCTTGCAGATTCATTTTTTGAGATTCTGCAAAACTCAAGCAGTGTCATGGAGGTTTCCGTGAAGTATTATCACTGTGTTAACATAATTGTGACTAAATTGGTCAGGATTTACATTTTTGAGATGATAGAATGTTCGGAAAGGTGTTTTCTGTTGTGAGCTCTGCAGACCCTCATCAATGAAGACATTCATGTTCCTTTAGTCTAGGCGTGCAAATGAGTAGGTCATCTTGTTACTTTGTTGTATGTAGCTATTGTACGATTCAATGATAAACGATATTTTCCCCTTCATATATGGCATGATTGTTTTAGTTATGGTCCTGGTAGTGGTGATGTCACTATAACCTGTTAAGAAATTGAGCGACGGTGCTGGGCCATAATACACCTTGTGTTCTTAATCTCATATGCAGTTTTTTCATTGTGAACAATTCATTAACAATGTCATAGCCTTAGTTTTATTTTTCAGATGAATAACATTTTGTGATTAAGTCTTGTTTGGTTCATGATTTATGCAAGTTACATGGTAATTGATATCTGGACCGATTGGTTTTCTTTCATGGTCTTTCTTTTATTTTATTTGTAAATGGTTGTCTTTCATGATTTGTTTGTTCATTTGTGTGGTTTATTATTTTGGAATGACCCAGTTGTGGCATACATATAATTAGGCAACTGGTTATGAGATCAAGATTCTAAGGTTTATAAATTCACGATTTTACATAGATGTTTATGATGGTAGGATGCCTGGATATATAGCGGTGGGCTAAATGTGATGAAAGCATCATTGTGGTTAAGGGTGTTTTTGGGCCTTTTCTACCCACCGTATTTAGGGCATTAAACGACGCCGCATTGGCAGGTCTTCTGTCTTTGCTGCTGTCATATTTGTTAGTGTGGACAAAATTTAGGCAGAATAGTTTAGACTTTGGATGCGTTATATTAGGTTTCTTAATTAAATAAAACATAACTAGCATTTTATTTTCCTAAGAAAATTAAATTCAATACAATTGTGATTGAATTTAATTGGGAATTTTAATGAATAATTAAGTTTTATTGTTTTTGGGGAAATACTTGTTTTATACAAGTATCTCTAAATAAAAAATTTTAAAAAATTTTGCAATTTTGAGCTTGGAAATCGTGACTCAAGTCACTATTTTTGTGCAACTTTCTCGTGTGTAAAAGTGTATGCAACAAGTGTGTGTAATAAATACTACCCTATGGCTGTGTTGTTAAAACTTAAAAGCACACTTAACTAGAGTTAGTAAATGAACCAAGCTATTTATAAACAATTCGAGCTCAACTTGAGAAAAAAAAACTTGTTTATGTTTGTTTAGTAAACAAGACAAGTTTAAGTTCAGGTCCAACTTTAGGCTCGATTATAAAACGAGTTAAGCTCAAATATAATTATGTATTTGTGGACAAGCTAGTGAACATTAGGGCAAGGACTTGAATTAACTATATATAAAACTATATATTTATATGTATACTTGTCTAAAAATATATTATATAGACTTGAAATTGGATTGTATAAAGTTGTAAATTGGTTCATATAATATAAAATCATTATTTGTAGTTTATTCATAGCATAAACAATCTATTTGTAGTAAAAATTTATAGATTTGGGAAAGGGTAAAACATTTTAGTCATGGTTTTACTTAATATAGGAAAAAATAATAATAATCATGTAACTTGTGAATAAGCTCAAACTTGCTCAACAAATAAATGAACCAAACTTGAACTTATAATCTAATTTGGTGATGAGATCAAGCTTGATTCGTATTTGAAATAAAATTAAATTAACAAGCCTGAACTTTTAATACTCAAATCTACTTATTTACAATCCTATACTTAGTTCATTTGGAGCTCAAAAGGAAGTAAGCCTTCATTTAATGAAGCATGGTTTATGATCTCTTTTCTAGTGTTTCTTTTTTGGTTTAGTTAATGGGCACCTGTAGACACTCAATTTTGCATCCATAATTTAATCTTGGAAGTAGGCCTATCCACGAGTCGGGCTGGGTCGGTTTTGGACCCAACATGGACTCAACCCGTCGGCGTCGGATGGAGGAACCTGAAATCGATCGTCGGAAAAATCGATTGAGTCGGTTTTGAGTGAGGGGTGAGTGTCGGTCAGTTCGATCGGTCGCTGGAATTAAAAAAAATAAAATAAAATAAAAAAGTCATCTAAATCTTGAACAAAAAAAAAAAAAATCGTTGGAATCTGGAAATTTTTGCCGGAATCTGGGAAAAGCCACCGAAATATGCATTTTATCGCCGGAATCTGCATTTTTTTTTTTGCTGGAATCTACATTTTTTCGCTAAAAATTGCTGGGATTTGGCCGAATCTGGCTAAATACCACCAGATATAGCAGGATCTGGTTGAGATCTCGCCAGATTTGGTCGAGATCTCGTTGGATCTGGCTTGTTTTTGCAGGATTTGGCTGGATTTTTCAATAGCTCCGGTCAAGTTCAGGTTGCTCTGGTTTTGGAGAAGCAAACTTGCCACTCGACCTGCCGGTGTCGGTTCTTGAGAACAGAAACCCGCCATCGACCAACTGGACATTCGGTTCGGGCCAGAATCGACGGTTTTGCCGGGTTGTCGGGCTCTGGTTGGGTTTGGACAGCACTATTAAGAAGATGGCTAGAATGACTATTCATATACCCAAAAATTAGAGTTGCGTTAATTCATTCATTGCATATCATAAAAATGATCTTGAGATTTTAACGGTCACGACGGTATACCCGATTCCCAAATCGGATCGTCAGATTGAAAGATATCACATGATCAAGTTTTCACAGTCTGCATGCATTTTGCTTGGGTGGAATCGATCATGTGTGATTAAATTAAAATAATTCTGATTGGTTAAACAATTAAAATTAATTAAATAATTTTGTGATTGGTTGTTGGTTTTGTCAAAAATAAGTCTGCTTGCATGGGAATAAAATGGATAATCAAATAATGAGAAAATTGTTGATAATTAAGTCTTTTTGGGATATTTATCTATTAGATAATTATTACTTTATTGACCTGGATTAATTTTAGAATATGAATTAAGAAATGCCTCTAGGTGCAATTCTCAACTCAAAAATCCTCAAGAAAGAGTCCAAATTGAACCAACATTGGAAGAGGGGCCCGGCATCCAAGAGGGCCAGTTGGCACTTCCCAAGTGCTGATTGTCACAGACTTGAGGCCCGGCTGGGGAACCTTCTGATTAGGATAAAACCTATCCTTTTTGAATTTTTGGGGATAACGACGCATTCCAATTCATATCTAATCTTATTCAGCTTATTTTTCAAGCTTCCAAACTCTATAAATAGAGGGAAAAAATCAAAAATCAAAGTCTTCTTTCTCAAAACTTCTTTGTTCCCCTTACGTTAAAGACATTCTAGAAACCTTGGTTTTAAGAACTTCTTTTTTTTTTAAGTAAAATATTTTAGATCTCAAAGAAGTGAAAATTTCTTTGATTTCTAAAGTATTCTTCCATCGAAGGGTACATTCATGCAAGTAGGTATTAAATTTCGTTCTTGTGTTTATTTTTCTTTTCTCTTAATTGATATGTTAGTGTTGTTCATTACATGTTTTGTTTTGTTTTGTTTTGTTTTTTTTGTTTTTGTTTTTTTTGTTTTTGTTTTTTTTTTTTTTTTTTTTTTTTTTTTTTTTATGAATATGTGTCTAATGTCATTGTCAATATGATCTTGTTCACAATTTATATATGCCATGTTTATATGTTTAGTTGGAATTTTCCTCAGTTGATTAACATGTTTATGATTTAACTCTTCTTTAATTTCAAAATCTGCAATTAATCATTACACTTTTTTTATAAAAAAAAAAAAAAACAAAAAAAATATGTATTTTCATTAAATACAGATCTAGATATTTTTCTGAAACAAAAACAATTCTGTATTTTCATCAAATACAAATTTAAATTTTTTCTGAAAAAAAAAAAAAAAAAAAAAAAAAAAACTGATCTATATTTTCATTAAATACAAATCGGAATTTTCCAAGCATACAAAACTGATCTGTATTTTCATTAAATACAATCTGAAATTTTTTATAATAAAAAAATGGTTTTTTTTTTTTTTAAATAAAAATTGCATATTTTGGTTTTTTTAAAGAGTGAATTAATTTTGAATTTAGGGACTTTTAATATGTCATTGTAATGTCAAGCATCTTTTGAAAGGGTATATAATGGTCACTTAGAGTCTAGAAGACCAGACTCTGTCTAGGCAAAATGGGTGCCTAACACCTTCCCATTCCATAACCTAGCCCCTAAACTTAGGTTTTTGGATAGTAGACTAGTGTTTTATTTTTGTTTTGGTAGATTGTAACTAGGATCAAAGCCTTGTAATATTAGTCTACCAAGATTAGATTGTATTTAGGACCAAAGTCCTGTAATGATTGTTTGATCAAGATTGTATTCACATAATTAATGAAGTTTGATAAATTTGATGTAATTTAATTGGAGTTGTGGTATGCCTTTGTGTTAAAATCCCTTTCCCTCTCTCTCTTGTGTGTGTGTGTGTGTGTGTGTTTGTTTGTTTGTTTCTCAAAAAAAAAAAAAAAAAAAAAAATTTGATGTAATTTTATGTTTATGTTTTTCTTATTTTTTGTAAAAAAAAATAAGTGGCGACTTCACACAATTACCTCAAAAGAGAGGTGCCCTAAGATCCTAAATCTCTTTTTGAGAGCACCCTCAGGAGTTTTTTCCCGGTCTCTCACAGTGGCGACTCCACTGGAGATGTCGAGGGCTAAGTTTCGTGTTAGACTTTAAGTGACCAATTATATACCCTCGTGTTTTGTATGATTTTTTTTTTTTTTTTTTTGGTTGCTTTTGTCATGATATGTTTGTATGATATTTTGTTTGAATTTACCATGTTGACTGTTAAAAGCTTTCCCTAACTATCATAGTGTGTGCCATCAAAACAACAAATATGCATGCACCCATTTCAACGCATGGTGATAGTAACCATGGATCACCGGTCTTCATTAGATTCAAGTACCTAGTGGTGAACTCACCAACTCATAGCCCAAAGTCACAAGATCATTTCTTGTTGACTACAAAGGATAGACCATGTCGTTTGGACCAAGGTAATGTTCATCACATTACAAGTTGGGAGGTGTAACATCCTAGCTATGGGAAACAATGAAACAATAAACCCATCCTATAATGTAATGACTTAGAACCTATCCTTAAGCCAGTCCATGTTAATATTGCATTGCATTTTGTGTGTGTTTGTTTGGTTGGTAGATTGATATAGATGGGGACCTAGCTTTGTTTGACCCAACCAAGCCTTTTCTTAGGGAAGAATTTGGTCAAGATTAAAAGGAAGACTCCAAAGAGAAGCCAAGAACAACAGCCAAGCTAGTAGTTCCAGATCCAAGCCTATCATAATGCTAAGGCCTGTCAGCATAGAAGGCACTCCACAGTTACAACATCTCAATCCTGTGTTCGACTTGCAAGATAGTCCAAGCCACAAGAAGTTCGAAGACTCTATCACCATGGCAGAAGGGTAAGAGCACCCAAACACTGAAGAGCCAATGAACACTGAAGAGCTACTAAACACCATGGTAGCAAGCCAAATTCAGTTGAGAGAGGACATGAACCTTATTGTACAGCAGTTTCAAAACTTGAAGGGAAGCCAAGAGGAAAACAAGACCGATCAGAATCTCCATATCCTAGAGGGTAAGAAGAAGATTAATGAGAGGATAAATAAGATGGAGGAGATGATCAAAAGGGTCCGCAAGATGGAGGACCTCATGGATTACCAGTCACTCTCGCTTTTCCCAGATGTGAGATTGCCCCCTAAGTTCAAGATGCCAGTCTTGGACAAGTTTGACAGTACAGGCTGCCCCAAATCCCACCTAAAGATGTACATGAGGGCTATGCAGGCCCAAGGGACTACTGAAGAAATGCTGGCACAAATGTTCCAAAACACCTTCACTAGAGCCACTCTCAGGTAGTTCCTCAATGTTAAAGACAATAGAGCAAGAAATTGGGAAGACATTTGTAGGGAGTTTCACAACCAATAAAAGTACAATATAGAAGTGGACGTGACAAGAAGAGATTTGAAACCACTAAACAAGAGCCGAAAGAGTCCTTCTCTGCCTTCATTACCAAGTGGAGGTCCAAAGTTGCACAGAAGATGAATAGGCCAAATGAAAAAGAGCAATTAACCATGGTTGTAAAAAACTTGTTACCTATATACCATAAATATTTGTTTGCTCAGTACTTTCCAAATTTTAAGGCTTTAATTGCTACTAGTACCCAAATTAAGGATGCAATAAATAATGGCACCATAAAAAAAGAGGGTGCACTTAAGTTGAAAAAAGAATTTTGGGTCTAATTCTAAAGCTGTAGAGGTCTCTAATATATATAAAAAAGATCTCTACCAACTTATTGCCCTAATGCAAATATCACAAGGGCCGCTTCCAAGGCCTATGAGGGAATTTCACGAGCTGTATATGCCAATAAGTCAAGTGTTCGAAAGACTGAAAGCAAAAGGGTTACTAAAACCCTTAGACCCAAGACCAGTCCCAAACCCACTACCTGCAAGGTTTGATATGAGTAAAAAGTGTGCCTACCATCAAGGCCCAAGCCATGACACTGACAAGTGTTATAACCTCCATCATGCAATCCAAGATTTAATAGATACTAAGGTGATTGCACCGCCTACAAGGCCTAGCATCACCAATAATCCTTTGCCCAACCATAATTTTAGGAGAGAACCGAGGATTAATTGTTTGATGTCTAAAGGAGAAGAAGAAGAGGACTTGTCTGAATTGATTTACGACCTACCTGAGTACTTTATGATGACTTGGGAAGAGCTGTGAGTATGACATCCGCTGCAGGGTATGACATATGGAGTGAAGATGCTATAGAAGCCCCAACTGACCCAACATCTACATATGGGGGGAGACACTTTAAACCCCAATCAAATGACCCAACATCCACATATGGGGGGATACACTTCAAACCCCAATCAGATGACCCAACACCCACATACGGGGAGAGACACTTCAAACCCCAAGACACTAAAGCAAATGATCCATCAAAAATTGCCCACATCACAAGGGGGAGACACTTCAAACCCCATCTGGAGACAGACAACCCTATAGAGGCCTTGAACAAGTCTACCCAACAAACACCCAATGAAGAGGATGAGGTCCTTAAGCAGTTGCAGAAGACCCAAGCCAATATATCTTTATGGGGTTTACTCATGGCCTCATACAAGCACCGCCAGAATCTGGTAGACCTTCTCAATCAAATCCAAGTCCCTACAACCACTACTTCTCAAGATTTGAATGTTATGATTGGCTCTATAAGTAGAGAACTTACTATTTCCTACTCTGACAAAGATTTGACGAAGAAAGAGAAGTACCACAATGACCCATTACACATTATTGTAGATGCCAAAGGCAAGAGGATCCCAATGGTCCTAATCGATGACGGAAGTACCTTAAATGTGTGTTCTTTAAAGACCGCAAGTTGCCTGGGTCTAAGCATTGAGGATTTTGTGCCAACTAATCAACATGTGAGAGCATATGACAATAGTAGAAGAGAGGTCTTGGGAACTATGACACTGGAGCTCACCATAGGGCTGATGATCAAGAAAGTAGAATTCCAAGTGTTGAATTTAGCTTCGTGCTTTAATATGCTCATTGGGTGACCATGGATCCGTGATACAAAGGCCGTACCTTCATCCCTATACCAAAAGGTTCAGTTTTCGCATGAAGGGGCCATAGTTACCATATATGGCGATACTTTGACCATACCAAAGCCCATTTTTGGCATCGATTCTGAGAAGGAGCCATTAACCTTGGATGGCTTTGAAATTGAGAAGCCTGGTTGTGGAAGAAGAGAAAAAGAGGTTGAAAGGATTCCCATGGACTTTGCTCCTTACAACAATAACAATGCGGTTACAATGATAAGGAAAATGAATTATCTTCCAGGGATGAACTTAGGGAAGACTGTGAAAGAGGCAATTGCTCAAGTTCCAAGAATTACTACTACCACACCACCTCTTGGGCTAGGTTTTAAATCTACTAATTATGACTTGTTAGAAATGGAGGTAAGGAGGATGGCCGGTGCAAAGGCCAAAGCAAAGGGACTTTCTTGTCCTTTAGAACCCCTGAGGCCTTACGCTCCCACATTGAACAGAAAGTTTGTTAATGCTGGAGATAGTCAACGCTATTTGGGATTCCTTGAACCGAGATACGATCTTGAGTTGAAAACAATGGTGCTTGGATTTGAGCTATTCTTCGATTGTGACAACAAGCTCCCAGAACTGAAGAAGGAAGATGTGACATGGATCCTGATGCAATGACCACGCTTTTAGGAGATGCTATTTGCAATATAGAAGAAGAAGAGTATTGGGAGGCTTGCCAACATGCATTGAAAAGCCCATATGAAGCCAGAACAACAGATGATGAAGATGAGGAAGGGGGAGAAGCCCTTAGTGATGATGATGAAGGTAGTGACAACAAGTGTGATAGTAGTAGTGACAACAACAGTAGCGATAGTGGACATAGTGGGGGCAATAACAGCAGTGATAGTGATAGTGACAATAGCAGTAGTGAAGACTATGATAGCCAATATAGTGGCAATGATAAGGGAGAACCCCCTAGTGATAGAGAGGATGAAGATGTAGGACTTTTCTATGAAGACCATTTTGATGATGATGTAGACTACTATAATAGAGATATAGAGGATGATGCAGAAGTTGAGTATGTAGATATAGAAAATGATGTAGAAGCCGAGGATGTAGATATGGAGGATGATGTAGAAGCTGAAGATGAAGATATAGAAAATGATGTAGAATTTGAAGATGAAGATATAAAGGAGTATGCAGAAGAAGGTATAGATTATGATGCCTATAGGCGGCCCTCAGATTGGAGCTGCATTACTGATGTCAGTTCAAGATCAGGCCCTCGATATGACAAGCATGGTAGAGAAATTCCTGAGTTAGGGTCATTCCACAATTCAGAACTTGGCTCACTGACCTTATACACTGAGGAAGAAGATGACATAGATGCTAGATTGGCAACACCAGATAGAAAGCTAATGATCCACAGTTTCAGAAACTTAGCTCTAAAGGAATTTGAAGATGAAGATGAGAGAATGGGAGGGAATGAGTCAGAATACTTCCCCTAATACATTTGCCTGAGCAATAAAGGGAAGCAAGATCTATTTGGGGAGTGGATGGAAACCATAGAGCGCCTGGATGCCTATGTATTTGACAAGCCCATAGATATGGAGGTTGATGGTGATAGCACGGATTATATGGATGAAGATCCTATGGTACTAATGCTGAGGGAAAAAGGGACTCACTAGGAGCCAGCCGCCATAGTTGAAGCCACAACCAAGTTGAAGAACTGGGCATGGGAAGGAGCCGCCCACCCCATGGAAGACTCTCTGAAGAAGATCAAGACCGTTGAGCCACTCACTCTTGCCAAAAACATTATCTCTATCCCTATTAAGTCTGTTTCTAAGAGTATTGTTGTTCCTGTTGAGTCCGTTTGTGATCGTGTTCCTATAGAGTCTATTCCTGTTGAATTTGTTAAGTCTGTTGAGAACTCTATTCCTTATAATGTGATTTTTGATTCCGCTTATTTGTTGGCATTAAATGTTTTTATTTCAGAAATTGGTAAAGAAACTTTCAATAATGAGGAATTAAAACAAGGGCATGTAGAACCTATAAAAGAAGAAACCCAACCTGTTAACCTGGGAACTGATGATGAACCTAAGGTGGTACAAATGGGCAACACCTTAACCTCCTCTGAGAAAGATGCATTAGTCACACAGCTGAAAGAATTCAAAGAAGTATTTGCATGGTCATACGAAGACATGTCCGAGATCGATACAGATATAGTGCAACATTATATTCCGATAGATCCAGCTATAACGCCAGTCAAACAGAAGCTGAGAAGAATGAAGCCAGAATGGACTCTCAAGATCAAAGAAGAAGTTGAGAAACAGTACAATGCAGGATTTTTGAGGGTGGTCAACTACCTAGAATGGTTAGCTAATGTGGTTCCAGTGCCGAAGAAGGATGGGAAGGTGAGAATGTGTGTAGACTTCAGAGATCTTAATAAGGCTAGCCCGAAAGATTATTTTTCCCTTGCCTCATATTGACATCCTGGTTTATAACACAATAGGACATGCCTTGCTGTCCTTTATGGATGGCTTTTCAACATATAATCAGATAAAGATAGCTCCAGAAGATATGGAGAAAACCTCCTTCATAACTCCATGGGGGACATATTGCTACAAGGTCATGCCATTTGGCCTTAAGAATGCTGGTGCTACTTACCAACGTGCAGCCATTACTCCGTTGCATGATTTAATACACAAAGAAGTAGAAGTTTATGTAGATGACATGATAGTGAAGTCCAGAGACCGCGAAGGGCACATACCAGCTTTACGGAAGTTCTTTGAAAGAATCCAATTTTATAAGTTGCGGTTGAATCCAAAGAAGTGCACTTTTGGCATAACCTCCAAAAAATTGTTGGGGTTTATGGTAAGTTAGAGGGGAATCAAAGTAGATCCTGACAAGATCAAGGAAATTGTGGAGATGAAGCCTCCAGGGACTAAAAAGGAGATTCGAGGATTTTTAGGGAAGATACAATACATAAGCAGATTCACAGCCCAGCTCAACATGACATGTGAGCCACTTTTCCGACTGCTCAAGAAAGAAGTTCCCATGGTATGGAATGAACAATGCCAAGAAGCTTTTGAGAGGATTAATAGTTATTTGATGAAGCCACCAATACTGGTTCCACCGGTACCTGAAAAGCCATTATTTTTATATCTCACAACCATGGATACAACAATGGGGGCTTTGCTTGATCAGTACCTAGAGGAGTCTAGAAAAGATAATGGAATTTATTATATTAGCAAGAAGATGTTGACTTATGAAGAGAGGTATTCACCACTTAAGAAAACATGTGTAGCACTTGTATGGGTAACCCAAAAATTCAGGCATTACATGCTTGCTTTCAAGGTCTTGTTGATTGCAAGAATGGACCCTATGAAATATCTAATGGAGAAGCCCATGCAAGATGGGAAAACAGCTAAATGGGTTTTGCTTCTGTTACAAGCAGCCTTGGGCTTGGAGTGAAAGAGTTGGAAGTATATGGTGATTCAGCCTTGATAATTTCTCAAATTCAGAATAGATGGAAGATCAAGGAAGAAAATTTGATGCCTTATCATGAATGTCTTCAGAAGTTGGCGTCGAAATTCGATAAAATCCAGTACCAGTACGTGCCCAGAATGCAAATTAGATTGCAGATGCTTTAGCAACAATAGCATCCATGATGGATGGACCTAAAGAAGATGAACCTCGACCAATAGTGGTAGAACAAAAGGAAGAGCCAGCTTATTGTATGTCAATAAAAGGAGATAAGGGAATGAATGGGGAAGGTGAATGGTATTCAGACATATCTTATAGTACTTCAAGGATGGGACATAGCCAAAGTCCGCAGATAAGAATGACCAATTGACCATTAGAAGATTGTCCACTAATTACATTATTTGTGGTGAAAGACTTAACAGAAGATCGTATGATGGAATTCATCTTCTTTGCGTGACTACCAAGGAAGCACAACAAATAACTGAGGAGGTTCATGAGTCAAGTTATGGGCCACATATGAATGCACACATGCTATCATGAAAGATAATGAGACAAGGTTATTACTAGACTACTATGGAAGTAGATTGCATAACTTATGTTCAAAAATGCCATTAGTGCCAAGTCCATGGAGAATTGAAGCACATGCCGCCTATGCCATTACATACCATGGCTTCGTCCTGGTCATTCTCTACATGGGGAATAGATATCATTGGGAAGATTCACCCAACGACATCCAATGGCCATGAATTTATATTTGTTGCTATTAATTATTTCACTAAATAGGTGGAAGCTGCCTCATATAAGATTTTGAACTTGAAGAAAGTTGCCCAGTCCATTCAGACCAATATCATTTGTAGATATGGGGTACCGCAAGAAATTATTTCAGACAATAGGCTGCATGTCAAGGGAGAAACAGAGAAGCTACTTCGATAGTTTAATATTCAGCACCACAAATCCTTGCCTTACTGCCCTCAGACCAATGGAGTAGTTGAAGCTGCAAACATGAACATAGGGCTAATTTTGAAGAAGAGCACGAAGAACTGCAATGATTGGCATCTACAGTTACCCTATGCACTTCGGGGGTATAGGAAATCAATTCGGTCCTCCACAGGAGCCACTTCTTATTCATTGGTGTATGAGATGGAGGTAGTCCTTCCCATTGAAATGGGTATTTGTTCATTGAGAACAATATTAGAGAGTGAAATCCCCAAGGTAGATTGGTTGCAAAATAGATATGACCAATTATGCATAATGGATGAGAAGAGACTCAAGGCCTTGTATCACATTCAAGGTTACCAAACGAGACTTAGAAAAGCTTTTGACAAGAAGGTAAGAGCTAGAGATCTAAAGATAGGAGATTTGGTGCTGAAGGAGATCCGAGCCTGACTCAAGAAACAAATGGGAAGTTCAAGCAAAATTGGGCAGTTCCATATATTATTAAGCAGATATACTCTGGGGGAGCGGTAAGGTTGATGGACTTAGATGCAAACCCTTGTACTGAGCCAACCAATATGGACAAAATTGAAGAAATACCACGTTTAAGGTGGTAGTCTAAAAACACCACGTCTGAAATGGTTGTTAATTATGTTATTTTCTTTCCTAGGTTCGGTAAAAATAAAAAAAAAAATAAAAAAAAAGCTCGCTTGGCTAAAAACCTGAAAGGGCGGTTTAGGCAAAAATTAGGTCAAAAAAAGAAGAAGAAGTAGGTTGAAAACCCGAAAGGGCGATCTGCACAAAAGGAGAGAGAGAGAGAGATAGAGAGAGAGAGAGAGAGACAAAAAAAAAAAAAAAAAGGAGAGTGAGAGAGTCTGTTAGGTTGAAAACCCAAAAAGGCGAACTAGGCAAAAGTTAAGGCAAATAAAATGAACTTCGTGATGTGAGAGACCACGAAAAGGGGGTGCTCTCAAAAAAGAGATTTGGGTGCTTTGGGCACCTCTCTTTTTGGGTAAGTGTGTAGAGTCACCACTTATTATTTATACAAAAAAATAAATAAATAAAGTACAATTACATGTCCAAAATACATCAAATGTCATTGATAAAAAAGAGTACAATTTTGTTAGCATGACCTTACAAGGCTTTGGTCCTAGTTACAATCTATGCAAAAGTTACAAAGATTTGATCCTAGTTACAGTCTACCAAAACGAAAGACAAAACACTAATCTACTAACCAAAATCCTAAGTTCGGTGGCTAAATTACGGAATGGGAAGGTGTTAGGCACCCATCCCGCCTAGACGAAGTCTGGTCTTCTAGACTCTAATGACCATTATATACCCTTTTGTATGATGTTGAATGATATGTTGTAACACACAAAACAAACATTTGACAAAAATTAATTTAAACAAATTTGCCTTATGAATAATGTCCTCTTTTAAAAGAAAAGTCAGATCTATCTTGAAAATTTAAAAAAAAAAAAAAAAAAAATGACACTTGATTTGTAAAAATCAAATCTATTTTTGTAAAGGAAAAAAAATGAGATTTGATTAAGAAAAATCAGATTTGGTTTTTTGTAAAGTGAAAAAAATGAGATTTGATTTGTAGAAATCAAATCTGTTTTCTTAAAGGATTAAAAAAATGAGATTTTGTTAAAAAGAATCAAATATGTTTTGAAAAGTTTAAAAAAATGAGATTTGATTTGTAAAAGTCATATCTATTTTTGAAAGTAAATAAAAAAGACTTTTAAAAGAGGATTCACATTCATGAGACAAACTTACTATGCATGCATCACATATTAAAAAGAAAGACTTTAACTTAACTCTTAATTCCTTCTTTGAAATATCAAAATTTGCAATTTTATAAAAAAGAAAACTTTTTCAGAAAAATTTTTAGATATGTTTTTAATGAAAATACAGACCAATTTTATGACAAAAAAAATACAAATTTGTATTTAATGAAAATACAGACCAGTTTTGTGACAAAAAAAAAAAACAGATCTGTATTTAATGAGAATACAGATGAGTTTTGAGGCCAAAAAAAATTCAGATCTGTATTTAATGAGAATACAGATCAGTTTTAAGACCAGAAAAAAATTTAGTTCTGTATTTAATGAAAATACAGATCAGTTTTGAGACTAGAAAAAAAATTCAAATTTGTATTTAATGAAAATACAGATTAGTTTTGAGATAAAAAAAAAAAAAAAATCAGATCTGTATTTTCATTAAATACAAATCAGTTTTGAGTTTAAAAAAAGTTTTGATGATCATTAGTAGATTTTGAAATCAAAGAAAAAAAAAATTAAAACAAACAATCAACTAAAGAACATGTCAAAGAAAATTTCAACTAAGTATATAAGCATGGCAAATATGAATCAAGAACATGGCACAATAAAAATCAAACATATTAACCGCATTCATGCAACGAACAATCACAACATATTAACTAATGGAAAAGAAAAAAAAAAGAAGAAGAATATAACTAAATACTTCTTGCATGAGCATGCTCTTCAGTAGAAGAATATTTTAGAAATTAAAGAAGTTTTCACTTCTTTGAGGTCTAAAATACTTTACTTACAAAAAAGAAGTTCTTAAAGCAAAAGCCTCAAGAACGTCTTTAACGTAAGGAAAGCAGAGAAGTCAAAAAAGAAGAGCCCTTAATTCTGATCTTTTTCTTCTATTTATAGAGGTTGGGATGCTTAAAAAATAAGCTAAATGAGATCAGATACGAATTGGAACGCGTCCTTATCTCTAAAAAGTTGAAAAAGATAGGCTTTATCTCAATCAAAACACTCCCGTGTCAGGCCGAGCATTTGGGCCAATCGGCACTTGGGAAGTGCCGACAGGCCCTCTTGGGTGACAAGCCCGCGTTTGAGTTTTGGTTCATTTTGGACTCCTTTTTTGAGGATTTTTTAGCTGGAAATTGTACCTAGATGCGTTTTTTATTCGTATTCTAAAAATTAATTCCTTTTTCTTGATATTCAGGTCGTTAAAGTGATAATTATCTTATAGATAAATATTCCAAAAAGACTTGATTATCCATAACTTCTTTGTTATATGATTATCCACTTTATTCTCATGCAAGCAAGCTTATTTTTGACACTAACCAACAACCAATCACAGAATTATTTAATTAATTTTAATTGTTTAACCAGTTAGAATTAATTTAAATTAATCATGCGTGATCGGTTTCACCCAAACAAAATGCATACAGACCATGAAAACTTGATCTTGTGATATCTTTCAATCCGACGGTCCGATTCAGGAATCAGACATACCGTCGCGATCGTTAGAATGTCAATATCATTTTTATGATATGCAATGAATGAATTAATACATGTAACGCAACCCTAAATTTTGGGTATATGAATGGTCACTCTAGCCATCTTCCAAGATTAAATTATGGATGCAAAATCGAGTGTTTACACATGATGACCTGATCCTTCTGCCAAGGAGGTACATAGGCAACCATACATTGGTCCAGTCACAACTTCCCCAAACCCACCATTTACCCATAAAGCACAAAAAAGAAAAAAATTGTTGCCCAAAATTTAACCATTGAATTAAACCATGCCATTACACAAACTTCAAAACCCAAACCCTAAAATACACTAAAAAAAAAAAACCAAACCCTAAACAGAACCATAAACGCGAATGTCCTAAATAATTCCTAAACCTAAGAGTTTCACAACAACTTTTAAAATAAACATATTCAAAGCCAAAATTAAGAGAGTCATTTTTTCTTCAATCTTTTCTCCTTTGGTTTTTTGTTGGTTCCATCTGTGGTAGGTACTTTGTCATCTTTGTCTCTCCTTTTAAACTCATAGTTGTTGTCCTCATATTTGTCTTGATTATCTTTAAGAAATTGCTTTCTCATAAAAGACGTGTAAGCCTCCTTATCCGCAATTTTGTTCACCAGCCAATTAGAATATTCCATGGTCATCTTGTGAAAGTGAACCTTAACAAAAGATTGATCCACTCAGTTAGCCATGTCCAAGCCCAACAGCATATTCCCAAATTGATGACCTGGCCCAATCCAATTGGGTTTGGTTGGTTTTAAGATTGGATTGAGTATTTCTAAACTTAAAGGTTAGGTTGGGGAAGGGATTGGGGCAAAACAAATTTTCTGCAAAATGAAAAGGATGGATCATATGAGAGCTTGTAGTGGAGAATCAAAAACATCATTAAGACTGGTATATCCTTCCATCTAAAATCATTTGAGAATAAAACAAAAGGTTATCTATCACCTTCACATGGGCTAGTCATTTTGAGAATATTATGAAACATCCACGTCAGTTATGGGCAACCAAATGTGATGCATTTAAAGATGTAAGGGACCCATAAATCCAAACCATATTTTCTGAGTACGAGGGAGAAAAAAAAAATTGGCATTATCAAATGTGGCTCATCTCAATCTTCAAATGCAAATGGGCAGAGCTCATTTTGCTGCACTTCTTTTCAAACATTAAAAAAAATGCTGCAATAACAAGTTCTTTTATTCTATGTTAGCCACAAAACTACAATGCATAGCTGCATACGCATATAGCATGGTCCAATAAGTTAATAAGAGAACTTGACTTTGCATATATTGGCCATACACACAACACATACTGGAAGGAAGGGAAACAGTTTCTGAGATAAAATCAAATATAGTTTTATTACAAACAAGGCAAATGGAAGGGAAACTAATCAGCAAAACACATAATTATAGTTTTAATACAACAAGGCAAATGAAAACAATTTCTGAGATGGGAAATGTTGTATATATGGTGAGGGATAAAATCAAGCTGTTCCCTTGAGTTTCTTTGAAATGCCAGCAAAATACTTTCCCTGGTGGAAAGCTAAGTCCAACTCTAGCTCAGAAGGCTGTCTTGATCCGTCCCCAGCATAAGTTCCTGCACCATATGGGGAGCCACCTCTGACCTTCTCCATCTCAAACATGCCAGCTCCAAATGTGTACCCAATAGGCACAAAAATCATTCCATGGTGAACAAGCTGAGTAATGGCTGTCAAGCTGCATAGTTTTCCAATAAAAAGCAATAGGACAACAATATGTTAACTTCTTAGTTAAGAGGTATTTTTCACAAAGTTTTTACACAACTGTTGATATGGTCAATTGTGATTGGTACATATTAACAATACTTAAAAATTAATATATGTGAAACTTGTGAATTAAAACTCACGGGGTAGTCTCTTGTCCACCTCCTTGTGATCCAGTGCTATAGAAAAGTCCTGCAGGCTTGCCTGCAAGCTCTTGAGTTCTCCATTGCGATCCAGTTGAATCTATAAAGGCTTTAAATTGTGCAGCCATCGTTCCATATCTAGTTGGGAAACCGAAAAGTAAACCATCAGCCTCAGCAAGCTCACCAGGAGTAATGACAGGTACATCACTCTTTGGTGGTGCTCCCAACTTCCCAAGAACTTCATCAGACAATGTCTCGGGTACCTGCAAGAGGGCCAGACATATTTCATCAAGTTAAGACATTCTAACTTTTGCAGAAGACAATACCGATTTCATATTCTAATTTTTTCTGTTTTTCCCCTAGCCAATGTTTCTTGGTAGGCAAGCTACAGTGCAGAAACGTTGTTGAATAAGACAGTCCAATTCAATATTTAGATGCCTTATAGAATTCATGCTAAAGAATTAAAACATATATATAGAGAATCAAATATTTGTGCAGATGCCCTTGCCAAATTAGGTACCGGTCAATAGCTATGTATATTCATTCAAATTGCAACAATTCTATTAACTGTTGTAGCCAATGTTCTCACTAAGAAATACTATTGAATTACACATCTTAACCTTTTAGAGTTCAAAAAAGCTAATGACTAAAGAGACAATCACACACCTGCCACAGTTTTGCTTCTACTCCTTCCACGGATTCAGCTCCTTTCTTTATCTGTTCAGCCAGCTTCTCAACATGTCCATAAGTAGAATAGTAACTGCACCATTCATGAGGAAAGTTTCAATTACATCACTCAGAATTATACTAGTGCAATACACTTTGAAAATTAATACAGTTATTTCCTAAGTCGTGGTCTTCAAACATTAACAACCAAGCCTTGGTCTCAAAATTTTAGAGTCAGCTACAAAGAAAGCCAAATTTAAATTTACCTAGTTTTCCGATGGTGATGAATTCATCTTGAAGCATAACAAGACATGAAATAAAAACCATTCCTATAATGCATTTGGGAGTTGTTAAAACGGAGGATTAAATTGCTGTTCTCATAAGGGAACAGGTGAAGGAAAGGATTGAGAGCAAAGGACTCATATGTGGCAAGAACTAATCTCAATAATGATGAGTACAATTGAGATATAGGACCTCAAGCTCTAAAAAAGGCATGGTCCTCCAATTTTCTTTCAGACATGATTTCAAAAGGTAGTTCAGGTTTCACAGTCACAATTTTTTTATTCTTTTTTTTTTTTTTTTTTTTTTTGAGCGAAAACGGTAGAACACAATTTTTTTATTCATGTGTGGCTACTTCGTAGCATAATGTAGTCATTTCACTTTAGGCAACCATCTCTAGGAAATTATATGCAACATGAAGCACGAAAAATATTTGGGCCCTGTACTATAAATCTGTTTCTTTCGGTATTATTTTTATTCTACCATATTAGTATTATTTTTTTTTACAAGATTTTTTTTTTTCATAATCAATAAAGAATCTTATTTAAAAGCACGCTGACCTTATCAAAATTTACAACCAAGGCTAACAAGGTGCAGGTACTTATGGTTGATTTCTTGTTAATTGCATTCTGACTTTCAATATATTTCTTTTGTCACTGGATATGATATGATACAGTTTTTTTTGTATTACTTTTTTAGTAAACATTGGATATGATGCATTAAAGCTAAAGAAGAACAGCACTGCATCTGCATGTCTTGGTTACACTAAACAGTATCTTAGCCTGTTGATGTAATTAATAGAATTGAATTTGGCATTGTTTAAATTACGAATTGCCCTAAAAAATTACGTTGGAAAATTGTGAATTTTTAATCATTTAATCATAATTCTAATACCCTTTTTCACATATGGGTCTAAACTCTTCTCTATATAAATGAGGCCCAATACATGAGATTTTTAACATTTTAAATGAGAAGCAAAATTGAAAATATTGATTGAATTTAAGATCTCTCATTCTAATACCATGTTAAATTACCAATTTTTTCAAAATTTTGGTAATTTAACTTTTGAAACAATAAATAATATAACATGGTAAATTTTTTTTTTTTTTTTTTTTTTGAAAGCAATATAACATGGTAAATTTAAATGATTAAATTTACCATTTTTTAATAGCTTATACTTTTGGGAGAATCGACAATTTAACATAACAAACTACAAAGAAGTTGTAAATTGATTATTTAATTTGGCTTCTTTGATAATAAGCCCCCACACCCCCCCCCCCCCCCCCAAAAAAAAAAAAAAAAATTCAGGAATTCCTTTAACATCTACAGATTTCTACTAGTACAAAAGGTAAAAAATTTTATCAATGCCAAGCAAAGCCTTAAAAGCTCTTTCTCATGAAACCAAACAGACCTTTAGGATATGAAAATAACATTCACAAAACTTGGACAAGATACAACATACAAATTATGCCAATATCAAGAAAACCAATCCGTTCTAATACAAAAATCCAATCTGTTCGGTTATTTTTTCAAATCCAACTCATCATTTAAGCGTCGAGAGTTTTTATTTTCATTAAATGAATTTTATTAGAGGGGTACTAATTAGTGAGGAACTAAAAAAATTATTGGTTTCTTCTAAAAAACGAAATTATATATATAACCCAAATTTAGAAGCAGAACAACCAAAGCAGAGAATGACATATGTACGTGTACAAGACAAACGAAACAAGTGAGAGAGAGAGAGAGAGAGAGAGAGGGGTTCTTACACAATATAAACTTTGGTAGCCATTAATCAATCAATGGAGTCTTTTAGTCTCTGTCTCTGTGTATGTGTTTCTGTCTGTGTGAAAATTTGTAGCGAAAATTGCGAAGATTGAATGAATAGTTGACAAGGTAGAACAACGTGTAAGGCTTTTTATATATATAGAAGCACTAAAAGTTTTGCCAATTTAATTAGTCGTAGTCAATGACTCTATGACATATAAATAAATATAAACATGGTCCGGTTAATGTGTGCCCTGAGGACACACATTAAACTTTCTATTTTTGGAAATATTTTCTCGAAAATTAAAAAAGTTGTCATTACTTCTTCAATTCTCAAGAAATTTTTTTCCAAAAATGGAAATTAATGTGTGCCCTTAAAGCACACATTAGTAAAATCCATACAAATATAGGATTGTAAATTGTTGATGACTTGATGTCATGCATGATCCACCCAAATCATCATCATTTGAGTAACGTAATTGTTGATGGCTTGATGTCATGCAGGATCATGTACCCATCATCATTTCCTAGGAGCTACAGTATTCTGGAAGTTGAAAGTTTCCAGAGTCAAAATTTGTTTGATACAGGATAGAATTTCTACTTTAACCTAATCTAAGTGTATATATATGTGAAACTCCTTCCTAAAACTTAAACCCCAGTCTTGCCCTCTACATGTATTTATACTTGTGAAATAACCACCATACCAAAGTTACGCAGTAATAGAACCAAAATTTTCAATAGCTGAAATATTCCATTTACAGAGAAAATTAATTAATGGTCATTAATATAAAGTTTGTCAGTTTCTACAACTACTCTCCTGAATTTAAAATCAAATAAAAACTATAAACTAAATGAAAAAAGTATTGACTTATAAACGGTTGGCAAATTTTTGTTGACCATTCCATCTAGACTAATCCACGTAATGAACGAAATGGATTTCTAAGTAATAAATACCGAACGATTGTTTTAAAGTTTAAATTAATAGGGAATAGTAAATTTAATCATTCAATTATTAAAAGAGATTTGCAATAAACACCTTCCTAGGATAGATGACAGATTTGCATTAAGTACCCTTCCTTGTAGGTGAGTATTGGATTTGCATGATCCCCTTACTGTAAATATGCTTTTTCCTAATTTCCTCACATAGACATCCATTTGAAAGTTGAATCTGATTTTTTTTTTAAGAAAAGTTGAATCTGATTTTGGCGTTAATTTCCAGATGTATATAATTTTATGCACCATTAATCATTATTTTAATACTCCACTTGCATGTTAGCCCAAACTCTCCTCTAAATAAGTGGGGGTCAAATGATTGAGATTTTTAATATTTTAAACTAGTTGCAAATCTATGTGATGCACGGGAAAGTTATTGATAATTTCCCTAATATGAAAAAAAATATCAATATCATGGTATAATTTATATACCAAATCAATAAACTCTATCACTTACAAAGTAATAAAATCTATCAAATGTACTGAGATATTGTGATGACCAAGAGATTGAGATCATATTTAAAAAATATATAACTGAAATAAGTACACTCCAACACAATTAATTACACAAATATAGTTAACTCCATACTCATTCATTCAAATATCTTTCATATATTATATTAATCATTCTTGATGTTCAAGATGTATCTAAATTCTAACATTGCCAGTAAACAAAGATGCTAGACCTTAATGGGATTGAAAAGGTAACATAATGCCAATTAACACAATTGCTAGAATCATCACTTTCCACTATTGAGAGAGAGAGAGAGAGGTGGCTATTGTGATGCATCTCTTAAAAAGAATCTACCATTTACATTTCTTTTGATGTAAGCAAGCCATAACAAAATAAATGTACCACGTTCAGAACATGCATAGGAGGCCACCTACCATTATTCTATCACCAAAGTGGAATTCGGCCGGTAGCTTCGAAAAGAATTTGATTTGCAAAGGAGGCCACCTACCATTATTCGGGTCTCTTTCAAAGACAGAAATTGGTCAAGAGCATTCATGAATATAATAAGTCTAGAGGATAAATCAGTGATATAACAATAGGGGAAGTGGCAGCATAAATAACATCTAAATGCATCTTATAGGGAGTAACAATTAGCATAGTTGCTCATTTTGGAATTTGGATCAAACATATCTTTGCAACTCTCCAAACCATTTTAAATCATAACCATATCATTGAAAAAATTATAACACTATAGTTCATTGCTTTGTTAAATCTCTACCTAAAAAAATATCAACCAAAACCTATAAAGTAATCCACAATTGACAAATTAACAAATCAAAACTCACTCTTTTTATGGATAGGTAATCAAAGATTTATTACAAAAAAAAAGGATATCATGTTCACAACAATGAACACTCTGAACATTAACAAAGCAAAACTCACAGTTTGCCAACGTATCTAAAAGACCCCTTCACAATGTCATCAAATATAAATCTAATGTCTATGCCTAATGGAGTGTATAAAAATTAGGGAGATGTTGTGGCAAAGGTAATCCCAGCCAATAAAGACTGTTAGTATCAGAGAGAAACAAAATGTTGTAAGCCTTCTATAAACTTGCCAAGGATATTTGGTCTTAGGAGCTTTTTGTTATAAATTTTTACTTGTAGTTTGGTATTAACAAAACCCACTTAAGATCCCTTGATGTGATTGTATGTAATCATGGCAGGCACAAAATTGGCATCATTGTATTGTTAACAATTTTGTGTTCAAACTAATCCACAGCAAGATTGAGCAAATGAAGAATTCAGAGGACAAAATCTTATGTGAGTAGACTTTAGCTAAAAGTTCCTGTTTCATATTAGTTTGTACATCCATGAGATAAATTTGTTATCATGCACAATGCAGATGAAGAGATAGAAACTGATCCAACATACTTAAGAGATATAATTCTTAACTTCATCATAGCTGGAAAAGACACAACAGCAACCACAATTGCTTGGTTTATTTACATGGTCTGCAAGCATCCTGCTGTGCAGTCGAAAATTGCAAAAGAAGTGAAGGAACCTACTACATGTCTTTTCTTCATTATTTCCTCTTTAAGACGAACATGTGCCATGTGTGTGGTTCTAGAGTAATGGTTCACCAAAATTTTCAATATCTAGAATCACAATATTCTTGCTTTTACTGCAAAGTAACACTGGATATTCATTGGTTGTTAACTAATAAGGACATGTACATTGCCACCATTAGTTTCCCGAATGTTTGAGAGCAACTTCCTAGTAGGTTCCCACTTATTTGACATGATTCCCCCATATGTAATTCTAAACCTTAAATTTCCTTGCTTACAGGATGCAAAGATATGTTTTTCTAATGATACTCTACCAGGTGGATACAGTGTGAACAAATGAGATATGGTGGCTTACCAACCTTATGCAATGGGTAGGATGAAATTCACATGAGGTGATGACACTGAGGAATTCAGACCAGAGAGATGGCTCAATGAAGAAGGAATATTCCAGCCCCAGAGCCCTTTCAAGTTCACAGCCTTCCAAGTTAGTGTTGGGACATATTGCATTTCTACTTTTTCATGCTTTAGGCTTTAATTTTTGTGGCTAACATTGAATTGTCTTTGAAGTAACGTAAACATGTAGCTGTACAAATTTATTGCAAAATTACATATATACAATTTTCCTTTGATGCAAAGTCACCTCTAGTGTAGAAAGTTAAAGTCTGTTGTCTTCTTGTTGGAGAAACCAAATTAAATTTCTACTGGTTTACAGGCGGGGCCACAAATTTGTGTAGGAAAGGAGCTTGCCTATAGGCAAATGAAGATCTTCTCGGCTGTCCTGTTAGGCTATTTCGAGTTCAAAATAGCTAACGAAAATAGAACTGTCAATTATAGGACAATGATTAATCTTCACATAGATGGAGGTCTCGAAATTGGAGCCTTCCACAGGTATGGAAAGTAGCATGGTATCTTATGAGTGTGGAAATAAATACCATCTGACATATATATAGATTCTTTTTATTTAAAATATTCATTGTTTAATGGCAATTCTCTATTGCCAAAGTCCCTAAAAGGGAAAAGGTGTATTGTAATGTACAAAGAATGATGTAAGACTTTTTATGTGATTATATATCCTATGATTAATGAGTCTAAGCTTGCCATTATAAATAAAGAACTGTACAAATTATCAAGGCGCACTATTTCTAGAACAATTAGGCAAACAACCATTTCACTATATTCTACCCCCAATTAACCGGTTGAGTGAAAATAATAAACATATAGGTAACATCTCTTTTTGAATTAAATGCCTTAGAAACAAAGATCTACCAAGCAGCTATCTAAATTTGAATGCTTGAAAACAGCTGAAACTAAAACTCTTTTCAATTCTCAATGCATCTGTTTGGCTGCATTGAACTAAAACAGAATAATGCTAAATCATTGGCTTCAAATAATTGTTCAACATCTATAGTTTTGCATGTAACTACAAATAATAAAAAAAATCTTTTTATTTAAATCTTGCTTGATTAAAATCTTATATTTCTCAATAAGGGGTTACCCACTGAAACAATGTGGATTTGAAAGAGTTAGACTAAGGTAAGACATTAGTCATTGTAGGCTGGGATTACCTTTGCCACAACGTCAACAAAAGCACACAAAAACCAGAATTTTTGTAGGCTGGGATTCCAAGACTGAGACTTAAAATCCAGAATTCCAACAACAAAAACACACAAAAACCTCTCTATCTAACAGATTAGAAAATAGAAAATCAAAATTTTTGTATATAAACAGAATTTTTGTTTTTTTTCAAAGGCTTCGGTTTTATATATATATAAATAAGAGGTAGAAGAGAGATAAGGTTCGGACTCATGATAATCTACTTAAAGTACCATGATAAACTAGGCAATAACCCACACATTGACAATATTTGTTTCAAATTTTTGGAACTTTTTAAGAGATTAAGTGAGTGTTTGGATTCACATTTGCGCATCTGCGTTTTCACTTTTCAGCGTTTTCCTCTTCTTCTTCTTCTTCTTTTCATGCGTTTCAGGGAGACAAATTTCACTGTTCACGCATTGTTCACACACTATTCATGCACTGTTCACGCACTATTCACGAGACCCACAGCCACTTTATTCAGGAAAAAAAATATTAAAAATGGGTCCCACGGTACTATTCACACATTTAAAAATTATTTTGCTACAGTGTTTTCAGTTTTCAGTTTTCAGCAAAATAAGTTGTATCCAAACGGACCCTAAATCTACTTTATTTTCTAATTAATTGTTTAGAACTTTTTAAGAATTTTTTAAGTCTATTTTTTTCATTATGGATTGTAACAAAATGTATATATATAAACATTTTTTGACCATGCACTGTTCACGTACTATTCACGGGACCCACAGCCCCTTATTCAGGAAAAAGAATATTAAAAATGGGTCTCACGGTACTATTCACACATTTAAAAATTATTTTGCTACAGTGTTTTCAGTTTTCAGTTTTCAGCAAAATAAGTTGTATCCAAACGGACCCTAAATCTACTTTATTTTCTAATTAATTGTTTAGAACTTTTTAAGAATTTTTTAAGTCTATTTTTTTCATTATGGATTGGAACAAAATGTATATATATAAACATTTTTTGACCATATAAAATTGTTAAATCTAAGCAATATAAAATTTTATTTTTAGAAAAAATAAAAATGAACACGAAGGTGCTGCAAATCAGTCCAATCGAAATATGAGCTTTTAGAAGTCAAAATAAATTAAAAATAAAAATAATATTTACAGGGATATCCATTTTAAATCCCTACCATGAGACTAATAAGTAATAACTTCATCTTGTTATGCTTCTTTCAAATTTTCTATCATAATTTTCTTAGATAGAGTGGAACAATACGTATCCTTTTGTATTTTTATTTTGGCCAAAAGACTAATAAATATGAGGTGCCAAGAGGGATAGAAAGAAATAGAAATATCAATAAAGTTAGGTCAGAACAAAAATTCAAGACACCCTCAAATTTTCCTAGACATGGCAAAATGGGTCAGAATTTTCTGACTTGACCCAACCTGACCCGACCCGACCCGATTTTTTTGACCCGAAGCAAAAACAGGTTGACTTGTGACCCGACCTGTGTTTTTGCGGGCCAACCCAACCCAACCCGCGACCCGACCCGAACCCGCACCATTTTTTAAAACTTTTTTTTTTGGGTAAAAAATATAATAAAATTAAGATAATATTGGTTTAATTGTTTGTTGTGAGTTTTAAGGAAACAATTGAGATATTTACATAACTGCATGCAAATTAATTGAAAGATGAATGTCTGAGCATTCTATAATGAGTAAAGATTTTTAGACATCAAATAACAAAGTATATGCCAAGATAATCTAATTACGGTAGAGTTAAAAACATAGATTTAAAATTGTAGACATATGTGAGAAACATTCACAAGTGTGAAAATAGTGAAGCCAAAGTATCAAATTAGCATAAATTATGAATGCTTAGACCTATTTTTTAACCATTTATGTCCAAAATAAACAGCTTTTCAAAATAAATTATGATATTTCCTAGAGTGTGTATTGCTTAACAATGATATGATATTCATATAAGAGACCATGTATAAATAAGTAAACAATCAAACTTTAATGTATATCTCAAATTGAAATAGAGTATCAACCACAATTGATAATAGATTATAAAATTAATTTTCAAGATTGTAAATTTCTTATATGTTTTTATTCTTTGTCAAATGAGTTATCGAATAAGTCATTTGTAATTTTGTTTTATATTTTGGGATGTTGATATTGTGTAGAAATAAAACTTGTATATTTGTTTTACTTATCTTTGTGTTATTTTTTTTTTTAGATAGCAATGTTAGGATTTGTATAATTTTAAAATTATTGAATAAGTATTAATAAGTTTAATTGAGTTCATTCTTGATATAAGTGGTAAATTCAAAGTAATGCATTTTACATCAAGTAATTTGTTGCATGACTTTCCAAATGGCAAATACATGTTATTTTCTTTACATAAATTAAATAAATAAAAAATTTCATGTGAAAAATACGGGTCGACCTGACCAAACCCGTTTTTAACTCGCTTAAAATGACCCGTTTTGACCCGCAACCTAATTGACCCAACCCGACCAGCCCGTTTTGCCTTACCTAAATTTTCCTATCACTTTGTGACCCTATAAGGACTTGAGTGAGATATAAGAAATTAAAATACAAAGGCGGCCAAATTTGTTTCTTCCCTGATATAGGACTAAACAAACACTATATATGATATGCCTTATAATGGTTTGATGGTCATAGTTATATAGTTGCAATTTTTCATCTACAATAGCTCACATGTCAATATGAAACTTGGGTAAAATGCCCTAACACCGCATGAATTTTTTATTTTAACTAATTTAATACATAAACTTTAGTACTATAACAAATAGACCTTCCTTAACTTTAATTTTTGCCAATTCAATACATAAACTTTGATATTGTACCAACAACCCCCCTAAACTTTTATGTTGTTGCAATAAGATCCCTTCATTTTATTTTTTTCCCCATATTGATTTGGTACAAAAGTAGGATAAATTGGGGGGGAAATTAAAGGGGTCATACGAATATTATCAAAGTGCATGGACTAAATTGGTGAAAGATAAAGTCAAGGGAATCTATTTATTGTAGTACAAAAGTTCATGTATTAAATCTATTAAAATAAAAGTACAAAGGGTGTAAATAAAAGTAACCCCAAGTTCAAGGGGTGTCAAGGCATTTTTTTCCTATGAAACTTTCTAACAAACTATGCGAGTGATTCAACTTGATACTAGAAAATAAATTGGACAAAAGGGATGACTTTTTATTAAGAAAGAGACTATTGTTCTCTAAATTTAGATGGATGTCATTGCCATTTGTTCATAAAGAAAGAAAGAACCTCATGTTGGAAGTCTATTCCTTCCAAAATATTCTTTGGGTTCTTCAATAGTTCTAGTTTTTTTTTTTGGTTGTTCATAGAGCTTATTATGTAGTTCATAGAATTATAGTCACTAGTTGATGTCCCGCACAATGCGCAGAAACTTTATACTTTAATTTTGAAATAATTTCTAACATTATAGCCCTATAACACTCATCTTATGTTCAATATTAATATACATATCATTAAGAGGAAAAAAATAAAAGAACCAAAATTATTATGACTATACATAATTAAGAATATGAATATATATAGCCTAAATGAATTGCACAATTATTTAATTATTTTGGCTAATTAAAGAGTACAATTATCTTTTAAATTCCTTGAAAGAGAGTGGACAACTGGGCATAT
Source organism: Quercus tomentella (assembly GCA_028535165.1). Taxonomy (NCBI): domain Eukaryota; kingdom Viridiplantae; phylum Streptophyta; class Magnoliopsida; order Fagales; family Fagaceae; genus Quercus; species Quercus tomentella. The sequence continues at coordinate 35,889,290 of JAPQVY010000068.1, read as the reverse complement.
AATTTGTTGGTTTCAAGAGTCTTCTAAATTAGAAATTAAAACAAAAAAAAAAAAAAAATTGAGGGAATTATCGCTTTTATCATATAAATTTTTTATTTATTTATTTTTAATAGATTCCACCATATAAAAGAAGATGCTGTAGAAATAATCCATTTTTGTGCAAAAATAGTATCAACGATAGGAAGAGGAAAGAGCAAATTAATGTGACACTTAATAATAAGAGTCTTATCAGGAAGATTGTAGAAATAGTCTTTCAAAGTGTGTGTCCTATTTTATAATGTCAACCCATATTTTGGAGAATATGGGAAAAAGTTAATGTGGAAGAGTCAGGCTTGGGTCATAATATGTAACATAATAAGTAAGCTTGGGCTTTTCATAAGGTTTGGTTTGATTTTAATTTAATTTTGAACTATATCCCATCTTTTAGATAACAGTTAAAAAAAAAGTTAATGTGATCTTTTGGATAACAATAACAAAAACTTAATGAAAATAAAGTTAAAAATACTAAATGAAATATTAGAGTGCCACATGGCAGGAGCTCATGCATTTCCGCGTGATGTCTCTACTTTTATCTATACTATATATAAGAGGATTTACCTCTTTCAATTGGACTTTTATGTGGTTCAAAAATACCATCATTAATAAATGGTAACTTCATTTAGAAATAGGTCATAAATGTCAAATAACAAATTTCATTTTAAATGATTCAAAAAGAGAATTCCTAAAATTTAGGATTTTTTTCCCTTCACGTTCAAAAAGCCTAAAACTTAGGAACAATAAATGGAGAAGATAGAGGAAAAAGTCTAAAACGTAGGAACAGTGAATTACTCTTTTAACCAATTTGCTCTTTTTCATAGTCCAAGCATTACTCCTCATAAGCGCATGCCATGTTGTGGAGTAATGCTTGGACCACTACTTTTAGTATTTTGGACATAACTTAGTATTTTAGTATTTTGATCCACGCAGTACAGATTTTAGTATTTTGGTCATAACTTTCCAAATTTGAAGTTTAATGGGCCAAGAAAAGTTAGTTAAGTGGAGATTGAAAAATTAGGGAATTTTTTTCCCAAAAGGGAATTCTACTTGTAATAGGATTTATTGGCCTATTTAAAGGCACTTTAGGTCAAAATTCAAAGGATTGCACCCTTAGAACTAAAATTAGGTTCTCTTAGAGTTTTCTTTCATGTAATAGCTTGCTAGAAGCCTTGCAAAGGTAAAGGATGAACCCAACCTTCTATGGATATGTTCTTAAAAATACTTGTATGATTTTAATGTTTAAATTCTTGTGTTTTTGATTGATTTACTTGTATAGAAAAGTGTTTAGTAGTTATGTATAATTATTGTGATTTAATTTAGACTTTGGGTACGTTAATGCTTAGGATTCTTTTGAGGAGTAATGCTTGGACCACAACTTTTGTCACGACTCCACCACTCACAACTTGCCACATGAGCAAGTTGTGACAAAAGTTGTGGACCTAACATTTTCATATTTTAAGTTATGGCAATCCTATGTAATTCCCTCAATTTACAGGGATAAATATCTGCAGTTCAACCATGAACCAGCTAGTAGTCCACTTCAATTATGAACAAAAACTAGAAAATCAAACAAAACTAGCAAAAACCGAAAACTACCGGTTCAATTGAACATACCAGGAACCGAAATAATTAAATTGGTTATGTGATGTATAGAAAGTGTCTATTGAATAGGTCATAACTCGATGTTGCTATTGACATTGTCGTCCAGATCTGACCCTAGAAGTCTCTGCATCGGTTGCAATGTGAGGTGTTTGTCATCCTAGTGTGATGGAGTGCTTTTTCCTTGCGGTGGCTTCGCTGTGATGTCAGCTCACAAAGGCCTAATGGGGAAAGGGGGCTTAACTGTTGATGAAGCTTGAGAAGTTGGGTTTGGCTTTGCTATGTTTAAAGATTTTGCTTCTTGATTTTCGACTTTTAGACTTCTCTTCCTTTTTTTTAAGTAAAATACTATTTTGGTCTTTAGACTTTACGAAAAATTTATTTTTATCTCTAAATTCTAAAAAGTTCATTTTTCGTCGTTAAACTATTGAAAATATCGTTTTAGTCCTTAAATAATTTAAAATATTTTACTTTCTGCCCTTAAACTTTACCAAAAGTTTACTTTTAGTCCCTAAACTATTGAAAAATGTTTTTTTTTTTTTATCCCTATTTTAGTCTCTATACTTTTTTTTTTTTTTTTTACAAAGTTTAAAGATGAAAAAAATAATTTTTTAAAGTTTAGAGACGAAAAACAAACTTTTTGTAAAATTTAGAGACCAAAATAATATTTTTTTTCCTTTCTTAATAGATTCCATTCCCATGATAAAGCTTGCTAGCTACCTCAGATTTCAAATTTGTCCCTCATTTTTGAGGGGCAGCACTTCGTAGCAGCCGTATGCAATTTTTTTTTTTTTTTTGGTGTGCATTTATCTTGTTTAATAAATAACATATGTGCATCTATGGGTTCCAATTAGCTTAACCGATTAAATCTCTGATGGTTGAATAACAGATTAGGGTTCAATCTCCGCCTACACTAAAAACTGATTGGTGTCTTGATCTAATGATAAAGAATTATCATCAGAAGCGGACATCATAGGTTGAAACTCTCTAAAAAAGAACATATAAGCCTTTATATAACATATAACAAAAACAAAAGAGAGATTGTATTTAAGTAAATTGCATCTAAATTCGAATCCTTTATTATTTATTTTCTTTTCTTTTTTTGAGAAAAAAGTAAGTGAATTTCATTAAGCTAAATCCGATTGGAATACAACATTCAAAGCACTAGGTAGAGATTCTACCCATACATCTGTGTCTACTAATAAAACTGCTCTTCTAGCTAAGGCATGAGCTAATTTATTTCCTTCCCTTCGAACATGTTTAAACTTACATAACCGAAGAGTAACGCCTAGACTCCTACATTCATCAATCACATGACTATACAAAGTACTGCATCTCCTCAAAACATACAAGGCATTGATCACCCGTGAGCAATCTCCCTTTATTTCGACATTGAACAAACTGAGCTCCTTAGCAAATAAAACCGCACAACACACTGCCAATGCCTCTGCCAACTCCATTGACTGAACTAGAGGAATCTTCTGGCTAAGAACATCGATTACTCGACCCATATGATCACGAAACATCACTCCAATACCAGCACAACTCGAAGCATCAAAGAAAGCCGCATCAAAATTACCTTTGTAGTGCTGCTCAGATGGGAGTCCAACGCACCTGATCACGCCGAGGAGTAGACCGAGTTGGTTGTTTATTCGCATCCAAGTACTCCAAAACTAGCTCCTTCGCTCAACTCCCCAACTCATGAAGACTCCAAGTTGGTTGCTTCTCGCTAAGCTGGTTTCGACACTGCCACAAGCTCCAAGCCACGATGGAAAATAATGCAACCCGATAGTTAAAATACCTTTGCAACACCTCCTCCATCAGGTCATCAAACTTCCTATATTTTTTTAGAAATAAAGGAGCAAAGCCTAGATCCGACTTCCAAACAAACTGGGCCTGATCACACAACCAGAGGCTATGCAACACCGTTTCCTAATGATCATCACACTGTTCATAACTCCCGTCAATAGGAATGTGTCGAGCTCGAAGATTTTGCTTTGTCGGAAGAGAATCCTTTGTTGCACGCCAAAAGAAATGTCTTATCTTATTAGGAGCATGGTTTTAAAAACCGGACCAGACCAGCCGGTCTGACCGATTTAATCGGGAACCGACCTTCAATCCGGTCCGGTTATGGTAAAAAATCGAAAATAGCATAAAAATCGACAAATAGTAAAACCGACCGGTTCAACTGGAGAACCGAAAACCGGCGCGGTTGAACCGGTTACTGACCGGTTGGTCATTTTTTGTCCTTTCCCAGCCTAAAACAGTAAAACTACGTTGTTTTGGCCTTAAAAAACTAACCCTAAAGACTAACTCCTAACTTAACACTCTCACACTCTCATCATTTCACTATCTCAGTTCTCACGCCTCTCTGCCTCGCCCTTTCCGCCTCACTCTCACTCAACTCAAGCTCACTCTCTCTGCCTCTCTGAATATCACGCACACCACACCCACCGACCCACGCCTCTCAAACATTTTTTTTCCTTCTCATCCTCACGGGTCTGATCTGAAGTCTGAACTCTGAAGTGTTGGGTTTCGTTTTTTGATTCTTTTTTCCTTCTCGTTCTCGATCTCACCCTCACCCTCTAAAGTGCTCTGCTCTCTGCTTCTCGGCTTCATCAGGTAACATTCTTTTCTTTTTGATTTTGATTACTTGATTTTGATTTTGATAATTTTCTTTTCTCGGTTTTCTTTTTTTCTTTTTTTTCTTTTTTTCATTTCTCTCGGCTTCATCTTAGATTCTCCATTCATGTTCTCGGCTTCATCTCAGGTTCTCCGTTCCGTGACTTCATTGGCAAGTGGTAACTTCTATCTTTCAATTATTAGTTTACAGAGTATGTTGTGGATTTTGTGTATGTTGTGGATTTGATTTACAAAGCATTATTGTTTGTGAAATATAGTTTATAGAGTATGTTGTGGATTTTGTGTATGTTGTGGATTTGATTTATAGAGCATTATTGTTTGTGAAATATTGTTTACAGAGTATTATACTATTGTTTGTGTATGTTGTGTTGATGAATTTATTTGTTGATAAAATGGTTGTTGCCAGTCTGAAATTGTTGAGTGAAATGGAGTCCGCCTTTGTACCATCTAATAAACATGCTTCTACAACTGGGTCTAATGCTAATTCTTCATCTGTGAGAGCGAAATGTGATCCCGCATGGGATCATGTAACTGAAGAGTTGAAAGATGGAAAAAGTAGTTATAGATGTATACATTATGGGAAAACTTATAAAGGAGGGGTATTAATCGGATGAAAAGACATCTAGTTGGAATTAAAGGTGATGTGGCTGCATGTATGGGTGTACCTTATGATGTTAGGTTTCAAATGGTTGAGAATTTGAAGGAAATTTCAAAATCTAAAGAACAAACAAAAAAGGATCAAGAAGCATCTAATTATTCGCCATTAAAGGACTCACCAGAATTTGAAGATGTCTAAGAAATTACTCCTAGAGGTAGGGGGTTAGGTAGGGGAAATAGAAGTGGTCCTAGTAGTTTTCCACCAAGATCCAATCTTGGCAAGAGAAAGGTTGGTGACGTTGGTAATTACTTCACTCCTAGAACAACACCGGGAGCTCAACCTTATATTAAAAGTGTGCTTGCTGGCAAAGAAAAGAAGTGGAGGGTTGATATGGCTGTAGCAAGATGGATGTATGATGCTTGCATTCCAATTAATGCTGTGAATTCTAGTTATTATCAACCTATGTTCAATGCTATAGCTTATTATGGTCCTGGATATAGATGCCCAAATTATCATGCCCTTCGAGTGCCTTTGTTGAGAGAAGCAAAAAGAGAAGTCCAATTGATTGTTGATTCTCATCGTTCATACTGGGCTGACACTAGTTGTACAATAATGGTTGATGGGTGGACTGAAACTAGGCATAGAACATTGATTAATTTTCTTGTCTATTGTCCTAAAGGAATTATTTTTATACGTTCTGTTGATGCTTCTGACTTGGTTAAGGATGCTATTAGTTTGAGTAACTTGTTTGATGAAATTGTTAATTGGGTTGGTCCTGCAAATATAATACATTTGGTCACTGACAATGCTGCAAATTATGTAGCTGCTGGAAGAATTTTGTGTGGAAAATATAGGAACATTAGTTGGTCACCTTGTGTAGCACATTGCCTAAACCTAATTTTTAAGGAGATTGGGAAGATGGATCATGTAGTTAAACTTGCAAAGCATGCATCCAAGACCACAGTGTTCATCTATAACCATGTGGCTTTGCAAGCTTGGTTGAGGACTAGAAAAAATTGGACGGAAATTGTGTGTCCAGGGCCAACTAGGTTTGCTACTACTTTCATTGCCTTAAGGAGTCTTAAGGAACATAAGCATGACTTACAAGCATTGGTGACTAGCAAATTTTATGTTGAATCAAGATATGCAAAAGATAAAAAAGCAAAGACAGTGGTGAAAATCATTCTTGACAATCAATTTTGGAATGATTGTCATGTAATTGTGCATATTATGTCACCATTGATTCGTTTATTACGCATTGTTGATTTTGATGAAAAACCAGCTATGGATTATGTATATGATGGCATGTATAGAGTAATTGATGGAATCAAAAAAATATTCAAGGACAAGAAGAGACTATGGGAGCCTGATGTTAATATTATCAAGGATCGTTGGGATAATCAATTCTATAGAGATATTCATGCTACTGCTTATTGGTTGAATCCTGCATTCCAATATGACTCATCCACTCTTAATAAGAGACTAGAGACACAATCTGCTATGATAGATGTTATTGAATCAAAAGTTTTAGCTGGTCAGTTGAAGTTGGTGGAGGCATTAAGGCTATTTCGAGAGCGTGAACAAACTTTTGGAACCCAACTTGCTCAAGAATCAGCCAAGACATCTCAGCCGGGTATGATATTGTTTACTTTAGCTAATAATAAAATGAAAATATGTTTTAAAGATCATAGCTCTTTTTTATATTTTTGGGATAAGTATAGCTGTGTTTATTGATTCATTGTATCTTTGTTTTGTGTTGTATATGGAACTTAGATGAGTGGTGGAAGTTGTTTGGATCTTGTGCTCCAACCTTACAAAAGTTTGCAATTCGGATCCTTAGCCAAACAGCTGCCTCTTTGGGATGTGAGTGGAATTAGAGTGTTTTTGAACAAATAAATACCAAAAGAAGAAATAGATTGGAGCATCAATGACTTAATGATCTTGTATTTGTTCATTATAACTACCGGTTGAAAGAAAGGTATATATTATATAATCTCTTTGTTTAAATGTTTTTGTGGGGAAATATGAGTGATTCACTAGTTTGGTCAAGTGGGTTCTTTGTGATTGTGAAATATAAGTGATTTGGTTACTAATTAAATTATTCATTATGTTCATCTTATGATATAGAGTCAAAAGGAAGAAGTTCAATTTTGATCCTATTGATTATGCAAGTATCGATAAAACTGAATTTTGGGTAGTGGAAGATGAGGAACCTCCATTTCTAGATCATGAGGAGATAGAGAATGCATTATATGAAGAGGGAGCCTATCCAATTAAAGAAAGGTCTTCTAGCCATGTACAAAGAGGTTAGCTTATAACAATTCTTTGCCTAGTTGCATATTTTAATTAGACTATTTATGATTTATGAGAAATGATTATTAGAATCGTTATTTCATTTATTGTTCTTTGGTTTTGGAATTTGTATAGATATGGACAATGAAGTGATTGAGGATGATGATGACATTAATTTGGAATCATTTGGTGATGAAGATGATGCTCCTCCCGGATTTAGAGATAAAAATCATCCTATTCATGTTGAAGATGAAGAAGATGAGGATGAGGATGATGATAATGATGCTAGTGGTGGAGCATTTGGTTCACATGATGATATTGATTTCAATTTTCTTCATAACAAATGAGGCTTAGGTCTTAAAATTTAGTAGTTTTTTGTTTGAAACTTTAAAACTTAATTTTTATTTGGATGTAATGAACTTATTTGTTATTTGCCATTTGGATGTAAATGTAATGACTTATGAACTTATTGTTGTGGAATTTGTGTGTATCTTTTTATTAAAAGACAAAGCTATAGATAAAAGTACATGAGTTGTTGATATGAAACAACAAAGATGCTTGGTATTGTTGGCACTTCATCATCCCCATTCCCTATTGACTTGCACTTTGACCTCACCTATGCCAGGCACTACCGTGGGTCATGATTCGAAGGCCATGCCTATGATGTGCATCTGTGATTCTGTATCCTTAACAAAATGCATTAATTGCTTATTAGATCATGTTATGTCTTCTGGGCCTTTTTAAAAGGATACAATGTATGTCTTCCTCTTCCTGGCCTTTTGAAACTTGGGGTTTGGTTGGGGTTTGTTTTCAGTTTGGGCGTAACTGAGCCTCTGTAAACTTTGAATATGAGCCTAATCATGTTTTTAGTATATTAAAAAATTATTAATTATTTATATAATTTAAATAAATAATAATTAAATTATTTATGACGTCACCGGTTCGACCATCGATCGGACCCCGGTCCGACCATAAAATCGGTAATTAGCTCATTTTCTTGTTCTTTCATCGTACCGGTTTTTAAAACCATGATTAGGAGCCCGTACTTGCCTCGGTCGATGCTAGAAACCGATATGCGCTTCTCATAAAATAGTCTCCATCCACTGTTAAAGGCCAGACCAATAAATCCTCATCACAACCCTCATTGACTTGAATATGACTCACCATAGTAGCTTCCCAAGGATAGAAAATTTCTTCTAGTTTGCTAGGATCCCATATTCTTGTGTTTGGGTAAAACAGCTCACTAACTCAAGTTATTGCAATCTCTGCTCTTGGAGATACAATTTTGTTATGACTGGGATCAGGGAGCCATCTATGCTTCCACACATCGATCCTTTGACCACTTCCCACTCGCCAAATAGCACCTTTCTATATAACCTCACACGCCTGCATTATACTTCTCCATGCATAAAAGCATTTCAGATGAATAGGAGCTTCAAGAATACTCCCATAAGGAAAATACTTTGCACTAAAAACCTTGTAGAGCAGTGTATCTTTTTGGTGAATTAATCTCCACACCTGTTTCGCAAGTAAAGCATTGTTGAATTTTTGGATATCTTGAAAGCCCATCCCCGCAATCAATTTTGGCTAGCACAAAGAACTCCATTTTACCCAATGAATCTTTTTTTAGTCACCTTGTCCCCACCAAAACTAACGGATCATTGTTTCTATTTCCTTGCACAAACTAACTGGCAGTTTAAACACACTCATCGAATAAGCAAGAATGGATTAGATAACTGCCTTGATCATGACCTCCTTCCTGGCTTCTGACAAAAGTTTTTCCTTCCATTCTTGCATTGTTGCCCAAATCCACTCCTTCACATTAGTAAAACAAGCTTTCTTCTCTCTACCAATAAACGAAGGGAGTCCCAAGTATTTCTCATAGTGTTGTATAGCTGGTACATTAAGGGCAACTTTGATAGCTTCCTGTGTTTGTTCATCAGTATTCTTGCTAAAGAATAGGGTGATTTCCCCCTTGTTTATCATTTGCCCTGATGCCACCTCATAATAGGTTAACAACGTCTAAATTTTCTGGCACTCCTCCAAGGTAGATCTGCAAATAATAAGACAATCGTCTACAAAAAATAGGTGAGTAAGTTTAGGCCCATTCCTACATAGAGAAACCCCCTCAATGTCACCCTCAATTGCTGCTTTTCTGAAAATAGTATTCAACCCCTCTACACAAAACAGAAATAAATATAGGGAGAGGGGATCACCCTGCCTCAATCCCCTAGAAAGGGAGATCAAACCCTTCGACTCTCCATTAACAAGGATGGAGTAAGAAATTGTACCAATACACTCCATAATCAAAGCCACCCAAGAAGCTTAAAAACCCATCTTTAGGAGTATTTTTTCAAGAAAACTCCACTCCACCCGATCATAGGCCTTACTCGTATCCAACTTTAGAGCCATAAAACCCTTCTTCCTTGTACAATTAGTCTTCATGTGATGCAAAAATTCAAAAGCTATTAAGATATTCTCTGTGATCAATCTATCAGTTGGTAAAAGCACTCTGAGTTTCTGAAATAATGGAATTAAGCATAGGCTTAAGGAAATTTGCAATCACCTTACTCACAATGTTATAAATCACATTACACAAACTAATAGGCCAAAAATCAGTGACTTTTTTTGGATTATGATCTTTAGGGATCAAAGTGATGAAAGTATGATTTATAGATTTCAAGATAGCACCTAAGTTTAAACATGATAAGACCACCTAATGAACATCCATTCCAACATAAGTCCAGTAGGTCTGATAAAACAAAGGTGGCATACCATCCAGCCCAGGGGCCTTAAAAGGCGCCATATCCTTGATAGCAGCATCCACTTCCTCTGATGTGTAGAGGTGGGCTGAATCCTTTATTATTTTAGAATAAAAACTCTATAAGAAAGAGCTAACAATTACATTAAGTTTGCCTGGAGTTCAATCAATTCATTTTATTCTTAATTAAATTGAAATAAATGAAAAATAAAAAAATCTTTCATTAAAGGATTATTGTTTTAAAAAAAGAGTCCGGTTAATGTGTGTCCTTAAGGCACATTTTAAACTTTCTATTTTTTAAAACATTTTCTCGAGAATTGAAAAATTGTCATTACTTTTTCAATTCTCAAAAAAAAAAATTCCAAAAATGGAAATTAATGTGTGCCTTAGGGCACACATTAGTAAAACCCTTAAACAAAATTATTATGATTGTTTATAACCTTTGTTTCTATATTTTAATATTATAAAGCATGAAACTCACTTACAATTATTTATAAGTTTTAATTTGGATGGGAATTCGATACTAATTTAAAGTGATAATTGGCTTCCAGTAAAAAATAAGCCCAAAAATATCTATCCAGTTTTGGATGGATGACCTGAAGCCAAGGTGAGTCTCCTTATTATTGATCAAGAACACCGGATATGGAGGGAGAATATCTTGGAAAACTATTTCTATGGTTTTGATGCAGCTGTGATTAAAAAAACTCCCTTACTCCGATCCTTTCAAAGTGACACTTTAATCCGGATCGAGCATACACTATCAAATCCGGATACAGATTCCTACAATCTAAGCACCAAAGTCAATAACCTGGACCTTGTAAATCTGATACTTTGAAGCCACTGTGGAAAACAATTTGGAGTTTGAATTTTCTTGGCAAAGTTAAAAACTTTTGATGTGCTTGTAAAAATTCTGGTATTTGTGAAATATGTCGAGGCCACCAAGAAGATATGATACATGCCCTCTACCGCTGCCCAAAACTTGAAGATTTTTGGAACCAAATCCCACTTTGGAACCATAGTACTCTGAGGCAAAGCACAAGCTTCATCGATCTACTTGGATGCATCTTTGCAGAAAATAGGGATCTTAAACTGTTTTCCATGATAATCTGGGCACTTTGAAATCGGAGAAATAATCTTCGGTTGGGTAAGCAGACATTTAAGATAGGTATCTTAGACTGTTGTTACTCATTCACTTGCAAGATGAGCAATTTCCCCGCGCCGGAAGGTGTACCACTGTTGAATTTGTACTACAGGCCAACTTGAACAGCCTTTATCATAAATTTATTTTACTTATTTTTGTAATTTTAAATTATTTATTACCAAATCGGTTAGACAGTCAGTTCAACCCCAGTTAAACCAGAGAAACAGGAACCACATTTTTTTTTTCGGATCTTTAATTGGCCTGGTTAAGAAAAGAAAAGAAAAAAAAAAAAAATATATATATATATATATAGAGAGAGAGAGAGAGAGAGAGAGGATGTTAAAATATGACGGGAAAGGCCCAATATATGTTCTTAAACTTAATTATGGGGTCCATGCATCCCATCTTCCATGGGTTTGTCAGGGATAAGATGGCCAGTTTTAATTAGACAACCTAAATCACATTACAAAAAGTAACGTCAGTGATACAAATTTTTTTACAAAAAATTTTACAAATTATTAACGTGGCGTGTGATTATTAGAAAATAATAAAATGATATTAATAGTGGTTCTAGATGAAAACCAATAAGAAGTTGACGACATCAACAGTTTGTAAAAATGTTGTAAAATGTTGTTTGTATTTTTTGAAAATGCATGTGAGTGAAAAAAGTGTATAAAAATGCGTGTAATGTGGTTTAAAAACTGAAAATATGTGTTTAAACTCCTATACCAAATGGCCCCTGAGTATTTTAACACATTCACACATGGGAAGAGAGGAGAATGTCTTAAAGAAACTATTTTAAAATAGTTTGTAGTTATAGCATTATCTCATTGCTAAAGGTGCACTTTAACAAATTGCAAGTGATGTGGTCCCATTATGACGCCCCCTAATTTATATATTTTTTTTCTTTAGCATTAATTTTTTTTTTTTTATAGGTTAACACATTCATACAGGGATAGAGGGAAGGGGATTTTTTAAAGTATTTTTATTTGGAAGCACCTGACAAACTATATAATTAGGCAAACCATGAATTATATTGCATAATTAGTTCTAAATTGTAAGTTATTGCCTTAATAATAAACAAAACTTAACAAAACCATTGGTTAGTCAAACATGGAAATCAGATTATTACATAGCCTCATTTGTATAGCAGTATAAGGTGATCCATGCCTAGGTTTTGGCCCTTTTAAGAAGTGAAACTTCGATGAAATTTATTTTGTTGGGTTCAAATAGCACCACCACAACGTTAGATTTTCTTTCTGTTTTTTTTTTTTTTTTTTTTTTTTTAAATCCAAAGTTCCACCACTTTAATACCCGACATAGGTTATAAGTTTGCATTATTGAACCCACCAAATTGTCTAAATTGAAGATTTGGTTTTTATGGAGTTCATATATAAATTATTTGATAGTAAGAGCAAAGAAAATACAATATCTTTGATGATGCACAAAAATCGTCAGTGAGTTGACCGTCCACACACATGCCAATGGATGTACCTGAAGAACAAAAGAGAAGAACCAATCAAAGGGCATCGGTGGGGTACCGGCCAAAGATCCTTCAAAGGTTAAGTTAGTGATAGAAGAATCTCCAAGAACTCAAGAGTGCAAGAGCTAGGGAGAATTCACGTACCTCAAGAAATGTAAGGTTTATGGTTTATATAGTGGTAGGGAACCGCCCCGAATCCCTTGATACGAGGGAATTTCCTTGTAGAGAGAAAGATCCCAAGATACTCAGGATCACCTTTCCATATATGGAAGATCTGATTGCGTGGTAGGACCTTTGGTCATGATGTGCAAGTAATCCCCATGTTAGGATGTGTGAGTGGGCCCCACGCAAGCCAACCCTAGAGGGACGGGTAGTTGGGATCAGGGGCTACCTAACCCGTCGGCCTATAGGTTGATCGTCCCCCATTGGGGTGAGTCGTCCCCCCTTAGTGTTGTTAGAAAGGTTCGACACCCCCATGTCTTGTTCAATTGAAAACTATCCTTATCAGCTGCCCCTTACTCCGTGAGTCGTCGGGATGGCCGACGGGTCGCGAGTCGTCATAAATGCGTTACATCATAAATAGGGGCAATTATGTCCTTCTGATAGGGTTAGTGACACATGTCACTTCCTGATTGGGGAGCCAAATGTTGCGACACTTCGTTTCTCATGCCAGACCATCCTATAAATAGTCCAATGCCGTTATTGTCCTCGTTACCTAAAAATTTTCCATTCTAATCCCAGAGCTCAATCATTGGTTCCCTTGCTTCATCGGTCACTCGTTTGTCTATTCCCTAGGTATGCTTCATCGGTTTCTTTTCTTCTCCCTCTTCCTTTTTTGTTTGTTAGTTGGACACTTAGGAAGTAAAGTAGAATCTTAGCTTTCATTCGTCGCTTATAGGTGAGAGATGTCTGGAGATAATGAAGCGACAAGTGAACGTACCCCGTTAGTCCATATGAGTTCGGACGATGACTTGTCTAGTCACTCTAGGCTTGTGTATTTATCAGACGACTCGTTAGTATCCGATAGGGAGTCTGCGTCTGATCCCCCCTTAGAGGAAGCTAGTCCTTTGGGGCGACGACCGGGGGACGTTATCCTTCTTGATGATTGGTCCATTCATGATTTCCCAATTGATATGAGCGACGAGGTCTTTGGCAGACTAAGGGCCCGTTTCCAAATACTTGACAATGTGCCCATTAGGAAGTCTGTCATAGGGGAGAAGTGTTAATGACAAGAGGTCGTCTAACGTAGGCTTTTACGAGACCGCCTTCATAGCAGGGCTTCGTCTGCCCCTCTCTTCCCTACATCGTTGGTTAGCCTCCTTCATGGGCATGTCTGTCAACCAAATAGCCCCTAATGCTTAGAGGATCTTCATTGGGGCTGAGGTGTTATGGGGTCGGCTCAGTGGAGGCCGTCGCTCCTTAACTCTAGAAGAGTTCTCTATTGTTATAACCTCAGGGGATCTCTCGATCTAAGGGTTGTCAGGCTATCTTGAGGTTGATATCTGATATGCCAAATTCCAATCGTCAGTGGAAGGCTAAGTTCTTTTTTGTGCAAGGGATTAATTGGGTGTGTCAACCCGACAAGTGGAATAGCATAGGGTCCTATTATGACCACTCTTGGGGGCTTCTGAACAAGTTTGGTGAGTCGTTGATGCTGTCTGGGTCATCGGTTTACATTCTTTATTTAACTAACGTATCCATTTTGTTTGTTTCCACTACAGTGTGCCCGACGATCCTTCCTCAGAATGAGGCATTTTTGGAAAGGGTGTTTGGGATACCTTTTGAGGAAGGTCTTGGAAGAAGCTTGTTAACTTAGACACACTTCACGCCTTCTATGGTGAACTCGTCCCTTCTGAAGAAGCCTGACGGTTAGATCATTTCTCATGAGTTCGTAAGTATTTTTAATCGTTGCTCTTTCTTTGCTTTAGTTTGGACTTGTGCCTCTTCTAACCCACTCGTCGGTTTCAGAGATGGAGTCAATGAAGAACAAGCAGGCAGCAAAGAATAGGCAGGAGGAGATCAAGAAGGACGCTGCCTTGAGAGCTCAAGGTGGGGGATCGTCGGCCTAGCCCACTCATGTCTCCATGAAGAGGAAGCACACCTCTGATGTTCAATCGTCGGGTAAAGGTGTTAGTGGTTCATCCACTCGTCCGGAGGCATGCGAGTTTGTTGCTGATGCTCCTCATCACGGAAAGGGGAAGGGTCTTATGACCACCCAAGGCCCCGTTGTCCCTCCTCCTCTTCCTTTGCTAGTGAATGATAAGGGCTACGCGGTGGACACTGCTCGTTCCATCGTCTGGGATACTGATCTGGACAAGTGCTCAGAACACGAGACCGACCCCTTAGGTGACTCTGGTTTTCATGACATGATGAGGGTATATGTTTCCATTTCATTCGTCCCCCTGTGTAAACTTGTCCCTTTATTTTGTTCATCCCTTTCTAACTTTGACTCGTCCCTTCTTAATTAGGGCTTAGTGAGGATGCGAGCTTTGCAAATTTGTTGTTCATCTCGTGAGGCATCGATCAAGCGCCTAAAGGATCGTTTAGAGTCCAAAGTAGATAACTTGAAGAAATTCAAGGATTCTTCTTGGGCTCTTGGCTAGGAGGTTATTGATCTAAAGGCCAGCTTGAGTGGGATGGCCCACCAAACCGACGATCTAGTGAAGGATAATGCCAATTTGAAGTCTGAGGTGGCTGCACTTCATGAGCATATGGAAAAAGTGAAGGAGGAGGCCATTAAGGAGTACCAGGTATCCCACCTTATTTCGATGAAATGGGGGGTTACTATGGGGACGGGTTTGAGGATTTTGCAAACAAGCTGTCTTCATGTTCCCAGACCTGGACTTTTCCCAAATCCAGATCAAGTTTACTGCCCTAACGACTCTTGTTGCCGAGCCAACTCCTGATGATATGGAGACGGACGAAGAGGTGTTGGTGACCGATGGGCCTGGTGGTGTGGCCGACGATCCTATGGACCCTCAAGAGCAAACTGACAACCCCCCTGCCAATCCTTAAAAAAATTTACTTGTACCTTTTCTTTTCTTTTTTTGCTTATTTTTTTTAGTCTTTGGTTTGTAACTCAAAAACAATGATGGTGCCCTATTTTGGGCCTTAAGTTATGTTTGCCCTTTGTTTTAGGCTAACACTCGTACTTTCCAGTAATTTTACAAAGCTTTTATTTTTAAATTTCTTTGCATTTTGTACAAGTGTTCATGCTCATCGGTTTCCCTTATTCCTTATCAGCGTCTCATTCAATCGTCGGTTTGGAGGGTTTATTTTAGTGTTGGGCACTAAGGGGTACGACTCGTCAATTATTGCACCCCAATCCTTCTTTCTTTGAGTCGTCGATTTTACCCTTCAGGTAGGGTTTTGAGTTTTGATAAGGATCAGGTGCATGAGGGCATTTTTGATCTACATTAGTTATCATTGGAAATAAAATAATCATTCAATCCATATATGTTAATGAATTTTCCATTAAATGCCACCTAAGCTTGCCACATGAAATATTTGGTCCAAGCATATCATGACTTGTCAACTAATTGATACATCAATTTAATAACCTAAAATTCTTTAATAAACTAACACATTTCTCTAAAAAATAAAATAAACTAATTCATTCTCTTCATTATATTAGCATCGAAATTGACACGAAGAAACAATTCACAAAAATGTATTTCTTAGAACCCAACTTACCCAACAATAGCACCACAAAACCCACAAAACCTTATGTGATGTTCGGTTGGGGTGAAAAGGGAGAGATGGAAAATGGAAGAAGGAAAATGGAGAGGAAGAGGAAAAATGAGATTTTTCAATTGTTTGGTTGGAGTGAAAAGAGATAGAGGAAAGAAATGAAGGTGGATAGAGTTTTTCCCCTAAGCCAACAATTATTTTTCCTCACAAATTCAAATCGAAAAATGATTTAGATCAAAATGAGAAGGTGAATAAGTTTTTGATCTAAATTGTATGTATTTGTTTGCAAGTTTAACGAGAACATTCCATGAGGAGGAAAAATAGAAGAAAAAAAAAAGATTTCATTTGAAATGAGCAGGCATTTAACAGGCAACTTACTAACAAATATGAATGGAAGAGGTTTTTTTGAATGTTTCATAATGTTAGGAGTACATATCAAAATTTTGATACTTTAGGGGACAGATACTTACCTCAAATTTAATGGTGTAATCTACAAATTTGTCATTTCCTAATTAATTTTATTGGCAAAATTAAAAATTTTCTTTTATGAATTAAAACTCTAACAACCATTGTTTCTTGCACACATGGTGTTTGCACAAATAATAATTTTCTCGAGAAAAAATAATCCATAATTGATTCAAAAATAATGATTAATTAATTTGAACACTTTTAAGATTATAATTTCAGTTTTTTTTTTTTAATTAACAATCCATCATAAATTTTATATTAACTAATGAAGAATTTAATAAACTTGGTAATTCTTAAATTAACATGACACTAGATTAAACTTTATAAGAGTTATATAGTAATTAAAATTATGGTGTTTATGACATCATAAAGAGCACATTCTCCCAAAAAAAACACTCACACACACATATACACACATTTTTCTTCTTTTAGCTAACTCCAAATGATAATCCACAAAAGTACGGTTCAAAAAGAGGCATGATAATAACTTAATTTTGCATATTTTATATTATTATTAGAAAGTATTATCATTCTTATTTTTGTTTTAATTTATGCAATTTACATTGGTTTTGGAAAAATGTTGAATACTTAATTTTATGCTTAAATTAAATTTTAATGTATGAATATGTCTTTTCTAGGAGAATGGAATTAATTCTAGCAAGATTTATCAAGAAAGACATGAGCGGATTTGTGTCTTGAAGAAGGCTAATGTACTATATTTTTACAAGGGCTATAATGAAGTTTAAAAAGGTCAACCCAATTAAATTTGAGTCTAATTGGAGTAAGGAATTCGTATTAAAGCGAAGTCCAATTCGAATTAGGATTCCAACCTACACAAATTTTAGTATTTTGGTCCTATCTTTCAGCTCAGATATTTATTTAAGTTGGGCTAGAAAGAAAACTCAAAGGGCTACAACTTTTTAGTCTATGAAATTTCCAAATTTGAAGTTTAATGGGTGAAGAAAAGTTAGTTAAGTGGAGATTGAAAAATTGGGGAATTTTTTTCCCAAAAGGGAATTCTACTTGTAATAGGATTTATTGGCCTACTTAAAGGCACTTTAGGTCCAAATTCAAAGGATTGCACCCTTAGAACTAAAATTAGGTTTTCTTAGAGTTTTCTTTCATGTAATAGCTTGCTAGAAGCCTTGCAAAGGTAAGGATGAACGCAACCTTCCATGGGTATGTTCTTAAAAATACTTGTATGATCTTAATGTTTAAATTCTCATTTATTTATTTATTTACTTGTATAGAAAAGTGTTTAGTAGTTATGTATAATTATTGTGATTTACCGTAGACTTCGGGCACGTTAATGCTTAGGATTCCTTGCAAATTAGAACACTAGTTTGGTCTTACTAAAAACCAATAAAATTCATAAAAGTACCTTTAAGAAAATAAATTAGGGGTCTGTAAGGACACAATTCGTGGAGATTCACACAGGGATGAACCGAGCATGTCTAGCAAGGCCTTCTTTCAGTGCAACCTGAGTGGTTCCGGTATTTAGATCTTATCCGAGGAGCTAGGTGATCTTCTTATTCTCCTTCTTTGGGATCTCTTTGGTCTGGAGCCCCCCCCCCCCCCCCCCCTTTTTGTTCTCTTCCCCTTTTTATACTAGCATTTACCCTCTTTCCAATGTCCACGTGTAAGCTCCACTTTCTGGGGCTGAGACTTGTCCCATCGGCCCATACCTCTAGTGGTTGGGGGTAGTTGTAAAAGATAAAAAGCATGATGAAGAGCATGGACCTGTCAGACGCAGAGTTCTTTATTGCAGTACTGGTAGCTTTTCATTTGCCCTGCTCCTGTACCGAGCTCGTCTTTTCCTTTAGGGTATTACGGGATGCCGAGGACGGAATCCTCCTCGACTGTGTCTTAAGATAATTTGGACTTTCATATCCTTAGCAATGCTCTCCTCGGCTCGGGCCTTGGGCCCTAATGTAAAGTGGGCCAGGGCCACAAATTATTGGGCCCCACAGGGTCCTTCTAAATCATATGATTAAAATCATATTTCATATGAGTTTTAGTTGATTTATAAAATAAAAATTGTTAGAACTATCAGTATACGTGTTGTTTTGAGGATCCCTAAACCTTAATATTTTAAGATATTGTTGTTTTCTGCAAATTAATTTTTTCTTTACCAACCCAACCATAGTTCCTCTTCAATTAAATTTTATTGTATATTGTAGATTACTAATCAACTCCCTTTTCCTATAGATTTGACCATGGACTCGCCGAGTTGTTATTTCGTGACAATCCTACACTTGGGAGCAAGATTGAAGTTGCAACAATGAACACCAGGATGAAGATGGATAATCTTCAAGCACGAAAAATAGTTTAGAGCCTTAAGACACCCAAGATTAGGCCTTAAAACAAATATACACATCCACTATGAGTCTTATTTATATTGTTTTTATTTTTATAAATAGCATGATAAATGGCAACTTATTTATTTTTTATATATAATTTAAAAAATCTAAAAGGGATACGAATTCTTTAATTTAAAAATTAATTTTTTGAATTTAATACCTAAGAAAAATATCATAAAAATAAACATACACATAAACATGAAAATAATTATTTATGTTTTATTTGAACCCACACATATGTTTTTTATTTTATTGAAATTTGAATTTTTTAGGCTGTTCATATCCCTTTCTCCATCATTTTTAATATACAAATCAATTTCTAACTATTTGTGCAAGACAAGCTTAAGCTTCAAAGTTTCTAAGCTCTAAAGAAGTTCCAGTATTTAAAATAATTTGATCTTGTTTTGTGTGATATTTCTCATATTAGAATATTGTTTATGATTTCAAAGGAACAAGATGACCCCATCATCGAAGGAAGAAAATACTAAAACATTCTTGTATATCAATTTCATTCAATTTAGCAAATGAAAGAAAAATTCTTCAATTATTTAAGATGTATAACTTTTTTCAAAAATTTGTTATACTCACCACTAAAAGTACAACAAGTTTTTTGAATTTTCTATGCCACCTTTAACAAACAATGTCGGTCCTAATAAGTTTTAATATAGTGGTTTATAATATTTTAAGAGGCTCTTACGTTTGATTGTTTTGCCCAATACACAAGAGAGTGTTGCCTGAGACACAAGGGAAAGATTACACCAAACGCATTTACAGATAACCAATATGATTGATGGAAAACGGCTGATATGTAATATTTATAAATAATACTTTACAAATAATGTAATATACTAATATTTATAAATTAAAATAATAATATATGTTATATTATATAGTTTTATTTTGCCTTCACCATAGCATTATTTAAATTCAATTTCTCATTGTTACCATACATATAAGTTTAGGGGTCCTTTTAAATAATATGATTAAAATCATATTTCAGGTAAGTTTTAGTTGAGTTATAAAATAAAAGTTGTTAGAACTATCAGTATACGTGTTGTTGTGAGGATCCCTAAACCTTAGTATTTTAAGATATTGTTGTTTTACTCAATTTAATTTTTCTTTACCAACCCACTCATAGTTCCTCTTCGATTAAATCTTATTATATATTGTGGATTGCTAATTAACTCCCTCTTTCTGTGGATTCAAAAATGGATTCAATCAGTTATTACTTCAAGACAGTCCTACAATTAGGAGCAATATTGAAGTCACAACAAGAAACACTAGGATGAAGATGGATAATCTTCAAGCTCGAAAAATAGGTTTGAGCCTTAAGACACCCAAGATTAAGCTTTAAAAAAATATACACATCCACTACGAGTCTATTTTATATTGTTTTTATTTTTATAAATAGCATTATAAATGGCAACTTGTTTATTTTTTATAAATAATTTTAAAAATCTAAAAGGGGTATGAATTTATTAATTAATAATTAATTTTTTGAATATAATACTTAAATAAAAACATCATAAAAATAAACACACACATAAACATGAAAATAAATATTTTTGTTTTATTTGAACTAGCAACATATGTTTTTATTATATTCAAATTTGAATTTTTTAGGCTATTCATATCCCATTCTCCTTTATTTTTAACTTACAAATCAATTTTTTACTCCAAATGTGAATGCTCTTATTATAAGCTCCACCCTAGATCTTGTTACGAACTGCCTAGGCATGAGGCTTTTAGTTGTTGTACTCCTTTTGGTCATTTTTTGGTACTCGAAAAAATTTGTGACTAGTTTAAAGAATCCACTAAAACTTTTTTTCTCAAGAAATCAACATAACACATTCATTATGTGTGTAATTAATATATTAAAATATTATGAAAGAGCTACAAATGCATCAAAATTTATTAGATTTGAATATAACTTTTGTAATTAAAGCCTAATAATATATAAACATTAAGATGTATGTTATTTGTTTGTTATTCAAAATTAAAAATTAAATTATACGATATATTTGCATATCAATTACTAATATTTTTAGGCACATCTTCCTCGTTTATTTTAATATACAAATTAATGATGGCCATTTTTTAATATCATGCAAGTTAGATTAGTTTCCTAAAACTCAATTGTATGACTCCTACTTATTAATAAAATTGTTTTATTTTATGAGATTGTATTTGTGTGAACATTTGGACATAATGTGTTGTACCCCGTGATATGCATTGTATATATGTTATTTAGCTATGTGAATGAGATTCACATATAGAATATCTAAATCACAAATCCTTCAAAACATAAAATTTTAGTTCGTAAACTGTAATTAGATTGGGCATCTTGTCTAATAAAACTATAATTTATCAATTATGATGATCTGTCTTGATTATGGAAGTGCAAACTTCTAATTAATATGTTGGCATAAACTATTAATTAGGAGAGAATAGGGAACTCAAACATGAATTGTTGATTGCTTTTGATGTTTGCCGATGTGAAATCTTGTATGGCCAATACTGAGGAGCGGCGTTACACTCTCTTTAGGGGGTTCAAATGAACCCTCTGACTTCAATATATATATATATAAAAATCTCTTTTACTAGTTTGATTTACCTTTAAAAATATTTACACACCCTGATTACAAGTAATTGTTTGTGGGTTGTGTGTGTCTAATATTGATTATGTGTGTTATTTTAATTTTTTATTTATTTTTGTTATAATTTTATTTGTGTGAATTGGGATGTGTGTGGATGTGTAAGTATATAGTAAAAATATAATATAACTTTATATAATTTAATAATTAGAAAATAGAGAAGGTTTGTTACATGTTTGTGTATTGTTATCATGTTATAATAATTTTTTTGTTATAAAGTTAGTGATTCAAGAAAAAGAAAAAAAAAAGTAAAGCTAATGATTGTTCAAGTTTTTTTTTTTTTTTTTTAGAGAAAAAGATTGTTCAAGTATTTGAATAGTTCTCAAAATAAAAAACTGCGGTTTAATCCCATATTGGAAAATGAGTGTGAGTTAAAGAGATTTAAAATCTATGCTGTGTATCCAAGAATTAGGCATTTTTGAATATATACCACTGTAAGTTTCTTTAAAAACCTTCTCCCCTCTCCCCATGTGTGTGTGTGTGTTAAAAATACTTAGTATTCTAAAAAAAAAGTATTTGAATAGTTAAGTAAACACTTAGTGTATTATTTATATATGAATGAGTGTAGTTGTATAAGTTAATAATTAATACAGTGCTAATGGGTTGAGTTTTGTCATTTAGCTTAAAACATTTTTATAAAATCAATGACAAATAAATAATGACAATTGCATAAAAATAAACATGTTATAAAACTTAACAAAATAAAATGATCACAGATCCCCACATTGGTAATAGATAATGACAATTGATAATAAACATCAAGGGCGGCACTACAGTCTATTCAGGGGGTTCAAATGAATCCCCTGACTTCAAAAAATAATAATATTATATATATAATTTTTTTTTGTTAGTTTAATACTTTAATTTATTCTTAAAAATATTTTTGCACACTCTGACTTAAATCTTGCACACCCTCATTACAAGTATTTCCGACTCTAAGAACAAAAAATAAGTGTTTGTGAATTGTAAGTGTCCCTCTTTATTATAAATTATATTATATGTGTGTAAGTGTGTCTAATGTTGATTCTGTACATTACTTTTTGTTATAATGTTTGTGGGGCCCGGCCCAAAAATAATGGGCTATTCCAAATCCAGGCCCGTCCGAGGAGCGTCCTTTCCGAAGAGAAACCACATATGAAGCATTGCTCAACCCCAATAACGCCAAGGAAACCTGTCCGAGGAGTAACTCCTCCTCGGACATCACGAAGTCCAGACGAGGAACTCTCCCCATCCATTGTAGTTCATCCTCCCAACATATAAAATGAATAAAATCCAAAATATCTCATGGAAAGCTGCCACCACCACATTAATTGCGCCCCAACCATCCTCTTGGCCGCATTAATGAGGAAAAGACCCCTGAACAGTACCACCTTGGCCTCTGCAACTCACAAAGGGAGAGATGAGGGCGTCTGATGGGACAGGTGCTCAAGTAGATGCTTAGATGATCAACAAGTGTAAGGTTGAGATGAGAGGAGGGGAACTATATAATGTAGTGGAGTCCCTCAAAGAAGGGGGGAGAAAAACTGTATGAGGAACGGAAGAAATAGAATCACACGGGAGAGATCCATTCTTGTGTTTTTATTTTCTGCAACTATATTGTCTATGTATCAGACCAAACAGGCTCACTGAGGCGAAGTTCTTTGACCCATCCTCTACAAATATTCATTGTGGGTTGCGCTTTGGGCCAAGGCCAGATCAATAAGATTTGGGCCAGGAAAATCGTGCAACTACAATTGGCGCCGTCTGTGGGAAGAACTAGGGCATCAGCTAGCACAACGGTCGAGCATGGCAGAACTAGGTCCGCACCAGGAGAATCCTCACCAGGCTAACTCCCAACAGACACAACCCGCCGAGTCCCAGAGGCAAAATAACCCCGTCAACCCAGGCCACAGGGGAAATCATGAGGGAATTATGCATACTACCCGGACAAGCCAGAGTCACACTCAGATAGGTAGTCACGTGTCCCAAAGGCGAAATAGTCACCAGGCCATGCAGCGAGAGATAGACGATCTGAAGAGGAAGCTACGACGGGTACAGCGAAAGCGATCTCCTTCAGACTCAGACGGGTCTTCTAATGCGGAGGATGCGAGTTACCGACGGAGATCAAGGACCCCCCCAAGTGAAACCTTTTCTTACGAAAAGGAACCACGCCCTGTGCGGAAATACGAGAGCACATCCAGTAAGGGTTCGGGAAACGATGCCATGAAGAAGGCGTTGGACCAGGTTTCAAGGTCCCCTTTCACGTACAGAATTGAAGGGGCTAAGCTGCCTCGACGGTTCAACCAACCGGCATTCGCCATCTATAACGGTCGAATAGACCCGGTAGAGCATGTGAGCCAATTTAACCAAAAGATGGCGATCTACTCGCAAAATGAAGCCCTTATGTGTAAAATCTTCCCGTCCAGCTTGGGATCAATGGCGATGAGGTGGTTCAACGGCCTGAAGACAAATTCCGTAAGCTCATACAAGCAGCTCACTCAGGATTTCTGCTCCCGCTATATCACCAACACCAGAGTCCCCAGGCCCCTCGGTTCGCTATTGTCCTTATCCATGTACGAGGGAGAGACTCTGAAAGCATATTCGGATAGATACTGGGAAGTGTATAACGACCTGGATGACAACCATGATGCTGTCGCTATCAGCACATTCAAAAGCGGGCTCCCCACCGACCATGGCTTAAGGAAGTCCCTCACTGGTAAACCGGTTGCCAACGTTGATCAGTTGAGGGATAGGATCGACAAATACAAAAGGGTGGAGGAAGATCAGCTGCAAGGGAGGGGAAAGGAGAAGGTTATCCCCCCCAAAGCGACTGATTTCAGGTCAGAACGACACAACCCTGGTCAGCCGAGGAGAGATTTTTCACGACAGGCTGGGCAGAGCATCCCGCAAACAGTGAATGCCGTATTCAGAGAACCAGTACAACAGGTACTGGAGAAAGTAAGGGATGAGCCCTATTTCAGGTGGCCGGGGAAGATGGCTGGAGACCCTTCCAAACGTAACCAGAACCTGTACTGCCACTATCATCAGGACAACGGGCATACTACTGAGGACTGCAGGAATCTATGGAATCACCTAGATCAGTTGGTCCGAGAAGGAAAGTTGCGCCACCTGCTGCACCCATCGAGTGGCCATCCCGGCCAAGCAACACAAGAGCCTCGAAAGGACGTGTCCTTAAGACCCCCCACCGGGACGATACATGTCATTCTCGCTGCACCAGGAAGAACGGGGCCACCCATCCCCAGGGTGTTAGCTGTGGATCGGCTCCTCTCCGAGGGCAAGCAAAGGGAACCCAAGAGGTCAAAAAAGGGAAGCTCTTTGATACTGGGATTCTCGGATGAGGATAAGAGAGGAACTATTCAACCTCACGATGATGCCTTGGTGGTCACGCTAAGGATTGGGGGCTTCGATTTGAAAAGGGTGTTGGTGGATTCGGGAAGTGCAGTAGAGATAATGTACCCCGATCTATACAAGGGACTGAACCTGAAGCCGGAAGATTTGACAGCTTACGACTCTCCCCTTCTCAGTTTCGAGGGAAGGATTGTTACGCCAAAAGGGCAAATCCGACTACCCGTGCAGACTGGGGCGGAGATAGTGGAGGTAAATTTTATTGTGGTCGACGCTTATTCACCTTACACCGCAATAGTTGCAAGGCCGTGGATCCATGCCCTAGAGGCCGTGGCCTCCACACTTCACCAAAAAGTAAAATACCCATCCAGAGGACAAGTAGATGAGATCCGAGGAGATCAGGCCATATCCAGGCAGTGTATGGTGGCCGCCGTCTTACATCGGACCCATGCCGAGCCCTCGGCCCCTGAAAGTTTATAGCAATCAGCCGCCTCGGCAGAACAAGACGATGGACTAGCCGAGGAGATAAGGTGTGAAAGTTTAGATAAAATCGCTGTCAACGACGACCCGGAGAAGTTCTTTCTGGTCGGCTCTGAATTGCCCTCTCAAGAAAAAGAGGAACTGGTCAGATTTCTTAGAGAAAATGTCGACGTGTTCGCATGGGACGCCTACGACGCCCCGAGCGTTGATCCTAGCCTTATTTGTCACCACCTGAACGTCAACCCCTCCTCCACTCCGAAGAAGCAGCCACCCCGACGCCCTTCAAAGGAACATGCTGGTGCCGTAAAAGACGAAGTGGCAAAACTAAAAAGAGCAGGGGCTATTAAAGAGGTCTTTTACCCGGAATGGTTGGCAAACACTGTGGTGGTAAAGAAGAAGACAGGGAAATGGAGGGTCTGCGTGGACTTCACGGACCTGAACAAGGCGTGCCCAAAGGACCCATTCCCCCTACCCCGAATTGATCGATTGGTGGATGCAACCGTGGGGCACCCTCGAATGAGCTTCCTGGACGCCTTCCAGGGCTATCATCAGATACCCCTTGCACTAGAGGACCAAGAGAAAACGGCTTTCATGACGCCCATCGGAAATTATCATTATAAGGTGATGCCGTTTGGGCTAAAGAACGCAGGCTCAACCTACCAAAGGATGATGACTCGGATGTTTGAACCACAACTGCTCAAGATCATTGAGGTTTATATAGACGATATGGTTGTGAAGAGTAAAAGGGTGTCCGAGCACGTGAAGGACCTCGGAACAATCTTCACTATATTAAGGGAGCACCGGTTGCGGCTTAATGCCTCCAAATGTTCATTCGGGGTCGGGTCTGGGAAATTCCTAGGGTATATGGTCACCCACAGGGGAATAGAAGTAAGTCCCGACCAAATCAAAGCCATTAACAGCCTACAGGCTCCTCGGAATCCGAAGGAAGTACAGAAGCTCACTGGCATGATTGCGGCGTTGAACCGGTTCATATTGCGATTGGCGGATCAATGTCGGCCTTTCTACCTCCTGATAAACAAGTGGAAAGAGTTCGAATGGTCGGAGGATTGCGTTCAGGCTTTCCAACAGCTTAAAGACTACCTGTCCCGACCACCCATCATGTCCAGCCCTGAGGCAGATGAGGTGCTGTTTGCCTACATCGCCGTAGCCCCCCACGCTGTAAGCCTGGTACTGATACGGGATGATAATGGGGTGCAGCGACCGGTGTACTATGTGAGCAAATCACTACATGAGGCCGAGGTGCGATACCTACCTTTAGAAAAGGCAATTCTGGCGATAGTGCATGCAACCCGAAAACTTCCTCATTACTTTCAGGCGCACACGGTCATCGTTCTAACTCAGCTTCCCCTTTGAGCAGTGCTTCGAAGCGCTGACTACACCGGAAGGATCGCCATGTGGAGTGCGCTTTTGGGGGCCTTTGATATTAAATATATGCCCAGATCCTCCATCAAAGGACAGGTCCTCGCAGACTTGGTAGCGGAGTTTGCTGAGCCCTCCATAGAAACAATAACCGAGAAGAAAGACATGGATGGAAAGTCGGTTGGTGCGATTTCAACAGGGAGGAACACGCATTGGAAGGTCTATGTAGATGGCGCAGCTAACCAGAGGGGGTCAGGAGTTGGGATAGTTTTAATATCCCCGGACGGTGCCGCCATTGAAAAATCATTGAGGCTCGGATTCTCGGCTACGAACAATGAAGCCGAAAACGAAGCCTTACTTCAAGGGATGACGATGGTTCAAAGATTGGGTGGAAGAATAATAGAAGCGTTCTCAGACTCCAGACTGGTTGTCGGACAAGTGATGGGTGAGCTGGAAGCTCGAGATACTAGGATACAAGAGTATCTGGGACAAGTCAAACGGCTACAGACGAGTTTTGAATCCTTCAGTCTGACGCACATTTCCAGGAGCGTAAACACCCATGCAGACTCGCTGGCCACTCTCGCCACGTCCTCGGCGCATAATCTGCCGCGAATGATCCTTGTTGAAGATCTGGCACAGGCAAGTCCCGTCGGCAGAAACTCGGCTCAGGTCCATCAGATCAGAAAAAGTCCCAGCTGGATGGACCCCATAAAGAGCTTCCTCCAAAACGACCTCTTACCGGAGGAAAAACTGGAAGCCGAGAAGATACGCAGGAATGCTCCTCGGTTCTGGCTATCAGAGGACCACAAACTATATCGACGCTCTTACTCTGGACCGTACCTACTCTGCGTGCATCCAGAAGAGTCCGTATCTTTACTCGAGGAGTTGCACGAGGGGATTTGCGGAAGCCACACCGGAGGAAGGTCGCTGGCGCACAGGGCACTCTCCCAAGGGTACTGGTGGCCGAACATGCAAAGAGAGGCCCAAGAATACGCTAAGAAGTGCGACCAGTGCCAAAGATTCGCCCCGAATATCCACCAACCCGGAGGGGTTCTCAACCCCCTCTCTAGCCCATGGCCGTTCGCACAATGGGGCCTTGATATAGTCGGACCTTTCCCCAAAGCTGCGTGGAACAAGCGATACATAATAGTCGGAACTGATTACTTCACTAAATGGGTGGAAGCTGAACCCTTAGCCAACATTAGGGACGTGGACGCCCAAAAATTCATCTGGAGGAACATTATCACCCGCTTCGGGACTCCGCGGACACTCATTTCCGACAATGGTCTGCAGTTCGACAGTAAGAACTTTAGGGAATATTGCCGCGAGTTTGGAATCATTAACCGATATTCCACCCCCGCCTACCCTCAAGGAAATGGGCAGGTCGAGGCCGTGAACAAGGTCATAGTGAACGGACTGAAGAAGAGACTAGACGAGGCAAAGGGGAGATGGGTAGAGGAACTCCCCCACGTCTTATGGACTTATCGGACGACGCCGCGACGATCGACCGGTGAGACCCCCTTCTCGATGACTTATGGGGCTGAGGCCGTGCTCCCGATCGAGAACAACTTTCCCACACTGAGGTCTAGATCGTTTACCCTAAACGATAACGACGGTTTATTGGAACGGAGTCTGGACCTAGCCGAAGAAAGAAGAGAAAAAGCGATGATTCATATGGCCTATTATCACCAGAAGCTGAGACAAGGGTACGATGCTAATGTCAAACTGCGGCCTCTGGGTCCAGGTGACCTCGTGATGAGGAAGATTCTTGGCAGCGCGAAGAACCCCTCTTGGGGCAAGTTGGGGCCCAATTGGGAGGGACCATACCGTGTCACATCCGTGGCCGGAATAGGCGCCTACTACCTAGAAGATTTGGATGAAAAGCCTGTACCTCGACCATGGAATGTAAATAACCTCAGAAGATATTATTATTAATAAGAATGGCTTAGCATACGTTTTCTTTCATGACTATCTGTTGCTTGCTGGTCCACTGACAACTATTCATAGTTTTAAACAGAACCTAAGTCCTGCATGGCTCCTCGAACCACAGACTTAGGGGAAATTATTACTCATGACAATTTTTATAAGTTTTAAACAGAACCTAAGTCCTGCATGGATCCTCGGACCACAGACTTAGGGGAAATTAATACTTAAGGCAACTATTCATAGTTTTAAACAGAACCTAAGTCCTGCATGGCTCCTCGGACCACAGACTTAGGGGAAATTATTACTCATGACAATTTTTATAAGTTTTAAACAGAACCTAAGTCCTGCATGGATCCTCGGACCACAGACTTAGGGGAAATTAATACTTAAGGCAACTATTCATAGTTTTAAACAGAACCTAAGTCCTGCATGGCTCCTCGGACCACAGACTTAGGGGAAATTATTACTCATGACAATTTTTATAAGTTTTAAACAGAACCTAAATCCTGCATGGCTCCTCGGACCACAGACTTAGGGGAAATTATTACTTATGATAGATTGGGAGATTATTACTTAAAGGAAATCGTTTTAATACGTGCGCGCAGTCTGGCACCATCGCAACCCTCAAATGCGCAGCCCAAAAACCCATTTTATTTTGACTATTTGCCTATATCTACATCGTTGCGAGCGCTACTGACATACATCCTTAGTAAGCAAAGCGAACATTTTATATTAATATTCCGAGTACATTAGAAAGAGATGTCCTTACAGAAGAATGGAAAAATAGGACGACTCACATTTAAAAAAAAAAAAAAAAAAAAAAAAAAGGGGGACAAAGATCAAAAGCCTAAAGGGCTAGGCCTTAACAGGAGGATCTTCTTTCTGCTCGGGCTGAGGGGGAGGAACCTCGATGGTAGAGTCTGCGGCGGGATCCTTCGCCATATCAGGCACAAGGACGGCATCAGGCACCGCCAGGTCCTGCTCTGAGGCCACTTGGGCGTCATCAGGATTCTCTCGGATCTCCGGAGGATAGAAGATGTTCTCGGGCAGTCTTAGTGCCGAATCCGCAGGAACTCCTGCAGCATCGAGAGCATGAGCCCATGAAATACTGCAGTAATCCCTGCACACCTCGGGGATCTCCTCGGATAGCCTCGCCTCCGTTTCTGCGGCCCCGAGCTGGCGAGCAGCATTCTTCTCAGCCTCTGCAGCCTCTCGGATCAGCTGGGCCTCCTCTTTGACCCGCCTCAGCTCATCCTCGACTTTTTGCAGGGCAGTCTTGAGATCCTGCACTACCTGCCTCTCGGTGGCGAGGTTAATCTGTGTTAAGTACAGCTCTTTGCGCTAGTCCTCCGCCTGGGTCTCGGCACTCTTCAAACCAGCCTCTGCACTTTTGCGCCGTTTCTCCGACTCCTTGAACTCGTCCGTGAGTTTAAGGTGATCGTGCTTAAGGGACCCCAAGGCTTTCTCCATCTCCGTCCGAGCCTGGGTCTCAGCCTCAGCCCGATTACGATTACCTCGGCAGAATTCCTCAGCCACAAATACCTGCTGAGTGATCTATGAACGAAACAAGATTGCTTTAAAAAAAGAAAAAAAAGAAAAAAAGAGGGGGTCCCTTTTAATGAAGCAGTAGAAGGGTTACTTACCATCGCGAGGTCCCTTTTAAGGGATAGGAAGATCTCAGGCTGAGAGAACCGCCTATAAGCCTCCATATCCCGAGGAAGGAGTAGGGGTTGCTCTAAAGCCTCGGCCACATATCCTGCCCGGCCTCGGTTGTACTCTCGGACCGAAGCATTGTAGGGGATGGCAACCCCATCCAGCTCCAACTTGGGGCTCCATACACGCGGGGCAGCTCGTACCTCCGCAAGGCTCTCCTCGTCCCGATTCTCCGAGGAGTTGCCCCTTCTACTCCTTGGTGCCCGAGCAGTCTTTTGCTGCTTGGTCGGCTGAGCAGCCACCTCACCCTCCTCAGGGGTGTCAACTGGCCTCTTCTTCTTCAGGTCCGGATTAGCCTTAAGGCCAGGTTCCGAAATGCCCTAAGGGACAACAGGAGGAAGGGTTTTGACTTGTGATGGAGGTGGTCCCTTCGATGACTGGCCTTTCCCTCGGGAGGCCATCAGCTCCTTCAGAGACTTTCCCTTTCCTGCCATGGGTTCTGTCTCTTCGTCCGAACTATCTTCCGAGCAGATAACAATGGAAGGAGCGCCAACTGCAGAATGTCGGTCCCGCTCTCCTTCAGGACCGGAAAGTTCCACCAAAGGGGTTTGCTGAACTTCCTCCTCAAAATAAAACTCGTCTATCTCTTCCTCAAGGGAAAGACGAGATGATTCAGTTTCCTCTTCAACCTGAACGGCAACACCAAGCTCGTTTGGCGGAGGTAGCTGCTCTGCTAAGTAGGGATTTCTAACACCAGGCAACACAACTGGTGGCAGATCGTGTTCAGCTAGGAACCCGTCCCTGGACACGTCAATCCTAGCCAACCTCGGACTGCCAGCCCTTATAGCGTGGCCGATAGCCTGGAAAGAGCTGCTCAGAGGTTGATAGCCCAGAACCAGATAGGCCGCACGCAACTGTCCGTCCTCGGAAACGTAAATCTCCGACCTAAGAAGGTAGTTCAACGCTGGCACGTTCACAAAGTTTAGTCGAGGAGCGACGTGAACTTTATCTGCAAGCAACCAAGAAAAGTGGGGTTAGTTCATGAAATTTTCCAATTACAAAGAAAGCAAGAAAAATAAACTCTCAATACTAAATCCTTTCCCAAAAAGGACCGATCCTAAAAACGTCGCACCTGGGGTTCCTGCCCGAGTTGGACAATGAATATCGTCAGACCACTCCCCAGAAGCAATAAGGAAGTCATTCTTCACGGTCTTATTGGATACTGGGAGACAAGAGATCAACCTAACATCCTCGTTCCGGGATTTAAGATAATACCCATCATCCCCGAGGCGGTGACATTCGTACAGATAAGCCACATCGTGCCAAGTAAGGCCTAGATTCATCCGCTCGTCTAAGACATCTACACAGCCTAGTATCTTGAACATATTCGGGGCACACTGATACGGCGTCAACCTATGGTTGAACAAGTATTCCCTTGTAATCCTACGCATGGGAAGTGTCATCCCTCCCTCTATAAAAGCAATCATAGGGATAACAACTTCTCCCATACCTCTCTCTGTCAATACTCCTTCAAGAGGACAGTACTGCAACCCAACCCCCGGGGGAATGTGGTATTTAGCCCTAAAGGCCTCCATAGCGGCTGGAGTGTTTACTAATTTCTCAAATCTACCCATCTGAACTGAACTGGGGAAACGAAAGTAAGGATTGAGAATAAAAGTAGAGTCCGAGGAGGGAATTGAAACGGCGAGATGAACGAAATGTACTGGTACCTTCGCAAAACGCTCAATGGGACGCCTGGAAATCTCTCCTGGAAGGAACGCTTCACGAAAGACGGCTACGGAGGCGTAACGGGCGCAAGTATTCGTATGTCTCTGGGGTTCGATGGAGTTCTCTGGAAGCCTCTGAGGTTTATGAAATGCAGATAAAAAGAACTGAACCCCTCTGACGTCTTATATAGCCGGGAGGAGAGAGAAAAGATCATTCCTGCCTAAAAATACGAGAAGAAACGATGGCCGTTCGATCCACGCCACACCGTTGGATGAAGGGAACATAACGCCTCCAGAAGTTAATGACCACGCCTCGTAAATTGTAACGCGTCAAAAGTAATGGTCCGCACGCGCGCCCTAAGCTCTCCTTATTTCCATCATCTCACTAACATCAAAACCCAGCTTTTCTCCTCGGAAGGAGATAAAAACCGGAGTTTTGAGGGGCTATTGTGGGGTCCGGCCCAAAAATAATGGGCTATTCCAAATCCAGGCCCGTCCGAGGAGCGTCCTTTCCGAAGAGAAACCACATATGAAGCATTGCTCAACCCCAATAACGCCAAGGAAACCTGTCCGAGGAGTAACTCCTCCTCGGACATCACGAAGTCCAGACGAGGAACTCTCCCCATCCATTGTAGTTCATCCTCCCAACATATAAAATGAATAAAATCCAAAATATCTCATGGAAAGCTGCCACCACCACATTAATTGCGCCCCAACCATCCTCTTGGCCGCATTAATGAGGAAAAGACCCCTGAACAGTACCACCTTGGCCTCTGCAACTCACAAAGGGAGAGATGAGGGCGTCTGATGGGACAGGTGCTCAAGTAGATGCTTAGATGATCAACAAGTGTAAGGTTGAGATGAGAGGAGGGGAACTATATAATGTAGTGGAGTCCCTTAAAGAAGGGGGGAGAAAAACTGTATGAGGAACGGAAGAAATAGAATCACACGGGAGAGATCCATTCTTGTGTTTTTATTTTCTGCAACTATATTGTCCATGTATCAGACCAAACAGGCTCACTGAGGCGAAGTTCTTTGACTCATCCTCTACAAATATTCATTGTGGGTTGCGCTTTGGGCCAAGGCCAGATCAATAAGATTTGGACCAGGAAAATCGTGCAACTACAATGTTATTTGTGTGAATTATGATGAATGTGGATGTTTGTGTGTACAGTATAAAATAATATAATTTTATACAATTTAATAATTAGGAAATAGAGAGGGTTAGTTACATGTGTGTGTATTTTTATCATATTATAATAACTTTTTGTTATAAAGTTAGTAAAAATTCAAGAAAAAAAATGGTAAATGTAGTAATTGTTCAAGAATTTGATTGGTTAAGTAGACACATAATGTAAAATTTTATGTATGAATGAGTGTGGTTGTGTTCATCAATAATTAATAAGAACCAATGAGTTGAGATTAGTTATTGATTGAAAATATTTTTATAAATACAAAGACAAATAGATAATAACAACTGCA
This sequence comes from Quercus tomentella, assembly GCA_028535165.1. Lineage (NCBI taxonomy): Eukaryota > Viridiplantae > Streptophyta > Magnoliopsida > Fagales > Fagaceae > Quercus > Quercus tomentella. Next base: position 35,855,572 of record JAPQVY010000068.1, on the reverse strand, counting down.
TAAAAATAAAAATGTTAGACCTTAATAAAATAAAATGGTCATAGGCTCATAGCTATCCACATTGGCAATCGATATTTGATACTCATAATGAATTATTATGTAATAATTTAAATTTTGAAAACTTGTAGAAGAAAATTGTAAAACTTCATGAATTATTATTATTATTATTTTTCTTGATAACTCGATATATTTGAGTTCTCTTTTTATTAATTTTTTTTTTTAATTTAAGTTTCTTAATAACCCCCCTAAACAAAATTCCTAGAGCTGTCGCTAATGAACATCCATGTAACAATTTCAAAATTTGAAAACTTGTAGAAGGAAATTGTAAAACTTCATGTATTTTGTAGTTTTTTTTGTTGTTGATATCTTGATATATTCAAGTTCTCTTTTTATTAAATTCTATTTAATTTAAGTTTCTTAATGACCTCTTGCAAAAAAAAATTTCAGGAGCTGCCACTAAGGTTTTTAGACCCGGACCGAACCGGGAGGTCGAACCGTGAAAATCGAGAACTAGGATGAAAACTGGTTTTTTAAGCATAAAGAAATGGATTTTTTGTTAATTCCGTGAACCCCTAAAACCAAGGTTGGACTGCACGAACCGGTGGCAAGAACCGTGAACCACTTAGCATTTTTTTTTTTAATAAAAACAACTTAACACAATTTTATTCTACTTAATTAAATTATCTATCTCTTACAAGGAATAAAAAAAAATTATAATTAAAATCCTTCAAAGATATTCAACTTTACTTCAAAAAATAATCATAAATTTTAAAGTTTTCATAGTTATTATTTTATTTTATTAACTTTCTTATTTAATTATTAAATATATGCTTGAAAATCATTAAATTTCCCTCACATATATAGATAGACTGTCAATTTTGCTAGTTTTATAAATTTAATATCTATATTTAGGCTTTAATTAATTATGACGTCATCACGGTTCAACCCCGGTTCGACCTCAAAAACCTTGAACCTCTTCCTTTTACGGTTCAATGAACGGTCCAGGTCTAAAAACCTTAGCTGCCACTGTCAACACTTTAGTATGTTAGGTAATCACATGTGGTGTTGTGAGAACACTAATTCTTAAGATGGAATTCATATTCTCTTTTAGAGGCACAAAATATCCCCTTGAGATGGGTTTAATGGGAATTAATTATTCAAAGCATTGGGCGGACCACTTTAACAAAGAGACAAATATGGGTGATAGAAATGAAGGAAATGAAGGAATTAATTATTCTGGGGTGGGTTGGCCATTTATTTTGCCCTTTTTTCATTTGGCTGTAGGAAATGAAGGAAGAAAACTGGGAAAAGGAGAGGAAAATATGTTTTTGGACGTTGTTGGGGAGTGGGGTGGGGATCAAATAAGAATTCATGTTTCTTTAGTCTAGGCGTGCAAATGAGTAGGTCATCTTGTTACTTTGTTGTATGTAGCTATTGTACACGATTCAATGATAAACGATATTTTCCCTTTCACATATGGCATGATTGTTTTAGTTATGGTCCTGGTAGTGGTAATGTCACTATAACCTGGTAAGAAATTGAGCGACGGTGCTGGGCCATAATACACCTTCTGTTCTTAAATCTCATATGCAGTTTTTTCATTGTGAACAATTCATTAACAATGTCGTAGCCTTAGTTGTATTTTTCAGATGAATAACATTTTGTGATTCAGTTTTGTTTGGTTCATGATTTATGCAAGTTACATGGTAATTGATATCTGGACTGTGATTGGTTTTCTTTCATGATCTTTATATTATTTCATTTGTAAATGGTTGTCTTTCATGATTTGTTTGTTCATCTGTGTGGTTTGTTATTTTGGAATGACCCAGTTGTGGCATACATATATTTAGGTAACTGGTTATGAGATCAAGATTCTAAGGTTTATAAATTCACGATTTTACATAGATGTTTATGATGGTAGGATGCCTGGATATATAGCGGTGGGCTAAATGTGATGAAAAACATATGGCGTTGTGGTTAAGGGTGTTTTTGGGGCCTTTATTAGCCAACCGTATTTAGGGCGTCAAACGACGCCGCATTGGCAGGTTTTCTCACTTTGCCGCAGTCATTTGTTAGTGGGCGCAAAATTTAGGCAAAATAGTTTAGTTGCGTTATATTAGGTTTCTTAATTAAATAAAACATAAATATCATCTATTTTCCTAAGACAGTTAAATTCAATACAATTGTGATTGAATTTAATTGGGAATTTTAATGAATACTTAAGTTTTATTATTTTTAGGGAAATACTTGTTTCATACAAGTCTCTCTAAATATAAAAAATAAATAAATAATTAAAAAGTCGCAATTTTGAACTTGGAAATCGTGACTCAAGTCATTATTTTTGTGCAACTTTCTCAGCTGTAAAAGTGTATACAACAAGTCTATAATAAATACTACCCTATGACAGTGTTGTTAAAAGCACACTTAACTAGAGTTAGTAAATGAACAAAACTATTTATAAACAACTCGGGCTCAATTTAAGAAAAAAACTTGTTTGTGTTCATTTGTTTGGTTCAAGCCCAACTTTAAGCTCGATTATAAAATGAGTTAAGCTCAAACATAATTATGTATTTGTGGACAAGCCAGTGAACATAAGGGCAAGGGCTTGAATTAACTATATATTTATATATATACTTGTCTAAAAATATATTTATATAGAATTGAAATAAGATTGTATAAAGTTGTAAATTGGTTCATATGATATAAAATCATTATTTGTAGTTTATTCATAGCATAAACAATCTATTTGTAGTAAAAATTTATAGATTTGTGAAAGGGTAAAACATTTTAGTCACGGTTTTACTTAATGTAGGAAAAAAAATTAATCATGTAACTCGTAAACAAGTTCAAACTTGCTCAACAAGTAAATGAACCAAACTTGAACATATAATCTAATTTGGTGATGAGCTCGAGCTCGGCTTGTGTTTAAAATAAAATAAAATTAACAAGTTTGAATTTTTAATACTCGAATCTACTTGTTTACAATCCTATACTCAGCTCAAAAGATTAGGCTTAAAGTAAACCTCCATTTAATGAGGCATGGTTTATGATCTCTTTTCAAGTGTTTCTTTTTTGGTTTAGTTAATGGGCGCTTTTAAGACATTTGTTGATAAACCATTTTAGGAAAGTCTTAATACCAATTTTATGAAAAACATATAATAAAAAAATGTCAAAAAATTTAGTTGCTTTTCTCTTTTCCTATGAAAAGTTTCTAAAAATATTTCACAAATCATTACCTTGAGAATTTGTTAACTTTTCCCCTTCTTTTTTGGTGTTTTTTTTTTTTTTTTCAAAGAAGCACAACAAGTGTTAAGTTGCACAAAAAATAGTAAATTTTAGCGAATTGTAGTACTTTTTCTCCCTAAAGTATTTCTATTTCGAGAGATTATTTGTAGCATAAAATTTTCCATGCTACATATATGGTATTAATGGAATTTAAAAATGGCATGATTTAAATTGATAGGAATTTTAGTCCATCTAGTATAAATTTATATTTTTAAGAATTAAGATATTAGATACCATAGAGGCAAAAGAACTAAAACAACTATGGTATTATTGAGGTAATGATATAGTGATGGTGGTGGTGGTGGTGACAAAGGTGGATGGTAGTGGTGATGAGAGTGTACAATGGTAATGGTGATGGCAATGGGTGGCTATGAAAATTGGAGTGGTAGCACTGTTATGGTGTTGGTTGTGGCAAAGATTAGAAACTATAGTAATGGTAGGTGGTATGAGAATGATAATGTTATAATTTAGAAAGTGACATATTCCCATGAAATTCGAGTTTGGAATTTGGATACTTGGGATTTTTAAAGTAACTCTTAAAATTACAACTTTAGCAAAGTGGCACTTCAAAATTTTTAATTGAAACAAAATATCTCATTATTAAATAATTTAATCATTTGTAGAAAATTACCTCATTTCTAAACTTTTTTTAGGTAACATCTCTATCTCTCTCTCTCTCTCTCTCTCTCTCTCTCTCTCTCTCTCTCTCCTAAGTGATTCTACAAGTTAAAGTGAACTTTTGTAGAGATACATAAAAACTTCATCAAGTTTATACCTTAATTTTCCCATCTCTTTTGAAACTTAAACCCTAATTTTATTCATTCTACTTAGGAGGGATTACACTTTTCTACCATAAATTATATCATATTTTACACTTTTTCCCTTAAACTATCGAAATGCACAATTGACTTCTTAAGTTATAATTTTGTAACACTTCATCCCATGCCGTCTATTTTAGTGTAAGTCTGACAAAATTTAGTATTAAACAAACCAATTTACCTCTCACTCCAAAACAAATGATACAAGGTAAATTGGTCTTTTAATACTTCAATCCATTAGACTTAACACCAAAATAGATGGCAGAGAGTTAAGTGTTATAGAATTATAACTTTGGGAGATCAATCATGCATTTCAATAATTCATTGGGTATATAAAATGAGATATAGTTTAGAGTAGAAGAATGTAATTTCTACTCATGGATTCTCTACGTGTCAAACATTTACTGAAATCATAGACTTATTGAATTTAAGATTTGAACTTTATTTTTCTTTTAATTTTAATTTTCATAAAAAGACAATTCATTATTGGTCCAACATATGAGATAATCCATTCTCCATCAAACACAAAAATTAGTTGAAATCCAAAGACATAAGAATAGTAATTTGCTCTTAGAATCTAGAGACGACACTAAAAATGGGTGGCAGTCGGAAGTACGACTTTCAAAATAGTAACGAGTCTTAGGTCTTTGTCGCCTGGTTTCTACTTTAGGATAAGCCAAAGTCTTTTTCCCCTTGTCTTGCGAGTTAAAAGCCTTTGAATGATAAGGTTCCAATTCAATGTTCTAAATGGGTTTCTGAGACCCATATTGTCCAACAAGAGTGTCTTGTTGCTGCTTCTTTTTATACCTAGTCTTGGCAAATACATGTAGAATGCTTTTTTGTTTATTGAAAAACTTACATTGATAAACTATATCTAGTTATTTGAGATTAAAAAGTTTAGGAGTGAAACATTTTCACAACACTCTTCTTCTTCTTCTTCTTCTTCTTCTTCTTATTATTATTATTATTATTATTATGACCTATGATAATTTAACATCTTAGCTTGTTGTGAGATTTTATTGTGCATGTAAAAGAACAAATATGAGATAAATGTTTAAGATTTAATAACTTTACATTTTAGAACTATTTATTTATTTTAAGAGAAATTAAGAAATTTATCAAGCTTATTTATAGCTTTAACTTAAGAAGTTCATCAGGCTTATTTACGGCTTTAACTTAAGAAGTTTATTTAGCTTATTTACAATATTTTAAGTATACTTTTGCCTAATGTATTTTATAAATACAATATAAACTTATGAAAATAAACTCTTCCAAACTGCCATTGCTATTAGCCAAACTATACTTTATGATGACATAATAGCTTATACTATAGCATTTGCATCATGAGGAAGCATATAATAGAAAAATGTGTTAAATTTCCATATTCAAGTCCTAAAAATCACCCACATCAATTAAGATAAAAATGTATAAATTAGCAAAATTACTACTGTAAACTTGTAAATATACACGGTTATTATAGACTTGTATATTATTATTATTATTTTTTCTCTCACCTCTTCTCTCATCAAATTCCTCTCTCTTTCTCTCCCTCTCTTTATGAAGATAATAATAAATAAAGAATGAATTATGATTATTTTTTTTTTTTTTATGGGAAGTACGGTAACTTTATTCATGAAGAAGATAAATACAAAGCATTTTGAATCATAACTGATTCAATAATGGGTGGATTTTCCTCTATCCAAGTTACAAAATTATCAATTCCTTTGACATGCTTCACCAAAATATGTGTTGGTTTGTTTCCTTATCTCTTCACATGTTGGAGATGATTTTGTATGAAATCCTTTAGTCTATGTTGAACATCCACAATGAGGTTTACAATAGTAACAAAGGGTGTGGTGGACCCGTTGAGAGCTTCAGAGATAGTGCTACAATCTGTCTCAAAAATAGCATCTCAGACTCCAATATCCCATGCAAAAGAGATAGCTTCCTCCATTGCCTTGGCTTCAGCCTTCAGTGGGCCCAAGGGTAGCTGAAGGTGTTTACTCATGGCTGCTGTCACCGATCCCTCGTGGTCCCAAACTACAATACTGATGCCCACTGAGTTATTAATAATGATTATTTAAATAAAATAAAATGTATAATAAATAATTTGATATAAGTGCTTTTGAAAAGTGGTCGTATGAAATTAAAAAAGAAGAAGAAGAAGGTACTTATACTAAAATAAACATGAATTTTTGCACGAACTGATGCGTACGCAAACCCTTTAAAATGTATATAGTAATAATAGAAACTAGCCTCATCACACGCGCTCCGCATGTGTGACGAGGTTCTTTTTTATTTTGAGATTAATCTAATTTTTCAATTTAAATTTATCTATTGTTAGCGAGATTACACAGGAAGAGATTTTTAAGAAACTAAAATTTAGGATTTGAAAATGAGTAAATTGGGTTTAGTGCATGCTAGTTTGTAGGAAAAAATATATCAAATTTGCGTGAGATGTATTTAAATAGAGGATGTGTGCTAATTTTTAGAAAAAATTTCTCAAGTAGTTTTTTTTTTTTTTTTTTTTTTTTTTTTTTTTTTTTATAATTTTGCTGAATTACCATTTTAACCCAATTTTTTTTTATACAAAATAGAAATTCTATTTTAGCATAATCTAAGTGTATATGTGTGTGAAATTCCCTCGTAGAGACTTGAACCGTAGTTCTTGCCCTCCACATTCCACAAGCACTTATACTTGTGGAGTGACTTTTAAAAATAAAGATTATCTAATTACATTAGAGATATTTTTAACATTTTTTAAAGTCATAACTAACTTTCTAAATTTTTTAATATATGAATATTATGCAATCAATCCAACTTTTTTCTAAAAGCAAATGTTACACAAATATATATATATATATTAGGGTAGAAATGTATTACTCAAAATATATATATATATATATATATATATATTTTTGGGTAGAAATGTGTTACTCAATTTCGAACAATGCAAAGGTCCTTGGCATAAAAAGAAAAGAAAAGAAAAATTAATAAAATAAAAAAATATTCTAAGAACACTAGTGAAGAGTAAAGATAGATAAAAAAACCTCGATAAGGTCCCTGTCATCTTTCCTAAAAACGAAATCCTAGGGAAGCTAACTTCATCATCATTCATCAATCATCATAATTCAAACCCTCAGAGCTATAGTCTACACATATCAATCAAACCCCCAATCCTCAACCGCAACAACCATGCCCGTTTTCAAAACCCCATTCAACGGATACTCCGTAAAATTCAGCCCATTCTACGAGTCCCGCCTCGCCGTAGCCACCGCCCAAAACTTCGGCATCCTCGGCAACGGCCGCGTCCACATCCTCGACCTCCCTCCCACTCCTTCCTCCCCTATCGCAGAGCTCGCCTCCTTCGACACCGCCGACGGCGTCTACGACGTCGCCTGGTCCGAGTCTCACGACTCCCTCCTCGTCGCCGCCGTAGCCGACGGCTCTCTCAAGATCTACGACCTCTCTCTTCCCCCGACCTCCAACCCCATCCGCTCCCTCCACGAACACTCTCGCGAGGTCCAGTCCGTCGACTACAACCCCGTCCGCCGCGACTCCTTCATCTCCTCCTCCTGGGATGACTCGATCAAGCTTTGGACTCTCGATCGGCCAACCTCGATTCGTAGCTTCAAAGAACACGCGTACTGCGTTTACGCCGCCGTGTGGAACCCGCGCCACGCCGACGTCTTCGCCTCGGCCTCCGGCGACTGCACGCTGCGCGTGTGGGACGTGCGCGAGCCCGGTTCGACGATGGTGGTCGCCGCTCACGAGTTTGAGATTCTGTCCTGCGATTGGAACAAGTATGACGATTGTGTTATTGCCACTGCTTCTGTTGACAAGTCTGTTAGGGTTTGGGACATTCGGACTTACAGGACCCCGTTGGCGGTGCTTAACGGCCATGGCTACGCCGTCAGGAAGGTGAAATTCTCGCCTCACAATCGGAGCCTCTTGGTGTCGTGCTCTTACGACATGACCGTGTGCGCGTGGGATTACATGGTGGAGGACGCGCGCATTGGGCAGTACGGTCACCACACGGAGTTCGCGGTCGGGGTCGACATGAGCGTGCTCGTCGAAGGCTTGATCGCCAGTACCGGTTGGGACGAGCTTGTTTATGTTTGGCAGTATGGAACTGACCCCAGAGCTCCCTAATACAAGGGTAGTCTTTTTTTTCTTTCTTTGTTTTTCCTTCTTTTCATATGAATTTGTTATATTCTTCATGATTTTTAGATGAGAGTAGCTATTTATGTCACTATGTTGTTGTGTCTGTTGCGGTGTAATTGTTAGAAAAAAAAAAAAAAAAAAAATCTGTGGATGTTCTTCATGGATAACTTACTGAGTGAATAATCCCTGTTTGTATATCAGTTGCTCTGAATAAAACAAAAGGTTCAAGAACTTTGGTGCTTCCATGAATTCCATGTTATGTCTATATTTTGTACATTGTATGCAAGTGTGAGACTGATATATTTGGATTTTTTGAATTTTTTATGTTTGATTCTTAGACAATCTACACTGCAATGCATTGCTTGGTTAAGTGTCTTCAGTGTTACTACCATACTTTTTTTGGGTGGTTTGTTAGGGTACAGAATGCTAAAGGTTGCAATATGTGAAGATTCTCCTTGTAGACCCTTTGTTGACTATCTTGTTTTCTATTCAGAAAGAACCAAATTTAATTAATGTTAAGTGATATGAGACTGTTTTTGATGTGATCTTTTAAGGAAAGATTGTCTTTGGATGTTGAAAATTTACATGAGGGGTTCCTCATTTAATTATGTAGAGCTGTTCTTGTCCTTCTGTGAGTGCAATGGCTGTAAATTTTAGGAACTTTCATGATGTACATTCTTACTATGGAAAACTCATTTAGGCCTATATTATATGAAATTCTATGCCTTTCTTCTGTAAGATGAAAGTAAATTGCATTTATGGGGGTGTAGCATAAAAGTTTCTAGTGACTTGTTGAAATTGGTACTCATGGACTCATGGTGCAGGCAACAACCATGGGTGACAAATTTTATTTTTATTTTATTGGAGTCGTGTCCTTGATAGAATTGCAATATTATGGATATCAGCTGATTGCAGAAGTCCTACTCTTTTGATTGCAGAAGTCCTACTCTTTTTATGAACTATTTAAAAATCAATCTGCATTCTCTATAATGATTTGCTTTAGAGACAGCTAAGCATTGTGTTTAGTATTATCTCACTTGAGGTTCTTGCAACAAATCATTTGTCACTTGAACTGCAATACTTTTTGGGTTTGTGTCTCTTCTAGTTCTAGGGGTGCATTGGTGGATTATGTGTGTGTGTGTGTGTGTGTGTGTGTGAGAGAGAGAGAGAGAGAGAGAGAGAGAGACTTGTAGTGCTAGGAAACATAACTAAAAACCTCTGTAGGTTTGGTGTGTTTCACACCAAAATGCAATTACTGCAAAATTTTCAATTGTCACTCTGCAGATCTGCCTATTTCTTTTGATCTCTTGAACGTGAAGTCAGAAAAGTGGGGGAAAAGAATTAGGAAACTTAGGAAAGTCATTTGATTTGATCCCCCTGACCCAAACCTATTATTGGATCTTAGGTTCTCTTCTCTCAAGTTTTGTTTCAAAGCTCCTGGCACATGTTCTGTTTAGCTGTTATGTTTTATTCCTTCTCTGTAGTATAGGTTATCAAGTGTATTCATTCATGTCATGGTGTTCCACTATATTATAGCTGTCAAACCATCTCTATTGTGTCATCCCTCTTCCAGTCCCTTCAAAGCTGGTAGTCTATAAGCTTTCTGACGTTTTGCCAGAGGAGATGCACAAATCCTTAAAAGGACATCTGATCTCTACACTCTACAGTGCAGAAGCTCTACTCTATCTTTGTGAGGCAATCATAACCATTTCCAAAATTTTAGTTTGATTGGGATGCTTTGGAAATAAAACTGGAAACTGGAGAGAAGGAATGGTCTGTCTTTTGGGTTTGTCTTGAGGTTAGTGGACATCTTTGCCTAATATCTCACACAATGGACTGCAGGATGAAGTTGATTTTTTGCTTATACTTAATGTAAATTTCAGAAGGTTGCAATATTGATCAGACCTATTATTTTACTTCTTAGGTTTTGGCTCCTGGTTCACAATCTCTCGACCCATGGTCTCTTAGGAAGTCCTTGGAATATCAACTAAGCTACATGTTGGTAAGGCTCACATTCATGATCCATTCAATTGAATGAAAGCTTTTACGATTAACAATTTATTACTTAATGATATTTGGAGAGCTTCCTCATGACCCTAGCTTGTTGGTTGGGAGTCAATGCCTGCTGAAGTATAATATTCTAGTTGTTCCTAAAGAAATGTTGCTGTATCTTCTTTCGAGTACCCTAGAAATAAAAAAGAAAAGGAAAGGGAAGCTCTTACATGCTGTTACTTGGACTGGTTATGATAGATTGAGGTGTAATTGTGGTGGGCTAAGGTTTACTAGGATTTGTGGATCCAGGGTTCAGAGTAGTAGAATTTAGGGCTCAAAATTGGCTCTAGAGAGTATTTAGAGTTTTATGGTCTTGACAGGTAAGAGTAAAGGCTTGACACGGGATCGTAAGAAAAAAGGAAAAGAGGGAAGTTTATAGTATTTGAGTTGTATGAACAATACCCATGGCTATAAATAGTACCACGAGATAGGGAATAATAAAAGAGAGAAAAAAAATAAAAAACCTAACGTGTCTCAATGCTAAAAAGTGAAAACACTCCATTTATATTATTGGTAAATTGTATTTTATTTTAAGTTTTAGTAGTTAAGTAGGTTAATAACTTAATATATCAATTTCCTAGAGTCAATGTTTTTTTAATCAATAATCAGGAATTTTTTTAAAGTCAATTAAAATTAGGGTTTCTTAAGTCAACTAGAATTAAGGTAAGTCAGAGTCTATATAAGAACAATATTAAGCACAATATTAGTCCTATCTCCTATGGAAACTGCTTACAAGTTTACAATTTGATTGATTAATAAAATCTCTCTTAAAATTTTGTAATTGATTGATAAAATTTCTCCTAATTTTTATTATTTATTTATTTATTTTTTTAATACGGTGTTAAATTGGTGCTTCGTTCAAAACTAAGTAAATAAATGACCAATAATTGGAAGCACCAAAACCTCCACATATGATTTTCTTATTTTTAGACCTCCGCATCTTATTAGAGCATTCCCAGAAGGGAATGCAAAATCCATTAAAAATGTAAAATGCATTGTCAAATTCACAAAATCAAACCAGCGTCCGGGAATGCAAAATACAAAAAAAATTACAACTTGCTATACCATGGTATTCCTATTGTAGCAACTTCTATTTCATTTTTATCTCTCTCTCTCTCTCTCAAAGATGGGGTGGGTTGGTGTTGTGTCACGGTGGAAAACAACTTACGGTGGTAGTGTTTTGGTTAGAGGTGGTGGCAGCGGTGGGTTTAGTCGTGGGGTGAGGCTCCTCTCCAATTTAACAACCTCCTATTTTCTCCCGTTTTAAATAGGATGGATGACATGTGGTATATGGTCAATCCAACGGTTATAAATAAAAGAAAATCATGCACAAATTTTCTCACTTTCTTTCTTTGTCTCATAATTTCTTCACTTCAACAACTCCCAGTTCGGCAGTCCCAACTCCCAAATTAGAAAAATTAAGTCTTCCTTTCTCTCTTCTACGGTTCTATACCTACATAGATTTCTCCTCATAATTTTTTCTCTCCATCACTTTCTCATTCCTCCTTTTATTTGCCTCTCTCAGCACTTTGCCTACAAAACCTAAATGGCTTGGCCCATAGATTTAAGGTATCAGATACTCAATCAAATCGATTAAAAGGAATTATAATCATTTGATTATGCCAGTAGGAATCCATGTTTGGATTATGGTCTGAAGGGGGCTAAAATTTCAATAGCTTATTGTTTTTATTCTTAAAATTTTTAATTGTCTTGTTCCTGAGGAAAAGACACAATCAATTTTTTTCTTTTCTTTTTCAATTTTTCTCGGCCACCAAACAGATTAAGGAATGGGAAAAAAACAATTGTTGGGGTTATTGTTGAACAATTGAGCAAATGGGTATTTGAAAAAGTATAGGAAAAGAGTCAAATAGACAAGATGGAATCAGTTCAAATAAAATAAAAAAAAAAAAAAAAAATGAAGGGTGCACAAGAGAAAAAGATGAGAAAGAAGAAAATGGGATCTCACCAACAAATATCATGATTGTGCTGCAAAACCTCTTATTGTTCTTATAGAAAAATAGGGAAGACTTGATTTTTAGAGTTGGGAATTGGGACTGTCAAACTGGGAGGGGTTGAACCTTTGAAGAGAGAGAGAGAGAGAAATGGAGAAAGTGAGAAAAATCTGTGTTTGATAGTTTTATTTTTTATTTTTTATTTTTTTTAACCATTGGATTGCCTTTATACGACGTGTCACTCATCCTATTTAAAATAGGAGAAAATAGGAGAAAATAGAAGACTGATAAATTGAGGAGGAGCCTCACTCTTAGTTGTGGGTTGTTGCTGGTGTTAGTATTGTTGATGTGGTTAGAAAATGGATTATTTTAATGGGATAGATTGTAAAATATAGAATGAAATGCATGATGTATTATTAAGTGAGAATGTAAAATAGACAAAATGGTATTTTGGGGAGACAAAATGCATATTGTTTGCATTTCCCATCTGGGAATACTTTTAGTGTGTACTAACTAGTAAGGGTGTGCACTAGTCGGATTGGACGGATGGAGGGCAATATTTTTAACCAAACTGTTAATGGCGGGTTGAGAAAATTTCAATCCGCCACTAACCCACCAATCTATAAATCCGGCGGGTCGGTTACAAATCTTAATGGTTTCAACTCAGTGGATTAAACGGGTTAGATAGGTTGACAAATTCAATTAACTAAATGAAATTATGTTAATTAAATTGGATAATTTTTTTCTCCCCCAAATAAGAAAAAAGAAGAAAAAATTGCAAAACAATTACAAATACTACATTATTTTTTATTAAAATGACTAAAAACTTTATCACATTGAAAATAAAAACATCTTAGAATCTGAAATTAGACATGTACATAGAGTAAGAATAATAACAAAATCTTAGAGAGAGTGGCTGGAGTTTATTAAGGAAGAGAAATGTGAAAATAAAAAAATAAAAAGAAAGGGCAAGAGATAAGAGAAATAAATTAGATGAATCTGTAAGGGAGAGTTTTGTAACATGACAAAGCATGTATATATATATAGGCGGGCGGGTCGGGTTATGGCGGGTTAGAAATATCTCAACTCATTACTCAACTCAACCCACTAAATTATCTATCTAACCCACGCAACCCGACCCGTCTCACTTAATGGACCCGCATGAATTGGTCGAGTTGGTTCAAGTCAGGTGGGTTGGCAAGTCAGATGGGTTTTTTTGCATAGCCCTACTAACTAGTAGTGCTTCCACCTTTGAGAAGTTTTTACTTATTTATTTTTATTTTTTATATTTAACAAAACCAATTAAAAAAGAAAACATATGAGTAATATTACATGGCCAAGTCATGGAGAAAGAATTTAATTTGAAGAATTCTTTTGTAAATGTGTAGAGCAAAACATCAGCCCAAGGAGAAACATATATATTCTAAGTAGAAAAAATAGAAGTTGATTATCATGCTTATGAGTAGATATCTCATGAAACCCCTCTCACAACAATTAAGACCCATATTTGTGAGACCCACATGTAGTGTTAGGGAGATGTCTCCTAAGATAATCTTCCCATGTTAATAGCTTTATTTTATGGTTTAGGATCATCTGTCCCTGTAAAATATGATAAAACATTTCTTATGCCCGATTTATAAAGTGGACCTTTCATAGCCATGTGGGTTTTATGTTTGTGGGGCCTATAATCTTGTATGAATTGTATAAGATAATTTTCAGTATCATGATTTATGAGGATGTGAATGGATTGGGTTAGGTTAGGTTGGTTTGAGATTTTTTTCAGCCCAACGTATCTTTCTCAAATTCCATAAATTGAGAAATTTCCAATCTAAATGAACCCGTGGTACTAAAAACCAACCAAACTTAATCCACATTAATCAGGTTGAAATGAGTTGAGTTGGATTTCTTAGACTTTATAAAAATATTTGATTTCATTTAATAGTTTAAATCCATCATTCAATAATAGAATTGGGCTTGGTACTTCAACTTAGTTGAAACTAAGTTTTAAAACATCAAAATAAATCAAGCTAATAAATTTAAACTAAGACCCAATATATATATATATATATATATATATATATATATATATATATTAATTATTAATTGCATAGGTTGTGTGGAGATATTTAAGTTGAAATCTTTCTATCCCAACTTGGACGTCAAAAAAAAAAAAAAAACTTGTTAAGACCCAACCCACCCCAATCTATCAATCCACCACGAAGAATTGACCTAAGAAGTTGGGTTAGGTTGGGTTGGAACGAGTTTATCAAGTTGGTGAGTTGAATGTGTAAAAGCTAGAAGTCAATTATCAGTTATCACATTCCTGAAAGGGGTAAATGGAGATTAAAAAAAAAAGCGTTGATCATGACTAGCTTGAGAACCTCTTTTGGCAGGTGGCAGCAGCGGCACCACTTCTAGTACTTCCTAGCATATCTTTATCTATTACCTTGCATGCAGTGCCATTCTCACTCCTTGAATTGCCTCTCTCCTCTCTGGCCACCAGTTCCCACTAACTGTTATCTTTTTCTTCACCTCCACAGGCCCGAACAGATTCTCTCTCTCTCTTAGTAAGCAACCACTTTTTCCTAATATGAATCTTTATCTTCAACCTCTTAGGTACTGACAGATAAACCCCATACCCCATACTCTATTTATGAGAATGCAAGCCGGTCTTTTGTCCTCATCTTAGCCTAATTAGGATAGTACAAAGATACGGGTTGAGTGCAAGTTTAGAAAATATTAACTTGATGAACAATATGACTTATAGGACTTTTAAAGGTTTAAGTTGTATCAACAACGTAAACTTACATTATAGACTCACAAAATATGTATAAATATAAGTTTATGTTGCTAATACAATGTAAACTAAGAATTTTCCTAACCGACAATATATTAACAATACATCCCAAATAGATTTAGCTAGGCAAATTCTTTATACAACAGTGAGACGACTTAAAAGGAGAAGCAAATTTAGCCATGGCATGGGCTAAAGCATTTGCTTCTTTTTTAACCCAGCAAAATCTACAAGAAACAGACTTCTACCTACAACAATGTTACTAATCAAGTTTGAGATGATCCAAGGACAAACAGTAGCCCCATAAAACAGGTCTTAGCATATCTCTCTCTCTCTCTCTCTCTCTCTCTCTCTCTCTCTCTCTATATATATATATATATAATTTTTTTACAGCCAAAGCAATTTTCTTGCCTTGCCTCTTCCCCAGCCACATGGGGGATATATAGGTAGTACGATGCCAATGAAGAAATTGTAGTACCAGACTACCAGGTGAAAAAGGCCTATATAGCACATTGAGTTGGTGTGTGGTTCTAACTAAAGGTAAGTGTGCTTAAAATGGTCAAATTTGAAGAATGTTATTCCTTAATTTGTTTAGAACAGTGTGTATATGGTGACATAATTGGTCAAATTTTTAATCTTCTTGAATCTATATTCACATATCAAATAAAGAATTGGTTGCACATATAATACTTGTATTACATATAAGAAGTGGAACCATAGATTACACATACCATAAAATTTAACACACACGGCTAACATGAGTTTCCTACATCGTGCTTCTAAGTCCAATCATGAAGTGAAAGAACTTTATAAGAAAATTCCTTAGCCTAAGCATTTCTTTGGCTGGAATAAAGTATTTCAAAGCGGACACTGGACCAAGTTTTGTTCTTCCAGAACATAGTACCGGAAACAGCAGCCAAGTTCTGGACAGAAGAAATGGAGGTGGATCCATCACAAAAAGGTTCATGAAAAACAAAAATATGGGTCAATATCAACATGAGCTCCCCTCCTGACAACTGGCAGATCATTGTACCTTGATTTGGTGTATGAATCTTTATCTTCTACCTTACAGGTTCCTCCTCCTGTCTTCCTGATCTCTCTGAGGCCACCAGTTCCCACTAACTGTATCCTTTTCTCCATCTCCATAGGTTCGCGCATATTCTCTCTCTATTTTTTTTTTTTTGGGTAAGTGATGTCTCTCTGAATAAGCCACCACTTATTTAGATAGTGAATCTTCTAGCATGGGTATACTCCTCTCTTGCTCTATGCCTCTACCTATGAGAATGCTGGTTTTTATTTTTCCATCCTTGTGTTCAGTCCTACACCACATAATAAAAGATATATTCATCATCCCCACCAGTTGGCGTTTTTGAATGGTTGAATCTTTTCTTTTCATCCGCAAAACTTTGCCATTTGTAGGTACAACCTATTTTCCCACTGTATATAAGACAATAGTTGAGGTTCCTTTCACCACCCCAGAGCCATTCTTTTTCTCTCTTACAAGCAAAGTCCATGTCAAAATGGCTGCACTTAACCATGTCCATTTCCACGACTTACCAGATTTAATTCTCTTCAATATATTCTCCTTAGTTACTGACGCTCGTACCCGCAATGCCATTTCTCTTGTATGCCTCAAATGGCACCTGCTAGAGCGATCTACTCGCACTTCCCTTGCTCTCCGGGGCAACATTCGCGACCTCTTCCTTCTGCCAACTTGTTTCCAAGCTGTAACCAATCTTGACCTCTCTTTGCTCTCCCCTTGGGGCCATCCACTCTTGGATTACTCATCCCCTAACTCAATACTATTTGCTCAACTTTTTCGCCAAGCCTTCCCTTCCGTTGTTTCTCTTACAATATACGCTCGAAACCCTTCAATTCTCTATCTTTTCGCTCCTCAATGGCCTAATCTACGCCATGCTAAGCTCATACGTTGGCATCAACGTTTGTCTATTCCTCTTGGTTTTGATTTCTTCCCACTGTTTGAGCATTGCCTTTCACTTTCTTCTCTTGATCTCTCTCATTTCTATTGCTGGACAGAAGATCTTCCTCCTGCACTTAAAACCTACCCTAAAGTTGCAGCTTCTATCTCCTATCTCAATATCCTTATTACCTATTCTTACGCTGAGGGATACAAGTCCCATGAGCTCCTTGCCATTACATCTGCCTGCCCGAATCTCCGTCAGTTTCTGGCAACTTGTTTATTTGACCACAGACTCGTTGGGTTTGTTGGAGATGAAACTTTGTTATCTCTTGCTTCGAATTGTCCTCGTCTTTCTCTTCTTCACCTTGTAGATGCTACTTCGTTGTCAAACGCCAGGGCGAATCCTGATGATGAGGGGTACGCCACTGAAGACGCTGGAATCAGCCATGCAACGCTCGCGGGCCTTTGTACTGGATTACCACTGCTTGAGGAGTTGATTCTTGATGTTTGTCACAATGTTAGAGATACAGGATCAGCATTGGAAGTACTTAATTCCAAGTGCCCGCGGCTTAAATCTTTGAAGCTGGGACATTTCCATGGGATTTACAGGGGACTAGATTCACAGCTAAATGGGATTGCACTATGTTCCAGGTTGGAATCCCTGTCTATCAAAAACTCTGCTGATTTAACCGATTCTAGCTTGATAGCTATCTCACTTGGCTGCCCGAGACTGACCAAGTTTGTGGTGCATGGTTGCAAAAGGATCACAGAGATAGGGTTCAGAAAGTTTTCTTCCATCCTTAAGGGAACTTTAATTGATGTGAAAATCTCTTGCTGTAAGCATCTCAATGCTGTGTGTTCCTTACGTGCATTAGAACCAATTCGAGGCCAAATACAACAATTGCACATAGATTGTGTATGGGAAAGTGTCCAACGATTAGAAGGGGATCTGAATCAAATTGCTAGAAACAAATCTATCCAACCAGAAAAGCGTCTGGACAATAAGTTCTCTTCAAGGACATGGGCAAAGTTGCATTATCTTTCGCTTTGGATTTCTGTTGGGGAGCTTCTGAGTCCATTGACTTCATCAGTGGGCTTAAATGACTGTCCTGTACTAGAAGAGATACAAATACGAATCGAAGGTGACTGCAGGCAGCAATCATGGCCTTCCATGCATGCATTTGAACTGAGCTCCCTTGAGTGTTATCCTAGGCTCTCAAAGATGAAACTGGATTGTGGAGGTACTATTGGTTATGCTCTTACTGCTCCTTATGGGTATGCGGATTTGAGCCTGTGGGAGCGATTTTATCTTAAGGGGGTTGGGAATTTGAACCTCACTGAGCTTGAATATTGGCCTCCACAGGACAGAGAGATTAATCATAGATCTCTCTCTCTCCCAGCAGCAGGATTGCTTGCACAATGTGGGACACTCAGAAAGCTTTTTATTCATGGAACGGCTAGCGAACACTTGATGATGTTTCTCTTGAAAATACCAACTCTCAGGGATGTACAGCTAAGAGAAGATTACTATCCTGCTTCAGAAAATGATTTCAGCACCGAAATGCGAGTGAGCTCGTGTTGTCGATTTGAGGACGCCCTCAATAGGCGTAAGATCCCTGACTGAAAATTGGGAGTCAAAGCTTCTCATAGCGTAGACATACATTCATAAAAAATAGCTAACTAAATAGAAATAGTTATTCCATTTCAGTGAACCAATGTACCTTAATAGTTTAGAAATTACGAACATGTAAAAATTTAACTTTATATGTCTAAATATATACAAGTCAAATAAGGATCTTTTAACTCTCAACTACCAAATTTGCGCTTTCTTTTCTTCTTAAAATAAAAATATAGTGCATATACTTTCTAAATGCAAAATTAAAAAAAAGAAGGTTTTGTTTTTGGAAAAATTAAAAAAGCTCCTACTAAAGAGGCTTAATTATCTATTTCTAAAAACAAGTATCTTAAATATGGATTAGTTTAATACGAGTAATAAGATAAAATAATAATAATAATAATAATAATAATAATAATACGTCAGTCACATAAATGTAATACAATTTTTTTTAATAAAAAAATTCTAGGGGCAAGTAAAAATTTATAAATAAATTCTTGTTTTTATTATTTAAAAAAAAAAAAAAAAAGAGTAGTGAATTTTTAAAATCTAGGAGGTGGCTCCCTTCCCTTTGCACCTGATTTTATATCTTGGTACCCTTTGTGGACAAGCAAGCAGGTATATTTACACCCTTAGAGCAGGCAAGAAGTATTTTTTATTTATTTGTAGGAAAGTACTTATTTTTTTTAATAGAGAGAAAGAGTATGAAATATTAATTACGTAAAATGAATTTTATATCTCAAATCCTTTCATTCTCAACTATCTATATATCAAAAAAAAAAAAAAAAAAAACTTAATGTCCTGAGCCTGGTGAACGAACCAAGCAAGAAATATACCTACTATTCACAGTGCAATATCTACTTGGTTTTCCGGCGAAGTATAAACAGATAGGCTTAATCTTATATCATTCCAAGTTGTAGTATAAAAATATTTCGCAGTAAGGAAGCCAAGTTACTTTATATCTTTCACTGCAAATCGCTGCTCGATCCAAAAGCTTAAAAACTAAAGAGTGCCATTAGAGTGTATCAATTGTCATGCCAAAGAATTGAGTCCCATTGTCCCACATTACTCTGTCACAGGCAAGGAATCTTCCTTCATCCTCATGTACTTTCTTGGAGAGCTGTTATCACTTATCACCCCAAGCTTTTTTGTAGATATTGTTCCACCCATCCAATCCAAATGTAATTTGTGTAAGATTCTAAACATATATAGCTCATGTACTGCGGCTTTATTCCATTTCTTCACTTTCAGTCCTATCTAACCCTTCCTTTTGTGACCACAAAAAGCATCCCAAAGCTACTTTGGTGTCCTTAACTTTATCATACGTGCCCAGTAGCTTTATCAGCCACATATCTAGCTTCTTAGTCATGAATCAAATATGAGCCTTGCAACAGGACGCGTACACGAGACCGCAATAGTTGCATGATTGGGCATGAGGACACACGAATGCAGGGGATAGATGGATCATTATTTATCTGATCAGTTTGCATATACTTAAGAGGTGGAAATAAAGTACAAGACCAATGTCTATTATACACACCGTACACACATGCCATTTTTGCACAAAATGTTTTAAAAAGTGTGTGTATAGTATGTGTAAGAGACATTTTTTAAAGTTGAATAGGTTATTTGAAGATTTTTTTTTTCTTATGTAGACATTCTATTTTGTACCCATCTATAACATAGATTCTCGACTCCAACTACAAAGCAATATAGAGTATCGTGATCATGATATCCTAAACAATTGCGGCAAAAAAGGATAGAACAATGAGGCTTCAAGGAAACTATGTGTGCATGTGTATATAATTGTTGGGTCATATGCATGGTCGTTTCATGCATATTCACCCAGCAACTATAAACCCTAAAAGCCAATTTTTAAAATAAAAAAAATCTATCATTACAGAAGATAATTGAAGGATAATAATGTCATTTTCTCCAAGAAGCCAAAGAATATTTAATGTTGGTTTCCTAGAAAATATTTAGTTATTATGTTTTAATTCTCCCCCATTAGACAAATCATTATTTTGTTTATAGTTCCTATGAGTTAAGGTCTTGAAAATGTAATGTTTTTAATTGCTAACTTCACTCTCTTATGCTTAGAGGGTTGTTCTAAGTTTTATAGAGTGTTTTTCTATAATAAAAAAAAAAAAAAAGATTATAGAGTATTTTCAGAATTAGACTTTTTGCTTTTCAAAAGATGAGTTTCTTCTAAATTAACTCTTATCCCGTTGGTGGATTCCTTTGGGTGGCAAGTTTTGGTTTCTGTATCTCCTTGGTCGATGGTGATAATCTGTATCCTATTGAGTAGTGAGCCAATTCAGTTATGTATCCTTAGCTAAATCATTTTAGGTGGTGATATCTATATCCCTTTGGGTTTGCTTTGATGGTGAACTTTTATTTATCCATTTAATTCTCGAGTGCTTTTCTTATTCTATATAACCAGAAAATATAAAAATATATACATCCACCATTCTCTTATTTATCATATCGGATAAGTTTGGGTTGCCTCATACGATTCTGGTATCACTAGCATTAAGGAGATGTTGATGTTTTCTTTCAACTATAGAGTTCTATTGTGGAGTTGAACCTTACTTATCCTCGAGAACACTCTTAAAATTATTAGGAAAATGATATTAAACTCAGTAAAAAGCCAAAATTGTTTAAATAAAAATGATGTGAGTGTGTCAAATCATCATTCAAAACTAATTTACCTTAACAGTTTGTAAGGTGATAATGTATTCATTCCTCTCACATTTATAGTGAATTTCATTAATTAAATTTATGGTAGAATCTACCATGAATGTGAGAAGGAAGTACCACGTTACTGAACTCTGAGAATACCTATTAATTTTTCTCAAAATTTATATACATGTATTAATACTCATTTTAAGTACAAAATTAACATTGATACAAAATTATATATAAGATATATACATGAAATAACACAAAATAAGTATGGATGTACAATAATATTTTCTTATAATAATATAAATTTGTAAAATTAAGCTCGTAGGTAAGTATTTTATTATTATTATTATTTTTTGAGAAACAACAGTTAGTTAAGTAAAGTCTCAAACTGTTATTGTAATTTGATTATCCTTTGCGCATCAAAATCAAAGTGCAAGGGGAAAAAAAGTATTGATATAATAATAAACGCCGTAGAAATATCAAAGGTTATAGTCTTTTTATTAACTTAAAGAGGGGAGTTATTAAACAATTTAAATGTTAATCAGGGAAATTTATTTTTAAAGGCCATATGGCGCAATCTCATTGGGTAATATTTATCCAATCAACAAAAGACCAAAAATGGGCTTAATAAAATCACCCATACACGTGTTGGGTTTTTCCCAACACATCTCTTTAATCACTAAAAAATCCACTTCACTACACGACATGAGAAAAATATCCCAAAATTTTCAGAACTCAATAGTTGGGCTTAAAAGCCCCAAAAGGACCTACTTCACGCGAGCCCAAAGAGAAAAATAAAAGGCTCACACAAGGAAAGAGGCCGCTTAGATCACTTCAATTTTTAGAAACTTAGGACTCGTTTGGTAGAAGAGTTTGAGTAGTATAGTTTGTAATTTTTTAAAATATGTGTAGGTGAAAAAATGTGTGAAAAAGTGTGTAATGTTATTTAAAAACTGAAAATAGGTGCTTGAAATGCCATACCAAACGGGCTTTTATATTTTGTATTATAGCTATGCCATTGATGGGTATGACATATTCCTAATTATGGAGTTGGTCTAAATTCGTTGATAATTATTGGAATGAGAAATGTTTGACATAACTATTTTGAGCTGGTGTTGAGTTACGGGTTGGGCTCCCAAGTTTAATTTGACATGTATCTTATAGAGCTTCTATCAACCGTTGTGATTAAAGCAATATCAGTTACATTTGGGTTCATCATTAATACAAAATTTATTATACATCAATTATAATAAGTCATGTTAACAATTGTGAAATAAAGCGTAAAAATGTTGTATTTATTTCTTAAACATCTCAATCCTGTCCAACAAAAATTCCAACTCCTTATAGAAGATAGAGAGACAAAAATAGGTAAAGGGAAAAAAGGACAAATGGAGGAAATTCAAGCGAGAAAAACTCCAAGAAATTCAACAAGATAGTTGAGAAGGAGAATTTGATTAACAAAATTGAGTGCTGCTCAGGTGGAAGAGGTAAGGTAGCCATCGACTACCACAATAACACAATCAGCACCCTCAATCATGTCGGATTTAATAAGATAATGAAACAAACAACCCGCTATGACCCAACTACTTGCCATAAACATGACAATTCGTTAAAAATTCGATTGAACTAACTAATAGATAATCATTGTTAAGTCCATGTTTTCCATGTTAATGTGCGATTAATTCGGTGACAAAGTTTTATGTATTTCTCTCTCATTTTAATGTGTTTTTTTTGGGCAAAATTGTATGTGAGTAGAAAGTACATGAGTCTAGTCAAACAATGGTCAAAGCTGCCTGTGCTACATGCAACTTGCATATGACCTACATAGCTCGCGAGTGACATGTGGCAGAAAATCCAGGTGGCAGTATGAGAAGACATGTTATTACCTGTTAGCGACTTACTAGGACGTGACCCAGTCACAACTAGCATGCAGGCATAATGTCCTATTTTATCCTAATATGATCTTTTAGCCTTTTCAAATGGTCCAACACTCATGCTCTGTGCATGCTGAACGTAGCTGGTGAATGGGATTTGAGAAAAAGCCTATTGAGAGAATTCATTTCATCCCATCCACCTAGTAGAGAAAGAGAGAGCCTTTGCCTTAGTGCAGAAAACATTTCCAACCTCTGCTCTCCATTTCTTTCACCATTATTACATCATTGTGATAAATACTTGTTACCTTTAAAATCTTCACAATACCTTAAGGGTCCGTTTGGATACAGTTTATTTTGCTGAAAACTGAAAACACTGTAACAAAATAATTTTTAAATGAGTGAATAGTATCATAGGACCCATTTTTAATATATTTTTTCTGAATAAAGTGGTTGTGGGTCCCGTAAACAATACATGAACAGTGCGTAAACAGTGCATGAACAGTGATTTTATCTCTTGCACAGTATAATCACGTGCATGAACAATGATGGTTCCTATTCATAAGCACTGAAAAAAAAAACCGCAAAATGTAGACGTGGGAAGCGCAAAACGCGCTTCCCAAACACACACTAAGTGTTGTGAGTATATGTTGAAGGTTAGGAAACCATAGGGGCCATTACAAATCCAAACCTATTGGCGGCTTTTTGTTGGCGGCTCAATAGTGGTGTCCCCGACAAGCTAGTTGAAGAAAGGACGTGGTGAAATTGGTAGCTAACTAGAGCTTGGAGTGCTCAAGTACATATGGGGATATGGGCTTGGAGGGTTCATAGTCTTATTTGTACTACAACCACTCATCTAGTGGTAATTTTCCAACGGTGTGGTTAAGGGAGAGGTTTTTTCGCTTGGGTGCTCAAGTTTTTCTCTTCCTAAACATTTCCTTGTGTTTAGTTTGGTTTACTTTATTTTCCATATTTTCATATTGTCATTTATATGCTTTAGTTCATATTTGTTTTTGTTTGCAATATGAAATTCGGTTAATAACTCACATTGGACTAATTTTTAGTTTAATTAGATTAGTAGTGATTAGGCCATAATTAAAGTTATGGAGTTCTAAATTAATGCTAGGTTATTATTAGAATTTCACAATTATTAAATTTAAAAAAAAAAAAATTACTACACGTAACAATATCAACAGAATTGCTAATGATTCTAACCAAAATCAGTTGTTTAGGTACAATTGTGGAAATTTAATTTTGTAGAACTCTACAAGCAATGCTTTCCATCTTGTATAGTTGGAGATTTTTCCTGACACAAGTACATTATTTATTATTATTATTATTATTATTATTATTAATTTTTCAGTGGATTATCTCATTTTGTTTTCTTTGTCATCTTTGTTTCTCTCAAATTAAAATTATCTTATTGTAAATTTTATCCTTATTGCTCGGGTGTAGTATAATTCTTGTAGATTATTTATTTTACATTGTTAGAAATACTGAAAGATTGTATTGTATTTCGTCCCTCAAAGAATATACATCAGTGCCTTTATATAGGAGGCATATGTGTGCGGTACAAGTAAAGTGTAGTACAAGTACAAGTGTGCTATACAAGTAACCTAACTGGGCCTAAAGCCCATAACATAATATACGTTAACATACATAATCAATGACTTTGCTAATGCTATAAACGAAAAATGACTCCAAAATAGCATAATACCAATTGCAATTATAGCTGCAATTTTAGGGATTGTCATTGGAGTGTGGACAAGTGGTAAGAATGGATAGATTATATCACTTCAGATTGCAAATATCTATTACATCTCTAGAACCATAGCTATGGTTCTAGCTAGGTTTCCATGAATAATAATCTTTGCTGGAATTCTCAAGGGTTTAGGAGTGAGAATGATGACATTGATACCCCTATTCTACATTTTTTCAAGTTTCTTATTGGAATTCTAGGGATCACCTTATCTCCTACTTTGTAAATGGTAGACGAAAGTTGTTGTTTAGCAGCTTTCTAGGACCATTTCCTAGAAGATAATTAAGAAATCATTTAAGAATAATTCATTGAATATGCCTATTGAACGCATCTTGAAAGTTCTTCCATTGCCTAAGATCCTTAGGTAATGGTTATGTGGGTTGTCATTTTACTTCTATTTTAAATGAAAGGCCAATGTCAAAGGTAGAGCTCATATATATATTAGATACAAACATGCAAGCCTAAACATAAATATAAACATTAACATATGCATAGACATAAACTTAGACACTAATAATGTATTTTGTAATTTTGATTTAGGTTGTGGCCCTCTCTATTTTGTTACTGTTATCAGGGCTGAGGCTTGCGGGTCTCTTTTGTAATCCTTTTTTGTTTTTTTAAAGATCTTTTCAGTTCATCATAAAAAATAAAAAAATAAAAAAACAAAAAAAACTTAGACACTAAATTCAACAATTAATAATTTATAGAAACAAAAAATAGCTAAATGAGTAAATATGTCTGTTAATAACTTAAATTTAAAAGTTTATATACAAAATTCACAAACAAAGTTAATGAGTTTTAAAAAGAAATTCTAAAGTTATTTTATTTTGCATTTTTTATGCTTGCTTAAATAATTTTTTTTTTTTCATTTACCATTTTTTCCTAACATATAAGTATAAATTTTAATGGTGTAATGATGTGGAAAGCTGATACTTTAGTTGAAAAAATAGATAACTGTGAAGGGAAAAGAATGAGAAAATACATTATAGAGGAGAAGTAATTAATCCAATGAACAGATGATTTGACCTATTTTGTATGAATTCAGTAACCTGTACGCTGGTCTACAAAGAACAAGGATTCATATAATGATTTAGTAATTTGAAGCTTGATCAATAAAGGTGATTTAGTAATTTGAAGCTTGGTCAATAGAGGTCATCGTTGAGTTGATTTGTAGAACCATTGTCAAGTAGATAACTAGGAGATCCTTTTCGAAAAATGAATTGAATATGCCTATTTTAATCGTATCTTAAAAGTATTTACTTTGCCCAATATTCACAAGATGATGAATATATAGGTAGTTTTTCTTATTCCAGTTTAAAAGAAAGACCACCAAAAAAGGTAGAACACATATTTATATAGACAAATACACATACACACAAACATAAACATTAACATATGCATATACATAATTTAAGACAATACATTCAGAAATTTATTATTTATAGAAACAAAAAAAAAAAAAAAAAACAGCTAAATGAATATATATATATATATATATATATATATATATATATATAAAACTTAAACTAAATGTTTATATTATAAATTTTTATGAGTTTTGAAAGGTAATTCTAATTTATTTTTTTTTATTTTTTTAATATTTTATCTTTGATAATATGACTTATTTTCTATTTTCCCCCCTACTAACTTACAATTATTAATGTTAGTTGTGTATCAGTGTAAAAGGTCAATATTTTTTTCTAGGAAACCCTTGATTTTATTTATATAGTGTGGTTTTAAGATAAATAATTTATCATATATTTTTGATAATTTTTCTCTATGTAAAATTAATCTTGGTTTGGTTGGAATTATTTCATTGAGTTTTGTGTTGAATCCATATTTTTTGAGGTATATTTAGGGTATTGGATGATTTTATTGTTAAGTGAAGTTGCAACAGTGCATTTGATAAATTGGATTCCATTGTTCTATGCTATAATTCTATACTGTAGATAACAATTAATTTATTTTCTAACTTTTTAATAAAATTAGTTTTTATTTTAATTAATTTTTTTTTAAAATTTTGAATGTCTATCAGAAAATATCAACTTGGATATATATATATATATATATATATATATATATATATATATTGAATAAGAATAATATAATTACTAGTTGAATATTATGTAGGATAAGTTTGTTACTAGTGATATAAAAAATCACACAATAATAAAAAATAGTTAGGATATAATGAAATAATACAACAAAATGTTAACAATGAAAATAATTGTAATGATATTTAAATATGTAATATACCAATTTTTTATTATATAAAAAAGACTAGATTCTTTTTCCCCAAATGCATAAATTGCTCAAGGAGTTGTATTGGTAATACTTGTTATAGTTGGTTTTGCAAAAAAATTATTTCAAGATTAAAATTGATAAAAGCTTACTTAAGATCGGTTTGATTAACTGTATTATCAATTGAAAATGAGATATTAACAAAACCTAAATACATAAACATAAATAGTAATTTCACATCTCAATAAGCGATAAACATTAAAATACTTTACTGAAATGAAAATTTTACTAATTAATATAAAATAGATCCCATTTAAGGCCATTGTCTTAGGCTTCAAAGTGTATTGAGCCAACTATTTGGAGACAAAAATAAAATTTGTGTTTTGGGGGGGGGGGGAGGGGGGGGGATTTAAGTACTTTATATATTTGCTAAAGAAGTGTTGGTAATAAATATCATAATTTCTGAGAAATGAGTAAACTAACACCATAATAATTCAATAAAAGATGAAGTGATAGATTGAAAAGTTTTATATATTTGCTTAAAAGTTGAAAATTTTATTGAATTATCATAATTTGTGTTGAAGTGATAGATTACGTCACTTCAAAAGGTTTGCTATTTCCTTTAGTATCCTTTTGCTAATCTGAGTTAGAGCCAAAGGTTTCATTCCAAATTATGGAAGGGACTAGTCATTAACCCAAGAATCTTCCAAGCCTTGTAGATCTCTATATTCTATCTATCATTTCTTTATGAATTCTCTATTTTTGGTCTCAAGGTTTGCCTTTGAAGTGATTTGTAAAGTTGTGATTTACAACTATATTTTATGTTGGCTTTATTCCATGATAAAAAGTGTTGTAATTGCATTAATTTTGTTCCTTGTATTTTATGGGACTTTATTGTATTGGGTTTAGTATTAAGTTGGTAAAGAATCAAGCATGAAATGAAGAATCAGTGTAATTTCACGACTAACTTGCAAGAAGCTCACGAGTAAAGGTTCCCGCGAAAACGACATGTGAGATGCACATGCTGGAAGCTGAAGAGTTGTGTCAGACTATCAATTTTGCAACTGTCTAGTGAGAAGGGCCAACCCGTGAGGTACCCGCGAAACATTCTGCCTGGAGGATTTTAAGTGTGACCTTATTACCCTTCACCCATACTATATATACCCTCATTACCCACAAAAGTAAGTGAGGTCATTCAGAGAGAAAAACCTTAGATAGGTTTTCTACAACACAACACACCCATCTTTTAAAAAGAGAGCTACTAATCCTTAGTGAGAAATCATTGTAGCCTATTCTCCTTCCCTCTCCCATTGTCATACCTTGAGAGGAGATTTGTACCCAAACATAACCCACACCTTTTCAAAGTATAGAGAGTGTTTTGGAGCTTGGGAAGCTTTGGGGATTTGCCAAAAGAAACCGGTGAGGCTTGGCGGATGCAATCGGCGTATTGCGGGATCCGAAAAGCTAGAGAAGACATAACTCCGAGAAGTTCGTTGGTAGCAAGAGCTTAAAGGGCTCAAGTACATTGGGTAGATTAGGCTTGGAAGGTCTTTTTTTATTCGTGTACTCCAACTTTATTCTCTAGTGGAACAATTTCAACTTGGAGGGTCACGGAAAGGTTTTTTGCCGAGTTTTTCGGTTTGCTCTTCTATGACATGTCTTGGTGTTATCTTGTGTTTACATCTCTCTTCCCTTACTCTTGTGCTTTACATTTATTGTTTATTATTCATGTTTATGCACTAGAGTAGTATCGGTTCATTGTGCACATTTACTCTTGTTCCGCACTTTGATTAAGAGTAAAAGCAATCTAGTCGTAATCTAAAATTTGGGGTCTAAACAAGCTCGTGCATTTTTTTTGGCACAAATCCGAGAGCATTCACGATTGTAACATAATATGACGAACAATTAGAGTTCTGATAAAAGCATGTTCGTACAAATGTTTAACATTTGTGTATGAAATTTGAGACAATATGTGGCAATCCTCATATTACTAGAATAATACAAACTCTTCGTCTCAAGATAATAATAATAATTATCCTCATCGCGCGTGCTATGTGACTCTTTCTTTTTTTTAGGTACACATTTTTCTATAAATACTAAGCATTGACTCATGGCCTAATTTTTCACAGGAATTTCATCCTTTATGATATTCCCTATTTCCATGTCCTTCCATTATAGGACCTATCATTATGGACAAATCAATTGCAATAAAATAAAATATATAAAAAAATTACCCGAAATTATATAGTTCACTGTTACAAAATTACAAAAATAATGCAAAAAAAAAAAAAAAGAGAGAGAGAGAGAAAAGAAAACAAAAAATCTATTAACACATGTAACTCATTCATATACAAAAAACAATAACTTTTAAGGAGAACTAAAAGGAAAAAATGGGGGGAAAAAAAAACCAAATAGGAGAAGAAAATGATGTCATCACTTGAACCTTTTTCATTCTCTGACTTCAATCTCATTTGGGACTTAGTTATTTCTTTTGGCACCATAAAAGCATATATACAACAACTGAAAGTGCTCCTATAACCCTACAAATAGTTATTATACAATGTTGATTATTTTAATTTTTTTTTCTTACAATTTCCATAACAAATAAATCAAAATCAATACAACAATCAAAATCATATGGGCAATAAAACAATAAACAAAGAAACAAAATTACCTTGTAGGAAGTGCTACCCCTTCCTCTACAAGAGAAAAAGAGAGGTTTTTATTTTTATTTTTTATTTTTTATAGATTAAATAGGAGGAAGACAAACATTTATTTATGTTTGATTTTGGAAACTGACTAACCATTCAGAAGTAATAAAGAGAAGTGGAAGTGCATAAAGAGAAGTGGAAGTGCCTAATTTTAAGGGATATGGATAAGGAATTATCTTTGAGAGAGAGAGGGGAAAAAAAAGGTTCAAAACTACATATAATTGTTAATATTTTTCTTTATTATTTTTTTTTTGATAAAAAGAACTTTAACCATAACTAAAACCTTTTAGACGTTGGAATTCAAACTAGAACTAAAAACCTTTTAACTAGAACTAAAAAATTTAACTGGGTAAGAGTTAAATCAGAAGTTGGAATTAAAATGAAAAAAAAAAAAAAAAAAAATTATGTGCACGTATTTCTTTTTATTAAATTTTTGAGAGCAAAAAAATGGAGCTTGGGTTTAGGAGAAGTTTGTTGGTAACCACTATTATTGGGCTATTAGGAAAATATTCATTTAGTGGGAAGTAATTGAGAAGAAATTGTAGTTTTTTTAAGAGTTTTTTTTTTTTTTTTTTTTTTTAATGCTTCTGATATAGATTTTTTTTTTTTTTTTTTTTTTGGTTGAATAACAATTTTGTCCCCATTTTTTATTTTTTAAGAGTAAGACTTTCTAATTAAATTGGGGTATTTTGATAATTCGGGAAAGTGATAACTAACTTTGTTAGGGACATATTTTATGTAATTGGCTAATCCTTTAACAAAATGTACTTTACTTGTAATTGGGTAGATCTATGATGGGTTTAAGACTTCAAGAAACATGTTGTTCAAGTCAAGTGTTAAAACCATGAAGATCTAACCAAGAAACAAGTAAAGAAGAGTTGTTCTCGACAACAATCTTGATAGAAAGACTTCTATCGATGTTTATAGTCGAAGCTTTCCGTCGAGACTTACGAAATCAGAATTTCCAAATCTGATTTTTTGCCCTAGCTGACATGTATGTGTAGGGTTTCTTTTCTCACAGCCCTAGACATATATAAGGCTTATTTTAAAGGACGTTATACATGGAGAACACATGCAGAAAGTGACCTAGTGCCTTGTTCTCTCTAAAGGAAGTTATTGCATCTTTGTGCCATTAGGTTTTGTAACCAAGGAACTTCCTGATCTTCATCGTTGATGAGTTGAAGAACTTTGCAGCCAACATCTTCTTCAAGTTATTGGTGTCAATCACGTACTTGGATATGTGCATCATTGGTTAGTCATGTACTGGGATTCATGTATTGAACTGGAAGATTGCCGCTATAATACAAGTCCAATTGGGTATTGGGGTAAGGGTTCAACTGTAGGTTGGTATTTTAGAATAGGCCAAAGGGTTTGGTAAGATTCTTTATACTTATAACCACTTGTGATTAATAATAGTGGATTCTTAGGAGTGGTGACCTAAAAATCACCCGGTGGGGTTTTTGCCTTGTAGATTTTCCCCATTCATAAATAAATCACCGTGTCAATTTAATTTTTGTTGCATTTAGTTTAGTTGGTTATTTGTTTGTGCTACCACGCTATTGCATGTAATTGAACTTAATTAATTAATTTGCAAGGGGTCAATACATTTTTGCCCTATCAAACTTTCTAAATTCTCTTAATATATAGAGATAATACAAACCATAGGTTTAGGTGGCCTATCTTAAGGGTCCGTTTGGGAGCCACTTATTTTGTTGAAACTGAAAACTTTTTGCTGAAAGTACTGTAGCAAAAAAAGCTAAAAGCTAGCTAATTGTTTTTTTTTTTTTTTTTTTTTTTTTTTTTTTACGGAAAGTACTGTAGAAAAAAGTTGAAAGTACTGTAGGAAAAAAAAAAAAAAAAAACAATGTGTAATTTTAACCCTATTTTAATGCTTGAATATGCAAAATGACTTCAAAACATGTAAACAAATATTTAACAACTTTTTTTTTGGGTCTTAGCTATAATTTTCTATCAAGTTTGTTATATCATAATTAAGATACATATTTCATAAAAGCCATCAATTAGAGTTACCAAAAAAATACCATAATTTTAATGGTAATTATAACAACAAGTTTTTAGATTTTGACAAAAATTACCATAATATGATTGGTAATTATAATATTAGTAACGAAGGAAGTTCTACAATGGATGAATCCCACATATCAATACTGTGATATTGTTCCGAACCACTTTCATCTCAGGTTCATCTAAATAAGAAATCACATGTGCCATTTCATTGTAATAACCTTGCTACTTTCATTTCTGTCCCGTCTAGAAAGCCCTTGGTCAATATCATTGTCTTCATGTGTTCTAATAAAATTATGAAGAACCATTGTAACAACAATAATGTGTTCTTGAATGCGTATATCATAGTTGGGCATATCTCATCGTTGTGTAAATTTTCATTAATGCATATTCATCTATATATATATATAAGCAAAACTGAGAAAAAATCCAACTAGAGCTCAAATTGGAATTCAATTGGAGTCTAATTTTGCGCTACATGTCTCATCTAATCTAAGTTTTTAAATTTTTGTGCTAAGTTAGTTAATTCAGTGTAAAAATTGAAATCCAATTAGAGTTTACTTTTGTACCACATGTCTCATCTAATGTAAATTAACATCAATAGCACCACTGTAATTCGTCATTCCCATGCGTAAGTATGGGTTACGTACTAGTTTAAATAAAAGGCAACTAACATTGTGTAAATAAAGACATGCAACAAACAAGAGCAACAATTTAACAAAGTTATAATTGTGTAATTGTTAAGATCATCATGAAATAGTTATTTACTATGGAGTTGTTCCTACTACTATGTGAAACTGTTACTGCTGTTTTGAGGACTATGGAGTTGTTTCTACTATTGTGGAGCTGTAACTGTTGCAGTGTGGACTATGGAGCTAGACTGTGGAGTTGTTACTGCTGCTGTGGAGTTGTTATTGCTGCAGTATGGACTATGGAGCTAGACTATGGAGTTGTTACTGGTTTAGTGTGGATTGTGGTCTTCCTTATGGACTGAGTTTCCAAGGGATGAAAAATATATGGGCCCTTCACAAGACCAACAAAACTGCATAGAAAGAACAGGGCACATTCAACTTTTTTCTTTTTCTTTTTCTTTTTTTTTTGTGGGTAAGTAAATGTATTAAAAAAGAAAACAACTATACTAGAGCAGAGGAAGATACCCCAAGAAAGCATCAATTATACAAGAATAAACAAATGAAAAACGCCTTGCATAGCTGACACAACATACCAGAAAATACACACATGCACTGCTATGACTAGAATATAGAATCAGGTAGCTACCATGATCTCTGTAACCACCTATTTTGATAAATTAATCTAATACACTTGTCCAAGTAAAAAAAATCAATAACAAGCATGCCAAACAAGCAACAATCTACAACATAATTCCAACAACAATTAACAAACTACTACAAGGAAAAAAAAACACTTTCCAATATTTTACAACAGACTAATAAATTTTCAAGAAATACAAGTGGGTGTGTGATAATAAAAATAAGAAGATTACACTGCAAATCCCAGAGCTCTAATTTATAAAACTCAACTCCAGCTTTTCCCATTGATCTTCGGCTTTAGGAAGAGTTTGATGAGCTCCTTGATTGTCAGACTAAATCTGAACACAGGTGGCAAATCCAAATCAAAAAACCTTGAGAAAATACCAAGCATTTTTGCTTTATTACTCAAACTAATAAATCAAATATTTGACATTCATAATCTTTAAAAAAAATGATCTTTAATAAACTAATAAATCACAATATTTGTCATCCATGATCTTTAACAAACTAATAAATCACAATATTTGATATTCATAATCATCAAAGTATATCCATCATAATCATCAAAGAATACCCAAAAGATTGATCTCTAATCTTTAACAAACCATAAAAATTCAGCAACACCCAACAAAAGGGTAAACACATTAATAAATAAATAAATAAACTCACTGACACAAACGCCTTACAAGCTACAGCAGCTCATCGCCCTCACAATGGCGGTATTATCTACCTCTTTCTGGATCTCTCATAGCCTTTTCCAATCACTATTTCACCATAAGGGGTTTGTACACAAAAAAGAAAAAAAAAAAAAGAAAAAAAAAAAGAGTGACAGATTTGAATCACTTATTTGGGTTGTTGGTGGGTAGATAGAAAATTGAAGTGCATTGAAGTGAAAAGAGTTTGTGGTATTGAAGAGGAGAGGGTCTGGGTTGATGGCACTGAAGAGCTGAATTGATCTTCTCTCCCAAGATTCGCATGGCCTAGGCTGAAGGGAGAGGAAAAAGTCAAAAATATTATTGTTGCTATACGGTACTGTATTGGGCAAAACCATGGTTTTAAAAACTGGACCGAACTAGACACTGAACGGGCCAGTCCGATTGAGAACCGAGCACTAATTCGGTCCGGTTATGACTAAAAATCGAAAATCATCCAAAAATCGGGAATAATCGGGAACCGGCTAGTTCAATAGTAAAAACTGAGTACTGGTATGGTTGAACCGATTATTGGCTAGTTGTGTTGAAACCTAAATCTACGTTGTTTTTGACATTTTTGCCCAACCTAAAACTACGTCGTTTTGGGCAAACCTAAAAACTATAAGTCTCTAACCCTAACAGCCTCACACTCACGCCTCTCTCAGCCTTACACTTTCCCTCACCTTCACTGCCTCGCGCCTCTCTCAGTCTCTCTCAAACTCTCACTCTCAGCAGCACTCTCAATTTTTTTTTCTTCTCACGATATCTCAGACTCAGGCCTTCACTTCCTCTGCTCTGCTTCTCATCTTTTCTCTTGGCTTCATCGGGTAACTAAACACTTGTATTGAGTCTCTCTGACTCTCACTAAACTCTCTTTCTTTCTTTTCTCGGTATTATTCTATTTTTTATTTGAATCTCTCTAACTCTCTCAGTCTCTCTATCTCATTGTTTGCAATCAGGTTCTCCATTCTTGTTCTTTGCCTTCAAATTTTCAATCAGTTCAGTCCACTACTCCACTGGTAACTGCTATCATCAATTATTCTTTCAATTATTAGTATTTATGAATTATAGAGCATTATAGCTTAGCATGACATTTTAGTTTATTTGTGATTTTGTGTATGTTGTGTATCATTATATACATTGGTAGATTTATGTTGTGTATGTTGTGGATTTACAGAGCATTATTATTTGTAAATTATAGTTTATAGAGTATTATTTGTGTATGTTGTGTTGATGAATTTATTTGTTGATCAAATGGTTGCTGCCAGTCTGAAATTGTTGAATGGAATGGAGTCAGCCTCTATACAACTGGGTCTAATGCTAATACTTCATCTGTGAAAGCGAAATGCGATCCTGCATAAGACCATGTAACTGAAGAGTTGAAATACGGAAAAAGTAGTTATAGATGCATACATTGTGGGAAAGTTTATAAAGGAGGGGGCATCAATAGAATGAAAACACATCTAGCTGAAATTACAGGCGATGTGGTAGCATGTAAAGGTGTACCTTGTGATGTTAGGTTTCAGATGGGGCGGAAAATTTGAAGGAAATTTCTAAGTCTAAAGAAAAAGAAAAACAGGATCAAGAAGCATCTAATTATTCACCATTAGAGGAATCACTAGAATTTGAAGATGTTCAAGAAGTTACTCTTAGTGGTAGGAGTAGGAGTTTAGGTAGGGGAAATAGAAGTGATCCTAGTAGTCTGCCACCAAGATCCAATCTTGGAAAGAGAAAGGTTGGTGACATTGGCAATTATTTCACTCCTAGAATAACACTGGGAGCTCAACCTTCTATTAAAAGTGTGTTCGCTTGCAAAGAAAAGAAGAGGAGGGTTGATATGGCTGTAGCAAGATGGATGTTTGATGCTTGCATTCCAAGTAATGCTGTGAATTCTAGTTATTATCAATCTATGTTGAATGCTGTAGCTGCTTATGGTCCTAGATATAGAGGCCTAAATTATCATGTCCTTTGAGTGCCTTTGTTGAGAGAAGCAAAAAGAGAAGTCTAGTTGATTGTTGATTGTTGATTCTCATTGTTCGTATTGGGCTGACACTGGTTGTACAATAATGGTTGATGGGTGGACTAATATTAGGTATAGAACATTGATCAATTTCTTTGTCTATTGTCCTAAAGGAATTATTTTTATATGTTCTATTGATTGCTTCTGACTGGTTAAGGATGCTATTACTTTGAGTAACTTGTTTGATGAAATTGTTACTTGGGTTGGTCCTGCAAATATAGTACATTTGGTTACTAACATTGCTGCAAATTATGTAGTTGCAGGAAGAATTTTGTGTGCAAAATATAGGAATATTAGTTGGTCACCTTGTGCAGCACATTGCCTAAACCTAATTTTATAAGATATTGGGAAGATGGATCATGTAGATAAACTTGCAAAGTGTGCATCCAAGATCACAATGTTCATCTATAACCATGTGGCTTTGCAAGCCTGGTTGAGGACTAGAAAAAATTGGACGGAACCTGTGTGTCCAAGGCCAACTAGATTTACTACTACTTTTATTGCCTTAGGGAGCTTTATGAAACATAAGCATGACTTACAGGCATTGATGACTAGCAAATTTTATATTAAATCAAGATATGCAAAAGATAAGAAAGCAAAAGCAGTGTTGAAAATCATTCTTGACAATCAATTTTGGAATAATTGTCACATAATTGTGCATATTGTGTCACCACTGATTCATTTATTACACATTGTTGATTCTGATGAAAAACCAACTATGAGATATGTTTATGATGGCATGAATAGAGCAATTGATGGAATCAAAAAAAATTTCAAGGACAAGAAGAGATTATGGGATCCTTATGTTAATATTATCAAGGATCATTGGGATACTCAATTCTACAGAGATATTCATGCTGCAGCTTATTGGTTGAATCCTGCATTCCAATATAACCCATCCACTCTTAATAAGAGGCTAGAGACACAATCTACTGTGACAGATGTTATTGAATCAAAAGTTTCATGTGGTCGAATCAAGTTGGTGGAGGAATTAAAGCTATTTTAAGAGCGTGAACAAACTTTTGGAACTCAACTTGCTCAAGAATCAGCCAAGACATCTTAACTGGGTAAGATATTGTTTGCTTTAACTAATAATAAAATGAAAATATTATTTAAAGAGTATAGCTCTTTTTATTTTTTTGGGGATAAGTATAGCTATGTTTATTGATTCATTGTATCTTTGTTTTGTGTTGAATATGGAACTTAGATGAGTGGTGGAAGTTGTTTGGATCTTGAGCTCCAAATTTACAAAAGTTTGTAATTCGGATCCTTAGCCAAATTGCTGTCCCTTCGAGATGTGAGCAGAATTAGAGTGTTTTTGAACAAATACATACCAAAAGGAGAAATAGATTGGAGCATCAACAACTTAATGATCTTGTGTATGTTCAATATAACTACCAATTGAAAGAAAGGTATATAAATCTTGTTCAATTATTCAAATACTACTAGCACTCTTTCTTTCTTTTATTTTAAAACTTTAATACGTAGTTGGTTACTAATTATCCATATTTTCATCTTATGATATAGAGTCAAATGGAAGAAGTTCAATTTTGATCCTATTGATTATGCAAGTATCGATAAAACTAAATTTTGGGTAGTGGAAGATAAGTAACCTCCATTTCTTAATCATGAGAAGTTAGAGAATGCATTATTTGAAGAGGGAGCTTATCCAATCGAAGAAGGGTCTTCTAGCCATGTACAAGGAGGTTAGCTTATAACAAAAAATTTTAATTCTTTGCCTAGTTACATATTTCAATTAGACTATTTATGATTTATGAGAAATGATTATTAGAATCGTTCTTTCATTTATTGTTCTTTAGTTTTGGAATTTGTATAGACATGGACAATGAAGTGATTGAGGATGATGACATTAATTTGGAATCATTTGGTGATGAACATGATGCTCCTCCCGGATTTATAGATAAAAATCATCCTATTGAAGTTAAAGATGAAGAAAACGAGGATGAGGATGAGGATAATGATGCTAGTGGTGGTGGAGCATTTGGTTCACATGATGATATTAATTTCAATTATCTTTATGACAATTGAGGCTTGTGTTGTTATTAAATGAACCTTAAAACTTAGTAGTTCTTTCTATGAAACTTTTTTGTTATTTGGATGTAATGAACTTATTTATTTAGTTCTCTATTTGAAACTTATTTGTTATTTGGATGTAATGAACTTATTTATTTGGTTCTCTGTTTGAAATTTATTTGCTATTTGGATGTAATGAAATTATTTATTTGGTTTTGTTGAAGTTTATTATGTTAAGGATTATTATTTTGTTATGTTATTATGTTAAATTCTTTAAAAAGATGTTATTTACTTATATGTTTTTTTAAGTAAACATATTTATTACTTGTTAGTTTCAGTATATTAAAAAATTATTAGTTATTTTTATAATTTAAAAAAATATTAATTAAATTATTTATAACGTCACTGGTTGGACTACCGGTTGGACTTCGGTCCGACTAAAAAACCGGTAACCAGTCTCTTTTCTGATTCTTTCACCATACTGGTTTTTAAAACTATGGGCAAAACTCTCACTAAATGGGAACGCAGGAAAAATAAGTTGGCTTTTTTATACAGTTCATGGGTCCACATTAACAGTGCAATGAGACCTACTTGATGAGCAAAAATAAGCTAAAAGTAAAATAAGCTGACTTAAACTCTAATGCCAAACACACACTAAGTACCCGTATGGATAGCACGTTTTCCCTTTAAGTTTGTGTTTGGAGTTTTGGTACGTGGGACCCAGCGACTACAATAGCATCCATAAACGCCTAAGACTTGAAGAAAAACGCGTAGCGTTTTTTTTTCCTGAACGCACCGTTTCAATTAAAATCCTCCATGTGTGTATTGTTCATAACCCACATCTGTTGGAGACACACATAAGCTGAACGGTGCATTTTGGTATTACACCCATCATCACCCACGAAACAGTGGCAGAGGATCACAAATGCTGGTGCATTGGATTCTCGTTTGTAGCAGCTACTTCCTCGGAACGTCATTCTGATTTTGAGAAGACTGATGTGCCAGAGATGGAATTAATGCACATGAATGCTTCGTCCTCCTCTGAAATGAACCCACCCACTGTTCTTCCTTCGCTTGAGCCCACCTTAATTTCGCTTGGGACGTCGTTGCTGCCACTGTTGGTCTCTGCATTTATTTATAAGTTGTGTCTAACTTCTCATACTCTTTGGTCTGTTGGAGTGTGGTTTTTGTGTTTTCCATGAAATTAATCTATGGTTTT
This sequence comes from Quercus tomentella, assembly GCA_028535165.1. Classification (NCBI taxonomy): domain Eukaryota; kingdom Viridiplantae; phylum Streptophyta; class Magnoliopsida; order Fagales; family Fagaceae; genus Quercus; species Quercus tomentella. Next base: position 35,816,440 of record JAPQVY010000068.1, on the reverse strand, counting down.
TGTGTTCAGCATTTGTGTGTGGTTTTTGTGTTTTCCATGACACTACTATGTGGGTTTCTCTTCCTACCTATGTTGTATTTGGACTATGTGAGTTTAATTTGCATTTTTCATGTGGGCATGTGTAACCGATTATGATATGCATACGAACTGTTTGTCGAAATGCCTCAATAAGTATAGAATTCCGTTGTAGCAAAAATGGGTAAGGGGAAATCGAAGGATGCTGGTAATGAACTGAGAACTGGGTGGAAAGATCTAACGGAACTAAAAGCTTTTTGTGATTTTTGTGCTGCTCAAGTCCTAGACGGCAAGAGGAGTGGAGGATATTTGAGTAAAGAAAGGGTTGATGCAGTGATTAAGCAGTTGGGTGAAATGGGAAAAGTGGTGACTCACATGCAGTTTAAAAACAAATGGGATCATCTGAGAAAATAGTGGAAGACTTGGAAGGAGGTTTTTAAGCATGAGACTAGGTTGGGTTATGATCCTGTAACTGGGAAGATTGAGGCCAGTGATGAGTGGTGGCCCCGAAAGCTTGAGGTTAGTTCACTTTACATAATTGTGAAAAACTCAACTGTCTACAACTATATTGTGTTCTAACTACTGGTTCTACACATGTAAGCATGTCCCAAGGCATCAACCTTTAAAAACAAAGGTTTGCCGAATGTTGAGTCCATGGAAATCATGTTTGAAGGCATGGTTGCAAAGGAGAAAATGCATTATGCACGAGTGGTGAAATACCAAAGGAATGCACCGAAGGGTCTGGGGACTCCACTGATAGCAAAGAATTTGTTAACCCCCAATGTCAACCCTCTGCGAATGTTGACCCAATGGAGGTTGAAGGCCCATCATTGTCGAGGGCAGGACCGACAGTGAATAAGGGGAAAGGCTTGGCAAGCAGTGTCCACCTTTTCAGGGGAATTTGCAAAAAACCAAGAAAAAAGCGTTCAGTTATGCAAGAGATGTCCGACTCTTTGAAGAACATCTCATATGTTATTGTTGAAAGTAGAAGTGTAAGTACTCGTACACCATTTGCTTCTACAGCAGCTACTGAGGTTCAAGTAGTTATGGACATGGTGTTGACTCTTCCTGAGGTTCAGCACCTGCTTCTTCATGGGAAACCAAGAGGCTAGGAACATGTTTGTAGCACAATATCATCAAAAGGAGATCCAGCTGAAGTGGCTAGAGATGCAATACCAAATGAACCCTCAGTTTCATTTCTAAAGGAAAGGGGATTGTCTCGATAGGGTTGCTTAGGCTTGGTGTTGTAGTAATCGGATTTTCTTTTTGTACTTGTTGTACTTTTTTTTTCTTTTTCTTTTTATTGGCAGAAACAATGCTAACCATGGGTGTGAATGTAACTATTCAGTACTATTTCCATTGTAGTAGTAATTAACAATGGGCATTCATCCTCTTTCATTTTACTCACTGGTTATTAACTTATTCATATAAGCACATATTCAGTTTCTCTGTGGCATGCTGCATATTCAGATGTTAAATATCATCATATCTTTTGGCTTTTCTGGATGTTTCACCAATTTTACCTTTCAGTATTAGAATATAAATGTCAATCAAACATAGGAAACATTAGGCATTTGATGATTTCAGGTTTTGATAACATTAGGTATCTGAAATCCTCAAATACAGCTGAATATTGGATTTGAACCATCATTTGGTTTATCATTATTCTTTGAATTTGATGTGGCTATGCTTATACTAATTTGCTGAACCAAATTGTGTATTGACTCATTAATTAAAAATTTTTTTCAACTCAAGTTGTTTCATATGAATATATGATTTTTGATGAATAAACTTTGTTCCATGATGTGGTACTAGATCTGAGTACTGGTAATACTCCCAATTGGTACATAACACAACAATGGAAGAGAATAACCATAGTTATACATAAAGGTCTTTCCACAAAAGGTTTCTAGATTGTTCTGAGACCACTGGGTTATTGTTCTAATTTTATTGTCTTTAATGTTTTATTTTGTACTATAATTTTTTTTTTTTTTTTTGGTTTGCAAATTTGAAATTTCCTTTTTTTACCCCACAATGTTGGTCTGAGATTTTCATTGCATATCCATTTGAATATATTGTCTCCATACTTGTAAACATATCAAAGCAGGAAGCAACAAGGATACTTTTACTGGACCCTAACTGAGGGCTTCTGAAGCAGATTATTAGACAGTTTGATTCAATTAGTCCATTGAGAAAGAAAGGGATATGCTCCATAGAAATGACTAAATTTTTCCTAGACAACTTTTGAAATGGAATGTATTTTTTTTTTTTTTTTTTTTTTTTTTTAACTTTTAGCATGCATATTAGGAAGCATATATTCTCCTTTTGATTAGTTACAGTTAACAATGGAAGAAGCAGGAACTAGAAAATGAATATCCTCACTTTTTGCAAAGTACCAAGTAGCATTTAATTTCTCTAAGCATATAATAGTTACAACCAATCATGACCCCCTGAAACTCTTGGATTCTATATAAGCAAACTTGTCTTTTTTTATAATCTTGTACTTTGAAGTTGTGCATGATCCCATGAATGCTATACTTTGGAGGTTGTCTTCTTCTATAATGGTAAAGTCTTTGTGGTAATTTTCGCAATTCCTTGTGTTCCTTGTAATTTCTTCCTTGAATGTCACAAAATCTGCTAAGAGCCTTCAGAATTCAGCTAGCTGGGGATTCTGATTTGATTTCCTTTTGTTTTGATCTAGTTACCTCCTTGAAGAACTCTGTTTGGCCAAGCATATCAAAATCAACTGGTGCATGTGTATTACAACAAAAAATGATTTTAACCCTAAGAGACTTTAATACCTAATCATGCAAATAAATTATATCAAATTAGCATTTATTTATGTGAAAGTTGAAAATTTAATAACATTGAGTCTAATGATTGATGGAACGATATATTAGACATAAGATGAAAATGATGGCTTCCAAGAAAAAAGAAGAGGAAAGGAAAAACCCCATTATTGGTGCCAATTAAATGATGAAAATTATATCCTCTCCAAAGATGCGAGCAAAACTGATGAGATGTGAATTAAGCATCAAGTGAGACAATCTTTAACTTGGTCATTGAAGAAGGATGAATTACCAGGATATGTGCAAGTGTAAATCTTGATATGTTATCAACTGAATGTGTCCAGGCATTAATGTGTATATAGTAAGATATCAACTGAATTTCTTGAATAGGTAAACTTCAACACCAATCCTTTCACACTTTATTTTTTCACGAGTAAGATTAGAGTTTAAAATTAAAAGAAATGGTCTTGGAGTCCACTTTATACCTTTGGCCTTGCATTCTTGAAAAAAGTTGGACTGTATTATGTGGCTTATAAGCTCTACAAACGCCCAAATTATATGCATCTATGACATGCAAAGAAAGAGTTGCGCCATAATAAAATAATTAGTCCTAAGAGTGTTTTATGTTAGATACTCAAATAAATCCTCTAGCAGGTTGACTTTTTAATAAGGCAATACCTTATTTCTAGAATTACTGTTTGATCTTATCTGAGCAATATCATTAGAATACATGTTTTGAATTAGAGTACAGATATTATGTAATTATGAAATAATCCAAGTATAATATTCTTAGGTCTGATCCCTCTTGAAGGGAATTTTGCAAGATTGCAACGAGTGACTATTTAAGTGCTTGAGAATGCTCTCTAGATTGATTTGGAGGTAAATTAATCCTTTATATGCATCTTGTTCATAAAAAATATACGTTGGTTGGAGGAAGACAACTAGCACACTTTTTATGGGTCCATCTAAGTTGTACTATGTGATATAATGCATGTTTAGTTGGTTGAAAATTATTTTATGACTGTTTGATGTCCAGAGTATTATGCTGTTCAAAATAATTTCTTATGATGCCATTTGTCTTTGACAACCACTAGGAATGTACCAATTGCTTATGATCTTTACAATTGCTATATTTTGTGGAAATCACAACAATAATGGAACTGAATGGATATATTATAAAGGAATGGAATGGAATGTGGTGAATTGTTTATAGGGGGTCTTTAGATGTAACAAGATTGGTTGATTAAGTTGTACTATGCCTGCTTTGGCTTTTGATGAGGTGTATCTCCAACCTTTGAAATTTTCACCTTAGCCAATCTGTTAGAAAGTCTACAATAAAAAATATTCCACATTTTGAAATGCTTGAATTTTTTATCTCCAAATATATTTTAGATATGAAGATGGTTGTTGGTTTGTGCAGCTCGAATTGTATCTGCGTGACATACAGATTGACGTAAAGCATCATTCCAAAATGATTATTCCCCTCTGCCATAGATTATCCTTTGTCAAAATCCTCTTTAGAGCTGCACACCATAGTTTTCCCTTCATGGGTACTATTCATAGGTATTGTTCACGGGTACTGTTCACATAGCCCCTAAACAACCCTAGCTTCTCTCTAATTCTTCTTCTTTCCGACCCTAAACCCACCACAACTAAACGTAGGCAAATCCCTAATTTTTCCTACATCAGTGTGTAACAAAGCTTTGTTTGGCCACATTTGAGCAGCCAACATGAATGCCTATTCAACCAAATTAAGCTTTAATAATCCTCTTCTAAGCAGCTTATGTGAAGTAAGATTTTTTTTTTTTTTTTTAATTTTTTTGCTTACAAGTTTCTGGAACTATTCGTAACTGTTGTTTTGAAGCTGGGGGTCAGCTACGAAATTTATTTATAATATCAGACTTTCTTTGGCCAGCTTTGCTTTTACCAGTTGCTGGCAACAAGGTAATCTTTCTCTCTTTTCCTTCTTTTTTTGTAATTTTTGGTGTGCTTTGTGATTTTTATGCATAGAGTAGACTTTTGGTGTATATATTATTCTTATTTATATAAAAAAAAAAATAAAAAATAAAAAAAGAAATTTCTCGAAATTGCTGTGGTATTGCTTTATATCCAATTGACTAGTGAATATGTGTGTATTAGTCAAATAAGGCATTTCTAAATCTTCCAAAATGTCTCAAATTAGGCCATTTCTACCAGTGTCCTTGGCTTTCCACAGACAGAAAAAGAAAGAAGTCTCAAGGTATTATGACAATGCCAACTGTTTAAACTATTAATGTAAGTAAAGTTTGCATCTACAAAGATCTACCATGCTCTTGTATAATGTTCTAAAAAATGATACTATTTCTAGATAATCAAAAAAAGTATCAAATTCTATCTTGAATCCACATTGGTAATTGTATGAATTACTTGTCCATCAGCTACTCTCTAGGAGGAGTTGGGGGAAGAACTCCACTGTACTTGCCTCTCCAATCAACTTGACCACCAGCATACTTGTTTAGCTATTTTCTAAATCCAATCACAAAGGCATTTGATTTTGTTGGCACAAAACAAGCTTTCTGCCAATTGGCAAGACCAACATCCATTATCTTATGCTCCTATAGAAAGAACTAAGGTGTGCATGTGTTGTTGATGGGGGGTGTGTGTGTTGCTGATGAGGTGGGCTATGTCAGTGTTGCTAGAGTGTACAATGTAATTGTGCTATAGATGGTGTTGTAATTGCCTAGCTGGCATTGTATACTTATACTTTAGTGTATATATACTGGTATTGGAGGTGTGCCTACATTAGAATTGTATTGTATTAGAATTAGTACAATGGAGTTAGTTAGTTAGGATGAGTTGGATGGCTTAGCTGGCAAGGTGGTTACACAGCTGGCTTGGGAATATAGTTAGGAAGTTGGGTATTGGACTGAGGTGCTATCAGAGTATTGAACTAGGAAGGGTATTGTAGAATGAATGAACTTGATTGATATTTCTTCTTATGATCTATCAATAGTTGTTTCCCTTTCTTTGCTGCTTCTCTTTGTTTCTTCTTATGCTCAACCAGAATTGCTGCAATATACTGAACTAACTCAGACTTCATTTGTGCTGGTAAAAGTTGAATGCACTAGTTCCCAGCCAACAAAATTTCAAAGCAACTAACAAAAGAATGGATTTGTTAAATGACTCATCTGATTCCTAGCACTAGTGAGTTTCTATACTTACCCCTCTAGATTTGAATATACAATTTTTAGTAATTTTGGATGAAATCATGAAAGCATATGCTTAGCTCTATATGGTCATATTAAAATTAACCAATCCAAACCAAATTTAAGTGGGGTATTTGTTTTGGGTGTTTGGCAGCTACTTGATTAGCATAGCCATCAGATCATGGGATCACATGACAATGAATTCAATTCAAACACTTTGCTTGCATGAGTTGGTGAGGGTACTTTATAGACATTAGATTGCTGCCTAGGCTTTAGGACTGTTAATTTATTGGTACCACTATAGTTTGAGCCTGGTACTAATAAAGATTCAATAAAATTTAACAACTTGTTTTTAGCCTACATATTGTAGTATCACTCCAGATTTTGTACATGCAATTAAAGTCGATAACATATGCAAGGACGCAGTAACTTATATGGAGACCTATATAAACAAAGTACCAATGCAAACAAATATACAAATAGGGTATGAATGGATATAGTATATTTTAAATGGAAATGAGCAGAAATGTCGCAATGTCTTTAGACTATCAAGCCATGTGTTTCGACAATTGTGTAATACATTGTGCACTTAGTATGGATATGATGGTACCAAAAGAGTTTGCCTAGAAGAGTCTGTGGCAATGACATTGGTGGTACTTGGTAATGGCATGGGTAACAGAATGGTGCAGGATAGATTTCAGAATTCAAGTGAGACAATGCATCGACACGTGGCCATGGTAGTTACATTGTTAGCCACCGTTATGGCAATAGACATTATCAAGCTTGCTAATCCTACATTTCGAAACGTGTCATCACGTATTCTCAATTCAGAACGATATTGGCCACATTTCAAGGTACTTTGTGAATTTGGTATCTTGACTTGATTTTATTCAATTTATCTTTATGGTCATACCACGTCTTTCATTTCACATTGTATTTTTGTGACAATGGTTAGGGTTGCATTGGTGCGATTGATGGGGTTCACATCCTTGTGGTCTTACCAATTGATGAGCAACACCCATACAGAGGAAGGAAAGGGATCACAACAATGAATTGCATGTGCGCATGTGATCTTGACATGAAATTCACATTCGCGTGGGTTGGATGGGAAGGGTCAGCGCATGACACAAGAATCTTTTTAAGTTGTCTCAATAATGAGAGTGACAACTTCCCAAAACCTCCAGCTGGTTTGTAAATATGCAGTTTAATTACAGTATTAAAGTATGTATTATGTAGTGAAAATACTAATATAATAAACGTGTTCGTTTGTAGGAAAGTATTATCTTGTTAATTCAGGGTACCCTATAAAGAGAGGGTTTCTTGCACCATATAAGGGGGAGAGGTACCACATCCCCAATTTTTAGCAAGGTGAAGAGCTACATCATCCAGAGGAGAAATTTAATTATCTCCATTCATCACTTCGTTCAGTCATAGAACGAACTTTTGGAGTTTGGAATAATAGATGGAGAATTTTGAAAAGTATGCCACCCTTTCATAGACGCACTCAAAATCGCATCATTGTTGCTACAATAGTTCTTCACAATTTTATTAGAGCACATGAAAACAATGACGTTGAATGTGGGTATTCTGCACAGGGCACATATGGAAGTAGCGAGAGAGGTCATTATGATGGAATGACACATGTGATCTTAATCTTGGATGAAACTGAGATGAAAGAGGTTCAAAACAATATCACAGCATCGGTATGTAGGATGCATCCATCATAGGACTTAAGTTGTTACGGAAGTTATATTCCCCTTAATTGATTATGGTGACTATTATTTTTGTCACAATAGAAATTAGTATGGTTGAAAATACCATTAATATTATGGTAATTTTTTTGTGGGGACCATAACTGATGGTTCACAAACTTCAATGTAATGCCATTTTGTTTCATGGTGATTTTTTATTGGTAAGCAGAACTGATGGCTCACAAAACTTGATTGCAATACCTTGATTTATGAATTTGTATATATCGTTACATGTGAAACTCATCAGTATTGTAACAGTAGATTTCAAGCTTACAAGGGACTTCTGAATAAACTCCAATCTTATCTGAACAAGAGATAAACTAAATGGATTTTAAGATTGCAACAATAATTTGCTAGGAATTTAAAAAATAAAAATAAAGAAAACAAAATCTACCCTCAATTTGTTTTAAAGACACCAAGAACCCTAATTATCAATTGCTGGCAAAGTGTATATAGATAAATAAATATAATATATATATATATATATATATATATATATATATATATATATATATATATGTATATATAGACACACATATACAACAACAGAACTTACAATCTCCATCAACTTGGCCATTAACATTATCTCCATCAAACGTCTCCACATTGTTTTAAGAAGTACAACTACAAACATATCATAAATTTTTACCTACAATACAAAATAAGTTGTACGATTAACATACAAAACAAATGTAATAATACAAGTCTATATTATTACATATATACACATCTCATTATGGCAAACACCTCTGCCTGATTTCAACTTCCCCAAACCTACTAGACAAGATAAGCAATACTACAAACATGACCCAGGAGACTACTAGAACTATTGTCAACTTCTTTGCTTTCTCTTCAGAAATCATGCGTGCAACCTTGGCTCTTTCAGCCTTTCGTTTTGCAACTTGCTCCCTTTCCAATGCCGCATCTCTCAGGGCGTGTGCTTGGTTCAACTCTTCATTAGCAACTTCCACCGCATGCTCCAATCGCTTGAATTTGGCTATAACTATAGGTGCTATTGCTGCACCACGCGTACAACAAATGCTGGTGTGTAACCACTTGAAGAACTTGCATGCACGGTCATCATCCTGCACAATAAAATACAGCACATAAACAGGAATACAACGAATTGGTTCTTGAATACACAACACAAATATTTTGCCAATACTTGAATATGGTACTTAGTGGCGACCAATAGCGACAAGTATAAAACCTCCTACCAAATGTATGAAGTTTCAGGGAAGTTCTAATGATGCAGTTGTCAACGTCACAAAAATGGCCATCATAACTGGAGAGATAGTTACTCATTTCCGACATTGGCATATTTTTCTCTTGAAAAAGAAAAATAGAGGATAAGATGCATATGTAAGTATTCAAAATAACTAAAGAAATAAGAAAGCTAAATAACATCAACCTAATAAGTAATCTCACTGGTAATAAGTTAAACTGCTAGTTTGCTGCTTAATTTGAAGATAGCAATATCTGCTTCAAAAAACAAAAACAAAAGGTAGCACAATCAGCTAGGGACCAAAGAGAATATTTATTAAAATGGGATTAAGACTTTAAACTGCTATACACAATTGGATAGGATAAAATATAAGTTTGAACTTTTGGAGACTGCTTGCATTCTAATTGGTGAGTTATTTATCTTTTTATGCTGATTGTAAGTGTGATGTTTATTTTACATTTGGATTGCATGTTTAATCTCCTTTCATTGAACTTTCACAGGATTGCTGACACAAATATTTACAATTGGAACAACAATTTCTCTTATCAGTAACATGTCTCCTCCTAAAAGGGCCTCTTAACCATTTCTTACCTAGAACAAACTCTCCATGTCAACGGCTAAAAGATTTTTTTTTTTTTTTTTTTTTTTTGAGTGCTTCATATATTATATAAAGGATTTTACTAATGTGTACCCTTAGGGCACACATTAATTTCCATTTTTGGAAATTTTCTCGAGAATTGAAAAAGTAATAACAGTTTTTTCAATTCTCAAAAAAATATTTTTAAAAATAGAAAATTTAATTTGTACCCTAACGGCACATATTAACCGGACCCTTATATAAATTAAGAAAACCTGATTCCTTCATTTTACTTTTTTGATTATTAGCCTGTTGAGCCCCATAATTAGAATGAATATTTCATTTCGTGGCTTATGCTCAAGGTACTGGCATAGTCAGCTAGTCTGAATCCTATTGGTAGGTAATGGGATAAATTCCCTTAATAAGTGATGTCATACACTCGTGTGGGAATGGTAGTAGGTTTAACTACCCTAGGCCACGGGCCAAGTGTAGCCCCTATCTTGATAATGGGCTAAAACATCTTAAATTGTCTAGCGGCCCGATTCCTCTACATTGTGTTTATCCTTGATTCCATTTTGTTTTTGGCCTAAGAGCTTAATGGAAAATGGTAGTGGTGGCAGTATAGCCATCAAGGTCAAGCTAAAACACTTTGTTGTTCAGGATTAATATATTAGGGACTTTGTCAACAGTTCAATTTAAGATATATTTAATGCTTTATTATTCAAAATCCTAAAAGCATTATGCACCTAGGGGGAATATGACAGTGACTGCAATTGCAGGCAACCAACCTTGGTTGCACTTTGTTGCAGGGTATGGTACTTATTACCTAGAGATCTCAATATGAATACAAGTCAAATGTTGAAAAGCTCTTTGATAGTAATAATCATGATGATGCTAGGACTATTTTACTTAACTAATGAAGTTGGAATATTTTGGGACCAAGAGCAGAGCTAGCCAGGAAACAAAAATGTATATGTTTCAGGTTCAGGATGTAATAATGACTTTAGCTCCATTGTATTGGTTAACATATTTTAGAGACCTCCTGTTATATTTCCTAGTGACGTGTGTGTAGCCCTAATAGATTCTAGGAAAAGGTTTCAATTAGGACACCATTGTATTGTCAAAGTCTATTTATTAGCAACTGCATTGCACCATAAGAACATGGAACCAATTGGCACTATCCTAGCAATTTGTAATTGGCACATTATTATCAACAATTGGCATTATCCTTGCAAGCTATAAACTTAATCTATCATCAATTTACGAAAATCTCCCATCTCTTTTCAAATTTTATTTGAACTTTACTCTCCCACGAGTTCCTTGCACCATTGGAATTATGTAATCATTCCAAATTCACCATTAATAAATAATAGTCTGAAGAGAAATTCATGGTAAAATGGTGGGATACATTCAAAATTGCTAGAGTAGTCAATTTTATTCAACAGCCACCAACTTCCCAAGTGAACAATCTCAATTTTTTATTCAAAGATCAAATATTCAATCAGAATTTTACCAAACATTCTCCAAGAAAGTGGTAAAGTAAAAACCGAAGGGTGCCCTCTCTCAACTCAGTGGAGAAAATGACAAAAACAGTAACCAAGAAAGTTCAAGTGCAGCACCTAGAAACTGAACCTAGGCTTTAGATTCGCATTCATAACATCCAATTTACTATTGCTGACTGACTGACTATTAGCAATTCAATCAATCAAAATGTGGCCTAAAGATCAAAACTTTGTAAAAAGGCAAAGTAACTAATAAATAGAGAGGACTAAACTTGCACTCTATCAAATCAAATGAACTAAATTCCAGCAAATGAAAAGAAACCCATTAACAAGAGCTGAAATTTGAATAAAACAAGATAGAAAATAGTGAAAATTTTTTGAGAAAACTCACCTTAGGGAAGTGGGTTTCGCTTTTTTTTGCTTCTGGTTTTTGAGCTCAGGCTAATTCAGCTTCTCTTTCATGTGTGTCCCAGTTCCCAACTGCCATTCATTTCAAGTTTCAAGGAGCACTGTCATGGGTGGGAGAGGAGTGAAATTGGGGAAGAGGGTGAAATGGGTTTATGGAAGGAAGAGTACACCAGAGGGAACCCGATCTTCGCTGGCGTTGAACTGGGTTGTCTTCCTCATGGATTTCTCGTCTGAGCTCTTCGTCGGCGTTTGACCAAATTGTCTTCCTTGTGGATTTCTCTGGTGGGTGGGGACTTCTCTTCTCAAAGACACAGGCGTTAGGATGGGAGAGGAGTGAATGGAAGAAAAAAAAAAAAGAAAAAAAGCAAAAACGCGACCCTTAAATACTTTCAGCTGAGTTATAGTAATCGGACCCAAAAATAATTAGCTGGCGTTTTTTAATTATTTGCTACAGTGTTTTCAGTTTTTAGCAAAATCAACAGTATCCAAACGGACCCTAAATTTGTGTTTTCTCTTACTTGGTTTTACTATTCAGTTCATTCCTTCACTAAGACAAGGGTTCCTTCATTTTTAAAATCTGCATTTTCTCTCTTTGCTTCTAAAATAGGTTCATTAAGATTATGTTGAATTGTGCAATGTGAAATATAGGGTTCTGTCAAGATGATGAGTATGCATGTATGACCTGTGGGTGCATGCACATGCTTAACACTTACATACGCAACATTATGCCATGCCTACACACCCCTAGCACCAAAATATTGCAAACCCTAGATCTAGGGCATCTAGCGTAAAAATGCATGATATCTTTGTCACCTGTTTGCTTCTTTAAAATCTTCTTATACTCCTTTTAATGCATGAATTAGATGGGAACCAAATTACTAATTGAAAGTGGCCTCTGGATCCATTAGATAAGGATAACTATTAGGTGCCTAATTTTGAACTCAAAAGTCTGATTAAGTTGGACATTCGTATAGGGTGAAGAGCAATTCTTGGACCTCAACCTAGTGGTGATGGTGAATCCATTCTCCCCCTAAACCCTGAGTTATTGGTGTATTTATGGATCTAACTATCTAAGTGTAGGACAGATCTACACTGGGTTGCTTTAAAAAAGATCCATTCAAATGGAAAACGTGATGACATTCATGAGTCACCCCTTAAAGCACTCACAGTGGGGAGTTTGGGGACTTCACCGCGGAAATAGAGTTATACTTGGACATATCATTAGGCCACTATCAAATAAGGTTTCACTAAAGAAGCCCAAAATAGCACACATAGGCACACGAAACAAATTGTATATCCCGATAAACCTTGGACTCCACTTGAGGCATCAAGTTTCAAACCCTTAACGCTATCAATTTAAACAATTCGTGTTCAAGCCCATAGTGGGCTTTGGTGTATTTACATTTTTAGCTTTGACGACTAGCATGGATCAACTTGATCCATGTTGGGATGAAGTAATGGGTGTCCTAACTTGAGGGCAACTTTATGAAGGAGGATGAAGTGGAAACCCTATATTGGACCAACCAATATATAGTGATTTTAGAAATGTGGTCTATATAGGGTGATCCATTTTAATTTGAATGTGTTTAGTTTGTATTAGTGAGTCCATTAGAAGAAATAAATGGAAAAGAAAAAAGAAAAAACCAAATGCACAAAATAATAATAATAATGATAATGATCTTTAAGATAAAAATATCCCCAATGGAATTGGGAAACAAAGCAATCTATTATTCTGAGTTTGGGCTAAATAAATCTTTTTATTTTTTTTATTTTCAAAAAGAAGGCACTGACCACGAATAAGGCATGGACTTTATAAAAGTCCACCTATTCCAAACCTAAGAAAATTTTTATAAATTCTGCTGCAATTAAGATACGGGTAGGCCATTAGTAGAGCCCAATAAGATAAAAAGAGATCGAAGAGCTTGAGTTGAGTCCATGGAACTTCATCTTAAGCCCATAATGAGAGAATGCAAAGGAGATAGATATGTAAATGGATCGGGCCCCATAAAAAGAAAAGAAAAGTCAAAAGGGAAGGATTCAAAGGGGGAAAGGAAAGACTACTGTAATTGGGTTTGGAAAAAAAAGGAATGTTAATTCTAAAAATTAAAAAGAAAAAAATATTTTTAAAAATTTAAGCTGTTGGACTTAAACTGGACACGTTCTCCTTAGCATATCCATGTCTAATATATGCACTAAATATCCAAACATGGGCCCAAATAAAAAGAGAAAAGAAAAAGATGAAAAAAGAGAGAGAAAGGAAATAACAATCACACAAATTTGAATATATTAATATGCACATTTCTAATAGATAACAAAATGAAAAAGAGAAAGGAAAAAAAAAACATAAAAATAAATCTCTAGATAACAAGATAAAAAGGTAAAAAGCCAAAACCCAGGCCACCTCCTCTTCTTGCTTTGCACCTGGTTTTGTGTATAATTTTAAAGTAGAAAAAAAATATGAAAACATTTTCAATGTGAGAGATTTATTTTATTTATTTATAGAAATATGAGAGAATTATTGATCACTAATTACCTCATATTTTGCAAGCATAGAGAGTGGAGGGAGACAAAAAAATTGAAGAGGAGACATGCATTCACCAATTCTTTTAGTGTTCTCTAGTTATAACTCTTAGGTTTGGAGCTTGTTGAGGCACCCATGCACATAGACAAGTTATCTATAAGCTCCATAAGGGACCTTGTGTCCTTCATACTCATGCCCCCTACACAAATGTTGCCCCAACACACTCCAACTAGAGATTTTAATTTGATGGCCAAATAGTTGTGGATGCCTTGTGGAAAGTCAAGAGTGAAAAAAAATAAAAAAAATCAACAAAATCAACAAAATGATCAAAAAATTGAAGATCAACTAAGTTCCATTCGAAAAATATTCAGTGAGTTTAAGGGTGGAGCAATATATATATATATATATATATATATATATATATATATATTGGCTAAATGTGAAAATGCGACTTGCGCTATCATGGAAAAAGCCAAAATGACATCACAAATGAGGGGTAAAGCACACGTTTTTCATAAATTTATCAAAAATCGGTAAGTAAAAGCATCCCCCCCCCCCCCCCCTTCTTTTTGTAAATATTTAGTACATTCTTTCTAGTTTTGGTTGTAATTATAGAAGATATTTAATATTAATGGTGGTAAGTTCTATTAATCATTTACTCTAGTGATAAACAAATAAATTGAAATTTTTGGTATTTTATTAATTTCATGTTACTACTCAATTGATTTATTTTTACTTTCCAAAAAAAAGAAAAAGGCCCATGGGTTGACTTGAACCCTTGCGGATCCATCAATTTTGGCATGAACCCAATCATGACCCACACTTTTTTGGTTGAATCCGACTCGACCTGTTAACTCTAACGAATGTCTTAAGAAAATAAGTTAAAAGTGCATTTAATAAATTATTATTTAATTTTTTTTCGTACTTTCTTAAAATAAAATAAAATTGAATTGTATATAAATATTAAAAAGAAAAATACATTAAAAAAAATCTTGAACTTGTGTAGTAGAAGTTCAAGAGTTTTTTTAATGTATTTCCTTATTCCCTGCCCTTGCTCTTACTCCCACCTTCAAAGTGGGCTTTTTTTCCCCACTCTATTCTAGCGAATACCTGCAGGTACTCATCTTATCACACTCAGTTTATATATGTGTGTATGTAATTTATTAAAATTTTATTTTGAAAACACTAAATTAAAACTCATAAAACATTTTCAAAAAAGTTCTAACATTACAAAACATTTCCAAAGCATAACAATGCAACAATTCAAGTATTAAGAAACACAAAAACAATTCAAACATAATAATACAACCTATAAAAAAAAAAAATTTAAAAATCTTAAGACATAAAAAATATAAATTCAATAATACAGTATAAAAAAAAAATCGTAAATTTAATGTTTGAAGGCTAAAAGCACATAAAAACCTATAAAGTTTAAAGTTGTTTTTTAATAGTTTAAATATAAATGGGGTGGATATCAGGGAAAATGTTAACCCCTATCCCTATCCATGCAGGGCAAGTAAACCCCATCCATTAAGGGTGGGTGAGACGGTTACCCACCTGGCCAATTTTAAATTTTCATCCCTACTTGTGCGTACAAAATACATATGACCGGTGAATCATTTATTTGTGTGTGTGTGTGTGTATTTTGTAATTTAAAAAATTGTATTGCGATTCATATGATAAGGGTGTTCATGGTGCGATTTTGTGTGATTTTGGTTATTTTTGTCATTGCACTACATGGTGCGATTTGGCCATAATCATCACCGAATCACACCTCAATTTTGCAGTCACATGTACTCTGCGATGTATCACGATGTGGTTTGATTGGTTTGGACTAGGATATTTTCCAAAATTTTGGCCTGGATTGGCCCAACCCATAGCTGGTTTTTCCTTTGTTTTGGGTTTATTTATAAAATGTTGGGCTAATTTTTCTTTATTTTGGCCTGATTAAGAGTAGAACCACACATACCCATATATATGTGTGGTGTGATTTTGTGTGATTTTCTTAACATATAATCGCATACCTTACTCCATTTGTAAGCGATTTTGGTCAATTTAAGTAAATGCGGTCATGTGCTTTGAGCAGTTTGGTTAACACCCCTTTTAAAACCCTACATATGAAGTATGACCAAAGGAAAAAGAAAAACAACTATTCAAAACAAGTGTGGTATAATGCTAAACCAGGGGCTATGTCACTGGCGGAGCCAAGGGAGGGCAAGAAGTGCGCCACCCCCCCCCCCCCCCCCCCTTCACCTCCCCAAAAACTCCTATATAATATACCTATAAAGCAATTTGCCCCCTAACAAAATTTTTCTATCTCAACTTTGCCCCTAACATAAATAAGAAGACTCCACTGTTTCTAAAAGAAAGCAATCTAATGTCTTGTATAAGTACATAGCACATTTTCGTCCTTTTCCAATGAAAACAAAGTTCAATGGCCCCACATAAGACTAAAAGTATTGTCCTTTTGACAAGTTTCCAAACTACTAATGGCAAATAATGAATTTACACAATTTTTTTCATAACAAATTTCACAATTGTCAGAGCAATACTATAAAGTATATACAATATTTCTCACAATAAATTTCACAATTTTTGAACATTCAATTTTTATTTAGGCCCATCACTTACACTACTTTATTGTTTGCCAGTTACATAATTCCCAGTGTCAACTTATGAAAATACCAACTCTCCTCTTGGTGGGTTCTACATAATCATTATTTTTTATAATAAAAAAAATGGCCTACTTATATTCATATATACAACTAAAATCATTGCCTCCACTCTTTTTCTTATTTTTTAGTTTTTAATTTTTTTTGTTCAATCTTGTTTTTGCTATAATCCAAATTTTAACTGCTTAAAAGAATAGAGAAAAAATGTTGAATTCATTATTATTTTTTAATAGCATTCAAGGCAATGAGGATACAAAATTGCTAGTACATTTTTATACTATTAACACTTTTACAATAATTTATTTTAAGAAATAAAATTGATTGTTTAAACTCTATTTATTTAGATTAATCTCCAAATTACATTAATATATATTTGTCTATTTAGTTTGCTATAAATATCAATTAATTTTTTTTAGATTAATTTTGCTTTCAGCATTGCCCCCCTAAACTGAATTCCTAACTCCGCTTTTGTGCTAGGTGATGCTAAATGTGCAATATTTACCAATAGCATTGACTTGTTATAGGGTGGTACACTATACCTGATGGATTAAGCAATCACACACCGCCCTTGACATAAGGTTACAGTAAGTAATGAGTACCCAGTAGCAAACAAGGCTCTCCTGCAGGCTGCAGTTATTGGTAGGCATGTTCATTTCGGACATACTGTTCTTACGTTAGGAAAACCCTATGGTTTGCAACAAACTCGATCTCTCTCAATCATATGTCTTCTCTGTTGCTACCAAAAGGCTCTTACTCTGCCACGTTGTCCTTGCAACACTGGATCTTTTATATACGTATAGCTAGGTTTATAATTCTAGCATTCCAATAAATAGTTATGAATTCTTACTCTTTAAGTCTTAACAAGTTACCGCTTTTCTGTCCCAAAAAAAAAAAAAAAAAAAGTCTTAACAAGTACATTGCAGGCTTATCTTAATGTCAGTTTATTTCTCTACCTCAGAAATCTTGTGTGTCCTAATCCATGCACAAATATAAAAGTAATGCTTTCAGTCTTTATGAGTTTAAAAATTAGTATACAATTTTCTTTCTTTCTCAAATTTTTTACATTAAAATTCTCAAACAGACCTTAGACAACCAACTATGCACATGCACTATACCTTAGTGTCACTCTCATACTTTACCGCAATCACACAGAATAACCATCATAATTCCTATACAATTAAACAAAGTTTAGATCATCTTCACCCTTTTAATTAGTACTATAGCCTATGTTGGGACAAATTTAGACCCTAGGTTGAGTTTACAACGGAATTAATCAACTTATGAATTTAGATTAATTTTTAGGTTAATTATCATGGAGCAACAATTACGTACCATATAAGAAATAATAAACAAGCAAACAAATTACATCATATAATGGTGTAGGGAACCAATGAAAAAACCGCTCTGAGGGCTTAGCCACAAATCCCAAAGAAATAGATTCACTATATAGAATTGAAGTTTTTACACTCTAGAATAACCCTATTCTAAATTATTACAACTTGTAGCACTTACTAATATTACCCAATGCAACTCTAAATCCTTGAACTCTTATATCTAGTTAGGGGTGTGCATAGGTCAAGTTGGGTCTGGCTGAAAGGTTTTTTTAATCCAACCCATCATGATCGGGTTATATTAGATTATTCGTCTTTTGCACCTCATTAACTCACTTAGAACCAAAAAAAAAAAAAAAAAAAAAAAAAAAAAAAAAAAAAAAAAAAAAAAACCTTAAATAGGACACGTGGCTGAAAATTAGACAACAATTGAAATCCAATTTAGAACCTAATTGAATTTTCTCTCAACTTTGCCTATATATATATATATATATATATATATATATATATATTGAAGTTTGAATGATTTAATTCTGGTCATCTAATTAACTTTACTTTTGTTCAGTTAAATCCTCTAAGTTTCAAATTTATTCAATTCAAGCCTCTCGTCCAATTTTGTTAAAAAAATTGTCATTAAAAAAAATATTTCTTACATGAAAATAATCTATAAAATTAATAAAAATATTTTATAGATATTTTTGTGAGAATTTTTTTTTTTTAAAATTCATTAGTTAATTGAATACTTAATAATATTTTTTTTAATGAAATTTGACTAAAAGCCTAAATTTATTCAAGCCTCTCGTCCAATTTTGTTTAAAAAATTGTCATTAAAAAAAATATTTCTTACATGAAAATAATCTATAAAATTAATAAAAATATTTTATATATATTTTTGTGAAATTTTTTTTTTAAATTCATTAGTTAATTGAATACTTAATAATATTTTTTTAATGAAATTTGACTAAAAGCCTAAATTGAATAAATTTGTAACTTACATGACTCAATTGAATGAAAGTAAAATTAAAAAATTGAAATAAATTTCAGTCAAATTTAGAGAGTGCAATTTGCATTTTAGCCAACAAAATATGTACCCATTCATTTAGTTCAAGTTTTTTTTTTTTTGTAATTAAAAAGGTTTTGAAAATTTTGCAACACAAATAATAAATAGAACTTCGTACATTATGAATTTGAATGAACAATTAATAATCGAAGAGAACGACTATAGATATTATATTATTTCATTTATTGTATTCCAAACTATAAGTATATTATTTTTATATAATTTTATAAGATAATAGAAAAAACTAACTAATAAATCGTGTGTATAATAAATATGTGTGTGTATATAAATATATATATATTTATATATATATATATATATTTATATATATATTCAATTTGTGTAGTTCTTAAAAAAACAAGAAAAATTATTTATTTCCTCATATTATCATAATTTCAAATAATGTACTCTTCATATTTAAAATTTAACACACACACGTATATGCCTATGCACATATTATAATGACATTAAGATTTGATCATCCAAAATATAGAAAAAAAAAAAAAAAAAAAAAAAAAAAAAAAAAAGATAAAAGAAAAAAATGAAGGTTATAATAAAAATATGAGAATGTGTAAGTTAATTATAAATAGTGAAAAATAAAACTTAAAAAATATAAATTTGATAAATTTTTTATGGTATGTAATAACAAACCTTAGCAGAATAAGCAACTATATTATTAAGAGTATTGAAATTCTGTCAAGTCAAATATTTATCTATGAGCTTCATACGGTATATTTTTAATAATAAAAAGGGTATATTCTTAGAATATTTTTACTTTATAAGATAAAAGTGAGTTTAAGAAAATATTCTTTTTTATAATTAAATTATTAGAATAGGAGGATCCGAGGATGAGAGATTCGAATCTTAATTTTGTTTATAAAGGAAATTAGGTAATATTATTGACGTTGAGCTAGAAGCAAAGAACACCTTTATTCATAATTCACTATCTAAGTTTCTTTGGGGACCAAAAAAAGTGATTGAGGTTTTATTCTTAAAAGAGTCAAGAGAGAGCCGAAAATTAATCATGATTAACGGGTGACATTGAACATAGTCCATAATAAAATGACTGTTGCATTCAAAGCCGCCTTCAATGACCAATGTCACTGGCACAGGCACAGCCTTGGACGATCACCAATACCAAACAACATAATAAAAGACAACAGAAGAGATACAAGTAGCAGTACAGAGCAACCAATAGAGGAGGGCACAAAACTCAAAACCCAAGAAAGACCCCTCAACCGACGCCGAAGAAACAAAACTCTCAATGACTCTATCCCCTAAAACTATTTCTAAATTTGGCAAATCATGTGTCCCCTGTTAAAGCCACACATTTATATATCTTTATGTATATGGTGACCAATAGAAACAGCAAACAAGAATCGGTGTTACCCTTAATGGCTTAATGCTTTATAAATATACCCCAATTCAACATCAACCATTAGTAGAGAAGCACAAACACAGAGGTAAGCATGAGTAGCCGCTACCACAACCATGTTCTCTCACCAAACCAGTGCGGTGCAAGCCTAGTCCAAACCATAGACGCGCCTCTCCCACTGGTTTGGTCCATGGTCCGTCGTTTTGACAAACCACAAGCCTATAAACAGTTCGTTAGAAGCTGCACCATGAGGGCTGGCAATGGTGGCATTGGAAGTGTGCGTGAAGTGATGCTTATATCTGGCTTACCAGCTGAAACTAGCATAGAGAAGCTTGAAAAGCTTGATGATGACATGCATGTCATGATTTTTAGCATCATCGGTGGTGATCACAGGCTTATGAATTATCGATCTACCACAACCTTGCATTTAGATGAAGAGGCAAAAGGTGGTAAGACTGTTGTGGTTGAGTCATATGTGGTTGATGTTCCAGTGGGGAATAGTAAGGAGGATACATGCTCTTTCACTGAAACCATAATTGGATGCAACCTTAGGTCTTTGGCTAGGATTTCGGAGAAGATGGCTTGTACGTATTACTAGGATTTTATTACTATTATTACTATAATTTTTGAGAGGATCACAAAGTTCATCGTCTTTACTATTATTACTATATGTGATTGTATTCGGTTTTTGCTAAAGGCACTTGTGTATTTTTTTTACCTTGTAACAGCACTTATTTTTTCTTGAGCACCTCCAGTATTTCTTATTGTTAATTAAGATTATCCTTCTAATAGTGAGTAAAGGAAATATTTAATTGGAGGAGGGTTGAATTATGTGGCAGCATAAATTGTGAAATTTGTGCAACGTTATATGAATGATGAGAAATTCTATGGGGACTTGCGTTTTTGCCCAAGTATACATACTCTACGGTATCCTGATGAGTGACATCCCTCAAAAAATGGGCCCAAAGGGTGGGGATCACAAAACATATATATAGCCCTTGCTCTATCATCTATGTTATTTGCCAACACGTTTGTGATACCTCAAATTGTGCGAATTGAATTAAATTGGATTGTTTAAATATATGTTGTATAGATGTGTGTTTAGTCCCACATTAGGTATTTACTAGGTGAGTAATGGGTTTATAAATTATTACGATGAGACTCAATTATAATATGACTAGGTTTTTTTAGAGGTATAATTACATATGTGACTTATGTCACTCCTAGGGGAAAATATTAAGGCCCTCCTATTAAAGGTTTTTTTTTTTTTTTTTTTTTTTTTTTCATTAAAAAATGTCAATTTTTGAATGGTGTTTATGGAGATATCATAAAAAAAAAAAAAAAAAAACCAAAACAAAACAAAGAAGTAGCTCTAAGAACTGATTCAACTGAGCAAAAGTGGTTGTTTGATACACAAGCCACTAAACTCGACATTACAAAAACTAGGTCATCACCGACGACTTGTTGAGAAGGCTATAACGTATGCAATTAAATTGTTTATGAATCGTAATAACTCAAATGTATTTGTAGAATTTTTTTTTTTTTTGAGACATATTATGTAGATTTTAGAACAAAACATTTTCACTAAACATGGAAAATATTACTGTACACACTTTTTGCCCAAATAGTGTTCAATTCCATGAAAGAAATGTGTACGTCACCATGGTACCCAGATCCCTTTGGGCCTTGAATTCAACCCCAGTAGCATGGCCCACATCCCCAATCTCTTTCTACCCAAAACCCCATCCCAAACCCGCACAAACTGCAGGTCCAAGTTTCATCACCTGACCCTTGCTCGGAAAACCATTCCCGAACAATAAATGAATAATGTCCGAACACACCATCCATAGCATGCCCGGCAGTGCCTAGGGAATATCACTGTCAGGCATGCCTACCTGAGATGGAACCAAGTTCCAAGGCCACATTCGCCACATTCCACTCCCACCTAACCATCCACTTACAACTGATGATATTGGACCCCCAATTGCACTAACTATGGCAGTAATCATGATCTCTCCACTAATCTAGAACTATAAATATGAGAAGATGGAAAGGGAAATGGTTGTTGAAAGGTTCTGAAGAAAATAGAGAGTAGAGAAAAGAGTGATTCAGAGAGAGAGAGAGAGGAGCAACTTCATTTAAGTCTCTATGCTGAGAACAACCCGAAGTAGGAAATCCTAAACCCACATTACAAATAAGTTGTGAGCCCAAGTGAGGTTAGGCCCAACAGAAGTGCACAAAATGGATTTAATTTCATGGAACTCAATGATATCATTTAAAGAAAAAAAATTAACAAGATGGGAGTATAATTGTCAATTTAAATTATATCTAATCATTTTATTTTCATTCCCATTCGATTTTTCAAACGGTGCAAACAAGACAATTGGGTAACCATTCCCCACCCGCTCATTTAATATTAAATACATTTAAACATTTAAGATTTTTAGAGCATTAGCATCCGAAGATCTAAAAAGAATACTCATTTTACACTCTAAAAACCTATTTTATTTATTTTACCACACTATTTTACAATTCATCCAACATCCTAGTTTTTATTTTAACATACAACTCATTAAAATAATATAAACTAACCCATTCAATGTTGGGAATTTCACCAAATCAAGGAGTAAAATCAAAGAACAAAATGAACGCAATAAGTAAACAGAATTTATGATTGACTTGGAGGCACAATTGAATGTTATCTTTAAACAATATTTGTCCCCATACGCAAATTGCTAAAGGGTTACTACAAATTTGTCTCTAGAATACAACCAAATTTATTGGGTTCTACAAATTGCAATTTTGGAGAATACCCACAATATTTCTTGTGTTTCTTAGAAACTAGTTTAGGGAGAGAGAGAACTTACTGTCAAATGAATATGAACCATTATTTATACACATATGGTTATAACCCTTCAAAATGTACCAATGGAGAGTTACAATGTTTCATAAAACTGTTCATAAGGCTTAAAACTTGTTCAAACGTTCAGAACAGTTACTAGAAATTCTGTAGAAATTCAGTTTTTACGTGTCTCAATCGATCGAGAGGAATTGAGTATCAATCGAAAGATTTTTTCAATCGATCGAATCAGGAATCAAACATTGATCAAGACATCTAGAAGTTTCAGATCAAATTTCTTGATCACTTCGATCGATCAAACATACTAAATTTTGAATTTTCACCTAAAAAATTCGTGAACTTGAATTTTCACTTTATCATCATTATAAAACAAAATTCTCAAAACTTAAAAATCATTATTACAACCTATCCATGTATATACCTATTATACAACAATAATATAAAAACCCATTTATCTCTCTTCTCTCCCATCTCTCTCTTCCCTCTTCCTCCCTCTCTCCATCAAATCCACATTGCCACCTAGAGAGAGAGAGAGAATTAAATAAGTAAATTTATGTTTACAACCTTACTGTGTCGGAAATTTTTTTGGATATATCAACCCTAATATGGGTAGTTTTTGGCATATGTAGAGTTAAAATAGCAATTTGAAAGGTTTTACACACCTAGTGGTAATGTTCTTAAAGCAACCGCATCAGTCAGTGGAAAATAGAAAAAAAAAAAAAAGGACTAGTTTTACCCATTTTACCTTAAAAAAAACACCCACATTAGTGCTTTCATAAGTTTGTATATATCCAAAAGTGTTACAGTAACCGTGTATATATGCATGGTTATGGTAACTTTCTATATATTATTTTAATATTTTTTTTCTCTTCCCTCACATCCTCTCTCTTCCCCTGACTCTCTCCTTTCAACCCATAATCTCTGCAACTGATCAATGCAACCTAGCATCGCCAACCACACATAGACCCACCCCTGCAAATAGACCCACCACCATAACCCACCACCACCACCACAACACGGACACACCACAAAATCAACCAAAAATCAAACAAACCCACACATGGACACACTACAAAATCAACCAAAAATCAAACACACCCACACAGTGACTCACCAACAGAGACAGAGAGCAGCATTGTTACCTCCTTGTGGCTGTGGGTTGGTGCTTGGAAGTCGACTAGAATGAGTCTCGGTGCACATGGAGGAGATCGTAGTTTTTGGGTCGACTAGAATGAATCTCTGTGGATTAGTGCTTGTGACCGTGAGGGAGAGAGGGAGAAGCAATTTCAACCAAGAGGGGAAGAGGGAGAGGCGAGTGTCATCCATGGAAGCGGTGGTGTCTTCAAGGATGGAGAAAGAGTTTTCAGATGGGTTTTAAAGGAGATTTGAGATAAATAATAATAAAAAAATGAGAAAAATAATTATTTAAATAAAATAGATAACATAATAGACAAACCAACGTCAGTATTTTGTAAAAATAAATGTAAAATAGAAAAAGTTTTTTTTTTTTTAACAAAATAGACAGAAATTTTGCATTCACTTATGCAATTTCTCTTATAATTTAATTAACATTTCTTGATTGACTAGAAATAAAATAAAATAAAATTCCCCAATTATTAAAAAAAAAAAAAATAACAACAACAACAAAACGTCAGGTAACCATTTCAGCATATAATGGAAACGTAGGACAGAGGAGGAGGAGGAGGAGAACAGACACAGCAGCAAGTCGCATAATCAAAAAAAGAAAACCAGACAGTGCTGTAGTGTCGTACGCGATTAGGACTCTGAGCAGAGCTCGTCACCACCAGAGGCTTGACCCGTCGGCGATTCTCGGCGTGACTCAGTTCTCCGAGTCCAGAAGGACCGTCTCGAGTTTCCATCGGAGATATCACGGTGTTGTTACACCCAATCAAAAATCAGGTATCGTCTGTTTTTTACTTTTTTTTTTTTGGGATAAGTTTTGATTAGAGTAGTAATGATTGATAATAACCAGACATGCAAAATTTTGGTGTTTGATATGTGTGTGGAAATTACAGGTTTTCTTTTTTTTTTTTGCTAACTTTTAAGTTTTTGTAAATTTTTTTTTTAAACTATTATTTAGTTTGGTTTGCAATGGAGGAATAATAATTGATATGTCAAAATAAATTTGCTATATATTAAACTTCTGGATTACTGGAAAATTGGTTCTGGCAAGTGGGGTTAGTTGCATGTAGTTTCTACCAGCTAGAAGTGAGTTCAAATATATATATATATATAGTTGTGAACCTATGCGATTCACAGGAAAATTTAACAAAAATTATATATATTTATTTTATAATCGAATGGTATGAAATTGAAATTATGTTTGGAAAAAAAAAAGAAAAAAGATTGAAGTAAAAATAGACAATCGCATATCAATTTTTGCAAAAATGGTAGAAGAATGAAAATATATATAATAAATGAATGCTTCTTTAATAGAATACAAATGTTAATAGGCAAATATAGCATTCAACTTCATTGCACTGAGCTCCTGTCCCTCAAAGCACTTCGCATGCCATTCTCACTAGAGATACCACATGAGACACAGTGAAACCACTTTCCATATCCTCCTCCCATTGCCTCTCGTCCCATACCGCCCCAGCCAACTCACTAATAGTTCTTAAACAAAAAACAGCATCAACCGAGAAATACCAAACAAACATAATGTCATGGACCACAATTTCATAATATCTGCGCACTTGTGTATATAAATATCCTATGGCATTAGGGATATATATTTTAAGGTTTTAGAGATAAATTTATTCAAACAATATATAAAGACCCCCTCTTTCTCAAACGAAGCATAAACTATATACAGCAGACACAATGTGAATTGTGGTTTATTGTTTGAAAACAATTTTGAAGTGGAGAAATGATACCTATAGTAACATAGGACACCATCCATTACCTAAGAGGCATCAATTTTATCACATTTCTTAATCTGTTTCTTAGCTAACAAACAACTTTCAATTGATCCCCTCACTCTCACATGCCTCAAGATGGAATTTCTTATGCTCTGCATGTTCAGGAGAGATGAAAAAGCCAAAAAATTAAACTAATATGACTATGTCAACTAAAGGCTCATAAATCGAATTAGAGAAAGGATACTAGAATAGTGCTCGAGTGCTCTATAATTAAACTAATGAGATAGGAAAATAATTTGACACTAACCCAGGTCTCCATTCAAATGAAGGCAAAGTAGAAACTGTAAAAAGCACATAGTTCTAGAGTTCTTTCATCAAACAGTTGATGATTCCTGAATCTTGACGTGCCTAATTTATTGACGGCTATCTTCTCACTCTTTAGCAAAATAATGCTCAAGTGGTTAGTTAAAAAGCATCATTCTCATGTCCAGTTACACTAAGAATTGTATCATGGCATTGCACCATAAACAAACACATGGTGCGCGTAGCACATTGGCCTCTAAAAGAACTTGAAAACTGAAGGGAAAACTCTTGAGCTGCTATAAAGCATCAAGCCATTGACTCTCCTCAGCTCCTCTGTTGGTAGATGCCGCAGCTTCTGTCGCCTTTTTTGCTGCTTCAAACAATTCCACCAACTCTCTCTATTATTTATATCCCCTCCCCACAGATATTTTGTTTCACATTTTAATTTAATAAACAAATCAAAGTGGCATTCAAATAATTAGACATTTAAGAAAAGAAAAGAAAATCTTCAGTACCAAAAACAATAACAAAAGATTTTGAAAAACTTTCATAGATCTGGTATTGGATAGGAGAGGACTTTAGTCTTTAGCGCATTCCTCTTCTTATTTTGTTTCTAATCATATTCAGGGATACAAAACAGAGAAATCGCTAGAGTAAGTAATTATGTATGGCATACACCAAGAGTACCGCTGCTGGGAACCTTACTTTGGTGATGGTTTAGAGGCTAGCAATTTGAGATGGGTTGAAGGAGAGTGAGTTCAAAGAAAACCTGGGTTCGAACAGGAAGTTCAAAGAAAATAAAAGGTTAAAAGATTAAAAAAAAATAGTTCTTATGTATAAATTTGTGAGGCTTGCAAATATAATGTGGCATAATATGAAGAGGTCAACCAAAACTCAAACGTCTTTGGTTTTATATATATATATAGGCGGAGTGGAGCTGCCGTGACACGAAGTTCGTTAACTTAGCTAGATCTCGCTGGTGCCACCTATATATATAAGTTAGTAACCGTCATGTATGTAATTTTTAGTTTCTGGTGTTTTAGCTGTGTTTGGAAATTTTTGTCTTTGATTTTATTATTATTATTATTATTTTAACTTTTAGTCTTTTTTCCCCATAGTTTTTGCTACTATTCGTGTTTAGTTATTGATTGGACCATTTTTTGTTGTTGTTATGACTTATGATTGATTTTTTAAAATAGCTAATATGGAGAAGATGATGGTGTTTCAAAAGACACCGAAGAGACAAAAGATCGAGTTGAGTGTTGATGCAAAAGATTGGATATCCGAGTTGCCTAAATCAATTAAGCAGCACATTCTCTTTTTCTTGCCTCCAAAAGATGCAGCACGTACTACTATATTTTGTCCAAGATATGGCAACAAGCATGGAAATCACTCCGTAGTATAGATTTTGATTTTCAAAATATCCATGGATTGTTTTTCAAAAGCCAAGATTCAGAGCCAGAGGATGTGAAATTAGAAAAGTTCATGAACTTTGTTGATAAAACTTTGCAAATACTCCATGAGGAAATGGTAATAATCCAAAAATTTATATTGCCAATGTCCCTTACTGATGCTAAACATGCTTCTTGTATTGATAACTGGCTTGAATTGGCTACAAGAAATTACATCAAGGAGCTAGAACTAACCATCATAGGCAAGAAAATTACTGCTTACACTTTGTCTAGGAGAATTTTTGCTGTTGAATCGTTGGCCATATTAAGGTTATGGGGTTGTAAGCTGGTGGAACCCTTGTTTGGTGAAAATACAAAATTTATTTGTCTGCAAGAGCTGTCTTTGTTGACGATTGATCTAGATGGAAAAATGATACAAGAACTTGTTTGCCACTGCCCTATGCTTGAAGCATTGGAGATCTCATGTTGCTCAAGGGTGGATTATCTTCAACTTCTTAATCTTCCCAAGCTTAAGAAGGCGGAATTTGACTCGTGTCTCACTATTAAGATTAATGAAGCACCTAATCTTCAAATTCTGTCTTGTACAGGTATTGTTCGGAGTTTACTTTTGGATATGTCTACTTCAGAAGATGTAAAGAAGCTGAAAATTGGTTATGTGGGCATTTCTAGACATTATCTTGAAGAACTTAATTCAAGATTTCCTCTGCTTGAGACTTTGGAGATGCAACCCTCAAACTTACCTGAGATTAAAATTTCACATCATCGACTTGAGAAGTTTAAATTGTTTGTTAACAGAGATACCATACTTCATGTTGATTGCAAAAATCTTAGTTCTTATGCATACCTTGGCTCTCAGATTCCATCCTTGTCAATCAAATCTTCTAGATTACAGAAATCCCAAAATTTAATATTGATCCACTATCCTCTATACACTTCGTGGTTTCTGAAATTAAGACAATATCTTGGAAACTTCAAGCAACCAGTTCTGTCCTTGAGGATTGATGAGTCTCCCACGGTAAACCTACAAATAAAGTTTATTATTTTATTATTATAATTTTTTTAATTTTGCTAACCTAAAGCTTATTGATTTAATTTCTTGATTTTAATTTTTACATGCTGGTATCATACTTGTCTTGTTCTAATTATGTACTTTTTTAGGACTATTAATTGTCACTTAATTGATAGAATATTAATATTCTTTCATTTCTTTTCTTAAGGAGAGTTTGCAGGTTAATTTTTTTCCAAATCTTCATTCATTCTAGAAAACCATTTCCGTAAATAGTTCAAGATATTTGTGTATAATTTAACATATATCTTTTGAATACATAGATGACCTTTACTACAGAGCAGTTAAGTGAACAGTCAAGTCCTCCTCGCTCGAATCTCAACCTCTTGAGTTTGGTAAAAATTTTCCACCTTCAGAAGATTATAGAGCTCTTATAGATGGCTTGTTATGGAGTACTCATCCAGAAAGCCTATCAGTATCATGTGTGCAACCAAACAGACCATTCATTAATGTAAGTATACCTGATAAATAAATAAATAAAATTTAAGTATACATTTTCTAATGACAATGGTTCTAACTTCTAAATTCTAATTGTTGTTTATTTGCTGTTTATTTCAAACCACTAAACTTCTTTTTATATGTTTTAGTTCCTACACAAGAACCTTTTAATGGTTGAACAAGAAAGCCAAGAGTGTTGCAGTGACCGTCAAATCAAATGTTGGCAGCATGACTTAAAGGGGATTAAATCAAGATACTTCGACGGGGAAAAATATGTAAATTATCCTCACCTTCAAGCATCATATGATTCCTTGCAAGGTAGTACAGCACCAAAGGAAATTAGATTTGATTTATTATGGGTTATTGAAATTTATGAATAGGGTAAAAGTGAATATCTCAGTGAGAAAAAGTACTTTGATTCAAGATGATGGAATGTAGAAAGAGGAAGACATATGTTTATGTTAATTAAGGAGGTGACAATATAATTTTTGATAGCATGGAATGAATTAAAAAGCATTCTAGTGGTCTATTTATCCAAAGTTTTTTGAGATTAAATTTTTGTTGTTGGTGGTGGTAATAGAGGAGGAAGGTAATAGTTTAAAATTTATCTATTTATAATTTATTTATTTATTTATTAATGTTTATAGGTTATAGTTTATAGTTGAAACACGTAAGTTGTTGGGGTTCTAAGTTCTAGAAGCATAGAGTGCACCCCACCTAAAATTTGGTTTGGCAGATCACCATTGTCCTCGTGTAGAATTTGCTTTCAGTTCTTCCGAATCGCCCATACTGTACACAAGAAACATTTCAAGACTAGAGTTGACTCCATTGTCAAAATTTGTGTTACTATCTCTAGGAAAATGGAGTGCGTAACTTGTTAGTACCCACATTGCTTGTACTAAAGCATGTGATATAGACTCCTCTTCAGTCCCTCAACCAGTCCTGTAAAAATCGGTGGTTCAACTGTAAAAATTGCCGGTTCAACCGATATAAACCAAGAACCGAACTTTATTTTAGTTCTTTGACCGCTCCAGCTTTTAAAACCATGAGTTTAGGTCTATTCCAATGTGACACTTGAGCAAGTTAGCTTTTGTTGGTTGAATAATACGACACACCTTCCTAACAAAGATCTGTAATATTTATTTTGGGATGTATAAACTATAACAAAGATCTGTAATATTTATTTTGAGATGTATAAACTATAAAGTGCCACAACTCTTTCAAAATATTGAATAGACCAGTTAAAGGCCTATCTAATAGATAAAAAATTACTGGATCGGTTACTAAACATTTGCTCATCAGCGATTTTAATTCTTAAACTTTAAAGAGATCATTTTTAGTCCCTTTCAAATTTAAAATGATTACCTATACAACCTAAAATACTTAAAAGGTAATGATTTAGACTTTAACAAATTTAAAATAATCGTTTTTAGGCTTTAAGAAATAATGGCATATTAATTTTTAGTTTGTTTCTCAAAAAAAAAAAAAAAAAAAAAATTAGTTTAACCACATCATTTAAAAAGACTAAAAATAATTATTTAGAATTCATGTATCATTTAACTAAACTTTAATAAGGACAAATATATTTAAGCCAAAATCCTAATATGCAAAGAAATGCCAAGCAGCGCAACCACCAGTCAGTAAGTAGTACGGGATTTTGTTCTAAAGAAAAAAGGGGGAAAAAAAGTAGTACGGTATTTGTTAACATTATCGTGCGAGGTTGTTAGTCATTTTTTTTTTATAACCTGCGAGGTTGTTAGTCAGTCACATGCTTTGCTGACTTTCTTAGTATTGGTAAATCAAATGGGATGTGATGCATAAATACGTGCCTCAACAACTATAGAGACAATACAGTATTATAGTCCAGGGCGGCGATTAAGTCCTCATCAGCTTAAGTTGTTTAGTATGTGTTTGAAAACATATTCTTTCAGTCGTTTATTTGTATA
This sequence comes from Quercus tomentella, assembly GCA_028535165.1. Lineage (NCBI taxonomy): Eukaryota > Viridiplantae > Streptophyta > Magnoliopsida > Fagales > Fagaceae > Quercus > Quercus tomentella. The sequence goes on along the minus strand of JAPQVY010000068.1, from coordinate 35,785,122 downwards.
GCATTTATTAACCAAAAAAAAAAAATTGTAACTTTAATATTTAATGTATGACAAAAGACTAAAATCTAGTTTATTACCAAAAGGTTAAGATAAAAAGCCAAAAAAAAAAAAGGGCAAATAAGTTAGAGCCAAACACACTAATATTTTCCATTGTTTCATTAACAAAATACATACACTAACCTTAATAGCTTTGTAATTAAAGGTAATTTTTGATGTTTTAAACTAAAACGTTTAAGGTTTAAATTTCTTCTTTTCATTATTTTAATTGTGGAATTATATATATATATATATATATATATATATATATATATATATATATATATATATATATGTATGTATGTATAAGTTACTGACCGATAATTCACGAAATATTAGATAATGCATGGGATCATGTTTTTATCTTATTATATCTACGAAGGGGATTATTTATATACCCTTCCAAAGTAGCATCAACTAGGAATTTACTCCAAGAACTAAAGGAAAAGTTGGTGTTGTCAAAGCCACCCACAAAGTATCCATTTGCAATTGCATTATATAGGAAAACGTAATCTCCAATGGTAGTAGAAGGCAAGAAGTGTAGAACATTACTAGTAGCACAATATGCCTAAAATTTTATTTTAATCTTTTGGGATGTACCTTCTGATAGTTTTCAAACTCGAACCGTTCAATAAACCGAAAAAAGAAAGGTTCAAGGTTTTTAAGATCAAATTAAGATTAAACCGAAGTCGAACCGTGATGATGTCATAATTAATTTAATAATTAATAAATAAATAAATAAATATATTAAATTAGAAATAATAGAAAATTTTGACTAAAATAAGAAAATATTTAGATACCAAAAACGTAATTTTATAAATTTTTTTATTTTTATTTTTATTTTATGAAGCCTACATCTAAATTAAGTCCATGCCTTAGAGCATCCACAGCAGTGGATCTATATTTTTAGCTTTTTAGCTATACAAAAAGTCACTTTATCTATTTTAGCTCCACACATGCTACAGCAGTGGATCTATTTTAACTTCTAACCCAATAAAATAATATAAATATCCCAATAAAATAATATAACTACTACAATAAAATAATATATCTCACTACAAAAAAAAACCTCCACACCATTATCCACAACCACCTCCATCATCAGCCACACCCACAACCACCACCACCACCGGCCACAACCACCACCACCACCGGCCACAACCACCATCTACTTTGACAATCACAACAGAACATAGAAAAAAAAAAAAAAAAAAAAAACAAAAAACAAAACCACAACCACATTCACAAATTCCACAAACACCATTTCTATTCTCAATTCATTGAATCAATCACTTCTAAACAACGATTCCAGGCACCGAGCTCCCGGCCTGAGCTGTGGGACCCAGATGCTTGATCTTAACCGTGGCGGAGGAGCTCAGATTCTCCGTCTTGATCTGCGTGTTTCGAGCTGAGCCGAACCGGAGCCTCCACCCGCGTTGGCGGCGTCGAGGCGAGCTGTGGTGAAGGTGCGAATGGAGGAGTCGTCTTCATCGGAGTTTCAGTGTTTGCAGCGTCGGGGCCTTCCTCGTCGGAATCGTCGTCAGAATCAATGTGGGCGATGGGGCTTGGGGTGGGTCGGCGAGCTGGGTCGGCGGAACAGATCGGCGATGAGGGAGTTGGCCGGCGAGCTGAGGGATGAGGGAGATGAGGGAGCTGGCCGGCGAGAAAGAGAGGAAAAAAAATTGAGGAAGAAAGAAGAAAGAGAGAAGCCGGATAGAGAGAGAGAGAAAATAGGAAATGCATATTTAATTGGAGAGGAGAGAGAATTGTAATAAAAAAATATTTTTTTTTTTTACCTGTGAGCTACAGTACACATCTAAAAATAGATGTGTACTGTAGCTGAGGAGCTAAATCTTTTAGATTTAGCTCCACTGCTGCATGGTGTTTTTTGTGATAAAAAGCTAAAAAAATACCATTATACCTATATAGCTCCACTGCTACAAATGCTCTTAGGCACAAATTAAACCAAGCCCATTTGGACGGTCAACTTTCCACACAACAAAAAAAAAAAAAAAAAAAAAAAAAAGGACTTAAAAAGAAGAAGCTAGAATAATAAAGTGATGTGAGTAGATGACAGCCAAGCATTACTTCATCATCTCCATCGTCTGCAAAGCAACTCCAGAGCCCTCAAACCAGACGCAGAAACTGAAACGGCAAAAAGGCAAAAAAACGCAGAAAAATTAGAGAGAAAGCGCGAGTGAGACAGAAAAGAAGAAGAGAGGCGATGCAATCTAAAAGTCTAACAGCATCTCATGGTGGTTTGAAGCATCAACAATGGTGGTAAGTACCAAAAATAAAATCCAGATCTGAATCGCAAGAACCGTCAACGGTTTTCAAATCCGGACGGTTCGACCGTGGATTGCACGGTTCACTGTTTTTCTTGTATAAGCCGATTTTTGAGAGTTAAAAAACCATATTGATAAATGGTTTCCAATTAATCTGGTTGAATCATACGGTTTGATCCGGTTCGGGTTTCACAACCTTCATTCTCTACCAATAGCTCCTAAAAACAATAATCTTTTATAAAGCTTTTGGGCCAGACCATCCGGGCCTTGTGCTTTGCGTGGACCTAGATTTAATCATCGACGTGTTTATTGGATGAGCCTTTTAAATTCATCTATCTAACAAACCCACTAGTCCAAGCTTCAATCCTTGATTGGTTGACTGTTAGATATCTCTTTGTATTTATTTGGTCCTCCACTCGCTAGTCAAACTCTCTGAATTGCAGACGAGAACTACAAAATCACCCAAACAATTTGGTAAGCCAAGAAAAATAGATAGTCAAGTATTCAGATAGCAACTCCTATGACTTTTCATCTATTTACAAAAGTATTGCAGCTCATTTATAACTACCAAAATGCCCTCAAAATAGTAATATTGCTATGGAATTCTAATGTTATTTTGGTCTATTTTTGACATGATGTGTATGATTTATACGAGTAAAATTTAAAATATGCAAGGGCGGACAAAAAAAAATACAGTGTTTTTGAGCTGACTGGTAGGCTTGGAAATACAGCCTTGTATGTCTACCTTTATATAGAATAGACAGAATGTGGAAAGATCAAATCAAATATCACTGGAAACCCACTAGAGAAAATGGGTTCCCAAAAGTTTCAACTGGCTATACTGTTCTTGATCTGGGCTTCACTAACATGCCTATCTTTTAGTCTCCCGAGTGAGTACTCTATATTGGGTCAAGAGCAAGACCAGTTTCCTACAGAGGAAAGAGTGATCGAGCTCTTCCAACAATGGAAGAAAGAGCACAAAAGGGTGTACAAACATGCCGAGGAGGCCGAGAAGAGGTTCGAGAACTTCAGGAGGAATTTGAAGTACATAATTGAAAACAATGCAAAGAGAAACTCACCCAACGCACATCGCTTGGGGTTGAACAAGTTTGCAGATTTGAGCAATGAAGAGTTCAAGAAGACTTATTTGTCAAAAGTGAAGAAGCCTTTCAGCAAGATGAGTAACACTCTTTTGAGTGGGAGTATGCAGGAAAAGTTGCAATCTTGTGATGATGCTCCTACTTCCTTGGATTGGAGGAAAAAGGGAGTTGTCACTGGCGTTAAGGACCAAGGCGATTGTGGTAAGTTTCTATACCTGGATGAGTAATTCTATACATTCTAACTTACATTGTATTGGTAATTTGGTATGCATATCTAAGTGATAGACTGACTCTGGTTACTGACTTAGTGTTAACAATCATATGATTTATTGTGTCCATTTCCCATAGTGGTTGTGTGAGAACAATCACAAACGATTTCTCATCTAAACATTAGTAACTCATTAGTCATTAGATATACTATTACAACAGAATCCTCTCCCTATGGATTAAAAGGGACAAAGCAACCATTTGAAAATCAGTGACAAGTCAATCATGGTTGAACCATTAGGTATTTGAAGTGTGGAAAAATTACTAGAAATGACACATTTTGTCATTATATATTGATGATTTTTTATATGATGATAGAATGATCACACATTTCTTAAGTTACTTTTCAATACATTCAATCTAAATGAAAAGGATCCTTTTTCACTTAAAAAAGATGTGGATATTCCCATTACAACTTTAATAGTATAAAAGAAAAACATAGATATATCTCGGCCTTTATGTGAAAAAGATTTTGAGGCCAAGATTCAATGATTCAATGCCTTTTACTTAAAATTCTCGTTTTAAATCTTGCTTTTGAGGAGGTATCAAGAGAGCTGGCTCACATGTTGTGGGTCCCACGGGTGAGTTGGGATGGACCATAGAGGTATTGTTGACTTTTACCCTCTAGAGTCCAGCCTCGAGTTTAGTATGGCCTAAGCCCAACTCATTGTAGGCCCAACTATAGTCTCCACTTGGCAACCCAAATGCCTTAAAACTCTCCGAGTACTATAATTTTGGGATTAAGATTTTGTTATTATTATTATTATTTATTTATTTATAATGGAATCCTAGCCCTCCACACCCACTGTATCAAGTTGGAGGACCTTAATCTGTAGATTTCTTAAGAGTTAAGAAAAAGAATAAATTAATAAAAGACAAATGACATGAGTTCATTGACTTTTAGTTCTATTTTGTGCTGGCACTACTTGTAAGTCAAAGGGTCTGAATTTTAGATGAAAACCCAACCACCTGAGCATCTAGGCAGTAGGAGGGAAAGGAATAAAAGAAATGGGAAGATTTGTATTAAAAATATATATTTATCCTTCTAATTAAAAAAAAAAAAAAAATTGTCAAACTAACCTGACCATTTCGTAATAATCAAAATGCCTCAATCATATGATTTAAAATGTTGTTCTTGTTCTTCTCAAAAAAATAATAATAATAATAATAATGTTGTTCTTGTATCCACTAAGTACAACTTGTGCTTCTTGTATCAATTTTAAATTTGACTTGTACTTTTATGAGCACAGAAAATTTTAGCCAATATCCTAGCGGTATCATCTAACCAATTAATTTTACTAGATGTTCTGGCTTTTTATTTCAAGATTCAGTTCCTAAAAGAATTTGGAAGAAAGAGAGAGTAACGAATGTCTTAATTGCGACATCTATTTATTTGAGATGTGAAATAAACTGGTTGTTGCTTAGTTTATGCTATCAGCTTGGTTAATGAAAAAAAAAAAAAAAGGTTGGGCACAATTCAATCATGCATCACAACCAAATTCGATGGTTGACTTCTTTATATAATCAAACAATATGCAGTGTTATGGCAGGTGTGTCTCCTGCCCAACTAGTTGAGAATGTAGAACATAAATGGAGCATGGTTGTAAATTTGTTTTCTTGAGGTGGTCTTGCTAACAAGTCCCAAGACTATAGTTGGTCTAATTCTATGGTGGATTGATATACTGTTATAAATCATTAAGAGCCCCAGGATGGATTTTAATATAGCAATAGTTTTCTCTACAACAAAAGGGCAAAACATCTTAATTTTGTCAAGAGCAAATTCAATTCAAAAGCTAAATGAAAGGTTTATGTCTCTTTTGTTTGAGAGAATTGTGAAGTCATGTTCATTTTAACTTTACTATCACAACAATCACCTAATTGCGGATTCGGCTTATGTTCACAGGAAGTTGCTGGGCATTCTCCTCAACTGGTGCTATAGAAGGAATAAACGCCATAGTCACTGGAGACCTTATTAGCCTTTCAGAACAAGAACTTATGGATTGTGATACTACCAACTATGGATGTGATGGAGGCTATATGGACTATGCTTTTGAATGGGTTATAAGCAATGGGGGGATTGATACAGAAGCTGATTATCCCTACAAATTTGTGGATGAAACCTGCAACATTGCCAAGGTTTGTTCTTCCCTTGCTAGAATGTTTTGAGTATAAACTTCTTTAAAACATATATCAAAATGGTTGCAAATTTTTTTTTTATACCATTTCCATCTTTGTCTCATTTATGGTGTTTTATTTTAATCAGGAGGAAACCAAAGTTGTAAGCATTGATGGCTATAAAGATGTAGCAGAATCAGACAGTGCTCTCTTGTGTGCTTCTGTTCAGCAGCCCATTAGTGTGGGTATGGATGGCTCTGCACTTGACTTTCAACTTTACACAAGTGTAAGTCTAATCTCAGTTCATTAAGCTTTCATGTTAACTTGGAAATCTTTACTGGGAAATAGATTGTGCTTAAAATGATATCATCTAATCAGGGTATCTATGACGGTAGCTGTTCGAGTGATCCTGATGACATTGACCACGCCGTTTTAATAGTGGGCTATGGTTCTGAAGATGGTGAAGATTACTGGATAGTGAAGAATTCATGGGGAACATATTGGGGAATTGATGGATACTTTTATATAAGAAGGAATACTAATTTAACATATGGAGTCTGTGCTATTAATGCTATGGCTTCATATCCAACCAAAGAGTCTTCTTCGCCATCTCCTTATCCATCCCCAACTGCTCCACCACCACCACCTACTCCCGTGACACCACCACCGCCACCACCACCTCCTCCTTCTCCTTCACCAAGTGAATGTGGTGACTTCTCCTACTGTCCAAGTGATGAGACATGCTGCTGCATATATGAATTATATGACTTTTGCCTGATTTATGGTTGCTGTCCATATGAAAATGCTGTTTGTTGTACTGGAACTGAGTACTGCTGCCCGGGTGATTACCCCATTTGTGATGTTGAAGAAGGGCTCTGTCTCAAGGTATGAATATATTTAAGTTTGGAATCCTTTATTTTTGAAAATTTGAAATGTATAGCCTTTATTTGACAGCCATTGATTACATTTTAAACAATTGCAAACCATTATTTCATTGCAGTGAGTTTTTAAGGCATCAATAAAAAGTTAACATCGTTTCTGTTTTCTTCATAGTGTATATACTGTCAAATTAGTTACTAATTCTTTTTCAATTTTGTTCTGTAGAACCAGGGAGATTACTTAGGAGTAGCCGCAAGGAAGAAAAAGATGGCTAAACACAAGTTCCCATGGACTAAATTAGAACAAACAGAGAAGGAATACCGCCCACTTCAGTGGAAGAGGAATCCATTTGCCGCAATGCGCTGAGAAAGGGAACATATTTACCATTTCTATGAAGTTTGAAGGATGTTGTTACTATTGCAATTTCAATTTCTTCATAGCAGGCATTGTGTCATTCTGCTGTGACAGGTGTTTGTATGGACTCTCTAGAGTCTGAACATATGTTTTGAGCAAACTGCAAAACCAGATACAGAAGATCTAAGGAGAAAAAGTGATTTTTCTCTTGGTGATGTTTTGGAAACATTATTTTCATTGATTACGACTATGCTTTAATTGATATTTCCTACTTTGTAGCACAATATTCATGCTCAAGTAAGTTTAGATATTTTGGTCCAGTATTGTAATATAAATAAATGGGAATAAGTTGAATGTTATACAATATCACATTGTCCCAACTTGGAATTGATAGTTCTATACGTTCAGGCGATATAAGAGCCAGTTGGCTGCTGTGAAAGTGGTAGAGTGAAAATCCTTTCCTAAAAGCCAGATCTCAGTACAATCAACTTAAGGGAATCAGAAACACATAAAGACACGACCTTAATTAATCATAAAATCCATGTTCAGTTGGCATTCGTACCACCGAAGCCATCTTTTTCAAGCAGCCAGACCAATTTCTATGCAACCTGTTCTGGCAATTAGTAGTTGACTAATAAGTTAAACTACAAACTTTTTAGTGGCTGAACGCATTTTAAGCAAGCCTGACTCTGGTCCTTACTAGAATCTTTAATTTTTTATTAGAGAGATTATGTAACACATGGCCTTCCCAGCCTAATGATCACATTTGTTATAAGGGTATTTGGAAAGAGTCGGATTCTTTCCCATTGACCATCCATGCCTATATGTAAGGGCAGAGATTCCCCTTTTGAGTAGGCAGAGGGAGAAAGAAGACAAGGAAGAGAAGAAAGGCACATTAGAATACATACTAGCTTCTCAGGAGTGAAGATGTGCTAATGTTTTATGATCACATTGGATTCTAGGCTCAGTAGTCACTTTCCTATGCTCGCTTATCATCCAAACTTAGTTTGTCCACCTTGTTTCTCTTCTCTGTTTCATACTTTCGATCTTTCTCTCACCATTCATGTATTCCGCGTATTACTCCCAAGCTGACAATAGTGCCTTGGGCCTCAAAGTAAGTATTGGTGAAAATCTAATTGGTTAGAATTATGGTTAAATAATTTAATTCTCTATTTTCAAAAGTTTTGATAATTGGTTATTTATCAGATACAAATTTGGTTTCCTCTCTTTTGTCTTGTAATTTAGAAAATACGGACACATCATTCACATTGTCGTGCCTATGTCCGACACGTATGGCACACAGGACATGCATTGGATACAACTGCAAGCATGTCCTAGCCCCCTTTCCTTTTCTTTTTTCTAAGAAAAATAGTGGACACAAGAGGGACACAATTCCAACACGGCCTATGCCCAAAAAAAAAAAAGAGCTGAAATGCATTGTACCTCTCACACCGATCTCCTCCCACTTCTTTTTCTCATGTTGCTTCAGCCGTCCAACTTCTTAGATCTATTTCTCTTTTACAATTTTCACCCTTTGTCCTGTTTTTTCTTGTTTTGTCTGCCTTAAACACGTGAAGAGCTTATTTATCACCACTAACCCATGTGAACAAAAGACGTAAATAGGTGTTTCTTTTCAAATTTTTGTTTTTTATGAGTTAAAAGTCCAATACCCATTAAGCCACAATAGTTAAACTTGCAACTTTTTACGATATATATATTTTTTTCATTATCTAGGTAGAAAGTAGACAAATGTATACATTATTAGTGGCTAGGAATTAATATGCTTCTAATAAAAGATTTTTTAACAATTATTTAAAGGTCTGATTATTGGATGTCCTTTGGGAATTTGTTAATAGATCATTTAAAAAAAAAAATTGATACCACTTTCATAGAAAATATAAAAAACCGTCCAAAAAGTCAATTGTTTTTTTTTTTCTTATAAAAAGTTTCAAAAAATATTTTCTAAATCAATGTCTTTAAGGCATTCATTAACTTTTATCTTATTTAAAAACTTATAATATTTTTGTTATAAAAAAAGTTTATAAGTTTTGAAATATATCTCTCACACACACACAAATATCCCTGCTATACCCATGTCTTAATTTTTCAAAAATTATCATGTCGCGGTGTCATATTTGTACTATTACTCATACATGTATCTATGCTTCCTAGCTTGCGATAGATCCGTATATGTGGTCCAGCCGGATTTCAGTAGAAAGAGGCCGTGACACTATTCCTTTGGGTCTCACAACAATAATGAACCCTTTAATAGCCCATCTCACGTTTGATTGCTCTTGACTGTTGATAAGCTCTTGAGAAAAGAGCGCATTCAAGCCCGCTACTCCCAATATATACAAGCCCACTCAAAGATAGCCCATTACCATTAGCCTGCACAATTAAAATTACTTAACTACACGCACCTCGAGCTCCAAGAGGTCCCACGCATTACTCATTCCATTTTTTTTTTTTTTCAGAAATATACCAAATAAGTTAAAGTCACATAAAAGAACATTTCATCAAGTCGGTTTTACAAGATAAATTATATTGATTATAATTAATATTCTTTACACATTTTAAATCAACATTTTTTTCTGGTTAAATAAATTAAAGATTGCATATTAGAGTTGAATAATAATTTAAAAATAATAAAATGTATACAAATCAATTAATTTCATATACACTAAATGATAAATGTCACTTTTATATGCCTTAGCATATACAATGTAATATTAGAGAAATATAATATTAAAAAAAATTAAATATAAAAAAACACTTTTGTCTATAAATGACAAAGTAAATATATCCTAACCTTTAATCATAAAAATCCATGTATTTTTGTATTCCTAACTCTCTAAATATCACCTATCAACAAAAAAAAAAAAAAAAAAAAAAAAAAAAACCTAAGTACTAAATAAAAAGGGTTTGTTTTTGAAAAATAAATATATTTTATTATAGTGATTTACTTATATATATCTTTGGAAACATATCCTTTAAATGTTCTTAAAATTAATGATTTATGGTATAAAAAAAAAAAAAAAAAAAGAGAGATAATAATGCTTTAAATTAGTGTGTTTAGCTGGGGTGATTTGTGAGGGGATGGAAAATTTAGAGGAGAAAATAGAGGGAATTTTTAATAGTAGGGTCATTGGGTTGGGACTTAGGAGGAGGTGATTTTGGTGAGGTCTAGGTGTTTTCTTTTCAGACAACTATTTTGGGGTGTTTACTTGTCTCCTTGAATTGAGGAGAAAATGGGAGAGATAAGAGGTGCTTAAATGAGAATTTACACATATGCTCCTCTCTTACCCCCCAGTGGCGACTCCAGAAAATTATTATAGGGAGGTCAATTTTAACAACTTATTGGTCTTTGTAATTTTTCTAATTGTTGAAGTTTTTTAATATAGCCTTAACTATTAAAAAGAATTTTTTTGGAGGGTCTATAGCATTACACTATTAAGGATTCAACTCAACAATTCAATCAAAAATAATATGTTTTCACTCTTTACTGTATTATTCCCCATTGTCATTTGCCTTGTATCAAAAAAAAAAAAAAAAAGATTTTTTTAACTTTCTCAAAATATAAATATTACTGCTTATATCTTTACTATTAAGCTATTATTTGCAAATTAAACTAATGAACTTAATGTAATTTTTTAAATAAAATTCATAATAATATAAAATGATTAAATTGGTTATTCAAAAAAAAAAAAATCAAATCTGGTATTTTTTGTAAATAAAAAAACATGCAGGGATATTTGTAAGTTATGAAACTTCAAGGAAGCTTCTTTTAAACCTTAAACTCTACTCCTAACTAGAAAAAAGAAAAAAGGAAAAAAAAGAAAAAACTCCACTCCCACCACCTACCCACAGAATATCATTACTACTGATTTTTATTTCCAAATCTCATAAGCTATCTCACTTTTCAGTTTCCCTTCTCAAAGTTTTAGGTGTAAGCAATGAAGAATAAAATTTCAAACTAAAGCTTCCTCTACCCCGCTTGTGAATTATGTTGTCCCGCTTGTGAATTATGTTGTCTTTACTTCCTCTTCTCGCTTTTCTTCTCTTGTTGTGTAGTTATGCATCTTTTAATTTATTGTCGGATCTTCCCATCCTTTTTTTTTTTTTTCAATTTTTAGTCTTAGGGTGGTCAAATTTTGATTTTAGGGGTTTCAAAAGAAATTTTAAAAAATATATAATATATTAATTTTTTTTCATTTTCTTCAGGTCAGGGGATTCGAACCCCCTACCTTCAACATGGTGCCGCCACTGCTTACCCCAACGTTAGTTTCTTTTCTTTTCTTTTTTTCCTTTTTTTTTTGTTTTAATATGATGTTATGTGCTTTTTTTTTTCTTTTTTTTTCTTTTTTGCTTATAAACTATTTTTTTATGCAATAGGTGTATAAGTGTAAATTTACATAAACATCATTTTCTATTCTTTCATTTTTCATTTCAACTAAACAAATTATTTTTCATCCTTTTACTTTTTCACTCTCCAACTAAACATATATGAGCTAAAATTAAATTTTTTATATTCGTTCACTTTGCTATCACCCCCACCAACCATCTTTAGTGATTGTACAAAGTTTTTAAAATATTAAGGAAAATTTATAACGAATTTAATAATTTTAAAAAAAATAAATATCAGGGAAGGTGGAAAATTTAAAAACTAGGGGGGCCATGCCTCCCCCCTCTGCCACTAGTTGTACTGTTTTAGTGCAAATTCTATGACCCTAGGGTTAGTTATTTTATTTATATATTATTGTAATATATTACAATAAATAATTGTAATATCTTACTTCTTTGAATTTATTGTAATATAGTATTTATTTATATAATAATAAAGATATAATGGTCAAAAACTTTTAGTTTTAAATATGGATTGCTAGACAAACCACATTAATTCTTGCCTTGGTTTCCTCTCTTTCTGTGTCTCATTTTCAATCTCTGTCAAGTGTCAACATCTCTGACAAGTATTTACACAACCCAGGATATATATGTAAGTTCCCTTCTCTATGCTAACCAAAAATATACCCAATTATGCTCACTCATATTCTGTTAAGGCTTTGATAATATAAGTGTTATTATAAATAAATTAATTAAATTAAATTAAAAAAAAACATTTTTTTTAGATTAATGTTAGGGACATATAAAACTGTACAATTTTGTGTCACAACTTACCCACAATTTGCCATATAGCAAGTCGTGAGTGATGAAAATATGTCCCTCATATAGTCTACCATTATACTTCTATCAATCACAACTTATCACGTTGTGAACTACAACACCAACTTATATATTTTTATATGTCCATATTATTACACTTCCCCGTATCAATAAATAACTGCACTGTCGTTAAAGATCCATGCAGTCGGTGGTCACATCAATATATATTGTTCACTCCAAATTTCTAATATCTCAGGACGGTATGCAGATCGATTATAGAAGAGGTTTACGGTTTTATAGAGTGGACATGATGTGTTCGGTTGTCCACATTAAAAAGTCATGGGTGTGGGCACTGTACTTGCTGATGCATTGGTTATTATTCAAAGCAACCGCTTTTACTCCAAGACTGCTTGTTAAGGCGGGGCAATATGTTACAGTCAGCTCAAAACTGTCCATACCCGAACAATTGTCATCTGAAATCTGATTGGACATTCTTACCAGTTGAACTTAGTTTCAAATTTATTGAGCTACAAAATTTACTTAGTCCTCTAGGATTTGGACTCCGTGCAATAATTGCAAGGTACAATTACCATATATGTAGTTGTGAGAAATAAAAGTTTAAAAAGTAAAAATGTTTGATAAAAAAATAATAAAATAAAAAGTAAAATGTTGAAAAAGTAAAAACAAAATTCTAATCTAAAGATCGAGATTACAAATGAATTTTTAATTTTCAATCTCACTCATTAATTTCATCTTGCACAAGATCTAAATCTCTTTATTAGGCTTATTTATACTTAGGCAACCAATATTGGTTTTCTTCTTTTTTAGAATCTTCCTCATCCCGTTTTATTTTGCACATGCACATCCTTGGACTCTTGGTTTAGGTTCATTGTGTGTGCACTTAAATATGGGATTAGAGATTTTTTTTTTTTTTTTTTTTTTTTTTTTTTTTTTTTAAAAAGGGCATAGAAGGTTATGAGACAAGAAAATTGCAATTCGAGGACAATAGGTATCAAAATACAACTAAATTTCATATTTTTTTTCATAATTTGTTGAAGTGGTGAACTATAAGCAGTAGAATAAAAGCATTTACTTAACTTTGGAAGGACATCCATACCACAATGTTTACCCTAACTTGGACAATACTTGGACTCTCCATGTTGCTAAAGAATAAGTCAGAACCACCCGAGCTTAATGCCCAAGTTGAACACACCACAATGTAGGCAAACTGACAATATCCATCATGGTGGGCTCTACAGGCAATGCATATGCCATGTTTCTATAGAAAGTGGTAGGGTAGAGTTTGCAAAAGGAAAAGAAAGATCGATGTCCGACTTCGAATTGCTTAAAAGTCTGTATTACCTAATATAATTTTATTGGACGGATCAGCAGCCCTACTTTCTTGACTAGCAGAACGTGCCAATGATGCCTTTGGCATCAAGCGGCAAAGATTAGAGGAACACGCATGTCCTCCTATACCCACGAGAAAGAGACTTATGCAGCAACATCACTCTCACATTTTTTTGTTACTGTCGTGTCGTATATTTAATTATGAGACTCACATATTACATTTTTGGTTAGTATCGTATATTTATAAGACTCACGTATTGTAAGAGAGGGTATTCTATAAATTTGTCTCATTAAGATTTTTTTTAACAAAACATGGGCGCGCAGAGCTACATCTCATAAGATAATAGAATTTCTTGGTTCTTTCTCCGTTGTTTTGTTTCTCGTTTTTTTCATTTTTGTTATTGAGAAATAAACACACACATGTGCACACAGACAATCGAAAAGGAATGGATTCTAACTTCTAACATAAAAGCATAATATAAATTCTACTCAAAAGTCACAATAATTTATAAGGGGGAGTGGAACAATTAAGTTATACTATATACAATATATTCTCTTGAGAAAAGTTCATTTTTTTTAGTTAAGTTTCCTAGCTATCACTTTTATATCCTTCATACAATAATGTTAATATATGATGATGATGAAGAAAAAAGTAGAGGATTTTCTAATAGGTTTGGTAGGGGGAAAAGAAAATAAATCATAGACTGAAAGATTTGTGCAGAAAAAACAAGAAGCAATTATTGTAAGAGTAATAAAGATAAAATAGAAAGGAAAAAAAATCAACTTAATAATTATTAAATTTAAACAAAGAGAAGGGGGAAAAAAAAAAGAGACCTAGAGATTTGTGGAGAGAAAGTAGAAACAAAAAAAAATTAATGTAAGAGTAATCCAAGATAAAAGATTAGGTGAAAAAAATAAAAAATAAACTCTATATCAAATTCTATATGATAAAATTATTGAGTCCTAAACAACATGATTGCTCCAAGTAGCTCAACGATTGTATTAGGTATTGTATAATGGGCTTTGCAATATGGCTAATTAATTATAAAAATAGTTTATTTTAGATGACACTGTATTATTAAATATTTGACTTATCATTTTTTTTTTTTTTTGAGAAACACTTATCAATTTTTAAGATAGTTTACTAAAAAAAAAAAAAACTATTATCCCATTTCAAGAAATTTTAAAATACGATTATAACTAAAAAATTATATTATCAAAAGGCTAAGAAATTGAGGTATAATTTATTTATAATTATATTGAACATTTATCATAATTTTATATTTTAACATAATAAAAATCAATTTTCATGATCGTTAAATTAATCAAATTATGCCCATCAAAATAATAATAATAATAATAATCAAATTATGAAAACCCTTTTAGTTATGCAAAAATACAAATATTGTTCAATCAATTAAAGATGCAAGGAAATAATAAAAAACTCACAATATGGTTGTAAGGACCAGATTTGAGTCCCGAGCCCAAACGATGGATGGACCTAAGCCCAAAAAGCCCAAAACAACGAATCTGTAGAAAGTGGGTTGGAAAACTGAGTTAAAATGAGTTGGATCATGAATAAAGTGGGCTCAGTAGACAAGAATAGAGACACGGATTGAATTAAATTAGAGAAAATCGTCCTTGGCACAGTCCGAGGAGATCGATTCTTATATATTCCTTACGAGTTTGGTTACAGAGTTGGTTCTTAATTACTATAATGTTTCTCTTGTTATTTTCGGATCCCCTGTCCATGAAGGATCTCTTACATTATATAGTTCCCTTTGGACGATCTTGATCCTACACTTATTGATCATTTGATCCACTACTTGAGTGCTTGTCCCATCAGATACTCTCTCTGACCTTCTATGAGTTGTGGTAGTTAAGACAGCACTGTTCAGATACTCTCTCTGACCTTCTATGAGTTGTGGTAGTTAAGACAGCACTGTTTAGGGGTCTTCTCCACATAAATGCGGTCAGAAAGTTAGCTGCAGAACATTCAATACAGTGGCAGCAGTTTTTCCTTAGATATTTCCTAGCTCCCTTTCTTCTAGTACGTTCATAATGCACGTCCTTCTCAGTAAAATCTCCTGAAAGGTCACTCTGAGTGGTAGAATATATGTTTGATCTATGCTTCATTTATCCGAGGAGACAATCCTCCTCGGACCACCTTCCCCAACCTTTCCACTTGCATGTTACTTATGGGATTCTGAACTTAACACCCTTACTATTGTTTATTCGTTCTCGGACCAATCAATACCCTCGACCAAAGCCCAAAGCCCAAAGCCCAATATACAATTTTGGGCCTTTATCCCTACAATGGTAATCCAAGAAAAACAAATGGAACAACTATCTCAAAATAAAAATACACACACACACACACACATATAATAATAATAATAATAATAATAATAAGTTGAGCTTAAATATCGTGGTTGGGTCAAGTGATTTCATCAAATTGCAGAAATTTGGTTAAGTTTTAAAAAAATAGATATATGTTTTTTCCTTATCTTCTTCTCCTATAATTTCTAACTTGATAAAAAAAAAATTAATTTGATTACAATATATAAAATTTGAGCTTAGACACTATGGTTATGCCAAGTGGTTTCGCTAAATTGCAGAAATTTTGTTATAAATAAATAAATATATATATATATATATATATATATATATATATATATATATATTGTCCTTATCTTCTTCTCTTATAATTTATAAGTTGATAAAAAAATTTAATTCGATTACAATCCAAATTCTTTATTTAATCCTTTTATTATTTGTTTATCTATAATTTCTAAGTTACTAAAAATCTTAATATTACAATCCAAATTCTTCAATTTAATTTCTTATAAATAAAAAAAAACGTACGTTTAATCAAAGTCCAATCATACTTGGTTTGCTATCATACTTGGTTTGTTGAAGTAGAATCATAGAAAGAGTCCTATTATAGAAAGAGGAGTAACTAGTAAAAGAAATTGATATAGGATTTTAAGAGATAGAGAAACAGGTGCAATTTTTTTTGGAAAATATAACGATTGAGTTTACAAATTTTAATCTTTTAAATTGTAAACATATATATAATAAAAGTTGGGCTTAGACGCCGAACTATGAATTTATGTGTTGATTGATATTTCTTTCTTTTTTTTCGATACTTTATTTAAGTTACTTTTTATTTGGTCTTTATTATATCTGATTTGGTTTGATCTTCTTGGGTAATTAAGCAAGTTTAATCTTTCAATAGCTTTAATACAAGTAGGTTTATATCTGATTTGGTTTTATTTAAGTTACTTTCGATAGCTTTAATACATACATACATATATATATATATATATATATATTGGTAATAGGATTTGAACTGATATTCTTGAGGCTTCAAACGAACCAACTAGATTTGCTAAAGATGAAAACATTAATGTACACATATGGCTAGAGTATGTCTCCTTAATAATTTAAAACCAAGTTCTTGAATTAAATTTTTTATTGTATTTAATTTCTTATTTTTTGTAAGGCGTTGATTTTATTGTATGTGTTTTTTTGATAAAGTTTATGATAGCTATTTTATTTTTTTGAGGGTTTGATATGTTATTTCACTGTGATTATCAATATGTATTTTAAAAGTTTTAATCGGTAACATGTATTCTTTCATGAATATAAATTAAAGAGAAATTTTTGAGAAAAAAAAAAAAAGAAATAGTAAAATTAGCAACTTTTTTCTTGGGTTAAGATAATTAATTAATTTTATTATTTTTAAAAAATAATTTCAAAATTATATATAAGATAAAAAAAATCTTATTCATGATATAAATATATTTACCATTATGTGTGTGTGTGTGTGTGTCTATATATATATATAAGTAATAACTTATTAAAAGAGTGCAATAAATATGTTTTTTTTTTTTGAGGTGAATATATGTTTGTTTTTAGAATGCATAAGATGATTTTTTTTTTTTTGTATATTATTTTTTCCAATATCATGAAACAAAATTTGAAAGTTTTGCTTCAAACTTACATGGATTTGAATTTGTCATTAAATTTTTTTTTGCAAAATTTGTCATTATTTTAAAAATGTTTAGTAATTTAGATTATTCTTAATTATTGAATTGAGGTTTCCACTTTAATATGATTTCAATTATTGTTTTGGATAGTTTTTAATTATTAAATTCAAGGTTTTTCTATTTATACAGTATATGTCAAAAAAACTATTTACATATGAATTTTAATTAAGCCATGTACCGCACAGACATAATGTTAGTATGTAAGTATACAGACATAATGTTAGTATGTAAGTGTATATATATATATATATATATATATTAAATGGGCTAAAGTTACACATTTTTTAAACCATTGGATTTAAGTAGATCCAACAGTCAAAACAAGATTCTTATTAATGCTAATATTCTAATTGATCTTATTTATTATCCCTTATTTAATACATTTCATACATTTCATACTTATCTCTAAATCCAAAAAAAAAAAAGTCTATGTCTCTCTCTCGCCTCCATAATCACGCTTTTCTTTGCTCTCTCTTTCTCCTCCATTGCTTTTCTCCAACTCAATTCCATTGCCTTTCTCTTAATTTAAATCTCACCACCATGCTCATTGCCTCATCAACATGAACACTCCAGATCTTGTCTCATGAAATGAAATCTCAGTAATAATGGCAACGTAGTTCTTTCAACAATATTCTAGACATTTTTGTTGGTGTTTTTTTGTGAGCAGCACACATGTTTTTATACTTTAATAGTTAGATTCATTACTTTTCGACTACAAAAATGATTATTACTAAAGCCAAAAAAAATTTTGTGCCATTATGAATGTAGAAAGAACTAAAGTAATGATTATTACTGAGATTTTTTATTATTATAGAAATAAGTATGAAATGTATTAAATATGGGATAATAAATGAGATCAATTAGAATATTAGCATTAATGAGGGTATTTTTTTGACTATTAGATCTATTTAAATCTAATATTTTAAAAAATGTGTAACTCTTTAGAGTTACACTTTTTTTAAACCATAATTTCTTGGTCATAAATCTTCAAATTTTTGTGATAATATCATACTGTCAGTAACTTGGTCAATTGAAAGGAGATGACTTATCCCCCAAACCCTTCCTTCCCCCACCCCCCCACCCCAAAAAAAATCCTAGAGCTAAGCTACTAGATGCATTGAACCTTATTTTTTATTTTTTTTTTTCCATCAACCACTATGTGCAACTTTGTTGAATGAAAGACTAGCAATAAATATATGTGATTATTGAACTTTTTAAATGCTCTAATCATCTAAGGTTAACTAGTTTGAGGTATTCAGGCTTCTACTACTCCTAGATTCTGCTTCATTGTCACAAACAAAGCTGTATGTATTACTATGAGCAACTCAAGAACGTTGAGAATGTGCTCTTGTGCAAGGTTAGGGATGAATTGATTAGGAGAGAGAAAAAAAGTAGAAAAGAAAATAATATAATATTCTATCAAATTAATTAGGTTAGCTAATATGAAAAACAATTAATTTTAAAGATGACATTGATTATAGTGATTTTCTAACCATTAGATTTCTCAGAAATCTACAGTTTAAAAAAGGTGTAACTTGAACCTCTCTCTCTCTCTCTCTCTCTCTCTCTCTCTCTCTCTCTCTCTCTCTCTCTCTCTCTCTCTCTCTCTCTCTCTCTCTATATATATATATATATATATATATAAGTATAGACCTCATGCGGAAGAACATGAATTTCTGCCATGTGGCACTTTGTATAATCAGTAGTTGATCATTTATTATTTCACCTCACCTCATCTTCTTATCAATGATCAGTTTAAGCCATATATGCGAAAGATTAAAAGATTTTGGTTCCACTCATTTTTCCAATTTCTTGAACTTTTTCACTTCTAATTTTATAAATTTTGGAAATGAAAGGTTTTCTCTATTCAATGTTACTTTTTCTTGTTATAACACATGTATTTTATATATTCCCATTTCACAACAAGGCTAGAAGAAAAGTAGGAAAAGAGAGAGAGCTCCAAATATGTAGAGTGAGAAATTAGTGTTGTGAAGAGTATAAGATCGGCTTTGGTTTTGGGTGCATGTGATCTAAACTTCTCAACAATATAATCAAAGCTTGATATAGTGCTTCAACAACATTTGGGGTTTCTAAAAAGTATATTTGGGAAAGACATAGAGTCTTTATATATATATTTTTTTTGTGTTTATTTAGGATTTGTTTGGGATCCGCTTATTTTGCTAAAATTGAAAACTTTTTATTGAAAGTACTGTAGATAAAGGTAAAAGTTAGCTGAAATAGTACAATGAGACCCATGAATAATACCAAAAAGTGTAATGGGGCCCATGAATAATAGCAAAAATAAGTTAAATAGTAAAATTAGTTGGCTTTTTAAGCTGGAGCCAAACGCACACTTAGGGTCTGTTTGGATATTGCTTATTTTGCTGAAACCGAAAACTTATTACTGAAAGTATTGTGGATAAAAGTAAACGTTAGTTGAAATAGTATAGTAGGGCCCATGAATAGTACCAAAAAGTGCAGTGAAGCCCATGAATAATAAAAAAAATAAGCTGAATAGTAAAATAATTTTCATTTTTCATTTCAATCCAAACGGAGGCTTAGTATACTTTTAGGAAGTTCTTAATCTTTGTAAGTGATTGAGGAACTCAAATGTATGTAAAATTAAACTTGAGATATGAAATAGTATAATTTTATATTTCTCTATTCAATTGTTGTAGTCTCTTGACATGTATATATAGTTTTACAAATTATAAATTATAAGCATTAAATCTTTGATTTTCAGCCTTCAAAAGTTCACTTGTTTTTTAATATAAAGAAATACTCCTAAGAAAAAGAGAAATAAATAATAAGAATTTTTATATTGAAAACATCAAATGTAAGAACCAAATATACATGTATATCTGATAAAAAAAATGAATAGGAATGTGATGACATTTTAGGGTTAATTAATTATGATTACTTATAGATATATTGGATTACAATTTTTTTTCTTCATTATTTTAGTGACATATATAATCAAAATTAATTTTCCAAACATTATAACACATATGAGTATTATAAAATAACTAATAATGAACACGTGCATCATACGGGATTAGCTAGTTCACTATAATAAGAGAAGCTTTACAATCTTAGGAAAAACATTTTTCTTTAATTCTACAACCCATAAAAAATTTACAGAGAAAACTGTTCACTGCACTAGAAAATTTGGACTCTTAAAGTACTATATGGAGTGCCATCACGGATGACGCACTTGTGATTATGATTGGAACCTTCGATTAACTTCAAGAACCTCTTGAATTTTTATTCACATCAGAAAGTATGTGGTTGGAGTTATGACTTCCACTTCACTAACTAACCTTCAAATCTACTTGAATTCTCTGGTATGGTGAATTTGTGAGAATTTTTGTTACACAACCCTAGACGCACAAACAAAGCTTTTATCTCTCTTAAAAATCCTCTCTAGGGGCAACTTATAATGTCCCTTTTATAACCCAATAAGTAGGACTTGAATTGGGTTTGAAATGGACAAGTTATTGGGTTTTTTTGCATTGCCGAATTTTTGTAGTCTCACTGGTATTGATTAGAGTCGAGGAAACATAAAGTTCACTAGTTTTGCGCGCTTGATTGATCGATTGGAATCGATGTTGGAGTTGAGTGAAATCGAGTTAGTGTCAAGGATGGAGTCAAAGTTGCAAAAAATCCACTTTTTTGAGTTGTTCTTGAGCAGTCTTTGTGTTCTCAAATAGATATTCAATTACCACTCTAAGAGCATTTGCATCCGAGAATTCTATCACATCCTATTTTACTATCCCAAAAAGCTACTTTATCAACTATACCATACCATTTTACAATACTCCCAACATCTCAACTTTTATTTTCCTATTCTACTCATTAAAATAATATATCTACACAATAAAATATTTTTTTCCCTTTTTTGTTCTTTCCCAATTTTCTCCTCCACCTTCCCTCAACCTCTATCACCGCGCCTCCACTGCCCAGTCACCACCACCGCACCTCCACCATGCCCACCACACCACCACTACCCATTGCCCACCAAAATCCCACTGGAACAAAAACCCATATTAAAAAAAAAAAAAAAAAAAAAAAAAAAACAGAACCCAGAAGAACCAAAGTCCAACCATGTGGAATCCAAAATCCAACCAAAGTCCAACCAATCGGATTTACCCCATTAGAAATCCATAGCAAAACCCATCAGAATCCACCCCCATCTCCACCACACATGACCTCGTCATGACCTCGTTGTGACCCACGTCGATCTCCACCAAACCCATCACCAATCTAATCAAATCAGAAACCCAGCAACACCGGACCCAAACACTAGCGATCTCCGATGACCAACAAAACCTAACAACACTGGACTTAAGAGAACCACGACCCACAACCCACTTTAGCCATACCCACCTCTTCCTTTAAGCACCAGTCACACACACACACACACACACACACACACACAAAACCCACCGATCCACTGGAGTTGAGACCTAACCACCGGCACAAAGAGAGAGAGTGAGAGTTGAGGGCAATTCGAGAGAGAGGGAGACAAAATGTGAGGAAAGAGAGAGAGAGAGAGAGTTGAGAAGTCTGACATAGAGGAGAGAGAAAGAATAAATTAGATTTAAAAACATACCCAATAGTCTACAGTGCCATTCTACATGTAGAATGACATTGTAGCAAGATTGTAAAAAAATTTACAATTCTGAGCATTTGCAATTCCAGATGTGAAAGGTTTTTGAGAGAAAAATGCTAAATAAACCTTACATATGACATTTAGCATTCCAAATGCGAATGGTCTAACACAACAATACTCCAAACTTGACAGTTGACACACGATTTGACTTGCTCTGAATTTGACACTGTTTGCCACCACTAAACATAAGGACCTAACATTCTTCATATTCTTTCATCAAAGGGAAAAAGAAGTAGGCATTTTTTTAAGTCAATAATAATATTCAAGTACACTAGAAACAATAAAGGGAGGGACACAATAGAATTTTACAACATTTCCAAATTAACCTATCACCTCACACATGAGACCACTATAATCTACAATTTATTTATTTTTTAATAGCCTAGGTATGAGGTGATAGACCAATTTGAAAATTTTATGAATTTTTTGTTGTGTTTTTAAAAAAGAATCCCACCAAAAATAGATAGGTTGAAATGATAATAATAAGATTGATAATTTGGTAGGGTCCATTATGAGATGAACAAGTCATTTGACCACTGGACCAACAGCTGCCTGTATTAAGGTTGTCGGAGATTAATTACATGTTTTCGTATTCCTCCTTGGTTCATGAATGAAACTTTAATATAACGAATTAAGAATTGAGTAGGAATATCATCAAACAATGAGTGAATATGTTCCAATCATATATTCAGGGGGGTAAAAAATTCATCCCCATATATATGAGATGTTCGAATGAAGCCTCCATAACATTAAAATAGTAATACTTATCTCCGATCTCCCTTAAATACTTAAGTTGTAGATAAAAACAATATGATATTATTTTTAATAAGAAAAACAATATGATCTTGGTAATGGTATATGATAATTGATAAGAAAGATGCTAGATTTAGATTTAGATCCAAATGCTTTACCACATATATGTAATAAAATAGTAATACAGTTTTTTTAGTTAATTATAAGGCAAATCTTGACTCTTGTATGTGGAAGGGGATGACTTGGTTGTTTTGTTGTCAATATTAACTCTTATGGCATGGACAAGAATGGCAGACCCCTAGAATCACGAGAGGCAATCTCCAAAGGACAAATATAATAATGGCTTTATATAAATCAGACCGACCTCTAAATTAAATATGGTGATTTCCTTAATTTAAGGGCACATAGAGAAGATTATTGAAAAATAAAAGCAGTTTATAGCTTATTATAGTTTGGTTGAATGGAATTCTGCCGAAAATGTACACATGGGGTCAATGGACTATGAATAATTAAACTATTTGTAAAAGCGATTCAGCCAAAATTTGACTATTGCATTATACACTTTTTCTTTTGTATAAACTATTATTTTTCATTGGCCTTTAGTATTAAAAAAAAAAAAAAAAAAAATCTCACAATTTTTTTTCAACCCTTTAGATCTAATTGAGATTCAAAGGAATAATAAGAATGAAAGGGAGATTTCTTTCTTCCTTAGCTCTAGGCGTCTAGAGTTTTTCGAGCACTTAAGTAGTTGACTATTCTTTGAGTGTGCAATCAACTTCTATTCTTTTATTTTTTTAAATGTTAAATATGAATTAGTGATGACAAAAAAATTTTGTCACGCTTGACTTGTCATATCTCTCTTTGCTCCGCATAGGTTTTTTCTATCCCAAATACCTTATGGGTAAGGATGGATTTTACTTGTTCTGTCTTATCTTGCACTAACCCGAATGTGTGTGTGCGTGTGTGTGTGTATATATATATGCGCACACACGCGCGCATACACATACATATACATAAAGTTTTTTATTTTATTTATACATATCTTATTTATAATTTATTTATTATTTATCAAAATACTAGTTTTCTCTCTTTCTTAGTACTAATGCAACTACCTAAGGTTGTCCAACCCGAATCCAAACCCAACAAATCCGTCTAACTCAAAGCCAATTGATATGAAACCCACTCAATCCGAGCAACGTGGTGGTCGACGACAGGTTTGTGTCAAGAACACTCTATATTGGTTGGTCGAGTGGTGGGTTTCTTTGTATGCAACTCGATTGGACCAATCTAACTGAAAACCCCGCCATTCTCCTCCTCCTCCCCTTGTCGTGAGCTACCTTCTTCACTTTTGCCACCCAATCTTTGTAAATCTGTCGAGATCTTCACTAGATTTGGTAGAGATCTCAACTGATCTCCATGAGCTCCACCGTGTCATGACAATAATGACACATACTGTGCTAGAGGCGACTTTGACCAATCTGACTGGTGGAATTACAAAGTTATGGCAGTTAATTTTTACAAAATTGATAATCAATGGTAGGTCTAGAAGTTCAGCACCCGAAGTTGATAGGTTGAGTGACAAGTGTACCTCAAACTCAATCTAACTTGACCCGTGGATGAGTAATTTTTAGATACTCTCGGAGTACAGAGAATAATGTTTCCTTCTCTCATATTCATAATGGGGTTCATCATTAAATTCATGTTGGGATCATCCACCCTGAATGTGAGATGAGAGAGCACCATTTCTCCATAATTCAGAAGTACTTAAGAATTTTCCCTCATGGACACCTCTACAACTACCCCTCCCATTTATCTTTCCTCTCTAATCATTAATGTCCAAATATCCTTATTATGGGGAAATTATTGTATACTTCCGGAATACCATAAATGCGTACTCCCTCCTCTCACATAAATGGTGGGTTCCATTAATTAAATTTACGATGGGACCAACTATTTATGTAAGAGAGGGAAATACGCATTTATGATACTCCGGAAAATACCTAATAATTTTCCCTCATTATGAATGACCGTACCTATAACTTGCTCCATTTGCATCCTGAGCGAATTTTACCAACCTGAAGAAAGGATGGGACGGGAAGTAACACCCTTGATCTGCCTCGCTTTGCTCTGGTGCCATCTATAAAAGATTTCTTGTTCAAACTACAATAATAGTATGAATGGCACGTAATATTCTCTTACCATAAAATCATTTCAGCTTCACAAGTTAAAATTTTCGGCATATTTCGTAGAAAAGGAAAATAAAACACCCTTCAAAAAAAAAAAAAAGAAAAAGGAAAATAAAACAAATCTCATACTTAGTAATATTAAAAAAAAAAAAAAAATTTAATCTCATACTTGTGTGTATAAAGTGTAATATTCTGTACCCCTATTAATTAATTATTTACTCCGTTTACTTATTTACGTTTTTTTTTTTTTGGGTAAAAATTACTTACTTTTTTTTTTTTTTTTGATGTGAAAAATTACTTACTTATTTACGTTGCTTTACGTAAAACCTGCCTCGAAAGGATAATCTGTGTCTGGTATTAACATAATTGGCAATGATTGATTAATGGTGCGTGGGACAAAGCCATTCCCATTCACAGAGCAGAATAATGTATGTCAATTAAAAAATGTCGGTTCAACTAATCCGCCAAAATTGTCGAAACTGCGACCGTTGGCTTTAGCAACCGACTCTGTTTCGCAACTGTATGTCCGTGACCGCCCAACCCAAACCTCATTATCATTAAATTTGAGATATATCAGAAATGGGATTGGGAGGTGTCATGTTGTGTTATCTTTATTCCCACGGATGTGTCGTGCATTTTATTTTTGACGCCCACCTCAATCGTGTGCTCATCTATTAATATATAAATAAATGATTAACATCAATGCACAATTCAAACCTTTAAATACAGAGGTTTCTCCTTTATTAGGATGAGGTTAATTTTCATAGAGAAATCTACTGAGATGAAAGCACATATGCTACTCAAATTTAGATATTATCAATCTTTTTAATTGTGCTTGAAGCGAAAATTTATAATATAAATGGATCTGAATTTAGTTTGAAATAATTTTAACCAACCAAATTATCTAATATCTATAAAATAAGTTGGTATGTCATGGCTTCACATGTTTAAAACTCTAATTTTAGAAAAATAGATCACAGCAACCCCATGAGAGCACTCTCCTAATGACTTTTTTTTTTTTTTAAATGATAATATTCTCTTCACAATATGTAATTAAATAAGCAGCATAATATTATTTAAATAACTAAATAAGTCATTTGTATTTACTATGTCTCATGTATAGATTCAGTCCATCACAATAATTATATTTATTTACTGTTTCATTGTCAAGGAGTATGGAAATTGGGGTAAATTATTATTATTATTTTTTTGAAAGAGGGTAAATGACTTTCTTTTTTTTTTTTTTTTTTAATCATAAGTAAATTACATTTTAATACCCTATATTTTAATGGTGGTTTCAAATTAAACTTTATAATTTTAATAAGCTTGTTACAAATTAAACCTTATACTTTCACTAGTATCAAATCGAACTTTAATTTTTGGGTTTGAGGGGTATATAGGGGGTGTTAAATTTTATTTGAAACTAATGAAATTATGTGTTTATTTACATCAATCTTAAACCTCTTTCTCCTTTCCTTTTTTTTTTTTTTTTTTTTTTTGTTTTCAATAAAAGGTTAGAAAACAATTATAAAATTTAGGGTTTAATTTGAATCATTTTAACTAAAGGGTTCAATTTGAAACTTTTAAAATTAAGGAAAATTATACAAACTCCTGTGAAATCTCGTTCTTAAAATTTTGAGTGTAACACTTAACTCCTATATATAATTTTTATTTTAATATATAAATTGAAAAACATTCATGAAAATAAATAGTGAACTACAAATGTAATGACATGTGTTCATATTTTTATTATTTATTTTCACATAAATAATGCCATAGAGGGTTTTATGATACACATAAAAGTCGGTTAACAATTTACATATAAAATGTACCACACGAAATTAAATATTATATTTAAAACTTTAGGAGTTTTCTTGCTTCATGAGAAAATTATAAGGTTTTTTATATTTCTAGTTGAGATTATATGGATCAATATGATACCATGCCTTACTTAGCAAATATAAGGGGAGGTGGGGGGAGCAGTCGAGCAGAGACTATGACTAAAGTATAATGTATAAACTTTGCCAAAAAAAAAAAAGAAGTAAAATATAGTTAACACTCCTAAAGTTTAAATTAATGCTAGTTAAGTGTAAATTTTTTCAAAAATGATTAACTTAGTTCCTAATTATTATACGAAAGTGAAGAAAATTTAGTAACAGCCTAGAGACAAAGTTAAATTTAGGGACCAAAATGATCTTGGACCTAAAACTAGAATAACTGTATTTTACCCACAAAAAAAAAAAGAAAAAAAAAGTATATAGAGTATAAACTATAGAGTATAAAAGGTAATTTGTCAAAAATTATACTACTAGCTAAAAAAAGAAAAGGAAAAAAAAAACAAAAAAAGACAAAACGCGCGTGAGTACAAACGCGACAGAAGCAGAGATAAGAGAATATTGAAGCGCGAAGGAAGGAAGTCTATCTATCTCTCCTCGAGTCACTTTATAAACTACTCAGTTACTGTACTGTCTCTGTCCGAGCGCATAGAGCCACCCATATACGAAGAAAGTAAAAAGCAAGCACGCTCATATTTATCTCTCTCTCTCTGCAGTCTCTTTCTTTGTTATCACTCATTCCCCCAAAGCAACACGCCATCATTACAAAGATCAGCCATCTTTCACTCACTGTATGTTTACTATTTTCTTTGGTAATCTCTTTTTTTGATTGTGTCTGAGTAATTCTCTGTTCATTTTCTCTTTAGATGGTAAATTCTGAATTTTTTTTGGAACTTTCTTGTATTGTAATTGTTCCCCATTTTTCTTTTTAGTATGAAACTGTTGTTAAGTTTCACTCAGTTCCAGTGAATCTTCCATCAGGTAAATAAATCTCATTTTAAGGTTTTGTGCTGGCAAGATTATATCAAGAAATTCAAGTGTTTATAGTTGTTTTTGAGTAGTGTTTTTTTTTTTGGGTGGTTTTACAATAAGAAATGGTAGTTCTTGTTAGTTATCTAATCAATGCTTCTTCTGTTTGGTTGTTTAGAATTAACTGTCAACATCTACTATCTTAAAAATTAGAAATTGAGCTTATCTGACAAGACTTTGTTGTCTGATTTATTGTTTCGTTTGCAGAATTAGTTTTTTAATTGCTGAGATCAACTTAATAAATAAATAAATAAAATGATATATTAAAATCTGTATTTCCATTAGTTTGCTTTAGTTTCCGATTGGCTTAGTAGTTAAATTAGGATTTTTTTTTTTTCTTTCTTTTTATTTCTTCACTGAGATATCAAATGATGAGAAAATTAGTATTCAAAACTTAATCTTTCACTTTGGCTACCATTAAACCGAGATAATTTTATGTATCGTTTGTTTTTTAATTATTTTTTCTGCTTTAAATTCCTAGTCACATACTCACAGCTGAGAATGATAAGTGCCTTGGTGCTCCATTTTTGTTATCATTAGTGATTTGCTATATGGGTTAATTTTTTGTTTTTTTTCCTTTTATGCTTATTTTTAGGATTTATGGAAAATTGGCATTTGGAGGGATTTATGATGATTTTGGCCGCATTATCTTGCCACTGTCTATGAATTGTTTACAATTGGTGACCTGTAAGTAAGAGGGACTGTACAGCACAGAATTCACTTGGTTGTTATTTAGGATGGGGGAAAGAAAATTGAATTTTAATGCACCACTTATGTCTGTGAGGCGATTTTCTTCACCATTAGCCTCTGAAGATAGAAGGAATAGGAAAGTAATTGAGAGTCCTATGCGCAGCAGGCGATTTACTCTTCCTATTTGTGGATCAGAAACGGATCAAGTGACAGAACCTGTTGCAGTTCCTTTTAATTGGGAGCAGATCCCAGGAAGAGCCAAGGATGGCAATAGACCTGAGCCTCACCCTCAGCCTCTTGAGGAGAAATCTGTTACTCCAAAACTTCCTCCTGTAAGGTTTTTTGATAGTATGAAAAAGCCTTTGGAAAAGGAATATGAAGATAAAAATAGGCTTAGTTATCAAATTAAAGCATATTCTTCAAAGGACAAAGCGACCAAATCAGAGTTCTGCAATGAGGGAATAAATGAGAAAGGGAGCTCCGATTTGGAGGACGAAAATGATGATGTTTATTCTGATGCATTTGACAAGCTGTCTCCTACGGATTCATTCTCCATGAACTGTAGTTCAAATGGTCTGAGCGGGTCTGGTGGTCTGGAAATGAAACCTTCTGGAAACTTTTCGACAGATCCACAAACTCTAGACTTTATGATGAGACGCTTCCTACCTGCAGCCAGGGCAATGGCTTTAGAGCCACCTCAATATGCTTCAAGGAAGCCAAGTGTTACACATGAGCAACCTAGACAAGTTAATAGAGTGGTTAGTGGGGATAGGAAGCCTTTAAGTAATCAAAACAAGTCTAACATGATAACAGTATATGGCCAAAATAAAGAGGAAGAGGAAAGCGAAGATGAAGACAGTGAATATGACAATTCTGGCAATATTTCAGCTAAAGGTTGTGGGTTATTCACACGATTACGCCTTAAGAATTCTTTGTGCCTCTTAAATCCACTGCCGGGGATGAAAGTTACCCAGGGTCCTGTGTCTTCCACCGGTGACATTGTAAGACAAGGAAAAACTGCTTATATTCGATCTCACAATGAAACTGCTCAAAAGGTGAGCATTTCCATTTCCATTTTCTCTTAATATTCAGTGTTCTTGCTGTAACTAACACAATTCAGATTCATTGATTGTGGTCTTGTCTCTTTTCAGCATGCTTGGGATAATGTTAGTAAGTCCAAATTAGCCAATGGATTTCGATCGGGTGAACTGCAGAAGGTTGAGAATAAGCTTGCCATTCATTCCCGTTGGGTTACTCATTCTGGAGAACTGCAAAATACCATTGAGAATAAGCAGACCAGTCAATCCCGACGGTTTACTCGTTCGGGGGAACTGCAAAAAACAGTTGGGAATAAGCAGACGGGTGAATCCCGTCGGTTTACTCGTTCGGGGGAACTGCATACAACAGCAGGTGGGTTATCTCCCTACAGGCGTTCATGGGGTGCTGGAGTATCTCCCTACCGGAATGAAGCATCTCAGTCTCCCTTTCGTGGAGTCAGGTTTCCTATCATTCCCAAAGGAATTCAAAATAGTAAAGCGAACAGATTCAATCTGAATATTGAAGGCAGTGACAAAGATAAACAAGCTTCAGGTTCAATGAGCCCTGCAGTTGAGAAGACATTGTATGTAGATACTGTAAATATTGCAAAAAAATCATTTTTAAACTCAAGTTCCTCAGATACCAAGGGATGTATGGACTCTGCTGGTGAGGATACGTCTTTAGTGAGCAGGCAGCCGGAAGAAACTACTACTGGAGAATTTTTTTTCCAACATTCAAAATGCCTAGATGTTTTGATGGAAGGAAGCGTATTAGAACCCGATGGGTCTGGTGATGCTGATTTATCTTCCGAGTCTGAAATATCAAATTTGAAAGGCCAAGAGGTCAGGATGGAAGGCTCTGGACAGGATCAAGGACTTATTGAAAGATCTAGGTCTTTGGAATGCTCAAAAGTGACTACTGAAGGAAATCTAAATATTGAAAGTCATCAGATTCTTAAAGGAGATGATCAAGGAAATGCGGATGCTAGTTCTGTACAGTCCACTGTTCCCCCTCCTTTACCAAAATCACCTTCTGAGTCTTGGCTTTGGCGTACGCTGCCTTCCATTTCCTCTAGTAATCTGTTCTCACTTTCAAATCTTGGCAGTCAAGTGAATCCTAAAAAGCAGGATCCTAAGACATCCTCCACTAAAACCAAGTGGGAAACCATTGTAAAAACTTCTCATTTGCATCATGATCATGTTAGATTTTCTGAGGTAATGGCGTCACTCTTCATTGTCATGGTTTCTCCATAAAAGAAGGCATACCACTGGGATAAAAAGAAGTGCTAATTTTTTTCCCTTTCTTGACAGGAATTAATTACTCACGTTTCTCAGCAACCGAAAACTTAGATTCAGAGGTCCTTAGGCTCATTGGCTTGTTTGTGAAGTTCTCTTTTGAAATGGTCAAAGAAAGTATATGTCTTCATATCAATTCACCTGGAGGTTTTCCAACACCATTGTTTCTCCCATGATATTTTAGGT
Source organism: Quercus tomentella (assembly GCA_028535165.1). Classification (NCBI taxonomy): domain Eukaryota; kingdom Viridiplantae; phylum Streptophyta; class Magnoliopsida; order Fagales; family Fagaceae; genus Quercus; species Quercus tomentella. The sequence continues at coordinate 35,753,840 of JAPQVY010000068.1, read as the reverse complement.
AAGTGGAGATTTGTTTGCTCAATTCTTGTTTAAGTTCACTGGTTACTGTCATTTTTCCCTGTACTGCTATAAGGGCTGAGGCAAATAGTCACCAGGCAATATTTATTACTTGTAATGGCCACTAATCTTTTTCACTGTCTACAGTTTTCTGTGAATTTTTTTATATAGAAATTAGTGGTCTTTTGTTTGTTTTTTTGTTTTTTTTTGGAGGTGCAGTATTACAGCTTTCTTGATAACTTAGATACTCTGTCATAGCAGCATTTCACTGCATCTCTTGGTCTGTAGACTTTCAAGCAGATTTAAATGCCTAAATGGCTATTTGAGTGGTTCAACTGTAATTCATTAGCCTTGTTTTCTTTATATGATTTTCTTGTTACTATGATTATTCAAGAGTTGCTGGCTTGCTGCACAAACCTTCTCTCAGTCTTATAGTCTCAACCTTCAACGATGAATTAAGGTGATCTGATCATCCTTTTTCCTTTATTTATTTATTTTTAATGAGAAGGTTTATTTGGTCATGTCACCACTTGGGAGAAAATTGAACTATATTTGTTATCAACTTATCATCAATTGGTACGAACTATAATTTCTGTTTTTCTGATACATGTATGGACTCACGTTAAATAAGCATTTTTAATGAGCATCAGCAGATCTGTCTTTTTTATTTTATTTTATTTTTTTAAGCGTTTAATATTTGTAATTTATTGCTAGTTGCATCTTATACTGATTATGCGTTGGTAGATAATGAATGATGGGCAAAAATTGTTTTCAAGACTACAGAGTTTTGTGGTGCATGTAGTCATACTTCTTATGGATTGGGAACACACTATTTACCCATCACTGAGATAAATCCTGGGTCAGATCTTGTAGTGATGGCTGAGACACTGTATGAAACCTGGTTATTTAAGACAATCAGCAGCTGGTGAAACTGGATTCTAAGACATTGGCCTTTTTGGTTTTTGTTGTTTTATTAAGAATATGGGTAAGACCAATTCTAAGTTACTGCCAAGGTTTTCCACTTTTGGTGTGCCTACAAAATATATATATATATATATATATTTTTTGAATTTCAACTTATGGCGTCCGATCGTAATGGCGTTTGCACTATTATTACTATTATTATTATTTTTTTTTTCTATTTAGTTATTTATTTCTATTTATGCTAGTAACTTAGTGTGGTTGATGTTTCACCTGTTGTGTAAAAGTCTCACATGTAGTAAAATAAAAAATAAAAACTTGAGGAATTAATATAACGTAATTTTTTCCATACCCTTAAGTATAAATTTTTAGATTAAGTGGTGTCCATGCATGTTGTATTAAGGCTTCAATCAGAATACGTACCTTGAAAATTCTATTTCCCTAACAAGTAATATCAAAGCAGTTGATAGTGTGCAACAAGGTGACAACCTTATTAAGGTTCGTTCACAGTTAGAGTGGGATGGCGCAATTTCACCAATGAATATATCACTAGGTGCAATTTTTCTGATAAAATTAGCAATGCAGGTTTAGTCTAATTTAAACAATATAACTCAATTATTCTAATTTTCAAAGTTAGCAGCTTTTTGTTAAAAATTAAAATATGGTTTGACAGGAATTTTTCCTTGGTAAAAGAATGATTTTGTTAAAAATGCGAAGTGGCCTTAGGACGACACATCTCCCTCATCTGCCAATTTAACAAACAGGTGGAGTAGAGGGGAGAGGGCAGTTTTGGCTAGCAACTTACGTTAATGAGCAGAGCAGTCTCAAATCTCATTAACCTTAGAATTGCAGCCCAAATTTTCTATGGAACAAATTGTGGGCTGTAAGTGGGCCTTATAACCTGGTTATAGAAAGCCCATATGAAACTCAATCTCTAAAACTACGGAAGGAGTCATTAGAGAAAACTTTTGATAGACGAATGATCTTTTATTTATAATACGCTTTTCGTTCATGGTTTTCTGGTTCACATTGTAAACTTATGAGAACTACCAAATTTAACTATGGTTATGATTTAGACCCCAAACTTTACGGCTTTGTCAATTTTAGGCTAATCTATAAAATTAGATCTCACTGTTAATGTGATTAACGGGTTTATATTAGCATTGAAAACAACATAATAGAAACAATCCCACATAATCAAAACATAGCCACAACACATTGAGGTGTTTACAAAGAGAAAAAGCCCCATAACTGGGCGGAAAAACCTCTTTGGGGCATCACTACACCAAATGAACCACTAGAGAAAATAATTACAGTATATCTTATATACAAAGCCTTCAAAGCAATGAAGTAACAACAAACTCAAGCCATCCAGCCTCCTACTACCAACTAGTTACTCAAATTCTTTCTATTCTCTAGTTACCAAATCTGCAAGTTGAGCCGCTAATCGGATGGTCAAGTCTCCTTGATCACTCTAAGGCCTCTTGAAGATTTGGGATTGCTCTCCAATGATTCCCAAAACCCACAAACATTCAAGAATTTTAAAGGTTACTTTGTGTGTATAGGGGTTTAATCTCCCCTTCAATAATATTGTTATATTGCAATGTAGCAAATACCTCATCAAATTCCTTAAGGTGCAAATACATGCTTTAATAATCAAGCCCATGAAACTTAGGGAGTAATTTAATCACAGCCGATTTCATATCAAAGTTTCCCACAACATCAGGGAACATCATACACGAAGGTATATTGGTTCTGGTAGGTTGCAAATAATCCCCTAAGGGATTTGATTGGCTGATCATTCTGCCATTTTGGTACTTATTGTTCCCTTGGTTACTCTAATCATCAGCCATGGAAGACAAATTATCAAAAATTTCTTTATAAGCTTAGGTAACTCAACAATTAATTGCTCCAATTCTATTCTATAAAGTCGTTTTGTATGGTCACGTTGCCAAATGCTCATACACAATTAAATGGGTAACTTTAGACAAATTGGAACAAAAACTTAAGTTTATAATAGGTGTTCTGCAAAATTGATCAATTCCCCCAATCTTTGCTCCTTGAGAAGAATAATTAAGTACCTAAAATAAATAAAAAAAATAAAAAAAAATATTAAATAAAAACAACTAATCTAAACCAAAATCTAGCAAACTATTGAAAATAATATAAATTAAAACACAGTGTTCACTATTTAGAATGCACATTTACAGGCAACGGCACCAAAAACTTGTTGCAATGAAAATAATGCAAATCCAAGTGTAGATTTTTTGCAAGTAATAATATCTCGATAAGTCCGAAGTTGATCTATGGGGAATGATTGATACTAATATAAAAAACTCTATTATTAAGCAGAAAATTAAAATAGTTGTATGTTTTTTTTTCCCCACCCAAAGATAAAACAAGATAATATTGAAACTACGATTAAAAATAGCAGAATCAATTTAAGAGAAATTAAAAGAAAAAAACACTAGGGATTCAAGGATCCACCTAATATTTTATCATATGAACTTTACTTATTTTTAACTCAATTAGAGTAGAGAGCCAACTTGCCTAATTGAAAGATAAAATAATAAAGTACTCAAACAATGTGTAAAGTAGATTGAATATGAGTGATTGAGCAAGTAATTCAACTAGTATGCTAGGGGAGATTAAGCATTCAACATATTCACAAATCATAACCTAGGTAGTAAGGACACTTCGTATCTATTTGGATACAGCGTTTCTAATGTTTGGCGTTTTCAGTCCATGGGACCCATGGCTACAGTACCTAGAACTAAAACGCCCAAAACGCGTAGCTGTTTTTTCCTCAACGCACCGTTTCAATAATTATTCAGTCCGTGTACTGTTCTCATGACCCACATCTGAACGCACTGTTTTGGTATTACACCCATATGATCATCACCCACGAAACACACAGAAGCAGAGGATCAACAACATGGTGCAAGTGCTTGTCTCCAACGGCTAATTCCTCAGTTCTACGTCATTCTGATTTTGAGAAGATTGATGTGCCAGAGATGGAATCAATGCACGTGAATGCTCCGTCCTCTTCTGAAATGAATTGCACCTACCCTCCACACTCCAAAAAACCATCAAAACAGAGGAAACATGGTAAGCGGAACAAACGAATCCCTCTGTTCTTCCTTTGCTCGAGCCCACCTTCTCTCTGCTTGGGACATCGTTGCCGCCATTGTGGGTCTCTGCATTTATTTGTAAGTTGTGTCTAACTTCTCATACTCTCTAATCTGTTGGTGTGTGGTTTTTGTGTTTTCCATGAAATTAATCTGTGGTTTTTGTGTTCAATGTTTGTGTGGTTTTGTGTTTTCCATAACACTAGTATGTCGGTTTCTCTCTCCTTCGTGTTATTTTGTGTGTTTCTCTTCCTGCCTATGTTGTATTTGGATTATGTGAGTTTAATTTGCATTTTTCATGTGGGCATGTGTAATCGATTATGATATGCATACGAACTATTTGTCGAAATGCCTTAAAGAAGTATAGAATTCCATTGTAGCAAAAATGGGTAAGGGGAAATCGAAAGACGCTGGTAATGATGTGAGAACTGGGTGGAAAGATCCAACGAAACTAAAAGCTTTTTGTGATTTGTGTGTTGCTTAAGTCCTAGATGGCAAGAGGAATGGAGGATATTTGAGAAGGGAAGGGGTTGATGCAGTGATTAAGTAGTTGGGTGAAATGGGAAAAGTGGTGACTCATATGCAGTTTAAAAACAAATGGGATTATTTGAGAAAACAGTGGAAGACTTGGAAGGAGGTTTTTGAGCATGAGACTAGGTTGGGTTATGATCCTGTAATTGGGAAGACTAAGGCCAGTGATGAGGGGTGGACCCGAAAGCTTGAGGTTAGTTCACTTTACATAATTGTGAAAAACTCAACTGTCTATAACTATATTGTGTTCTAACTATTGGTTGTACACATGTAGGCATGTCCCAAGGCATTAACCTTTAAAAACAAAGGTTTGTCGAAATGAATAAGGGAAAAGGCTTAGCAAGCGGTGTTCACCTTTTCAGGGGAATTTGCAAGAAACCAAGAAAAAAGCGTTCAATTGTGCAAGAAATGTCTGACTCTTTAAAGAACATCTCAGATGTTATTGTTGAAAGTAGAAGTGTAAGTACTCGTACACCATTTGCTTCCACAGCAACTGCTGAGGTTCAAGCAGTTATGGACATGGTGTTGACTCTTCCTGGGGTGTAATTGGGTGATCGCCTTCATATGTTCAGCACTTGCTTCTTCATGGGAAACCAAGAGGCTAGGAACATGTTTGCAACACAACGTCATCAAAAGGAGGTCCAGTTGAAATGGCTAGAGATACAGTACCAAATGAACCCTTAGTTTCATTTCTGAAGAAAATGGGATTGTCTTGATAGGGTTGCTTAGGCTTGGTGTTGTAGTAATCGAATTTTCTTTATGTACCTATTGCACTTTTTTTTTTCCTTTTTTTTTTTTATTGGCAGAAACTATGCTTACCATAGGTGTGTATGTAATTGTTCGGTACTTTTTCTATTGTAGTGGTAATTAACAATGGGCATTCATCCTCTTTCATTTTGCTTTTTGGTTATTAACCTATTCACATAAGCACATATTCAGTTTCTCTGTGGCATGCTGCATATTCAGATGTTAAATATCATCATATCTTTTGGCTTTTCTGGATGTTTCACCAGTTTTACCTTTCAGTATTAGAATATAGATGTCAATCAAACTTAGGAAACATTAGGCATTTGATGATTTCAGGTTTCGATTAACATTAGGTATCTGAAATCCTCAAATACAGCTGAATATTGGATTTGACCCATCATTTGGTTTATCATTATTCTTTGAATTTGATGTGGCTAGGGTTATACTAATTTGCTGAACCAAATTGTGTATTGACTCATTAATTAAAATTTTTTTTTCAACTCAAGTTGTTTCATATGAATATATGATTTTTGATGAATAAACTTTGTTTCATTTGGTGGTACTAGATTTGAGTACTGGTAATACTCCTAGTTGGTACACAACACAACAATGGAAGAGAATAACCATAGTTATACATAAAGGTTTTTCCACAAAAGGTTTCTAGATTGTTTTGAGACCACTAGGTTATTGTTTTAAGCCAATTAAATCTTGGCAATGTCTTAGAAAGTATTAAAAATTCTAAATTTTTTGACCTCATTTTCTGGGCCATATCTTTCTGGTTGAAGATTACATGATTATTAGATTTTTCCTCATTGAAGTTCACAGAAAAAGAGTACTGCTGTTTAAAAATGTTCTAATTTTATTGTCTTTAATGTTTTATTTTGTATTATATATATATATATATATTTTGGTTTGCAAATTTGAAATTTCCTTTTTTTTACCCCACAGTGTTGGTTTGATATTTTCATTGTATATCTACTAGATGATCCATTGGAACATGTTGCCTCCATACTTGTAAACATATCAAAGTAGGAAGCAACAAGGAAACTTTTACTGGACTCTAACCGAGGGCTTTTGAAGCAGATTATTAGACAATTTGATTTAAGTAGTCCATTGAAAAAGAAAGGGGTATGTTCCATAGAAATGACTAAATTTTTCCTAGACAACTTTTGAAATGGAATGTGTTTATTTATTTATTTATTTATATTACTTTTAGCATGCATATTAGGGAGTATATATTCTCCTTTTGATTAGTTACAGTTAACAACGGAAGAAGCAGGAACTAGAAAATGAATATCCTTACTTTTTGCAAAGTGCCAAGTAGAATTGTTAGACATTTACATAGGAAGAAAGTTCTAAAAAATTGAGCCATCTCTGTGCAGTGTTTATAAAATAATAATAGTAAAGAAATTTTGTTATGCTGCAAGCAATAATCTATGAAACAAGATAGAACTGGAAAGTGATTTTGTCAGCTACTAGTGTTACCTAGTAAATAATAATATTTCCAAATTCTAGTTCAAAACTTAGTTAATGTAATAGCAGAATCAAGAAAAATAATAACTAAATCGAAACATTGAAGTATGCTAACAAAACATTGAAGTATGCGTATGGTGCTAATGATGGGGTGCGTGGGGTGCTGATCAGGTGTGCGTGTGTTGTTGATGGGGCATGTGTGTGTATCTGATGAGGTGGGCTGTGTCAGTGCTGCTAGAGTGTATAATGTAACTGTGCTATAGATGGTGTTGTAATTGCCTAGCTGGCATTGTGTACTTAGACTTTAGTGTATATATACTTGTATTGGAGGTGTGCCTACATTAGCATAGTATTGTATTAGAATTAGTACAATGGAGTTAATTAGTTAGGATGAGTTGGATGGCTTAGCTAGCGAGGTGGTTACACAGCTGGCTTGGGAAGACAGATAGGAAGTTGGGTATTGGACTGATATGCTATCAGGGTATTAAACTGGGAAGGGTATTGTAAAATGAATGAAAATGATTGATATTTCTTCTTATGCTCTGTCAATGGTTGTTTCCCTTTCTTTGCTGCTTCTCTTTGTTTCTTCTTATGCTCAGCCAGAATTGTTGCATTATGCTGAACTGGCTCAGACTTCATTTGTGCAGGTAAAAGTTGAATGCACTAGTTCCTAGCCAACAAAATTTCAAAGCAACTAACAAAAGGATGGATTTCCTAAACGACTCATCTGATTCCCAGCACCAGTGAGTTTCTATACTTTCCCCTCTAGATTTGAATATACAATTTTTAGTAACTTGGATGAAATTATGAAAGCATATGCTTAGCTCTATATGGTCATATTAAAATTAACCAATCCAAACCAAATTTAAGTGGGGTGTCTGTTTTGGGTGTTTGGCAGCTAGTTGATTAGCATACCCATTAGATCATGGAAGCACATGACAATGAATTCAATTCAAACATTCTGCTTGCATGAGTTGGTGAGGGTACTTTATAGACAATAGACTACTGCCTAGGCTTTAGGACTATTAATTTATTGGTACCACCTTTTTTGGCCTAGTACTAATAAATATTCAATAAAGTTTAATAACTTGTTTTTAGCGTACATATTATAGTATGATTCCAGATTTTGTACATGCAATTAAAGTCGGTAACATATGTAGGGACCCAGACTTCGAGATGAGCGACGACATTGTACTTGCAGCGTATTTATCTAGGTGTGCAAGTGTCGTAGCTTATATGGAGACCTATATGAACAAAGTACCAATGCATACAAATATACAAATAAGGTATGAATGGGTACAATATATTTTAAATGGAAATGAGCAGAAATGTTGTAATGTCTTTAGACTATTAAGTCATGTGTTTCAAGAATTATGTAATACATTGCGCACTCAGTATGAATATGACGGTACCAAAAGTACATGGAAGAGTCTATGCCAATGACATTGGTGGTACTTGGTAATAGCATGGGTAATAGAATGGTGCATGATAGATTTTAACATTTGGGTGAGACAATGCATTGACACATGGCCACGGTAGTTACATTACTAGCCACTATTATGGCAGCAGACATTATCAAGCTTGCTGATCCTACATTTCCTAACGTGCCACCACATATTCGCGATTCAGAATGATATTGGACACATTTCAAGGTACTTTGTGAATTTGGTATCTTGACTTGATTTTATTCAATTTATCTTTTTGGTCATACCACGTATTGAATTTCACATGGTGTTTTTGTAGCAATGGTTAGGATTGTATTGGTGCGATTGATGGGGTTCATGTCCCCGTGGTCTTACCAGTTGATGAGCAACACCCATACAGAGGAAGGAAAGGGATCACAACAACGAATTGCATGTGCGCATGTGATTTTGACATGAAATTCACATTCGCGTGTGTTGGATGGGAAATGTCAGTGCATGACACAAGAATCTTTTTAAGTTGCCTTAATAATGAGAAAGACAACTTCCCAAAACCTCCAGTTGGTTTGTAAATATGCAGTTTAATTACTATATTAAAGTATGTATTATATAGTGAAAATGCTAATGTAATAAACATTCTCGTTTACAGGAAAATATTATCTTGTTGATTCAGGGTACCCTATAAAGAGAGGGTTTCTTACACCATATAAGGGGGAGCGGTACCATCTCCCTGATTTTCATCATGGTGAAGACCCACAGCATCCAGAGGAGAAATTTAATTATCTCCATTCATCACTTTGTTCGGTCATAGAACGAACTTTTGGAGTTTGGAAGAATAGATGGAAAATTTTGAGAAGTATGCTATCCTTTCATATACGTACTCAAAATCACATCATTGTTGCTATAATGGTTCTTCATAATTTTATTAGAGCACATGAAAACAATGACCTTAAATGTGGACATTCTGTACGGGGCACATATGGAAGCAGCAAGGGAGGTTATTACGATGGAATGGCACATGTGATCTCTTCCTCGGACGAACCTGAGATGAAAAAGGTTCGGAACAATATCACAACAGCAATATGTAGGATGCATCCATCGTAGGACTTAAGTTATTACAGAAGTTATATTTCCCTCAATTGATTATGGTGACTATTATTTTTGTCACAATAGAAATTAGTGTGGTTGAAAATACCATTAACATTATGGTAATTTTTTTGTGGGGATCATAACTGATGGTTCACAAATTTCAATGTAATACCATTTTGTTTTATGGTGATTTTTTGTTGGTAAGCAAAATTGATGGCTCACAAAACTTGATTTTAATACCTTTGATTTATGAATTTGTATATATCATTACATGTGAAACTCATCAGTATTGCAACAGTAGATTTCAAGCTTACAAGAGACTTCTGAATAGACTCCAATCTTATCTAAACAAGAGACAAACTCAATAGATTTTAAGATTGCAACAGTAATCTACCAGGAATTTAAAAAAAATAAATAAAGAAAACAAAATCTACCCTCAATTTGTTTTAAAGACACCAAGAACCCTAACTATCAATTGCTGGCAAAGTGTATATAGATAAATAAATATAATATAATATATATATGTGTGTATATAGACACACATATACAACAACAAAACTTACAATCTCCACCAACTTGGCCATTAACATTATCATAATCAAACGTTTCCACATTGTTTTAAGAAGTACAACTACATACATATCATAAATTGTTACTTGCAATACAGAATAAGTTGTATGATTAACATACAAAACAAATGTAATAATACAAGTCTGTATTATTACATACATACACATCCCATTATGGCAAACACCTCTGCCTGATTTCGACTTCCCCAAACTTAGTAGACAAGATAAGCAATGCTACAAACATGACCTAGGAGACTACTAGAGCTATCTTAAATTTCTTTGCTTTCTCTTCGGAAATCATGCGTGCAGCCTTGGCTCTTTCAGCCTTTCGTTTTGTAACTTGCTCCATTTCCAATGCTACATCTGTCAAGGCATGTACTTGCTTCAACTCTTCATTAGCAACTTCCACCGCATGATCCAATCACTTGAATTTTGCTATAACTATAGGTGTTGTTGCTACACTACGCATACAACAAATGCTAGTGTCTAACCACTTGAAGAACTTGCATGCACGGTCATCATCCTGCATAATAAAATACAGCACATAAACAGGAATACAACGAATTGGTTCTTTAATGCACAACACAAATATTTTGCCAATACTTGAATATGGTACTTACTAGCGACCAATAGCGACAACTATAAAACCTCCTACCAAATGTATGAAGTTTCAAGGAAGTCCTAATGATGCAGTTGTCAACGTCACAAAAATGGCCATCAGAACTGGATAGATAGTTACTCGCTTCCGACATTGGCATATTTTTCTCTTGAAAAAGAAAAATAGAGGATAAGGTGTATATGTAAGTAATCAATATAACTGAAGAAATAAGAAAGCTAAATAACATCAACCTAATAAGCAATCTCACTGGTAACAAGTTGAACTACTAGTTTGCTGCTTAATTTGAAAATAGCAATATCTGCTTCAAAAAACAAAAATAAAAACAAAAACAAAAGGTAGCACAACCAGCTAGGGACCAAAGAGAATATTTATTAAAATGGGATTAAGGCTTTAAACTGCTATACACAATTTGATAGGATAAAATCATTTTGTAACTACTTCTAATTACACTGGGTTCATTTCTTGACAAAAAAATATGAACATTGCATGTCGCAATTGCCACAACTACAAAAAGAACAATCAAGCAGACCAGATCAAGCCCAAGAGTAAGTACCAATCCAAAACACAAACTAGTTTAATTTACCAAGATTTTCAGTCATTTCTCAAATTCATTGAAAGTGAAAGTGCTACCTCTAAACTATTAAAGTACTAGAAAATATTCCTCAACCCACCAACTTTTGCCCTAGTAACTAGACCTTCCTTATCCAATGTGTGTTATTCTTTTCTTCTTTTTTTTGTTGAATCAATGTGTTATCCTCCCAAGTGCCTAGAATTTCATCTTATGTATCTTCCTTTTACCAACAACAGTCATCTAGATTTAACTAGCCCATCAGATCTCATTATTATCATGGCCCATTTTTCATGATAGAACCAGAATTAAATCTAAATTTGAGCATTAGAAAATTATCCAGAAATATCTCTCAAATAATTGGCATTTCTTTCCTAGTGAATTCAAGAAAAAAAAATAATTTATGAGCTCAACTTAGTTGATAGAACTCTGAAATCATTACCCACAACCTAGAGACTAGTGACCAAACTCAAATATACCACATAAGTGTCAATCAAAACAAAACTCAGTCCATCCCTCTAGGGAGACACCAAAAAGAAAAATATTTTGAAGAAAATTTGATCCTCAATTTTACGGTTACCGGAAGTACATGGATGCATGGTTCAAAGTGTTTTATATTCAAAATAAAGAAATGACTAATGAGCCATTCTTGGTACTACCATTTCGATACAAGAATGCCTCTTCCTAAGTAGTTTCTTGAATGGTGGACTATTTTTGCCCCAATCCAAAAAATTCTTGACCATGTCCATGGATCTTATATTAATGAGGCCTTTCAGAAATGGGCCTCTGGTTCATTTAATCTATCATCAATTTACAAAAATCTCCTATCTCTTTTGAAATTTTATTTGAACTTTACTCTTCCACGAATTCCCCCATTGGAATTATGTAATCATTCCAAATTCACCATTAATAAATCTTAGTCTCAAGAGAAATTCCTGGTAAAATGGTGGGATATATACATTCAAAATTGCTAAAGTAGACAATTTTATTCAACAACCACCAACTTCCCAAGCGAACAATCTCAATTTTTGATTGAAAGATCAAATATTCAAACAAAATTTTACTAAACATTCTCCAAGAAAGTGGTAAAGTAAAAACCAAAGGATGCGCTCTCTCAGCTCAGTGGAGAAAATGACAAAAACAGTAACCAAGAAAGTTCAAGTGCAACACCTAGAAACTGAACCCCCGGCTAGGCTATAGATTCACATTCACAACATCCAATTTACTATTGTTAACTGACTGACTATTAGCAATTCAATCAATCAAAACGTGGCCTAAAGATCAAAACTTTGTAAAAAAGCAAAGTAACTAAAAAACAGAGAGGACTAAACTTGCACTCTATCAAATCAAATGAACTAAATTCCAGCAAATGAAAAGAAACCCATTAATAAGAACTGAAATTCGAACAAAACAGGATAGAAAATAGTGAATTTTTTTTTTTGAGAAAACTCACCTTAAGGAAGTGGGTTTTGCTTTTTTTTTTTTTTTTTTTTTTTTTGCTTCTGGTTTTTAAGCTCAGGCTAATTCAGCTTCTCTTTCATGTGTGTCCCAGTTCCCAACTGCCATTCATTTCAAGTTTCAAGGAGTACTGTCATGGGTGGGAGAGGAGTGAAATTGGGGAAGAGGGTGAAATGGGTTTATGGAAGGAAGTGTACACTAGAGGGAACCCGATCTTTGCCAATGTCGGACTGGGTTGTCTTCCTCGTGGATTTCTCTTCTAAGCTCTTCGCCGGCATTGAACCAAATTATCTTCCTCATGGATTTCTCTGGTGGGCGTGGACTTCTCTTCTCGAAGACACAGGTGTTAGGGTGGGAGAGGAGTGAATATAAGAAAAAAAAAAAAAAAAAGCAAAAACGCGACCCTTAAATACTTTCAGCTGAGCTATAGTAGTCGACCCCAAAAATAATCAGCTAGCGTTTTAAAATTATTTGCTACAGTGTTTACAGTATCCAAACGGACCCTTCAATTAGGTGTTGTACCCATGCAATATTTGTGTCGTACTCATGTCATATGAGTGTCATATTGGCCGTTTTATGTTATAATTTTTTAGAATTTGATTAGTGTGCCTACAATATAAAACTAGGTACTGCATGTCCAATTTTTTCTTCTATTTAATTATTAATTATTATTTATGCTAGTAACTTAGTGTGGTTGATGTTTCACCTAATGAGTATACACGTATGAGCAAAAGCCTCACATGTACTAAAAATAAAAATAAAAATAAAAACTTTGAGAAAATAATATAACATAATTTTGCCCAAATCCTTATGTTTAAATTTTTAGATTAAGTGGCATTCATGTAGGTTATATTAAGGCTTCAATTAGAATACCTTAAAAGTGCTATTTCCCTAACAAATAATATCAAAGCCATTGGAAGTGTACAACAAGGTGACAACCTTATTAAGGTTCATTCACAGTTAGGGTCTGTTTGGGAACCGCTTATTTTGCTGAAACTGAAAAGTTTTTACTGAAAGTATTGTAGATAAAGGTAAAAGTTAGCTGAAATAGTACAGTGGGACCCATAAATAGTACCAAAAAGTGCAGTGGGGCCATGAATAGTAACAAAAATAAGCTGAATAGTAAAATAATTTAGTTTTTTCATCCGCATCCAAACGCACACTTAGAGCGGGATGACATCATTTCACCTGATGAATATATTACTATGTGCAATTTTTCTGATAAAATTAGCAATGCAGGTTTAGTTTTTTTTTTTTTTTTGAGAAGAAGGTTTAGTTTAATTTAAACAATATAACTCAATTATTCTAATTTTCAAAGTTTGTAGCTTTTTGTTAAAAATTAAAATATGTTTTAATAGGATTTTTTTTTTCCCTTAGTAATTCCCTTTGCTAAAAGAATGATTTTGTTAAATGCGAAGTGGCATTAGGCCGACACATCTCCCTCGTCTACCAATTTAACAAATAGGTGGGTAGAGAGGCGAGGCAGTTATGGCTAGCATCTTACATTAACGAGTGGAGTGGTCTCAAATCTCAATAACCTTAGGGTGTGTTTGTTTGGAGGTGAAACAAGGTGGATGGAAAACTTTGGAGAGAAAATAGGAAGAAAAACTTTTTTGGAGTGTGTTTGGTTCGATGGGGATGAAGGAAAATAAATAGTGGGACCCAAGTGTTTTATTCTTGGGTCCACCAAAAATTTTTCTCCCCAAAATAGAGAGAAAACTAAATGGGGATGAGTTTTTTCTTGATTGACAAAAATGCCCATATGCATGTGCACATGGGCTTCTTCAAGTTACCTTTGTATTTTCTTTTTTCTTCTCCCTGGCAGTAACATTGCCTTGTTGCCTTTTCTTTTTTTTTTTTCTTTTTTTTTTTTTAACTAGACGTGATTTTATTTTATTTTTGGACATGATTTTTATTTTATTTTAATAAATTTGGATGATTGCTCTTTTTTGTGGTTATTTGTCATTTTTTTTTGTTTTAATTGGGTATCATTTTTTAACAAGAGTATATGAGTAAATTTATTCAAATTCATTTTTTTCCATCCCTTCACTTTTCCACTCCCAACCAAACAAATAGGAGAGAAAATAAAATCTTTTCTATCTTCCCACTTTTCTATCATTCCGTTTTTTCACTCCTCCAACCAAACGGATCCTTAGATTAAACTTTAAAGCCTAAAATTTTCTACGGAACAAATTATGGACTGGAAGTGGCCTTATAACCTGATTATGGAAAGCCCGTATGAAACTCTAAAACTACGGAAGGAATCATTAGACAAAAATTTTTATAGGTTAGAATGATATTTTATTTATAATGGGCTTTTCATTCATGGTTTTCTTGTTCATATTGCAAAACTTACGAGTGATGAGATCTATCAAATTTGACTATGACAAGGGTGTGATACGGATACAACACGGTTAATAGTGTAATTTTAAACAACCAACACGCCACATCAACACATTCTAAAGACCAAATTAAATGTTTGGTAAAAATGGGGGGATGGAGGCATATCGTATGGGTTAAGTGCCTTTGTTGGGTACATATCTGCTGATCTGCATCAAGGTGTGGTGGACTTCATCTGGCGTGAAGATAGCTATTAGAGTCGCATTCATCACATCAGTCACACTCACAACCGATTGAACCAATCACTTCTAGCACTACCTCAATACTGGTTGGATGGGATGTTGAATAGATATGCTCGAAGAATTGTGTGGCTGTTCTTGTGATATTGTCAAGATCCTCAAACCACTATTCATTGTCATCCTTCAATTTTAACCCAATGATTAAATTTCTTTGTCTTTGCTGGGATACCTTAACGTAAAAGAGCTTTGTATTCTGATCACCCTAGATCTCACACAGCCACTGCATCCACGACCTTTGATGCCACATAATCTCTTCCTGTTCAAGTAGGGCATTTGGCCTTTTTTGCAGGTCACAGCTTCTACTTTCATCCCCCACCAATCCCACCAAAACATTGCTCCCGTTGAAAAGTTTTTTGGAGTTTACCTACATTAATTGCTTGAATTCCATGTTGATAAATCTCCACACATTGACGCAATTTTGAAATGTTTTATTATAATATATATCATGGATATGCTACCTGTGAGTGAAAATTCCATAAGAAAAATCATCAAGAACTCGATAAATTAATATAATGAAATTTAGATCAGACGCAAAGGTATAGGGGTAACTTATAATAAGTCCTCTCTGAGAGTCTCCCAAACTCACCATTAAAGTCTCTCTTGGAGTCTCCACAAGCTGTTTCCTCCCCAATGTTCATCGCAAAAAAAAAAAAAAAAAAAAAAGTTTTCTCCCCAATAAAACTACTTTTTTTTCCCTTTCAATTTCTATCTCAAGAAGGCATAGTAGTCCAATCTCATACTCATGCACGTACACTTGCATTATACATTTGTTATATGTTTTTTATAAAAATTTAACAGACAAAGTTTTCTTCTAAATAACTCATTACATGACAACTTAATGACTTATAGAACTATTCACATGTATCATTTAAAAACAAGTAACGTACCTAACTTATTAAATAGTTTTAAGTACGCGTGGGTGGTTTTATGAATAGCTATATGCTGAGTTTGAGGAATATTTTTCTCTATACTGGTTTGAAATTCCAAATTTTAGTATCATTATCCATTTATAAATTGTTATTATTTATGGCTCTCTTAATCGCATATAACTAGTAACCCTCCGTTTATAATCCAGCTACAATCCGTATACTTAAATTGTTATTATTAATGGCTCTCTTAATCGCATATAACTAGTAACCCTCCGTTTATAATCCAGCTACTTAACAGGAGACGTCATCATGGGATCGTAATTCAAGTATTCAACTATCACTCGTACACTTCACG
This sequence comes from Quercus tomentella, assembly GCA_028535165.1. NCBI lineage: Eukaryota > Viridiplantae > Streptophyta > Magnoliopsida > Fagales > Fagaceae > Quercus > Quercus tomentella. Next base: position 35,737,456 of record JAPQVY010000068.1, on the reverse strand, counting down.
GTAAGCTTTTATGGCTTGATATCCTTGCCATTAAGTTACCATTAATTCTTACCTAGCTAGAGCTATACATCTATAATTCTCCTGCTCAAGAAGTTATGTCTGTCGGATTTTGGTTAATATCCATTTGTATTTCAAAAATGAACACAAAAGTCAGGGATAAACTAAGAAAGGCTTGCTTTATAGTGTACACTTGGCACTGGTAGGTGTTACCAAAAAAAGAAAAAGCACCTAGTAGGCCACAGAGAGAGAGAGAGAGAATAAATCATATAATTTGATCAATTTATCCTTATCTATTTGAAGGTGACCTCACACATTCATTATATGCGCCTTGTAGGCGTTACCAAAAAAAGAAAAAGCACCTAGTAGGAGAGAGAGAGAATAAATCATATAATTTGATCAATTTATCCTTAATAATCTTTAATTGTCAACAGTCTTATAGTTTAGTTGGCATAATTGAAACTTCCACATAGTTCAAATCTTTCTTCCTCCAACTATCATATTTTTTTTTTTAATTCTTTAATTAATATTTAGATGTATAATGATAATGCAATACAAAATAAAGGATGGAAATTTAAAAAAAGAAGAAATAGTTCCTACCTTTTATCCTTTCATTTTTCTGACCTTCTTACCTAACACCTAGAATGGAAATTTAGTATTATTTGCACCTTCTCATTTTTCTATCTCTCTTCATTGTTCATCCTTCCCCCACCAAATGGTGTCTAGAATGCATTAGACCTTTGAAACCTTCAGATGCTCGGTTATAGGTCAAAAACAGAACTATTTCTGCTTTGTGCTTTGTGCTTGCTTGTGTCCTAATTTAGGAGCTCATATCTCTTTATCAGGACTTCAAAATCATTAGTTGAGATAAAATTTTCTTCATAAACGAATGATACTAATTGAAGTAAACAAAGTCCAAATTTTTTATTCTATATTATAGAATATAGATATAGATATGCATATAAATATCACAAACTGACATGGGAAGATAAACCTTATACACAAGATTTATGCAAGTAAGTTTTCTTGTAATTTATTTAAGTCATTCATTATTTATTTATTTTTTAATTTGAAAGTTATAATAGAAGGTGAAAGATTTGAGCCATATAGGATATTTTAATTTGAAATACATACCATGAGGTATTAGTTGAGTTACAAGACTCTTAACAATTATTCAATTTTGATTAAAGATGATTTCTCACTAAAAAATTAAACAGATTCTCAGAAGTCTTATTGCTTTAATATAAAGACTTTTATTGCTTAGAAAAGGCCATGCAATCTTTGCTAATTATATTGATCTCCCAAATATGAATTCTACTATACTAAATTGAGTCCTTAGATCTTTGCCTGACACAGTTGGGGTCATTCAAGATGCAATCTGTTGCCTTTTCCTGTTATCCTGTGAACATTTTCTAAATATTCTTTTTCCTTCTTCCTTTTTTCTTTGAAGAGGAGGAAAAAAAAAAAAAAAAAAAAAAAAAAAAAAACCAAACAAACAAGACAAAACAAACAATCTCGTAGCTCACAAGTCACAGCACTTTTTACACCAAACTTAGTCATCAAAAAACATGACTAGACAAAGACTCATTGTCCTCTACAATTTGATGTTGAGTTTACCTTTATGCAAAACTGATATAGACCAAGGAATCAACAAAAGCATTAGTATGCTTGTAATGGCTTTAAGACAAGCACCTAGAACGATCTAACTCTATGGTGGTTTTCCTTTTTCTTTTTACATAGTCAGATCCTAAGTACTCACCCTCAAGTTTGGCCTTGTTATGTGTCTGGAATCTGTATGAATTTGTGACTAGATTGTGCAAGTTTCCTCGATGAATATGAGCTAAGAAAGGGAAAGCTTGGTGCTAATTTCATGTGTGCTTTTGCCTTTGTCATGAGCGCCTTCATCCTCCTTCCCGACTCTATGGCTAAGTCTAAGTTGCAAATCAGGCAACCGTCCTTTGTCCAACATTTTCTCTTGATTCAACTGCATTTTAAAGATAAATAAGTTATATAGAAGCAATGCCTACAGTAAAAATATAATATACACAAATAGGATTAGGATTAAGTTAAACTTAGTGTAATTACATAAGTTCATAAAGTTTTTATATGATTAATATTTTGAAACTATTGAATTATATATATTTTCATTGCTCTTAATATTTACACCAAATGTCTTATTAATCAGATATTATTTATTCTCTAATCCACAAACTTATTAATTATATTTTGTGTATAAGTTTGTGGATTAAAATTTAATTACCAAATGTCTTATTACAATGATTTGGTAATTATTTTAACATTTTACAAGTAAGTAAGGTATGCAATCTAATGGTTAATTCTCGTCAATATATTCTTTCAATGAAAAGCAATAGAATGATGTAATATTGCTGAGTTGTTTTAGGACAACAAAATTAGTCACACTCTTTTATACAACTATCTTATATGGCAAAATGTGACTAATTGCTTATCAGTTTTATATGGACTTGTAACTTTTTCTTCACTACTCACAGTCAGTCACATGAAATAGTTGTGGCTAAGTTTACTGTCCTAAACTTTTTGAATATCACATAGAGTTACTACAGACATATAACTTGATCCTGTCAGTCAACATATGTCAAACTATATTTCTTAAATTAAGAAGTTACCTCAAGCCGAAATGGGGGTGCAAACTCTGGTTTAAAGCTATTAGAATTGCTGACAAGATCATCTGAAGTTGATAGGAATTGCCTAACTCTCGTGTTATTTCCAAGGTTCCATTCAGTAGGCCTTGTAGCACTGTAGGTTTCCCCAATAAACTTGCCGCCAGTAGTACGATGCCCTAGTGACTGGGTGCTAGTACTGTCCCACGTGTTGGAAGTTCTGTTTACTTTCCATTGACTATTATTAATCATATCGATTGGAGGCCATCTCTTTTCCTCAAGAAATCGGCTTGGTCTCATGGGTCCAATTCGCATGTTAATATCCATTGCATGAATTTGGTTTGAAGCTGTTGACTTGGCTTGAGTTTGGAAGGTTGTGGAACTCATCAAACCCTTTTCTCGTCCAAGATCATTGTTTGTTAGATAACATGGCCTTGTTATGACATGCTGATTAGTAGGCCACTGCTGCTGCCTGGAGAGAGAGAGAACCATAAATATAATTAAAATTAACAATAAAATTAGAAACAATAATTTTTTACTATGCATAATAAAAATAATGTTAGTGTGAAATTATATTACTTTAATCGCAATTTACCATCATTAAGAGTACTCGCATCTGTATTTGTATAATATAAAAAGTAATTAAGACCAAAAATCACTCATATCAGACTATGCAAAGTTATGTAATAATATATGATTGCTATAGTAACCATGTAAAATTAAACTGACATTATTTATTTTGTATTTAGTTTTTTATTCTTTCTTTACGTATCTTAGGGGTGAAAAAAAAAGAGTAGATAGTGATTGTTGTGTGAAAAGAAAGATAAAAATTTATTAAAAAAATATAAAAATTGATATTTAATAAAATGTAAAAATTAATAATTTGATATGGGGTGTTTTAAAAAATAAGTGTGTAAAATAAATAAAAAAGTAGGGCCTTATATAAAATAAACAAGAATTTTTGTAAAAACTTATGTACATTGCTCTAAAATCAATTCATTCCTTTCCTAGTATGCCACTAGCAAATGCCGGAAAATTTATTAGGTATAATTAATATTATGCCAATGGAAAGTTTTCCTTTAATTTCAAAAGGTAAAGATGATCACCAACTTTTAACCCTTAATCATCATATCATAATATATCAGTAATTAAAGGGGAGTAGGTAAACATATGTATTAATTCTAACTTTTGTAGTGATATTAGTTACCTTGGGAAGATAGCTTTGAAATCTAATGGCAGCTGTTGGGAGTGTAGAGATGGCAAAAGACCATGAGCAACATTGTAGTCGTCAGAATGTCTCGCCAGAACTATTCCACCATTCGCCATTCTGAAGTGTCGATGAGTGCTGCTTGTTTGGTTCAACATTGCATGAACACTATTTCTTCCATGAAATGGTCTGTAGGTTTGACCTAGTACTATAATAAGAATAAACACAATTCATCATTTAATGTTGGATCTTAACCTTTTTTTTTTTTTTAAAGGAAACAATAATATTTATTAGAACACACAAATACGAAAGTAATATATAGAGTTTTTTTTTTTATTTTTTGAAGAAACACTAATACTTATTAGAACATGAAAGTAATATATAGAGTTTTTTTTTAAAAATATATATATATTTTTTGAATAAACACTTATACTTATTAGAACAAACAGACACGAAAGTAATATATAAAGTTTTTTAAACAGGCTTATAATATATTACATAACCAGAGTACCATTACAAAATGGCCTAACTTTTGTAATAATAACCTAGAGTTATAAGGACTGAAACTTTAATACACACAACTGACGTGGGATAAACATCCCTATATATATATATATATATTTTTTTTTTTGAAGAATTTACTTGTAACTATGTTTACATAGTTACATGTAAAATGTGTCATGCTTGATTATATATGATCTTTTAGAGTTCTTATAATAACTCCACAATAGAGTTATTAAATCCTATTCTTCCATTCGGAGATTAATACATAAAATTTTATCAAAGCATCAATAACTTAAAAATAAAAAATACTATTTTAGTATCTATTTAAATTATTAATTATATAAAAAAAATCCATTTTACTCATTTCCTAATAAATTTATAAGATTTAAAGAATGTAATAGTAATGTTAATCTAAAAACATTAGAGGATCTTAATCTGTTATTTGTAGAATTATTTTTAATGTTTTTTACACAAAAGGTTATGAGCTCATTGGAGGATGAATTATACAGGAAGTGACACAGTTTCGCCATCATCTTAGTAAGAAAAATTAAGCATAGAAATTAACCTGTGAAAACGGTTTACATTGCAGTTTTCTCATGTCAATGATTTTGAATCCTTTATAATATATGTTGGCGTTTTGAATTTGAGAGTCATTTGATTCTTTTTAGTTATCTGATAACTTTTAAATGCCTGTGAACAAGTTTTTTAAATGCCAACCAACAAGCTGGAAACTACTGAAATGTGCACATGCAAGGAATTGAAACATCACAACACTTGATAACAAAAATCATATTGCATCCGTTACAACATGAAGCTGGAAGGTTTTCTTAGTTTTGATTGTTGTCATTTTATTCTTATTCTAGATTTATCAAGAACAACTAATTTACAAATTTTACATATATTATTTATATAATTATAACATAATAATTACCCTAGTAATAAAGTTCATTAATTTGTGCTTATCTATTTTTTTCCTTTGCCACTCTATTATTTCTCTTCTTCTTCTTTTTTTCTCCTCTCTTAGTTCTTACAACAAGTTAGAGAGGGGCTTCAAACCAAGTGGTTCACATAAAGAGAATTGCAGAATACCATTAAGTCACAAGGCTCTTTGCTTGCTACTCTCCATTTCAATATTAAACTTCACATCTTTTGTGATTATTTTGGAACTAATGTAGGTGAATTATTAGTGTATATAGCGTCTTCAACGCTGAGTATAGAAATATTCTAACATAGCACTCAGAGAAGCACCTGATTTCCTATCAAAAAAAAAAAAAAAAAAAAAAAAAAAGAGAGAGAGAAGCACCTGATTAGTTATGCATTATTTCTTTTTATTTTAGCGAATGTTATTCTTCAAGGTTGAAGGATCTTTATTTAATTTCCCTAGACCATTACAACTTACAACTATGTCATAATATATCATTAGTTAAATATCACAAAACTTTACCTTGCCCGGCCTCGTCAAGCTTCTTACTTCTGTACATCTGAAATAGAAACATTTATGATTAGTATAAGAGAACTAGCAAAAGAAAATTACCAAGATAATCATAAATCGCTGCATGTTTCACAGTACCTGCAAGTGACTTTTTACATGGGCAATACTAAGTCCTCTCACGTTCATTAGCTGAAGAACTAACTTGGGAGTTGCTCCTGCACCAATTGAAGAAGAGTACTAAGTAAATGGATTAGGAAAAACATATATCATATCATTTATCAACATCATATAGAGGAAAAGAAAAGAGGTATTATGAATATCATTGTTGAAATAATAAAAATCTTGTTATCTATATGATTGAAACTCACTCTCTTGTCCTCCAAGCCTTTCAACAGCATGAACAAAAGACAGATGGAGGTCAGGAGTCCATCGAAGCCGAGGCATTTTGGATCTAACGTACTGCCTAACTCTAGCCCTCTTTTCATTTCCTTCACCGGAGGTATCATTATGGGCTGAATTCCCATCTGTTCCATTCACATCATCTTCAATGCTGAGTTCACCTACTTTGGCAATATTATCATCATCTTGACTACTGGCTTCTTCATTTAAGTCAAAAGATGAACACATTTGTGAAGACACTACAGATGTGTTTTCGGCATGTTCCTCGCTCCTATCACTCTTTTCTTCATCATAAGCTTCTAATCCTTCTGTCATGGCTACTTCAATGTTCTTTATATCACTTCCCAGAATTGAGTTTCTTCTTCAATTGTTCTATTGCTGAAAGAAAAGAGAGAAGAAAGAGGGTTTTAAATGATGTAAACTTGCTTGAGGCCATAAATAGTCAGGATAATTTCATGATGCAAAAGAATAAAGAATTACTCCTAATGATTGTTTTATGTATTTGTTTTACACAAATTTGCTTTAAACTTAAAGATCTCATCTTTTTTATAATCTAGTATAATATTATACACAGGAACATAACAATTAATTGCAACTTAATTAAGACTAGTGAGATTAGTTATTGCCAGATGTTTGATTAACATCATTGTCTTTCAGTATTACTTCCTAACATACACAGTGATTTAAAATGTTTTAATTATTACACCAAGGATTTGGTTTTAGAGGACATTATTTTAGGTGATGGCTAACTGTGGAAACTTATTGCAGTAAACATTTAATAGTGAATTCTTAGACAAGCTGTTTCATCCACCTTTATAAATGCAAAGTAGTTTTGAATTTAAAGAATTTCAATTTTAAGAGAATGGTGTCAATTTAAGATTTTTCTTTCACAAAAACAAACACAATTCTTCTTCTTTTTTTTAGTCCAGATCATCCAGAAATAGAATGAATAAAAGTTTGCACCAAACATCCATAAAGAAATACGCACTGATGTACATGCATTCGTACTTACTAAAAGAGTTGACTATTGTGTGGACGTGTTCATGAGAGGAAAGAAGGAAAAGAAACTTTCGCTAAGAAGATTGGAAATAAAAATGGACCAGAGGTCCAAACAAATTGAAAAAACTGGGACGATAAAATGAGATAATTTAACTTGTTTATCTCATAGCTACAAGAGAGACTAGGTCCCAACCACTCCTTATCATACTAATAATCTCTAGTTATATATTTTGCAAAGTTGGTCAGATGCCTTAAAAAAAATTAGAGTTGAAAACAGTATTAAGTTTATTAAGAAGTTACTTTTAAAAGGGTACAAACAGTATTAAGTTTATTAAGAAGTTACTTTTAAAAGGGTACGATATGGTAATCAAAAATTTAATATTTGCCAATCATATGAGTATTTTAAGAAACATGATGAATGGAAAGAGATAAGATAATACTTCTGATCTAGCTTTGTACGGGTGGGTATATAATGAGATATACACATAAGAATACAACGAGAAAACATAATAGGTATCATAGATTGATGTTCTTCCAATGCTCATCAGTGCATGATAATTCCATTCTATGACCTAATCAATATTTGGAGGACATGTGATTAAATTAAAAACAATGGAGGCTATATGAAAATCTTGGTCAGGTGATGCAGTGAGAGAGAGAGAGAGAGAGATCATTCATCTCTTTCTTTTTCTTCTTATAGCATCTTAATAATTAGCATAATCTGTAATTCCATGCACATGGTGAACATTAATTTGTATCTTTTTAGTTGATAGGCATATAAATATGAGTAAGTAATGGTAATTAAAGAAAATATTTGTCCATTTAAGATACACAGCTGTGTCCATTGAGTTGTTCTTCAACAAGATGACCAATTAAAGGAGAAAAAAGCAATATTAATGGCGTAGCTATATATAATTATATGCTTATTATCTAACTTCATGATTTTGTTAACTTTCTCTCAGATTATGGATTTTAGGTCGAGCGAGAAAAAAAAAAAAAAATTACAAAAGAACAGTAATTAAGGGTTTTTTCAAGAATCATAAGATGCTGTATGAGTTGGCAAACTAGTCATGTTGGGAAAACTAAAAATAATAACAAAATAACAGTAATTAAGGGTTTTTTTCAAGAATCATGAGAAGTTGTATATATGAGAGCCGGCAAACTAACTAGTCTTGTTTCATAACTTCCCAAACCTCTGGAAAAACCATTCAGAATCATAAGAAGCTTGGAAAACCCCAGAAAAGGAAGAAGTACATCCAAAGTGACAGACTCAATATTGAAAGCATAAGATCTTGAGTTCATCTATAGCATATAAACTACCAAAAAGACAGTAACTATATATATATATATATATATATATCATAGAAAGAAGACCACCTTTATTTGATTTTTCATTTTCCTAATTAAATACAAACCATTGATGATGAAGGTGCCTCAATCCTCCCCCTTCCATGTAGCCGATCATTGAAATACTCTAACATGTCTCTGAGTTGATCCTCACAGAAGCCTCCTACATAAACTGTATACTTTTAAGGAACAGATTGAAGAGGACCTAGCTAGTCCTTGAACACTGATCATATGAGAGAAAGAGAGATTAAAGTTGAAGTGGACTTAGTCCATGGACACTTTGATCATATGTGAACAAAGATAGATAGAGAGAGAGAGAGAGAGAGAGGAACAAAGGTTTGTTTACAACTTTGTTTAGGGATGTTTTTGTTTCATCCGGCATTGGAATTAAAGTGATCAAAGTTATAATATTCTAATACTTTCATGGGATTTATTTTTTTAATTTTTCATTTTATAAATCAATGATATTTCAGACACACACCAGTTGTTCTCTTTAAATTGCAATAATACTCACATTATGGATACAGATGCGTCTGGTCCCTTGGACTGTTGGAAATCATGTGACTGCTCCCAACCTTTTCTATTTCCCCTCTCCTTTGACAGTTGTCTCTCTCTCTCTCGTGATTATCTTAATTGTTGACCTGTGTTAGAGACTCCACTCATTTTTATTATGATTTGCAATTTTTGTTTTTCTCATTAAGTTTATTTAATCTCAACATGGGTGTAAGAAAAGTGTGGGCCATTTCCTTCATCAACCTTTCAATTTCTCCCACCTAAACTAAGACTTTCTTCCCCATATATAAACACCTGTTTTCCTGACCCTGTGTTGTTGTTGTTGTTGTTAGTTTTCCACAGCCATATTTTATTTTGCATATGTTGCTATGACTTTTAATTTATTGATCTAATTCAAAAAAATAATAAAATTTTATAAGTAAAAAATATATATATATATATATATATATATATATATATATATATATATATATATATATATATGGGCCCTTGAATAACTAAGCCTGAATTATGTGGGGAGAGTAAGATCTAGAGGTACTGGTCAATTAGGCACTAAAACAATTGACATGGATCATTATCCGAACCATCTTTATTAAAAATATATTATATTGTTTTCATACATGCACATTTGAGTGAACAAGCTGGGACTGAAACGTCGATCAACTTCAACTTCGAGACTTACTGGGGAAGAACATTAATTAAAAAATATATATTAAACTCTTTATCGTTACATTCCAATGATATATAATCCAAATAGAAATGGAATTCCGGGCTTTATATATGTAGTCAAATTAATATTGGTGATACTTAATGCAGACTAGACTCGCTAATAATGGAAGCAAGAATTTCGTTTTTTTGACCCTTAAGATGCTGAATTTGAGGGGAGCTAGCTAGGGAGATTTAATCACCTACCTATTTGACTAAAGTGCACTTTCTTTAATAAGCAGCTTTAGGGGGCCAAAGTTCATTTTCAACGTTGACAACTTTATCCAACCCAGTTCGGTTTTTCAAGTAGCTTTAATTGATTTTTAATTTCTCACAATATCTTCAATCTGTGGGATGGTATCCAAGAAAAGATACGTCCTAGGAGTGTCAATGTTCGACCAAACTTGCGAACAAGACATGAATGCGACAAGATTTTTTGCGGGTTAGGATTTACCTTAATGGGTTTGGGTCATAAATGGGTCGACCCGAAAACAACATGATAAGAAACGTGTCATAAGTAAGTCAATCTGCATAATCCGTAATAGACACGTTTGACACGCCAATTTATTTGTGTTAACCCGAAATGACCCATTTAACACGATAAGAAACGTGTCATAAGCGGCTCAACTCACATAACCCACAATAGACACGTTTGACACGTCAATTTATTTGTGTCAACCCAAAATGACCCACTTAACACAACCTGTTTAACTCATTTTAACTCATATAACAAATAAATATTTATTTTATTTTAGATTTGTCAAATATCTTTTATATCCAACACATATTTTAAATTTAAAAAGAAAAGTGAATAATTACAAAAACTTACAAGGGATATCATTGGAAATTGAAACTTTACAAACTCTAGATCTCTAAACCCTACAAATCCTAAATCTTTAAACTTTCTTATAAATATCTTTCTTTCTTTCTTTTTTTTCTTTTTTTTTTTTTTTTTAAATTTCAGCCGTATTACTTACTCTACTATCTTATAGCCCCATGCTCAATTCTCAAACTCAAAGTCTCAAACCGGTTATTGTTCTCTCTCTCTCTCTCTATAGATGATAACCATAGTCATAGTCAGGATTAGTCTACTATTTGCTCAAATTTTTTTCAATATTGATACTTAGTATTTAGCGAGTTCCAAGGATATTATATTTTTGTTGAACTATGTTATTTTGAATTTGAGTTGAAGTGTATGCACTTCTTTTAGTTTGTAAAAAACTTATTTTTAGATGAATGTTATATTTTTGTTGAACTATATTATTTTGAATGTGGGTTGAAAACTTGAAGTGTATGCATTGCTTTTGGAATGTAAAAAAAAAAAAAAAAAAATTCTAGATGGATGTTATATTAAATCTTATGCAGGTTGAAATAGGTTGTGTTACATTCGTGTCAACCCAACACGACTCGTTTATCAAACATGTCAAATGGGTTGGGTCAAGTTAACCCGCCTTATTAACAGGTCGGTTTAGGGTTGAAAAATCATTACACGATTATTAAATGGGTCGGCTTAGGGTTAAACCATTTAGCCGAATACCCTAACCTCGACACGACACGAACCTGACACGCTAACCCGAGTTGATACCCCTAATACGTCCCATATAGCTAGTTGGGAAATGCTCAATTATACATCATTGTGGCATCATTATATAGCATCGTTATGATCCTCTTAATTTGGAGGAATTTAATTAGTACAATTAGTAAGTTGGAACAACATTAAGTCTCAAAAGAAGAATCATTAAGTCTCAAAATGTAACCTATATATGTCTCCAATATCAGTATAATCTATAGATTAAGAAGTGAACAAGGTTAATCATTAATTATCGTTGCCATTATAACCACCTTGTGGGGAACCAAGACAATGGTGAAAGTAAAACACACATCAAGTGCATTCCCTCATGGTTAATTAAGGAATCAGAATGCATTTAGTATATTAAAATATTTCTGCCAAAAAAACAAAAGAGACAATATATATGGATAGAACTTGGGAGATAGAAAAGGGTGGGGATGGTGGAAGCAAGATTAGAGACACTTGTCCCCCATATCATATTCTCAAATTGCACCTATATATTTATCTTTTTCCGTACCATATACATGTAAAGGTTTGCTTTCCAAGAAAGCCAAGATAGAATTTGGGTTGTCCTCACATGTCAATCAAGGCCCTCCTCATAGTCTTTGGGAAAGAAGAGGAATCATAACTTCAAGGATTAGGTCTGGCTAAAAGACACCCAAAACTGGCTCATTATTCGTGACATGTGCATATTTTGTTGCTATAGAGACAGAAAGAAAGGTGAGATATATTCGAAGGATTAAACTAAGAAAGTAGCAGAGAAAACTACGTGGAAGAGAAGATAATTGGGGTATATTAAGCATAAGAAAATGAGGGACTCCCAACCCTACGTACCTAGAAAATGCTTGGAAGTTTTGTCTTCTCGTGTGCATGGGAGTTGACATTTTATTATTTTTATAGCTCCTAAGAATCTTTCAAAGAATTATTTGTTTTTTTATGTATTATTTGATGGATGCAAACGTCCAAGTTAGCATCACAATATCATGGTCTTCAACATTTCTTAGTGGGAAAATTTTTTTTTCTTCTTATTTTAAATTAAGCATAAAGGAGAATCATGTCTGATTACTGTATTAAGATAATTCAACACCAATCTGAGCCTGGTATTGCTTTTGTTTCTAATTATCGTTGCAGATCATCCAAACTCTTTTCATTTTCTACTGATTTGGACCATAGTGTTAAATTCATCGGATTGGAGTTTTATATATATATATATATATATATATATATATATATATATATATGTATGTATGTATATAGGATTTAATCGGCTGACCAAACGTTATTGTCTTTAGATGCCTGTTTCCCACACAATTCTTCATATATGGATGGCGCCATGGCTGTGTGTCTAAACTCTAAATGTGGACACAAGAATAAAAGTTTTTAAGAAACTATAAGAAAGACATTATTAAGGCATTTTTTTTTTGCCTAGCGTTTTACACATGTTGTGATTTATAAAGGCTCGCAATATAATTGAAAATGTGATTTAAAGTCATATTTTTAAGTTATAAAAACATAGAGTATGTAAAACAAATACCTCATTTATTTTTTTCTTTTGTTTGTTTTTGTTTTTGGAGAGAGAGGGGGAGTGTTATTATAGTACCTTTTTTTAGCAAGGTTTTTATGTAACATGGGTTGCAGGAATTTTTATGCAACCAATTAAGTGACAGATTAAAAAAGCATCCATATGTATTTGTAATTACGTGACATTTATAATGAGTTATGTAACTTACTTAAATAATACATATTGATAATTTTTTTAACTACTACAAAGTGGTTTGCATAAAAATTCATGCAACCTAGGTTGTATAAAAACCTTGTCCCCCTCTTTTTTTTTTTCTTTTGCTAAAAGTCCTGTAATTTAACAAATTTTTTTTTAGTAAGAGTTTTATAGCCAAGTGGCATTGTTTGATTTCTCTCTTTGAGATAAAGAAATCTATGATCAAATCTTGCCCTCCACTTAAATGACAAAGCTTGGCTACAATTCTCACTAAAAAAATTAACATGATTACATATTTTGAAAAACTAACCGTTGGATTGCATATTCCTAATGTTCTTAACACGTATATTAAATTTTGTGTCAATCGGATGTTATTTAATATTCGATCTATAAACTTATTTTTTTATACATAATTTTATACTAAAAAATCTTGAAATTTAAACATTTGATCCTTGATGTTAAGAAGAAAATGTAATTCTATAAAAGATTTGTTAAAATTCACATCCAATAAAAAGATATTGAATGGAGTTATAACTTATAACCAAACTTTGAAAAAAAAATCAAATTTGGAATCTTCTCTCATTTGTTGTAAAATAAATAAATAAAGCATCTTTTTCCTTCTCTCAAATACTCAGATTAAGTTATTCAAAAAATAAAAAATAAATATAAAAATAAAACCCTCATATTCGAGTTCAAGCCCAACCAACATCTAAGAGGATCGAATATGTTACAAAGGCTTCAGCCCAGTTATGACGAGATACATGCTATGGGCTAGCACCGATGGATGTAGAGGCCATTGAACAGCGAAAAACAATCCAAGTACTGGACTCATCTTTAAATCAGAGGCTCGATTATATAAAGAATCAAATTTTTGTTTTTTTTAATAGAAGAATAAAGAATTTAACTTAAAAGGAATAAAAAGCTCAAACAACCCCAAGGGCCCAGACAGACCTTGCTGCAAACCTCTAAATTAGTACCTTTGATATGCATTCTTAAGTTAGATCCGAAACCATCAATAAAATATTTGTTTTACTGCAAGATTACATATAAGAAAGAGAATAAAAATGTATATGAAAACAATAAGTATAAGACAGAATCTATCTCTTTATATCTATGAAGTGTAAGCAATACAGTCGCCGCAAACATAGGCACCTTCGAGAGAGGGAGAAAGAAAGATTGCCAGAGAGAGAATTGACTGCTGACGCTCAAGTTGCAAATACTTGTTTTCTGGTTTTCATTTTCAATAAGTTAATGACAATTTTTTATTTATTACAACATATATAATATAAGTGATAATAGCCATATGAATGTGTAAGAAAACTTTAAAATTTTGTGTCTATAGCATTGCATTGCTAATTCTTGCTTGGGTCAAGTTAACAAGTGCCGAAGCACATTAGTTAAGATTAAGTTCTTTCTTGTAGCCAATTAGCATTTTTTGGTAGTCGCATAACATTTAGTTAAATGGGTATTTATTTATCAACTTTTACTACTATTCAGTTCAATTTTTGGCAATCAGATTCAAGTAAAAGGGTATTTGTTTATTAATTTTTACTGCTTCTCAATACAGTAGGGCCCCTTGATTCTGTCTTAGCGAGTACATTTGAACATATTCGTTTTTTTTTTTTTAAACCATACACGTCAACCTCGGGATCTTCGTAAATTGTATTCTAACTTGCAAACGAGGGTAAGGTGGTAGCGTATGTTCCCGGTAGAATACTGCATGTCATTGTAATTTGAAAACAATCTACACCATGCAATTCATAATTGAGATATGAACCTGGCCCAACAAGAAATCAATAATGAAGACTAGGAATGAGCAGATTGTGTATACAATACGATTTGGCCTAGTAGTTAATTATCGTTTGAGCTTTCCAAGATTATGATATGGTTTACCGTTTATCTTGAGATCTTAAGCAAAACTTAGTAATAGAAAGAATTAAGGTCTCTCAGCTTCATTTCCCTTCTTTTTTCCGTAGTTTCTGAATCAACGGCTATGCTTAATTTTATAGCATTTTTTGCTGATTGCTTTAGCTGAAACCTTTATATGGGGCCTTTGGAATATAGCCTAATTTCTTTTGTTGGTCCACTCTCTTATCTCAAGTAGATTACTTGCTCTGCAAGTTAGTTCACGTGAACTGGATTCAAATCAGAAAGCCCTGAGCTTACCCAAACAGATTTAGTCGTAAAGCATTCTTCATTTTCAGAAATTTGGACAGGTGTTAGTTGCTTTTGTATTTAATTGGTATAATTATTGATCATTTTCAAGAGTAGCTCAGTGATATTACCTCCTCTATAAGGAAAACCATGAATCAAATCTCCTCTCCTATTGACTATCAAATTATCAAAAAAAAGTAATAAGAAAATTGAGGTTTAAATAATCTCAACCTCTATCCCTTTTTTACTTTTACCAGAGGAATAAGTACCACTTGAGATAGGAAATATGGACAATGTCAGTCTTTTATTTCACTATGTTTCTGTTAGCACTTGGCTGTTTCCTCATGAAACCTAGTCATCCATAGAAACGACTTTACAAAAAAGGGATACATCCAAACAAGCCATGACACAGCCTTTCTGAACGAGGACACGAGGGACCTCAAGACTGGAATTTTGAATTGTAGTTGAGAATAATATTCACAGACAGAAGACCAGATACAAGTTGTACTAAGAGCAGAAATCAAACAAAACATGCAAGCAACAACGCTTCTCCAAACCGAAACGGAACTCTAAAACAGAACTTTTCTGTGCAGTCAAGATCTCAGATCAAGAAATAATATCTTAACACTGCTTATTACAATTAATGAAAAATCATAGCAACGGGTATGTTGGGTACAAGATTTTTTGTCGGCATTCATTTCCAAGCCAATACGGGAGAAATGTATGTACAATCAAATACCTCACAGTAGGAATGCCAGTCATTGTTGCCTGCATTCCAGCATTATTGTCATGGTGTTTGGCAGCCAATGTGCCAGCAATCACCTCATTGGCTCCTCATAACCAATTTGACTAATGTATGATACGTGTGGTTCAAAAACCCTTTCACCGTCTAATATTGGGGCCCCTGTACAACCCCCTCAGAACCACTACGTTTTCAGGAGGCTGAATTTCTTCCAACCAAGCCACTTCAGATGGTTTCATACTCATACCACATAATTTATCAATATCTTTAGGAGACCAACAAGGAGCAGAAATGTTAGTTCCCGAAATGAGAAGTAAATAAAAAAATTTCTCATCACACACACAAGAGAGAAAGGGAAGATACCTGGAAGATCTCTCCTGGGGGATTTTCGGAAGTAAGAGCAGTGCCTTCCATCTTCTGAGGAGTAGGGGGGTGCAAGAATGTCAAAGAGTGCACAGGGAGTCGAGGCTTTGAAACAGTGAATATTGCCGCCACTGTTTGGATAAAGAGTAGTTATACCAGAAGGTGCACTCATCTCGCAATCTCTAACAAGTTTTGCGGGTCTGGCTGAAAATTCCCACCAATCCACAGTCAGTCTCTTTATTCTTCTTTTTTTTTTTCAAAAAAAAAAAATCATATTAAATAAAGGGTTGGAAATTCATTCTTTTTAAGAGTTAAACCTTTAACCTAATAAGAATCAAGAAGATAAGATAGGGGAAAAAAAAATACCCAAACATAGTACTGCTAAAGACATTTATAATACATGGAAAACAAACATATGAAAGTATAAGAACTAAATAAACAAGTTTTAAGTGTTGGAGAGCATCAAACGGATTGGTTTCAGCATGGAATGGTCATAGCACACAAAACAGAAAATGTAGATGGTAAGCAAAGCATGCATCATTAATTTAAAGATATGGACAGTGTTCATAATATGCAAAGTATTGCTATTCTTTCATTCTACTACATTGACCAATCTAATAAACTATACAGTGGTCTCTACTTTAATAATCATTTCATCCCATTTCAAATTTTTATTCTCAAAAACATCCAAGGAGCAATAATTTAACTCAGACCCTACTCAACCAAAAAAGGGAAACATTGAAGAATCTAGACGATAAGAAAGGCATTATTAAACCTCTAGTAAGTTATATCCAAGCTACTAGTTTCACTCATCATTTATCTAGGATACCCAATTAATTATCCATTTCAACGCCAGCAATAGCAATATTTCGACAAACCAAGCTATTTTCTTCAGACTTGACAGTTACGCTGATTTAGTTTACCATCATGAGGTAAGAAATTGATCGTGCCATACATTTTCTTGGAATTTTTTAAAAGCTACAACACTTGAGTAATCCCTTTTCAGGGATGACACAAATTTCATGAAATAATCAATATTGTTGTATCCACTTCTACCCAGAAAACCAAGCAACAGCCATCAGTTACCAGGATAATATTTACCATAAAAGAAAATGCAATTAATAGATATTTGCACGCTTGAAAAGTCAAATCTTCAACAAACCAGAATTTTCATGTTAATTCCAGATACCTTCATAATGCTCTCAATATGTTCGCTGTAAACATGTTGAAAACGCTACTAAGTATAGGTAGGATAAAAATAGTGCAGGATTGGGCAAGGTAGTTAGAGATGGCAACAAGGGGGGCTTTTGGCAGGACCCCATTCCCCCACCCCTGCAACATTCAAAGAACCCATGCCCTAGCCCATGGGAATTTTTGAAATCCTGTTCCCCTTACTTTTTTAGAAAACCCCATAATTCAAATGAATGCCAAAATTACTTACAACTCAAGAAGAAGAAGAAGAAACATGACACAATCTCAATTAGAATCCATTCAAATATTGAATC
This sequence comes from Quercus tomentella, assembly GCA_028535165.1. NCBI lineage: Eukaryota > Viridiplantae > Streptophyta > Magnoliopsida > Fagales > Fagaceae > Quercus > Quercus tomentella. The sequence goes on along the minus strand of JAPQVY010000068.1, from coordinate 35,719,663 downwards.
AAATAACCAGAACACATACTAAATCTAAACTTAAAAACCATGCGGAAAAATTAACCAAAACATTATTAGGAGTCCTAGTAAAAATGGAAGTATCAATTATAGCGCATGAGGTACAAGTAATCGAAGCACAAGGTACAAGTAAAAGACTCAATTGAATGACAAAGAGGGCACAACAAAAACAAGGATCAAGGAAGGGAAGCCCATCTCAATGTAACAAAGCACGGGTACAGCACACCACATCAGGATCAAGGAAGAAAATCACAAGATACGGCCGTGAATGCTGTAACAAGTCTTCTCTCGACAGTGGCGGTGGAGAAGGAGCAGTAGATCATAAATCATCATGACTGTGCTAAACGGCCCATCATAACCTATGCCAGCAACACTGACTTGGCTATTGGCTTGTTAGTGACATCTGACAAGGTTTATGAAGCTAAGTCAAGGACTGCAATGATGTGGAAGTGGGGGCACTGGAGACTAACGTAGAGGCAAGAGGAATGAGAGATTATAGAGTTTGGAATGAAGGGAGAAGGAAGGGAGGTGAATGGTGTTGGCTAAAGAAATTTAAGAAAAAGACCCCAAAGTTAGAAGTGAGGATATTTTTGAGATATTTTCAAATATTAAGAATATTTTTGTAAATATACTCTTGGTTTTTGTATTTAGGGTAAATTACACAAAGACCCCCAAGGTATGGAAAAATTAGACTCGGTATACCCAATTTCCCAGAAATGACATGGTCCTCTGATCAAAAAAAAATTCTGGAAAAAAGAAATCCTCCTAAATAAAAGTCCAGGCCCCAAAAAACATTTTTAGTCATGCGTAGGGAATCCTAAATTATGACTTGGGGCTCATTTTACTAAAGCATCCAAAGAGCTTTAGATACCATAACCATACACATCAGGCCAATGAGATCTAATCCAAATGGTGCTTCCTCCTCCCACAAAAATGAGGAAGGGTGAGGTTGTGGATTAAAAACCCCACTAAGTCCATATGCAACTTACCAGTAAAAAGAATACCAGTGCATATCCACCAAAAGTGCAAACACAAGTATCATTTTAGTACATTGGACAAAAATTACAACAAAAAGGAATGGAAGATGCTTAGAAGTGACTTCCTTTCTAGGCAGAAAGAGCTAGGGAAGATTAAAAGAAAAAAAGCAATTGAATTGGCCGATATCAATATATCCAATAACAATACAAGTTTTATTCTAATTCTTCTAATTTTTCCCCATTTATTCCAAAACTGTCTTCTCCTTTCCCATTCTTTGATGACCTTAACAAAGACATGTAGTGTACACAAGCTTGAAGCCACTCAAAACTTCTTAGACAAGGTATTTCTTACAGTTTAGGGGGCTGCCTTTCTAAAACTTTACTATCTAATAATAATTTACTGAATTTAACAAAATACAGAACACGGCCTTTAAATAAAGTAAATGCAACAGATAAGCTTAAATAACTGTAAACAGTAGGTCATAAAATAAAACATTCATATCTGTTAATTCTTTTCTGCCGAGCAGCTACCTAAGTGTTGAGACCAAGCAGGATTTTCCCTCCATGTTGAACATTGGTGAACACACCACAGACAGGTAACATGCAAAAGAAAGCAATAAAAAGAGGGAAAGAAGTGTAGTCATAAGGAGAAAATGTGAAACTTATCATCCTGAAGGAGATGACATGGATAGAAAGGATTCAATCAAGCTAGTGGTTCTGAGCAACCTTTGCACCATGGAGCAGAATGGGAGGGATTATGGTTGATGATATCTTGAAGGCTAACTAGTTTAAAAATAAAGAAATTAGACATAAATAAGGATTTAATTATGATACTGATTCAGGAGCTCTCCATTATTATATTTTTACTATGTTTAGGATTTGTCAAAGTGCAATAAGTGATATTTAATTGGTATCATTTGACACTATTAGCAAATTGGTGATACCCAATCAATATTAATACTGTAACTACTTTTAAATTTAGAAAACATATCAAGACTGTGTAGGTTCTGTTTCCACCATTGCTATTTGCTTCCATAAAAGACCATACAAGTTTTGACATTCTAAAAAGTTATAAATAAATTAAATTAAAAAAATGCATATTTTGAAATATCAGTCTGAATCACCATCATAATGCCATGATGTAATCTTGAAATATGCTAAGTTCAACAAAGATGGGGCACCTTGAGATAGATCGGCAGATCCAGGTATATCAAGCCAGTCATATGATCTCACATGTAATGAGCCATAAAGAAGCTTGCTCAACACAGTCATTCCAGGATGATTATGAAGTGGTATGATAGAGCCAGGTGGCATGCAGAAAATTCCTATCTGCAACGAAGTCCAAAAGTTTCCCAAGTACATGTTATGAATCCAACTTTGCAAATTTACAAATATGCAATCCACTCAACTGAAACCAAGGTGTAAGTCAGTCCAAAGAGAAAATCCAATAAATAAATGATGTCCTACAGAGATTTAAGTTACTTACAGAGAATTTGTTACATTCGTGCAAGTGCAAATATGTAATCGGGGGTGGGTACTGATGACTGCCGCGACGCCCTTTTTTTCCATTGGTAACATTCATGGAAACTTTCCATTGGCGTGCCAATTGTGCCTCCTGGTCAAGACCCACATTAGAGGGCTTCAAATTATCTGGAACAGCATTATATGAAAGTGTTAAGACAAAGGAAGTACTCAAAATCAAAATGATTATGACCAAGCGCAAGTAAGCCACATCCAATGAGCACAATGAAACAAAAACATAGACATTTCTTAAAGCCTCTCACCTAAAATACCACGAACTTTTTCGAGAGAATCTTCTGAAATCGGACCATCAGTAGAGAAGGATGCCTTGCAGGCATCATATAGCTTTTGAACAACTGGCATGGTATGAAGAACTTAACAATCAAGCAATAGACCAATCCGAATATTGTAGTAACTGAATTCTAATAATCAATCTGCAAAACTTGCGAGTGTGTTTCAACCATCTCTAGCTCCACTTCACAGAATAGCATTAAAAAACAACTTTCTTTCTTTGCAACAATTCCAAAACCCAGCTCTGCGTGAACCCAAGGGACAGCAATAGATATGCATGGTAATTAATCAACCCTGTCCACGGTAGCTTAAATCAACATAACAAATGCATCAAATTAGAAAATTTCGCAGAATAGTATACACACCTAATCCAATCATCTCATTTTTTTTCTTTTACTCTTAAAGTGAAAATATATTTATATCAAAGATTCTTTCAAAACGCAATTTAAGCTATTCGGTTTAAAACCCACACACACAAAATTTTACCCAATTATCTCCTTTCCTCATCTTTCTCAGCAACCAAACACAGAGTAGTCCATTACAAATTAATTAATCAAACCCAAGACTACAAACTATTCTAATTACCCAAAAAAAAAAAAAAACACTACTCAGCAAAATTAAACAAAACCCCATCAAATTAAAATTAAAAAAAACAACATGAATTACAAAAAGAAGAGAGAGAAATACCTTGCTTGCATAATGAGTTGGAGGAAAAAAAATCAAAAGGGGTAAAAAAAGGCAGTGATTAGAGAAAGAAATCAATCCCCAAATGAAAGGATCGCAGTCTCACATATTCAAAAAATTGGAAAGTTAAGACAGCATCGACGACAAAAATATGTATGCACACACGTGAGGAAGAGAGTACCTGAGACAGAAAGTCGAACTGGACCTCACTTCTTGTTATAGTATCATTTATTTATGCTTTGCCAATATCCCAAATGACCATGTACAATGTTTATTTTTTTATCGGACTATGTACAATGTTTTGATTTTACAGCGGAGTAGACAAGGAGAGAGGGGTGGGGCTTTTTTTTTAATAAAAAAAATAAAAATCCTTTAACTCTTTATCATTGGGCCACGGCTATTGTCATGGGAGCGTCATTGCTTAAATCGTTTAACTTTTGTTAAGTATTAAGTGAAATAACACGATGACTTTTGCCACCAAATCAAATCTCACGTACGCGTGGGGTAAGGCTCCTTTAAAACAGGCCACGTGGTCAACTTTCATGATTTTTATTTTAAGTAAAAGACTGGACCTTGAGTAACATTCATTGAATCCTAATTGGTAATTATTTTTTCATCTTTCTTTCTCTCTTTTTTTTATTGTCATCTGAGATTGGACGTTGGATTGTATGATTACTGCATATGTTAGGCAAATGGGAAACATAAAAAGGGAAAGTAATTTCTATCCCAAGATCATTAATTATATTGTATTGAAACTCGATTTAAGTGTTTAGGATAATAGTGTGGAGTTATTTTTTTTTTTTTAATAACAATTTACTATAAAATTAGATTATATTTTATCACATTCCACATTAGAAACCTTGACTAACATTAGTTTGATATCTATTATTGTTAAATGAGTAGAATTTTAAGAACTTTTTATTTTCTATTAAAATTAAAATATTTATCTTAAAGAAATTTAACTAGTTAGCTTAAAATTCTGTTGCTTTGCAAGAAAAGATAAATATTTAAACATTATGAAATTAAATTGTTTCTTGAATATATATATATATAAGTTTTGAATTTTGAGTTTTGAGAAGCTTACGATTCCTTTATAAAATTAAAATAATGTTGCCTTTCATGGATCTTTTCTCTCTCAAGTCTCAACTTACGATAACATATGTCTTCTTGCTAGAGTCCACCAAAAAGCTTTGTCTTGACCAAGCATGACTTTCTCCTCCATTTTGTTCTCATCAATACTAATGGTCCCAATGATCCAGGGTGGCCCAAAGCATTTTGGGATCTAAGACAATGTTAAATTTAGGCATTTTATATATTTAAATTTAATTAAATATTTTTTTACTTAAAATGTATTCTTCTAATTTGTTTAAATGCACATTCTCAAAAAAAAAAAAAAATTTGTTTAAATGCAAAAAAAAAATAATAATAAATTAAATTAAATGAATTTCTTGTTTATATGTGAAATTTTCATTTAATTTTTTTATATTTTTTTTTAGAGATTTTCACCTTTTTTTTTTAATTTTATATTATGCTCATTACTAGTAACAAATTAACTATAAAACCCTTTTGAGGCTCAATTAATTTTTCACAAAACTTTTTGTGGGGCCTAAGAATTTGACAACCCCGACCCGCTTTACACTAAGCTCAAGGCCCACGCTGAGGAGGAGAAAATGGCTGATGATGAATGAAGAAAGCCCAAATGGCCCAGAATCATCGTCGAGGACAGCCCTGTCCTCGGCTAACCCGGATCCCAGAAGGGAAGAACGGCACGCCATCGAAGGTAGCCTCCTGAGCATCCCAGGAGAAAGGACAAGTACAAGGGGTCAGCCTTAAAAGTATGGCGGAAGAGCAATTCAAGGAGAAACTGTCACATCCGCATTAAATGCCCACAACTAACGTTCTGGCCACATTAATGAGGAAATGACCCCTAAACAATGCCCCCTTGGTTGCTGCAACTCACAGAAAGTTGAGGAAGGCGGCTGATGGGACAAACACTCGAGTAGTGACATGCATGATCAACAAATGGAGGGCCAAGATCAACTGAAAAGGGCTATATAATGTAATAGATCCTCCATGAATGGGGGATCGAGAGAAAAGGGGAAATAGAGAAGACAGTAGTAGTTTGTATCATCTCTGGAACCCTTGTAACTAAGCATTGAAGAAATAATTAGAACCACAAGTTCCTCGGACGGGGCCGAGGACAGAAGTTCATACTTTAGTTCGAGTCTTTGCCATTCAATCATCTCATAATCATGTCTAGTTGTTGTAACCCTCACTAAGACCTAGTTCTTGAACCCATTTCTCTATAAATTTATTGTATTGGGCTAGTTGGGCTTGAGTCCACACATCTGATAGCAGAAATACTCAAACTCAATCCCTACAATTGGCGCCGTCTGTGGGGAGAACTTGTGTGTTAGTGAGGGCAACAACCAAGCATGGTAGGATCAGGTCCTCATCAGGCGGGCTCCCATCAGCCTGAACCGGCTAGATCCCAACAACAGGGTAACTTCCCCAACCATGAGCATGCTCAAAATGAAGAAAATGGAAGGTTCCGGGAGGGAAGTTTGAACACCACTCAAACCAGCAAAGGCCATTCTCGTGTGGGCAGCCACGTGCTCTAGAGACAAAAAAACAACCGGGCCATGCAACCAGAAGAAGTTAAGAGTCACGTATCCCAGAGACAGAATGATAAGCAGGCCATACAGCGAGAGATAGACGACTTGAAGAGAAAGTTGCACCATGCACAACGAAGGCAATCTCATTCCAGGCATGACATGCCCTCCGATGACGAAAGTGATGATGATTATAGGCAAAGATCAAGGACTCCCCCAAGCGAGACTTTCTCTCACGAAGAAGAGCATCCCCGGAGGCGTGAACGTAAAAGCCCATCTCCTAGGGGCTTGGGAAACGATGCCATAAGCAGGGCACTGGACCAACTCTCCAAATCACCTTTCACACGCCACATAGAAGGGGCTACACTTCCTCGACGATTCTAGCAGCCAACTTTCACCCTTTATAATGGCAAAACAGACCCCATGGAGCACGTGAGCCAGTTTAACTAAAGGATGGCTATTCATTCTAAAGACGAGGCACTGATGTGTAAGGTTTTCCCATCCAGCTTGGGACCTGTGGCGATGAGATGGTTCAATGGCCTAAAGACGAATTCCATAGATTCGTATAGGCAACTAACCCAAGCCTTTGGCTCCCATTTCGTTACAAACAGCAGAGCTCCTCGGCCCTTGAGTGCGTTATTATCGTTGTCCATGCATGATGGAGAAACCTTAAAGGCCTACTCGGACCAATATTGGGAGATGTATAATGAAATGGAAGGCAATTTTGACGAAGTCGCCATCAGCACCTTCAAAAATAGCCTCCCAGCCGAGCACGGCTTGAGGAAGTCTTTGACGGGCAAACCTGTCACCAGTGTGCGCCAGCTGATGGATCGGATTGACAAATACAAACGAGTAGAGGAAGACCAGCTGCGAGGTAAAGGAAAAGAGAAGGTTATCCCCCAGGAGAGGAGGGATTTCAGGTATACAACAGCAGCCGCCCGAGGAGAGATTTCGTAGGGCAATCCGGAGCAACCAATACACAAACTGTTAACGCTGTATTCCGAGAACCAGTACATCAGGTGTTGGAGAAAATTAAGGACGAGCCATACTTTAGATGGCCAAATAAGATGGCCGGAGAATCTACGAGGCGCAATCAGAACTTTTATTACCAATACCACCATGACCACGGGCATACCACGGAGGATTGCAGGAACCTTTGGAACTATCTAGACCAGCTCTTCCGAGAAGGAAAACTGAAGCACCTCCTGCACCATTCCAGTAGTCATCAAGGCCAGACCCATCAGGAGCCCCATAAAGACACTGCCCTAAGGCCACCCGTAAGGATGATCAATGTAATCTTGGCCGTGCCAGGAAGAACAGGCACCCGCCCCACTCGAGTGTTATCGGTGGCCCAGTTGCCTGCCGAAGAGACCCAACCAGAACCGAAGAGGGCCAGAAGGAATTTTCACCTAGTCCTAAGTTTTTCAGAAGAAGACAAGATTGGAACCATCCAGCCCCATGACGATGCGCTATTGATCACTCTTAGAATCGGGGACCACGATGTGAAAAGAATGATGGTGGATGGTGGCAGTGCTGCCGAGGTCATGTACCCAGATCTCTACAAGGGGCTGAGATTAAAACCGGAGGATCTGATGCCCTATAGCTCCCCTTTGATGACCTTCGATGGGAAGCTTATTATCTCAAAGGGCATGATTAGGCTACCCATCCAGACCAGCCTAAACATAGTGGAGGTGAACTTCATCGTGGTGGACACCTACTCTCCATATACGGCTATCGTCGGCAGGCCCTGGCTCCATACATTGGGGGCTGTTGCCTCCTCCTTGCATCAGAAGTTGAAATTCTCATCAGGGGACCAAGTCCTCGAAATCCGTGGGTGCCAGTCCATGGCAAGACAGTGTGTGGTGGCTGCCATCTCCCATCGGCTCGATGCGCAGTCTTCGGCCTCTGCTGAAAAGAACTTATAGCAATCAAGGGCCTCGGTGCCACCTCCTGATACAACTGCCGAAGATGCGAAATGCGAAGATCTAGAGGAGGTGGTTATTGGTGGTGACACGGAGAAGTTTTTTCGGGTAGGGGCTCAGTTGCCTCTTCAGGAGAATGAGGAGTTGATTGAGTTCCTCAAAAGGAATATCGACGTATTTGCATGGGATGCCTGCGATGCTCCTGGGATTGATCCGGCCTTCATCTGTCACCATCTCAATGTCAACCCGTCCATCATTCCCAAGAAGCAGCCACCTCATCGCCCGTCAAGAGAGCACGCCGATGCGATTAGGGACGAGGTGGCGAAGCTTAAGCATGCAGGGGCTATCAAAGAGGTCTTCTACCCCGAATGGTTGGCCAACACCGTAGTGGTCTAGAAGAAAAGTGGAAAATGGTGGGTCTGTGTAGACTTCACGGACCTAAACAAAGCATGCCCAAAAGACCCGTTTCCTATGCCTCGGATAGACCAGCTGATGGATGCGACAGCAGGCCATCCTCGGATGAGCTTCTTAGATGCCTTTCAAGGCTATCATCGAATACCACTAGCCCTGGAGGACCAGGAGAAGACAGCCTTCGTGACACCTACAGGGAACTACCACTACAAGGTAATGCCGTTTGGTTTGAAGAACGCGGAATCCACTTATCAGAGGATGATGACGAGAATGTTCGAGCCACAGTTGGGCAAGAGTATCGAAATCTATGTTGATGATATGGTGGTGAAGAGTAAAGTGGTATCTGAGCATTTAAAAGACTTCGGTAGTACCTTTAATGTCCTAAGGAAGTGCAAGCTACACCTAAATGCTTCCAAATGCTCGTTTGGCGTGGGATTAGGCAAGTTTTTAGGCTACATAGTTACTCATAGGGGAATTGAGGTCAACCCTGACCAGATCAAGGCTATTAATGATTTAAAACCACCGTGAAACGCCAATGAGGTCCAAAAGCTTACTGGAATGATCGCAGCCCTAAATCGATTCATTTCCAGGTCAGCGGACAGATGTAGACCATTCTATCACCTGATTAACAAGTGGAAAGGATTTGAGTGGTCCGAGGACTGTATGGCGGCCTTCCAGCAACTTAAGGAATATCTATCACGGCCACCTATCATGTCCAGCCCTGAGGCCAATGAAGTGCTGTACGCATATATTGCTGTGGCCCCTCATGCTATGAGCTTGGTGCTAATACGGGATGACGATGGCCTTCAAAAGCCAGTCTATTATGTGAGCAAGTCGTTACATGAAGCTGAGGTCAGGTACCTACCCCTGGAGAAAGCCATACTGGCTGTGGTTCATGCTACGCGAAAGCTTCCTCATTATTTCCAAGCCCACACAGTGGTCGTTCTAACCCAACTGCCCTTGAAGTCCGTACTTCGAACCGCCGATTACACTTGAAGGATTGCCATATGGAGCACAATTCTTGGAGCTTTTGACATCAAGTACATGCCTCGGACCTCCATAAAAGGCCAGGTCCTAGCCGACCTGGTGGCCGAATTTGCTGAACCACAAGTAGAAATAGTAGCAGGGGAATGCAACATGGATGGGAAATCGGTTGGAGTAATCTCTACACCAGAACCCCCACGTTGGAAGGTGTACGTTGACGGTGCAGCAAATCAAAGGGGGTCAGGAGTGGGGATAGTCCTAGCATCTCCCGAGAGGACTATCATAGAGAAATCCCTAAGACTTGGGTTCTCGACCACGAATAACGAAGCCGAATATGAGGTCTTGTTACAAGGAATGACCATAGTGCAGAAAATGGGGGGAAAAGCAGTAAAGATGTTCTCGGACTCGAGACTAGTAGTGGGCCAGGTAACGGGAGAGCTAGAAGCTAGAGATGTGAGGATACAAGGGTACTTAAGCCAGGTCAAGCGCTTGCAGTCAGGCTTCAATCTTTTCAGCCTGTCACACGTCTCCAGAAGTGGAAACACTCATGCAGATTCATTGGCCAAGCTTGCTACCTCTTCGGCAGGGTGTCTGCCTCGAACTATCCTTGTCAAGCATCTGGATAGAGCAAATGAGATTGCTAAAGACATGGTGCATATCCACCAAGTTAGAGTGGGTCCTAGCTGGATGGATCCCATAGTGAGATTCCTCAAAGACGATGTCCTGCCCGAGGAGAAGTCAGAGGCTGAGAGAATACGAAGAAAAGCTCATCGGTTCTGGTTTTCCGAGGACCACAAATTGTATAAACGCTCCTATTCTGGGCCATATTTACTATGTATTCACCCTGAAGCATCAGAATTACTGCTTGAAGAGTTGCATGAAGGAATCTGTGGGAGTCACACAGGAGGAAGATCTCTGTCACACCGAGCCATTACCCAAGGATATTGGTGGCCAGGGATGCAGAAAGAAACCCTAGAATACGTTAAAAAATGTGACCAGTGCCAAAGGTTCGCTCCAAATATTCATCAGCCAGGAGGGGTCCTCAACCCTTTGTCCAGACCATGGCCGTTTGCCCAGTGGGGCCTGGATATCATAGGCCTCTTCCCCAAGGCGGCAGGAAATAAGAGATATATGTTGGTCGGCATAGATTATTTCACCAAATGATTGAAGCTGAGCCATTGGCAAACATCAGAGATGTGGATGTTAAGAGATTCATCTGAAGAAACATTGTTACACAGTTCGGGGTCCCTCGTACCCTCATTTCAGATAATGGACTCCAATTTGACAGCAAAACCTTCAGAAGATACTGCTGCGAATTGGGGATCACTAACAGGTACTCAACTCCAACTTATCCTCAAGGAAATGAACAGGCCGAGGCTGTCAACAAGGTCATAGTCAATGGGCTCAAGAAGAGGCTGGATGACGCCAAGGGAAGATGGGTAGAAGAGCTGCTGCACGTCCTATGGACTTATCGGACTACACCACGGTGGTCAACAGGGGAGACACCTTTTGCCATGACCTATGGCGCCGAGGCTGTTATCCCTCTAGAGGCAAACTTCCCAACGCTGAGGACGAGCTCCTTCACTCCAAGAAGTAATGATGAACTACTGGGAAAGAGCCTGGATTTGATTGATGAACGTAGAGAAAAGACAGTGATCCAATTGGTCTGCTACCACCAGAAGCTCAAGCAGGGATATGATGCCAATGTGAAGCTAAGACCACTGGCACCAGGGGACTTGGTATTGAGGAAAGTCGTGGGCGCTACCAAGAATCTATCCTGGGGAAAGCTGGGACCCAATTGGGAAGGACCATACCGAATTACTTCAGTAGCGGGAGTAGGTGCATACTACTTAGAAGACTTAGATGAAAAAGCTATACCTCTTCCGTGGAATGTAAATAACCTGAGAATGTATTATTATTAATAAAAGCATTTCTGTAATTCAAGTTTTAAGTCTATTATGATTATATGCTATTATTATTATATGTCTTGTATCTGGGCGACCACCCAAGTACTAGACAGAACCAAGGTCTTGCACGGTCCTCGGACTCAAACCTATGGGGAAACTAGCTACTTCAAGAAAATCCAAGTGCTAGACAGAACCAAGGTCTTGCATGATCCTTGGACTCAAACTTATGGGGAAACTAGTTACTTCAAGAGAAGTCTAAGTGCTAGACAGAACCAAGGTCTTGCATGGTCCTCGGACTCAAACCTATGGGGAAACTAGTTACTTCAAGAAAAGTCTAAGTGCTAGACAGAACCAAGGTCTTGCATGGTCCTCGGACTCAAGCCTATGGGGAAACTAACTACTTCAAGATTCATGCAAGTTGCGAATATAGCCTAAGTACACGCTCGGTACCTCGGATCATATACTCCGCCTCCTAAAAGTATGGGTAGACAAAAATTAAGCGTCCCTTTAACGCCGGCGAGTTAGAACTTAGAAGTTTAATTTCAAATATATTGTGTACATAGCCATTCTTACTCATTGGGTTAATCAAATTCATGAGACACAAGGTTCACAGCAATAACAATAGCAATAACAACAATAAACACATAGCGCAAAAAAGGGAAAGAAAGGAATTTCATATATGTAATCCGGAAATTTAATTACAATGATTCCATTATCCTTAAAAGAAAATACAAGATAAAACAAAGTAGTAAACTAAAAAGAAAACTAATACAAAAGATTGTCGGGCTGCCTATTTCTTCAACTTTATTTTGCCACCTTCCTTAGGGAGCTGAGCTGGATTGACCTCAGAACCTATGGAGCCATCACCCGGGGGAACGGTCTGGAGGGGCTGAACCGAGAAGGCTAGCTCCTCGGCAGTAGGGGCCTGAGCATTGGCTGAAGGCTCTGCAACCTCCTGGGGAGCTTCAGGATTCAGATCTCCTTGCGTTTTTGCCGCCCCAAGAAGCTCACCCTCCTTGGCTGGCTCATTATGGACAGTTATGACCAGAGCAGCTTCTTCAGGCTGAGCAGCCTCAGCCTCCTCGGGAGCAACTTCAGCCTCAGAGCCAACAGGGGCAGTCTCCCGAATAGCCAGAGGGTAGTATACATTCTCCACCTTCCACAGGTAAGATGAAGCCTCAACCCCAGCTTGTTTGAGGGCTTCGTTCCAAACCTGGGAGCAGTAGAGCCTACATACTCCAGGGACTTGAGCTTTGAGAGCGGCCTGGGTCTCAGCCACTCCCAAGTCGTAGGCCTCCTCCTCAATTTTTTCCTTGCAGCTCTCGGCCTTCGTCCTAGAGAACTCCGCCTCTGCCTTAGCCCTTAAAGCTTCATCCCTGGCCCATTCCGCGACGCCTTTGGCCCCCTCCGCCTCAGACACTTTCTTTTTCAAATCATTGATCTGCTCTTTGGCGATCTTCAATTGATCCTCGGCTTCAAGTGAGCGCCTCGTCTGGTCCTCGGCCTGCTTTTGGGCGCCAGCCAGGCCTGCTTCAGCACTGTCCCTAGCCCTGGTCATCTCCTTCAGCTCCTCCCTAGCCTTCGAGAGATCAGCCTCGGAGTTTTTTAGGGTTCGCGTAGCATCCAAACGCTTGTCACGCTCGATATCCAGGGAGCTACTTTGCTCCTTAGCCTCCTCTTCTAGCCTATAAGTGGCCTGGACGGCCTGCCAATTGGAACAAACACACAGTAAGTTAGGAACCAAAGAACAAAAATCAACGGAATCACGAGTATTAGAAACCTTACCATCCCCAGGTATCTCTTGATGCTGAGGAAGAGCTCCTGCCTCCTCAATTTCCCCAGCGCAGCCATGTCGGCAGGAAGCAGTAGTGTCCTCTCCAGCGCATCAGCCACGTAAGTGCCTTCGCCCTCTCGGAAGTCCCTAAGGGAGGTGTTGTCCATCATAGGCTCCCCGTGGAGCATTGGAGCAGGAAGCCAGGCCTGGGGCTCGGACTGAATGGCCGCCTCTTTCTCTTGGCTCTGGTGCCCTATCTTCAGTTGTTTTGAGGCTCGACGGCCTTCATCTTCCTCCTGAGAGGAACGAGACTTCCCCCCATCCATTGGCTCTTTGCCCTTGGAATTCCTCTTTCTTTTTGGGTCGGCGGGCTCGGGCCGAGGAGGTTGAGTTTGCTGAGGGGGGAGAGGAAGTTTTGGCCGTGGAGATGGTGGTTTCGATTGGGTGGAAGACGACCTGGTCTGAACAGGCTGAAGCGTGGACTATGACTTCCCCGGCACGTCCTTCCTCAGTTGACCCTCAATTAGTTCGAACAAGCTAGTCGGAGGTCTTCTCTTAACACCCATTTCAGCCTGAGAAGAGGTCCCTGCTGATAGAAGATCCGCTTCAGTTGAATTGGGGTCGCCCAAGTCACCAGAGGGATCCTCAGATTGATTAACCTGGTCGAATACACCAAATTCTTCCTCAGACAGACCCAAATCACCTTCGGCCTCCGTTTCTTGGTGAAATGAGGAAGAGCCTACCAATGGGATGCCTTCAGGGACAGGAGATCCTTCAGGAATCAAGAACCCGTGCTCTGCTACCACGATCCTATGAAGCCGAGGATCGTTGGCTCTGATCACGTGCTTCGGAGCGGGGAACGATTTCTGGATGGGGTCGTATCCTAGGATCTTGTGAGTGGCCCTAACTTGGTGGTCGGATTCGTTCACAAAAATCGCCGCCTTAAGAACAGTTTCTAAATCTCCCCGGTTGACGAGATGAAAGTGTCGTTGAAAGGTGTGTGGATCTGCAAAAAGAAAACACGTTCACATCAGTAACCTAACAATGCAAATTGTGATGGCACCAAATCTAGCCCTCTCCTACTCTCGGTACCCCACCTGGTTCCCCTTCCTATGTTGGGCAATGAAGGCCATCGTGCCACTCCCCAGACACTATGAGGAAGTCCTTATTCAACCCTTTGCTGGTCTCGGGGAGGCACTGGATAAGCCGAATCTTATCGTCCCTCGTCTTCATATAGAAGGATTTACCCCTTAGATGTTGGAGGTTGTAGCACCAATTTACATCATGATGGGTTAAACTCAACCCCATTTGCTCATTTAAAGCGTCCACATAACCCAGGATCCTAAACACGTTGGCGGCGCATTGGGTGGGAGCTAATCAGAAATGCCTAAGGTAGTACCTCATCACCCGCCCCATAGGGATCCTCATACCACCCTCTATAAAGGCGATCATAGGAATCGCTACTTCACCCACCTGCCTCCTAAAATGCCATTCCTTTTCCTCACAATACCTCAAGCCTACATTAGGGGGTATCCTATAATCGACGATGAACTTTTCCATCGCCTCTTCGGACTCAACCAACTTTTTTAATTTACCCATCCTTAGAAATGGTTAAAATGACTCAGGGAAGGGTGAAAGAAGGAGAGAAGTAAGAAGAAAAGAAACTTAGAAGAAAGAAAGCGCGAGTTAGAGAGAGAAGAAAAACTTACAAAAATGAGGAAAAGCACCTCGGACAAGCTTTTTATACTAGAAAAAGACTTGAGTTTGGCTGGAAGTTTAACTGAACTTAGGATATGTGCGCAAGAACTCTTGAGTGCAAAAGTAAAGAGACAAATCAGTTCAAATGGGTATTTATGCCTCCCATTAAAAATAGCTGTGCGGGTTCTCCCGCCCATAAAGTTAAGGAAACCCCCATCGTTAGATTGCTATCGCACTGTTGAACGTGGGGAGCACAAAGCCGCCAAAATTTAATGAAGGCGCGCTCCGTATACCAAGGTGCCAGGAACGTGCCTTAGGCAAGTGAAAAGGCTTCGGCACTGACAGAGAACAAGACTTGACAAGCCATGAAAGGCCCGAGGACACCAAAATCCTCCTCTCCGTCTGAGGATCCGGATAGCTGGATTTTGAGGGGCTATTGTGCGGCCTAAGAATTTGACAACCTTGGCCCGCTTTACACTAAGCCCAAGGCCTACGCCGAGGATGAATGAAGAAAGCCCAAATGGCCCAGAATCATCGCCGAGGACAGCCCTGTCCTCGGCCGACCCGGATCCCAGAAGGGAAGAACGGCACGCCATCGAAGGTAGCCTCCCAGAGCATCTCAAGAGAAGGGACAAGTACAAGGGGTTAGCCTTGAGAGCATGGCAGAGGAGCAATTCAAGGAGAAACTGTCACCTCCGCATTAAATGCCCACAACTAACGTTCTGGCCGCATTAATGAGGAAATGACTCATAAACAGTGCCCCTTGGTTGCTGCAACTCACAGAAGGTTGAGGAGGGCGGCTGATGGGACAAACACTCGAATAGTGACATGCATGATCAACAAATGGAGGGCCAAGATCAACTGAAAAGGGCTATATAATGTAATAGATCCTCCATGAATGGGGGATCGAGAGAAAAGGGGAAATAGAGAAGAGAGTAGTAGTTTGTATCATTTCTGGAACCCTTGTAACTAAACATTGAAGAAATAATTAGAACCACAAGTTCCTCGGACGGGGCTAAGGACAGAAGTTCATACTTTAGTTCGAGTCTTTGCCATTCAATCCTCTTATAATCATGCCTAGTTGTTGTAACCCTCACTAAGGCCTAGTTCTTGAACCCATTTCTCTATAAATTTATTGTATTGGGCTAATTGGGCTTGAGTCTACACATCTGATAGCAGAAGTACTCAAACCCAGTCCCTACACTTTTATTTTGTTAACAACTAGTATATATATAAAGCTACAAAAATTAGAGGAAAATCCTAAGTGGTAATTTGTCATTGGTTCTAATTTGAGCTCACCATTAATATTACTTTTTTTACATATCAATAATAGATTGCTAACTAGAATTTGTTGTGAAAATGTTATGGATGTTACATTACTCTAAACAATTCATTTTGAATAATGCTAGGGACACAAAAATTTCACAACATTCCTAAATTAGCATAACAAAAAATTTAAATTAGAGATTGTGATGAGCTCATGTGTAAGTTGGCATATTAATTTAGGAATATTATGAAATTATTGAACATTTTTTTTACGTATCCATTGCTGGGCCAAATACCAGTTATTTTTAGTTGTGCAATTAAATTTGTTTATGAAAAAAGTGTGCATACTGGCCTTTTTACACTTAATTTAAGCATGTTGATAAACCAAAGTACAAGAAAATACACAAACTTTTATTGGCTACCATGAGCATAGATGCAGAGAAAAAAAATTTAATGAAAATTTTGTCAGGTGTCTAGATAAGTTGAATCAAAATATTGTGTTTAATTATTTGATACAATAATTCGCTTGTTCAGAAATTTTCATCTTTTTTGGTTTTATGGAGGGTAGTATAATAACTCCAAAACTACATGATAAGAGCCCAAATTTTATGAATGAAAATATTGTGCTACACTAGATGAAATGTTGCTATACAGTGACTCAAGATGTATTGTTTTAAATGAAAATATTGTGCAACATAGATAAATGTAAAATGTTGCTATACAGTTATTCAAGATGTACTGTTTTTATCTCAAAGGTTTTCAGTTTCACATAAAATAAAAAATAAAAAATTATCTGCTGTCCCCATAAACTCAACCATTGTCAATGGAGAAAAACTGAAATGTACACTCACCGAGGTCGTATCTATAGATGAGAATATTCTAGGTTTTGAGGTAAACTTCTAGACCCATGTGTGTGCGGTAGAAGGATGCCATACATTGTATCTTTCCACCATTTCTAATAATGAACACGACTCCTATAGATTCAAGGAACTTATTATATGTTTAGGAGCCAACTTTGTACGTAAACAAAAGAGAAAGCACCAAGGAGGGAGATAGAAGAAGCTAGAGTTTTGTCTCCAATGTGGGGTTGATTTCATGAATAACATCTCATAGGCTTTACACTTACATAAAGGATTCGTTTCAGAAAATAGACTATTTTTCTTTTAAGTTTCTTATATGGTTGAAATTAAATAATTGCATATCAATAGTATTATGAAAATGAAAATTCAGTTTACCAAAAAAAAGAAAAAAAGAAAATTCAAAGGAGATTCTTAAATGACCCTTTGGTAAATCGATATAATAGACAGACCAAATGAATATGTAAGGTCAAAAGGTGGTAAATTGAAATGACATTTAAAAATTAATCCAAATTGAAAAAGAATACTACAGGATGGATTGAAAATCAATAATAGATAACAC
Organism: Quercus tomentella; assembly: GCA_028535165.1. Classification (NCBI taxonomy): domain Eukaryota; kingdom Viridiplantae; phylum Streptophyta; class Magnoliopsida; order Fagales; family Fagaceae; genus Quercus; species Quercus tomentella. The sequence continues at coordinate 35,702,188 of JAPQVY010000068.1, read as the reverse complement.
CAGAGTCATTAAAATCAATAATTCTATATAGGATCGAGGGAAAAAAGTTTACAGGATGGATTGACAATTAGAGGGAAGAAGGCGCTTGGATTGTTGCATTATCTTTGCACTGTATATGTTTTCAAGTAGCCATATTTCAATTCTAGTAATATCTGATCTGTTTCCTAGAAACTGAAGAGGATTACCAAACCAAGCTGGAGGGGTGTGCGTGGGTTGAATTAGGTAGGTAAAAGCCAATATTTTTATCCAATCCGCCACTAGCAATCCGCCACCGACCCATCAAAGTCTAAATCCGGCGGATTGGTTATAAATTTTGGCGGTTTCAACTCGGCGGATTGGCATTAACAATGTTTTTTTTTTTTAATTATCAAAATCTACAATTTATTATTGCATAATCTCAAAGTATAACTAATGCATACAAAAAATTAAAGGTAGATTTCATTTAATAATCTCAATTCCAACACAAACATAGGGTCAATAAAAAAAAAGATATATTGTTTCTAACAAACCTTGTCTCCACAAAAAAAGGAAAAATAAAAAGAAAAAATAGTAGCCTATTGCCTTACAACTGAGGAAAATTAAATCAATAAACTCAAAGTCTTAACATTCTCAAAGTCACATCAATGATTCAAAATAATAACATACCAACATAACAAATAAACTTCAAAATGGTATGCATGGTCTCAAGATTTACAAGAATATATGGGACCTAAATCAAAAAGACAAACAATATAATAAAAATATAGATACAAACATTAAGCAATACAAGACATAAAAACAACTACCTTTTGTGGTTTGAATGGATAATAATAATAATAAAAAAAATAAAAAAAATAAAGAGGCTTTAAAAAGGTTGAGGAAGAAAAAGACAAAACAACGTGAAAGAGGGAAGGAGAGGAAGTGCCTGAAGGTGAAGGCTAAATACAAAATGTATGTAGTATACAATTGAAGTGATTTTAGGGTTTCAATGTTGACTTTTTATATTTTGTATAAGGAATTGATTATTGATTAGCTGTAAAAATTGATTAGGTGAATTGATTAACTTTACATACAGAATATACTGTCGATCAATTTGAACTAATATATATATATATATATATATATTATTATGTATAATTAAGCGGATGAGTCAGGTTGAAGCTGTTTCAATCCGTTATCCAACCCAATCCGCTATTTTGGGTATTTAACCCGCCCAACCCAAACTGCCTAACTTAATAACCCGCACAGGGCAGGCAAGTCAGGCGGATTGACAGGTCAAGCGGATATTCTGCACACAAGCTGCTCTTGTCCCTCTTTCAAAAAAAAAAGAAGAAAAGAACAAACTTGTCATTTATTTCCTTTTTTATTTGTCTTTCTCCTTGTTTATTATAAAAGTTTCCTTACACGTTTCATCAAAAATTTAACCTCATGTGTAGAAATGAAGAATCTTCACTAGAACATTAGCAACTTGTGCCTCTACACAGAGACCTACTCCTATCCAAAGTGATTTCTAAGAGTACAGGGCACAATCATCCTCCATTTATCAAGCAACGTTGAAATCAAATTTAAACCCTTCTGAAGATTTTTTTTGGGGGGGGGGGGGGGGGGGGGGGGGTGGAAGCCAAAGAGTTTGTAAAACAATGAAATATTGAACCTAACCAGGTCTGGTTTATCTTTAATTAAAAACAGCTATGAGCCTATGCTTCCAATAACCTCATCTTGCAGTTGTAAGCTATAACTCTATGAGAAGATTAAAAGTCAGATTTTGTGTCCATGAATTGCAAACTTCATCAAAGAAAACAAAGACTGTAGAGACTTGTAGATACATGCCATACGAACAAATTGATAGTTAGTGACTTCCTCCACCAAAGTATTCTCTATTAAGTTCCTTATAAAACCAAATGTTGCATCCAGTATGCCACTTCAGCTAAAAAATGAGCAGCATTAAATGGGTAGAATTTAAGTTAAATATTATAATTTTTGAAAGAATCAACAAACCAAAACTTAAAGAAACCCCAATTTCTAGAGAACTCCTCGAACCAAACTTACTCTGCAACTCCTTGTTGCCAAACCTGCCAAATAAAGAAACTTAAAAAACAAGAACAAAATGCTTGTTGTACTCCACCATGAACTAGATGGTGAGGCTGTGATCCAGCGGCCAGCCCTTCCCAGAACCATGAACTAATTTAGACCAACCATACACCTCAATTAATGCATATGGTATGGAGCAATAAAATCCCAAAGATCACGTAATTAATTTAGACCTTCCAAATACCTAGATTAATTAACAAAAAGCTCCCACCTTTGGTACCACACCATCACCTTTACTTTCACAACCACAGCCATAGCATTCCAATTCAGGAAAAGGTGATACAAACTCCAACTCAAAATTCCTTGCGAAGTCCAGATTGCCTTTATCTGCATGCTTGCAAAGGGCTCACCAAGGCAACCATGCCTGGCAACTCCAAATGAATTTTAAGAGAATGCCCGTGCAACTTCCAAATGGCCCCAGATTGCCTTTGTTCTTGTTTTCTAAGTTTCTTTAATTGGGGGTTTAGGCAATGAGGAGTTACTGAGAGTGAGTTTGTGCAAGGAGAAAAAGAAGATGGATGGTCTCCAGAAATTGGGGTTTCTTAAATTTTGGTGTTTTAATTGTTTTTGATAACTATAATAAATTATTTTTAACTTAAAATCTGACCAATTAATACAGCTCATTTTTTTGTCTGATGTCAGTTTGTAAAAAGTTCTGTAGCTCCAGCATTACTCTTATTAAAAAGTCCTCAAGATTCCCAAAAGTTTAAAAGAAAGAGAAAATTTCTTGAGGCATTTTTCAAAATTTCTTCCACCAAAATAGGATGAACTGATGGTCCCAAATCATCCCATTCAGACACAAGAAGCTTACTGCCAGAGGCAAAGAACAACAAATCCAACATGATCTACCCATAACAAAAGAATCGAGTACATTACATAATTAATATCAAGGGGCCAATCTAACACAATCAACCAGACCCAACAAAAGTATCTATAAACATTATCTAAGGAAATAAAAAATAAAAAATCTTTGCAGACTTCCTTCTTTGAAGCTGTTTATTAGAACTAATAAAAAAGGGGGAAATGATTGAGAAGGGGAAAAGGCTAAAACTAACAAAGAATGTACCCAGTAATGAAGGACCTATGAGGCAGGGAGAAGGGCTGAAGAAATTAAGGAAGCAATATAGTTCAATTCCAACACAACAAGCATGAAGATTATCAGTTACAGGGGTCCATCCTTGCAACTGAGGAAATTAGCTCCTTTCACATTGCCAAAATGCTTTTATTAAGGGGAAGAAGATTCTTGACTCAATCCTTACTGCAAATGAATGCCTTGATTGTAGATTAAAATTGGGTGTTCTAGGTGTCCTATGTAAACTGGATTTGGAGAAGGCTCCAATCACATTAATTGAAAATTTTTGATCTATTTATTGAAGGTTTCGGCCAAAATAAAGGATTTAGATTCGTTTTTGTATTTTTATAGAGATGTTTTGTATTCTTATTATTGATAGCCTTAGCGGTTTTTTTAAGAGCTCTTGGGGCTTATGCAAAGGCGACCCTTTATCACTATCACTATTTGTGATAGTAATGGATGTGCTAAGAAGGTTTCTGGGCATAGCAATAGAGGGGCATTATCTTGCTGGTTTTATGGTAGGAAACACCCTTAATAATCCTTTGATGGTCTCCGATCTTTTATTTGCGGATCATACATTTATTTTGTGTGGAAATAACTTCATGACTAAAAGTGTGCACTGCTATGTTTAGAAGACATATCTAGGTAAAAAACTCAATTTGAGGAAATTTGAAAAGGCTCCAGTTGGTGGTATTTCAGAGGTGGAAGAATCGGCTCAAATCCTAAGATGCAAGGTTTCTTGTGACTCTTGTCTGCCTATGAGATACCTGGGACTTCTGTTGGGAGCTAAATTTACATCTAAAGTAATTTGGGAAACAATTCTTGAGAAGGTGGAATGAAGTTAAGTGGGATGGAAGAAGATTTATCTTTCTAAGGGTGGTAGGCTCACTCTAATAAAAGGAACACTTTCCAGTTTGCCCACTTACTTCTTGTCTCTTTCCTGTTGGCATTGTTATGCGTATTTAGAAACTTCAAAGAGAGTTTTTGTGGGGTGGGTAGTTTATAAACTATTCATATGGCAGTTTGGGTGTAAAAGGCTTTTTGTTTTCAAGTAAAGTTTTGTTGGGCAAGCGGCTTTGGCATTATGCCAAAGAGAAATATGCTCTTTGAAAGAAAGTAGTGGATGACAAATATGGTATTGAATGGAATGGATGGTGTTTGAGGGAGAAACGCGTCCCCTATGGAGTACGTCTTTGAAAGCATTACAGAAGGGGTTGAGGGAAATACTGGAGATGCCCATTCCTTTCCTTGGAAGAGTATTTGGAGGCTTTAAATCCCTACTGAATAATTTAAGAAGTAGAAATAGTGTGGTAGTAAACTGGTGCTGCATGTGCAAGAAGAACAGAGAATCAGTTGATCACCTACTTTAATACTTTTACACTGCAATATTGCTAGAGGTTGTTGGTCTCTTGCGCCTTTTCACTTTGGGGTGCAGTGGGTTATGTATGCCTTAAAAGGTCATTGATTTGTTGGAAGGGGCAATTTGGCAGACATCAAAATGGAGAAATTTGGAATGTGATCCCTTTACGCCAATGGTGGACTATATAGGGAGAACACAACAAACAGACATTTGAAGGACTTAAACAAACTATAAAAACACTAGGATTTCAAGAAAGCAAACCAATCATGAATCTCAAGGCAAAAGCTGCAATCACAACTCCAAAAATGGTGATGGCCTAAAAGTTGTTTCCTACATACAGTTAGTACTTAATTCCTTAATCAAACTACTCATGTATATCATGAGACACTAAGGTTGCTTACAACTACCACAAAAATTGATATGAGTCATAGTATTTCCACTAAGAATCTAGGCATAATAAGACCTAATCAGGATATGAGACATAACCGATCAACTACATTCTTCCATGAACAAGCTTTATCATATTAGATATGCAAAAGTCTCAATAACATTAAAAAGTTGAAAAATAGCTAAATATTTCATAAGACATGAATAATCCAGCTTTTGTTATATATAGCTAGTTAACACAACAAACACAACAATCAAAATTACTTTTGAAAGATAAAGTCGCCTCCACAATCACCTCTTTATCCTTCTTGCATTTTACTGCTTTTCCCAACAGATTCTGATGGACTTTAATTCCTGGCAAAACAAAAAACAACACATGTTAGAAATCTAGTCCCCTTTTTTCTTTTACAAGTAACTAAAATTTTATTAAAACAGATTTGATGTGCATACAAAATTCTCCTAAAAATTACATGATCAAAGCATTATATTGAACGAGAGAAAGAGCCTATAAAATCAAATGCATACCACCCAAACAAGTATCAAGTCTTACATGAAAATTCACAAAATCTTCCCATCATTAAACACCCACTGCTTCAAGACAGTTATGCAAACCAATACTAAGACAGCCAATTAAGCAAAACAAAATAGTTCATTAAGCTCCATTGTTTTACCTCTTCCTCTTCCCCTTATTCTTCTTCTGGCGAGGATCAATCACATTATCACCATCAAGGAGAAGAAGACTCCCGATACAAGTTGCCACCATAAACACATACGGAAAACTCCGATTCTTAACCCTGTAGCATCTTTTTCTTTCTATGTCATACCAAATAAGATTCGTATGACCGCATTCTTGGTGCTCCTCCAACAGAACCTTCTTGCCATTGGTGGAAAACATTAGAGTCCTGAAATACTCAAAATCCCGACACACTACATGTTGTTTAATTTTAAAAATCTGTGTCCAAGAACTCTCTACCCCATTTTTTTTCATCAAATAAACATCACTATTCAAGTAATCATTAACAATATAACAGAGGAATCCTCCCAACACATCCAAACACGTAAACTGATCGTCATCTGGTGGAACCGGTGTCTCATAGAGCCGGAGTTTCTCAGTGGCAAAATTGAAAGCAAGAATGGACTCCAGATCCTGTACAACTCGACCAGCAGCTAACCAATACACATCTCCATTCAAAGCCAACAACTTCTGGCAACATATCTCTTTGTTGGGCCATTGTTCATCAATTTTTTTCCAAGAGTTTGATCTCATACTATACACCTTGACTTCAAACTCCATACTATCTGTCATATAAAATTCTGTAACCCTCAACACCTTATAGTCGTCGTTACGTGGATCGTGACCGAATGCTAAATGGGAAAACCTAATAGCCGACGAGAAACAAGAGGGCTCCTCCTCAATTGGTTCGATGGGCAATTTCCTGTACTTCCTGACCAATGGATTCCAAATTGCGACCTCTTGCTTTTCGTAACCCTTATGAAGGCAAACCAAGCCGTCGCAATAGTCCGAGATGACCCAGTTTTGCAGCGGCTTGTAAATTTCAAAGGTCTTGCCGAACTGATTGTCCTTGGAGAATTGAACGGCGGAAAAATAACGTAAAGGTGGAGAGAACTCGTCTTCGTTGAGGATGAGGGTGCGGTCTCTGTTGGTCTCAATGGAGCTCTTGAGGTGCAATTTGATGAAATCTGAATCAGTGATTAGGGCGTACCATTCCTTAGAAACACAGAGGAAGCGTACCAAAGACTTCACTGGTAATCGAGCTAGTATCTCGGTGATTAGCTCTTGCGGTATATAAGACATCATGGAAATGGATAGTTGTGAAGGACCCAAAGGGATTGAATGGTGGTTGTAATTGTGAAGGAGGAAGTTAAAAGCTTCGATTAGAGGTAGAGGGATCCGGCGAAGTTGTTGGTGATTGACTGATTGTGCAGGGAAGGGGTTTGCAGAAATGTTTGAAAGAGTTAAATAGAACTTGATGTGGGTCATGTAATTGACTAATTCGACCCTTGCGAGCGGTGAAATGAGATGATGGAACCTGTTTCCCCTTATTCAAATCAATACCTAAAATACCACGGCACCTTGGTCCTTGTACACTCTACAGTTATAAGTGCGAACGTGGGTGAATAAGAATCAAATATTCAAGTTTCTCGGAAGAAGTTTTATATATATTTATATATATATATATATATTTGGATTAAGTTAGAGTAAAATTTTATTTTTTATTTAAAAAAAAGCGATAGAAATATATTAATATGGTAAAAAATACAGAGTGAAAAACCAAAGGGGTCTACCATACATAGAAAACGCCAAACATAGTGGCTGGCAGACCCAAAGAAGAGAGTTACTAAACATGCAAAACAAACCAAACTACACGCGAACGTGTTCATCGGTTGGGGAGATGCATAGATAGTAGCTGGTACGCTTACAATTTAGGTAGAAGATGGAACAGCAAGGATGTGGCTCCTCGAAGGATTGCAATGGGGTGGGACTGTAAGCTCTCAAAGTGATATCTGTTCCTCGCATTCCACAAGGCCCAAGAAATCATCGCCCAAGTTTCCAGTTCCTTCCTATCAAGTCAATCAACTAAGTGACAAACCAAGAGGTAGAAGTTCGAAGCATCTATACTACGTTTCTGCAACTTACCTCTGACCAGAGCCCAAACGTTTCATACTAAGGGCACTCTCATAGAATATGGACTGTCGTTTCATCATGCTGGCCACAGATGGTGCATATCGAATCAACTTGGATTTTACGACGGAGAAGATTGGCTCTAGTTGGAAGGATATCGGAACAAGCTCGCCATATAAAATTTCAAATCTTTGGTGGAGTATTCAACATCCAAAGCTTTGTCCATAACTTGCGATCTTGGCCAGCTAGGGAATGTTCACCACTGGGAGCCCTGGCCATTCTAACTGCAACATGATATGCAAATTTGACAATGAAGTTTTTGCACTTAGTCTCCATCCAGCACAGTTTGTCTCAGCCTCCTAAGTTGCCCAATTTGATCCCAAGGGCTGCATCTCTTGTGGAGGCAGTGAACACAGAATGGAGAAGAGCTCTATCCCACTGGCAAGTGCTCGAGTTAAAAAGACTACTCACCTTCAGGGATTGATCCGCTTCAAGTCGAAAGATGGGGGGTTGAGGAAGCCATTTGTGGCTAGCTACCCCCACAATTTCATCATCACCTATTTGCCATGCAGAGCCTTCCCTTATAAGCTCCCTCGCTTGCAATAAACTTCGCCAAATGTACGAGGGGTTACTTCCCAACTCAGCCTCCATAAATGAACATGTAGGGAAGTAACAAGCCTTATACACTCGATAGAATAGCGAATGTGTTCCCTGGATGAGACGTCAGGCCTGCTTTGTGAGCATAGCTAAGTTAAAAGCATTAAGGTCCCGAAAACCTATCCCTCCTTTATTCTTAGGCAAGCATAATTTCCTCCAATTGATCCAATGGATTTTTTTCTCATTTCACGTTTGGCCCCACCAATATTTTGCCAAGATCGAGTTAATGCCATCACACACCGCTTTAGGTATTCTGAAGATGCTCATGGAATTAGTCGATATTGCCTGGGCTACAGTTTTGATAAGAATCTCCCTACCTGCCTTTGAAATGTACTTCTCTTTCCAACCCATCACCTGTTTAGTGATTCGTTCTAGAATTTCCTTAAAAGTACTCATTTTCAACTTACCACCCACCATAGGGAGCCCTAAGTACCGTTCACAATCTATCATAATCTATGCACCTAGCATTGTCTAAATATTCCTCCTTCACTTCTTGGCTTGTGTTACAACTAAAGGACAGAGTTATCTTTTGTCTATTAATGGCTTGCCCAGAGGCTTCTTCATATTGGGCAAGGATGTGGAGGAGGTGCTGACATTCCTGATGTGTAGCTTGGCAAAATAAGAGGCTATCATCTGCAAATAAGAGGTGAGAGATACAGATTTCCCTTCTACAGGAAAGTATTCTAATTCGTCTTTGTCGCTTGTCTCAACATCAAAGATAGGCCCTCAACACATAAAAGTAAGAGATACGGGGAAAGAAGGTCCCCTTGTCGGATGCCCCGCAACAGCTTAATAAATCCCTTGGGCTCGCCATTGATGAGCACTAAGTAAGATGCAGACCGGATAGTTTCCATGGCTAGGTTAACCCATTGCTCGGATAAGCCCAACTTCAACATAATCCACCGCAGAAATTTCTTTTCCACTCAGTCATAGGCTTTACTAATGTCCAGTTTTACCCCCATATGGCCAACCTTCCCTCTCTTCCTATTCCGCACTCTGTGGAGCCTCTCAAAGGCCACCGTAGTGTTGTTAGTGATATGTCTTTTAGGCATAAATGAACTTTAAGAGTCTAAGATGACTTGAGGGAGAATAGTTTTCAAATGGTTAGCTAGAACCTTTGATACAATCCATGAAAACACATTGCTCATGCTAATCGGTTGATACTCAGTGACATACTGCAGGTTGTTCTTCTTAAGGATTAACACAATATGAGTATAGTTCATTTTATGGAGACACTTACCAGAATGTAAAACTAATAGAACAACAAAGGTAATGTCGGGCTCGACTATGTGCCAATACTTTTGAAAGAAAAAGGGTGACATGTCATCTAGTCCCGGTGACTTTGAGGGGTGCATCTGAAAAAGTGCCACCCTTACTTCTTCCTCTGTGTATGAATGGGTTAGAGTTTGGTTCATGCCATCCGTGACCACTCGTTCAATTGAGTTAAGGACCCCATCCATGTTAATCGAATTTGAGGATGTGAACAATCCCTTGTAGTAGTCCTTTGCTATTGTAGCTATCCGTCTTTCATCTATGTGCCAAACCCCCTGGTTATCTTGTATATATGTATATGTGTGTGTGTGTATCAATCCCTAAAATGAAATAGAAATGCTAGTCTCACAAAAAAAATCACAACTTTTGCATAGCAAATTGTGAACGGTGGAGATGCGGACCCTATGGATCCACTATTTTTTTCTCCACAACTCACAACTAGCCACATAGCGTTAGATTTTTTTTTCTCACAATCAATACTGATTTCTTTAGAATTAATTTAATTATAATTAAATACAAAAGCCTCACATAAAATTGTCACCTTAGGCCCCAAACTATATTGAGTTGGCCCTGACATCAATGTGGATTGTCTTGCGAAAATATCAATAGAACTTTTACAGATGAATAAAATTTAATAGATTATTTTATCATGTTCCTATTAAAAACATTGACTATCATTATCTTTATATCTCATTTTATTGTAGAATGATAAATTTAAAAAAAAAAAATTATCTATAATATTAATAAAATAAAATATTTATCGTAAAGAAATTTAACTAGTTATTTTAAAATTCTATTACTTTGCAAGAAAATATATATATTTAGATGTAGTTGCACGATTTTCCTGGCCCAAATCTTATTGATCTGGCCTTGGCCCAAAGCGCAACCCACAATAGAAATTTGTAGAGGATGGGTCAAAGAACTTCGCCTCAGTGAGCCTGTTCGGTCTTGTACATAGACAATGTAGTTGCAGAAAATAAAAACACAAGAATGGACCTTCACGTGTGATTCTATTTCTCCTGCTCTTAATACAATTTTTTCTCCCACTCTCTTTGGGGGATTTCACTACATTATATAATTCCTCTCCTCTCATCCCAACCTTACACTTGTCGATCATCTAAGCATCTACTTGAGCACCTGTCCCATCAGACGCCCCCATCTCTCCCTTTGTGAGTTGCAGAGGCCAAGGTGGTACTGTTCAGGGGTCTTTTCCTCATTAATGCGGCCAAGAGGATGGTTGGGGCGCAATTAATGTGGTGGTGGCAGCTTTCCATGAGATATTTTGGATTTTATTCATTTTATATGTTGGGAGGATGGACTGAAATGGATGGGGAGAGTTCCTCGTATGGACTTCGTGATGTCCGAGGAGGAGTCACTCCTCGGACAGGTTTCCGTGGCGTTATTGGGGTTGAGTAATGCTTCATATGTGGTTTCTCTTCGGCAAGGACGCTCCTCGGACGGGCCTGGATTTGGAATAGCCCATTATTTTTGGGCCGGGCCCCACAATAGCCCCTCAAAACTCCGGTTTTTATCTCCTTCCGAGGAGAAAAGCGGGGTTTTGATGTTAGTGAGAGGTGGAAATAAGGAGAGCTTGGGGCGCGCGTGCGGACCGTTACTTTTGACGCGTTACAATTTACGAGGCGTGGTCATTAACTTCCGGAGGCGTTATGTTCCCTCCATCCAACGGTGTGGCGTGGATCGAACGGCCATCGTTTCTTCTCGTATTTTTAGGCAGGAATGATCTTTTCTCTCTCCTCTCGGCTATATAAGACGTCAGAGGGGTTCAGTTCTTTTTATCTGCGTTTCGTAAACCTCAGAGGCTTCCAGAGAACTCCATCGAAACCCAGAGATATATGAATACTCACGCCCGTTACGCCTCCGTAGCCGTCTTTCGTGAAGCGTTCCTTCCAGGAGAGATTTCCAGGCGTCCCACTGAGCGTTTTGCGAAGGTACCAGTACATTTCGTTCATTTCGCCGTTTCAATTTCCTCCTCGGACTCTACTTTTATTCTCAGTCCTTACTTTCGTTTCCCCAGTTCAGTTCAGATGGGTAGATTTGAGAAATTAGTAAACACTCCAGCCGCTATGGAGGCCTTTAGGGCTAAATACCACATTCCCCCGGGGGTTGGGTTGCAGTACTGTCCTCTTGAAGGAGTATTGACAGAGAGAGGTATGGGAGAAGTTGTTATCCCTATGATTGCTTTTATAGAGGGAGGGATGACACTTCCCATGCGTAGGATTACAAGGGACTACCTGTTCAACCATAGGTTGACGCCGTATCAGTGTGCCCCGAATATGTTCAAGATACTAGGCTGTGTAGATGTCTTAAACGAGCGGATGAATCTAGGCCTTACTTGGCACGATGTGGCTTATCTGTACGAATGTCACCGCCTCGGGGATGATGGGTATTATCTTAAATCCCGGAACGAGGATGTTAGGTTGATCTCTTGTCTCCCAGTATCCAATAAAACCGTGAAGAATGACTTCCTTATTGCTTCTGGGGAGTGGACCGATGGTATTCATTGTCCAACTCGGGCAGGAACCCCAGGTGCGACGTTTTTAGGATCGGTCCTTTTTGGGAAAGGATTTAGTGTTGAGGGTTTATCTTTCTTGCTTTCTTTGTAATTGGAAAATTTCATGAACTAACCCCACTTTTCTTGGTTGCTTGCAGATAAAGCTCACGTCGCTCCTCGGCTAAACTTTGTGAACGTGCCAGCGTTGAACTACCTTCTTAGGTCGGAGATTTACGTTTCCGAGGACAGACAGTTGCGTGCGGCCCATCTGGTTCTGGGTTATCAACCTCTGAGCACTTCTTTCCAGGCTATCGGCCACGCTATAAGGGCGGGCAGTCTGAGGTTGGCTAGGATTGACGTGTCCAAGGACGGGTTCCTAGCTAAATACGATCTGCCACCAGTTGTGTTGCCTGGTGTTAGAAATCCTTACTTAGCAGAGCAGCTACCTCCGCCAAACGAGCCTGGTGTTGCCGTTCAGGTTGAAGAGGAAACTGAATCATCTCGTCTTTCCCTTGAGGAAGAGATAGACGAGTTTTACTTTGAGGAGGAAGTTCAGCAAACCCCTTTGGTGGAACTTTCCGGTTCTGAAGGAGAGCGGGACCGTCATTCTGCAGTTGGCGCTCCTTCCATTGTTATCTGCTCGGACGATACTTCGGACGAAGAGACAGAGCCCATGGCAGGAAAAGGAAAGTCTCTAAAGGAGCTGATGGCCTCCCGAGGGAAAGGCCAGTCATCGAAGGGACCACCTCCATCACAAGTCAAAACCCTTCCTCCTGTTGTCCCTCAGGGAGTTTCGGAACCTGGCCTCAAGGCTAATCCGGACCTGAAGAAGAAAAGGCCGGTTGATACCCCTGAGGAGGGTGAGGTGGCTGCTCAGCCGACCAAGCAGCAAAAGACTGCTCGTGCACCGAGGAGCAGAAGGGGCAGCTCCTCGGAGAATCGGGACGAGGAGAGCCTTGCGGAGGTACGAGCTGCCCCGCGTGTATGGAGCCCTAAGTTGGAGCTGGATGGGGTGGCCATCCCCTATAATGCTTCGGTCCGAGAGTACAACCGAGGCCGGGCAGGGTATGTGGCCGAGGCTATAGAGCAGCCCCTACTCCTTCCTCGGGATATGGAGGCTTATAGGCGGTTCTCTCAGCCCGAGATCTTCCTATCTCTTAAAAGGGACCTCGCGATGGTAAGTAACCCTTCTACTGCTTCATTAAAAAGGGACCCCCTCTTCTTTTTTTTTTTTTAAAGCATTCTTGTTTCGTTCGTAGATCACTCAGCAGGTATTTGTGGCTGAGGAATTTTGCCGAGGTAATCGTAGTCGGGCTGACGCTGAGACCCAGGCTCGGACGGAGATGGAGAAAGCCTTAGGGTCCCTTAAGCACGATCACCTTAAACTCACGGACGAGTTCAAGGAGTCGGAGAGATTGCGCAAAAGTGCAGAGGCTGGTTTGAAAAGTGCCGAGACCCAGGCGGAGGACCAGCGCAAAGAGCTGTACTCGACACAGATTAACCTCGCCACAGAGAGGCAGGCAGTGCAGGATCTCAAGACTGCCCTGCAAAAAGTCGAGGATGAGCTAAGGCGAGTCAAAGAGGAGGCCCAGCTGATCCGAGAGGCTGCAGAAGTTGAGAAGAACGCTGCTCGCCAGCTCGGGGCCGCAGAAACGGAGGCGAGGCTCTCCGAGGAGATCCCCGAGGTATGCAGGGATTACTGCAGTTTTTCGTGGGCTCATGCTCTCGATGCTGCAGGAGTTCCTGCGGATTCGGCACTAAGACTGCCCGAGAACATCTTCTATCCTCCGGAGATCCGAGAGAATCCTGATGACGTCCAAGTGGCCTCAGAGCAGGACCTGGCGGCGCCTGATGCCGTCCTTATGCCTGATATGGCGAAGGATCCCGCCGCAGACTCTACCATCGAGGTTCCTCCCCCTCAGCCCGAGCAGAAAGAAGATCCTCCTGTTAAGGCTTAGCCCTTTAGGCTTTTGATCTCTGTACCTTTTTTTTTTTTTTTTTTTTTTTTTGAATGTGAGTCGTCCTATTTTTCCATTCTTCTGTAAGGATGTCTCTTTCTAATGTACTCGGAATATTAATATAAGATGTTCGCTTTGCTTACTATGGATGTATGTCAGTAGCGCTCTTTTTTTTTTTTTTTTTAAGTATTTGCAACGATGTAGATACAGGCAAATAGCCAAAATAAAACTGGGTTTTTGGGCTGCGCATTTGAGGGTTGCGATGGTGCCAGACTGCGCGCACGTATTAAAACGATTTCCTTTAAGTAATAATCTCCCAATCTATCATAGGTAATAATTTCCCCTAAGTCTGTGGTCCGAGGATCCATGCAGGACTTAGGTTCTGTTTAAAACTTATAAAGATTGTCATGAGTAATAATTTCCCCTAAGTCTTTGGTCCGAGGAGCCATGCAGGACTTAGGTTCTGTTTAAAACTATGAATAGTTGCCTTAAGTATTAATTTCCCCTAAGTCCGTGGTCTGAGGATCCATGCAGGACTTAGGTTCTGTTTAAAACTTATAAAGATTGTCATGAGTAATAATTTCCCCTAAGTCTGTGGTCCGAGGAGCCATGCAGGACTTAGGTTCTGTTTAAAACTATGAATAGTTGCCTTAAGTATTAATTTCCCCTAAGTCTGTGGTCTGAGGATCCATGCAGGACTTAGGTTCTGTTTAAAACTTATAAAGATTGTCATGAGTAATAATTTCCCCTAAGTCTGTGGTCCGAGGAGCCATGCAGGACTTAGGTTCTGTTTAAAACTATGAATAGTTGCCTTAAGTATTAATTTCCCCTAAGTCTGTGGTCTGAGGATCCATACAGGACTTAGGTTCTGTTTAAAACTTATAAAGATTGTCATGAGTAATAATTTCCCCTAAGTCTGTGGTCCGAGGAGCCATGCAGGACTTAGGTTCTGTTTAAAACTATGAATAGTTGCCTTAAGTATTAATTTCCCCTAAGTCTGTGGTCTGAGGATCCATGCAGGACTTAGGTTCTATTTAAAACTTATAAAGATTGTCATGAGTAATAATTTCCCCTAAGTCTGTGGTCCGAGGAGCCATGCAGGACTTAGGTTCTGTTTAAAACTATGAATAGTTGCCTTAAGTATTAATTTCCCCTAAGTCTGTAGTCTGAGGATCCATGCAGGACTTAGGTTCTGTTTAAAACTTATAAAGATTGTCATGAGTAATAATTTCCCCTAAGTCTGTGGTCCGAGGAGCCATGCAGGACTTAGGTTCTGTTAAAAACTATGAATAGTTGCCTTAAGTATTAATTTCCCCTAAGTCTGTGGTCTGAGGATCCATGCAGGACTTAGGTTCTGTTTAAAACTTATAAAGATTGTCATGAGTAATAATTTCCCCTAAGTCTGTGGTCCGAGGAGCCATGCAGGACTTAGGTTCTGTTTAAAACTATGAATAGTTGCCTTAAGTATTAATTTCCCCTAAGTCTGTGGTCTGAGGACCCATGCAGGACTTAGGTTCTGTTTAAAACTATGAATAGTTGTCAGGGGACCAGCAAGCAACGGATAGTCATGAAAGAAAACATATGCTAAGCCACTCTTATTAATAATAATATCTTCTGAGGTTATTTACATTCCAGGGTCGAGGTACAGGCTTTTCATCCAAATCTTCTAGGTAGTAGGCGCCTATTCCGGCCACGGATGTGACACGGTATGGTCCCTCCCAATTGGGCCCCAACTTGCCCCAAGAGGGGTTCTTCGCGTTGCCAAGAATCTTCCTCATCACGAGGTCACCTGGACCTAGAGGCCGCAGCTTGACGTTAGCATCGTACCCTTGTCTCAGCTTCTGGTGATAATAGGCCATATGAATCATCGCTTTTTCTCTTCTTTCTTCGGCTAGGTCCAGACTCCGTTCCAATAAACCGTCGTTGTCGTTTGGGGTAAACGATCTAGACCTCAATGTGGGAAAGTTGTTCTCGATCGGGAGCACGGCCTCAGCCCCATAAGCCATCGAGAAGGGGGTCTCACCGGTCGATCGTCGTGGCGTCGTCCGATAAGTCCATAAGACGTGGGGGAGTTCTTCTACCCATCTCCCCTTTGCCTCGTCCAGTCTCTTCTTCAGTCCGTTCACTATGACCTTGTTCACGGCCTCGACCTGCCCATTTCCCTGAGGGTAGGCGGGGGTGGAATATCGGTTAATGATTCCGAACTCGCGGCAATACTCCCTAAAGTTCTTACTGTCGAACTGCAGACCATTGTCGGAAATGAGTGTCCGCGGAGTTCCGAAGCGGGTGATGATGTTCCTCCAGATGAATCTCTGGGCGTCCACGTCCCTAATGTTGGCTAAGGGTTCAGCTTCCACCCATTTAGTGAAGTAATCAGTTCCGACTATTATGTATCGCTTGTTCCCCGCAGCTTTGGGGAAAGGTCCGACTATATCAAGGCCCCATTGTGCGAACGGCCATGGGCTAGAGAGGGGGTTGAGAACCCCTCCGGGTTGGTGGATATTCGGGGCGAATCTTTGGCACTGGTCGCACTTCTTAGCGTATTCTTGGGCCTCTCTTTGCATGTTCGGCCACCAGTACCCTTGGGAGAATGCCCTGTGCGCCAGCGACCTTCCTCCGGTGTGGCTTCCACAAATCCCCTCGTGCAACTCCTCGAGTAAAGATTCGGACTCTTCTGGATGCACACAGAGTAGGTACGGTCCAGAGTAAGAGCGTCGATATAGTTTATGGTCCTCTGATAGCCAGAACCGAGGGGCATTCCTTCGTATCTTCTCGGCTTCCAGTTTTTCCTCCGGTAAGAGGTCGTTTTGGAGGAAGCTCTTTATGGGGTCCATCCAGCTAGGACTTTTTCTGATCTGATGGACCTGAGCCGGGTTTCTGCCAACGGGACTTGCTTGTGCCAGATCTTCAACAAGGATCATTCGCGGCAGATTATGCGTCGAGGACGTGGCGAGAGTGGCCAGCGAATCGGCATGGGTGTTTACGCTCCTGGAAATGTGCGTCAGACTGAAGGATTCAAAACTCGTCTGTAGCCGTTTGACTCGTCCCAGATAGTCTTGCATCCTAGTATCTCGAGCTTCCAGCACACCCATCACTTGTCCGACAACCAGTCTGGAGTCCGAGAACACTTCTATCATTCTTCCGCCCAATCTTTGAACCATCGTCATCCCTTGAAGTAAGGCTTCGTATTCGGCTTCATTGTTCGTAGCCGAGAATCCGAGCCTCAATGATTTTTCAAGGGCGGCCCCATCCGGGGATATTAAAACTATCCCAACTCCTGACCCCCTCTGGTTAGCTGCGCCATCTACATAGACCTTCCAATGCGTGCTTCTCCCTGTTGAAATCGCACCAACCGACTTTCCATCCATGTCTTTCGTCTCGGTTATTGTTTCTATAGAGGGCTCAGCAAACTCTGCTACCAAGTCTGCGAGGACCTGTCCTTTGATAGAGGATCTGGGCATATATTTAATGTCAAAGGCCCCCAAAAGCGCACTCCACATGGCGATCCTTCCGGTGTAGTCAGCGCTTCGAAGCACTGCTCGGAGGGGAAGCTGAGTTAGCACGATGACCGTGTGCGCCTGAAAGTAATGAGGAAGTTTTCGGGTTGCATGCACTATCGCCAGAATTGCCTTTTCTAAAGGTAGGTATCGCACCTCGGCCTCATGTAGTGATTTGCTCACATAGTACACCGGTCGCTGCACCCCATTATCATCCCGTATCAGTACCAGGCTCACAGCGTGGGGGGCTACGGCGATGTAGGCAAACAGCACCTCATCTGCCTCAGGGCTGGACATGATGGGTGGTCGGGACAGGTAGTCTTTAAGCTGTTGGAAAGCCTGAACGCAGTCCTCCGACCATTCGAACTCTTTCCACTTGTTTATCAGGAGATAGAAAGGCCGACATCGATCCGCCGATCGCGATATGAACCGGTTCAACGCCGCAATCATGCCAGTGAGCTTCTGTACTTCCTTCGGATTCCGAGGAGCCTGTAGGCTGTTAATGGCTTTGATTTGGTCGGGACTTACTTCTATTCCCCTGTGGGTGACCATATACCCCAGGAATTTTCCAGACCCGACCCCGAATGAGCATTTGGAGGCATTCAGCCGCAACCGGTGCTCCCTTAATATAGCGAAGATTGTTCCGAGATCCTTCACGTGCTCGGACACCCTTTTACTCTTCACGACCATATCGTCTATATAAACCTCAATGATCTTGCCCAGTTGCGGTTCAAACATCCGAGTCATCATCCTTTGGTAGGTTGAGCCTGCGTTCTTTAGCCCAAACGGCATCACCTTATAATGATAGTTTCCGATGGGCGTCATGAAAGCCGTTTTCTCTTGGTCCTCTAGCGCTAGGGGTATCTGATGATAGCCCTGGAAGGCGTCCAGGAAGCTCATTCGAGGGTGCCCCACGGTTGCATCCATCAATCGATCAATTCGGGGTAGGGGGAATGGGTCCTTTGGGCACGCCTTGTTCAGGTTCGTGAAGTCCACGCAGACCCTCCATTTCCCTGTCTTTTTCTTTACCACCACAGTGTTTGCCAACCATTCCGGGTAAAAGACCTCTTTAATAGCCCCTGCTCTCTTTAGTTTTGCCACTTCGTCTCTTACGGCACCAGCATGTTCCTTTGAAGGGCGTCGGGGTGGCTGCTTCTTCGGAGTGGAAGAGGGGTTGACGTTCAGGTGGTGACAAATGAGGCTAGGATCAACGCCCGGGGCATCGTAGGCGTCCCATGCGAACACGTCGACATTTTCTCTGAGAAATCTAACCAGTTCCTCCTTTTCTTGAGAGGGCAATTCAGATCCGACCAGAAAGAACTTCTCCGGGTCGTCGTTGATAGCGATTTTATTTAAACTTTCACACCTTATCTCCTCGGCTAGTCCATCGTCCTGTTCTGCCGAGGCGGCTGATTGCTATAAACTTTCAGGGGCCGAGGACTCGGCATGGGTCCGATGTGAAACGGCAGCCACCATACACTGCCTGGATACGGCCTGATCTCCTCGGATCTCATCTACTTGTCCTCTGGATGGGTATTTTACTTTTTGGTGAAGTGTGGAGGCCACGGCCTCTAGGGCATGGATCCACGACCTTGCAACTATTGCGGTGTAAGGTGAATAAGCGTCGACCACAATAAAATTTACCTCCACTATCTCCGCCCCAGTCTGCACGGGTAGTCGGATTTGCCCTTTTGGCGTAACAGTCCTTCCCTCGAAACTGAGAAGGGGAGAGTCGTAAGCTGTCAAATCTTCCGGCTTCAGGTTCAGCCCCTTGTATAGATCGGGGTACATTATCTCCACTGCACTTCCCGAATCCACCAACACCCTTTTCACGTCGAAGCCCCCAATCCTTAGCGTGACCACCAAGGCATCATCGTGAGGTTGAATAGTTCCTCTCTTATCCTCATCCGAGAATCCCAATATCAAAGAGCTCCCCTTTTTTGACCTCTTGGGTTCCTTTTGCCTGCCCTCGGAGAGGAGCCGATCCACAGCTAACACCCTGGGGATGGGTGGCCCCGTTCTTCCTGGTGCAGCGAGGATGACATGTATCGTCCCGGTGGGGGGTCTTAAGGACACGTCCCTTCGAGGCTCTTGTGTTGCTTGGCCGGGATGGCCACTCGATGGGTGCAGCAGGTGGCGCAATTTTCCTTCTCGGACCAACTGATCTAGGTGTTTCCATAGGTTCCTGCAGTCCTCAGTAGTATGCCCGTTGTCCTGATGATAGTGGCAGTACAGGTTCTGGTTACGTTTGGAAGAGTCTCCAGCCATCTTCCCCGGCCATCTGAAATAGGGCTCATTCCTTACTTTCTCCAGTATCTGTTGTACTGGTTCTCGGAATACGGCATTCACTATTTGCGGGATGCTCTGCCCAGCCTGTCGCGAAAGATCTCTCCTCGGCTGACCAGGGTTGTGTCGCTCTGACCTGAAATCAGTCGCTTTGGGGGGGATAACCTTCTCCTTTCCCCTCCCTTGCAGCTGATCTTCCTCCACCCTTTTGTATTTGTCGATCCTATCCCTCAACTGATCAACATTGGCAACCGGTTTGCCAGTGAGGGACTTCCTTAAGCCATGGTCGGTGGGGAGCCCGCTTTTGAATGTGCTGATAGCGACAGCATCATGGTTGTCATCCAGGTCGTTATACACTTCCCAGTATCTATCCGAATATGCTTTCAGGGTCTCTCCCTCGTACATGGATAAGGACAACAGCGAGCCTAGGGGCCTGGGGACTCTGGTGTTGGTGATATAGCGGGAGCAGAAATCCTGAGTGAGCTGCTTGTATGAGTTTACGGAATTTGTCTTCAGGCCGTTGAACCACCTCATCGGCATTGATCCCAGGCTGGACGGGAAGATTTTACACATAAGGGCTTCATTTTGCGAGTAGATCGCCATCTTTTGGTTAAATTGGCTCACATGCTCTACCGGGTCTGTTCGACCGTTATAGATAGCGAATGCCGGTTGGTTGAACCGTCGAGGCAGCTTAGCCCCTTCAATTCTGTACGTGAAGGGGGACCTTGAAACCTGGTCCAACGCCTTCTTCATGGCATCGTTTCCCGAACCCTTGCTGGATGTGTTCTCGTATTTCCGCACAGGGGGTGGTTCCTTTTCGTAGGAAAAGGTTTCACTTGGGGGGGTCCTTGATCTCCGTCGGTAACTCGCATCCTCCGCATTAGAAGACCCGTCTGAGTCTGAAGGAGATCGCTTTCGCTGTACCCGTCGTAGCTTCCTCTTCAGATCGTCTATCTCTCGCTGCATGGCCTGGTGACTATTTCGCCTTTGGGACACGTGACTCCCTTTCTGAGCGTGACTCTGGCTTGTCCGGGTAGTATGCATACTTCCCTCCTGATTTCCCCCGTGGCCTGGGTTGACGGGGTTATTTTGCCTCTGGGACTCGGCGGGTTGTGCCTGTTGGGGGTTAGCCTGGTGAGGATTCTCCGGGTGCGGACCTAGTTCTGCCATGCTTGACCGTTGTGCTAGCTGATGCCCTAGTTCTTTCCCACAGACGGCGCCAATTGTAGTTGCACGATTTTCCTGGCCCAAATCTTATTGATCTGGCCTTGGCCCAAAGCGCAACCCACAATAAAAATTTGTAGAGGATGGGTCAAAGAACTTCGCCTCAGTGAGCCTGTTCGGTCTTGTACATAGACAATGTAGTTGCAGAAAATAAAAACACAAGAATGGACCTTCACGTGTGATTCTATTTCTCCTGCTCTTAATACAATTTTTTCTCCCACTCTCTTTGGGGGATTTCACTACATTATATAATTCCTCTCCTCTCATCCCAACCTTACACTTGTCGATCATCTAAGCATCTACTTGAGCACCTGTCCCATCAGACGCCCCCATCTCTCCCTTTGTGAGTTGCAGAGGCCAAGGTGGTACTGTTCAGGGGTCTTTTCCTCATTAATGCGGCCAAGAGGATGGTTGGGGCGCAATTAATGTGGTGGTGGCAGCTTTCCATGAGATATTTTGGATTTTATTCATTTTATATGTTGGGAGGATGGACTGAAATGGATGGGGAGAGTTCCTCGTATGGACTTCGTGATGTCCGAGGAGGAGTCACTCCTCGGACAGGTTTCCGTGGCGTTATTGGGGTTGAGTAATGCTTCATATGTGGTTTCTCTTCGGCAAGGACGCTCCTCGGACGGGCCTGGATTTGGAATAGCCCATTATTTTTGGGCCGGGCCCCACATTAGACATTATGAAATCAAAATGGTTTCTTAAATCGCCATTTGCCTTCTTTCTTTCTTTTTTTTTTAAGATTAAAGTATTTGTGATAAAGAAGCATGTTTGAGTTTTGACCAGCTTACAATTCCATAATAAACGATGTTGCCTTTTATTGGTCACAAAGTTTCTTTATTGCTAAAGTGCACCTAAAACCTTTGAAAAGAAATTCTAGGACCACAATTGATTTCACACTAATGTTCAACCTATATGACTAATCTTAAGTGGTGAAAAAAATATAGTGAGTTTATGTGAGAGTGATATGCAGTATGTCACATAACATAGTTGTGAAAATGGGTATGAAATTGATTATAATCATAGAAGTCCTGTGAAGTTGGTTATCTTGGCTATCAAAAATTAGTGCTTCCATCATCCATCCTATGGTCACTTGATTCGAGACATCATGTCTTCAGTTGGTTCTCTTTAGAACTATTCTTTCTCTCATACATGTTGGGCCGTTGGCAGGGCAACGCTTTGACACATGCTCCAGCCAAGAGAGTGAAATTTTCCTTTCCTGTTCTAATTTGGATGGAGTTTGTTCCCCTGACATTTATTAGTTTTTTGTATTTGATTTTTTAGCAATTAAATAAAATGGCTTTTCAACCTGCTTCTCAAAAAAAAAAAAAAAAAAAAATCCTGGCCAACTGAGTTTCTCCCTTAATAATTACGTCCCCAGGGTCCTCCCTCTACTATCTTAGTCTTGCATCCTCTTCCTACTGTTATTTCCTCTCTCTCTCTAAATCCAACTCATTTTCTTAATCAAAATCTCTATTGCTCATAGCACGCTTGGTTTTTTTTTTCTTCCCTCCAAGAGGCTTTCAAAAATTCTCATATTTCTCATTAAGAACATCTTTCCTTCTCAAAATGTTTTCTTACTCTTCACACCTCTTCTCCTGAAATTCATCTAGCTTGCACATACAATCAGGGGCGTAGCCAGGATTTTTTACATGGGGGGGCCGATTTTCGACGACGATGATTATCATCGTTGTATGGATAGTCTATATATTTAGGTTGATATGAACCTTCTTTGAGATAAGCTTGTTGGATTTCATCTTGTTTGTTAATAGGAAATTCACATATTTGTTTACGCGATCCTGGATCACGATCTATTTCTTCAGATTGAATTCTTGAACATTTGGAGGGGTGTTCATCAGGCATTGAAGTATCAACATTTATTTCTAAAACCACATTTGTTTCTACAGCCACAGGTGTCCTAAATTTTGAATTGCTAACATCTTTTTTCTTTAAGAATGCATCAATTGTTTTTCGTTTGCTCATAATTCTTTTAGCTTTAAGAATACGACTCAAAAATTAACCTGAAAAGAACTTAAAAAATAAAATCTTAATTAGAAATTTTTACTTAATTATATGGATGTTATTCATACTCAAGAAAAAAAAAAATTCCACTATAATTTAAACAATCAACCCATCATCATTCCTATTATTCAAATTTTCCTGTATTTTAATTTTTTTAATTATGAATAACCCCTCAAACAAAAGCAAAAATTAAACACACAAGTACACAACATAAACCAAATAATTTAACAACACCCACTGCCACATGATATCTAACTAATCAAAAATAGTTAATAAATCAAAAAAAAAAAAAAAATTTACCTTTGAAACTTTATCTTCACAAAGTGCAAACTTTATCTTCCCTTCAAGACTCATCACAAACATCCTCCCCATCCCATGCCTTCAACCATATATTTCTCTAAAAATCTATGAAAAATTAAAGAGCATGTGAATATTTAAGTGTAGATAGTTGAGAAAAAAAACACTAAAAAGAGATGAAGCGAAAACTGAAAACTCACCCTCTAGCTACACCCCTACTCTAAATGATTTATTTTAAGAAAGCAAGAAGAAAGAAAATAATGGTCAGTTTTTTTTGTTTTTTTTTTTGGGATCGTGGGGACTGAGTTTGAGAAGAGGGTTGAGCTGAGCAGTAAAAAGAGTCTAAAGAGATGAAGGTCTAGTGCTTAAATAAGAGAAGAAAACTCACCAGGCAGTCACTAAGTTCCAAATCCTGAAATTTGATAATAAAATATGCTGAGTGATTTGTTTTAGAAAGCAAGAAGAAAGAAAAAATTGGTCAGGATTTTTTTTTTTTTTTTTTTTTTGGGGACTGGAGGATTGATGCTGAGTTTTAGGGGCTGGTAGGCGGTACGGCGGTAACAGTGGGAGGTGAAAGTGTATCCAAAAAAAAAAAGAAGAAGAGAGAATAGGGATTCCATGGGTGGGTTTTTGAGATGGAGAAAGTGAAATTTTGTTGTTTTTGTGTATGGATTTTGAGGATTTAAATGTAAGTGGGCCATCTTTTTGTTTTATTTGGAGTATAAGAGGCCTAAAACTAAAGTTGGGGGAATAGAGGCCTAAAACTAAAGGCTTTTGGCTGGGAGAATAAAGGCCTAAAACTAAAACTGTGAGGCCTAAAACTATAGCTGTGAGAATAGAGGTCTAAAACTAAAGGCTTTTAGCTGAGAGAACAGAGGCCTAAAACTAAAGCTGTGAGAATAGTGGAGATATGGGAGGGCCGGATGTCCAACATTGAGGGGGCCCAATCAATTTTCTTACATACTCTAATGGATTTTTTTTCTTTTTTACAGCCCCCCAAGGGACAACGTGGCTCTGCCCCTGCATACAATACATTTTTAGGTGTGCCCCACAAAACCCATTTTATTTCCTAGTTACCTATCCCAGCCTTACCATGAAGATCCTAAACTAGAACTATCGAGGAATTAACCATGCCTCGACAATGAGAGCCCTTAGGGCCTGTTGAGGTTTCACTAGCCAAATTTTTTATTTTTTTTTTCACTGTGAGACTAAGGCTCAAGAGTTGACTGGAAGAAGTTAGGAGGGCTATTGAATTCGAAGGCAAATTTTGTGTAGAATCTGAAGGTAATAAGGCAGGTGGTCTTTGTGCTCTATGGAGGTTGGGTCTGAAAGTCGACATTTTTACACTTGAGAGTAACCTAATTGGTATGTTAGTTAACTCAGATGTGCATGATAAGCCTTAACTACGAGATGTTATGTTTGAGTGTGGTGCTATTGATTTGCGCTTCAGAGGAAGTAAGTATACTTGGTCAAATAATAAAAGGGGGAGGGTTGCATAAGGGAGAGGTTGGACAAAGGTGTCCGTAATGAGGACTAGAGACTCTTGTTTCTAAGGAAGGTATTATATACTTCACTCCCATTAAATTTGATCCCTTACCTCTACTGTTAAATACCAATATGAATGAAACTTTTTCTCCAATACCTTTTTGGTATGAAGCCATTTGGATCGGAACAAGTAGGAGTGAAGATATGGAATAAAGATTGTTTTCTCTATTGTAACCACTGAATCAATAGTTTACTACAATCGTTGACAGGATACGCAAAGTAGAGATCATTTGGAGCAAAATGCTCTCTTCAAAGATTCCCTATAAACGGTTGTTGTGAAATGTGCTATTGTGTAAACAAAAATCAAGGGAACTATGGCTCTGAGGGGTTATAAAACTACAAAGTTTTTCCACTTAATCATTGTTATCCGAAGGATTAAGAATCGGATAGTGGCCATAAAAAATTACTCAGGTGACTGATTTCTAAGCATGACATTGAAACCTATTCAAATCTCACGTTCTTGAAGTTATATAGTCCCCTTTATTCATGCTTCACATAAAATCTTGATAATATCCTTCAGCCATGTATGACTCAGGAGGAAAACTATTTGATTTGGAGTTACCATAATCCTAAGGAAATTAAGTCAGCCATCATTGAAATTAATTCTCTCAAATTCCCCAGTCATAACGATATGCTGAGGCTATTCTTCAAACGTTATTGGCACATGGATGGAGATCAAGTCACTGCTATGAAACTATCAATCCAAGCTCCGTCGTCCATTTTAGAGGAATTAGTTTGTGCAACGTGGTCACAGGTCCATAACAAATATTATTGTTAATAGAATAAGACCATCATTATTGCATAAACTCATTAGACCCCAACAGTCGGCTTTTGTACCTAATAGATGGATTGCCAAAAATACCATAATTGATCTAGAGCTTATTCATAGTTTTAGAAAGAAGAGAAATTCAAATGTTGGGATGGTGGAAATTAAAGTTGGTCTTCTGGAGATTTATTTTTATTTTGCAGGGCCAAGTTTAGTGTATTGTCAACATTGGAGAGGTATTTGATGACTTGTGAGTAATCTAGTCAATTGATGTACGCATATAAACTTTGCAGCCCAATGCATTCTAATCTACACTGTCAACTTTCAAGCATTCAACAAAAAGTGTGTAATAGCATTGATGTGGCAAATAAAAAATTTTAGCGGGAGCCGAATGGCCAAATGAGTATCTTACTTGGAAATCTCAGGAAAGGCTCTGTCAACCAAAAAAAAATTCATGGAGGATTTGGCTTTCATATATGCAAAGTATTCAATTTGTCTCTACTTGCAAAGGTAGCTTGGAAAGTTGCCACAAATCGCTGTAGCTTATGTGTGAAGCTATTAAGAACCAAATTTAAAGTTAGAGACAACTGGCTTAAGGGGGATAAGTCCAAAAATCCTTACCAATTTGGAGAGGAATAGAGATAGTTAGAGCCATACAATACTGGGATGAAATGGGGTTACGAAATTGTATTGGGGGAGTCATACAATAATACTAGTGGATTAAACCAATACCAAATTGTAGTGTAGAGGTAGTAGAAGCGAGTACAATTTTTTGGTCTATTCAATGAGCAATGGATAATCAACTATATAAGGGTTTGATAAAAATAGAATCCCATTCTAATCAGACTTGCATGGAACCGATGGAAGCTCTAAAAATGGTAAAGTGAATCCTACTCTAATGCACCTCTTTGAACAAATTTATTCAATTATTAAAAGAGTATAATGCAAGAGTTACAACATCAGCTAAAAAAAATGAGCTGGATTAAAATGGCAGATTTAAGTTAAAGAATTTATTCTAATTTAAAAAAAAAAAAATTAAAACACCCAAATAAAAAACATATTTCAAGAGACCACCTCCTCAAACCAAACTCACTCTCTGCAACTCCTCATTGCCAAACCCGCCAATCAAAGAAACTTACAAAACAAGGACAAAATGCTTGTTAAAGTCCGCAATGAACTAGACTGTGAGGCAGTGATCCAGCCAGTTGTCTTGCTGGTTTTATGGTAGGAAACACCCTTAATAATACTTTGAAGGTCTCCCATCTTTTATCTGTGGATCATACATTTATTTTTTGTGGAAATAACTTCATGACAAAAAGTGTGCACTGCTGTGTTTAGAAGACGTATCTAGGTAAAAAAATCAATTTGAGGAAATTTGAAAAGGCTCCAGTTGGTAGTATTTCAGAGGTGTAAGAATTGACTCAAATCCTAAGATGCAAGGTTCTTGTGACTCGTCTGCCTATGAGATACTTGGGACTTCCGTTGGGTGATAGATTTAAATCTAAAGTAATTTGAGAAACAATTCTTGAGAAGGTGGAATGAAGTTAAGTGGGATGGAAGAAGATTTATCTCTCTAAGGGTGGTAGGCTCACTCTAATAAAAGGAACACTTTCCAGTTTGCCCGCTCCTTGTCTCTCTCCAGTTGGCATTGTTATGCATATTTAGAAACTTCAGAGAGAGTTTTTGTGGGGTGGGTAGTTTATAAACTTTTCATATGGCAGTTCGGGCGTAAAAAGCTTTTTTTTTTCAAGTAAATTTGTGTTGGGCAAGCGGCTTTGGCATTATGCCAAAGAGAAATATGCTCTTTGAAGGAAGGTAGTGGATGACAAATATGGTATTGAATGGAATGGATGGTGTTTGAGGGAGAAATGTGTCCCCTATGGAGTACGTCTTTGGAAGCATTTTAGAAGGGGTTGAGAGAAATACTGGAGATGCCTATTTCTTTCATTGGAAGAGTATTTGGAGGGTTTAAATCCCTACTGAATAATTTAAGAAGTAGGAAAGTGTGGTAGTAAACTGGTGCTGCATGTGCAAGAAGAACAGAGAATCAGTTGATCACCTACTTTAATACTTTACACTGTAATATTGCTAGAGGTTGTTGGTCTCTTGTGCCTTTTCTCTTTGGGGCGCAGTGGGTTATGTATGCCTTATAAGGTAATTGATTTGTTGGAAGGGGCAATTTGGCAGACATCAAAATAGAGAAATTTGGAATGTAATCCCTTTACGCCAATGGCAGACTATGTAGAGAGAACGCAACAAACAGACATTTGAAGGACTTAAACAGACTATAAATACACTAGGATTTCAAGAAAGTAAACCAATCATGAATCTCAAGGCAAAAGCTACAATCTCATTCAGTTAGTACTTAATTCCTTAATCAAACTACTCTTGTATATCATTAGACACTAAGGTTGCTTATAACTACCACAAAAATTGTTATGAGTCATAGTATTTCCACTAAAGAATCTAGGCATAATAAGACCTAATCAGGATATGAGATATAACCGATCAACTATAATCTTCCAAGAACAATCTTTATCATATTAGATATTCATAAGTTTCAATAACATTGACAAGATGAAAAAAATAGCTAAAATATACCATAAGACATGAATAATCCAGCTTTTGTTATAGCTAGTTAACACCACAAAATCAATAATTTAATATTACTTTTGAAAGATAAAGTCGATTCCACAATCGCCTTTTTATCCTTTTTGCATTTTACGGTCTTTTTGGTTATTGCAACGGTAATATTGTAAACGCGCATAGCGCGTTTTGATTTATGGACCCCTAAGGGTCCATAAATCTTCCGCGTTTTGTCCTCAGTAAATTATAAAAGTTAAAAACGCAACTTTTATAAAAAAACTGCGTTTTGAGCTTACCAAACGTGCAAGTTGGTGTGGCTTTTTTGAAAACGCCCTTTTTGGGCTCAAAAAGTGGAACCAAACGGGCTATTAATGCTTTTCCCAAGAGATTCTGATGGACATTAATTCCTGGCAAAACAAAAAACGTGTTAGAAATCTAGATATGCTCTGTACACAAAATTCTCCTAAAAATTATATGATCAAAGAATTATATTGAACAAGAGAAAGAGCCTATAAAATCAAATGCATACCACTCAAACAAGTATCAAGTCTAACACGAAATTTAACAAAATCTTCCTATCATTAAACATCCACTGCTTCAAGATAGTTATGCAAACCAATACCAAGGCAGCCAATTAAGCAAACAAAAATAATTCATTAAGCTCCATTGTTTTACCTCTTCCTCTTCCTCTTATTCTTCTTCTGCGTAGGATCAATCACATTATCACCATCAAGGAGAAGAAGACTCCCGATACAAGTTGCCACCTTAAACACATATGGAAAACTCCGATTCTTAACCCTGTAGCATCTTTTCTTTTCTATGTCATACCAAATAAGATTCGTATGGCCGCATTCTGGGTGCTCCTCCAACAGAACCTTCTTGCCATTGGTGGAAAACATTAGAGTCCTGAAATACTCAAAGTTCCGACACAGTACATTTTTCTCAATTTTAAAAATCCGAGTCCAAGAACCCTCTACCCCATATTTTTTCATCAAATAAACATCACAATACATGTAATCATGAACAATACAACAGAGGAGTCCTCCCAACACATCCAAAAACGTAGACAGATAGTTTTCTAGCGGAACCGGCGTCCCATATAGCCGGAATTTCTCGGTGGCGAGATTGAAAGCAAGAAGCGACTTCCGATGCTGCCCAACTCGATCAGCAACTAACCAATACACATCTCCATTCAAAGCCACCGACTTCCAGCAACATATCACCATGTTGGGCCATTGTTCATCAATTTTTTTCCAAGAGGGTGATCTCATACTACACACCTTGACTTCAAACTCCATCCCAACCATATCTTCCATATAAAATTCTATAACCCTCAACACCTTATAGTCGTCGTTACGCGGATCGTGCCCGAACGCTAAATGGGAAAATCTAACATCCGAGAAACCAGAGGGCTCCTCAATTGGTTCGAAGGGAAATCTCCTGTACTTCCTGACCAATGGATTCCAAATTGCGACGTCTTGCTTTTCGTGCCCCTTGTGAAGGCAAACCAAGCCGTCGCAATAGTCCGAGATGACCCAATTTAGTAGCGGCTGGTAAATTTCAACGGTCTTGCCGAACCGATTGTACTTGGATGAGAATTGAACGGCGGAAAAATAATGTGAAGCAGGAGCGAAGTCCTCTTCGTTGAGGATGAGGGTGCGGTCTCTGTTGGTCTCAATGGAGAACTTCAGGTGCATTTTGATGAAATATGAACTAGTGATTAGAGCGTACCATTCCTTAGAAACACAGAGGAAGCGTACCACAGACTTCACTGGTAGTCGGATTAGTATCTCGGCGATTAGGTCTTGCAGTAAATTCGACATCAGGGAAATGGATTGAATGGTGGGTGGCTGTAAATGTAAAGGAGGAAGTTAAAAGGTTCGATTAAAGGTAGAGGGATCGGCGAAGTTGTTGGTAATTGTGCAGGGAAGGTGTTTGCAGAGAGAAATGATTGAAAGAGAGAGTTAAGTAGTAGTACTTAGTACTTGATGTGGGTCATGTAAATTGACTAATTCGACCCTTGCGAGCGGTGAAGTGAGATAACGGAACCCGTTTCCCTCCCGATTCAAAATTCAAATCAGTCCCTAAAATGAAATGAAATGATCGCATCCGCTCCGCATCTTATTTAAAAATTAATGGGATAATTAATATTTCTCGATTTGGAAAAATGACATTCAACCTCAAATCTGGAGGGAAGAAACAATTCTCTTCATTGAGGTTTGAAGAAATTTTATAATGAAATATTTTAAATTTTTAGAAGAATTTTTTTACCAAAGTTTAATCATGGTTAGTAAAAAAAATAAATTATAAATCTAGAATAAAAATGTAAAATTTATCAAACACCAAAATACTTGTAATGACAAATATCTCTATAATATGTTGAAAAAAGAAAAAATAATAATAATAAGCAAAATTCACTCTTATTATTTTAAAATACATTTTAATTATTAAAATGTTAAAATAATGAATTTTAATTATGAAGTATAATAAATTTGGAAACCTACCCTTAAGTAAAGTGCAAGTTAGTACATAATATTTCTAATATTAATTTAACAAAATTTGGTCAATTGGATGTCAGAGGAAAATGTTTTTTCCCTTCAAGTTTGGGGTTGAGTGTTATTTTTCCGAATCTCAAGAAAGGAGAGTGTAATTAGGGATGGAAAAATTTACCCGACTTGCAAATACTCGACCGACTCTAATAGGGCGGGTTTTACCCGACCCATGAAACATTACGGGTGGTTTGGGTTTTATTAATTCAACTTGTAGCGGGTTCAGATCAAGTGCAGGTATTATGCAAACCCACCCCAAACGCAACCCATATAAATTAAAATTACTAAAATACGTAAGTATCTATATACCATTAACTATATCCAAAACCCTAATCACTCTCACTTTCACTCTCTCAATCGCCCCCTCCCCCCTCAAGCTCTCACCCTCACCGACCCACCCTCAGTCCCTCATGGGCTCACTCTCATCGACCAACCCTCAGTCCCTCACGGCCTCACTCTCACTTTCTTAGCTGTCAACCCCCTCAAGCTCCCACTTTCACTGACCCACCCCTAGTCCCTCACGGTCTCACTCTCACTCTCTCAGCCTTGCATCTCCACCTTGCCGCGACGATGTCGACCTCGACGCCAACTCCCCCTCTGTCACTCACAACAACTCACTCTCATGGTCATGGGTTCGTTCTCCACTTTCTTTCTTTCTTAGGGTTCATTTCCATATTTGAACCAATTGATTGTGGAAATTAAAGCTAGTCTTCAAAAATCTTACAACCGAATTGATTGTCATTTTCCTATGACTGTTTCAAAGTATTCTTGCAAAAAAATTCCGAACTCCTTAAATGAATTTCATTTGCGTTCTACACATTGCTTATCAATGGACCTTCTGATCTTATGTCAAGAGGTTCTCTCTAGGTTTATGGCCAGTTTGGATTGAGAGGGAGAGAGGGGAAATGGAGGAGAATAGAGTATAGTTGGCCAAAAATTACAGCAATTATAGGAGTAAAAAAACCAGTCGAATGGCCCCTAAAAATAAGCCCTTTAATGTACGTTGGTGATTTATTTTTATTTTGCAGGGCCAAGTTTAGTGCGCTGTCAACATTAATTGGAGAGGTATTTGATGATTTGTTGTGAGTAATCTAGTCAATTGATTACTAGATATAAATTCAGCATTCCAACCTACACTATTTCAACTTTTAAGATTATTGTGGGCTGGGAGATGTACGCATATAAACTCTGTAGCCGAAAGCATTCTAACCTACACTGTCAGCTTTCAAGCTTTCAACAAGAAGTGTGTAATAGCATTGTTGTGATCCCTTTACGCCAATGGCGGACTATGTAGAGAGAACGCAACAAACAGACATTTGAGGGACTTAAACAAACTATAAATACACTAGGATTTCAAGAAAGCAAGCCAATCATGAATCTCAAGGCAAAAGCTACAATCTCATTTCCAAAAATAGTGATAGCCTAAAAGTTGTTTCCTACATACAGTTAGTACTTAATTCCTTAATCAAACTACTCGTGTATATCATGAGACACTAAGGTTGCTTATAACTACCACAAAAATTGATACGAGTCATAGTATTTCCACTAAAGAATCTAGGCATAATAAGACCTAATCAGGATATGAGATATAACCGATCAACTATAATCTTCCAAGAACAAGCTTTGTCATATTAGATATTCATAAGTTTCAATAACATTGACAAGATGAAAAAAATAGCTAAACATACCATAAGACAAGAATAATCCAGCTTTTGTTATATATAGCTAGTTAACACAACAAAACCAATAATTAAATATTACTTTTGAAAGATAAAGTCGATTCCACAATCGCCTTTTTATCCTTCTAGCATTTCATTTTCTAATTCATCCACTGCTTTCAGCAACAGATTAAGACCCTCTGATGGACTAGCATTCCTGACAGAAATAAAGACCAACAAGTGTTAGAAACCGAGCCCCTACATGAAAATTTTCTTTCATAAGTAACAAAATTTTATTAAAACAAATAGGATGTCTACACGAAATTCTTCTACAATATTACATGATCAAAGATTGATATTAGAAAAGAAAATTTTGACGAGAACTAGATTGGTCTTCAAAATATAATGCATACCACTCAAACAACAATCTAAAGTTATACAAGAAAATTCACAAAATTCTTGCCATCATTCAGAACCACCGCTTAACTAACACTTTCAACGAGAACCGTAGATTGGTCTTCAAAATAGTTATGCAATCTAAAATTATGACATCAACAAACAAAATCAATTTCATTAAACTCCATTTATTTTACCTCTGCCAAGGATCAATCACATTATCACCATCGAGGAGAAGAAGGCTCCCAATACAAGTTGCCGTCCTAAATGCATCAGGAAAACTCCAATTCTGAACCCTCTTGCCTTGTTTCTTTTCTATGTCATACCAAATAAGATTCTTGCTATGTATCTTTTCTACGTCATGCTCCATAGGAAGTGCATTGCTATTCCAGTGCTCCTCCAACAGAACCTTCTTGCCACTCTTGGAAAACATAAGAGGCTTGTAATACTCAAAATCCCAAGGCACTGCAACTTCCTCAATTTTATAAATCTGAGTCCAAGAACTCTCAACCCCATATTCTTTCATAACCCAAACATCATTATACTCTCCGTAAACATTCACAAGAAAACAGAGGTATCCTCCCAACGCTTCCAAGCGAGTTTCCTGATCAAAATCTGGTGAAACCGGCGTCGTATAGAGCTTGAATTTCTCAGAGGCAAGGTCAAAAGCAAGAAGCGACTCCTTATCCAGCACGCCAAAATCAGCAACTAACCAATGCACAACTCCATTCAAAGACGCCGACTCCCAATGACATATCTCCTTCTTTGGCCATTGTTCTTCAACTTTTTTCCAACGCTGTGATTTAAGACTATATACCTTGATTTCTATAGGCAAGTCATTGTATTGAAAAAGCCTCAACACCTTATAGTCATCGTTCTGGTGATCGTGACAGAATGCAAATTGGGAAAACCAAAAATCCGTAACACCTTTAGGTTTTTCGCTCGGCAATTTCCTGTACTTCCTTAGCAATGGATTCCAAATCACGACCTCTTCGCGCCCCTTGAGAAGGCAAACCAAGCCGTCGCAACAGTCCAAGATGTCGCAGTGTTGTAAAGGCGGGTACATTTTCACGGCGTTGCAGAACTGGTCTTCGTCGTCGTCGAAATTGAAGGAGAAGCCATTTCCGCAATGTGAGCCGTCGTGTTCAAGGAGGATGATGGTGCGGTCTCTGTTGGTCTCTACGGAGCGATTGAGGTGCTTCTTGATGAAACCCGAGTCGCTGATGAGGTCGTACCATTGCCTTGAAACGCAGAGGAAGCGTGCGAGAGACTTGACTGGCAAATGGGACAGTATATTGGTGATTAGCTCTGGCGGTATATGTGAATGTGACATCAATGTTGATTGTGCAGTGCAAGGCAGGTGTTTGTGGAAATGTCTGAAAGATATAGCTAAGCTAGTTAATGATGAAATGGTGTGTGGAAATGTGATGATCGAGTCTGTGCCTCCTTCTGATAAGTGAGGATGGTTTGCTGTTGGAAGACCTGAAGGGAGTGGAGACTGAATTGTATTTTTTCTTTATTCCTTTTAAGTGGCCAAAGCTTGTAAAATGCTGTGGCTACAGAATTGGCCAAATTTGCTATGCATCGGGAGGGGGGTGTTGACTTGTCTGGATTGAGGACCTATAGCCATCCTTTTTGCATCCCAATGAAATCAAAGATATCTCATAATATGTACTCTCTGTTTTTTTGGGCTTTAGAGGCATAGCGTATTTAAGCCCGATATTAGTTTTTGGGTCACGTTAAGGAATGTTGTTAAAGTAATTATTAATAAATCCTAATTGGAAATTTTTTTTTTTAGAAATTTAACTTATGACGTCCGTTTTTGATGATAATTTTTTATCATTAAACTAAGATACTAATCAGTTTTTTTGTGTAGGTTGGGATTAAACTCCAATTCTCTTATTCTTCAACTATTAGAGACTTTATCCGTTGACACCTATAGGAAATATAAAAAGTAGTCAACAACATTTATTATTTTACCATTTTCCCAATAAAATTTTTCTAAAAATTCTTAAACTAATATTCTTGAGGCACTTGTTAAAATTTCCCTTAATTTTTATGTCCACTAATGATTTTTATGTCCCTTATTGTTTTACCATTTTCCCAATAAAATTTTTCTAAAAATTCTTAAACTAATATTCTTGGGGCACTTGTTAAAATTTTCCTTAATTTTTATGTCCACTAATGATTATTACAAACTCATTGATGTACGCTCTATACATACTCTTTTAAAATTGTGCTTTATAATTTCTATTGAAATTGTGTTTTTTAAATATGACTGGAGTGTCTACAAAATGTGTAACAGTGAATGTATTACAATATTTAACATCTCAATTCTTAACATAATAAAAAGAAACCAAATTGAGAGACTTAAAGATAGTAAAGGAATGTGGATGTGATGCCCAACCTAATTTGATAACATTTTGGATGCAGTACCTTAGGTGGTAACAACGGAGATGAACGAGCAATAATCTATTGAATTCTCACAGAAGGTGGAAGTAACCTTAAAGCAAATGGCTCCTATTAAAACTCCAAGACCCAAAGGTATGCCTCCCTTATTCGATCAATCCTTTTGGTTGTAGGTTGGTAATGATATTTCTAAGGCATATTGGAAAAAACCCAAATTTAATTGACCAGACATTCATTAAACTTATCCCAAAGGTAAAGAGCCCTGGGAGTCTTTGATTTCAAACCAATTAGCCTATGTACTATACTTTATAAAATCATCTCTAAGGTCCCAGTTGGTCATCTCAACAAAAAATAAATAAAATCTCCCTAACAAAATATCTGAGACTCAATACACTTTTCTACTGGGTTGGTTGATAGTAGCTAATATCACGGTGATCTTTGAGACTTTACACCAGATGGAATCATGAGGGGAAAAAAAGTTTTTCTGACTCTTTAGTTAGACATGAGTTAGGCTGATACGGTTGAATGGACATTTTTGGATAAAATTATGGAAAAATGGGCTTCAATGAT
This sequence comes from Quercus tomentella, assembly GCA_028535165.1. Taxonomy (NCBI): domain Eukaryota; kingdom Viridiplantae; phylum Streptophyta; class Magnoliopsida; order Fagales; family Fagaceae; genus Quercus; species Quercus tomentella. Next base: position 35,666,445 of record JAPQVY010000068.1, on the reverse strand, counting down.
ATGTGGAGGATCTGGTATTTAAGTGTTTAAGCACTGTATGTTATTACATTTTGCTCAATGGAGCACCCAAAGGTGACATTAGACCTACTAGAGAGGACTCCTTTATTAATATATCTCTTTCTAAGATGGCCTTCATGCACTCAAGGACCAAAACTCACCCATGTCTTTTTAGTAAATGATCGTTTAGTATTTGCAGAGCATCTCTAAATAATTTCCAAAATATTTTACAGGAGTACAAGAATGCTTATGGGTAGACATGGCAAAACGGGCAAGGCAGGTCGGGTTCGGGTCGGGTCAAACAGGTTGTGGGTCAAATGGGTAATTTTAAGAGGGTTAAAAAGGGGGTTCGGGTCAGTCGGGTTGCGGGTCGGGTCAAGTTTCTTCTGCATTTAAGCAAAATTGTTCTGCTGATTCAAAATTAGTGGCACAAACAACTATCAGATTGCTAACAAAATTACAAAATGGTTAGCATTTGTCCATGTTAGACGTTCAAATTCATAGTCTCCATTTAGTTTTTTAGTTGAGAAGAAGTTAACTTTGAAGGAAAGAATCGAAGTGGTTTCATTGAAAATCAAAGTTTGAGAATTAACTGTCATTGTTATGCCAAAGGAAGCCTACGCCACGACTTTAGTGTAGTAAAATGCCCTGCATTTGTCATGGTTCTAGTTACTCTTATTTCTTTTTTTGCGCGGTGCTTACTCTATTTCAATTTTACTTGGAAATGGTAGGCATCAAGTATTGCGTCCAATTATTTTGTAAGGGATGGCAGCAATGCTAGTCATTAGATTCCATGGGTTTGAACTTTGTGTGGTGGTGGTACCTATAGCTTACCATTAACAAATTATTTTCTGCATGCCTATAATTTTAGTATAATTGACAATTACAAGAATTATGATATAGATTATCTATTGGTGTGATTAATAGATCATGAGATTTTTTTTTTTTGGCAAGCCACTGTGTTCTGTAGCACGTGCAAGGAGTTTAGTGTAGTTTTGGATGAAGATGAGAACATCTCTTTAATGATTGCTACAAGTGACATTACTTTGTTTTGTCGTCATTTTTTTGTTTTGTTTTTTGTTTAGAACTTATTAGTTTATTTAACGTTGAACATGTTTGTAAGGCCTTGATTAAATTGATTTTATTTTACTGATATGTGTATTACTGTTAGTGTGGTGCACTCAATCAACTATAGTATGTCCCTTGTTTCAAGTTTTTGAAGTTGGGTACTTTTTCTAGCCAAATTCACTATATTTTGTTCTTAATATAAATTCATGGCCCTTGAAGATGTGCCAACAATTGCACAACGTAGTTGTGACTAATACATTTAGCTGATGCGCTTGCATTCAAAGCTTTACAACTCCAGATTTAGAAGTACTAGTTGCTAACCCGTGTGATGCACGGGATAGTTGATTAAATAACAATTACAAATAATCATACAAAGTGCGCAAAATATGTTCTTTGATTATAAATGTAGGGTGTTTCACATAACACAAAAATCACACCTTGGTTTCTCTATGTCGATGAAAAAATTATTGCCAACATTCCAATAGCTCATACACAAATTTGGGCATAATATGAAGTCACATAATGCTCAATTGCAAATCAATTTATAGTCTACCACCAATATAAATCATATAAAAAAATTTATTGATAACATGAATATTTAAATGTGTAAATAATCTTATGACAACATTAGCAAGACCATGCATTTGCTGCCAGGGAATAATATGCCACATAAACACATGGGGCACTATGCCACTATCTCTTATAAGAAGCAACTCATAAACACAATATTCAAATCTTTGAAAAGAAACAGCTGACAAATAGTCTAAGTATCTCTGCTTATCTACTTTTTATGGCCCCCAATTTTGATTATGCTGGCTTCTTGGAAAATGTTGAGGAGATCATTTGCAGCAACATATATTTGTGTCAGATGCATCTAATTTCCTTTAGATACATCTTAAGTACATGCAAATAATAGTAGTAGTTTGAAAGAGTGTTTATTTGAAAGAAATAAAACGAAAGGCCTATATATTTTAGTTTCAACTATCTCTATAAACAATTAAAAGCAAATTTCATAAACTCTTTGTATACATCTTAAGTAAGACATACAATCAATTTCAAAAACACCAAATGTTGGGTTGAAAGCAATACATAATTATTTGAAGTAGTGCTATTAGGCTTAGCCAAGCCATTCTCTATGGAAAAATTTTAAAATACCGTAAGGTTCAATATTTGAAGCAATTGCTTGAATTCATTTAAGTACATGCCATCAATGAAGCTGCTTGAAATCATTTTAAGTACATACCATCAATGAAGCTACAACATTAACATTGTTCATAACATTATTTTATTATTTGTAGCATAAGTTCTTGGTTCGTGATAAGCAATGTGGGCATGTAAGATATACATTGGTGCATGGAAATCTAAAAAATCACCTACACAAAATCAAAAAAGGAGAGAGTTAAATCAATGATTGTGTAATAATCATAGTGTAGTTTAGATAGAGATGAATTCTAAATGCAGGTTTAGTCTCCTTTTTTGGGTCTATAAAATTTACAAAATCATAGATGCATTGCAAACAAACACCAACTGATTTGATCAATCTATGATCAAATTAGAATGGAGTATATACGTTCATATTATGCTATTCTTTTTTATTTATTAAACAAATTAACAACTTTCCTAATACCTGAACAACATGAACTCTTAAAAAGGAAAGAAGTGAGAGACCAACCACAACAAATTAATATCTTTCCTGATATTTAGTTTTTTAAAGTTGGCAATATCCTGTAAAGGTTTGCATTTTGAATTTCTCAACTCCAAATATTTTCTTTGTTCATGACCTTTATTTATTTATTTATTTTTTTTGTATATAATACAACAATCACACTCATTACTTAAAATTAGGACTCAAATTCATTAACTTATAATTAGAAGATTTTTAATGCACCTATCAAAATGAATACTCATGGCAGTCTCAATTTTCAATCAATCTTGTATTCCTAAAATAAGGCTACATTAAACAAAGCAGAAATCTAACAAAGAGGCAAATGAATTGCAATTTGCACTTCAATTTTCTTCAATTGGACAAAGATATAGGAAATGAAAAGATGGAAAAAAATGACATCAACAAAGACAAATGTAAGCAAGAATCTACCTAAAAAACCCTATCTCTATAACTGAAATTTCGCAACCAACATTAGGAAAGAATTATAGTTGGATTCAAAATTGGAATCACATATATTACAGCACTTGCAACTCATGTTGATATAAAAGTCTTAGGATGCTCAGAACATCCTATGACAAAACTTAAAATTGAATGAAAAAGATGGCATAAAGAAATTGAAACAAATCCTCTACCAATGAGAAAACCATAACCTAAATAAAGAAAACTTTAAAATCTCACAAAAGTATACCAAACAGGGAAAAATATTCTAACCAAAAAACAATAATTGACCAAACAGATCCCCAGAAATTGGAAAAATAAAATGGGAAATCAGGGTACCTTTAACCCTGATTCAATTATTATTTTTGGCATAAGACCCAATGTCTGGTACAAAAAACATGGTATACTGCAATTGGAGAAAAAGACAAAAAATAATGAAAATAAGAAATCAGAAATTAATTAGGAAGATGGAATCTTAACAACAGTGAACAATATAGAAGTATTAAGGCATAAACAATGTAAGAATGGAACCTTTGTTGTTGCAGGGAAGGAACAGTGCAAAAGCAGGAGAAGAAACTATACAGCATGAAGGAAGGAAGAAAAAAAAAAAAAAAAAAAAAAAGCTATACAATAGTAAAAACTAATCTGAAACGTAAATTTAAAACTATCTTCACATTAAGACAAAGTTTTGATTGAAATTAACAAAACCCACTACAGGCTCCAAACCGATCAATCTAAAAGAGAAAACACTCCCAAACAAAACCCTAAATCATATTTAATAGGAAAACTTATAAAACAAAATTAGAAAACTTACTGGTAATAGTGTCTGAGAAAGACTGGTCTCTGACGTTGGTAAAAAGAAATCACAGAGTGGGCCTAATTTCTAAGCTTTTCTCCACAGCCAACGGCAACAATTAAAAATGCAAAAAATTGCAGACCATAAACTCAAACTCAATAGCCAAACGGGAAACACAGAAGAATTAACCCCAAAATTTTTAAATATACATAGAAAATAAAATTGAAGTATGCCTCAACTTGATATACAAATGGGTATGTTCAAAGTTGAGGCTTTGGTTGATTTTGGAACTTGATAAATGGAGAGGCTGAGAAAAGGAGGGTGTGGGATCTAAAAATTTAAAGCAACGCAAATCAAGATTAATAAAAAAATCAAAAACCAAACCTAACATACCATATCGTCCCCCCAATGGCCAGATGATTCTGGCGAAAACCCATTAAGAGAAATAACTGCAGCCTCTCTCCAACGGAATTGTTTTAGTCTCTGAAACTTGATTTGTCCCAATGTCCCATGAGAGGCGGTCTGTTAGATCTGATTGGCGTTTGGGTTTTAGGGAAGGAGAAGGGTAGAGAGATTGAGAAAGAGAGAGAAGGGTATGGGTCTTGCAGTGTTTGTTGGGCTGAGTTTGCGTTTGAAGGAGAGACAGAGACTGAGAAATAGGTTTTTGTATCGGGAATTGTTTAGAAGTTGAAGATTATCGGGTTTGTTTTGGGGAGAAATAGATATTGGGTTAGACATAATTACGGTGTTTAGGGTTTTATTTATTTTTAATAATTTTATTTTTATAAATAATGCTGACGTGAGAAATAGATATTGGGGAGAAATAGATATTGGGTTAGACATAATTACAGTGTTTAGGGTTTTATTTATTTTTAATAATTTTATTTTTATAAATAATGCTGACGTGGAAAATTGTGAGAGTTTTAAAAGTTTCGGTTATATATATATAAATATATATATAGATTAGCTATTACTTCATTTTATTGAATGGAGATATTTGGAATGTGATCCCTTTTTACGCCAATGGTGGACTGTTTAGAGAAGGTGCAACAGACAGACATTTGAAGGACTTAAATAAATTAAATACACTATGATTTCAAGAAAGCAAACCAGTCACGAATCTCAAGGCAAAAGCTACAAACTCATTTCCAAAAATGGCGATGGCCTCAAAGTTGTTTCCTACATACAGTCCACACTTAACTCTTTTTTTTTTGATAAAACAACCAGAAAACAGAGCATTACAAAGTTAGGTGCTGAGGCCATTGGTAGTGCATGGGAGCACTGGAGGCCATAACAGCCATATTATGTACATTAACAAGCACAAAAGCAGGGATCCAACAGAAGGAAAAGCACATACCCCGCTGTTTTAAGGACTCTAAATCAACAAACAAGGTTTTTCCTTCCCAATCCGGAGCTTGGCCTGTATAAACAACCGAACCAAAAAATTACAATTGCTCAAAACCAAAATCTGGTTGAACTAAAGCCTAAAAGCTGTCACAGCTGCTTCTCTAAGGCCTTCAAGCAAAACACCTGGGACTGATCTAGCTGCACTGCTGCTGCACCTGTAGAACACCACTGCACCTTGCCTGGTCCTAGCCTCATAAGCAAAAGCAGCTCTCTTCTTTCTTCTTTGCCTGACACCAGAAATCTTGAGGATGATGCTCCACTGCCCATGAAGACCTTGAGCCATAATTTTCTGCCTAGATATCCTATGATCAGTACTGTGATGATTTTGAAAGATCTCTTGGTACCTGCAAAACAAATTTTGAGTGGTTAAAATGACATTCATTGGATCAGGAGTAACTCCCTCATGAATCACCTAGTTTCTATGATTCCAAATAGCCCAGAGGGTGATGAACATCAGCTGCAAAGTTTTCATGTCACTCTCATCCAACCTCTTATGTCTAATAATGGAATTGATGATCCACTGTTGAACTGCCATAGGACCAAGGGAGGAAGTATGCAGGGCTAGAGCTGATCCATACCAACAAGCTCTAGCAAAATGGCAATGAAGGAAAAGATGGCTAGCAGGACTCCTCATCATAGTCACAAAAAGGGCAGAGGGCAACAATTGGAATTCCCCTCCCTTTTAAAGCTTGAAAAGTTGGCAAGCTATCATGGATTACCTTCCAAACCAAATTGCAGATTTTCAAGGGTAATCTAACCTTCCATAAAGTGTTCCACACAACTTTAGGGATAATATGGGGTCTAAGGTTTGCATTGGCTGACACATTTGCATCTTCCAATAGAATCTCATAAGCTTTTTTAACTTTAAAATCCCCTGAATTTGAGAACTTCCACATTAGAGAATCTGTCAAGTACCTGTCTTAGAGATTGGGATGCTTAGAATTTCAGAACTAATAGGGGGGGGGGGGGGGGGGGGGGTACAAGGATCTAACTAGATCAGGCTTCCAAGAGTGAGTGGCTTGGTCAATTAAGTCAGCCACAGTTCCAGTGATAAGGTTTGGGTTATGCAGATTAGGAGTTTGGAACCAAGCAGGATGGTCTGAAGGAATATTTGTACCATTACCAACCCACCACTTCCCCTCTTTTAACTTTTTGTTATCCTGTTTCACAATGTTTCTCCAGAACCAAGATTGATGCGGCTTGGGTTGACAATAACGGATTGAGCTTCTAGGGAAGTATTTGTCTTTAAAAGTTCTTGCTAGAAGGGATTGAGGATTTTGGTGAATTCTCCAGAATTGCTTAGCAAGCATGGCTTGGTTCATCAAACTAAACTTTTTAAGGCCAAGCCCTCCCCTATTCCTAGGTTAACAAACTTTGTTCCAGTTAAGGAGATGCAATTTCCTAACCCCTTGATCATGCCCCCACCAGAAGGATCTTGTAATGGCATCAAGTTTATTATAAATACTCTTAGGCACCCTAAAGCAAGAAAAGGTATATAAGGGCATGGATTGAAGAGCTGAATGGATCAAGGTGTTTCTACTAGCTTGTGAGAGGAGCTTAGCTTTCCATCCTTGGAGTTTAGAGCTGAATTTATCAACCAAGTAATGAAAGTCAACAACTCTCTTGCCCTTAAGTTTGAAGTTTAAACCCAAATACTTACTAGGTTCAGACACCAGGTTGACCTTTAAGGCCGAGGCTAGGTGTTCTTGCTCTAACAACATTGACAAGATGAAAAAATAGCAAAATATTCTATAAGGCACGAATAATCCAGCTTTTTTCATATATAGCTACTTAAAACCAAAAAAAAAACTCAAATATCAAACTTTACTTCTGTAAAGATAAAGTCGATTCCACTATCACCTCTTTATCCTTTGCATTTCATTTATTATTTCATCCATTGCTCCCAACATATTTTGATGGACTCTCATCTATATATATATATAAAACTGAAACTTTTGAAACTCCCACAATTTTCCACGTCAGCACAATATTTAAATTAAATTTTCCACCTCATCACTGTTTTCTTTTTCCAATGCAAATTAGACTTCTAGCCAAATAAGGACACTCTCCCACCGCCTCTACTCTCTCCTATTTAAGAATTGCTTGCGTAGAAAACCTAAGCCCCAAAATTAGAAGAGAAGGTTACGGCCAAACTGAAAGCATCGAAGTTGTCTACCAGTCTCTTCCAAATCAAGAAGTCTCCAACGCTAACCTACTCCGCAAAGCAAACTTAATTACCAATAAGTTTCGTAGAAATATTCTAACTATGAACATTGACAATGCTTATTAGTTATGACCGTTCCTACTCAAATCATTGACAGTAAAAGTCCCTCCAAAATATGAGCAACTTCATTGCACTGTATTAGTAATTTCATTGTAAATATTCCATGAAGATAGAGAAAAAGAGTATGCCCACCTTAATTTTAGTCTCTATAAATTACGTTGGTTTTACAAGGTATGAGAGTCATGGAAAAGAGAAACTAAGGAAGAAAGGAAAAGGGGATTAGGGATTCTTGTCGCAGAGAGATGGCACTCGTTGGGTTGAGGACCCTCACCACAAAGTGAATATTGAAACTGACATCTTTTTATAAAGATTGGTCAATATCTTATATCTATATGTATGGTTGTTGGTCACCACTATTTTTTATTATTTTTATTTTAAATTCTTTTTATTTTAGATTTTATGATTAGATCTGCTATTATCTTCTTTTGCCGCAACACAATTTTCTCCTTAAAACTTATTTTTCTTCAAGATTTTTTTTTGAGGGCGGCTCATGCTTCACAATTCACATATTCCACTTATGTATTGGACTCCTCTCCTTCTTCGGTCAATGCATCAAGGTTAGGGTTATTTGATTTGTTCAATAAAAATTATAGATTTGTTGCTTTTTCTTATAAGTTTGTCAATTGTTGTTTTGTTTATTTAATTGCTAGGCCTAAATCTTTTAATTAAATCTTCAATTTTTTTTAACCTTTTAAAAGTTTTAATATTTTGAATTTTAACATTTAAAAGGTAACTCATATTTCTCTAATATTTCTATGTTGTGTAGACATATTTTTTTTGTTTATTATATTTCTCCATTGTGTAGTCACATAATTTTTGTTTTGTTTTAATAAATTCTTGGCTCAAAATCTTCTAATTGTTTGGTTTACATATGAATTTTTAAGTTCATTTTTTGCAATACATTTAATTGTCTGGCCAATTTCAATAGTAGAAAAGCTATAATCATGGATTCCCTTCTTTCTATTGTTTTTCTCTATTGCGTAAATATATATATATATATACATATTGTTTTATTTCAATACTTTTGAAGCTTTGAATCTTCTGATTTTTTTTTTTTAAATTTTTTTTTGGCCTTTTGGAAGTTTTAACATCATAACTTTTGGGTTTTATTTTTTCTATTATCAAAAATTATCTAGAAGATTTCAATGAATATCCATGGATTATTCTTTTTGAGGGTAACCCATCTTTATCTTATATTTATATTCCTAACTTTTTTTTCCTATATTTTTTCTTTAATTGTCTGTGTTTACATCTCTTTTGTTTTTCTTATTTTTACTTTCATAGCGTATGTACATATTGTGTATGTTCTTTGATTCTTTCTTTAATGATTTTTGTGTGAGTATGTGTCATCGTATCTGGGTACTTAGGCAAAATCTATAAAGACTAAAGATGCTTCTTCTTCTTTTTTTTTTTTTTTTTTTTTTTTTTTTTTTTTTTTTTTCTTTTTCTTTTGTAATGAATCCTGTGTTTTTCATGACTTTAGTGAGTCATATTCTTAATGATCGAAATGGTTTTGTTTGACGTGGATTTTGTTCATATTGGTTTCAAAGTTTATTTCTTGGCTTATATTATAGATTGTAATATATTTATTCATCAAACTGTTTAGTTGAGTTTGTTTTCGAAATTGTTTTCAGTGTTGGACATTTTCTTGAAGCATGTTGGTATCATATATTAAAATACTGTTAAGTTGATAATAATAATAATAATAATAATAATAATAATAATAATAATAATAATATAGTTTAATAAATGTCTGAAACGTATAGCTGTTAACAAATGTTTTAGCTATATGATTTTATTTTACAAATTCAATTTTGGTGTTGTAGTAAAATAAACAAAGATTAAATTATATATTGTACTCAATACATTTCCCGTGCATCGCACGGGTTAGCGATTAGTTCCTATCAAAACAAAGACCAACACTTGTTAGAAATCAAGTACCCATTTTTCTTTTATAAGTAACAAAATTTTATTAAAATAGATAAGTTGGAAAAATTACATGCTCAAAGAATTAAGTTGGAAAAGAGAAAGAGCATACAAAATCTAATGCATGCCACCTAAAAAATTATCTTGAGTCATACACGAAAATTCACAAAACCTTCCCATCATTAACAACCACCGCCTCAAGATGGTTATGCAAACCAATACCAAGAGAGCCAATTAAGCCCACAAAAATAATAATAATAATAATAATAATAATAATGAAACACCATCATTTTTTACCTCTTCCTCTTCCTTTTATTCTTCTTCTACCTCGGATCAATCACATTATCCCCATCAAGGAGAAGGAGACTCCCAATACAAGTTGCCAATATAAACGAATCGGGAAAACTCTGATTCTTAACCACTTTGCATCTTTTCTTTTCTATGTCATACCAAATAAAATTTTGATGGGCAAATTGGTCCTCCACTAATAGAACCTTCTTGCCATTATTGGAAAACATAAGAGGCTTCAAATGCTCAACAGTCCAAGGCATCACATCTTGCTCAGTTTTATAAATTTGAGTCCAAGAACTCTCAACCCCATATTCTTTCATCAACCAAACATCATTGTATTTATACATATCCGTCACAATAACACAGATGTATCCTCCCAACACTTCCAAATGCCTTTCCAAAGGCCTATCCATATAAAGATTTGGTGAAAATGGCATTGTATAGAGCTGGAACTTCTCAGTGGCAAGATTGAAAGCAAGAAGCAACTCCTCATGAAAGACACGTTGATCCACAACTAACCAATGGATAGCTCCATTCAAAGATGTCGACTTCCAGGTGCATATCTTCTTGTTGTTTGGCCATTGCTCTTCAATTTTTTTCCAAGATTGTGATCTTAGGCTGCGTTTGTTTCAACTGAAAACGAATTCCAGAATTACTTTTACACCCTTGTGTGTGTTTGGCTCCAACAGAAAATATGGTCAAATGGAAAATCAATTACACGTTGACTGTAAAATCACCCACTTCAGCCGTAAAACCAATGCAGCCTTCATTTTACCTTCAAATGAATTCCGGAGCTCGAGCCCACGCACGCACCAACCAATTACACTCCTCTCACACACACACCAACCTCAACTCCACACACAGTCCAACGCCAAGCTTCAGCCGCCCAACCAAGCCAAGGCCAGCCCAGATTGTGCCACCCCCTCCGCCCAGATCATGCCGCACCATTGAGATTGCACCAAGATCGCACCATCTCGTTCGCATCGAGATCGCACCCACTCAACCTCATTGCCATGCTCCACCGCTGCATGTCTCCGATCCACCACCGCCATCACCACCCCCGCCATCATCCAAGCTACCCTCCTCCATGAGCTCCGATCCACATCCAAGCTACCCATCTACCCACATAACCCAATCCCCATTTCGGCAAACCCACACCCACCTTGCCCGATCCACACCCACCCGATCTAGCTGCCGCTGTCCTCCGTTGGTACCGATCTCTCTCTTTCCCGATTTGGCTGCCGCCGTCCTCCGTTGGTACCGAGATCGTACTTTCCCGATCTATCTCTCACTCTTCTTCCTCCTCTCACCGAGATATATTGTGAATAAAATGGTTTTATTTTGATTTTTGGTTGTGTTAAATGTGTAATTTGAAATTATCTGTTATAAAATTTGTTTGGAAGCTGAGAAAATGGCTGAGAATTTGTAGGAAAATAGCATTTTTAGAATTTTACCAAACACCGAAAATCGTTTTCCGGACTATTTTTCATTGCAGAACCAAACACATGGATTTTATTTTCTTTACAGAAATTTATTTTCCCTTGCATTCATTTTACACTCGGAATTCGATTTACATCGAACCAAACGCAACCTAAGACTGTATACCTTGAATACAAACTCGACCTTATCACCCGTATCAAAATGTATGACCCTCAACACCTTGTAGTCATTGTTATAAGGATCGTGCCCAAATGTTAAAACAGAATACATATCACCCGAGAAACCAGAAGGTTCCTTTATTGGTTCAATAGGCAATTTCCTATACTTCCTAATCAACGGATTCCAAATCAGAATCTCTTCGGCATCCTTCTCAAGGCAAACCAAGCCATGACAATGGTCTAAGATGTACCAATTATGTAATGGGTCATATAGTGGCTGATAAATTTCAACAGCCTTGCCGAACTGATTGTCCTTTGGGAAATCAACGGAAAAATAATGTATAGGCAGAGGGAGGTTTTCTGTGCGTTCACTGTTGGTCTCAATGGAGCGGTTGAGGTGCATTTTGATGAAATGTGAATTACTGCGTACCATTGCTTTGAAACACAAAGAAAGCGTACCAGAGGCTTGACAGGCAAACGGGATAATATATTGGTGATTATCTCTACTGGTATATGTGAACCTGACATCATGGAGGAGGCCATTGGTTATAGATTTTTTTTTTTTTAATTTTTTAATTTTTGCAGAAACCAAAACAAATAGAAAATAAGCAATTATGCAGTAATAATTTTGACGAGTAATATCCGATTCGGTGTTGCTGTAATTATGGTGAGTGATTTTCTCACTTGATTTGGTGCTGCTAGAATTGTTATGAGTGATTTTCTCAATTAATTCTAGCATGAATGATTTGATCAGACCATTAGCAGCAAGTAATAGTTTTTTTTTTTTTTTTTTTTTTTTTTTTTTTTTTTTTATAAATAAATGGATTTTTATTTGGTTTTTAAAGATAGAAACGTGGAGACAAATGCTTGAATTATAATGATCATTTTTTTTAGTTGATGATTTTTATGAAAAAGAAGTTACAAAGGTAAGTCCAAGATTTCCCCTTCAAAAAAAAAAAAAAAAAAAGACAAGTCCAAGATTTTGTAGTTTTTTTTTTTTTTTTTTTTTTTTTTTTTTAAATTTTTAGAGAGATAAGTCTAGAAGTTAATAAAAAAGATACTCAGTGTTGTCGAGTCATCTCACATCGGTAAGGTGTGATATTGAGAAGAGGTTTATCACTTGCTCCGCAACACTAACTGTTGCATGCAGTTTTGGTGTTAACGTGTGAGTGTATTCTCTTATCTCATCTCCCTCCCCCCATATATGTGTGTGTGTTTCTCAAATAAAAAAAAAAAAAAAGGAATATTATGGTTTTTTTGTTTTTTTGTTTTTCCTCTCAAAAGACTAATTTAAGATTGTATAAGTGAATTGATATTCGATTTTTTTCTTTTTTTTCAAATTTTCCTACCATGTTGTTTGGGCCTCTATTTTTCCTATGTTTTTGGGGATTTTCTTTAAAATTGGTGCATTTTTTTTAATGGTTTAAACTTACACATTTATTATGCAACTAATTTTATATTGACTAATGTTCATAAAAAAGGAAAATAGTTAGAGTTACGTAATTGGCTTGCTTGATTCATATTGTCTCCCATGAAAAAAAAAAAAAAAAAAAAAAAAAATCCCAAATTTTTTATTCATGTTGTCTCTACATGAAAAAAAAAAAAAAAAAAAAAAAAAAAAAAAAAAAAAAACCTAAATTCAAAAGGGAAATAATTTTGAAAATTAAAACTTTTTAAGAGGGTAGAGAATAGATGTAGAAAATATTAACGTGAGATTGATATAAATATATTTTTTTTGAAGAGATTGGAGGGAAATTTTTCTGAGTGTGGCATATCAATTTCAACATTAAAACATTTTAAGAAATAAACTTTTTATTTTTATTTTTTTTTATGAGAGAGTTTCAATGTATGTCGTCCGTTCCTGATGATAGTTTCTTTATTATCAGACCAAGACACCAATCAGTTTTTGGTATAGGTAGGCATTAAACCCCAAATTTATTATCATATCACAACACCGATCAGTTTTTAGTGTAGGTGGGGATTGAACCTCAGATTTCTTATACAACCATTAGAGACTTTACCAGTTGATTTAGAACAATTATAATCAAATCTTATTTACTTTGACTCGGGTACATGTATATCTACATAACTGGCAATTTTTTTATTTATTTTTTTTAATTATAAAAACATTAGAATCAACCTGTAGAGATTATGAGTTTGAATTAAAAACAAGGTGAAACAACACTATTGGTCCCTAAAGTTTATTCTGTGTGCGTAATTAGTTCCTTAAGTTTCAAGTGAGTGCTATTAATCCCTCAAGTTTAAAAAATGAGTGATGTTAGTCCTTTTGTTAACTAATGTCAGTATTATTACTTATGTGGCTAACGAAATAATGACATGACATGTTTTTAACTTATATATGTGTCATTTTTTATTATTAAATATTACAAAATTTACATTGATAGGTATTGCACATTTTATTATAAGAGCTTTACAAACTTACATGGCTTAATGCCACATCATCTACTAAAATACAAGGTTTTGAAACTCGAACCCGGACCGTATGGTTCGACTGAGAAAACCTCGAACCGTTCATTTTTTACGGTTCTTTTAGCAACAAGAACCGCTCTAGGGGAAAAAAACAGGGACTCGTGCGAACTGCGGTTGGACCTCATGGTTTTGAGAACCGTGATCAGACCGCTTCTCATGGTTCCCTACTTCCCTTTGAATTTGAACATTTAAAAAAAAGAAAAAAAAAAGAAAAACAAGCTTTAAATTTTGATCCCTTCAGAAAACAGATTTCAACCGTGAAAGAATTTGAAAAGCAAAAAACAGAAAAAAGAAAAAAAAGAAAAGAGAGGAGAAATCGCGAGAAAAAAAAAAAAAAAAAAAAAAGCAGCCACATTACCAGTGTGGATCATGGCAACACTTTGCCTTGATAGATCGATTCTCATTTTTTCCTTTTATTTCTTTCAGCTTCTTAAAGCCATTTTTTACTTCTTCTCTGCCCCTTTGTTTCACTTGCTTTTCTTTCTCTGGGCGGCTTTTATGTTTCTGAGTTCTGACTTCTTCTCTCTCTATCCCTTTAGTTTCATTTCATTTGCTTCCTTTCTTTGGTTGCTTTTTAGCTTTTAGGTTTGTGATGGACAGCTAGGCACGTGTGTCTTGGGATTCCAATTTAAGAATTTACTTTTCAGCTTTTTTTTTTTTTTGGTTAAACTTTTCAGCTTTTCAGTGATATAACTAAGTCCCTTACCTTTAATATTTTTGGTGGGGTGTTCAACTATCAATTCTAAAATGAGTTTTTAACTCTTCGGACCATGGGAACTGGGAAGAGTTGGGCTTGACATTAGTATTATGTAAATGGGCTTGACTAGAAGGTGGGGCTCAAGGCTTAAGACTTATGTAAATGGGCTTGACATTGAGGTTCAAGGTTTTGGGCTTGATAACGTTATAATTAAGTCTGGTTATTAATATTATGTAAATGGGCTTGACATTGATAAATTATTATATATTAACTAAAATATAGATTTATAGTTTTAATTGGAATATTTTAGTTAATTTTTTTTATTTGTACCAAATTAATATATTTATTTATATTTAAAATAATTATTAAATTAATTATGACGTCATCATGGTTCGACCCTAGTTCAACCTCGGTTCGACCTCAAAAACCTTGAACCTCTTCCCTTTACGGTTCAATGAACGGTCCGGGTCTGAAAACCTTGCTAAAATACTGAATTCACACATCAGATTTTAATTATGAATATGTTATTATAATTTTAATTTTAAACAAAAATCACCAAAACTAATAATAAAAAATCTCATGAGATTGTTCATCTCCTCTACCGTTGTCGTCAAGATTGAATCTTTGCTTCTCCAACATCTAAGCCTCCACCCCTCTTGAGTTGTCAAAGCTCAACAAAGCTCTCCCTCCTTCTTTTTAGGCTAGGTGTAGAGGCATTCAACCATAAACAATGGAGAAATAGCCACAACCATGGTATTCCTTATGGGTCAACACCGAATCATGTGCTATCGGTGTGTTTGGGAATAGTTTATTGTAGCTTATTGAGTTATAAGTCTACAATTTTCCTAAAACTTTCAGCTTTAAATTAGTTCCTTCCAAATCTTATTCTAATCTAAATGTCCTACTTTATTTTGATTTCATCCCTTTTTTTTTTTTTTTTTTTTTTTTTTTTTTTTTTTTGTGAACGGGCAAGTTGGGTTGGACCCTTGATCGACCTGAGACCCAAAGCAGACTTAAACATTTGGCCTGTACTCAACCAGATCATCCATTCAACCCATCCAAAACCCTTCGGGTTAGGTCAAATGGGTTGGGTTGGGCAGGTTTGTGCTCAACCCTATGTACAATGTTCTAAACTTCTAATTTTGAAGGGAAGGATGGTGGAGTGGGGCTCTTTTGTGCCTATTCTTTTTTCTTTTTTTTTTTTAGTAAAAGATTAGAAAGTAATAATTACTTCTTTTTTTATTATTAATTATTGTCATTTGAGATTAGATCGAGAATGCTAAGGTATAAGAGTTGTGTAGCTTAAGAGTAGCTCAATTGTCATATCTTAATGTTTCCAACAAAAACATTTAAAGTTTAACTCAGGCCAATTCTAGCATTAGGCTGATCAGGTGATCACTAAGCCTCAAAATAGAGAAAAGCCCAAATTATAACTAATTAGGTTAGTTTTTTACTTCAAAATTAAAAACAAATTTGCAAAATGTATTAATTAAACCAAAAATTATAGGCCATAAAGAAGAAAAAAAAAAACTTCAAAGATTAAAAAAAAAAAAAAAAAAAAAAAAAAACCAACAACAACAACAACAACAAAGGAAAAGAGGCCCAAATGTAGGAGTAATAAATCAAACACAAAATATATCACACTCTATATATTCTCTGTGTTGAACTCATAATTTCCCCCCACACTCAGAAGCTCTCGCTCTCTTCCTCAACAAAATAAAACAAAACATAAAAATCAAAAGAAAAAAAAAAGGTTCGCATTTGCTAATTTTGTAATGCCACGTCGGACTGTTGGATGCCACGTTGGACCCAATCATCCCTTAATGGAGTTCTTTCAAATCTGTTTTCCTTTTTACTTGTTTGTTTCTTTAGACTTTAATTTATTAGAACATTCACATCCGTTTGTGTATAATAAAAAATGTATAGAATTTACACGGTTTTGTCTAAAAATGACCGACATCAGTCCGTGTATAATTGTGTAAATTTATAAGTTTGCTACAGTAAGTAATTATGTAAATTTACACACTGAGACTAGTCACTTTACATTTAGTTGTTTATTATTATTTTTATGTATCTTATGTATTGATATTGTATTTCGTTCGCCCTCAATTTGCGTGCCGAACTCCGGAAAATCCAAAAATATCATTTTCTCTCCATGGGGCCGCGAGAACATCTAGAATGACGTGGCGCAACCCGTTCAGACATCGGAGCACCCGAAGTGCCTTTTTTAGCTAAAATGACTAAAATGCCCCTGATCAACCCTAGGTTGGACCGAAGGTCAAACAAGGTCAAAATCCTCCCAAAACAATACTTTTCATAGTTTTACATCAAACCCGAGCTTTTTGGAGATTTTTGGCTATTTTGACCAAGTTTGACCCAAAGTTGATCTTAGGTGGGCCCAAAAACCTTAATTTTGGTCCGGTTGTCAGAATAGGTTGAAACTAACACCATTCCGAAGATTATCAAATTCTCATTCCAACAACTATTCATGAGTCAAAATCAGAGTTAGGATGGCCGAGATATCACGAAAACTGGGATAATGCATCGATCGATGCACCGATAACTTTAGGGAGTCATAACTTTTGATTCGACCGTTAAATTTTCAAGTTCCATACCTTTTCAGAAATAGGAAGTCAAGATCTTTCCAGGGGTGTCAAGATCGACCCAATTGAAGGCCTTGGGAGGTTGAAGGGCCGCCACCTCGAAGTTCATTCCGGGGCTATAAATAGCCCCAAGCACCCCTCAGACTTGGGGGAGGACATTTTTTTTTTTTCTGAGTCTTGCTCTCTGCCTGGTTTTTCTATATGTTTTTCTCCCTTCCAAAAACCAAAAAACACAAAAAGAACATCCAAAAAACACATCAAAACTTCTTGATTCTTCTTTCTTCACAAAAAACACAAGGTATTGTTCTTATACCCAATCTTCTTTTCCTTGGTTCTACACTTGGGATTTGGGGTTTAAGGGTGTGGATGAAGCTTTTTTTAGCTACCATCCACACCCCTAACTTCTAAATCTTTTTTTGTCTTGAATAATATGATTTATTGCTTCCTTTAGCATGTTTCTCACTTTATTTGTGTTTCTAGCTTAAATCTCTTTGCTTTTATGCCTTATGCCATGTTTCATGCTTAGATCTACATCCTTACATGCTTATATGTTTAGATCTACATGCTTAGGGTTTTGTGCCATGTTTTCCTGTGTTTTATGCCTCTTTTAGTTCTAGGTTGATGATTAGGGTTACGTGTTCACATGCTTGCATGATGTTGTCGGCTATGCTTATATGCTTGGATCCATGTTCTTCCACATCTATGTGTTAAGCTTCTACATGTTTACGCGCCTATTTCCATGCCTATATGTCTAGATCTATGTTTTCACATGCTTGTGCGCTTGGATCTATGTTCTCTACATGATTTATGCTATCTTCCATGTGCTTGCGCGCTCCATGCCATTTTTATGTGCCTAGACCTAGGCTATGTTTGTTATGCCATGTGCTATTGTAGCCCTTTTATCGCTTTGTCTTTCTTTCCTGTGTTTTGGCCTATTGGTTCGGATCCGATCTAGATCCTATAGTTTTTGTCATCGTCCATACGCCGAGGCCCATATCAAAGGGTTTGGATTACCCTATTTTCATGTCTATGCTTGCTTCTATGCTTTATGCTTGTGTTAGCCTTTTTGGTTTTAGGCTTTGCCACATTTGACGCCTCTTAGCAGGTTTGTGGTTGTGTGGTTACATTCGATGCCCATGAGGCCTTGTTGGATGTAACCATTCGGGATGCATTGCTGTGATGCCAGTTGCTTCGTGCACACCTTTCCCATTTTCCGCTCCATGCGATGATATGCTTACCATGCTTGTTTGTGCCATCCGTTGGCTTTATATGCATCTTTACACACTTGCTTACATGCCCATGCATGAGTCTTGCTTGCTAGTGTGTTGCCCATACTTCAACACAATGAAACTATGGATACCCGATCCGAACCTACATTTGTCCCTCGCGGACACCACCTTCTGTTTACTTTCTTGCTTGTTTGCCTTCTCGCTTGTTTGCTTGCTTTCTTGTTTCTCTGCTTGCCATGTCTACCCTGCTTATATGCTTTATGCCTCTTTCATATACTCTACGCATCTCTTTCTTTCCATTGCTTGTCTGCTGATTTCTTGTTCTTGCCTTCGTATGTACACAAATGGAGTGATGATGCATGAAGCTAGGGCATGGTCTCCTAGGCACAAGCAAAAAGGGCAAGGACGCAAGCATGTTGATATCATCCAAGCGGCTGTGTTCAGTAGATTTAGGAGTTTAGCCTCTCCCCTTTGGTTTTATACTCTTTAAAACCCCTTCCTTCCTCCTCCCTTTCTCTCTTAGATGGGTTGTACTAGGTATATCATGCTGTGTATCATTCGTCCTTATCTTTAAAGTATGGCGACCCCTATTTATTTTCCTGCACCTTTATTTTGGGCCATGCTTTAGGGATGTAGGCATTTACTTTCCCACTTAGTGTGCTTACATTGTGTATGATGTATGTATATATATATACTTGCTCACCCCTCCCGGTGTGATCGTCACAATCCATGTCATTTAAGGCAAGCGATGTCTAATTTCCGCTATGAAAGCAGGTGACATGTCGTTGGATTTTCGTCGTGGAAATCAGGCACTTTGCTTGAATGCCTTAGGAAAGTGTAGATTGGGACCACACCCATTCAAAAGATAAACCTCGAAGCCCCATGCATGCAAAGCCTTGAAAGCTAATCCCCAAAATCATGTTTTTATTTGCCAATCTCCGAAAATTAAGGTTTTATCAAAATAAAGGACTGTCCTTGGACAGGCGCTGTGGGGTGCCTAACACCTTCCTCACACGTAACCAAACTTTTGGACCTAGTGTGGGTTTAGATCCAAGTCTACGTTTTAAGTTTGCGTTTTTTTTTGGTTTTGTTTTTTTTTTTTTGTTTTGTTTTGTTTTTTTTTTTTTTTTTTTGCAGTTGTTGACCAAGTCAGCAGTGAACAGTGCACCCGTGCACTGTTCATGGGTCCCACAAACTTCATTTTTCAGCAACTTTTTCATTAAAAATGGGTCTCACGGCACTATTCACACATTAAAAATTATTTTGCTATAGTGTTTTCAGTTTTCAGTTTCAGTAAAATAAGTTCTATCCAAACAGACCTCTAAGAATCAAGATTTTTTTTTGCCATCCAAATTAGATTAGGAAAAATGTCAATTTTCTTATCCTAGGATTGGTAATAAAATCAACTAGAAACAGGTGACCAATCACACCTTAGAAAAACCCAATGATTGGTGGCGACTCCACTTACCTTTGGTAAACCCTTAAAATTTGGCCCAGATTCCTGCCATAAATGCCAAAGGTAGACCTACCTTCCTCCATCGAGAGGGAGAGCACCTGAAGCCCCACGCGAACCACGCCACACACTACACATGCACATACTCACACCATTTTGAGAGAGAAAGGGGGCCCTCCAATGGGGTCCCCGTGCGCGTGGGAGCGTCGCCACGACGGGTGATCAAATGAAGGCCTGCAAACAGTGGTTTTTCACCTCGATTGAGGTCGGGCGTTGACATCATGGATAAAGGAAGAGAGTAGATGGTGGTCGTTGTATGTAATGAAAGAAAAACAATTAAAAAAATCAAGAAAAATTGACATTTTAATGAAATGTAGTGTAAAATAGATATTCTGATGTGAGGTGTCTTGAAAAGTAAGTATGCAAAATATAAAAAGTAGACTTTTCTACTAAAATAGACAAAATTTTTTGCACAAACTGATACAAATGCTTTTAGTGGTTCTAAAATTTTTCTTAGTGATGTTGCACTGCCTTCAAGCTTTAGCCTTTAGGTTATAGCCCTTCACTTTATACGTGGAAGTTTGGTAGTGGACCACTTTTATTCGGTCCAAACCCTTCTCAAAAATTTTTTTTTCAAGTAAAATATTTGTTTGGGGTTCAACATCATGGTGTAGCTAGGATTTTTTCCACTTGGGGGGCTGAATTTTATATTTATATGCTAGTCATAACTCATAATTAATACAGTAATTATATTTTATATAAAATAGTCAAATTTAACATTTTATAATATTTTAAAACTCAAATAAGATTAAAAAATTGTTCAATTTGCTATAAACATATAAAAGATTTTTTTTTTAAGCCTTAGCATCTCCTATTAGAATTGTGCTTGATGATGACCATTCATAAAATAAATTCCATTCATTATCATTTTCATAGTGAAATTCTTAACAATTTTTCCCTTTTTAAATTTGGGAGGGGGTTAAGACTTAAGAATATTTCTTATCTCTAGTGCAACCTAAATTATGTTGTAGAAACATATCAACGTTGGTACAACTTATAAGGCACCTAGATTCAAAAGGAAAACCAAAAATCAACTAAAAATATAAAAATGAGATGATGATAATGAGAGAAAAACATATAAGGAAATTTTGTTGGAAATATGAGAAAAGGATCAAATTTTGTGAAAAAATGATGATGATGGGACCTGAATAAATGAATTTTAAGGTTAAGAATGAAAAGAAAAACACACCAATTCGAGCAACGTGCGTTGCATTTAAAAATTGAAAACAATAGGAACAACGTCCGTTTTCTATTCATAGAAAAAATGAAAAGAAAGACACCTGGAGATTAGGGATTCATAAGATTTTGGTAGAAGTGTGTATTGTTGGGTGGAGTCCACTTGAGAAACTAACTAAATATTGGAATTGTAAATGACTAAATCTAGTCATTGTTATATTTTAAAGGGAAATAACATAAAAACTAACAATGAACAAATATCTATGACATTTGTTTTAAAGGAAAGTCATTATCCAAAATCAGAGTAAAGAGAAAACTAAGCAAAACAACAGTAAAAAAAATTAGCATGAATTGTGATTTGTGAAGATGATGAATATTCATAACTTATTGGAACTCTAAACCAGAGACTATCTTCTATTCAATAGTTGGGAAACTCCAGGTTCTTGGCATGTTCTACAAGTAGGTGGGCCACCTGTTTACTCTCTCTTTTATTATAACTAGTCATCTTATTGGAGATACAAATATTTTGTAACATGGTATAACGTATGATTTATTCTATAAAACGTATTGGAGATATTATTTCTAAAATTATTTTTCACCTCTCCATCTCTACAAATATATTACTCTACTATTTTGAGTTTTTTTAAAAAAAAAAAAAAAAAAAAACTTAGGTGCATTTGATTGATATTATTCCATTATTATTATTATTCTTTGAGGTAAAAGATATAGTATTCTTTTTTCAAGTGATCTATATTATTCAAACTTTTATATAGTGTTTTTTTTTTTTTTTCTACAACTAAAATTTTTAATTTCCAAAATTACTTATTTGAACTTCTCATTCTCTTAAAAAAATTATCATGGTAATCAAACCTCATCACATATTTATAATTGATATTACTCAAATAATTTATAGAGACATTCAAATACATAATCATCTCACTTCTAAAATATCTAAAAATTAACTCAAACCAAAACTATAAGAGGGATGGAGAGTATATGTGATAAATAACTCAAAAAACACACCACCAAAGTGTATCATCCAAAAGTAGAGACAAAAAAAAAAAAAAAATCAATCTAAAATAGAGTTGCAAGAAAGAATTAATAAGAGAGAGAGAGAGAGAGAGAGAGAGCAATCACCTTTTTTTTTTGAAGAGAATGTGAGACAAATAAAAAATTATATAAAAGAAGATGAGTAGAAGAATATTCAAAAGAAAATGTATAGTTGTAAATACCAAATTATCCAAGTCATGCTATGTAATAAAATAACAATAAATCATTCTGCAATTTCATAGGATAACATGTAACAAACAAAGGAAATAAAATTTTAAAAATTAAAAATCAAAATATAACCAAATCATATCAACCTAAAGTAGAGTTAAACATAAAAATTCATCAATGTAAAGAATTAAACATCCACCAAAAGAAAGAATATATATATATATATATATATATAGAGAGAGAGAGAGAGAGAGAGAGAGAGAGAGTATTCACCTTTTTGTGTGAGCAAAATATGGATTGAATGGAATAAAAAATAACAAATTTTTATATTAAAAAAATTGAGGAGAAGAAGAGTCAAAATAAAAGGAAGATGAAGGGATGGAGAAATTGTAAGGTTAAGGTATAGAGCACTGGGAAGATAAAAAGGTAAAAGTAAGTAAATATCGGAGAAGGTGTATTTGTAAAGTGACAAATTAATAAGAAGAAAAATAATTAAAAGATAGAGAAAATACTGAAAATAGGTTGATGATGTGGCACTAATATGGCTCAATAGGAACGCACAACAACATTAAACTCTACGCTTCAGCTTTTAGATATACTAGTCCCAGACTTGTGTGATGCACGGGAAAATTTGATATGAAAATGTTTTATTGGATAATTATTGAATTAATATATTAGATTGTATATTGTTAAAAGTCAATATGTGTTATTTGAAATTATGTTTTATATTAGAAGTTTTTTTGTGGTGTAACAACTAACAAATTAAATATATTTTGTAGTTGGGTATTATATATAGTAAGATGTATGAAAATACAATGCAATAATTTTCTTATAAAAAAAATTTACTATGTGAGAACTATTAGACCAAATTCTAACAATGTAAATTTTGTTTATTACTATACAGATGTATGCGATTCAACACTTATAGGTATATTTTTATCCAAAATATAGATCCATGTCTCTTTCTTCCATACAATTGAAACTAAGTGAAAAAGTATATAAAGATAACTATGCAATAGATCATAATCAATAAATCATATATCATAAAGTGGAAATATAAAATAAAATAAAATGCAAAGAGCAAACTTTATTTCATCATATGAACAAATCCCGCAATATATAACTCTTCAAATTTATAAACCCCACAATTACTTAGATTTTATAGTACTATAAGACCAATCCATCCATCATGACATTGCAGTATAGTCTAGATATAATTATATAAAAATCATGTTTTGTTGATCATGTTTCATAAACCAAAAGTACAATCTATATATCTAATAAAATCTTTAAAGAGTAACACATGAGAATTCTTATTTTGAACACCCGATTATATATATATATATATATATATATATAGAGAGAGAGAGAGAGAGAGAGAGAGAGAGAGAGAGAGAGAGAGAGAGAGAGAGAGAGAGAGAGAGAGATGTAGATGGTGTGGAGGGGGGATGGTGGAGATGCCTATAGTACTATGAACAAATCCCGCAATATATAACTCTTCAAATTCATAAACCCCATGATTACTTAGATTTTATAGTACTATAAGACCAATCCATCCATCATGACATTGCAGTATAGTCTAGATATAATTATATAAAAATCATGTTTCATAAACCAAAAGTACAATTTATATATCTAATAAAATCTTTAAAGAGTAACACATGAGAATTCTTAGTTTGAACACCCGATTATATATATATATATATATATATAGAGAGAGAGAGAGAGAGAGAGAGAGAGAGAGAGAGAGATGGTGATGGTGTGAAGGGGGGATGGTGGAGATGCCTATTATTTGTAATAGAATGAACAAAAAAAAAAAATCACAAACAGATTTGAGAAAGATGTTTAAGATTTCTAATAGAAACTTTACCAAATACATGGGATGCAATAATAACAAAATTACTTCACTGAATAGTACTTTTTGACATTATAACCCTCTCAAAATAAGCACAAAAAATGTTCATTATCAATATGTTTTGATAAGGGTGTTTTTGCAAATAAATTCGTGATGCGCAAGGAAGCCAACGGTTCCTATGGGTCTGTCAGCTTCATGTGCATGTACGAAATGGAGAAAGCGACGGCATCATAAACCGACGACCTCACCAATACCTGACAGGTGTCTCTATAGGCCGATGGAATTCTTGAACGGAGTAGGTGACAGATGGATATGAATAAGTCGAAGGAGTTAAAGGGGCCGACGGGTCTAGCCTGGCTTAACTTGACCCCCACAAATATCTATGTAAGGAAATATCTATGTAAGGAAATATCTCGCATCTCACGATTAACCCTAATCAAAGGGATCTCTACAAGGAAAGGACCCCGCAAAGTGTGTATATTAAGGAGGATCTTCTCTACAAGGAAAGATCTTCTCCACCAAGAAACAAAGGTCAAATCTACATTACTATAGAAACCCCAAAGCAATCACAAATCAAGGTACGCATAATTTACCTCATCTCTGACACTTTAGAGTTGTGAAAGTTCTCTAACTTAACCTTTGGAGGGTCTTTGGCAAGTACCACGCCGGTACCCTCTGTAGGGTTTTTCTTCTTCTTCTTTTTTTGTGCAGATTTTTTCCAGGGCACGTGAGGACCGTGTAGCTTACTGATGATTTTCGACATCATCATGTTTCATATCAACATTAGGAATTTCCACAACAATGATCGGCCAAATAAAATTGCATTAACAATTCTAAGTCAATTAAAAATAAAAAAAGTCAATATCATTGAAAAATTTGGAAAGGAAAACAATAAAATCACTTCAAAAAATGCAAGAATACTAAATAGAAAGGAAAACGAAAAAGAAAAAAAGACAACATTTATGATTGTGCATTTTGTATACCTCAATGGTCTTCCTATTGTTGCCTTAACTTTGAAAGTTTCTGACAAAAATAATTGATGTCTTCTCAAAATGGTGAAAACTAAAACTTGATTGAAAAATATGAAGAACAAGTAGTATTATGCTAATTTTTGTTGTTGTAGATGACAGGTGATTGTATCTAAAATGTGCATTGGTATATGTAACATTGTAAAACTTAAATAAATAATCAATGTATGAGTGAGAGAGAGAGAGAGAGATAAGGTTGTGAAAAACCAAAATTTTGGAAGAGAAAACACTATTACGGTAGATAAACGAAGAGACACTTAATGCTTGATGTCTTCTCAAAATGGTTAAAACTAAAGCTTGATTGAAAAATATGGAAAACAATTAGTATTGTGCTAAATTTTTTGTTGTAGATGATGGGTGATTATATCTAAAATGTGCATTGGTATATGATATATAACATTGTAAAACTTAAATAAATAATCAATGTATGAGTGAGAGAAAGATAAGGTTGTGAAAAACTGAAATTTTGGAAGAGGAAACACTGTAACGGTAGATAAACGAAGAGACACTTAAGACATCTCTGGGCCGGAGATTTGGGTGCTAAAGTTTGGTTTGGATACTTGAAATGTTAATTTGATCCACTAAAAAGATAATGAATTATTCAATTTCAACAATTACTTAAAATTAGAAAGAAGAAAACGAAAAGTTGAAATCAATTTGGGTAGTTGAATGGTCAAATATTTGTATCTAATGAATAATAATGTTTGTCCAGGATTTGTATTTAATTATTTTATATAAAAAAATCATAAAGAGAAAAATGATTTAAAAAGAAAAAGAAAAAGAGTATAATGTGGCTAATGAGGTGGCTTAATAGGAGCATAGCAACATTAAATGTTACGTTTCAACTTTTAGATATAATATAGATATAGATTTAAATTGAGTTAAGAGTAGTCTAGACTCGTGTATTAGTTGGCCTATCCAACTATGCTAGACCAATTTTATTCCATTGACAGCAAGAAGGTTCTGTAAAATTTTTTGGAGGGACCAATCATTATAATTTGTAGGGGCCTAATTTATTTTGATACAGCACTATAAGAGGATTTAAAAAGTTTTGGAGGGGGGGGGGGGTGGGGGTATGGCCCGCCAAGGCTATACGTACCTCCGTGGCTCTGCCCCTGTTACAGCTATGCCTTTATCTTTTTATTTTATTTTATTTATAAATAAATAATATGATATCCATTTATTTAGTTGTATATATTGTGATATACTAGTTGTTAACAAAAGAATAAAGGGTAAATTGCAAAGTACACTCATGAAGTTTGGGGCTGTTTGAATTTTACACCCTAAAGTTTGAAAATTTTAATTTTACACCTTGAAGTTTGGTTCCATTAGCAAAAATACATCCTCCATTAGTTTTGGCTGTTAAATGACACGTCATCGTGCTGACATGTTTTTATTTTTTGCCAAATCAAATCATCCCTTAAACAATGTAGTTTTGCCCAAAAATTAAAACACAAAACTCAGCTATTTATTACATACCATTTCACCCAAATAAAACTATTCCTAAATTCCTAACTGATCACGAACTCCAGCTTTTGATAGCAGACCCCGCAAACCCTTTCAAGCTCATCCCATTCTGTATACTTATAAATATACTTTTTTTTAATGCCTAAATATATAATGTAAGATATCGTGTAGGAAAATACAAAGCGCAAGAGAGGCCTTGAAAGGATGGAATAAAGATTATTTTCGCCATTAAAACCACAAACTGAGCATCAAAAATAGTTGATGTAGAAAGCTCTATTATGGAAACAAAGATCAGGGGAACCTTGGCTCTGAGAGTTTATAAAACTCCAAAGTTTGTTCCAATTATTCACTGTCATTTGAAGGAAGAAGAAACGGATAGTGGCCAAAAAAGTTAGCTCAGATGAAAGACTTACTTCTAAGCATGATATTGAAACCTATTTAAAAAATACTTAAGCTTCACAAAAGTTTAAAAGAAAAAGGAAAGTTCCTAAAGTCATTCTTCAAAGTTTCTTCCACCAACATAGGATGAATTGAAGGTCCCAAATCAAATCATTCAGGCACAAGAAGCTTACATGCCGGAGGCAAAAAAACAACTTGTAACTTTGCAACCCATAACAAAATAATCAATCACACTACAAAATTAACCTTAAGTGGACCATCCAACACATCAACCAGACCCAACTGAAGTATTTATAAATATGATCACATGAAAAAAACTGTTAATAGCCACGAACTTGAACTTCTTGTATCCATCTCGTAACATTTCCTTTAAATTATTAATTTGTAAGTTATTCAAATATTTCACAAACGACTTTCTGGAAAGCAACTATCTACCTTGTCAATCTTGCTTAACTTCTCCTGCAATGACCTTGAAAGTAGCCCTTGAGCCTCCTAGTCAATGACATGACCCTAGCAATCTGGCTCAATAATTTTTTTTTTTTAAAGGAAAAAAATTAGTGCACGACTTTAGGACAATGACATGTCCTAGGTAAGGTCTAATCTGCATGAATGTTTCCTGAGTATGTGGAGTTTGTTCTTAAAACTAAAATTGTGATGCCAAGAGGAATGACAAAAAGGTTTGCTGTAGGTATCTCTCTTCTCTGGAGATCTAAATGAATGGGAGGGTCAAGTTTCTTCTGCATTGAATTGATTTTGTTTATTGTTTTCAAGGAAGGGGGTCAGGCACTCAAGCTAAGGTTATACCAAAGAGAGAAGAACTTCTTATGGTCAGTTTTCGTGGGGAAAAGTAGTGTTAGGTGGTTGCTGGAGTCTCTAATTGTTCTTTCTACAAACAGATTTGACTAGATGTTCATTAATCCAAAATGGAAAGGGACACAGTTATAACTAACACTGAATGACCCAATAATGAAGTAACATACGAGGAGAAAAGGGCTGAAGCAATTGAGGAAGCAATAGAGTTCGATTCCACCACAACAAACATGACGAAATCAAGGGAGGAAATTTATTTATTACACATACAGAAAATTTATAGTCGTGGGAAACATAATTTTTTGGTGCCTTCTCTCTCTCATGGTAAGTTTTCTCTCTTTTTCTCTCTTCCCTTTGCCTTTTCTCTCCTCACACCCTCACTGTCACTAACTCTGGTCTCTCTTCTTCCCATAGATCTCTCTCTCTATCTCTCTACTTTCTTTTCTCCATGTTTCTTTTCCCCTCTGTAACGCAATTCTCTGATTAGATTTTTTTTTTTCCTTCACTGATTGGTCAATAGATCCAACTTGCAAAGGAGAACAAATTTGCAGTGGTAATTATTTCATTCCTCTCTACCAAAATCCCAATTCTTTACTTTGAATTTCAAGCTCGATTTTCTTTTTTCTCTAAGAAATTATTGGTTTGATGGATTCCAGGCAAAAGTTACTTCTTTTTCATACATAAAGTGCAAAAAAATAAAAAATAAAATAAAAAGAAGAAGAAGAAGAAAGAAAGAATGAAGTAAAAGATGAAAATTTTAAACATAGTACCTATATTGCTCTAAATTGCTTTTACATGGGACAATCTTTACCGTGGACTAATAATATTGTTATATAATGAATGATAATTGTTTAGGAGAATTGCATTTGTTGGCAAATACATTTTTTGTTGGCAGATACTATGCAGTGATGATATATTATACAGTACATTATGTAAATACATAATTTAGAATAATATCGGAGACTTGTAGTTGACCATAGTAGACAATTAGTATACCAACAAAAAGAGTAGACAATTAAAAGTTATTATTATTTATATTTATTGAAAATGTATTTCCCTGTCAAATTTATATATATATATATATATTTATATATATAGACAAATGATTGATATATGTGTTTGTGTGTGTGTGTGTGTGTATGTACGTTACTGTCTATATATATGAGCAAGATGAGTTGTAGAGATCATGAAAATTTGACAACTAATTAATTTTGATTGTATCTATTGTCAAAATTTTAGTATGAAAACCAAATTCATTTTTGGTTTTTTATTTATAATGATTACATTAGTTAGTTTACATAATATACATGTTTTAAATTATAAAAGAAATATTTTTTTTAAAATTGCATACCAAACACTAGAAAACATTCTCAAGCTCATTTTCAAAAGAAAAACATAAACGAAGGTCAGGAATTTTGAGAGACAGAGGTCCTAGTGGCAAGAGTTCAAGATGCATGGAAGGTCGACAATATGTGCTCGATTATTGTCAATGATAGAGCAAAAAACACACACACTCATAGAACCAAGATTTTGAAAAAATTATTTGTGACTTCAGGACTTCAAAGTTAACTTAATTTGCATCCAAATTAACTTTTCCTCTAGGTTTGTTACCTGAAGGCTTAGGGAAATATTCAATAATGGGGCATGCTATAGAAACCAGACAAACAAATATGGAAAATATAGAGATACATTCTCGTTGCAGTGAGTTTCATAACTTAACTAGTTAGTACATTTTGGTGTTTTCAATTGAGACATTTAAAGTTCAAATGCCCCACCCTCAACTATCAGTATATCAAAAAAACAAAACTACTAAAAAAAAAAAGAAAAAAAAGAAAAACTATGTTCTCGCTTATAGTAAACTTCACATATATTATATTTATTAAAGGATAAACTATGTATTTGGTCTCTATCTTTTATATTATATTTCAATTTGGTCTCTAACCTTTCAATTGTGCCAATTTGGTCCATAACTTTTTAGTATTGTGTCAATTTAGTCATTGTCGTTATCTATTAGATTAAAATTACTGACATGGCAAACAACCAAAATAAAAAATTGGTTTCTATTAATGTGACAATAAACTGATTTTTTATTTTGGTCATTTGTCACATCAACAATTTCTATCAAAGAGATAACAGTAGGGACTAAATTGATACAGTACTGAAAGGTTAGGAATCAAATTAACATAATTGAAAGGTCAGAGACTAAATTAAAATATGATGTAAAAGATAAAGATCAAATACGTAGTTTACCCTTCATTAAATCATTTATTTTATTTTTTTACGAAGAAATTTATTTTATTCGTTTAATATTCTAATAAATTGACACGGCATTAAAAAGTTAGGAACCAAATTAACATAATTGAAAGGTTGAAGACCAAATTAAAATATAATGTAAAAGATAGAGACCAAATATATAATTTACCATTCATTAAATCATTTATTTTATTTTTTTGCAAAGAAATTTATTTTTGTTTTTTTGATAGTCGGGGAAGAGTCTATTAATTACACTGGATTGTATATAAAAAACTTATCATACTTAAGTAGGAATAGTAGCACCAGGCCCATACCACGAAGAATGTTGGATTTCTCGCAGTATGTGCATTCCACCAATACGTGAGACTCATGTGATGTGAGCGGGTTAGATACCAAATACAAAATATCATCTTTCAATTCTATGACATGTGACATGCCACTATGGTAGGCTTTCCTCAATAAATTAATTTAAATTGCAGGATAAGTATATTTTTGATCGAGTATGAGCGAAAACATTCTTAAGTAAAAAACTATGACGACCTCGGTTTTGCCTCATGATGCCGATGACCCTGAGAGCACTTTCCTGAAAGATAACTCGAGAAAGAAAACGTATGCAGAGGTAACTCAGGACATATGCACAGTGGCGACTTCAGGAATGTTTCTCAGGGTGTTCCTGACAAGGACAGACCCAGGATTTGAACTTAAGGAGGGCTCGAAGCAAAAGGGTCAATTTCATACTAAGGTCATTTAAGTTTAGTTAAGAAGAAAAAAAATGATATATTTGAATACCAATCAATCCTAATGTACCTTTTAGAGTTATCACTTTATATATTATATTTTATTTATTTATAAATTAGAACCCCACTTTTTTATTTTATTTTATTTAAGAGCTTTAAAAAAATGTAAATTCATATAATCTATTTTTAAGCCATAAATTCATATATGTAGTGTGTGTTTGGCGTGACTTAATTTTTCCAGCTTATTTTACTATTTAGTTTATTTTTATTACTATTTATGGATCATTTTGCTCTTTTTAATACTATTCATGAGTTTTACTGTACTATTTTAACTAATTTTTACCTTTATCTATGATATTTTTAATAAAATTTTTTTAATTTTAACAAAATAAATACATCCCATACAGTTCTCTAACTTAATAATATATTGCACAAGATACATTTTGATTTCTATCACAACTCATTAATATGAAAAACAAAATAGATAAAAGGTAGGAAAAAAAAAGATGTGGAGAAGTGAATCCCACGTGTAGAGTAGATGGACTCATGGACAAAATAGAATAGTAAAAACCACATGTGTGTCTGACATTTTTGACCAAAAGCTTAAAAGTAGACATAGGGAAAGTCAAAAACCACTTGAGAAAACAAAGAGACAGTGGGCTGGTGGAGAAATCGAAGTAGAAGAAAGAAAATAATAGAGGAGGATTTCAGCAAACTGGTGGAGAAATCTAAGCCAAAGAAGAAGAAAAAAATAGGGGAGGATTTTTGTTGTTCAAACAGCAGATAACATCAACCATAACAGTATGACAATCTAGGCAAGAAGAACTGAAGAAGCAATGAAGCATAAAGGATTCAGGTACGACAGTTGTTGGAGGAAGAATAAGAGTTGAGAGAGTGAAATTGAGGGAGAGAAATTTAAATGGGTAAAAATTGGGAATTGGGAATTTGTGATTTCTGTTTTGTTATTTTAGATTTGTGGTATGATTATATTATGTATTTTTTTTTTGTTTAGACATAAATTTTGTTCTATTTTAAAGTTTTTCTTGTTACGGGTTGTTGACTATTGTGATCTCTTTGGGCTGATTTGATGAAATTTTGATGATGGGGGCCTAGATTTTGGAGAGAGGGGGGGCCGAAGTTGTATGTGAGTATCTAACTTGATGCATACATTCCTACTATTTTTTTTTTTCCAAAGGTCCGGGGGATTTTGAGGGTGTTCCTATTTTTTTTTTTGAGGGTGTTCCTAATTATTTTTTAAGGGTAGATAAATAAAATTTTTTTAATTATTATATATATATTTTTTTTCTTTTTTTTTCAGGTCAAGGTGTTCCTGGGAACACCCTGGCCTGAACGTGGCGTCGCCACTGCATATGCATGCCAGACCTGAGCTGTAACATAGGCAACGCGGAAGACACTAGCCAATCCAGCCATGACAGTGCTACCCCGGAACCCCCATACAACGATGACGTACACCACAGCAATATCGATGGCCTGGACAACGAAGATGGGCGATTCGAGTTCCAACAGAGCTGAAGCGTAAGCTTGTTGGCCCTTGGCAAACGAGCATCATCCTCAAAATTATGGGACGTCCACTTGGGTACCGGGCACTCCAAACCAGGTTAGCGGGTATCTGGCAACCCACAGGTATGATGCATTTAATTGATATTGGGTATGGTTATTTTATAATGCAGTTTGACCTTGTTAAAGACTACCAACATGCCCTCATGGATGGGTCATGGTTTGTAGGGGGCCAATACTTACATGTGCAGGCCTGGGAGGCGGATTTTCATCCGCATATTGCCAAAATTTCAACCACAGCGGTTTGGATCCGCTTGGAAAACTTACCCATAGAATATTATCATCCAGACTTTCTTAAACACGTGGGATACAAACTACGAAAACTTTTAAAGGTAGATGCCATTACTAGTGCGGCCATTCGAGGGCGATATGCTCGTCTCTGTGTCCAAATAAACACCACCAACCCACTACTGAGACGTTTAAAATTGGAGCATTTTTGGCAGGATATCATCTACGAAAATCTTCCTCTACTGTGTTACGGAAAATTCTTAGGTAGTCCCGGAGTATAGTGAAATGGTGCTCCCTCCTCTCACATGCATGGTGGACCCCACCATGAATTTAATGAGCGGACCCCACCATGAATGTGAGAGGAGGGAGCACCATTCTCCGTGCTCCGGGAGTACCTAAGAATTACTCCTGTGTTACCGGTGTGGGCGACTTGGACATCGAGAAATTCACTGTTCAGAGGCATTCACTGACCCCCACACCGAGCCACCTCAAATCCCTGTTACACGTGGTGACCAAGGGGCACAAGATCATGACCAGGAGCAAACTCCCTGGAAAACTGTGCAAACTCGGCAAGCTCAAGTACGTGGGTCTCACACCGAGTCATCACGACATGGCAAGCTGCCCCAGCATGACACTTCGTCTTCGTCTACTCCACGTGTCCCTCCCATTTCTCTTTAGTCCCATGTGCTGCGCACTCCTCAAGCTCACTCGGTGACAAGACAGGGGTCATTTGGGTTAAGGTAGCCAGTTGGGTTTCACAGCGAGGAGGTGGCACCCCATGGTGAAAACCTAAATTCACTCCCGCCACGTGAATTGAACACAGACTGCATGTAAGGAAATTGCATGGCCACATGTCCGAGTGCAAGCAAACTCAACCATGCTACTCAGCACATGCAGACTGTGGAGCTTAAAAATGACGTACCTCCTCTTGCACCAGTAAGAACTAATACCAGTTTGCACCATGACACCCTCATCCGACCAGAGCTCTTCAACCCCCACTCCGATCGACCCCGACCTTTGGCATACACCCACTCCCCAAAGCAACTCAACCCTTCCTACCACTCCCTCCATGAACTCCCACTCACCTACCCCCCAAACTCAAGCTCAGGAGATGGCCGCCCTTGAGCAGTTATGGAGTGGCCTCTCCTTAGGACGATCCGAGGACGAAATGATGAGCTATGTCCAGATACCGGTTCACCCTTGGACAGCATTGGCATGGAATCAGGTGACCCAAACTCCAAGCCTGCAAATGAGACTCGAACCACCACCCCAGCCCACTCCTTATCAGCTGCCACGGACTCATGTCCGAGTGCGCCGCTCAGTGCACCCTTATCAAGCACCAGCGGGGCATCCAAGGGCCCCACCAGTCCGGCAGAGGAGAACCGAGCTCCTCTAGTGTGGACTCCCCAGACCCACTGCCCCTAGCCATTTTTCGCTTCTTGGATCTCAGCGAAATAAACATAGCGCTGTGAGAAGAAGAGCCAATTTATACATAATAATGTTCTCAAAACAAAGCTTGCCATTTGTCGTGTCAGGCACACATTGGGCCAGGCTCGGCGAAGTGGCCCCAATGTATCGTATCAAGACCACCACAGTGAGGCATCAGTGCCTCCCTCCATTTGCAGCGAGGGCCCCAATGACATGGGGGACCTCGAATGATTATCTGAACCCCTATACCTCATCAATGAAGATGATTGCTTGGAACTGCTAAGGTGCAGGTAGCGTGACTTTTTGTAATCATGCCTACGAACTCCATCGTCTGTATCGTCCAAACATTCTGATCATTATTGAGCTTCGTATTCAACACTCTTCCTTACGATCACTCTCGACGAGTGGATCCCACTGGTTTCTCCGGCGGCATTTGGCTGTTATGGAATGAAAGTCCCTCCTTCAAAGTGGAAATCCTCACACACAGTGAATATAGTATCCATGCTCTTGTTAAGGTACCATCTCCATCTTTTTCTTTTTTACTTACAGTCGTTTATGCCTCGCCAAATTTTAATATGCGTAAACTCTTTTGGGATTATTTACAAACTCTTGCTATTGCTATCTCATTACCTTGGGTTCTTTTGGGGGACTTTAATGATATGCTTTTGGATGACGAAAAATTGGGAGGTTTACCTTTAAATAGAACTCGTATATCTGCGTTTCGAGCTTGCATGGATAATTGTGGTTTGATGGACCTTGGTTTTCAGGGTCCTCGATTCACGTGGACAAATATAAGCCTGGATTGGCACCACAATATTAAAGAATGGTTAGATAGAGGCCTAGGAAACGCCGAATGGAAACTTCTTTTTCCTGCTACTAAAATCTCTCATCTCCCTAGAGTTAAATCTGACCACTACCCCATTTTGCTTAACATTGACCCCTTGGAGCCGAAAACTCCCAAGTCGTTTCAGTTTGAGCAAATATGGCTTACTGATTCTACCCTCCCTACTCTTGTGAGCGATAGTTGGAAATCATCTGAACTGATTCCATTTGCTTCCTCCTTCTTATCTCGATTCCCTCGACGCCTTGTCTTTTTAACGGAAAATATTCATGCCTGGAATAAACACCTTTTCGGGAATTTATTCCAGCGTAAAAATCATATTTTAGCTTGAATTCGGGGAATACAAGTGGCGTTAGCTAGGAAACCATCGGCCTTTTTATACTCGCTTGAACAACAGCTTGCACAAGAATATAATACGGTTCTCCACCAAGAATATTTATATTGGCAACTCAAATCTAGAATTATATGGTTAAATTATGGGGACACAAACACTTAGTATTTTCACCTTAAAACCATTCAACGACGAAGCCAATCGCGAGTTGTCACTTTAAAAGATGACACGGGCTTATGGCTTATGGGAGAGCCTTTAATCCAGCATATCACTCATGCTTTTAGTAGGTTGTTTCAGGCTATGTCACCTCATCTACATCCTTCATCTCGAACTATGGCGCAGTGTCGTCCAAATAGTCCTTTCTTTGAACACGCCCAGTCTCTAACCTGTATCCCCCGACCTAATGAAATTTATAGGACCCTTAGGGATCTCCCTCATTTGAAGGCACCGAGACTGGATGGCTATCACGCTCTTTTCTTCCAATCAAATTGGCCCAGTTTGGGCCCGAGTATAATTTAGGAAGTTTTGGAGTAGCTTACTATCTCGCCACCCTAGGGTATCACAAACTTAGTTCTTATCCCCAAGGTAGCACATCTGGAATCGATCACATAGTTCCGCCCAATTAGTCTTTGTAATACCCTTTATAACTTGCTATCTCGACTAATTGTGCAACGACTCAAACCTTATATTGTTGAGGTTATCAACCCTTGCCAAGCTGGGTTTGTGCCAGGGCGTCGAACGAGTGACAATATTATCATCGTTTAGGAAGTCATTCAGACATTAAAATTTAGACGGGGTTGAGATGGTTACGTTGCCCTAAATTTGGACCTTGAAAAATTTTATGATTAGCTAGATTGGGTATTTCTTAAAGAAACTCTAGAATTTTTTCAAATGCCACCAAGCCTCCTTACTCTTATTATGAATATGCTCTCATCCACTAGGTTTCATATTTTATGGAATGGGGCCCCACTCTCGAAGGTTGTGCCCAGTCGAGGGTTTAGATAGGGCGATCCTCTATCACCATATCTATTTATTCTTTGTTTGGAGCGGTTGTCGATCCAATTGGAAGAGGCTGTGTGAGATAAACTTATCCACCCTATCAAGTTTAGGGATAGGGTCCACCTTTCACACCTTTTTTTCACTGATGATATTTTTCTTTTCACTAAAGCCAAGCCTAGGAATTTACGCAACATTCTATAGACTTTTTGCGACTCTTCAGGCCAGCTTATAAGTGTCCCCAAATCGAAATTATGGTTTTCTCCTAGTACTCCTCGGCATGTGAAAGAACAAGTGGCTGGAATCTTTGGTATTCCCACCACAGACCGCATTGGTACTTATCTAGGGACACCCATCTTCACCACCCGCCGTACCGCACAATCTTATCAATATTTAGTGGACAAAATACGCTTGCATATCAAGGGATGGCAAACCAAATACTTATCTATGGCTGGCCGGGCCACCCTTATTAAAGCATCTGTGGCCTCCATTCCCCTCTACGCCATACAGACCACGCTCCTTCCCCAAAAGATTAGTCAATAGATTGACAAAATGAGTTGTCATTTCCTTTGGGGAGATACTGAACATCATCACGGTTGTCACACGGTTAGTTGGGACACTGTTACTTTACCTAAAGAGGCGGAAGGACTGGGGATCCCCTCCACCCGTCATAGAAGCCGTGCAATTCTCATGAACTAGGCTTGGAGCCTTTACACCAATCCCAATACACTCTGGGCGCAGGTGCTAAAAGCTAATTACTTTTCCCAAGCAACCTTGTTCACTAGTCCGCATAGTTTAAGAGGGTCCCATGTTTGGATTGCTTTCTTGTTAGGAGCCAATTTGTTACTCCAGGGCATGCGCTGGATAATCGGAGATGGGCAAACTATTCGTATTTGGAAGGACCCTTGGCTTCCACAAGGCTCCCTTTGTAATTATATC
This sequence comes from Quercus tomentella, assembly GCA_028535165.1. NCBI lineage: Eukaryota > Viridiplantae > Streptophyta > Magnoliopsida > Fagales > Fagaceae > Quercus > Quercus tomentella. The sequence goes on along the minus strand of JAPQVY010000068.1, from coordinate 35,629,158 downwards.
AAGGGACCCTTCCTTCCCCATGACGAAGACTGTAGGGTTAGTTTGCTATGCCCTACTCACTCGTGGTCGTTCGACTCTCTCAATTTACCTATTCCCCACCACCTTTAAAGTCTTATTCGAGGTATTCCTGTCACGCGTTTTACTAGACTAGATGACGCTTTCCTGTGGCCTCACAACAAGGGTACTTGCTTCGTTAAACCCGCCTCTAAGTTTCTTTGTCAACAACAACATGTTCCCTGGAACAAATCATTTTGGAACTGGATTTGGTCATTACCATGCCCCAAAAAAATTCAAATCTTCTTCTGGAAAGCTATGCACAACCGGTTACCCACCAAGCAATTCCTAACTTTTGGGTGTAACCATTGGGATGCTCATTGTACTCATTGCCGTAACCCAAAAACGACCATCCACATTCTTCGGGATTGCCCTTGGGCAAAAGAGGTATGGAGTCAATCTCCAGGTATTTTGCCCCTATCCTTTTTTCACATGCCTTTGCAGGATTGGCTAAGGTGTAATGCAACAGCCGACATGGTTATCCAGACACATCACCTCCCTTGGAATGTTTATTTTCCTTTTACGAGTTGGAAACTATGGTTAGCTCGAAATGAAAGGATTTTTAAGAATGAATCTCGCTCCCAACATAGCCTTATCTATGCTACTGTGCAAGCTGCTACGAAATTTTATTTCCTAGCTGGCACTATTAGACGGACCTAAGTTAGATTCCCGCAGCTTGTCCGATGGCACGCTTCCCTAAATCGGTACATTACACTAAACACTGATGGTAGTACGCTAAGTAATCCAGGGGTCGCAGGTGTAGGGGGGATATTGAGAGATCATTTGGGATGTTGGATAGCCAGTTTCTCTCTTCATTTAGGTATTGCAACAAAAAATATTGCTGAATTGGCTGCTGTCTGGCAGGGCTTGGCGATGGCATGGCAATTGGGTTTTAAGTTTATCTGGCTTGAACTTGACTTTAACGTGGTACTAACTTGGCTGACAAATACAACTGTGAGCTACCCTACTAATATGATGTCTTTAATTTGTGATTGCAGGAGGCTTATGGACCGGGACAGGGTGGTGCAGGTGCAGCACATTTACCGTGAAGCAAATGCATGTGTACAGACGCTCTAGCAAAGTGGGGAACTCACCAACAGGACCTTTTGTCTGTGTATAATGGATGTCTTAGTTTTGTTTATATGTACTATGTAAAGGATTTGGCCGGCCTTGGGAGTACTCGACTATGTGCCCAAGGACCTGCTGTTGGTGCTGTATAAACTCTTTTATTAGCTAAATAAGACCCCTCGTTTCCACCCAAAAAAAAAAAAATTAATTTAATATTGCATGGGCCAATGGCCCAGAAGTCAAAATATTAAAGTTTATAAATTTTTAGCCGAAGATTATCAAAAAAAAGAAAAAAAAAAAAAAGCCGAAAGCCTTTAAATTTATGTCCAATATACATGTTTGAGGGCCATGAAGATTGCAGAGAACAATAAACCACCAAAAAAAAAAAAAAAAAAAATCGTTTCGCTAATACTTAAATTTAATGTAGATATTTATTTAAATATAATTGAAAAATATAATATTATAAACATATAAAAAGTAAGAAAAATTATACCTATATTTAATCCTTTTATTTATTTATTTTTTGAAACCCTAACCCTTTTATTTTATACCTCACCTTCACATGCCCAGCCATTTTTTCCCCAGCATGGGACGTGATTAAAGACCAACGGGAACAAGAGCAGGAGCCTATAGCAGTGTGGCTGTACTCGAGGCTTGAATGTTGTAACCATGTAACTATATTTGATTTGATTTGATTTGATTTTTTTCCTTTTCCTTTTGGGGATAGGGATAGCTCATAGCTATATATATTTGATTGGAATATAGATTTTTTGATTGCTTTTGTTTTGTTCTATCAGCTGACTGGTTAGTGGTTAACACTTAACACATCAAAAGCAAAGGCCATTGTCATTAATTGTGATGTCATGAAAGTCTAAAGAAAGCACACACGATGCTCTCTTGATGGAACAGAAACTAAACTGTTAATTCTTGGTAGTAAACCTCAAATCCACAAAGAGTTTCCCTATATCCACAAGGAGAAGAAAACTGGAATCCACAAAAAAAAAAAAAAAAAATGACAAAAGTCTATGTTTATTGTTAATAGTTTAATTTGCCTCTGACGGCTACAAAACATATAAATACTGAGAAAAACATCTAAAACCCTAATTCGCACTAATTACACGATTAGGTGACAAAATATCGAAATTTTCCAAAAATGGAAAAATTGGGTTAAATGCAAAATCATAAACAACTGACCTTAAAGGTCGTCCCAAAATAAACGGGGCCTTATTCTGACTTTTAAACTATAAGTTATTAAGGAAAAACAAATATTAATATAAATAGTAAAAACACTATTTTCAAGGACTTAACGAAGGAATTCGCCTAAATTTTGGCAACGCTCATGATAATGATTTTGGATCAGAATGCCGTTTTCCTTAAACTTGCCAAATTTCATGCAATTCCGACATTGTCACCCTGATGGCCTCTATTGGCACTCCTCTTTGATCTTGCATTGTGACTTCCTGTGCTCTTGTTGCTCCAAGAAGGCATGTGCTGTTTGTCTGACATCAAATTGGATGCAAATGGTGAAAGCAAAATGGGACACAACCAATGTGGTATTTACGTATCGATACATGTATCAAATATATGATAGATTTTTCCGACTCAATGAGTTGTTGGTATAGCTTCATGTTTCTTCTATCCAATAGTGGCTTATTGCGTTTCCTAGGAAGCTATCACCAATATGTCTTAGGGTGTGTTTGGGTACCACTTATTTTGCTGAAACTGAAAAATTATTACTGAAAGTACTGTAGATAAAGGTAAAAGTTAGTTGAAATAGTACAATGAAGCTCATGAATAGTGCCAAAAAGTGCAGTGGGACCCATGAATAGTAGCAAAAATAAGTTGAATAGTGAAATAATTTTAGTTTTTAATCTCCACCCAGACGTACACTTAATGTTTGAAATTATTTGCTGTCATTGACCACTGAATTTGGTGGAAAACTCAAAACATTACAAATTCAAAAAAAAGAAAAAGAAAAGAAAAGATAGACATAACATCTTCTTTCATATTTTATGAAAGAAAATCATTAACTTCCCCAATATAATGAAATTTCACATCATATTATTTCCAATGATTTTTTTTTTTGGGGGGGGGGGGGGGGGGGGGGGGTGGTGGAGTTGGTGTGGGTTGGCGAATAATTATATAGATTAAGAAGGCAAAAGAAGTGGAGGGACAAATCTCAGACTTCCGGGGAAAAAATCCAAAGTGAAATTTTGATGAGTTGTTCGCTCTTGCCTAAGAATTAAAAATAGTAAAATACCACGAATTAACCAAAAATAAAAGAGTTAATTTTATTTTATTAAAAGTTTTCCTTGTTTCCTATTTTTTTTTATTTAAAAAAAAAAATAGAAAGAATGCTGAGATGGGTTAAATAATAAATAATGCTGAAAATGTTGAGTTTGTTGGAGTAACAAATTTGGTCAGAAGGACCATTTTCGAAAAGAAATCAAATGGATCAAAATAAAAATTCTAAACTGCCTTAAGCTTTTAGATGAAAAATGTAAACTTCATATATCTACAATATTGGTTCAAGATGATGGCTTTGGCCAAGAGATATCAATATTTTATTTAATTCACGGATCAATTCGACACAAGGTTCAGCACTAATAGAAGTTGCCGACTATCCTAGTAGCAAAGGAAAAAGGCAGGGCCTGAAATTCAGACCAGATCAGACTCTTCTCTGTTTGAGCTACTCCCACACACTGACCGGAAGATCTCGGTTGTCTTGGACTGGACAAGTACGTAGAGATCTTCGTGGGACTAAGGAGGGATGGTCCAAGGAGTGCAGATGTAAAGAGAGGTGGAGTTCTCAAAACATCTTACAGGTATATCTTAATTTGGTAGAGATTGATGAACGTATCAAGATAAGCAATATATTTAGTTCATGAGAGTACGTACTTTCAGTCAGGCTGTGGAGTAAAACCAGTGTTTTACGCCAGCCAAAAAACTCCTGCCACGTGGACAATAGTAACTCTATCACTTAAATCCCTCTCCAAACAGCCTGAAGACAGAGAACGAAGAAAGAAAACCACAAAAGCTCCCTCAGACAAAAGCTCACCGCCACAGCCCTCAGACAAAAGCAAAAGCTCCCTCTTCCATCTTTGCTTGCCCAAACCTCCACCACATCACACACCGGAGCTCACCGCCACAGAGTTCGTCGGAGCTGTGCGTGAGAACGAATTAAGAAAACCCACAGCCCTCAGACAAAAGCTTCCTCCCTCTTCCATCTTTGCTTGCCCAAACCTCCACCACACCACACACCGGAGCTCACCGCCACAGAGTTCGCCGGAGCTGTGCGTGGAGCTTGGAAACAAACCGGAGCCGCCGTGAGCCACAATCCAAAGGTTTGTTTTTCATGATTTTCCCTTTTCCCCAATTTGGATTTCGAATTATTGATGGGTTTTTTTGGGTTTATGGGTTTCTTTGGAGCCTCATGAATTATTTATGGTTTTTTTTTTTTTTTTTTGGTATCTTAATGGGTTTTGATTAGATTCCTAAATGTTAGGGCGACACGGAGGATCTCCCTTTCAAAACTGATTAAGCAGATAGATATGTATCTGCAGGAAGGTATATTGTGCAATCTTTTTATTTGGTCTTACTCTACCTTTTCTTTATACTGTATCCTATTGTATATATTTTGATTCAGTTTTGTCCATAATTTCAATTCTTAACCACATCATGATTTTTGTAATTGGAGAAGTCTTGGTTGCGGATGATACTTTATTGGTGACTTGGCTTTGTTTGTGAGATTTATGTGTTGTCTTTAGGTAAAGAGATAATTATTGCCAGTAAGATGTGAATTAAGATTCTGCTCAGGATTGTGCTTGACCTAGATTTTTGAGTTCAAAAAAATTAGATTGAATATCTATTAATTCGTTTGAAATATGCTTTCTTCACTTTGATAATGAGTTTTCCAAAATCCTGTTTGAATATAAGTGTTTACCCAATTGATACATGTAGATAGATGCATATTTGTGTAGGATTTTCCCTCCTATTTCCTTGAGTAACATCTGAACCTTTGATCTTGGGTAGCAAAACACAACACTAACCACCAATTAGAAGAAGGTTGATACTTTGTATAGGGTTTGTGTTGGCATATGAATGAATAAATGATAGAAACATAATGTACGTAGAGTGATATGGAATATCAAATGCTATTCTTGTGTACTAGGCCCATTTTCCTCCAACCCCTTCAACCAAAAGGGTCTTGTAGGAGTCTATATATAGATTTTGGTATTTCAATGTACAGATAGTAACAATGATAGAAATTTTTGCCGATCTGGGAGAGAGGGATCGTTAACCTTTTCAGTAGTGTACCTTATGGATTTTTTTCTTTTTCTCTTTTTAAGTTGATATCTTATGTGGGTTTTATGGTTGCATTTCTCAGTATTGAGTACTGGCCAGACCCGCAGTGTGGCGTCAAGGAAGCATACAGGGTGTTAAAACTTGGAGGAAAAGCATGCGTAATTGGCCCTGTTTATCCAACATTTTGGTTGTCTTAGATTAGAGTAATTGGAGAAGGAGAGCGTGCATTCAACTTGTATACTGTTGGACGTTTTCTGCAAAAATGAAACTTGACCCCTTGTAGCTGTTGAAACTCCTTCAGCAAACCTATAGATTGAAGTCCTTTGCATCATCATCCCAAATTTATGTATTTTTTAAACTTTAATGTGTTTTATGGTCCTGGATGGCTTCTGCATTGGGTTGAAATTCTTGGTTTCTTATTTGTTAAATATGTATCACTAATTGTGCACTTACTATAACCGAAATTTGTTAAAATAAGCAAAATAAAAGACATTTTAACAATTCTTTTATAGAATCAAAATTACATGGATACTTGTTTAAATTCATAAACAGGTCATGAATTTCCAAATAATATAAGCCAACTAATACTTCTGTACAATACAAACTAAAATTTGATATAATAACAACTCAATTTAAAATAAAAATTGAAATAAAACCTGTTACAATTTAATTTAGAATAAAACCTGTCATGATTTAGAATACAAAAAGAGGATTATAAGATTACAAAGACATTTAAAATAAAACCTGTCACAATTAATTAATTTTTTTTTTTTTTAGAAAAGTTTCTAATTGAGAATACATTCACCTGAAATAAAACCTGTCACAATTTTTTTTTATGAAAGTTTCTACGTTATTTTTATCTTCGTTTATTTCTAGCTCATCATGTACTAAAGTCATCCACCATATCACAAAGTGAGATCGTTTCAGGTTCTTTGTTGTTCACACTCATATTTTCAATTCAAGTAATTTTATATTTCAATATGACCTTTAAAAAACAAAAGAGAAGAAAAATTCATAAGCAACAATTAAGAATAAATTTAAAATTTGTGCTATTACAATACTAAACTTGCCCAATTTGGCAAACTTGTTCTATTACAAAATTAAAATTTAATTGGAAAATTTTACGCTAATATTACAATTATCATTAACTGTAGGAGAAAATTGACATTGGTACATATAGCTCCAAGTACATAAAACAACTATCAAATAGCTCCAAGTACATTGGTACATATAGCTCCACTCAATAAACTTTATTACATAAAACAGTTTCAAGTACATCCTTATTTGCACTTTGGTACATATAGAGAGCAAATTGACATTACAAGTAGGAGTAAATTATATTTGAAACTAAAAATATTTTAATAACTATCAAATAAATGATACTAGCTGTTTCCTAGAGGCTAAAGTTGACAGCGAAGAATTCAATAACCACAGTAAGTAAACTTGTTAGAAAGGCACCTGTAAGAAGCAAAATTGAAAGAAATACAAATCCAAGAAAAAAAAAAAAAGGAAACAATTTAGTCAAGGTTTAAAAAAAAAAAAAAAAAATACAAATTGAAAAATTGAAAGAAATATATATAGGAAACAATTCAGCAATCCTATCATACAATAAGTAACATTCTTTTGAATCTTCTAAAACTAGGTTAGGTAACTACCAACCCCAAAAAAAAAAAATAATAATAATCAGATTCAATTTAGTCAAGCAAAATTGGTATGGACTCTCCGTTTCAAAGACTCTATGGCAAACAACTTAACTACTCGTCATAGTGTGTGTTAGGCTACAAACACTTCCCCTATCTTGGGGATTACAGAAATAACAAACTGGAGCCCAAGTCTCTCCCATGTGCCTTCATTGGCCACAGTATCAAACATAAAGGTTACAAATGCTACTATCCACCTAGAGGATGCATCTACATTCTGACCATGTTGTGTTTGATAAAACGACCTTGCCATTTTTTGCACCGACACAATTGTATGGCAATAATAAAATTGATGGGGAGCTCATTACATTCACAGATTGGGAGGCAACCTCAATCAACAAAACTATTGCCTTATGCCTCCCTTATTTCAGGATTCTCACCACCTGCCACAAATATTATACCAAGTCGCTCACCAACAGTTGACACACTTCCTACCATGACAACTCCAAGGTACCTTAATTTTCACGTAGCAAGGGTTACTCATAATATACCTATTGTACCAAAATCCATCATCTTTGCCAAATGTCAGCCTAGATGGGTTGCTGTTATGGATGAAAAAAGTTGCTGCCCTAAATGCAAATCTGGACCTCATGGCACTGGCACATCACCCTGACATGAATGCCATTGGGTGTATATGGGTTTTCAAAGCAAAATTGAAACAAGATGGCTCCTTGGAACATATCAAAGCTCAGTTGGTGGCTAAGAGATTTAGCCAAGTTGGTAGTATCGATTTTTTAGAAACATTTATCCTTGTACTGGAAGTTGTCAAAGGCAGGGATATCCAACATTCGTCTTGTCCTCAACTCGCATCAACTAGTTCATCTCTCAGTTGGGACATGAGTTCTCCATCAAGGTCTTGTGTTTTCTTCATCACTTTCTAGGCGTTACCCAACATAGCCTGTTTTTATGTCAAACTAGTATGCTGAGGATATCTTAGAACTTGCTTTCATGCAGATGTGCAAACCCATTATTACTCCAGTGCCTGAGAAAGGCAGACATTTCCCATCTACTGATTAGCCTTATCCTGATACTTATAGTTATCAAATCCTTGTGGGAGCACTTCAATACCCCAAGTTCACTGGACCTGACCTATCCTATGGTGTCAACTTAGCTTTCTTATTCATTCATGACCCTATAGTGGCTCACTACAAGACAGTTAATTGCTAGCCTAGACTCCCAAGTCCAACCAACCAACACAGAGGCCCCTAAATGCCCGAATGGCCATGAAATTAACATGAATTAACTATAAAATCCCCATCATTATCATCATCATAATAATAGTAATTAAAGACACTCATAATCCATGACAAAAACAGAGGAGCATAGGGGTAAAAAAAAGGTAACAAATGAAGAAAAGAAACAATAAAAATTAAAAAGAACCCGGTTGATGAAACAAGAAGCATATATCATATACCAAAAAGAAAGAAGGCAGTTAAGCAAGGTCATCAATTCAAAGACTAATAGTTCAGAACACAAAAAGTAATCCCAGTTCATAGATTCAAAGAAAAAAACCCTCAAGCTTCTTTTTTTTTTGAGGAACAAGCCTCAAGCTATTAGTAATGAGCAATATTAGCACAAAACTAGCAATACCCAGAACCCTTAAACTCCAATTCCAAAACCCAAAATCCCAAACACAACTGTACTGAACCCATAAACCCAGAAAATAGAAAAACCAAAATAATTCGAAATCCAAATTGGGGAAAAGGGAAAATCATGAAAACAAACCTTTGGATCGTGGCTCACAGCGGCTCCGGTATGTTTCCAAGCTCCACGCACAGCTCCAGCGACCTCTGTGGCGGTGAGCTTCGGTGTGTGGTGTGGTGAAGGTTTGGGCAAGCAAAGGATGGCACAACCCCAGAGGAGGAAGCAGAGGGCACGACAAGAACTCTTTCTTCTTCGAAATCGTTCTGCTCTGGCGATCTGTGTGGTGGTGGTGGAGGTTCGGCATGAAGGAAGCAGAGGTGAATGGCATGAAGGAAGCAAAGGCTGTGAGTGTGAACTTTTTTTTTTTTTTTTTAAGTCATTCTCTTTCTTTAAGTGATGGGCCTAATGTGGCTAACAGCTATTGGCTGGCATAAAATCAGTGTTTTACGCCACAACCTGATAGAATGTTTTCTCTTAGTTCATTGGGTCAAATGGGAAACGTTATGTCAAGCAAAATCTGAAGGAGGGATTCTTCAAGGACCTTTTTTTTTTTTTTTTTTTTTTTGAGAAACCAACCCACAAGAGAGGGCCGAAATTTATTCATGCATAAAACTAAGATCATGGTTGTAAACATCTACAATGTCAGGAGGAACTTTCTCCATCCATACTAATAGAGGATTACAAAATGATCTACGAGCTAGGCGGTGAGCTACACAATTGCCCATACGCTTAATGTGATGAAAGGAAATGCTGCAAAAGGAGCTTGATAAAACATGTATATCTTCCAAAATGTGTCCCAGGACCGAGGAAAGGAGAGTTTTCTCCCTGTTTGCTATGATGATAATTTCAGAATCGCCTTCAACCATTACTCTCTCAAATCCAAGCTCTTTAGCAAATACTAGAGCCCTTCGTGCTGCTATCACTTCCACTGTCTCTACTGAAGTAGGCAGGGGAATCTTTTGTGAAAGGGCAGCCAAAACCAATCCAGCCTGGTCTCGAACAACCATGCCAAGGCCTGCTAAAGATTGGGTTGAGAATATAGCACCGTCGAAGTTTACTTTCACCATACCTGGCGGAGGAGGTTTCCAATGAACTGAGCGGGCTGTTCTGGGAATTTTTGAGTGAACAGGACGTAAGTGATTGAACTCATGCACCAACGATCGGGCCTGGTCTAGGATTTTTTCAAGGCTCGGCCCAACATCCCCAAATGCAACTCTGTTCCTTTTCATCCAAATCAGAGACATGGTATTGGCGAATATCTCAATGCAACTGGGATCCTTGAAGGCTAAGTGCATTAGATCCATAAAGGACGTGTGAGGCGAAGTAGCTTCCTTGAGCTTAGCAAACTGAGGGAGCCAGATCATATCAAGTTTTTGACACGACCAAAGTGCATGGATTGTTGATTCAATTTCAAGGTTGTAGTTGGGACAAGTAGCAACTTGAAGGATCTTTCTGCGCACCAGGTTCGCCTTCGAGGGAAGGGAGTCGCAGCAAGCACGCCAGAGAAGGGTGCGAATGCGATTTAGGACATGGAGTTTCCATATTTGTTTCCTCACTTCCCTATATCTAGAATAGTCTGAAGTACCCGAAGTCTTAGAGTCATCACTCTCTCTTAGAAGTTTGTACCCAGATTTGACAGAGTAGGCTCCACTCCTGTTCATTGGCCAACACAACCTATCCGGGGAGTCAACAAGACTCAAAGGGATAGCTAAGACCACTTTGGCCTCAAAAGGGAGGAAGATATCACCCACTAGACCTGAATTCCAGCAATGCAGCTCATGGTCAATTAAATCTGCCACTTTTAGGTCCGGGTCATGATCAAGGGGTGGAGATAGAACTCTACCCGAGCCCTCACAAGGCAGCCAATGATCTTTGAACACTTTAATAGACCGACCATTACCAACTCTCCACTTCAAGCCCTTTTGAATGGTGTCTCTACCCTTTAGAATGCTCTTCCAAGCAAAGGACCCCATGTTGGTCTTAGCCTCAAAGATAGAGCAATGAGGGAAAAATTTAGCTTTGAAAAATTTATAACACAGCGAGTCTTGATTAGTGGCTAACCTCCACACTTGTTTTGCTAGTAGGGCATCATTGAACTTATTAAGCTCTCTAAAACCCATGCCACCTTCCAGTTTTGACCGACACAGTGTATGCCATTTCACCCAATGCACTTTCTGCCAGCCACCTCTTTGTCCCCACCAAAATTTACGGACCATTACCTCGATATCATGGCAGAGAGAGGAAGGTAATTTAAAGCAACTCATAGCAAAGGACGGAAGGGCTTGGATAACTGCTTTTATGAGGACTTCCCGACCAGCTTGGGAAAGGAGCTTTTCCTTCCAACCCTTCAATTTGGACCGCACCCTTTCTTTTATGTAAGCAAACCTCGCCTTTTTTCCCCTTCCCACAAATGAGGGAAGACCCAGGTACTTCTCATATTGCTTTATCTCAGGAACCCCAAGCAGATTAATGATGTTTTCCTGAGTATCCGGGGAGGTAGCCTTGCTGAAAAACAGGGTTGTTTTGTCCCTATTAAGCTTTTGGCCTGAGGCTACCTCGTAATCTGCTAGGATGGCCTGAATGTGATTGCACTCCTGAATTGAGGCCCTACAGAAGAGAAGACTATCGTTTGCAAAAAATAGATGAGTTAGTCTAGGTCCATTTCTGCAAAGGGATATGCCCTTAATAAGCCCATCATTAGCTGCTTTCTCTATCAGAGCATGTAAACCTTCAGAGCAAAGAAGGAATAAGTAGGGTGAGATTGGGTCTCCTTGTCTGATTCCCCTTGAAGGCACTATATTTTCAGTAGGCTCCCCATTGATTAAAAGGGAATAGGAAACCGATGAAATACACATCATCAGCAAATCCACCCAATTTTCATGGAAGCCCATTCGTAACATTATCTGCTTAAGGAAAGACCACTCCACCCTGTCGTAAGCTTTGCTCATATCTAGTTTAAGAGCCATAAACCCCCCTTTTCCTGGTTGGTGCTTCATATATTGGAGAGTTTCGTAGGCCATCAGAATATTATCTGTTATGAGCCTCCCAGCCAGAAAAGCACTTTGATTTTCTGAGATTATGCCAGGAAGTACCCCCTGGAGTTTATTGGCTAGCACTTTAGACACCAATTTGTATATAACATTACACAGACTGATAGGTCTAAAATCAGAAATTTTTTCAGAACTCTTAACTTTAGGGATGAGGGTTATGAAAGTATGGTTGATTGCAGCAGGTAAAGAACAATTATTAAGGCAGTTTAGAACAGCAGAGGAAACATCATCACCAACAATAGACCAGTAAGTTTGAAAGAAAGTAGGGGGCATACCATCCGGTCCGGGGGCTAAGAGTGGTTCCATAGATTTGAGAGCTGCTTCCACCTCATCTCTTGAGAAGCTACAGATTAGTTCTCTGTTCATATCCACAGTCACCACTGGTAGAATCGACTCAAAAATGGAATGGCTCTCATCAGGACTGCTAGTGGTGAAGAGGTCCTGATAGTAGGAAGTAGCAATCCCCTGAATTTGATGCTCAGAAGTACACTAGGTATTCTGGTCATTCTGCAACCCGATGATCCGATTTCTCTTATATCGTTGTGAGGCTCTACTATGGAAGTAACGGGTATTGCTATCTCCCGACTGCAAGTATAGGGTTCTAGCCTTCTGGATCCACATCATGCTTTCCTTGTCAAGTAACTCATTAATGTTCATCTTCAGAAATCGGACCTGATCATATGGTGCACCCCTAGCTGCTGCCTCCTCAGCTAGCCCCAGCATTTTTGAAGCCTCAGCTTATTGCCTTTTTATGCTCCCAAAGGAGGACTGGCTCCACTCAATCAATTTCGACCCACAATGCTTGATTTTTGACAAAGCCAGAGCCATGTTACTTTCATATGGTGGAAATCCCCAAGCATCAATTATTGTATTCCTACAACCATCCTCTTACATCCACATGCTCTCAAAGTGAAAAGGTTTATTGGTACAGTACACAATACCTTCGGGTTTGATGATTATGGGGTTGTGGTCGGAAGCATTGGAGTGTACGTGTTGCACCCTTGTTGCTGGGAAAAGCTCTAGCCATGAGGAAGTAGCAAAGGCACGGTCCAGCCTTTCTAAGATCATTGTTTCACCCCTTTTACCTCTCTAAGTAAATTTTCTGCCCGTGTAACCAAGATCAACAAAACCGAGCTCATCCACAACATCTCTAAAAGCTTCCATCTCAACTTCCCTTCTTGGTGATCCACCAAGTTTCACATGGCCTCTAAGGATCTCATTAAAATCCCCTACACATACCCAAGGGATATTGTACTTGTTGTTAAGCTCACGTAAAAGTTGCCAAGTATCCACCTTCCTCGTTTCCGGGAAACCATATATGCCTGTGAACCTCCATGAATCTTCCTGACCATCATTAACAATAGCATCAATAAAATTAAGAGAAGAATCAACCACTTTGATACTTACCGAGCTTTTCCAGGGGAGAGCCAAACCGCCAGCTCTAGTAATTCTGTCCACTACCCACTTCTCATCAAAATTTAGCTCATCACATAGTTTATCTAGCCTAGCTTTATCTGCCCAAGTCTCGGCTAGGAACAGGACAGAGGGGTCTTGTGCTCGCATAATGTTAGCAAGCTCTCGAATCGTAGGATGGGTCCCAAGCCCCTGCACATTCCAGCAAATGCAACTCATTTCTCTTGGCGGGCCTGGGAGCCAGCCTCCACCGTTGGGTTGAGGTTTTCTTTCCGAGCAGCAACATAAGTTATTCTGCGTTTTGGTGGTTTAGCATCGCTGTGAGGGAGATGAGTAATTCTTTTACCCAGTGTAACGTTGAGATCTTCTGAGTCATCATTTAAGCCCGCTTGTCTTTTAATCCGGGTCCATTTAGGAGATGTTTTAGGTACTGGGTTTTCATGGGAAGGGCTGAAGTTAGTTAAGTTGGCAAGTGGGCTTTTTGGGTTAGGTAGGGGAGAAGAGTTTGATGGGCCAGAGTTAAGAGGGCTCAAGGGATTTAAAAACTCACCACAGCTTACGGGTGCAACATCAAACATGGCAATTTCCTTGTCCAACTCCTCTAACATCACTTCAAACTTCTTTCCAGCCTCAGTTGCATCTTCCAATACGATTGAATTGGAGTACACATTACCTCCTTCTGTCTTGTCACCCTGACTCACCTCTGTGGACGCTGAACTTGTCTGCTGAAAATCCAGTTCCATCATGGCAGTTGGGATTGAAGAATCCACTTGCTTTTCAGGCCAAACTACCTCTGGGGAAGGTTTATCCGTTCGGAGCACCACCACAGGTCTTTTGCAACCTTGGACTTGGCTTAACGGAGGATTAGCTTTCTTCCTTGTTTCATCTATTCCCGGAACCGTGATCACCTTGCTTCTAGATGGTACAAAAGGTGAAGCTTTAATCCAGGGACCATATTGTTGCTTATCTGTAGTCAAATTACCCTCACTTTCAATCCATATATTACAACTCCGGTCATCATGAGTTAGGCATACATACTAGAAACAAAGGTTTGGGAGCCATTCGTATTTGAATGGGATCCACAAATCCTTCCCGTCGTCTAGTGTAATCACCCTCCCTCTACATAAGGGTTTTGATATGTTCAAGATTACCCTAACTCTTACGAACCTAACACCTTCCACGGCTGAGTTCTCCTCACCACGTTTTACTGTTCCTATGGCTTCGCATAGTTGCTCTGCCACCTTTCTATTCTTGAATCTAAGTGGGAGGTCATGTACTTGGACCCAAAAAGTAGCAAGCTCAAAGTTCATGTCTCTTACCTCTTTGGTGCCATCAAACTCTTGCAACACCATCATGTGTTTATCAAAGGTCCATGGCTCCCTTGCTAGGACTCTCAGCATCTTTGTTTTGTCTTCAAAAGTAAAGAGCACAATATGGTCATCCTCTATCCTGAGTTTAAAACCCTTCGAAGCTCTCCACAGGGGGGAAAAAGTTTTTGCAATTACGCCTAAGTTCAGAGCACGTCTGGGAAAAAATTTAGCTACCAAACCCCACTCTGTTTCAGCTTGCGTTTCCGTTAATCTAACGCTTGACCCTTCACACTCCGATAAGTTGAGCTTACTCCACGTTTTTGTGAGGTCTTCCATTTGTGAATCAGCTAAGCAATTCGGGGTAGTGAAAGGAAATGTGGAAAAATGTGGTATAAAGAACCAGTAGTGAAAGAACAAAGAAGAGAGGAGAAGAGGAAAGAAAGAGGATTTGTTTACCAGTGACCCACAAAAAAACAACCCCACAGTCCTCCAAGTGACCTTGTCACTGAGAGGGACAAAAGCACCTTCAGAGAAGGGACAAATATTCTACACCCATTAGAGAAGATAAAACCCACCTAGCTCTAGCGAGAGAGAAACCCCGGCCTAAAACTGTGATAAATCAGACCTGGGATTCAAGGACCTAGCTCTATTCAATGACGCCTTGTTAGAAAAGCAAGCATGGAGGTTGCTACATCACAAGGAATCATTATTTTACAGTCTTTAAATCAAAAAATTTTCCTAACTGCTCTATCATGGAAGCTGCTGAATCCAGTGCTGGATCTTATGCATGGCATAACATTTTGAAAGGTCATGAAGCTCTTTTGAAAGGTGCAAAATGGAGGATAGGCAATGGAAAATCAATTGGGGTTTGGCTAGATGCATGGTTACCATCTCGTGATCATCCAAGAGCTTTATCTCCAATTGTGGAAGGCTTTGAGGAGGCAAGAGTAGCTGATTTAATTGATCTAGAATCAAGACAATGGGATTCAAACCTGCTACAAGGCTTGTTTATTCCTTCAGAAGCTGATTTGATTAAAAGCATCCCTTTTTGTAGTGCAGTAGTGGATGATAAGGTGATTTGGAATTCATCGGTTCCTAATAAGGTGTAGAATGTTCTATGGAGATCTTGCAAGGATGCGCTACTAGTGAAAACAAGTTTGGTGAAGCGAAGAATCCTTCAGTCAGACAACTGTGACCACTGCAATGGAGAAGCTGAGAACGTGCTTCACGCCCTTTGGAAGCGCTCAGCCATCTCATAGGTTTGGAGATCAATACTCGAGATCAACTTCAGCCCTCCAAGGAACTTCACCACCATTTCAGACCTTATACTTCAGGCTCAGAAGGACGGGAAAGATGTGGAGAAGCTGGCGATGGTGATGTGGACAATCTGGCATCGAAGAAACCAGATAAGAGCAAAGAATGAAGACTATCCTATCTCACAGGTGGTCCCAAATGCCGTACAAGCTTTCCAAGTTTTCATGCAAGCTAACCACGCTGCCCCTACTCAGTCGGTCACCAACGCATCCCCACAAATCAGATGGACGCCACCCCCAACAAACTATCTGAAGGTCAACTTTGATGGTGCAACCTTCAAAGACATTGGTAGAGCAGGCATTGATGCAGTCGTATGTGATAATCATGGCCAGGTCATTGCTTCACTATCCGAACAAGTCAATCTTCCTTTCTCATCCGATATGGTGGAGGCACAGGCTGCTGCACGGGCAATGTCGTTCGCTTTGGAGATTGGTTGCTCCTCCTTTATCCTTGAAGGCAAATTGGAATCAGTGATCAAGACCCTCAACAGTGAGGGAGAAAGCTTCTCACTGTTTGGCCATATCCTCACAGCAGCAAAAAATTTGACAAATACCACTAGGATTTCCTTTTCTCATGTACATAGAGTTGGTAACTTTGTTGCACATAACCTAGCTAAACATGCGAGACATGCTAATGGTTACTTAGTGTGGATGGAGAATGTTCCTCCACACCTTCATTCTGTACTCTTGGTCAATAGTGGCTAATTTAGTCAATAAAATTCCAAGACTTCATTCTCAATAAAAGATGACTCATCACACACACATGCTGATTTTTCTTTTCTTTTTGAAGCATTCTTAGAAGCTAAGAAATAAAATAAAGTTCATCCTCTACAGATAACTCCCATCTTAGTCAATAGTTTGTACATATCAAACATGATTTATTTATTTTTTTTTTTTCAAATAGCATATACACTATGTATTTTTGAATTGATAAACTTTTGCTTTCTAGTTATTTCAATTTGAGATGAAGAATAGAATTCAAATATTGCTAGAACAATAATTTCAAATCAATTGCTAATCCGTTTATCAAGCATTGGAGTCTTCTTCATAAACAACTACTTGAAGATCCATATCAATTACTCCTAACTAGACAATTCGTTTATCAAGCAGTGGTGGCTTCTTCAAAAACACCTACTTGAAGATCCATATCAATTACTAACTAGACAGCCAGTTTATCAAGAAATGGAGTCTTCTTCAAAAACACCTACTTGAAGATCCATATCAATTGCTTACTGGATAGCCCGTTTGAGTGCCAGTCTCAATTTCAAGGGAAATACCTACATATTTCTTAAAGTAGAAGACAAAAGTGAAAGGGAAATGAAGAAGGTTTAAAATTTTAAAAGATAGGGAAAAAGAGAGATAGCCAGACATCGATATCAAAATTTGTAAATTAACAACGAAAATTAAGATCTTTTGATCTTCTATCCAAAAAGGGGGAAAAGTATATATTATTATTATTATTATTATTATTATTATTAACGTTATACATGTAAAAGAATCTTAAAAGAATTGAATAACAAATTGTAAACATAGTTCATCGAAACAAAATTATCAAAAAATCTATCATAGTTGTCATGAGACCCGTGGAGCATGCCTATCTTAACCAAGAGTTGGCTCCTTTCTCTCTCTGTGGCAACAACATGGGCCTCCCTCTCTCTCTCTGCCATCGATCCCTCTTTCGAGCTAGAGACCTGGCGATCTCCTCCTGCACACACCCACCTCTAGCGGAAGCTGCACCCTCATGCTCTCTCACCTTAGCCTGTAAGGTATCTACATGTAAGCTCAAGTGGGCCTCTGAAGCTTGACGAGCACGTGCTATGCCACCAAGCACTCTGCCACCACTCATAGGGCAATCATCAATGATAGGTCCCGCCAATGACTATAGAAATGAAGTAACATAATCAGTATCCTCTATAACGAAACCCTCAAAGGAACTTGTCCATAGTTAGGGTAGTCCAAAATCACCGCAGAACAAGAAAGCTCACGAGGTGGATCCCTAGGCACTCTAAAATTAGGCATAACCTAATGGAAGGTCCTCTCAGCTAAGAAGAACTCCCAGCTTGATAAAGCCCAGAACCAACACCGTACATGCAACTTAGCCATAGCAGGGTGACCTCATGCCTAGCCAACAACCGCCCATCATAGGGTTTGTTGAGTATCTCACCCTAAGTGACACAATCCAGCACAGCGCCGACGGTGGACGACTGTGTCAAAACAACTCTAGTGATCGTGCAGAGGGTCCAAGTGTATGCCATAGGATATATCGTCGAAGACAGGCCAGAATATTGTGGACACAAGGCTGGGATGTGCTCATATGCCCACCACGTCAAAATCTGCCAACAACCCTTGAGGCTCCTGAAGCCCTGTCAAAGCTTGCCTTAGGTAAGCGATGAAGAATCCGTAAGAAAGGGACTCCTAATCATAGGCCCCTATATCTGACACTACTTTCATGGCCAACAGCAACTAACAAGTCAACACCGATTAGTTGTTGCTGAACAGTCAACTACTGAGAAAATTAAAGAAGAACCGCTTGAGAGCGATGTCGTCCGGCTTCACCCCCTAAGGTATGTTGATCCTCAGCCACTCTATGTGGATCTGAGGCTCATCGGTAGGTGCAAAGTACTGTCTCGTTGCCCGGGTAAGGGGATAGCTGATGCCTAAAAGCTCGCTTGCGATGTCGAAGTCCACAAACTCAGTCGGGATCGAATACCCCTTGAATCTAAGGCCCAAATGGCCGTCCAGTCGAGGGGAAGGACTGCATACTCCCCACAGCTTAAATGAAAGGTGCCAGTCTCCACGTGGAACTGATGCACCAAAGTCGCTACTATCGCTTCCCTTATGGAATAGGCCGAAATCCTCAGGAAGTCCTCGAAACCCTACTCAATCAAAATTGTGCAGTAGTGCATTAGACCAAGAGTCAAACAGGCGAATAAGGAATGAAGACTAGGCTCCCTAACTGCGAGTCCTGTCAGTATCTTACACTCAATATCAAAAAAGCTACCAGTTAGCATGCAAATCTATGCATCCAAAATTGTTAAGTTGAAGAGAAAAAGGAACATACCTGGCCCTTCCAAGCTTGAGCGGAAGGATGCCTCTTCAGATCATGCTGAAGATGGGTATCATCTATGCTATCATCAATCTATCAAATGTATGCCTCGGCCCCGGCCTGACAAGGCGGAAATCTTGGCTTAAAACTACGGCACCTTGGAGCACTTGGACCCAGTCCGGCCATGCCATCGGCCTCCAAATCAACATCTATATTAAACATGAGCACCTCTCCAAGCTCAGCGCCCCCTAGGCCTCCTTCCTCTTTAGTCCGAGGGAACTGTGAAGAACCGCCTCCTGAACCAGTGCGGGATTGAAATGAAGCACTGGCTATCTCCACTGAACATCAGCTCCTAGTGTGATGTGCTATGTGTATGCCCTTAGCGAGGGCGGTTTCATCACGACCTCTATCAAAACGCCATTGAAGGGTCCGTGCAACTTGCACACTGGCCGAGACAGTGTTGTCATCGCTACTAGACAAGTTTACTCAAGATGGAACAATAGCAAGAGCCTTCCTGCGATCCTCGCTAGATCTTGGCTATTGAGACATGATCTATAAAAGCAAATTCAGATTGGATCATTAAGCCCAAAACATATGGCAATTCAAATAGGCAGGTAAGTATGTCAAACCCTACTGCCTAATATATATCATGCATGTTCATTCAAAAATGTCATGTTTTCTCAAAATATCAAAGTTTTCAAAAATGCCTTTCTCTTAGGATTTATATTCGGCGACAGTCATTTAATCCTATCTCTTTTGCCTCAAAAGTATTCAAGTTTACAAAATGCCTTTCTCACAGGATTTACATTCTGCAACGGTCTTCTAATCCTTTCTCTTTTGCCTCAAAAGTATTCAAGTTTTCAAAACGCCTTTCTCTCAGGATTTATATTCAGCGGCAGTCGTTTAATCCTATCTTTATTGCCTTAAAAGTATTCAAGTTTCCAAAATGCCTCTCTCTAAGGATTTATATTCAGCGGCGGTCGTTTAATCCTGTCTCTTTTTCTTAAAATATCAAAATTTTCAAAATGCCTCTCTCTCAGGATTTATATTTGACGATGGTCATTCAATCCTATCTCTTTTTCCTCAAAAGTATTCAAGTTTTCAAAATGCCTCTCTCTCAAGATTTATATTTGGTGGCAATCATTTAAGCCCATCTCTTCTGCCTCAAAAGTATTCAAGTTTTCAAAATGTCTCTCTCTTAGGATTTATATTTGGTGGTGGTCGTTTAAGCCTATCTCTTTTTCTCAACTTATCAAAGTTTTCAAAATCCTCTCTCAGGATTTATATTTGACGGTGGCCATTTAATCCTATCCATCTTTTTGAGATTTATATTCGGTGGTGGTCGTTTAATCTCTCTCAGTATTTATATTCGACGGCAATCATTTAATCCTATCCATCTTTTCGAGATTTATATTTGGCGGCAGTCGTTGAATCCCTTTCAGTGTTTATATTCGGTAGCCGTTATTTAATCCCTATCCATCTTTTCGAGATTTATATTTGGCGGTGGTTGCTTAATATCTTTCAAGGTTTATATTCGGCGGCAGTCATTTAATCCTATCCATTTATTCGAGATTTATATTTGGTGGCATTCATTTAATCTCTTTTAGGGTTCATATTTAGCGGCGGTCGTGTAATCCTATTCCCTTTTTCTAAAGATACCACTCATGATTCAGATTCAACGGTGACTGTTTAATCCTATGTTTTCCAAAACTACCCTCACTTAAAATTGCATTGTTTTCACATTTTCAATTCTCCAAAAATTTTCAATCTTTATCATGCCTAGTCTCTCATATTTACCTAGCTTTCTTTTAGTTTTCATAGTGTTTCTTGTGTTTTCATAGCATCCAACATATGCAAGTCCGCCTATGCTCCTTGAACATCATTGTAGACACTCGATTTTGCACCCATAATTTGATCAAGGAAGATGGCTAGAGTGACCATTCATATACCCAAAGTTCATAATTGCATTACATGCATTAATTCATTCATTGCACATCATAAAAATGATCTTGAGGTTAACGATCACGATGGTATGTTCGATTTCCAAATTGGACCGTCAGATTGAAAGATATCACATGATCAAGTTTGCACTATTTGCATGCATTTTGTTTGGGTGGAACCAACCACGCATGATTAATTTAAATGAATTCTAACTGGTTAGACAATTAAAATTAATTAAATAATTTTGTGATTGGTTGTTAGTCAGTGTCAAAAATAGACTTGCTTGCATGAGAATAAAGTGGATAATCAGATAACAATCAAATTGTGGATAATCAAGACTTTTTGGAGTGTTTATCTACAAGATAATCATCACTTTAGAGACCTAAATGAGTCTAAGTGCAATTCCCGGCTCAAAAACCCTCAAAAAAGGAGTCTAGGTTGGACCAAAATTCAAACGCGAGCTTGGCACTTCTCAAGTGCCGATTGGCACAAACTCGAGGCTCGACTTGAGGACTCCTAGATTGAGATAAACCTTACCCTTTTTTTCATTTTTTTAGAGATAAGGACGTATCCCAGTTCGTATCTGATCATTCAAGTAATTTTTTGAAGTATTCCAATCTCTATAAATAGTGGACGCCTCTCAAAATTTAGCACACTTTTCTACACTTTCTGACCCCCCCTCTTTCTGGCTCTTCTTTTCTGATTTTTCAATTCCCATTACGTTAAAGACGTTTTGGAGGCTCTTGCCTTAGGAACTTCTTTTTTGTAAGTAAAGTATTTTAGGCTTCAAAGAGTTGAATAAAGTTCTTTGAATTCTAAAATATTCTTTCATTAGAAGAGTACACTCATGCAAGAGGTATTCTACTTTTTCTTTTCTTTTCTTCTCCATTAAATTTTGTTGCTAATGCATGAATATGTTTAACATGTTTTATTATTTCTTGTTCTTGATATATAATTACCATGTTTTGCTTGAATTTTTTTTAAAACATGTTCTTAGATGATTGTTTATTGTGATTCACTTTCTTAAATTTCAAAATCTGCTAATGTCTATTAAAGATTTCTTCAAAAAAAAAAAAAAAAAAAAAACTAATCTGTATTTTTAGATCTGATTTTCTAAACTAAAAACTGATCTGTATTTTCAAATCTAATTTTCTAAACTAAAAACTTATCTGTATTTTCAGATATGATTTTTTCTAATTCAAAAACTGCTCTGTATTTTCAGATCTGATTTTTTTTAAGCACAAATCTGATCTGTATTTCCATTAAATACAAATCTAATTTTTTTTAGAAAAAGGTTCCTTTGTTACAAAAGTGCAGATTTTGAATTTTAAAAGAAGGGATTGAAGGTTAGGTTGTATTTTTTTTTTAACATGTGATGGATGCATAATGAATTCATCTTATGAATGTGAATCCTCCTTCAAAAAGTCATTTATTTTTATTTTTTATACATAAAAAAAGATTTGATTTTTCTTGATAAAATCACCTTTTTTAACTTTACACAAAAACAGATATGATACTTTTTAACAAAAATCTTATTCTTTCTTTTATACACAAAAAAAAATCTGATTTTTCTTTACAAATCCATTTTTTTTTTTTTTTTTCACAAAATAGATCTAAATTTTCTTTAAAAAGAGGACACATTCATAAGGCAAATTGATTTAGGTTAATTTTTGTCAAGTGTTTGTTATGTATGTTCAACATATCATTCACATCATGCAAAAAAGGGTATATTGGTCATTAGAGTCTAGAAGACTAGACTTTGTCTAGGCAGAATAGGTGCTAAACACCTTCCCATTTCGTAACCTAGCCCCCAAGCTTAGATTTTTGGATAGGTAGATTAGTGTTTTGTCTTTTTAAATTTTTGGTAGATTGTAACTAGGACCAAAAGTTTTGTATTCTTTTGCATAGATTGTAACTAGGACTCAAAGCCTTGTAAGGTTTAATTTACTAAAATTGTACTTGTCTTTATTTAATCAATGACATTCGAAATATTTTGATCATGTAATTTGTATTTATTTTTTCTTATTTTTTTTGTATAAAAATAAGTGGCGATTCCACACCACTACCCAAAAGAGAGGTGCCCTCACAAGCACCCAAATCTCTTTTTGAAAGCACCCCAATTATATGCGGTCTCTCACAATCATCATAGCATAAATGATAAAAACAAAAAAGCATATATGCAAAAATACCGAAAATGAAATAAATGCTAGCATGCTTTCCTAGTTGCATTGCTACTAACATATTTGCAGAAAAAATAAAGAGAAAGAGAAAAATAGACACTGACCTTGAGTCTAGAATTGGAGACTGAAGCTATGAACTGAAGCTGAAAATTGGACCCGCTAGACCGCAGCTTGCTCCAGAGAAATGTTTAGAAGTCAGAAATCATAGAAATGGAATTGAAATGGTCAGAACGAAGCCTCGAGACCTATTTATAGGCCTTTGTATGGCCTGGGTAGCCTGGTGCACCTTGTGTGGCTACCGGGTCTGCTGGCGCACATTGACTGGGTCAACGTTGACCTTTGACCCAAAAAAAAAAAAAAAGAAAAAAAAAAAACTAGAGTTTCTTGCCCTATTTTGAGGACCAAGTTAGAAAATTTCTCCAAACCAGCTTCAGCATCTCAACCTTGTTAGGTAAAACCGGTCTCAATCCATGAATGGCGTAGTTTTTGCATGCAATTTTAGGGCAACAAAATACAGAATTACGTTCTTTATCCAACACCTCTCAGTACACTTGAGATATTCGAGTCATAAGGGGTACAAAATGAGGTGTCTACATTATTGATCTTGACCCTTGGTTTCTTTTGGCTACTTATTTACATGATTAGCTAACTAGTTTTAATATCATATAGAAGAAAAATACACATAATGAATATATTTTAGAAAAATATTTCAAACTAACATATTTACATGTAATTAAATATAAAATTGATGTGATATTACGATCAAAACTAAGATAATAGTGAAAACTTAAGCAATTATCCTAAGCAATCTGATAAGATAAGGGAAGGAGCTATTGTGGGGTCTGGGGAGTTTATGCTTCATTTAAGTGGCTTAAACTCCTAAACCAATATGATGCAGATGTTACAATTTAATGTTTTTGTAGAGTCTTATGTTCAATTTATCATTTTTTGTCATTTTCTTCATGTAATCTGATTGGGTGCATATCAATAAGTGGAACACAAATTCTCTACAGCAATTTTTGTGTTCCATTAATCATAACTTGCCATGTGGTTAATCATTCTATTTTTTTCATTTTTAACTTTTGTTATTTTATTAGAAAAGTCAAATGAATACATAACAAATAGTGATTAATGGAGTATAAAATGGAACACGAAAAGTGGGACAGAAAATTTGAATTCAAAAAGGCAAGGTTATTAGGATTGAGATTCTAAATGGGATCCGTGAGAGGGTTCGGAGATTGGATTGTAGGATTGGCATGAGGATCACAAGATCCTACTTTTCGATTAATAAAAAAACTAAAAATAATCATAATTATAATTCATAATATTAATTAAAGAAACATAAAAAAAGGACCCAAATTAGTGAAATTACTAATAAAAAGTAAAGTACCAAATTATATCAATTATAAATTTTATCGATCACAATTAAAAGTAAGAAACTGACTGCCAATATATCTCATTAGTAAGCAACTAGCAGCAGAATATTAAATAAATAAAATAAAATAAAAAACTCTCCATTGTTGTCGATGATCTCTGTCACTGTGGCCTCACTGTTGGATTTCTTAGTTTCTTGCAATTGCCTTCAACTCTCTAGTAGTCTACTTTATCTTTTCTCTACTCTTCTATTTTCTATTTAGGTTAACTCGTTAAGGTGACAACTTTTACTAACGTAAGCCTTAGGGTTTTATTTTTTCCTTAGATATATATGTATGTATGTTTCAATTTGAGCTAGAGTCACTGGGTTAATTTGTTTGTTACATTTTTTGTTATCAAAATCTGCATCCCCTCCTATTAAAAAAAAAAAACTCATCAAAATCTTTATCCCCTTCTATTTTAAAGTCCACTACAAATTATCTAAGGTCTTGGCAAATAGATTGAAGCAGGTTCTCCCCCAGATCATCTCTCTCACTCAAAGTGCCTTTATGCCTGGTCGTCTCATCACGGATAATGTGTTGGTGGCTTATGAAACTTTGCACACTATGCATTGTAGGAAGAAGGGTAAAAAAGGGTCTTTAGCACTGAAGCTTGATATCAGTAAGGCTTATGATCGTGTAGAGTGGCCTTTTCTGAAGGAAATTATGCATAAGCTGGGGTTTCCTGACAGGTGGATTGATAGAGTGATGAGTTGTGTCACCACACCCTCTTTTTCTGTGCTCATTAATGGCAAACCACATGGCAATATACACCCATCAAGAGGAATCCATCAAGGAGATCCTCTTTCACTTTATTTATTTTTGTTGTGTGCAGAGGGGTTCACTTCTTTACTGGCGAAGGCAGATTTGGAAGGGAAACTCCATGGTGTTTCTATTTGCAGAAGAGCACCCAAAATCACCAACCTGCTATTTGCTGATGACTCATTGCTATTTTGCAGAGCTACTAAAACTGAAGTAGAGGTGGTTACCGATATTCTTAAAACATATGCTCAAGCCTCAGGTCAAAGTATAAACTTGGAGAAGTCATCTGTATACTTCAGCAGCAATACCCCAAATTCTCAAAAAGAGGAGATCAAGCAGATTCTAGGAGTAAGAGAGGTGGACCGGTTTGAATCCTATTTGGGGCTGCCTACCTTGGTTGGAAGATCGAAATATTAGTCCTTTTCTTATTTGAAGGATAGGGTATGGAAGAAATTGCAAGGGTGGAAGGGCATGTTACTATCAAGAGCGGGAAAAGAGATTCTCATCAAGGCCGTGGCACAATCCATCCCAACATATACGATGAGTGTGTTCCAACTTCCAATGAAATTATGTGATGAGTTAGATGCTTTGTGTGCAAAGTTTTGGTGGGGACAAGTAGGGAATGAAAGGAAAATTCATTGGCGAAGGTGGGACAGATTAGCCACTCCTAAAAAAGAAGGTGGCATGGGGTTTCATGATTTACAAGCTTTCAATCTTGCTATGCTAGCAAAGCAAGAGTGGAGATTGCTTCAGGATGATGAATCTCTATTATACAAGTGTTTCGAGGGTAGATATTTTCCATGGTCTAATCTTCTTGAAGCTGTTGTATCCCCTAATTGTTCTTTTGTATGGAGAAGCATAATGGCGGCGCTACCTATCCTGAAAAATGGGTGCTGTTGGAGAGTTGGGAATGGATATTCAATTAGAGTTCATGAGGATAGATGGATTCCAAATCATCCAACCAATAAAGTTTTATACCCAGCCAGTGAGGAAACTGATGGAATGTTAGTGGCTGACCTCCTTGATCCGGACCTGCAATGTTGGAGAAGAGAGCTGATCACATCAGTGTTTCATACTGATGATGCAGAGGCAATATGTAGAATTCCATTGAGTCATCGACATGTGCCAGATTTATTAGTTTGGATGTACAATAAGAATGGTTTGTTCTCAGTAAAATCGGCTTATAGGGTGGCTGTGCAGATTCAGAAAGGTGAAGAATGGGCTGAAAACTCTAGTGGCTGTGCTGGAAAACTGGTGTGGAATGCTCTGTGGAAGTTACATATTCCTAATAAGATTAAAGTGTTTGCCTGAAGGGCTTGTCAGGAGATTTTGCCAACACGTTTAAACCTTGCGAAGCGACGAATTATTCATGATAATATATGTCCGAACTGCACCAGATTTCCTGAGTCAACAGTACAAGCATTATGGGACTGTGGGGTTGCTGTGGATGTGTGGGCTGGGAGTGCGCCGGCTGAAGCTACAGAAGTGTGCACATGGCCAAGCTGATATGATAGAGCTGATGGAGTATTTGTTGAATAGACTTTCTGTGCAGGAGATGGAGTTGTTCTTAGTTCAGGCGTGGATAATTTAGAATCAATGAAACAAGTTACTGCATGGGGGAAAGCTTCAAGATCCAAACATGTTATGCAAAAGAGCTGTGGAGTGCCTGGAGGAATTTCGGAATTCTCAAGGAAATTTGAGTGTTGATGGTGTGGTGCATTCAGTTGGTGATGTGTGGAAACCACCTCCAACTTTGGTCTTCAAATTAAATTTTGATGCAGCAGTGTTTTTGGATGCTAAACGGACTGGGTTTGGTGCCATTATAAGGAATGATAAGGGTGAGGTTATGGCAGCGATGACAGCAGGAGGACCACCGATGAGTAGCAGCGAAGAAGCGGAGCTGTTAGCGTGCAGGAAGGCAGTAGAGTTTGCCACTGATGCTGGCTTTACTGATTTTGTGATCGAAGGAGATAATAGTAATGTAATGAAAGCTTTATCTTCTTCTTTGGCTGATCGGTCGCTCTTAGGCAATGTGGTGGATGATGTGTGCCACTTAGTTTGTGGGATGCAGTGGGTTAGTTTCAGTTGTATTAGGAGAGAGGGTAACCGGGTAGCTCACGCTCTTGCGCAGCATGCTAGGAATATTTCTGAAGATGTGTTTTGGATGGAGGATTCACCCCCACCAGCTTTGACTGCCTTGTACCATGATTCTCTTTTGTTATAAATAGATGAATGTTCCAGTTTCAAAGAAATTCCACTACAAATGGCTAACTTATGTTGATAACCACTTTGGTGCTGAGTAACTATTTGACCAAAAATATGTCCAGCTTTTGCCTTCAATTTGTTCCTTAAAATAGCTAAGAACACACCCAAAATTGTTTCTCTAATTATGGTAAACCTCACAAACCAACCCGTATTATCCTCTCAATTCGTAAAAATAGTCAAGATGGTTTCTAGTCAAACACATCGTTGTAAAAAGACAAAATAAATAATTTCCATAGCTAAAAAAAACAAAAAATGACCATTCTATAATGAGAAGTGCTATGCCTACAACATTTTCACAAAAAATCATAAGTGGTTAGTATTTATTGGTTTTAATTTAAATCTACCACTAAGATTACTAATTTACCCCACCAATAACAACGTAACAGTCTGCCACTTAGAACTTGTTGTGAAAGTGTTGTGAAAATGTTGTTGAGATAGAATTTCTCTTCTATAAATAGCCTTATGAAATTTGTATAAATCACTTCTTAACCAAATCATAAGTCACATTCACTGTACCCCAACAACATAGAAAGTCTTGTAGTTATTAAATCTAACAAAAACCATGGTTTTCAAGGACAACACCTTTTTCTCTTATGTCTTTTTAGCGACAACCGTCATCCTCTTTGCTGGCCATGCTCATGGCGTTGGCCTATGCGACAATGCTCCTAATAAGCAAGTTTGTAATTCAATTGTCAGTAATCGGACTCACCCTCGTGATGCCGTGATTGCAGACATTCACAAAATGGTTTACCAGAACAAAGTGGCAAGGGCAGTGGCTAAAAAGCAAGCCGAGTCCACCGAAATTAATATATGCATAAATATATTTGAAAGTTGCATTTACTACAACAAACTAGCCTTGCACTACCTAAATGATGGTAACAATAATGTCGCGAGGGACTTGATCGGCGGCAACATAGACAGCTACCAGAAATGCGATGATATTTTTAAGAATTCTGGCAAGAACAATCCCATTGCCAAATCTACTAAGCTCTTAAAGGACATGGCTAGCATCGGTGTGTATCTAGCAAATTTAATTAAATGAAAAAGAGAATGTGAGTTGTATGTGAGTGTTTAAAAGTGGTTTGAAGAAATTTTTATAAAAATGTTTTTGGATTTTTTTTTTTTCTTTTGAACAAAAATTTGTGGAGGCCATGTTTGTTGTATTTGTATCTTGTAGAGCTCTTCTTGTGCCACTGTGATAAGAGAAAATCTTTTATTCTTAAACTTTTTATTTTTTAATAAATATCTTGACATTTATCCATATAGAATTATATAGTACTAGATTGGATTAGCTTTTCGAAAGATTTTTCGCTACTCTTTTTGTCATGATTCCTTTCCAGTACTGTATAATAATACAAGCACATACCTCTTACTAATAATTTTTTCTAGGATAATTTGTAAGAAACATAATTATATACAAAAACTAATAAAATAGAACTTGAATCATCGCAACTAGTCTAGGTCTTACAAGGGCCTATAGCGGCATTTGAAAAGTGTCACTATAGCCCAACCAAAAATAAATAAATAAATAAATAAATTGAAGGACCTATAGGGTTGTTTGAAAACACCAGCAAAATAATAATAATAAGGGACCTATAGGTCTAAACAAAAATAAAAATAAAAATTTGAAGGACCTATAGCGGCATTTTCAAATGCCATTATAGGTCGAACACAAAATAAAATAAAAATTAAGGGACCTATAGCAGCGTTTTCAAACGCCAATTAAGGGACCTACAGCAGCATTTTCAAACGCCAATTAAGGGACCTATAGTAGCATTTTCAAATGCACCGGCATTTGAAAACGCCGTTATCTAACACTACTCTCATGGTTGACTGCAGCCGACAAGTCAACACCGACCGGTTGTTGCCGAACAGGTAACTACCGAGAAAATAAAAGAAGAATTGCTTGAGAGTGATGTCGTTCGGCTTCACCCCCCAAGGTATGTTCACCCTAGCCACTCCATGCAAATCTGAGGCTCATCGGTAGGTGTAAAGTACGGTCTTGTCGCCTGGGTAACGGGATATTTGATGCGCAAAAGCTTGCTCACGATGTCAAAGACCACAAACTCAGTCGGGACCGGATACCCACCGAATCTAAGGCCCAAGATGGTCATCCAGTCGAGGGGAAGGACTGCATACTCTCCACAACTCAAATGAAAGGTGCCAGTCTCCATATGGAACCACTACACCAAAGTCTCCGCTATCGTGTGCCTCATGGAATAGGCCGGAATCCTCAGGAAGTCCTCGAAGCCTTGCTCAATCAAAAATGTGCAGTAGCGCGCATTAGTCCTAGAGTTAAACAAGCGGATAAGGAATGAAGACCAGGCTCTTGACCGCAAGTCCTATTAGCAGCCTATACTTGAAATCAGAAAAGCTACCAGTTAGCATGCATATCTACGCATCCAGAATTGACAAGTGGAAGAGAAAAAGGAACATACCTAACCCTTCCGAGCCTAAGTGGAAGGATGCCTCTTCAGATCATGCTGAAGATGGGTATCATATATGTTATCATCAATCTCTCCAGTGTATGCCTTGGCCCTGGCCAGACAAAGGGGAAATCTCAACTTATGACTATGGTGCCTCGGAGAGCTTGGACTCGGCCCGGCCTTGTCATCGGTCTCCAAATCAGTATCTATATCACATATAAGCTCATCTCCAAGCTCGTTGCCCCTTGGGCCTCCTCCTTCCTCGATTCGAGGGAACTGTGAAGAACAACCCACAGAACCAGTGCAGGACTAAGATGAGGCACTGGCTATCTCCATTGAACATTGGGTCCTGGTGCGATGTGCTATGTGTATGCCCCCTGCGAGCATGGTGTCATCACCACCTCTATCAAAACATCGCTAAAGAGTCTGTGCAACCTGCACGGTGGCCAAGATAGTGTCATCGTCGCTACTCAGCAAGTCTACTCGAGATGGAACAATAGTGGGAGCCTTCCTGTGATCCCTACTAAATCTAGCCCGTCAAGACATGATCTATAAAAGCAAATTCAAATTTGATTAGTAAGCCCAAAACATATGGTAACGCAAATAGGCAGGTAAGTATGTCTAAACCTATTGCATAATATATATCATGCAAGTTCATACCAAAATGTAATGTTTTCTCAAAATATCAAAGATTTCAAAATGCCTCTCTTTCAGGATTTATATTCAGTTGGCAGTTGTTTAATCCTATCTCTTTTGCCTCAAAAGTATTCAAGTTTTCAAAATACCTCTCTCGTAGGATTTATATTCGGCGGCGGACGTTTAATCCTTTCTCTTTTGCCTCAAAAGTATTCAAGTTTTCAAAATGCCTCTCTCTTAGGATTTATATTTGGTGGTGGTCATTTAATCCTATTTCTTTTGCCTTAAAAGTATTCAAGTTTTCAAAATGCCGCTCTCTCAGGATTTATATTCAGTGGCGGTCGTTTAATCTTGCCTCTTTTTCTCAAAATATCAAAGTTTTTAAAATGCCTATCTCTCAGGATTTATATTTGACATCGATTGTTTAATCCTATCTCTTTTTCCTTAAAAGTATTCAAGTTTTCAAAATGCCTCTCTCTTAGGATTTATATTCAGTGGCGGTCGTTTAATCCTGTCTCTTTTGGCTCAAAAGTATTCAAGTTTTCAAAATGCCTTTCTCTTAGGATTTATATTTGGCAGTGGTCATTTAATCCTGTCTCTTTTTCTCAAAAATATCAAAGTTTTCAAAATGCCCCTCTCAGGATTTATATTTGGCGGCAGCTATTTAATCCTATCCATCTTTTTGAGATTTATATTAGGCAGCGGTCATTTAATTTCTCTTAGCATTTATATTCAACAGCGTTCGTTTAATCCTATCCATCTTTTCGAAATTTATATTTGGCGATAGTCATTTAATCTCTTTCAAGGTTTATATTCAGTGGTGGTCTTTTAATCCTATCCATCTTTTTAAGATTCATATTTGATGATGGTCATTTAATCTCTTTTAGGGTTTATATTTAGCAACGGTCGTTTAATCTGAACCATCTTTTTGAGATTTATATTCAGCGGCGGTCATTTAATCTCTTTTAGGTTTTGTATTCAGCAGTGGTTGTTTAATCCTATCCATCTTTTTGAGATTTCTATTCCACGGCGGTCATTTAATCTCTTTCAAGGTTTGTATTCGGCAGTAGTTGTTTAATCCTATCCATCTATTCGAGATTTATATTCGGCGGCGATCATTTAATCTCTTTCACTGTTCATATTCGGCGGCGGTCGTTTAATCCTATTCCCTTTTTCTAAATATACCACTCAGGATTTAGATTTGGCGGTGACTATTTAATCCTATGTTTTCCAAAACTACCCACACTCAAAATCACATTGTTTTTACATTTTCAATTCTCTCAAAATTTTCCATCTTTATCATGCCTAGTCTCTCATATTTACCTAGCTTTTCTTTTAGTTTTCATCGTGTTTCATGTGTTTTCATAGCATCCAACATATGCAAGTCCGCCCATGCTACTTGAACATGTGAACAGATATATTTTCCAACATCATCATAGCATAAATGATAAAAACAAAATATATATATATATATATATATATGCCAAAATACCCAAAATGAAATACATGCTAGCATGCTTTCCTAGTTGCATTGCCACTAACATATTTGTTGAAAAAATAGACATTAACCTTAACTGCAGAACTGGAGACTGAAGTTGTGAACTGAAGCTAAAAGCTAGACCTATTAGACTGCCACTTGCTCCAGAGAAATGTTTAGAAGTAAGAAATTAGAGAATTGGAGTTGAAATGGTCAAAACGAAGCCTCGGGACCTATTTATAGGCCTTTGTATGGCTTGGGCAGCTCGACGCACCTTGTGTGGCCGTCAGGTCTACTCGGTGCACATTGTATGGCCATCGGTTAGCGTTGACCTTTGACCAAAAAAACCCAGAGTTTCTTGCTCAGTTCCGAGGACCTAGTCAGAAAATTTCTCTGTACCAATTGCAGCAACTCAACCTTGTCAAGTAAAACTAGTCTTAATCCATAAACGACGCAGTTTTTGCATGCAATTTTAGGGCAACAAAATGCGAAATTACGTTCTTTATCCAACACCTCTCATCACACTCGAGATATCAAATAAAGAAAGGGTAGTTGTAGATACTATATTTTATCCACGTCAATTTGCATGCTAGACCCCAAAAATTCCAAAAATATTATATTTTCTCTATGGGACCACGGAAACATCTAGATTGACGTGGCACAACCTGTTCGGGTTTTGGAGCACTCAAAATGCCTTTTTTGATCAAAGTGACCAAAATGCCCCTAGTCAACCTTGGGTTGACCAAAATTCAAACAAGGTCAAAGTCCACCTGAAACAACTTTTTTCATGCTTTTACATCAAACTTGAGCCACTCAGAGATTTTTGTCAACTTTGACCAAGTTTAACCCAACATTGACTCCCGAGGGCATTAGAAACCCTAATTTTAATCCGATCGTCAGAACATGTTAGGACCAACGCCATTGTGAAGATTATCAAATTCCCTTTCCAACAACTATTCATGGGTTGAAATTGGAGTTAAAATGGTTGAGACAACCAAAAAACCGTGCAAGGCACATCAGCATGCTTACTAAGGCCATAACTTTTGATCCAACCATTGGATTTTCAATTTCTTTAGTGTTCTAGAAACTAGACATCCAAAGCTTTCCAAGGACACCCATAGCTTTCAAATATGCAATCAAAGTCAAAACCAAAAAGCGGGAAAAAGACAAAATTGCTGATGTTAGTCAAGTTGACCCAGCGTACCTTGTGGCCACCGGCCCGACCTGGCACACATACAAGGTGCGTCGAGCCTTGGGAAGCATGCCAATGGCTATAAATGCCCCAGACCCCTCATTTGGCAAAAAAAAAAAAAAAAAAAAAAAAGATTTTAGGTAGTTTTCTAGGCAGATTCTCTCTCTTTTCCCTCTAATTTCTCTCCCAAACACATCTAAACACCTTTGATTCTTCTCTTTTCTCCATAATCACGAGGTAGTGTTCTTGCACCCAATCTTCCTCTCCTTGGTTCCATACTTTGGATTTGAGGTCTAGGGGTGTGGATGTAGCTTTTTAGCTACAACCAACACCCTTTACTTTTCATAACTTTTTCTTGTTTTTCCTTGTTCAATAATATGTTTTATTGCTTTTCCTAGCATGTTCTTGCTTTATTTTGCTTCCTAGCATGTTTTATGGTTTTTCTAACACATTTCTTTTCTTTTTACCATGATTTATCACTTTGATGTTTGTTGGCCTAGCCTTCTTGAGCTGGGATATGTCTAAATTCCATGCTTGTGCTTAGATCCACATGCTTTTAGGACCCTTGCCATGCTTGTGCTTAGATCCACATGCTTTTAAGCCCCTTGCCATGTCTATGCTTAGATCTACATGCCTATGCTTAGATCTTTGTGTTTATGTGCTCCATACCATGTTTGTGTGCTTAGATCTATATGTTGGTTGCTATGCCATGTGCTTCTATAGCCCTCTTATTCCTTGATGTCTCTCTTTCTTATGTTTTGGCCCTCATTGGTGGGGTGTCAATTTGGATCTAGTGGTCTAGGCCTACACCCGTACACCTAGGCCTATATCAAAGAGTTTGGATCATTTACTTTATGCATGTCTATGTTTGCTTGTTTACTTCTATACTTTATGTCAATGTTTGCCTCTCTAGATCTAGGCTTTGCCATGCTTTGTGCCCCCCCCCCCCCCATGGGCTTGTTCTTGCGTGTTTACATCCATCCCCCTCATGGCCTAATCAGATGTAACCACTTGTGAGATACATCCTCGTGATTTCAGTTTTCTTAATGCATACCCTTTCTTTGCCCCATGTAGCTTGCCATGTTTGCTTTGTGCCACCCATTCGGCTTTCTTTGCTTCTACGCTTTCTTTTTTGCACACTTGCCTACATGTTCATGCTTGAGACTTTGCTTGCTTGTGTCGTCCATGCTCCAATCTAATGGAACTATGGGCACTCGATCCAAACCTACATTTTTCCTTCTAGGACACCCTCTTTTGCTTAATAACATGCTTGTTTGCCCTTTCATACGCTCAATATGCTTTGTTTGCCCCCAT
Source organism: Quercus tomentella (assembly GCA_028535165.1). Taxonomy (NCBI): domain Eukaryota; kingdom Viridiplantae; phylum Streptophyta; class Magnoliopsida; order Fagales; family Fagaceae; genus Quercus; species Quercus tomentella. The sequence goes on along the minus strand of JAPQVY010000068.1, from coordinate 35,594,650 downwards.
TTGGCTCTCTATGTTCTTTGCTTGCTCTCCCTTTCCCTTGTTTCTTTTTTTGCTTGTCTGCTGGCTTGTTTCTTTTGTCTTTGCATATACACGCATGGAGCATGAACACTTGGAGCAAGGGTGCGACCTCCTAGGCTCGAGCAAAAAAGGACAAAGATGCGAGCAAGAAGACGCACGCCCACAAAAGGAAATGTTCAGCTCTAGAGCATGTATTAGGGTTTTTCTCTCTCCTTGGACCCTTTCCTTTTCCTGCTCTTGGCTTGGGCCGCATTCCCTAAGTATGACAGTGTTTTTTTAACGTTGCTGCTCTGTGTGATAGCATTGTGCATGATGTATGTATGTATGTGTGTGTGTGTGTGTGTGTGTGTGTGTGTGTGTGTGTGTGTGTGTGTGTGTGTGTGTGTGTATAATAACTAATAGTCGAAATCATTGACTTTTTGTTGATTGCTCCTCATTGCACCACATGGCTACATAAATTACTAACACGTATATGAATAAAAACACAAACGATTGTATCTTTTTAGTTAAACATTCATCTTTAAAAATAAAAATAAAAAACAAAACAAAAAAACTGCCTATTATTACAAACTAGAGACACAACTCTTGGGGCAGCAGTGTAGTTATAAATAAAACATCACTTCTTTTTTTATATCTTTCTTTCTATACTGAGCAGTTATGCCTTTTCTCCTTCATAGTTTACATATAAATTAAATTTTTTTCCCCTTAAGTTTCCCTTTCTTCTTCTTTGCCGTTCTCTTTGCCTCTCTCAATTCTCAAAACCCCTAAACCATAGCCCATTGGCGCTCTCTCACTCTTTCAGTGGTAGAAAGTGCTAGCCTCCCACCACTGTCATATACAGCCAAAGCTACCACCAGTGTAGGTATTTTTAAACAAGAAAATTGGTGTTGTATATGATTTTATTTTTGTTATCTTAGATTTAGGTATTTGGATTATTGGTTTGAATTTCTTTGATTTAGGTATTTAGATAATTGGTTTTGATTAAGGTTGAACCCATGCAAAATCGAAGATATCTACTTCTTCTTCAACTCTCTCTCAGCCTCTCCATCTTTTCCCTAAATCCCAAAACACAAACTGACCTCTGACCTCTAGGTTATTGGTGTTATATACCATAATTTTATTGCTCTTTATTTGTTTAGGTTGATTGAAATAAATAAAATTTACTGGTAATATGTTATTATTATATAAATTGTTGTTAATTTTAGTAAATTTTATTTATTTACTGCCCTTCTTGGGCCTCTGTTTAATGTGGATTTGTCCTTCCTTTCTGTTTTAATTTTGTGCCAGTTTACTAAATTATGTGTATTTTTTAGATGGTGGTTTTTTCTCCTTGATTGAGTTGCAAAGCTGAGAGTGTTATGAATATAAAACAAAGTTACTGGCGAAGGATCTGTCAGTCGCAGGCCACAAAACCTGCATAAGTTTGCATACTCTCAATTTGGCTTTCAATATTGGTCATTGTCCCTAGCAGGCTATATAGCAAGACTTCCTTTGCATCTCTCACGCCCACATGAACCACATTATGAGTGTCCTTTCTATGTTTTTCTTACTTTCTCTTTGTTTATATTGCTCTTGGTATTGGAAATTTTTTGTATACTTCATTGTGTGTGTGTGTGATAAATTACAGTGGTTAGATGTTAAATACTTAGTAACTATTTATACGTTTGTATTTTGTTTAAAGGTGTACTACAAGTTGAAGATTTTGGTTGGTGACTGTGTTATTTGCTCCCCAAAGTGTTTGTAAAAATGCCTAAACCAAACTTTCCATCACTTAGGAAGTACAAGGTAAAAAATCTAATAGAAAACTTTCCATCCTTACTAAAAGTTATTTTGAATCTTATCTTCAATGTGAAGGGTTCACTGAATTTTTTCAGACAAGCTTTCACTTTGAGGAAAATATTTCCTATTAATATAGCAGTCCTATACTCCTATTGTTGAGTGCTCTACTTATGGGGATATTTGGATTTGCTTAGGAATTTTGATTCATGGGAACTGTTTTTTGTTAAGGTGGTGTTGTCTTTGTTGGAAAAAGAGGAAAAAGAAGTTTATAAGAAGCCTAAATCTGAGATAAAGAAAGGGTATTTCTTTCCCCATTGTTACTTCCCAGAAATGCCAAAAATAACTGTTTCACTTGAACTTGGGACCTATATGGCTTGAATTGTTTAAGAACTTTGTATGTTTGAAACAATTTAGAAATAATTTTCATTTTTTAATTCTACTTAGTTTCTGAAGATATTTTTTTCATCTATTCTCTGTTTGCCAATATCTATTTCTTTCAAATAGTAAATGTTTTAGTGACTCTACTTCTTTACACTATCAATGTTAAAGTTGTTCTCTATATACAGGTGTTGAAGGTATCATTGTGGCTGCTGCTTCTAAAGATAACACCATAAGGCTGTGGAAGGTAAAAGGCTATTTTTCTTCAAAATATATTGAATTCTTGTGGGAAAGAGTTCCATCCATGTTTGAAGCATACTTTTTGGAATAATAGTAGTAACAATAAAGAAATGAATAGATATTTTGGATAACAAATTAATTACCACCCATAGCAGGCTCAATATAAGCATAACACAAATTGCACCATGATATCACCAATATCCACCAAAGGAAGGGTATAGCAATGAGTTCTAAGGAAAACAACTTAAACAAAAACATTTATTTCTTTTTTAATCACAATGATCCTCCAGGGTGTGCCAATCATAAGATAACTAATGTCTGTCTTATTTTATCTAAAGTTTGCAACTTCACTTTTTTATTCCATTGTACCTTTTCCTTTGTCTTGGTATTTTAAAAGTTTGTATGTTTTCATTATAGATAAAAGTCTGTTACAAAAAATATATAACGAAAGCAGTTGATGAAGAAGAAATCAGCTTGATGAAACAAAACAACTTTACATCAATGGGATTTGGATCTGAATTTGATGTGGTAGCTGTTCCTAATTGGTAGATTCTCCCTAAGTCCAGATTGTTTGATTAAAATCCCAAAACAACTTTTAGTTTTGCCAATTGAATAGTGGTTATTGCTATTATATTTGTACTACAAATTATTTTACTGATAACGCTTTTCATCTTTATGCATATGTAGTACCACCTTAGTACCTTAAAACTTGGTGATATGACCTTTTTGGCTAATTAGTAAGAGGGTTATTTTCTGCATTTTCAAGTTGTAGCTTATCATGTAAATTATGCATGACTATCCCTTCTTAGGCTCACGCCACTATATTTTCATTAAGAAAAAAAATGATCATTTTAGTTTGCCCTTTTCATCATATCCTTGATCACTAGGAGAATATATCTCTGTCCAGTTGACAATAGACTATATAATATGCTAGGTTTAGAGAGTTTTTATCAACTCCTTCTATGAATATATATGAGAAATATGACTTTCCATTTTGAGGAATATTAAACGACTCAATGGAGGAATAAATTTCATGTTCTAGGGGAATAAAAACTTTTTGATTTGGATTTTCATTTAGAAGAAAAGATGTAGCTTTAAAGGAGGCTCAAAATTCGTTTATGTTAATAGAATAAAAGAAATTTGTTGATTACTTACGGTGCCAACAAAATTTTTTGATTGCATGATTTAAGAATTGTCATAGGGGCAGTTTAAGTTTAGAATTTATTTTTCATTTATTAGGAATATTAGGTGAATAGTTCATGTGTATATTGATATCACATACATTTGATAGGTTTACCTACAAGACAAGGTTCTGTTCTGACAATAACCCAATGCTTACCTCTCTTTCTTTATAATTATTACTATTGCATTCATTTGATTGAAAGACCATAGTTTAGCTTAAGATTGTCTAATTTTCATTCTTTTGATATTTGGGGGTTAAGCGTTCTTGATCAACTTCTTTTGTATTTCTCATGTCTTTGCAAACAGCACAAGATGTGAGTTGTGTACTTTTATGATGCTTGGACTACATAAGATGCAACTATTTTTAATGAACAATTACATGCCTAGATTGCACAAAATGTCTCTACAATTTAAGGTCAAATAAGTTACAATTTGAATTTGTGGTTTTTGGATCCAATTTGGTACATTGGTTTTCAAATTGTGTTCATTTAACCAAAGCTTAACAATAAGGTTCTAAATATTATATAGATTTCTGGGTGTTAGTGGCAGTTAATTACTATTTTTTATGGGATAGATTTGGTTTTAATTAAGGTTTTAATTTATAATTAGTTTCTAGAAGGCTTTTCCTGTTACTTCTTTGTCTACTACAATTCCAAAAGGCTGATTATTTAGTTTGAAAGAAATTTGTCTTTTTTGGTTTTTAATTGTTCTAATAATGGTTGAATATTTTTGCTTATTGTTTTTAGGTACACAAAACTGTTCGTTTAGGCTATTATTGGATTATCCTCGAACTTAGATTCATGATTTGAATTTTTCACAAAGATAGTGCTCAGTGATGGCATTACACATTGAACCAAAACATAACAATTTGATTGTGTCTCTTGCTACTACTATTGTTGCCCTTGGAGAGTAAGAATCTGAGTTAGGTTATTTTGGTATTTTAGAAGGTGCAGGAGTGGTGGGGAAAGTAGGGGTAGAGGTGGAGACGAAGGAGTATAAGTATGAGCAATTACCTAAAGTCCTTGAAAAGTTTAGAAATTAGTATTATATCTTTCTTTTCTTTTCTTTTTTTCTTTTTTTTGTTTGTTTTTTAAATATTTAATATAGTTTTGTTGACATTGGGACTAAAGGAAAAAAAAGGGTTTACATCTTAGGTCTCATTATATTTTCATTGTTAAGGATTGTGCTTGATTCAGAAGTGATGATTTCTCTCTCAACTGTCTATGCTTTTGAGGATGTGCCCAAACAGTGCCTAAATCTCTCGCTGATTTTTTACATCTTTGTTTAATTCTTTGACTGGATTGAAAAATTTTAGATAAGTTACAGACTTTATGGATTAGAATCATACAAATACATAATTCAATGTGGGCTGTTCATTAACATTTCTTTGCCCAAATTGAATAGATTAATTTTATAAGTGTTTGTTATGAAGAACCAAGTAAGGGGTTTCCATTAGTTATATAAAATTTGTTAACTCTGACAAACTTTAGCAGTTTTGGAAATACTATAACATTTTCGGCAGTTATAAATAAATTGTTAAGTTCTTTTACCATCTTCCATTTTAATCTATTTAGATTTTTGTCATTTTGGGTGTGTTATTGATGGTTGATATATAGGCCGATTTATTTGGTCTATTAGCTACTCATCTAGTAAAACCCTTGGTATCCCTACCTTAGGAGGTACAAAAACAATGCAAGAGAGCTTGGCGAGCTTCAACTATTAAAGTTGCTTCCTTTCTAATCGAGTCTAAAATCACACCAATTGACTCTTCACAATTCATGCTAGGTTCATTAATTCTGCTTCCAACAATCTCCCTCTATGTTCTTGATTTTTGGTTCTTCATTTTGTGATTTTTAATTATTTTTTTATTTCATTCATTTTTCAATAAATATCAAGTTCTGTTTTTCAAAACATGGAAATAATAGTCTAAACTATTGGATGGGACTTTTGTGAATTTTGTCACTAAAGGCACAAAATATATGAGAGCAAAATCTACATTAGGTTTGTAGCATATTAATATTGACACAAATCCTTATTTTGTTATATATTAAAGAAAAACCATTTAGCACATGAATATGGGAGTAAGATATATTGTATATGTATTATAGGATATTTTTATAAAATCTACATTTGTTATATATTGCACTAGATTAATGAGAATTTTACTGTTAGTACTGAGCAATGATTTCATTTATTTGGTTGCTGGTGATATTTGAGCTTTATGGCCTTTTTAAAACAAGGCTACTTTTGAATTAATTTGTATCTATGATAATGGTGTATATACTAAGAATTTTAATACTAATGGTAGGCAATCTTTTGAAAAATCAGGACAACTTTTTTTGGGGGCTGCAAAAGTAGAAAATGAAAATTTTGGAAATGTGTAAGTTAGCTATCTATCTTAATTATTGAGAGATAAACAAGGGTTGAATGATTTTGCTTTTGTCTACAAAGTTTTGCAAGGCAGGAACGTTATGATGGGGGAGCTTTAGCTGTAAAGCCAGAGAGAAGAACGAAGCAATCTAAGAGAAACTCTTTGGGATACAGTGTAGAGCCAACAATGTTATGATGGGGGAGCTTTAGCTATAAAGCCAGAGAGAAGAACAAAGCAATCCAAGAGAAACTCTTTGGGATACAGTGTAAAGTCAACAAGAATATGCTTGCACTTGTTTTCTCATATTTATTGTCCATTTGGATAGCTTATTTTTTGCTAGCTTATTTTACTATTCAACTTATTTTTGCTACTATTCATGGGCCCTACTGTACTTTTTGGTACTATTCATGAGTTTCATTGTACTATTTCAACTAACTTTTACCTTTATTTACAGTACTTTTAGCAAAAAATTTTCAGTTTCAGCAAAATATGCGGATCCCAAATAGACCCTTAGTATGATAATTTAAGCAAAAGTCTTATGAAGAAGGTTATTTATATTGATAAAATATAGTTAGTGAAGCTACCCCTGACCAATTTAATAAGATTTTGTTGAGTTGATTTGCAAAACATTTTCAAATATTATAAATTTTTGTTATTAGTGCATGTCATAGATTTTACTTTTTGTTAGTGTTTCTTTTAGATGTGATATGTAATATTTTGATTTGAAATTTTACCCTTTTTGTTGTGTAGGCAATAACCAATGTTTAAACATCATATTATTTTTCAAAATTTTGTTGGTAGACTAAGAAATATGAGACGAGATCACTATATATATATACACACACACACCTTGGTTGACCAACTCAAATCCCTTACATTATAATGAATTATATGTATTCCTTTGAATATTAGTGTCGTAATTAACCATTTGTGTGACTTATTCCTTAAAATCCATAGCGAAAAGGTCCATTTATCTTAACTAAATTTCTCTTAACCCTCCAAAAACGTTAATAGTGACATTCATTTTCTCACTAAATTGACCATTCCTTAATTGGAAAATTTTAGTATTTTTAAGAACTTTCCCATGCATCGCACGGGTTAGCGACTGGTATATATATATATATATATATGCCTACACATGTGTGGGTGATCGTGCACCTTGTATGGACTCTCATGGTTACGTGAGTGACCTTCTCTGGCCATGAGTGCTCTTTACCTTGTGATATGGGCATCAGCTCATGGCAATTACTGTAGGTGCATATTCGTGTCATACTGTGTGCGTAGTCACCGCGGTGTGATTGTCCTGATCCATGTCACCAAGTGACCTTGGTTTCCCAGTGTATGCGACATGTATAAATGTGCTTAATGCTTTGAGGGGCTTCGGCTCGTCCTAGCACGAGCACGTTGGCACGCGCCATTCCTTGTGTGTATTTTCATGTGTGTTTGTTTGCTTGTTTATGTCCTTATTCCATCTTGGGCCATAGACCCATTTCATACTCTGTTTGGGCCTTAGGCCTCTCCTTGCTTTGTGTTGGGCCTTAGGCCCATCCTCATTTTTGTCTTGGTCCCTAGGTCCATCTTGTTTAGCATCTTGTGTGTTTGCATGCTTTGTTATGTTTGTGTGTGTTGGAAAATCTGGTTTTGTATCTCATACAAAACACACAGCGGAAGCAACAAATACAGATCTACTTCATTCATGAAAAATAACATGTAACCTTGAATTCTAGAACAAAGAATAGAAAGCGTACCTTGGTGTGGTGAAATTCAAAACAAAATTAGAAGCACTTGGGAACACTTTTAATCTTCACTCCAATTCCACTTGAGGCCCAAGAAGTGTGGTCTCTCAATCAATTTCCAAGAAGAGAATAAGAGAGTGTCCAACACTCACATACAAACCATTTCATTCCTTGTATGATCTTAATGAAAGACCCTTATGAAAAGTCTCATATGAAAACCTTATGAAATTATGTATGTTTCTCTCCTTATATATAACTGATTATCTAATTGGGCTAGCCTTTTGGGCTATTCCAATTGGGCTCTAGTATGTGGCTTGGAGTGGGACCAAAAGGGAACAATAAGACACTAGCTCCGATAGGCCTTGGGCTTTTCTGTCAACTCTTAACAAGTCCAAAATTACCATTAACTATATTTAATACCACTATATAAATATAGTTGCACTCTAGGTCTTATCTATAAATTATATCCAAAGACTTTATTATACATGCAACCTCTTCATTAAAATATTCGTAGTAATACAAAGTTATGAATGTTGACTACCACTTTGAAGATTACTACATCTTAATGCTTGAGTACCCGGTTTAATCCTTTATGTTATTCATCATATATTTATAAAATCCAATTTTATAAATATATACTTTAGTAACTCCTTACTAAAGTGGTTGAGCCCAACACTCTGAATAACCAAACCCATTAAACTTATCTCAAGGGAATATTTTATATCTCCGTTAAGAGATTTTGAATTCCATTTTGAGAATATATGTTCCATCAACATTAAACATACTGAGGTTTTGATCGTGACTTATAGACCTCACTCTTGATATATCAAAGCAACCTACACCTCATGATCAGTTTCATTATTCTCTCAGGATTTAGAGTTGATGTAAATAGAAGTCGTGAGATTTATTATTCATTTGACAGTCGTTAGGAGAATAATAAATCTCACAATGGTCCAGTTTAATATGTCTTAACTCTTAAAACATATCAACATATCAACATATCAACTAGAAGTCTCCACTTCTATGATCAAGACAAATCATCTTAGTTGATATGTTATAGTCTTCGCAGATGAAATGCCCAATTTCATCACCAACTACGAACTAAAATTCTAAGTTTACAAAGAACTTGTGATTTATATCTTTCTGTGACTTTTCACATAAATCACATACTATGCATCTCATTGATTAAGATAATGTCCCATTAGTTCATTTATAAATAGTCTCATATAATTAAACTATTTAATTATTTATGACATGCCAATAAATTGGATATTAGGGCACAAACCCTAATAGTGTGGCCCCTTCGTTGTTGTGTTTATCCTTTTGTTATCTTTTGTGATCACATGTTTGTTTGATGTTTTATGTGAGTCTTGTGTGTTTGTGTGTTCTTTTTTCTTATGTGAGTCATGTGTGTTTATGTTTTGTATTCTATCATGTTTGCATGAATCGTGCATGTTTGTTTTTGCAAACCTTATGTGATTGTGTGTTTATATGAGTCATGTATGACTATTTGTCCCTTTGGCATAAATTTCTTATTCTTGAGTGGCCTATTTATGTTTAAACGTAAATTTCTTGCTTTGAGTGGTCCCTTTAGCTAAATTTCTCATTCTTGAGTGGCCTGTTTATGTTTGGACGTAAATTTCTCTTTTCGAGTGGTCCCTTTGGCATAAATTTCTCATTCTTGAGTGGCTTGTTTGTGTTTGGATGTTAATTGCTTGGTCGAGTTGTCCCCTTGGTGTAAATTTTTCATTCTTGAGTGGCCTGTTTTTGTTTGGACGTAAATTGCTCACTTCGAGTGGTCCCTTTCGTGTAAATTTCTCATTCTTGAGTGGACTATTTGTGTTTGGGCATAAATTCTCGCTTTGAGTGGTCCCCCAACTTTAGGTAGAGTCCTTAAAACTCGAAGGTAGAGTCCTTAAAACTCATACATTCTAAATTTTCCTATGGTACATTTCTTATTTGCATGATTGCTTGCATGTATGTGTGTCACGAAGGTAGACTCCTTAAAACTCGAAGGTAGAGTCCTTAAAACTCGAAGGTAGAGTCCTTAAAACTTGAAAACATCTCAGTTTTTTTTTTTTTTTTTTCTTTTTTCTTTTATGTGGTTTCTCACACTTCTTGTTGGAAGTGCACCAATCACCTTTTTTAGCATACCCACATCCTTGCATGTTTGTGTGTTTCTATATAGTGTGTGTGTGTGTGTGTGGACTCAAAGTTAAATGAGGGGCATCTGTAGACACCTCATTTTGAACCCCTTAATAAATTTTGGTCCCCAGTCTCAATGATGAGCTTGACATATGTCAACTAAGGGTAATTAAAGAGTTCACAGTAGTTTGGAAGTAATCACAATTGAAAATGCTCAAATCACTTTGAAATCAATGTTAAAAAATGACATTTGCTCATTATTTTAACCATAACTTTTGATCCACAAAGAATATTTTAGTGCTGTTTGTTTTATTGGAAAGTATACATCTTGAGCTTCAATTTGAACACACATTTTGCTTAATATAGACTTATATTGAGTGAGTTATGACCATTTGAAGTCGAGCAAACCCTAGTAGTCAAAATTAGGGTTTTTGGGGACATATGCATACGCATGCATGTACCTGCATAAGCAGGCCAATTTCCAGAAGTCTAGAACTTTTGTTTTTAGGGCCTAAAGCCTCCCTCTTTGATGGGCCCTAGCCTCTAAACCCTCTGGAATGTCCAAAACCCTCTAAATGAGTTTGAAAATTCTAGTGTAACATATAAATACAGCCTTATGCCTCCAAACTAAAACCCTAGCTAAAGAGAGTGAAAGTTCAAAAACGTGTAAAAACACCTTTGAACGTTTAGACCCCCAATTTACAACTTAACCAATTCAAGCAATATGTCAAACAACAAGTGTGCGGAAACTTAACATAAGCTATAATATGATATTGGTTAAAAACTATCTAAGCCATAACTAAATAAAATCCACATCAGATAATAAAAAGGCAAAGATAGAGAGGAAGGAAGATGCAAACACAAAGACAACACGCGATGTGTTATCGAAGAGGAAACCGAAGCCCTCGGCGTAAAACCTCTCCGCCGCCCTCCAAGCGGTCAATAATCCACTAGAAAATGTAGTTGGGATACAAGGACAGCAATAGACCCTCCAAGCCTAATCTACCCAGTGCACCTAAGCCCTCCAAGCTTCTTGCTCCAACGAGGTTGCGCCGAACCTTTTTCTTTTCTAGCTTCCCGGATTCCGCTACTAGACCATAGCATCAACCAATGAAGATTGGTTCCTTCCTAACTGCTTCCCAGAAATCCAAACAACTGTCTCACAGTGATGATGATGGTGAGAACCAGGTCTGGTATAATGCCTCTCAAGGATTTGACAATGGAGAGGAAGAGAGTTGGGGAATTTGGAGAGACTCTAAGGTATAGATTGTGGGTGAATCAATCTTGTTTTTCTTTAGGGTTTCTCTCTCAAAATTCTCTCTGGAAGCTCTCTCTCAATCGTGGGTAAAAGGGGTATTTATACTGGAGTGGGAGAGGAATGTGAAACGTCAGGTTTTACAAAACAGGGGTGGCTCGCGGCTTGACCTCGCGGCTTGACCAAGTCGCGAGATCCAGTCGCGAGATAACCGTATGGCCAGTTGTCCTGTTTTGTCCTGTAGTGCTCCAGCTGGCATGACTGTTCACCTTCCAGCATGCTTGGCACGTGTGCTGCGTCTGGCGGCTTGCAGCCGCGAGTCACCCGCGAGTCCCAGCCGCGAGTCTCTGTTTTCTTGCACACTCTTGAGCAAACTTCACTCTATCTCACTCACTACCCTTACATCAAACCCACCTAAATACAGGGTTACTAAATGCTGAATTACAAGCAAATTTGGCACGGAATAAAGCCAATTAGGTGGTTGAATAAATTCAACCTTACAATCTCCCCCTTTGGCTATTCCGTGACAAAACTCTAAAACAGACTCTAGACTTAACATGTGAGTTGGGAACAGTTGAACAAAAACTCACTCACACCTAACTCTAGAAACTGTGAAGCACTTGAATCATATGAACATAATACTCCTGAAACACAACAATACACCATGATCATTGTAAGCAGAAAATTATAAAATGCATATGAAACAGGCAATATGTGATCAAGCAAAGATGGAGTTAAGAAACAAGCCATGGCTTGATCAACCAAGTGAACACCACAAGGTAGTGATCACAGTGCTCATTCACACTTGGAATGAACACAAGGACATACAAGTTAACAAGCACAAGGCAAGACACTTGTATGTTCAACACTCAACCAATGCATAACACACAAGGTATATGCATCTAGGAACAATCCTACAAGGGCACAAGAGTGACAGTACAAATATCAAAATGCAGAACATTTAGATCAAAGTACTGATTTCAACAAAGCATAAAGGCTGCAATTAGCAAGGTACAAACCATAAAGCCTACAAACTATGCATAAAACATAAACCCTAAAAGCTTACAAAAGCACATGGGTACAGATAACAAAACATCCTGAATAACATCATCAAAATATGTTAAAGTTTAAACCAAGAGTATAGATAAGAGTTAGAAACAACTATACACCAAAACACAGTGTATCAAACCCATAAAAGACAAGTTTAGAGAATAAGACTTAAGACTTAAAACAAAAGTATGGCAAAAGTATGTGAGAACTCCCCCTATCACTATGCACATTTATGCTCACTTCCCTTTGAACTTTCTCCCCCTTACTGAATGCTCTCCCCCTTTTTGGCACGAATAGCTAAAGGCTCTCGTCCAACCTTTGTTGAATAGCATCTAGCTGATTCTCCATAGTCTCAAGACGCATTTGTACATGGTTGTTTGTGGAGTAGAGAAGTGCCACAAGCTCCTCAATGCGTTTCTGAATATGCTCAAGTGCACTGCTGACTCTATCAGTATGAGGAGCAGTCTGTGCTTGTGGAATACTAGCCGGTGAAGCTTCAGGAACAGCACGTGAAGTAGATGTGGTATGTGCAGGTGTTTCTGAGTCAGGGGCAGATGGAGTGACCGGAGAGATGTGAGCACTCCTTGGTGTGTTAGAGGAGTGACTTTTGCTAGCTTGAAGAGTGACCATGGAAATAGGACGCTGACGGGACAACATCTTTCCATCTGCAGGGGGAATAATGCCTTCACGTAGAATGAGCTTCATGACGAGACTGCAAAATGGGATGATTCCTCGAGCTGCAGTTCGACAAGCGGTCTTCCTCAAGGTGTAGTAGATGTGAGCACATATATCAATGGGGGCTCCAGTAATAAGATCACAAAGGAATAGAGCTCTCCCAAGATTGATGAAGGTAGTGTTGGACAGTGGGTAGAGATTGGTGAACATGATCAACTTCAGTGTGGTCAGTTCTGGTGCAAACTTTGCAGTGCTGATGGATATTCCTGCACTGGATACCTCATGATCGGATCCTAGGATTTGTAGGATTTCTCCAACTTCTGGAGTTCGATCATCGTAAGGAGTTATATTCACATTCTGCGGTCTGGTGATGCCGAGAAGATCTGCAATGGAGTCGGGGGAAACACTAAACTGCGTTCCTCTGACCCAGAAAATGAGTTGAGGTCCAAGATCAGTTGCATTGGAGAAGCATTCTTTGACCAGCTCATCCATTGGATCATCAAAGTTCCCGAACAGGTTTGCCCAATCTCGTTTCTCAAAGATTCGAGGGATGAAAGTGGTCCCTAAGGTGTTAAACTCTACCACCCGTTCCACTATAGTGGTTGACTTGTCAAACACGTTTGAGTAGACGTGAGAGTTAAGCGGAAGTCTGAATCTATCCTCATTGGGATCTTGAGATGCTTGAGATGATAGTCGAGTCCTTTTAGCAACTGGTGTTGCTGGTTCGTCAGCAACAACGCCTTTACCCCTGGAAGATCGACGAGACATCTGCAAGATAACAGGCCCACAGCAAAGAACCAACAGCAGTACCACACAAGATGAATATCAACAAGATTCAGTGAAAAAAAAATCCAACACATAAATACAAACTGAAGATAGTGTAGACCCAACCAAACTTCCAATCAAAAACAAAGGAGCACAAAATGACAGGTGCAGCAAAATGATTTTAAAGCACAAAGCCATAGAGAAAAAAAAAACAACTGACAAAACTGTCAATTAGACAGGTTACCATGACCATGATATGCAAACAGATACAGCATTCGAACATTGAGAACTGATAACATAAAAACACTCCACAAGATACACGAACAATGGATAATATTTCAGCAAGAAGAAACAAATCATCTATACTAGGCCACACACAATATCGAAATCCAACATCAATACTCAAGCAAGAGAAATGAGTAAATTAAATAAACACCAAACCCATGTAAGAAACGATTGTCAGACTCAACAATAGGCAAATATCAGAGCAATGAAAAACACATTGTGACCGTTCTACATAAAAACAAATGAGAGCAATATCAAGCAAGACACGCCAAACCCATTACACAAAGAGAGAAGAATTTCGAACACAGTATCAATCCAAATAGTAACAAAAATATACAAGAAAAGGGAAAAATGAGATTGAGAAAGTAAAAACCCATACCTTTTCTTGATGATTTGGATAAGAAATGAAGCACCAATGGGGTTTGAAAATGGAGTCACTGAGTGTTTGGAAAGGAGATGTTTTAGAGAGAAAATGAACAGTTACTAAAGTTCGAGGGAAAACTGAAAAAGATTTAAAAACTGCTCCTTTTTCTGCCAAACACGCGATTTTCGCGACTTGATTAAGTCGCCACACAGTCGCCAGATCAAGCCGCCAAAACACTTAAGGATAAAAATTTGAAAAAATTTTTCTAAGTGTTTTTCGCGACTGGAAGGTCTACCCGCGAATGAGTCGCGAGCTGAGCCGCGAAAATCTCTGAATAACCTCGCGACTGGACCTTTCACTCGCGAACAAGTCGCCAAAAATGACCAGCGAAGATGCGACTGAGGCTCGCGACTTGACATACCCGCGACTGAGCCGCCAAAACAGGGCAAAACTGGAGTTTTGAAATTTTCAGATTTTTCAACCAAAATACTTTCCAAAAACACCTAAAACACTCAAAAAATCTTTTTGTGCTTGATTTAACAAAGATTGAGCATGTGAAAACACATTTTATCAAGTACAATCACACAAATGAATATGACATTTATTGAACATAAACTTGTGTGTTGTGTGTGGATATCAACAATGAGATAGTCCTTAGTCTAATGTGAAGCTTCAATGATCAATTCAACCAAGACATACACAATTAGCACTAGATTATGTGACCCATCTCAATTATAGAAGTATGTATATATGACCTCCCACAAAAACTTGATAACATGACATGGAGCTTTACATTTGACTCCACTATTAATCAACCTTTGATCTTTTTGATCTTTTGAGGCAATCACCTCTCATTGTGAGAGTGATGGTTGACATTTCCTTTTGATGAACAAGCCTTTGGCTTTTTGAATAAAACATTTCTCTTTAATTTTTGGTCGCTTTCCCTTTTTCCTAGTCGAATACTAGTATGTGCGACAGGCTTTTGCAGCTCAATATCTCTTTTCATTTTGAGATTTACATTTGGTGAGCTCTTTTTAGCAAAAACAAAAATAAAGAGTGGGAAGATATATAGACACAAGTCTATGCAAGTCTCAAGATCAACAAAACCATTCACTAATCATTCATGACAAGTTTGAAGATCTATTTACAACAATCACAAAGATTTCAAAATTTCTCCCACATAGATATGAGTGCATGAAGACAAGCAATGCTCGAAAATGCACAAAGCCATTAGCACAAAGGTACAAGGCAAAACATGTTTTGAGACAAAAACTCAACAAAGTCAATCAAGCTTTTTGATTTTCCAATTTTTATGTGATTTTTGGATTTTTGACACATGAAGCAAAAAGATTGATAAGACAAAAGAAATATACACAAGAAGACAAGCAGACAACCAATAGCAAAAACAGCAAGTAAAACAAACAAACATTGTCACAAAGCATAGGAAGTATTAATGCATGGACATGTTCTAATGCTTATGCATGAGTACCCTTTTTCACCCACACATCACTTGCGTTTGGGGTGATTTCCTTATAGGATTGGGTACGGGAGTTAGGGCTTTCAAACCTTCGTGAGAAGCTTTCCAAGCAGTTGGTGAATGCACCAATCATCTTCATCACGTTCATCATTCCGGGATCACCATTCTGATCTCTAGATTGATCACCTGCCCAAATTCTTCTATCATTTCTAGGTCCTCCTGACCTTTGAGGAGGTGCACTGTTCTTTGCTCTTAGCTTTTGGCAATTTGGTCGAGTATGCCCTTGAAGTCCGCAATAATGACACACATAAGTCACTCTAGGACCTCTTTGTGGTCGTGGACGTGACTTGGCACGAGATTCGGATCTGCCCACAGATTGACTACGGGAATTCAGCATCCGTTGGTTCACCACATTCTTCTTCTCCTCCATTTTGAGTTTCTCATCAGTAAGGTCAGCTACAACTGGATCTTTAGCCTTAACAAACTTCACTTCTTTAGTGACATTTCCAGATGAGCTACTTCCTCCGGTATATCCCAATCCGGATTTGTCTGAAAAGCTCTTTTGAGATGAGATAACATCATCTAGCTTCTTGGTGGTGACCCTCTCTACTTTAGCATTTGCTTGCACAACCTCATTCTCAAGAAATCTTACTTTTGTGTAAGCTTCGGACAACTCACCATTCAAAGTTTCTATCTCGCATTTGGCCTCCCTATATCGGATTAGGAGACTTTTGTAGTCTTCCTCTGCCTTCTTCATTTTTCTCACAGCAGCCTTGGCCACCCTTGTGTACTCACCCGACTTTTCCAAGAGTGAGTTATAATTCTCTTGAAGATTTGCTGTGCTTTCATCTTGTTCAGCATCTGATTCTTCAACAATTCCTAGTGATTCATCATCACTATGTTCTCCAAGGTCTTGTACAAGCAGATTCAATTCCTCTGAAGACTCAACGTGAGCAATGGTCATAAAAGCTGAATAGTTCCCCTCTCCATCACAGCTCTCTTCAGATTCTGAGTCAGACGAATCAGAGTCACTCAATGTCGTGACATACACTTTACCTTTCGATTTCAAATAATTCGGACATTCCTTCTTAAAGTGTCCATGCCCGTTACATTCGAAGCAAGTGACACCTTGTGTAGGTTGGGATTCTTTACCATCTCTCTTTTTGAATTCCCTTTTCTCCCTTCCAGAACTTTGGAATTTTCCTTTATCACCAAATTTTCCATTATTCTTAAACTTCAAGAACTTTCGGAAATTTTTTACAAGGTATGCAACATCTTTATCAACCACATCGTCTTCCGATGAGTCATGGACTTCTACCTTCTCATTAATGGTCTTAAGAGTAAGGGATTTACTCTTCTGTTGATTGGGCAGCGACATTTCATAAGTCTGAAGAGAACCGACCAGCTCTTGGACTTTGATGTCATCTAGGTCCTTGCTCTCTTCAATCGCTGTCACTTTAGCACGAAAACTTTCCGGCAATGATCGAAGGATCTTCCTTACGATTTTAGAATCCTCCGTTTTCTCCCCCAAGTTGAACTTACTGACAACCACCTCATTTAGCTTCCCATAGAAAGAGTCAAAAGACTCATCCTCACTCATCTTGAGCTCCTCAAACCGGGTGGTCAGCATTTGTAACTTGGTGTCCTTCACTTTCTTCGTGCCTTCATAGGTAGTTTCCAATATCTCCCATGCTTCTTTGGCAACGGTGATGTGAGAAATCCTGTGAAATTCATCTGGAGACACACCACAGAAAATAGCATTTAAAGCTTTACTGTTAGCATTAGATGCAGCGAGTGCTGCCTTATCCCATGTGGATTTGGCTGCCTCAGGTCTAGTCCAACCACTCTTAACTGCATCCCAAACAGATTCATCAATGGAGCATAGAAATGCTCTCATGCGAACCTTCCAAAAAGCATAATTACTACCATCAAAATATGGAGGTGCATTTAGGGATTGAGACCTATCCATTTCAAAAGGGAGTCAAGGATCACACAATGGTAATGAAACCAATAACAGTGTACCCGCTCTGATACCAAGTGAAAGTTCAAAAACGTGTAAAAACACCTTTGAACGTTTAGACCCCCAATTTACAACTTAACCAATTCAAGCAATATGTCAAACAACAAGTGTGCGGAAACTTAACATAAGCTATAATATGATATTGGTTAAAAACTATCTAAGCCATAACTAAATAAAATCCACATCAGATAATAAAAAGGCAAAGATAGAGAGGAAGGAAGATGCAAACACAAAGACAACACGCGATGTGTTATCGAAGAGGAAACCGAAGCCCTCGGCGTAAAACCTCTCCGCCGCCCTCCAAGCGGTCAATAATCCACTAGAAAATGTAGTTGGGATACAAGGACAGCAATAGACCCTCCAAGCCTAATCTACCCAGTGCACCTAAGCCCTCCAAGCTTCTTGCTCCAACGAGGTTGCGCCGAACCTTTTTCTTTTCTAGCTTCCCGGATTCCGCTACTAGACCATAGCATCAACCAATGAAGATTGGTTCCTTCCTAACTGCTTCCCAGAAATCCAAACAACTGTCTCACAGTGATGATGATGGTGAGAACCAGGTCTGGTATAATGCCTCTCAAGGATTTGACAATGGAGAGGAAGAGAGTTGGGGAATTTGGAGAGACTCTAAGGTATAGATTGTGGGTGAATCAATCTTGTTTTTCTTTAGGGTTTCTCTCTCAAAATTCTCTCTGGAAGCTCTCTCTCAATCGTGGGTAAAAGGGGTATTTATACTGGAGTGGGAGAGGAATGTGAAACGTCAGGTTTTACAAAACAGGGGTGGCTCGCGGCTTGACCTCGCGGCTTGACCAAGTCGCGAGATCCAGTCGCGAGATAACCGTATGGCCAGTTGTCCTGTTTTGTCCTGTAGTGCTCCAGCTGGCATGACTGTTCACCTTCCAGCATGCTTGGCACGTGTGCTGCGTCTGGCGGCTTGCAGCCGCGAGTCACCCGCGAGTCCCAGCCGCGAGTCTCTGTTTTCTTGCACACTCTTGAGCAAACTTCACTCTATCTCACTCACTACCCTTACATCAAACCCACCTAAATACAGGGTTACTAAATGCTGAATTACAAGCAAATTTGGCACGGAATAAAGCCAATTAGGTGGTTGAATAAATTCAACCTTACAGAGAGTTATTTTTTTAGGCCTCTATCTTCTCTAAAACCATATTTTCTCTTATCAAAATCCTAGGGCAGCATCTAATCATGTTTTTTTACAAATTAAAACTCGTCTTGGGTGCCTAACACCTTCCTAAGTTGTACCAAAACTTCGGACCCATAATCTGGTATTTGGACCCATGTATGTAAGTGATTGGCCCAAAAGGCCCAATATGATTCCTAGACCTAATCTAGGTGGCAACTCCATTTTTTTCTCTATAACAGTCCACTCAGCCGAGGTATACTCCTTTGCGACCACAATTCCCAATCGAACTTGATCTTGTAGCATCCTTTTTTTTTATGTTGCACAAATCTCCAATTTGTGACTAAATCCTTTGCACGAATCCCAGTATGTGACTAACTCCAGCAACTTGATTAATTGTTGTTTGCTACAAAGTTTTTCACTTCATAAATGATGAAGATCAAGAAGCACTTGGTTACAAAACCCTAAGGCGCACAAACTCAGTAGCTTCTCACAAAGTATATGAGTTCTAGGTCTTTGTTTCTATGTATAATGACTTTAAAATAAGCCTTATATATGACTAGGGTTATAATAAGAGAAACCTTAATTATTCAAGTCATCATGGGCCAAATTTTATATCTGAGATTTCTGAAATCGTAGATCTCGATGGATAGAGCTTATGTCGAGCTTCATTAATCTTTGATAGCAGTATCTGTCGAGCTTGTGTCAAGATTTAATGAAATAGCTTTTCTTTACTTGTTTCTTGGATCAACCTTCATGTCTTTAAAGATATCACTTGCTATGTTTGAACAACATACTCCTTGATACATTAAACCCAACTTAGATCTAACAAATTACAAGTAAAGTGCATTTTGTCAAAGGATTAGCCAATTACATAGAAAATATGACCCTAACAATCTCCCCCTTTGGCAATCTGTGAGAAAACCACAAGCATAATTACGAGAAAAGTATAAAACAACAATCTCCATAACTATTACACAAAAAGTACATAAGTCTAACTAATACAATGAACTATTGAAAAACTTTGCAAGAAGAGGGATCATGGCATGAAGGGCTTCCAACCTGTTTTAGCTGAAACACTCAAACAAGATCCATTAAGGCATCAAGTGTGAAATATAGACAAGTTATTTAAACTAAGAAACATGTGCATAAAGAGAGAAAAGAAACAACACATGTGAGATAAAGGTGAAACACATACATCATTATCATATATATCAAAAGAATATAATGTATTTAAAGTGGTCATAGGACCAAGGCACATGTAATGAGACCTATACAACAAAAACCTCACTACATATCTCAAAAGCACTCTCCCCCTATCACTAGTCTAGCTCTCCCCCTAACAACATGACTACTCTCTCATAACCAAAACTACTACCCCTTTTTTTGTCACGAGTGACAAAGGGTGAATCACTAAGAAACAGTCATCTCATCACCATGTGCAAAACCAGAAGCATCATCGCATCACATCAGAAAGATGAGATGTGATGATGCTTCTCATCAGAAAGATGACACATCTCATAAGAAATATGGTCCAGATGACTACCAAAATTAGCTCGCATGTGCTGAAGCTAATCCAAGATGGCTTTAGTCCGGAAGAGGAAGATGGAGCAAACAAAGATGAGGGTCAAAAGGCATAGGCAGCATCCTCAACAATTTGTATATCAGCCTCCTCCAGTTGGGTGGGAGTAGACTCCTGACAAGGCCGCTTGGCCTTAGAGGCCAGCTAAGCAGCACTCCATCACATAGATACCTGACTAATAGCACCAATGATAGAGAAGAGAGGGGCAAAAGGAATAGGAATGTTTATATGTGTGAGAATGCGTGTGATAGTTGAAGTGAAGATAAGTTGATCACATGTAGTAGTATCTTGATAGATATCTATCATAAATACTATCATGTGTTAAGGAAAGTCTATAGAGAAACCTTCCAAGAAAGAGAAAAGAAAATGAGCACAAGGCTCAGTGATAGTGTTTGACTTTCAGTCAACCCAAGGTTTACTAGAGGCATATTAGTTAATTTGACCTGAAATGGCACTTTGAGTGCTCCGATGCCCGAACGGGTTGCGTCACGTCAATCTAGATGTTTTCGCAGCCCCATGGAGAAAAGATAATATTTTTGGAATTTTCGGGGTCCGACGTGCAAATCGAGGGCAGACAAAATATGGTATCTACACTAAGGTGAAGAGAATGAGGAGTATCCCTTACGTGTTAGAGTGTACAAAAACAATGGTAAGGTCTCTTGCAGTCTTGCCACCTATCATGTCAACTCATTTAGCAACTCATTTAGCAACTCAAGTGGGAGATTACTTAATGCCCAAGGAAGCCTATGTGCCCAAGGCAATTTCATGTTTAAATTTTTGGGAACCATAAGACCGAGAGGGAAGACTTTGGATGGCTTCGCTCTGATCAGAATGTACAGATTCGATGGCTCCAGTTCCCTCTTCTCCCTCTCGATCTCTCAATCTCTCTCTTTCTCCCTCTTTCTCCCTTTCACCATAGGGCTAGGCTAGGGTATCGGGTGGGTGGGATTGCAATTTTGTGTTCTTTCAGATGGGAGGGACAATGTCGATTAATTTCTATTTAAAAAAATAAATAAATAACATTTTTTAATAAATAAATCAAAATTAAATAAAGGGCAAAAATAGAGTTGTTCGGGTGGGATAACGGCAGTAACTAACGGATTGTTAACAGAAGACTTAATTGAGGATGAATGAAACTTAAAGGACTGAAATGACAAAACCTAAACTTAGAGGACTGAAATGAGAAGTAATGAAACTTAGAGGGTCAGTTTTGCATTTTGGACTTTTTTTTTTTTTTTTTTTTGTTTAGACTTTTTTTTTTTTTTTGTTTGGACCTATAGTGGCGTTTGAAAACGTTGCTATACGTCCCTTATTTATTTTATTATTTTTTTATTTTTTATTTTTTATTTTTTGTTCTGGACCTATAGTGGAGTTTAAAAATGCCACTATGGGTTCTTCAAATTTTTATTTATAATTTGTTTGGGTCCCTTTTTGTTTTCTGTGCTAGACCTATAGTGGTGTTTGAAAGCGCTGCTATAGGTCCCTTATAAGACTAGGACCTATGTGGCTTTTTCAAATGCCACTATAAGTCCTTCAAATTGTTTTTTTTTTTTTTTTTTTTGGTTGGGCTATAGTGGCACTTTCGAAACACTGATATAGGCCCTTGTGAGACCAAGATGTGTAGTGGCATTTGAAAAATGCCGCTATAGGTCCCTTGATATTTTTTTTTTTTTTTTGGGTTAGGCCTATGGTGGTGCTTTTTAAATGCCACTATAGGCCCTTATAAGACGAGGACCTATAGTGGCATTTTATAAAGGCTGCTATAGACCCTCAAAAATGCGGCTATAGAAAACCCATAGCAACTTTTTTCATAAATGCCACTATAGGGTACATATAGTGGTGTTTTTTTATAAATGCCACTAAAAAAAAGCCACTATAGGCCCTCTTTTTTGTAGTGTCATGCACTTGACATTCTTAAATTTGTCAATATATTGCTAAATTGAAGTCTACTATCATGTTAGAATATTTACATAGAGAAGCTAAAATAAATTCAATCATGTGCTCTCTCTAAAATGGTAAGAAATTGTTAAATTTAATGAAATGTTGTTTTTTGGTTCATGTAAGCATGAGAAAGGGTTGTATGTTTTATTGAGTGGTTGTGGTCTATGACTATGATTATTACTCAATAAGTTTTAAGCTATATTGTTTGATATCTCATTTGTGTTTGAATTTTCCGATGAATGTAATATTGTAAAATTTTAAAGGTAGTACAAAAGTTTAAAATTCGAAGTTTTTTAGAATGTGCAAATTGTTTTTCTTTTTATGACAATTGGGTCTCATCATCTCTTGTATTTAGGTTTGCTGGAAAAGTCATGAAGCTAATGAAGACACTTGGGAGCCAATTAGGGGATTGGGGTATTGCACGGAATTGAATTCTGTTACATTTTTATGGGATATGCTATTTTCTTATATATTTTTCTGTTTATGCATGTAGATATTTTATAGTTACAGTCACTTTACAGGAATTTAAGTAAGGCTATAAAGGAATTTGTCATTGATGGTTACATGTCAAAGATCTTACCTTTACTAGTAAGTTTGTAGTAACTGCAATTAGTTGGGATATTTCATTGATATTTTGCTTATTTTAAAGATTTTAGGGATATTTTGGTCATTTTAGTGATTTTTAATCATATTTGGTGATTCTAGAAATATCAGGGTATTTTGGTCATTTTAGAGTTTAATGGGTATTTTGCTCAGTTTAGATATCTTGGGGATATTTTGGTCATTTTAGTGGTTTTCGAGCATATTTGGTGATTTTAGAGATATTGGGGGTATTTTGGTTATTTTAGAGGTTTCATGGGTATTTTTTCTCATTTTAAATATTTTGGGGATATTTTATTCATTTTAGTGGTTTTTGAGCATATTTTGTGATTTTATAGAAATTAGGTTTGGGTCGTGTATAGATATCCGTGGTTAAACAAACCGGGTAACAATTGAGTATGAATATTAATTGGGTAAGGTAATTGGGTATCCATGGATAAACTAATTGAGTTAGGTATGGATATACCCTATCCATACCTGATCCATGGCCATCCCTATTGGCAAAAGCAATGTGAAAAATCCACTCATATTGCAACAATACATTTTTATAAGGTTCCAATCCTATTTCTTGATGGACCAGAAATACCCAACTACTCTTCATCAAGAAAACTTTTTTTCCTTTTTATTTTAAGGAGAATTCTTGTCTTCTATATTATAAAAAATAAAAAATAAATAAAAAAGAAGACATTTTCTTCTATCTTCAGAAAAGTTAAACGAAAACTAATTAAGAATTTTAGGTAATATTCAACAAATAGATTCACAGAAGTAAAATGGTGATGATATTTTTAGATATGGCAACTGGAGGTGAGAAAAAGAACAAAAATTAAAAATTGCAAAATGTTTATGGAAAAGAAAAAAATCAAAATAAAATTTAGTGTACGGTCATAAGCGATTAATTTACGAGTCCCATATTTGACCAAAGGCAGAAATTCCTGCAGCCTTGCATGCGTTGACAACATCTCTGCTTCCTTCTGGATTGCTGGTAACAATAACAACTTCAGTGCTCTAATTTCTAGCAGCATCTATGCTCAGTTGAGACACATTGGGACGACCAAACACAGCAGTATCATGGACAATCACCTTATCTTTTGGCCACCCACTTACCATTTCTTTGATTTCTTTTCCAAAGTTTTGTTCAATTCCCTTGGCTATCCAAATTAACCGAACATCAACAGAACATGGCTACAATAGGAATGATAGAAAGACAAATTCCTGAACCATATTTGACCAAAGGCAGAAATTCCTGCAGCCTTGCATGCGTTGACAACATCTCTGCTTCCTTCTGGATTTCTGGTAACAATAACAACTTCAGTGCTCCAACTTCTAGCAGCATCAATGCTCAGTTGAGACACATTGGGACGACCAAACACAGCAGTATCATGGACAATCACCTTATCTTTTGGCCACCCACTTACCATTTCTTTGATTTCTTTTCCAAAGTTTTGTTCAATTCCCTTGGCTATCCAAATTAACCGAACATCAACAGAACATGGCTACAAAAGGAATGGTAGAAATACACAAATTCCTGAACCTGTTGCCACCAACAAAACCCTATCATAATTATCAAAAAAAACAAAACAAAACCCTATCATACATATTAACAAGATAAGGCAAGCCCACAAAGTGCACTTTTCGAACCCACAAATGGCATGGTGGATTTGACACCAAGGACTTTGTGAAGTCACCAACAGCACCAGCTAACATCGTGTGCTCTATCCTCGATCCCATCAGAAATTATGCCAAATGTGTGCCATTCCGATAAAGGGGATGGACTAATCCTACCGAATATACCAGCTTTTACTCCGCCATCAAACTTGACAATTGCGGTGTGGCCTGAAGGACCAAAGACCTTAATGGGGACACGTCTTACTGTCACCCATGGCAAGATGATTAAGAAAGTGATGGTCACGGTGAACCAAAACTCTTGCCATTTGATCAAGCTGGAGCTAATGTCTTTCTTGTAGGATTTGGTTTTTGGATCATAAGAGATTGTAAGAATAATAGAGACCCAGAGAAGAGCAAGAGCAATCCTTCTAGCAAAGCAATGTGTCGGGTTAAGATAGCTTGACCCCGGTTAATTAATTCAATTACCCAAGTTGATTAATTAGGTCAAATTAAATGCAAATCGTGGAGGTACCAACAAATCACTAAATAAACTAAATACAGTGGAAATTAAATTGACACGGTGATTTGTTGACAAATGGGGAAAACCCTTCGCAAGGTGAAAACCTCTACCGGGTGAATTTAAGGTCACTACTCCCAAGAATCTACTAATCAATAATCAAGCGGCTACAAGTATGAGAAATCTTACCACTATCCTGGCCTATTCCAAAATACTAACCTACAGTTGAACCTTCGCTCAAATACCCAATTGGACTTGATCTTGTAGTTCCCTTCTTTCCTTTTATGCACAAATCTCCAATCTGTGACTAACCCTTCACACGGATCTCAGTACGTGACTAACTCCAGCAACTTGAATGATTGTTGTTGACTACAAAGTTTCTCAGTTCTTAGACAATGAAGATCAAGAAGCACTTGGTTACAAAACCCTATGGCGTAACAACGCAGTAGCTTCTCACAGAGAAAATTAAGCTCTTAGTCACTGTTTCCGAAATGTGACAGCTCTTAAAATAAGCCTTACATATGTTAGGGTTGTGAGAAAAGAAACCCTAAACAGATACATCAGCATGGGCCGAAATTCAGATCTGGAATTCTGAATTTGTAAAACTCGATAGATCGAGCTAGTGTTGAGGTTGCCTAGTAAATCTCGGTAGATGCCTTCTGTCAAGCTTCAATAAAACAACTTTTCTCCACTTGTTTCTTGGATCAATCTTCAATCTTTAATACAACCACTTGATATATATCAAACCCAACTTAGATCTACCCAAATTACAAGTAAAGTATGTTTTGTCGAAGGATTAGCCAATTACATAGAAAATATAACCCTAACACGATGAGTTCTTTCGAATACATTGTGATGAAGATGGCGAACTAGAGGGAAAGCAGCCAAAGAAGAGAAGCAAAGAAGGACAAGAATGGTGGAGGCTACACCTAGGATCTCAGGTGAAGTGTTGTCTCTATTCTATTCTTCCCATACAAGGAATGCCCCGTGGTTGCAAGAACCAAGCCAGTAATGTTTAGAATCAAGCAAATTGAAAAGAGTCCCTTGTACATTGTGAAAAAACCCTTGGTCGAGCAGTCTAACTGATAGCCTCGAATTTTTCTTTCAAGATGGCTTTGATGCTTGTTTATGTATACTAGTAGTAAAAAGTGGAAGTGGGGTTTGCTTACTCTGTTTCTCTATGTCGTTCTCTTGTTCCACAACCTCCTAACCAATATCTTCATGATCTTCATCGTCCAGGTCAAGATCACAAAAGTGGCTACTACTTTTGCTTATAGACCTCTGAATAAAAGAAGGGAACTCTCTGGGAGAGCCAAGCCAAGGTATATATTTTGATGGCAAAGGGATCTGCATGAGGTTTGATCTCAAAAGCCATGCCTCGACAGCTTGAAGACCTTTCTCGGGTTTGCATATTTTCTATCACACGTGCAAGGAAGAAGACAGAGGGTTTCAACTGTGTGATTTTCATGCGCGAAAGAAATGCTACTTATATGGGGCCTAAATGTTGGCATTTTTTAAAGAGTGATATTTATATCACATACAATATTGGACACAAAGTATACATAATAATTTTTTTTACATTAAGCTCGTGACTTGAAGTCATGATTTTCAAATGGGAGTCATGACTTTTCTTTTCTTTTTTTTTTGGAGAAAAGTGGGAGTTGTAACTTTAAGTCACAATCTTAGTGTAAAAAAATAATTATATATACTTTATGTACAATAACGTGTGTACATTAATTATTACCAAAATATGTGTGTGATATAATCTATGAGAACTAGTGTGAAAGAATAATTTCTTTTTCAAATTGGCCATAACATGCCTCCATACTTTTTTATCTAACTTTGATAGATCAAAGTCTAATGCTATCCAGTTTCTCAAAAAAGTCTAAAGCTATCCCTGTATCAAAATGGAATGCTTTGAAAAACGAGTATAATTATTGCACTAACTGACCTTTAAACTCAGCAAGTCCTTAGAAATTGACGTTGGTACACAAACGAACAGTAAGTATAGACCTAGTCAAGAGGCTTTTCTAGCGTAAAGAACATCTTTCTGTGTTCACTTCTATTTTCTTTATTTATTTTTCCTTTAATATAAAGCAATGTGATTTTGTGATTAGTGCTTTCAACTCTTAAACTTTGGTTGACTTGAATGGTTTTTTTGGGTATTGGAAAGTGCTTGTCTTTTCACTTAAATTTTTCTTCCATCATAGCTGTAAATACCGTATTTTGTCCGTGCTCGATTTGCATGCCGAACCTCCAAAATTCAAAAATATTATCTTTTCCCCCATGGGGCCATGGAAACATCTAGATTGACATGTTGCAACCTGTTCAGGCATTGGAACAGTCCAAGTGCCTTTTTTCGGTCAAATTGACCAAAATGCCCTTGTCAACCCTAAGTTGACTGAAAGTCAAACACAGTCAAAGTCCTCTTGAAACAACATTTTTCATGCTTTTACATCAAACCCAAGCCACTCGGAGATTTTTGTTAACTTTGACCAAGTTTGACCGAGTTTGACTTGACGTTGACTCTCGAGGGAACCATAAATCCTAATTTTGATCTAACCAAAAGAACAGGTTGGGACTAGATCCATTACAAATATTATCAAATTCTCTTTCCAACGACTATTCATGGGTCGAAATCAGAGTTAAAACGGTTGAGATATCCAGAAAACCGTATAAAGTGCATTAGCACACTTGCCGAGACCATAACTTTTGATCCAACCATTGGATTTTCAATTTACTTAGTGTTATGGAAACTAGACATCCAAAGCTTTCCAAGGACACCAAAATCAGTTCAATCGAAGTTTGGAAAGGCATTTAAATATGCGATTGAAGTCAGAACTGAAAAGCGAGAAAATGACAAATTTGCTGACGTCAGCCGAGCTGACCCGGTGCACATACAAGGTGTGCCGAGCATCAAGAAGCATGCCAAAGGCTATAAATACCCCCAGACCCCTCATTTTACAAAAATAAAGAAGATTTTGGGTTGTCTTGGAGCATTGGGTAGTTTCTCTCTCTTTTCTCTCTAATTTCTCTCCTAAACCATCTAATCACCTTTGATTCTTCTCTTTTCTCCACAATCACAAAGTAGTGTTCTTGCACCCAATCTTCCTATCCTTGGTTCCATACCTTGGATTTGAGGTTTAGGGGTGTGGATGTAGCTTTTTAGCTACAATCCACACCCTTTTCTTTTCATAGCTTTTTTCTAGCTTTTTCTTGCTTAATAGTATGCTTTATTGCTTTTCCTAGCATGTTCTTGCTTTATTCTGCTTCCTAGCATTTTTTTTTAAATGGTTTTTCTAGCATTTTTCTTTGCTTTTTACTATGATTTATCACTTTGATGTTGGTGGCCTAGCCTTCTTGGGCTAGGATATGTCTAGATCTACATGTTTATGCTTAGATCTACATGCCTATGTTTTCTATGTCATGCCTGTGTGTTTTTGCCATGTTTTTTCCTAGATCTACATTTTTATGCTTAGATCGATGTGCCTATGTTTAGATCTATATCTCTTTGGGCCCCGTGTCATGCCTATGTTTAGATTTACGTGTTTATGTGCTCCATGCCATGTTTGTGTACTTAGATCTATATGTTGGTTGCTAATGCCATGTGCTTCTATAGCCCTTTTGTCCCTTGATATCCTTCTTTCTTGTGTTTTGGCCCTTATTGGTCTGGTGCAAATCTAGATCCCGTGGTCTAAGTGTAACACCCCAAACCCATACTAAGGATTTAGATGCACAACTTGTCTTATAAATAATCAACAGTAGTATAATGGAACAAAGCATAATTAAATATCCACAAATAAACTTCAAACCATCAAGCTCTTTCCTATAAAATCCATAAAAACAAAAACTTTAACAATAAAGTCTCCAAATACAATCTCAAGTGCTCCATGCCATGTTTGTGTACTTAGATCTATATGTTGGTTGCTAATGCCACGTGCTTCTATAGCCCTTTTGTCCCTTGATATCCCTCTTTCTTGTGTTTTGGCCCTTATTGGTCTGGTGCAAATCTAGATCCTGTGGTCTAGGTGTAACACCCCAAACCCATACCAAGGATTTAGATGCACAACTTGTCTTATAAATAATCAACAGTAGTATAATGAAACAGAGCGTAATTAAATATCCACAAATAAACTTCAAACCATCAAGCTCTTTCCTATAAAATCCATAAAAACAAAAACTTTAACAATAAAGTCTCCAAATACAATCTCAAAGAGTTTCACGAATGCCAAACTCACTTTCCTAAGAAAATATACTAAAACAATCCATATACTAACATAGCTCCAAAAGAAGTCTTCAATCTATGTCTCCAATGATCTACCACCAAAAGGCATTCCACAGCTCTAATCTAAAAGGGTGGAGAAAGGAGGGTGAGCTAGAAGCTCAATAAGAGACTACATAACATGATGATGTCTTTCAAAACAAAACAATAGTAACATGGACAAAATAAAGGCTTTACAAAACATATACAAATAGTTTTAACAGTAATATAATATATTTTATAAAACTGTCAAAAAGAAAACATTTACTATAACACTGTAATCAGTAGATAAAATAGTAACCACTTTAGTTAGCCAAAATACACTAAATAGGTAGAAAAAATATATTATAGTAATAAAAAAAATTTCCACTTATAAAGGTCAATAACAATAAAATAATAGTTTGATATGGAAAACATTAAACATTAGCCAGACAAAGACATAAATTGGTAAACACTCGGTGGGTGATTCCCATGGGGAACAATAACACTAACCTCAAAGAGGCAACACTGGCTCTAAAGAGCAAACGATAACACTAGCTTCGAATAGCAAACAATAACACTTCACCACACCACAATAACACTACATTGGCCGAAGGCCAACACTTAACCCTGTGTTGGCAAAGGTTGTAGACTGTCTAGCTGACCGTTTGAAAACATTCTTACTTTATTACAATATTGTCAATACCAATCATATATCATATAAAAAATACTTTCTCAAAAATATAGTTTTGAGTCATTCTTAACATATACAGTTTCAAAATAATATACAAGAAATAATAAAATTCAGGTATGTATAAAGCATTGACAATGATATAAGTTTTTTGAAACTTCACTTTTGCGATTATGTATATATAAATATATTTTTACCAAAAATATATATAAATATACATGTCTTGAGAGACATCATGTTCTAAAATCCACTTACCTCTAGTTGCTAATACTCGTAGTCTAGATCCAAAATCAAATGAGCTCTTCCTCCACACCTAAAAGTAACGGCGTAACACAATTATATAATTAATCCACCTTGACATATACCATAAAGATGTAAGGGACACTTCCTAATAATTTACTAGTCTTTAAACATCTCTACAACCCTCCATAATATATTACTTCTCCTTACTACTATTATGTCTTTAGGGCTAATAGAGGTATTACCACCCGTAAGTATATCATCTAATGAGAATATGCATGCTGGCGATTCACCAAGATTTTCATCAATTCCTAATAGGTTAATATCAATACAACCATTGTCTAGTTAAGTGTCAGATTCATATTTTCTTTAAGATTTCATATAACACTTCAACAGCACCATGAAATACTCTATAAGATCAAATATATGTACAGCATCCATAGAAATCTCTACCCGTATGTCATAGCAACCTATAGCATGTACTGACTATAGAAATTTAATCTAATATATATATATATATATATATATATATATCAACCTTTGTTAGACCAAAGGTCTTCAAATCCAACAGGTAACCAATATAATACTGCCCTCAGTACATGCTAAACATGTATATAGAAACCCAAGAAAAGTTCAATGTACTATCCAATCGAATTAATTCTATGGGACGTGGACCCATTATGATATTCCCTAACAATCATCCACCTTAGCCAATTAAGTATATTATCTATCTATATTAACATGCTATAATAGACTGAATGATCTACTTCAAGGTATAAAGGATTACCTCTACAGTTTCATCCTCGTGAAGCTTAGGAATTAGAGAAATAGCAAGTTGTTGCTCTCAAAATAAATAAAAGAAAGATTCCTTTCATGTGGCTGTCTTAAAAAGATCCAATATGTATATATATACCTCTAAAATAATACTCCACTTCAGTCTAGGAAGACCAATCTCACTCCAATTAGTACTCTTAAATAACACTCCTACTTGAGCTAGAGTTTAAGACCCACTAAAACTTAAATAAGCTTCCAAGACTTTAATTCCCAATTAAACTCAAATTAAGGTTGTTCAGATAGGCTAGAAATCTAAAGGATTCCAATAACACTTAAACTCCTAATCTAAATAGGTTTTAATCTCTTATCCTTTTCCTTAACTGATAAGGAGGCTAAAAGTTTCATATGAATAGTCCAAAAAAGAACGCTCACGTTACATCTTTTTTTTTTTTTTTTCTTCGTAATGATCATAATATAAAATAATATCACCTTCAAAATAAATTAAATAATTCATCAACTCCATTCTAGAAGTAACTAAATTAAGGTGTTACACTAGGCCTACATCCACACACCTAGGCCTATATCAAAGGGTTTGGATCATTTCCCTATATGCATGTGTATGTTTGCTTGCTTCTTTGCTTTATGTATATGCTTGCCTCTCTAGATCTAGGCTTTGTCATGCTTTGTGGCCCCCGTGGGCTTGTTCTTGTGTGGTTATATCCATCCCCCTCATGGTCTATTAGGGTGTAACCACTTGTGAGACGCATCCCCGCGATGCAGGTTTGCTCGATACATACCCTTTCTCTGCCCCATGCGATGTTGCTTATCATGCTTGCTTTGTGCCACCCGTTTGGCTTTCTTTGCTTCTATGCATTCCTTTTGCACGCTTGCCTACATGTTCATGCATGAGTCTTTGCTTGCTTGTGTCATCAAGCATAATTCTTACTATCTCATGCGAGTCCACCCCCATCTTTGATACATGGGACCCTGAGTCCTTTTTAGGAATTTTGCTTGATGGCACATGTGTCGTCCATACTCCAATCTAATGGAACTATTGACACTCGAACCAAACCTACATTTGTCCTCCTAGGAAACCCTATTTTGTTTGATAACATGCTTGTTTGCCCTTTCATATGCATAGCATGCTTTGTTTGTCCCCGTTCGGCTCTTTTTGTTAACATGTTTTTTACATGCTCTCCCTATCTCCTTTGTTTCTTTCTTTGTTTGTTTGCTGGCTTGCTTCCTTCTTTGTTGCATGTACATGCGTGGAGCAAGGACACTTGTAGCGAGGGCATGACCTCCTAGGCAGGAGTAAAAAGGGCAAAGATGCAAGGAAGTAGATGCAAGCCCAAAAAGGGCAATGTTCAATAAATTGGAGGCGTAGCCTTCCCGAGTGGTTATATCCTTCTATCTCCCTCCTTTAGCGTCTTTTCTAGATCATGTATTATGATCCCCTTCCATGTACCCCTTTTACTTTCCCACTCTTTGCTTGGGCAGCGCTTCCTAGGTACGGCAATGTCTATTTTATATTTCTTGTACCTTGCTGGGTCATACCCTTAGAATGTTGGCGATGTCTAATTTACTTTCCTGCTCTGTGTGATTGCATAGCGCATGATGTATGTATATCTATATCTACTTGTATATGGGTGATTGTACACTTTGTATGATGGGCTCTCGTGACTATGAGAGTGACCCTCTCTAGTCATGAGAGCTCTTGACCTTGTAGTGTGGGTATGCATTCAAGACGATTGTCGTAGGTCTATATTCATGCTATATTGTGTGCACGATCGTCGCAGTGTGATTGTCCCAATCTATCTCACCCAGTGACATTGGTTTCCCTATGTATGCGACATGCATCAACAATCATGATATTTTGAAGGGCTTCGGCTTGTCTCAGTATAAGCATGTCGATACACACCGTATACATAGACATGAAACCTTGCCGAATTTTCACCATGAAAATGAGGCAACCTGTTGCCGTATTCTCACAGCGAAAGCTTGGCGAGAATAGCATTTTATGTGCTATGATGCACCTGAGGCGAAGCGCTACCAGATTTTCGCCACGAAAATAAGGCGAAATGCTGCCGGATTTTCGCCGTTGAAATTTGGCATCGATTCCAACCGCAATGAGAAAGCATCGACTGGGACCATACCCATTCCAAAATCAAACCTTAGAGCCCAACACGTTTAAAGCAAGTAAGCTAATGCCAATAGCTTGTTTTCAATTGCCATTTTACCAAAACAAAGGACTGTCCTTGGATAGGCACAATGGGGTGCCTAACACCTTCCCTAGACATAACTAGACTTCCGAACTCAAGGATCAAGATTTTTTTATCCATCCATATTAGATTAGGAACAACAACATTTTTCTTAGCCTAGGATCAGTAATAAAATCAAATAGAGTCAGGTGACCAATCACACCTTAGAAAAACCCAATGATTGGTGGTGACTTCACTTAACCTTGGTAATTTCCTTAAAATTGACTCATATTCCAGTCACACACTGGAGGTACGATACACCTCCATATTCTCACACCGAGAAGCGAGCGAGCGTCACCACAATAGGTGGTCGAGCAACCACGAGGCGTCAACAGACTGGCGAATCCACTGGGGATACTTAGAGAGTTTAGCCTTTAGAGCTTTTGATAAAACCATAATCTTTAGACATTGGCTTTCAAAAAAATTGAAATTGGCATTAGCTTCCGGGGCTTTCATTTTGAAAAATGCTTTTACTATATCCTAGTAAACTATTTTCAAAACTCAAAAAAAATTTCCAAAATTTTTTTTCAAATGGTTTTCCAAAAACCAACTTTGAGGTATTTTCGTATGTGTGGAGCTATCCTGCTTTCTTAAGCATGGTTTATAGCTTTCCTTCACATGTGCAAACCTAGGGTAGTAAGATTTAATTTCTGCTACACCTTTATCTGTTTATATATCTGTTGTGCTTGGAAAGTCTTTCCCCTTTCATTTCAAAATGCATGACATCACCCCTCATATTGAGTCAAACCCGGACTCAGTGTTGAAGGCTAATGCTAGATGCGTATATCTCAGATAGTTACTGGATGCCGAATTGTAGGCTTTTCCTAGGTCCATGGGTAGATAGGATTATGCTAAAAAGATCCCTTGATCCACTCTATCCCACAACTTTTATGAAGGGAAGGATTAGATGATTAAGGTCCCCCCTAAAAATAGGACCAACTTACCAGTTAATCTGTGTATCATTAGATCATACCCAGTCCCTAAGGGTTTCTAACTCTACAAGGGCATGCATGCATGCACTAATGGCTCTGTCATGTAAATGTGTATAAATAAAATTTATGGCAAGTAGCTAGAACTCCGCGCCAAGGAGGACATTGCCAGGAATCCAAGTTCTACCCCGAAAAGATCAGGCTATCAAGAATGAAGCTCTTCATTGTAAATTTGAATTTCCTTGTATTGTAAAAGGCCCACTGTTGGAGCCATTGTCTATAGCCCATGATTTGGGGGCATTGTAAAAGCCAAACTTTGTAAAAGCGTTACTTTTCCAGGTAATCAAAAGGGAAGGGTCCATCCTGTAAATTTGAGCATGATATGAAAGTTCCAGTTACTTGCCAAGCTTGTGCATTAATCCACATCACTATAGAAACTCACCATGATAAATACTAGATCAAGGGTCCAAGCCAATATTTCGAAAATGATAGGTGCATTTTAAATAAGCAAGAACCTAAACTAACTTTGTGTTTGTTTGGTGTTTCCACATTGTTAAATTTTCAAATGTATCCCACTTCTCTTTAATCCCATTCTTTCAAGATTATCAAGAGAAAATATTGCTTAAAGGAAACAGTCCAACTTACCATCACACCGTGATCCAATCATTACTAGGTCTCGTGCTAAAGAGATGTCTACTAGTGGTCCTTCCCCCATCAAGGAAAACACTCATGAGATCACTCTCTTGAAAAAGCAGGTGGCAGAAATGATGCGCATGATGTAACAACTGGTTGTAGGAAGGAACCGAGATTCATCTGGTCCCACTCCAGAGGGCTCTATAACCTAGTTTGAAAATGAGACTCGGCCACCACTGGATCCAAATCCAAGGCCAAAACACACCGCCATTCATCCCATAAGGGGGTGACCAAGAATTGAATCCTATTAAGGATAAGACCTTAGATTTTGGTTACGGTCAAGTTAAAAGTCAAGTGGAGACCCTTACTAAGAAAATTTGTATCATAGAGGGCTCTAGCGCCCGAGGAAGTGTTGATCTGGACAGCCTGATCGATTTTCTTCAGGTCATTATGCCTCCTAAGTTCAAGGCACCTGAGTTTGTCAAGTATGATGGCACTAGAGATCCCTGCACCCATTTGTGCATGTTATGTAGGAAGATGGCACCCTATGGAGGTAATCATCCTTTGCTGTGCCAAATTTTCCCTAATAGCTTGACTGGCCTTGCAGCCACGTGGTATGTGAGATTGGAAAAGACCTCCAGCCAGAGAGATATGGCCAATGCATTCTTGGAGTATTACCAGTTCAAAACTGAGATAGCTCTCGACCGCACAGTTCTTCAAAGGACTGAAAAGAAGAATGGGGAATCTTTCTATGAATATGCCGAAAGGTGGCTCGAACTAGCTGCCTAAGTGCTTCCTCCCATGATAGAAGACAAAATGATCAAGTGGTTCATTAATAACCTTATGCCTCCTTATTATGAGAAGATGATTAGTGCCCAAGTCACTCATTTCGCTAGCCTGATTCCTATTAGGGAGTGTATCGATAAGGGTATTAGAAGCAAGAAAATCATTGATCCTGAAGCCTTGAGCTCCATGATAGAACAACAGGTGAAAAAGGCAACTGGCCATAAAGGAAAGGAAGCCGATGTCCACATGGTCGACAAAGCGCCTGAAAGGCCCCGGGGTATCACTTTTGCTTATATAGCCCTGACCGCTCAACCTTGTTGGCAACAAGTTTGGCCAGCCCAAGCATTTCCTTGAGCATTTAACCAATGAGAAAGGCTAGATCAACCCTGCTATCCTAAAGGAGAACCCCAAAAATTCTTGTACGTTTTTAGACCCCTTAAAACACAAGTTGATTAACCTAGTTATTTAGCCAAGTGATTACTTAGATAAATTATTCAAGTTTAGGTTAACACAAGTAAATCATACCAAGTAAATAATGCAGAAAATAAATAACACAACGATATGATAACCCAAGAAAACCAAACCGGTAAAAAACCTAGGGAGGATTTCACCTAGCTATCCTCAAGGTAAAACAGATCCACTATGAAAAAATTGAAGTTTTACAATAGCGACTTAGACCACTAACATCCTATTGCTACCTCGAGTAGAAAACTTACTACCACGACCACGTGACAGCTCCGAGTTTACGGACTACTTCTTTCTTGGATTCACAACAACCACAAGCACTCCCACTTGTGTTTTCTTTAAGCTCTTTATGCAGCAACTGAAGCGATCACCAAGCTCTCGACATCAATTTTGATCTTGATAACCCTAAGTATGTATGAAAGCAAACACCTTTAGATCTCACAAGAGATTCATACACAGCATATCAACAGCCTTTAAAATGTGGCTAGGGTTTTTCTTTTTATACTAGAAGCAAAATATAAAACCCTACACATCATATGGGCTTGGGCTTGAGTCAGAAAATTCTGCAAAAAAACAATCTGCACAAGCTTCGATCGATCGAGCTTTGCAGATTTACACATTAAATCTTGCAGTATACTCGATTCCAACTTTACACATAAACACACTTTGAGTAGCCTAAATCTAGACTGAATGTTTTGATCATGGTTTTCCAACATATACATAATGAAGTTCTAATACATTAGTTCCTAATTCCTTAGAACCTAACAAACTCCCCCTTTGGCAATCCGTGACAAAACACATACCAAAACTAAAATGCTCAAAGTTACAAAATAGCCCATTACAATAAAATGCCCAATAAACAATTCAACCTAACTACTATCTATCTGTTGCTAGTGTAGACAACAACACGACTGAATCAACCTGTATATTCCTGAAACACTCAACAAACACATAAACGCATGTGTGGAAAATACAAGTAAAACAAAATAACTTCTTGATTTCACAAAAACATAAAATAAAAGACATATATCATGAATAAACTCATAATATAAATCAATAGCCCATTACAATAAAATGCCCAATAAACAATTCAACCTAACTACTATCTATCTGTTGCTAGTGTAGACAACAACACGACTGAATCAACCTGTATATTCCTGAAACACTCAACAAACACATAAACGCATGTGTGGAAAATACAAGTAAAACAAAATAACTTCTTGATTTCACAAAAACATAAAATGAAAGACATATATCATGAATAAACTCATAATATAAATCAATAGCCAATGTAGAACATGTGAAACAAGAAACAGAAATAAAAAAACATAATGTCTCCCCCTGACATATACAACCCATAAGAAAATAAATACATCGGAAGAGAAAATAAATACATCACAAGCCAAAAACATATACAAAAGGCTCCTAGATACAATTTAAAGCTCCAAAAACATCAAACTCCCCTTATCTCCATCAATATGTACTCCCCCTTTTTGTGATGAATTGCCAAAGAGCAATCAAGACTCATCATCAAAAAGAGGTGGTGGAGAACGTCTAGAACTCGCCAAATCAGCACGCAAAGCCTGAAGCTCCATGAGCACATCCACCAAAATCTTTCCCTGAGCCGCCTGAATGGTCATAACAGTCTCCAGCATACTCCGCAAAGAAGCATCGCTTGAAGAAGAAGTCGGTTGAGGATCAACAGCGGTTATGGGATCAACATACTCCTCAGCTGTAAGGTCACCAGAAGTAGGAGGCTGAGATGCAGCAGCTATAGAAGACTCGACTCGAGGGCGTTTAGAGATAGCTTTCAATTGAGTAGCTCTCTGCCTAAGAAAGGTGGCACCTATGGGAGCAATAATATGGACATGCTCAAATGCAGGAAAATCCTCTAAACCTAGATGTAACAAAATCCTATGAATAAAAACAAGAAAGAAAAGACCATGTGATTTAGAACTACTCCTATGAACCTCAACCAAAGAACGAATGAAGAGGGTAGGAAAACTCATAGGAGCATTAGTCACAAGGGCATACAAAAATGCACATCGCTCAATAGGAATGGTGTGCAAATGAGAGATAGGCTAAAGAGAATGACAAGCAATCCAAAAAAAATAGATAGTTGAGCTCTGTAAGCTCATGAGTAGTGATACGAGGATTGGAGCCCCATCGAATGGAAGTACTGGTAATGTGAGACATTATCTCATCAAGGGGAGGGTCCTTATCATAAGGATAGATAGGTTGTTGTACCAAAGGTACACCAAGAGCAGAGGCCACTACTTGAGGAGTAATGACATACTCTTCTCCCTTTATCCAACTCTTCATAAACTGAATGTTGGATGAAGTGGAGTGGACAGAGAGATTCGAGTAGAACTCTCTAATCAAAACAGCCAGAGGGGGATGAGAATTGTCCAAAAGAGGTAACCAACCCCGACTCTCAAAGTTCCTACGTATCTCAGGATCTAACTCATCAAGGATCACTTTACACTCAGCCCACACCGATCTAAAGATATAAAGTTTCTCATAATTCTCTTGGTGTTTCTCGGTTTTATACTTATCACTCTGAAAGGCAGAAGTAGAGGAAGAAGAGGTTTTCCTGTTGGCTCTAGTTTTCTTAACTATGATGCTAAAAGGTTAAAACAAAAACAAAAACAAAGACCAAGAAAAGAAAACAAAGAAAACCAAGGGCAGACTGCATCAGAAAGAGTTAGAGCACAAAAATATAGAAAAGAAAAATCTATATGATGCATGAACATAATGAACAGATAATGCATGCACTAATGCATTAAGAACAGTTCAATTACACTTTAGAAACCAACAATTGACTTGATCATAGAGTTTTAGTACAAAAACCCCAAATTTGAAAATACCCAATTTCAAAAATCCAACCAAATTGACCAAGTAATCATTATACTAGTTAGATAATAATATATAATGACATAATTAATCAATTACGCAAGTCAATCTTATCAAATTAAGCCCAATTGAACAAAATCCCCAAATTCATGTAGTTTCAAGCCCTAGAATTTCAAAAATTTCCCAAATCACAAATTTAATCAAATTAAAGCATGGGAATCATGTTTACAGCATCTAAGA
This sequence comes from Quercus tomentella, assembly GCA_028535165.1. Lineage (NCBI taxonomy): Eukaryota > Viridiplantae > Streptophyta > Magnoliopsida > Fagales > Fagaceae > Quercus > Quercus tomentella. The sequence continues at coordinate 35,555,418 of JAPQVY010000068.1, read as the reverse complement.
ACAAAAACCCAGTGATTAAATTTGAAAGAAACCAATTGAAACATCAAAAACCCCAAATTCCTATAGGTTTGAAAATTACACCTAAAATGCATGAAATATGTGAATAAAATGAAAAATAAGGGGTAAAAAGGACATACCGGCACTTGAAGACAAAAACCTTTGGGAAAAATTAGTAAGAAAACGACAAAATTGGTTTGAGGTGGATCGGTCGAAGAGAGAGAGCAAAAAGCTTTTTGAAAAGTTGAATAAAGTGAAGAACACGTGAGAGAAAAAGCTTTTTAAAAAAACCTTCAGATCGAATTTCGATCGATCGAAAATTAGGTTCGATTGATCTAGCACCAATCAAGCACCGATCGAGTCAAGCAGATTGTAACCAAAATATTTATCGCATTTTCAATCAGTCGAGCAACAGGTTCGATCGATCAAAAATCTGGAAAAAGCAGTTTTTTGAAGAAAAAAAAGAGCATTTTAATGCAAAAACTCCTCAAAGCACATCGTTTTATGAATGAAATGCATAAGTATGAGATGAAAAGTTTTTCAAAAACCCTTGAATTCAACCTAGATCTTCCAAAAACAAGATTTTCAATCAATTTGTCTTCGAAGCTCAAATATTAAAACATATTTTGCATCAAAATCAAGGAAAATATTTTGAAAATGTTACACTACTTAATAACTTGTTATTGAATTAATATTTTGAAAATCCAACCATTGAGAAGGGGTTTATCACTTGCTCTGTGACACTAACTGCCGCATGCAATTTTGATGTTGGCGTGTGAGTGTATTCCTTTATGTCATCCCCCTTCCCCTATATATGTGTGTGTGTGTGTGTGTGTTTCTCAAAAAAAAAAAAAAAAAAGAATTACATGTTCTATATTTTCTTAACATGCATGCCAATCTTCATATCAATCGGATGCTATTTAGCATTTAATCTATAAACTCATATTTTATGCATTATTTTAAACTACAAAAATTTGAATTTTAACAAATGATTGATGACATGGATATTAATTTTTGATCACCTTGAAATTTTGCAAGCATAAAAAATATACAAAGATAATGTAATCTAACGGTGGATTTGTCAATATTTGCATCCAATTAAAAAATATCACCATATGTAACTTGAACCCAACCCATATATATAAATTATATTTGTGAGTAGTAAAACATAAAATATAAATTTAAGAAAAAACAATAATAATACCTAGACCTCCAATTTCAACTACAAACTGCCAGTGATACATAACATTAAATCAATTTTCAGACTAGCTTACCTACAGAAGAAAAAAAAAAAACCCTTAGAAAGTTCAGATGTCAGGTACATTAACAGAGAGTCGTACTCAATTTTTTGCTCCAGCCCTGCACAAGAGAAGCAAGCAAATTGTTAGTAATATAATTCATTCTAAAACAAGTTCACCAAATAAAGACAAGTGACGTCGCAGGAAAATGATACGTATAAAGAACATACAACCTAACACGACACATTTAAAATGTGGAAATGAGGTGGCAACATCAGGACTCGAAAACAGAACTAGAACGTGAGGATCGCTATGGTTACAAAGATTTAAAACAAGAAGATAATTCCAGGAGAGTTATTGACAAGTATTATAGAAAGTTGAGGATGAAGCTTCACATGGAAACAATAAGCAACAAGACCAAAAGTATAAATAGATTCGTAGAAGTAGTACACACATCAAAAACACATTTTCAATTGTTACTTGTTAGTTCATTTGTCAATCTCTAGCTTAGGATTCGGTGTAAGTAGTTGTAATCTTTCAATTCAACACTGTAGTTGTTACTAATCTGCATTGATTCATAGAATGCTTTATTTCCTTAGTTGTTTCGTAGCTAAGTGTTTCCCATTGATTTTAATTTTTACCTAGAATTTCCTTTGATATCCGACGAAGTTCAATCTTATTACCATTGATATTGATAAGGCAAAAGTCCTCTTAATTGAGACAAAACAAAATCCATATCCTTCTCAAAACAAATTCAGATTATGAAATAAAAGCCTTAAAAATTAAAATAAGTACATATATAATCAAGATGCTATAACAAGATGATTATCAATTCATTTTTAAAATCTTGAGCTATCAATGAGCCACATCAAAGCCATACATCTGCTGCACACACCACAACTGACAGCAGCAATGTCTTACAATCCCGGTAAAATTCATTCACATCCCCTAGTTTAGAAAACAAAAACACTAGGATTTTAAGACACAAAACCAATCATAAATCTCATGGCAAAAGCTACAAACTCATTTCCAAGAAAGTGATGGCCTAAAATTTGTTTCCTAAATATAATTAGTACTTACTCCTTTAATCAAATTGAATATCAGCACTAAAATGTGAAAACTCTTGTATGCATGTAATCATGAGCCACTAAAGATGCCTAAGAACCACCACAACAATTAATATATGTCACAGTATATACACTAAGAATCTACATGAGACAACTAATAAACTGTATGATAAAGTAGATTTCAGAGTCACCTGTTTATCCTTCAAAGTTCAAACATTAATTCATACAATGCTTCCACCAACAGATTAAGACCCTCTGATGGAATTTCATTTCTGGCAGGGAAAAAAAAAACACAAACCAACACATGTTAGAAACCAAGTCCCTGAATTTTCTTTTATAAATAACAAAATTTAAATTGGAAAACAGATCATTTTACCTCGGATCAATCACATTATCACCATCAAGCAAAAGAAGGCTGCCGGTACAAATTGACGCTGTAAACCCACAAGGAAAACTCCGATTCTCTACCCTCTGGCCTGTTTTGTTTTCCATGTCATACCAAACAAGATTTATATAGTGCTCTCGTGCCTCCTCCAACAAGACCTCCTTGCCATTCGTGGAAAACATTAGCGGCCTATACACAAAAATCCCAGGCACTTCACCTTGCCCAATTCTATAAATCTGTGTCCAAGAACTCTCTACCCCATATTCTTTCATCAGCCAAACTTCATGATAAGTAGTGTCGTTATGATTCACAAGAACAGAATAACAGAGGTATCTTCCCAACACTTCCAAAGCAGGGAACACACGTTCTTCGTCGTCTGGTTGATCCGGCGCCTTATAGAACCGAAACTTCTCAGTGGCAAGGTCGAAAGCAATAAGCGACTCGATTTTAGATTGAGGAGCATCAACTAACCAATGCACAGCCCCATTCAGAGACGCGGAACCCGGATTTAACGAGAGTTTCTTGTCAGGCCATTGTTCTTCAACCTTTTTCCAAGACTGCGCTTTAAGACTATATACCTTGACTTCAAACTCCGTTAAACGCCTCTTAGCATTATAAAATTCTACGACCCTCAACACCTTATAGTCATTGTTCTGCGGATCATGGCCGAAAGCGAATGCCCTTGTGGAATGCTCGAAACCAGAAGGCTTCTCAACCGGTTCTGGAGGCAATTTCCTGTACTTTCTGATCAACGGGTTCCATATTGCGACCTCGTCTTTCTCGTCAGAGAGGCAAACCAAGCCGTCGCAATGGTGCAAGATGTGGAGCTGTAGGGCCGAGTGAATTTCAACGGCGTTTCCGAACTGGTTGTTGTCGGATAAAGGAGCGAAGAGGAAACGTAAGAAATCAGAGTCATCGTAGTGCCGGAGGATGATGCCGCAGTCTCTGTTGGACTCGATGGAGAGCTCGAGATGCTTCTTGATGAAATCTTGGCTGCTGATTAGATGGCGCCATTGCTTAGAAATGCAGAGGAAGCGGACAAGAGACTTGACTGGTAAATGGTGTAGTATATTGAGGGTTAGCTCTAGCGGTATATGAGAATTGGAAGCGGGGGAGGATTCCATTGACAAAAGATTTTCTTGTTCAGAGAGAAGGATATGGGTTTTGGCAATTGTTTTCACTGTTTGAGGATATGGGTTTTGCAATGAATAACCAATTTGTTTATATAAATAGTTTGTGCTAAATGGATAAGAGAGGTCAACAATAAAATTTGGAATAAACACTGCCTGAAAAAAAAAATACTTGGAATAAATACACGTGATATAAAGAGTTTGTTATTTTGTATTAGAAAACATGTGGACTTTAGAAGTTAGAATAGAAAGTCAAACCCATCAAAAAGAAAAAAAGTAAGTAAAAACTTTTCATTTTTATATTATATTAATATAGATGAGTAACTTATGTAAAATACTTTATATACCGTTGCATTGAATTTCATTATCCTTCAGAAAAATAGTATTGTTTGTGCTTCATTAGTTAATGCAATCATGTGTTCAGAGAGAAGGATATGGGTTTTGGCAATTGTTTTCACTGTTTGAGGATATGGGTTCTGCAATGAATAACCAATTTGTTTATATAAATAGTTTGTGCTAAATGGATAAGAAAGGTCGACAATAAAATTTGGAATAAACACTGCCTAAAAAAAGAAAATACTTGGAATAAATACATGTGATATAAAGAGTTTGTCATTTAGTATTAGAAAACATGTGGACTTTAGAAGTTAGAATAGAAAGTCAAACCCATCAAAAAAAAAAAAAAAAGTAAGTAAAAACTTTTCATTTTTTATATTATATAGATGAGTAACATATGTAAAATACATTACATACAGTTGCATTGAATTTCATTATCCTTCAGAAAAATAGTGTTGTTTGTGCTTCATTAATCAATGCAATCATGTGTTTGAATTTATTTAGAGAACTTTTGTAGTACACCTAATGAAGAGTACTTAAGTTTTGCCTTGCATAGATTAAGCAACGACTCAAGCTTAAGCCTATTTATAACATTGTTTATTAAATGAGCCAAACTCAAATATAATGATGTATTCATGTACAAGGTTGTAAGTATATGATTCCATTTGAATACACACTCTATATATAGTTAATAACTTGTATAATGCATGAGAAAATTTGACAAAATATTACTTGTTTTCTCTTTTATTTGGTGTATAAAGAATAAAATTGATAAAATTGATAATTATGGTAATTATTAATAGAAATTATTGTGATTATGTTTGTATTCATCTAGTGGAGAGAGAGAACCTCGAATCCATGTTAAGATCTTAATGTGATAATTGTAAAAAAGGGTGTTTCTATGGGCCTGCAGAAATTTTAGAGAGAGCGAAAATTGAGAGATTAAGAGAGGAATTCAATTAATTCTTTGTTGCTTAATTTTGAATTACAATAAATAGCCTTTTATACATCATTATCTAACTAGTTGCTCTTGTATAGTAACTAACTAATAACCTCCTAACAACTTTCTTGACAGTTATTACAATTATTAGAGCAATTACATGACTTACTAAATTATATGCATGTGCTTAATATGCTCATTATATGTGTACACTACTGCTAAGCTACTATATTCAATGAATTGTTGAGCTATTAGAGACCAACTGCTATAGTTAATGTCGTAGAGATGAACTCAACTCAGCTTGTAAAATGAATTAATTTTAAAATTTTTTAATATGCACTCAGCTCTGTTCCTTGGTGATTTGCAGGTGTTGCCAACTTGCCATCCAAAGGGTAAAGGTTCAGTGGGTGGTTGGGAGAATGAAAAAACTCCTTTAAAAAGAAAATTTCCTAGATATATATTGCACACAATTGAAGGTAACAACACTATTCAAAAATTACACATCCATACAACATTTGTACAAGATTGGGTAGCAAAACAAGCTAATTGGGGGGCCTCCTGTAATATAGGTGGTGGCACCACAAATACTTTGTTGCTGAGTTCTTGCCCTCAAAACCAGGGCCATTGGCTTCGCTTGGTAACGATGTTCTAGGCAGGACCTCTTGTCTTGCAGCAGAAATATAAATCTGTCATAGCCTGCCTCTTTTGCTCCAATGCGTGCTTTTTGGAAGGACAAGAGCCTTGCTGTTCTAAAACTTTTACTGCCGATGATCCCTAATGAATTCATTCCTTGCCCCTTCTATATTCTACACCAGTTACTGTCTTTAGTCCTTGCCCCTTCTATGTTCAACATCAGCTGCCATCCTTGTGTCTCTCTTTTTCGGTTTCTGGAGAGGTTGGCTTTGTTTGGCATTGCTGTGTGAGTGCATAAGCTGTAGAGCGCCTATCAACCATAGAATTGATAATTAGTGATGCTGCAATGGCATTCCATTTCTCTGTTCATAGGTTTTTATGGAAACTGAAAAACCAAATCACCCAATGGGTTATCAGGATGACTTGTAGGAATTGAGTGTGGTTTTATAGGCTCTTCTTTGGGGTTTGCAATGAGCTCTTTTAGCCATCTCTAATCTATAAGGGTTGTTCACTTGTTCTTGAATGCGTTCGGTCCTAAAGTTTAGTTCTGTACCTCACCAAAGTGCTATAGCAAAGGGGCAATGCAGAAGAAAATGCTCAATTGAATTCTTATAGAATCTAAATCTTATTTTGAATATTTATAAAAGGTTTTGGACTTGTCACCTCTGTAAACTAATGTGAACTGTGAAGCTGATGAGTTGATGCAAATATTTAAAGCTACCAATAATTTGGTTTGTTTGCAACACAAACTTTTAAATTAATTGAGATTGCTAATAGTCTGTGATTCTAGCTTGCTGGGAAATGCTATCAAGTTAAGTAAAATAATTACACGACATTTGGTAAGACATCCGCTGTAGCACATTGGTAATTCTTTGGATTAAAGATTCCAGGTTCAAATCCTGGCAGCGGAAATAGACAGACACTAGTCACATGACAAGGATTTAACCCACTTGACCTACTACCAGGAAAATAATTTTTTTCCCCCTATTTTTAATCAACAACTTATAATAGACAGACACTAGTCACACAACAAGGATTTAACCAACTTGACCTACTACCAGGCCAACTTCCTACTTTTCCTTTTAAAAAAAATCCATGATAAGCTCAACCAAAAAAGCACCTTGAGTGGTTCCAGTGGGGTTCAATCTCTGCCTACACCAAAAATTGACTGGTGTTTTGATCTGATAACAAAGTGCTATCATTAGGAGCAGATGCTATAGGTTGGAACTCTCTAGAAAAAAGCACCTTGAGATACAATTATCTACCCTTTCCTCAAAAAAAAAAAAAAGATACTATTCAATTATAATACAAACAGAAACAAAATAATGTTCCCATCAAAAAACACAAAAAAAAACAAAATAATGTTCATATAGGTAAGTTTGAAGAAATTATTTGCGGATGAAATAATTATTTTATTTACTGAAATAATTATTTATTTTATTGAAATTATTTGTTGTTATAGGTATTGTGGGGGGAATAAAACCGAGAGGCCCATGTCAATGTTCGCGTTGGGCCCAAGGCCTGATCCGAGGAAGGATCCTCCTCGGCCATAGGAAGGACCCTCCTCGGCCATAACTATAGCCGAGGACAAAGGGAGTGACTCGGTCCTGATGATGACACCCCGGGTCATTCCACCGAACAGAAAAGGTACTAAAACGACAAAGAAAAAAGGAAAGGTTGCCATTACTGCAATTAAGTACTCTGCACCTGACAGAGCCATGCTTTTCAGCCTTTACAACCACTCCCAACGACTTTGGGTATGGGCTGATAGGACAAGTATCAATCCTGCAAATCTCAACCTACACGTGGACATTCAAGGGAGAGTAGAAGCTAGTATAAAAGGAGGAGGAGACAATCCAAAGAGGAGGGACTCCCCCAAAACCCAAGAGCAGGAGTCACCCAAACTGCGCCAAAGAAAAAATCTCCTTGAATAAGCTCATATTCTCCTTGAATAAGCTCATATTTATCTCTGTGCAACCGCCATGACCACCATGACTAACAATTGTCCGCCCGCCAAGGCCTAGCTTTTCAGCCCACTCTCTACAAATTTATTGTGCGGGCCGTCAACGTTTGAGCACATTCCAATTTTGGGGCCAATACTATTTCAGTCCTTACAGGTATGTTTGAAAAAAAAAAAAAAAATTAGTATATAAATACTGAATATATTTTGCAGCAAGCAAGTGTTTCATTTTATTTGATTTGATTTTTTTTTTTTTTTGAGAAGGGATTTTATTTGAAGTTAAAATGTGTATTCATAAAAACATCTTATATTATATACTTCAATTGAAACTTGTTTAATAGTTGAATTTGAGCACGATTCATTTACTAAATAAACAAATATAAATAAATCTTTCCTAAATATGAATTTTGTTTAGAAAAAAATAAAAACCAGAGAATACTACTTTGCCAACAATGTACTTCCTTTAGTTAGTACAAAGACAATAAACTAAGCTAACTCGTCATAATTGGCACATAACAAAAGTAGTATTAGTGGAGAACCCAGTAAAAGTAATGTTACTCCAACCTCATGTCCACAACAATTCATGTCAATTATTATGAAAAATATTATATTCCTATCATTATTCTAAATAATCCATCCTTGTAGCACATTGGCAATTCTCTATTTAAAGATTCCAGGTTCAAATCCTAGTAGCGAAAATGTCTTTTTTTCCTATTTTTAATCAACAACTTATAATAGACAATACAAGGATTAACCAACTTGACCTACTACAAGACCCATGATAAACTTCCTACTTTTCCTTTAAAAAATCATCAACTTATAATAGCTAGACACTACGGGGATTAAACCAACTTGACCTACTACTAGACTCATGATAAACTTCCTACTTTACCTTTAAAAAAAAAAAAAATTAATGATAAGCTCAACCAAAAAATCACCTTTAGATACAATTCAATTATCTACCCTTAACTGTTCTCAAAAAAAAAAAAATTATCTACCCTTAACTCAAAAAAAAAAAAAAAAAAAAGATACTATTCAATTATAATGTACACAAACAAAAACAAAATAGTGTTCTTTTAGGTAATTTTGAAAAAATTATTTGCGGATGAAATAATTATTTTATTTATATAAATTTAACAGAAACAAAATATTGTTGTTATAGGTATGTTTGAAAAAGCTATTTTAGCTGTGAAAATTTACATAAATGAGAAATGAATATTGAATATATTTTGCAGCAAGTACATGTTTCATTTTATTTGAAGTTAAAATGTGTATTCATAAAAACATCTTATATTATACTAGCCTCTTAGCACACACATTGCGCGTGCTTAGAGGCTCTTCAATTTTTTTAGGTAAAAGTTAATAATTTGCATCTATTATAATTTAGAAATATATATTTTTATTTTTCAAAAAAAATAAAAAGGATAAATTTTAGAGATAAGCAGTAATTGTAATTTTTTTTTTTTTTAACGTAAAGAGAAAAAAATCCTAAATTTTAGGAGTTTTCTTTTGAATTCAAAATGAAATTTGTTATTTGACATTTATGACCCTATTTTTAAATGAAGTTAACTTTCATTAATGAGAGTATTTTTGAACCACATAAAAGTCTAGTTGAAAGAGGGGAATCCTCTTATATATAGTACAGATACTTACTATTTTTTTTTTTTTTTTTTGAGAAACAAACACACACACACACAAGGAAGAGGGAAAGATGTTTTAACACAAAAGCACACCACAACTCCACTCAAAAGTCATGGTATACAGATACTTACTATTAATAAGAGGATTCCTCGTTTAGTTTTCAACATTTTGCATATTAAAATACTCTCACATAAATTCTTAAATTCTCTAAAATACCCCTATCTTTTAGTGAAATAATTTTAAATTAAGAAACACAAACCAGTTGAAAGAGCAATTTATTGTTCCTAAGTTTTAGGTTTTTTCCTTTATTTTCTCAATTCAGCTTAAAATTTAGGAGAAATTACATTTTACCACCTTAAACTATGCACCAGATTACACTTTGTACCCTAAATTATCCGAATGCACACTTTGCACACTATACTATCACGCTTATCACACTTTGCACCCCGGTGTTACTTTTGCTTTTATGTTTGATGGAATTTTGCACATGCTTCTTGCTTAGGTGGAACAAACTTAAAAGACTGAAACACCCTTCTTCAAAATCAATTAAAACAAAAGCCAATTTTTTCCATATCTCTCTCTCGCGTGTGTGCCTCTTTCCAAAACCTCAAGTCCCACCCACCTAAGCTATCAATGTCAACATGCTTCTATCGCAAGGTTGGAATTACAACAGTAGCATCCTATTGTAGAAGTGAGATGGAAATCTTTTCCTTATGGGGGTATAAAGTAAATTGGGTTGCTGTTGTTATAATGCAAGATTTTTTGGAATGCATATGGCTGGGTGTGTATATACTTGATGATGAAGGAAATGTTATGGTTTACCCAAAAAAAAAGAAAAAAAAAAAAGAAAAGGAAATGTCATAAGACATCAACTGCTATGTGCTCTAAAGGAGCTTTCTTGTTAGGTATGGCTGACGCAACTGCATTTTGTGCTATTCGAGCTATTTCCTTTGCTCATGAAATTGGGATCTGAGAGGCTTTTTCGAAAACTGATGTGCAACAAGTGCTGAAAGCTTTGCTGATGCCCAAACTAGATTCGTCAAGTTTAGTTTTATACAGTGCATTTTGTGCATATTTGATATGGGAGTAAATTAAAATTAAATTCATTTTGTGGATCCAATCACATTGATGGTGGGATTTAATAAAAAATTTGGGGTAGTCTTAGTTCTGAAAACAAAAACTAAATTAAAAAGTAAACTTACGAGAAAATTTTAGTTTTTTCCTTCTCTTTGGACGATGGGTGAGGTGGGTGGGACCTGAGGTTTTGAGAAGATTTTGAATTTGGAGAGAGGTACACATGCGAGATAGAGAAATGTGGAAAAAATTGGCTTTTGTTTTAATTAATTTTGAAGAATGATGTTTCAGTCTTTTAAGTTTGTTCCACCTAAGCAAGAAGCATGTGCTTGTCACATGCAGTATAATTCTGTCAAACATAACAACAAAAGTAACACCAGGATGCAAAGTGTGATAAGTGTGATAGTTTAGGGTGCAAAGTGTACTCTGGTACATAGTTTAGGGTGGTAAAGTGCAATTTCCCCTAAAATTTAGGACACTATCTCTATCTCATTTTTAAATATGATTCCATGTTATCTTACCTCTTTTTAAAAAAAAAAAAAAAAACAACGGTTATTTATATATCACTTTTAAACATTATAACACTAAATAAAAAAATAAAAGAGTTTTATTGCATGCTCAAAACATGTGTGATGAGTCTAGTATTATATATATACTTAAATCGAAACTCGTTTAATAATTAATAGTTGAACTTAAACCTGAATTTGAGGAGGATTTATTTACTAAATAACAAATATAAATAAATCTTTCCTAAATATGATTTTTTATTTTATTTTATTTATTTTAACAGTAGAGAATACTACTTTGCCAACAACACACTTCCTTTAGTTAGTAAAAAGGTAACAACCTAAGCTGACATGTCATAATTGGCACTTAATAATTAAAAGTAGTATTAGTGGACAATCCAGTGAAAGTAATGTTACTTTAACCATAGGTTCACAACAATCCATATCAATTATTATAAAAAATATTATATTCTTAGCATTATTCTAAACAATTGGGTTATTTTTCATTTTTTTATGGTCTAGAAATTAACAAACTTGACTGCTTGTCAATCTTGATTATTGTGATTGAAATCGTTGACCATAATCTTTACTTCTATATGCAAAATAGACATCTAAATTCTAATGTTGGTGCAAGACAGAGACAATGTATCCACTCTTCTCAAATAAGGCCCGCCATTGCTATTATGAAAGCTAACCAGCCAAAAGTGTCCACATGATATCACAAGCTTGATCCCGTGGTAGTTTCTAGTCATATTCAATTTAATGATTGTAATTGTATACCCTTGATGTGTGTTAGCAAAAATGCCCACTCTCTATTCACCTAAAAATCAATAGGATTTAATTTCTTCTTTTTTATTTATTTTTTTGAAAGGCGGATTTAATTTCTTTTGTTCCAATTTTTTTAATAAAAAAAAGCTAAATCGCAAAAATAAAATATCATCAAACAATATATATATATATATATATATTTTTTTTTTTTTGCTTTTGAGACTCAAGTAAAAAATTTTATTGAATCAACATGAGCTTAAAAACCTCTAACAATACTTTAGCGCCACTTACTCGTCTCTAACAGATTTTATAATGGACCAATAGATTCATTACGCGTGGACTTGCACGGTAACATAACCAAACTAAATTATTTAAAAGCTTCACGTTCCATTACTATCCTTTTTTTTTTTTTTTTGGTAAGCTCCATTACTATCTTTTAAATGAAGTGTTTTCACCTCATTGAATAGATATCTTTAAGTTTAATCATCAAATTGGAAATTAACTTCACTATTTTGTGACGTTCATCGTAGCCTTTTATTTATTTATTTTTTATTATCTTTTTTTTTTTTAATTCAACCCTTACAATTTATAAAAGAGAAGTGAGAATTTAAATCTTAATTCTTTTCATAAAAAAGTGTAAAAAAATCACTGAATTACAATGGTCTTAACTATTGTAACCTTATCTTGGAGAAAACAAAAAATATAACAAAAACAAAACTATTCAAGCTTTTATTAAATTTTTTTTTTTACCCCTTTGTTTACCCAAATATATCTATACTTCGAATCTTTGTTGTCATTATTATTATTATTATTATTATTATAAGATTGTCATTATTATTAATATTACTATTATTATTATAATGCTATTTGTACTCACAAATCATACCCAAGTACAACTGTCTCAATTAGTTAATATAAATACTAGAGATGGAGGTTGGTAAATAAATTAGGAGAGTACATTTGTAAAAGAAACAATCATTTTCTGTGCTAAAGGGGAAAAAAGTCATTCTCCAAGTGAAGATATGTTTAATTATAAATTGTTAATAAACTCTATTCTCATAAAATTTCGAAGTACTAATTCAATGAGTGTAATGGAATATTTATATATATATATATATATATATTGGCAAAGTTTAGAGAAAATTCAATTAGAATCCAATTTTGTGCCATATGTCAAAATTTATGTGAGGATCACACCATAATTATCTACTTAAGTTTGTGCCATGTGTTCACTTAATTTTTTTTTTTTTTTTTTTTTTTTTGTGCCAAGTGAGTTAATGAGTGCAAAATACTAAGAATCTAATTAATAAACTCATTTAAAAAAAAAAAAAAAACTAATCACATATACTCAATAAAAATCACCACATGTTCTATTTTATTAAAAATTAGGAAAAAAAAGATTATAAGTAGTATTAAATTTAGGTAAGAACTTTAACATATGACTAATTAGTTTACTTTTTTTATAAAAAAAAATTGACTAATTATTTATATTTTTATGATAAAAATTGTGTTTAACTTTAAATGTATCTATACGTATGAATGTGTTTCATGCTTTTTTGAAAAAAAAAAAAAAGGACTAATTATTTATATTTTTATAATAAAAAATATGTTTAATTTTAAATGCATTCATGCGTTTGCATGGGTTACATACTAGTATGTATGTATGTGTGTATATATATATATATATATATAGAGAGAGAGAGAGAGTTAGGCGAAACTTAGAGAAAGTTCAATTAGAATTTGAAGTTAGAATCCAATTTTGCACCATGTGTCTAAATTTATGTGGGAACCACACCATAATTATTTACTTAAGTTTATGCCATGTGTTCACTTAAATTTTTTAATATTTATGTCAAGTGAGTTAAAGAGTGCAAAAAACTAAGAATCTAATATTAATAAATTATAATTAAAAAAAAAAAAAAACTAATCACATATACTCAATAAAAATCACCACACGTTCTATCTTATGAAAATTAGGAAAAAATGATCATAAGTAATATTAAATTTAGGTAAGAATTTTAATATGTAACTAATTACGTTTACTTTTTTAGAAAAATAATTTGACTAATTATTATTTTTATGATAAAAATTGTGTTTAGCTTTAAATGTATCTATACGTATGTATGTGTTACATGATTTAAAAAAAAAAAAAATTGACTACTTATTTATATTTTTATAATAAAAATTGTGTTCAATTTTAAATGTATCCCTGCGTTTGCATGAGTTACATGCTAGTAGAAATAATTAAGATGAATAATTGATAAGAGTAAATTTGTAACAATAACGTAACCATTATTGTAGGGACACGATTTTCAGCCTAGGCCCAAAATGTATGGGATACTGGCCCGGTGAACCCAGTACAATAAATTTGTAGAGAGTGGGTAGAAGAACTAGACTTTAGTGAATGGGATAACAGTTATAACGAGTTTCCAAGACAATCAAATAGAAACGAACCAAATTTGTACAAGAAAGTTAGTCCTCGGCACAATCCGAGGAGCTTTGTTTTAGTATTATTTGGATGATAATGGTTGCAGGGGTTGTTGAGATTGTTACAGTATTTTTCCTCTCCCTTTCTCCCTTGGTTCTCCTTCCCTTTTATACTAGCATTTACCCCCCTTCTAGTGTCCACGTGTAAGCTTCACTTTCTGGGGTTGAGACTTGTCCTATCAGCCCATACCTGGAGTGGTTGGGAGTGGTTGTAAAAGTTGAATAGCATGGTCCAAGGTATGGACCTGTCAGATGCAGAGTCCTTTATTGCTGTATTGGCAGCTTTTTCACTTGGCTTGCTCCTGCACTTAGCTCGTCCCTTCCTTTAGGCGTTCTATGGGATGCTGAGCATAAGATCGTCCTCGGCCATATCCTTGGGCCTTTTTTGGGCTTTCATTCTGCATCCTCGGCAATAGGTCTCCTCGGCTTAGGCCTTGGGCTCTAATGTAGAGTGAGCCGGCGCCACAAATTCTCCGGCCCCACAATTATCAATAGTGATGATATTTAGGTTAAAATATTATTTGCATTCTCTAAATTTAGGCTACTTCTAATTTAGTCCTTAAATGATGAAATATTATAATTTACATATATATATATATATATATATATATTGAGAAACAAACACACACACACAAGCAGGGACAGAACCAAGATTCGTACCTGGGGGGGAGTGGGGGCCAAAGCTTAAAACCAAAAACAAAATTATGAAAATAAAAACTAACATCTATTTCATATTCAACAAAATACTACATACAAAATAAGTATTTCTTAAACATTTCATATTATAAAACACATCAACAAAGTATAATATACAAAATAAGTGTTTCTTATTTTGTGCGCGATTTTTGTTTAGTCCATATTTATTTTTTTATTTTGTTTTTGTAGTTAAAGGGGCATAAATTTTATTTATTTATTTCTTTTCTTGTAGGTCAATATCTAAATATTTTAGAGGAGGAGAGACAAATATATATATATATATATATATATTTAAGGGCAAATCTTAATTTTTTTATACTAGTTTTTTTTTAAAATGGGGGGGGGGGGCATGGCCCCCCTCTGCCCTAGTGTAGGTCCGTCTATACACACAAGGGAGAGGGAAATGTGTTTTAACATAAAGGCACACCACGACTCCACTCAAAAGCCATGATAATTTTTAAGGGAGGGTGGGGCAAGTTACCATAGCTTTTGAGTGAAGTTGTGGTGTGCCTTTGTATTAGAACCCCTTTCCCTCTCCCTTGTGTGTGTATGTGTGTTTGTTTCTCAAAAAAAAAAGAAAAAAAAAAAGAATGGGTAATTGTCCCATAATTTACATAATTGAGTATGAATATTAGAAGTATATCAATGTAGTTGTTACATCAAATCCAATTAGAATCTTGCTGTTATCCCCCCACATACACACACAAATCATTTTATAAATGGAATAATAGCAAGAATATTATGAACCAAAACAAAAATGGCATATAACCACGTTGTAATAGTTGTGATGTAAATTATAAATTAAATTTTAAAACATGCGAGCAAATTTAAAACGTCTCTAAATTTAGATGGTGTAAAATAGGAGCTTTCAAAAAATTTATAAAAAAACAAATACCATTTGAACATGACATATTTCATAAAACTTCTTATTAGAAAAGTCCACAAACTCCATTCTTATACAAAAATCAATAAGAAATGCTATAAGAGTACTTTACATTACATTATAAACTTAACAAATGTATACACAATGTAATATTTATATTCCTTATAGTACTTTACATTACATTATACACTCAAGCAAATTCATAATGTAATATTTTTATTGATATTACAGTGTAAACTAAAAATTTTCTCTGCTATTTGTGACAAATCAACTAAAACTACAATGATTAGTGATGGCAGTAGTTTTGTTTTAACAAAAGTGGGGGCTAGAGTTGGCACTGAAACACTTCACATGCCCAAAAAATGAGTGGTGAAAGTAGAGATCTGTCTGTAGTTCTATTTTTTATAGTACAAACTAAAAAAAAATGGCAGAAGGGGAGACAAAAGAAAGAAGAGGTAGGCACGCAAAACAAAAGAGAAAGGTGTGGGCCCAGTCAACGGTTAAAAAACAGAGATGTGGGGAAGGAAAAGCGCGTCCGAGTACAACGGAAGTGGGGGCCCTCACCACCACTCACTTTGTGAATCACCAAAAAAAAAAAAAAACCAAACCAAACCAAACCAAAAACTCCAATCTCTCTTTCTCTCTCCTAGTCCTGCCACTCCGCCCAAAATTCCTTGCCTTAACCGATTTTTGAGTTCCCGCCGATCTAACTCCAAGTGGGTCCCTTTCATTTTTTGCTAATTCTTTGTGGGACCCACCAAAGATATTAACTAAAAAAAAAAAATCAAGAAAAAAAAGAAAAATTAACGAACACAGCTGGTGAGGTGTGGCTGGTGGGGTTAGAGAGAGAGAAGGAAACAAACCCAGAAAGCCAAAAAAACAAAAGAAAAAAAAGAAAGAGACATTATCAGAGAGACACGCACAGAGCCCTGAGAGAGACCCAAAGATGGTCGAAGAGAGGGTCCTCTAAGATCATCCTGAGATAAGAGGAAAAAAAAGGCAGTAATTGAAAAAAAATGAAGGACTAAAAAATATTTTTGTTTTCAAAAATTTCAAAAATATTTTTTTTTCTTTGCTGCCTTTTGTGTCTCAATCTCCACCCACCTATCATCAACCACCACTCCTAACATTCATTCATTGCATTGTCATTTTTTTCTTTTTTTCTTTTTTTTGGTGAACTATTTGCACAGAAGAAAAAAAAAAGTTTGCATTTTTATTATCGTCAACAAGAGCAGCAAAAAGAAGAAGAAAAAGACTTATTCCTTGCACCCTTTTGCTCCAATCTTTATGGTAAATAATAAATTCTCTCTCTTTCTTTTTTCTTACATTGCTTGCTCAAGAGGGTATTCCTTGTTTCATTCTTTTAGTGCTGTTAGTTTCTCTTTTTCTGGACCCCATTTGGTTCATTGAAATGTACATTTTTTTGGTTTCTGAAACTTGCAGCTGCAATTGTAAGGATAAGGTTTTGATCAGGGGTATGCGCTTGTTGACGAGAAGGGTGTAGGTGCAATCATTAAATATAAAAAGATGAGAGATACTGAAATGGTTGGTGGATGCGTAAGCCTCCTAGAATTTTTTCTGTCTGTAATATAGTTTTTGCGTAGTTAGTGTTAAACACATTCAAAATTACATTAAAAGGATTTGCTTGCGTGTGGAAGGAGTTGTAATTTGTAATTGGCTGCGTTTGGGATCATATTGGTGGGGGTGAGTTTTTATATAAAAAAGAAAAAAACCTGGCGATTTTGTATAGTGTGTTGTATAGCGTTGTGGCTGACCTCCACCACTGCTGCATTTGGTTAATCAAGTAATGGGGGGTAGATGGAAGTTCTCGTGTTTCGTGGCATTGGTTCTTCTTTCGGGTTTCCGGGGATGTTGGTCGCTTAATGATGAAGGTAATCAGCATTGGTGATCTTGACACTTTTGTATGATGGTTTTGAATCCAAATGTTGGTTGTCTAATGTTTGTTGCGATTGGAGTTGGAATGCAGGGTCAGCCTTGTTGGAATTCCGGGCCACAATAGAGTATGATCCGTATGGTGCTCTTGTAAATTGGAATGCTGATGACCCCGATCCTTGCTTGTGGTTGGGAGTTTGTTGCATCAATGGAGAAGTACAAGTGCTGTAAGTCCCTATTGTGTGATTTTTTATTGCAGAAGATTTTTTTGACGGATTTAATGATTATGGTTTTGGTCTTTTATTATGAAAGTTTAATTTCCTTTTGTAGCAATTGTCTGATAGACAACAATGTGGACCTTAATTCTAGATTCAATATGGAAGTATGACAAAATTAAATGCTTTAATGTTAAATGTGTTTATGTTAACTTCTTGTAGGGATCTGAGTGGGCTTTCTTTGGAGGGGACACTGGCACCTGAGATTGGGAAACTAAGTAACTTACGATCTCTGTAAGGATTCAGAATGCTGTGTAGCTAAAATTTCAGTTTTGCTATCTGGGTGGAGTCTTTGTTTTGTGTAGTCAAGTATTGTTTTTTAGAACTTGCATATCTCTTTTTTGTTTGACTCATATGCAGGAAAAATCTGTGCTGTATTGTTGCATTGCATGTTGATAAGTTTGGTACGCTTTAGTCAGATATTTTTCTCTAGTGTGGACTGTGGACCCCTTGTACTAGTTTGCTGGTGTTTCATTTCAAAGCCATTTTTTTACAAAAATAAATAATTTTCATCTCTGAAATTTGTTCATTATGTGTATATGCATGTTCAAACTTGCAATTTGAGAGGAGATAGAACATAAATGTTGTCAGCTAGTGGAAAAATATGTATTCATGGTGTTCACTTACAAAGTGGTGACCCTAAATAATTTTAGCATGTTGAAGAATGCAAATAATATGCCTTTAGGATATCTTTAAAATGTTTGCTCAATCATGTCTTTTGAGCCTTCTACTATGCATGACTCTTTGTTTATGTAAGTTCATCTTGTGTTATATATTGTCATATTGTAGAAGGTACTTATTGAGACTTCAATCGTTTTTAAACATGTCTGGGTTCATATTTGCTTTTGAAAATTTTATGAATGAATTATTCTTGTGTTATATGGGCTACCTCAAATGATAGACAATAAATCTAGGGTCTTGTTATGCAGCTTGATAGTTGACAATTTTGCAGTGCCTTTTGAATCTCATTATGATATTCTGGTTCTCACTTCCTCTGTTTATATGGACAGTGTACTCTTCAAGAACCATTTCTCTGGTGCCATTCCTAAAGAGCTTGCAGACCTTACAAAGTTGGAGCAGTTGGACTTGAGAGACAATAACTTGAGTGGAACTATTCCAGCAGAAATAAGCAGGATGCGGTCACTAAAACGCTTGTGAGTTAACTGTTACATATGTAATCTGTATTTGATGCGTAAATTATAAGTTCCTGGACTGAATTCATTTATACCTTAGATTGCTTTGCGACAATAAATTTGAAGGCAGCATTCCTTTGGAACTTGAAAGGCTCCACAAGCATTCTGAATTGGAATTTGATGATAACCTTTCAGCTGCTGTGGCCACAGGCATCGACTATGTAAATCGAAAGTTTGGACACTGGTGAGAAATTATTTATTGCATTGAACTTTTTGTCCCTTTTAGTGCTTTGCAAGATATGTGACTGCTTCTCCTTTAATTTATTTCATTACACATCACATGTTGATCAGGACTCTTTAGTTTATTTTTACTGCTTCTCCTTGCAAGATGTGTGCTATCAACTTCATGCCTAGTAGAGGAACTTCTAATTAAATGGAGAATTTTTTTAATTAAAGAAGATGCTTGTAAAGCTCTTTAAAGTGACTAGTTTTACTTCTCTCAGCCACATCATTGCCAAAGAATTAAATGAAGAATGGGGCACACAGATGCTGTTTTAATTATTTGATAAGTTAGTGGTGCATTACGAAAGTTAAGGCCAGAAATCTGATGATCAAAAGGATCCATTCAAATAAGTGGTTTGAGTATGAGCTAATAGCCCATACAGGATATAATTAAATAGTTAAATAGTCTATGTCTCAAAAATATAAAGTTGTATATTCTTAGTGAGATAAAATGTGTGGGTTTTATGTATATTATTCTGTATGGATTTGAGTTCCTGTATCACGTCTAAGTCTCTCATTAATCTGTGCCTGTTTATCTAAGGGCACTGGGCACTAAGTAAAGCAGTATGAGATTCTGCTACTGCAACTATTAGGATGCAGGATAATCTGAAGCATGCAGAATTTATTTTTACACTGGACAGATATAAGTCTCTTGCAATTCAGTTGCAAATGATGTATGTATGATAAGTACATTATGCACCACCATTTGGAATATTAGCCACAAATATGTCCTCTAGTTGATTATGCGGAAATGTCTACAGTTTTACAATCTAGTTTTCTGTTTTTTCTTTACATTTCTTGGGCAGCAATGGGCATGGAAATTCAAAACAATTCAATAAGGCAGATTCGTTTATAATCCCAATTAAAGGAGCTCTTATGCGTTATCTCCATGTCCTGCCTTTGTCACTGTATGGGATTAACATTTTTATTTTACTTCCTTTCTTCTTACTTTTGGTTTTTATTCACATTTGTTCTATTTTATTGAAACTGTTTGATTTTCTATCAAGGTTTAAGTTTGGAAAGGACACTCCGCATGGAAATGGAGACAGTTGCTATGATAAACTAGCTAGTGAGTGGAAACAGTTTTGCTAATATTAGCTCATTAAATACTGATATTTAAGCTTCTCAATCACAAAATGATTTTGTTTCTTGCATTAAGCAGGTTCATCTGAGCCACACATGGTCCATATTGCTCAGAAGCTTGTTAATTTTGCACGTCGTAGGCTACTTGAGCAATCCAGTAACCTTGCAGCTGCACCTGCTAGTGATGGGTCATCACCCTCTGGACCAATCATTGCTCTTCCAACTATGCGGAGTAGTGGGGCTTTCCCAGCTGTACCAAATGAAAAGAAGAAAAAATCTCCCCCACCTGCACCACAGCCTTCACCTGCTCATCCTAATAGTTCAAATTCTAACAGACATCCAGTCCAAACCCCTGGTTCTCCTGGAAATACAGACAATCAAAAGCCTTCTAATAGTGGAACCTCTGGAAATACGTGGAAATATATCATTATTACTGCGGGTGTTGTTGTCTTGCTCATTCTTGCAGCAGCTATTTTCTGCATGTTCCGAAGCCAAGCAGTGGCAACCATAGGTCCTTGGAAAACTGGATTGAGTGGACAGTTGCAGAAAGCATTCATAACAGGTGATTTTACAACACAAAATAGAACGAAAAAAAAAAAAAAAAAAAAAAAAACTGTTCTTTTACTGAATCTTCAACAAATAAACCCAGCAAGAAGAGAATAAATAAAAAATAACTGCAATCTAATTTGGCTTGGGGAACTATTCCATTGTCATATGGTTTAATATCTAGCGAGTTCTTACACATTGGTTTGAAGTGAAGTTAGATTGTTTTTTTGTGAACAGGAGAAATTAGATTGGTTGAACTAGTAAGTGAACTCCAGGGCTTTAATCATTAAAAATGTTGTTTGAGGATAATTAGGAATGTCCGAGATATTTAAGTTTAGAAAACACAATGGTCAGTGGGTTCATTATGGGAATAGCTACCATTGTTAATTTAACCGTCATAAGTCAAGATTTTTATTAAAAAAAGAATAAACTGAAACTTATGACTCCCATCTTCAATGGTGGACTGCTTTGGAGTATGGAACTTCTCTGAATCTATTGCCATATGATATGGAGTCCCTGAATTCCAATGCTCTTCAAATATGCCTTTAAGATATTAGCTGATTTCTTTAAAACAGAAGCATATGTTGCCTTGTGTTCTTTTGAGTTAATGAAGTGAGACTGATTCAGGTGCATATATGAAATACAGGGGTGCCCAAGTTGAATCGACCAGAGCTGGAAACAGCCTGTGAAGATTTCAGCAATATAATTGATACTTTTGATGGTTGCATTGTATATAAGGGAACACTGTCCAGTGGAGTTGAGATTGCCGTTGCTTCAACATTAATTAAAACTTCCAAAGAGTGGACAAAGAACTCAGAGATAGCGTACCGAAAAAAGGTCTCTTTTTTCTGTGGTCACTGGAATACTCAAGATCAGCAACTGATACATTGTGCACTTATATCTCATGCTCTTTTTTTTTTTTTAATCTCTTCTCAGTGTTTTGATGTATCTTGTTTTTGATCTTCTGTAGATTGATACATTGTCACGGTTGAATCATAAGAACTTTGTCAATCTTATTGGCTACTGTGAGGAGGATGAACCCTTTGTTAGGATGATGGTGTTTGAGTATGCACCTAGTGGAACCCTCTTTGAGCATCTGCATGGTAATACTGTTAAACTTATATTTACGGTAACTTGCATGTTTGAAAATTTTGTAAATTATTGGAGGCTTTATATTTGAGAGGCTAAAATAATTCTTCTGTCTTTTCAGTTAAAGAAGTTGAACATCTTGACTGGAATGCAAGGATAAGGGTTATTATGGGAACAGCTTATTGTCTTCAATATATGCACCATGATCTGAATCCACCTGTAGCACATTCTAACCTGAATTCAGGTGCTATCTATTTAACAGATGATTATGCTGCTAAGGTAAACTTTCTTTTTAACATTTTGATTGCCTTCATTAAATTTTGACCATTGTGTAATGTATTCTCATTCTCTCTTGTGCTTTCTCAGATTGCAGAAATCAGTTTCTGGACAGATGCTGCAACCAAGTCAAAGACCTCAGGTGAAGATGATAAAGAGCATTCAGAATTACCACCATTTGCTGATCCAGAAACAAATGTCTACAGTTTTGGAATATTGTTACTAGAAATCATTTCTGGAAAGCTCCAGTACTCAGAAGAACAAGGGCACCTTGTTCACTGGGTAAGTTGTAATTTAGTCTAAAGATCTAAGTCTTTTAGTGAGGCCCCCTAATTCCATACTTTTCCTTTGGGGCTTAATAAGTAATAGACAGGAATTCTCTAATACTTGTAGAGAAATAACTCATCATCAACTTGCCAGGCTGCTGAATATTTAAATGACAAGCGGAGCATCAGCTACCTGATTGATCCAACACTCAAGTCCTTCAAAAATAATGAGCTTGATGTCATCTGTGAGGTTATCCAAGAATGCATCCGACCAGATCCAAGGCAGAGACTAACAATGAGGGACGTTGTTTCCAAATTGAGGGAAATGATTGCTATCTCACCTGATCAAGCGACGCCAAGGCTTTCTCCCCTCTGGTGGGCTGAACTTGAGATCTTATCCGTGGAGGCAACTTAAGTTCTCTCTGATTCTCTACTCTGTATTGTAAGTCTCTCTCTTTGTATCAAAGTGCTAAAGGGTAGCCTTTAATCCGTTCTACCTTACAACTAAATCCTATCAATACTGGGTGCTCACATCCCTTTTTGTCTCTTCCTTTTCATACATATGTTCTTATGATTCATTCTATTCAGATTCTTTCTACTTCACCCCTGCATTACGAGTAATAAAAGTGTGCTATAGGGTTTCAAAAGTGTTGGTGGAATTGTCGTAATTTAATTTTATACCAGATATTTGTATTTTTGTGATCAAAGTTTGGGATGTAAAATATTAACAAATCACTGAGAAGTAAGTCCCAGTGAACATATAAATTTGTGGACTTTTTTATATATAGGTTGTTTTCTTTAGTTTTGTCTATGTAGGTTGTTGAGAACACTGAAAATTTTGAATTGTCCATAGCTTACTTGATTTTGGATTGAAGTGATGATTTTTAATGAAATTTGTTTTGGGTGACTGGTGCTGTAATTCGAAATACTATTGTTCTAGTACCAACTTTTCTTCTATTAATATTGGAAAAGTGGTAGTGGTTAATGTTTAAGAAAAGGCTGTGTGTGCTCAATTTTAAACTTTATAAGAATTGATCAGCAGTATGTGAATTCATGATACAATGAGGACCTTTCTTAGTTGAAAAGTGAAAACTACTTGCATTATATGTGGATGAAAATAAACTGCAAAAACCTATAGGTTTGAGGCAGTTTGCTGAACCAAATAAAGCCCCATTAGCCAAGGAGTCGAACTGTTTGGTTAGTTGAGTAAAATGGGCTTGAAACTCTTGGTTCAGAATGCACAGTCTAATCCAATTTTGTCCATAATCTATTAATAAACAAAAATTCGTTGTTAAAGAAGACGTTTTGGGTAAGTATTATGTTGACCAACTAACTCCCATCATATAGGACGCTGGTTTATAGTTGATGTTGATTGATTCATCTAAGCCAAAATGACCATTACACACGTTTAAGGCAATGCTATACAAATCTTGAAGCTTTCCCCCCAACTCATAAATTCCTCAGGAAATCATTATTATTATTATTATTATTATTATTATTATTATTATTATTATTATTAAAAAATAAAAATTAGCAATTAGTTTGCTAGTATTTTCCATTTCCCTAAGGAGAAAAGGAAAAATAAATACCTCTATTGGTAATAAAGTGTTTTTCTTAATCAAAAACTGTATTTTTCTACTGTAAATTATACATTACTTTACACCTTTTCCCCTTAACTATTAAAACACACGATCACTCCTCCAAAATTGAAAACTTTAGAACACTAACCCTTTGCCTTGGTGTTAACTTTGACAAAAGTTGTAAACATGTACGCAACACATTTGATGAGCTGGACTCGAATAATTAAAATTAAAAGACTAAATTATCCCTCCCTCCCTCTTAGTAAGACCAAATACTCATTCCCAAAACAAATTCTTAATTTTTCCTAAAATCTTGTTTGGCCGGAGAGAAGAAAATGAAACAAATTAACAAAAACCCATATCGCCAAAACAGAGAGATGAAAACAAACAATAAAGTCACGATCACAACTCTAGATCAAACAAAAATCTGAAAGAAATTTAATTTTTCCAGCCCAACTATTGATGTATAATTTTTTTTTAAAAGTATATAATAAGGCATATTTACGCACGTAACTATTAAACATTGCATCACAAACATTGCATCACCGTCATTCATGATCAGAGTGACCATTGTTTCCAAACTTGCCATTATTGAATAACATGGTTGGTGATCCTTCAAAACACACATAGTCGTTTTTATGTGAACTCCTAAGTGTGAAGTGTCATTGTCTACTGAACTTATAAAGTTGCAAATTGCATGGCCAAGTGAGCACACTCTCAAAAAAAAAAAAAAAAAAACCTTTGAAAAGATTTTAAAAATTGTAACAAGTTCTTTTATGGACACTCACTACACAACTTACACATTTGTCAATGTGTGATTGGCTTATATCACTTATACATGGAGACCACCATTAGAACTTGAAAAAATTAATTCAATCATCATTTGACATGTGCACTAGCTGTGCCAAAGTGTGTGCAATAATGTGTCTCTAGACTTTTTGAATTTAGTACTTGTACCCTAACTCACTGTAGTAAATTATTCATGAGTCACACAAATTAAGCAAGATATCCCATTTATAATACCTATGAAAATTGATCTGCTTATGTGTAAGAGAAAATCTCTGAGCACAACAACATCTCTTGGTCTCACTATTGTAGGGTCTACTCCCATGTGAAAACGTTGTTTTTTAAACTTTTAAAAAACCGAAAAACAAATTTAGCATCGTTTGGCTATTGCCACCTCATGCTCCTCTAATTTCTTTTTATTCCTTCGAAAATATCAATATTTTGGATTTTCTTGCATGAATGCATAGAAAAACACACAAGTGAGGGAAATATGTCAACATACTTGTGTTTTAGCTACTCTCTTATATGAGAAGAATAACATTTTGAATCCTTATTTTTCATTGTTGTAATTATTAAATTAAAAAAAAAAAACTTAATGAGAGAGAAAAAGGAAAAATACAATGATTATATATATATATATATATATATATATATATATATATATATATATGTGTGTGTGTGTGTGTGTCTATTTTGGCTTTCGTGCTAAACATATTAAGATGGCAATTGGTTCAAGTGAGAGTAGGATGAATAATTTCATTGCAAATTTGCATTGAAAAAATTAAAATAATTTTTTCCCAAGCATACTTGGACTCCTATAATTTATCATTTATAGATGGAGATAATATATGAGTTTATTTGACATATGTAGCTACTCGTTCACATAAAGTTAGATCTTAAACTTGTGGGATCCATCCTTGATAGTGGTTATATATATATATATATATATATATGCATGCTAGACAGACAATTATCAAAGCTTGACAAAAATATAAAATTACATGTTAAAAACCTAGAAACAAAGGAGTGTCCAATGTAGCTTATTATGACTAATATGAGATTTAGATTTGTTTTATGAGAAAGGAAAACCAAAATTTCTTTGGAATATATTTGATAATTAAAAAGAGTTGTGTTATTTGAGAAAAATTAGATATAACACGTTTCATCAAAATTAGATATGACACGAGTAATTAGACCAGAACATATGTGAGCATATATTTACCTTTTACAAATAAGTTTAGTCTCACGATTTTTCTTTTTATTTTAAATTTTTTTTACAAACATTTAGTGCCAAGTTATAATTAACAAACAATAAAATGATGTCAATATTGAACCAAAATAAGAGTTAATAATATTTTTTTTTTGATTTTATTTTATAAGAATTTAGAAAGAATCAATAATAACTTTACAATTGTCATGATGATAAAAAATTATTATCAGGAGCGGATATCATAAATTAAAACTATTTAAAAAAATCCTCAAATTTTTATTGTAATTTGCAATGCATTCTTTATCCTTAGAAAAAAAAAAAAAAAAAAAAAAAAAAAAAGAAGAAGAAGTCGGTGAACAATACGACAAACCTCCCCGAATCAAACAACTGTACAACGGAAACAACTGAACTAACAAGTAACAACCAACAAATGGACCCCACCACACCACCAAATCAAAATTCCTTTCTTTTCTCGCCTCCGAAACCGAAAGAAAGCCCTAATCCCAAATTAGAAAAATTTCCCAATTTACTCACTCAAAACCCTAAAAAGCTTCTGAGCTCTCTCTCTCTCAAAATTCCCAAATCAAGAAGGCGAGCCCTCTAAAAGAGCTCGCCTTTTTTTGACAAACATGCCTCAATTCTCTCCCCTCTTCTTCATCATCATCGTCGTCGTCATCTCCATCCCCACCGTCCGAACCGACTTCGACTCCTCAACCATCCGATTACACTCCGAAGACGCCGCCGATCTCTGCGGCGGAGGAGGAGGAGAAGGACCCGTGGCCGCGTCCTGCCCCGTCAACTGCTTCCGGACCGACCCCGTCTGCGGCGTCAACGGCGTCACCTATTGGTGCGGCTGCGCCGACGCCCTCTGCGCCGGCGTCAAGGTCGCCAAGTTGGGATTCTGCGAGGTCGGAAATGGTGGCCCCGGCCAGGCCCTTCTTCTCGTCCACATTGTCTGGCTCATTGTGCTTGCCTTCTCTGTACTTTTTGGCCTTTTCTGATTGATTTCTCAGGTTTTTTTTTTTTTTCCTGATTGGAGAGGACAGAGGCATTTGGCTCTTTTGGGTTTCTTTGTTTTGTTCTGTATGTAATATGAGGCTCCTATTCTTTATCTTGAATATATATAAAGCTCCGATTATTTTTTTTGTTCATTCTTTGTGTGTATGAGTGATTCAGATTATGAGAATGTTTAATTGTGAAATGGGTACAAAAAAATATCAATAAACTTGATTATTGATAACCTTCTGTGTTGGTTTTTGGGTGTGAAAGTTAAGATTATAATGTGCATGAAGATTACTATCCTGTATTGTTTAAATCCCCTTGGGTGCAAACAATTTCTAGGGGCCACTTCCCATTGGCGAAGTCAGCGATTTACCTGATCTGGGTGATGTGGGCACGGTACATGGGTCCGGGGTTTAACCAGGTAATAAGACACGATGCTATGTACAGTCTCTGGGTTTTTTCATCATAAAAAAAAAAAAAAAAAAAAGAAGAAGAAGAAGAAGAAGAAGAAGAAGAAGATTACAATTCTATATTCCTGTCACAATTATATTCAAGGTACTGTGACTTAGGTTAGGCTGTGTTTGTTGTGGGTGAAAATCACTTCAAGAAATGCTTTTCCGTAAATGCGGGTGTTTGGTTGCGCATGGAAAATAAATTTTTCGGAAATGCTTTTCAGTTGAACGTGTGTTGGGGTGTAAAATGATTTCCGTTTTTATTTTACTTTCAAATATCATTTTCCGGAAAACAGAGAGAGAGCTGAGTGAGAGGGAGATCGCGCCCGCGCGCAGAGAGAGAGAGAGAGAGAGAGAGAGAGAGAGAGAGAGAGAGAGATCGAACCCAGAAACCGACTCCGACGAACCCAGAAAACCCAAGACCGAGCTCGTTTGTCGAGCAATGCCCAAACCCATTCGTCAAACCCAGAAAACCCATTCGATCACACCATCTCAGACCCTCATTGCGCCGATCGCACCACCGGCAAGATCGATCGCACCATCTCAGACCCTCATCGTGCCGATCGCACCACCGGCGAGATCGTCGCACCCCAGCACCGATCCACCCAAAACCGATTGTTCTCGTCG
This sequence comes from Quercus tomentella, assembly GCA_028535165.1. Classification (NCBI taxonomy): domain Eukaryota; kingdom Viridiplantae; phylum Streptophyta; class Magnoliopsida; order Fagales; family Fagaceae; genus Quercus; species Quercus tomentella. The sequence continues at coordinate 35,527,177 of JAPQVY010000068.1, read as the reverse complement.
CACCCCAAAACCGATTGTCCTCAACCCAGATTCGTCGTCCCCGATCGCGATCGCAGCACCGCGCCGCGCGATCTCAGCTTCGCCTTTGCTGTGCGATCTCGGCTTCGCCTCCGTTGTGCGATCTCGCCTCTCGTCGAACCCAGTCGCCTCTCTCTCTTCCTTCTTCTCTCAATTTGACCGGATTATGAATTTTTTTTTTTCTGGGTTTTATTTGTGTTTCTGGATTGAGGAATGAAATTATATATTTGTTTGGCAGTTGAGAAAATGGGAGAAAATGTGAGCAACAAGTAGAAAATGTGTTTTCTATGGTATTTTCAAGAACACAACCAAACACCAAAAAATATTTTTCACAACATTTTCTGAAATGCAACCAAACACTTAAAAATATTTTCCTTTCCTGAAAATAGCATTTTCGGAAAATAAGTATTTTCCGGAAAATATTTTACATGAAACAAACACAGCCTTAGTTGTAATCAAACAAGCTGTATTTTGTTCATGAGGTTAAGCAAACTCTACTGGGGAAGGAAACACAATGATGAGGACAAAAGAAGAAGCCATCCTGTTTTAGCTTGTTGAAAATAGGTTGTCTCAATTAACTTTTATTGGAAAATTGATTTGTGGGGAAAAGAAAACCCAAGCCAGAAAGCTCGTTTTAAATTGGCTCCATCTTATAGCAAATGGCTGCTTTCTTTGCTCTCACTGGGCAACGGAAATGGCCCTGGTTTTGTATCTGAAGCGTGACTTGCACTTGACTGTCCATGCATCTCAGTTACGTCATGATTGAAGTTGTGCTCATACGTCAATACATTATATAGACTTTGATATGACTTGTGTACAAGGTAATACCATTGGCATTGAATGCAATGATTGGAAATTTAGAATGTAGCTGAAAGATAGTTGGACTGAAGTAACATTATAGAGAGCTTATTGACAATACTTTAGCCTAACTGAATTGTATAGCTTTGTAAATGATTAATTTTTCTCAGAGTCTGTGTTCTGTAGCATGGATAGGTTGATTGAAAATGAAACTACGCCTATCATTCATTAAAGAACACACTGCAACTTGAAATTCTTTGCATTATAAGCACAAGATAATAAAACTCTTCACAAATCTACTTGGAAGTGGTGGATAGTTTGCTAAATTTTGTTTATCTGCCTGACTTGAAATGTCTTGAGATAGTTAAATTGGACTTTGATGATTTCAATTGTCCAAACATTTGTGCTAATATATAAATTTGAAAATTTTACTCTCAAACCAAATGGTGGGGATTGCTTAAAAATTTTGTATCGATGTCAAATTTTCAGCAGTGCAATTTCTGTTTTGGATGGTTCTATTGTATTCTGTCTTAGAAGAATTTTAAGGTTTATTTATTTATCTGTGTGCTTGGTAAAGTCAATACCCCGTCCCCTAAAAGTACACAGGTAAAGCATGCTGTTGGTGGCTGGTAGCTCTGTTTCAGTAAAGAGGGCAGCATACTTTACAATCCGTGCAACTGTATCTGCAATTTACTCTCTTCTAGAGGATTTACTTTAATGCTGGAATGTTTCAAAGTACTGTTATACCTTGCCATTTTCAGATCTTCAAATGCCTGTCCATAAAATTAAATGATCAAAACAAAGAGATGTCAGCATTGACTGATTGCTATAGTTCAGTTACTTAGACCATGTGCAAGAGTTCTAGTTTAAAGCTAAGGTTGAATGCATGGCAGGCTTTGCTTCAGCTACTTGAAAGAGTTGAACTTAAAAAAAATAAGATTAACCATTTTAATTCTGCTTAAATGTATGTAGAGAATTTATTTGTGGAATCAAGGCTATGTTTGTTCTTGTATGCCAAAAATTATGTTGCACTGCCATTGTAAATTTTTGTTTATTTTGAACCTCTTGGGTATGTTGGCAGGTTAATTAGTTGACAGTTGTGTGCTCTTCCATAGATTATATATATATTTTGATAAATACTCTTCCATAGATTATATTCTTTAGAGATGTTTCTTTTTAAGAATTACAAAGATCACTTCTTAAAGTTGGAATCCCTTGTGTGCTTTGGTATATTCTCTAGTTGTTTTTTGTATTTGTGCTGTTTAGTCATAGAAGATGAAATATGTTCTGACTTCCACATGTCAGAGAACACAAGTGGTTATTACAAGTGATTTCTGCATCCCTACAACATTATTTGAAACCGTCATGTTCCTCCATTTTAGCCACTTTAGTGACTCTTCGGACAATATCACCATTTGCCTCCACCACCCTACCTTACTACTTGGCAATTCTGTAAGTACAGATTAAATATGAGGCTAAAAAACACCTCCACTCGGTATATACATGGAATTTAAAACACGGTGTATGCTATAGCCTATAAATATATGAGCAAGTTTTCAACTTAGCTCCCTCGCTGTTTCACTTTCTCTGTTCTCTTATTAGAAAACCAATAGGCCAACATCAAAATCTTCGAATTGAATTTTAACGAGAATCCCTCTGATTCTCTAATCCCTCTTTTCTTTTCTTTATTTGTTTAGGGTTTTATCAAAAAGCCTCTCTCTCTCTCTCTCTCTCTCTCTCTCCCTGTTTGTGTGTGTGTCATGGCTGCACTGTTGTTGAATTCTCTGCCACTGGGGTTCAGATTCAGCCCAACGGATGAGGAAGTTTTGGTTAATCATGAAATTAATGTGTAAATGCGAGCCCTGGCATTTGCCTGGCATTATTACTTATTCTTAATACTTTACTGTTATGATCCCAAGCCCAAGTTCAATATATTTATTTATTTTAAATATTTTTCTTGCTAAGTTTTGTATATTTGAATTGGGTTGGTAGAACTGTGTCTTGTTTGGTTCAATTTTTTTAGGTATTTGTTGTTGCAAATTATCTTTCTAGATTTTGGTTGGTGAAGCCTTTTGTCTTAATACGTTAGACTTTTTGTTTGAATTCCTCTCTTTTTTTTTTGGGTAGTAATTTGGTATGTTAAATTCGTGGTGGAAATCAAAATTAGTAAATTATTGAGCAATTAATTCATCTGCCTATTTGAATTCTGTAAATTTGGTTTTTATTTATCTATTTGTTGTTTAAACTTTGTTAATGTGTAAGTTGAATTTGGTATTAGAGTTTTTCCCCTTTCAATAACTTTGTTTATGAGATTTAATTTCTAATTTTTTTGGTAGATTAAAGTGCTATATAACAGAAATGATGTTATTAATTAATCTTTTAGGAGGTATATATAATATTCACATTTGACTTTCTTGTTTTGAATTTGGTGATCAATTTCTTTGGCTGTAGATTTATCTGCGATAGAGACAAAGGATCCCAAGTGGTTCTTTTATGTCTGCAGGATTGAAGTACCCGAATGGATATTGATTGAACTGGGCAATGACTGCTGGGTAGTGGAAGGCCACTGGGAAGGTTTGGAGAATCAAGTCCAGAGTGATCTTCTAACGTTTATTACCTTGCAGTCAGTTCCAGTATGGTTTTAAGGAACCAGATGAGATGTCTGAGTTCCTGAATTCAACTCTATGCAACCAGATGAGTGCTCATATGCAATCAAAAGAATCTGGCTTATGAAGTCTGTCAAACTGTGATGAAGGCGGTACCTTTTGAGGACAATGGATCGTGCAGTGGGTCAGACACTGAGGTGGTCAATATGCTGTGAGTTTCTACAGTCCTCTCCAGATATATTTGAATGACATGGTTTATTTTTGTCTTATCTTTATTTAACTGGTCTTTATATAGCTAACAATGCATTGTGCTGGTGAACTGCAGTTTCAAGGTTCTCTGCAGTCTGAAAAGATTATTGACAGAAAGGCTTCTTTGCAGAACCCTGTCTCATCTGATGGTGCTGCTGAAGAAATCTATGATTGTAGTCTCAAGGAATCAAGCAATCATTTGAGCGCAGTTACAAGTGGTGAGGTTAGAACTGGAATCAGGATAAGGCATCGCCAACGGCAAAACCAACCATGCATGGAGAACTCTGTTACATAGGTGGCACAGGGCACTGCTCCAAGAAGAATACGTTTGCTGTGTAAACCTCAAGTGCAGCCACTTACCTGCATCCTGATGTCAGAGCTACACAACAGGAGACCACGAATTAAAAGCAGTTGCTACAGAGGAAAGAAGTATGTTGTGTGTACCTAATTTGAAATTCAGATGACATATATGCATGAATTGTGAAAGTTTTCAAAATGTTGATATGCTTCAGAAAAGCATGCTGTTGCTGGTGGTCATGGTGCTGCTGATGCTACTAGGTGCTTTATGTAAACCCCGAAAGACCCTAATTTTCTTGAAATAAATGAGTACCAGTATGATACCAAGCCTGAGGTTACAGGGCAACATTTTGACAGGCATTAATGTCGTTTCTTTATTTTTAAAGGCTCCTCCTGTTCATCGCTCAAACTCGTCACTTGCTCTTCTGTTCAGGGTAATGGTAGTTGTACTCTTGTTTATGATTTTTGCTAGCATATGGAGATTTCTTAAATTTTTATTTCACTTGGATCGGGATATTCTATATTTCATGGTGATGATTTAGCTCTTTTACAAATCTAAAGGCATCTTAGTTATTTCCCTATCCCTCATGCATCATAACACAAAAACACAAGGGAGGGTGTGAAAAATAGATGCAACTTTTGGTGTCGACAGAATTTTCCCAAATAAAATACCATATACCCCTTTTTGTCTATTTGCTTTCATTCACTCTCCCACTCCCTGTTTGTCTGCCCCTTCCTAGTATCTCTTCTTCAAAATAGATTAACCCCTACCCTTGCCCCCTAGAACCTAAACGGTAAGATTAATGGTGGAACTGACAGTGGCAGGAATTGGAGTTTAAGAATGGTAGTGTAATGAAGCTCAAGTGGTTTGTCTCCACTCTCCACCAATAGAGTATTAGTTAGTTAGTAGTGGGGTTAATTGTACAGCTGGACTATTGGGGAATTAGTTACTAAATCTAGCTCCCTATTGGCAATTGTAAAGGTGAGCCTAGCTTAAATACTTGTGATTGACCTTTTAGAGAAAAACGAGAAATAAGACTACAATTTGTTTCCTCTTCTTCTCCATGTTCCTTCTCTACGTTCTTGGAGGGTGACTCCCTCGAACCAGTCAACATTCTTCTTCACTTTCTCCATTATTTCCCTTTCAATTTCTGTTCTACTGCACTATTTTACTGCACTATTACTAGAAGGTCCACTGCAATTGGTATCAGAGCAGTTTCGATCTTACAATGGCTGATGGTCCTAATACAAGGTATTCCCAACTTTCGGATACAATTACTGGGGTTAAGTTATAGCAAGATCAACACCAAAAATCCATGGAGATCATTACACAGCAGCTGGCCCAATTGTCTGAAGCTGTCAAGGAAATTCGAGTAGTTTTGCCCACCAGGCCTCTCGACAACAATAACAGAGTCGAATCTTCTGTATCTAATGGAGGTAAGATTCCAATCCCTAAGCAAGTAAGATTAGAATTTCATAAATTTTATGGAGAAGATCCCACTGGATGGATTTATAAGGCAAATCAGTACTTTAAGTACTATGAGATCCCTAATCATGAGAGAATTCTCATGGCTTCCTATTATATGGAAGGCCCAGCCTTAGTTTGGTTTCAAGATGCTGAGCATGATTTTGATGGATGGGAATCTTTTCTAAAATTACTCCATACTAGATTTGGTCCAAGTGCATATGATGATCCAATGGAATGCCTTACCAAACTTAAACAAACTTCCACTGTGTTGCAGTATAAGTCACAATTTGAGGTCATTTCTAATAGAATTAAAGGGTTATCTGAACCACATAAATTGAGTTGCTTCTTAAGTGGGTTGAGGGATGAGATTAGATTACCTATTGGGATGCTAAATCCCACATCCTTGCATCAAGCTTTTGGGTTGGCTAAAATTCAAGAAGAATATTGGATTAGCATTAGAAGGGCTTCGTTTAAAACAAGCATGGAAGTGGGCTCTCAAGCTAAGTCTTCCATTCTTGGTCTACCTAAACCAGATCCCAAGGCTAGAGTAGCCATCCAGAAAATTAGCCCTACACAGATGGAAGAAAGAAGGAAAAAGGGGTTGTGTTATTACTGTGAAGAGAAATGGAATTCAAGCCATAGATGTAAAACTCGTCCAAAGCTTCTTCTCATGGAAACAGTTCCCAACGAAGAGGTTCAGTTAGGGGTATCATTGGAGGAATTAGACACAACAGAAACAACGGGTGGGGGGAAGGAAGAAAATCCTGTTGCTTACCCTGAAATATCTTTATATGCCCTCTTAGGAAGCCCAAATCCGGGAACCATGAGATTAATAGGGTTCATAAAGTGAGTAAGGGTGACTATTCTTCTTGATACTGGTAGTAATCACAATTTTATTGATCCAACTATTGTGTCCAAGGCTACTTTAACGAAGCAATCATCGGTTTTGGAAGTTAAGATTGCAGATGGGTCCGTGATAAGAAGTGAGGGAATCTGTCATGGGGTAATGATAAAAATGCAAGGGCATGTGTTCCAAGTTGATTTGTATTCTCTAGCTATGGATGGTTATGATGTGGTATTAGGAATACATTGGCTTAGAACTTTGGGCTTGATTCAATGGGATTTCCAGAACCTTATTATGAGATTTCTATATGAAGGGCAACAGGTTCTACTAAGAGGGGTGCAATCAAAAGGTCCTAGCTTCCAAGAAGGGGATGAATTCTTCAAGAACTCTCCTAAGAAAGGTCTGGTACTCCAAGTCATGATGCTGGATTCACCTCAAGATCAACCTCAAACCAATTCAGCCCTGAAAGAGTTGTTGCAACAATTTAACTCTGTGTTTAACACTCCACAAGAATTACCACCAAGCAGGGGGCATGAGCACCAAATAGTGCTCAAAGAGGGCACTCAACCTATCAATGTCAGACCTTATAGATATCCTTTTTATCAGAAGAATGAAATAGAGAAAATTGTGAAAGACTTGCTGGAGACAGGGGCAATAAGGCCTAGTAAGAGTCCATTTTCTTCACCTGTGCTCTTGGTTAGAAAGGCAGATGGTTCCTGGAGGATGTGCATCGATTACAAAGCTCTCAACAAGGAAACAGTGAAAGATAAGTTTCCTAATCCTGTTGTAGATGAACTTTTAGATGAGCTATGTGGTGCTAAAATTTTTTCTAAGTTAGATTTAAGGTCTGGCTATCATCAAATTCGAATGAAAGAATCGGATATTCATAAGACAGCATTTAGAACACATGAGGGTCATTATGAATTCTTAGTAATGCCCTTTGGACTTACCAATGCCCCATCCACCTTTCAAAGCTTAATGAATGCAGTTTTTAAACCATTTTTAAGAAAATTTGTCTTGGTATTTTTTGACGATATCTTGGTTTATAGTACTTGTTTAGAAGCCCATCTACTGCATCTTCAACAGGTACTAGAAGTTTTGCAATAGAATCAACTCTATGCAAAACAATCCAAATGTCACTTTGGCTATGAGGAAGTTGAATATTTGGGGCATATTATTTCTGGAGAAGGGGTACGAACTGATTCAAAGAAGACTGAAGCTATGCTCAATTGGCCTGCTCCTACTTCACTCAAGTCTTTGAGGGGTTTTCTTGGCTTAACAGGATATTATAGAAAGTTTATTAAGGGTTATGGCCAACTAGCTAGCCCTTTGACTGACCTCTTACGAAAGGATGCTTTTCATTGGGATGCAGCTACTCAATATTCCTTTGATCAACTTAAGGCAGCGGTGGCTAGTCCCCCAGTTCTGGCCTTACCTGATTTTTCAAAAACATTTCTTATAGAATTTGATGCTAGTGGTCATGGTTTGGGAGCTGTCTTGATGCAAGAAGGTAGACCCATAGCTTATCATAGTCAAGCTCTGAAAGGGAAGAATATTCATTTATCTACCTATGAAAAAGAGCTTCTAGCTCTAGTAGTGGCTGTAAAAAAATGGAGGCCTTACTTATTGGGCAAACCCTTCCTCATTAAAACTGATCAACAGTCCTTGAAGTTCTTATTAGATCAGAAAGTTGGCACTCCAGCTCAACAGAAATGGATAGCTAAGCTAATGGGATACATCTTCCAAGTTTATAAAAGGGGAGGGATAATAAAGTAGCTGATGCTTTATCTAGAAAAGAAGATCCACCTCAAACAGCCATGTTTTTACTTTCCTTTCCACAATTGTCCTGGTTAGATGAATTACAGCAGTCCTATGCTACTGATCCAGATCTTATCAAGATCATTCAAGGCATCCAAAATGGAAATTCTAGTTTCCAAGCTTATTCCTACAATGGCAATGTCTTAGTGTATAAGGACAGAGTGGTTCTAGGCCAAAATTCTCCTTTAAAGTCCAGGGTACTGCATTATATTCATGATAGCCCCTTTGCTGGTCATTCAGGCTTTGAGAAAACCTATCAAAGAGCTAAGAGAGAGTTCTTTTGGAAGGGAATGAAAAAAGACATTAAGAAGCATGTGAAGGAATGTGACACATGTCAGAGACAAAAGGTAGAGAACTTGGCTCCCATGGGACTCTTGCAATCACTGCCTATTCTTGAGCAACCTTGGGCAGACATTTCTATGGATTTTATTGAAGGATTGCCAAAGTCTCATCACTTTGATGTCATTTTTGTTGTGGTGGATAGACTTAATAAATATGCTCATTTCATTTCCCTTTCTCACCCCTATACTGCTGCCAAAGTAGCTTCCTTATTTTTGCAACATGTCATCAAACTCCATGGCATACCCAAATCAATTGTCAGTGATAGGGATCCCACATTCACTAGCCATTTTTGGGCTGAACTCTTCAAGTTACAAGGTACTGCTTTGGCCTTGTCCTCAGCTTATCACCCACAAACTGATGGACAAACTGAGGTGGTCAATAAAGGTCTAGAACACTATCTTAGATGCTATGCAGGGGAACAACCCAAACAGTGGTCCTCTTGGTTGGCTTTGGCTGAGTTTTGGTATAATACTAATTTCCACACTTCTACCAAAACCAGCCCTTTTGAAGCTCTTTATGGCTATTCTCCTCCAACATTACTGCAATATATACCTGGTACCTCAAGGCTAGAAGCAGTTGATGTCCACCTAAAGTCCAGAACATCAGCATTGGCTTTACTTAAACACAACCTAGTTGCAGCTCAAGAGAGAATCAAATCTCAAGCTGACAAGCATAGAACTGATAGAGAGTTCCAAGTGGGAGATTGGGTATTCTTACGACTCCTCCCATATAGACAGAAATCCTTGGCTACTAGGATTAATCTCAAGCTCTCTCCAAGATTCTATGGGCCATTCCAGATTCTCCAAAGGATTGGCCAGGTTGCTTATAAGCTGAATTTGCCCTCCACTTCAAGACTTCATCCTGTTTTCCATGTTTCTTGTTTGAAACCTAAGTTGGGAGCTCAAGTTAAACCTATACCAACACTACCTCCAGTGGATGCTGAGGGTGTTCTTTGCCCTGAACCAGAAGCTATTCTCCAGAGAAGAATGAAGAAAATTCACAATCGAGCTGTCACTGAGGTCTTGGTTCACTGGCAAGACACTCCTATTGAAGATGCAACTTGGGAGCTTTTGCATAATCTCCAGCAACAATATCCCCACCTTGTGGGCAATGTGCTTTAAGAGGAGGGGTATTGTAATGAAGCTCAAGTGGTTTGTCTCCACTCTCCACCAATAGAGTATTAGTTAGTTAGTAGTGGAGTTAATTGTACAGCTGGACTATTGGGGAATTAGTTACTAAATCTGGCTTCCTATTGGCAGTTGTAAAGGTGAGCCTAGCTTAAATACTTGTGATTGACCTTTTAGAGAAAAACGAGAAATAAGACTACAATTTGTTTCCTCTTCTTCTCCATGTTCCTTTTCTACATTCTTGGAGGGTGACTCCCTCGAACCAGTCAACATTCTTCTTCACTTTCTCCATTATTTCCCTTTCAATTTCTATTCTACTGCATTATTTTACTGCACTATTACCAGAAGGTCCACTGCAGGTAGTGATGTCTTTGGCTTCCAACGATGACGATCAAGGTTGATTGTGTGATATTTTTTAGAGAAAATTTCCAGAGAAGAATTTGAGATCCAATATGAAAACATGTCTTTTGTTTGACCACAATTCAAGTGGTTCCCAACAAAAATCGAATTGGTCTAATTTTATTATTTTTCCAAATCATACTAGTGGTTGTTTTTTTTTTTTTTTTTTTTTTTAATTTTTTTTATTTACTTGGTTTGATCGGTCATTTTGATATGTTTTTAAAACCATGGTTGCAACAATAGGAGAAGGAAGATTGGAACTTTGGTTCTCCCTACAAGAAAAAAAAAACAAGTAATACCAATGATTTATAAGATTTTTTGCATGTCTAATTTAATAATTTTAGAGGGGAAAAAAGAGAAAGGAAGTTATGTAATTATCTTGAATTATCATGGTAATTTCAAAGAAATCCTTATGAATTTTTAATTTGTTCAACATTGTACAAAACATTATGGTAGATTTTTAAATTTGTTCAACATTGTATAAAACATGATGGTAGTATCAAAATCAACGTGACATTTACAAAACCTCTCCCAACATAAAAATGTGTGTTTTCACAAGTGTACACACACTATACATAGAAGTAGGATCACAAGATATAACTTTACTAATCTGAATTATGAATATCTCTGTTGGAAATATTACGTTGTACAAATTAAACTACATAGTTCAAATACGGTTCAAATACTTCATTGTAATTATTTTGAATATCAAAAAAAAAAAAAAAAAAAAAAACTACAAAGATCTTGGTAGGTAATTAAGATTGTTTCTCTATGCCCTCTAGTTTCTCTTTTCTAAGACAAATTAAACCCTAAAAATGAAAAAGACAAGATCGACGATGGAGTTAGCTAGACCACCGTAACTAAGTGTACGTTTGGATTCGGCTGAAAGCGTCTGCGTCTGGCGTTTTTTTTTTTTTTTTTTTTTTTTTTTTTTTTTTTTCACGCGTTTTAGGGATAAATTTTACTGTTACGGCTATTGTTCATAAACAGTAGCCGCAATATTTGACTTGTCAAACAATTTTCAGCCACATCAGTGGGTCCCGTGCACTGTTCACGGGATCCACAAACCTCACTTTTCAGCAACTTTTTATTAAAAATTGGTCTCACGGTACTATTTACACATTTAAAAATTATTTTGCTATAGTGTTTTTCAGTTTTCAGTTTCAGATTTCAGTTTTCAGCTGTATTTAAACGGACTCTAAGAATCAAAGTGTGAGAACAATAGCGATGACTTTGACTTTGACTTTCAACGATAATGATCAAGATTGGACTATGTTTTAACAAAATTTTCCAATGTAAGAATTCGAGATCTAAATGACAAAACCCATCTCCGGTTTGAACATGATTCAACCGGTTCCCCAAAAATAATTTGAATTTTCTAATCTTATTAGTTTTAATAAGAACATTGGCGATTAGTTTTAGGTTACTTCGATACAAACCAATGATTTGGTCAATTTTTAAAACCATAATTACAACAATAACGGAAGAATTAGAACCTAGGTTCTCACTGTAAGAGAAAACAAAATTTAATTATTTAAGGGGAAAGGGGAAAAAAAGAAACTGAATTATTGTGCTAATTTCAAACAAATTCCGACGAGACTTGTGTTGCCTTTTCATTTATTTATTTTTTCAACATTGAAAAACACTATGGTAGTTACAAAACCGACATAACATTACAAAACCTTCCCCAACATACATATATATTTATTTATTTATCGCAAGCGAACTAATAGGATCCCTTTACACACGTATGTATATCATAAACCTAGTAGCAGTAGTAGGATCCCCTCTAAAGTTTTTAAGCTAAGTCCACGATAATGTTGAAAATCTTATCCATCAATTTATAAACAAATAAATTTAACTTTACCACATTATCAATAATTTAAATAAATACAAAAAAAACCCAAAATTGTAATAATTTATATTGTTTTTGGGTTTTTTTATATTGTTTTAAATATTGATGATGTGGTAAAATCTAATTCATCTATTTTAAATTAAAGGGATATGATTTAAAAATTTTAAAGTGCAATTACCTTAAAAACTCTAAGGGATATATTCATCCATTCTAAGTTTGTAACTAAGAACTTTAGACGATCTCAGCACTAGTATTCTCTTTCTGGCTATCTCTTATCTTCCCCCATTTCTGGCTCTCTCTTATCTTCCCCCATTGCCTGCGCCGAATCTGAAGCATACAAATTGCAGCCAAGAAGTCCACACACTGCAATGGCCTCAGCACTTCCAACACACCCTTCAAAGTCTTCAGCCTCACACAATCTGCAGCTTTCATCACCTTCTCCAATCCACCCAGCAATCCCTTCAATGCCACCTCCACCAACCCATCCACCTGACCCACCACATCACCGTTCTTGACCCGGCTCGCCAGCCGGGCCAACTCAACCATTTTCCGGTCCGCCATAGCCACCTGCAACCTCTCCATTTCCCTCTCCACTTTCACTTCCTCCAACCTTATTTTCAACCTCAGCTCCTCAATCTTCTTCACCTGTGTCTCAGACATGTCCACCATACTAGCACAAGGCACCAGAGACTTTTTCAAAGAGTCAATGACTTGAAAAGCCATAGATGGCTTCCAACCCGTCACCCATAAATAGGCGTTCTCTAAAGGACTCAACCATACTGGACAGAAGAAAGCAAGCACATCTTCATGAGCACCAGCCCATTTCACAGTATAGTACTCCTTAAAATGGCTTGTAACCCTTGACACCAAAGCTTGTAGCTCTGAATCCTCTGGTTCACTGAGCTTCGCTTTAGGCACCCTCATGAGTTGTTGGACATGTTCCTCAAGTTGGTATATCCACTTCTCATAGAACTCAGAGAACCTTTCTTCAACTTGTGTTTTCATTTCGTTTATAGAGAAAAAACAAAGGCTAGCTCAAGGTTATCAATAAGGCTGTGCTATGCATGGTATTTATAAACCGGTAAAGATTGGGTCCAGTGCTCTATGTATTAGACCTATTAAGATTATGACATGTATTCAATTTTGTTAATGTGTCATGATCTTGACGGTACAAACCAATTCCTTTTATATATATATATATATATAGTATGCTTGTGTATGAGTGTATGTGTACGTGTGAGTGTGTTACCAGATGGAAGGAGGAAAGAGAGGCACGTATGGGAAGGCCACGGTGCAAGTGGGGGGATGACTGGTGCATGGCTTACGCGCAGCAATTAGCTAATAGTGCTTTTGAAGGGGCTGCGTGACGCTTTGCAAGAGGAGGAGAGGGACATGAGTCTCTGCTCTTCCTTTCTTCATTGCCAACTTTGACTCTATTGATGGGGTTGTCCAAATCCACCACCTGGTGTCTGAATTCTCTTTGTTTAAAACGTGTCACTGTGGGGATGCATCTGGTTTCAACGTGGAATGTGCATGGCCTGCTGTTCAATGTTTGTGACGTCCACGGGGCCCAGCCATGTATTTTTACCTGCTTATATATGACTCGACTAACTGTCCCAGATAAACTTACGATAAGTGATAGGCTGATAGCTATGCACTGTGTATATGAAACATAATTGAAATTATGAAACACGATTTTGCAGACACGGTGTGTCTTTCAAAACACATAATTTTAATTTCAAAACATGATTTTAAGAGATGTGATAGTTATGTGATCGTAACAATAATTAGTGTAAATGTCAAAATGTTTCGGTTGGGAAAGTTATAGATACAAAGAATTTCACACCTACCTAATTTGAAAGATTATTAATGATAGGTAAAAAAATGATATCATCGTTCACATAAATTTGTCAGCTCAGGTGTTGTTAAAAAAAATAGTGATTCACTAGAAAATCCCTTATTCCCTTACATGCACGAGAATATTCCAGGAGAGAGTCACATTACATACATGTGGATTTCCTTTGCATGATAAGTTGGTTGTTGTTAGAGGTTAGAACCAATGAGATGCTACGTATCTGAGTGGGATTAGTCACGTGGGCTTCTTACGGTAATACTATGGGTCAGAATCCAAACTCAGAAAAACTATTTTGCAAATACACAGAAGTTCGTCCATTTAAGTTTTTTTTATGTTTTTTTGTTTTTGTTTTTGTTTTTATTTTTATTTTTATTTTTTGCATTTTTTGAAGATGAAAAAAGAAAGTGAATAGTTATAGTGTGCGAAAAGAAAGAAATTATTAAAAAAGTTAAGTAAAATTTATATTTGAACGAAACTGAATTTAGAATAGGTAATTTTTTGTGTGTATTTAGAAAAGTGGTCAATAAAATACAAAAAATAAATTCTTATACTAAAATTTAGTATAGATAAAAAATTTTAAACGATTTTTTTAGCCCAAGACTTACTAAAATAAAACCCATCAACTCAAACGACCAAAAACAATAAAACCAGCCCACCAACCCTAAAGTCCCTCTAATAACAAAAATTATCCTTTCGCCCAAACTTCCACAAAATTTGGTGTAAATGTTCAATTTTTGAGCATGAAATTGTGCTGGTGTTTATTGGGTAAATTTTAAATGCATGTGTGAGACAGTGCAATATTACTTAGAGAGCTTTTTTGTTTTTTTTTTAAAGGGTGCAAACGTCAAGCCCTTTATTGTAGGGTTATGAGTTTACAAAATACCATTTGTGAAGATTACATGAAAACCCACAGGTATCCAAGGAAAATTGACATAAACACAATATATCAAATAAATTGCAACTGAAAATTATGAGATAAGCATATGAAAAAAAAATTAATATGTGGATTCCAAAAAGGACATCACACAAATCTAATAAATCAATACATGAATTGACACATTTATTGATCTAGAAGACACTCCATGTGTTTAAAGGGAATCTGAGATTGAAAAGGGGTTTTGGTTACTGATGAGTCTAGAAACCTACTTTGTCCAAATATAGAATGGACGAACAACGCTCATTAAATGACCATTAACTACCTGACCGATATTAAAGAAAAGAAATGGAAGAATGATCGTTGGAAGACCCATAAAAGGCTCATTCCTCATCGGGAAACGTTACAAACACCCTAAAGGAGTGCAATAAAGAGGCTTCAAATGGCTACAAACAAAAGGTTTATAAAGCCACTTCAAGGAGGAATTATAAGATCTACATGGTGAGTAAGTGATATGATCAACTATTTCACTAAAATTTTTTTATTTATTTAAAATTGTTAGTTAGAAAATTTTTTAAACAAAAATTAATTACTGACTCAACAATTTTAAATAAATAGAAGTTTTTTAGTAGAATAGTAGACAAGTGACGTGATCTACCAGAAAACTCTATAATTTCTCCACTTCAAGAGGAAAAAATAAAAGGTACAAATTCATATGGACTATTATTCTATCAGCATTCCTACCTACAATCTTTATACCATAATCTTAGATATCTAATTTAGGTAGCAGAGGGCCTTGGCCGGCACCACCACAGTGTCATCACCAAAGAAGTCTTTTTCCATTGTGCAGGTTGTGCTTGATCGTCCTAACTACATAGACAAGGACCAGTACTGACGATTTTGTGTATCATTAGTTACTTTTGAGGCTTTTGTGTAGTTTATGAAAGTTTGGGGCCAAAGTTGTACTTTTGTGGAAGTTTGGGCCAAAGGGTAATTTTTGTTATTTGAGGGAGTTTAGTGGCTGGGGGGCTGGTTTTATTGTTTTAGGGCTTTTGATCAGTTGATGAGTTTTTATTTTATTGAGTGTTGGGCTTAAAAATAGTGCAAAAATTTCTATCTATAAGAGCTTTTTTTTTCTCCTATTTTACTTGACCACTTTTTCAAACATACACAAGAAATTATCTATTCTAAATTTTATTTCATTAAAATATCAATTTTTCATAATTTTTAAAATTATATATTTCTCTTTTTGCATTATAACTACTATCAACTCTTTTCACCGTCAAGAATTGAAAAGGAAGGATAAAAAATTGAAATGCAAAACAATTGTACTTGTTTATTTTTATACAATAGATACGTAAGTTGACGTGAGTGATTTTTGGAGTTAATTTGGACAAAATTTAGTTCTTATCCCATGTCTTACTTTTTCCTAATTGCTTCAAATCTTGCGTTAAAAATAAATTGAGGGGGCTGAAATTAATAGCATCAAAACTAGAAATTGTCGAGATTTGACTGCTTTCTCCACTCAAAATTGTGGATATCCCAAGTCTCGAGGAGGCACTTGTAAGAGGCAAAAATTAATCAAGTCAATTACAAATTGCCACATCAAATTTATTGACTAATTTGAAATTTATGTGTCACTATAGTAATTAGATAAAATAAATCAAAAGTTTTTCCAATAGTGCATATTTTTTTTTTTCCCGGTTTGGTGCGTATTTGATATGTTTGTAACTGTGTTGAATATGTGTTGGACACCAGCAATTTTTTCAATTCTGCCACATCATAGCATAGGTGAGAGAAGTAGTCGGCTAACAAAACTTTGGTCTTGGGTTCGAGTCCCTATGATTCCTAATAGCGAGAGTGTTGGAGTCCATCTCCCTTTGTGTTGTCTTGGGAATGTAGAAATTGCCACCCCTCCGAAAAAAGAAATGAGAGAAGTAGGGAAAATAGAGACCATGCATAAGGGCGTAGGGAAGGACCACATCCGGACCATGAAGCCACGGAATTTGGTTCTTTTCATGCTGTGGCACCGTTGATATCTTCTCTGCTGATGCACACTAGTTATCTAATGAGAAGAGAAAGTACTGAGGTTTGTGATGTAGAACAAATAGCACATGCCTTCTTAGAGCAGTAGGGGCGTAGGAAGTCACAACGCAAAATCAAAGGGGGGTGCTAGTAAAAGTCATCGGGGTGACAGTGTCGGAATTGCATAAAATTTGGTAGGTTAAAGGGAAACGGTGTTCTGATATAGACTCATGACATAAATGTCGCCAAATTTAGGCGAATTCCTTCATTAAGGCCCTGAAAACAGTGTTTTTGCTATTTATAGTAATATTTGTTTTTCCTTAATAACTTTTAGTTTAAAAGTCAGAATAAGGTCCCGTCTATTTTAAGACGACTCTTAAGGTTAGTAGTTTATGATTCTGCATTTAACTCAATTTTGCCATTTTTGGTAAATTCTGGTATTTTGTCACCTAATCACGTAATTAGTGCGAATTAGGGTTTTTAAACATTTTTTCTCAGTATTTATATGTTTTGTAGCCGTCAGAGGCAAATTAGACTATTATCAATAAACACAGACTTTTGTCAAATTATATCTCTGGTGGATTCCAGTTTTCTTCTCCTTGTTAATTTAGGGAAACCCCTCGCGGATTCGAGGTTTACTACTAGGAACTAACAGTTTAGTTTCTATTCCATCAAGAGAGTATCGTGTGTGCTTTCTTTAGGCTTCCGCGACATCAATTGGTATCTGAGCCTTGACTTACCCTAGTCTGATGGTTAACCAGTGAGACGGTGACCACCACAACAATGATGGCGGTGATGACGTCAACAACCCAATCCTCGCTAGGGCTAAGTTCCTTGATTTTCGTGATGAAAATCAGCAATTTTGTAATTCAACCTAGTAGACTCTTGACTAGATTCAAGAACTGCTTGCCACCTTGCTTAACCGAAACCCTAACCGTGATGACGAAGAGCAACGTGATAACCAAGCGCGTGGCCTTCCCCATCATGGTCCAAACCGAAACAGGCAGCAAGACTACAAAGAAGAGAATAGTGAGGATGAGGAGTATGCAGAGAGAGTCATTGGGAATCATTGTGGTCTTGCGAGGGATAATGGCCGAGATTATCAGGAGCAGAGGGACTATCAAATGAAAGTAGAGTTACCATCCTTTAATGGTAATGTCTCCATTGAAGAGTATTTGGATTGGGTCAATAAGGTGGAGAAGTTTTTCGATTATATGGGTACTGTAGATGACAAATAGGTGTGTTTGGTGGCCTACAAATTGAAGGGAGGAGCATCTACCTGGTGGGATCATGTTCAATTAAACCATACCCGTGAACGAAAGCTTCCAATATGATTATGGAGGAGAATGAAGAGATTAATGATAGATCGGTTCTTATCACTAGATTACCAGTAGGAGTTGTTCAGACAGTATTAGGATTGCAAGCAGGGTACTTGGATAGTTAATGAGTACATGGAGGAGTTTAATAGGCTAGCAAATCGCAATGATTTGGAGAAAACTGAAGATCAACATATATCTAGATTTGTACATGGGTTGCTAGTTTCCATTCGAGATAAGGTATCCTTACAAACCCTATGTACATAACACCACTAAGGCATGAGAGAATGCATAAGTGGTTGAATTCGGACCTTACACGTGGAGCAACTGTGAGGGAAGGAAGAGTAGGTGTTGGCTAAGAGATTTTGTCTTGGTTAGTGACAAAGGCGTGACTGCCTTGGGAAGGAAGTAAGATTTACACCTAGCATAGTACTCAAGTACTCACCAAAAGGGAGATAGTGACCTTTTAAGGTCAGAGACTATGAGGACACCATTTATTAGTTGAGTGCATCATGAGTCACCCTAGAGATCACGTGTACCAATCACAGTACTCCTGATGTCCCTTTCAATGTCCAAGACTTGTCTCCCACGTACTAGCAATGCTACCCACCCACGGGTCCCAATGCCACGTTGGTGCAGCTCTTATCCCTTAGTCAGTAGATAATATCACAGTTGTAAAAAGATCTTAAAAGATAGAATATGATGACTTGACACATGTCCTTGTACTCAGCCATGTTCCTTAGAGTATAAAAGGAACATGCAGCTGAACTTCTTAGGGAAGAACCCAACCAGATATTTTGGGAGATGAAAGTGGAGAGTTGGTAACACAACTTTATTGTAAACTGTTCTCTTTCTGATACATAATACGAGCTGAGCCGAGCAAGAATGTTACGTTCTTGCTCAAACCGTGGTTTTTTATCCATTCTCTAGGGTTTTCCACGTACATCATGTGTTATTTTGATAATCAACTTCTTTTTCTTGTCTAAATGTGCGTCTTTTTCATGTCCTACCATCACTTTCTCTATTTTCTTATTCTGAGTGTAAAGCATCATGTCAAAGCTTGCATCTATTCAGGCTTTCTCATGCAAATGTATTGTTAGACAACTTGTTTCACTTCCATAAACAAGCTCAAATCTAACTTGCTTGTACATTTTTGGTGACTCTGCTGGGGATCTTTGGTTATTTTCCTTTTTAAGAGTGTTTTCATTGAGTTATACACCTCTGTTTACAGTCACTTTTTCTTTCTCTATGCCTCCAAGAAAGAAGGTAGTTGTTGGGCTGGTATAGATGAGAACCACCAGTTAGAACCAAGTACAGATCACATATCCATGCATTCTGAAGGTACAGGGTCTTCAGAAGAAACTGCTCATCGTGAGAACAGGGTCTGTTTACAGTCACTTTCTCTTTCTCTATGCCTCTAAGAAAGAAGGTAGTTGCTGGGCTGGTATAGATGAGAACCACCGGTCAGAACCAAGTACAAATCACATATCCATGCATTCTAAGGGCACAAGGTCTTCAGATGAAATTGCTCATCGTGAGAATAGGGTGATGATGGCTGCCATTGAAGACCTTCAATGTGCTCAAGCTGCTATGTGGGTAGAGTTCCAGTCCTTACGTCAGGAGACAGCTGTACCTCAACCTCCTCAAGATCCTCAGGGGTCTCCTTACTTGACTATGAAAGATATACATGCTATTTTGTTTGAAGCCAAGAAGATGGAAAGTGTTGTTTATGTTTGATACCAAGCCTCCTTATCCTGAAGAAATAGCTGGGAAACCTTACCTTGCTAACTATACACCTCCTATATTCCCTAAGTACGATGGCATAACAGGGAACTCTAGAGAGCATATTAGGCGGTATGTGGATGCGTTGACAACTCACTCTCATGATCACGAGTTGAGGCTTCAAGAGTTCTCTAAATCTTTAAAAGGTCGAGCTTTTACTTGGTATACTAGTCTCACACCAGGGCTAGTGCTAAGTTGGAACGATTTAGCAACATGGTTCATGAAAAAGTTCTTTGCTTTGGAAGAAAAGCTTACGTTATCAGATCTGCAACACAAGAAGCAAAGGGTGTTTGAGGAATTACTGGAGTATATCCTCAAGTTTAGAGATCTCTCTGCTGTGTTATGATCCTATGGAGGAAGAGAGGCTGGTGGATGTTTGTATCGCAGGTATGTTGTATGAATACCGGCCTTACTTAGAGAATCTCCAGATCTCTAGTTTTACGAGACTTGTAGAGGCTACAAGGAGAACAAGCACGTCTGTAAGGAAGTCTTCAAAGGGATCAGCTTCACAAACTGTGAGTGCTCCTAGACAACCATGGAGGAGAGAAAACAAGAAAGTGGAGGTTATTGTGTCAAAAGAATCCAAGAAGATGGCAAAAGGAAAGAAAAGGGATAGAGGTGGTATTCCCCCTCCTTTAACCGTGTCTATTGAAGAGTTGTATAGCATCCTAGAAGTTTGGGTGGAAGATGGTCTAGTGACATTACTTGAATACAAGCATGAGCCTATAGAAGAGGAGAAGCGAAATCCATTCTATTGTAGGTATCATAAGAGATGCGACCACCATACTATGGTTTGCTATGCTTTGAGAAATATCTTCCATGACAGGGTAGCTAAGGGAGATTTGATTATCAAAGCTAGGAAGAGAGTTGACCCAAGAATGCGTAGGCCAGAGGTGGCAATGACTTTCTTCATGGGTTGTGAAGATCCTATGGAGGAAGAAGTAGAGAACATAGCTAATAGTAGCTTAGCATCGCCATCATTAATAGATGAAGAGATGATATTGAGAATCTGGCAGGAAGATAAAATACATTCATTTCTTGAGGGAATAGGTCTTAGACTAATGGCTAGAAGAGAAGCAGCTCAGGCCTTAACCAGGGTGATGGAAAGAAACCACGAAGTGGCCACTGTTGAAGAAAGTTTGATGCAAGGCATATCGGGAAGTAAAGGATTCAGTCACTTTCTCTAATAAAAATCTGGTCAATCGAACTATTGATGGTGATAGACCTGTGTATGTCACTGCCTTTATAGGAGCATCTTGAATCAAAAGGGCATTGGTGGACATTGGTGCATCCACTAATATTCTACCTCTCCCAACTTTTGATGCTTTGGGAATCTCGAGGGAAAGAATCATCCCAGAGCCAATGCAGGTGGTAGGAATAGGAGCTTTACAGCAGAATACTCTTGGGCATGTGTCTTTGGACCTTAAGGTTGGGCCAATTCGGGCACCTACTCTCATGCATGTAATGGAAGGGAATACATCTTACCACATCATCTTAGGCCATCCATGGTTGAGGGCATATAAAGCAGTGGCTTCCACATATCATCAATGTGTGAAGGCTATCTAGAGGAACAAGCAGGTAGTTATCGAGGCCACTAGGATGCCTTCTGATAGAGTAGAGCTTCATTTCGCCTAAGCAGCTTTATATCAAGAGTACGAACCTGAAGGCGAGAATAGAATTTTTCCTTTCAATCCTATTGCCTTGCAAGCAGAAGAGGAAGATGATGGCGAAGTGGTAGAACCAGAAAGGCATTCCAAGATAAGAAGGGTCACCGGGCTTGATGGCTAGGTGATATATGAATTCTGACGGTTAAAGTAAGGGGATGAGGAGGATGGCGAGCCTAATTCCCTTAATCCAATACAACAGCCAGAGGAAGTTCATACAGCTGAGGAGTTTGTGAAGGAAGCCCCTAAGTGTATGAATGATGGAATTAAGAACGTACAAGAAGAGCTCATTGAGGTCAACCTGGGTGATGGTGAAGAAGATGAGAAAATGGTAAAGATTAGTAGGAATCTATCTGAAAAGGAGAGAGGAAGGTTGGTAGCTCTGTTGAAAGGGTACAAGGATGTCTTTGCTTGGAGATATCAAGAAATGCCAAGTTTAAGTTTAAACTTGGTAGTGCACAAGTTGAAGGTGGATCCTAATGTTAAACCTATGAAACAGCCGCCGAGGAAGTATAGTTTAGATGTTGAGGAAAAGATAAAGCTTGAAGTGTAAAAGCTTTTAAAGGCAAGGTTCATTGAGGAGATTGAATGCCTAAACTAGTTAGCTAACATAGTTCCTGTAAAGAAGAAAAATGGCCAAATAAGAGTTTGTGTAGATTTTCGGGATCTTAATAAAGCCGGCCCAAAGAATGAGTTCCCACTTCCTAATGTTGATATTCTGGTAGATGCAGCAGCTGGTTATGAGCATTTCTTTTTTATGGATGGTTATAGTGGGTATCATCAGATCCTTATGGACCTAGTAGATGCTCCAAAAACTGCTTTTAGGACACCCTTTGGGAATTACTTCTATAGGGTGATGCCTTTTGGATTAAAAAATGCTAGTGCAACGTACCAAAGAACCATGACTTCAATCTTTGGAGACATGCTGCATAAGCAGGTGGAAGATTACGTTGATGATCTTGTAGTAAAAGTGAAGAATCTTGTTGAACATTTGATGCATCTAAGACAGGTCTTTGAAAGATATAGGGAACATAACTTGAGGATGAATCCCTCCAAGTGTGCCTTTAGAGTGTCTTTAGGGAAATTCTTAGGGTTTCTTGTTCATCATAGGGTAATTGATTTGGACCCTATGAAGGTCGAAGCAATAACTACTCTCAGTCCTCCTACAACTCTAAAAGAGTTGAGAAGCTTTGTGTGAAAGGTTTCTTATTTAAGGAGATTCATTCCAAGCCTAGTTGAGATCTTGAAACCTCTTATGGAGTAGACAAAGAAAGGAGTAACATTTGTATGGTGTGATTAACGTCAGAAAGCATTTAAGAAGATTCAGATGATATTGGCGGATCCCCACATTATGGTGGCCCCTATTCCTGGGAAACCTTTTGTTATTGTATATAGCAAATACAGAGCAATCCATGGGAGCGTTATTAGCTCAAGAGCAGGAAGGGGTAGAGAAACCAGTGTACTATATGAGTAGGCTTATGAAGGGACCAAAATTGAGGTACTAAACTATTGAGAAAGTATGTTTGTCTTTGGCTTTTGTTGTGACGAAGTTCAATCATTACTTTCTAGGGCATTGTGTGCAACTAGTGACTAAGAGTAATCCCATGAAGTATCTGTTAACATGCCCTTAGTTATCAGGAAGAATGGTGCAGTGGGCCATCCTGACATCATGCCTAGATATTGAATGCATACGGCCAACCGCCATCAAAGGCTAGGTAGTAGCTGATTTGCTGGCTAACTTTCCTGGGACAAGTGATTTTTCTCCCCCTCAACAGGAAATTATGGTGACGGAGGAACATGAGTGGTCAATGTATTTTGATGGGTCATCTTATGGCTCAAGGAGGGATAGGAGTAGTCTTGAAGTCATCAAGGGAAGAGCATACGTTTGCCTATAAACTGCATTTCCCTTGCTCTAACAATGTAGCAGAATATGAAACCTTGTTGGTAAGGCTGAAGGTTGCCAGAAAGTTAGGCATAAGAAGATTGAAGGTATTTGGTGACTTTGAGTTGGTGATAAAATAGGTTGAGGGAATCTATGGAGTGAAGAATCCTAACTTGGTTGCTTATAGAGCTGCGGTGTAAAAAGTCATAGAACACTTAACTTTCATAGAGTACAAGGTGGTTAATAGGGGTGAGAACAAGCTTGCTGATTCGCTAGCCACTCTAGCCACCAAGTCTGTACTAAAGAAAGAAAAGATGACGCTCCAAGTTGAGAAGCAGTCTGGTTTAGCTTAGGATGAACTATGTTTCCCTCAGGATTGGCGAGAACCCTTGTTCAAGGCAATGGCTCAAGGGAAGTGTGTTGAGTTAGAGTTACCAGCAAATGAAAGACTTCCTTAGAATCAATGGAGATTTGTTTTTTAGGGGAGCAAAAGGTTTACTCATGAAATGTGTTTCAAGGCAGGAGGGATTGACATTGTTGCATAGATTGCATTATGATATCTGTGGTGCAAATCTTGATGTCAGTCTTTATAGAAGGTTGCAAAGGCTAGGGATCTTCTGGCCGGAGACAGCCAGTGATGCTAAGGAAGAACAACAGAATTGTAAAACTTGTTCTATTATTCCCCCAGATCAAGTAGAAATGCTTAATAGCGAGTTGCTAAAAGAGGATTGGTAGGAACCTTACTTAAGATACCTTTCACAAGGAATTTTGCTTGCTGATTGTGTACAATGGAAGAAGTTGAAAAGATATGTGACCAGGTTTAAAGTGGTGGATGAGAAATTGTTCAAGAGGAGCTTCCAAGGGAAATGGATGGTGTGCATTCCTACTAAGGAAGTTAATGGTGTTCTTTTAGACCTGCATGAGGGAGAACCAGCAGGACACCTTGGTGGGAGGAAGTTGTGGCAAATGGCTTTGCACCAGGGTTATTACTGGCCCACAATGCATAGAGATGCTCAAGACTTTGCAAGGAAGTGTCAAGAATGCCAAAGGCAGGGAGATAAAATACACACTGGCCATTAGAGTCTTTATCCAACTGTGGCTCCATATCCATTTCACAGCTGGGGGTTGGATTTTATAGGACCTATAAATCCCCCCTTTGAAGGATGTACATAGATACTGGTAGCCACTGAGCTATTTAATAAGTGGGTGGAAGCTGTGGCTCTGAAGAAGGCAATAGGTAGCTCAGTGGCTAATTTCTTAAGGGAGAATATAATATGTCATTTTGGGCTACCCAACAAAATTATCTTTGATAATGGTACACCAGTCTTGAATAAGGATGTATGCCGTTTAACAGAATGGTACTCCATTTCTCACATGACATCCACACCTTATTATCCCAAAGGAAATGGCCAAGTTAAGGCCTCCAACAAAAGATTGCTAAAGATATTGGTAAAAATGACTAAGGAGAATGGAAAGGAGCTAGATCACAAGCTACAGGAGCTTCACCCTTTTCCTTAGTCTATGGCACAGAGGCTGTTATCCCAATAGATTTAGTAAGGCTAGCAATGAAACTGGCAGAGATTACAGGAATACCCAGAGAAGACACTTTGGAAATTGTGGAGGAAATGCTCGACAACGTTGCATCTCATAACCGCCTTTAATTACGTACATGAAGGCTAGGCATGAAGGCCAAGTCAAAGAAAGGAAGTTTCGAGTAGGAGAACTTCGAAAAACTGCCCCGCATGTATGAGGGGCTGCTAGAGCTGTTAAGCATAAGTTTTCTCCAAAATGGGAAGGACCATATATAGTTGAGGAAGCGCATGCAACAGGACATTATTGGCTAAAGGATCAAGCAGGTATAAAGGGATACAACCCCATTAGCAGAGCTCACCTTAAGAAATATCATGCATAACCTTCTAAAAATACATTTTTTGTGTGGTCAATATGTCAAAAATGATTTTATGTTTTGCAAAGCTCATACTATAAACAAAGACTTATATGCAGTGATTTCATATGATGTTGTTCATAATATGCATGCAAAGTCTATATACTTTGGTGGAATAAGGCACGGTAAAGTTAGAGTACAACCCCATGGCCTTTCAAGACCACAAAAATATTACAACTTGAAAATTAGAGAATGTTTATGAGAAAACTAAAATTTTCAAGGGAGAAGTCTGGATTGCTCAGAGCTCCTAGCTCGCCCAATTTCTCAATCTCTTTTCTTAAAGAGCTACGGTCTACGATGACACCTTCTATTTGAGCTTGAAGGGTAGAACTTGCTTCTTGTTGGGATGAAAATTCCACTTGAAGTCTTTTGATTGATTCTTGGAGCTGAGTGATTGAAGTGGTATGCACCTGTAACGCTGATTTTGCTTCCTTTGCTTCGTCAATACACGAGTTTTCTTTAACTCTTAGTTCATGAAGTAAGGACAAGGAAGTATGAACAGAGGGTCCTGCCTTCTTTAAGTCCCTCAATGCAGTGACATGGCTCTTTAACCAACCAGCATTGACATTTAGGCTCTCAGCCTCACTTGGTGTGGAAAGGAAATTGTCAAGGGGGAGAGCCAGACATTCCTCTTTACCCTTCGACTGTAGTTGGGATATGATGGACCTAATTTGCTGTAAGAGAAAGCCTTTAAGTGACAGGGTCCACTTGCTGGTATCCCTCATAGTTTGAGATATTTGGAGAGTAATAGAGAACAAGTTACTCTTAGATTGGGAGAAACTAATGAGAGCAATGGATCAGATGCTGTCAGAGTGCTTTCACCCTCTTGTTCCTTGGAAGTAGCTTCTGTTAAGTCTCCTTTCTCTTGAGGATTTTCGGTATGCATCCGATTTGAGTCCACCCTTTCAGTGTTGGACTTTGTCTTTTCATTGGAAGTTACTTCTTGTATAGAAACCTCTAGGGTTGAAGAAGTGACTTTAGCTTTGGGGAGAGCTTGAGGGACAGAGTTTGTAACTTGTCAAAGGTCAAAAATAGAGAAAAGAAGAAAATTTACTTGAGTTCAAGGATAAAGAAGAGGTTACAAGACAATTACTATAGAGAAAAGAGTGTACCTTGGGCTTCTTACTAGAAGGGGTATTCGCGTTCTTCTTTCTCTTGGTACTTGAGGGTTTGGCTTTTAGAAGGGGTTTCAAAGTCAAATCTCCTTGAAATATAGGTGGAAAGTCCACTCGTTGGGCACCGCTTTCCCCGAAATTCCTAATACCTTCCCTGATGTCGGACCACCATGATTTAAACCTGGGTGAAGGTAAAGGCTAAAGAAGCTACCACAGCAGGCAAAGCTGAGGTAGAAAGATGTCCCAGGATGCCTTGGTCAAAACCAAGTTGGCAGACAAACCTATGGGGGTTGTAGAATTGAGTTTCATACTCATCTTGAAAACGAGCTTGGAAGTGAGAAGGAAAAGCACAAGCAATAAAAGAAAGTTCTTCTTCAAACCAAGGGGTGTCTCTATAACGAGAGACAAAGGTGTTTTCTAAGGAGGTGAACAGTGGAGGAAGTACACCCTCCAAAGCGGAATAAGTTCTAGACGTCCAGTTAGTTGGGTCATCTAACACTTTGCTAAGGAAACTGTTGGAAGATACTGCTACTTTATTCCAATGCCAAGAGCGTGGCAAACCTTGGGGTGATGGCAAAGTGGTCTTATAAGAGCTTAACACTTTATGGACAGGAGCATAATTCCTAAAGTGTTCTCACAACCATATTTTTAAAAAAGCAACGGGTACAAAAGTTTCAACCTAGAATCTACCCCAGGAACATTGCAAATCAAGGGTAAAATGATCTAAGTGGGAATATAAAATTCCTAAAAAATATGGGGCAAAGGGGAAAGATTGTCCACGAGCTAATTTAATAGTTAAAGGGAAATGTCTTCTTAGGATATTTTCATGGGGATAACTCTCAAACAGATGGCAGGAAAGTAAGATGCAATAAAGGCTTCAAGTTCATAGGAGCTAAATTTACCTTCTCCAACAACAAAGTCAATGCCTTCTTTCAAAGAGTCTTCATTGGCTTCCTCATCCACGCCATCAGCATACTCCCTCCAAAAAATTTGATCCACCCCCAAAAGTTGGCTCTGGAGTCTTTGTCTCCGCCAACACTAGTGTCCTCTGGTACTTCATCATTGGGGGCTTTCCCTTTCCTTACCGCTTTCAAAACTGATTTCTTCAAAGTTTTTTTCACCGTATCTTCAAGGAACTTCACAACTTTGGACTCATCAGGAGATAAAGAAATGTTGACTACTTCACCATCTCCAAACAGGGGAAGTCTTAATATCTCATAGACATCTTCTAAAGATATAGAGATTTCTTGACACTCTGTGAAGAATGTGTGAGTAACAGAATTCTAGTGGTATAAAAGAGAGAGCAAGATTTCACTATCCTTATTGATCTCTAAATTAGAGAATACAAGGATGGTCTCCACGAGCTTTACTCTCTGCAAGATGTCCATGAAAGGAGGGTGAGCCAATGCCTATCGACACCAGCTTCTCCAACCTCTAGAGACTGAAGTGTGAGATTTGAAAACCACATCTATGGTGGGAGCAAAATCTTCTTTGCACGTATCGAGCCTTGGAATGTGCTTCAGTTCCAGATCCATAGTTAGGAGATTATCAGGTTCCCCACATAAGGTGTAAGGAGGGTCTTCGAAGTAGGGAGTTGAATTCCAATCAAGACTTTTGTCGAATAAGTAATCTTCAAAGAAGGAAGGGATAATCCATTGTCCTTTTATGGAAGGATTTTCATCTCCTTCTAGAAGGGGTTTGTTACCTTTTGAGGCAGAAGATTCTACAAATTTGGCAGAGCTAGATTGGAGACTGCGTTTCACACCCATGGTTTAATCTGTGAGAAGAGTTTTGGGTTTTGGGTTGAAGAAGGAAAAGAAGAAGATAAGGGAGAAAAGAGAGAAATAAGGAAGGAAATATTTGTTTTCCCTTTTATACTTTGATGAGTTAGTATTTTCCCTCCAAAAGAAAGCAGTTCAAAAAGAGGAGACATTTCTTTTCAAAATTGACACGTGTCAGTGTGGGAGAAGGATCTGAGTTTCTAACAAGGAATGGCAGTTAATGATGCTAAAATCAAGAAAACTGCCTTTACAGTCCAAGGGCAAAGGCGCAACCCTTCACTAACAAGTATGATTTAATTTACTGCATTTCATATTTGATTAACTGATATGTTTACTCTTATATATTGTGAAGGAATGATAAAATAAACATATAATACAACAATAAAGAAAAACAATAAACATGAATAATAACTTTCTTTCTTTTATAGATTTTTGTGTCTAAAAGTGTTATTTTATTTTATTTTTTTACAAAATAGAAAAGAGGGATTTACATGATTTGGCCCTTATGACCTATCGCCTCTTTTCTAAATTACAAAAGAACACAAAGATTTATGCTCAAAATCAGAAAGATAAAGTTTTTACAACTTAAGCCAAAAATCTTGGGGATAGCCCGAAGCCAAGTACTCCATCTTCTCTTCATCATTATCATCATCTTCTTCTTCCTCCTCCTCACCCTCATCATCCCCCAAGTCGGGTCATCAGAAGAGCCCTTGGAAGAGCTGTCAGAGGAGTCTGCCTCTTGGGAGTCAGAGAGCCCCAAAGCGCTGGACTCTGAACTTGAGCGACCCAGCCTTCGCCTTCTCCTACGGTGAGTGGGTGCTTCCAAGAATGCAGCAGTTGCTGCATCTTCAGCTTCCTCTTTGGCCCTCAACCGAAGGTTTTTGGAGTTCTCCTCCTTCTTATCACTCTAGTCAAAGGGAGCAACTTCCTTAGGAATGAAGACCTGAGGAGGCAGAGGAAAAATGGGAAAAGAAGGAGGAGGATGTAGGGGGCTTGGTGGTCGGGAAGGAGTACAATCAGAAGAAGCACTCCTAAAAGAGCCTAAAGAGTGCTGTGGGGAGTTTGAGCCATCAGAGGAAAAGGTTGACATTTTTTGTGAACGTTAAGGTTTTGAAGAAAGAACAGAAAGATACAAAAGGAATGAAGATTGAAGAAAAATAATTCTCTATTTAAATTCTTAACTACAATCAAGTAATGAGACATGGCATTTATGAGGAGTAATGTCTGTCTACCAAAACATAAGAAACGAAGAGGCGCCAAAACGGCTAGAAGCACCCTTTCGAGCCATGTGTCCATTTTAAACATCACAAGGCATGAGTATTGAAGTGTTAATGCCTGAACCAATGTGATTGCCAAAGGCCTTTGCCATTAAATGCCATTGACAGTCAAAGGGCTAATGTACATAACACCACTAAGGCACGGGAGAATGCATAAGTGGTTGAATCCGAACCTTACACGTGGAGCAGTTGTGAGGGAAGGGAGAGTAGGTGTTGGCTAAGAGATTGTCTTGGTCAGTGAAAAAGGCATGACTGCCTTGGGAAGGAAGTAAGATTTACACCTGGCATAGTACTCAAGTACTCACCAAAAGGCAGATAGTGACTATGAGGACACCCCTTATTAGTTAAGTGCATTATGAGTCACCCCGGGGAACACGTGTATTGATATCGTATTTTGTCTACTCTCGATTTGCATGCCAGATCCTGAAAAACCCAAAAATATCATTTTCTCTCCATGGGGTCACGAGAACATATATAATGGCATGGTGCAACCCGTTCGGACACCAGAGCACTCAAAGTGCCTTTTTTAGCCAAAATAACCAAAATGCCCCTAGTCAACCCTGGGTTGACCGAAGGTCAAAATCCTTACAAAACAAAATTTTCATGGTTTTATATCAAACTCGAGCTCCTTGGATATTTTTAGCAACTTTGACCAAGTTTGACTTGGAGTTGACTTTCGATGGGCCCCAAAAAACCTAATCTTGATCTAGTCGTCAAAACAGGTTAAGATCAATGCCATTACGAAGATAATCAAATTTTCATTCCAATGACTATTCATGGGTCGAAATTGGAGTTAAAACAGTTGAGATATTGAGAAAACCGAGAAAAGCACGTCAGCACGCTTCCCGAAGTCATAACTTTTGATCCAACTGTTGGAATTTTAATTTCTTTAGTGTTCTGAAAACTAGACATCCAGAGCTTTCTAGGTATACCAATATCACCTCAATGGGAGTTAGGGAAGACCTCCAAATGTGCGTTCGAAGTTGGCACCAAAAAGGGCAAAAAAGACGAATTTGTCGATTTCAAGATGACATTAGCCCGACGCACCTTGTTGGGCCACCGAGCCTAGCCAACACACCTACAAGGTGCACCGTGCCTTGAAAAGCATGCCAAGGGCTATACATAGCCCTTGGCACCCCAGATTGGACTAGAATCGAAAAATTGGGTTTTTGGGAGTTGTTTGGGTGTTTTTTAGGCATTTTTCCTCTCTTCCCAACACACTTTTCCACCAAAAACACAAAAAAATACATCAAAGTTTCTTGATTCTTCTCTCTTCACAAAAAAGACATGGTAGTGTTCTTACCCCTAATTTTCCTCTCCTTGGTTCCATACCTTGGATTTGAGGTTTAGGGGTGTGGATGTAGCTTTTTAGCTACGGTCCACACCCCTTTCTTTCCAAGCTTTTTTCAATCTTTCTCTAGCTTATTTTTGTCTTTATAACATGATTTATTACTTTCCTTAGCATGTTTCTTGCTTTATCTTGCTCCTAGCATGTTCTTCCATGCTTGTTTATATGTTATTTGTCTTGATCTATATGCTTTATGCTTTATGCCATGCTTTATATGCTTAGATCTTCTCTTTCTTATGTTTTTGATGTTTAGATTCACATGCTTTCATGTCTCATACCATGTGTTTGTGTCTAGATCTATCTTTCCCATGTGTTGTTTGGCTAGATCCACATGTTTTTATGCTTGCTTACATGTCTATTTGTCTTTCCTACATGCTTTATGCTTTATGCCATGTTTTCCAATGCTTTGTTCCTCTTTTTGTTCTATGTTAATGTTAGGGTCACATGCTCACATGCTTGCATGATGTGTTGGCTATACCTTGCTTGGATCTATGTGTTTATATGTGTATTTCCACGCTATATGGTTAGATCCTTGTCTTCATATGCTTATATGTTTGGATTCATGTTTCTCCATGTTTATGCGCTAGGCTCGTACATGTTGATGTGTATGTTTCTATGCCTACTTGTCTAGATCTATGTTTCCATATGCTTGCATGCTTAGGTCTTCTTCTCTATATGCTCTATGCTATTTTCCATGTTAGATCAACATGCTTGCGTGCTTCTTGCCATGTTTATGTGTTTAGGCCTAGGCTTTGTTTGTTATGCCATGTGCTATTATAGCCCTTTTGTTCCTTTTTTTTCCGCATTTTCTAGTGTTTTGGCCTAATGGTTAGGACCCGATCTAGACCCTATGGTCTTTGTCATCGTCCATACACCAAGGCCCACATCAAAATGGTTTGGATCATTTCTATTTGCATGTCTATGCTTGCTTGCTTCTATGCTTTATGCTTGTGCTGGCCTCTCTAGTTCTAGGCTTTGCTATGTTTGGCACCCTCCGCGGGCTTGATCTTGTTTGGTTACATCCAACGCCTATGAGGCTTTGTTCGGATGTAACCATTTGGGAGGCATCTCCGGATGCCGGGTTGCTCCGTGCGTACCCTTCCCTTTTCTGCTCCGCGTGATGCTATGCTTACCATGCTTGTTCGTGCCACCCATTGGCTTTCTATGCATCTTTACACACTTGCTTACATGTCCATGCATGAGTCTTGCTTGCTAGTGTGTCGTCC
Source organism: Quercus tomentella (assembly GCA_028535165.1). Lineage (NCBI taxonomy): Eukaryota > Viridiplantae > Streptophyta > Magnoliopsida > Fagales > Fagaceae > Quercus > Quercus tomentella. The sequence goes on along the minus strand of JAPQVY010000068.1, from coordinate 35,495,266 downwards.
ATGCTTCAACACAATGAAGCTATGGACATCCAATCCAAATCTACATTTTTCCCTCGCGGACACCACCTTTGTTTGCCATTCTGCTTGTTTGTCTCCTTTCTCGTTTGCTTGCTTGCTTGTTTGCCTTCTTGCTTTCTTGTTTGTTTGTTTATCTTGTGGCTTGTCATGTCTCTTGCCCTATGCTATGCTTGCCATGTCTATCATGCTTATTTGCTTTATACCTCTTTCATATGCTCTTTGCATCTTTTCCTTCCATTGCTTGTCTGTTGGTTTCTTGTCTTTGCCTTTGCATGTACACACATGGAGTGAGGACGCATGGAGTTAGGGCATGGTCTCCCAGGCGCAAGCAAAAAGGGCGAGGATGTGGGCATGTGGATATAAACCAAGCGGCTATGTTCAGTAGATTTAAGGGTCTAGCCTCTCACATTTGGTTATGTACCCTTTTAAACCTCCTTCCTTCCTCCCTCCTTTCTCTCTTAGATGGGTTGTATTAGGTATATCATGCCATGTACCATTTGTCCTCATCTCTAGAGTATGACGACCCCTGTTTATTTTTCCTGCACCTATATTTTGGGCCATGCTCTAGGGATGTAGGCATTTGCTTTCCTACTCTGTGTGCTTGCATTGTGCATGATGTATGTATATATATACCTGCTCGCCCTTTCCGGTGTGATTGTCACAGTCCATGTCACCTAAGGCAAAGCAATGTCTAATTTTTGCCACAAAAGTAAGGTGACATGTCACCGGATTTTCGCCGTGGAAATTTGGTATTTTGCCTGAATGCCCAAGGAAAGCATAGATTGGGACCACACCCATTCAAAAGCCCAACCTCAAAGCCCCCATGCATGCAAAGCCCTAAAAGGCAAAGCCAAAATTATGTTTTTTACTGCTAATCTCCGAAAATTAAGGTTTTATCAAAACAAAGGACTGTCCTTGGACAGACGTTGTGGGGTGCCTAACACCTTCTCCACAAGTAATCAAACTTCTGGACTCAAGAATCAAAATTTTTTGCCATCCACATTAGATTAGGAAAAATGTCATTTTTCTTAGTGTAGGATTGGTAATAAAATCAACTAGAAATAGGTGACCAATCTTACCTTAGAAAAACCCAATGATTGGTGGCGACTTTACTTACCTTTGGTAATCACCTAAAATTTGGTCAAGATTCCTGCCACACCTCCAAAGGTAGACCTACCTTCCTCCATCGAGGGAGAAAGCACTCGAAGTTCTGTGTGAACAACCACACACCCATCATCGAGAAGGCCTCCAACGGGCCTCGCGCTCACGAGCGTCGCCACGACGAGTGGTAGAACGAAGGCCCGACGGCTTTTTTTTCTGGCCGTTTGCGGCTCGGGCATCTACAACGTGTACCAATCATAGTACTCCTGATGTCCCTCTCAATGTCCAAGACTTGTCTCCCACGTAGTACCAATGCCACCCATCCATGGGTCCCAGTGCCACGTTGGTGCAGCTCATATCCCTTAGTTAGCAGATAATATCACAGTTGTAAAAAGATCTTAAAAGATAGAATCTGATGACTTGACACTTGTCCTTGTACTCAGCCATGTTCCTTAAAGTATAAAAGGAACTTGCAGCTAAACTTCTATGGCAAGAACCCAACCAGATATTTGGGAGATAAAAGTGGAGAGTTGGCAGGAACTTATTTCACTATTTCTCTATTTTCTTATTTTGAGTGTTGAGCATCATGTCAAAGCTTGCATCTATTCGGGCTTTCTCATGCAAATGTACTATTAGAGAACTTATTTCACTTCCATAAACAAGCTCAAATCTAACTTGCACATACACCCTATATACTTTAAATAAGGCTGTAACCCTATCTAAGAAAATAGAATATCAGCATCTCAGGGTAGGTCTGAAGTTTTTCAACCGCAATTCGGAGTCCTCCAATTCCACTGCCAACAAAGGTAAATAGGCCATGTTTATGTCACGATCACAACCCGTGGTTAGGGAGAATAGTGGTGTCAACTAGTCCATAGTGGCAGTAGTAGGTTCCTCAACCCAGCCGATTGCAAAAGCCAACCCCTATGCTAGGTCAACTGGGAATAAGTGCTACAGGTGAGAAGAACTAGGACATCGATCTAGTACTTACCCTAAGCGAGTCACAGTGAATCTGATGGTGGCAGAAAAGGGCGAGGCAGAAGGTGAACAGGAGGGTGAAGAGGTGTATAATGATGCTGATCCATATGCCTATGACCCCAATGAGGTCCAAGAAGATGAGGAAGGCGTGCCATTAGGGAGGTCTTTGGTGATTCAGAGGTTGTTGCTCACACCGAAGGTGGAATACGGTGATCAGTAGAATGAGATCTTCCGAGCACGATGCGTCATTAGTAAGAGGGTCTGTGATTTGATCATTGACAGTGGTAGTGTAAAGAACATCGCGTCGAAGAGTTTGGTTACCAAGGTAGGACTAAAAATAGAAAAGCATCCCTCTCCGTACAAGATAGGTTGGATTAAGAAAAGTAGGGAAACTCTTGTTATTCAACAATGTCGTGTTACTTTTTATATGGGTAAATGTTATGTAGATGAAATAGTTTGTGATGTTGTTGAAATGGATGCATGTCATTTAATATTGGGTAGACCTTGGTAGTGTGATGTAGATGCTACTCATAGGTGTTCGGATAATGTGTATGTGTTCTTTAAGAATGATAGAAAAATTGTCCTTGGTCCTACTAAGGAAGGCTGTGTACCCAAAGTTTCTAAAGTAGATGGGAAGCCATCACTTCTCATAGTCAACAATGAGGATAAGTTTGATAGGGAGTGTAAGGAGTTGAAACAAATATATGCTGTAGTGGTGACGGATGGCGAGCCGAAGAAGGTTGCTAAGATACCTGAGGCAATTCAACCATTGATCAAGGAGTTAGAAGAGCTTTTTCCAGAAGAGCTGCCTACAAGTTTACCACCAATGCACGACATCTAGCATTGCATTGATTTAGCTCTTGGAGCTAGTCTACCAAATCTGCCACATTACAGGATGAATCCTCAAGAGGGTCAGATTCTACAGGGGTAGGTGGATGAGCTTCTGAGCAAAGGGCAGATCAGGGAGAGTATGAGTCCATGTGCAGTACCGGCATTGTTAACACTGAAGAAGGATAGGAGTAGGCATATGTGTATGGATAGTTGAGCCATCAACAAGATCACAGTTAGGTATTGATTTCCTATTCCCTAACTAGATGACATGTTTGATATGCTGAGTGGGTCCAAGTGTTACACTAAGCTGGATCTCAAGAGTGGGTATCACCAAATTCATATCTGACCTGGAGATGAGTGAAAGACAGCTTTTAAGACAAATGAGGGGTTGTATGAGTGGATGGTGATGCCTTTCGAATTGTCCAATGCTCCCAGCACTTTAATCATGTGCGAGAAGTCTTGGTGGTGTTGCAAGCCAATGAGTTGTATATCAACTTGAAGAAGTGCAGCTTCTTGACTGATAAGTTGCTGTTCTTAGAGTATGTGGTCAGTGTGGATGGGATTCATGTTGATGAGGACAAGGTCCTTGTAGTCAGAGAATCGCCAACCCCAAAAACAGTGAGTGATGTGTGAAGCTTCCATGGGCTAGCAACCTTATATCGAAGGTTTGTTCGAGATTTCCATAGCATAGTAGCCCTATCATTGAGTGTCTAAAGAAGGGGAGGTTCTCATGGGGAAAAGAGGTAGAATAGAGCTTTGCCTTGATCAAGGAGAAGTAAAGCACAACCTTGGTTCTGGCATTGCCCAACTTTGATAAGGTGTTTCAGGTGGAGTGTGATGCATCTATGGTTGGGATAGACGTTGTTCTTTCACAAGACAACAGACCAATAGCATTCTTCAGTGCGAAAGTTTGTGAAACTCGAAGATGTCCCATTTCATAGTATGCAAGATGACTTTAGATGATACTCGAGTGGCCAATCCATTCTTTAAAGAAGTTGTGCGTTTGCATGGAGTGCTAAACTCCATCACCTTTGACCAGGATACCAAGTTCATTAGTTAATTCTAGCGGACTTTGTGGAAGCGTTTTGACACTTTCTTGAATTACAGCAGCACCAATTATCCTCAGATTGATGGCCAGAAAGAAGTAATTAATCGCACTTTGGGGAATCTGATCCGGTGTATCTCAGGCGAGAAGCTGAAACAGTGGGATCTTGTATTGTCCCAAGTAGAGTTTGCTTACAACAGCTCAGTCAGCAAAAGCACTGGTAAGTCTCCATTTGCCATCGTCTACTGCGTGCCCCCAAAACACGATTTAGACTTGGTACCTTTACTTGAGCTTCCAGGAGTGAGTCAAGCAGTAGAGAATATGGTTGACTGTATTCAGGCCATGCAAGAGGAGGTGAGGTAGAAACTTGAAGCCCAAAAAAAAAATAACGTATAAGCCTTATACACTACCAAAAAAAAGTACTATTATGGTGGGCCAAAACCGCCGCAAAAGCCCAAAAACCACCACTAAAGGTCCATTTGACCTTTAGCGGCGGGTGCTATTGCGGCGGTTCTACCTGCCACTGTTGTGATGCCGCTATAGATCTATTGCGGTGGTAACAAAAAGTGCCACTGTAGAAGCACCTTTTAGCGGCAAGTGCCACTGTAGATGCACCTTTTAGTGACGCTTTTGGTCTATTGCAGCGGGCTAAAAACCGCCGCCATATGAGGTTAGAATTCGGGTCAATTGACCTTTAGCAGCGGGTAATGTGCGCCGCTATAGGGCTTAATGTAAAATAGAACATATGCACCTTTTAGTGGCGGCTATGACCGCCGCTATATGCTTGAAGCTTTTGCGGCGATCTATAAACACTGCTATATGGTTGCATTTAAAACTTAGTTTTAGACCTTTAGTGGTGGCTTTTGCCCACTACTATAGGTTAAATTGTTTTTGTTTTTCCCTGGGTTTTAAAACCACAGATCTATTACAAATAACCTATAATAATTTTAGCTTCACTAAGACAATACCACAAATGTAACTAGATAACACCATAAATGTCTCCAAACTAACATTATATTAACATAGAAATATATTATCAAATACATAACATTGTCTATAACCATCATCATAAAATTAACAAAAAAAAGATGTGGTCCACTATACACAAAAAGTCCTTCAACACTTAAATTAAACTAATACCATAATCAAAGTTTCAAAGTGTTTCAAAATATTTTTCAACACTGGCAAAAAATGTGGTTGTTCAAATGTGGTTCTTTGTACACAAAAGGTCCTTAAACACCAACATAAAACTTGTAAGCTGCTTGGTTGATGGGATGTAGCTAACGATTTTTGGAGAGCTGTGGATTGTAGGAGAGTTGGAGATTGTTGGATCAAAGGAACATCCTACATACAAAAAAAAAAGGCAATAATTAGGACACAACAATATCAAATATTGGAATCCAAAATTGCTTTGCAACATCAAAAACAAGCAATAAGCTTCTATTGGTTGACTCAGTTCAATCAAATTCAAAAATTGAATCTTGAATATGTTGATAGTTGGTTGGTGTTATAACATTGCATCTCAAATTTTAAAACTTGCAATCAAAACCCAATTTTAAGACACACACTTCCATAGTTCCCCTTCCCTAAGATGACCATATGCTTTCATGGATTAACCCAACCCATTTTCCAGGTCTAGACAATATTTTGAATGAGCTTTTTTATATCATCAAAAAGAAAAAGAGGAGCAAGTTTGAGAACCAAAAAACTAGTGAACTAGTGAAAAAAAACTAGAATAAGAAGTTGTACCACACCCATCAACAAGATATAGAGAACCATAGTTTGAGTAAAAAGTGTAATCTTCATAGTAGGCCCTCTAGGCTTCTCCCTCAATGCCTCATTTGGGTTTTTCCCAAGGTTCAATTATTGTCACTAATACTACTTTTTCCCACTTTAGTTTTAACCATAAGTAAAATGACCAAACATCATCTTTAAGACTTTAACATCCCTTTACAATTCCAACTTCCAATGAACAAGATTAAGAAGGCTAGAACCAGAAGGGTACCACACTCACTAACAAGATACAAAGAACCAAAAGCTCTTAACATGAACTACAAGTTCACACAGGGCCATAATAAGATTAAGAAGGCCAGAACCCATTTGTTTTCCAAGACCCCCATTAAACAGAAAGTCTTTTCTTTTAAACAACCCTTAATAGCAAATTATAAGACAAACCCAGAAAGAAAATAGCATGATCAAAGGAATTAAACATATTTGAACACTTCTAATAGTGTTATAGTGCCGACTGCCATATTTAAAACCCAAAAAAAAGAAAAAAAGAAAAGACATTACATGCTAGCTGCTATAATCAGGGTGGAATGTAACTTATCAAAATAAAGGGTGTTCTAAAGACAAAAAAGCAAAGAACCTAACATAGTACAAACTACTACTATAATTTAATAGCATCCAAAACTGTAAACATACTATAAGTATGTCCATCACATTCCAAAGTAGGCTAAGGAGAGTAGTATCATATCTATGTTGGCCTAATTGACTAGTCAAGTGACCCAACAACCAACTATGTTTCTAAGAAAACAATGAATTTAAACACATACAAAAGTTATCAACACATTTGGCAAATATAACATCATTACTAGCGATATTCTTTAGGAATTGACATCTCTTTAAATATCCCATTTCATTTTAGGGTTCCTCATGTGTGAAAAAGATAGAGAGAAGCCCCTAAAATGAATTAATCGAATAAAAACAACTCAACAAGAATTATCCAATATTACACAAAACAGTCAACACTCCCAATATCATCTAAAACCACCTTATATCTCCATGCAAGCCACCTGCTTGCCCCAATTCAACAGCCCACCACACACACACACACACACACACACACACACACACACACACACACACACACAGAGTACCTTAAGTCTAACACAAACAAGTTCACTTGCTTTGTTCACACGAACTTGTAATGTCTCTTCTTTTTACAATTTGCCAACAAGGAAAGAATATATATAAACATAAGTTCATTTGTAATGTCCTTTTCTTCCTTTACTTTAAGTGAGAACTGAACCTACAATCTTTCCATAGTCTCTTACCACCTTAGCTGATGCTTAGGGCCTGTCTAGAGATAAGTTTTCCCAGAGTCCCAAAAACAACCCCAATATCAGATTGCAAAATTACACAACTTATAAACATGATTGCAAGAACTGAACCCTACCCTTTTTCTATTATACAATGCCAGGATTGCAAGAACTGAACCATAACCTTAATATTAGATAGGTAGTATTCATAATAAACCAAAAATCCATTTATCATGTCCATATGAATAGTATAACAATCAAGTACCCTCCATCTAATCACTCTTCTAGTAGTTATATATAATTCCTAGCCAACAAAAATTAGCTGGGCTCTTAGATTGTAATATTCAAAGGTAAATAAAGGGGAATAGAAGAAAGAAATCTAATGAAAGCATGAAGAACATTTAAAGCAATTACTTATCCTCTTTTGATTAATCACAATTGCCAAAATAAAAAACTAAGAATAATTAACAAACAACCGACAACAGAGCAACCGTGAATTGGAAATGTAAAGCAATAGAGCACATTAAGAGAAGTAAAATAAGACAAAGCAAACACCTGTTTAATTAGTTTTAGAAAAGATTGTTGTAGCCACTCTTAACTAGCAATTAGATTGCTAGTGAGACCCATAAAATGCAATGAGACCCATAAAATTAGCAAAAATAAATTAAATAATAGTAAAAATAAGTTGAATAGTAAAAAAAATTGTCTTTTTCAGCCAATGCCATACGCAACATAAATATATAACGGCAATAATTGACTCATAAAAGCCAAGTTCATTCTCCTATTGAGTGTCAATTCACTCCTCAAACTCTTGACTAAAAAAGACAAAAGTTTTCTCTGAAAAAAAAAAGAAAAAAAGATAAAAAAGATAAAAGACAAAAGTCTATGTCCCATCCCATTAGTCCATGGAAGTCAATGATTTCCAAAGATAAGTCTCAATGATTTACATCAAAGAATTTACTAAAATATTATTCACATTAAAGAAAAAAAAAAAAAAGATAAACAAAGTCTCTCATGGCATAAAAAGATTTGAACAGACTATTTTCATCTACAACATTTTTCCTCATACACACGATGAAAGAACCAAGTATTTTGTATTCAAACAATAGTGGTTAGGATTATTCAGCTAAAAACAAAAACAATAGTGGTTAGGATTGAAGAAAATGACCACTTGTTAGGACAAGGCATACTACACAAAATACTTTATACTTTCACATATTCCATATGCCTTTTGCTTCACGAAATAAGCCATACATTGGTGATTTAAGAACCACCTCTTGTCGTGTGTCACGTCATGTTCTTAAACCCAATTTGCATATGGCAAATAGTGATTTTCCCATCACTTCCCACCACCATGGAGTACCTAAAAGACTTGAGCTTTTTGTAAAATGGTAAAGCTTTTGTTGAGGTATCCTACCAACATACCTATATGTTTGCTATTGAATTTGAATTCATTTCTTTTAGCAGAAAACAATGATCTTCAGCTGTTACAAAGACTACATTAGTGCAAAAGGAGAGAAAAAAGAATGGGGAGGGGGGTGGATAAAGACCAATCAAAAGGGAAACAAAAATAAGAACTACTCTATACTCTTGTGGTTGTGGCTTAACATATACATAGCAGATAGCCACTACCAATAATCCAACAAAATAAGACCAACTTCCATGTTAAACACCCCATATACCATTTTTTTCTTTTCTTTTTTACTTCCCCCCTTTTTTTCTCTTCATGTTTTTAAGAAACATGTTAGACATCCCATATCCATAATGAACAACACCCATCAGTGTCAAGGAGTTTTCCCCATGTGCCCTTACCACTAGCATCATCTGTCCATATCAGTTAAAGAGAAGAGCAGTCGATTATTATACAAGAAAAGGTGCTTTGAAAAGCCACTAATAATAATACCAAAAGCCAAAGTCGCCTTTTTTTAAAGTCAAGTTCGTTTTTTTTTTTTTTTTTTTTTTAATCTCCACATGGTTTCTCTTTATGTTTTGAATGTAAAACATTCTAGTGAATTACCACCAATGGTTTCTCTTCATTGGAGCCTTGGCAGATCATAAATCACCACAAAAAAAAAACTAAAATGAAAAACCTAAAGGATTGTGATTAATGATTTGATCTCAAATAGCAAAACAATAATAATAAAAAAAAAATCCTAAAACTATTTTCTAGAGATCTGATTGCAGAGTTCTCAACACAAACACAATTCAGATGGCATAAATCCTACATTAATATCTCCGAACCAGCAACAACAACCAAAAAAAAAAGGCTTTTGTATTGGAGAGTTGGAATCTACAGTGGCAAAGAAAGAATCAAATTCCATGAATGAGAGAGAGAGAATGACATACTTGATTGAGTGGGGGCCTCCTCCAAATGCTTGATTTTGTCTCTCAGATACTTGCAGTGAAATAATTAAAGTTAAAAAAGAAATTAGTGTCAACAAAACCAATATTTATATATCCAATATTTTGCAATACTTCTAATGAATATAATTAATTAAAAAACAAATGTATCAGTGTTTTCTCAGAAGTTAGAAACAAAAAAAGAAATCAAGATTCAATAGTTGATTCCATATTTTCCTAGAAACCAAATAGAAAATGATTACAAAGAGAGTGAACCTATAGTGAATCTGGAGGCGAATCTAGTAGTTGAGTGTTGGCCGGTGAGAATGGAGAGAAAGAGAGAAGAAGAGTGACAGCTTAGAGAGGGAAACAAATTTTGGGGGAAAAAACCTAAGTAAAAAGTCAGATTTTGGCTTTGTGGGGGGGGGGGGGGGGGGGGGGGGTAGCTAAGTGAAACATGTTAGGAGGGAAAAAGTTTTTTGGAAAATTTTGGGTTGGAAAAATAATATAAGACAAATTTATTTTAAGGAAAAAATAAAAATAAAAGAAGACAATTTTAATTAATTACCATTTTGTAATTGTACATGAATAAAACACATCTATATATTTAAGTGAGTTAATGAGTGCAAAATATTAAGAATCTAATATTAATGAGCTATGAAATAAAATTAAAAAAAAAAATCACAAATACTCAATAAAAATCACCACACAACATTCTCAACAAAAAAAGAAAAAAGAAAAAAGAAAAAAGAAAAAAACCCACACAACAAAAATTATCACACGTTCTATCTTATTAAAAATTAAAAAAAAAATGATCATAGCTATTATTAAATTTATGTAAGAATTTTAATATGTGACTAACTATGTTTAATTTTTTTTTTAAAATAATATGACTAATTGGATGGTCAAATTGAGAGAACATAACCGTACAAGTACATAGCACATGTCCATCACATGTCATACTTAGATTTGAAATCTAACCATTGGATTTGAAGAGTGTAATGAAAGGTTAATTCTGGTAAATTATGGTCACAACCAAATGGTTGGATTTAGAGAAAGGCGCAGTCAAAGTTTAGTTAAAATTGGTTAAACCCAATCAAACTTAATAGATGGTCCTGATACCACTGGACTTGGTGAAATTCATATTCAAATCCTGATCAATAGGATTGAAGAGTATGGTGACATACTAGTGTTGGTGAAATTTGAGACCAATTGGATAGTTAGATTGAGTAAACATAACCATACAAGCACATAACACATGTCCATCATGCGCCATACTTAGATTTGAAATCTAACCGTTAGATTTGAAGAGTATAATGTAAGATTAATTCTAGTAAATTATGGTCACAATCACACGATTGAATTTAGAGAAATGCGTGGTCAAAGTTTAGTTAAAGTTGGTCAAACCTGATCAAACTTAATAAATGGTCCCGATACCACTAGATTTGGTGAAATTCATATTCAAGTTTTAATCATTAGGATTGAAGAGTATGGTGACATATTGATGTTGGTGAAATTTGAGACCAATTGGATGGTCAGATTGAGAGAATATATATAGCCATATAGGTACACAACACATGTCCATCACATGTCATACTTAGATTTGAAATCTAACTATTGGATTTGAAGAGTGTAATGAAAAGTTCATTCTAGTAAATTATGGTCACAATTAAACGGTTGGATTTAGAGAACGGTACGGTTAAAGTCGGTTAAACCCGATCAAACTTAATAGATTGTCCCGATACCACTGGACTTGGTGAAATTCATATTTAAATCTTGATCATTATGATTAAAGAGTATCGTGGCATATTGGTATTGGTAAAATTTGAGACCAATTGGATGGTCAGATTGGTAGAACATAGTCATATAGGTATACAACACATGTTCATCACACGCCATACTTATATTTGAAATCTAACGTTGGATTTGAAGAGTGTAATGAAAGGTTAATTATGGTAAATTATGGGTACAATTAAACAACTGGATTTAGAGAAAGTCGCGGTCAAAGTTGGTCAAACCCGGTCAAACTTAATAAATAGTCCCAAGACCACTGGACTTGGTGAAAATCATATTCAAATCTTGATCATTGGGATTGAAGAGTATGGTGACATATTAGTATTGGTGAAATTTGAGACCAATTGGATGGTCAGATTGAGAAAACATAACCATATAGGTACACAGCACATATCTATCACGTGCTAGACTTAGATTTGAAATCTAACCGTTGGATCTGAAAAGTGTAACGAAAAGTTAATTTTGGTAAATTATGGTTGAAATCAAACGGTCGGATTTAGAGAAAGGCGCAGTCAAAGTTTAATTTAAGTTGGTCAAACCTAGTCAAACTTAATAGATAGTCTTGATACCACTAGACTTGGTGAAATTAATATTCAAATATTGATCATTGGGGGCTTCAATCAGCTAGCGGCGACGGTGAGTGCTAATAGAGAGAGGCCCAATCTAGGGTTTGAGAGTAAGCATGCATGGTGGTGGTGGGAAGATCGATATTTGGGTATTGAGATCAATGATGTGAGATTTTAATTTGAGAGAGAGAGAGAGAGAGAGAGAGTGTGTGTGTGTGTGTGTGTTTTTAGAGGGATACAATTGGATGAGAAATGAAAAGGTTAGGGTCTAAATTGATAGATTTAGGTGTGGGGGGGGGGGGGGGGGGAGAAAGGAAAAAAATTGAACTAGTTATGGGCAATTCAAAGGTCTATTGCGGCGGTCACAAAACCGCCGCTATAACTAAGGAAAAGTGCTGCTAAAACTTACATATTGTAGCGGTTTTCGATACCGCCGCTATATCTATGTAAATGCCACTAAAACACATATTGTGGTGGTTCTATGTACCTTCGCTATAGTGCACTGCAAAAGATTAGAACTACTGTGGCGGTCCAAAAAAACACCGCAATATGGGACATATAGCGGCAGTTTTTGCACCCGCTGCAAAAAACCGGCCGCAATAGTACAAATTTCTTATAGTGATATATGTCCAGGGTTGTGAGAAAAGAAACCCTACACATACATGTCAGTTAGGGCAAAAAATCAGATCTGGAAATTCTAATTTCATAGATCTCGACATATTCAACTTTTGTCGAGCTTCAACATTAAATCTCGATAGAAAGGATTCTATCGAGACTTCTGTCAAGCTTTAATGAGCAACTTTTCTTCACTTGTTTCTTGGTCCAATCTTCATGACTTTAACACTTGACTTGAACAACATCTTTGTTGAAGTCTTAAACCTATTCTAAATCTATCCAATTACAAGTAAAGTGCATTTTATCAAAGGATTAGCAAATTACATAAAATAGTCAGTTTATCTGATTTAGGCTACAGTACTTAACTTTGCAGGAAATGGTTTATGTCAGTGTTGATGGTTCTTCAGTGATAGATCGCATGGCTAAAATTATGTCAGTCTTGGCTCTTTTGGGATTTGGGAAGGTTCTTAAGAAGAAGAAAAAGGAGAGAGATGTAAAAGGTAGTTGCGACATACTGCTAAGAGATATAAGAGATAAGCATTACAGTTCATTGAAATTGTTGTTATAGAAGAAACATAATTTTGGTGTTGTGCATAAACACCTGAGAATGTGGTTCTAAACTTCATAGTGACATTTATGTGCTTAGTGGTCCAATGGGCATTTCTGGTTTGCACAGTTATTCCGGAGATAAATTGAAGTGTTTTGATATATATATATATATATATATATGCCTCACCAAGTTGCATCTTGGTTATGATTTTAGATAATTAATAGATTCCTAGTATTTTTGTGATGGATAAAGACTAAAGAGATTTAATTCTATGGTCCATTTTGTTACTACTCCACGTGCATTTTCATCCCTTTTTTCAGAAACATTTTTTTTGGTTTAGCATTTGATCACGTTACGTTGGCCATTAAGTCTATGAACGTGGTTCTTCCTGTTTCTAGTCTTTTGCTTTTTCTTCGAACACCGCTTATCCAATTAATTAATTTATGTGAGACATTGCTAGGTTTGCTTCGGTTTTCTTCTAGAGGGAATCGGTGCGGCGCTGTTTTAGTTCTATTCTACTACTAATATGCATGTAACAGGCAAGCCCTCTATCACATATATCAATGATCAAGACCACACACTGTATCTAACGTGTTAGGACATAAGAGCACAGAAGCTGCCTCCATTAATTTGAGTATGCAAAATAGTTTTACCTGATAAATACACTTGTTTGATTTCTTCCTCCTCGTTTTCTTAATTTCCTCTGGGGTACATCACTCTTATTTTATTTTATTTAAAAATACAATTTAATTTAAAATTATTAAGTCTATTTTATGATTGCTCTTATCATCAAGCTAAAATACTAATTAGTTTTTTTGTATAATAGAATTTAGAACCCATATCCTTTATTCGATAAATTTTTTTTTTACTAGTCAAGTTATCTGAAAACCGGACATAAGATGGATGCTTAAGCACAAAAATTACTATACCTATAATTGTGGGCACAGATATTTTTAAGGGACAGCATGCACACTAGCATACTGCAATACTTTATTTTGATAAAATATACTGCAATACTTGCACAATACTAGCATTTAACCAAACCTGAAACCAACACATTTATCAGCTTATCCATAGTGCGACATACCATATACATATTTGCATGACAAACTACATTAGTCATACTAATTAATCTTGTTAAAACTTCCTCTCCCATGGCTAAGATCCCTCCTTTTACCCCACTCATGAACACATAGGTGAAGATTCTTACCAGCTGCAAGAAACTCCACAGCTTGCACAGGCGTCAATATCCCTGTCAGCTCCTTGAGTATGCTCAACCTCAACCTATCAGCCTCTTCCAAAACACCAACCATGGCTTTCTCATGTTGATCCAGAGCCTTGTCAACTTCTCTATTTATCTCACCGACATGGAACAACCCCTTTGCAATCATTGCAATGGGCTGATCTGCTACATCCTCTTTCAAACTCGCCAACTGGGTTGTCAATTTTTCCTCAGGTCTGATCGTTTTGCTGTGCAAACCGTCGAGTTGGTGAAGTTGTTTGGAACAAAGGTCGCCGAGTTTCCCAGTGCTTGTGCCCTGAAGGAACTCGTTGAGCTGAGCCTCAATTTCCAACCCACTCAGCGCATAAATGAGTCTGATATATTGGGAAGGTCTGCAACCAGCGATCCAAAGTAGCGAGTTTTCCCAGTTGGTGCACCAGGTTGGAGCAAAGAAAGCAGAAACGTCGTTCTGGGCTAGTCGGCTTCGCTTGTCAGCGTAGTCTTGGAAGTGTTTGATGCACTTTTCTACGAGTTGGATTAGGTCGTTTCCATTGTTGATGTTGTTGTTGTGGTGGCGGGCGTGTAGGGCTAGAGCTTGGTGGAGCTCTAAGAGCTCTTCTTGTTGGGGATTCATCCATTTGAGGAAACATCATTGGGAGCGCTCTTGGTCATCACTTGCCATTGATGAAGTGGGTAAAGCAGATTGGGCTATTTGAGTGATATCAACGTGCCACTATATATGCTTTACACGTGAGGCCAAGTGTCTAAAATAGGGGTGTCAAATAGGCGGGTTTGGGTGGGTTTGGGGTGAGCATAATTGGGTTGGGTATATAAAACCCATTCACCCATTAAAACTCATTTAACTAATTGCTTCTAACCCAAACCTAACTCAACCCAATTATAATGGGTAAACCCCAACCCACCCAATTACTCAATTATCAAAATTACCAAAATGCCCATAAACATAGTAACAGCTCAATGACAGGAAAATAGAGGAATAAGATAAGAAAAAAAAAGTGATCATCTCTGGTTGCTTCCATCTCAACTCAGCTGAGCTGAGAAAAAATCAACCATTGAAGTCCACCGTTTGTTTGCCGAGAAAAAAAAAGAAAACAAAAATAAAAGAAGACAAAACCTCTATTCCGCGTTTGGTTGCCAATAAAATGATAGAGAAAATGGGAAGAGAAATTTAAAAAATGAGAAATCCAGATCTCTCATTATTCAAATGCCAGCAAAACATCATTTTCCTTCCATTACCTCCACTTTCTCGGCAACCAAACAGAGGACAACGATGGCTAGTAATTACAAACAAACACAGAGAGCATAGTACCGATAATAGAACACCATAATCTTCAAAACAAGTTGGACAGGAGAGAATGCACAGTTTGTTTGGCAGAAAAAAAAAAAAAAAAAAAATTCCAAATTTTAATTTCTATATTTCCTCAAAATCAGAAAAAAGGTAATCCAAGAAAATTCAAAGAAGAAATTTGAATGGTTCAAAAAAATAAGCTTTCTTTTCCGACTACGCTTTCATTTTCTCAGCCACCAACGGAAATGAAAAGAGAAAAATCATCAAAGAGACATTTCAACAGACACATGAGCTTCAGTGCAGTAAAACTTAGGGAAAATGAAAACAAGAATAGAAATGAAACGAAAGTATAACATAAAGCCAGAAAGATAAGCTTTCTTTCTCGGACTACACTTTCCTCTTTGTCTTTTTTTTCTCGGGAACCAAACGGAAAACTAAGGGAAGAGAAAAGATTACCGGAGTGTCAAAAGAGAGGCAGCATTCTTGCTTGTAGATGCGATTGGTGGGCTCCGACTAACAGTGCAAAATGGTGAATAGAAAGAAAGAAAAAAGATCACTGGGTCTCTGACTAAAACGTGATTGGAGGGCGAGAAAATGAGGGAAAATGAGTGAAACACTGATATGTCTGAGGGCTGGGTTTTTTTATTTTTTATTTGGGAAGGGCTGGGTTGAGTTTGGATATATTGTTTTTGGGTTAAATGGGGTTCAATGGATTTTTAGTTAAAACCCAATAATCATTGGGTCTAATTGGGTTGATGTCCATTTAACCCAACTAATAATTGGGTGGGTTTGGGTTCAATTAGAGTGGGTGGGTTTGGGTAAGCAAATGGGTTTGGACTTATTTTGCCACTCCTAATCTAAAACGGGACAAAAGAAGTAGATCATCAATTTCAGCCGTCGGTTGCAGAAAATTTTTGGACTTTTGTCCTGATACATTAGATGTAGAAACAGATAAAATCTTCGATCAATCTGCTAGCATTAATTCATTTTCGTTTTTGTTTTTTCCTTTGCCTTGGACCAACAAAAGCTTTACATATAGAAAAAAATTGTTAATTTTTTAAAATAATGTGTTTTATTATTATTTTTATTTATTTATAACTGAAACCGTGATTTAATTTCAAGTTATAAAAACACATGTGTACTGTTGAAAACAAATACTGCCCTTACATATATGCAGTTATTTTTCTAATAAACTTTGTACACACCTTTATTTAGGCATAAATCATAACTTTAACAGTTTTTTTTAATTGATATGAAGGGATAATGCGTATGAAAGTTGTACAATAAAGAATGCATGAGAATTAATATCATTAAATAATGCCAACTTTTTTGTTTTTTCAATAGGAAATATATGCCATTTTTTTTTTTTTTTTTTGGATAGGAAGATTGAAAGCTTTATTGATTAATCTTAAAGAGAACGATACATCGTGGTGAAGAGCTAGCTCAATAAAGCAAAGATTTTCTTCCATCCAGGCAATAAAATTAACAATACTTATATAGCATGTTTTGCTAACAGATGGGTTGGCCTATTACTTTGTCTATGAATATGTGAAAATTCAACACGGTACACAAACCCACACAAGACATTGATACCCGATACAACTGCTACCACTGAAGAAGGAGCTGAGGTGTGACCACAGAGACCATTGTACACTACCAAGGAATCCCCTTCAATGATAAAGTCCTGAATTCCAACATCTCTTGCAAAGCATTTGGCTTGGTTTAAGAAATCCAATATGCTTATGTATTAGATATAATACCTTAAGTGCAATATATTAGATTTCTTAATAGAGAAAATGCACGAATAAATACTCAAAAATAGGCTTTGTACGTATCAAAGGTATCGTCCAAAACAATGGTTTTTAATTTATTCACTTAAAAAGAAAAAAAAATTCTACAATTCATAATCAACTGAGTCACAAATCATCCATAAAATTAAAACATATAGTTGTATTAAATTCAATTTTCATTTCCATGCAAAAACAATTTTGAAAATAATAAAAATTGTCAATATAACCAAGTATTTCAATTTAATTGAAAATTTTAATATATTGCACTTGAAGTATTGTACCAATAAGGATGGAGAAGATAACAATTAGTGAATGGAATGAATTAGTGAATCAATGAATAGAATTGGAATTATTCCAAAAAGAGAAATATCACGTCCACAACATTTTCATAACACTTTCCCAACAAATTTTAGGTGACAAATTGTTATTGACTTCAATTTGAATTTACTACTGAATATATTTTTTCCCTTACCAATATTAACCAATAACAACCTGACACTTATTATTTGTTGTGAACTTTTTATGAACATAGCGTTTCTCTTCCAAAAAACTATTGGTGCTATAATGAAAAGGATACGTATGATAGAACCAAGAACATATATAAGTATCAGTTTTCATAGTACCAAAAATATTTATAGATGGGATGAACATAAAGAATTTACTTTTCATTTCTTTCATGTGTTTGAAAAAAAAATGTATGTTTACGTACACGTTTATTTACTTAAGAAAAATATTTTCAAATCTCATTTTCTTTATATACAATATTAATATATCCTACACATGCATTAGAGATTTTTATATCTAATGCTCAATGTATATGTCTCTCTATTATAAAAGCTATTCAATAAATTTGAAAATAATTGGCTATCATTTTTAAAAATTTTGTCAAATATTATAACAGATGAGGTTCAATTTATACTTTACAGAATTTAAAATATTACAAAAAAAAAATATCAAACTACAAAAGTATCAACTTCTACTTAAGTGTTTTTTAATCTAAGTGAATTTAACAAACTTTTTCTTTTAGCATAAACATGTACATAAACATAAACTTGTATTTTAAGCATATAAAAGAAAGTAAATGGTTTTTTTTAATGGTCATCTCATATATGCATATTATTTTTCTATATACATAAAAGAGAAAATATTAACACCTTTTATGATAAAACCCACAATTGAGATACAAAATATTTTTTAATTTTAATTAACTTGTAAATAAAAAAAGTAAGATGAAATTAAACATAAATTTTTATTAAAATGTATGAAATAACTTGAATTTTTTTTTTTTTTTGACATTTATTTCATATTAGCATTATTTTTTCTAATGCTATTACACACAAAAGAGAAAATATTTAAGATCTTTTATGACGAGGTTGGCTTTGATACCATGTTAAGAATATAAAGTGAAAGAGAGAAAGACTGAATAATTTGTATATTAATATATATCTTGTGTGTGGAACATTGTACAATAGAGCCTTATATAAGCTAAGTATGTGTGAAGTACAAGTAATATGAGTATACTACAAGAAAAGAATGAGAGAGACTGCACAAACTGCTAATAAAGAACAATTCAAAAAATTCTTAAAACAAGAAATTACAGAGTTGCATAAAATTGGAGCAAGATGACCCAAGTGAAAACTGGAGGAGCAGCAAGAAGCAGGTATTACGACGGCTTGGAGTTTCAGCCTTCATAACATCAAACATTACCTATATTGTTCCAGGTCCTTGAACTTAATTAAGGTAGGCATTGGTTACCTATAAATGTTAAAGTTTAATTAATTGTCGTTTTAGAAGACTAATATAAATTGATCACAAGCGAGATATAAAAAGAAAAACTTATATATAGTCTATACCAGGTTAACAAGGCGTAAAATCTGCCAAAAATTCATATTGGATGAATACCACACTGTGACATTAAATACACTCCCATTTGAGTTTAAGATATCATATGCTTTGAGGGTAAAAGAAGAAGTAATAAATTGTAACTGTAAGTTCATATAACCTATCGCAAATGACACATCAAAAATCACTTAATCATATACTAGCAACTATCTCATTTAGCTTTCCCTCTGATTTTCCAACGATGTAACTTTTAATAAGCTCATCAACAACCTCATCAGAACTATTGTGGCACAAATTTTGTAATCAATGAAATCTCAATTGTTACATGTGCAGCTATGTGCTATTGTTTCTAATTTTCTATACTCATGAATGTGGTTGAATATATTACGATTGAAATTGATAGGCCACAAACTGAATGATCCCTTGTGATAGAAATTAATTAATTAATTAGTCAAGTTATTAATTAATCAATTTATCATGCAAACGCGTGGTAGCACAAACAAATCACCAATAAACTAATTATGCAGGGGAAAATAAATAACACGGTGATTTGTTTACGAATGGGGAAAACCTAACGATAAAAACCCCAACGGGTGATTTTCAGGTCACCACTCCCGAAACTCCACTATTATCACAACAAGCGGTTACAAGTAAAGGAATTCCAAGTACCTTACCAACTTACAGTTGAACCCTTACCCAATACCAAATTGGACTTGTTCTGTAGTGACAGTTCCCCTTTTCAATGCACGGCTCCCAAGTACATGACTAACCAATTGCGTGGATTCCAGTACGCGACTTCAATCACCAACTAAGAAGGTTGTTGGCTGCAAAGTTCTTCAGTTCATCCACACGATGAAGATCAAGAAGATGCTTGGTTACAAAACCCTACGATGCACATACACAGCGACTTCTTCAAGAGAAAGAGATGAACTAGGGCAAGAACTTCTTCTCCGGTCACAATTTGCTTAAACAGAGTTTGCTCAATACTTGTGCAACTTGTGAACTATTTTACAGCCCTTAAAACAAGCCTTTTATATGTCTAGGGTTAGGAGAAAAGAAAGCCTAAAGACATATTCACGGATCCCAAGTAAATCAGATCAGAATTCTGAAATTCCTAAACCTCGACAGATAGGAGGTGTCGAGCAACTGTCGAGTAGGTGTCGAGCACACAGGGCTTGAATAGTTTTCTTAAGCTCGATAGATGTAGCTATCGAGCCAGCTGTCGAGGTTTAATGAATTTGCACTATCATGGACAGACTTGAAGGCTTTAACACTTGATCTTGAAACATGGTTTCTTGAAGTATTTAAACTCATCCTAAATCTACCCAAATACAAGTAAAGTACGTTTTGTCAAAAGATAAGCCAATTACATAAAATAGTGACATATGTTCATAACAAGTGAAACACATATGTCCTAACAATCTCCCCCTTTGACAATCTGTGACAAAACCACAACAAACAAATGAACACATGAGAAATGTCATAAATCACTCAACTCATATTCACTTGTTGAATACAATAAAATCTATCCTAACACAAACTTTTGAAAAACTTTGCAAGAAGAGAGTTTATGACAAGTAGACTTTGACAACCTGTATTTCTGAAACACTTTAAACAAAACTCATCAAGGCATCTTTATGCGAAACATAAATAATAGATTGCATACAAGTAATAAGAAGCATGTGTATAAAGGGAGAAAAGAAACAACACATGAAAGGGTAGGTGAAAGAAAAACATACATCAATATAAAGAAAGAGATAAGTACAATGTATGTCTATAAATGGTCATAAGACCTAATGTACAAGAACAATGAATCTATAAAAGAAAGAAAAGAAAAAATACATCATATCCACACTACATCCCTCAGCACTCAACAACACTCCCCCCAACAAAATGGTCCTATACTAACTCTATCCCTAAGAATGACTATTCTCATAACCAAAACTACTCCCCCTTTTTGTCACGAGTGACAAAGGGTAAGAGTGTCAAGTAGACATCTCATCGGTAGAGCTAGCATCTCCATCAGTATCATTCGAAGCATCATCGTCATCACCATCATCATCATCCTCATCCTCAAAATCAGAAGTCACAGGAGGAGGTGGTGGAGGAGAAGCCTTAGAAGCAAAACCACCCATGGACGTCTGTCGCCGTGCAATACGACTGACATGAACGTTCACCTGATATAACTCTATAGAGAGTGTATCTAGGCGAGCATCCATACGCTGCAGCTGCGCCATGATGTCTCCTAAAGTCACATCACCCGAAGAAGAGGAAAGAGCAGATGTGGATGGAGCAGAACGGGATGAAGCTGAACGGGAGGGAAAAGCTGCTGAATCTGACTGCCTCCACCAAAACTGGGCCTCACTACATTTAACAGTAGTGTAATCTATGGCACACATGAAGGTGAAATGGTCGGAAGAGGGAAAAGGAACAGAAAAGTGGCGTAAGATCCTTGTGATAGCGGAAGGAAAGATGAGCTTATCACGGGGTGCCGAATCTAGATGAACATCTATAATAGAGAGAATGAAATGAGAAGGGAAGTCTATAGTAAGATGCTCAAGAAGAGACAACAAAAATCGAGCACGAGGCTCTGTGATGAAGTTGTAGTGAGCGAGTGGATGCAAGACAAAGGTCATCACCATGTTCATGAATCTAGGACCTTTAGCAAAAGGCCTACATGGTGTAAACTGACGCTCACCCCAATCAAAAGGGCGCTCACAGAAAGCAGTCATGAGCTCATTCTTGACACAATCCGCAGACGCTCACAACTAGGATAGTCAGGAAACTCTATCCTAGGGACCCGAAGCACATCCGCAACAAGTTGCTGTGTGATAGGAATGTGCGTACCTTGAACGCGAGTGAAGAAAAAAGGTATTGAACGATCAATCCCGTATATGTTGGAGTAAAACTCCTAGATAAGCACGAGAGGACAGGTGACCGAGATGTCACATAGTGACTTCCATTACCGACTGTGAATGACAATGGGAAGGTCAGTGTCGGCGAAGTCCGCCAAAATGACTTGGCGTTCCGAATGAACACCTCGTCTAGAAAAGTTCTCTGAGAATGCCTTGTGGGCATCATCATCACGGAACCGAAGAGAGAGAGGAGCAGAATCAGAAGATGAAGAAGCTCCGGAACGAAGAGGGTTCTGAGCAGGAGTAGATTTACGCTTAGGTGCCATAGACACGACTAACGTAAACAGAAAGAAAGGGAGAGAATGAAAAGACAATCAGAAAAGTCCCAAGCAATTTCAAATATAACAAATATATTGAAAAGAGAGTACGTATGCATGAGAAATGCATGAACATGTGACATGCAAAAGAAATTGCATCATGGGCTCAGCCCAATCCAAACCTATCAGCACATAAACAGATAGCACACATCTAAATGCATGACAATACTATTATAATACTAATGTGATACAATGTATGAGGTTTTAAACTCATTTAAGTGAAAACCCATCCCAAAATTTCAATAAAAACTCATAAATTTTGAAAAACCCCAAAATTTTTCAAAAACCCCAAAACCTAGGTTTCAAAACATGAAATGCATGAATATGAAAAGATTACAAGCTTACCAAGTGAAGAAAAACTTAAAAAAGCTTGAAGAAACCTTGAGGAACAAAGATTGGAGTGAGATGAGATAGTTTAGGAAAGAAAACAGAGATCTATCGAGAGAGAGATCGAGAGAAATGAGGGTCGGATCGCACGAGGAAGCTTAAATAGACCCTCAGTAAATCTCGACAGATGAAGGTGTCAAGAGGTGTCGAGACATCTGTCGAGGATGGTGTCGAGAAAATGGTCGTCGACAGCTGAAGGTATCGATAAGGTGTCAAGGAGCAAACCAACAGATACAAGAACAGAAGCTCGATCGATCCACTAGGTGTCAAAAAGCTATCGAGGATTCAGGAACTTTCTCGATCGATCCACCAGGTGTCGAGAAGCTGTCGGGATTGCGATAAGAAAAAGCTGAAAAAGCTCGATAGACAACAAGGTATCGAAGACGTGTTGAGGAGGTGTCGAGCTAGCTTTTAAATGCAGTTTTTCGAGATGTGAAAAACATAGACATGAATGCAATCCAACATGCAACTCAACCAAAAATTCAATCAACATATTAAGCTCTCAAAAACATCTCTTAACAATAATTTTAAGCACATGGATCTAAAAAAAAAACACACACACACACACACACACACACTAAACAAGTCTAACCAATTTTATATTAAAAAAACAAGTCAAGACAGTTTAGTGAGCATACATTAATACATGTAAAACCTTGTGATAGCCAAATCACATTGTACCTGCACATGTATCAAGAGTAGCAAAGAATATTGCGTGTTATGTGTGAAAAACATCGCAAGATTGCATAAGTGTATACATGTTATGACGATTTGAGATATGAGAAAATCACTTTAACTCACACACAATCATAACTGCTTGATAGGGACTATCACCTTTGAGGTACATCCTATAACTCCCACATCTCCTAGAATACACGCTTGCAATCATTTTTAAAGCATTTTTGATCTTTTTGCTTTTTATTTTCTTTGCATATTTTTCTTTTTAAGCATATCATGCATGGGTATATTAGAGAGAGAAAAGAAATACCCAATGATATTTGACATTCAAATTTTGCTATGCCTAAGTACACAAATGTCATTGACACTGCACTTTTGCTATGCCAAAGCATACATGTGTCATATTATGATTGGTGGGTAACAGTGGTGAGATGGTTATTAATGTCTTTCTCTTAACATTTTTTAGTCATTCCCATAAAAAAGAGTGATACGAGTGTTAAGTACAAGAGATAACTTAATCTTACTCATCACAAACAAGAGCCACAAAGCTCACTTGCTTAGTTGTGCATAAAAATGCTCATCTAAGCTACAAAAGATACAAAGTTTAGAAAACTTTGTTTCAATGGCCATCCAAGGTACACAAGTACCAATGTACACATAACACACACTGTTTTTGTATTTTTTTTTTTTTCAATTTTTTTTTTGATTTTTATATGAAAAAAAAAAAAAAAAAAAAAACATGTTAAAAAAAAATGCATAAAAACTAGATGCAAATGCATGAAGAAGGAAGAAAAGAGAAGAAGATCATCCCATGGAGATAACACCAATGTTTTGACGAAGGAATTCGAAACGTTTATTGTCTAGAGGTTTGGTAAACAGGTCAGCCTTCTGATTATCAGTGTGAATAAACTCAAGAGTGAGAGTACCATCTTCGACAAGCTCCCTAATGAAGTGATGTCGAATCTCTATGTGTTTGGTTCTAGAATGTTGAACCGGATTCTTAGAGATGTTAATGGCACTGGTATTGTCACAATAGATAGTGAGATGCTCTTGACAAATACCATAATCATGGAGGAGTTTTTGCATCCATAAGAGTTGGGTGCAACAGCTACCGGTAGCAATGTACTCAGCTTCTACAGTGGATAATGATATGGAGTTCTGCTTTTTACTCATCCAAGAGACAAGATTATTACCCACATAGAAACAACCCTCTAAAGTACTCTTTCTATTATCAGCATTCCCAGCCCAATCAGCATCAGATTACTTAGCTAAGACATCACTTGTGTCCGTACTGTACCACACACCAAACTCAACAGTGATTTTGACATACTTTATGATTCTTTTTAAAGCAATCATATGGGACTCTTTGGGATTAGCCTGATATCTAGCACACACTCCAAAACTGTAGCTAATGTCAAGTCTACTAGCAGTAAGGTAAAGAAGACTACCTATCATGCTTCTACACAGAGATGGATCAACACTTTTACCTAACAAGTCAACAGTGAGTTTAACATTTGGGCTCCTAGGAGTTCTGACAGAACTAGCAGATTCTAAACCAAACTTTTTCACAAGATTCTTAGCATATTTAGATTGAGATAGGAATATACCTGAATCTTGTTGACGAATCTACAACCCAAGGAAGTGAGTCAGCTCTCCAATCATGCTCATCTCAAACTCGGCTTGCATAAGTTTTGAGAAACCATGAGCAAGTTCATCCTTAGTCGATCCAAAGATGATGTCGTCAACATAGACTTGAGCAACTATCAGCTCGCCATCTTCTCTTTTGATGAAGAGAGTCTGATCAGCCTTTCCTTTTATGAACCCAGGTGACACCAAATATTGTGTAAGCTGATCATACCAAGCTCTAAGGGCTTGCTTTAACCCATAAAGTGCTTTCTTAAGGTACAGTACATGATCCGAAAAGTGTGGATCAATGAATCCTTTTGGTTGAGCCACATAGACATCTTCTTTGAGCAGCCCATTTAGGAAAGCAGTCTTTACATCCATCTAATAAAGCTTGAACTTTAATTGGCAAGCCAAAGCAAGAAGAATTCTGATGGATTCCATACGGGCAACTGGAGTAAAGGTTTCATCATAGTCTACTCCTTCCATTTGTGAGTATCCTTGAGCTACAAGTCGAGCCTTGTTGCGGATCACATTGCCCTCCTCATCAATCTTATTGCGGAATATCCACTTTGTGTCGATAATGTGTTCACCCTTCGGTCTAGGTACCAAAGTCCAGACATCATTCCTCTGAAACTGAAGTAGTTCATCATGCATTACTTCAACCCAACTTTCATCCTGAAGAGCTTCTTCAACTTTAGTGGGTTCAACCTGTGACAGATAACAAGAATAAGACTCAAAGTTAGCAAAACATTTATCAACTGTACGTTTCCTTAATGTGAGTTCATTCAAGTTTCCCACAATATCTTATGGAGGATGATTTAGCTTAATCCTTGAGGAAGGTCCTTTCTCCTCATGGGATTCAGAATCTGGTGAAGTGGTTATATCTGCAGGATCTTCCACAACACTAGGAGTACCTGGAGTGCTAGGAGATGCAGGTTCTTGTTCAACAATTTCTTGAACTTCCCTAGGCTCAGGAGGAAGAATTTCTTTAGTGAGTTCCTCAATACCATTTTCAGAACCGGAATTTGAAGACTCATCAATAACAACATTCACTGTCTCCATTACCTTCATGGTTCTTTTGTTGTATACCCGATAAGCCTTACTTGTAGAGGAATAACCCAGAAATATTCCTTCATCACTTCGGGAATCAAACTTTCCCATATTCTCCCTATCCTTTAGGATGAAAGAAGTACTTCCAAAGATCCTGAAATACTTCACATTTGGCTTCCTTCATTTCCATAACTCATATGGAGTCTTCTTGGTACCGGGTCTAAAATATACCCTATTAACCGTATGACATGTAGTGTTAACGGCTTCTCCCCACAAGTTTCTAGCCACATCCTTATTGTGCAGCATGGCTCTGGCCATCTCCTGAATAACTCTGTTCTTTCTTTCTATTACACCGTTCTGCTGAGGAGTAATAGGAGCAGAGAATTCTTAAGAGATACCTGATCTTGTGCAAAACGACTCCATATATGAGTTCTCGAATTCTTTACCATGGTCACTTCGAATTCGATCAATTTTCAAGCTTTTTTCATTATGCAGTCTTGTGCACAAAGCTTCAATGTGCTTAGGAGCATCAGACTTGGATCGTAGGAGAATGACCCAAGTGTACCTAGTGAAGTCATCTACCACAACCATGATGTATCTTTTACCACCAAAGGACTCTCGGTTCTAGTTTGACCCATAAGATCCAGATGTAGAAGCTCCAATGGTCTAGATGTAGCTAATGTCTGAGTGCCAGGATGCTCAGCTTTTGTTTGTTTTCCAAGCTGGCACGGTCCACATACCACATTGCTCATTCTACTAAGCTTTGGTATCCCTAAAACTGACTCATGCTTTGATACAATAGAAAGATCTTTGTAGTTAGCATGTCCCATTCGTTCATGCCATAGATCTTCATTTGGAAAACGAATGCTATTACACACAATATCAGCATCAGGAACCAATCCATAACAGTTGTCAAGAGTGCGAACACCACTTATGAGTTTCTTTCCAGACTCATTCATGACAAGACATTTTCCCTTGGAGAATAGCACCATAAAGTCTTGATCACATATCTGACTTATACTCAGCAGGTTCACCCTTAGACCTTTTACATATAGATCGTTTGCAATGTCCAGCAGTCCAGGTAGAGAGATGATTCCCTTACCTTTAATCTGTGATTTGCTCCCATCACCAAAAGTGACATTGCCACCTTTCTTAGACTCGAAAACCTTGAAAAGAGATTGGTCTCCAGTCATGAGTCTTGAGCAACCACTGTCAAGGTACCACAAACATGTGTCCATTACTTTAAATGCGGACGTCATCATAAAACACATTTCGTGCTTAGATGACAAATCAGTGGGAATGGTACTTTCTCTCAACTGCCTTATACTAGCTAAGCATTTAACTTTTACTCTTCTCAGACGAACTCCTTTGCACATTTTCATTCTGAGACAGTCTAGTTTCCTTCTAGCCAAATTGAGATCTTTCCCAATAGTCATCATAAAAGAATTCAAATAACTTTTAAACTTGTATTTTCTGAGACACTCAAACAAATAGAGATTAGAAAAACAAGATGTATTTGAAAGCAATGATCTTTTCAAGCTGGTTACAGCCATGACAACAGGTGTCAATGGATCAAACACAGTAAAGATTAAACCCTAATCAGAGTGTGCCTGCTCTGATACCATTTGATAGGCCACAAACTGAATGACCCCTTGTGATAGAAATTAATTAATTAATTAGCCAAGTTATTAATTAATCAATTTATCATGCAAACGCGTGGTAGCACAAATAAATCACCAATAAACTAATTATGCAGCGGAAAATAAATAATACGGTGATTTGTTTATGAATGGAGAAAACCTAACGGCAAAAACCCCACTGGGTGATTTTCAGGTCACTACTCTCGAAACTCTACTATTATCACAACAAGCGGTTACAAGTAAAGGAATCCCAAGTACCTTACCAACCTACAGTTGAACCCTTACCCAAATACCTAATTGGACTTGTTCTGTAGTGACAGTTCCCCTTTTCAATGCACGGCTCCCAAGTACATGACTAACCAATTGCGTGGATCCCAGTATGTGATTTCAATCACCAAGTAAGAAGGTTGTTGGCTGCAAAGTTCTTTAGTTCATCAACACGATGAAGATCAAGAAGATGCTTGGTTACAAAACCCTACGATGCACATACACAGCAACTTCTTCAAGAGAAAGAGATGAACTAGGGCAAGAACTTCATCTCTGGTCACAATTTGCTTGAACAGAGTTTGCTCAATGCTTGTGCAACTTGTGAACTGTTTTACAGCCCTTAAAACAATCATTTTATTTGTCTAGGGTTAGGAGAAAAGAAAACCCAAAGACATATTCACGGATCCCAAGTAAATCAGATCAGAATTCTGAAATTCCTAAACCTCGAGAAATAGGAGGTGTCGAGCAGCTGTCGAGCACACGGAGCTTGAACAGCTTTCTTAAGCTCAATAGATGCAGCTGTCGAGCTTTAATGAATTTGCACTATCAGCTTGTTTTCTTGGACAGACTTGAAGGCTTCAACACTTGATCTTGAAACATGGTTTCTTGAAGTATTTAAACACATCCTAAATCTACCCAAATACAAGTAAAGTGCGTTTTATTAAAGGATAAGCCAATTACATAAAATAGTGACATATGTTCCTAACAAGTGAAACACATATGTCCTAACAGAAATATATAAATTAATGTAGTTCGATGCGATTAATTATTTATTAGATAGATTTATATTTCCTAAAATGATGCTAATGGTTAAAGTTTAAAATGATGTTTCCAAAGGGTGAAGTGTAGAATACCTCTGGTTGTGACTATCTTTGTCGTAGGCAACAACACATGTATAATTGATCGATTTGGAAGTTAAAAAAATTATAATTTTTTTATTTTTAAATTTATTTATTTTTACCGAATGCTCTACACATGCATTAGAGACCTTAATCTTTATTCGAAAAATGAGAAAAAAAAAAAAAAAAAAAGAAGAAGAAGAAGAAGAAGAAGAAGAAGAAGAAGAAGAAGAAGAAATTATTGGCTACCAATTTAAGAAATTCAAACAAATATTACAACAAATGATGTTCAACTAATATACAAAAGATTTAATCTTTTAATAGTAACATGTAAATCAAACTATAAAAAACAACTTGCACTTAACTATTTGTTAATGATTTTAACAAACATTATTAATATAAACATGTACTTAAACATAAAAATGTGTTTGTATTTTTGTGCCATAAGCATAGATATAATAAAGAATAATAAGTTCTTCTATGCTGGAATAAAAATTTCTTCTAAAAAAAATATAATATGACGCATCCTTCCTAGTCCTCTCATACTAAGGAAAGGTCATCTCAATACTCTTAACTCACCTACCAAATATAGACCGAACTATCTCATGACGTTTTGAACCCAAGTTATATAGATCATATACCACTTTCATGGGTGAACAATGCAACCCTTGGAACATAGTACACTACAACAAAATGTATTTTTAGTGACGAAAATTAGTGAGGAAATATTTTTCGTCGCTAAAAATACAGCTTTAGTGACGAAATATGAATTTCGTCACTAATAGTGAAAAAAATTATAACATTTAGCGACGAAAAATAAATTTCGTCGCTATTGAGATCTAAAAAATGGGCGCCAGTGGAGGGAAATTTCGGCGCGAGTGTAATTAATCTATAGCGACGAAATATTTCGTCACTAAAAGTTAAAATTTTTAGTGACGAAATATTTCGTCACTGTAGGTATTGTTATAGTTAGTATTAGTGACGAAAATTCTTTCGTCGCTAAAAGGAAGAATTAGCGACGAAAAATATTTGTCACTAAAAATAATAATAGTATTGCACTTATATATTTTTAGTAACGAAATATCAATTCGTCACTAAAAGTATGCTACAGAGACGAAATTAGAATTTCGTCACTAAAAATCTTGACAAAATATGGTTTCTTTAGTGACGAAAATAAAATTCGTCGCTAAAAGTGTAAGAAATTCTGGACCTTTTGTGACGAAACATAAATTCCTCACTAGAAGTGGCCTTTAGCGACGAAATGTTTTCGTCGCTAAATACCACTATATATAGTCCCAAACAAAAAGCACCATACATTCACCCACTCAGCCAAAAAAAAAAAAAACATTCACCCAGAAACCCAAACAAAAAAAGAAAGAAACCCAAACGGAAAAAGAGAAACCCATTCAAGCAGCTTCGAAGCGTCGCCGTCGAAGAGCTCAGCGTCGCCGTCGAAGCGTCTCAGCGACGCCGTCGAAGCTCGCTTCGAAGCGTCGCCTTGTTCTCAATCGACTGCGACGGCGACGCTTTGAACCGTTTCCAAATCGTCGTCGAAGCATCGCCTTGTTCTCAATCGACGGCGACGGCGACGCTTTGAACCGTCTCCAAATCGCCGTCGAAGCTTCGCCTTGTTCTCAATCGACGGCGACGGCGACACTTTGAACCATCTCCAAATCGACGGCGACGCTTTGAACCGTCACCGATTCTCGACGATTCCCATTCGTTGCCGATTCACTGATTTGGACCATTCGTCTCCAAATCGACGCCGACGCTTTGAATCGGTAAGGTTTTTTATTTATTTATTTTTTTTCTTTCATTCCCTTCAGCTCATGTTTGTTGAGAATGTGTTTTTATATTTTTGTTGAGAATGAAATGTTAAAATGAGCAGTTGAAATAAAGGAGGGGAAGATTTTATCAATTGTTAAAGAAGAGGATTGGCAGGGGAAATCCAAGCCTGGCCTGATTGATGTGTAAGTTATAAAATCTATGTATATATTGTGGTTAATTTCATTGTTGCGTATATATGTATCAGACTTCTAATTTTCATGATGGTTTTGGATTTGATTGTTGAGAAGGGGAAATATAGATTATAAATAATGATGGGAACTGCAGGGATATAAGTGTTAAGATGCTTATTAGACTTGGAAACATATTCCCATTTATGTGTCCCCTGTTTTCATATTTAGGAAACTGAAATCCAGGATAATCTATTTCCCATGCCTGAATAGTTGCCATATTTTGGGTCACATGTAATGATGTATTGATTTGCAAACTTTCTATGTCTCATGATAGGTGATATTTGGGCATTGTATTTTATTAACTTTTTGGCAGAAAGAATATGAGATACGGCAATTGAATTTTTATTTTCTTATATATGTTGACATTGTTGTGATTGAGTTTTTTTATATGTAATTGTTACTTATTTTAAAGACTTTTCTATGCTGAATTTGTGAATTGTTCTATGGAATTCAAAATAGAGGGATATGCTTTTTGGATGTTAAACAATTGACTTAAGGTTTTGATGTACTTGGAGAATGATAGACATTGTTGTTAACCTATTAACAGAGTTGTATGGATAAATAAAGAGTGCATTTAGCTCTGTGAGAAATAAGTGTTTGTGATGTGACTTAAAACTCTGCGTCTGTGTTGTGCCTTTGGTGCTGAAGATGGTAAGTTATTGAACCATAATTAGTTTCATTTACTTTCTTTTTTGCTTTCCCCCTTAAGTAATTGAGGTGTGCTATAGTCGTTGAGCAGTGTTATTAATTGGTCTATTAATATGTGAAAAACTCAATAGTTGTAGTATTTTATTGCAATGCCATGTTGTGGATACTGTAGCTTTAGTTTTTTTAGTACATTTTCCAATGTGTAGTATTTTGAGTTTAGAAATTCATGTTATTTTGAACATTGAGGATAAAACAATGTAGTGTTATTATTACATAATGAAAATAAAAGTGGGTTAGTACAGTTTCTTTGGTGGATGATACCAGCGGGTCCTTTCATAAGGATTCCATAAGAGCTATTCGTTATAAAGGTTGAAGTACTTATAAATTTAACCTTTCTTTTGCAGGCTAAATACACATTGTTTACAATAACTTTGGATTTTTTCTGAAAGTTGTAAACTTAGCTTGAGCAAAGTAAGTAAATTTTAGTTGAAAACCTTATAAAACTCTATACTTGTGATGTTGGAAATTGGATTTGTGGTGGTATGTTGTGTTGGAGCAAGCGGGTGGCTTGCATGGTGTTATAAGGTGGTTTAAATACATATTGGAAGTGTTTTTTAATTCTTGCAAATGTGAATGAGTATTGTTGATTAGATGTGATGAATATTACTTTATTCGATTTCAATACTTGTAAGCACTCTATACTTGTGATGTTTGTGAATGAGTAGTGTTTTTACTTTATCTGTTGGCACTGTGTAGAACTATATGACTAAAGATTTATATTTAACTAAAGATTTATATTTGTGCAGATTTCTTATTGGTGGCTTTGGGGGATTTCCTTTAGGCATTATTTGAAGACATATGAGGACATCTTCCGTTAGTTCTAATTATATTATGCCACATTTTTTGTATTGTTATAAAACATCTTAAGTTATTTTATGTGTTGCAAATAATTATTGTATGTGTTGCAAACAATTATTGTATGGAAGGAGTTTAAATTGGATACTTATTTTAATTTTAACTTGTAGAATGTATGGATTGACTTTTTATAAATGTGTTGTTGAAATAAATGTGTTAATCAAATGTGGGGTTTTAATAATATAATGACAGGTTACAGGTTAATATCAATGCAACGAAAATATTAAAAACAGAAAATAAGTTTTAGTGACGAATTTTTTCGTCACTAATATGGCAACAAAAAATTGTTTTAGTGACGAAATATTTCGTCACTAAATGCAACGGAATTTTGTAAGAAATGGTTTTAGTGACGAAAATTTTTGTCACTATATGTGTTTGAATTTTCTTAAAAATAGTTTTAGTGACGAATTTTTTCGTCACTAAATGTACTCGAAAATAGTTTTAGTGACGAAATATTTCGTCACTAAATATGATTTAATAAACTGACATGGTTTTAGTGACGAAATATTTTCGTCACTAAATACTGTTTTTAGCGAGGAAAATATTTAGCGACGAAATGTTTTCGTCACTAAAAGTTTTTTTTTTTAAAACAAATCGGGACTTTTAGTGACGAAATTTTTCGTCGCTAGGACTTTTAGCGACGGGGCTACAGCAACGAAACGAATTTCGTCACTAAAAGTCCAATTTCGTCACTAAAGGTTCTTAGTGACGAAAATCAGGATTTTTAGTGACGAATTTTTTCGTCACTAAAAATACATTTTCTTGTAGTGGTAGAACCCAAGCAATGCCATTCAATCATTATCAAATTGAAATTAAAAAATCTAACATGTAAAGAAACATGTTCTAAGAAGAAGAAAACCATATATATATATATATATATATATATATTAGATATAAGAGGATTTGTTATTAATGGGATTTTTATTCAACATATTTCTTTGCCAATATATGTAGCTAACTATTCTTTGGGTATAATAATATACTTATTTGAATTTGGATTTAGTTTGGAGGTAATTTTATTTTGTGTATTTCAAAACCGTAAAGAAATAAAACTGAAACTAAAAAGAGAGAAGGAAAAAAAGAAAGAAAAAGAAGCGAGGGTGCATTTCTTTAGGATTCATGCTATCTCAAGTGGATTTTTAAAGATACATTTGTTGAATAGCAAATAGTTATCCATACATCCAAACTTTGAATTATGGATAATATGTGATAAGAATATCCATACTATGCTTTCTCAAAAGCAAATTATAAGTTTATTATTATTCAATTATGTCTCAAGTTTCATTTTGAGATTTATTTAAGTTATTGATATAAGAAAATATAATTTACTCATTTTTAAAATGGATGAATAGGATTTTAGGAAATTTATTGTAGAGTTACCTAAGAATTATAGTTGTCTATTTAAGAGAAAGGGAAATGAATGGCATGGAATGAATTGGATTTAAATGAATTTTTTATTTTTTGAAAAAAATATTACATTAATTCATTTATTTTTTAAAATTTTAATAAGAATGATTAATTAAGAAATTGCTATGAGGTAATACTTATTCCATTTCATCCCTCCTAAAAAATTCCTCCTAAAAGTAAAAAGAACACTTATTTATTTCTTACACTCTATTTAGAAGTTTTTAAAAGAATGGAATGGAATGAAATATATGATTCATAAAGCAATAAATGGAATGGAATGGGATTTGATGTACTTTTTCAAGTATGTTTGAGAGTTTATAAAAGGAGGATTGGAAAGGAAATGGATAAACTGCTTACTATATACCACTAAGCTTTTATTTGTTCTTTCTCAAATTTGGAACAAATCTGGTATTTCACTTCAATTTCATAAAGGAATTAGTGTTCATGTCACTTTTGAGAAGAATACGTAGCAGGGAATGGAATGAAATAGGTATTCTCTCATAGTCATTACATTTCTTCCCATTAAACTTTAAAATAGAAGAATGAAATTGAATATTCTAAAAGTTTCTTTCAATTCATTCCATTCATTTTCCTTTCTCAAATGGATGGTAAATGAAACAAATGTGAAATACTAATCATATTATCTCTATTTCTCTTTTAATGGAAACATTTAAATGTGATATTTACTTTATAAGTGCCTAAGCAATTTAGGAGTCAAGGTGCTTCTTTTTTTGGTAGGTTGGGGAGCATAAACCTGCATCTACTTCTCACATCTGTAATTACTTAGCAAAAAAAAAAAATATATATATATAAATATGATATTGTATGTCTTCTATTTTGTTTACTCTATTACTTATTTGAATCACAAATTCCTGAAATGAACTAGTCAACAAGATATTTGGATTGAATCCACTTATAAAATAATATCTTAAGTGGAGATATAGCCTTGAAAAATGAGTTTAAAATATATTCTAGTTAACTCATTTGTTAAAGTCATTTGTTGTCGAATAAAAAAATTATAATGTGAATCTTGTTTATACCAAAATTTAATCAGTAACTTGACCTGATAATAAAGATCGGACGATAATATTATCCTATCTATAATAAAAGAGAAGAAGTTTAAAATATAAATGAATAAGTTGATGCTAAATATAGTATTGCGATCAGTTTTGGAAAGTAGTGGGAGCCGACGAGCCCCGCAAAGTCCCAGGCTGCGCTCAGCTACGCAACTTAGTTTGTGCATCAGACTATTGAGCAGTGGTTGGATTATGAGTCTCTGACTTGGAAGAAGTTTCGATCTCATACATTTGGTCTTATTGCAAGTGGAACCCACGGGCATGAAGTCCCTAACACCAACTATAAAGCCCTGATGTATAGATGAGATATACCTTCTTCTTATCTGAGTTAAGGGCACTTACGTTACGTGTCCACAAACTAATCTTCTAACATGCACTAAAATCCCAATGGCAAGAATGTGTGGTGCATGTCATTTTCAAAAGGCAGGTACACATTTGGGATGTTCGTAGCCTAGGTGGTGGCTCCATTGAAGGTTGCCCCATATGTTTATGAAAAAAAAAAGAAAAAAAGAAAATCTTTTGTATTGCATAGTTTTAGTAATGAGCTTAATTATAGAAAAATATAATTTTATTGAGATATAATAACTAAATATTAAGTACATTCCACTTTCTTTTAACTCTTGCTAACTATCAAATTAATGTTTTAAGTATATATAGGATCAACAAGTAACACTCTAACTT
This sequence comes from Quercus tomentella, assembly GCA_028535165.1. Lineage (NCBI taxonomy): Eukaryota > Viridiplantae > Streptophyta > Magnoliopsida > Fagales > Fagaceae > Quercus > Quercus tomentella. The sequence goes on along the minus strand of JAPQVY010000068.1, from coordinate 35,459,760 downwards.
ATGTCTAAAAAAATCTATCTTTTCTAATATAAATTTAGTTAACCAATAAGTAACCAATATAAAAGGAGTTAGCTTAAGGTATTGTGCTATAAGCATCAAGCTATCACCACATCATTATAAACTAACCAAATTAATAAGCATTATATATATACTAATTTATAAACCTTCCCAGAAAGATCAAGATTGTTAATTTTGTCATAAATCTTCCACTGATATATGAAATTCTAAATTTCAAAGCCTAAATCATGGAAAGTAGAAAACTTGTACAAATGACTCTTATCGTGAAATATTCTCAGGAAAAAAAAAAAAAATCCTAACCAAATGTATATCTCATGAGATGAAGAATTCACTGGTATCTAGGTTTGAAACTAACGAATAGGCCTTCACAAAAATATGAGCAGCTCCTCTCTATCTAATGCTTATATATGATGTTATAGTAGGGTTACTATATGTTAGCAATAAATAATACTGTAGAAAGTTTAAAGCTATCCTGAAACTCCAATCGATGGAGGGATTTTATTCCTAAAACTACGGTTGTGTTTCACAATATTAGTTATAGAATGTTATTCCGATCTAAGACTTTCTATACGGCTAACTAGGATTTTCCCGTATGATATACCACTTCTTTGGAGCATCTGGATGAATTTCTGAAAGATGAGCTACAAAATTGGTTGCTCAGACAGCTAATTACTTTGAATTTGATATTAAAAGGTAGCCGAATGAAAACGAAAAAAAAAGAAGAAAAAAAAGAAGAAGAGGTTGTTAAGAACAAAAGACCTGTAAATTAAAAACCTTTTTAAAAAAGTTAAAACTATTTTATTAATGTAAAAGTAGATATATAACAAGAATTAATTTTAATTTAGTTGATAAAAATAATTAAATTGTTGTTTCTATCTAAATAATTGCAGCAATTTGGTTCAACAAATTGACAATTAAATAGGATATATATTTTGCACAACTACGGGTTCTAGGCCCAATATATATCATAAGAACATATTTTGGTCCACAGCCCAAGAGATTTGGACAATGACACAATAAGCCCAAAACAATAAATTTGTTAGAGAGTAGGTTTGTTACTGAACGTTCAATAAGTTAAAGTGTAGATCACAATAGGCTAGTTAGTGTTGGAATGACTAAGACAAACAAGTGGAAAAGAAAAATACTCCTTGGTCAAGTCCGAGAATGGTATGTTCTTATATATATTTCTCTTAGACTTATATAAATATTCAAGTTCTTGGTTATAGAGTAGTTTTCTTTCTCGTTTTTCATCCTCCTTTTTGTAATGAAATCCTTCCCCTTTTATACTCTCTTCCCTTCTTTTATCTTAGCCTTCCATGTGTAGATCAAATTGCTAATCTCCTTGATACTTGTCTCATCAGTACATTCTTGAAGTCTTTGTGGGTAGTTGTAAGGCTAGCAGCTTTCTTCCCAGATATTTCTCAATTCTCTGTTGACTCACCTCTCTCTAAAGCTTATCCTCCCAAGCACGGTTGCCCATTACCTAGTACTTGATGGGTGGTCGAACTTTAGGCTTCTACTCTGTTGGCCGAGGAAGGGTGGCTCCTCGGACAACGTCACCTGTTTATTATGATCAAACCTCTTCCTCGGTCTAATAATCTACTTGCCTTTATTAATACTTGTTTGTCCTCGGGCTTTTTGACGTCATCGGATGCGGCCCACGGCCCGGCCTTTCATCTATACATTTATTATATAGAATATAATTTGATCGATTTTAAATGATTCAAATAATAAATGTACTTTCACATAGCTAAACATATATAATTCAAAAAAAAAAAAAAAAAAAAAAAAAAAAAAAAAAAACCTTATTTTGTAAAAACATTGAACTCCTAACCACAACAACCACAATTACCCTTTCTTCTAAGAATAAAAACATTGTATTACTAATCTTTAATTCTCAAATGCAAAATAAATAATTAAAATATTGGTTTTGTTATTAGAAAATAGAGCAGGTTTTAATTGAAGTAATTTACATTAATATTTTTGTTTTTGTAAACATATGTGTAGAATACGCTCTGATTTAACATGCTACTTATGGTTATAAGAGTAATAAAAAATAATGCATTAATTATTTACATAAACTTATTTATTCTTAGGAACACACACACATATATATATATATATATATATATATCTTGAATACTCTTTGATTTACTATGCTAGCTATGGCATAAGAATAATAAAAGTGAAAAGTACTAATGTATTATTTAAATATATGTAGAACATTTTTTTAATATATCTAAGAGGTTAGTCCTAAAAAAAAGGGTCAGTAGTTATATTTTATATCTAAATTTTTTTTTAAAATAAAAATATTAGAGGAGATGGACAGCCACAAAGAATGGGGAAGAATACATGAATTTTTAGCCTACAAAATACATGGTGGGAAAAAATTGTGAAGGAATCTTTAGAAAATGAATTTGTGGCTCAACCATGCCGAGAGAGAGAGAGAGATCACAGTGAGAACATGATACCATCCAACACCTGTAAAGATGAAGAACAGAATAATTAGGCTGAAGTGAACATGTACACTTCAGGTCACCGGCCAAACCCACTACATGCATCGTTTGTTCATTCTCTCACCATATCCAACATTTGTGGCTAAATAGGCCATGTCTGTCACACTTCACCCACATGGGAATCACATTACAATGCAACTTGGCACAATAGAATTGGAGAGTTACTAGGTTGCAACACGTGGGACATGCATCTTATTTATCGTCTCTGTTATCTCTCACTAAAAAGCAAGCCAAATACAGAGGTTTTCTGCACTGACAGAATTAGACTTTTTTAATTGCCTAGGCAATTTGTTTGTCTTTGTCCCTTCTTCCTCTTCTTCTTTTTCTTTTTCCTTTTCTTTTTGTTTTGGGGTGGCAGATTAACCATTTGCCAAATTTTTTGTGTTTGACATTTCTTTTTTGTTATTGGATTACGTCATACGTGGCAGCTGCGGGTAAACGATGGCCAAGCCCAAAGCAGAGAAAGAATGCGTATCCCATTGACACGTGAATGAGGTCTGTGAGCCCATAAGAGATGAATCATCTATACCACATTCGCTAAAGACTAGAGCAGTCGGCAAGAATAATGCTAAAACCACATAAATTTGTAAAATTTTTACTACAACCCACTATTTGGTGAGTTGTGAGTGGCAGAGATGTGTCTCCACATGGATCCAACATTACACCTTTATTACTCACAACTCACTACATGATGAGTTGTGGCAAAGTCATATTTTTTATGGTTGATATCAGCCAAAGACCTAACCCAAGACTGGCCTTAGGCCTACGCCACTTAAGTCATCGCCTAGTGCCCCTTACAAGAGTAAATCCCACAAATTGTGGCGCAAAAATTGATTGATTTAAAAAAAATATTCCAAGTATTATATTTTTTCCTCTACTTTTAAGAAGTTCCAAAGAGTAGAGTAATCTTAGAGATAAGACAACTTTAGATGTCTTATAAAAATATATGTTACTAATCATAAGAAGTAATTCAAATTAGATAATTCTAGAAATATTATAAATTTACTTCATAGCATTTACAAATTGATGTGATAATAATATGATTTGTGGACTTCAACAACATGCTAAATGCATTTTTTGATTACATTTTGTGATTGGTGATACATCTTTGTAAGTTTCATGTTGTAAAATTTATAATATTCCTAGCATTATTCATTCAAATACTTATTTATTATCTTTTTAATGTATTATTGATCACATTTGTTGTTGCATCGCTTGTAAGTTTTTTTGTAGTAAAATTTGTTATACCTTTAGCATTTTTCTTTAAAAAAATCATATTATAAATTAAAAGAAATGGATTTATATATAAAACAATTATGGTATTAAACTGTATAGTTAGTAAAATACGAGTACAATAAGGTAAGTATATAGACGGATATAATTCGGCATCTTTAAGAAAAGTATGTTTCAAATATTTGGCAAAAAAATATGGAAACACAGAAATAACGGTATATATATAATACATGTATAAAACGTTCATAATTTAAAATTTCGCAATAAAAATACGGAAATATTTGCCATATATTTTAATGAAGGTAAATACAATAAACCAACATAATGCACGCACGCACGCACGCACGCACACACACACACACAGAGAGAGAGAGATAATTAAATATAAGTAAGTTTGATTTAAGAAAGTCATTAGATAAAATGATATAATAAATTTGTTTGTAACTTTTTTAACAACAAATTCACAATTGTTGAACTAGTTGAATGTGAATTGTAAACAAAATTGATACTTGGACTTACCATTTTTTTTTTCACCACTTACTACTCATTGCAACATCAACAATTTTAAAGTTTGTTATAAAAATATTGTTTATACATATTATTTCTCTTAAATATATCAAATATCAATTATTAAATTTATAAGATAGATACTAATAACAAATTAATTATATTCAACAAAAAAATGCTAACAAATTATAATAAAAATATAAATCAAGAGGAGGAAAGCTAGTAAGCTACTATAATAGCATTAGATAAGAAATATTTTTAAAAAGAAAAAGAAAAGAGTAAAAAATGAGTAAATTTTATTGCAAAGATAGCAAAGATTTGGCTTCGAAAATTGTAATAGTAGACTGCATAAACTATATACGGCATGCTTAGCAGCTTTTTGAGCTTATATCACCGGACTAGATAAACTAAGTAGTCGATTCTAGGATTGGAATCCGATGCAATAGCTAGGCCTATTGCACCATGCAATTCGTCTTACATGAATTTCACTTTTTCAAAATTATTAAGTTTTTTTAACTCTTAACTTTTTTACTGTTTTAGCTTTCTTGATCCAATGATTGTTTTTAAAAGTTAACTTTTTAACTTTAGATTTGAACTGTTGAGAAGGTATTGAATGGTGCAATAGCCCTAGCTATTGCACCAGATTTCAATATGCCGATTCTAACATTTTAAATAAAGAATGTATACAGTACTTTAGTTCCAATTGTTTGCATATATTGACGTACATTTGGAAGCCACAGAAACCGAAGTTTTGTTTTTTTGTTTGTTTGTTTGTTTCTTTTATTATTTTATTTTATTATTTTTTTTATAAAGGAAATAATAATACTTATTAGAACACACAAACACGAAACATAAGTTTTTAAAAAAAAAAATATTATGTACGTACTAGTATAATACGTGTATTATATGCATAATTACTAACTATAATATAAAAACTGGTAAATAAAGTGATAATAAAAAAAGGGATAAAATGCAAAACTGACCTTCTAAGTTTTACCTTTTGTCATATCAGTCCTTTAAGTTTTAGTTTTGTTATTTCAGTCTTCTAAATTTTAATTTTTGTCAATACAGACCTCCGTTAGCAGCCATTAGTCTCCTTGCAAGGGGAAAAAAAAATTGGACAGTAAGAAATAGAAAAATTATCTAGAAGTATAAAAACTTTTTGGGATGATAGAGAAGAAAAAAGAAAAAGGAATTAAGATAATGGAACTTGTTGAAAGACGCACTTAGATGACAACCTCTGGAGATTGTTTTTAATTGGCTTAAATGAAAACACTATCTTCTCAACAAACAAACAAACAAAAAATGAAACACTACAGAATAGAAACCGCTGAGCTATTTTCGTTGGTTTTAGTGAGATACAAAAATTGTCTGTTTCAACAAGAAGATTTTGACTTGCCAACCTTTGCTATGCCGACGGCTCCACGAGATACTACAGATCGAATAGTTGACGCCATTGATTTTTTTTTGTTCCAACTTGCAAGAAGACTTTTTTTTTGTTTTTCTTGCAAGGAGACTAATAGCTGCTAATGAGAGGATTTAACAGAAGACTAACGGAGGACTGTATTGACAAAAATTAAAACTTAAAGAACTGAAATGACAAAACTAAAATTTAGAGAATTGAAATGACAAAAGGTAAAACTTAAAGGTCAGTTTTACATTTTAACCTAAAAAAAGTCTTAAGTTTCCAAATCTGTTGGTCGGACCCTGGCCTCACCACATCACCCCCATGGTTCTACAGGAAAGCCCAACCCACGACATCCCAACGTGTTGCCAAGCTAGCTTAGGAAGGGAATCTTCTATATTTGGGCAAGACGGCCAAGATCTATGGTGCTTTACTGCTTTTACAATTCTAACTGCCAAAGAACTGAAAGGGAGCTAAGAGACAAAGATATTTTGGAAGCCTTGCCTCGAGTCCTCGACCAAAGGAGAGTTAGCGGAACCAAGACAATGGCAAAAACGTAACTTCCATCACCCACTAGTATAAAAAGGGAGACATGGCACAAGGCGAAACCATTAAAGCAGCACGATAGGAAAGTATGCAATTTAGCAAAATACTGTAATAGTTGAGATTTTCTCTATAGAATGTTTTCTTTAGTAAACCTGCCCATATTCTCATAGGCACATCGAACCTAATTCTAAATTTCACAAGTATTATGAGGTTTGAGCTTAAAGCATATAAGTCTGTGAAAGTTGGAGTCCAAGGCATTTTGACTCTCTGAGTCTCTCTCTCTCTCTCTCTCTCTCTCTCTCTCTCTCTCTCTCTCTCTCTCTCTCTCTCTCTCTCTCTCTCTCTCTCTCTCTCTCTCTCTCTCTCTCTCTCTCTCTCTCAGATATATATAATTTCAACAAGTAATTAATAGGTAATTTCCATAGAAATTGCATGTACACAGAGTTTTTACTTTTTAAATAAGCCAAGTCGAGTCAAGTATTAAAATTCGGAGAAAATACACTTTTGGTCCCTACATTTTGGGTCAATTCCCATTTTGGTCACAAAATTAATTTCGTTACTAATGTAGTCCCTAAAAAAAGAAAATCATTTTTAAAATGGTCTCTACCGTCAACTCACTAATGGAAACCTCCTACGTCACAGGCGAAGTGCCCTACTTGCTGACATGGCACTGACGTGACCATTAAAATATTATTAAAAAATTGATTTGGCATTTTTAAATACCATGTCAGCATTTTAATTAATAAAAAATTAAAAAATGGCTAGATTTTTCAATTTTAATTTTAATTAAAAAAAAAATTTACTTTTTTTAAGTTGTAAAGATTGAAGCTGAAGCTCTCATCGTGTTCTCATTCAGCAAAAAAAAAAAAAAAAAAGAAAAAAAAGAAAAAAGAAGAAGAAGCTCTCATCGTGTTCTCATCTCTCACTCTCTCACACACACTGAACCCGAGCTCTCTCATGCATTCCTAACAAGAACACCTCTCTCGATCTCAAGAGCCAAACAACATGACCACTCAAAATCAAGATCAAGAGAACCCACAATCTCATGATCCCTAATCCAACAAACCCTAAATTGAAGACCCACAAAACCCATCCCACGATCAAACCCCAGCAATCCAAGATGAACCAACCCCACTCTTTGAGTCGGTTCATGTTAATCTCAACCGTGCTGATCTAGCTTAGGCGTTGAGTTTGCCTTTTTCGGTGAAGAAAAGTGCCTTCGCTTCGGTGGTTTTGGTGAACTCACAAGGGTCAACGGAGGAGATTGGGTTTGTGAATGATTTGGAGACCAATTGGATTCTTCTCCACCACGCACCGCCAATCTGACCCTAAACTCTCTAATCTCAAAATCTCATCTCTGCTTAAAACCTTACACCTAATATTGACCAATGGCGAGTAGATCAAGAGGTTGATTTTCGAGATTTTGATCATGGAGGCCATGGGGTCTTGATGTCGTGAAAACAATGGGAAAATTTTGGAGTCTTGCATGTGGGTGTTGTGAACATGGATCGGTGGTTGGGTCCGCTAATGATTTTGGGTTGGGTTGTGATCTAGGTTTTGTTTATGTTTGATCTCTATTTGTGATTTGGGTCTGTGTTTGTGTTTGGTCTCTATTTCTTCTTCTTCTTCTTCTTCTCTTCTTCTTCTTTTTTTTTTTTTTTTTTTTTTTTTTTTTTTTTTGTGTGTTGTGTTGTGATTTGGATTTGAGTTCTTGGTTGCTGGGTTTGATCTGGGAAGAACACGAAGAACAAGTTGTGATGTTCTTATGAAAAATAATAATGATAAGTAATAATTTTTTTTTAATTAAATCAGATTTAAGGTTTTTAAATTTAATTTCTTTTTTTATATAAATTTTCTAACGTGGCTTTGTTTAAAAAAATTAAAATGCTGACGTGGCATTTAAAAATGCCAAATAATTATTTTTAATGGTCACGTCAGCAAGCATAGGACTCTGTCTGCCACGTAGGAGGTTTCTGTTAGTGGGTTGACAGCAGGGCCCATTTTAAAAATGATTTTCTTTTTTGGGGACTACATTAGTAACAAAATCAATTTTGGGGCCAAAATTAGAATTGACCCAAAACGTAGGGACCAAAAGTGTATTTTCGCCTTAAAATTTTAATTTTATTTTGAACTTGCCAAACTTAAACTCATTACCAAACTAGATTACATATTCAAGGTTAGTTCATTTTTGTTTTCTTGGACCTATTCAAAAATTTATGCCAATAATTTTATATATATTAATACACACACACATATATTCAAATTGAGCCTTATTGTCTTATACTTATGATCATGTACACAGAGTTATTTGCTAAATAAATAAATATAAACAAAATTTTTTATATATCTTTTATTTTTTATTTTTTGAGAGAGTTTCAACCTATGTCGTTCATTCCTAATGATAGCTCTTTATCATCAAACCAAGACATAATCGATTTTCAGTGTAAGCAAGGGATTGTACCTCAAATCTCTTATTAAACAATTAGAGACTTTACCAATTGAGTTAACTGAAACCTACAAATTTTTTTATAAATCAAATATCAACTATTCATAAACAGCTTACCTCATGAGCCACGTACACAGTTTTTATTTATTTATTAATTATTTTTTTTATAAATCAAATATTATCTAGAATCATGTGTAATCACATTTCATTTCCCTTATAGTGTTAAACTTGTAGTACTATGGAACAAAACACCCTCCTTTGGGATCGCGAGGCATATACACCAAGACGAGGTGCTTGTCCACACTACTTTAAACGGGTAAGTTCAATCTTGTAGTACTATGAAGTAAACACCCTCCTTTGGGATCATGAGGCATATACGCCAAGAGGAGGTGCTTACCCATACTACTATGAACCGATAATGGAAGCCGTGAGATCCAACCCTTGTATCTCTCTCCCACTAGATGTTTTAAATTAAAGGTTTTTAATTAGAAAGCATGTGTAATCTCATCACACACAGCCTTGCACTTTATCCATGTGAAAACACTTGGAAAAATTCCAAATTCACAGTTTTCGATTGATCAAATGTGTATCTAGATCGGTTGAAAAAATTAAAAAATTCATACTTAACAATCTGCTTAGCTCGATTGGTACTCAATCGCTGCTCGATTGATCGAAAAAGAACATTCGATCGATCGATCGATTGACTAGCAATCGAATATCAATCAAATCAAACAGATTGGTCACTGTTTCACTCGATTGATCGAAACTCGTGAAACTCGAATTTTCCAGAATTTTTCTGAAGCAGTTTTCAACGGTTTTTCATGAATAAACAACCATCATATGAACATAATAGACATAGATTGATATCAAAATTGAATTCCATTGATGCTATAGCCTTAAAGTTCAATTTAACATACTTAATATCAAACTTAAACAACATCATAACATCAATATCAGTTTTCATCAAACAATAATTTCAATAATCATGTAGAAAATTAATTGCATAATCTTCTAACAACATGAAACTCTTATCTCTAATTCCAAAACTCACAAAATATGTTATACAGATTTGAAATTGAAGACCGCTCTAATACCAATTGTTGGAAAAATACATGTTTGTATCACATACAAAACATAAGCAGCAGAAAATTAACGGATCTACTTCATTCGCAATTGATAACATGTACTATGTAAATTTCAGAATATAAGAACAAGAGAGTGCACCTTGGTGCGGTGAAATTCAAAACCAAAGTTTAGAAGTACTTGGGAAGACTTTTAATCTTCACTCCAACTCCACTTATGCCTAAGAAGTGTGGTTTCTTAATCAGTTTATATGTGTGTTCAAGGGAGAATAAGAGAGTATCCAACACTCACATACAAACCATTTCATTCTCTTACAAGATTCTGTATGTTTCTCTCCTTATAACTGATTATCTAATTAGGTTAGCCTTTTGGGCCATTCCAATTGGGCTTTAGTATGTGGCTTGAAGTGGGACCAAAAGGGAACAAATAAGACACTAGCTCTAATGGGCTTGGGCTTCTCTGTTAACTCTTGATAAGTCCAAAGTTACCATTAATTATATTTAATACAACTATATAAATATAATTGTACTCTAGGCCTTATTAATAAATTATATCCCAAGACTTTATTATACATACAACCCCTTCATAAAATATTCGTAGTAATACAAAGTTATGAATGTAGACTGCCACTTTGAAGATTACTACATCTTAATCCTTGAGTACCCGGTTTAATACTTTAAGTTATTCATCATATATTTATGAAATCCAATTCCATAAATATATACTTTAGTAACTCCTTACTAAAGTAGTTAGGCCTAATATTCTAAATAACCAAACTCATTAAACTTATCTTAAGGGAATATTTTATATCTACGTTAAGAGATTATAAATTCCATCTTGAGAATATATATTCCATCAACATTAAATGTAGCTGCCCAACATACTGAGGTTTCGATCTTGACTTTAGATCTCACTCCTGATATATCAAAGCAACCTACACTTCATGATCAGGTCCATTATTCTCTTAGGATTAAGAGTTCATGTAAATAGAAGTCGTGAGATTTATTATTCATTTGACAGTCGTTAGGAGAATAATAAATCTCACAACGGTCTAGTTCAATATGTCTTAACTCTTAAAACATATCAACATATCAACTAGAAGTCTCCACTTCCATGATCAAGACAAATCATCTTAGGTGATATGTTATAGTCTTCACAGATGAAATGTCTAATTTCATCACCGACTACGAACTAAAATTCTGAGTTTACAAAGAACTTGTGACTTATATCTTCTATGACTAAGTCACATAAATCACATACTATGCATCTTATGGACTATATGATAATGTCCAAATATTCATGTTACCATTATTTTAGATAATAATAAAACAACTTTATTAATTACAACATTAAGTCATACATAATGTCATATATAATGTCATACATAATGTCATACACAACATCATACAATAGGATTTTAGGGCACTAATCTCAACAATTAAAGCAACTTATATTTCATGATTGAGTTCACTATTCCCTCAGGATTGAGAATTTATGTAAATGAGAAGTTGTGAGATTTATTATTCATTTGACAGTTGTTAATAGAATAATAAATCTCACAACAGTCTAGTTCAATATATTTTATACACTTAAAACATATTAACATATCAACTATAAGTCTCCACTTCCATGATCAAGAAAAATCATCTTCATTGATATGTTATAATCTTCACAAATGAAATGCCCAATTTCATCACCAACTACGAACTTAGATTTTGATTTTACAAAGAGCTTGTGATTTATATCTTTGTGACTAAATCACATACTATACATCTCAAGAACTATACGATAATGTCCAAACATTCATGCTACCAATATTTTAGATAATAATAAAACAAGTTTATTACATAGAACATAATGTCATACATAATGTCATACACAATGTCATACATGGTATACAATAGGATTTTAGGGCACTAATGCTAACACTAAATTCAATCAAAGAGAAAAGCCTTGAGTCCTTTAACATGACACATGACTTAGTTTTAAATACAATCTATGTGACTACTGATCATCATATGCAAAAAAGAGTGATCGTTCATTCCTAAAATGTGATTATCATATACTAAAAAATGCCCATTTTATACTAACAATTCATAAGTGGTCAGTGGTCATCACAGATAAAGCTAGGACTTGGAGTTAGCGTTTTCTTTCCTTCCTTTTTTTGTTTTCCTGAAATTTTAGGGTTCTTTCAATTGATGCTAAAGGAAGGGGTTGGGGGTGGTTATTTATATTGAATTATGGGGGACATGGATAAGTCTTTATGCATTATAGAACTCAAGGAAATTCGGATTTTCTAGTAAACATGAAGGTGTACAGTTAAATTGAGTGCACATTACCATAAAAACTTTTTTATTTGATATCTTTTTGATAGGCCAATATGTATTGACCCGTTGTGATGAATTAATTGATTAATTAGTCAAGTTTATTAATTAATCAAATTAACATACAAATGTGTGGTAGCACAAACAAATCACCAATTAAACTAAGTGCAGTGGAAATTAAATTGACAAGGTGATTTGTTTACAAATGGGGAAAACCAACACGGCAAAAACCCCACCAGGTGATTTTAAGGTCACCACTCCCAAGAATCCACTATTATCAAAACAAGCGGTTACAAGTAAAGGAATCCCAGTACCTTATACCAACCTACAGTTGAACCCTTACCCCAATAACCAATTGGACTTGTTCTGTAGTGACAATTTCTCCTTTTGATGCACGGCTCCCAATACATGACTAACTAATTTGATGCGCGGATCCCAGTATGCGGCTTACTCCTTTGGATGAATCCAAGTACGTGACTAACTCTATAGCAACCCTTTGATTGTTGTAGTTGATTTGCAGCAGCTTCACATAGAAACACCAATAAGATCTTCAATGTTGGTGCAACAGACTTTGCTTGGTTACAGAACCCAAAGGCGTACAAGAAATGCAGCAAAAACTCTTTCTTCTGTAGGAGGAGGCTAGGGTTTCAAAAAGAAAACCTTATAAAGCTCTCTAGGGTTTGTGTTTTTCTTTTTCCACCTCTTTTAAATAGGAGCTTAATGGGCTCTCATATTTCAAATAGGTTTACACAAACCTTGAGCTTTTCTAGTCCTATGAGGATTATACAAACCCATAAACAAATAGCCTTTTAGAGTAAAAACGTTGCTGGCTATAGTCTGAATCCCGTAAGCTCGATAGATCGAGACATCTGTCGAGCTTTAATGAATCTCGATAGATCGAGCTTCTGTCGAGGAGGTATCAAGACCTGCAAATTGCACTTTTCTTGAGCAGTTCTTGAGTAGTCTTCATGTCTTCAATTTAACCACTTGTAATGATCATCTTGAACCTACTTAGATTTACCTAAATACAAGTAAAGTATGTTTTGTCAAAGGATATGCCAATTACATAAAAATATGTCCCTAACACTTTTAATCGTGTGGTCTGATTAAGGCTCATGAACTATCGTTTTAATCGTTATGACTTTAAGATTTATATCATGCAATGCATTTGAAAATCAAACAGTCAAAGTTATAGTTTATCCCTGTGATCTGATGTGATGGTAATATGAAATATGATGCAAATGCAATGTAAGTGAGGTTAAATGAGAGTTGCAAAATGGGTTTCTACAAAAGCATATATGGCTTTGGTCCTAAATTCAATCAAAGAGAAAAGCCTTGAGTCCTTAAACATGACACATGACTTTGCTTTTAAATACAATCTATGTGACTAGCGATCATCATATGCAGAAAAGAGTGGTCATTCATTCCTAAAACATGATTATCATATAATAAAAAATGCTCATTGTATAGTAACAATTCATAAGTGGTCAGTGGACATCACAAGCAGAGCTAGGACTTGGAGTTAGGGGGTGGCTCTATTGTTGGCAACGTATGGTGGCTCTGGCCTCCGACTCTGCTGTTGCTTAGAAGTTGAATTTTTTTTTTTTTTTTTTTTTTTTTTTTTTTTTTTTTTTTTTTGCATCATCTACTGCTAGGTACGGATAAAATTATTTTGCTTAAATTTTATTTAAAGATCAAGTTTTTTGTTTTGAGTAAAATTGATTGATTTAGCTTTTTTTACTTAATGGTAATTTTTTGTTGTTAGGCAAATTTTTGGAGCCTGTATATTTTATTTTAGGTTTTAAATCTATAAATTATTTTTTGGCTTTTAAAAAGAAGGAAATGCTAAAGTTACAAATTTGTTTACAAATTGCTAATCTGGTGAGTGGTTATTAGTATAAAAATGATGTAAGTGGTGAGCCCATCTGTGAACTAATAAGAATTTGCTACCTCAACAATTTCTAAATAAAAATGTTGTAGAAAAGTTTGTAACTATATATAGATTACTCTTAAAAGAATCAATAATATTGTTAAGAAAGGCAAAGTGTAATTTTATAGAACAAAATTACTAAAATTAGTACCTATATATATTCTAATATTTTGTTTAAAAGAATTGGAGTGCCACCATCCCTTGTGGTCATCATATGCAAAAGAGAGGTCATTCATTCCCAAAACGTGGCCATTATATGTTAAAAAATGGTCATTGTATAGTAATTGTAGGGGTAAAAGGCCCAGAAATGAATATTGGACCGTGGGTTTTGTCTGAAGACGTTTAGTAGTCCGAAGACAAGGAAGTGTTGATGAAGGGGTAAGAATCAGTGGGTTATGAAAAGATTATATTTATAAGAATTGGGGAAGGTAGTCTGAGGAGGAATGCCTCCTCGGCTAAGCAAGGCAGAGGTCAGAAGGTGTGGTTTGCCATCAAGAGCAACACTTCGGAGGACTCTATTGATAAGGATAAACATCAGGAAAGCATAGGACAAAGGGAAGCTAAGAAATATCTAAGAGAAAGCTGCTACCACTGCATTAAAGGCTCTGCAGCCAACTCTCTACCCGCATTAATGTGGAGGTGATACCTGAATAGTGATATTTAACCTTACAACCATTCTCAAAGATTTCATGAAAGTGCTGATGGGACAAGGATCAAAGCAAAGCAACTTGGCTTACACGTGGAGGGTGGAGATGAAGCAAAGAAAAGGGATATAAGGAAGAAAGACACCATGTTAGTGGGGGGGATCTAAGAATCTATAGAAAAAGAAACATTGTAGCAACAAGAACTAAAGATCGTAATCAAGTCTAAAAGAGATATATACAAGAACGATTCTCCTTAGACAATGCTGAGGAAGATTTTCTTTGGATAAAACCGTTTTATCTTTGTTTTCTTATCATCTGAACCTATTATAATTGTTATCCAACTTATTAGAGCCTAGTTTGGAACCCACTCTCTACAAATTCATTATATTGGGCTCTCTAGGCCTAGATCATTTTACCTTTTGGGCCTAGGATCTAAAATGTGGCCTTACAATTAGTGCCGTTTGTGGGAAATTCTTGTGCTTGAGTGAGTTTAATGTTTAGTTATGGTAGGTTCAAATCCTAATCGAGGGGAGTCTATTAGTTCCCAACGTCAAGACCAGTTTCTCAACCTTGAGCGAAGAAGGGACCAAGAGGTTAGTGTGCATACCGCACATACTAATAGGAGCCAATCTCGAGGTGGGAGTCATGTCTCTCATAAAGAAAACACTAGGAGCATGCAACTGGAGATTGACTGTTTGCGAAGGAGGTTACGCTGTGAACAACGTAGGGGAACTCTTTCAAGTTCTCGCCCCTCTTCTGATGATGATAGTGATAATAGCTACTGCCCAGGTCTAGGACTCCTCCCAGTGAGTTTTTTTTCATGTGATGGGGATCACCATTATAGGTGGAGAAGGGAGGGTCTGCCTCGTAAAGGTCTAGGCAATGATGCTATGGGCAGGGCTCTAAATCAAATATCTAAGTCACCTTTCACCTGTAGGGTTGAAGGAGGAAAACTTCGTCAGTGGTTTACTCAGCCAACATTTACCTTGTATAACGACAGATTAGACCCTATGGAGCATGCTAGCCACTTCAACCAGAAAATGGCTGTTCAGTTAAAGAATGAAACCCTGATGTGTAAGGTGTTCCCATCTAGTTTAGGGCCTGTGGCAATGAGGTGCTTCGATGGTCTGAGAGAGGGTTCTATTAACTCCTTTAAGGAGCTTACTAAAGCGTTTGGTTCTCGCTTTGTTACTCACAGTAAAGTTTCTCGACCCTTAGACTCCCTGTTGTCCATGACTATGCGAGAAGGGGAAACCCTGAAGACGTATTCTGATAAATACTGGGAGATGTTTAATGAGATAGATGAGAACTTTGATGACGTGGCTATAAGGACTTTCAAGGTCGGCCTACCTACCAAGCGTGATTTGAGGAAGTTGTTGACCAAGAAGCATGCTAGGAGTGTACATCAGCTTATGGACCGTATTGACGAGTATAAGTGGGTTGAGGAAGACCAACAGTAGGGGAAATGGAAGGCTAAGGTGATCCCTCAAGATAGAAGGGATTTTAGGTCGGACATATACAACAGCAACCGTCCTCAGAGAGACTTTGCTGGATAATCTGGATCTACTGCTACTCAAGTGGTTAGCACGGTGTTCTGGGAGCTAGTACATCAAGTCTTGGAAAAAATCAAGAATGAGCCATAATTTAAATGGCTAAATAAGATGGGAGGAGACCCCATGAAGTGCAACCAAATCCTTCATTGCTAGTACCACTAGGAGTGAGGACACATCACGGAAGATTGTAGAACTTTATGAAGTCATCTGGAGCAGCTAGTTAGAAGTGGAAAGTTGAAGCAATTTCTATATCATCCCAATGGGCAAGAGGGCTAGGCAGGATTGGGATCTCAAAGAGATACTTCTTCAAGGCAACCTTTAGGAACAATTTATTTTATCCTCACTGCTCCAGCAAAGACCGATTCTCATCCCTCTAGGGTGATGTTTGTGGCTTAGCCACCCACCTAGGACTCTAACCCTGAGCCGAAGAGGGGTAGGATGGAGGTCAGACCAACGTTGAGTTTTTCTGATGAAGACAAAGTTGGAACCTTGTAGTTGCATGATGATGCTCTAGTGGTCACCCTTAGGATAGGAGGGTATGATGTGAAGAGGGTGTTGGTAGATTAGGACAGCGGTGCAGAGATCATGTACCCTAATTTGTATGAAGGACAAAAATTGAAACTTGAAGATTTGGCATGTTATGATTCACCCTACACTGCCATTGTAGCAAGACCTTGGCTTCAAGTCTTGGGGGTCGTTTCCTCCACCCTACACTTGAAGGTTAAGTATACGTCAAGGGACTAGGTTGAGGAGCTGGTTGGGAGCCAGTCTATGGCTAGACAATGCTTGGTAGCTGCGATCAGACATTAGAGTGAAGTTAAGCCTTTGGCCTCAACTAAGCAAGGTCTATAGCAATCAAGGATCGTAGTGTCATCTGCGGATATGGTGATGGAAGGGGCCGAATGTCAGGAATTAGGAAAAGTCATCATTGGTGGTGAGGAGGAGAAGTTTTTCCAGATCGGAGATCAGTTGCCTCCTTAGGAGAAGGAAGAGCTGATAAAGTTTTTCATGAGGAATATTGATGTGTTTGCGTGGAGTGCTTACGAAGCTTCGGGGTTGGATCTAAATTTCATTTGCCATCATTTGAATGTTAATCCATCTGTCATCCCCAAAAACCAACCACCTCGGCACTCATCTAAGGACCATTCTAATGCCGTCAATGAGGAGGTGGTAAAACTTAAACGGGCTGGGGCTATTAAAGAGGTGTTTTATCCTGAATGGCTGGCCAATACTATGGTGGTGAAGAAAAAGAGTGGAAAGTGGCGAGTATGTGTGGACTTCACATATTTGAACAAAGCCTGCCTGAAAGACCTTTTTCCCATGCCTCGAATAGATCAGTTAGCGGATACAACTGTAGGCCATCCTCGGATGAGCTTTTTGGATTCCTTTCAAGGGTACCATTAAACACTATTGGTTTTGGGTGATCAGGAGAAGACAGCTTTTGTTACTCTTACTGGAAATTACCACTACAAGGTGATGCCCTTTGGATTGAAGAATGCAAGGTCTACCTATCAAAGGATGATGCCCAAGATGTTCGAGCCACAACTAGGCAAAAATATTGAGGTTTATATAGATGATATGGTGGTGAAAAGTAAGGTGGTGTCCGAGCATGTGGGAGACCTCGGGAATATTTTTGAAATACTAAGGAGGCACAAACTGCGCCTCAATGCTTCCAAGTGTTCTTTTGGCGTTGGCTTGGGTAAATTTCTAGGCTACATGGTCACTCGAAATCCCAAAGAGGTCTAGAAGTTGATAGGGATGACTACTACTCTAAATTGATTCATCTCTCAGTCAGCAAACAGGTGTAGGCCTTTCTTTCAGTTATTGCATAAGTGGAACGGGTTTGAGTGGACCGAGGAGTGTGCCCTGGCCTTCCAGTAGCTGAAGGAATACCTTTCTCGACCACCTATTATGTCCTGACCAGAGAAAGAGGAAGTCCTATTTGCTTATGTTGCTTTAGCCTTCCTTGCGGTAAGTTTAGTACTGATACGAGTTGATAATGGAGTATAAAGATCAGTTTATTATGTGAGAAAGACACTGCATGAGGCCGAGGTTCATTACCTACCACTGGAAAAGGCCATTTTGGCAATGGTGCATGCTATGTGTAAGCTCCCTCACTACTTCCAAGCTTACACAGTTGTTGTTTTAACCCAACTTCTACTTCAATCACTACTTCGAAGGGCTAATTACACAAGAAGGATTGCCAAGTAGGGTACGATCCTAGGGGTTTTTGATATCAAATATATGCCTCGCACCTCTATCAAGGGCCAGGTTCTCGCAGATTTGGTGGCTGAGTTTGCTGAATCCCCATTAGAAAAGGAAGGAGAAAAGCAGAGCATGGATGGAAAATCAGTTGGCGTGGTCTCCCTGTAAGAGCCTTTATCTTGGAGGGTATACGTTGATGGTGCAGCAAATTAAAGAGTATCTGGAATGGAGCTAGTTGTAATATCTCCTGAGAAGATCATTATTGAAAAATCCTTAAGGTTGGGTTTCTCGGCCACAAACAATGAGGCTGAGTATGAGGCTCTATTGGTAGGGATGACTATGATTCAGAAAATGGGAGGAAAAACTGTGGAGGTATTTTCATATTCTAGGTTGGTTGTAGGTTAGGTAAAGGGAGAGTTAGAGGCCAGGGATGTGAGAATGCAAGAGTATTTGAATCAGGTTAGGCACTTGCAATCAGGGTTTAAGTCTTTCACCTTACTACAAATCCCTAGAAGCAGAAATATGCTTGCTGATTCTCTTCCACTCTCGCAGCCTCCTCGGGGCAAAGCTTACCTTGAGTTATTCTTGTTGAGGACTTATGTAAACCTACTGAGATAAAGAGGGAGAAGGTCCAGATTCATCAAATTAGGGTGGGACCTAGCTGGATGGATTCTATTGTGTTATTCCTTAAGGAGGGTATCTCGCCTGAGGAGAGGGCTGAGGCTGATAAAGTATGAAGAAAGGCTTCTCGATTTTGGCTGTCCGAGGATCAAAAGTTGTACAAACGCTATTTTTCTGGGCCATATTTGCTATGCATATACCCTAAAGTAGTAGAGCCACTCCTAGAAGAGTTACACGAAAGGATTCGTGGAAGTCATACAAGAGGCAGATCCTTGTCTCACAGAGCCCTCACACAGGGATATTGGTGGCCGAACATGCAGAAGGAAGCATAAGAGTACATGAAGAAGTGTGACGAATGTTAGAGATTTGCTCTAAATATTCATCAACCAGGAGGTGTCCTCAACCCACTATCTAGCCCTTGGCCTTTTGCTCAATGGGGCTTGGATATTGTAGGGTCTTTCCTTAAGGTAGTAGGGAAAAAGGGATGGCTGCTGGTTGGCACGGATTACATCACCAACTAGGTTGAAGCTAAACCATTAGCAAATATTAAGGATGTGGATGCTAAGAGATTTATGTGGAAAAATATTGTCACTCGGTTTGGGATTCCTCATACCCTTCATCTCGAACAATGGTCTTTAGTTTGATAGTAAGGCCTTCAGGAGGTACTGTTGTAACCTGGGCATTAAGAATAGGTACTCCATCCCGGCTTACCCACAGGGGAATGGACAGGCCAAGGCTGTCAATAAGGTTATAGTGAATTGACTCAAGAAGAGGCTAGATGATGCAAAGGATAAATAGGTGGAAGAGCTGCCACACGTCCTTTGGACATATCAAACTACCCTTTGTAGGACAACAGGGGAGACACCCTTTCCAATGACTTATGGAGTTAAGGCTATGATTTCCCTGGAGACTGGATTCCCAATGTTGAGAACAAGTTTGTTCACTCTAGATAGCAATGACAAACTACTTGAAAGGAACCTGGATTTAGTTGAAGAACAAAGGGAAAATACCGTGGTTCAGTTGGCGTATTATCAACAGAAGCTCAAGCAGGGGTATGACTCAAATGTGAGGTTAAGACCATTAGGTCCTGGAGACTTGGTATTGAGAAAAGTGTTGGGTACTACAAAGAACCCAGCTTGGGGAAAGTTAGGGCGCAATTGGGAAGGGCCATACCGTATCACCTCGGTGGCTGGTATAGGTACATATTTCCTAGAAGATCTAGATGAAAATTTTGTACCATGCCCTTGGAATGTAAATAACCTACGGAGGTATTATTATTAATGAAAGGTATCTAGGCCATGCTTTTATTATGACATTATGTGTTACGTTGATTATCTGCCCAAGTATTAAACAGAACCTTGGTCATGTCTGGCTCCTCGGACCACATACCTTGGATAAATTTATACTTTTTATTATCTGCCCAAGTATTAAACAGAACCTTGGTCATGCCTAGCTCCTCAGACCACATACCTTGGGTAAATTAATACTTCTTATTATGTGTTTAAGTATTAAACAGAACCTTGATCATGCCTGGCTCCTCGGACCACATACCTTGGGTAAATTAATATTTCTTATTATTTGTTTAAGTATTAAACAGAACCTTGGTCATGCCTGGCTCCTCAAACCATATACCTTGGGTAAATTAATACTTCTTATTATTTGTTTAAATATTAAACAGAACCTTGGTCATGCCTGGCTTCTCGGACCACATACAATGGATAAATTAATATTTCTTATTATTTTTTTAAGTATTAAATAGAACCTTGGTCTTGCCTGGCTCCTCGGACCACATACCTTAGGTAAATTGATGCTCCTTATTATCAATTTAAGTATTAAATAGAACCTAGGTCAACTTTGGTTCCTCAGACCACATATCTTGAGTACGTTAACATTTCTTTGACTATGAGAATACTAAATAGAACCTCAGCCATGTTAGGTTCCTTGAATCACATGCCTTGGGCAAATTAGTACTCAGCCCAGCCATGTTGAATAGCAAGACTCTCATTGTAGTAACTTAATCAAAAGGACACTCTTGAGCATCACTTAAAGCATTTGCAAGTATATCTATGGTCTGTTTGTGAGCTAATTATCACCTACAGTTCCTTAGACTTACTGATAAGTGGAGGGTTAGGTGGAGCCCTGTATGGATGGATGCTCTATCATTGTGTGAAGTTAAAAGAAAAATTCAACAATATACAGGATCCTTTGGCTTAACTATACTTAAGGTATGTTTTTGAAGTTAAGGGTATACTTTGTCGAGATTGTAAACTTAGAAGGTTTAGCCTGTTCTGTTACTGATTATATGGGATATAGTAACTATGTTATCACTTATGCAGATAACTAAATGAAGCTATATCTCATTTTCACATTGATTAAGTGTGTAATAAAGTAGAAACTATGTTAGGATTCATACAAATACCACAAGTGTAAAAGAAAAGCTCATAATTGTCATTAAGTTAAGCCTTAGAAGGGGCAAATTGATTACAAATTGTGGAAACAAAAACAACAGTAAAAAAAAAAAAAAAAAAAAAAAAAAAACCCTATTCTAAGAGCTACTTAATTTTGAGGACGAGTTTGTCTTTTACTGGGGCTTTGGTGGATTGGGCAGGTGCTACTGCGGAGGATGCTGGGCCTTTACCCTTGGATTCTTCCTTAGCAAGAATGGGGAAGATTGCCAAAACCAGCTCATGGCTTTGGGAAACCACCCCTCCCTCAAAAGAATCCTTGGGTGCAGCTGGAGGCTTTGTGGCTTCAAGGGCGACCTCCTTGGTGTTTTCTTTTTCCTTCGCAGCTGCACCAGCTTGCTTTGCCCCTTTTGGAGGACTGTTGGGAGGAGGAAGGTCTTGGGCAGGTATCTCTTGGATGGAGCCTAGATCTTGGGGGCAGTATCATCCTGTGAGATTGAGGAGTCTAGTGCGCGGATTGCAGGGGGATAGTAGATGTTCTCTGCTCTCCTAAGTGCCGAGGAAGTCTCAATCCCAGCCAGGTTGAGGGCCTCATTTCACACTTGGAGGCAGTATGTTCTACACACCCCCGAGACCTCTGCCCTGAGGGCCTCCTTGGTCTCTGCTATCCCCACATCGTAACCATCTTGCTCAGCTTGGTCCTTGGCCTTCTCAGCATCCTCCAACCTTTTCTTTAGGACCTTTATTTGCTCTTTGGCAAGCTCATCCTTGACCTGACGAAGTTGTTTGCACTAAGCCTCTACTTGCTTTTCCACCCCTTATAGAGTAGCCTCAACGCTCTTTTTCTCTCTGTCAACCTCAGTGAGCTTGGTGTTCAGCTCCTTAATCCTCTTCTAGGCCACATTAAAGGCCTCAACGACAGTAATACACTTGCCCTCCTCGTCCTTCATGTGTTTGTGTATGGTATTTACCAACTCCTCAGCCTTATGAGTATCGTGAATAGCCTGCAAAGGGAAATGTAGCAGTGACCAAAGGCAAATTAAAAAAAAAAAAAAAAAGGGGAAAAAAGGGGGCTCAACTTAAAAGACTTACCATAGCGAGGTCTCTTTCCAGACCTAGAAACATCTTGTACCTCTTCATAGTCCTCAGATCTGTCATGTCGTCTAGCAGTAGCAAGGCCTACTCCACAGCATCCGCCACATACCCAGCCTTCCCCTACTGGAAGTCCCTTATCGAGGTGTTTGAGGGGAGAGGGGATCCATTTAGCACCAATGGGGGATTCTAGTTTGGAACCTTGGTGCAAAGGTCAAGTCCTTTGTCCCTAGGTGCCCCCTCACTGAAGGACCTTGTTTAGGTGGTCTTGGTCGCCTTATCCCCTCTTTAAGGCTCGATCTCTTTGGGAGGGACACCTCGACCCTCTTCCATTACATCCTTCCCTTTCTGCTCCCATTTCCTCTTCTTATTAGCAAGTTCGGGCTGGGTGTCCTGAGGAGGGGAAAGAGAGGGATGTTTAGCTTAACCGGCCACCTTGGATGCCTTGCCCCCTGCTTGAGACTCCATGATCTCTAGAAGGCTTGACCTGGTCTTACACTGTAGCACCATGGCGTCTGGGATAATGGGGTCTTCTTGGGTTTGGCTTACTTGCGCTGGAGGAAAGTTGCTAAGGTCACCAGCTGCAGCTTCTAGGGCAGGAGGCTAGTTGAAGACCTCGAAGTCATCATTGGAGTCGGAGATTTCAACCACTTCTTCTTGTTCCTCCTCCTTGATCGTCGGTTGGGAAGGGGTTGCCTCCTCCTCGATAGCACATTGAAATGGCAATACTACTTGCTGTACACCTTTTGGAATGGGGCCAGGAACAAGGAAGCTCGGTATCACGATATTGATCTGGTGCAAGCGTGGGTCTCTCGCTCTAATCACGCACTTTGGTGCTTGAAAGCTTGATGACAGTGGCTCGTAGCCAAGGATGAGATGAGTTGCTCTTAGTTGCCCATCCTTGTGAGCAAAGACCTCAGCCTTGAGTATTTTGTCCAAGTCTAGCTAGTTGACATGGCTTAGGTTAGGAACAACAGCGTACTTATCTGTAAAACCATTAAAAAAAATCAAATCAAAAAAGCATTGTTAAGAAGACAGCACAAATTAGAGGAAAATTAAATTGCAAGCATAAATAGAGGAAATATGCGTGGAAGATGTTGGTGGGTAAAAAGGTGTTATTAGAACAACAAACCTAGACCTAAAAACCCCACCTAGTGTCCCCTCTCTCATCGGACAGTGAAGGCCATCGTGCCACTCCCCTGAGACAATTAGAAAATCTTTATTCATACCTTTGTTGGACTCAGGGAGGCACGAAATGAGCTTGACCTCAAGAACCCTAGTTTTTAGGTAGTACCCTTGCCCTTTTAAATGGTGAATGTTGTAAATCCAGTTAACGTCGTGGTGGGTAAGGTTCAAACCCATTTTCTCATTGAGGGCGTCCACACTACCTAGAATCCTAAACATGTTGGGGGCACACTGGGTGAGGGAAAGCCTGTGAGCTATTAGGTAATTACTAGTAACTCTACCCATGGGAATTCTCATCCTTCCCTCTATAAATGCAATCATAGGGATTACTACTTTTCCCTCCTGCCTCATGGTGTGCCACTCTCCCTGTTTGCAATACCTAATAGAGACCCTTGGTGGGATTCGATATTGAGCTTTAAAGCTCTTTACATCCTCAGGGGTGTCTACTAGGTAAGCGAATCTCCCTATATGAAAAGAAGGTTAAAGGAATTAAGGAGACGGGGTGAAATTAGACGGGCCGAGGAAAAGAGGGATCTAAATAAAAGGAAAGACAGAGGGGACCTAAGAGAGTGAAGAAAGAAAAAATTGCTAAAGACAACTTACGGGAGAGAAGAAGGCTCCTCGGCCTAGCTCTTGAGTTTTAAGAGTGCAAAAAGTGAGGTAGATAAAGCTTCTAAGCAATATATATATATATATATATATATATATATATATATATGAAAGATAAAAGCAAGTGGGAAAACTCCCACTCAGGTTCCCGTAAATTCCTCAGCCGTTGGATTTCCATCGTATAGTAGAAAATGGAGAACATAGAGTTGCAGAAATTAATTGTAGATGCGTCCTGGATGCCGAAACGTTAGAAGCGTGCTTTTGGGCAGTTGAAAAGACACCTACACAGACATAAGTGATGTGAAGGAAGAGCAGAGTTATTATCAATATAATATTGAAATTCCTTTTTTTTTTTTTTTTTTTTAAGGAGCAAAAGAAGGGAATTTCGAGGGGCTATTGTAGGGGTAAAAGGCCCAGAAATGAATATTGGGCAGTGGGCCTTGTCCAAGGACGTTTAGTAGTCCGAGGACAAGGAAGCATTGATGAAGGGGTAAGAATCAATGGGTTAGGAAAATATTACGTCTATAAGAATTGGGGAAGGTAGTTTGAGGAGGAATGCTTCCTCAGCTAAGCAAGGCAGAGGTCAGAAGGTGTGGTCTGCCATCAAGAGCAACACTCCGAAGGACTCTATTAATAAGGATAAACATCAGGAAAGCATATGACAAAGGGAAGCTAAGAAATATCTAAGAGAAAGCTGCTACCACCGCATTAAAGGCTCTGCAACTAACTCTCTGGCTGTATTAATGTGAAGGTGATACCTGAACAGTGATATTCAGCCTTACAACTATTCTCAAAAACTTTAGGAAAGTGCTAATGGGACAAGGATCAAAGCAAAGCAACTTGGCTTACATGTGGAAGGTGGAGATGAAGCAAAGAAAAGGGATATAAGGAAGAAAGACACCATGATAGTGGGGGGGATCTGAGAATCTATAGAAAAAGAAACACTGTAGCAACAAGAACTAAAGATCGTAATCAAGTCTAAAAGAGATATGTACAAGAATGATTCTCCTCGGAAAGTGCCAAGGAAGATTTTCTTTGGATAAAACCATTTTATCTTTGTTTTCTTATTATCTAAACCCATTATAATTGTTATCCAACTTATTAGAGCCTAGTTTGGAATCCACTCTCTACAAATTCATTGTATTGGGCTATTTGGGCCTAGGATCCAAAAAGTGGCCTTACAGTAACAATTTATAGTGGTCATTCTTTGCCAAATGAGTGGTTATCATATGCTAAAAATTGGGGGTTATTATATATTAACAATTCACTATGGTCATTGTTTGCTAAACAAGTAATCATCATATGCACAAGAAAAAGGGTAGTAATTTGTTGCCGAAACGATGTTATCATACGCAAAATGTGATCATTAGAACATCAGCATTAGCTGTGCTAAAAAAATTCTATTTTCACATTCTATAAAGTTACTATATCTATTTTAACACATCTTACATCACATCTCTTACTTTATCATATCACCCATTAAAATAACCTAAAAAAATTCTTATTTAAAAAAAAAAAAAACACTCCTTCCACAATTAGCAATAAGCCAGCCACCATAGAAACCCACCCAAAACTGGAGTAATCCAACCCACCACTGAACCTACCCATTGAAACCCACCCACCACCAAATCTACCATTGAAACCCATAGCAAAAAAAAAAAAAAAAAAAAAAAACCCACCGAGAGAGAGAGAGAGAGAGAGAGAGAGAGAGAGAGACTTTTGGATGATGTGGCTAGGTGGTGAGATCGGTTGCATGGTGAGAGCAAAATAGGATGAGAGTGAGAGAAGCATACTAGGGAAAGAGAGAGAGAGAAATATTTATTGAGGAGAGAGAAAAGGAGAATATATATATATATATATATATATTTAGAAACAAACTAATTGCTAAACACACACACACACACACACACATTTTAATTACAGTCTCTCACCAAGCTCAAACATATTACTTAACTCAAAGTACCATTATAAAAGGGCCTGAAAAAAGGAGAATAAAAGAAGAAGAAAATACTTTACAATTTTTGTCATATAGTTCTATTAATAGAATTGTACTATTCATTAATACTAGCATTTGAAACATTTGATGTGGGAGATTTTTTAGTGTTTAATGTATAAAGTGCTAAAATTTTTGTATTTAGCACATTTGATACTAGTGCTCATACGGTAGTCATCCACTCATCATACAATTTTTTCCCCGGTAATAACTAACAACCATCACTAATGAAATTGTACAATGACCTAATTAATAAAGTAATTAGACAAAAAAATATTAAAAATCGAAAGAAAACAAATCAATATTACCCCGGGCTACTACTACAAAAGTTAGGTCATTTTGTAGTGGTACTTTAGTTATGTAATACAGTATAAGTCTATTTAAAAAAAACTCTATATGCTACTTTCATATTCTTGTGTTCTAATAAGTATTATTATTTTCTTAAGAAAAAAAAAAAAAAAAAAACCGTCAGTGGTCCACACCAACACGAAAAGCAACTCAAAATCCTAGAAATTAAAGATTTCATTCTCTATAAAGCAGTTTAATCAAAATCAACAAATATAATAGAAATCAAAGAAATAACTATGGGTCACCCATCAATATATAAAGAAACTCAAATCTTATTCAGCAACCAAAAAAAAAAAAAAAAAAAAAAAAAAAAGAAAAAAGAAAAAGAGGAGCCAATCAGCATAGTTGAGCAAATATCATGGTCTGATGAAGTGGAAACGAGAACTAGATGAATAATGTGGATAATATTGGGAAAATATATAATTTGTGAAAATTTCTTGATCTACAACAATGCCTTCCCCCCCACCCGGGCGGCAGGGGGTGGCGAAAAGTAACGTTGTGATTTATGAGTCACATAAGACTATTTATTACACAACTACCAATTTATTACACATAAGACTGTTTATTAGTCTCATTATCAATTATGCAACCTAGATTTCTTTCAAAATTTTAGTTCAATAAAAATTTCTTGGGCTTTTACCTTTTTGTTTGTAAGGGCCTAATATATTGTTAAGGGAATCAAAGTTTAAGGACAAAGTTTGTCTACTAATCTAAGGTTGCAACTCTTACTAAACAAATTGATTTGACTATATATTTTGAAGATCTAATTTGTTAAGTTATGATTTTTCTCATAACATTAGTGTTGGCTTATTCCATGACAAAAATAGTTGTAATTGCATTAATTTATTCACTTGTATTTTTGTGGGATTTATTTGTAATGGGTTTTGGTGAAGATTTGATCAAGACAGCTGAAGGTCACATGAGCAGCACATGCAAGAAGGTGAACAGTCAAGCCAGGTGTCTAGCTCAGTACAACCTGTCCAGGAAGGTAATTTGCGACTTGCTCCAGTCGCGAGTGACCTGCAAAGTTCCCCTATTTTACTGAAAATTGTGATTTTTCGTACTCCCATCACTCATACTATATATACCCTCATTACCCACAGAAATTGTGGGGAGCCTGTTGAAAGAAAAACCCTAAGAGAGGTTTCTACAACACACACACCTTATTAGAGAGAGAGCTACTCATTCTTAGAGAGAAATCTTTGTAGTCTCTTCTCATTCCTTCTCCCATTGTTATACCCATTGAGAGTAGATTTGTACCCAAACACTACTCACACCCATTCAAAGTGTTGAGAGTGTTTTTGGAGCTTGGAAAGCATTGGAAGATGCCAAGGATGGCGGATGCAATATGAAGCTTATTGCGGGATCCGGAAAGCTAGAGAAGACACGATTCGGTGTAACCTTCTTGGAGTAAGAAGCTTGGAGGGTTTAGGTGCATCGGGTAGATTAGGCTTGGAGGATCTATTGCTATTCATGTATCCCAATTGATTTTCTAGTGGATCATTTTATCGCTTGGAAGGCAGCAGAAAGGTTTTTCGCCGAGTTCTTTGGTTTCCTCTTTGATAACACGTCTCAGTGTTATCTTTGTGTTTGCTTCTCTCTTCCCTACTCTATTCCTTTTGATTGCTGGTGTGTTTGTGATTAATTATGGTTTAGAGTATTTTGCCAATTTGGGTATTGCTTATAGTTCATATTCTGTACATATATTGTTTGAATATAAGCTTGCTTTGGAAATTTTGTAATTGGGGGTCTAAACATTCACAAGTGTTTTACACACTAAGTGAGTTTTCATAATCGTTAAATTGTATGTTTAAAAAAAAAAAAAAAATGTATGTCAAATTTCATGACTATCAGATGTTATTTATTATTCGATCTATAAACTTATTTTTTATGTATAATTTTATACTACAAAAACTCAAAATTTAAACATTTGATTGATGATATAGTTATTACTTTTTGATTGTTTTTATAAAAAATTTGTAAACATGGAGGATATAAGGAGAAAATGTAATCTAATGGTGAATTTGTTAAAATTTATATCTAATAAAAAAACATATTATTGTTTATTATCAAATGGTCAAATGTGGATTGTTTCTCTATCGCTAAGAAAGTCCTCTGACATCTCTTAGGGAGTAGAATTGTTGTCCCTTCACTTTGAAGGCTTGTTGTTCTTCCATGTTTTTAACAATGTTAATTCTTCGACTAGTTGGGTTTTTTTAAGGGTTATTGGGAAACAATTATCTTTTTCTTTCTTGCACTTCTGATCTGCATTCATAAGTTTACCATGTCTGCAATGGATGAACTAACGAACAATTGGACCAAATTCATGCTTTCAGAGAGGGAGGGGCCTGGGTGTTGCCTAGAGAGTGATCTTGGCTCTCAAGACCATATCATTGCAGCCAATTTTCTAACAAAGCAAGCCCTCAATATCGATGCAATAGCAAGAACTTTTACTCCTCTTTGGCGATTGTGAAATGGCTTTCAGTCTCGCAAAGTTGGAGAACATAAAATGTTGTTCATCTTCGAATTGGCAACTGACAGAGATAAGGTCCTTAATGCCGAGCCTTGGTGTTTCGATAAACACCTCGTGATCATGCAGTAATATGACAAAAGTAAGGCAATGGAGGAATTAAGTTTTGACAGAACTTTGTTTTGGGTGCAAGTCCACGGGCTGCCATACCGTTACATGAATGTAAAAGCCGCTGAAAAAATCTGCAAAGTCCTTGGCTAGGTATTTCATTCCGCAGATCCAATAGAAACAGAGTGGGGTAATTTTGTAAGGATTAGGGTGTTGATGGATGTTTCCCTGCCTCTTTGCCGTGGTTGGATAATTTCTATGGAGAATGGTAAAACCATGTGGATAACTTTCAAATATGAGCGCCTCCCAAATATTTGCTACTGGTGTGAATGTCCTGAACACGATGATAGGGATTGCGATCTATAGCTAGAGAGCGAAGGTTGCTTAACTGCTGATCAAAAGCAATTTGGACCCATTCTTTGAGCCTCGCCTTTTGTTTCTTCATAGAAGGCTGTCGTC
This sequence comes from Quercus tomentella, assembly GCA_028535165.1. Lineage (NCBI taxonomy): Eukaryota > Viridiplantae > Streptophyta > Magnoliopsida > Fagales > Fagaceae > Quercus > Quercus tomentella. The sequence goes on along the minus strand of JAPQVY010000068.1, from coordinate 35,430,060 downwards.
TCTGTTCCAGGTTTTTTCAAATCAAAACAATGCTCGTCTTTGAAACCTACTGATCGTGATACTGGTGTTGAGGCTGAACCGGTGGTGATGAATGATGTGAATCCGATGCCAGTTCATTGTCCAACGGCGGTGAGCAAGTCAGAAACTCCAAGGGACGTCTTGTAGAGGTATTTAAGAGATGAAATCGTTACTTTGGACTCTCTAATTGTAATGCAAAACTTACGAGAACCAAAAGATTCCGTAATCAATAATACCATTGAAAGCTCACAATTTTTGGAAAGTCATAACTCCAATATTCATAGGACAGCTGCCTTCCCCAATTTGTTTGAAGTCCGAATTAATGAGATTGATTCGGAGCTGACCAAATTTGATCACATTAAACTCATGACCCAATCAGCTACTATTGCCAAAAATACTTCTAGTCAGTCACATAAGGAGCAAGGGGCAGCAAAGTCATTAAATACTCAGCGTATGTGGACCCGATTGGTAAGGAAAAACACTGAAGGCGGTGCTCAGGAAAACGCAGGAAACACAAGGAGAGACATAGGTGAATATGTTGGTGGAGAAAAGAGATTTTTTTAACAGGTTGAAGGTCCTTCTGAATTACCTCGCAAGAAAAAGCAAGTTTTAAGGGAGGATGGAGTCTTACATTCTATATAGGCGGAGGCTGGTGATCAGCCTTGCCAAGAATCATGAATCTCAGAGTTTGGAATTGTCGTGGGCTTGGGATCCTACGTACAGGGAAGGAGCTTGGAGATATTATCCGAGCAAAAGACCCCTCTATAGTATTCATAGCCAAAACACTTGTAGATGAAGCAAGGCTAGATCAAGTAGTGCAGGAAATTGAGGTACAAGCCAAAAAGCCTTTGGCAAGGGATTTGGTCACTCTACGCTCTAAATAAGATAAAAAGTTTTATTTGGCTTGCTTGCCAAAAATCCCTACCGACAAAGTAGAATTTGGTGCGATGGACCATCATTGACAACCTTCACTGCAGTAGATGTTGTGAAATGAAAGAGCATTCCCTCCATACAATTTGGTCTTGTCCTTTGCTTGACACTGTGGTTAAACAATGATTTTTGGGCTTGCCAAATATCTAGACAGTTTCTGGACTTCAGGGAGTTGCTGTCTTGGATTATGTAGAATCACCAACAGCAAGTTTTGTTTGCATTCACGGCGTGGGCGATATGGACCAACAGAAGTCAGACCCGCTTGCATTTGCCGTATTAACCTACAGTAGCTGATTCAAGAGTGTGAACAACGACTGGCAGAGTTCCTCAATATCAACCAGCATCCTCAGCTCAATTGTCCTCAACCTCGAGCTCTTTGGCATCCTCCACCGACAACTTTGGTGAAGGTAAACTTCGATGGAAGAATTTTTTCAAGGGTGAACTATTTGGGAGTTATTGTGGTTGTTCGCAATAGTGATGGATCGGCTATCACTTCTTTGTCGCAACTAATTTCGCAAGCTTATACACTGGATGAGATTGAAACTATGCTGTCCTACTGTGGTTCACTACTAGATGATGTACATCGATGCTCTTGGGTTTTTAAACAATTATGTTACTCTCATGTTAAGAGAGAAGGTAATAGGGTTGCTAATAGTCTGGCCAGATATGCGGCGCATATCTCAAACTTAGTTGTGTGAATGGAGGATATTTCACCACAATGTTTTCCAGTCATCCAAGCTGATTTAGCTGGATTCTCTTAATAAAGGTTTATGATGTTCTTTCTCAAAATAATATATATATATATATATATATATATATATATATATATATATATATATATATATATAGTAAGTGGATTTGTAGTCTTAGGATTTATTTGGGATCCACTTATTTTGTTGAAACTGAAAACTTTTTGTAGAAAGTATTATAGATAAAGGTAAAAGTTAACTGAAAGAGTATAGTGAGACCCATGAATAGTACCAAAAAGTGTAGTGAGGCCCTTGAATAGTAGCAAAAATAGGCTGAATAGTAAAATAAGTTGGCAAATTTCATGGGACACATAAATAGTACCAAAAAGTGCAGTGGACCCATGAATAGTAGCAAAAATAAGCTGAATAGTGAAATAAGCTAGTTTTTTAATTCGGATTTAAACGCACACTTAGATTACATACAAGTTTGTTTCAAAATTTTTCCAAAATTTAATTATGTTGGGACTAAAAACATTTAGGGTGGTCACAAATTTTTTTTATGAGAGAAAAATCATAAAATTTTTAAATTTTATATACAATAATTTTTTTCCCAGATCATCAGGGTGGTCTTCTGACTACCTTACCTTCATTGTGGAGCCACCTCTACTCTTACAAAAATTTGTATAACAATATATAGTAAAATTTGTCTTATAACATGACAAGCTAAAACATAAGAAGAAAATTATGAAAGAACTATACATATAATTTTTTATAAAATGTTCATCTACAAATTTTACCACCTGTGGACAAATGTCTTAAATAATCTTATTTTTTTACTATAAACAATTCATGTTCTACCACTTTCAAAGTTACAGATGTTAATTACAAGAGATTCTTGCTAAAAAGTTAATAAAAGAGACAAACAGTCCTCCTTGTAGTCCTGCTTTATAATAAAAAACCATAGAGAACTTGAAAGAGGAAAAACCCGTATGGTAATCAACTATAGGCTTAAACGAGGGAATGTGCAGAATAGCTGTGTAAAGGGGTTGTATATAGTTAGTTAGGCAACGTTTCAAAGTTTTAAGAAAAATAGCATCTCGAGTTTCTAAAACTCGAGATCCATATTAAAACTCGAGTCCCAAAGACTCACTTTGCGAGTATTTGGCTGGATGACTTGGACTGAAAATGCCACATAGATCTCGAGTCTTTAAGACTCGAGTTCCATGCAAAAAAAATTTCCCCATACAGGGAGCCCACGTTTTAAAGCCCTATAGCGGCGTTTTCCTGCAAAATTTTTTTACAGTGTGATTACCCCATACCAGGTTCAGGGAGCCCTATAGTGGCGTTTTTAAGCCTTATAGTGACGTTTTAAAGCCCTATAGCGGCGTTTTCCTGCAAAAAAAAATTTTATAAGTATGATCACCCATACCAAGTTTAGAGAGCCATAGAGTGGCGTTTTTAAGCCTTATAGTGACGTTTTAAAACCCTATAGCGGCGTTTTCCTACAAAAATTTTATTTATAAGTGTGATCACCCCATACCAGATTTAGGGAGCCCTATAGTGGCGTTTTTAAGCCCTATAGTGATGTTTTAAAGCCCTATAGCGGCATTTTTCTGCAATTTATGGAAATCGAGTCTTTAAAACTCGATTTCCACGTGGATTTTTTTCCACATCAGCCCCATCCACTTACAAATCAAGACTTAAAAACTTGAGTTTTATCTTGGAACTTGAGTTTTAGACACTCGAGATGCTAGTTTTCAACATTGTTTTGAAACGTGACAACTAACTAAATTTTTTTATATTTATTGTTATTTGGAAAGGGTGTTCGGCTTAAACAATTAGAGTTTAGTGGATATTTTATTCCTAGAAAGGATGTCTTGGTTAGTCAAACCAAAGGATCAAAATTCTTTAGTAACAGCTACGTTATAGTCACAATTCATGTTGTGGTGAACAGGTGAAACAATGTTTATGCAGCTCGAGGGGAAAAAAATTAATAAAAGAGCAATGCTTTTGCAGAAAAAAATATATGAAAAAAATATCATTTATATGGAAGATTTTGTGTAGTGCACGTCCTAGCCCAAATGTGGATGGCCCAATGTTTTGCTAATGGCTTTTCTTCTACCATCAAGTTTCTTTTTTTTTTTTTTGAGAAGGAAAGTAAACAGACAACAACACACACACACAGGGAATGGGGACAAAAGCATAATATCATACAACTTACCCCTTACAAGTTTCTCTTTCATCAGTTTGTGGCTGAAACAATTTCTACAAGATATGCGGCAGCCTCCAAGATCAATTAATACCTCGAAGTCAGTTTCAATTTGAAGAAAGATGGGTACCATTACTATGTTATAACCTTTTCTATTTTTCTTTCTTTATTTTTGTGGGTGAGGAGGGGGTGGATTGATTTTGGCATTCTCAAATGAGGTTTATTTATTTATTTATTAATTAATTTATTTTAATTTTAAGGAAAAACATAAACAATAACAGTGACCATCCCAAATTAAATGCATATCAAACCTAGTTTCTCAATTCTAGATTTTTTGCATGTTTTTCCTCCATTAAAGCTCATAGTGCTGGAATCCAAATCTTCTGTCCTACTTTTCCTGCTCCACTCTATACTCCACCAATAAAATCTTGCCACGTATTAACATAATTAATTAAATACTATCATTATTGACTTATTAATATTATCATTATTAATTAATGGTAGTATTTAATTAATTAGGTGAATACGTGGCAAGCTTTTATTGGTGGAGTATAGAGTGGAGCAGAAAAAGTGGGACAAAAGATTTGGACTCTGCTGTATACGTGTTGCTGCCTAACAATTATCATTTATCTATATCCTTACTTTAATCTCATGAAGTTCAAGATTAATTGATTTTATTATAGATCTGGTTCATAACCCAATTACACCAATTCTTTGATTTTGCAAACACCCTTAAATGTAGATCCGAACACAAACACGTATACTCACTTCCCTCTTCCTAGATCTCCTTTCATATTGAGGGAGCTAAAGTAGATTATGAATGTCTCATAATTTATAAATCTAAATTGTGTACCAAAGTCATTATTATTAATTTATTATGGCTTTACGTGTGATGCAACTATAAGATGGCGGGATAGCTGGAATTTTTTTCTTTCCTTTTATTTTTCACCCTCGGTAATTAAGTGCTGTGTGTTATTGAAGGGAAATCCGTAGTTAAAATTTCTTGAATAATTCTTGGGAATGGTATAACTATTGTTAAAAGATTAAATTTATCATTTTTTAAAAACTTAGGTTTTTGAAACAATCAGTAATTTGTCAGAGTATATTCTGAGTTTGATCTGTCTAGCTTAAACTAACATAATATGCCATCTAAGCAATAACCAAGAAAGAGTAAAAAATTTCATGCCCCCTTGACTTAAATGTTTCTCCGCCACTTCTTTCTCATCCGAATCTATCTGAAGGTACAGGGTGTGAGTGTTGACTATTTTCTTTGAAGTTCCGAGCTTGTTTAACAGGTAAATTCGACAACTAGCTAGTCAAAACATCTAGAGCCTTACGCCTGATATATATAGCAAGGTCCAAAAAATTCAGCATACATAAATATAATTAATTAGTACCATAAATAGGGCCTTAAATTACAACCACTACTTTTTCTATAGAGAGCCAGTCCGTTAACACATCTTTCACTATATTAGTACATTGACACAGTGATCGGTTTTGAGTTAGTTGCAATTTTTCAATCGGCCTGTTTTGCTACAATAAACTTGTACATGTTGCAGCTCTTTCATTCATAGAGGGATGTCTCTTGACCTTGCCTTTATGCAAGGTCTGATTTCCCTTTGTCCCTTTGTCTTTTCCCTCCTATTTTCATGGAGAAAATCTGATTTTTCAGGCCTTGAACCTCAGTTAAAAAATTGAAAAGAAACATATATATATATATATATAGAGCAAATTGCAATGAGCCCTGGTAGTTTTTGTGTTTGAATTTCATATCCTTTATATTTTTTGGTAGGTGGAAGGAGAAAAGGGAAAATGGAGAAAGGGACGAGTGCAATATTGATGCGAAAGTATGAGCTTAGCCGCATACTTGGACAAGGGACATTTGCAAAGGTTTACTTGGCCCGAAACCTGAAGTCCGGTCAGAGTGTAGCCATTAAGATTATCGACAAGGAGAAGGTTTTAAAGGTGGGATTGATAGATCAAATCAAACGAGAAATCTCCGTGATGCACCTCGTTAGACATCCTAATGTTATTCAGCTCTATGAAGTCATGGCAAGCAAAACCAAGATTTATTTCTCCATGGAGTATGTGAAAGGTGGAGAGCTTTTCAACAAGGTTGCTAAAGGGAAGCTTAAGGAAGATGCGGCACGTAAATATTTTCAACAATTGATTGGGGCCGTGGATTTTTGTCATAGCCGAGGGGTGTATCACCGAGACATTAAACCAGAGAATCTCCTTCTTGATGACAATGGTAACTTAAAAATTTCAGATTTTGGCTTGAGTGCATTGTGGGATTCCAGGAGACAAGATGGCCTTCTTCACACAACGTGTGGTACTCCAGCTTATGTTGCTCCGGAAGTAATTAACAAGAAAGGTTATGATGGAGCTAAGGCTGATATATGGTCATGTGGTGTGGTTCTCTTTGTTTTATTGGCAGGTTATCTTCCTTTCCAAGATACGAATCTCTTAGAAATGTATAAGAAGATTAGCAGAGGAGAATTTAAGTGCCCCCAGTGGTTCCCACCAGAGGTTCGAAAGCTTCTTGCAAGAATTCTTGACACCAATCCAAGCACAAGAATAAATGTGGCCAAGATCAAGGAGAATACTTGGTTCAAGAAGGGATTCAAACAGTTTGAAACCCCACTACCCCCTCCAGATGGTAACAACATCTCCGTTAGTGATGTTCAAGCTGCCTTTGCTTCATCAGGTTCTGATGATGATTTGAACAACAAAGTTGGTGCAGAAACAAGCCACAGGAGACCACCATGTTTCAATGCCTTTGATATTATCTCTCTTTCACAAGGATTTGATCTATCCGGCTTGTTTGAGAAGGACATGAGTCAGAGACCACAGGCAAGATTCACTAGTACTAAACCCGCCTCAATGATTGAGTCGAAATTTGAAGAAATAGCAGAGATGGAGAGATTTAAGTTCATGAAGAAAGATGGAAAGGTGAAACTACAGGGCAGAAAAGAAGGGAGAAAAGGACAACTTGCAATAGATGCTGAAATTTTTGAAGTTACACCTTCCTTTTGTGTTGTGGAGGTGATGAAAGCAGCAGGGGACACATTGGAATATAGAAATTTCTGTAAGCAGGATTTGAAGCCCTCACTCAAGGATATTGTATGGAATTGGCAAGGAAGTGAGGAACAACAACAACAACAACAATAACAATAGGCTTATTCGTCCTATTGGTCATTTCTCTTAGATAAGTCTTGCTCTTATATGTGTCTCTTCTATCTAAAATATGCATTAATCTTGCTGCTAAATTTTGTCTAATACCTTAGCTTATTTCATTTTATTTTAAAGCTTTCCTTTTCTTTGCATATTGTATATCTTGAATTTGAGATCAAGTGTAAAGAGGAATTCTGGTTTTATTTGATCTAGCTAAGTGTAATGAGTCACTATGATTTAATCTTTTTTTGGTGCATAAATCCTCAAAAGGTTCTCCTTTCATGCAATACTTCAACTAGTTTGACATATCTGTAAATGGGTTCACTTTGATCAGGTCAAAAGTACAGTTCAGATCTACATGTCAGGGCCTTCAAATGGTCAAAATCACCAGGGTGCATTAAGAACATACAGGGACAATGCATATATAGATGAGGATTTGGGGGCTGTACTCAAAGGGCGAGCTATGATGCAATAGGATTGCTCGTTTCTTCCATTAAAAAGAACTAGTGAGTTATTTGTGCGATGCACGGATAATGTTGTATATGTATTATGACATAATTGTTATAGAACTTTATTTGTAATGAGTTCATCATAAAATGCAACAATTATAAATTTCACTCACATATCCATTATAATTATCCAATTGAAAAAAAAAAAAAAAAAAAAAAAAAACTTCAGAGGAATTTTATAGATTAAATTAAAATTAATATAGAATGTGTCTTTCTCTTTCTCCTTAATTCTAAAACAAAATACACATCCCAAACACACACAATCAATCACATCATTTTCAAAACTCACAAATCCACAACATCTGACCTTAACATCAAAATCCTAATTGCCGTTGTCATTCAAATATAAAATGCAAGCCTCCCTTCCTTGGTTGTAGCTAACTCATACAGGTTAGGATTAGATGAAACAATAATGTTAGAGTTAGGTAGATGTCGTCGAAAGATTGAAGGTAAATGACATCGTTTTTGGTTTGTGTCTATTCGACATGGGATGGCATGAAAGGCTATGGGTAGATTATATAAAGGGGTAGAAGTGCAAGAAGTGAATCGTGAATCAAAATGCAGAGAGTTTTGTGTGTAAGTGTAAGGGATGAAAAGTCTTGATACATTGAACAAAAAACTACAAATAATATTTATTTTTTAATTAGAAAAATCTTGAAACATTGAACAAATTAAATATTGACTTTTTATTTCATTTTGTTCTTATTTCTGATGTGGCACTTGAGAATATTTCAATTCTTTCTGCATAGAATGCGACACTTGGCAGAACTCTCATACTTTCCTACATGAGATCTCTGCTTATATATATATATATATACACACACACATACATATTGATTGATGTGGGTTCAAATTCCTTTTCTTCTTCCCTTTCTCCACTTGTTGTAAAAAGAAGAAGAGGAGGCTCTAATTGTGGTAACGAAGAACATGGTGTATAAGTTGCTCCTAGATCATCAAAAATTAAAGGTATATACAATATACACCATGCTGTAAAGGTGTATATTGTATATGCAACTTTGAGTAGACTAGCTAATCCTCGATTTTGTGGCGCTCAAAAAAAACTATTTGGAAGTGATAACTGCCGTCAACAGGCCTGCAAGTTCTGTAACTTGGGCTATTAATGGTTTGGTAGCTGACATCAAGTCTTTGTTATCCAACATTATTGCTTGGTCCTGTAAATTTCTAGTTCTGCAAATTTCTTAGCCCAAAATATTGCTAGTGGACCTTTCATTGTAATTGCTATGAGCCAATCCCTACCTCTTCCCTCCCTAACCCTCCCTAACCGTGTTTTTGATCATGAGGTGAGAGATGACCCTGGCTGCCAATAGTAGGAGTGTCAATGTTTGACTCAACCTGTGAACACGACACGAACCTGACATGAGTTTTTTTGGGTTAGGGTTGGGCCTTAATGGGTTTGGGTCATAAAAGGGTCGACCCGAAAGTGACACGATAAGAAACGTGTCATAAGCGGGTCAACCCGCGTAACCCGCAATAAACACGTTTGACATGCCAATTTATTTGTTTCAACCCGAAATGACCCATTTAACACAATCCGTTTAACTCGTATAACAAATAAATATTTATTTTATTTTACATTTGTCAAATACCTTTTATATCCAACATATATTTTAAATTTAAAAAGAAAAGTGAGTAATTACAAAAATTTACAAGGGATATAATTGGAAATTGAAACTTTACAGACCCTAGAACTACTAATACTTTTTTTTTTTTTTTTTTTTGGCATAGAACTTGCACAAATGAAATTGGATGAGCTTGTGAAAGATGTTATGAATTTGGACATCAACAAAGAATCTATGGATGATAATCGTGGTCATAGTTAGGATTAGTCTACTATTTGCTCAAATTCTTTCAATATTGATACTTAGCATTTGGCGAGTTCCAAGGATATTATATTTTTGTTGAACTATGTTATTTTATTTTTGTTAAACTTTGTTATTTTGAATTTGGGTTGAAGTGTATGCACTTCTTTTGGAAGGTAAAGAACTTATTTTCTAGATGAATGTTATATTTTTGTTGAACTATATTAGTTTGAATGTGGGTTGAAGACTTGAAGTGTATGCACTACTTTTTGGGATGTAAAAAAAATTAATTGTAGATGGATGTTATATTTAATATTATGCAGGTTGAAATGGATTGTGTTACATTCGTGTCAACCCAATACGGCTTGTTTATTAAGCGTGTCAAATGGGTTGGGTCAGGTCAACTCGCCTTATTAACAGGTCGGGTTAGGGTTGAAGGATCATGACACGATTATTAAATGGGTCGGGTTAGGGTTGAGCCATTTAGTCGAATACCCCTACCTCAACACGACATGAACTCAACACGCTAACCCGAATTGACACCCTTGGCTAATAGTCTCTTTTAATTAATAAAACTACTTTATATTTAGCAAAAAGAAAAATCCCCATTCCTAAGAGTTAACCTGAATAACATGAATGATACTTACTAAAACAGATTTTATAAATTAATATTTGATTGTATTAAGTTAATCATTTTCTTAGGATTAATTGTAGAAAACCATCATAAATAATGGAGGTACATGCATTTTGCACCCCACAATATAAAATTTGTAATTATTACCCAATTTGTACCAAACCTTGTAACAGGCCCATAGTTTGATTAATTGTTAAAAGTTAAAATTAATGGATATATGCAAGTCACATGACTATAAAAAATTTAATATACTAATTTGTTGCATAAGTAAAATGGCGATTCAATTCAATTTTTATGGTCAGGTCATTTGAATGTAGTATTAATTGTAACACTCAATCAGGCTTACAGGGTAAAATTTGTAATATTAAATTGATGCAAAGTTTTTATAGTTTATGTGGAAAGTGCAAATACCCATAATTTAGGTGAATTTCTATGTTTAACCCCTTTCTTTTATCAAGTATGGGCATAATTAACTAGTGAGTTTAGTACATAACATAGAAGTCTAACTTTAATGGCCACTAGTCTCACCCCCCAACCCCACTCAAATTTCGATTTGACTTTCAGACCAAAACCTGCCTACCTCTCTCCACCGCTGCCTCTGATCAAAACAAGGTATGTGCTTGTACTTTTATTTTTGCAAAGTCTTTTGTTCTGAATAATTATTATTACAAAGTGTTGAGAGTTTTTTATTTTTTATTTTTATTGGGTTTCAATTTTTCTTATTCTTGTGGTTACTACACCCAATTCATCAAATTAATTTTACATGCTAGTCAAAGACTCCGATTATATTGAAATAGCTCATAGCAAGTACATGTAGAAACAATTGCTTGTTGAATGAGAGAAAACTTATTTTCAAACAGTATAGTTGTAGCATTCAACTGGGTGCTTTATGGATGATCAAGTTGAGCACTTAATATTTTCTTTGTTGAATTAAAAGTTAATTTTCCTTTAAAATTTATTTATTAGACAAGTTCATTTTCTTTGAATTCACCGATAAGAACCCATGCACAATTGTCTATTATGCAATGCTTATCATCTTTGGATCTAATCATGGGACCAAATACATAAATTTTTTTATGTTTTTCACCTTGTGTGTTTGTAGATACCGTATTTTTCCCATCCTTGATTTGTGTGTCGGACCTCGAAAATTCCAAAAATATCAATTTTTCACCAGGGGGCCGTCGGAGCATCTAAATTGACATGGTACAACCCATTCGGGCATTGGAGCACTTAAAGTGCAATTTTAGGTCCATGTCCCTAGCCAACCAAGTGTTGATCAGAGGTCAAAATTGGTCAAAACCACCCCAAAAAAACATTTTCCATATTTTTACATCAAACCCGAGGTTATCTAAGATTTTTGTCAAGTTTGACCTGAGGTTGATTCTCGAGAGCGACCTGAAAATCTAATTTTGATATTACCATCATAATGGGTTGGAAACCAACTTCATTGTGAAGTCGAATTTTCTTTCCAATGACTGCTCATGGGTCGAAATTCGAATTAAAATGGTTGAGATATCATCGAAATAGTGCTAAGCGCATCAACTCACTTCCCGAGGCCACAACTGTTGATCCGACCACTAGATTTTCATTTTCGTTAGTGTTTTGGAAACTAGACATCCATACCTTTCCAGGGACACCAAGATCAGCTTAATTAGGGTCTGAGAAGGCCTCCAAATATTAGATCGAAGTCAGGTGGGAAAAAGGCAAAATTGCTGAGTCAGTGTACTCGACTCGGTGCACCTTAAAAGGCCTTCGAGCCTCAGGAACAGTGTCGAGCAATATAAACATCCCTAGACCCCCTAGGCATTTTAGAGCATTTTCTGGGCAGTTTCTCTCTCCCTCTTTCTCTCTAAATCCTCTCCAAAACACACACAAAAACCTTTGATTTCTCACTTTTTTTGACAATCAAGAGGTAGTGTTCTTGCTCCCATCTTCCTCTCCTTGGTCTTGGTACCTTGGATTTGAGGTTTAGTGGTGTAGATGTAGCTTTTTAGCTACTATCTACACCCATTTAATTTCATAGCCTTGTTTATTGCTTTATTTTGCTTTCTAATATGTTTTATAGCTTTTCCTAGCATATCTCTTGCTTTATCTTGCTTCCTAGAATGTTTTATAGTTTTCTTAGCATGTCTATTTACTTTCTAACATGTTTTATTGCTTTGATGTTGTTGGCCTAGCCTTCTTGGGCTAGGATATGTCTAAATTTCATGTTTGTGCTCTTTACCATGCTTATGTGCTTCTTGCCATGTTTAGATCTACATGTTTATGTACTTTAAGCTTGTTTGGATGTTATGCCTAGTGCTTTTATAGCTTTATATCTCTCGCTTTTGCCTCTTTCATAGGCTTTGGTTTTTGGGTAGGATGTAGATCTAGATCTAATGGTCTAGGCCTACATCCATACGCCCAATTTTCAACAAAGGGTTTGGATAAGTTCCCCTATGCATGTTTATGCTTTGTTTGCTTCTTTTTCTCATTTGTTTATGTTTGGATTTATGCTTGTTTGCTTAGATCTAGGCCTTTGCCATGTTCTTGTTTGTTTTGCCTTAGTAGGTTTGTTGCTTGTTGGTCTTTGGGGCCACTTGCTTGTTTAGTTACACCCATCCCCTTTGGTGGCTTGTTTGGATGCAACCATGTTTGGGTGTACATCGTCGTGATGTTTGGCTTGCATACCGCCTACCTTTCTCTCCTTTGCTTAGCTTTGCATGTTAGGGTTTCCCATGTTAGCCTTTCTATGTGCCTTATAACATGGCTAGCTCTCCTTTTTGTGTGATAACATGCTTGGCTTCCTTTATGCTTGTTCCATGCCATCTTGTTTGGCTTTCTTCGTTTGTTTGCATCTTTTCATCCTTGTTTATCTGCTCATGCATGTCTCTTTGTATGCTTGTTTGTGTCATTAAGCTTAGTTCCTACCTATAATCTCATGCGGGTTCACACCCATCCTTGTACACGAGATCCCGAGTCCTTTTTAGGAATTTTGCTTGATGGCACACATGTCGTTTGTATTCCAATATAATGGAACTAAGGATACCAAATCACAACCTAAAATTGTCCTTCTAGGATACCCTCTTTTGTTTGATAACATGCTTGTCTGCCCCTTTGTGTGCTTTCTTTCCTGGTTTATCCCTTTGTGTGCTTTCTTTGTTTCTTTGCTGGCATTGTTATTTCATGTACACGCTTGGAGCAAGGGTGAAACTTCCAAAATGCGATATAAAAAAGGCAAATGCAAGCAAGAAGATGAAAACTCCAAAATGGAAATGTTCAGTAGATTATAAGGTTTAGCCTCCCCGTGTGGTTATTTCTTTCTCTCTCTTGGCTTTTTCTTTAGAACCATGTATGTAAATTAGGGTTTCCTTTCTTTGTATCTTGCTTTGGGCCGCATTCTTAGGGTATGACAATGTTTGTTTTATCTTTCCTGTATCTTGCTTGGGCCATTTTCCTTGGGTATGACAATATCTGATTTATCTTTCTTGTATCTTGTTGGGCCATACCCTTGGAACATTGGTGATGTCTAGTTTATTTTCTTGCTCTGAGTGCTTGCATTGTGAATGATATATATGTCTGCTTGTTTAAAGATGGTTATGCACTTTGTATGATGGACACACATGGTTAGGAGAGTAACCATTTCATGATCATGGGTGCTCTTGACCTTAGACTGTGGGTATGCACTTAGGGTGATTGTTGTAGGTGCATATTCATGCTACATTTTGTGCATGATCATCATAGTGTGATTGTCTCGATCCATGTCAGTTAGTGCTCGTGTATGCGACGTGCATCAACATGTTTGATGTTTTAGGGAGCTTCGGCTCGCCTTAGTATGAACATATTGACGCACGCCATATACATAGGCATGAAACCCTACCAGTGCGCCATACCGCACCAAACATGAAACTCTGCTGGATTTTCACCATGAAAATGGTCATCTTTTTGTCATATTCTCACAGCGAAAGCTTAATGAGAATAGTGTTTTATGTGCTATGATGCATTTGAGGTGAAATGTTGTTGGATTTCCGCCACAAAAATAAGGCGAAATGCTACCAGAATTTTGTTGTGGAAATTTGTCAACAATTTCAAATGTGCTAGCAAAGCATTGATACAGGCTACACCCCTTTCCAAAATAAAACCTCAAAGCCCAATTCTCTTAAATCCCTGAAAGCTAACGCCAATAGCTTGTTTTCAATTGCCAATGTCTCTGGACTGGCGTTGTGGGGTGCCTAAAGCCCTACACATAACCAAACTTTCGAACTTAAGAATTAAGATGTTTCACCGTCCGTATTAGGAAAAATGAAATTTTTCTTGGCGTAGGATTGGTAATAAAATCAAACTGAGTTAGGTGACCAATCGCACCTTAGAAAAAACCCACTTTATTGTACATGCAACTCCTTCATAAAATATTCGTAGTAATACAAAGTCATGAAAATAGACTGCCACTTTGTAAATTACTACATCTTAATCCTTGAGTACCCGGTTTAATCCTTTAAGTTATTCATTATATATTTATGAAATCCAATTTCATAAATATATACTTTAGTAACTATTTACTAAAGTAGTTAGACCTAACATTCGGAATAACAAACCCATTAAAATTATCTCAAGGGAATATTTTGTATCTCCGTTAAGAGACTATGAATTCCATCTTGAGAATATATGTTCCATCAACACTAAATGTGGCCGCCCAACATACTGATGTTTTAACTGTCACTTTAGATCTCACTCCTAATATATCAAAGCAACCTACACTTCATGATTAGGTCCATTATTCTCTCAGGATTAAGAGTTCATGTAAAAAGAAGTCGTGAGATTTATTATTGATTTGATAGTCGTTAGGAGAATAATAAATCTCACAGCAGTCCAGTTCAATATGTCTTAACTCTTAAAACATACCAACACATCAACTAGAAGTCTCCACTTCCATGATCAAGACAAATCATCTTAGTTGATATGTTATAGTCTTTGTAGATGAAATGCCCAATTTCATCCCCGACTACGAACTAAAATTCTGAGTTTACAAAGAACTTGTGATTTATATCTTCTGTGACTTTTCACATAAATCACATATTATGCATCTCATGGACTATATGATAATATCCAAATATTCATGTTATCATCATTTTAGATAATAATAAAGCAATTTTATTAATCACAACATTAAGTCATACATAATATCATACATAATAACATACATAGCATCATAAAATAGGATTTTAGGGCACTAATCCTAATAGATTATAGATTCTTTACCTTATTAATTAAGTTATAATTTTGCTCCTAACTCTTTTTTTTTTTTTAGATAAAAGATAGAAACTTTATTGAGATGAACCAAAAAAACAAGATAAAAACATAAACAAAGACAACTATAAAGGTTAGGGCAAAGCCCCACCAGAGTGAAAAGGAAGAAATACAGTAAGGGACAACAAAAGAAAAATTGCATACCAAGACTAGGGTTGGTTTTTAGTTTACATGAGCCTTTGGTACTTCTCAAGAAAACAAACTGCTCTCTCCAAAATCTGTAGTGGATGAGATCAAGTTTTCTCAAAATAGAATTTGTTCCTAGTGTTCCCAATAGCCCAGCTTATAACAGCTCACCTTTCAAGTTCTTGAGTTTCCAACTTAGCTTCTAGCTACTGAAATAATAAGAAAAAAAAAATTCTATTGTCCGTTGGAGAATTTTTGCAATCTACCCCGAGACAAAGCTATACATTTTTAGACCACGTGCAAGCTTCGAGACCATGGACTTCTTCTTTCTTGGATTCTCCAGCAAGTACAAGCACACCCGCTTGTGTTTCTTTAAGTTCTTATGGTAGCAATTGAATGATCATCAAGTTCTTGAATGAATCTCCTTTTGATAACCCTAAGCTTATGTAAAGGAAAGCTCCTCACAGATCTCACAAGAGATTTACACAAACCGCAATATGAGCAACATCTAAAATGTGGCTAGGGTTTGCCTTATATACCTAGGGCAAAAACATAAAACCCTAAACGTTTTAATGAACTAGGGCTGAGTTGGAATTCTGCAGAAAAACGCATTTTGCCCGATTTTCGATTGATCGAGCCTAAGCTTCGATCGATCGAACCAGGCCGAAATGCACTATCAATTCTGCATCAGCTCGAATCCAACTTTACATAAAAGACACAACTTTGAGCAATTCTAAACAAGACTAAACAACCTGTTTTGATCATGGTTTGCCAACAATACACATTAGAGTTCTAAATACATTAGTTCCTAAGTCTTTAGAACCTAACAAACTCCCCCTTTGGCAATCCGTGACAAAACACAACTAAAAGCTCAAAGTTTACAAAGAAAGCCCTTTACAAAAAAATGCTCATTATAACAAATCCAATCCTAACTATTATCCATCAGTTACAAGTGTAGACAGAAACTCAATTAAATCAACCTGTATATTTCCTGAAACATTAAACAAGACGCATAACCGCATTGTGTGGAAAATACAACTAAACAAAATAAATTCTTGATTTCACTCAACACAAAATAAAGACATATATCAATGAATAACTCATAAATATAAATCAATAAGCAGTGAAACAAGAAACATATAAAACAATAAATGTAACTCCCCCTAACATGAATAGCCCAACAAAAATACATCAAGAGCTAAAAAAGAAAATACAAAGTGAAGTACCTAGATACAATCTAATCTCCTCAAGCTCCAACAAACAAAACAAAATCTCCCCCTGAGAGCAAAAACCTCTACAAGTGTCCTAAAAGTACTCCCCCTTTTTGTGAAGGAATGCCAAAGGGCAATCAAAAACCATCATCAAAAGGAGGTGGCGGTAAGGATTGTCGAAACTGTGCCAACTCTGCTTGCAAGGCATGGATCTCATCGAGCACGTCCACCAAAATCTGTCCATGAGCCGCCTGAATGGTCAAGACATGATCCAACGTACGTCGAATGTCTGAATCATCCAAAGTAGTCAGTGAAGGAACATCAGCACCAGCACCAGACGCCTCAGCCGTATCAGCACCTGTAGAAGAGGGAGGAGGGGGTACAACACCAAAAGACACACCTCTAGGATGCGTAGAGCCAACTCTTAAGTGAGCAGCCTTTTGCCTAAGGAAAGTGGCACCTATGGGAGCTATAACATGAACGGGCTCACCAGCAGGGAAGTCAACTAAACCGAGAAACAACAAAATCCTATGAATGAAAATAGGATGAATAAAAGCATGAGCGATGACAGAACTCCTATGAACTTCGGTCAAAGAACGAAGAAACAGATGAGGAAAACTAATAGATGCACCAGAAACAAAGGCGTACAAAAAACACACATCGCTCAAGAGGGATGGTGTGGAGATGAGAAATAGGCCATAAAGAATGACACGCTATCCTAAAGAAAAGATAGGTAGTCTCAGTAAGCTCAACGAACATGATCCGAGTATCAAAACCCCGCTGGATAGAAGACCCAGTGATGTATGACATAACGTCATCAAGGGGTGGAGACTCCTCATTAGGATAGATAGGCTGCCTAACGACCGGAACCCCAAGAGCTTCAGCCACTATCCTAGAGGTAATGGTGAACTCAACATCTCGTATCCAACTCCTAACAAGGGTGTTGGAATCATAGATGTGGCAAGAAAGGTTCGAGAAGAACTCTCTAATCAGGGCGGTCGGGGGTGGATGGTCTACCTCCAACAAAGACAACCAACCTCTACTCTCAAAGTTTGCCCTAATGGCAGGATCAAGCTCATCTAACACAACAGAACGCTCACCCCATATCTTTCTCTTACTATTCAGTTTCTCATAAACCTCTCTGCTTTTGTCATTCCTAAACAACTCACTCCTAGAGGGAGACTCAGAGGAAATGGAGGGTGTCCTATGGGCTCTAGTCTTCCTAGGCATGGTGCAAGGATAAGGACAAAGACATAAAGCAGAATAAAAATAAATAAATAAATAAAAAACCAAGGGCAGACTGCAAGTTAGCACAAAAAAAATAGAGCAAAGATTTATATGATGCATGAATAGTTGAATGTCATGATGCATGCTCTAATGCAGTGAAATTAAGTTCAAATTAAGTTCAAATTCATAAAATTGACTTGAGCATAAAGTTTCTAACAAAACCCCAAAAATTTTAGAGAACCACTTGTTCAATTTGAAAAAATTGATCAATTGATCATCACACAAGATGGAATACAGTTTATAATGATCAAATACATCAATCCAACAAGCCAATTTTATCAATTTGGACCTAATTGAACAAAATCCCCAATTCGGATACATACAAGCCCTAGAAATTTCAATTTCTCAAAATTCATCAAATTGATCAAATTAAACCATCAAGATCAAGTTTATAACATCCTAGAACCCATTGATCAATTTTAGAAAGAGAGATGCTACGTCTGCAACATTTCTACAATATTTTTACAACAAATCACAAGTGGTTAGTTGTTATTGGTTCAAATTTCAAACTAACACTAAGATTATTTTTTTGCCCCAACAATAAGAACTAGTAACAACTTGCCACTTAGGATTTGTTGTAAAAATGTTGTAAAAATGTTGTAGATGTATCATTTCTCTTTTAGAAAATGTGGCTTGAAATAACAAAAACCCTAAATTTGAAAAGGTCCAAAAATCCTAACAAAATGCATGAATAAATGCATGAAAACATTAAAAAAAAATGCAAAAGGAAGGGTATAATGGACTTACCGGCTTAGAGAGAGGAAAACCTTGCAAAAAGACCAGAGGAAAACGACCAAAAATTGATGATGAGCCCTGTCCAAATCGAAGAGAGAGAGAAAAGTTTGAAAAACTTTTGAAAAGTGAGTTTGAACAAGTCAAACTCAGTTTTTAAAAAACCTGATTCACGATTTTCGATTGATCGAAAATCAGTTTTGATTGATCGAAACAGACAGAGGCTCCCTTAAATTTTTAGAACCAATTTCGATTGATCGAAAAACAGACTCAATCAATCGAAACAGACAGAGGCTCACAAAATTTTTGAGAAAACATAGTTTTTTGAAAAAGACAAAACACATTTTAGGAACACCTCAAAGCATTGAAATTGATGAACAAAATGCATGAGTATGTGATGAAATGTTTTTCAAAAACAACAGTTTTGAACCCAGTTTTTCCAAAATTAAGATTTTCAAAGATTTTCCATCAGTTCTCAAGCATCAAATCTGTTTTGCACAAAAACTCAAAGTATTTACAAACTTGGTTGGTCAGACCAAAAACACACACAATAACATGTACAATGTTTAGCAAAGAGTAACTTGTGTAGTGTGTGCAACTAGCAAAAGCTTGAGATACATGTGAGGTATGATATGTAAATAGAAATCAATCACAATTTCTACAAAATTCATCACATAGAATTTGAAAGAGACTATCACCAAAAGAGTTATATCATATAACTCCCACATCTCCTAGATCATAAGATTGCAATCATGTAAGTTCCTTAATTTTGCCTCATACTGTACACATAAATTTTAATTGTTCAGAAACTTATTAAAATAGCCAGGATAATGTACACACCAATTTTAGCATTTACTTGATTTAGCATTAAGTCCAATAATGTACACACCAATTTTAGCATTTAAACTGAGGCTACATCTTATGATCTTTTGTGCATGTGCTACACTTTCTCGAGCACAAAATCTTACGATATGCACTAAGGTGTTCATAATTGACTAGTGAACAGTGATGAGATGGTTATTTATACCTTTCTCAAAAGGTTCAAGTCCGACAGTAAAAAACATGTGACTTCAAGATCAAGACAAAGTGATCAAAACCATAATCATCTTTCCCACACAACATGCACTACAAAGCTTCAACTAGTAAAATGCAATTAGTAAGCTCATCAAAGCTAAACAAAGTACAAAAGACATGTTATGTGAAAATAAATTGACCAACCTTGTTTTCAAAACCAAGAATATAGTGCAAAAACACAATTTGCTTCCATTTTCTTCCTTCTTCTTTTTTTTTTTTTTTTTAAATAAAAAAACAACCTAGAATGAAATGCATGAATGTTATGCAATGCAAATCCTAGAAACAAGGAAAACTAAAAACCAAAGAACAATGGTCACAAAGAATATAGCAATGAAGCACAAGGACCATGTTAGAAGGACTCAATTAGATTGAGCCTTTTGCATCCAAAACTTTTTAGATGCACCACGAGCATTGGAGTTTTTATTCACATGGGAATGATTTCCAACTCCAGGATTGGAATAAAGGTTTAGAGCCTTTACCAATTCACCAATGAGTACCATAGGATCTTGTGCTTGAGGCACAGGTACTTTTGATTTGTTTGCTCTCTTAGTAGCTTGCAGCTTGTAACAGTTTGGACGAATGTGTCCAGACTTTCCACAAAAATGACAAACTCATGCAGGCTTATCATGTGACTTGTCCTTAGAAAGGGTAGACTGCTTAGGTTTAGACTCTTTCAGATCAACCCTAATCTTCGTAGGAGGTGTAACTTCTAAGGGTTTGACAACCTCACTCACAACCTCACTCATAGGGGGTTTAGAAGAAGATGAAGGAACAAAGATAGTGGAATTTGGTGCAGACACATTGATGCTTTCTACAAAACCTAACTCAGTTTTGTCAGAAGGAGACTTTTGAACACTAAGCATATGATCAAGTTTGGAACTAGCAGACCTATTAGATTGTTCTCTAGCAACAGAAAGCTCATGTTCCAAATTCTTAACTTTATCAAGCAAAAGCATGTTCTCAGTCTTCACATTATTCAAAAGTTCAGTAGCATCAAACAATTTAACAAGCAAATTTTCCTTATCAAGTTCAAGAGATGCAATTTTCTTCAAGCCTAATTCAACGTTCATATCATCCTTTGCAGCAATTTTGCAAAGTTTATTGTAGGCTTCTTGAAGATCTGCATCCTCAAAGAGTTCCCCATCAGAAGGGTTCTCTTCAGCAGATACACTTTCATTGACTACAGCAGTAACAGTGAAAGCAATGAAGTTTCCATCCTCGTCACAACCAGACTCATCATCAGAAACTTCACCATCACTAAGGGTTACAACCATAGCCTTACCCTTAGACTTCAAGTAAGTAGGACATTCAGATTTCATGTGACCATACCCTTGACATCCAAAACACTGAGGACCCATAGAATTATTAGAAGATTGACCTACTTTTTCTCTAGGTTTATCAATGTTGTTAACCTTAGTTGGATCATTCTTCCTAAAGTTTCTAGGTTCAGTAGTGTTCTTATCTCTTCTTCTGTTGTTGTTTCTAAGGAAATTCCTAAAGTTTTTGGCAAGGTAAGCAATCTTTGTAGCAGAGAGCTCATCATCAAATCTACCAACATCAACATCATCAACTGACTTAAGAGCCATTGATTTGGATTTACTAGTCATAGGTAGGTCCAACTCATAGGATTGAAGAGATCCTACAAGTTCATCAACAGGGATGGAGTCCACATCCTTACTCTCAGTGATGGCAGTCACTTTGGGTCTAAAATCTTCAGTTAAAGATCTAAGAATCTTCCTAACAATTTTAGGTTGATCATAGATTTCACCCAAGTTATAAGCAAAATGAGCAGTTATAAGCCTTTGTGCCTTTATGCACAGTCTAGAGGATATTCCAAGCAATATAAGCAACCTCAACATTAGAGATTCTCTTAAATTCCTCCATAGAAACAGCATTAAAGATAGCATTCATAGTTTTGCTATTGAACGCGGCTACTTCTTTTTGAGAAGTTTACCATTCACTAACAGGAGTAGTGGGCTTCTCCCATCTGTATTTGACGGAGTTCCAGACTCTCTCATCAATTGATTTCAGGAATGCTTTCATCCTTACTTTCCAATAAGCATAATTATTCCCATCAAAGTGAGGAGGAATAACAAGAGAATGTCCGTGTTCCATGACAACAGGGGTCAAGGATCAGCTCAGTGATCAAAAGATCAACAATAAGAGAGCTACCTGCTCTGATACCACTTGTACGTTTTTAGACCCCTTAAAACACAATTGGATTAACCTAGTTAATTAGTCAAGTCATTACTTATTTCAAATTCTAGATCTAGGTTATCACAATCAAACAATCATATCATACAAAGCAGCGGAAATATAAATAACACAATGATATGATGACCCAAGAAACCAAACCGGTAAAAACCTGGGGAGGATTTAACCTAGCTATCCTCAAGATAAACCTGAATCCACTATGAAAGAATCGAAGTTTTACAATAGGACTTCGACTACTAACATCCTATTGCTACCCACCAGTAGAAACTTACTGACACAACCACGTGCAAACTCCAAGACCACGGACTCCTTCTTTCTTGGATTCTCCAGCAAGTACAAGCACACCCGCTTGTGTTTCTTTAAGTTCTTATGGCAGCAACTAAATGATCATCAAGTTCTTGAACGAATCTCCTCTTGATAACCCTAAGCTAGTGTAAAGGAAAGCTCCTCACAGATCTCACAAGAGATTTACACAAACCGCAATATGAGCAACATCTAAAACGTGGCTAGGGTTTGCCTTATATACCTAGGGCAAAAACATAAAACCCTAAACGTTTTAATGAACTAAGGCTAAGTTGGAATTCTGCAGAAAAACGCATTCTGCCCAATTTTCGATTGATCAAGCCTAAGCTTCGATCGATCGAACCGGGCTAAAATGCACTATCAATTCTGCATCAGCTCGAATCCAACTTTACATAAAAGACACAACTTTGAGCAAGTCTAAACAAGACTAAACAACCTATTTTGATCATGGTTTGCCAACAATACACATTAGAGTTCTAAATACATTAGTTTCTAAGTCTTTAGAACCTAACAAATACATAATGGAAAAGTAATATCAATGAGATTCTCAAAGAGAAAAATTATAATAATAATACCATCAACAATGCAACTCTTCTTTCTTTCTTTTTTTGGATGAGCATCAATGATTTGATTTCAAGTTGTGCGAGGTAGAGAAAATGATTGCATCTATTGTTATGGTCAAAAAAAATTGGTAACATCTACTTTTATAGTAAAAAAAATATAAGAGAAAAATGCTCAAACGCCTCGTGAACTTTCAAGTGGTAGCTATAATACCCTTTGAACTTTTATTTTGGCTAATTTACTCCATAAACTTTATGCACCTACCAAATCAATACATTTGTTAGTTTGGTGTTAAAAAATTAATAGAAAACTCACATACACGAGAGGTACGTGAGCATAAAAATTATGAGGCTTAGAGGGAGAGAGAAGTGCATATAAACTGTTGATATTAGTACCGTTGGTTCTTTAAATAATGTATGGACAAGCGTAATTGTATATTATATAAGGTACTTGGCAATCAAGTATGGGCACTCAACAATCTAGTCAAAGTTGTATAAAAAAGGATAGTGCTAGTGGAAGCAAGAAGGACAAGAGAAAGGCCTAGGCCTAGTGATAGCAAGAAGAAAAACTACCTTTTGGTCTGAAATTTTGTTTAATGATACTCATCATTTAAGGATAGTGATGAGTCTGTGCGCGCGCGCGCATTTATATATATATATATACATGTGTGTGTGTATATATATATATATATATATATATATATATATTGTTAGAAAAGTGAAATTATTGATTCATTGGGAGTTAGAATTCATGGTAGCTGAGGAGAACATTTGCTATTTGTTTAATTTTTTTTTTTGATATTTAATTTCTATATTTTCTATATTAGTTGAGGAGAATGATAATCTCCAATTTATATAGCTAGTAGTGACTTAATGCAAGCTATGAATTTAATTAACTTGTAGTGATGAGCCAGTATACATTTTATAACGCTTAGGGCACGTTTGGTACACTGTAATGATTATTACATGGGAATAAGAATAAGTATTACAAGGAATACATTAAGTTGGAATGTAATAAGTATTACTATTCACTAGTTTGGTGACCATGTAATTAAATCATTTTTAAGTCAAATTTCCTAAAATACACTTATTTTAGGGTGTTCAAAATAGAGCTAATAATTAACAAGAAGGAAAAATTATTTTCTTTCCTTTTGAAGATGTGGCAACTAATGGCTTTTTAGGAAATTTTTATAAAAAGTTATTACATAAGATGAAGGAATAAATATTCAGTACTTTTGATAAGGAATAGTTATTCCTCATTTTGAAGAATAGCTATTCATAAGGAATAACTATTCATTGTAATAAAAATATAACCAAACAACCAAATAGTTATACCATAGGAATATTTATTACATTACAGTGTTTATTACAGTCTACCAAATGTGCCCTTAATGTATGAATCGAAGGGATCGAATAAGGTAATCTTGACTTGTGCACAGATTAATTGGAGAAAAGGGCACAAATTATTGTAAATAGAGTTATTGGGCATATGAAATATTGTAACTTTGTACATTAATACTTCGAGCTATAAGCTTTCTCATGAACTCTTTCAATAATGGAATGCCATAATTAATTTCATGAGTTGAACATTACATACTTGTGAAAATTTTTATATTAAATTACATCTAATCTAAATAGGTAGATACATTACATCACAAACCCCCTTTTTTTAGTACTCCTACATAAATAGTTACTGCAATTAATACAACTTCCAAGATTAACACTTGGAACCCATACAAAGGCTATTACAATCACACTATTGATTTAAGAAACCACCAATAAACACCAAAGCCACTAAGATATCCTCTTATGCATTGTATCTTCATTCTTCAGCCTGGTTTGTGTCCAATAGTCCATTAATAACACTTTTGCTCCTTTATGTGAATTCAATGTCATGCCACTCAAAGTAGTTACATATATTATAATCCTAGACAACCAAAAAATATTAAATAAAATTATTAGACTATGCACAACTTAGAAACCAAAAACAAATAAGTGAAACCAAAACGAAACAAATGAACACTTCAAACCCTAGTACTTTCATCACAACATTCAGGGAGAAAATGGGCAAATGCCCTTTTCAAAAAAAAATCTAGC
This sequence comes from Quercus tomentella, assembly GCA_028535165.1. Taxonomy (NCBI): domain Eukaryota; kingdom Viridiplantae; phylum Streptophyta; class Magnoliopsida; order Fagales; family Fagaceae; genus Quercus; species Quercus tomentella. The sequence continues at coordinate 35,405,187 of JAPQVY010000068.1, read as the reverse complement.
ATTTTGCTCCCTTTCCCAAACTAATTAGGGAAATGTTCTTGTTATAACTCGATTGTCCAAAAATCGAGTTTCAAAACGCCACTATAGGGTCCTTAAAACGTCACTATAGGTATGGGGTGATTAAACTTTAAAAAAAAATTTGCGTGGAACTCGAGTTCATGGAGCTTGAGTTCTAAAACACCGCTATAGGGTTTTAAAACGTAACTATAGGGCTCCTTAAAACGCCACTATAGGGCTCCAGAATTTTTTTTTTTTTTTTTTTTTTTTTTTAATTTTCAGTTTGTTATAACTCGATTATCCAAAAATCGAGTTTTAAACTATAACTCGATTTGTAAAAAAGTCGAGTTTCAAAAGAGGGGTATTTCTCTAATTAGTTTAGGAAAAGGGGCAAAACGCTGGATTGTTTTTTTAAAAAGGGCAGAGGCCAATTTTCTCCCAAGATTCAAAAAAGGAAAATTTTGTGTCACTTGTCATGAAAGAATTCAAACTTTTCAAGTTTCCAATCTCCGATGGAATAGTGTCAACAAGCCTACTGCCACTGAGTCTTAGCATGTACACGTTTGTGCAGATTCCTGTATCAGGAGGTATAAAGCCAGAGAGATTATTGGAGAGTAGCAACACCTTCGTAAGATTTGTCAATGCAAATATCTGCTTTGGTATTGGAGCAAACAAATTGTTATAAGGTAGATCAAGTGGCTGAAGTTCCTGACACTCAGAGCGGTTGTTTGGAATACTTCTAATGAGCCTATTCCACCAAGCGAAAAATAGTGTTAAGGTCTTTAGATTGCCAATACGAATAGGAATATAACCACTACTTTTTCAAATTTTCATTTGCAATTCATTAACCGAATGACCTGATATTATACTAGAGAACAAAATACCTCACCTAATATATATACTGTAATTTCAAGTCCCAAATTTAATGTTTGTTTAATTTGTAATTTCCATTAGTTTATTTGAAACAATTAAACTTACATAAATCCCATTTAAATCCTATCAAACAACCAAAACCCATTAGAGCGCTTCTCAAGCATTTCATCTAACAACTATATAGCATGCTCGAAACCAGTTTTGATCAAATGAAAATTTTACTATAATTAACTCTACCCAATCCACCATAGCCTTTGAAACACTTGGATAAGTGTAACTATAAGGCTTTATACATTGGATAAGCCCAAAAATTAAACCAAAAGAAAAAATGCAACAGAAACTTGTATATGGAGGACTAGAAAAATAGATCAGCAAAAATGAAGAAGAAAAAGCATACTAGCAGCGAGATGATTGCGGGACAAAGACTCCAACACTGGAGAGAAGGTTGTTGCTGCCTACTGGCAGTTCTGGATTTCTGGTTTGATCGGCTCTGTCTTTCTCTCCCTCTCAAGTCTCAGTTAAACAATTCATCTGTGGTAATTTTCAATGTCACGTGCTTGATGTGATTTTCTGTTAGTTTTTTAACTCCAAAACTAACAGAGGTATTAATTTGAAAGTGCATAAAGTTCATGGAGTAAATTTGTCAAAACAGAAGTTCAAAGGATGTCATGACTACTATCTTAAAGTTCATGGGGGGTATATAGGCATTTTTCCAATATTATATGTCTATGAAGGCAAAACTGTTGTATTTATGTGGTATATAAGACATGATTGATTCAAATAAGCAATTCATATATAAATAAATAAAAATTAAATAATATAATGCTAACTTTTCCCCCAAAATTGTTGTTTCAGCCTTCAGCATTCCCCTACTCACCATACAAGAGAAGGGATGTTTTCAGCAATTTTAAGAGCTGAAAGCTTGAAATCAATTCAATCCCATTCAAAAAAAATTTACTCCGTAATATTTAAATATAAAAAATACACATACACACACATGGCGTGTGTGAGGAGTTCGGATGACTTGGATCACACAAATCAGGAGAGGCAAAGCCACTCAGTGAGGAGGCGGTGACACGAAACTATTTGACTTGTATTAAATTTAAAAAACATTTGCCTGGTCCAATTTTTGTCATACCTTCTATAAATATAGTTTTCCACATTTTCCAGTGTTTGGTAATATAAAAAAAAATTGGTCAATGGAAAACTATTTTTGGTCAATAGAAAACTCTTATAAAAATAAGGTTTATTTTCTATAGGTTGTTTTCCAAAAAAAAGTTTGGAAAAAAATCTCTCTCTCATGCGGTGCATAATTCCTATAAATATTATCTTCTTCTGACTCAGGAAACAATATTTTCTTTCGCTCATTCAGTCTTTCTCACAATAAACTCTCTCATTTCTTCTCATCCCTTTGTTTTTTCTCTCTTCTCACACCCTCACTATCACCCCCTTTGGCCTATTCTCTTCCCACAAATTTCTCTCTCTATCTGCCTCTCTTCTCTTTTTTCTCCCCTCTATAACACCATTCTTTAATATGTTTTTTTTTTCCTCATAGATCCATCAACAGTTCTATAACAATTTTTGGTATTTATCAAACTATTTGGCCTATGTGGCATTTTGAACTATTTAAAAAAAAAAAAAAAAAAAAAAAAAAAAAAAAAAAACCTTATGGGTATAATGGTTATTTTGAATTATGAGAAGTATGGTTAATATATATATATTGCTCTTGATTTGTGCCACTATAGTACACTTCCAATGTACTTGGTTGGTTTTTTTCTAATAAAATTTCTTACGTTACTTATCAAAAATACTGTTCACATACATGAATAAGATGAGTATTTGAGATCATGAAAATTGGACATGTTTTAAATTATACAAAAAATATTATAAAAATTGTGGATACCAAGCACCAAAAAACGTTCTCAAGCGCATTTTCATGGTTGTTACAAAACATCAGAAAATGAAATAGTTTTCTAGAAAATACTTTCTAGAAAATGAACCATTTTCCAGAAAACGTTAATGTTGAAACAAACAGAGCCAAATTAGTTCAATATTTTTTTTTTTTTTAAAGATAAGATAACCTGTTTTTCAACTGACTTTTTCCATATGATTATCCATTTTATCCTTCGATATAAAATAGTTCTCTAACAAATTTCAACATTTACAAAAACGACATTGTCGGTGCACATGTGGCCTGTATAAATCCTCAACCAAGTGGAAAGTCAAGACTTCCTCAAAAGAAAAAACAAAAAAAAGGTGGTAAATCAAGAATCCCTCAAAAATATGCTTCTATATATATTAGCTTTTAGACCCGTGGAACTGGAATGTACGAAAGATAAAATTGAAGTATAAAACAACAACAAAAAATTGTTTTTGAAAAATACAAATAGATTAAGTATGAATGAGTACGAAAATAAAGATGAAGAAACATGTTAAGAAATGCAAAAATAGAACGTGTTGTACCTTGATACCTGAGTAGATCATACCACCATGTAAAGACATTGTTAAGGGCCAAAATGGCACAATAACATAGATTATCAAAATATATATGTATCAATCTATCACTATTTCAAAAACTATTTCAAAAATATGTAGGAATCTACCACTTTTTGGGTACTCGAGTTTGGGAAACTTGAGTTTTCCATGGAAAAATTTTTAAAATTTTTGATGGTACTCGAGTTCCATAAAAAATTTTCCGACAAATTTGAAGGCCATTTTTTCAAAGAACTCAAATTCATAGAACTCAAGTACCATGGAAAACTCGAGTTCCATGAACTCGAGTACCCAAAAAGTAGTAGATCCCTACATATTTCCGAAACAGTGGTAAATTGATATATATATTTTGGTAAACAGTGGTATTTGGCTATTTTGGGCCATTGTGTTAAGAGATTTTTTAAATAATTATGTGAAAGATATTAGGTAAACAATTTGATGTATTGGTCGGTGTGTGTGTTCCAAAAACTTTTATTATTATTTAGTTTTTAGCCGTTGAGAATTTATGAGTAAAATAGCCGTTGGGCAATTATGAGAAAAATGGTTGTTGGGCAATAATAGATAATATAGTTGCTGGGTTTTTATGGGTTATTAGTAACCAATAACTAAAAACCATTATTGTCATGAATAACCAATATAATACCTTTCACTACACCATTCCTAGAAGTTTTTTCTATTGTTCTATATTTCCATATACACAATTTCTAATCTCTTACTCTCTCACATATTTTTCTACAATTTTATTTGTATTAAGGAAATGCAATATTAGAAGGTTGTTCTTGAACCTTCATGAGTGGAAGTGCGTTCATCACGAAAGATGACGCTATAGTATAATCCTAGGGGGTTGTTTGGCCAAGAGAACCAGTCGCACCGTGTTTTTCTTCGAGTGGCACAAATCAACCTTTAAGGACAATACTTTTGCAGCATGATTCTATAGCACTGTAAGATTGTTCCTATATATATATATATATATATATATATATATATATATATATATATATATATATTTGTTCTTGCTAGTTTGCATTCTAGATAAAATACTTGAGATAGTATTTGTTGTATTAATCATGCTTATTCAATGATATATTTCCAACAATCTTAAAAGTTGAACTTCGTGTTTTAAAATGAACAAACAAGTTATTGATTAAGAAACTTTATGTTGTAATATGATATTATGTTTATAAAGAAAAAATGCTAGTAGTTATATTCTTAGATATAATTACTTATAATTTTTGTGGAATTTCTTTTGCTATATCGTTAATCTAAACAATTAGGTGGATTAATGTTTAAAAAATGAAATAAATGGCATCCATCCAAACGTGATTTTGATTTGTTAATCTAAATTGATATGTGAATAATATTATGTAACGTTGTCTTGAAATGAGGATATTAACCTATTGCATTTGCAATTTGTGTGATACTATATGTCTTATCATATTTAATGAAATAAGTTTTTGTCTATTGAAATATGAGGAATATGAGATTGGGATAAAAATTTGATTTGAGAAATGTTTTTTTTTTTTGGGGAATTCATAAAAAGAAAAATAGTTAACAATAAATTTCAACTAGTCGCTAACCTCTGCGATGCACGAGAAAGTTTTTAGTAACTATAAGATTTTAGCAAATTAAATGCTTTAAAATTTGAAAATCTTAAAGAACTTACATTAGCACTCATCAATTTGTCTACAAAGCCAATGCTAAATAGTTCTACAAATTACATTCTCATATCCTCTTTCATTTGCAAGGTGACAGGATTCTTTTCATTATGGTTTGCATCCTTCTATCCTTCAAAAGCTTTAAGAAGTGCTACGTTGTCACTGCATAAGAATGTGTACAAGGTTGTACAAAATTATGTCATTATAATCAACATCCTAAAGCTAATATTTAATCCAAAAATGTGTAACCAATGTTACATATTAGAGTGTTGTAGAAGGCAGAGAGTAGAGCAAACATTTTCTTACAGCCACGACCATATGGCTTAGAGTTCTAACCATTATTCTAAGGAACCCAACAATATCAATAACCCAAAAAGTATTGTTATGATACATTTACTTTAGGACAAATAGCTTCTCAAAAAAAAAAAAAAAAAAAAACTTTAGGACAAATAAATTTGAGCAATTAAAATCAAGCAAATCCATCTTAAAATTACAATTTCAGACACAATCACACAAACCCACTATGAAATTCCACTTAAATTCTCTATCGCTTTCATCGAACTATTTGATTAACAGGCATACAAACATCACTTAGTGTAAGTAAAGCCAATAAAAATCACAAAAAAAGGAAAACCATCTTGCTAGAAACATCACAAAGACCAATAAATTATACAAAAATATAAAATTAAACAAAGTCATATCCAAACACGTATCTATGAAAAACTCAAAAATATATAACAAATTAATAAAGAAAAATGATAACAAACTGTCATATTAACTTTCATAAATTGCACTTATATCCATCACTTTCATCGAACTATTTGATTAACAGGCATACAAACAGCATTTAGTGTAAGTAAAGCCAATAAAAATCACCAAAAAAGGAAAACCATCTTGTTGGTAACATCACAGAGACCAATAAATTAGACAAAAATATAAAATTAAACAAACTCATATACAAACACATATCTATGAAAAACTAAAAAATATATAACAAATTTTCTTCTATCTTCATTTAATAAAGAAAAATGATAACAAACTGTTATTCTAACTTTCATAAATTGCACTTATATCCTTTTTTATAAGCAAGCAAAAAATGCATAGCTCAATTTGTAATAACAAAATTGGAAAATTCTTAATGGAAAAAGGTAAGCTGTCTATGAATTCAGCCATAGATATAAGAGGCATATGAAAGCAACAATAACACCAATCAATCAATTATCCAACCTAGCACACACTATCCTTAAGTAGATCCTAGGCACCTATTTTGGAACCCATGTTATACCCTACCATTCAAGAACTTAAGCGCAATTTGCAACATGAGCTTGGAACTTTCTATTACATGACAATGATGAAACTATTAATTTTCAGCTCTTTCTCACAAAATAAAACTTTTGCCCCACTGATACCTTAATTTCCCTTCTCAATTGGTTTGGAATTCGAAGAAACAAAAGCCTCTAGCAAAATGTGACATTAAAAAAAAAGAGCTAAAAATAATTGGTAATGTGCCAAAAATAGTTAATCAACCTCATACAATTCATTTATAAGTAATGTAAGTTAAAACAAATAAGTAACTGTACTAAAGATTACATTTTTGTGTATATACACACACACACACACACACATTGCACATATATTTTCTTTCACTTTTTCACAAATATTTTATAAGAGCCTGGTAAGGCACCTTAACTTATGGTTCATAAGCACTATTTACCACGTTATAAGCTCATGAATGTTATAAACACAATTTAATGATTTATACATTATAAAATAAATGGAAACTAAATGAAACTCACCAGCATTTTACTTTTCACACTGAAAATCACATTTGCATCAACAATTGCAGTTGGCTTTAAATGCTCCAATAGCCTTGATAGCCACCCGGACATCATTCCAAATTTACTACAAATGGCTAATTACTTACAAACAGGCAGAACAATCTAATTAATTCATATACGTACTACTTTAAATAGATCATTACACTATAACTCTGAATTCGGAAATATTTTTTAAGAGCAAAACCTTAGAAATCAAAAGTAAACAACCTACTAATATTAAATCATGCACAATAAACATGCATATTGTGGTAAACTTATATAATCTCTCAAATTAAACCCTCCAAAATATAGATATCTTGTTATTCCACAATTAAATTGCACTCCAAATACCCAACAAACACCTACTGCTTGACAAAAGTAGCCATTCTTTGCATTCAAGATTCAATCTTTCACTTACGTTTAGCCAGATCCTAGATTAATGTTCTTCTCAGAAATTGAATATGATTGGTGGCAAAGTTTATGGTTGGTTTAGAATAGAGAAGAAAGATCGTGCCTTTTTCAAACATGAATTTTTTCATCATGATGTTATCCGGTGCAATGTCAAACAATAAATCTGCACAAAACAATCACATTATGAATCAATCATTAATGGCCATATGTCTCCAATTTGTGTCACCAACAATAGAGCAGAAAAATATACAGAACAACAAATCTAATGTTGACAAATAAGTTGTGCTAATTTGTTCCCTTTGCAATCACTTATCACATATCTCTTTAATTAAGATTTTTATGTGTTTCATCTACTAGAATAGCTTAAAAAGAATAATTGCTAGAGTTTCACTACAATTCTACTATAAATCAAAACAACAACTACAGCCCAACTGAGAACATAAAATTTCTTCCTACATTTTACAATCAGAGACAAACCAAAATGAAAAAGACATGAACTTGTACAAAAGAGGTAGAAGGTTTGAAAAAAAAAAAAAAGGGACTGAGTGGAGACAAAGAAGGCTGACGATTTAGGTGCCCAAATAAATATTCAATCAAACAAACGATTAAGCTAAGCTAAATCAGATGTGCTAAAAAACTTAGATAGCAAAATAAAGCAAAACTTGAAGGTAAAGCAAAACCTATAGGATTGTTTTCAGATTTTGAGGGTTGGAAGGCTCTTCAATACTATCTCCACTTTCTTACAAAACCTGTTGAATTTGATTTTCTATGAGTGTTTCCCTGACTTTAACAAAAAAAGAATAGAGAGAAAAAAGGGTTAGGAATTGAAATCCCTAAATTGATAGAAAAACCTAATTAAAGACGAAATCCTTAAATTGATAGAAAAACATAATTAAAGACAATAGGAAAATAGATTATTCATAGATTAATTGAGAGATACTGAGAGAGAATGCTCTGATATGGAGGCCAAGTCAGAGATTGAAAACGTTGGCTGCCATGGTCATGCCCTAGCAAGCTTTTTGTGAAATAGCTTGGGTCTGCATTTGAGAGAGTGTAGAGGTTCTGCATTTGGTGAGTAATGTCGAAAGGACAGGTGTTGGGTTTGGTTTTGTCGAAAGGAGAGGTTCTGCCCTTGCACTATTCCTTTAGTATTTTGATTTAGTTTCAGAATTTTATCAGGTTTGCTTGAAAGAAATGAGGGTGAGAGAGAGCAAAAGAGTATTGGGTTTGAGAAAGGGGAGTGTATATATCTAATAAAAAGAAATAAATTAGATATAAAAAAAAATGCTGATGTGGAAAATTGTGGAGAGGTCAGAGGCTTCGATTATATATATATATATATATATATATATATATATATATATTGATTATGTGAATTCTCATAAGGAATGAGATAAAAATTTATTTTTAGCACAAGTATGAAAAATAATGTATAGAATTATGGTGAGGGTACTCGTATTGTTAAGTGGGAAAAATGGTGTCATACCAACTTGGTATTACTATTATATGATAAAGATACAATGATACCATAACTAAGTTAGGTATAATCTTTCATGTCAAAATATTTAAGTGGACATTTATGATTGTGTCAAGAAATTTTGTGAATGATTAGGCATTTGTATTATACAATTGTGGTATAATGAGGTCAAGTTTTACAAAATATTGAGTGACTTATTCTTGTAAAATAATAAACTTTTTTTCCTAAGAGTGGTTTTGAGTAACTAGCGGCTATTGGCCCTATGTAGATGCTCTTGATACACATATATGAAATGAAAAACTATAGAAAATAATTAATATTTTCTTTATATAAAAGCAAAATGACCTAACTAGTATTTTGGGCTAGTGGATAAGATTTCATGGGAAAAAATATTCTTTTTATCCACCAAGTGCAAGAGTGATATTGAAAATATATATACATATATGTATTGGCTATATATGTTGTTTTATGATGGTGGATAGGTTTTGTGAATTTGAAATATAAATTTGTTTTTTTAAAACCTTGCAAATCCATAATAAGAGGAACCAAGTATGTGAAGTTGAAAATTGTGTAAGCCTAACTTGGTATACCTCAAATTGTGGAGGTGATTAACTAAGCTACTACCCAAATCTAAAAGGAGAATATCCTAAAATGTGGGGGTACTTGCCTAAGGTCATGCTACATGAACCTATAAAAAGAAAACTTGATTCTCAAATCTGTATTTGTGTGTTAAAGGGGATGCCCGACCCTCACAGGTCGTACTCCGCATTCATCATGGAAGAAGGAGCAACATGAACACTACAAGATCCATAGGGACCCGAGGCGCGTCCTCACCCACCAGTTGGCAACACACTCTCTTCACCTCTTCGCCAAGTAAATCACCTTTAATCCACTGCCCTCAAAGGGCTGAGAGATTAGAAGCAACTATAGCAGCTACCTCCAAGCTCAGGTCTGCTACGTGGGCAGCTTCGGCCCAAGGACTCCAAATGATCTGTGACAACACATGGGGTTAGAAAGAGAACCTTAAGAAGCATGCAAATAGTGGAAAGCAGTATATGTTTCTAACTTACATCATTGGGAGAGAGCTTGTCAAGGTGAGCCTGAAGCAAGGTGACCCTCCTCATGTTTACTGCAGCCCCTCTAGCAATGAAACCATACTCCATGGCCCAGTGCTAAAAATGTATTGAGCCCTTGTGATGAATTAATTGCTTAATTAGCCAAGTTTAATAATTAATCAAATTAACATGCAAACGCATGGTAGCACAAACAAATCATCAATTAAACTAAGTAAGTAGCGGAAAATAAATAGACACGGTGATTTGTTTATGAATGGGGAAAACCTAGACAGCAAAAACCCCACCGGGTGATTTTAAGGTCACCACTCCCGAGAATCCACTATTATCACAACAAGCAGTTACAAGTAAAGGAATCCCAGTACTTTATACCAACCTACAATTGAACCCTTACCCCAATACCCAATTGGACTTGTTCTGTAGTGACAATCTCTCCTTGTAATGCACGGCTCTAACCAATTGCGCGGATCCCAGTACACGACTTCAATCACCAACTAAAGAAGGTTGTTGGTTGCAAAGTTCTTCAGTTCATCCAGACGATGAAGATGGAGAAGATGCTTGGTCACAAAACCCTATGGTGTACAAATACAGCAACTTCTACACAAGAAAGATGAACTAGGGAAAATTCTGTCTCCAGTCACAATTTGCTTGAACAAACTTTGCTCAACACTTGTGCAACTAGTGTCCACTTTGACGACCCTTAAAATAATCCTTTTATATGTCTAGAGTTGTGAGAAAAGAAAGCTCAAACATACAATCACGGATTGGAGTCAAAACAGAACTGGAATTCTTTTTTTCATAACCTCGATAGATGCCCTATCTGTCGAGCTGTTGTCAAGCTACGAGCTTCAACAACTCTTCAAGTCTTGATAGATGGCTAGCTGTCAAGCTAGCTGTCGAGCTTTAATGAATAACACTTTCTACACTTGAATCTTGGACAGACTTGCATGGCTTTAACACTTGATCTTGAAACAAGGTTTCTTGAAGTATTAAACACATCCTAGATCTACCCAATTACAAGTAAAGTGCGTTTTATCAAAGGATTAGCCAATTACATAAAATAGTGACATATGTTCCTAACAAGTGAATCACATATGTCCTAACAATCTCCCCCTTTGGCAATTCGTTACAAAACCACAACAAACAAATGAACATATGAGAGAAGTCATAAATCACTCAACTCATATTCACTTGTTGAATACAATAAAATCTATCCTAACACAAACTCTAGAAAAACTTTGCAAGAAGAGAGTTTATGGCAAGTAGACTTTGACAACCTGTATTTATGAAACACTTGAAAAAAAACTCATCAAGGCATCTTTGTGTGAAACAGAAATAATAGATTGCATACAAGTATAAGAAACATGTGCATAAAGAAAGAAAAGAAACAACACATGGAAAGATAGGTGAAAGAATTGTAATAACAAGCTCAAATGTATATATATAAACAAGTACAAGGTTTGCTATCACAATATGATCACAAGATCTAAGGTACATGAACAATGTATCTAAACTAGAAAGAAAAGAAAAAGATACAGATAAGCCTCACTACATCCCTCAATGTGCACTCTCCCCCTAACAAAAATCTCCTATACTAACCCTCCCCTTAACTATGACTACTCTCATAACCAAAACTACTCTCCATTTTTTTCACGAGTGACAAAGGGTAAGAGTGTCAAGTAGACATCTCGTCAGAGCTAGAAGAGCTAGCATCTCCATCCTCACCATCATCATCATTGTCAGAGTCCTCATCGTCCTTAGATGCCTTGGGTGCCTCGGGAGGAGGAGAATGAGACTCCACAAAACCACCAAGGCGAGCCTACTATCTAGCAATACGACCGACACAGGTGTTCACCTGATACAACTCAATAGAGAATGTATCAAGGTGAGCATCCATGCACTGAAGCTGTGCCATGATAGCATCTAGAGTCACACCTCTCGCAGAAGTAGAGGGAGCGGAGGTGGATGGAGCTAAAAGAGTGGGAGGAGCTGCCGTACCGGACCGCCTCGATTGAAACTGCTCCTCGCTCCATTTAATGATAGCATAGTCAATGGCACACATAACGGAGAAGTGGTTGGATGAGGGAAAAGGAACAGAAAAATGGCATAAAATCCACGTGATAGCTGAAGGGAAGATGAGCTTATCATGGGTCATCGTATCCCTATAGACATCTATAATAGAAAGAATAAAATGTGAAGGAAAATCTATAGTGAGATGCTCAAGAGAAAAAGCAAAAATCGAGCACGAGGCTTTGTAATAGAGTTATAGTGAGAAAGAGGGTGCAAAACAAAAGTCATCACCATGTTCATGAATCTAGGACCTTTAGCAAAGGTCAAACATGGTGTAAACTAACGATCACCCCAATCAGCGAGACGCTCGCAGAAAGCATAAATCATCTCGTCTTTGGACACAGTCCTCAAACGCTCACAACTGGGGTAGTCAAGATGCTCTACCCTCAAGACACAGAGCACATCGGATACCAACTCCGGTGTGACAACTATGCACGTACCTCGAACTCGAATATGAAAGAGAGGTACTGAGGAATCAAGTTCATGCATGTTGGAGTAAAACTCCTGGATCAGCACGGATGGACAGGTGACTGGGACGTCACGCAGTGACTCCCAGCCCCGACTATGAATGACAGTGGGTAGGTCAGTGTTGGAGAAGTTCAACAAAATGACTCGGCGTTCCGAATGAACACCTTGTTGAGAAAAGTTCTCTGAGAAGTCCTTTTGGGCATCTTCATCACGAAACCGAATAGAAGAAGGGGTAGGATCAGAAGAAGACGATGTCCCGGAATGAAGAGGGTTTCGAGATGGAGCAGACTTACGTTTTGGTGCCATTGACGCACTAACTTAAACTAGAGAGTGAGGGGGAAGAAGGAAACACTCAGAAAAGTCCCAAACAGTTCAAATATATAGAAATATATTGAATGTAAGGTACGTATGCATGAAAATGCATGAGCATGTGATGTGTAACAGTAAAATCATCATGGGCTCAGCCCAATCCAAACCTACCAGCACACAAACAGTTTGACATGTATAACACACATCTAAATGCATGAAAATATAGTTATAATGCACATGGAATGCAATGCATGAAGTTTTTAAGATCAAATCTTCAAAACCCATCCCCAAAATTGCACAAAATTCTCTTTGATTTTGAAAAACCCCAAATTTTTGCAAAAATCCCAAAAACTTAGGTTACAAAGTATGAAGTGCATGAAAATGAGGGATTAAAGACTTACCAAGAGAAGAAAAACTTGATGAATCTCGAAGAAACCGTGAGAAAGAGGTTTAAGGTGAGAGAGAGAAGTTTTGGGAGATGAATAGGCGCGAACAGATCGAGAGAGATCGAGAAAGTGAGGATCGAATCGCGTTGAAACCTATTTATAGGTGTTCAGTAATTCTCGACAGATCAAGGTGTTGAGAGGTATCGAGACAGGTGTCGAGCTTTAAAAGCTTTGACAGATGCAGCTATCGAGAGATGTCCAGGTGTCCACAGCAAAGTAGGCTCGATGGATCGAGGAGGTATCGAGGAGCTATCGAGAGGAGGTATCGAGGAGCTATTGAGGGGACAGGAGATTTCTTGATCGATCCACCTAGCTATCGAGAGGTATCGAGATTGCGATAAAAATCAACTGAAGAGCTCGATAGATAAGCCAGGTGTCGAGAGGTGTCGATGAGGTGTCTAGATTGCTTAAAAATAGTTTTTTAAGAAGGGAAAAACACATATATGAATGCAATGAAACATGCAACACAACCAAGGAACCAAAAAACATTTTGAACTCTCAAAAATATCTCTCAACCAAAAATTTTAAGCACATAGATCCCAAAAACACACACACACACACACACACACAAAACAAATCTAACCAATTTTATATTCCAAAAACAAGTTAAGACAATTTAGTGAGCATACATTAACACATGTAAACCTTGTGATGGCCAAATCACATTATACTTGCACATGTATCAAGGGCATTGAAAAACATCGCAAGATTGCATAAGTGTATACATGTTATGATGATTTGAGATATGAGAAAATCACTTTAATTCACACACAATCATAACTATTTGATGGGGACTATCACCTTCGAGGTACATCCTATAACTCCCACATCTCCTAGAATACATGTTGCAATCATATTTAAAAGCATTTTGATCTTTTTGCTTTTATTTTTCTTTGCATATTTTTCTTTTAAGCAAATCATGCATGGGCACATAAGAGATAGAAAAGAAATACCCAATTATGTTAAGCATTTCACATTCCACTTTTGCTATGCCGAAGCATACAAATGTCATTTCATGATAGGCGGGCAATAGTGGTGAGATGGTTATTTATGCCTTTCTCTTAGGATTTTCTAGTCCTTCCCGTCAAAAAGAGTGAGACGAGTGTTAAGTACAAGAGATTACTTAATCTTACTCATTACAAACACGAGCCACAAAGCTCACTTGCTTAGTTGTGCATAGAGATGCTCATCTAAGCTACAAAAGATATAAAGTTTAGAAAACTTTATTTCAATGGCCATCCAAGGTATATAAGTACCAATGTACAAAACACACACTGTTTTTGTATTTTTCTGATTTTTCAATTTATTTTATTTTATTTATATCAAAAACAAAATAAACAAAACTTCAAACAAATAAAAACATGATAAACAAAGCAATGCATAAAAACTAGACTGACTCAAAAAAAAAAATAATGCAAAACACACAAGTAATGCAAACAAAAACAAGAAGGGTGAGAGAGAAGAAGTGACAGAATCACTTGGAGCCCTTTTCCTTCCACACCTTGGAAGAACCTTTCCGTCTAGCAAACCCTTGATTCGGCAGTGAGGGGGAAGAATTAAAACCATTCAATTTCGAAAGAAACATGAGGGCTTTGAGAAGATCTCCAAGAGGAGCAAAAGAGGATGGAAACTGATTCTGGTTTCCCGATGCTATCATGCCATTGCTCTGTTGAATGGCTAACCACTTATAGCAATTAGGTCGAGTATGACAGGCCACTCCACAGTGATGACAGAGATGTTGCTTCTTTTGTTTAGGCTTTTGAAAGTTAGCCTTCTTAGCCCTAGGGTTTTTAACTTCTTTCTTACCCTACTTAGGGGGTGCTCCTAAGATAGATTTTCCCCTGTCTATGTTTTCACTAGCTAAATCAGTTTTGATGTTAGTGTTCTCAATTTCAACATTATTAGCAGAAGGAACAAAAATAGTAGAACTACTAGAAGTAATACTAGGAGAAGAGAAATCATACCCAAAACAGCTTCGATCGGAAGTAGATTTCTAAAGACTGAGCATTTCATTAAGCTTAGTGCTTGAAGTCCTTTCCAGCTAAGCTCTAACTTGGAACAGTTCTGCCTCAAGTTTCTTGGTCTTCTCAGCCAAGAAATTATTTTCAAACCTCAGTGCTCCAATAGTCTGATTGGCTTCATCAAATTTTGTGGAAAGCTCTTCTCGTTCCAACTCTACATCACTAAGCTTCTTGGTGGTCAACCTATACATCTTCTTATACATCTCTGAGACTTTGTATAACTTTGCATAGGTTGTATGGATATCATCTTGTTCATCCATCTTCTCAAACATGGACTCCACCAACTCCTCTTCTTCATCCACGTCATCAACAATCCCCTCAGTAGGATTGATAGTGGCAATGAAGGCATTTAGGATTCCGTCATCCTCATTGTCGAAATCATCCTCAGGTTCAGTGTCGCTCAAAGTAATAGCAAGTGCCTTGCTCTTCCTAATGGTCTTGAGATATGTAGGGCACTCTTGTTTCATATGACCGAAGCCTTGACACCCAAAGCACTTTGGTCCTGAAGGAACAGTATACTGACTGCCATCCCTAGCATCCTTCTTCCCTTTATCTTGGCTCTTGAACTATGAGGAGCTAGATTGCCCATGGTCCTTGTCGAAGCCCTTTCCATTGGCATTCTTCATGAACTTCTTGAATTGCCTTGTAATGTAGGACTTCACCTTAGAATCTTCATTGTCTGAAGACTCCTCAATATCACAGCTCTTGGCCTTCAATGCCTTGCTCTTGCTCTTACCCGATTTACCAATTCTTGTTAACCTTAGCTCGTAGGTCTGCAGATTGCCAACTGGCTCTGTCAAAGGAATCTTGTCAATATCCTTTGATTCCTCTATAGCAATGATCTTGGCATGAAATCTCTAGGGTAGAGATCTGAGCACCTTTCTCAAAATCTTGGGTTTAGGAATGGTTTCCCTAAGATTGAAAGCTGAGTTCACTATGTCCTTGAGCTTGGCATAAAACTCATCAAACGACTCATCCTCCTTCATCTTAATCTCTTCGAAGCTAGTAATGAGCCTTTAAAGCTTCGAGTCCTTGATAGCCTTTGTTCCCTCATAGGTTGTCTGGAGAATGGTCCATACTTCCTTTGCAATTTCAGTGGAGGATATCTTCTTGAACTCCTCATTGGTGACCGCACTGAATAAGACATTCAATGCCCTGCTGTTAAAGTTTACCGCCTTGATCTTGGCATCATCTCAATCAGCCAGCGCTTCCTTCGGCTTGGTCCAGCCTATCTCAATCGACTGCAAGAAAACTCGCATGCATACTTTCCAGTATGCATAGTTAGTGCCATCAAATAAAGGAGGTATAATTAAAGACTGTCCTCTATCTATGACAAACAGGGGTCAATGGGTCACACAGCAAAGATTAACCCTAATCAGAGTGTGCCTGCTCTGATACCACTTAATAGGCCAAAAATGTATTGATCCCTTGTGATGAATTATTTGATTAATTAGCCAAGTTTAATAATTAATCAAATTAACATGCAAACGCGTGGTAGCACAAACAAATCACCAATTAAACTAAGCAAGCAGTGGAAAATAAATAGACACGGTGATTTGTTTACGAATGGGGAAAACCTACATGGCAAAAACCCCACCGGGTGATTTTAAGGTCACCACTCCCTAGAATTCACTATTATCACAACAAGCGGTTACAAGTAAAAGAATCCAAGTACCTTATACCAACCTACAGTTGAACCCTTACATACCCAATTGGACTTGTTCTATAGTGACAATTGATAGGCCAAAAAAGTATTGACCCCTTGTGATAAATTAATTGATTAATTAGCCAAGTTTAATAATTAATCAAATTATCATGCAAATGCATGGTAACACAAACAAATCACCAATAAATTAATTATGTCACGGAAAATAAATAACACGGTGATTTGTTTACGAATGGGGAAAACCTAACGGCAAAAACCCCACCGGGTGATTTTCAAGTCACCACTCCCGAAACTCCACTATTATCACAACAAGCAATTACATGTAAAGGAATCCCAAGTACCTTACCAACCTATAGTTGAACCCTTACCCCAATACCCAATTGGACTTGTTTTATAGTGACAGTTCCCCTTTCGATGCATGGCTCCCAACTACGTGACTAACCAATTGCGCGGATCCCAGTACGCGACTTCAATCACCAACTAAGAAGGTTGTTGGCTGCAAAGTTCTTCAGTTCATCCACACGATGAAGATCAAGAAGATGCTTGACCACAAAACCCTATGGTGCACATACACAGCAACTTCTTCAAGAGAAAGAGATGAACTAGGACAAGAACTTCGTCTCCGGTCACAATTTGCTTGAACAAAGTTTGCTCAATGCTTGTGCAACTTGTGAACTATTTGACAGCCCTTAAAATAATCCTTTTATATGTCTAGGGTTAGGGGAAAAGAAGGCCCAAAGACACATTCACGGATCCCAAGAAAATCATATCAGAATTCTAAAATTCTTAAACCTCAATAGATAGGAGGTGTCGAGCAAGTGTCGAGCACACGGGCTGAACAGCTTCCTTAAACCTCGACACATGCTAGCTGTCGAGCTTTAGTAATTCTGCACTTTCAGCTTGTTTTCTTGGACAGACTTGAAGGCTTCAACACTTGATCTTGAAACATGGTTTCTTGAAGTATTTAAACACATCCTAAATCTACCCAAATACAAGTAAAGTGCATTTTGTCAAAGGATAAGCCAATTACATAAAATCATGACATATGCTCTTGATATGTGAAACACATATGTCCTAACAACAATCTCTCCTTGTAATGCACTGCTCCCAGTACGTGACTAACCAATTGCGCAGATACTAATACGCGACTTCAATAACCAACTAGAGAAGGTTGTTGGCTACAAAGTTCTTCAGTTCATCCAGACGATGAAGATTGAGAAGATGCTTGGTGACAAAACCCTACGGTGTACAAACACAGCAACTTCTACACAAGAAAGAAGAACTAGGGCAAATTCTGTCTCCGGTCACAATTTGCTTGAACAAACTTTGCTCAACACTTGTGCAACTTGTGTCCACTTTGACGGCCCTTAAAATAATCCTTTTATATGTCTAGGGTTGTGAGAAAAGAAAGCCAAAACATACAATCACTAATTGGAGTCAAAACAGAACTGAAATTCTGTTTTTCATAAATCTCGACAGATGCCCTATCTATCGAGCTGCTGTCGAGCTACGGGCTTCAACAGCTCTTCAAGGCTCGATAGATGGCTAGCTGTCAAGCTTTAATGAATAGCACTTTCTGCACTTGAATCTTGGACAGACTTGCATGGCTTTAACACTTGATCTTAAAACAAGGTTTCTTGAAGTATTAAACACATCCAAGATCTACCCAATTACAAGTAAAGTGCGTTTTGTCAAAGGATTAGCCAATTACATAAAATAGTGACATATGTTCCTAACAAGTGAATCACATATGTCCTAACAAGTATAGTGGATCGTCTCAGTAGCATACCTCCTCCCTAGTAGGTCTGCACCTAGTTAAATGCCCGACTCATCCTCTAGACTAATCAAGACCCCGCCAAACCACAAGCCAGTCATGCGAAGAAAGTCGTGAGGAGTGATAGTCATCTCCTGGCCAGCAATGTGGAAGGTGTGGGTGGTGTCCCACCACCTCTTAGTTAAGGTCTACACCAAGACAGCATTGGCAGACCTCTCATGGGAAGCCATGGTACCATAATATCAAGGTTTATATCAAAGATGGTGAATACCCGCCAAGAACGACAAACAGCGAGAGGAAATTCATCAAGCGCATGGCGTGCCAATTTTTCTTGAGTGGGGAAGTCCTGTACAAAAGGAACCATGACACAACTTTACTTTGACGCATAAATGCCCCTGAGGCTAACCATTTGATGGAAGAGATGCATGATGGCCTACATAGAGCCCAAGCCAGCAAATCCCTGTTGGACCCAAAAATCATGAAAGCCGGCTACTATTGGTTTACCATGGGAAGCGAATGCATCAAGCATGTGAGGATGTGCCACCATTGCCAAGTCTACCAGAATAGGAAGAATGTTCTTCCCCAACCCCTACACTCTCTAGTAGTGCCTGTAGACACCGCATTTTGTACCCCTTACGACTCGGGTCCTTGTTCCCCAATGATGCCTAAACTCTAAGGCCCAAGGCCCATTTAGAGCCCAATCAGATATCAAAAATCCCATTTTTGAAAATAAATGACCAAAATGGCCCTCGAACCACATCTGTGGGTAATGTCCTACGTACGTGGGTCAAAACATGCATACACAGGCACATTCTAGCATATGCAACTAGGGTTTCAGAAGCATGAAAAAGGCAAGTTTTTTGCAATAATGGCTTAGGTTTGGAATGAATCCAACATTGTCTGGGAGCTGTTCCAAACCCCATTTTTTTCACTATATAAAGTCTCTTACATGGCACATTTTCAAAACACACAAAAGTCCCACGGAAAAAACCGAAGATTCACTAAAAAATAGTTAATCAAAAGGGAGTTTTTCACAAAACACCCTCAAGTCAATTTTATTTGATTGGGACCTTTCTGGCCCCCGATCCTTTGAGTTTAAGATTACTAATCACGTATTTATTAATTGTAATAGATTTGATTGAGTGGAACAGTCAAAATCAAAGCTTGGGAACTCCTTTTTGAGATATCAAGTTTCAACCTTTTCTTTTTATTTATGCTTTTCTTACTTTGTTTTAATCTTTTTTTTGTTTAGTTTATATTTATATATGTTTTCTTAGGTTAAGTTTTATAGTTTTTTTTTTATGTTTTGAGCATGCCAGGTTGTTAGAATTATGGTTCTTGTGTTTATGCTTTATTTTCTGTTTCGGTTTTTGGGTTAGGGTTGTTGAACAAGTCTCACGCACACATGTCGTAAGCATGCATACACAGCTTAAACTCTGCATACATAGGCCTCTGGCTGCATACGCACGTACTTGCCTAGAAACCCTAATCCAGATTTCTTATGTTGTTTGGCTTACTTGTTTCACATGCCCATTCATGATGCCATAGATGTTGTGTTGCTGAAAGGTAGGTGAAGGTAAGACATGCATAGGTATGAACATGCATTTGATGATGTGTGTCATTTAAATGTTTGCTTTACGTCCAATTATATGCCTTACATGATCTTGTGATTGCCATGATATGCTTGCTACCATGTTTGGGGCTGTTGTCTTGTTTAGATGATAGGGTTTTCACATGTTAGATGAATGCTAGCGTTTCTTATATGTGTTTGGCTCTTTATGGCTTTGTGGATAGATATGTTGTTTTGGGATGAAAGACACCATGTTGTATGTTAGATGCATGTCAGTGTGTGTGTGTAAGTCTAGAATACAAGTGTTGAATTAGTTTTTAATAGGGTTAAGACATAAGACACGATGATGAGAGGCCAACCTTAGGGTTGGGTGATCTTGGGTGCCTAACACCTTCCTAAAAGCGTACCTAAACTCCGAACTCATACTTTGGTAGTAAGATCAAAGGTCCTTGCAAAAACTAGGTGGCGACTTCGAGACCCCTTGTGTCCACAACACTATGGCCTTTTTCAGCATGGGGAATGGATGTCATTGGACCTGTGATTCCGAAAGCCTCAAATGGGCATGAGTATATCTTGGTGGCCATCGATTACTTCACTAAGTGGGTGGAAGATGCTTCCTACAAAAACGTCACCCAAGCTGTGGTGGTCCGATTCTTGAAACAGAACATCATTTACCACTACGATGTACCGGGAGAACTCATTACAAATAATGGAAAAAACCTAAATGGGAAAATGATCGAGCAACTTTGCCAACAGTTCAAGATTAGACACTGTAATTCAGTTCCTTACCGTCCCTAGACGAGTGGTGTAGTGGAAGCAGCTAACAAAAACATAAAGAAGATCTTGGTGAAGATGACAAAAACCTATAAGGATTGGCATGAGTTCTTGCCATTCGCCTTGTGCGTCTATCGCACTTCTGTTTGTACTTCCATAGGTACGACCTCGTATTCCTTGGTCTACGACATGGAAGCTGTCCTCCCCGCATAGGTAGAGATCCCATTTCTCAAAATCTTATCACAAATAGAGCTGATAGAATCTAAATGGGCCCATTCCCAATATGAGCAAGTGAACATGATAGACGAGAAGTGCATGACCACAATGTGCCATGGACAATTGTACCAACGCCACGTCGAGTGAGCGTTCAACAAGAAAGTTAGACCCAGAGTCTTTGAAGAAGGCAACTTAGTCTTGAAAAAGTGCAACCAAGCCATACCTGATCACAGAGGGAAGTTTTCCCCAACCTATGAGGGCCCATACGCGATGAAGAAGGCCTTCTCCAGAGGAGTCTTAATCCTAGCTGACATGGATGGGCACGACTTCAATATGCCCACCAATTCTGATACTGTCATATAGTACTTCGCATGAGGAAGCCTCCAAGTGCAACCTCTTTTTCTAAATTCCTATGTAAGCAAAAAACAAAAAAGCAAAACAAATAATACAAAAATATGAAAATGTAGATTGAAAACCTGAAAGGGTGATCTACGCAAAAGGAGAGCAAAAGAAAGAGAGTGAGAGAGCCTGCTAGATTGAAAACCTAAAAGGGTGATCTAGGAAAAAATTAAGGAAATAAAAAATATCAGTTGAACTACGTGATGACCTGATCCTTCCCAGTGGAGGTACGTAGGTAGCCACCTTGGGCTGGTTACATTTCAAAAGAAAAATCAATCAACTGAATTTGGTTAGGTTTATGATCAAGATTAGGGAAAGAAGGCATGCACCCTCTTGGGTTACCCTATGTTTGCAGCGCACATGGCCCACTGTGATTTTGTTAAGAGATTTTATGGCCCACACCTGTGGAAGATGTACCACAATGGGAAAGGAAAAGATTCATCTAGAACAGGATGTATCCTTTGGAACCTGAGATATTGATATGCACAGACTTACATTTACCATTTTATTTGTATGATCTTGCATTTTCAAAATATTTGCCTGCATATTCATTAAACATGCTTATATTGTGCCTTTCTGATCCTTTCATGCATTCATCATTATACATCCAAACACAAATCTCATAAACATAAATATTTCCTGATAATCAATATATGCAAAAACATCTTCGTTTCCACATTCTTTCCGTTTTTAAGCTTGCCTTACAAATTAGACTATGCTTTAAAACTCCAAAAATGGAAGGCCGCGTGTAATTGCCTAGCAATTTACGAAGGACCTTTCCATACATGGTGGAATACTGTGGGTTCTTCTTTTGGACAATACCCAGGCCCAAGTGGTAATGAGGATCCTAGGCCTCCAAAGAATTATATTGGTTGGTGGACTGGGCTTGGTTCATCGCAACTATATTGGGCTGATTACAAACGAAGTTGTGCACAAAACATGGGCCCTGCAACACACATACACTCATACATGCAAACATATACATATTGTAAAATAAATGGCTAAGGAACAATAAAGAAATAAATAAATAAATAAAAAAGCATGTAAGGACGCCAGGGATCCTTAGAAAATAAAGTGATATGTCATTATATTGAGTTTTTAATACATTGGACCCTATTTTCACTAGGGTATGCCACGAGTTTCAAATAAGTTCAAAAGTCACAGACTTGGATAGCTCTTTGTAGGCTTCCAAGACTTGTGAGGTTTGAACCCCCTTGAATCCAAGTGTATCCTTAAGTACTTATCACAAAATCCTTCACAATGTCTCTCTCTTTTCTCTATTTTTCTGAGGTTTAATCACTCTTTCTAATGCTTCTTTTGTTTTGATTAATTGTTGCGGAGTGAGTTTTGCTGATGGCCTGATCCCCCTTTTAAAGTACCTTTCTAGTGCTTTTGGTGTGCCATTGATTCCCTTAATTTGCTACTCTAAGTACTAGAACCAATGTTGTGTCAGCAACATTGGTGGCTGGTCTTTTCCTCATCTTCTCACTATATTCTTCTTTTGAGGTTTCCCTCCCAAAAGTCCCCAGCTAACCTTCCTCTTTTGGGGGGTCTTGGGGGTTGAGTTTTAATTTCTTTTTCCAAGATTTCTGGAGAGACTTTTTAGAATCCTTTTTTGGTTGCCTCACCCTTTGTATTTTTTCTTCAAATAGGCAGATTCCTCCCTGTCAGGTTGAAAAATCCCCAACCACCTTCCTTCATGGTTCACCTTCTTGCTCTTCTCGAGGTACCTGGCTTCCCGTCATCAGGTGCTGGTTCCTAAGTCACCATTTGTTTCCAAAACCCTTTCTTCTGAGTTGTAGGTGGCTGATGAGATGTATCTTTCCTCGTTCCTTGTGTCCATGAGCATGCTTCCTTAAGCTGTCCAACTCTCAACTGATTCTTTCTTGCACTTCCCAAGGATCCCCTTCCTGATTCTGGCAGCTCCAAGGTGTCCTGGTCTAGTGTCTTTTTGGGCTCCTTGGGAGCTCTTCTCACAAAGGTTGGGCCAAGCTCCCTCTGTGAAGACTTACCCATTCATGAGCTTGGACTTCCTTTTACCCATTTTAAATGGGCCTTGGTTCACATATTGGGCCTTCCTTATCTTTGAGGGCCCATTAGTTTTGGATTTTAATACTTGTAATATTTTGGACCTCAACAAATACTAACTACATAGCTCATGAGCAAAAATCGAAAATAGGAAAAACTCAAGCGAGTCAAACATGGCCCAAACGGTCTAACATTACCCTACATAGCATCCCAAAACTAGTATGGAGAATTGGATCATCCAACAGATGGGTACGAAGCAACCCTGCTACATCAAAGCCTAGATCTCCGACAACCTCTTTAAGTCTGTTGTATAAGTGTCTAAGACGAACCAACTCCCTTTCCATGCTGGGACTTAAGGTGGAGCTTTGCTTCTCTATGGCAAGTAAAGCTTGCAAGGTACCAACCTTAGTAGTAGCAACCCTCAATGCCTCCTCCTTCTCGGCTATCTCAGCCTAAAGGCGAGGAAAAGCCAATTGTGGCTCACTAGGTTCATTAGCCAGCCCATACTCCAAGATTAAAGTAGAATAGATGAAGGATCTAGCCTCTAATATCCTCATGGCTAAATCATTAGCCCTACTACTCGCCTTGGCACAACTAGCCTCTATCGTGGCCCTCTCCTCATCTCTCGTTTGGCCCAAGACAGTGAACATCTAAGTAAGATCTGCCACCTCACTCTCCCAGCTAGTGACCCGAGTTCTCAACTGAGTACATTCCGCCTTTGTGGCTGAAGGGACCGTACTTCTCTACTCAAGATCTACTCTAAGGGTGGCGAGCTCAGCCTTATAGGTCCTCCCCATCTCATCATAATCCTCCACAGTGGCATCAAGAAGCTTCTTGCAGCAATCTCTGTCCCTAATAGCCTTTGTTAGGCACTCTCTCAAGTTTCTAAGAGTGCTCTCAACTCTAACCTTAAACTCTAGTGTATAATCCCCCAATATATCAGCCAGAAGGCGGGGATTAGGAGAATCCAGAACCAATAGGTCAACAATGAAACATGGATTCCTGGTAGCTCCCCACTCTCTAAACTCAGTAGTGGACCAGTCATGATCGTCCCTAGGACAAGTAGGATAGTCAATAGTTAACTTGTGCTCCTTCTAGAAATCAGAAGCTCGATCTATGATGACTGTTTTGATATCAGGGAACCCATAATCACAAGTGATGATAGAAAGATCACTAAGCCAAGGACATGCTGATTACCCCCAAATTGCTTTCCCCAGGTTGGAGTAAAGATAAGCAAGACATGCTTTCCCCTAGTTGGCCCTCCGTGCCACCTTAAAGACATCGTTTGCCCGCCATTGATAAAGAGGTAGGCCCCTGACAAGTGGAGAAGGAAAGCCCTATCCATACGTACACACTACTTCGTGGTCCTTTGTGGAAGGAACATGTAATCCAACACCAAGTCAAAGTAGCCGATGGTCTCAAAGGAGTACTTCCTCCCCAACATGTAAAGTCCCAGCTGGATGCCCAACACACCGTCCAAACTGATGATGGCCCCTTCGAAGTTAAGGCCAGTCATGTAGTAAAAGTTGTAAGGAGTCATTGTCATCTCTTGCTTAGAAATATGAAAGGTGTGGGTAGTGTCCCACCACCTCTCAATGAGGCACTAAACCAAGGTAGCACTCGCAGACTTCTTCAGAAGAAGACCAATGATAGGCACAAAGCGCGCCTCCTGGATATAGCCCCTAGTTTCGAGGACAAGAAGGTTGAACCACTCCACCATCTTATTGGTGCTTCCCTTACCAGTATAAGGGGATGATGACTGCAAGAAATGAAGATGACATTAGATTCCTGATTCAAGCAAAATTTAGAAAGTATGATGTTTTGATGCAAGAATGAAGATAAAAAGAAGGGTATAATGATAATCGGATGCCAAAATGACAAAAATGTGTGTTGGGATTGCATTTGGAAGTGAAAAATGAGCAGAGTAGGGCTTTTACTAGGTGTCTCACATACACGGGTCAAAGCCCACGTACGTAGACAAGACGCCGTGTACATAGGTTCATTCCTACATATGCAAAGCCTCAAGAACATACCTTCGTATGCAAGAATAGAGCTGCGTACGCATGAATATGAGCTACGTACGCAAGCCTGAGCCCACGCATGCAAGAACACAAATAGAAGCAGTTCTTCGACATTTTCAAAAAAGCATCATCCAAAATCAATCCTAGACATGCTCTTACCCCTCCTAAGTTGTCAAGTTTTCATCTAAACTTATCCCATAGCAAAACCCAAGCATTTATATAGCCAAAAACAGATTAAAACCGAAGATCAGAGAGAAACTTGAAAATGAGAAAACTTATAGATTCACCCATGTGAATGTGATTCTCTGGCTGGTATGTTAGTGGTGGAGGCCCCACAAACTTCGTTGCTCTACTCTAGCGAGTGATATGGAAGGAAACAAAAGATAGGATGTAGGAGGATTTCTTAGCCTTGGGTGCCATTGGAGAAGATGATTAGAGAATGAGAGAAAATGAGAAAATGAGAGAGTTTGAGAGGATGAGAGAGTCAGGAAATGAGGAAAAGAAAGACAGGAATGAGGTTTTTTGTAGAGAAAGAAAAAAAGGAAGAGTTATGGAGAATGTGAAGAGGTGGGGGAGATGAAGAGAATGAAGAAGAAAAAAGAAATGGTTGGTAACCGTTGGAAAAAATGAAAAAGGCATGAACACACCTGATGGCTAAACTACGTGTAGTTTAGTCATGAACAATTAAAAAAAAAAAAGTCTTTTTCAAGAAAAGGAAGGACATCTCAAGACTTCCACAATTAGACACAAAATTATCAAAAGACTCCCTAGTAAGCAGTGAAGGAAGTAGAAGACTCTTCCCCCTATCAAGCACATCAAAAACCATCCCCAATTGATCAAGCACATCGAGAATCGTCCTCAGTGGTTCAAGTATATCAAGAACACCTTCCCCATGAAGGAAGTAGAAGACTCTTCCCCAGCAGATCAAGCATATCAAAAACACTATCCTCAGTAAGGAAGCTAAAGATTCTTCCTAAAACGGATCAAACCTATCAAACATTACCTTCTGTAAGTAAGTAGAAGACTCTTCCTCAATATTTCAAGCATCTCAAGTAATATTCCAAGTAAGGAAGCAAAAGATTCTTCCTTAAATGAATCAAACTTACCAAACATCATCACCATAGAGGAAGCAGAAGACTCTTCATCAATAGTTCAAGCATATCGAGCATCATCCTCATGGAGGAGGCAGAAGATTCTTCCCCAATGGACCAAAGCACATTAAAGCAAATCCCCAGTGAGGAAGCAGAAGATTATTCCCTAAAATATCCCTAGTAAGAAAGCAGAAGATTCTTCCCCAATGAGTCCCATACACCAAAAAATAATAATAATAATTCCTCAATGAGGAAGTAAAAGATTCTCCCTCAAAATACTCAGTGAACCATGTAGGATGCAAAAGATTCTTCCCTATTGGATCACACATCTACACTACTCTCCAGCAGGTCCATCGATACTACTCCTCAATGAGTCCATCCAACTACTCCTCAATGAGTTTCTCATCTCTAAGCAAGTCATGAAAGGCAGAAGATTCCTCCTCATGCACATCTACTCCTCAGCAAGTTTTCATCATCCCTAGTGGATCCAACAATCAAGGCTACTCGTGCACATATCCTCCAGGAAAGGAACATGCAGGCATGGTAGAAAAAGGTAGAGATAGTGATAGAGAAAGAGACCAAGGTCAACCTGTGGCAAGAGCCTCACAAGAAAAGGTAGAGAAAGAAGTGAAGAAGACAAGAGGAATA
Organism: Quercus tomentella; assembly: GCA_028535165.1. NCBI lineage: Eukaryota > Viridiplantae > Streptophyta > Magnoliopsida > Fagales > Fagaceae > Quercus > Quercus tomentella. Next base: position 35,377,890 of record JAPQVY010000068.1, on the reverse strand, counting down.
AGTCACCCAAAGAAGTTTGAGGCAAGAGCCCCAGATGTACAGATGTACACCATAGAGACTATATCATTTTGTTGTTTGTTGGGTTAAGTCGTAAGAGCACCCTTGTTTGTTTGTTTGATTTTTTCTTTTCTTTTCTTTTCTTTTCTTTTTAGTGACTCTAAGATAGTGAGTCACTTGTCAATTGCTTGCAAGTGGCAAAATAGGTTCTGGGATAAAGAACCTGTCATTACTCGTTTCCTGAGTAACAAAGGTGGGACTTTGGACATACAAATCCCACGCAACTCTTCGGAGTTGCACCCCACCCCATGTATGCATGATATGTGTCGTGTGCGTGGGTTGGGCCCGAGCCGTACGTTGAAACAAAATATTTTGTCTCTTATTCTTTTGATTTTGTTAGTGAAGCTCATGAATCAAAAGAGGGGCATCTATAGACACCGCACTTTGTACCCCTTACAACTCAGGCCCCCGTTCCCTAATGATGCTCAAATTCTAAGGCCTAAGGCTAGTTTTGAGCCCAATCAGATATTAAATTGATTTGAGGAGTGTTAAAATGGAAAATATAACCTTTTAAATGAGCAAAAATCTATTTTTTGGAAATAAAATGACCAAAGTGGCCCTTGGCCTACGTACGTTGGTAGCGGCCTACGTACACGAGCCAATGCATGCATAAGCAGGAGAAGCATAAGAAAGGAAAGTTTTCTACAATAATGGCTAAGGTTTGGAATGAATCCCACATCGTCTAGGAGCCATTCCAAACCCCATTTTTTCAACTATAAAAATCCTTACATGGTACATTATCAAAACACATAGAAATCCCACGGGAAAAACATACGATTCACTAGAAAATAGTGAATCAAAAGGGAGTTTTTCACAAAACACCCTCAAGTCAATTTTATTTGATTAGGATATTTTCTGGCCCCAATCCTTTTAGTTTAATGTTGCTAATCACTTTCTTATTGGTTTGTGAATAGATTTGACTGAGGGGAATGGTCAAAATCAAGTTTGGAATGCTTTTGTTTAAGGTATTGAGTCTAACCCTTTTCTTTTATTTCTCTTTCTTTTTTTTCTTTTTTCTTTTTTACATTTTAGTTTTGTTTCTTGTGTAGTTTATGTTTGTATATGTCTATTTAAGTTAGTTTTTAGTCCTTTTCATGTTCTGCATACGTTAGATTGTTACAATTGTTGTTTTAAAGTTTTGCTCTTATTTTGCATTTCTTAGGTTTTCTGGGCAAGGATCTGCATACGCATGATTTAGCTTGCGTATGCAAGCTTGATTATGCGTACGTAGGCCTATTCTAGCGTGCGTGATGTCGTTGCCAAGAAACCCTAAATTTTGTTCGTTTTGTTTCTGCCTTCACATGTTTGTTATGTTTAACCTCTTTTTCTTATGTTTTAGGCCCCATAAGTTCCTGTTCCCCTTTTCATATGCTTGTTTGCTATCACACGTTTAGATTAGGGTTTGTCTTAGGGTTTCTTAGTTCTAATGCCATTCATATGTTTGTTTGATATGGGCATGTGCTCAAGGCAATTGCTGTAGGTGCATATTTGTGTCATACTATGTGCATAGTCATTGCGGTGTGATTGTCTTGATCCTTGTTACCAAACGACATCGGTTTCTAGTGTATTCGACACGTATCAATGTGCTTAATGCTTTGAGGGGCTCTGGCTCATCCTAGAATGTGCATGTTGGCACGCGCCGTATACACAAGCACGAAACCCTGCCAGTGCACCATAGCACACCAAACGTTAAACTCTGCTAGATTTTCGTCATGAAAATGGGGCATCCCCATTGCCATATTCTCACGTCAAAAGCTTGGTGAGAATAGCATTTAGTGTGGTATGGCGCATCTGAGGCGAAGCGCTGCCAGATTTCCGCCACAAAAATAAGGAGAAATGCTACCGAATTTTTGCCGCAAAAATTTGGCAACAATTCCAAACACACTTAGGAAGCATTGATTGAGACCACACCTTTTCTGAATCCAAACCTCAAAAGCTTATTTCACTTAAAGCCCTGAAAGCTAATGCCAATAGCTCATTTTCAACTGCCAATGTCCTAAAACTATGATTTTACCAAAATAAAGGACTATCTATAGATAGGCATTGTGGGGTGCCTAACACCTTTCCCACACATAACCAGACTTCTGAATTAAAGAATCAAGATTTTTTACCCATCCATATTAGATTAGGAAAAATGACATTTTTCTTAGCTCAGGATCGGTAATAAAATAAAATAGAGTCAGGTGCCCAATCACACCTTAGAAAAACCCAATGATTGGTGGTGACTTCACTTATCCTTGGTAATTTCCTTAAAATTGACTCAGATTCCAGTCACACACCCAAGGTATGACACACCTCCACATCATTTCTCGTACTGAGATAGAGGCGTGCGAGCGTCGCCGCGATGGGTGGTCAAGCAGCTGCGAGGCGTCGACAGTAGCAATGCAACTTGGAAAGCATGCTAGTATTTATTTTATTTTTGTTATTTGAATATATGTTTTTCTTTATTTTTTATCATTTATGCCATGATAATGTTGGAAAATATTTTTGTTCACATGCTTAAGTAGTTATGTAGACATAAACATACTTATACGCTTTCACATGTACATACCCATAGGCACGATAGTACACATTTATATATGTGTGTGAATTGCATACATGTATAACTACGTTTACACACCTACTCATGCGAGGAAAATTTAATTTTTAGGTCACATAGATGAATATGAAAATGTTGGATGCTATGAACACTAAAAACAACTAAAATTAAGGAGAAAATGCTAGGTAAGCATGAGGGAATGATGCATGGTAAATGGAAAATTCGAGACATTGAAAACATGATAATAATGCAATTTTGAAATGGGAGTAGTTTTGAAACGTAGGATCAGACGACTGCAGCCTTGAGAGGTACATTAAGGAAAAAAATGGGATAAGCTTAGATGACCACCGCTAAATTTAAATTCTAAGAGATACTTTTCGAAAACCTTGATACTTTGAGATAAAAGAGACATAGCATTAGACAACCGCCGCTGAATTTAAATCCTGAGAGGTAAAGTTTGAAACGCTTTGATATTTTGAGATAAAAGAGAGACAGGATTAGACGACCACAGCCGAATTTAAACCCTGATAAGATTAGATGACCACTGCCAAATTTAAACCTCAAAAAGATGGACAGGATTAGACAACTGTTGCTGAATTTAAACCCTAATGAGATTAGACGACTGCTGCCGAATTTAAACCTCGAAAAGATGGATAGGATTAGACGACCACTACCGAATTTAAATCCTCATGAGATTAGATGACTGCTATTGAATTTTAACCTCAAAAAGATGGATAGGATTAGACAACCACCGCCAAATTTAAACCCTGATGAGATTAGATGACCACCACCAAATTTAAACCTCAAAAAGATGGACAAGAATAGACAACTGCTACTGAATTTAAATCCTGATGAGATTAGATGACCTCCACTGAATTTAAACCTCGAAAAGATGGACAGGATTAGATGATCGCCACTGAATTTAAATCCTAATAAGATTAGACAACCGCCTCCGAATTTAAACCTCGAAAAGACGGATAGGATTAGACGACCGCCGCTGAATTTAAATCCTGATGAGATAGGCATTTTGAAAACTACGATACTTTTGAGGCAAAAGAGATAAGATTAGACGACCGCCGTCGAATTTAAATCCCAAGAGAAAGACATTTTGAAAACTTTGATACTTTTGAGGCAAAAGAGATAGGATTAGATGACTGCGCCGAATTTAAATCTTGAAAGAGAGGCATTTTGAAAACTCTAATATGATCATGCATGATATGCAGTAGGTAGTAGGGTTAGGCATACTTACTTGTTTGCCTGCATTGCTGTCTAGTTCGACTTTACTAATTAATTTTGAATTTGTTTTTTAGATCATATCTAGGAGACTGAGATCTAGTAGGGACTGCAGGAAGGCTCACGTTCTTGCTTCATCTCGAGGGGATTCATCTGGTAGTGATGATGACACTATTTCGGCTAGCAAGCAGGTGGCCTGGTCTCTTTAGAGACATTTTGATTGAGGGGGCGATGACATTATGCCCTCTAGGGGTATGCCCATAGCATGTCGCATTAGGAGTAGATGTTTAGTGGAGACAGCCAGTGCTTTATCTCAATCCTACATCGGTTCAGCTAGTGGTTCTTCATAGTATCCTTGGACCTAGGAGAGAGAGGGCCTAGGGGGTAACGAGCTAAAGGATAAGCTCATGTTTGATTTGGACGTTGATGACATGGCTGGGCCGGAACCTGGCGCCCCTAGGTGTAACAGTTGTAGGCCAAGATTTTCACCCTGTTAGGCCAGAGTTGAGGCCTACACTAGAGAGGTTGATGAGAGTATCGAGGATATTCATCTTCAGCATGACTTGAAGAGGCATCCTTCCGCTCAAGTTCGGAAGGGTCAAGTATGTTCCTTTTTCTTTTCCACTTGTCGATTCTCGACATATGAATACGCGTGCTAACAGATAGCTTTCTTTGATCTTGAATGCAGGCTGCTGAGAGGACTCGTGGCCGAGGAGCATGGTTTTCATTCTCTTTCTGCCTGTTCCACCCTTCAACTAATGTACGCTACCACACCTTCCTGATCGAGTAGGGATTTGAGGCCTTTCTTAGCATCCTATCTTACTCCATGAGGCACGAGATAGCAGAGGCTTTGGTGCAGCGGTTTCATGCTGGGATGGGCACCTTTCATTTGAGCTGTAAGGAGTATGCAGTCCTTCCCCTTGACCGGACAGCCATCTTTGGCCTTAGATTTGGAGAGAAGCTGGTCCCCACTGAGTTTGTGAGCTTCGCAATGGCGAGCGAGCTTTTGGGCATCCCTTATCCCCTTACCAGGATGACCAGAGGGTACTTTTGGCCTACTTAAGAGCCTTAGATTCTCATGTGGTAACTGGAGGAGAACAGGTTGGCATCACTCTCAGGTGGTTCTTCTTTTACTTCATTGGTAGTTGCCTGCTTGGCAACAACAGATCGGTGCTAACTTGTAGATTGCTGGCGGCCATGAGAGTGGTGTCTGTTACAGGGCTTATGATTAGGGGTCCTTTTCCTACGGATTCTTCATTACCTTCTTGAGGCAATCATCATGACAGGGCTTTAGGAGCCTCGAGGGTTCCTGGTAGATTTTGACATAGTAGGCATATGAGTACATCCCGACTCTGTATCCACAATATACCCCAGGGCATATGCTTGGTTTCTCCGCACTATCTCCTGAGTTGTCCTGACACAGCAGGCTATTATCAATGCTACATTGGATTGCATCACTTGGGGTGAGATATGCAACAACCCATATGATGGAGGGTTGTTGGCTAGACGTGAAATCCCTCTTGCTATGGCTCAGTCGCGTGCACAATGCCGGTTCTGGGCTTTGACGTGCTGGGAGTTCTTTTTGGTGGAAAGGACCTTCCATTAGGTCATGCCTGTCTTCAGAGTACCCAAGGATAGGTTCCTGCCCTGTGATGAACTTGGATGGCCCCACCTATGCAATAGGTTCCTTCGAGGGCTTCCTTGCAGCGGCCACAGATTATGCTACTTGGTTTTCAGAGTCATCAACCGAACCCATCATTGATGATTGCCTTGTGAGCTGGGGCAGAGTACTTGGGGGCATTGTACATGCTTGGCAAGCTTCAGAGGCCCATTTGATATTACATGTGGAGACCCTACAAGCTAGGGTGGGGGATCTTGAAAGTGTTGCTATTACCAAGTAGGGGTATACGCAAAAGGAGATTGCCAAGGTGTTGGCTTAGGAGAGGGAGCGATGGCAGAGAGAGCGGGCGAGCCATAATGTCGCCATGGAGAGAGAGAAAGGAGCCAATATATTGTCGAGATAGCATGATGTTATAAGGTGGTTTAAATTGATATTGGAAGTGTTTATTATTTTGTGAAATTTTTGATGAATATTATTGAGTTACTTATGTTCGATTATTTTAATTTTTCTTCAATACTTGTATGCATTAAATATTATGATGTTGATAATTGGTTTTGTGGTGGGTTGTTGAGTTGGAGCAAGTAGGTGGCTTGCATGGTGTTATAAGGTGGTTTAAATTGGTATTGGGAGTGTTGATTGTTTTGTTTATATTTGTTTAAGCCTTAAGGTATATATAGATTTGAGTACGTAAAGAATGAACCAATTTTAAACTTCCGATTATCTTTACACTTAAAATAAATGATTATGGTACTTCTAAAAAAAATTAAAAATTAAAAGGTTATGGTATATTAAGTGAACCATATGTTAGTGGGGTAGGAGTTTATCTAAGTATTAAGGTATATATATATATATATATATATATATATTTGACATAGACTTGTACATTCTTGAATTGGGTAGGGCTTTATCTAAGAAGAAAAAGAATTAGCCATAGTGCATTGGGTGTATGTAATATCCCGCACCTCACCCTAATAATTAAGTGCTCATGCATCATCTTATTAATTATCATCATGTAATATATTTTAAGTAATTGGAGATTAAAATATAAGAGAAGATTTATGTAAATGATTCGGAAAGCATGTAAGGGTGATAAGGGTATCTTTGTATAAAATTTTATATTATGAGAAATTAAGGACTACATTGCAAATAAAAGTTAATGTTACCGGCCCTTAACACTTCATACTTGCCCCACCTTCTCGCTTCATGCCACCCTAATTTCAATATGCATCCCTTGTAGCCATCTCCTACTTATCTTTACACTACTTACCATTTAACCAACCTTATTGCTCCTTGTGAGAATTCTCTGCTCACTTCCGCTATACACATAGAAGGAAGCTAGGAACCTTTGGTTAGATGAGAAAATAAAGAAATAAACATTTAGCTTGAGTGCAAATACAATCTGCCTAACCTTATACAAATTATGGCTTTCTGTTTCATGTAAGTTACAATATAGTGGTTTGATTTCCACTTGCCTTGTCTTGCTTTATTTATATAATGATATTCATTCAATGACCAAGTGTTCTTGCTATTACCTCAATTAACTAAATGGCTGGAACTTCAATTTCAAGAACTCTAGAGTGACTTTTGATTTACATGAACTTCATTTCATGAACCTGATTTAGAATTGAATTCTATTCTTGTTTGAGAATTTGTTGATGAATACTTTTCATTTCAGTCATCGTGTTTGCATTACTTATGCATTCCTTGAGTTAATTCCATGATCTCAATTCAATTCATGTTGTTCCTACCCTTGTTTCACTAATTATACATGAAATTGACAACGTGTGATCAAAATGATATGTAACATGTTTCTAATGAATATAGTGGCAAACAAAAGTCTTGGTAATCAAAGTCTTGAGTGTCCTATGATCTGCTAATTAAAGATATAAGTCTTGTGTTATGCCATGACTCATTGTAACAACTTTTGCAAGATATGTTAGTTATAACTCTAATGTTTCGCTTACACTGTTATGCTATGCTATAAAACATATTATGACTCATGTTAAAGTATTTTATTTAGTCCAATTATCTTAGATTATATCCTATGGCAGCCCTAAATAGGGTTAGTGGCTTATGTCTAATGACTTGTTACAAGTACCTTTAAGAGATCATCTTGAATTTTGGTTGCAATCCTTGATAATAATGGCTTCTATTTTGTGATTGTTTCTATGTGCCCTATGACTATACAACCATTGAATGTACATATTTGAGCATGTTAATGATCGTTATAAATTGAGACCAAAGGCTTCTTAGAGCTATGTCATTGATTTAAGCAGCTTTAAGTAACTATCTTGGAATTTGGTTGTATTTCGTTGTCATTGTTGTTGACTTTTGTTTGTTTTCCCTTAAGCTCTATTGTTGTCCAGCCCTTGAATTTACTTAACTAAGTACGTTAATGCAAGTAAGAACCTAAGGATCATATTTTATGCAGGCACTATTGCTTCCAATCTCAAGCACATTCTGAAAAGAATTTAGCTCTGTTTGACATGATATGAATGTGAACATAAAAATAATGGTTTCACTGCCATAGAATTTTGAAAATTTGGAAAGCCATCATTCATGTGTCTTGGAAAATTTGCTAAGAGACGAGTAGGTGAACGTCTGATGAATTTGAGAGTAATAATTCAGTTATCAATCAGTCTTTGTCAGTCTCAGAAGTAAAATTTTGAAATTTGGGTGGTTTAAACATCTAATTGATACTCTCTCTTCTATATTTTAATTTAGAATGTGTAGGTTTATAAATGGACATCTTAAAATTTTAGTTAGTATGTATAACATATATTAATCCCAAATTTATTGCAGACACAAGCTAAATAGAGAATGATAAAGTAGAAAATTTTCGATAAGAGTGAATCATACTGGAGCAAGTCCAGAGACTCCCAAAATTCTGGTATGAGAGAGAGATTCTGTGAATATAAATTGCTATGTTTGTTGCCTGCCCTTGTTTTTTGAAGTCCTTGGAAAAACTAGCTTCATATTTTTAATATCAAATTCTAAATTATGATGATATATGATCATAGTCCCAATGAAGTCAACAATGTGCAACATGTAGGATTTAACAAGGAAAAAGTCAGGATGCTTTGTGTTGTGTAGTAAAGCTTCTATAATAGAGACACGGGAATGAGGGGGTTTGGTTGTTATATCTACCATTATAATAGTTACAAAAATTATATTAAAGTTAACTGCTTGGTAGTTTATGGCTGTATATACTGCATATATGTATGAAATGCATGACTACACATTATCGGTTGTGTAGCATCTGATCGGCCAAAACGTATTGACCCCTTGTGATAAATTAATTGATTAATTAGCCAAGTTTATTAATTAATCAAATTAACACGCAATGTACGTGGTAGCACAAACAAATCACCAATTGAACTAAGTATGCAGCGGAAATTAAATTGACACGGTGATTTGTTTACGAATGGGGAAAACATACACGGCAAAAACCCTACCGGGTGATTTTAAGGTCACCACTCCCGAGAATCCAATATTATCAAAACAAATGGTTACAAGTAAAGGAATTCCAGTACCTTACACCAACCTACAGTTGAACCCTTACCCTAATACCCAATTGGACTTGTTCTGTAGTGACAATCTCTCCTTTCAATGCATGGCTCCCAGTACGTGACTAACCAATTGTGCGGATCCCAGTACGCGACTTCAATCACCAACTAGAGAAAGTTGTTAGTTGCAAAGTTCTTCTATTCATCACTCGATGAAGATCATGAAGTTGCTTGGTCACAAAACCCTATGGTGTACAAACACAGCAGCTTCTTAAAGAACTAGGGCAAACTAGGTTTCTGGTCACACTTATTCACTCTTGTGAAATTTGCACTTATGCAATTGTGCGTAACCTTTTACAGCCCTTAAAATAATCCTTAGATATGTCTAGGGTTGTGAGAAAAGAAAACCCAAACACATACTCACGGATTGGATGAAAAACAGTCCTGAAAAACTGAGTTTCATAAACCTCAACAGATACCTATCTGTCAAGCAACTATCGAGCCACGAGATTCAGACAGCTCTCTAAGCCTCGATAGATGCTAGCTGTCGAGTTTTAATGAACAGCACTTTTCACACTTGATTCTTGGACAGACTTGCATGATTTTAACACTTGACCTTGAAACCTTGTTTCTTGAAGCATTAAACATATCCTAGATCTACCTAATTACAAGTAAAGTGCGTTTTGTCAAAGGATTAGCCAATTACATAAAATAGTGACATATGTTCCTAACATTGAATCACATATGTCCTAACAATCTCCCCTTTTGGCAATCCGTGACAAAACCACAACAAACAAATGAACATATGAGAAAAGTCATAAATCACTCAACTCATATTCACTTGTTAAATATAATAAAATCTATCCTAACACAAACTCTTGAAAAATTTTGCAAGAAGAGAGTTTATGGCAAGTAGACTTTGACAACCTGTATTTCTGAAATACTTTTAAACAAAACTCATCAAGGCATCTTAATGCGAAACAGAAATAATAGATTGCATACATAATATAAGAAACATGTGTATAAAGATAGAAGAGAAACAACACATGTAAGGGTAGGTGAAAAAAAAACATACATCAATATATAAAGAATATAAGTACAATGTATGTCAAAATGGTCACAAGACCAATACACAAGATATAATGTATCTGAAATAGAGAAAAAGAAAAAATACATCAAATCCTCACTGCATCCCTCATTGTACACACTCCCCCTAACAAAAATCTCCTATACTAACCCTCACCCTAAGTATGACTACTCTCATATCCAAAACTACTCCCACTTTTTGTCACGAGTGACAAAGGGTAAGATTATCAATTAGACATCTCGTCAATGCTGGAAGAGCTAGCATAAGATTATCAATTAGACATCTCGTCAGTGCTAGAAGAGCTAGCATCTCCATCCTTATCATCATCATTGTCGTCGAAGTCATCATCATCCTCAGATGCCTTGGGGGAGGAGGAGAGGGGGACTCTACAAAGCCACCAAGGCAAGCCTGTCATCTAGCAATACAGCCGACACGAGTGTTCACTTAATACATCTTAGTAGTAAGTGTATCAAGGCGAGCATCCATGCGCTAAAGCTGCGCTATGATCGCATCCAGAGTCACACCTCCCGCAGAAGTAGAGGGAGCAGAGGTGGATGGAATTGAAGGAGTGGTAGGAGCTGTCGATCCGAACCGCCTCGAACGAAACTGTGCCTCGCTCCGTTTAACGGTAGCGGCGTCAATGGCACACATAACGTGAAAATGGTCGAATAAGGGAAAGGGAACAGAAAAATGGCGTAAAATCCTCGTGATAGCTAAAGGGAATATGAGCTTATCATGGGTCACCATATCCCTATGTACATCTATGATAGAAAGAATGAAATGAGAGGGAAAATCTACAGTGAGATGCTCTAAAAGAGAAAAGAAAAAACGAGCACGGGGCTCGGTAATAGAGTTATAATGAGAAAGAGGATACAAAACAAAAGTCATGACCATGTTCAGAAACCTAGGGCCTTTAGCAAAGGCTGTCCAAGGAGTGAACTGACGCTTACTCCAATCAGAAGGGCGCTCACAAAAAGAAAAAATAAGCTCTTCTTTAGACGATCACAACCAGGGTAGTCAGGATGCTCTACCCTCAAGACATGGAGCACATCGGATACAATATCCGGTGTGACCACTATGCACATACCTTGAATGCGAGTAAAAAAAAAAGGTATTGAATAATCAAATCCATGATTGTTGGAGTAAAACTCTTGCATCAGCACGGATGGACAAGTGACCGGGACGTCACACAGTGACTCCCAACCCCTACTATGAATGACAGTGGGTAGGTCAATGTCAAAGAAGTCCGACAAAATGACTTGGCGTTCCAAATGAACGCCTCGTCAAGAGAAGTTCTCAAAGAAGTCCGATTTGGCCTTCTCATCATGGAACCAAACGTGTGAGAGAGTAGGATCAGAAGAAGAAGAAGATGCCCCAAAACGAAGAGGGTTCCGGGACGGAGTAGACTTACGTTTAGGTGCCATGTCGCACTAATGTAAACTAGAGAGCGAGGTGGGGAGAAAGAAACAATCAAAAAAGTCCTGAAACAGTTCAAATATATAAAAATATGTTAGGACATATGTGATTCACTTGTTAAAAATATATGTCACTATTTTATCTAATTGACTAATCTTTTGACAAAACGCACTTTACTTCTATTTGGGTAGATTTAGGGTGTGTTTAATACTTTAAGAAACTTTGTTTCAAGATAAAGTGTTGAAGCCATGCAAGTCTGTCCAAGATTCAAGCTGAAAAGTGCAAGTTCATTAAAACTCGACAGCTAGTATCTATCGAGCTTAAAGAGTTGTTCCAACCCCATGGCTCGACAGCTGCTCGACAGGCTATCTGTTGAGGTTTATGAAAAACAGAGTTTCAGTTCTGTTTTGACTCAAATCCGTGATTATGTGTTTGGGTTTTCTTTTCTCACAACCCTAGACATATAAAAGGATTATCTTAAGGGCCGTCAAAGTGGACACAAGTTATACAAGTGTTGAGCAAAGTTTGTTCAAGAAAATTGTGACTGGAGACAAATTTGCCCTAGTTCATTGTTCTTGTGTAGAAGTTGCTGTGTTTGTGCACCATAGGGTTTTGTGAACAAGCATCTTCTAGATCTTCATCGTGTGATAAACTAAAGAACCTTGCAACCAACAACCTTTTCTAGTTAGTGATTGAAGTCACATACTAGGATCCACGCAGTTGGTTAGTCACGTACTAGGAGCCATGCATTATAAGGAGAGATTGTCACTATAGAACAAGTCCAATTGGGTATTGGGGTAAGGGTTCAACTGTAGGTTGGTAGAAGGTACTGGGATTCCTTTACTTGTAACCGCTTGTTTTGATAATAGTGGATTCTCAAGAGTGGTGACCTTAAAATCATCCGGTGGGGTTTTTGCCGTGTTGGTTTTCCCCATTTGTAAACAAATCACCGTGTCAATTTATTTTCCACTGCACTTAGTTTAATTGGTGATTTGTTTGTGCAACCACGCGTTTGCATGTTAATTTGATTAATTAATAAACTTGGCTAATTAATCAATTAATTTATAACAAGGGGTCAATTCGTTTTTTGCCTATCAAAATATATATAATGTAAAGGAAGTACGCATGAAAATGCATGAGCATGTGATATGCAATAGTAATTACATCATAGGCTCAGCCCAATCCAATCCTTCCAACACACAATCAGTTTAACATATATAACACACATCTAAATGCATGAAAATATAGTTATAATGCACATGAGATGCAATGCATGAAGTTTTTAAGATCAAATCTTCAAAACCTGTTCCAAAAAGTTTGCAAAAACCTCATCAATTTGAAGAAACACAGACATTTTCCAAAAACCCCAATTTTTAGGTCAAAAGATATGAAAATGCATGAAAATGAAGGATTAAGACACCTACCAAGTGAAGGAAACTTGATTAAGGCCGAAGAATCCTTGAGGAAGAGGTTTGGAGTGAGTGAGAAAGGTTTTGTGAGGTGAAAAGCCTAGAGAGATTGAGAGAGATCGAGCAAAGTGAAGTCCGAATCGCGCTGACCCTATTTATAGAAGCTCAGTAATTCTTGACAGATCAAGAGGTGTCGAGCTTTAAAGGGTTCGACAGATGCAGCTTTCGAGCAGGTGTCCAAGGCAAAAAGAAGCTCGATGGATTGAGGATCTGTCGAGGAGCTATCGAGGAGATAAAAACTTTCTCGATCGATCCACCTAGCTATCGAGAGGTGTCGAGATTGTGATAAAAAACAACTAAAGAGCTTGATAGATAAGCTAGGTACCAAGAGGTGTCGAGGAGTTGTCGAGATTGCTTAAAAACAGTTTTTCAAGAAGGGAAAAACACAAACATGAATGCAATCAATCATGCATCTCAACCAACGATCCAAACAACATTTTAAGCTCTCTAAATCATCTCTCAATCAAGAAAAATGATAAGCATATAGATCCTAAAACACACCCACACACTAAACAAGTCTAACCAATTTTATTTTTCAAAAACAAGTTAAGACAATTTAGTGAGCATACATTAACACATGTAAACCTTGTGAAGGCCAAATCACATTGTACCTACACATGTATCAAAAGTCGCAAAGAATATTGCGTGTTGTGTGTGTAAAACATCGCAAGATTACATAAGTGTCTACATGTTATGACGATTTGAGATATGAGAAAATCACTTTAACTCACACACAATCATAATTGTTTGATGGGGACTATCACCTTCGAGGTACATCCAATAACTCTCACATCTCCTAGAATACACGTTTGCAATCATATATAAAGCATTTTTATTCTTTTTGCTTTTTATTTTCTTTGCATATTTTTCGTTTTGAGCAAATCATGCATGGGCATATAAGAGAGAGAAAAGAAATACCCAATTATGTTAAGCATTTTGACATTCCACTTTTGCTATGCCGAAGCATACAAATGTCATTTCATGATTGGCGAGCAACAGTGATGAGATGGTTATTTATGCCTTTCTCTTAGGATTTTCTAGTCCTTCTTGTCAAAAAAAGTGATACGAGTGTTAAGTACAAAAAATTACTTAATCTTACTCATCACAAACATGAACCACAAAGCTCACTTGCTTAGTTGTACATAGAAATGCTCGTCTAAGCTACAAAAGATACAAAGTTTAGAAAACTTTGTTTCAATGGCCATCCAAGATACAAAAGTACCAATGTACACAAACACACACCGTTTTTGTATTTTTCAATTTTTCAATTTTTATTTTTTATTTTTTACATGAAAAACAAAATAAACCAAAACTAAAAAGAAAACAAACAAAAACAAATTAAACAAAAACAAAGCAATGCATAAAATTAGATTGACTCAAAATAATAAAGCAAAACGCACAAATAATGCAAACAAAAAAAGAAGAGGAGAGAGAAAAAGTGACAGAATCACTTGGAGCCCTTTTCTTTCCACACCTTGGAAGAACCTTTCCGTTTAGTGAGCCCTTGATCTAGTGGTGAAGGGGAAGAGTTAAAACCGTTCAAGTTCGAAAGGAACATGAGGGCTTTAAGAAGATCTCCAAGGGGAGCAAAAGAGGATGGAAGCTGATTCCGATCTTCCGACGCGATCATGCTATTGCTCTTTTGAGTGGCTAACCACTTGTAGCAATTAGGTCGAGTATGTTTAACTGCTCCACAGTGATGATAGAAATGCTGCTTTTTTTGTTTTGGCTTTTGAGAGTTTTCCTTCTTAGCCCTAGGGTTCTTACTTTCTTTCTTATCAAGCTTAGAAGGTGCTCCTAAGATAGATTTACCCTTGTCTATGTTCTCACTAGCTAATTCATTTTTAACATCATCTTTCTTAGTTTCAACATTATTAGTAGGAGGAACAAAAACAGTAGTACTAGTAGAAGCAATACTAGGAGAAGAGAAATCATACCCTAAATCGGTTTGATCGGAAGCAGATTTTTGAAGACTTACCGTTTCATTGAGGTTAGCGCTTGAAGTTCTTTCCAGCTGAGCTCTGACTTGGAACAGTTCTGCCTTAAGCTTCTTGGTCTTCTCAACTAAGAAGTTATTCTCAAACCTTAGTGCTCCAATAATTTGATTTGCTTCATCAAACTTTGTAGAGATTTCTTCTCGCTCAAGCTCCACATCACTAAGCTTCTTGGTGGCCAACCTATACATCTTCTCATGCTTTTCTGAGACCTTGTATAACTTTGCATAGGCTGTGTGGATGTCATCTTGTTCATCCAACTTCTCAAACTTGGACTCCACCAATTCCTCTTCTTCATCCACATCTTCAACAATCCCCTTAGTAGGATTGACAGTGGCAGTGAAGGCATTCAGGATTCCGTCATCCTCATTGTCGGAATCATCCTTAGGCTCAGTGTCACTTAATGTAGCAGCAAGTGCCTTGCTTTTCCCAATGGTCTTGAGATATGTGAGGCACTCTTGTTTCATATGTCCAAAGCCTTGACACCCGAAGCACTTTGGTCCTGAGGGAACAGTGTACTAACCGCCATCCTTAGCATCCTTCTTCCCTTTGTCTTGGCTCTTGAACTGTGAGGAGCTAGATTCCCTATGGTCCTTGTTGAAGCCCTTCCCATTTGCATTCTTCATGAATTTCTTGAATTGCCTGGTGATGTAGGACTTCATCTTAGAATCTTCATCGTCTAAAGACTCATCCGTGTCATTGCTCATGGCCTTCAGTGCCATTCTCTTGCTCTTACTCGATTTCCCGATTCTAGACAAACCCAACTCATAGGTCTATAGATTACCAACCAGCTCTGTCAAAAGAATTTTGTCAATATCCTTGGATTCCTCAATCGCGGTGATTTTGGCATGAAATCTCTCGGGTAGAGATCTAAGCACCTTTCTCACAATCTTGGGTTCAGGAATGGTTTCCCCAAGATTAAAAGCTAAGTTTACTATGTCCTTGAGCTTGGCATAGAACTCATCAAACGACTCATCCTCCTCCATCTTAATTTCTTTGAAGCTTTGAATCCTTGACAGCCTTAGTTCCTTCATATGTTGCCTGAAAGATGGTTCATGCTTCTTTAGCAGTTTTAGTGGAGGATATCTTCTTGAACTCTTCGTTTGTGACCGCACTGAATAACGCATTCAATGCCCTACTGTTAAAGTTTGCCGCCTTGATCTTAGCATCATCCCAATCGGCCGGCGCTTCCTTCGGCTTGGTCCAACCTATCTCCATAGCTTGCCACACTTTCTCATCTAGAGACTGCAAGAAAGCTCTCATGCGTACTTTCCAGTATGCATAGTTAGTGCCATCAAATAATAGAGGTATAATAAGAGATTTTCCTCTATCCATGATAAACAGGGGTCAATGGATCACACAACAAAGATTAACCCTAATCAGAGTGTGCTTACTCTGATACCACTTAATGGGCTAAAAATGTATTGACTCCTTGTGATAAATTAATTGATTAATTAGCCAAGTTTATTAATTAATGAAATTAACATGCAATGTCCATGGTAGCACAAACAAATCACCAATTGAATTAAGTATGTAGTAGAAATTAAATTGACACGGTGATTTATTTACGAATGGGGAAAACCTACACTGCAAAAATCCCACCGAGTGCTTTAAGGTCACCACTCTCGAAAATCCACTATTATAAAAACAAGCGATTACAAGTAAAGGAATCTCAGTACCTTATACCAACCTACAGTTGAACTCTTACCCCAATACCCAATTGGACTTGTTCTGTAGTGACAATCTCTCCTTTCAAGTTTCAATGCACGGCTCCCAGTACGTGACTAACCAATTGCGAGGATCCCAATACGCGACTTCAATCACCAACTAGAGAAGGTTGTTGGCTATAAAGTTCTTCTGTTCATCACTCGATGAAGATCATGAAGTTGATTGGTCACAAAACCCTATGGTGTACTAACACAGCAGCTTCTTCAAGAATTAGGGCAAACTAGGTTTCCGGTCACATTTCTTCACTCTCGTGAAATTTTCTCTTGTGCAATTGTGCGTAACCTTTTACGGCCCTTAAAATAATCCTTATATATGTTTAGGTTTGTGAGAAAAGAAAGCCCAAACACATACTCACGGATTGGATGAAAAACAGTCCTGAAAAACTGAGTTTCATAAACCTCGACAGATACCTATTTGTCAAGCAGCTGTTGAGCCACAGGATTCAGATAGCTCTCTAAGCCTCGATTGATGCTAGCTGTTGAGTTTTAATAAACAACACTTTTCATACTTGATTTTTGGACAGACTTGCATGGCTTTAACACTTGACCTTGAAACCTTGTTTCTTGAAGCATTAAACACATCCTAGATCTACCGAATTACAAGTAAAGTGAGTTTTGTCAAAAGATTCGCCAATTACATAAAATAGTGACATGTGTTCCTAACATTGATTCACATATGTCTAAACAGTAGTGGATGCTGCAACTAATTATTTAGGAGTTCTAACTTTATATTTAAATGGTGGGACTAGTTTTAATGCATTGCTGTAAATATTTCTTATAACATATTTAGTGTTTTTGCTTTATAATTTTAATTTAGTTTCGTTTTTATATTTGAGCAAATTTCTTATTGGTGGCTTTTTGGAC
This sequence comes from Quercus tomentella, assembly GCA_028535165.1. Classification (NCBI taxonomy): domain Eukaryota; kingdom Viridiplantae; phylum Streptophyta; class Magnoliopsida; order Fagales; family Fagaceae; genus Quercus; species Quercus tomentella. Next base: position 35,360,377 of record JAPQVY010000068.1, on the reverse strand, counting down.
ATTTTCTTTTGGCACTACTTGAAGACATTTTAAGACGTCATCTTTTGGCCCTAATTATACTACATTAATGTTTTTATATTGTTACAAAACATCTTGTGTTATTGTGTGTGTTGCAAACAACTTGTATTTTTATGGATGAATTGAATCTAATACTTGTTTTGTTTACTTTTGGATTGTATGGAACATTTGCTTATAAATGTTTTATGCATGCACTACTGTTTTGTGAATCATCAAAAACAAGATATGAAATCATCTCAAACAAGTCCATTATTTTATGCATGCACTATTGCTTCCAATGTCAAGTACTAGTGTTTTGTCAAAAACTCCCTCTTAAATTCACTATTCTCTAGTAAATCTGGAGTATATTTGCCCCATTTGAAAAAGTGTCTTTTCTGGCTTTATATAGTGGTAAAATAAGGGTGTGGGAAGGCTCCCAGACGATGTAAGATTCATTCCACACAAATTTTAATGCAAAACATTTTCCTTTCATATAATTTTGGAACCCTAACTACATGCGCATACTCAAGGTATGCGTACACGTACCCTAAGTATGTGTACGCATTTTTTTAGTGTATGTGTGGATACATGTGTATCCGTACGCACACTTAGGGTTTCCAGTAGCTTTTCTTTTACAAAAATAGGTTTATTCTTTCAAAAATAAGTTTATTCTTTCCATAAATAATTCCTCAAGTCAAGATTTCTCAAGATTGGGCCCCAAATCAACCTTGGGTCTCAGAATATAATCATTATTTGGGAATGGGGACCTGAGTCGTAAGGGGTACAAAATGTGGTGTCCACATTATTGATCTTGACCCTTGGATTCTTTTGGTTACTTATCTGCATGATTAGCTAACTAGTTTTAATATCATATAGAAGAAAAATACACATAATGAATATATTTCAGAAAAATCTTTCAAACTCACATATTTACATGTAATTAAATATAAAATTGATGTGATATTACGATCAAAACTAAGATAATAGTGAAAACTTAAGCAGTTATCCTAAGCTATCTAATAAGAGAAGGGAAGTAGCTATTGCGGGGTCTGGGGAGTTTATGCTTCATTTAAGTGGTTTAAACTTCTAAACCAATAAGACGCAATGTTACAATTTAATATTTTTGTAGAGTCTTATGTATTTTCAATTTATCATTTTTGTCATTTTCTTCATATAATCTAGTTGGGTGCATATCTATGGCAATTTTTGTGTTCCACTAATCATAACTTGCCATGTGGTTAATTATCCTATTTTTTTCATTTTTAACTTTTGTTATTTTAAAAGGAAAGTCAAATGAACACATAACAAATAGTGATTAATGGAGTATAAAATGGAACATGAAAAGTGGGACAGAATATTTAAATTCACAAAGGCAAGGTTATCAGGATTGAGATTCTACATGGGATCAATGAGAGGGTTCAGAGATCGGATCGTAGGATTGGCACAAGAATCACAAGATCCTACTTTTCAATTAATAAAAAACTAAAAAAAATACTCATAATTATAATTCATAATATTAATTAAAGAAACCAAAAAAAAAAATTGACACAAATTAGTGAAATTACTAATAAAAAGTACCAAATTATATCAATTATAAAAGTAAGCAACTGACTACCAATATATCTCATTAGTAAGCAACTAATAGTAGAATTACAAAAAAAAAAAAAAAAAAAAAAAAAAAAAAAAAAAACTCTCCATTGTTGTCGATGATCTCTCTCACTGTTGGATTTCTTAGTTTCTTGCAATCGCCTTCAACTCTCTAGTAGTCTACTCTACTCTTTTCTCTTCTCTTTTGTTTTCTATTTAGATTAACTCGTTAAGGTTACGACTTATTACTAACGTAAGCTTTAGGGTTTTATTTTTCCCATCCTATTTAAAAAAACTCATCAAAATCCTTATCCCTTCCTATTTTAAAGTCCACTACAAATGGCTAACTTATGTTGATAACCACGTTGATGTGGAGTAACTATTTGACCCAAAATATGTCTAGCTTGTGCCTTCAATTTGTTCCTTGAAAAAAGCTAAGAACACACCCAAACTTGTTTCTCTAATTATGGTAAACCTCACAAACCAACCCCTCTTATCCTCTCCATTAGTAAAAATAGTTAACGTGGTTTCTACTTAAACACATCGCTGTAAAAAAACAAAATCAATAATTTCCCATAGCTAAGAAAAACAAAAAATGACCATTCTATAATGAGAAGTGCTATGCGCACAACATTTTCACAAAAGTTCATAAGTGATTAGTATTTATTGGTTCTAATTTGAATCTACCACTAAAATTACATTTTTACCGCACCGATAACAACATAACAACCTGCCACTTAGTACTTGTTTTGAAAGTGTTGTGAAAATGTTGTTAAGATAGAATTTCTCTTCTATAAAAAGCCTTCTAAAATTTGTATAAATCACTTCTTAACCATATCGTAAGTCATTTTCACTGTACCCTAACAACAGAGAAAGTCTTGTAGTTATTAAATCTAACAAAAACCATGGTATTCAAGGACTACACCTTTTTCTCTTATGTCTTTTTAGTGACAACCGTCATCCTCCTTGCTGGCCATGCTCATGGTGCTGGCCTATGCGACAATGCTCCTAATAAGCTAGTCTGTAATTCAATTGTCTATAATCGGACTAACCCTCGTGATGCCGTGGTTGCAGCCGTTCACAAAATGATATACCAGAACAAAGTGGCAAAGGTGGTGGCTAAAAAGCAACCCGAGTCCCCCCAAATTGAAATATGCATACATTTATTTGATGGTGCCATTAACAGGGCCGAACTAGCCCTAGAATACCTAAATTCCGGTAACAGAAATGTCGCGAGGGACTACATCAATGTCACCATAGACAGCTACCAGAAATGCGATGATGAGTTTAAGGATTGGCACAAGACCAATCCTATTGCCAAATCTACTAAGCTCTTAAAGGACATGGCTAGCGTTGGTGCGTATCTAGCAAAATTAATTAAAATTAAAAAGAGCTTGTGAGTTGTATGTGAGTGTTTAAAAGTGGTCTGAAGAAATTGTTATAAAAATGTTTTTTTTTTTTTTTGACTAAAAATTTGTGGAGGAGGCCATGTTTGTTTTATTTGAATCTTGCAGAGCTTGATAAATATATTATTGTTGTAGCTTGGTCCCCCAAACAAAAATTCCTGACTCTTGGTGCGATGGTCACTTCACAAGTATAAATGCTTGTAGGATGTGGGGGGCAAGGGCCGGGGTTCTAATCTCCAGGAGGGAGCTTCACACACATATACACTTAGATTATGCTAGAGTAGAATTCTATCTTGTATCAAAAAAAAATAAAAAATAAAAATCTTGCAGAACTCTCTCTCGTGCCATTGTGATAAGAGAAAATCTTTTATTCTTAAACTTCTTACTTTTTAATAAATATCTTGACATTTATCTATATAGAATAATATAGTACTAGATTGGATTATGTATTTTCAATTTATCATTTTTTGTAATTTTCTTCATATAATCTAGTTGGGTGCATACTAGATAAGTGGAACACAAATTCTCTGCGACAATTTTTGTGTTCCACTAATCATAACTTGCCATGTGGTTAATTATTCTATTTTTTTCATTTTTAACTTTTGTTTTTTTATAAGGAAAATCAAATAAATACATAACAAACAGTGATTAATGGAGTATAAAAAGGAATAGAAAAGTGGGACAAAAAATTTGAATTCAAAAAGGCAAGTTTATTAGGATTGAAATTCGACATGGGATCGGTGAGAGGATTTGGAGATCAGATCGTAGGATCGGCATGAGGATCACAAGATCCTACTTTTCGATTAATAAAAAATAAAAATAAAATAAATAAATAAACTAATAATTATAAATCATAATATTAATTAAAGAAACATAAAAAATAAATATAAAATAAAATAAAAGTAATCAATGAGTCCATTCCAAGAACTTCTAAAATAACAGGAAAAGCCAGCATGGAGTTGCGCTCTAAAGATAACAAACCTTAAATCCAGCACACTTATAAATTGATGCTTGAGTGGTTGGCACTACAAAGTAGGCAAAGGCAATGGTGGTAAAAGGGAGTAGATATGGCAATTAAGAGGTGGTGTACAGATATATGATAAAGGAAATAGGGCCACAGTGGTATGGTTGATAGTATTATGGTGTGAGTTGAAACATGTAACAATGGAAGGGGTTAAGACAGGAGCATGCAATTCTAAGTAACTCAAGGATTTCACCATCAAATCCTTTGTCAATCAGAGAATTATCAATAACACTGTAAAAATCAGATGAACTACTCAAAAGGTTAGTTATCCAATCAAACAAACTCTCATTCAAACCATATGAATAACTATTAATTTCAATGGGTTTCTTCCTTGTAATTAACTCAAGAAGCAGAATTCCAAAGTCAAAGACATGCTTTTTAAGAAAACCCAACTCCCATACCCCCACTGTCTACAAAAGACCCGTTGCTTGAGTCACAGACATTTGTATTGAGAAAATCCAAAAAGAAGTTTTTCATTACCAACAAGAATCAAAATCAACAGGAACTTGCAATTCAATTCAAACAAAATCAGAATCCAGAAAAAACCTATTAGTCTAAACCATATGAAAGCACAAAAAATCTCTGACCTGAATATGTTTAAAAAAATCTTGTTGTTGTTCCACATAGCCTTCTCTTAACATTCAAATCTAGCAATCACTTTCCTGAGAAAATCTTCAAACCCATTTCTGAATTTCCAAGAAAAGTGTTTTTTTTTTTTTTTTTCATTTTTTAGAGAACCACTTTCTATTTAAGGATAACTTAGAGCATTTAGGAAGAGAAAGAGAGAGAGAGAGGGATCAGATTTTTTGGGGAAAATCTTTGAACCTGTTTCTTGAATTGAACGGTGAAGATTTGAGAGTTTGGAAATGAATCTGTATGTTTTTGTGGTAAGGAAAACCACTTTCTTGAGGGAAAATTTCCTGCTTTTGAAGATTTCCTGCTTTTGAAGATGGGTTGTCTGGGAAAGTCCGTGAAAGTGAGAATTTTTTGAGAGAGAAAAGTGAAGGAAAGTGTAGAAAGGTGAGGGAAAGTGAGAGAGAGAGAAATTGAAAAGACTATGAGTTTTATAATTACTAGCCGTTAGCATGTTTCTTTGATATAAACCCAAAATGACGTCTCAAACGAAAATGCTTAATTACTAGCCGTTACTGAATTTTCTTTCATAAAAAAATATTGATTTTCAATTTTTTTTTTTTTTTTTTTTTTTTTGGTGTATAAAATTTGTCAAATATAGTCTATCAAATTTTTCTTGCTTTCAAAATACCAATTGATGAAAGTACTGTTACAAAAAATTTCTCTCTTAAAATTTCCTCAATATTTAAAGATTATTTTTGGTAAATAATGAAAATATTTCATTAAATAATTTCTGTTCTTATGTTTTAAAAAATTAAAAAAAAAAAAAAAACTAGACTGACCAACCACCAGAGCCGACCATTTTCCTCTTTTTCTCTCACTTGGATTTTTAATTTATTTATTATTGCAATATATGGTGTTCATAGAGTATTACTAAACTCAAAAGGATTCTATTAGATACCTAGAAAAAAAAAATGTTAGGTTCTTAGCACTGTAGTGTATAAAATGTCTATTCTTCTAAAATTGAATAAATATTTAAATTTATAATATTCATTTTGAACCATAAAATTAATTCATTTCAAATAAAGAATATTCATGATGAACAAACTCACTTAATACTAAGAAGAAGAAAATTACCATAACATTTTTTAAGCTTTGATTCATTTATTATAAGTTGTTAATAATATATGTTCAATTAAAAACTTTCACATGGGAAGTAATTCTTGTAAGTGAAATAGTTATTGCATGGAAGTAGTAAAGACATTTAAAGAGAATATTATCAATCTAGTTTATTAACTCTGGTTTAACAATTTACATTTAATCCCAACGTAATTCGATTCAGTATGCCCACCAATGGATAGTAGTGTTCATGGCAACGCTATTTAGTGACCTTTACTTCAACATTTTCACCTTCATGGACAGTAACGGTTGCAATATTTTTCACCCATTCACTGTTAGAAGTGGTTTTGTGTGGCACAGACGTGTTTTGATCTAGTAAGGAACTTTTCTTTCACTCAAAATCTGAAAGCAAAACTATAATACTCAAGGAACTTTTCTTTTTTGATCTAGTAATGCTTAAGGAACTTACCGATATTGGTTGAGATGAAAGATATATGATAAAGTTTCTGAATTAGCTTACATTAAATTGAAACTGCCGAGTAGTTATGGCCCATAATCCATGGCGTACAAGATGTTGGGCCAAGCATATGCAAGGCCTACGCCAAAAGACTAGCAGTTAAGTACACAAGTTTGGATTATGCCTACATTTCTATTAAGAGAAATGGGCTATCAGAGAAGCTCAATACTTTGATCAAGTAGGCCTTGAGCTTTTCACTTATCCACTTAACGCAGGTCCAGCATTAAGTATGAATTGGGTTTCATAGCCCATTTTTCTTCTCTATACGAATCAATTTCCACAATCAATAAGCAATTATTTACACAAAATGGGCCGATTCATAGAGAAGTACTCAAAGGCCGAAAACTAACCCATTTTTAGTTTTCTTTAAAAAAAAAAAAAGTTCAAATGTTGGTCTCAAAAGCAACTGAAATTATATTTACTAGATGTTTTTCTTCTTCTTTTTTATGACTTAAAGTTACATTATTCATATAATTATGTAGTCGATTATAAGAGCAATAATATAATTATCAAGTCAGATTCACACTTTCACTTCCTTAGCCAAGCCGAGATTAAGGGTAGAATTCTCAAAGACTATGTTTCTATGCATCCATAAGCTCTAGATTACAATAGTAAATAGGATGTTCTAAGGATTCAATGAAGCTTGGCAACCAGAGTTGCAGAAACTCTTTACTTTAAGCCAACTGCAAGTGTCAAGATAGAAAAAATTGCTTATCATAGTGAGGTGAGTCTATATTCAGTATTCAATTCATGCCTCTTTTTTTTTTTTTTTTCTCTCTTGCCACATAGCAACTTAGCATTTGATCATCAACATCCACTTAGAATCACAGCAACATAGCACAAGACGTTGACCCTTCTCTTCTTTGTGAATGTTTGGGACCAAGTAAGCATGTGGCCAATAAACCAACTTTGTGAACATCATTTCTGAGTTTTTTTTTTTTTCTTGGTGAGAGATTTTCAACGGTCATTGTGGTTGAGTGGATTTTCCTTTAATGAATGATTTCTTCTTAAAATTGAAAATAATGGGAAGGGGATTTCGGAATGGGTTCACTACTATCAATATCAGATGGGAGAATCATATAATTTATTTTGAATTTCTTAATCGGCCTTCGGTTTAAAATGATTGAGTTTGGAAACAAAAGCTTTTGATGATGAAAGCCATTAAAACAAAAAGATTGTTTATGCTTGTTTTTCGATTGGTACTACGTTGCCATATTTTGAAACATAAGCTTCTGCTTACAAAATTGTTGTTTACTGCAACTCATACTCCAATACACTCTAAAATTACCTGAATACCCTCAAAACCTAAAAATGACCGAAAAATTAACCCACCATTCACTCCTCATTTATTAGTTTACCAGCCTTTGATTTTATTCTCTTCCATTGAATTGATTTACTTTTTCCTTAAAAAAATAAAAAAAAATAAAAAAATAAAAGTAAAAGAAGAAAAAAGAAAAAATATATATATATTATGTCAACAATATTTTCACAACATTTTCACAACAAATTTTAATTGGCAAGTTATTATTTGTTGTTATGGGTGGGTAAAAAAGTAATTTAAGTTGTGGTTTCAAATTAGAACTAATAACAACTCTTCACCTATGATTTAATCTTTTTTATGGGATTTAATCTTAATTAGCAATTTGTTATTTGTTGTTATGGGTGGATAAAAAAGTAATTTAAATTGTGGTTTCAAATTAAAACCAATAACAACTTTTCACCTATGATTTGTTGTAAAAATATTGCGAAAATTTTGTATAAGTAGCACTTAAAAAAAATATTAGAGAGAGAGAGAGAACCACTCATAATAAGCATATGACTTACTCACATGTTCTTTCTCAAAAATAAGAAATAAAAACTTGCTCACATGTTAAAACTTTAGGATACCCAACTCAAATGAATTGGTCTAATGAATACCAAATTTAACGTGATCCATGAAGCCCAGGACGGCCCATAAATGTCCTCCTAGGTTTAATAACAAAAAATGTCCATGCAACATATCTTCACAACCATTCAAAAATTTCAATGATTTTCAATTTCGTGACAACTGCTTTCACTTCTTTCTTTTCTTATTGTAGATATACTTTTCTTCATTTCTTCCCGGATCATTCGCATAGAAAAGTAGATTTTAAAAGGAAAATGATGTTTTGGATAACAGCAAGGGTGAGTTTGGTTCAGCTTTTTGAAACTGGACTTTTTCTAAAAGGTGGAGTTTTCAAAAAGCGCATAATAAAAAAATGCTTTTTCAAAAAGCTGAGTATTTGGTAAAAACCGTTAAAAAGTGCTTTTTGAAAAAGCTGTGTTTGGCTAGCACTTATAAAAGTGGCTGTTTAAGTGGTAAATTACCAAAAATGATAATGTATATGTAAAGTATTGTGAAAATACTTTCTAAATTCTTTTTTTTATAAAACTTTCTAAAAAAAATTTTTAAAAAGAACTTTCAAAGTTTTTAAAAAAATTATTTTTTTCTCACCAATATTAACTAATAATAACCTATCACTTAAGATTTATTGTGAAAATATTGTGATTGCATTTCTCAATTTTAATTTCTCATTCTTTATTTTATTTTTCCCTTATTTCTTTACTTTTTTTTTCATCCATATTTCCTTCTTCTTCTTTTTTCCCCTCTTTTTTTCTCCTCCACACACATACCCTTCTAATTTTTTTCCCCCCTTTCTTTCCCCTTTTTCCCTACCCGAACACTCCAGAACATTCCACTTTTCTTTTTTTTTTCTTTTTTCCTTCTTTCCCTTTTTCCCTTGCCACTTCTTCCTCCAGAACGTTCCCCTTTCTTTTTTTTTCCTTCTTTCCTTTTTTTCCCTACCACCTCAGAACGTTCCCACTTTTCTTTTTCTTTTCTTTTTTCCTTATTTCCCCTTTTTCCCTACCACTTCCTCCAGAAAATTCCAGTTGCCGCAGAACTCTCTCTTTTTTTTTTCTTTTTTTTTGACAGTTCGAAAGCTACAAGGAAGAGAGAAGATCTCTTAAGTCTCTGCCACCATTGGGTTTGTATTTGATTTTGATTTTGGGTTTGGGTTATGGGTTTTCAGTTGATGGTTTAATTTTGAGTTGATTTTCTGTGGATTTTGGGTTTGATTTTGAGTTGATTTTGTTTTGGGTTGATTTTGAGTTGGGTTCAAGATAGGTTTTCCAATGGGGTTTGAGTTGATTTTAAGTTGTTTTGTGTTGATTTTGAGTTATTTTTGGTTTAGTTTTGTTGATTTTGTGTTTGGATTATCAAATGTTGAAATGGGTTTTGTTGATTTTGTTGATTGTGGTGGTAGACCAGTGATAGTTGGGTGGTGCTGTGTTTGTAGTAGCACGGTGAGGGCAGAGCAGAAAGAAGAGATGAGAGGAATGAGGAACAGGCATGAGAACTGAGAACTGATGAAGGGTAATTTGGTAATTGCCCGAAGAATCCAACGGATAGTTGAGCAACGCGCATGGACGTCTTCTAAAATGGACCTCTGGAGCTCCTTTTCCATCCTGCGCGTTCTCTTCACAAACCCAAACGCAACTTTTTCCAAAAAGTTGCGTTTTGGTCTCAGCCAAACAGGCTTTGGACATTGGCTTTTTTCAAAATAGGTTTTTGGGCTGGGAAAGTGGAAACAAACGAGCACTAAAAGTCGTTCTGTTCCAACGATTTGCTAAATGTTGAGCTAATGAAAAGAAAGCCAAAGCCCTCTTTGTAGAAAATGAAAACTATGCATTTTACATGACATCTCATCAGCAATAGTTTTGGATTTTAAATAAATAAAATTTTATTATATATAAAATTAAATTATAATATTTAATGATAAATATAAAGTTTTACTTAAACGCTGCCATAACACTTCAAGTATACAATACTACTACAAGCACAAAAAATTTCACAATTTTTTTATGACATTCCAATAAGCACATATATGGATACGAATACTAGTACAACACGAAAACACGAGTAATTTATGACAAATTATAACATAACATGGCGGGTGCAACAAGGGTATAGCACCTTAAATGAAGTATATGTGCTTCCTAGATGACACTTGAGGTGATAGAGTGTCTTTAGTGCAACTTCACTTTCACATAAAACCATTACTGATATCTCTTTTATTATAGGAAAATGTTAACGGGTGTCTTAAATGCATTGTTGTAAAAAATATTTATAGGAAAAGGAAAAAAAAAAACTGATTTTTTAAATAGATTTTTCTATTTTTCATGAAAAAACTGTATCAAAATTTTCCTAAAATAATCTATTAACAAATGCCTTAAAGGAACCCGTTAAACAAACCCTTTAACATATACTTCATCCATCCCAAATTACTAAGTCATCTTTTCTATTTTGGGATGTCCTAGTATATAGTCTTACTTGAAAAGTATGTAAGCTAATTACCTTACTGAACCTTTACTTTAATTAGAAAGTCAATACTCCTCTTTCAATAAAGTTTAAATTAAGAAGTGTAATTTTGAAAAGTTGTATCTTTTTATTTAAAAATCAATGCATTAAATGATGTTAATTTAAAAGGTTGAATTTACTAAATAACCCAACAAAATTGAAAGGAGTCAGTACTAATTATATCCTCCTTTTTTTTTTTTAAGAAAATTAAAGTACTAATTATAACCTACCACCTTTAGAAAAACAAATTACTAAATTTATTATGGACATAGACTTATTATAAATAATATGAGCATCTTTTATTTTTACGGCGGTCAAAATTCAAATTTGACCAAACTCCACCTCTAATGCGGTAATGCCTGAATCCTTGCCACCAGCTTGATTCACCAAAAATGGAACAATTTTCATTTCCAAAAATGGCAAGTCGTTGTTTTAAAGTTAAAAATGTGGAGTGTTAATTTTTTTTTTTTTTTTTTTTTTTTACAAGATAAAATTTCTAATCTAACATAATCTAAGTGTATATGTGTGTGAAACTCCCTCTTGGAGACTTAAACCCTGGCCCATGCCTCCCACACCCCACAAGCACTTATACTTGTAGAGTGACTACCGCACCAAAGGAGGTAGTAGTGAGTGTTCTTTGAAAAATAAAAGGATGGCAAAAACTCCTCATCTTGCTTGATCATCTTTACCCTGCTCTGCCTTGCATGGATTTTCTTGACCCAAAGAAGTGACGAACAATGAAGAGTTTGGCTTACCTCGCCTCATCTTGCCTTGCCCCTTTCTTGAATGTTTTTTCTTTGTTATATATTTAAATTATTTATACATAATTTTATTCTTTGTTATACATATGTTATTTACAATTTTTTTTTTTTTTATATACTCTATTATCATCCCAAAAACACTTAATTTCTCTCCTTTTTTTTTCGCTCTCATGACTATCCTGCTCTCTCATTTCATCTATGCCTTAATAATGTCAAAATTTACCTCGTTAGAGATAGAAAAATACCTCTAGTTCGCCCCAGCCCCAACTTTCCAGTTCCTGCCATATGCGGGTTTCCTTGCCTCAAAGAGGCGATGGGACGCCCCTAACCCACTCCACCCTGCCCTGCCACATTGCTATCCCCTAAAATAAAGTTTTATTTTCCTCTATCAAAACAAAATTGGTATTTTATATACAAAGGTTGTCATTTTTTCTCTCTAAACTATTAAGAGAAAGTCAAGGGGCATAATAAAATTTCACAACATTTTCATGATACTTTTATTTTGAGTTGTAGCGGGTTCATGTGTGTGTGTGTGTGTGTGTGTGTATATTGTGATACCCCAATTTGATTGATTGTGTGATGTGTGTGGGTGTGTGATGAGTCCCACATTGGGTATTTACTGGTAGATCTGGGCTTTATTAACAACTACAAGGAGCCTCAATTATGACTAGTCCTTTTGAGGTATAACGCATATGTGACTAGTGTTTTTCCTTGAGTCGCTACATATGGTATCAGAGCTTAGGTTATGATCTTGCAAACTCTATACTAGGATTTGATTTGGAATAAGGTTTGTGCAGTAGGGATTACGGTTATAATCATTGTTTATGAAGGTTATTAGGTCATAGTTAGTGTTCTTTTGATGACTTGATGAGAAGTGTAAGTGAGGTTCCATCATATGATGATTTGTTAGGTCATATTTGAAGGATTTGATATTTATGTCTATGTGGTTATGCATACGTGACTTATAAATACAAAAGGGAGGATTTTAATTGATATACTTCTATGATCTCATACTAGTATAAAGTGGGTGTATTTTATTCTAGAAAATTTTTTAATTGATCAAATTGGTTATTAAAACTTCTTCTTCTTATTAAAAGGAAAAGAGAGTGAGAAAAGAACAAGCAAAGGAAATCTTCCTGCTATTTTGTGACTGATCTTTTGAAAACTCATTTGATAGTTTTGCCTAATATAGTTGACCTACCTAAGGTTAGTTTGATCTGTAGGAGATTCTCATAGGTTTAATTATTGAATGATAGTTTACTCTATGCCCTGTTCAGAATTTGGAGAGCTTTTAGGGAATTGGAAATTGCAAGACTTTATTTAGGGGTTAAGGTTTGATGTTAGAGCGACAATTCCTTGATTTTAGTTTATATGGAGTTAGGAAATTGACGGAAAGTTCGTAGTGTGAAGGGAAAATCAATTTATGGTTATTGTAGTTCACATTATATTATATGTTATTATATAAATTCTGAGGGTGTTAAAAGAATTTAGTAATATATCGATGGACTTCCTTGGATTCTAATGTTAAGGACCGACCTTCTTTTGGATCACTGTTCTTGTTAAGGTTGACCTACATGGACTACCATAGCCTAATTTATGTGAGGTAGTCCTTAAACGTTTTTGAGACATGTTCTGTTACTTAGAAGGTTGAGGTCCTCAATTTCTTTCTATGGACTTGGAGGATTGTTTAATATCCTGGGGAAATAAGTTTTGATGCCAGAGTTAATGGATTGGCTCAATAGAAAATGAAGTGGATAGAACACAAGTGCTTGGTAGTATTGAATTGGACTAGTGAACCATATTTTTGTTTAGATATTGAAGGAGTTGGGATGGCAAGAGAGTTTATTTTAAAAGGCTATTACAATTTGAATTATAGTCAATTGTTGTACATTTTGTTTTATATTGGCAAATTATTAGTGATTATAAATTGCAATGTACTCTTAAGTTCTAGACTACTGGGACTATTATTTGCAAGGTAAAAAAAAAGGGGGGGAGGGGGGGGGGGTTGAGATACTTCATGGACTATTCCCTTCTAGCCGATGTATACTTAGAGACTTGGTTTCATAATAGGCAATGTAATTATAAGGAACCCAGCTCTTCAATGAGTTCCAGTCCAAGTATCATTTGGAGATTAAAGGTGAATAAATGTTACTTATTTGAGAAGATAATTTATGATTAAGATAGATGTTCTATGACAGACCCTTATATCAATACTCAATAGATTATTTATGGAGACTTTGGAATTTCTATTTTACAAAACTCGAGGAAGAAAAAATATACACATATTGTAAATGAGTTTTGAACTTATGAAAGAATGGAACTTTGGATGCACTGCTTAATTTTGAGGTATAGAATTAAATGGATGCTAGCATCCAATGGTCTATGGTGAATCTCAAAATTGTGGATTTCCCTTGTTGTAATTTTTGGAGACTACTTAGGCCTTGGAATATTATTGAAATTAATAATTGATGGAAAATCAGTTATTGGGGTTAACCTAAACGAATGGGCCTTGGAACTTTTATTCATATTGAAGGGAACTTAGAGAGCTATTTAGACTAGAGATATGTATATCTTTAAAGAATCTTATATTTTTCATAATATGGTTGTTCTTAAGCAATGGCTAATTAAGTAAGAGATTTTATAGTGGTATTGTATTATGCAGCGGAAACATCATGGCTCCATTTGCTATGGAAATTTTTATTTTACAAATCTTGGGAAGGAAAAGTCTAAGCATATGTTGTGAAATAGTTTTGAACTATGGTGATGAGTGATAAATTTGTATAGATCGATACAATTGTGGCTTTAGAGTAGTGCAGTGGAAGCGTGATAATTTGTTCAACTTGTGACGAATTCAGAGGACTGAATTCTTATAAGTAGGGGAGATTGTAATACCCGGAAAAAAAAAAAAAAGTATTTAAGTAAATCTTTTGTGGGGTCAATTTTATAATTTCTAATTATAAGGGAGTTTTTAGAAAATAGGGTTGAAACCCTAGCCATATATAAGTTTATTAAATCAACATATAGGGAGGGATATTTTGAGAGAAGAGATTACCCAAAAAACTGGAGTAGAGAAGAATTGACTATACCCTTGAGGTAAGAGCTTAAGAAATCTTGTTCTTTTGTCAAATTTAGATTTTATGTGGTATTAGAATATTTTTTTATGTGGATATTTTGACCAGTAGTGAAACTATTTAAATATTCAAAAGTTTCAAGGGTGCAAATGAAGAAAAGCTTAGATTTATATTTTTGTAAACTGGACAACGTACCTACAGATTTTTCTAGGTTTAGTGATAAGTGCATACTGAAGCTGCAGATTTAAGCGGGTGAGGGGTCAAGTTTCTGCAGAGTGTTTATGTCAGGAAACTGTATCGAATTGATGGATTTGGAGAAAAACAAAGGTCTAGTGAGTATAGGTTTAGGTTTGAGGTTTGAGAAGTCATCAAAAAAAAAAAAAAAAAAAAAAAGGTATACGTAACAGTGAATTTTATTGAAGAGGGGTCGGCTACCAAAAAAAAAGAAAAAAGAAAAAGAGCTGTAATGTAAGTGTTGTACTTGAAGGATGGGCCACGTCCTTGTCTTCCTAGTGTGATATAGCACTAGGAGCTATAGCCTTATCTTTTAAGGCATTAATGGTGGTAGAATATATATATATATATATATATATATATATATATATATATATATATATTCTACCTGGGGTTAAGCTACAAACAAAGGGTGCCATTCTGAGGGCACTGGGGGCGGAAGCATAAATAGGTTACAGATGTAATTCTAGTACAAGTGTAAACTAGGGGAGAGGATAAGAGAGCCATTTAGGTTTACAATGTATTTCAGATTACAATGTGAAACTGGGCCTCTGAGGTATGTTGAATTCAACCTACTGAAGACTGAGCATGAGGGTTCCTTATATAGAAGGAGGAAGCCTTGGTCTCTTCAGGAGATTGCTGGAATCACGGACGGAAATCATGGAAGGTAAACTGCTTTTACTGAGGTGAATATCTTTTCCACCGAAAGCAACAGTAACTCACATGATTCTGTCGGGGCACTGTAGAGTGAACAGTAACTGGTCACTGTTTGTGAACAGTGTCTTGTCCCCTTACTTTTCTGAATAGTAAAACTACATAGTGTTCTGGACTGTGCAGTGAATAGTAGCTTGTCTGCAACTTTGCTAGTGTGGGTACTGTTCTGAATAGTAACCGTCTTGCAAAGGTGGTTCTTGAGCTAATTCTGGGAAGTGCCTTAGTCGCTGTCCAAGTTACAACCATCATAAGGGTCCTGGGCGTCCTGGAATGGGTCAAATGGGACACGACTACATGAGGCTTCTGAAGAGGCAGGAGAGTTCTTTTCTTCTGACTCTAAGTGATCTGATTGGAGAAGTAATTGCTGGGCGAGATCTCTGAGTTCTTTGCTAGATTTCCCGGCAAATTGAGAGGAATCTAGGCTGGACTGTGATCTGGCATGATGAGCAATGGTTCTCTGAACTGGAAGAGGAAAGTCATTGTATAATTTGGAGATAGCATCAGTAGGTCTGAATTTATCCCACCATTTTACAAAGAATTCCCTATCTAACAGATTTCTGTTGATAGCATAATTCCACATGCTTATCCAGTGGATCTTGTATTGTATTGTCATATGCAAGATGGCTGGAAATTGAGAAGAATGCTTGTCAGTCTGGAATTTGGAACTGAAATATCTTAGTGCGTCCTGTAGAGGCTCTGGGAAGTTCTATGGAATTGATCCAAACATTTCCCACCACTTGAGGAACCACGAAGGTATTTGTCCTTTGAATTTCCTGTCAAACTGAATGAACCATGAGTGGTCATAATTATTATTTTGGAAGAATAATACTTTTTCAAAGGCATCCATATAGTCATAATAGTTATATAGGGGTTCTGATCCCTTGAGCAGAGTAAGTGTTCTAAGTGAGGAAGGATGTCCCCAGTCTTTGCAGCTTACAAAACTCTGAATTATGAATTTATGACAACTCAATCCTTATGGCCCTTAGAGACACCAGTCATCTTAGATTTAATGATAGTCTCCTAGGCACCATTGAATCCAGTCTGAGTAACGGACCAGTCCATTTCGACTGTTTCCCCAACCTCACTGTTGCCCTTGACGACCCTCACATTTTGAAGGTCCTCACCCTCAACATCAGAACCCATGGAACCTTCGTGTTACATGGCACCAGACAGCTTGCTCTTATATACAGAGTGTATTATAAGTGCATGAGGACAAACATGTCCATCCAAGCAGTTGATAAGAGAAAGGCAGGAGAAACCACTCTTATCCAAACTCCAGACGTCAGATCCACAGTTCAGGTACCAAGAACCCTGAAATGGTCTGAAGTCACTTTCCCAGCACATTGGACTATAGAGAATGAAAATTATCCTCTACAGATCCAAGACCCTGTTAGGAATCCAGACTTAGATTTTGTCCAGCAGTTAGCCGATGGAACGGTTAGACTAAGCTTTGACCAATCTAGGTTTAAATCACCCTTAATTGAGGAACCCAGATCTTCAGCAGATCTGTACCAGGAACCAAGATCTAGATCCGTAGATCTACGCCAACCCTCTAAGCAGCCAACTATCCACCATAGAGATAGACCTGCATCCCAGTGTAGTTCGTCCAGAACACGAGCTCCCTTTCCCACATCTAGAAGAGACTTAGGTCCACTGTTTCAAGGTGTTAGAGACCACTCCCAGGTTAGTACCCCTTGTTACACAGCCAAACAAGACTCAGTTGCTGATCAAGAAGAAGACAGCACTAGTCAGGACAGTCTTAAGCCTCCCTCACCATCAGGAACTGATATGAGAGATCCTATTCAGCAAGAACCTGAATATGACTATCAGCTCTTAGTGTTGACAAAAGAGTTCACCCCTGATATGGACGCTCTTGAAAAGGAATTTAATTCTGAACAGAACAGAATTAAAAGAGAAGCCTATAGAGCCAACCATACCAAGGAACAAAAGATTGAAGTTTTGGAAAAATGGAAGTTATTCATGAAAGAGGTAAAAGCTGATTATCCTTTCTTTGAATACCTTGAGAAACATTTCCAATGGCATAAAAAGAACTATGTCATTTCCAAAACTAACTGGAAGTTACTTCCCAAGAAGGATGCACCAAGTTCTAGCAAACCAAAAATTGTTAGGTCTAGCCATCCTCCCCAAGAAGCCCTACTCTTTAACCACCGCAGTACTGATGTTATTGCCTCTCCTTTTAAGTGTCCAACAACCCCAGAAGAAAAGGTTGTTAAGAAGGTGATAGGGCAAAACAACTATACCAACCAGTGCTTAGGAGTCATAGGAAAACAGCTTGATAGGATAGAAGGCCAGATAGACAACAAGGTTATCCTCCAACCAGGAAACCCCAATAAACCTATCCAGCCCTTAGAAAAACCCTTAGTCAAGCTCCCCACAGTTAGACAAGCTAGCCTCAAACCTAAGGACCAGACAGCCTTACAAATAGTGGCACAAAAGCTTGAAGATCTCGTGAAAAAGGAACCAGTCACCTCTTCACCAGATCACACCACAACCAGCAGGGATCCTAGGCTTGAAACCCTAAATGCCCATACAACTTCTAGCAGTTCTAGTAGAACCTCCTCAGAAACTGAAAAGGAGATAGAACACATAGAAGACCAATTTTGAGGATTACAGGTAAATAAGCTTTACCAACCAAAGGTAAACCCAACCAGCCTCACCAAGAATTGGTATCCCAGACCTACACCACCTGACCTCCAATATGAGGAAAGATCCATACAGTTTACAGTATCCAGTGGAAAACTCTATGAATGGAACATAGATGGTTTATCCAAACAAGAAATCCAAAACAAAATCCAGCATATAACCATGGTAGCCAATAACTATCTAAATGATGGTATTCCAAATACTGAGGTTGTAGAGCTCATTGTTTTAGGATTTACTGGAAAACTGTTACATTGGTGGAACAATTGCTTGATAGAAAGTTCCAAGGAAGATATTAAACATGCTGTCCAAAAAGATGAGGATGAGAACCCTATCTTTGACGAAAGCATAGGAAGAGGTGTTCCCGATGGAGTCAATACCCTGATCTACACGATCATGAAACACTTCATAGGTAAACCCAGCAATATCACATCTAGGATTTACGACCAATTGAGTAACCTTAGATGTAAGAACCTTGGAGAATACCGGTGGTATGAAGATGTGTTCACCACCCGTGTCATGCATAGAAGCGATTGTAACTCTCCATTTTGGAAGGAGAAGTTTATCAATGGCTTACCCACATTGTTTGGACAGAAGGTCAAAGAAACTCTTGCTAGCTCTTTAGGTATCATAGACTATGATAACCTAACCTATGGAGACATCTCAAGCACAATCCGCAATGAAGGAATGAAAATGTGTAGAGATCTCAAAATCCAGAGTCAAGCCAACAAGAGCAAAGCCAAGTACGAAATAGGAAATTTCTGTACCCAGTACGGCTTACCTTCCATCATCCCCAAAAGGAAATCCAAACACAGAGGAGAAGAACCCTCTAAGAAACCTCATAGGAAGAAACCTGCTTTCAAACACTATAGAAAATAGAAGTTCAAAACTAATGATTTCTATAAGAAAGGCAAATCCAAGTCCACAAGAAGATTCATACCTAAAACATCAGGAAAATGTTTTAAGTATGGACAAAAAGGACATTTCCAGGATGAGTGTAGAGCTAAGGCCAAAACCCTTATCAATACCCTCATTAGTGACCAAACCAGCAAGAAAGAAATCTTCAAACTCTTAGAACTCGATCACCCAAGTAGTGAGTCCAGTGACCAAAAGAAACACCAGTTGTTTAGGACATCTTCTGAAACCTCTAGAGTATCTTCTAGCTCCTCTAGTGACACAGATGAGATCCTAGCCTGTCATGATAGTTGTTGTAGAAACAAGACTATCCATGTTCTTTCTAAGCAAGAAGAGCTGCTTCTTGATCTCATAGAACAGATCAAAGACCCAGAAGAGAAAACTCAAAGACTTAGTGAGTTCCACAAAACCCTAGTCAAGGAAACCAGTACATCCAAACCTAGGTTTCAGGAACCCAGAGTTGATTTGGAGAAAATCTACAGCAGATTCACCAAAGCCAAAAAAGAGATTACAGTCCAAGATCTCCAGAAAGAGATTAAGGATACTAAATCAGAGATGAGGAACCTTAGGCAAGAATTAGTCATCCTTAAGGTTGATCATGGTCTCATGGACCTTAGGGTCAAAGATCTAGAAAACACTTCTCATCAAGGCAATGAGGACAGAATCTCATTACAGAACCCTTCTGATGATGAAGTAGATGAAACCATTAATCCTACTGTAGATGTAGAGCCAGAGCTATCAAATGGATCGTTCTTGCAAACCATCAGCCAGATTAACTTCCAGAAATGGCATTCCAAAGTCAGGATTGTCATAAGCAAAGATTTTGAATTTGAGGTAGTTGCCTTAATAGATTCAGGCGCTGATCTCAACTGCATTCAAGAAGGAATCATTCCCTCTAAGTACTTCCGGAAAACCAAAGAAAGGTTAACTTCCGCAAGTGGTGGGAAAATGCAGATTGAATTCAAAATAATTACAGTAACTTACAAGCACTCACGATCGGCCAACAAAGATGGCTCTGATACCAAATGGGGGTAAGCTACAAACAAAGGGTGCCGTTCTGAGGGCACTGGGGGCGGAAGCATAAATAGGTTACAAATGTAGTTCTAGTACAAGTGTAAACTAGGGGAGAGGATAAGAGAGCCATTTAGGTTTACAATGTATTTCAGATTACAATGTGAAATTGGGCCTCTGAGGTATGTTGAATTGAACCTGCTGAAGACTGAGCATGAGGGTTCCTTATATAGAAGGAGGAAGCCTTGGTCTCTTCAGGAGATTGCTGGAATCACGGACGGAAATCATGGAAGGTAAACTGCTTTTACTGAGGTGAATATCTTTTCCACCGAAAGCAACAGTAACTCACATGATTCACTGGTAACTGTTTGTGAACAGTGTCTTGTCCCCTTACTTTTCTGAATAGTAACTCTGCATAGTGTTCTGGACTGTGCAGTGAATAGTAGCTTGTCTGCAACTTTGCTGGTGCGGGTACTGTTCTGAATAGTAACCGATTTGCAAAGGTGGTTCTTGAGCTATTCTGGGGGTATCCATGTTCTGGGTTTGATCGGACTACCTTAGTCGGAAGTACCAGATGGATAACCATCATAGGGATCCCAAGGGGGATTATAATCACAGTCATGTTCATGGTATTTGTCGTACAGATTACAAAAACCACAAAA
Source organism: Quercus tomentella (assembly GCA_028535165.1). Classification (NCBI taxonomy): domain Eukaryota; kingdom Viridiplantae; phylum Streptophyta; class Magnoliopsida; order Fagales; family Fagaceae; genus Quercus; species Quercus tomentella. Next base: position 35,339,747 of record JAPQVY010000068.1, on the reverse strand, counting down.
TATCAGAGGTTCATAGTCTTTGCTCTGAGTTGTGAACTGACTGGGATCATAATAGTCAAACCTCAGGGTATTGAAGGCTTCAGAATAGGGCCGGGTAGTAAACACTGAAATCCTGCCGGTATTTCCTGTGAAATGGTAGTCTTTCCATAATTCACTGGTGACATCTAGGAGTTCACTGTTGAAGTAGTTATTCCAACATCCTGCAAGAGCATATGGGTCTGCATAGGATAGGTAGGAGTCTCCTTCATACCAGGGGCCATTGTGGGTGTACCCGTTGATGAGTACCAGGTGGTGAGCAAGTTGAACAGTCATCCAATTGTTACCGTCCCATTGTGGGAGAGTGCTCCAACATCTGATGGATACAAATGGACTTTTGATCTTCTTAACAACCTGTTGAATTATCTGGGGGAATTGGCTGATCTGATCATGGCTCGTTAATTTGACGAGTCTGATAAAGCCATATTCAAACATTGTTGAAAGCCAGCTTGGATCTCTGTCTTCATCGTCTGCCCCGTCTTCATAGTTGACTATTAAACCGGGAAAAGGATGTTTCTTTTCATAGACCCTGTGACTGCTTCCAAAGTATTCATTCCAGGTTGATCGGATGAGTTCAGTTTCAATGTCATCTGATTCTTCACCATAAACCGGGAAATGGGAGGTGACCAATATTTTGAAATAATCGAACCAACGGTCACTTGATTCGGTCATTGCCTTGCTTCCTAATATACGTTTTTGTATATCAGTAGGCAAGTTGGCGACAACACTTCTTAGCTGGTTTTGAGTCTTAAGACTTAACCTGGCATAATCTGTGCTCATAATAGTCATTTTATCCATTGAACGAATATCCTCTTTGCCAAAGAGTTGACTAGTGAGAATTGCATTTCCTGCCTCAAGTTCAACTAGGTGTAATTCTAGTGCTTTAAGGGTTCTTTGGAAAAGGTGGTAGTGATTCTGGGTAAAGGCTCTTTGAAGATTGTCAAGGATGAATTTAGTGGAGGGTGGGAGATCTGTATACACTCCATTGCTAAATTGCAAAGCTTAGTTTTTTACTTCTTGAAGAGTAATAGCCATATAACCAATGGAATATGTAACCGCTGTTGGGTACATGTTTTGAAGGGATGTTGCTTTTCTGGGTTCTTTTCCAGAAGAAGCGCCTTCATGCATTTCTTGGGGGAATCCCTGTAAAGGTGCTTTTCCCTTTTTTGAAGAAGACATTCCTGTATTAACAAAATGGTTGATTTCAAAAGCATTTTTGTTAAAACCATGAGATGTCAATGTATAAATATTTTTATGCTGAATGCATGAGATGAAATGAGATGAAGGTTTAGAGAACTGATTGGGGTTCAGGGCTTCATCATTTGAGAGTGGAGGGGAGGAATGATCAAGGTTCTTTTCTTGATTTTCTGAATTGATCAGGTTAAGATTTTTAGAAACAGAAACTTTTTGGAGACTTTCAATCTCATTAGGTTCTGGGTTCCTAAGAAACTTAAACTTGACTGGTTGCCCAAAAGGGTGGGTAGTGATTCCTTCACTATCCGTGGTGAAAGGATACAACAGACACATGAATGGGTTTCCTAAGATGACCCTATCTGTCATATTTTTGACAAGAACAAATGTGGTTTTGAAACACGCATTGTCTTGGCAAACATGTGCTTTTGGGATTTTGAATTCAATCTGCATTTTCCCACCACTTGCGGAAGTTAACTTTTATATGGGTCCAGTTAATGTGTGTCCTAAGGGCACATATTAACTTTTCTATTTTTGGAAACATTTTCTCGAGAATTGAAAAAGTTGTTATTATTTTTTCAATTTTTGAGAAAATTTTTTCCAAAAATGGAAATTAATGTGTGCCCTAAGAGCACACATTAGTAAAATCCTATTTTTTATATTATGATAGGTGGAATTTTGGTGTAAGATAAGCAGACTAATATGGGATATTTTTAATAGTCTTTCTTATGGTCGGTACTGTTATAAGTTTTTTTTGAATTATTTGATTATTGAGTAAATGGTGCTTGTAAATTTGTTAGGTGAGATCTAAGGATTTTAGAGAAAGTGTTAGAGAGAAGTTCTTTGTGGTGAGTTAGCTGAGGTAAGTAACCTTATCCTAATTGGTTTTATTTTGCGTATTTTAATTACTCAAAATTGTTTACAATTGTTACAATTTTATTTCTATTGTATTACTGATTTCAAGTAAAGAATTATTACAAATATATCTGATTATTAAATATATAATGTATTTTATTTAATTGTTTTTTAGCTATATTGATTTAAAGTAAAGAATTATAGAAATATCACAAATAGATTTGAATATTGAATATATGATTATATATATATATATATATATATATATATATATATGTGTGTGTGTGTGTGTGTGTGTATTTGAATAAGATATAATTTTATTAGAAACTATGATTTCATATATATGATTATGAACAATCTGACTATAAATTTATTCTGATACCCAGCCAATGGGGGTTATTCATTGGTACTCTGATACCCAAACCAATGGGGGTTATTCACTGGTACTCTGATATCCAGCCAATGGGGGTTATTTATTGGTACTCTGATACCTAAACCAATGGGTGTTATTCATTGGTACTCTGATACCCAACCAATGAGGGTTATTCATTGGTACTCCAATACCCAGTCACGGGGATATAGCGTGACCATAGTCATAAGATTGTTAAGAATATGAATTACATTTGAATATTTGAACTATTTTGAGTCCTTAAAACTACATATGTGATTTTGGAAATGTTTGAGTATTTGAACTATTTTGAGTCCTTAAAACTACATATATGATTTTGGAAATGTTTGAGTATTTGAACTAATTTGAGTCATTAAAACTGCTTATGTATTTTTTTTGGAACATATTGTAAGTTATAGCTTTGATATATGGAAAACCGACTACTTTCTAAACCATCTATGATATATTTGTCAGATTAAAGTATGTGATCTATTTGCAACTTATTATTTTAAGACTATGAAACTTCTTTAGTTATTTTTGAAAACCCATAGTACATTATAACTTTTGAAGACTCCTATTACATCTTATTACTTTACAGATCTATTGCTTGATAGAACTTATTAGGACTTTGGTTACTTATTGAGTTGTCAACTTACTCCCTTTTTCCCCTCCAGTTTCAGATTGTGAATAATAGCAAGTTTTAGGAGTTTTGATGTTGTGTTGTGAACAGGAAAGAAGTTTAGTGATTTTTGGATTGGATGGTCTTCTAATACTTTGGAAAACCATCCAATCCCAAAATTATTGAGTTGTCAACTCACTCCATTTTTCCCCTCCAGTTTTAGATTGTGAAGAATAGCAAGTTTTGGGAGTTTTGATGTTGTGTTGTGAGCAGGAAATAAGCTTAGTGATTTTGGGATTGGATGGTCTTCTAATAGTTTGGAAGACCATCCAATCCCAAAATCACTAAGCTTCTTTCCTGCTCACAACACAACATCAAAACTCCCAAAACTTGCTATTCTTCACAATCTGAAACTGGAGGGGAAAAGGGGAGTGAGTTGACAACTCAATAAGTAACCAAAGTCCTAATAAATTCTATCAAGCAATAGATCTGTAAAGTAATAAGATGTAATACGAGTCTTCAAAAGTTATAATATACTATAGGTTTTTAAAAATAACTAAAAAAGTTTCATAGTCTTAAAATAATAAGTTGCAAATAAATCACATACTTTAATCTGACAAATATATCATAGATGGTTTAGAAAGTAGTCAGTTTTCCATATATCAAAACTATAACTTACAATATGTTCCAAAAAAAATACATAAGCAGTTTTAATGACTCAAATTAGTTCAAATACTCAAACATTTCCAAAATCACATATGTAGTTTTAAGAACTCAAAATAGTTCAAATACTCAAACATTTCTAAAATCACATATTTAGTTTTAAGGACTTAAAATAGTTCAAATATTCAAACATAATTCATATTCTTAACAATCTTATGACTATGATCACGCTATATCCCCGTGACTGGGCATCAGAGTACCAATGAATAACCTCCATTGGTTTGGGTATCAGAGTACCAATAAATAACTCCCATTAGCTAGATATCAAAGTACCAATGAATAACTCCCATTAGTTAAGATATCAGAGTACCAATGAATAACTCCCATTGGCTAAGTATTAGAATAAATTCACAGTCAGATTGTTCATAATCATATATATGAAATCATAGTTTCTAACAAAAATATATCTTATTCAAATACATATATAAATATATATATATATATATATATATATATATATATATATAATCATATATTCAGTAATCAGATATATTTGTGATATTTCTATAATTCTTTACTTGAAATCAGTAATACAATAGAAATAAAATTGTAACAACTATAAAAAAATTTCAATAATTAAAATACGTAAAATAAAACCAATTAGGATAAGGTTACTTACCTTAGCAAACTCACCACAAAGAACTTCTCTCTAACACTTTCTCTAAAATCCTTAGATCTCACCTAACAAATTTACAAGCACCATTTACTCAATAATCAAATAATTTAAGAAAAACTTATAACGGTACCTGACCAAAAGAAAGACTATTAAAAATATCACATATTTGTCTACTTATCTTACACCAAAATTCCACCAATCATAATATTTATATATATATATATTCTGCCACCATTAATACCTTAAAAGATAAGGCTATAGCTCCTAGTACTATATCACATTAGGAAGACAAGGACGTGGGCCAGCCTTCAAGTACAGCACTTAATTATAGCTCTCTGTTTTTTTTGGTAGCCGACCCATCTTCAACAAAATTCACTGTTACGTATACCTCTTTCTTTTCTTTTTCTTTTTTTATTTTTTAGTTTATGCCTTGTCAGACCTCAAACCTAAACCTATACTCACTAGACCTTTGTTTTTCTCCAAATCCATCAAATTCGGTACAGTTTCCTGACACAAATACTGTACAGAAACTTGACCCCTCATCCGCTTAAATCTACAGCTTTAATATGCGTTTATCACTAAACCTACAAAAATCTGCAGGTACACTGTCCAGTTTACAAAAATATAAATCTAAGCTTTTCTTCCTTTGCATTTTTAAAACTTTTGAATATTTAAATAGTTTCACTAATAGTCAAAATATCCACATAAGAAAATATTCTAATACCACATAAAGTCTAAATTTGATAAAAGAACAAGATTTCTTAAGCTCTTACCTCAAGGGTGTAGTCAATTCTTCTATACTTCAATCTTTTGGGTAATTTCCTCTCTCAAAATATCCCTCCCTATACGTTGATTTAATAAACTTATATATAGTTAGAGTTTCAACTTTATTTTCTAAAAACTCTCTTATAATTAGAAATTATAAAATTAACCCCACAAGAGATTTACTTAAATATCCTTCTTTTTAATCTTTTTTTTTTTTTTTCGTGTATTACATATATATATATTTTTTTTTAATTTTTTTGATATATGGTGAATTGACAATGTAACTTTTTGTGAGATTTCATCGTGTCCATTGAATAACTCATCAATTATTAATGCCTAGGTTTAGTTGTTAAAAAGAATCTTTTAGTCATTTTTTCCATTCAAATCTCTGTGTTTGATAAAAAATCTGGGAAAAGAACAAAGTAGTACTACCCCCGAAGTGGGCTAAATTATATAATGTCTATGGTCCTATTTAGGCCGCTCTCTTAGAATTCAATTTTGTTATCTTCTACTGAAATGATTTACTTTAGAAAAACAAAACGAGAGAGAGAGAGAGAGAGAGAGAGAGAGAGAGAGAGAGAGAGTGAGAGACCATGCCATCACATGACAAACATAAAACTCTAGCTAGACTGACAAAATAAGCAAATGACTTATTACTATAACATGCTAGAACTCTAGAATGGCCAACTCAAATGAATCTGTCAATTGAATTGATCTAATGATTTCCAAATCTAATGTAGTAATCCACATCTACTAATCAACATCAGGAATGGGAAAATTAATGCTAGGAAGACCCACAAAAATCACCTTAATAGCCTAAAACAAAAAATGTCCATACAACATATCTTCACGTCTCAAAACTTTCAATGATTTTCAGGTTTGTGATAAATGATAACCTCTTTCACTTCTTTCTTATCGTTAGACTTTTCTTCATTTCTTCCCTGTTCATTCGAATATAGAAAAGTAGACTTTTAAAAGGAAAATGATGTATAGATAACAGTAATTCATTCTGTTCCCACGATTTGATGAATGCTGAGCTAATGAAATGAAAGCCGAAGCCCACTCAGTTGAAAATTATGTATTGGTGGTCCACCTAAACATTAGAGAATACACGCATTAAAACAAAACCAAATTAAATAAATGTATCATCTACATTGACGTGACCAAATTGATCGTTGTAGAGGCAGAGCTGGCGAAAAGGTATCCATAGAAAAGGATGTGTGTATATTGTAAAGCAAATTTGGACAGATCATGAAGTCAAAATTACGGACTTTTTTTAAGTTTTAACACCTACTACCACAGTACCATATATGTTGCCTACTTGCCTTGCCATGGATCTCCACCTGTTCTTTTTGTTGAAATTTTTTGCTTATATTTTTTTTTTTCGGCTGACTTTGGATTCTGTCTACATTTGGCTTGTGGGTTTTGAATATGGTTGCCACGGAAATGGGAAATTTCACGAGTTTTACCTCCACCATATTTGGCTTGTAGGATTTGATTTGGAAAGTGAAAGATGATTGGAAATTGAGTTCCACGATGTGTACTATCCTACTAGTAGGTTAATCTTAGACTATATAGGTAGTTTTAAAACAGATTAAGACGGCGGGAAGGCTTTGGTTTACGGATTTGGACTTTAAATTATGAAGACATGCCTTGTAAGTTATGATTTCCGATTCTTCACCCAAATCTTTGACCCAAATCTTTAATATGCTTTTTTTTCATTAAATTTGAAATTCTCCATTTGGCAATCATCAACTTCAACAATCATCTACTACTGCCCTGCTTATCAAAAAAATCATCTACTCTCAATTGCTGTCTGCATTACACAGTAACCTGACAGGGAGCATCCCAGATTCGAATACAAAAGAATTGCTCACAACATAGGCAGTGAATGTGTTATGTGTATCCCACTTCTTAGTTGCCTTAAGTTTTACAATTCCATAATCAGATGTTAATAGAGAGTCTCCAAACACAAAATTTGACAACGGCTGGTATGGCAATTTTTTTTTTTTTTGGGTAAATACTAAATATTGATTTCGATAATAAACCCAAATAAGAATCATTAAAATTTTGCCAACTTAGCCGAATAAAATAAAAAACATTTGCCACCCTGCATCATTTTGAGATTGACATAATTAACAACCTAATAATACAAAAAAGGGGTTCCCCCACTTACTATCAAAAGTAAGGTTCTGTTATATGAGGCATTCTCAGTCATTAGAGGATAATACCAAAACAGAAGCTGCAAAAAAGACAAATTGTCTCCAATAAAAGCAGAACAGTCCTGAATGGAACTAAAAATTTAAAAATAGGGAACCACATGCCAGTCCCCAGAAGAGACCTGAATGGAATTTAAAATTTAATAACCAGTAAGCACATGCTATGGGGCATTGCCCCATATAGATAGCCACGACTAAACTGCTCATCTATGTTATAATGTGTCCATCAATGTCCTATATTTGGAAAGATAAAAACTAAAATATTGCCAAACTTCTTCTGTGCATTGTAATCTTTCCAGAATTTCTGATTCATGTTTTGTATGCAACCCTCGTGCCAATAAGGGGCCTACATTCAATGATGAAAAAGCACTAGCTAATTGCTTGGCCAAACTGCAACATCATCAAATCAAGGACAACGCTCGCTCAATCCGGTACAAATTTATTTGGCATCATCAAGAAAATTTTAATATTGAAAATTCAATAACACAACGGTAGTTACAGTGCCATGCATGATGTATCAACCTTACTGAAAAAATATCCACTCAATCCTGCTCCAGGTTCAGTTGGTATCAATATCATGAACAAACTATCACAGCAATATCAATATCACAGATATCCGAGCATGCCACTAACACATACATGGCCAAACCTGGTGTCCGATTGTCACATGCTTTTTCGTTTAGCTTTTAATACCTCACTTTTTTTTCAATTACAAGTATACTCTAGCTACTTTTACTGGTTCTCATATGGATCACCACTGACGTCATTTTTTTTACCTACTACAAACAATTTGCCACATCAGCTGTTGTGAAATTTTGTGTCTATTAACTTTCTCTAAGTTGATGCCAAATGGATTCTGAAGATGTGTGAGGTAGCAAACATAATGAAATTGATTGGATTTCTATTTTAGAAAAAATTAAATTTACTTGCTTCAAGGATATACATGTCAATATGTCATTCATTTCCTTTTAGCAATCCTAAGGAGATTTGTATACCAAGCACTCTTGACATTCCCTGGCCCTTTGTTTGCTTAATCCAACATCCCACCCAATTACTCAAATTGAAAAGATATACCTCTCCAATTTAAACTATATTCACCATAGTCCATACTCCTCAACTTTCAAAGAAAAGAAACACAAAACAAAACAAGAACACAGCCAAGCTCTCTCATTTCAGTGACTCTAGGCATAGATCCAGGGCAGGCAGTAGTCCATGGCTTCATGTCACTCATCTCCATTGAGAAAAAGTAATCTATCTCCAGATAACCAGCCAGATTCAGACAATCAGGGTAAGACTTGCAAAATACTTTGTGATGGCATGCGCTATTTATCAGTTAGATAGAGTTTTGGCATGCATATTAGCAATGTAGAATTAATAGACAGACAGGAGATGTGACATGAATAATTCTGACCGATGATTACTTGGCTATATAAATCCTACTAGATTTGCCCACATCTCCTTGTGTACTCTCCAGGGTGTCTATCATGAGCACCAACATTTCACCAAAATTAGGTAATAAATCAACTTCCCTCTTTCATTTACACCAAACAATGCCCCAGCATGATTGCATTGCAATTCATCTTGCACATCTAAAGAAATCAGGGTTTCCATCACAACTCATTTAGGTTGTATTTGAGTACCCAACAATAGAAGGTGGAAAGCAAAACTATTCTTATCAAGAAAAGCAAGCATAAAGTGATATCAGAAGTAACAATGAACAAAATATGATTCCCATTAAAAGTAGCTTTAGACCAGGATCCCTGCATATATACTGCCCTCCATCATCTAAGTTTCCCAAGCACATTTCACTACCTCAGTTGTTCAACTTAACATCAACAACTTCATCCAATAGCTTTTACATAAAATCAAACTCTACTGCTATAGTGGTGTCCTTTGACTAATCCAAATTGAACTATCCACTAGTTCTTCTCTATTTGAACTCATTACAAATTCCTAATCATTGGAATAATTTCTCACATTAGCAAATGTGATATCCCACTACACTACATACGAAGAAATGCAATTTTCATGAAAGCTGTTCTTGAATCCATTAAGTCCAGGATTCCATCTTATACTTCTAATTCTGTATCAAAATACAGTCACTTCTCCATAACCCCCTTTTACTTCATCAACCATTCAGATGAGGACTGCCCTTTCCCAAATTCAAACTAATCATCAAGTGCATTATCTACATTCAGAATGTGAAAAATGCCATTAACCTTCTAACATCCTCCCACAAAATCTCTTAACCTAGTAACATTTGACAAATTGCAGATAGATGCCAAATATAACAGATATAGCACATTCCCCATATGAAATTCAGTAGCAAATTTACTTAAAAATTGAAGGATTTTAATTCCCCACTTGCCACCATAGTAGAATGAACTTAAATAACAGTCCCAAACTAGTTGCAGTTTGTAATTCCACAAAATGTACCATTAGTACTAACTAGTAATACACATTCAGCAACCCAAGAAGATGGAAAGTAGAAAAACTGTACTCCATTCTTTATAAATTTATCTAGGATTTCCCGATACAACAATAAAATACGAAATTAGATGAATCTAAAGTTCCTAAATAACACAACAGAACATTCAAAGAAAAGGAAAACATATATCATGTACTACATTTTAGTAAAAGAAAAAAGGTGAGACAGAAAGAGAAAAAAGAAAAGCATACCCTTTTCCCTTCATTTCTCAATCTCTCTCTCTCTCTTTTTACTATCTCTTTCACTCCCACTCTATTCAGTATCCGAAGGAGGATATGAAGGTGGGTATGAAGAAGTATCCGAAGCTGCAAACGAAGCCGAAGACGAAAACGAAGAACCACCACCATTAGCACCAGCAGCCGCTGCTTCAGCTTCTTCTAGCATCAAATTCTGCAACCCGGGTCTCAATTCGTTGTTACAGAAATCATCATACTCTCCTTTATCCCCTCCTTTCTTCTTCACTTCTAGCACCACCAAACTCGGCGTCAATTCGAAGATCTCAGCCGCAATCGTCAATGGCCCCTTAATTCCTTCCCTTGACCCCTCCAAGCTCACCCTGCAATCCTTCTTCCTCACTGTAAAGCTGACCAGCTTTGCTATCTCCTCCAATTTCGATATAATTTTCGATACAGGCGCACCAGATACAAACCTCGACTCATCCCCACCTTCTTCAAACAACCCAGATAAATCAAACCCGCGTGAGAACGATATTATATCGAAAGCATTCAAGCTCGCCGGCCTCGGCAACGTGCTCACCCTCCTCGACCTCCTAGCAGCCTCAAACCCCGATTCTGATTCCGTCTCGGACAGAGACGAAACCGAATCATTATCATCTTCCTCCTCCTCTTCCTTTTCATCCACCACATTACACACCCTATCATCCTCTATATAAAACTTGATGTGCTTAAACCCCTTCTTAAACCACCGATTCTCCATGATTTCCGGAATCGTAAACCGGGTCTCAGGGTTTGTATCAAGAAGCCGAGTTAATAGCCGAGTCAACTCAGGCGAAAACCACCTCGGACACCGAAACTCACCCTTGTAAATCTTCTTATACATAGACATAATGTTCTGGTCATGAAAAGGCAAATACCCAGCCATCAAAACGAAGAGTACAACCCCACATGACCAAATATCAACCTTACCAGCCTCGTAACCCTTTCGACCCAAAACCTCGGGAGCCACATAAGCAGGTGTACCACAAAACGTGTGAAACAGCCCGTCTTGTCGAATCTGATCGGACACGGCACTGAGTCCGAAATCCGAAACTTTCAGATCTCCATTGTCGTCGAGCAAGAGATTCTCGGGTTTAAGGTCGCGGTGATAAACCCCACGCGAGTGGCAAAAAGCGACGGCCGAGATCAACTGTTGGAAGTACTTGCGAGCTATGTCCTCTTTGAGCCGACCTTTGGCAACCTTGTTGAACAGCTCGCCGCCTCGCACGTATTCCATGACGAAGTAGATTTTGGATTTCGTGGCCATGACTTCGAAGAGTTGCACGATGTTCGGGTGTCGGACACGGCGGAGGATCGAGATCTCGCGCTTGATGTGAGCGATGAGACCACCTTTGAGGATTTTCTCCTTGTCGATTACCTTGATGGCCACGCTTTCGTTGGTTTTCACGTTTCGAGCGTGGTAGACTTTCGCGAAGGTACCGTGGCCTAGGAGTTTTCCGACCTCGTACCGCCCTAACAGAAGGGCTTGCGCTTCTTTCTTGGTTGTGCTTTTGTTGTTCGCCATTCTTCTTGCTTTTTCTTTTTTTGAAATGAAAATGAGAACTTTTTCTTTTAGAAATGGAATGAAAGGGTTTTTGTGGTGGTGATGGTGATGATGGTGGACCTAGTTTTTGTCGTGGTTTGTGTTTGTTATGATGCACACCTCCATTGGTTTGGAAGCTGCCTATAGGTCTAGCTAAAATAAATGGGTTTCTTATTTTCTTATTTGGTTTTTTTGTGTAAAGAATTGAGAGATGAAATCATGAAATGAGTCGGAGGGGTTTGTGGGTTGAGAGATTCCTTTTATAAGGGGTATATGCTATTGAATTTTTTTCTCTTCTTTTTCTGATAAATATAAATAAGTGAGAGTTTGGTATGTGTGGACACTGTTCTTCTCCCAATATGGCATGAAACAGACTCAGTAATAGTGGGGTTTTCTACTACTTAAACTCATAATTCTTGAACTTACAGATGTAACTAGTCACAAAGATTTTTTACCACTAAGCGATTTATTCGGGAGTTAAGAGTTGTATGCTATTGATACTGGTTAATTATTAGTAATTAAGACTCTTGCACGTGGTCAACTAGCTGAGTAATAGTAGGATTTGCTCACAATTTTCGAACTTACTGTTTAAATTAGTTACAAATATTTTCTACCACTAAGCAACGTATTCAGGAGGTGAGGGTTGTATGCTATATTGCTATTGCTATTGCTATTGATACTATTTGCTAATTACTAGTAATTGACTGCCACAATGTGCCAAGCTATCTTTTTTTATTTTTTATTTTTTATTTTTTAAGTTTCTGCAATTTCTAATTCAGTCAATGTTAAGTGTTAAGTCTGTTTCTTCCTCGTCCTTGCCACGTAAGTTCATTGCAAGTTTACGAAAACATTTCGTGGACCATGACTTCCTGTGCAAATCACCACCTCATTACCATTTTTTTTGTTTTTTAATGACGAATAGATTATTTGAAAAAAAAAAAAAATGTATCACTCACTGGTTTTGGATAGTGGAGAAGTTTGACAAATTCATTTGCTAAAATAAATAGTGGCCTAAATCATTAATGCTTCAATCAAAGATACGAGAATAGTGGGTTCTAGGAAAGCTACTGACTGAATCATTAATGCTTAAATCATTTCAATTGGAATTGGTATACTGTCATAGTGAGATATTTTCAGCTAGATGGAATTCTTTACCATATTTTTTTTAATAAATAAAACAAAGCTTTTGAAATAATAATAATTATTATTATTAATATTTCTTATTTTATGAAGCAGGTTTCATGATAATAGCACTTCATTAGTACTGTATTGAATTTCCTTTGAAAAACACTATCACTATGCTTTAGTTGTCTCATTTGAAAGGAATAAAATTCACCTCAAAACCATGGGTAATTCTCATCATCAAATCTTTAAACTATTTCTCCATTATGAATACATTTATTAGCTTTTACTGAAATGTTTTTTTTAAAAGTGTGTTAAAATATATTTCTACTATGAAAAAATAAGAAAAAAAGTGAAGTTTTAAATAGTTGTATATAAAATTTAAAAAAAAAAAAAAAAACTTATAATCCAATACCAAACAAACACAAATGGTTGAAGAGAAATTTTCTAGAAGTCTTAACAATTGTTGAAATTCTAACCATTCAAATTAGTGGATTGAATTTTTTTTATATTATCAAATTTTAAATAAATGTTATTTATTCAAATTATTGACAGTACAGTAAAATCTAAATCATTCACTTAGTCATAAATGATTAGGATTCTGAAGGATTTTCCCTTTAATTAATGATTAGGAATCGTAGTCAAAATTGGGGCATATCGGTAATATACGAATTTTTAACGGCTCTTCCTCTCATTAATGAGTCACAAAGAAGAAATGTTTCAAATATAGAGATGTCCCATGACCATGAGGACCAAGAGAGACACAGCATATTTTTGCTAATAGCAAGAGAGACAGCATATTTTCTTTTTCTTTTTTTGAGAAAAGACACAGCATATTTTCTTACCAAACTGTCACCATTTTTACTGCATGTCTTAGCTAGCACTAGCATGAACATTTTTCAGTCTTATATTTGACACAATTAATTAATGTTGCTGACATGTATTCGTGCATTACACGTAGTATTAACTCATTTGCATAATTGCATTACAAATCAAATCATAAGTGTTCCCACAGAGTAACTTTAAAAATACCCCTCACCAAACAAATGATCACCGTCGATCTTGCATAATCAGACATTAGAATAAAAAATCCATCTTCAGTTTGAAGCCACTAAAGATTTATTATAGCAAGGAAAAAATCATTGAATGCACTCATATATAGTATATATTTTATGGGTCATTCTCACAAAAATATATATATATATATATATATATATATTTGATGGGTCATTTTTTTATTTTTTGAGGGCGGTGTACGAAGTGGTGGGCGGCGTATTGGAAATTATGAATCACATGAAGCAAATCTTCATGGTGTCACCCTTGGGAGAAGCAATTCAAAATTCAAATTAATGTCGGTGCAACACGCAAAATTGAAGGCTGTAGAGACTTGACGTAGACGTATAAAATACCTGTAGATGAATTTTCACGAGATAAAAATTAGTATTAGCAACAACAAAAAATAAAAAGACTACGTTAAATTAAAACCATAATAACACGCTAACTTTGGTGTATTTTACTATTTTGTTGATTTCATGAATTTAATTATTGTAATACTTTATTATTTTAGAAATATTATGTCCACAATATTTTTATAATATTTTCACAACAAATTATATGTGACAACTTGTTACTTGCTGTTACTAGTGGACAAGAAAGTAAATTCAGTAGTGAATTCAAATTAAAAACTTGTAATAACTTGCCAATTAAGATTTATTGTGAAAATGTTGTAAGAATGTTATGCACTTAACATTTCTTTTATAATCATAGACAATAGGATATGATATATATTTGATTAATTTAAACGTTAAAAGGATTAAAGAAGATGAGATAAGGTACATTTTAAAAACTAATTGAAAAGTCATAACAAGGTAATTAAGATTAGGAAGAGAAAAGGGAAGAAGTTAATTAAAAAGTGTATTTAAATTGACAGAGCATTTTTAAAAATAAAAATAAAAATAAAAAACTGATGTCGGGAGAGCATAATATGAGTGTGATGTGTTGTTGATTACAAATTGGGAAATGAGAAATCAAAAGGATTAAAGAGTTGGCCACATGCTTCCGTGTAAAGGAAACAATGAAAAGAGGGTGAGTAGAAGGTTGAGAGAGATATTTTATAAGAAAACCTTTGGATTAACGAGTTTTATGTTGTTTGCAAATTGCAAGATAAAGAAAGATTAGGTTTGGACGCAATAGTTTCTAACATTTGAAGTTGAGCAACATCAGTCACCCAAAAAGGAAAAATTGAGAAGTAAAAAATGCCCTCATGTAAGATGAAAATCAGAAAATTGAGTATACAAGTTTTACATTAGCTGCAATATAAACATTGCCTGCAAAGATAAAGTAAAATGAGGTCTTAGACAGAATAGGTAATAACATGATTTATCATGTGTGATTAGCATTATGTTTGTTTCACTTCAAGTATTTGGTGTGATATGTAAAAATTTTCAAACACAAACCCCACCAAAACCAACAGCTAAGCCACCGAAGGCAGCAGTCTCACAGCCAATGCTAGCAATCTGGCCATCGAATTGTCAGCTTCGGTCACCATATGAGAGGGAGAGTCACTATGTGTATATTTTACCAAGTTTTTAAAAGTAAAATATTTTACAACATTTTATAAAAGATTTTATGGTTAATGAAAAACATATTCAAATTTGACCCAATTTTATAATGAAACAAATACGGTAAAATGCTAAAAATGTTTTCCATAAAACATTTTATAATAGAACAAATGAAGCCTAACGTGAAAAGTGAATGCTATCCCATCAATGAGATTAATGTGTATGTAGTAATCCAATAAAATTAGAATGTTAAGAGGAAGGAAATTTCCAAATTTTGCTAGGAGTCATTCTTACAAATTATATTTAGTATATAGATAATCAACAGAGATCAACAATTGATGGTAAAATGTATCTCATACGAACCTTGTTCACTAAGTTATCTTTAATGTTTTAGTTATATTATTACTGGTTGTTAATTTGTGCAATGCACACAAAAAATTCCGCAAAAACCATTTATATATAATGAATATTTAATTAATAAGTAGTAATAAATCAAAAGTAAAACAAGAGAATTTTTAGAAAAGACTATAGTTTAATCAACATTTGATTAGGGAAAATAAATTAAATTAAAAAAAAAAAAATTATGTCAGGTGCCTTAGTCCAATAACTCCTTATAATAAATATTAAAATTATTAATTATTAATAAAAAAATGCAAAATAGAAAATTTTGTAACAAAGAATTAACTTAACTTAATTAGAATATTTTGTGTTTTATATATATATAAGATCAAGACACCAATTAGTTTTTGGCGTAGACGGAAATTAAACTCCAAATCTCTTATTTAACAATCAAAGACTTTTACCAGTTAAGCTAACTGAAACCACCTATGTTTACTATTTTTAATAAAAAAAAATAATAATAATACATAAACTATGAAAATATTAGTAATGACTTGAAAAATTCAGAGTTTTCATAAAGTCATTTCATGTGCAACACATTTTTAAAAAAATCATATGAAAATTTTAATACTTTTGTCTTACTATTTAAGTTTAAATTTTAAATATTTTCATTTTACAACTTAATTTTTTTTTGACGGAATACTATTTAATATTATATCAGTAGATTATTGATGGAAAATATATCCACCAAGGATTTTTTTTTAACCCTTTTTCAAAAAATTTGGCTCCTCTTTATACTAAATATAGAAAATTTAACTTTAATTTTGCTTTTGTATGAGATAAATTCACATGTTGCTGATTTAACTTTTTTAAGGTAGCTGAAATTTTCAAATGCCACATTTCTTCTTCTTTTTTTGAGAAAATCATTTCTTTTTTGTTTATTCTTATATATATATATATATATATATATATATATATATATATAGTCTGAATTGGGTAAGGATGGGGTGTAAAACTCATCCAATAAGAGATTACCACATCAACATTTTACTTAAAATTCAATACATCCTACCACACCTAATAACATCACAATAAACTCCTAATTTAGTTGGATTTATATATGGGTATTAAAATTGATTGAATGTGATTGTGCTTATTCTTAAATATGTAATAAAATAATGTGGCATGTTGATATTAGAGGGATAAAATATGAATTTTACACCATGTCCTTACAGAATTTAATCTCATATAATATATAAAAGTGCTTATTCTTATTTTTCTTGTAATCTAAAAGCAAATATCACTTGTGTCCTTGCAAATTGTGTGTCCTATTATTACTGCTGTTTGATTTTTAAAAAGTGATAAGAAAATAAAAGAATTAAAAGATTCAATCTATGGGATGTATCATTTTTATAAAATAAAAAAGAATTTAAGACTTTCTTTTTTTTTTGAGAAATAATTTTTTTGGGGCCAATCTTGCAATATGTTTTGCTCATATTGGAAGCTAGTCAGGCCATCAAATGCCTCCATGTGTAATCTTGTAGATAAACCAAACCCAAAGTATTTAATATGAACAGTCTACCAACCAATTCATCTATCCTTAAGACTAGGCTATCTTGATTTTCTAAAATCATAAAATTATCAATTGAAAAAAAAAAATTCTTTTATTTTTTTAATGAACGAAATCTAAATTATCATTGTACTGTATTAATTACATAAGTGAGGTAAGGCATGCATTCATATGTATATACATTTGATTGGGACATAATCTGCTTTAGGTTTGATGGACATGACATGTGAGTTTGGATGGATATGTTGTGTTCTTGATGTCCTTGATACTCTCCAATAATTCTTTGATGCTGCCATGTCTATGTTTCTGCCTTGGGTGTGATATAATGCCATGTATGATAGATGCATGCTAAGGTTTGGATATGTTGAGATGCATGATAGAGGTATGTTAGGATTTGGGATGAAATGTCATGTTGTATGCTAGATGCATGTTAGCGTGTGTGTGAATATAGAATGATAAATGTTGAACTTGCCTTTAATGAAATTAAGTCGTAAGACACAATGAGTGGAAGCTGACTCACGGGTGAGGTGGGTTGGATGCCTAACACCTTCCCATCCCCGTACCTAAACTCCGAACATGTGCTCTGGTAGTAAGATCAGACCTTCCACGAAAAGGCACTATATTTATGGTTCTTAGACCTAATCTAGATGGCGACTCCATGTTTTTCAGTAGCTTGATTCCCTGGATGTGAACACTTGGGTATTGAAATGATATAGACCCCTCAATGCAGAAAGGAGTAAGTACTTGAAATTGTACCAACAAAAAAGAACTGCACTGACTTAGAAGAAAGATCAGATCAGTCCTCTAGCTGGTTCCTGAAGTTTAGAACTTATTAGCATGTTTCCTTTGTTTATGTCTTTGTAGCATGTTTGCTTGTTCAATATGTAGAAGTTATGTACTTGTTCTTCAATACTAGTTCCAGAATTATGCTTCATGCTGTATCAGAGCTGATATGCAGAATAAAAAGTGTAACATTCTGTATTAGCATGTATTTATCTGTTATCCTTATCTTTTAGTCAAGTACGTAAAAGGGAAATGGAAGAGGGAGGCAGGGAATTATTAAAGGCACAATGTGATATGCTTTTACAGGATGTAAAGATTTGTGATTCTGTTGATAGATAAACATTCAATGTGCATCGGCTTAAAAGAAAATCTAGGGAGTCAAGTTTGTCAATGCCTTTAGACAATGTTTAATTTACCAACTAAAGAAAAAAGAGAGAAAATGGAGGCTCACATTCTTACTGTTGATTTTTGTTTTGTGAAGTTCAACCTATCTTCTATCAAGTAAGAAATCTTTGATGGTTCATGTACTTGTATGCTCGTCTTATACTTTATAGCATATTACTACAAGGCTTACAATGTTTGAAATAAAATATCATTTGGCCAAAATAATATTTTATAAGGTGAAAATACACTTTTGGTCCCTACATTTTGGGTCAATTCTCATTTTGGTCCCAAAGTTGATTTCGCTACTAATGTAGTCCCTAAAAAAAGAAAATTATTTTTAAAATGGTCTCTGCTGTCAACCCACTAACGGAAACCTCCTACGTGGCAGACGGAGTGCCCTACTTGCTAACATGGCGCTAATGTGACCATTAAAATATTATTAAAAATAATTATTTGGCATTTTTAAATACCACATCAGCATTTTAATTAATAAAAAAATTTTAAAAAAAATGAAAAGCCCAAAAAAATAAAAAGCTAGGTCAGAAAATAAATAAAAAATTTAAAATAAACATTAATCTATTTTTTTTCTTACTTTTCATTTTTTTTTTCCGTAAGAACATACATCCTCAAGCCCAGAAAAGTTCAAAGCCAGAAAAATTCACATCTGGGTGGACTTTGGAATCCTCTGATCTTAATTAATTATTTCTTAATCTAAATGAAGAACACACAAGTAAGAAGAGAAAACAAAATCAAAAACACCAGTACTATAACATTCATAGACTCAAACACATAGACAGCTGCAGTCTTAAACTCAAACACACACACCAATATTAAAATCTGAGCCTGAGATGATAGCAAAAACCCAGATTTAGTAGAAAAAAAAAATGACAACAAACGTTGCAACCGAAATCACAATGTTATTAAACTCTCCATCTCTTTATTAACATAAACCCAAAAAGTGAACACATAGCAAAAACCCAGATAATGAACACAAAGCTGGGCCCTTTAACAAGTTATACATCACCAAACCCACATACAATAACCCACAATTCTTCAATCGCCAAACTCACTTTGAAACCCAGAACCCGGCCGCCGGCAGCCATGCCGTGACAACAACCGAATCAATACAAGCCGTCGTTCACCAACACCTCGCTCTCTAATTCTCTCACTTCCATGACTCACCCAGCTACCAATCACCTACCTGTGTTTCACAACACCCACCAACAATTGATCTATGTTTCACAACACCCTCTAACAACCGATCGCAACCCATGAATCCAAACCAATCCACAACCACCACAGATTTGGGGTATCACAACAACACATAATACCCACCACCAACTGATACATAGCCCACGAATCCAACCGACCCACCATCCAAACTAATCTCGCCACCTTCACTCATCCATAAAAGCTCCATGGTCAAGCTTGAGAACCCGATTTAGACCAATCCCATTCCAGAGCACTCAATCGGTTGGGAGAGAAAGATCAAAGAGAAGGAGAGTGAGGATCAACAAATTCCTAGAGCTTAAAGTGGTTGTTCATGGAGGGCTCTGGGTGGAAGGAAGAGAGAGAGTCCGTGTGAAGAGAGAGGAAGAAGAAGAAATAACAACTAGCAACAACCTGCCACTTAGAATTTGTTGTAAAAATGTTGTGAAAATGTTGTAGACATATCATTTCTCATTAGATTAATGTTTATTTTAATTTTATGACCTGGCTTTTTTTAAAATTAATTTCTTATTAATTCAAATGCTGATGTGGTATTTAAAAATGCCAAATAATTATTTTTAATAATATTTTAATGGTCACGTCAGTGCCATGTCAGCAAGCAGGGCACTTTGTTTGCCACGTAAGAGGTTTCCATTAGTGGGTTGATAGTAGGGACCGTTTTAAAAACAATTTTCTTTTTTTAGGGACTACATTAGTAATGAAATCAATTTTGGGACCAAAATAAGAATTGACCTAAAATGTAGGGACCAAAAGTGCATTTTCGCCATTTTATAATCCATATAGAGTTGTGACTTATGGTCTAAGCAAAAACACATTGTTCGGAGAAACATGGCGGGGTTGACTTATATGTCTAAAGTCATTTATATGCAATTACTTGAGTAAAAAGGACAATAAAAAAATTTAGGAAAAATTACAATTTATCCACCTATGATTTGATTGAAATTTAAATTGTCTACCTATAGTTTAAAAGCTAGCACTTTAACCACGTGAGGTTCACTCCGTTAAGCTTTTGTAACCCACCTTTGTACTTTCACCGTAAAAAACACAAAAATATAACAAAAACATAAAAATCAAGATCTAAAAGCATATATCTTAAAATGGTGAAACTTTGTCCTAAGAACACTCTTACCAAATACAACTTTCTTGAAACCATTGTCAACTCACTGCTTACCATAAAGAATCACTGCAAAACATAGGAGTACTTACAACGCAAAGAGATTTTTTTACCAGATTGTAAGGAATACAATGGGGAACATTGCTTTTTCTTGTCATTAATCATTTGCTAAGAATTTTGTGTATACCTGTTTGTAGTGCACTTTGAAATTTACATCTCCAGGTAAGAGAAATTGGATAATCTTTATGGATAACACAATTAAATTGAATATATGATTTTACATTTGTCTATTAACAACATTTTTAAAGTTGAAGCGGTACATAGCATAATCTTGCTCCTGCTGCATCAATTCCTCAAGATGCTCCTAACACTATGAGTATCCCTACTGAAATCACGACGCCAAAAGACTAAAACGAGGCATTTTTCTCCAACACTAAGTTATACTGCCACCCATGAGAAGAAATATTTGAAGCCATCTTTCAAATAACAAAAAAAGGACTAGCCACATCCATCTCACTAAAATCAAAGCCCACCATCATTGAAACCCAAGAAAAAAAAAAAAAAAAACCCTCAACCTCCTCAAGTCAAGGTCAATGGCTAAGAAAGGAAATAGAGAGTTAAGGAGATACATAAAACTTTTTGAGCAAGCACCATTAAAAAAAAAAAACAAAAACAACAACAACAATTTTTGATTTTGTGTTCTTGTTATAGCTAACCTATAGCTGCGTTTTTTAAACACGGCTATAGGTTAAGTCTATAGTTGCGTTTAAGAACGCGGCTAAAGGTCCAACCAAATAAATTTTTTTTTTTTTTTTAAAGGAGGACCTTTTTTTTGTAGGACCTTTTAATGGGTAAGATTCAGAGAAACTTAAAATTTATACAACTAGTTGGATGGGGATAGCACAAGTCAACATCACAAAAAAGAAAGAAAAAAAAAAGAATAATATATATTAACATCAATAAAATTAAAATCTCATATTTGTAAGGATCTCTCGATTTTTAAGATTTTTTACACTTACATAATTTTTTTTTTTTTTTTTTGCTGAATTACACTTACATAATTGATCAACTATATCATGCTCGTAGGTCTAGAAAATAGAAATAGTGCAACTACCCGGTTCCTCTGATAATTTTTTTTTTTTTTTTTTTTTATCATCAAATTAAAACTTTGTATATTTTATTTCTTTTTTTGTTGGGATAAATCCCAAAGAAATTTTTTTCAATCCCTTAACTGAATTGGAAGTTTCATGGCAGGTTTTTGGTATTGTCAGTTTAATTCTAGAGTTTACTGTGGCCATTATTAGTGTAGGGTCGCAATTTGGGGCCCAAGCCCAAAATGTATAGAGTCTTGGTTCAAGGGACCCAATACAATGAATTTGTAGAGAATGGGTCAAAGAACTAGGACCTAATGAGTTGTATAACGGCAAGTGTTGAATTAAATGACAATCAAACACAAATAAGAGATATTGATGTCAATGGACTTTTAGTCCGAGGAGGTCAATATTATATATGTTGATCACAGTTGCATATTGAGACAATTTTGATTACTACAGTGTTCTCTCTCTCTCTCTTTCTTCCACCTCCATCTCATGGAGGGTCTCCCACATTATATAGTCCCTTTTAGGCCATCTTGATCCTACACTTGTTGATCATTTGAGTCCCTACTTGAGTACCCGTCCCATCAGACACCCCCCCTTTAGCCTTCTGTGAGTTGTGGTAGCCAAGGCAACACTGTTTAGAGGTCTTCTCCACATAAATGCGGTCAGGAAAGTAGCTGCAATGCATTTAAAGCAGTGGTAGCATCTTTTCCTTAGATATTTTGTGTTTCCTTCTTACCCGTACGTTTACGAGGAACATTCCTATCACTAGAGTCTTTTGAAGGGGCCCTTTAATTGCTAAGGTACACATTTGAGCTATACTCATCGCATCCGAGGAGGTATTCCTCCTCGAATCATCATCCATGTATTCCCTGCTTATGAGACTATAACTGGGGATCCCTTAACAACCATTTGCCTCTCCTCGGACTTGTTAATTGCCCCGGGTGAAGCCCAAAGACCAATATATGATCTTGGGCCTTTACCCCTACAATAGCCCCTCAAAATTCCAGTTTTTCCCTCTTATCCGAGGAGAAAAAGTGGGATTTTGATATTTAAGGGATAAGACCCACTAATCCTTTGATTTACATGTGTGGGAGTGCGGTTTTATGCGCCTCATAATTATTACTGACGCTTCGTAGCCCACGAGGCGTCATTAATTACTCCAGGCGGCTTTATGTCCCCCGCATCCAACAGTGAGGCGCTAATCCAACGGTTGGCATTTTTCCCTAGAATTCTAAGCGGGAGTTTTCCCACTTACCTTCTCCCTCTTTATAAAGCCTTGAGGGAAGCCATTTTTCTCTTTTCTTCAAAAACCTTCAAGTGCTCTAGAGAATTCTTGCGTTCCGTCTCACAGAACACTCTAAATTACTGAGTCCCCTTAGCTGTTTTTATAAGAAATCTTCACAAATTTTCCTAGCGGTTTCAGAGATTAGCATACGTGTTCCCGTAAGTCTTTTACTTCTTCATATTCTTCTTTTTCTTCTCCACCTTCTTGCTCGGCCTTTTCTTTTTGGAAGCCTTTCTCTGTGTCATTTCTGTTCACTTAGATGGGTAGGTTCAAACATTTAGTAGACTCACTAGCCGGTATGGAGGGATTTAGGGCCAAATACCATATCCCTCGAGGGGTGGTTTTGAAGTATTGTCCCCCGGACTGAGTTCTTACTGATAGAGACGTGGGTCAAGTCGTCATTCCCATGATTGTTTTCATAGAGGGAGGAATGACGCTTCCCATGGGTAGGATAACCAGGGATTACCTGTTTAATCACAGACTAACCCCCCACCAATGCGCCCCCAACCTATTTAGGGTCCTGGGCTGCGTGGACGCTCTCAACGAGCAGATGGGTTTAGGGTTTACATGGCACTACGTGGTTCACATATACGAGTGCCACAAGCTCACTAGCGCGGGGTACTATCTCAAGTCCTGATCTGACGTTGTTAGGATGATATCATGCCTTCTCAAATCAAACAAAGGCATGAAGGAAAACTTCCTTATTGTCTCCAGGGAATGGAGTGACGGTCTTCATTGCCCAACTCGGGCGAGAGATCCAGGTGGGGTACCCTAGGAGTAGATCCCTAAGCAAGGATTTTAGCTCTCTCATATGCTATATATTTTTCATAATCATGATAATATTTCTCCTTCTCGAATAATAGTTTCTATTTTCTAACCACGATTGCCTCCTCGGACATGGTTGCAAATAAAAATCACGTTGCTCCAAGATTTAGCCACGTTAACGTGCCGGGTCTTAACAAACTACTGAGGTTCGAGATATTCATCAATGAAGACAGACAATTGCGTGCTGCCCACCTGATCTTGGACTATGAACCTTTGTCCCGCATATTTCAAGACGCGGGCCAGGCAATAAAGGCTGGAGATTCTAGGCTCAACTGCATAGACGTGTCCAAGCCAGGATTTTTGGCTCGGAGAGATCTCCCACACGTTAAATTGCCTATTCAACACGCTCCTCTCCAGGTAGCGGCTTTGGGAGAGGAGTCGGTCTCTTCTCGTCATTCCCTTGACGTTGAGATCGACCAGTTTCATTTTGAGGGGACAAAAGGGGCACCAAGAGAGCCTGTAGAGCTCTCGGACTCCGAGCACGAGTCTGACAGATTTTCCACAACTCACCCTCCGAGGCTAGTCGTTACTCGAGTTGATTCCGGCTCAGAAATTGAAGAGGAGGGAATGGATCTGAAGCCAAGGTCAAGCTTGAGGGGGCTATTATCGAACAGGAACAAAGGGTCCACATTGAAGGAAGTTCCTAAGACCCAAGTTCCTGCTAGTCTTCCCCTTCCTCCCCCCCTTCCACCTACAGACCCCAGACTCAAGGCCATTCCGAACTTAAGGAAGAAGAGGCCAGTTGAGGACCTAGAAGAGGGCGAGGTGGAGCCTCAGAAGGGGGCCAAGCAGCAAAAGAGGGGCTAGGATCCCAAGGGAAAGAGGGCCAAGTCAGTGGAGAGCCGAGAGGAAGCCGACATACGCCAAGGATAGCGCTCTGGGGCCCCTTGGCTAGAAGTGGAGGGCACCCCCATTCCTTGGGACACTACAATCTGGGAATCCCAAAAGGGATACGCTTCCGTTCTAGCTGAGGCCTTAGAGCAACCTTTACTTCTTCCTCGGGATATGGAAGGCCTTAGGCATATTAGGCAACCCGACTTCTTTATGTCATTGAAGAGGGACCTGGCCATGGTAAGTTAGCCACTACTCTTCTGAGCTTAACGCGAAGGTTTTCATTTATTCACATGCATGCGTTTAATCATTCTGCTATTGTCATGCAGTTTACTCAGCAGGTTTACATGGCCGAAAAGTGGGTCAGGAACGCTCGGGAAGAAGTTAGAGCTGAGACCAACTTTCACCTTGAAGTTGAGAAGACCCTTGGGGCTCTTAAAGAAGAACACGCTCAACTGGATGAGAAGTTAAAGGAGGAGGACAAGGCTCGCCAAAGCGCTGAGGCCAGCCTGAAGACTACGGAGAGGCAAATAGAGGATTAGCGCCAGAAATTGCACATCACTGAGATAAACCTGGCCATTGAGAAGCAGTCCGTTTTAGATCTTAAGGCAAAGCTGTAAAAGACCAAGGATGCTGCTCGGGTGGCCAAGGATGTCGCCGAGGCCGCAGCAAAGGCAGCCTATGAGCGTGGGGTGATGGATACGGAGAAACAGCTAACGGAGGAGGTAGTCGTAGTTTGCAGGGATTATTGCGCCGAGTCATGGGGAGTGGCGATGGACCGGGCGGGAGTCCCTGCAAACTCCGAGCTAAGGAGGGCCGAAAACGTCTTCTTCTCAGAGGATATTCGGGAAATCCCCAAGTCAGACCCTCCTTCTGAGCAGCTCCCTTCTACCCAGGCCCCCTACCCTGATGTTAAAGTTCCTGAGGGGGCAGGAGTGGGTAAGGAAGCTCAGCCTCCAATGAAGGATAAGCCTTCCGAGGACTCCCTCACAATCAGGGATGTGCTCTCCCAGGCCAAGGATGCGGAGTCTAAGCACAAAGCTGATGGTGTTCCTTCTGAGGCTGCTGATCCCGAGAAAGGCCCTTCCGAAGATAAGGCCTAGAATTCTAGACGTAGAGTTTTCTTTTGTAACTCTTTTTGTTTTCCATTCCCGTGGCTTCTGCCACTGCTTGTAATATAAATTTCCTTTAAGTTAATGAATGAACTTTTCTTCTATCCCTTGGGTTTTTACTTTTATTGCTTTGAATTCTATTGTTATTATAAATGAGCCTGGACAATTGTTGCTCCATTTCCAACAGTAATTCATTATTCATATTTCAAGAAATCCAACTAAGTGTCAACAAGATAGAGATATTTTACATTCGTGCTATGAATTAACTCTTACATAGTGAATGTTGAGTCTGAAGGGAGTAAGAAATATACCTTGTAGCTTACGTTCTGTCTTAACGCTTATAAAGGTGTTCTTTGAGTGTCGAAAGTTATTAATTTCTCCTAGGCCTGTGGTCTGAGGAGGCATGCAGGGCTTAGATTCTGTTTAACACTTGAGTGAATATCAAAAGTTATTAATTTCCCCTAGGCCTGTGGTCCGAGGAGCCATGTAGGGTTTAGGTTCTATTTAACACTTAAGTGAATATCAAAAGTTATTAATTTCCCCTAGGCCTGTGGTCCGAGGAGCCATACAGGGCTTAGGTTCTGTTTAACACTTGAGTAAATTGGGAGACAAGAAGCACAAGGTCTTTATACAACAAAAGAACTTATTGAAAAATGAAATTTTCATTAATAATAATACATTTTCAAGTTGTTTACATTCCAAGGGTGTGGTATTACATGCTCATCTAAATCTTCTAGAAAATATGCCCCAATACCAGCCACTGAGGTGATGCGATATGGTCCTTCCCAGTTTAGTCCCAACTTTCCCCATGCTGGATTTTTTGCAGTGCCCATAACTTTTCTCAACACTAAGTCCCCAGGTGCTAGTGGCCTCAGCTTTACTTTGGCATCATAACCTTGCTTAAGTTTGTGTTGGTAGTACGCCAGTTGGACCATTGCCCTTTCCCTTCTTTCTTCGATAAGGTCTAAGCTTTTTTCTAGCAGCTCATTGTTGCTACTCGGACAGAATGAGCTGGTTTTTAGTGTTGGAAAGCTCGTTTCCAGAGGAATAACAGCCTCGGCCCCGTAAGTCATCGAAAAAGAGGTCTCTCCTGTTGACCTGCGGGGTGTGGTTCGATACGTCCACAGGACATGCGGCAGTTCTTCCACCCATCTTCCTTCGCGTCATTTAACCTCTTCTTAAGTCCGTTCACTATGACCTTGTTAACAGCCTCGCCTTGCCCATTCTCCTAGGGGTAGGCTGGGGTAAAATATCTATTCGTAATTCCCAATTCGCAACAGTACCTCCTAAAGGCCTTACTATCGAACTGAAGACCGTTGTCCGAGATTAGGGAGTGAGGGACCCCGAACCGGGTGACAATGTTTTTCCAGACGAACTTTTTGACATCCACATCTCTGATATTCGCTAAAGGTTCAGCTTCAACCCATTTAGTAAAGTAATCAGTGCCGACGAGCAGATACCTTTTGTTCCCTGCTGCCTTGGGGAAGGGCCCGACGATATCCAAGCCCCACTGAGTGAATGGCCAAGGGCTAGATAGTGGATTGAGGATCCCTCCTGGTTGATGTATGTTTGGTGCAAATCTCTAACACTGGTCACATTTCTTCACGTATTCGTGTGCTTCTTTCTGCATGTTTGGCCACCAGTAGCCTTGGGTGATGGCCCTATGAGATAAGGACCTGTCTCCTGTGTGGCTTCCACAAATCCCTTCGTGTAATTCCTCTAGGATCAGTTCTGAGGCCTCAAGGTGTATGCAGAGTAAGTATGGTCCAGAAAAGGAACGTTTATACAGCTTCTGGTCCTCAAATAGCCAAAACCGAGAAGCGTTTCTCCGTATCTTGTCAGCTTCAGTCTTCTCTTCGGGCAAGATGTGTCCATCTAGCTAGGTCCAACTCTAACATAGTGGACATGGATCACTTCTCTCTTCGTCACTGAGAGTTTGTATAAATCTTCCACAAGGATGACCCGGGGCAAACCTTGAGCCGAGGAGGTGGCAAGCGTGGCCAAAGAGTCAACATGTGTGTTTCCACTTCTAGGGATGTGCAGCAAGCTAAAAGAATCGAAGCGTGATTGTAGGCATTTAGCTTGGTCTAAGTAGTCTTGCATTCTTTCGTCTCTTGCTTCTAACTCCCCATTTACTTGGCCAACGACTAGTCTTGAGTCCGAGAAAATGTTTACTGCTTTTTCTGCCCAGTTTCTGAACCATGGAAATTCCCTCCAGCAAGGCTTCATATTCAGCCTCATTATTCATGGCCGAGAAGCCCAGTCTTAGTGATTTTTCGATGGTAATCCTTTCAGGGGAAATCAGAACTAGCCCCACTCCGGAGCCCCTTTGGTTTGCTACGCCATCAACATATATTTTCCAACATGTGGGCCCTTGTAGAGAGATTGCGCCAACTGATTTTTCATCCATGCCTTGCACCCATGCTTTTTCTTCTAGCGAGGGTTCAGCAAATTCAGTCACCAGATCTGCGAGGACTTGGCCCTTGACGGAGGTACGAGGCATGTACTTGATGTCAAAAGCCCTTAACTTAGCAATTCTCCCTGTATAATCAGCACTCTAAAGTATGGACCTAAGTGGAAGCTGGGTTAGAACGATAATTATGTGTGCTTGGAAGTAATGGGGAAGCTTTCGTGTAGCTTGAACCACTGCTAGGATGGCCTTTTCTAGTGGTAGGTAGCGGATCTCAGCTTCATACAATGATTTGCTCACGTAATAGACTGGTCATTGTACGCCATTGTCCATTCGAATTAGCATTAGGCTTACTACATGAGGGGCCACAACGATGTAGGCAAATAAGACTTCATCAGCCTCGGGACTGGACATGATTGGTGGCCGAGATAGATATTCTTTAAGTTGTTGGAAGGCCAAAGCACATTCTTCGGTCCATTCAAATCTCTTCCATTTATTCAACAAGAGGAAAAAGGGTCTACACCTATCTTCCAACCGAGAAATAAAACGGATTAGGCAGAAATCATATCGGTAAGCTTTTGGACCTCCTTGAGATTCTGAGGTGGCTGCAAGCTGTTAACAGCCCTAATTTGATCAGGGCTGACCTCGATCGCCCTGTGAGTCACCATATAGCCCAAGAATTTTCCTGATCCTACCTCAAATGAACATTTGGACGCGTTGAGGCGCAGCTTGTGTCTTCTCAGAATTTCAAAGATGTCCCCGAGGTCTTTCACGTGCTCGAACACCACCTTACTCTTTACCACCATGTCATTTATATAGACTTCAATGCTCTTACCCAGCTGTGGCTCAAACATTCTAGTCATCATTCTCTGGTAGGTGGATCCTGCATTTTTCAGACCAAAAGGCATCACCTTGTAGTGGTAGTTTCCAATGGGAGTGACAAAAGCTGTCTTTTCTGGGTTGTCTGCGGCCAGTGGTATTTGATGATATCCTTGAAAGGCATTCAAGAAGCTCATCCGAGGATGGCTCGTGGTTGCATCTACCAACTGATCTATCTGAGGCATAGGGAACGAAACTTTTGGGCAGGCTTTATTTAGATCCGTGAAGTCAACGCAAACTCACCATTTTCCGCTCTTCTTCTTTACCACTACAGTATTGGCCAACCACTCGGGATAAAAAACTTCTTTGATAGCCCCTACTTTTTTAAGCTTCATCACCTCGTCCCTAACAGTGTTGGCATGCTCCTTTGACGGGCACCAGGGTGATTGCTTCTTGGGAGTGACGGATGGGTTAACGTTTAGGTGGTGGCAGATGAAGCTCAGATCAACCCCTGGGGCCTCGTAAACCCAATCAGTTCTTCTTTCTCTTGGGGAGGTAGTTCCGAGCCAACTCGAAAGAACTTTTCTGGATCAACGCCAATGGCTACCTTTTCTAGATCTTCACATTTTGTCTCCTCGGTTGATTCATTACCAGGCAACGCCGGAGTGGCTGATTGCTATAAGCCCCTTCTAGTAGAGGCCGAGGGCTCAGCACCGGGTTGACGTGAGATGGCAGCCACCATGCACTTTCTGGCCATGGTCTGATTCCCCACAATCTCTTTAACCCGGCCCTCCGATGGGTACTTCACCTTCTGGTGCAGGGTAGAGGAGACAGCCCCTAAGACATGAAGCCAAGGTCTAGCCACAATAGCTGTGTAGGGTGAATAAGCGTCAACTACAATGAAGTCCACCTCCACCATGTCCGAACCGGTTTGTATGGGCAGTCTGATCTGGCCCCTTGGAGTGACGGTTTTTCTCTCGAAACTTACTAGAAAGGAATCATACGCCATTAGGTCCTTGAGTTTTAAGTTCAGCCCCTTATACAGGTCGGGGTACATTACTTCCACAACATTGCCCTGATCTACCAGCACTCTCTTCACATCATATCCTGTAATCCTGAGTGTGACTACCAGAGCATCGTCATGGGGTTGGATGGTTCCGATCTCATTCTCGTCTGAGAATCCCAGCACTGGTAAGGCTTCCTTCTTGGCCTTTTTGGACTCCCGATCGTCATCCTCGGTGGAAAGCTGAGCCACAAACATTACTATGGAAGGACAAGAGCCAGTCCTTCCCGGAGTAGCAAGAATGACATTTATCGTGCCTATAGGAGGTCTTAAGGAGGTGTCTCTCCGGGCTTCAGGATTCACCTGTCCTAGTTAACCGCTGGAATGATATAAGAGGTGCCTTAATTTTCCTTCTCGGACCAACTGGTCTAAGTGTTTCCTTAAGTTCTTGCAGTCCTCGGTGGTGTGCCCCGGTTCTTGGTGGTATTGGCAATACAGGTTTTGGTTGCGCTTCATGGGGTCTCCTGCCATCTTATTTGGCCATTTGAAGAATGGCTTGTTCTTGATCTTCTCCAAAACCTGATATACTGGATCTTGGAACACAACATTAGCTGCCTACACGTCGGCAAATCCGAATTGCCCTACAAAGTCTCTTCTCGGTCGATTGTTGTTGTTAAATCAGTTCGACCTGAAGTCCCTCCTTTCTTGAGGGACAACCTTCGCTTTACCTTTTCCCAACTGCTGGTCTTCTTCAACCCTTTTATACTTGTCGATCTGATCCATGAGTTGGCACAGGCTGGTGACAAGCTTTCCTATTAGGGATTTTCTTAAACTATGCTCAGTTGGGAGGCCACTTTTGAAAGTGCTGATGGCAACGTCGTCATAGTTACCCTCTATCTCATTGTACATCTCCTAATACCTGTCCGAGTAGGCTTTCAAGGTCTCCCCTTCTCGCATGGACAAAGACAGCAGAGAGTCCAAAGGCCGAGGAACCCTGCTACTCGTGATGAAGTGAGAGCCAAAGGCCTGGGTCGGTTGCTTAAAGGAACTTACGGAATTTGGCCTGAGGCCATCAAACCAGCTCATCGCCATCGGTCCCAAGCTGGACGAAAATACTTTGCACATCAAAGCCTCGTCTTTGGAATGGACAGCCATCCTCTGGTTAAACTGGCTTACGTGCTCTACAGGGTCCGTTCGACTGTTGTACATAGTGAAAGTAGGTTGATGGAATCGCCGAGGAAGCTTAGCCCCTTCTATCTTGCGTGTGAAGGGTGACTTAGAGATTCAATCCAGGGCCTTGCTCATGGCATCATTCACTAGGCCTTTACGGGACGGACTTTTATGGCTGCGTTTATGGTGGTGCTCTTCCTCGTAAGAAAATGTCTCACTTGGTGGAATTCTTGACCTTTGCCTATAATTGTCGTCTCCTTCATCACTAGTATCTGAACTGGAGGGGGAACGCTTTCGTTGCGCACAACGTAATTTCTTTTTCAAGTCTTCAATCTCCTGCTGTAGGGCTTTGTTATCGTCTTGCTTTTAGGATACGTGACTTCTCACCCTAGAATGGCTTTTGCTTGTATGGGTAGTACGTACACTACCCTCTCGATGTTTGTCCTGATCTTTTTCTTGTTCAAGGTTAAGAAAGTTGTCTTGCCGTTGAGAACCTGCAGGCTCTGTTTGGTGTGGACCTGATCCCACCATGTTTAACCGTTGCACTTGTTGAGGCGCAAGTTCTTCCCACAAACGGTGCCAATTGTAGGGTCGCAATTTGGGGTCCAAGCCCAAAATATAGGCCCAATACAATGAATTTGTAGAGAATGAGTCGAAGAACTAGGACCTAATGAGTTGTACAACGGCAAGTGTTGAATTAAATGACAATCAAACACAAATAAGAGATATTGATGTCAATGGACTTTCAGTCTGAGGAGGTCAATATTATATATGTTGATCACAGTTGGATATTGAGACAATTTTGATTACTACAGTGTTCTCTCTCTCTCTTTCTTCCACCTCCATCTCATGGAGGGTCTCCCACATTATATAGCCCCTTTTGGGCCATCTTGAGCCTACACTTATTGATCATCTGAGTCCCTACTTGAGTGCCCGTCCCATCACACACCCCCCTTTAGCCTTCTGTAAGTTGTAATAGCCAAGGCAACACTGTTCAGAGGTCTTCTTCACATAAATGCGGTCAGGAAAGTAGCTGCAATGTATTTAATGCGGTGGTAGCAGTTTTTCTTTAGATATTTTGTGTTTCCTTCTTCCCCGTATGTTTACGAGGCACATTCCTATCGCTAGAGTCTTTTGGAAGGGCCTTCTAATTGCTAGGGTACACATTTGAGCTACACTCATCGCATCCGAGGAGGTATTCCTTCTCGGATCATCATCCATGTATTCCCTGCTTATGAGACTTTAACTGTGGATCCCTTAACTACCATTTGCCTCTCCTCAAACTTGTTAATTGCCCCGAGTGAAGCCCAAAGCCCAATATATGATCTTAGGCCTTTACCCCTACAATCAGGATTTTCCTTCAAAGAATAACAATGAAAAAAAACAAACAAACAAACAATATTCTACTATTCTCCTCCCCAACTTTGTTTTTTTTTTATTTTTATGAAACCCAACATTTGTATTTAGCTCAAGGTAAACATGCATAAAAGTAGAATATATGTACAGTACTATAGGCCGTACAAAGTTTGCAGATAAAATTTAGTTTTATTGATGTGAAGGCATGTGAGGTATATTTGTGATTTGCTTCTTTTTAAAATTAATTAAAAATAATGCCTTTGTACATTGTATAGGAAAACCTAATTGCACTTAGGATAAGGTTGGAAAAATTATAATTTTTATGAACTTATATTTACGTGCCAAAATTTTATACTAAAAAAAACTGGTGTGGACAACTTTCTTTTTTCCCTAACTTCTAAGAAATCATGCATTCACCTAGGCGGATAATTCTTTTTTTCAGACCTGTCAAAAGTCAAAACCAAGCAGCCGCTATACACAAAATGAACGGTGAAGGAATTGTAATTTGTATTTGTACTCAAAAGTTCAACTACAAATAATCCAATGCTAATTAGCGGCTAGAAGTTTAATAGTGATTATTCAATATTTTAAGAATATAGTGATATATTCATATGGTATTTCTTATTTTTATGTAATAATTATTTTTACTAATGTAAAATAAGAGAGCACTAAGTCGTTTTATTTAGAGAATACTTAATAATTTTTCATAATTTGGTGATATTAATTAGTCTCTTTTACGAGGAAAATTATAATTTAATAGTGATTATTCAATATTTTAAGAATATAGTGATATATTCATATGATATTTCTTATTTTTATGTAATAATTATTTTTCTAATGTAAAATAAGAGAGCACAAAATCATTTTATTTAGAGAATACTTAATACTTAATAATTTTTCATAATTTGGTGATATTAATTAGTCTCTTTTATGAGGAGAATTATAATTTAAATCTCTCATTTAGTTTGTTGTAACAATAGAATTATCAAAAAAAAAAAAAAATCTACCAAAATATTTTGAGGGAAAAAACACACTATAAATTGCTTATTATCATCTCTTTTTTCTTTTTCTTTTTTGGTTTGAGGGGTGTCTTTGTCAACAATTTTTTTGAAGTTTTTTTTATAATTTATTTATTTATGTATTACTTTTAAAAACATCAATTATTTTCAATAATGAACAATATCTCAAAAAAAAAAAAAAAATAATGAACAAAGATTATATATAAAGAATTGGAAGAGTTTGTGGTAACAAATATTTGTACCTGGGAACTTACAGTAAGTTCTTAATACTCTCTTTTTGATAGTGAATTTGGTATCTTAATTGTTAAGTAGCAATTTAATTCAATTCCCTACTTGTCTGTCACATCCTAACGAGCAACAACCAAAGTGTTTTTGCAACCAAAATTGCCCTCATAAATTTCAAGCCCCACCCCCCATCTACCAAATTGCCAACTTCAACACTTCAGTGCTCTACTTTTCAAAGCATTTTCCCCCAAATCTTATTCAATTTCAAAAATTTATGTCAATTTGTTAAAAAAATTTCAAGCACTATTCTTTCTCTGAAATTATTTTCCAGTAAAGATTTTTATTTTATTTTTAGGTCTTATTGGTGTGGTGTCCAGCTTCATTCCCATTTGGGAATATATATGGGGAATTGTGTAAACTAACTTTGTGCCGACTAATTGCCAATTTCAAACCCACAGCCTATAGGGTATCATTCAAAAGGCAAATGTGGGGCTTTGTTTTTTGCATCAATCCAAAAGTTTATATTTTTTTATTTTTTACCTGTCAAACTAACTTTTAATAATTATTGTTAATAACTTATGTAGGTCTTCTTCTCACCTTTTTTTTTTTTTGGAAATTTCTTTAGCAGGTAGTGTGTATTTAGGATAGCTTATTTTCTTGACTGTTTCATCTTATTAAAAAGTTATAATAAGTCTAGGAATAAACATTATATATAAATTTTTATAGTTGTTGACGTGCTTGTAGCGATTGATGCATAATAAAATCATGTAAATGGTTAGTTTAGGTGTAATTGGTGTTGTTCCAATTGCAAATTGTCAACTTAACAAGTTATGAAAGTGTTCTATTCTTCAAAATACTCTGAAAAATAAGTTTAATTTTTTTAAAATATGAGTTTTTAAAAAACTTTATCTTGTCAAAGACTAATAAAAAAATAAAAAATAAAAAAAAAACCTAGTCAAAGACTCAAATGAACTAAATAAACGCATTTAAAAAAAAAAAAAAATTTAAGCCAAACATAAATTAGGAATACATAATTTGAGAAAAATTTATGTTCTTGACTTATTTATCCTAATAAGTTATAATTAGTCTAAGGATAAATACATTTTATAATTTTCTTTTTAAAATTGTTTGGCATGTTTTATTGATTGATTGATCCAAAACTTTGAACCAAATAGAATTTGTACTACTTTATTTAGTCTGAGAAAATAGTGTTATAACTTATAATTTAATATATTGGAAACAAAATTTAGAGTTATGTGTGTTTTTTGAGGAAAAATGCTATATTGTAGAAGACTTAAATTTGTAGCTCTCTTTTTGCCTCCCTTTTGCTAATTACCCATATCAAGTCAATGAATCACTTTGCATAGACTGTTATGTTCTAGGTGTTCACTACTCTTATATTAGAAGCTTTAATGCTGCCTATATTGATTCTTAGGATAAAACTTCAAATGGAAGTTTAAGACCTAGGGTAAAAGTGTTTGTGAACATGTGTAGAGAGAGAAGTTTGTAACTGCCAGGTAAGAACAATGGCTGAAGAGTTACAAAAAGGAAAATGTTTATTGATTATGCAAATATAGATATTAGCTTAACAGAGGTGCATGCATCTTAACATTCACTTGATTAAGACGCACTACAAATTAGTATTGTTCTTTAATTTGTTCTTTGTAGCATGCAGTTAATTTCTTTATTTCTAGATTCCTTCACATCATACTTTCTAGAATTAGCTAATGACATTTAATCCAGTACAAAATAAATGTTAAATTGTATGAATAACCACAGTAAGGAAGTCTATATTGCATGAGGTAAATGTTCTTTCCGATGACTACCTTATTAGCTGCAAATTAGTACAGTGTAGAGGCCTTTTTTGTATGATATGGTATGTTGGGCTGCCTCCTGCGGTAATGGGCTGGGCTGCCTCCTGCGGTGATGGGCCCTAGTGTTTCTAAGTAAGGGAGCTGGGGCCGGTCCAATTGTAACTCAACTTGGGCCGGTTTGTGCACAAACTTATGTCGTGTCTACCAGGAGTAGATTTACGGCAAGCAGAACTATAGCAGACAAGTTATGGCAGGCTGAACTATTGCAGACAAGTTATGGCAGACATATATAATAATAGCTAAAACAGAGCACTTTGACTGATTTAAATAAACGGCTATGTATTCCCTGCTACTAAAGCATGATTACAATCACAATGATATCAATCATAGAAAAAATGAAGAGAATAATACTGGTTAATTTAAATGGACATAAATTAAGTTTTTAAACTGTCTGCCGTAGCAAGGCCAAAGAGGAAAGAACACCTCTTCTCAATGCAAATAACCCCCCAAGAAAAGGATCCTGCCGTGGGGATTAATGGCTTTGAGGGAGTCGGACCTGAATGGTTGCTGTCCAAAAGAAAGATGGTCCTTGTTTACGTTTTCTGAAGAAGATAAGATTTGAAGGGGGAGAGAGAGAAACTGATCTATGGGTGTATGCCCTTTTTGAAATAACTCCCGTTTTTCTTAGTTTTCCTTTCTTTTCTTTCTATTTTCTTTCTTATCTTTTTTCTTTTCTCTCTTGCTCTGTTTCTTCCTCTCACTCCGAAGAATGTGCTCTGTATTTCGATCCCTCCTACAGGGCACGGCAAGGGCCTTTTATAGCGCCTCCTGCGGCTAGTGTTTTACCGTCCTGCCCCTTAACCACCTTTGTCTGGTCTGGATGTACTTGCCGACCACCAGGACTGTGTGACATCTACCCTCGCCAGACAGAGGCGGGTTTGTTTTGTTCCTCTGTATACCGCAACATTTCTTCCTACCATGGTATTAATGCTTTCTCTCTCTACTCTCAGAGCATGCACCCAATGGTTCCCTCTCAAATTGCCTCTTTTGGGTGGTCTATCATCCCAGCAGGACGTACCTCCCAAAAGAGGCTTAGGCAGGAGCTGTGAATAGATCTTTTCCCCTCTCCCCACCACCAAACCACACCCCCTTTACCTCTTACCTCTGGCCCATGGCCCCACCATGTCCTATATTGGCTGGGTACAGGCTGGTGGTGTCTGGGCCTTGCGCGTGCTTCCCTTTCAAATTTGTCCAAGAATCTGCCTGCTGCTCATGCGTCTGCCGCGACCTGGAGACTCTCCGTCTGCGTTTCCTGGCCTTTCATGTGAGTTTTCCTTTGGTTTTTTCGCTGTATTCAGGAGCTGGACCTCGTATGATAATGGGCTTTACATTTCTTCGGCACACTTTTGGTTTTCTTTACTGCCTGCCACGTTGAATTGTTATTCCTGTCGTAATAACTTTATCCTGCTGGACCTCCTTTTGGGCCAGCCGCTTATCCCTTTTCTCAGTGGCCTATTATGGGCACTGTTTTGCTTTCTACTTATGGGCTCCTATGTCCATTTGGGCATCCACGGCCCGATTGCTTTCTTTGGGCTTCCTCGACCCGTTTGCTAATTCCACACTCCCATGGGCTTTTTACTAACTTCATTGGGCTTCCCCGGCCCAATAACCTTATCCTTATCTTTGGGGTTCATGAGCCTGCCATAAACCCCTTACTCTCTTAGTTTACACTGCCTTGGGCATGCGGCGACCCTTTCTCACTTTTCTAACTCATACTCTGCCCATGGGATGCTATTTCTTTCTTTCTTGGCTTCTTTGAGCCCGCTTACCTTTTCAAGACCCATTTATATATTTGTTGGGCCAGTGACCCATTATTCCTGCCGCTTGGGCCTAATGGGCTTTTTTGCTATTTATCTTGTCAATTCTTTGTGACCCTCATCATTGGGCTCTTCTGTCTGCTGGGCTTCCACAAATGGCCCTCAACATACAGCTATTACACTGTTAACTTAAACCAAATTTTCTTTGGCTGAAATTCTTAAATTACCTAAAGATTATAATAGATGCCAATTATAAATGGCCATTATAGTTTGCTGTTGCATTCATTAATTTTGTTAATGATTAAATGATCAAAGATTATAATATATTACAAATTATTGAAGGCGGCTTTAACTTTCACTCATATATGTTTGTGGTCTGTTACCATTCTACAACAATCCCTTATTTGTATTTTTGGAATTAATCCTTCCCCAAGTCAATTGTTGGATTAATTATTTATCATAAAACTTTGTCGTTTAGCATTTGATATCGATACTGTGCTTGCAACATGGTTTTTTTTTTTTTTTTTTGGGTTTGGTTTATTTAAAAGATATGTAACTAAAATCTTTCTTAAATATTCAGTGATTTGTCATTCACAATACAATGTCCAAATAAATTGAAAGCTAATATCAAGAATCAGGTTAGGGGGGAAAGGATATTTATTACTTTGTTGCTACTCGTTGGTTCTTTTAATTTTCAAAATCTGTGGTGAATGTGAGAGCATGTTTATTTCAGGTGGGGATTTCATCTGGTGTAGCAGTTACTGCTGCCAGTGGCAACGCCACATTGGGTT
The DNA here is from genome assembly GCA_028535165.1 of Quercus tomentella. Taxonomy (NCBI): domain Eukaryota; kingdom Viridiplantae; phylum Streptophyta; class Magnoliopsida; order Fagales; family Fagaceae; genus Quercus; species Quercus tomentella. Next base: position 35,301,409 of record JAPQVY010000068.1, on the reverse strand, counting down.
CAGGGTGTTCCCAGGAACACCCTGACCTGAAAAAAAAAATTATATACATAAAAATTTAAATTTTATTATTTGTTTACCCATTAAAAAAAAAAAAAAGGAACACCCTTAGCAAAATTAGGAACACCCTCAAAATTTTTATGACAAACAAATTTTGAACTAAAATCTTATTAAAAAAAAAAAAAAAAAAAAAAAAAGGTTACAAAGCAAGCCCAAAAAAACAAAAAAGCCCCAAATCAATCCTAAACAAAACCAACCCCAACCAGATTTTTAAATAAAAATACATTATTAACTAAATACCCAACAGGCCCAACCCAAACGTATTCTCACCAAAAAAAAAAAAAAAAAAACAGCCAACCAACCAAAACCCAATACGAATTCGCGTCCACCGATTAAAATCAAAAACTTACCTAACCTAAAATCAGAAACCACCTGAAGAAAAAAAACCTCAACAACGCCTTACGCCTCTGCCTGAAACCTCATCATCAAGCACATAGGCGCGACGCGGCGACGGCACCTCCACCTGAAACTCGAGCAACTGAGCTTGGATCGGACATCGGAGATCGGAGATCGGTCCAATCGGATCAGAGCTTGCGACGCCAATGCTTGGCCTCGAATCCTTCCTCGCCTTCGGTGCCTCGACGTGCTGCCGCGGCCCACAGCGCCGGCCCTCAGGCCTCCCTCAAGGTATTTTACACTTTACTTCTCTCTCTTTTTCTCTCTTAATCTTTGGGTTTTGCTGTGGAGTGGACTGTGCCACTGTGATCTGCGAGAGAGCTCTTATAATTATTCAAGTCTTTAGTCTTTAAGTCTAATTCTCTCTCTTTAGTCTTTAAGTCTTTATAATTATTCAATTTATTTGTCCCTTTTTTTTTTCTTTTTTTTTTTGACTTTATCCGTGTGTCATTGTGTTGGTGGTGTTGGTGAGTTTGTGTTTTAGTGTATTGTGATTTGTGAATTTATCTGATTGGCTCCTCTTATGTGAATCTTGTCTGTTGAGTGGGGATAGATAGGGCCATGGGGCCGTGTGGTGTGGGGTGTGGGGTGTGGGGTGAGATATTAAAAAAAAATTAATGAAGCAACTAAACACCAATAATTAATAATTTAATCAAATAATACATTATAAAAGACAAACAAATTAAATTATGTTAGGCTAAACAACAATTAATAATTTTATAATTAATGAAACAACAATACAATAAATTATAGTTTATAAAAGACAAAGAAATTAATAAAACAACTAAACAATTATAATTAATAATTTTATTAATATTTCAAATGAACTTATAGTTTATTGCACAAGTACCTTTGTTCATTTCCTTTCTTTTCATTTTTTTTTTCCTTTTGAGGTTTTTTGATGTAAAGAATGCAAATTTGTTTTGGTTTTAAGAACAGGTTTTTTTTTTTTTTTTTTTTTTTTTTTTTTAAGCACAAACTTCATGCCGACCAAATCTTGAATTTCGGCCAGTATTTACCGAAATGTCCTGAAACACCCTAAATAGACCAAAATGACCCGAAATTTGTTTATAGTGGAATAGGATAGGTTACTGTTCTGGTTTGTCCAGGAACACTCTAGAAAAAATTCCTGGAGTCGCCACTGGCTGTTGCAATAAAGGTGGTAAAAGAAGACTCAATGATAGAAAATTCATTGTTGTAAGTCTTATTCCCTTCTTCAAATTAATATGGAATCTCTATTGCATGTTTTTGTACTATGATAGTTAGCTTAAGTTATTTTAATCAAGCTTCACTTCAAAATCACTTTAAATATAAGATGACCTCTTTTTACATTCCTACTGATGGTAACATAGATTTTCAAAATGTTTTTGATCTACTTTTGGAAATTTCTGAAACTGAAAAGCTAAACCTAGATACAATTAATCCTAACCATGAAGAATAGATGATCATTGTACAAATACATATAGCCATTTTTTAAAAGTATGAATTTTGGATGGTTGTAGGTAATATGTTGATGGTGGGCATGATATTTTGTTTTTGTTTCATACTTCCAGTTGTGCTATATTGATCCTGAAGTTTCCAATGAGGAGGAGATGGAACTACTGAAGAGATCAAATAGCGCACAATTATAAAGTAATTTATTCTTCTTTTGTGCATCTTTTAGGTACTATTTATCTATTTCATTATGTTGCTTACCTCATTCAATGCCTTTTTTAGTTGTAATGTATGACAAACAATATTCCAAAGTTATTATATGAAGACCAAAAGGAAATTACAGTTGTATGGTTTTTTGTAGTTTTGTTATAAGTGATCTGCAAGTTATTGTATGGAATTTTTTGTTTTATTTTATCAGGTTGGGTACATTAAACTTTTGTTTTAATGGTAGACAATTGCAAACAATGTGTTTTGTTGTTGTAGCTTTACTGTTGCTGGTGTATGAATTATCAAAACAATGAGTGTGGTTGCTATTAAGTTGGCAAGTTTTGAAATGCAATACATCTTTTAACTTGTTTGAGAATATGTGTCCTTAAGATATATTTGTATGTATTTATGTGTTTTTTTAAAAAAAAATTTATGTGTTTATATATCCAATATTTTTTGGGAGAATGTTTGTTTTGCTAAGAATCCATATTCTTGGTTGCAGTTATGTTGAGATTAGAACTTTTACCATTGAGCTCTGATTGTATTACATACATAAATACATATATCCAATGCATTTGCCATCTGGCGAGGAAAAAAAAAAAAAAAAGACTATAGCTGCATTTTTTAAAACGCGGCTATAGCCAAATTCAAAAAAAAGGGTTATAGCCACGTTTTTAAAATGTGACTGTAGCTGTCCTCTATAGCCATGTTTTATAAATGCAGCTAAAGTATGTCCTATAGCCGCATTTGTAAAAACGTGTCTATAGATCCCTTAGACCTATAGTTACGAGTTTTAGGCCACAGCTGAAAATGCGGCTTAAAAAAATGCGGCTATAGGCCAAATTGACCTATAGCCATGTTTTTAAGAGCTATAGCCGCGTTTTTAAAATGCGGCTATAGGACCCTTTTTTTGTAATGTGCCAACTTTTAAACCACAGATAGGCAACTTAAATTTCAATCAAATCATAAGTTGGTAAGTTGTAATTTGCCCAAAAATTTATTATACAAGAGAATGTAAATTAGAATGCACAACTACCAAGTAAGAATGTAAGATCTTATCATTGTTGCCGGCCGTCAATTTCGTAGTTTTGAATTAATAAAATCATAAGCGTATTTGTTTAAGCTTATAAGCTGATGTATTTGTGTTTTTATCCAATTTATTTAACAATCTAAATAAGCTAATGAAAAAAAGAAGCTAACAACTTAAAAAAAAAAAAAAAAAAAAAAAGAATAATACTTGAAATGGCATGAAACAATAATGTTATACGATCATTAACATGTTTAAATTAATTAAAAGGGATCAGAGGCTATTGAACTAACATAAAGGAAGTAAAAAATAAAATTTGTACATGTGAACCAGTAGATCACGAGGAAACAGGTGGCCAAAAAAGCAAGAACTTGGGGTGCTTTTGTTTTTGTGTTTCATTTTTAAACTGATTGTTTTCATTTTTTGTTTTCCTAGGCAGCTACATTAGGTCAAATTTTGCAATTTTTTTTTTTCTTTTAAAATTGTCCTCCCTATCCTAGTTCCAATTCATTTTCTTCTAACAAAATAAAAAATAGTTCCAATTCATTTCACAACTGTAGACACCAAATTGAAGTTTGAACTTGCCGTCAAAATACATTTGGCCCAATCTCATAGATTTTATGTTTAAACTCTAAACCTTATTGTTTTCCCTAATATATTCGGTTCCGTTTGGTAATATTATTGTAGAACTAATATTTGAGCATCTGGATTCTAAAAAAAAAAAAATGAGCATGTTTTTCCTACATTTTTTTTTATCATGAAATATTTTATAATCAATTAATCAATTTAGATGACTGACTACTAAATAGTCATATGTTAAAATAAAATAAAAAATACGTGCAAATAGTCATAATGGTATGAGCTAGCAAGTCATGAGATACTAACACATTGGAGGGAATTTATCCAATTCATAAAATTTAGAAGGGAAAAGATCCACTCTCATTTGACCTTTTCGAATTCTGCTTGTAACTTACTATAGCTCAAGGAACAAACTGCACTCCTTCGTATACGTCAGGGGTCCATTGATGAGAAAGGACTGGAAAAAGCTTAAATCTTCATTTTTTTTTTTTTTTTTTTTAAAGTCAAATACAACACACATGATATTTACTTAATTTTGTGTGGTTTAAATGAGTTTTCTTTAAAAAAAGACTACTAAATTTTTTTAAAACACCACGTACTTATCAATTGAATTGGATCGGAAAATTTGAATGGGAGGAAGGCTTCCTTGGAAAAGGTTTCTCTCCAAACTAGTTTGGTGAAAAAACCTATAAACTTATTCAATATCTTTTTATTGGATGTGAATTTTGAAAATCCAACCGTTGGATTGCATGTTTTAATTAAATCCTTCATATTTGCAAATTTTCAAGTCGATCAAAGATCAATAGCTAATTCATCAATCAAATGTTTAAATTCAAGTTTTTGTGGTATAAAATTATACATTAAGAATAAGTTTATTGATCGAATATTAAATAATATCCAATTTGGTCGAAATTTGACATGTGTGATAAGATTATAAAGAAAATGCACTCTAACGGTTAAATTTTCAAAATTTATATTCAATAAAAATATATAGGACGAGTTTGAAGGATTTCAACCTTATCCGGCTCTCCAACCTAGAAAACATTGCAACTTTTTAGTTCCCTTATGCTTTTAAAAGAAGAGAATGGTAAAGGCCTATCAATCTTTTCCCCTAGGTCAGGGGACATCCCATTAACTATACAATTACAATTTGCACAAGGAATGAGTCTCAGTCGCTTGACTTACGGCACTTGCCCTCCTATCAGGTCCGCCTAATTATGAATTTTTTTTCTTAAGTTTAATTAAAAAAAAAAAAGTGTCCAAAAGAGGTTATTTGGTCTTAGCTGCATGCCCAGAGGCATGCTATGGTCTTAGTAGCCCAAACTCCAAAGGAGGTTATTTGGCCTTGGTAGCGTGCCCACAGGCATGCCATGGCCTAGGCAAGAGAAAGTGGACATAACAAAATATCACAACATTTTCACAATACTTTTTTTAGTTGTGGTAGGTTCATTCTAATATTTTATTATTTTATTTTATTTTGACCTATAAGTTATTGACACCTCAGTTGTTGTGAAAATGTTATGACAATTTGTTATTGACATCTTAGGTGAATGTCTCATGGATAAACATATGTATATATATTATAAAAATTAGAATCTTACCCCATACAAAAAAAAGAAAAAAGAATCCCACTTTCCTAACACATGAGTGTCAAATAAACCACTAATGGAACTTCAATAACTAGTGTTAACTCTTCTAACTTACCATATGTTTAGGACACTGTAGCGAACATATGTAACAAAAAGAACAAATAAATTATGTTCATTTATGTACAGCAACAGACACATTATTGCTGGATTCCAAAGAGCAAGACACATACCAGAATGAAAAATGATATCAGAATTAGGTGTCTTCTGCCTAAATTGTTGAAAAGGAAAAGACTTGCCAAGGAGTTGATTGCAAGATTAATAATGATCATTATAATTTAAATCAATAATGATCACAATATAACAAGATTAATATTGGTCCCCTTAACATATTAATAAACATACAACTTATAAACTTATTTGAAGTGCAAGCCATTTAGGAGATTACAAAAAATTTGATTGACAAAATATAAGTTTATAAACCTATAAACTTACTTTTTGGTTTAGGGGGTATTTTGGTCATTTTGAGGTTTCAAGGGTATTTCGATAATTTTTTAGGTTTCGGGGGGTATTTTGGTCATTTTTAGGTTTCAAGGGTATTTCGGTCATTTTATAGGTTTAGGGGATATTTTGGTCATTTTTAATGTTTTGGGGGTATTTTGGTAATTCTAGAAGTCTCATGGGTATTTTGGTCTCTTTAGTGGTTTTGGGGTATTTTAGAGTTAAGTGATTTATAGAAATGATACTTGAGTCATACTTGGGTCTTATTGGGTACCCAATTAAAACCCAATTAACATTACTTTTAGGAGAAATTACACTTTGCCCACAAAAAACACTTTACCTAGCTGTAGTTTAAAAATTGGCACTTTGTGCACCTGAGGTTAGTTTCGTTTGTCTCTCATTACCCACCTTTGTTAAAAACAAGGGTAAATTTGTATTTTTGTTACCCTTTTATGTCTCTCTCCTCTCAAAACATTAAAAAAAATAAAAATAAAAATAAATAAAGGGAAAAGAAGATCTAAAAGCTAGGTTTGTAAAAATTAAAACCTAACTTTTGAGCACATCTTCTTTTCATGTATCAACTTTTATAATCATCTACTGATTATTTTTGCTAACACCACCTCTGATACTGGCAGGTGGCCAAACCATGTTATCATATTGACAAAAGTTTTTTTATCATGCATTGCAAAGATACTAATGAAGCAAGGGGGAACACACCACAAGATTGATTTACGAGCTAATTACAATTATCAAAGATGGGCAACTAAAGAAAATCATAGTAATTGTTAAATTACCTTGTCTAAGTAATTTTTAAGGAGGATGCGAATATCAGATTTTACTTTGAGTCCTCCAAATAAGGATCCCATGAGACTTTTCCCTCTTTGAAGGACCTTAGGAGAGCTAAGGGTCAATTTTGACCCTGGCTTGTCCACTCCTAATACAATTGTTTTTCCCCAATCCTGGCAAACAAAAATAAGATTATATCACAAATTACTCGTTAGCACACAATAGCATAAGAACACACACACACACAACAAGCATTTTTGAAACTTGAAGAAAAAAGAATAGGAAGGACAACGGGTATGTGGTACATCAATCAATAAACCAACTGAATGTTTTAGAATGTACTGCATGTTATTTTGCTAAAAATTTCTCTTCAATACATCATAACTTGCTGTGAAACTAGTAATTAGACAAGCTAATACTACATGAACTTCATTCAGTACATTCTAAACTGCTTAGTTAAAGCTTTTCACAATTCAAATCAATAACTTCAGATGAGCAGATGTGTGCAAAAGTTAGGTTTTAATTTTTACAAAACCTAACTTTTAGATCTTCTTTTCCTTTAATTTTTTAGTTTTATATGTTTTGAGAGGAGGGAGACACAAAAGGGTAACAAAAATACAAATATACCCCTGTTTTTAAGAGAGATGGGTAACAGTAAATAAACAGAGTTAATATCAAGTGGGTAAAGTGCCAATTTTTAAATCACAAGTAGGTAAACTGTTTTTCGAGCAAATCACAGGTGGGCAAAATGTAATTTCCCCTTACTTTAAATTGGGTTTAATTCAGTTGTTACCCACTTAACCAATTTATAATTAGGTGGGATTGGGTCTTATTTAAATGGGTGGGTTTGGGTTGATTTTGCCACCTCTAACATTTAGCCAAGAATATAAATTATGAAAGATACGCTAATCCTAGGCCAATTCCTATTAAGGTTTGGCTCAGGATTACAATCCATATAATTGCTAAATGGGTTAACAACTATGGTACTTGTGCTTCGTCTTTTTTATTATAGAAACCTATGATAATTGAGCATAAAATTAAGAATGTATCTCCAATTAATATCATTTTCTTGCATCCAAATTGGTCAATTAGATAGGTCCCACACAATACACTGAAAATACACCCAACCATGGTGCATGATGTGATCATAAGTTACATATAGACCACATGCTTATGACATTTTAGCAAACATATATATTAGAATTAACAAATATATTATGTTTATTCACGTAAAATACCCACTCTATATTTAAAAACGTCATTATATATTCCTTTTTCTTTTAATATATTCTAAAATTTACCATGATTAAAGGGTTTTATAGCAATAAAATTTTATTCACTTTTTTTCTAAAAACAATGAAAACATAAACAACTTAAAAAAAAAAAAAAGAGTAATTACATCATCTCCACAATTTGACCAGATAATTTGGTTAGGATATGACATATATACTAATTCTTTCAAATAGCATCCAAGCCTTTTGAGATTAATAAAAATTGGATTGAATATTCTATGTATAAACATATGTAAATATATTTTTTTTAAAAATTAGTATCCCACTTTCTTTACATGATAGTGTCAAACAAACAAATAATGGAACTTTAATAACCAGTATTAACTATTCCAACTTACCACATGTTTAGAACACTTTAGCGAACATATGTAACAAATTGTAGAAATACATTGGGCTTACTTATGTATGCTAGGGAAAATAAATCTAGCAATGTTAGTCCCTTAGATGATGTGAACAAACTAAAAACTAAAATATTATAACTATTGGAAAAATACATGTTTCTATCGCATACAAGAATACGCAGCGGAAAATTAATGGATCTACTTCATTCGCAATTAATAACATGTACTATGTAAATTTCAGAATATAAGAACAAGAGAGTGTACCTTGGTGTGGTGAAATTCAAAACCAAAGATTAGAAGTACTTGGGAACACTTTTAATCTTCACTCCAATTCCACTTGTGCCCAAGAAGTGTTGTCTCTCAATCAGTTTTTATGTGTGTGTTCAAGGGAGAATAATAGGGTGTCTAACACTCACATTCAAACTATATCATTCTCTTTCAAAATTTTGTATGTTTCTCTCCTTGTACCTGATTATCTAATTGGACTAGCCTTTTAGGCCATTCCAATTGGGCTTTAGTATGTGGCTTGGAGTGGGACCAAAAAAGAACAAATAAGACTCTAGCTCCAATGGGCCTTGGGCTTTCTGTCAACTTTTGACAAGTCCAAAGTTACCATTAATTATATTTAATACCACTATATAAATATAAGGGAAATTATTGCCTAGTCCCGGACTACAAGGTCAGCATGTTGACCATGTAGTCCCAGCCAATAGGAGCATGCCAACACATTAAAACTTGCTTATCTTAGCTGAACTGCCACATCAGCCCAATAAGTGTTGATGATCCTAACATCTGTTTAACCATGAATCGGTGAAAGCGAATTCAAAATTTGGGAACAAGAATGGCGGGCTCAGATTTGGGTTTAATTAATGTGCTGCAAATTTCAGAATCCATATCTCTCTCCATTTTCTCTCTTTTCTCTTCTCTTCAGCTCACTTTCTCTGTTCATTTTCTTGATTTTTTCTTCAACTTCACCAAATTTTAAAATCTCTGTTTCTACCATACTTTTATGTGGGACACCCATGGCTGAAACTCCACGGTTGCATCAGCCACCGAGTCCCACACCACCATTGACTGTGCTTGCCCATGTGACCTCCTATCTTAAGGCTTTCTCATCTCTCTCTTTAGCCCAAATGTGGCTGATTTATATTTGATTTGATTTTAATGTTGTTTTTGAAATGCACAGATGATGTTTGTGAAAATACCTGTTAAAAACTTTGGTTCCAATGCATTGTGCTTTATGGCTTTGCCTTGAGCTGATGTGTTATTTTAGATGGTGGTAGTTGTTTTGCTTATTTTTCTGCCAATTGGTGTGTAGCTAAACTATATTCATATTTTCTTAAATTTTATGGTTTATTATGTTAGAAAGGATGATTTTAAAATTTTAATATATTCGGAATATTTCAATCAATGTTAAAAATGTTGCTTTTGATCTTATGTTGGTTCAGTTTCATGGTTGAGTAAGAGGACTACTTAAAGTTTGTCATAGTGTTTCATGGCTGAGTAAGAGGACTACTTAAAGTTTATCTGCATTTTTAGAAAAATTGCAGACAGTTCAACAGTGCAATTTCTTCCTAAGAATCGATAATGAAATTTGTGCTAGAGCACCTATGCATGTAAGAAGAATGTTGTTGATTTAGAAGATAACGAGTCTGCCATGGACATCCAATCGATGAATTTGAAGGAAAAGAACATCATGAGGAAAAGAATGATTGCTGAGATTTAAATTGTGCATTAGTAGAGGGAGAGGGACTACTTGTTTACTTGGCACTAAGTTTTTTGTTGTTTTTGTGGTCATTTTAGCCTGTTTAGTGAAAGCAAAAAAGACAAGGAGAGTACTTGTATTTAGAATAGGTGAAAATGTGGATGAATTGTAGTTTGGTGATTGTGATATATTGTAATGACAATTGTTTTGAGATATTGGTAAGCCTGGTCTCTTGTTTATTGTAATGAAAATTGAAATGGCCACTAGTTTTACCATTTTGTAATGGAAATTGAATACACTGCTTCATGAGGAACTTTGATCGTTGTGAAATATTTGCACCAATTGAAAAAAGTAATTTTCAAAAGATAGAGGGTGTTCATTATACTAGATACCTTCTATCTATACAAAAGTGGCAGTTTCCTTGTATAGTAACAGTTTTGCAATAACAAAAATTTGTCCAAAATTATGCAACAACAATTATGCATACTGCAGAGAGCCCAAAATTAAAAATTGAACTTAATAGACACAATGGTCTCATCAACTAAAATTAAAACGATCAATATGGATTCATCATAACATTGGCATAATATTAAGTTGGTCATTACAAAATTGCCTCATGAGTACACAATGGCTTTGAAAAATATCAACACAAAAAAGAAACTCGTGGAGAGCTTACAAAAGAGCGACCACAATCAACCTCAATCTAGCACTAACATATCCTAATAATATAAAGTCCTAATAACAACAAAAAATGAAATCCATCAAATGTTGATCCAAGTACACATCATATATCTCACATTCTAGCTCTTCCAGTCCTAGCTCCAGCTCCAACTCTACCTTTTTCATATCCAGATCCAGCTCTTCCTTTTCCAACTCTAGTTACAAAAGAGTGGACATATGAAAAGATTATTCTGCCATATTTAGACACAAGATATACCAAAATATGCCAAAAGGTGGCCTAGAGCAAATTTATACTAATGGTAGCATGAAATTTTCCCCCTAGAAACATTTAAAACATTGCATCAATTAGAATGGAACAAAAATGAACCAAATCCCAATTAATATAAGCTATAATAAAAAATACCTTAATGAACTCTCTTACTTAGTTCATTGTGGCCATTGCCCATGTCTTACTTTTGTAGCTTTTCTATGTGGTTGACAACCTAATTTAAAGATAAATAAGTAAATAAAAAGTTTAAAGTGAGTAATACTTGAGAACAAGAAATAAATGACACTATTGATAAAACAAATATGCTACAATAGTCCTTTTACTCAACCATGAAACTGAACCAACATAAGATCAAAAGCAACATTTTTAACATTGATTGAAATATTCCAAATATATTAAAATTTTAAATCATCCTCTCTAACATAATAAACCATAAAATTTAAGAAAATATGAATATAGTTTAGTTACACACCAATTGGGAGAAAAATAAGCAAAACAACTACCACCATCTAAAATAACACATCAGCTCAAGGCAAAGCCGTAAAGCACAATGCATTGGAACCAAAGTTTTTAACAAGTATTTTCACAAACATCATCTGTGCATTTCAAAAACAACATTAAAATCAAATCAAATATAAATCAGCCACATTTGGGCTAGAGAGAGAGATGAGAAAGCCTTAAGATAGGAGGTCACATGGGTAAGCACAGCCGGTGGTGGTGTGGGACTCAGTGGCTGATGCAACCATGGAGATTCGGCCATAGGTGTTCCACAGAAAAGTATGGTAGAAACAGAGATTTTAAAATTTGGTGAAGCTGAAGAAAAAATCGAGAAAATGAACAGAGAAAGTGAGCTGAAGAGAAGAGAAAAGGGAGAAAATGGAGAGAGATATGGATTCTGAAATTTGCAGCACATTAATTAAACCCAAATCTGAGCCTGCCATTCATGTTCCCAAATTTTGAATTTGCTTTCACCGTTTCATGGTTAAACAGACATTAGGATCATCAACACTTATTGGGTTGATGTGGCAATTCAGGTGAGATAAGCAAGTTTTAATGTGCTGGCATGCTCCTATTGGCTGGGACTACAAGGCCAGCATGCTGACCTTGTAGTCCGGGACTAGGCAATAATTTCCCTAAATATAATTGCACTCTAGGTCTTATTAATAAATTATATCCCAAGACTTTATTGTACATGCAACCCCTCTATAAATATATTCATAGTAATACAAAGTCATGAATGTAGATTGCCACTTTGAAGATTACTACATCTTAATCCTTGAGTACCGGGTTTAATCCTTTAAGTTATTCATCATATATTTATGAAATCCAATTTCATAAATACATACTTTAGTAACTCCTTACTAAAGTAGTTAGGCCTAACATTCTGAATAACCAAACCCATTACACTTATCTCAATAGAATATTTTATATCTCCGTTAAGAGATTATGAATTTCATCTTGAGAATATATGTTCCATCAACACTAAATGTGGTTGCCCAACATTTTGAGGTTTTGATCGTGACTTTAAATGTCGCTCCTAATACATCAAAGCAACCTACACTTCATAATCGGGTCCATTATTCTCTCAGGATTAAGAGTTCATGTAAATAGAAGTCATAAGATTTATTATTCATTTAACAATCGTTAGGAGAATATTAAATCTCACAGTGGTCCAGTTCAATGTCTTAACTCTTAAAAGATATCAACTAGAAGTCTCCACTTCCATGATCAAGACAAATCATCTTAGTTGATATGTTAAAGTCTTCGCAGATGAAATGCCTAATTTCATCACTGACTACGAACTAAAATGATGAGTTTACAAAGAACTTGTGACTTATATCTTCTGTGACTAAATTACATAAATCACATACTATGCATCTCATGGATTATATAATAATGTCCAAATATTCATGTTACAATTATTTTAGATAATAATAAAACAACTTTATTAATCACAACATTAAGTCATACATAATGTTATACAATAGGATTTAAGGACACTAATCCTAACAATAACTTCATATATATACAAATTAACTACTTTAGTTTGTTAAGGAGTAAAATAAATCACTTAATTTTTTTGATAATTCGATAGTTACAACGGGAGAGAAGGAATTTGAACCCTAGATGTCATGGACACACTAGGAGATGCCAACTAATTGATTTACAAGGTTCTTGGCACAATAATTAAAAGTGACAAATTTAAGTTTTTTATAAAATAAAAAAAAATAATTTTAAACTTCAAAGAATAAAATTTCTCATAAACTAAAAATAAATAAAATCTTAACTGGAAATGGCTATATTCAGGTAGCTTTTCTGTGAGCACTTCTAGTTCTCAAGTTATTTGATACCATATATATACTATCAAGAGTGGAGCCAGAAATTTTAGTTTGGGGGGTCGAATTACATATTGATATATCAATATAGAGAAATTCAAGACACATACATACATACATACAATTACAATTACATTATATATATATATATATATATATATATATATATATATATCAAGGGTGGAGTCAAAAATTTTAGTTTGGGGGGTCGAATTATATATTGATATATCAATATAGAGAAACTAAAAACACATACATACATACATACAATTACATTTACACACATGCATATATATATGGCGAAAAACACATTTTGGTCCCTACATTTTGACCCGATTCTCGTTTTAGTCCCTAAGTTTTTTTTTTACCGCTTTTAGTCCCTCTCCAGAAAAACGGTTCCATTTTGGTCCCTACCGTTACTTCATAAACGGATATTGCTGATGTGGCAAACGGCATTGGTAGTCAATAATAAAATAATGTCTACAGTACCACTGTTAGTTACTCCCGCCCTTACTAGTCACTTGCCACTCACGTGACGGTCCCTAACCAAACAAAACCCCAAATCAGTCAGATGAGATTTAACGGCGAACTTGCTGAAAATCCCTAATCTCTTACCTTACCTTACCCGTTGCTCATCACAAGACCGATCAAAGAACCCACAAATCGGCAAGCACAAAAATCCCACAAATCGGCAAGCTTCAGTGTGTTTGTGCTGAGCAGATTGTGAAGGTTGTATTTCTCTCCAACTCTCTCTCTCTTTAGTTATGTTATGAATGCCATTTTAAGTGCTGGGTAATCGTTCTGGGTTTGAATCTCAGTTGTTGGGTTTTGAGAATTTGGGAATTTTGAGATGTTGTGTTTTGTTATTGCTCTGGAATTTCAATCTATCTCTGTTTCTCTCTCGTTGTGTCTCACTTTCACTCTCTCTCTTCCTCTCTCCCTTTATAGCTTTTGTAGTGGACATAATACTGACCGTGATAGTGGAATATTGTTTGGCTGTTGTGTGTTGCTTTTGTTATTTGCGTCTCCCTTTATAGCTTTTGTTTTACTTTTGTTTATTAGGGACCACATTATCAGGGACCACATTACTGACTGTATTTTTGTTGGCAATTGCATTGTTTGTCTGTATTATGTGTCACTATTGTTTATCAGGGACCACTATATTGACCTTTGATAAACCATGGAATCTTTGTGTTGGTATTTGCACTGATTGTCTGTATTGTGTCTTTCTTTTCAAGAAGTGGCTGGGTCCATGTGATCCCTTTGTCGGTATTATATGCTTTTTTATTTGTTTATTAGCCTAACAAAGTATTATTAATATCTGTTTTCATTTTCATTTTGTTTTCTTCCCGTGACTTGCATGCAGGATGAATGAGCTTTTTACTCTGCATGTCCACCATGGTGGGCATTTCATGTGGAACCCTCAAGCGTATGTGGGAGGGACAGTTGATATAGTGGATAACTGTGACCCAGATAGGTGGTCAAAAGTAGAGATTGAGAGTATATGTAGGGATTTTGGCTACTCTGAAGTAGATAAGCTATGGTATAAAATGCCTGGTGTGGACCCAGAGCGGTCAAATTTCCATCAGGTGGTTGATGATGATGCTGCTATGTTCATGACTGACTTGGTGAAGGGATATGGGGAGATTCATGTCTTTGTGGAGCATCCAGTGCATGAACCAGTTGAGTTACCAATGGAGGATTTTGATCCCTTAGCTGCTGGAGTACCTGGTAGTGAAGTAGAAGGTGTAGGTGTAGAGGTTTTTGCTAGTGACAGAGTGCTTCAAAATGATAATGAAGAGTACAGACCTGATTTTTCACAATTTGGAGGCCATGATGATGCTGAATTTGTTAATGTTGACCATGGTGAGCCACATGAGGTAGATGATGAGGAAGTTTGTGCTAGGAGGGCTGGCAAAGCACCAGTTGTTGATGACCAAGTTGAGGAGAGTAGTGAGGGCAGTGAGGGTAGTGAGGATGAGAGGAGTGACTTAGAAGAAGAGCCAGAGCCAGAGCCAGAACCAGAAGTGCAACCAATGAATATTGGTGAAGATAGTCCTGATAGTTGGGACAATCAAGCTGAAAATGCTGAGGTTGAAGCAGGACAAATGGGTGGTGGTGTCATGAATTCTGACTATGAGAGTGAGGAGTTGCTTAGCCTTGATGAATCATCATCAAGCAGTGAGGGTGGTGATGATTCAAGTGATGATGACATCCCTGTTGCTGAGGTTGACAATTCTATTAGGAGCAGCAAATATCCAATCTTTAGGCCAGTAGCCAAAGCTGAGAACCTTAGGTTTGAAAAGAATATGTTGTTCATCTCAGCTAAACAATTTAAAGATGCTATAACTGATTATGCAATCCATGGTGGGTGGGGTATAAAATTTGTGAAAAATGACTTGGTGAGAGTGAGAGCCCGATGCCAGCCAGGGTGCAATTTTGTTGCCTACCTTGCAAAGGTGCCAAGGGAGAAGAGTTTTAGATTGAAAACACTGAACATGGAACACATATGCAGCAGAAGCTTTAGAAATCCAAGGTGCACAGCATCATACATTGGGAAGAAGTTAGTGAAGAGGGTTAGGAGACAGCCTGGCATAAAGCTTAAGGATATTCAGGAGGCTGTGCATGAGAAGTATGTGGTTGACATAAGTGCAGGCAAGGCAAGTAGGGCTAGAGAGAGAGCTCAAGATGCTGTTGATGGGACCCACACTGCACAGTTCAACCAACTATGGGAGTACTGTGATGAGTTGAGAAGGTGTAGTCTTGGGAGCACAATATTGATGAAGGTGCATACTTATGAGGATGGTGATTTGGCAGCTGAGCATGGATTGGCAACCGGGCTGCCATATTTTGAAAGAATCTACATCTGCCTTGAAGGTTGCAAGAAGGGCTTCTTGGCAGGGTGCAGGCCAATCATTGGTCTAGATGCATGCCATCTGAAGACCAAGACAGGTGGTCAGCTGATGTGTGCTGTTGGCAGAGATCCCAATGATGAATACTTCCCATTTGCATATGCAGTAGTAGAGGCTGAAACAAAGGACAGTTGGACCTGGTTTCTTAATTTATTGCTTGCTGACATAGGAGATGACAAGCAATGGGTGTTCATATCTGACTAGCAGAAGGTATGATGGTAGCTTTATTGCTTGTTGAATTATTTGTAGTTAATGGTAGCTTCATTGCTTGCTGAATTAAATGATTGTGCTTTGCAGGGGTTGGTGAACACCTTTGTTGACAATTGGCCACAGTACGAGCACAGGATCTGCTGCAGACATTTATACCAAAATTTGAGGAAAAATCATCCTGGTGTCATTATTAGAGACCTTTTTTGGAAAGCAGCCAAGGCTACCTATCGGCAAGCATTTGAGAGGGCAATGAATGAGCTAAAGGAGGTGGATGAAGATGCATTCAAATGGCTGCAATCTCAGTCAACAACTATCTGGGCTAGGCACATGTTCAAAAGTGATGGGCAGAGTGACACGGTCTTGAACAACATGTGTGAAAGCTTCAACAGCACGATAGTTAAGTTCAGGAGCAAACCTATAATCACCATGGTATGCATAATTCTCCCTTTCATGTGCATTATGATCCATAGACCTATGTAATTCATGAATGATTAATTCTCCCTTTCTCTCTATGTGCTTGCAGCTTGAGTGTATTAGGCTATATCTGATGACTAGATTTCAAGCAAACAGAGAAATGATTACGAAGGTGGAATCTGAGTTGTGTCCTAAGATAAGGAAGAGGCTGTACAAGGAGAAGTTGGCATGCAGCAAGTGGATAGCATGTTGGGTTGGTCGTATGAAGTTTGAAGTGAAGAATGGGCTTGAGAGTTTCATTGTGGACTTGGAAGAGAAGAAATGCAGCTGTAGGAAGTGGGACATAGTTGGCATACCATGTTGCCATGCCATTTCTTGCATATTTTTCAACAGAGAAGATGCTGAAAAGTATGTCAATGCTTGCTACAAAAGGACTACCTACATTGATTGCTATGAACCCATTATAGAGCCCATCAATGGCCAGAATATGTGGGGTCCTAGTGGACTGCCACCTGTGCAACCCCCTATCAAGAGGAGACCTCCTGGCAGGCCTAAGAAGAAGAGGGCACTGGAGCCTGATGAACCTAGAAGTCACAGAAAAAAAAGAGGCCTAGGCATCTCAAAACAATGCAAGTTATGTGGGAAATTAGGACACAACAAGAGGAGCTGCAAGGGAGAAATAGGAGGGAACTCCTCCTTGCCTGGGAGTGCATCCCAAGCCAGTAGGACCACTAGAAGGGTAAGTATACACTTTGACTTAGATATCCTCATTGTTTTGTTTTTTAGTTGGCAAACTATTAATTGTTATTGTGCTTATGCTTGTAGGCAGCCAAGGATACTCAGCCAACAGTACACAGGGCACAACCAAGCTCTAATGATGATGTGACCACAAGTGCACCTCCACCCCCCACTGATAACCAGTCCAATCGAAGACCAAAAAAACAGAAGAAGAGAAGTGCAGTCACTACTAAAACCTTGAATGCAACTGAGAATGCAGCAAGATATATGGCAGTAATGAGATCTGCTAAAAGATAGCAAACTGAAGTAGGACCTTTTTTTTTGTTGTGCTATATGTTGAAGCACTCTTCATATATTTATGTAACTGCTAGAACAATTGGCATATGTTTATGGGCTGACCAAATCCTTTTTTGTATGAATGTGCTTTGTCCCATATTTTGTAATTATTGTGGTACACCAAAAACTACCATTGGTGTTAAATATTTTGTAATTATTCTCCCATTGTTATGATGATTCAGCTTCCATTATTCAGATTTGCTTTGCTGGTTTTTAGCTTTGGTTTTTAAAATGCTTAAACTCAAATTTGCTGGTTTTTAGCTTTGTTGGGCAGTTTGGTGATTATGCAGATTTGATGAGCATTGGAGTTTAATGTGCTGGGAGTAGCCACTTTAATGTGTAATGATGTATGATGTATGAATAAATGTGTAATGATGTATGAATAAAGAGCTGCTGGTTTGGTAAGTTATGCAGAAACTATGCAGGTTTGGTAAATTATGCAGGCTGCTGGTGATGCATGCAAGTTTGGTAAATTTTGCAGCCAGCTCCTTTAATACATAAAGAGCGGCCTCTTTTATTTTGCAACCAGTTGCTCTCTAAATTGCAGTATCAATTTGCAGTATCAAATTGCTTTGTCAAATTGCTGTTTCCATTCAAAATTGCAGTGTCAAATTGCTGTTTCCATTCAAAATTGCAGTGTCAAAATGACAGTTGATGCACAGTTAATATCACAAACTGCTTTGGCACAAACACTTAACAATAATGTAATAAATTGGTACACAAATCATAGATTAATTAAAAAGACCATATTCCATTGCTAAAGTCTTGGATTGCAAAGAGAATTACACCAAAAAATCAGGCCTTTTCCCACTACTACAAACCAACACATTCCAACACAAATTATGGCCTTTTTCCACTACTACAAACCAACACATTCCAACACAAATTATGGCCTTTTCTACTAATACATACACCAAAATTCAGGCCTTTTGCCACTAATACATACAACAAAATTCAGGCCTTTTTCCACTAACACCTACCCACCTAATGACCCATTCCCCCCACCTATTTAGCCAACCAGAAGAAGCATCAAACAAAGTAGCATCCCAATTATCACCAGAGACAGCCCCAGGCAAATGAGCAGCCTCTTCTCTCTCTTCCTGTAGCCTACAATGGCAACTTCAAGGGTCAAAATCCGTTGCCTCTGCTCCGGAATCAGCACCTTCCCATGCTCGCAGATTTCATCATCAAGCCACTGAAAAAATTTACACTTGCGTCCAACCTGACACCCAAGGACCAGATAAATGATGTTAAATGAACAACCAAAATCATGAAAAACAGTAACAAATAGTATTAGCAAATACTACCTTACCAGAAACTAAAATAGTATTAGCACAATGTTCTTGTATTAGCACAATTTATATTGTCAGCAACAAGCTGAGTTTTTTTTTTTTTTTTTTTTCCTTAAATTTTTTAAAATTTTTATTTATTTAAGAAAAGAAATTCTGGGTTAGACTTAGACTAAAGGGGATTGCAAGATTGAAGCAAGATTGAAATGAAAATGAACCTGAAGTGCTTCCAAAGTTAAAAACCCAGAAATTTAAAAACATTACAAAGAGAGATACTACCTTACCCAGTAATTTGGACAACCGTAGAACCTTCTTCCAGGGTTGTCAGATGTCCACGAAACGACCACAACGGGTCTCTCCGAGCAGAAGCATCGGGCTGGGCCCCTTTTCCTCAAGCTTCCACTCGATGACATCGAGCTTGAATCCATGGAAAGCGAAGATGGTTTTCGGCTGTGTGGTGAGCGAGGAGCAATTGATTTGAAGGTGTTTTTGAGTTCGTGACTGGTGAGGGACTTCAATCCGTGTGGTGACTGATGAGCGAGGAGCTGAGGAAATTTGGGGGTTAGGGATTTCTATTTGGGTGATTTGGGGTTTTGCTTGGTTAGGGACCGTCACGTGAGTGGCAAGTGACTAGTAAGGGCGGGAGTAACTAACAGTGGTACTGTAGACATTATTTTATTATTGACTACCAATGCCGTTTGCCACATCAGCAATATCCGTGTATGAAGTAACGGTAGGGACCAAAATGGAACCGTTTTTCTGGAGAGGGATTAAAAGCGGTAAAAAAAAAACTTAGGGACTAAAACGGGAATCGGGTCAAAATGTAGGGACCAAAATGTGTTTTTCGCCTATATATATATATATATATATATATATATATATATGAATTTTTGAAGAGAACCTATTATCTTTATAAACTTTAATGTACACAAATTGCCTACTTTGCAATTACCATTATTTTATTGTAATTTTTTCACAACTCTCTTTTGTTTAGCAATATCACTCTCTAAATTAATCTAACATTAAATCTCTGTCAAGGACGTTTTGCGACAAGGTCTAAAAATGCTAGAACATGCCCAAAACTCCCTTTGGGTTCTTTAAAGTGTGATTAATGGAGAATTTTATGCCCAAAATTCCAATATTCAATGAATATAGGCTAGTGGCGCACACAAGAACGAAATATAACTGTAAAACAGCAAAGATATGAAAAATTTGTGTAATATGCTAAGTCTGAAATTGTTTTTCACATATAGCAGGAGGATGATTTTGAGAGAGCTGGTGAGGGAGAAAGAAGAATCATTTTTCACAAATTCAAAATGTATGGCAATGAATGATGTTGAGTATACAAGTTTTGCATTAGCTTTAATATAAACATTGCTTGCAAAGATTAAGTAAAATGAGATCTTAGACAGAATAGTTGATAACATGATTTATCATGTGTGATTAACACTTGCTTGTTTCATTTCAAGTGTTTGGTGTGATATGTAAAAAATTTCAAACATAAACCACACCAAAACTAGTAGCTAAGTGCAAGTAAAATGAGGTCTTAGACAAAATAGGTAATAACATGATTTATCATGTGTGATTAACACTTGTTTGTTTCGTTTCAAGTGTTTGGTGTGATATGTAAAAAATTTCAAACATAAACCACACAAAAACCAGCAGCTAAGCCACTAGAGGCGGCAATCCTACAACCAATGCTAGCAGTCTGGCCACCAGATTGTCAACTTCGGTCACCGTATGGGAGGGAGAGTCACTGTGTGTATATTTTCCCAAGTTTTTAAAAGTAAAATATTTTACAACATTTTATAAAAGATTTTATGGTTAATGAAAAATATATTCAAATTTGACCAAATTTTACAATGAAACAAACACAGTAAAATGCTGAAAATGTTTTCTATAAACATTTATAACGAACAAATGAAGCATAACATGAAAAGTGAATCCAATCCCATCAATGATATTAATGTGAATGTAATCTAATAAAATTAGAATGTTAAAAGAATGGAATTTTTCAAATTTTGCTAAGATTCATTCTTACAAGTTATATTTTGTTTATAGATAATCAGTAGAGATCAACCATTGATGGTAAAATGTATCTCATATGAACCTTTTTTTTTTTTTGAGTAACAATCTCATACGAACCTAGTTCATTAAGTTGTCTTTATGTTTGTGGGTTCCAGTTAACTCAACTGGTAAAGTCTCTGATGGTTGTATAAGAGATCTGGGGTTCAATTTTCGCCTACACCAAAAAATGATTGGTGTCTTAGTCTGGTGATAAAGAGCTATCATCAGGAGCGGACGCCATAGGTTAAAACTCTCTCCAAAAAAAGTTGTCTTTATGTTTTAGTTATATTATTACGTTGTTAATTTGTGCAATGCACACAAAAAATTCTGCAAAAACCATTTATATATAATAAATATTTAATTAATAAAATAATAAGTAGTAATAAATTAAAAGTAAAACAAGAGAATTTTTTAAAAAAAAGACTAGTTTAATCAACATTTGATTAGGGAAAATAAATTAAATTAAATTAGAAATTTTTTAACGTCAAGTGCCTTAGTCCAAGAACTCCTTATAAATATTAAAATTATTAATTATTAATAAATAAAGATGCAAACTAGAAAAATTTGTTACAAAGAATTAACTTAACTTAAATAGGATTTAGTTAGAAACTACTTAACATATTTATTCAGAATAGGTTATTCCGGTTTTTTATTTTTATTTATTTATTTATTTTTAAAGAATAGATTATTCCGTCATTATAGTCCCACAAAACCCGTAAAATGTGAGTTCTAATTGCGTTTAATTTACGCATAACAAACTAGCACTCTTTAAAAGCTATGAAAATGTTAATAATGACTTTAAAAAGTCAAAGCTTTCATAAAGGAGTAATATTACAGAAACAAACTATTTTACAGATTTTTTTTACAAAAAACTTATGTGATGGGTAGTTATTGGTAAGTAAAAATGTGATATTAATGGCGGGCCCAGTTGAGAACTAGTAAGAATTTTAAACATTAACATTTTTACACAAAATATTTTGTGTTTGTAGCATTTCTTTTCATAAAGTCATGTCATGTGCAAATGCAACACATTAAAGAAAAAAAATGCTATACCCACAACATTTTTACAACAATTTCGAAACAAATCCTAAGTGGTAGGTGTTATTGGTTGTTATAACAGGTGTGCAAAAAAATAATTTAAGTTTTGAATTTAAATTAGAATCAATAACAACTTGCCACTTATGATATGTTGTGAAAATGTTATGGATATAACACTTCTCTAAAAAAAATCATATGAAAATTATACTTTCATTTTACTATTTAAATTTAAAAATTAAAATTTTTCATTTTACTATTAATTTTTTTTTGACCGAATACTACTATTTAATACTATTATATTAGTAGATTATTTCTGGAAAATATATCCACCAAGGTTTTTTTTTAACCCTTTTTCAAGAAATTTGGCTCCTCTTTATACTAAATTTAGAAAATTTAACTTTTTATTTTGCTTTTGTATGAGATAAATTCACATGTTGCTCATTTAACTCTTTTAAGGTAGTCGAAGTTTTCAAATGCCACATCTCTTTTTTGTTTATTCTTTTATATATATAAATAAGTGTTTATTCTTATTTTATTTTATTTTTTTTTTTTGTCATCTAAAAACTAATAGAACTTGTATCCTTGTAATTTGTGTGTTCTATTTTTACTGCTGTTTGATTTTAAAAAGAGATAAGAAAATAAAAAGAATTAAAAGATTCAATCTATGGGATGTACCATTTTTATTATTAAAAAAAAAAAAAAGATATGAGACTTGTATGATAAAGATCTTTCTATGGATTGCCAAAAAGAAAAAATCACTTCTCGTTTTATCTTTCTTTAGTTATTTTGGGGCCTATCTTGCAATATGTTCTGCTCATATTGGAAACTAGTCAGCCTTCAAATGCCGCCATATGTATTCTTGTAGATTAAACCCAACCCAAATTATCTCGTTTTCATGATGCAATTCCCATATAGAATAGGGTCACCCATTAACTAAGCTCAATCAGGAGGCCCATCAATCAGCCACTACCTAGACCATTATTTCTGCTGAGGGCCCTATTTGTCTCACACAAAAACACCTGCTCGCTAGTCCTTACAATATCGGGCCTACCATGTACTAAGCCCACTAATCCTGCTTTTCAGGAAATTTTTTTTTTTTTAAAGAAAAAAAAAAGATAGAACAGTATTATTCAAGCAATTGGAAAATCAGCAATTACAAAACGAAAAATGTCCGGTGGGATAGTCTTTTGAAAAAGAAAAGTCAATCAACCCATAAAGAAGAGAAGAGAGGGAAATACTTGTATTGTGGTGAGCAGTGGCAACGCCACCTTATGGCCAAGGTGGTCCCAAGACCACCTTGACTTGAAAAAAAAGAAATTATATATAATAATTTAAAATTTTATATTTATTTACCTTTAAAAATATTTGTGGGACCACCTTGAATTTTTTTTTTTATGCCGATAAAATTAAATTTTGATCCATAATTTGAGCAACTTAACAATATATTGGGGTCTTTCAAGCAAAAAGGAAAAACTCAAAAAAAAATTGAACTAAAATCTAAAAAATAATAATAATAATAATTTATATTCAAACTACTACAAACTGGGTAGTGGCTTGATTCCTTCGATTAAGCACACTGCCTCAAGCCACTACCCAATACAACACAATTTTCAACATTTTATTATTTTTTATTACAGTATTATTTTTCCTCACCAAACATATATTACTTACTTCTCATTTTTAATTAGTTTTTCTTGTTTATTATTAACCACACACGTCTTCTGTCTCCTCGATTTTTACACTTCATACTTTTAAATTTTATCACATCTTCATTTACACCTTTACATCTACGTTTTGCCTTCCTCCTTATTTGTAACTTCTGTGTCTTCTACCAGTACCGGTGTGGCAGTACCTCTTTTCAAGTTTTGAGTCTCAAATTTCTCAATACAATTTTTTTTTTAGCTGTATCCTTTGTTCATTTCTTTTCTTTTCATTTTTTTTCCTTTTGAGGTTTTTTGGTTTACAGAATGCAAATTTGTTTTGATTTTAAGAACAATTTTTTTTTTTTAAGTACAAACTTCATGTCGGCCGAATCTTGAATTTCGGCCAGTATTTACCGAAACATCCCGAAACATTCGAAATAGATTGGAATGACCAGAAATGTTTTCCAAAGTGGAATAGGGTGGGTTATTGTTTCGGTTTGTTTACCGGCACGGTATTTTCCGGCCATTACGGCCGAAATGGAATGGAATTAATAACATTGAATCAAACCTAATTACCTAAAGCCTAAAAAGAAATAAGATTGTGTAATTTATACTTCCTAAGGAACACCCTAAACAAAATTCCTAGAGCCGTCACTGGTGGTGAGTTGAGAATATCAAATCACAAACAAGCACAATTTATTATCTAGTCCTCTCTCTCTCTCTCTCTCTCACTTCCAAGAAACCCACACACCCATAATCTCCACCAAAGTCTCTTCCTAT
This sequence comes from Quercus tomentella, assembly GCA_028535165.1. Classification (NCBI taxonomy): domain Eukaryota; kingdom Viridiplantae; phylum Streptophyta; class Magnoliopsida; order Fagales; family Fagaceae; genus Quercus; species Quercus tomentella. Next base: position 35,276,786 of record JAPQVY010000068.1, on the reverse strand, counting down.
CCTTTGAACCACACAATCCTCTTCCCTTACAAACCTATAGCCCTCTATCTCCAAGCCTTATCTCACCAAATCTATAGAATTGCACCGACATCGCACATGTACTCAGCTTAATTACTCCTCATGTCTATCTCTTTGTCGAGTCTGTCAAAAGAACAAGAAATTTCTTGCTCTTTGCCTGTGTATCCGACTTACTTTTCTTTCCCACAAAAACGTTGAGTTTTGGACTTTCAAGGTTCTGTTTTTCTTTTAAGTCCAAATAAGACAAGTTAAATGGTGAGTTTTTGCCCACCAAATTTAACTCACCAAATTGACTAAATCATAGGTTACTATAGATTGAGGTCAATAGAAATAAAGAGAGAACAAATTTAGGGCCTTTAGGCTATTATTTAGAGTTTAACCCTGGGATCTTGGATTTTTATTGAATTCTCTTACTTGGAAGAGGGGCCCCCTGGTGGATTTCGGCCCCAATTATAATAATGAACCCAAAGTTAAGACAAAGTACTTGGATTTATGGTTGGGCTTTTAGCAATGATTTAAAACTATCTTGGCCCAAAAATAGTAAGAGTAGAACATCATGTCCCTTTATCCATTCTCCTTCAACAAAACTAGGGGCAAAAAAAAAAAAAAAAAAAACCGTTAAACCGAATGGACAGACCAGTCCATTTTTTCGGTTTGATTTTCTTAAAACCAAAATTTTTTATTTCAATTTAGCATAGTTGTAAGGGCACACGTTTAACCCAAACTTGACCCCTACTATGTGCATTTTTATTTTTTTTCTATCCTTATTATAACAAAACTACGTCGTTTTGGGTTTGTTTTATAACTCAAATTATCTTTTATCTCTTCACTCTCACACTCACATGAGTCAAGATCAAGTTGCAGACGATGACTCTAGAAACAAGGATTCTGACGGCCGCAGGTTTGTTCTCTCTCTCTCTCTGTCTCTGAAATAGGTTTTGATTTGCTTTCAAGAGCTTCTTACAAAAAGCAGGGCCACCATCTTAAATTCGAATCTTCAAAATCTCCAACTAGGCCCCATAAATTTTCCTAGTTTAGCAAACCAAAAATAGTGCGCTCAAGCTGTGGAAACGTTAGAGTGTTATTTTTCTATTTTAGGAAGTTCTAATGCTATTCATTAGCTACTAGAAGTTATACATTTCATTTTACTATGTACATTTTTAGACCCTTTAACACAAGTTGTTCAACCTAGTTATTTAGCTAAGTGATTTCTTAGATAAATTATTCAGTTTTAGGTTAACACAATAATATCATATCATGCAAATAAAACGGAAATATAAAGTACGCCACGATATGATGACTCAAGAAAACCTAATCGGTAAAAAACCTGGGAAGAATTTAACCTAGTTATCCTCAAGGTAAAAATAGATTCACGTGATAGCTCCAAGTCCACAGACTACTTCTTTCTTTGATCTACAGCAACCACAAGTTCTCCTACTTGTGACTTTGAGACTCCACTCAAAGGTTTCAGATCTTCTTTACGCAGCAACTGAAGAGATCATCAAGTTCTTGATGTAAATCTTGATCTTGACAACTTTATGTGTATATATGAAAGTAAACACCTCTAGATCTCACAGAAGATTCAACACACAACTCTCCAAAGACTTCAAAAACATATCTAGGATTTTTCCTTTTATACTTGAAGTAAAACACTTAACCCTACACGTCATATGGACTTGGGCTGAATTGGAATTTCTGCAGAAAATTAAATCTACACAAGTTTCGATCGATCAAGTCTAATTTTCGATCGATCGAGCCTTGCAGATTTTGTCCAATAAATCCTACAATCACTTGATTCCAATTTTACATTAAATCACACTTTGAGCAAGCCTAAACCTAGACTCTATGTTTTGATCATGGTTTGCCAACACAATACACATTGAAGTTCTAATACATTAGCTCCTAAAGTCTTAGAACCTAACATACTAAACTCATGCTTAATTCCTAGTTATCTAACGTTTTAATCCATATTTTGTTTTTGTTTACTTTGCTATTGACATTTTCTATGAATGGTATTTACTATTAATGCACCAATGAGGAAGAATTTGATTAAAGAGGTAAAAGAAAGAGCTTAAATAATATATATAAAAAAGCACATGTTAATTAAGGATGTTTCAAGGTGACAAAGGGTATATGATTTTGGATACAAATACAATAGGATAGAATGGCAAAGAAAAAGTGCTAGTGGTTGACCTAATTAATCTATTGAGAATCCATAGCCAACCCTAAATATTTTGGGACTAAAGCTTTGCTATTATCATTATCTAGTATGAGGAGGAGATAGATAAACATTCTAGGTTTTATGTAATCCTTTTTTTTTGGGGGTGGGGGGTAAGTTGTTGAATGAGGAAACTGAATTGGTGCTATTCTTTTTTCACATTTTCTTGAATCGGTTATATTACACTCAAGCTATTTGGTGATTTAAATACAAGGATACCAAGAGGTTTTAGTTTGGCTCATGATCCTTTAGCGATATAAAGGATAAAGTTGAGTTTGAGTGTGTTTGGAAATGTTGAATTGAGTGTTTAATGCTGAACAAGATTGAATACTTCAAAAGTTAGGTGTTGCAAAAGATTAGTAGAAGAGAAGCTTTGCAGCCCCCACACCCCCCCCCCCCCCCCCCAAAAAAAAGGAAAAAAAATGCTATTTGATACCATATATTTACTATCAATGGTGGATCCAAAAATTTTAATTTGGGGTGTCGAATTACATATTGATATAGCAATATAGAGAAATTCAAAGCACATATATACATAAAATTACATTTACACACACACACACATATATATGAATTTTTGAAGAGAGCTTATTATTGTTATAAACTTTACTGTACACAAATTGCCCACTTTGCAATTGGTATGTACCAAACATAATCACCATTTTTTTATTGTAATTTTTTCACATCTCCCTTTTTCTAACAAAATCACTCTCTAACATTAAATCTCTATTGAGGACGTTTTGTGTCAAAGGTTGAAAATGCTAGAACAAGCGCAAACTCTCATTAGGTTCTTCAAAGCATGATTAATGGAGAAATTTACGACCAAAATTCCTCTATTCAAGTGGTGCATCACAAGAATGAAATCAAAGTGCAAAACAACAAAGATATGGAAAATATGCATAATACACTAAGTTTGAAACCGTTTTTCACATATTGCAAGAGGAGGAATTTGAGAGAAGCGGTGAGGAAGAGTGAGAAGACTCCTTGGTACCACTATTTTCACCTCTAAGCTTCAGAATGTTGTAAATTTTAAGGGGTTGAGATGGTTTTTGCTCTGAAGTTGTGGTTTTAGAGGCAAAACATGAATAGTTGGTTTTGATCTGAATCATGTGATTGTAAGGCTTTACAGCAAGCTTTGGACATCCTTAAGGACTGATCTATGGATAATGGATGAGGCCATGGACCTCTTTGGTGCTAATTTGATATTTGTGCTCAGTTTGCTTTTGTTTAGGCAAAGGGTTGACTTGCTTTTTATATCAAAAGGGGAATGGCTTTGCCAAATGGGATTGGGTGCTCTTTCCTAGCCAATTCAACCCATTGGGAAGCTACCATAAGTGGTAGCATGCAACCAAAGTTGGCCTAAGAAGTCAGCTTGTTCTTAGGGGCTAAAAAAGGTTTGTCTCAAGGTTTCAGTCTCATACAACAAGAGCTAGAAGCCACTACTTTGCAACACACGTGGCTTAGGCTTATGCAAAATGTCCAAAAAAAGTCAACTCATACCCTCCAAACCATACTCCCTCAAATTCTTCTTATGTCACATGGGCATGGGCATGGGTCATACATAAAAGAATGAAATAAATAATAATACATTAATTAGGCCCACAAAAAAGTAGGGTTCAGCCAAAACGGGCATATAGAAAATTTTCATAAAAATAGGTATCAACAATCTCCTTTATAGACATTTTGCTATGAATGACATTTACTATTAATACACCAATGAGGAAAAATTTGACTGAAGTCAAGCAAATGAAAAGAGGTAAAAAAGAAAGAGCTTAAATAACATTAAAAAGGACATGTTAATTGAGGATGTTTCAAGGTGACATAGGGCATATGATTTTGGATACAATAGGATAGAATGGCAAAGAAAAAACTCTAGTGGTTGACCTGATTAATCTATTGAGAATCCATAGCCAACCTAAAATGTTTTGGGACTAAAGTTTTGCTATTGTCGTTATCTGGTATAAGTAAGAGATAGATAAGCATTCTCGGTTTTATATGATCCTTGTTTTTTTTTTTGGTAAGTTGTTGAATGAGGAAACCAAATTGGTGCTATTTCTTATTCCACATTTTCTTGAATCGGTAATATCATACTCTAGCAATTTGGTGATTTTACTACAAGGAACTACTAGGAGGTTTTAGTTTGTCTCTTGATCCTTTAGCAATATAAAGGGTAAAGTTGATTTTGAATGTGTTTGGGAACGTTGAATCGAGGATTAATGTTGAACAAGATTGACTACTTCAAAAGTTAGGAGTTGCAAAAGATTAGAGGAAGAGAAGCTTCCCCCCACCCCCAACCCCAAATTTTGGGGAAAAAAAATGCTTAGTATGTGTGTACAAAGAGAAAATTTACAATTTGCCCCAAAATATGTAATTTTGCGCCCCAACCCCCCCAAAAAAGAAAAAAAAATATATATATATATATATAAATATAAGTTGGCCCATGAAATCCAAAATATAAATGCTTTATCCCTTTTAACTAGTTGCCTAAAGAATAACTACAATAACCTCTGGATAATGACAAAAAAAATAAAGCACAAATCTAGTCTAAAGAAACCCAATTGCCCTAAAAATTGTGATGCCCCAATTTGATTGATTGTGTGATGTGTGTGGGTGTATGATGAGTCCCACATCGGGTATTTATTGGGTAGATCTGGACTTTATTAACAACTACAAGGAGCCTTAATTGTGACTAGTCATTTTGAGGTACAGCGCAGATGTGGCTAGCACTTTTCCTTGGGTCGTTAGAGATGGTATCAGAGCCATGCCCTAGCCGGAAGTGTGAGCCCCACACGTGAGGACGCGTGTGCCTGTAAGGGGGGTGGATTGTAGTGACCTAAAAAGGGGGGTCTTGCATTCCATAGAATCCCACATCGCCTAGGGAAACACATGAGAATGTGTTTATAAGGAATGACCTCTCTTCAATGTGAAGAGGCCTTTTTCCCCACTGCTGTGTGCTTTGAGGGAGAACAAAACCGTGAGGGGTATGAGGCCCCAAAGCGAACAATATCTACACAAGTGGGGTGGGGTCGTTACAAGCGGACAATATCTACACAGGTGGGATGGGGTCGTTACAGATGGTATTAGAGCCGGCCCGGTAACCCTGTGTGGGCTCGGCGACACTACCCCACAAAGTGGGCCCTAACGAGGACGTTAGGGATTTAAGTGGGGGAGATTGTGATGCCCCAATTTGATTGATTGTGTGATGTGTGTGGGTGTGTGATGAGTCCCACATCGAGTATTTACTAGGTAGATTTGGGCTTTATTAACAACTATAAGGAGCCTCAATTGTGACTAGTTATTTTGAGGTATAGCGCAGATGTGGCTAGCGCTTTTCCTTGGGTCGTTAGAGATGGTATCAGAGCCATGCCCTAGCCAGAAGTGTGGGCCCCACACGTGAGGACGCGTGTGCCCGTAAGGGGGGTGGATTGTAGTGACCCAAAAATGCATTCCATGGAATCCCACATCGCCTAGGGAAGCACATGAGAATGTGTTTATAAGGAATGACCTCCTTTTAATGTGAAGAAGCTTTTTTCCCCACTGCTGTGTGCTTTGGGGGAGAACAAAACCGTGAGGGGTATGAGGCCCCAAAGCGGACAATATCTACACAGGTGGGGTGGGGTCGTTACAAAAATAACATAAATTATCTGCAAATTCACAGTTTCTCAGTTCACATGGTGTGAACTGTAAAGTGTTTAATTGTATTTGCTGTAATAATAATGTTACTTTTTTATAAATAAATAAAAAATCATTTATAATGAGTTTGCAGTAATAAATTGTATGGTAGTGTTACTTTTTAAGAAATGAGAGAAATTTGTCAATCTTATGTCAAAATATTATTTAAATGGTTAGGTAGATGTAGGATAAATTCCTTATAATTAATTATTGTTGCTTTTTTTTTTTTTAAGATCATGGAAAAATAATGTTCAATTTTTTTTTTATTAAGAAAAATTCAAAATAATTTAGAAGCTCATATTAAAAATGTAGTACTATCAACATCTAGTTTGATGTCCTGATTTCTAAAATCCATCAAATAAATTTTTGAAAAATCACCATTGATAAAATTGGTAATAGTTCATTACAGAATAATCTAGAATTACCACAAATATAATTATGATGTTAGTTTTTTTAAGAAATTGAACAAGCTTATGTTAAGTTTGGTCTATATCAACCTTTTTTTTATTTATACTTTGACCCTCCATTTCCGAATCATGTTTCTGTCCCTGATTGTGATGTACAGTTCCATTCTATGATTGCAATTATTGATTTGAGGGAGTATCATAGATATGTGAGAATTAAAAATTACTGACAATCTGTTCATGTTCTTGTTTTAACAAAGCATTTGATATTACCTACCAAAAACAAGTTCTAATTCTAGATGTCGGGACTCACATGCTTTTGCTTCGTTCGGTAGTCTACAAGCTTAGTTTTGTTGAATGAGCATTGGCATTTTAATTTTTAGATATAACCATGCAAGAGAAAGGTAAACTTTTTTTCTTTTTTATTGGGGGTATAAGCAATGGAATTTTATTTGAGGAAAAGGAACCACCTCATGTACAAAGGAAATGCACAAAGTAGTCCTAGAGGGATACAATAAATGAAAGTTAAGTCTAAAAGAAAGAGAAATAGTTAATTCTACATTAGAACCTATCTTTCTCATCAAAAAACCAATAGTATGTATCTCATTTGATCGATAAACGCCCAGCATTGAGTGAATTGAGGAGGAAGAACATTGAAACCCTTCCTTATAAAGATCTCAAATGCTTTGTTAAGCTGGACAACCGATCAAGGATCAAGGAAAACAACTCCCTTAAGGCCAAGAACTAAACTAAAATCCGTTTGTTTGTTAAGTCTGATTCAGTTTCATCTTATGGGATTCTTTTGGGTGATTGATTTGTATTTGTGGAAATGATTAAATGGGCTTGGAACAGAGCATAAATGATTTAAAATTTCTCTTTAGCTTTGAACACCTTTTTTTTCGCTTTATAGATTTACCATGTTAATAATGCAAAAAAGATTTGATATGTTGTCACTAGCATTGTGGCAGAGCCCTACCATGGTATTATCTTTTGCTTAACATTATAATTGGACTAGGTTGTACATTCACTTTTTACATTTTTTTATTGACCTTGTGTTACTTTTAATTTCCCTCATGGTAGGGATTTGTTGTTCATTGCTGCTTTGAATGTTTGATGGAATGATGTTATTTTGGTAACAATCTTCCAGAGGTGCAATATAGGGGGGAATGCCTTAATCAGATCATTAATAGGACCTCCAACACAATATTTTAGCTTTACAACATTATGCATGCTTATAGACTTGGGTTTGGGGGCTGTGGAACTAGACCCATTTTAGACAGGTGATTCTTTACTTTAAGAGCTGTCACTATGTGAAATCTGGTTGCAATGAAAATGATGTATTATACTAGATACTAGTTTTCAATTTACACTGCATCTTGTGGGCATTTTTCCCCAAAGTTAAGATGCATTTTCTATAGGGTCCGTCGGATGTTGGTACCCCAACAGCTTGTGAGGCAAGGATGCAACAATATAAGGTTGTGGACATTGAGTGTGCTTAAGGCATTATTGGATTATACATGGAAGATATTGGGTTTAATAGAGACTATTATAGATATTCTTCATTGCATTACTCTGTTGGGAGTTGTGTCCTGAGTTTTGGTATTGCAATTGAACTTCATAGGTGGAAGCCAAATCCTCTACTTGTCCACTCTTACCAATGTTGGGGAATTAGAGTTTATCCACCTTTACAATTTGAACAGGGAATGGGTCTCAATCACTTGACTTGTGGCACTTGCCCTCCTATCGGGTCCGTTTAATTATGCACTTATTATATAGTTTGAATAAAAAAGTGCCAAAAAAGTTTATTTGGTCTTGGCAGCATGCCCATAGGCATGCTATGGTCTTGGTAGCCCAAAGGAGGTTATTAGACATTATTAGCGTGGCCATAGACATGCCATGGCCTATGCAAGTGAAAATGGTCCACAAAATCTCACAACATTTTTACAATACATTTTTAGTTATGGTAGGTTCTGTTAGGACATATGTAATTCAATGTTAGGAACATATGTCACTATTTTATGTAATTGGCTAATCCTTTGACAAAACGCACTTTACTTGTAATTGGATAGATCTAAGATATGTTTAATGTTTCAAGAAACAAAGTTTCAAGTTCAAGTGTTAAAGCCAAGCAAGTCTGTCCAAGAATTAAGTGAAGTGTTGGATTTTAAAGCTCGATAGCTGGCATCTATCGAGGTTTAAAAGCTGCTGAAACCCGTGACTCGACAGCTAGCTCGATAGATGGCTATCTATCGAGGTTTATGAAACTCAGTTTTTTAGAGCTGTTTTTCATCCAATCCGTGAGTATGTGTTTAGGTTTTCTTTTCTCACAACTCTAAACATATATAAGGATTATTTTGAGGGCTGTCAAAGGTTGCATAGTTGCACAAGTGTAGAGCAAAGTCTTGTTCATGCAAATTGTGACCGAAGATAGAATTTGCCCTAGTTCATCTTTCTCTTGAAGAAGCTACTGTGTTTGTACACCGTAGGGTTTTGTGACCAAGGAGCTTCTTGATTTTCATCGTCTGGATGAATTGAAGAACTTTGTAACCAACATCTTTCTCAAGTTGGTGATTAAGTCGCGTACTGGAATCCGCGCATTTATTGGTTAATCACGTACTAGGAGCTGTGCATTGAAAAGGAGAGATTGTCACTACAGAACCAGTCCAATTGGGTATTGGGATAAGGGTTCAACTGTAGGTTGGTATAAGGTACTGGGATTCCTTTACTTGTAACCACTTGTTGTGATAATAGTGGATTTTCGGGAGTGGTGACCTTAAAATCACCCGATGGGGTTTTTACTGTGTAGGTTTTCCTCATTCGTAAACAAATCACCGTGTCAATTTAATTTCCACTGCATACTTAGTTATTTGGTGATTTGTTTGTGCTGCCACGTACATTGTATGTTAATTTGATTAATTAATAAACTTGGCTAATTAATCAATTAATTCATCACAAGGGGTCAATATATTCTTCGCCTATCAGGTTCCATTCTAATATTTTATTATTTTATTTTGACCTATGAGTCAACTCAATTGTTGTGAAATGTTACGACAATTCGTTATTGACACCTCAGCTGAATGGCCTATGGATAAATATATTTATATATTATAAAAACTAGCTTGTAACCCCATGCATATACATAGATACACTTAAAAATATACAATAAGATATATAATATAATTCATATATATATAATTTAAATACTATTGATAGTCATTTTTATATTTTGTTAAATCTTTAAAAAAATTTGTAAGGATATTATTAGGTATAAAATGTAAATTGTCCATTTTTTTTAATTATTGTGAAGCACTTTTATTTATTTATTTATTTATTCTAGACTCTTTGGTTTTTGTACTTAATAACTCATTTGGATGAATATTTATGATGTGTTCCCACATTTAATTCTAAAATTAAGAAATGAAATTCTTTAAGAATAAATAATTTAGGACACATGGCACAAAATTGGAACTCCAATTTAGAATTTTAATTTGAGTTTCTCTCAACTTCACCTATTATATATATATAAATATATATATATATATATATATATATATATATATATATATATATATAGATTAGAATCTCACCCCATACAAAAAAGAAAAAGAAAAAAGAATCCTACTTTCCTAGCATGTGTGTCAAATAAATCACTAATTGAACTTCAATAAACAGTGTTAACTCTTCTACCATACCATATGTTTCGGAAACTTTAGCAAACATGTGTAACAGAAAGAACAAATACATTATGTTCATTTATGCACCCCAATGAGCACATTACTACTAGATTCCAAAAAGCAAGACATATATCAAAACGAAAAATGATATTAGGATTAGGTGTGTTCTACCTAACCTATTAATTAGGAAAAGATTTACCAAAGAGTTAATTACAAGAGCACTAATATAATTTCAAATGATTTTAAGTGATAATGTAAGTGTACTAATATATTAGAATTTATTTTGAGTTTCTTAACCATCAAATAATGGTTTTGGGAATAATCAAGTGCTATTACATTTTAAATCAATAATGATCACAACATAACAAGATTAATATTGGTCCTCTTAACATATTAATAAACATATGTTTATGCATTTTTTTCTTAAGGCATTCTAAAATTAGCTCTCCATTTGTTTCAAGAAAACACATACAATATCATGTAATCATTTTCAATTTTAGGGTAAACATAAGATGCATAAATTTACTTGACGAGTGAGCCATTTTGGAGATTATGAAAAATTTGATGTAATGCACCGTATCAACAATGTGGGTAACTAGCATCATTGCTAAGCTCAACAGAGTTCGTCAACAAATTGTAATCTAAAAAAGAAAAAAACTAATCTATTATAAGGTTATACAGTTTATATTACATAATATTATTATTTGATACATAAATTAAATTACTAACTTTTGTTAAAATCTAACTACATAAAAAGTAAAGAAACATTCCCAAATAAGATGTGGAAGTTGTGAAAACCTCAAAAGACACTTATTAATTTTACTCTCCCCCAAGTTGGAGACTATTCAATCGCAAATATAATTTATGAAAGATATCATAGGACGTACAATTTATCTAAGGCTTTGACTCAAGTTAATTTACAATCCATATTAACAGTACTACCCTATGATAATTTAGCTTTTTTTTATTTATTTATAGAAATATTAGATAATTGAGCAAAAATTAAGAATATATCCCCAATTAATATCATTTTCCTACATTCAAATTGGTCAATTAGATAGGTCCCACACAATGCACTGAAATTACACTTAGCCATGGGGCATGATGTGATTATAAGTTACATATAGACCACATGTTTATGACATTTTAACAAACATATATAATAGAAATAACAAATATATTGTTTATTTATGTATACCTAGCGTAAAAGTAAAATGAATCAAGTAAAATACCCACTCTTTATTTAAAAACCAAATAATATATATTCTTTATTCTTTTAATATATTCTAAAAATTACCATGATTTATTTAAAGGGTTTTATAACAATAAAATTTTATTCACATTTTTTCTAAAAACAATGGAACATAAACAACTTAAAAAATAGTAATTACATAATATCCAAATTTTGACCATATAATTTGGTTCAGATATGACATTTATACTAATTCTTTCAAATAGTATCCAAACTTTTTGAGATTAATAAAAATTGGATTGATATTCTATGTATAAACATATGAATATATATTAAAAAAATTAGTATCCCACTTTCTTTACATGATAGCATTAACTATTCCAACTTATCACATGTTTAGAAAACTTTAGCGGACATATGTAATAGATATTAGAAATATATTGGGCTTATTTATGTATGTTAGGGAACACAAATCTAGCAATTTTAGTCCCTTAGATGGTGTGGCCAAACTAAAAATTAACATGTTATAACTCCATATGTTTAAAAAGTGACTACTTTAGGTTGTTAAGGAGTAAAATAAATCACTTAATTTTTTTTTGATAATTAGACAGTTACAAAGGGAGAGGGGAGATTTGAATCCTAGATGTCATGGACACACCAGGAGGTGCCAACTAATTAAGCTACAAGGCTCGTGGCACAATAATTAAAAGTGGCAACTTTAAGTTTTTTATAGAATAAAAATGATAATCTAACTGATTTTGAAGGTGAATTTGATCAAGTCAGAGTTGGTACTAGTAAGGAAAGTGAGTAATAAATGAGAATTAGTGTTTATACCTTGTTAAGGGGCGGAAGTAATGAGTTTACAGTCTCTGATAGAAAGCCTCCAAACGTGAGTCGCACACAGTAGACTGCAACGTGCGATCCTCTTAATGTATTAAATATTTCAACAATGTAGAGGGCTGGAGTGACGGATGTAAACTTACTTGACGTGCAAGTCATTTAGAAGATTACGAAAAAAATTTGACGTAATGCATCGTAGCTACAACGTGGGTAGCTAGCATCATCGCTAAACCCAACAGAATTTGTCAACAATTTGTTATCTAAAAAAAGAAAAAACTAATCTATTATAAGGTTATACAATTTATATTACATAATATTATTATTTATACATAAATTAAAGTACTTACTTTTGTTAAAATCTGACTACATCAAAAGTAAAGAAACTTTTTCAAATAAGACAAGAGGTTGTGAAAGATTCTGAAGACATATATTAAGTTTCCTTTCACTCTAATTGGAGACTATTCAACCCCAAAAATAACTAATTAAAGGTAAGATATCCCTATGCCAATTCCAATCAAGGATTGGCCTAGAATTACAGTCCATATAAATAGTAATACCCCTATGATAATTGTGTTTTTTTTTTTTTTTTTTTTTTTTTTTTTTTTTTTTTTTTTTTTTTGAGAAAGCTATGATAATTGAGCATAAAATTAAGAATATCATTTTCCAATATTTAAATTAGTCAATTAGATAGGTCCTATACAATGCACTAAAAATACACCCAGCCATGGTGCATGATGTGATCATAAGTTATATATATACCACATGTTTAGGACACTTTAGTGAACTTATGTAATAGAAATAACAAATATATTATGTTTATTTATGTATACCTAGAATAAAAGTAAAATGAATCAAGTAAAATACACACTCTATATTTAAAAAATCTAATAATATATATTCCTTATACTTTTAATATATTCTAGAAATTACCATGATTTATTTAAAGGGTTTTATAGCAATAAAATTTTATTCACATTTTTTTTTTCTAAAAAACAATGGAACATAAACAACTTTAAAAAAAGTAATTTCATAATCTACACAATTTGACCATATAATTTGGATTGAATGTTCTATGTATAAACATATGTGTATATATATATATATATATTTTTTTTTTTTAAATAGAATCCCACTTCTTTACATGATAGCATTAACTATTCCAGCTTAAAACATGTTTAAGAGATTTTAGCAAACATATGAAGTAAGATTTTGGAAATACATTGGGCTCATTTATGGATGCCAGGGAACAAAAATCTAGCAATTTTATCCCTTAGATGATGTGGCCAAACTAAAAATTGACATATTATAAGTCCATATGTATAAAAAGTGACTACTTTTGTTTGTTAAGGAGTAAAATTAATCACTTAATTTTTATTTTTATTTCTTATAATTCGATAGTTACAATAGGAGAGGGGGTATTTGAACCCTAGATGTCATGAAAAAAACAGGAGATGCCAACTAATTAAGTTACAAGGCACCTGGCACAATAATTAAAAATGACAACTTTATGTTTTTTTGTAAAAACTATAATTTTAAACTTCAAAGACTAGAATCGCTCATGCACTAAATTTTGGGGACCATCAATGTATTTTGACCAAAAATAAATAAAATCTTACCTAGAAATGGCTATATTCAAGTAGCTCTTTCATGAGCACTTCTAGTTCTCAAGCTATTTGATACCGTATATTTACTATCAAGGGTGGGACCAGAAATTTTGGTTTGGGGGGCGTATTTGATATATTAATAGAGAAATTCAAAACACATACATACATACAATTATATTTATACACATGCATATATATATATATATATATGAATTTTTTAAGGGAACTTATTATCTTTATAAACTCTAATGTACAAAAATTTCCTACTTTGTAATTGATATTTACCAAAAATAATCACCATCATTTTATTATAATTTTTTTCATATCTCTTTTTTTTTTTTTAGCAATATCACTCTCTAACATTAAATCTATGTCAGGGATGTTTTGCAACAAGGACCAAAAATGCTAGAACAAGCCCAAAACTCCCCTTGGATTTTTTAAAGTGTGATTAATGGAGAAATTTACACACATGTGTATATATATATATGTATGTATGTATGTATTTTTGAAGAGAACTTATTATCTTTGTAAACTTTTTTTTTTTTAGAGTGTTTCAACCTATGGCGTCCGCTCCTGATGATAGCTCTTTATCATCAGACCAAGACACCAATCAGTTTTTGCTGTAGGCGGGGATTGAACCCTAGATCTCTTATACAACCATCAGAGACTTTACCAGTTGAGCTAACTGGAACCCACTTATCTTTATAAACTTTAATGTACACAAATTGCCTATTTTGCGATTATCGTTATTTTATTGTAATTTTTTCACATCTCTCTTTTTTTAGCAATATCACTATCTAAGTCTAACATTAAATCTCTGTTTGAGACGTTTTGTGACAAGGGCTAAAAATGCTAGAACAAGCCCAAAACTCTCATTGGGTTCTTTAAAGTGTGATTAATGGGGATGGTTTTTGCTCAGAAGTTATGTTTTTAGGGGCAAAATGTGAATAGTTGGTTTTGATCTAAATTATGTGATGTAAGGCTTTATAGCACTGGTCTATGGATAGTGAATGAGGCCATGGACCTCTTTGGTATTAATTTGATTGTTTATGCTCAATTTGCTTTTGTTTAGGCAAAGGGTTGGAATACTTTTTACATCAAAAGGGGAAAGGCTTGACCAAATGGGATGATCTGCTCTTTCCTAGCCTATTCAACCCATTGGGAAGCTGCCCTAAGTGGTAGCATGCAGCCAAAGTTGGCGTAAGAAGTCAGCTAGTTCTTATGGGCTAAAATAGGTTTGTCTAAAGGTTTCAGCCTCATACAACAAGAACTAGAAGGTACTATTTGAGTGAAAATTTTGGGTACTAGAACTTTTTTATGAGCTTTAAGTGCTACAAATGTTCCCATCCCACTTTGCAACACACATGGCTTAAGCTCATGCAAAAGGTCTAAAAAGAGTCGACTCATACCCTCCAAACTACACTTCCTCAAATTCCTCTTATGTCACATAGGTGAGTCATGATTAAAAGAATGAAATAAATAATAATAAATTAATTAGGCCCACAAAAAAGTAGGGTACAGCCAAAACAAATTTATAAAAAATGTGTCTCAAAAATAGGTATAACAATCTCCTTTATTTAGTTTTTTTTTAAAAAAAAAAAAAAACAAATTTGCATCTAAATCAAACATTGACAACAATTGGAAGTTAACAACAACAATGAAGGGCTTAGTCTCATATAAAATAAAATTAAAAAATTAAAAAAAAAAAAAATCTCCAAGAGAAAATTGTATTTTGAGTACCATCACTCCCGACCTTAACATGAGATATCCTCTGTGTAGTTTTTTCATTTAACATTTTGAGTCTAATTCAAGCATTGACAAACAATTTGAAACTTAACAATAAGAACGACAACAACAAAAGGTTTTGTCCCAAATTAAAAAATTAAAATTAAAAATTAAAAGGAATCTCCAAGATAAGATTTCTTTATTAAATACTCACTAGTTGAACCCACAAATAAGAGGAAATAAAAATTAAGGAGGAGAAGCATTATTCTAGTAGTATTAAAAAAATGGAAATTTATTTATTTATTAACAATTATATTTTTAGACTAATGATTAGCTGTCCAATTCTTTTTTCTTTTTCTTTTTTTGAGAGGAGGGAGCTTTTTTTTTGGGGGGGGGGGGGTCCGTATGAGAATTATTAATCCTTATTTTGTAAAATTTTCCTTTCTACAATTTATATCTAACTTAAGCATTTTAGAGTAATTCTAAGTTCTAAGTTCTAAGTTCTAACCAACCCCACTAGTTGGTTGATTGGTTCCATGTTTAGTAAGTAGGCCTTCCTTCTTAGTTCTTACCTCAGGTCCTGTTTTGGTGTTCTATTCCTCCTATGAGTGTCTTTCCCCCCTCACCGAGTGAGATGGTACCCCATGAACACTGCCTCATGGGCTTCTTGTCCTCCTTCTATGGCTCCGCTCCTCTCCTAAGCTGGAGTTTGAACTTGGTATTAGGCTTCTGTGCTCTCTAACATGTACCCATTGACGAAGTTGCTGCCGTAGCTGGTGAACTTGTACTCTAAGATCATACATCTCTTGTTCCCTCAAGAAGTGCCTTGACAAAACAGAATGGCTCCGACTTATATGATCGGAATGGACAGGTGAAGCATTTATACTAGGAGACTAGGCTCGCGCTTGGTCCCTTCTAGGCTCCATGTTTACAAAATCCTCTCTACACCTGGACCCCACCGATCCATGTCCTTCACTTTAGACCACAGTTCTACTTCTTGTTGAATTTTCCATTCTTTAATCACTCGAAATTATAAACAATGATTTAAGATGACCCTCCCACAAACGACGCCAATTGCAAGAGGCAAAACTAACAACCTGGCCTAACCCGAATGAGACCAGGCTGGGATGGAGGCCCAATACAACTAATTTGTAAAGATGGATGGTCAAGGTCAACACTTTGATCTCTTGTAGCCATGTGTTAGTAATCAAAAAAAGGAGATTGGTAAGGATGACAGTTCATGTAAATGATTATATTTGGAAAAGAGAAATTCTTATTTAAGTCCTTCCTCGGGTTGGTTGAGGAGCAATTGTCCTTTAGGAATACACTTCTCGGTTTTACAATGATTAATTTCTCTCTCTATTTCCCTATTTCTCTCTCTAAACTTTTTCTGATCCCCTCTCAAGGAGGACCTTCCTTCCTATATATAGCTACTTGGATTGCATCCTAGCCTTCTACTTGGAGGGCTATTGATCTTTCTTTAGACACTTGTCTCATCACTGCCTTGCTGATGGCAGTAGAGTAGGCTGCAGGCTGTGGGGGCACTATTTAAGGGCTGGATCTGATTTGATGAATAATTGGGTCCAGTTACATCTCAGGTGGATCCTGTTGATGGTTGCTTCTCTTTGTGCTCCCACCCCCACAAAACTATTTTGTTGATTTCATGAATTTAATTACTGACATACTTTATTATTTTATACAGTAGGATAGGATATATATTTTGATTAATTTAAACGTTAAAAGGATTAAAGGGGATGAGATAAGGTACATTTAAAAAACTAATTGAAAAGTCATAACAAGGTAATTAGGATTAGGAAGAGAAAAGAGAAGAAATAATTAAAAGGTGTATTTAAATTGAAAAAGAATTTTTTATCCAAAAAAAGATGTCGGGAGAGCATAATATGAGTGTGATGTATTGTTGATTACAAATTGGAAACTGGGAAATCAAAAGGATTAAAGAGTTGGCCACATGCTTCCGTGTAAATGAAACAAAGAAAAGAAGGTGAGTAGAAGGTTGAGAAAGGGAAATTTAAAAAGTTCAAAGATAGAGAGATATTTTATAAGAAAACCTTTGGATTAACGAGTTTTATGTTGTTTGCAAATTGCAAGATAAAGAAAAATTAGGTTTGGACGCAATAGTTTCTAACATTTGAAGTTGAGCAACATCGGTCACCCAAAAAGGAAAACTTGAGAAGTAAAAAAATGCCCCCATGGAAGATAAAAATTCGAAAATTGAGTATACAAGTTTTACATTAGCTGCAATATAAACATTGCTTGCAAAGATATAGTAAAATGAGGTCTTAGACAGAATAGGTAATAACATGATTTATCATGTGTGATTAACACTATGTTTGTTTCATTTCAAGTGTTTGGTGTGATATGTAAAAAATTTCAAACACAAACCACACTAAAACCAGCAGCTAAGCCACTAGAGGCAGCGGTCCGGCAAACAATGCTAGCAGTCTGGCCACCAGATTGTTGGCTTCAGTCACCGTATGGGAGGCAGAGTCATTGTGTGTATATTTTACCAAGTTTTTAAAAGTAAAATGTTTTACAACATTTTATAAAATATTTTTTTTATATAAAATATGAGTTAAAGATGCAAACTAGAAAATTTTGTAACAAAGAAATGAAAGAATTAACTTAATTTTATTAGAATTTAGTTAGAGACTACTAAACATAATTTATTCAAAATAGGTTATTCCGTGTTAAAAAAAAAAAAAAAAAAAAAAAAAGAAAAAGAAAAAAAAAAGATTATTCCGTTATTGTAGTCCCATAAAACCTGTAAAATGTGAGTTCCTAATTGCTTTTGATTTACGCATAACAAACTAGCACTCTTTAAAAGTTATGAAAACGTTAATAATGACTTCAAAAAATAAGAGCTTTCATAAAGGAGTAATCGGTAATCTACGGCCACAAACTCTTTTACAAACAACTGATGTGATGGGTGGTTATTGATAAGTAAAAATGTGATACTAGTCGTGATGCTAATTGAAAACTGGTATGAATTTTACACATCAACATTTTATAAAATGTTGTAAAATAGTTTGTCTCTGTAGCATTACTCTTCATAAATTCATGTCATGTGCAAGTGCAACACATTAAAAAAAAATGCTACTTCCACAATATTTTTACAATACTTTCACAACAAATCATAAGTGATAGGTTGTTATTGGTTATATGAGTGTGCAAAAAAGTTATTTAAATTTTGAATTCAAATTAGAACCAATAACAACTTGCCACTTATGATTTGTTGTGAAAATGTTATGGACATAACACTTCTCTTAAAATTTAAAACTTGCCACCTATCATTTTACTATTTAAATTTAAAATTTATCATTTTACTATTTAAATTTTTTTGACCTACTACTATTTAATACTATTATATTAGTAGAGTATTTCTAGAAAATATATCCACTAAGGTTTTTTTTAACCCCTTTTCAAGAAATTTGGCTCCTCTTTATACTAAATTTAGAAAATTTAAATTTTATTTTGCTTTTGTATGAGATAAATTCACATGTTTTTTCTATAAAAAAAATTCACATGTTGCTCCTTTCTTTAAAGTAGCCGAAGTTTTCAAATGCCACATTTCTTTTTTTTTTTTTTTATTCTTATATATATATATATATATATATATATATATATATATATATATATATATATATATATTGTAGGGTCTCGGTTTACAGTCCAAGCCCAAAACGTATGGGATATTGGCCCAATGAGCCCAATACAATAAATTTGTACAGAGTAGGTCGAAGAACTAGGCCCTAATGAGTTAAACAACGGCTAGTACTGAATTGAATGACAATCAAATACAAATAAGAGATTCTGATATCAATGGACTTTTAGTCCGAGGAGGTCACACTTGAATATATTGATCACAATTGGATACAAAGACAATTTAGATTGTTACTATCTTGTTTCTCTCTTTTTTTCCGATCCTCTTCTCATGGAGGGTCTCTCACATTATATAGCTCCCTGTGGAACATCTTGATTCTACACTTGTTGATCATCTAAGCCTCCACTTGAGTACCTGTCCCATCAGACACCCTCTCTT
Organism: Quercus tomentella; assembly: GCA_028535165.1. Classification (NCBI taxonomy): domain Eukaryota; kingdom Viridiplantae; phylum Streptophyta; class Magnoliopsida; order Fagales; family Fagaceae; genus Quercus; species Quercus tomentella. The sequence continues at coordinate 35,257,379 of JAPQVY010000068.1, read as the reverse complement.
GTGAGTTGTGGTAGCCAAGGTAACACTGTTCAGAGGCCTTCTCCACATAAATGTGGCTAGAAAAGTAGCTGCAATGCATTTAATGCGGTGGCAGTAGTTTTCCCTTAGATATTTTTGGGTTTCCTTCCTTCTCATATGTTCATGAGGCATGTACCTATCACTGTAGCTTCTTGGGGGGTCATCTAATTGCTGGAATACACATTTAAGCTGCACACGCCACATCCGAGGAGTAATTCCTCCTTGAACTACCTTCCTTTCATTCCTTAGTCATGAGATTTAAATTGGGACCCCAAATAATTATTTGCTCCTCCTCGGACCATTCAACGTCCTGGGAAAAAAACCTAAGGCCTAACATATTATTCTGGGCCTTTATCCCTACAATAGCCCTTCAAAATTTCGATTTTTCCCTCTCATCCGAGGAGAAAAAGTGGGGTTTTGATTCCTAAGAGATGAAACCAACTGATTCCTTGATTCACATGTGTAGGAGTACGGTTTTACGTGTCTTATAATTGCTACTGACACTTCGTAGTCCACGAGGCGTCATTAATTGCTCCAGGCGGCGCTATGTTCCCCGCATCCGACTGTGAGGTGCCAATCCAACGGTTGATATCTTTCCTAGAATTCTGAGCGGGAGTATTTCCACTCATTCCCTCCCTCTATATAAAGCATCGAGGGAAATCACTTTCTCCTCATTTCATAAGTCTTCAAATTCTCCAGAGATTCTAAGCACTCAAACTCACAGAGCTCTCTAAGTTACTAGATTTCCCATACCTTTTCCTCGAGAAATCCTTGAAAATTTTCAAAAAGTTTTCAGAGATTTAAGCACATCTTAGTTCTTGTAAGTTTCTATCTCTTTGAATTTTTCATTCTCTCCTCGACCTGTCTCCTCGGCCTACCAGTTCTTAGTTAGCCCTTTAATTTGTCCGGATGGGTAGATTCAAGCATTTAGTAAACTCCCCTACCAAAATAGAGGCCTTTAAGAAAAGATACCACATTCCGCAGGAGATTGCTCTGTGATATTGTTCCCCAGAACAGACAGTGTCTCATAGAGAAAGGGGGGAAGTCATCATCCCAATGATAGCTTTCATAGAAGGAGGGATGACTTTCCCCATGGGTAGGATAACACAGGATTACCTTCTCAATCATAGGATATGTCCCCATCAATGTGCGCCCAACCTCTTTAGGGTCCTAGGTAGTGTTGATGCTCTCAACGAGCATCTAAACTTAAGGCTCACCTGGCACGATGTGGTCTACATGTACGAGTGTCACTCCCTCAAAAACGCAGGATATTATCTAAAGTCCCGATCAGACATTGTCAAATTAGTATCATGTTGGCCTAAATCTAACAAGGGTATGAAAGACGACTATCTGATAGCTTCGGGAGCGTGGCATGATGGCCTTCCCTGCCCAGTCCAAGAGGGAGAGCTAGGTGGGATACCTTAGAGTTAGGTTCTATAGTAAGAGATCTAGATTTTTCTTTTTACCCCGACCATGTCGTTATTTTTCTTTCATCCTACTTTCTTTCGATGATGAATTTTAGTTTTCTAACCATATTTTGTTTCTTGGCTACCTTTGTAGATAAGAGGCACGTGGTACCCAGGCTCAGCTTCACCAATGTTACCGCTCTCAATTATCTGTTGAGATCTGAGATTTTTGTAAGTGAAGATAGGCAACTACGAGCCGTCCACTTAATTTTGGATTTCCAACCAATCTCGGAGATATATCAAGATATCAACAACGCTATAAGATCGGGTGACCCCAGATTGGCTCGGATCGACGTTTCACAACCAAATTTCTTAGCCCGGGACGATCTTCCACCAGTCGCACTGCCACTTCCACAGATTCTACCTGAAGTAGAAGCAGTACCCGAGGAGGAGATTGTCATTGCGTCTATCACTAGAAGAGGAGATAGACAAGTTCCACTTTGGAGAAGAAGAAGATCCTGAGGTCCCACTAGTCACCATCTCAGATGTCGAGGGTGAAGCAGATAGGCACTCTGATGTTCGCACCCCAGTTTTAGTGATTGCCCACCCAGACAGCTCTTCCGAAGAAGAGGAAGACAATATGGCATTGAATAAGGTCAATAAGAGTTTAAGAGAGCTCATGTCTTCTAGGGGCAAAGTGTCAACTTCGAAAGAAGCCACCAAGTCCCAAGTTCCCTCCAATCTTCCCCCTCCTCCTCCTCAAATCCCCACTGACCTCGGATTGAAGCCAGTTGTTGACTTGAAGAAGAAAAGGCCAATCGAGGTTCTTAAGGAAGGCGAGGTGGGTCCTCAGAAGGGGACAAAACAACAGAAAGTTATCCAAGATGCCCGTGACAAGAGGTCCCAATTCGTGGACAGCTGAGAAGAACTAAATAGGGCTGATATGCGCATGACACAACGCACATGGAGTCCTCAGCTGGAAGTGGATGGGACTTCCATCCCTTGGAATGCCTCGGTCTGAGAATTCCAAAGGGGCAAGCGCGGTACATAGTTGAAGCCCTGGAGCAGCCTTTACTCCTTCCGAAGGATATGGAAGCTTACAGGCACTTCAAGCAGAACGACCTCTTTCTGTCACTAAAGAGGGACCTTGCTATGGTAGGCAATCCATATACTCGTGAATTTGGATACTAAATTGTATTTTCGTTCTTTCTTTACTTCTTGACTCCTATTATTTTTCTGTGATCTTTAGGCAGATTACTCAACAAGTTTTCGTGGTCGAGGAGTGGAATTGTGATGCTCGTAAACAGGTCGAGGCCAAGGCCCTCTCTCATGCTGAAGTTGAGAAATCATTGGGGGCCCTTAGACAGAAGTAGGCTGAGATGTCCAAGAGGCTAAAGGAGGCGAATCAGGCTCGTTCAAGTGCCGGGGCCAGTTTGAAAACCGTAGAAAGGCAAGCTGAAGATCAGTGCCAAAAGCTACACTTGACTGAGATAGATCTGGCCACTCAGAGACAGTTGGTCCTTGATCTTAAGGCCGAGTTGCAAAGGGCCAAGGAGGCAATTCAGCTAGCCAAAGAGGCAGCCGAGGCTGAGAAGTAGGCTTCTTATCAACTTGGTGTGGAGGAGACGCAAATAAGGCTTGCTGATGAGCTTTAAGAGGTATGTAGGGATTACTGCAATGTGACATGGGATAGGGCCCTTAGCGTTGCAGGAGTTCCTGTGGACTCTGTTTGGAGGTAGCCCGGGAGTGTTTATTATCATTCGAATATCCATGAAGTCCCCGGTGCTGTTTCCTCTCCCCCTGCCCCTGCTCCAGAAAATTCCGAGCAACCGCTTGCTATCCAAGATGCTCTTCCTCTCCCTGAGGCTTCCAAGGGACCCAACCAAGCTGGTGATCAAGGCCAAGGGGCCAAGGTTGAGAAAGAAAAGGGTAAGGGCAAGGGGGAAAAAGCCCTCCACAGAAGCCGAGGAGGCTGCTAAGGACAAGGAAGCTGCAGCTAAGGCAAAGGAAGCAGAGGCCAAGAATCAAGAAGTTGATCCCAAGGCCAAGGATGCTCCTACCTCCCAGCTGAGCCAGAAAGAAGATCCTCCTGCTCCTCCAGCCAAAGACCAGCACTTAGGATTCTCTTTCTAATTCCTTTTGTAGTAGTTTTTTTTTTTATTTTTTATTTTTTTAGAATGACACTATGTCAACGTGTATAATGTACTTTCTTTTTTACTTAATGAGAATGTTTTTCTCTTCATCTCTTGTTCTTTTGCTTTATGCACCTTGAAACTTATCATTTTTATACATAGCATTGAACTATTGTTACTGTTCCTTCAATAAAAGCCAATAATATTATATTGTCAGTAATCTAAGTAATTTGATCAAGTACCAAAAACAAAGTTGTATATTAGGCATTCGTATTGTGAATTGAATCTTCTATAATGAAGGTTGAAATTGGTAAACTTATATCATGTGAGGGAAAATAAAAGAGGCAGACAACCTGCATCTTGCTCCTCACTTATGTAAATAAATAGAAGTTTCAGTTTGCTAAAGGTTTTCAACCTGAGAATGTAAACATAACCTTGGATCTGTTTTGACCTTTGGTGAAAAATAAAGGGGTGTTACAGAGAGTTGATTTCCCCAAAGTGTGTGGTCCGAGGAACCTAACACAACTTAGGTTCTATTTAAACACTTGTGTAGGTGCCTTTGAGTGTTAATTTGACCCAAGCATGTGGTCCGAGAGACCTGACATAACCTAGGATCTGTTTAAACACTTATATAGATGTCATTGAGTATTAATTTCGCCTAAGCATGTGGTCCGAGAGACCTGACATAACTTAGGATCTGTTTAAACACTTATATAGATGCCTTGAGTGTTAATTTCACCCAAGCATGTGGTTCGAGAGACCTGACATAGCTTAGGATCTATTTAAACACTTATATAGATGTCATTGAGTGTTAATTTCACCCAAGCATGTGGTCCGAAAGACCTGACATAGCTTAGGATCTGTTTAAACACTTATATAGATGCCATTGAGTGTTAATTTCACCCAAGCATGTGGTCCGAGAGACCTGACATAGATTAGGATCTATTTAAACACTTATATAGATGCCATTGAGTGTTAATTTCACCCAAGTATGTGGTCTGAGAGACCTGACATAGCTTATAATCTGTTTAAACACTTATATAGATGCCATTGAGTGTTAATTTCATCCAAGCATGTGGTCCAAGAGACCTAACATAACTTAGAATCTGTTTAAACACTTATATAGATTGAACAATGGGAAGTACGATGCCTTCACGCAACAATTGAACATATTGACAAAGGAAAACTTTCATTAATAATAATATCTTTTCAAGTTGTTTACATTCCAAGGGCATGGTATTACATGCTCATCTAGGTCTTCAAGAAAATACGCTCCAATACCTGCCACCGAGGTGACGCGATATGGTCCTTCCCAATTAGGCCCTAGCTTTCCCCATGCTGGGTTCTTTGCAGTGCCCAAAACTTTTCTCAATACTAAATCACCAGGCACTAATGGCCTCAGCTTTACATTGGCATCATAACCCTGCTTGAGCTTGTGTTGGTAGTACGCCAACTGAACCATTGCACTTTTGCTTCTTTCTTCAATGAAATCCAAGTTCTTTTCTAGTAACTCATTATTATTGCTTAGATTGAACAAGGTGGTCCTTAGTGTTAGGAAGCTAGTTTCTAAAGGAATAACAGCCTCGGCCCCATAAGTCATTGAAAAGGGAGTCTCCTCGGTTAACCTGCGAGGTGTGGTTCGATACGTCCACAAGACATGTGGTACTTCTTCCACCTATTTTCCTTTAGTATCGTCTAACCTCTTCTTAAGTCCATTCACTATGACTTTGTTAACCGCTTCGGCTTGTCCATTCCCCTGGGGATAAGTTGGGGTAGAATATCTATTCGTAATTCCCAATTCACAGCAGTATCTCCTAAAGGACTTGCTATCAAACTGAAGGCCATTGTCCGAGATGAGGGTGTGAGGGACCCCGAACCGGGTGACAATATTTTTCCAGACAAATTTCTTAGCATCCACATCTCTGATATTCGCCAAGGGTTCAGCTTCAACCCACTTAGTAAAATAGTCAGTGTCGACCAGCAGATACCTCTTGTTTCTTGCTACTTTGGAGAAAGGGCCCACTATGTCTAAACCCCATTAAGCAAATGGCCAAGGGCTAGATAAGGGGTTAAGGACTCCTCCTGGTTGATGTATATTTGGTGCAAATTTTTGGCATTGATCACACTTCTTTACATATTCTTGCGCTTCTTTCTGCATATTTGGCCATCAATAGCCCTGAGTGATAGCTCTATAAGACAAAGATCTGCCTCTTGTGTGGCTTCCACAAATTCCTTCATGTAACTCCTCCAAGAGTAGCTCTGACATCTCAGGGTGAATGTAGAGTAGATATGGCTTAGAAAAAGAGTGCTTGTACAATCTTTGGTCCTCGAACAGCCAGAAATGAGGCGCCTTTCTCCTTACCTTATTAGCTTCTGATTTATCTTCCGGCAAGATATCCTCTCTAAGGAATAGTACTATGGGGTCCATCCAGCTAGGCCCTACTCTGACTTGGTGAACATGGACCACTTTTTCCCTTACCTTTGTGGGTTTGCACAAGTCCTCTACAATGATAACCCGAAGTAAGCTCTGTGCCGAGGAGGTTGCAAGCGTGGCTAGGGAATTGGTGTGTGTATTTCCACTTCTAGGGATGTGTAGTAGGCTAAATGATTCAAATCCTGATTACAGATGCCTAACTTGACTTAAATACCCTTGCATTCTTTCATCTCTTGCTTCTAGTTCACCCTTTACCTGGCCGACGACTAGTCTTGAGTCTAAGAACATCTTTACTGCCTTTCCTCCCATTCTTTGAACCATGGACATTCCCTCTAGCAAAACTTCGTATTCAGCTTCATTATTCGTAGCCGAGAAGCCCAATTTTAGTGATTTCTCAATGGTGAGCTTCTCGGGTGAGATGAGAACTAGCCCCATTCCAGAACCCCTTTGGTTTGCCACACCATCGACGTATACCTTCCAGAATAAAGGTTCTTATAAGGAGATTGTGCCAACCGATTTTCCATCCATGTTCCGTGTAGCTGTTGCTTCTTCTAATGGGGGTTCAGTGAACTCGGCCACGAGGTTTGCCAGTACCTGACCCTTGACAGAGGTATAAGGCATGTATTTGATGTCAAAAGCCCCTAGAACTGTGCCCCACTTTGCAATCCTCCCCGTGTAATCAGCACTTCGAAGTATGACCCTAAGTGAAAGTTGAGTTAGGATGACGACCGTATGTGCTTGGAAGTAATGTAGAAGCTTTCGTGTACCATGCACCACTGCCAGGATGGCCTTCTCCAGCGGCAGATAGCAAATCTCGACCTCATGTAGTGATTTGCTCACATAGTAAACTGGTCGTTGTACGCCACTGTTAACTCGTATCAACACCAAACTTACAGCATGAAGGGCCACCGCAATATAAGAAAATAGAACCTCATCCACCTCAGGACTAGACATGATAGGTGGCTGAGATAGGTATTCTTTAAGTTGTTGAAAGGCCAAGGCACACTCCTCAGTCCACTCAAACCCCTTCCATTTATTCATTAATAGGAAGAAAGGTCTGCATCTATCCGTGGACCGAGAAATGAACCGGTTTAGAGCAGCAGTCATTCCGGTTAGCTTCTGAACTTCTTTGGGATTCCGAGGTGGTTGCAAATTGTTTATCGCCTTAACTTGGTCAGGATTAACCTCGATTCCCCGGTGGGTCACCATATAGCCCAGGAATTTTCCGGATCCCACACCAAAAGAACACTTGGAGGTGTTAAGGCGCAGCTTGTGTTTTCTCAGTATTTCAAAAATATTTCCGAGGTCTTCCACATGCTTGGACACCACCTTACTTTTCACCACCATGTCATCTATATAGACTTTAATATTCTTGCCCAACTGAGGTTCAAATATCTTAGTCATCATCCTTTGATAGATAGATCCTGCATTTTTCAAGCCAAAGGGCATCACCTTGTAATGGTAGTTTCCAGTGGGAGTAACAAAAGCTGTCTTCTCTTGATCATTTGGAGCTAGTGGTATTTGATGGTATGTTTAAAAGGCATCTAAAAAGCTCATCCGAGGGTGGCCTACGGTAGCATCTACTAACTGGTCTATCCGAGGCATAGGAAAGAGATCTTTTGGGCAGGCCTTGTTTAAATCCGTGAAATCCACACACACTTGCCATTTTCCGTTCTTTTTCTTTACTACCATAGTATTGGCCAACCATTCAGGATAGAAAACTTCTTTTATAGCCCCCGCCTGCTTAAACTTCGTCACCTCGTCTTTGACAGCATCAGAATGATCTCTAGATGAGCGTCAAGGAGGTTGTTTTTTGGGAGTAACAGATGTTGGCAAATTTAGGTCCACCCCCGGAGCTTCATAAGCACTCCACGTGAATACATCTACGTTTTTTCTCAGGAATTCGATTAGCTCTTCTCTCTCTTGGGGAGGCAGCTAGGAGCTGATTTGAAAGAACTTCTCCTGATCATCGCCAATAGCAACCTTTTCTAGATCTTCGCACTTTGCTTCCTCGGTTGATCCATTGTCGGGCAATACTAGAGTCTTTGATTGCTATAAGTCCCTTTCAGCAGATGTCGAGGACTCAGTAGAGGCCGAGGACTCAACATTGGGCCTATGTAAGATGGTAGCCACCATGCACTACCTAGCTATGGACTGATTCCCTACAATCTCTTTAACCTGGCCATCGGACGGATACTTCACCTTCGGGTGCAGGGTAGAAGAAACGGCTTCTAAGGCATTGAGCTAAGGTCTAGCCACAATAGCCGTATAAGGTGAATAAGCATCCACCACAATGAAGTCCACTTCCACCACGTCCGAACCAGTCTATATGGGCAGTCTAATCTAACCTCTTGAAGTAACAGTCTTCCCCTCGAAACTTACTGGAGGGGAATCGTACGCCGTTAGGTCTTCGGGTTTCAAATTCAACCTCTTGTATAGGTCGGGATACATTATCTAGATAGCACTTCCCTGATCTACCAACACTCTCTTCACATCATACCCCCTATCCTGAGTGTGACCACCAAAGTATCGTCATGGGGTTGGATAGTTCCGATCTTATTGTCGGCCGAGAAGCCTAGAACCAACGAGGCCTCTATTCTAACTCTTTTTGGCTCTGAATTACTGTCTTTAGTGGATAGCCGAGCCATAGACATCACTCCAGAGTGACAAGAACCGGTCCTACCAGGGGCAGCGAAGATGACATTGATTGTTCCCAGAGGAGGTCTTGAAGAAGCATCTCTCCAGGGATCCGAACCTGTCTGCCCCGCTTGGCCACTAGAATGGTGCAACAGCTGCTTCAACTTCCCTTCTCAAACCAACTGGTCCAAATGGTCCCACAAATTCTTGCAGTCTTCTGTAGTGTGCCCCTAGTCCTGATGATATTGGCAATAAAGGCTCTAGTTGCGTCTCATGGGGTTTCCAGCCATCTTATTTGGCCATTTAAAGAATAACTCGTTCTTAATCTTCTCTAGAACCTGATGCACTGGTTCTCGGAATACTGCATTAACGGTTTGGGTGTTGGTAGACCCCGATTGTTTAGCAAAATCTCTCCGAGGCCGGTTGTTATTGAATCGATCCAACCTGAAATCTCTCCTCTCCTGAGGGATAACCTTAGCCTTTCCTTTACCCAGTTGCTGGTCTTCCTCAACCCTTTTATATTTGTCAATTCGGTCCATGAGTTGGCGCAGGCTGGTGACGGGTTTTCCTGTTAAGGACTTCCTTAAACCATGCTCGGTTGAGAGGCCACTCTTGAAAGTACTGATGGCGACGTCATTAAAGTTACCATCTATCTCATTGTACATCTCCTAGTACCTGTCCGAGTATGTTTTCAGGGTTTCTCCTTCTCGCATGGACAAAGACAGTAAGGAGTCTAAAGGCCGAGGGACCCTGGTACATGTGATAAAATGGGAGCCAAATGCACGAGTGAGCTCCTTGAAGGAATCTATAGAATCTGTCCTCAGGCCGTCAAACCATCTCATCGCCACGGGTCCCAAACTGGATAGGAACACTTTGCACATCAAGGCTTCGTCCTTAGAATGGACAGCCATTCTCTGACTGAAATGGCTCACATGCTCCACCGGATCTGTTCGCCCATTGTAGATGGTGAATGTTGGCTGAAAATGCTGAAGAAGAGTTGCCCTTTCAATCCTATGCGTGATGGGCGACTTGGAAATCTAGTTCAAGGCTTTGCTCATCACATCATTTCCCAGTCCTCTATGATTTGGGCTCTTGCATCTACGTTCACGGTGGTACTCCTCTTCATATGAGAAGGATTCACTAGGAGGAGTCCTTGATCTACGTCGATAACCGCTATCCTTCTCATCGTCAGAAGAGGAATTAGATGGGGTGGGAGTTCGTTTTCGTTATGCATGTCATAATTTTTTTTTAGATGGTCGATTTCCCTTTGCATGGCTTTATTGTGTTGCTTCTGAGAGACGTGACTCCTAACTCGAGAGTGGCTTTTGCTTATATGCGTAGCGTGCACGTTGCCTTTTTGATCTCTCCTATGCTCAAGGTTGGCAAAAGGATTTTCACGTTGAGATGCCATGGATTCTGCCTGGTGTGGACCTGAACCTACCATAGTTGACCGTTGTTTTCATTATCACCCAAGTTCTTCCCACAGACGGTGCCAGTTGTAGGGTCTCGGTTTACAGTCCAAGCCCAAAACGTATGGGATATTGGCCCAATGAGCCCAATACAATAAATTTGTAGAGAGTGGGTCGAAGAACTAGGCCCTAATGAGTTGAACAACGGCTAGTACTGAATTGAATGGCAATCAAATACAAATAAGAGATTCTGATATCAATGGACTTTTAGTCCGAGGAGGTCACACTTGAATATATTGATCACAATTGGATACAAAGAAAATTTAGATTGTTACTATCTTGTTTCTCTCTTTTTTTCCGATCCTCTTCTCATGAAAGGTCTCTCACATTATATAGCTCCCTGTGGAACATCTTGATTCTACACTTGTTGATCATCTGAGCCTCCATTTGAGTACTTGTCCCATCGGACACCCACTCTGGCTTTCTGTGAGTTGTGGTAGCCAAGGTAACACTGTTCAAAGGTCTTCTCCACATAAATGCGGCCAGAAAAGTAGCTGCAATGCATTTAATGCGGTGGCAGCAGCTTTCCCCTAGATATTTTTGGGTTTCCTTCCTTCTCGTATGTTCATGAGGCATGTACCTATCACTATAGCTTCTTGGGGGGTCATTCTAATTGCTGGAATACACATTTGAGCTGCACACGCCACATCCGAGGAGTAATTCCTCCTCGGACTACCTTCCTTTCATTCCTTAGTCATGAGACTTTAAATTGGGACCCCAAATAATTATTTGCTCCTCCTCGGACCATTTAGCATCCTCGGACAAAAACCCAAGGCCCAACATATTATTCTAGGCCTTTATCCCTACATATATATATTCTTATTTTTCTTGTAATCTAAAAACTAATATCACTTGTATATATATATATATATTCTTATTTTTCTTATAATCTAAAAACTAATATCACTTGTATCCTTGCAATTTGTGTGTTCTATTATTACTGCTGTTTGATTTTAAAAAGAGATAAGAAAATAAAAGATTCAATCTATGGGATGTACCATTTAAAAAATAATAAATAAATAAATAAATAAAAAATAAAAAATAAAAAATAAAAAAAAACGAATTTAAGTCACTTTAGATATGAGACTTGTAGGATAAAGATCTTTCTATAGTTTATCTTTCTTTAGTTATTTTTGGGCCAATCCTGCAATTTGTTCGGCTCATATTGGAAACTAGTCTGCCTTCAAATGCCTCCATATGTAATCTTGTAGATTAAACCCAACCAAAATTATCTCGTTTCCATGATGCAATTCCCATATAGAATAGGGTCACCCATTAACTAAGCTCAATCAGGAGGCCCATCAATTAGCCACAAGTAATTCTTAGATACTCTTGGAGTACGGAAAATGGTACTCCCTTTTATCACATTCATGGTAGGGTTCCCTCGTTAAATTTATGGTGGGGTCTACCATGAATGTGAAAGGAGGGAGCACCATTTCTCTGTGCTCCAAGAGTACCTAAAAATTTTCCATCAACCACTACCTAGACCATTATTTTTGCTGAGGGCCCTATTTGTCTCACAAAAAAATTCCTGATTGCTAGTCCCTACGGCCTTGGGCCTACCATGTTCTAAGCCCACTTATCCTGCTTTATAGGATGCATTTTTTTTTTTTTGAGAGAGAGTGAAAAGACATAACAGTATTATTCAAGTAACTGGGAAATTAGTAATTACAAAACAAGAAATGTTTGGTGGAACTTTCTTAAAAATAAATAAATAAATAAATCAACCCATAGAGAAGAAAAGAGAGAGAAATACATTTATTGTAATGAGTTGAGAACGCCAAACGGCCCAAACCACAAACCAACACAATTTGTTATTTGGTCCTCTATTTCTCTCTTTTAACTTCCAAGAAATCCACACCCACCCACAATCTCCACTAAAGTCTCTTCCCATCCTTTAAACCACAAAATCCTCTTCCCTTACAAACCTATAGCCCCATGTCTATCTCTTTGTTGAGTCTATCAGAAAAGCAATAAATTTCTTGCTCTTTCCCTACATGTCTGATTTGCTTTTCTTTTCTACAAAAATGTTGAGTTTTGGACTTTTGGGGAACCATAATAGGCGTGGGTTTTCTTTTTCTTTTAAGCCCAAATAAAACAAGTGAATTAGTGAGTTTTTGCCCATCAAATTGAACTCACTAGATTGACTAAATCAAAGGTTACTGTAAATTGAGTTTTTCACTCTTTTTCTCTAGTCAATAAAAATAAAGAGATAACAAATTTAGGGCCCATAGGCCATTATTTAGAGTTTAACCTTTTAGGATTTTTAACGAATCCTCCTACTTGGAAGAGGGGCCCCTGGTGGATTTCGTCCCCAATTGTAATAATGATAAAATGACCCAAAGTTAAGACAAATGTCTTGACACCCAAAGATTTAGATTTAGATTTAGAATTGGGCTTAGCAGTGGTTTAAAAATATTTTGGCCCAAAGATAGTAAGAGCAGAACTTCTTGTTGTAATGGACAGCAGTGGCTATCCATTCTCCTTCAACAAAACAGGGGGGCCCAAAAAAAAAAAACAACCGTTAAACTGAACTAAGGGCACGCGTGGTTTCGGTTTAGCAGAGTGGTAAGGGCACGCGTGTTCGACCCCTAGTATATCCATTCCTTATTATAATAACAAAACTGCGTCGGTTTTTTGGGTTTGCTTATAACTCAAATTTTTTCTCTCTCGCGGTGAGTCAAGAATCAAGATCAAGTTGCAGACGGCAACTCCGACGGCAGCAGGTTCTCTTGGCTGAAAAAGGGGATTTTGGTCTCAGAAGCTTCTTATCAAAAGCGGAGCCACCATATTGAATTCGAATCTTCAAAATCTCGAACCAGGTATTTGCCCTATAATTTTTTCTTTTTTCCTTGCCCTATAAATTTTTATTTTTTTCCTCAGCAAATCAAAACGGTGCGCTTAAGCTTTGGTAACGTTTAGAGTGTTATTTTCGTAGTTTAGGATTCTTGAGGACTTCACAATCACACGTACTGATGATATTCATTGGATACTAGAAGTTTCATAATTTCATTTTACTAAACTCATGCTTAATTCCTAGTTATCTAACGTTTTAATCTAAATTTTTTGTTTTTGTTTGCTTTGCTATTGACATTTGCTATGAATGACATTTTCTATGAATAACATTAAAGAAGGACATGTTAATTAAGGATGTTTCGAAGTGACGAGGAGTATATGATTTTGGATACAATATGATAGAATGGCAAAGAAAAAACGCTAGTGGTTGACCTGATTGATCTATTGAGAATCCATAGCCAACCCAAAATGTTTTGGGACTAAAACTTTGTTATTGTCGTTATCTAGTACGAGGAGGAAATAGATAAGCATTCTAGGTTTTATGTAATCCTTTCTTCTTCTTTTTTTGGGTAAGTTGTTGAATGAGGAAACTGAATTGGTGCTATTTTTATTCCACATTTTCTTGAATTGGCTATATTACACTCAAGCTATTTGGTGATTTAAATGCAAGGAACTACCTGGAGGTTTTAGTTTGGCTCATGATCCTTTAGCAATATAAAGCGTAAAGTTTATTTTGAATGTGTTTGGGAATGTTGAATTGAGGTTTAATGCTGAACATGATTGAGTACTTCGAAAGTTAGGTGTTACAAAAGATTAGTAGAAGAGAAGCTTTGTGAAGTACAGTTCCATTTTATGATTGCGATTATTGATTTGAGGTAGTATTCTAGATATGTGAGAATTAAGAATTACTGACAATCTGTTCGTGTTCTTGTTTTAACAAAGCATTTGATGTTAACTACCAAAAAAAATTTTCTAACTCTGGATGTTGGGATTCACTTGCTTTTGCTTCATTTGTAAGTCTACAAGCTTAGTTTTGTTGAATGAGCACTAGCATTTTAATTTTTAGCTATAACCCTATAAGAGAAAGGTGGATTTTTTTTTCTTTCTTTTTGGGGGTATATGTAATGGAATTTTATTACGGAAAAGGAACTATCTCATGTACAAAGCAAATACACAAAGTAGTCAATAAATGAAAGTTAAAGTCTAAAAGAAAGAGAAATAGTTAATTCTACATTAGAACGTATCTTACTTATCAAAAAAACAATAGTATGTATCTCAGTATGCCCAAACATGGGACCATTCAAAAAATTATTTGTTAAATATTGTCTGTCTGTCATATGGTTGAATGAAGTGCTCTAAAATGTAAACATTCCTGGTCTGTGCTTAGCATCTCTTGAACATTAACTTTAGAAGGATATAATCTGTTGAGCAGAACATACATTTCATGCAGGAGATGGAGGATCTTGGAAACTAGTAAATTCATGTAAAAATTGATAGTGTTAGGGTATAAATCCCAGTTTTCCTGTAGAGAAAAAAAATTCCTTCCTATATTCATTAACATTGATGACACAGGTTAAATTTATGGCAATGAACCATGTCAGATCGATTAGAGGCATTGCCATTACCAGGGAGGCAATGGGGGTGGTAAGCTGACTAACATTTTCTAGTGGTAAAGCAAAGAAGGGATCTAAAGGGAGTGCAGCTAGTGATGCACCAAAAGAATAAATTCTTAGCAAAGAATTCAAGTCTACTACAGTGGTTGGTGCAAATATCCTCAAGGATGGGGCAGATCCCAAGATCCTTCCTGATTCTGAATACCCTGATTGGCTATGGCATTTGATCGATAAACGCCCAGCATTGAGTAAATTAAGGAGGAAGAACACTGAAACCCTCCCTTATGAAGATCTCAAACGCCTTGTTAAGCTGGACAACTGATCAAGGATCAAGGAAAACAACTCCCTAAAGGCCAAGAACTGAACTAAAGTCTGTTTATTTGTCAAGTCTGATTCATTTTCATCTTCTGGGATTCTTTTGGGTGATTGATTTGCATGTGTGGAAATGATCAAATGGGATTGGAACAGAGCATAAATGATTTAAAATTTCTCAGCAGCTTTGAACACTTCTTTCTTCACTTTTTAGATTTACCATGTATAATGATGCAGAAAAGATTTGATATGCTGTCACTAGCATTGTGGCAGAGCCCTACCATGGCATTATCTTTTGCTTATCATTATAATTGGACTAGGTTGTACAGTCACTTTGTACATTTTTTTTTTATTGACCATGAGTTCCTTTTAATTTCCCTCATGGTAGGGATTTGTTGTTCATTGCTGTGTTGGGAATGCCTTAAATCAGATCGTTAATAGGACCTCCAACACAATATTCTAGTTTTACAACATTATGTATGCTTATAGATTTGGGGCTGGGGGTGTGGAGCTGGACCCATTTTAGACAGGTGATTCTTTACTTTGAGAGGTGTCACTATGTGAAATCTAGTTGTGGGAATTAACTATTAAGATAGACTTTCTATACGGTCCATTAGATGTTGGTTCATGGTTCCTCTCTGGTTGCAATGCAAAGGTTTTCAATTTACATTGTGGGCATTTTTCCCCAAATTTAAGATACATTTTCTATAGGGTGCATTGGATGTTGGATCCCCAAGTGCTTGTGAGGTAAGGATGCAACAATATAAGGTGCTGACATTGAGTGTGCTTAAGGCATTATTGGATTATACATGGAAGATATTGGGTTTAATACAGATTATTATATATATTCTTCATTGCATCACTCTGTTGGGAGTTGGGACCTGAGTTTTGGTATTCCAATTGAACTTCATAGGTGGAAGCCACATCCTCTTGTCCACTCCGACAAACTATTGTAGTGCAGCATGGCTTACAACCCGACCCTCTAGCCCACCATGATGATGTTATGTTGGGACTGACCTATATGCTACAGTGGAGATTGTCATGGTTTGTGAACATTAGGGTTTATGAATCCCATTAAAATGGGAAAGAGACTAGTGGAAGCAGAAGAAAAGGAAATCAAGAAAATGATAGAAGCAGGGAACCAACACATGCATTCTTATTGTTAAAGCAGGTAACCCACACCGTTCTCGTTCAAGTTCATTTTCAAAATCAGCACTTTCTTCACCTAATTCATTAGATAAACAAAAAGGTGTTTTTATTGAAGATGATGTGGCAGGACCATCTTCCTCCAATAAACTATTTGATGATGGAACTATAAATTTGATCAAACAAGGCTCTAGTCATAAAAGGTCAAGGAGCCAATATTTTTGTTTTGGTGCATCAGGTCTATCTGTGAAAACCCCAGTAAGCAGGCAGCGGCAAGGCCAGAGTTACAAGTGTCCCGTAATTTCAGTAGCTTGATTCACTGGATGTGAACACAGGTATTGAAATGATATAGGCCCCTCGACGCAGAAAGGAAGTAACTACTTGAAACCGTGCCAACAAAAAAAAAAATGCACCGACTTAGAAGAAGAATCAGATCAGTCCTCTAGCTGGTTCCTGAAGTTTAGAACTTATTAGCATGTTTGCTTGTTCAATATGTATAAGTTATGTACTTGTTCTTCAATACTGGCTCCAGAATTATGCTTCATGCTGTATTGGAGCTGATCTGCAGAATAAAAAATGCAACATTCTGTATTAGCATGTATTTATCTGTTATCCTTATCTTTTAGTCAGGAAAAAGGGAAATGGAAGAGGGAGGCAGGGAATTTGAAAGGCACAATGTGATATGTTTTTACAGGATGTAAAGACTTGTGATTCTATGGATAGATAAACATTCAATGTGCATCGGCTCAAAAGAAAATCTAGGGAGTCAAGTTTGTCAATGCCTTCAGACAATGTTTAATTTACCAGCTGAAGAAAAAAGAGAGAAAATGGGGGCGAGGCAGAGCTGTGTGATTACAGACAGAATTATGAGAATTAAAGAGCTTCTAAAGGAGCAAATACAGCCAAAATAATTCTTACAAAGGAGGCTCACATTCTTACTGATGATTTTTGGTTTGTGAAGTTCAACCTATTCTCTATCAAGCAAGAAATCTTTGATGGTTCTAGGATAGTTCATGCACTTGTATGCTTGTCTTATACTTTATAGCATAATACAAAGGCTTACAAGCTCAGAGAGAGAAGCCAAGGTGAATTGGAGCTAATCAATCCCACCATGTTTGAAATAAAATTTCATTTGGCCAAAATGATGCTTTATAAATTATAATCCATAAAATGTTGTAATTAATGGTCTAAGCAAACGCATTGTTTGGAGAAACATGGCATGGCTGACTCACACGTCTAAAGTTATTTATATGCAGTTACTTGAGTAAAAGGACCTGGAATTTTGAAGGCCTCTAAAAACCTTATTAAGTAAAGCAATGTGATAACGTGATGGTTTTGATGCTCATCCAGCTAAAGCTATACTTAAAATTCCCAAAAGTTTGCTGCAGTATACATTTCATATAAACAGTCAAAAAATTTATTATACAAGACAACGTAAATTAGAAAGCACAATTAGCATGTAAGGATGTAAGATCTTATCACTGTTGCTGGCCGTCAATGTCGTAGTTTTGAATTAATAAAATCGTAAGCGTATTCGTTTAAGCTTATAAGCTGATGTACTTGTGTTTTCATCCAATTTATTTAACAATCTAAATAAGCTAATGAAAAAAAGAAGCCAACAACTTAAAAAAAAAAAAAAATGAATAATACTTGAAATGGCATGAAATAAGAATGTTATAGGATCACTAACATGTTTCAATTAATTAAAAGGGATCAGAGACTGTTGAACTAAAATAAAATTTGTACATGTGAACCAGTGGATCACGAAGAAACAGGAGGCCGAAAAAGCAAGAACTTGGGGTGCTCTTCTTTTTGTGTTTCATTTTTTGTTTAAGGCAGGTCCATTGGGTCAAATTTTGCAATTTCTTTTTTTCTTTTAAAATTGTTCTCCCTATCCTAGTTCCAATTCATTTTCTTCTAAAAAAAAAAAAAATAGTTCTAATTCATTTCACAACTGTAGACACCAAATTTTTTTTTTGAGAATCTGTAGACACCAAATTGAAGTTTGAACTTGCCGTCAAAATACATTTGGCCCAATCTCATAGATTTTATGTATAAACTCTAAACCTTATCGTTTTCCCTAATGTACCCGGTTCCGTTTGGTAATATTATTGTAGAACTAGTAATGAGCATCTGGATTCTTAAAAAAAATAAATAATAAAATAAAATTTGAGCATGTTTTTCCTACATTTGTTTTGATCATGAAATATTTTATAATCAATTGAACAATTTAGATGACTGACTACTAAATAGTCATATGATAAAATAAAATAAAAAACAAAATATGTACAAATAGTTATAATGGTATGAGCTATCAAGTCATGAGATACTAAGGGTTCGTTTGGTAATATTGTTTTAGTAACATTGTTTAAGTGTTTTAAAAATACGTATTGTGAACTGTTGTTTAAGTAACACTAACAAATAGCCCCTAACACATTGGAGGGAATTTATCCAATTCATAAAATTTAGAAGGGAAAAGATCCACTCTCATTTTACCTTTTTGAATTCTGTCTGTAACTCACTATAGCTCAAGGAACAAACTACACTCCTTCGTATACATCAGGGGTCCATTGATGAGAAAGGGCTGGGAAAAGCTTAAATCTTCATTTTTTTTTTTTTTTTTTTAAGTCAAATATGACACACATGATATTTACTTAATTTTGTGTGGTCTAAATGAGTTTTCTTTATAAAAAAAAAAAAAAGGAAACTACTGAATTTTGTTAAAACACCATGTACTTAACAATTGAATTGGATCGGAAAATTTGAATGGGTGGAAGGCTTTCTCAGAAGGGGCTTTTCTCCAAACTAGTTTGGTGAGAAACCCTCTAAACTTATCCAATATCTTTTTATTGGATGTAAATTTTGAAAATCCAACCGTTAAATTACATATTTTAATTAGATCCTTCATAATTGCAAAATTTCAAGTAGATCAAAGATTAATAGCTAATTCATCAATTAAATGTTTAAATTCAAGTTTTTGTGGTATAAAATTATACATTAAAAATAAATTTATTGATCAAATAGTAAATAATATTCAATTTGGTCAAAATTTGACATGTGTGTTAAGATTATAAAGAAAATATAATCTAACAATTAAATTTTCAAAATTTACATTCAATAAAAAGATATAAGACGAGTTTGAAGGATTTCAACCTTATCCAGCTCACCAACTTGGAAAACATTGCGACTTTTCCATTCCCTTGTGCTTTTAAAAGAAGAGAATGTGGCCTATCAATCTTTTCCCCGGGGTCAAGGGATAGCCCATTAACTCTACCATTACAATTTGCACAGGGAATGAGTCTCAGTCGCTTGACTTGCGGCACTTGCCCTCCTATTGGGTCCGCCTAATTATGCAATTATTTTATAGTTTAATTAACAAAAAGTGCCCAAAAGAGGTTATTTGGTCTTAGCAACATGCCCACAGGCATGCTATGGTCTTGGTAGCCCGAAAGAGCTTATTAGGCCTTGGTAGCATGCCCATAGGCATGCCATGGCCTAGGCAAGAGAAAGTGAATATAATAAAATGTCACAATATTTTCACAATATTTTTTCAGTTGTGGTAGATTCATTCTCATATTTTTTATTTTATTTTATTTTATTTTATTCTGACCTATGAGTTATTGACATTTCAGTTGTTGTGAAAATGTTATGACAATTTGTTATTGACACCTTAGGTGAATGTCCTATGGATTAACATATGTATATATATTATAAAAATTATAATCTTACTCCATACAAAAAAAAAAAGAAAAAAAAGTCCCCCTTCCCTGACACGAGTGTCAAATAAACCACTAATGGAACGTCAATAACTAGTGTTAACTCTTCTAACTTACCATATGTTTAGGACACTTCAGCAGACATATGTTACAGAAAGAACAAATATATTATGTTCATTTATGTACGCCAATGAACACATTATTGCTGGATTCCAAAGAGCAAGACACATACAAGAATGAAAAACGATATCAGGACTAGTCGTCTTCTACCTAAACTATTAAAAAGGAAAAGACTTACCAAGGAGTTGATTGCAAGAGCATTTATATAATTTCAATTGATTTTAAGTGTTAATGTAAGAGCACTAATATATTAGAATTGATTTTGAGTTTCTTAACCATCAAACAATGTTTTTGGGAATAATCAAGTGAAATTATAATTTAAATCAATAATGATCACAACATAACAAGATTAATATTAGTCCTCTTAACATATTAATAAACATACATTTAGAGCATTCACAGTTGGAAATGCCATCCTATCTTATTTTACCATCCAAAAAGTTACTTTATCAATTATACCATACCATTTTACAATATACCTAACATCCCAACTTTTATTTTACAATACAACACATTAAAATAATATAAATTATACAATAAAATAATATACAAATTATCCATCACTCCTCTCTCTCTCATTTTTGTCCCTACCTCAATGTCTCTCTCTTAACAACTAAACAACCCAATCACCACCACACCACCATTACCCCCACTGCCCACCAAAATTCCATCGGAACCAAAAATCCAAATTAAGGAAAAGAAAAAAAAAAAAAAAAAAAAAAAAAACCCTGCAAATACCCACCAAACCCATTAAAAAAACCAAACAACCTAGTCACCACCACCGCGTCTCCACCATGCCCACCATGCCACCATTGCCCACTGCCCACCAAAATCTCACCGGAACAAAAACCCATATTAAAAAAAAAAAAAAAAAAAAAAAAAAAAAAAAAACTCAGATCAACCTCGATCAAAACCAGACAGTTGTTGAGCAAAACCTTGACCAAAATCCCACTAGAAAACACACAAAACACAACACAAATTGCATCGCCGCTAGATCAACACCATGCCGATCTCGACCCACTTGACAAAACCCACGCCGCCGAACCACCAGATAATGCCAAACCCATGACCACGTTAGAAAAAATGAACCACTGTGAGAGAGATGTGAGACTGAGAATGTTTTGGAGAGAGAGAGAGAGAGAGAGAGAGAGAGAGAGAGAGAGAGAAGACGAGACAATGAAGAGAGAGCAAGTGGCAAATATTTATAGGTGAGAATAAAAAATTATTATTTTGTTTTATAATACTGCTACAATACCATCGTAAATTTACAATGGTACTGTAGCATTATTGCAAATTTTTTTTGCAATTCTAAGCTTTTACAAGTCCAGGTGTTGGGTGGTTTTTGGGCTTTAATGCTAAATCATCCCTACATATCCCATTTGGCAATCCCAATGGGAATGCTCTTATCCATTTATTTCTAAAGGCATTTTAAAATTAGCTCTCCATTTGTTTCGAGAAAATACATAAAATATCATGTAATCATTTTCAATTTTGGGGCAAACATAAAACTTATAAACTTACTTGACGTGCAAGCCATTTAGGAGATTACGAAAAATTTAATATAATACATCGTATCAAAAATGTGGGTAGCTAGCATCGTTGCTAAGCACAACAAAATTCATCAACAATTTGTTATCTAAAAAAAGAAAAAATTAATCTATTATAAGGTTATACTATTTATATTACATAATATTATTATTTGATACATAAATTAGATTACTTATTTTTGTTAAAATCTAGGAAAAAATGCAAAATTGACCTTCTAACTTTCACTCTTTTTTTTTTTCCTTTTTTTTCTTTTTTCTTTTTTTCAGTCCTTTAACTTTTAGTTTTGTTAATTCAGTCCTCTAACTTTCAATTTTTGTCAATGCAGGATTCCGTTAAACCCCAGTTATGGGCTACTGTTAACTTTCAGTTTTATTTTTTATTTTTTATTTATTTCAGAATTAAAAGAAAAATCTGTAAAAAAAAAAAAAAAAAAAAGTTTGTTGCCGTTACCTGAAATCAAAACCAAGGAATCACTCGGTTTTCAGAAGGGGAACACGTTTTTGAACTTTTTTTTTTAGCATCCTTATTACTTTTGTTGTTGGGGAGGTGGGTTCATCAAATTGTAGATCCCACCAGATTTTAGCAATAGAGAGATTGAAAGCTTTTAGGATCACGTGGCGATGCCATTCACTTGCAATATGTTGTGATTCCTTGGTTTTGATTTCAGGTAAGGGGACCCCTTCAATGTTTTTTTCTTTTTTTTCTTTTTTTTCTTTTTCTTTTTTACAGATTTTTTTTCTTTTAATTCCGAAATATTTAAAAAAAAAAAAAAAAAAAAAAAAAAAAAAAAAAAAACTTAAAGTTAACGGCAGCCTATAACCAGGGTTTAATGAAATCCTGTATTGACAAAAATTGAAAGTTGAAGGACTGAATTGACAAAACTGAAAGTTAGAGGACTAAAATGAAAAAGAGTGAAAGTTAGAGAGTTAATTTTACATTTTTACCTTATTATTATTATTATTATTATTATTATTATTATTATTATTATTATTATTATTAAATTGAGTATTAGAACAACACCATCACAAATAAGAGCAAATTTGCAATTAAATAATTATGAGCATAACACCAAACAAATATAAACTATATGAGAAGAACTTAGGCTTTGGATTCTATTTAGGAAGATAGGCAAAATAGTAAATAACAAAATTATATAATATATATTTTAAATTTTAAATGTTTTTTTAGATATATTAAACATAGATGGGTTGGTGGATTTGTAAATCTCATAACCTGAATCCAACTCGACCCATTGTAAAAAAATAAAAAATAGTGACCCAACCCAACCCGGTGGGTTGATTGCGTCAGGTCGGTTTTGGTGGGTTCGCTGCACACCCATATATTTAAGAATAAAATTTAGCTATAAAATTGGTTATAACTGGTCTATATTCCCTAAAAGAAATATATATTTGTCGTAGCCTACAATTTTATTCAATATCATTAACATTATTACATATTTCAAAAATCTAATCATTGCATTGCATATTCTCTACGCTCATAATACACATGTCAAATTTTGTGCCAATTGAATATTATTTATTTGGGATAATTACAGTAAACCCACTTGTGGTATAACCCGTTTTCACTTTGCCTACTTGTGATTCAATCATTTACCCTTTGCCCACTTGAGATTAGTTTTGTTAGCCTTCCGTAACCCACCTCTCTGTTTGCCGTTAGAAAAACACATTTTTAGGCAAAAACAAATATAACAAGAATCAAAAAGCTAGGGTTTTTCATTGCTTATGAACTTCCATGAGAAAAAAGTGAAGGAATAGCACACAAATCCCACTCTGATCTTAGCTTCTCTCCCCAATGTGGCTGGGATTCAAAGTGGGTTTGAAGTTGGAATTGGGGTCCGAATGAGAACATGGGGCAAATGGGTGTCCGAAATCCGAGAGCCCAGGACGAGACATTTGCTGATGTTCCATTTGAGCAAGAGCTCACTTTTGAGCCTGAGTTTGAGTTTGATCCTCTTTGCTTTGATAATATTGGGCAGTTTTTCGATGGTTACAGCGGCTTGGAGGACATTGAGATTTGTGGGTTTGACAATGATGGCCCTAGCACTTCCTGACTGGGATTTTGCTGATATTGGCAATGACATTGCTTCTTGGATGGACGAACCCCTCAATATACCCTGCCAATAAGTTTTGCAGCTTAGGATCAATTAGTTATTGTTATTATTATTAGTTTTATTTATAGTCTTAAGAAGGTTGAACTTGAAATTCTAAGGAACCACAATATGTTCCTGAGAGAGTGGTTTTGTGAGTTTTATTTATTTATTTAGGAGTAATGTTACAAAGAGATGGAGAGGGATGAGCCATGATTGTAGTGAGAGATTTACCTTGGGTTTTCCTGTGCTATAAGAGCCGTCCAAGGCCCTCTCAGAGAGTGTTTCTCAAAGTTTTGCTCATTTCCTCGCATCTCTTTTTATTATATTTATCAGGTATGAAATGATATGGATTTTCTGTGATTTGCAACTTGAAATGTGTTTGGTCTTTCGTTTAGCTTGCTAGGCTGGCTCTTTATTTTTTGCTTATACTATAATCTTTGGGCAGGTTGAGAATGCATTTTTTATGTTTAATACTTATGCTCATGGTGACTGAATCTCGTCAGTTGAATGAGCACGAACATTGTGCTATATTCTCAAAAAAAGAAAAAAACATTGTGCTATATTCTCTTTGAGTTTGAGGGTCTTTTTGGTGGGTTTTCTTCCTGGGCTCTCAGATTTCGGACACCCATTTGCCCCATCTTCTTATTCGGACCCCAATTCCAACTTCAAACCCACTTTGAATACCAGCCACATTGGGGAGAGAAGCCAAGATCAGAGTGGGATTTGTGTGCTATTCCTCCACTTTGTTCTCATTGAGGTTCACGAGCAATGAAAAACCCTAGCTTTTTTATTCTTGGTATATTTGGTTTTGCCTAAAAATGTGTTTTTCTAACGGCAAATGGAGAGGTGGGTTACGGAAAGCTAACAGAACTAATTTCAGGTGGGCAAAGTGTAAATGATTGAACCACAGGTAGGTAAAGTGAAAACAGGACATACTACAGGTGAGTTTACTGTAATTATCCCCATTTATTTTATGATCTATATGATTATATTATATTAAACTACAAAAATATGCAATTTAAACAATTTTTTGATGATATAGCTATTAATCTTTTATTTTCTAGAAATTTTGCAATCATGGAAAATACAAAAAAAGCAATGTAAATATTAAAAAAATCCTTAAAAAATAGCAAAATGTAAAAGTTTGCTAACTCAACTGTTGTAAAAAATGTTGTTATATATATATACACACTTTGTGTGTAGCATTGTTTTCTTTAAAAAAAAAAAAAAAAAAAATTAAGTGTTACATTCACAACATTTTTACAAAAAATCTTAGGTGTTAAGTTGCTACTGTTTCTAATTTGAACCTACTACTAAAATTACTTTTTTACCCACCAATAACCTCTAATAACAACTTGTTATTTAAGATTTATTATAAACATGTTGTAGATGGAGTGTAGATATTATATTTTGTCTGACCTCAGTAAGCATGTCAAAATGCCGATTTAAGTGCCCTAAAAAGCAAAAATCGTGTTTCCAAAACAAAGAAAATAGGGAAATACACAAAGGAACCATGTTTATAGGGAAATACACAAAGGAATCATGTTTATCTTGATTGGATGATGGAACAAACCATTCAAGATTTTAAAATTTCAAACTTGTCATTTTTGGCAAAGTTTGACCAACGTTGACTAAACTCTAACTAAGATTGGTCAAAAGTTGGATTTTTTATCTGACCGTTTAATTGAGGCAAAATTTAATCATGTTAAAGATTGTAAAATTCCCTTCAAAACGACAGTTTACAGGCCAAAATCATAGATAAAATGAATAAACAATCAACAAAAATACCAAAACCATAAATAAATGTATTATTTTCAAGTCAAGGTCTGTTTTGGGGTGTTTTTGTGCAAACAATTGTACCAATCTAGCTACAATTGGTGTGATATATCTAAACCAGATCGAAGCATGATGGGTTAACTACCTTCCATAAAAAGGGCTCGAAGACATCTTCTCCGGATCGGGAGAAATTAATTTTTTTAAGAGTTGTTTATTAAATTTTCTATATTGTGTCACTTCATTCCAAACGCAATATCTCAGCAACTGTAACTCCAAATCATATGAGGTCAAAGCTTATGAAAACTAGACATCTAGACCTTTCCAAGGACACTAATTTTGAAAAAAATCTAAACTCCCAAAGAACTCCAAAAAGCAGCCCAAAAACAAGGTTCAAAAGATTAAATTCCCCAGCCAAAGTTAACTCAAATTCCAAACTTCATAATTTTGTGTTGAGATCAAACAATAAGACTATGATAATTTGGGCTTAAATCTCTCTTGGTTAAAGTTCTATTTTGTAGGATAATCCTTTTTTTTTTTTTTTTTTTTTAAGAGAGAGTTTCAACATATGGTAGAGATTGAACCCTAAATCTCTTATTAAACCATCCTGTGTTTATATATATACATGCTGCATTTTACAGTAATTAAACATTCATTGCTACGCTGATTTTATTGTGAGCAAACAAATTACTGGGCTGTGTTTTACTATTTGTTTGAGGGCAAAATTGCCCATTACCATTAATTGTTGAAATATTTGCCCAGAAACACTGTTTCGGAACAATATAGCGATCTACCACTTTTTGTGGTACTCAAGCTTTGTGAGCTCGAGTACCCTATTTTTCTATTCCACCGTGGCACCATGACATGGCATCTGGAATTTAAATATTCTGCTTGGTACTCGAGCACCTGAAGCTCGAGTACTGGTTAGTGAGGTACACAGCTCTAAAAACACACTAATTTTAGGTTTATCTCTCACTTCTCACTCTCACTTACCAGAACACACTCTCACTCTCACTTACACCTAAACATACAAACCCCAAACCCTCACACCATCGGCGGTAGAAAACCCGTCGGTGCCAGAAGAGTCTCGTTGGCGGCGACCTCTCAGCTCTCTCACTATCTTAAGAGACTGAAACAACGTCGTTGTGATCGCTTTCGCGTATCGATGATGGCCGGGGGAGTGGAATCGTGGTCTCCGTCGCCGTCGCCGCCTGAGGGAAAAGGAGAAGGGAAAGTGGTGGTTGTTGGAGGAGCGATGGTAATGGACTTTCCATTGGATAACAGTGGTGCGACGTCATTTTCGTCCTCCTCTTCTTCTTCACCCTTTCTTCGCCCAAATTGCCTCGCAGGCTTCGCCGGAGACTCTTCGAGTCTAAGTCCCCGCAGAACTGTACTATCGAAGATATCGAAGCCAAGCTCCGCCACGCCGATCTTCGCCGCCAGGACTCTCTCTCTCTCTCTCTCTCTCTCTTTGGTGTGGTTCTTGAATATGAAGACTCTCTCTCAACTTTACTCTTCTCAGCTGTTGTCGTTGTTGTTTTTTTTTTTTTTTTTGAAATTTTTTTAATTCATTTGATTAATTACTATTATCACTAACAAAAAGGTTCGTGTTTGTTTACTGAGAAAATTAACGGAAAAAGATTGAGAAATCAACTCTACTGTTCTTTTTTTTTTTTCGTTAATTAAATATAATTATTTGAACTACACGTTAATTAAATATAATTATCATAATGTCACATTAATTATGATTAATTAAAAAAAAGTCGGTTTGTTTGTTTTCTCAGAAAATTGAATCTTGAGCCTTTTTTTTGTTGTTAAATTGATGATTATTCTGAGATTTTGGTTATGGTTTAATTTCTTAACTTTTCGATTATTTACTGAGAAAATCAAATTCAAGGGAAAGAAATAACTAGAATTTCTTGGTTTGTGAAATTACTTGGAACTTAACTGAGCCAATTAATTCTTCAGGTAGTTAAAGATTCTTGTTTTAAACGTGTTGATTAGTTAATTAAACATTTTGAAGACTTATCAATCTGAATTTCATTTACAGAAAATCTTCAGAGATCACCAAACAGTGTGATCGTTTCATAAAAGTTGGTACAGTCCGTAATTTTCTCAAGAGCCAGATCAAAATTTTGATTTTTTTTTCTTGGTAACCAAACATGGTAATAGGATTTGGATATAAGCTTCCTGAATCTCAAAGAATCATGGGTTATGTTATTTATTTATAAATAAATATTTTTTGGGAGGTTAAAAGTTAAAAGCTTTGTATTGAAGGGTTTTTTTTTTTTTTTTTTTTTTTTGGGGGGGGGGGGGGGGTGTTAGGTAAAGGTGGGTGCTTCTTCTGTTTGAGTTTTTTCTGTTTTGCACTTTTTGGTCTTTCCTTTTCACGTCTGGTGGGCATCTCTTTGTTCCATTTTCAAATTATTTTGCTTTTTAACATTCTTTCCTTAAAAAAAAAAAAAAAAAAAAATGATTACTTGTTGAATTGAATTTAAATTATCCCTTACTTTTTCAATAAGAAATTTAGTTTTGTACCCATTTTTTAAAATAGTTTTTTGTAGTCACTATCTTTATTTCCATGAAAAAAATTCACTTTGTAGGCATCTCTGTGTTTTCAGTTTCTGAATCCTACATTGGTTTTTTTTAATTGTTCTTAGTCCCTCTGAATAGTGAATCTTACATGAGCTTTATTCTGTCATGTTGTTTTGGGTGCAGCAATACTATGAGAAATTGTCAAACAAGGCTCGAGCGAAGCCCAAAAGCCCATCACGGTCCTCATCTAATGAGGAAGATCTTGCTCAGCGCCTTGAAGCGAAGCTCGAAGCTGCTGAGCAGAAGAGGTAATATTTTTGTATTGCATAACTTATTTTTCAACCTTTTGAAAATGGGGTTGTTTGAGAAAGCTTCACCTAGGAAAAAATTGAAGTTTAAAAAAGCTGTGCTTTGAAAAAATGCGGTTAGAAAATGCATGTTTGCATTACCAAACATGCATTTTGAGATCTTTGACTTTGACCAAAAAGTCAAAATTTTCAAAATGGACCTGTCCTACTCAGTTTTTCGAGTAGAAAATAGAAAAATTAATTGTGGTAGTGTACCTGTGCATTAGGCTTAATGTTAATATCTCGTTGACGTGGATTCTGGGGACTTATTTCGTTAAGAAAATAATATAGTACTAGATTTTCCTTGTGACCTATAGTATTCGGTGTTGGATGGCTATAAAAAGCTCAAGTTTTTTTCGCAACAAGAACTCAAGCAAACCCTCACTCTTCTGCCCCAAACCTTGTGATTTTCTAACCTTTTTTTTTTTTTTTTTTTTTTTTTTTTTTTTTTTTTTTTTTTTCCTCTTGTGTTACCCAATTAGTAATCCATTATGGGTAGCAAGTTGGTGCCGAGTTCAGTACAACAAAGTGAGCTGAGCGTGTTAACCATGTCCGGCCTCGACATCATGAACCACATTTACGCAACCCATGTTCATGGTGACGAAAAGTTTGATGTTGAGTCTCTTTTCGTTCTCGCCGAAAACATCCTTAAGCTTGCCACCCTGATTGTTGACCATGTTGCACTGGTACACTACCATAATTCTTTATTAGAATAAGATGCTCTCTCTCTCTCTCTCTCTCTCTCTCTCTCTCTCTCTCTCTCTCTCTCTCTCTCTCTCTCTCTTGTTTATTTTCTTTTTCCTACCTAAATCGGAATTTTAACTTGGACTGAAGCATTCCATAGTTTGGAATACACTATAGTGAGGTAGGGTAGCCATTACTTTTAACAAAGAAATTGAAAAACCACTTCAGCCTTAACGAAGTGGAATAAGCACACAAGGTTGCTTTACATTTTTGTTTCTTTAAAATGAGGGATATGTAATGCAAGTCCATTTTGTTGGGATGAGCATAGGTATGAGAATCAAAGTGAAGCATTTGGGTGTGTTCTAGATTACTGAGGCCGGACAAATATAAAAATTTTAGAGTTAATTACAACAATTTTCATAAAATATTTTTTAATTATTGTAGATGGTTAATGATAGCTAATGAAGTGATGTGACCATACAAGAACCAATAAAAATGCCAACTCAACTAACATTACTCAGAAAAATAATTTTCCTCTTTATTCTTCTCAATACAATTATTTACACTCACTGCAGGGTACCCAAGTACACTTAGAGAGCTTGGAAGACAAGACCCCTAAGGCCAACTTTAATCCACCATTGTGTACACTGAAGAAAATTTCCAGCGAGGTAATCAGAATGATATAATTTTATTTGAAAATAATTAAATTAATATTTATAATTAAAAGTGTTTAAATAATGCTTAAGTGATTAAATTCATTAGTTCTTAATTTATCAATTATTATACCAGTAAGCATAATTTTAAATTATTAGATTAAATTTTTTCATAATAAAAGATTTGTAATGTCAGATGCAATGCAAGACTCCTGGGGAGGAAATTGCCCACAAGACAACAATGTCAATACTTAACAAACTGTCAAGCTATTCGTGGGATGCAAAGGCAGCGCTCACACTGGCTGCTTTTGCTTTAGAATATGGGGATTTCTGGCTACTTGCCCAACTTCACCCATCAGACCAACTCGCCAAATCAATTGGGATCTTAAAGCGAGTACCTGTTATCTTAAGGCGCCCAGGCCTTCAAAAACATCGAAGAGCATTGGTTGAACTTAACAACCTGATCAAGAACACATTGGAAGTGATAGAGTGCATCTTTGAGTTGGAGAAGCTATCTATCTATGATACAAGGGATGTACCTGCATTGTTAATTGCCATGGACCGTATTCCAGTCAATGTCTATTGGGCTATCATAACTGTTGTAGCTTGCTCAACTAAGATGTGTGGCCTCACTAATGAAGAGTAATTTTTGATCAAATCTTTGAAGTACTTCCCTATCCTATACGTGTTATAAGTCTTATTAATTACTATACGAGCAATCTTGTTTTCACAAACTTTAGTCAAAAACCTTTCATGAAGTTTCATCGCCACGTTTTCTGTTGTGAAATGGGTATTTAGTTTTTACAATTGAGTGAAAATTAAATCTTGTGTTTTTCAATAGAAGTTTTGAAAATGATATTGTTGTTGTTATAATATAAGTGGGTAATTAATAGAAAGAAATCTAGTTATTGTTGATAGTTCTAAAAAGATATTATCATTTACCATTAAAAATATTGATTTATAAATTTTTGTTTATTAAATTGGGCTAAATTACCATACAGCTCATGGTGTATATGGGTGTCCGTGACCAAAATGAAATCGTCAGAATCCCCTTCAAAAATCCTTTAATAATTTTATTCTAATAGAAACTTTAGGACTTCAAAATTTAGGAATTAAAATATTTGTGTGACTTGATTGTAATAGAGTTAAACTACAAGAAATAAAATTGGTTGTAATTGAAATTCGTCCCCCAAAATCTCTTACTTTGGACAAAAGCTTAACAATTTCATTTTAATCAAAATTTAAAGGGGTCAATTATAAAATTAAAAATTTGAGAACTAAATTGAGTTATAATATATAGAAGCAAACCACATAGAATAAATTGTAATTTTTCCATAAAAAAATTAACGCGAATGGTTGCCCACTTTTCAGGGACCAGGTGCAGGAACTATCCCACTTTGCTCAGAAGCTCAACATTGTCCTCAGCATATTAAAGAAGCAGATTCAACTTTGCAAACAACAAATAGGTAAAGGCCACTAAGCGGTTTCGTTCTTAAGAATGCATAGATGCTGAAAGCTATCTTACCTAGCTATGTTGCAAAATGCAATGCAATGTCTTCAAAATGGACCACACTGCTCATGAAAAATCCTTGTTTACACAGAGGATCTGGAGGCTCATAGAAAGATCAAGAAACTCGTTCAAACCCCTAATGAGATTATGGAGGTTTTCAAGGTGCTTATTTATGCCAAGAATAATCTGCAGCTGCTAATTGATGGTTCTACTCAAAAAACGGTGCGCTCTTTTAACACGTCATTATATAGTTTGGTACCATGACTGTTAACCCTTATCACAGCCACAAGTTCAATTGTACTGCTAGCTGCTCTCTTGATAATTCTCTTTTATCATTAGATCAAATATACCAATTTTTTTTCTAAAATAGGCGAGGATTAAATTTAAACATTTTATTCAATCACAAGAGATTTTACTAGTTAAGTTAACTAGAACCTATATAAACATGTCATATTTATCCAAAGCTTAAGGAAATGGAATCCAAAAAAGTTATAATAATTGAATCACTATATATATTAGCATTATAAACTAAAAAAAGCACTATATGTTTGCCATTCATAATTGTCCTTAAGATTCGCAGGGAAAAAATTGTCTGTAAGATAATATCTTCCCAGATACCATGTTCTAAAACAGCGGCACACATGATAAAACACCAAATATTTTATATATCGAAAGAATACCACACATGCAATATTGCAACCAACGTCAAAATAACTTCACCTTTTGTCAAGAAATAATTGTGGAATGGGATCCGAGGAACAAAGGTAAAAGCATTTTCATTAGTTATAATTTAACTTGACTAAAATATAGACTTTTTTAAAAATAATAATAATAACAATAAAAATTTAAATATATAACGTTTGGATTCATTATGATAGTTTTTCTCATCAACCTAAAACACTGATTTTTACTATGGACGAAAGTTGAACTCCTACTATTTAAGAGAACTTTTATTTTTTGAAGAAGGAAAACATAACATCATCACAAAGATAAAACCATGTGTCACCATAACAAATACCAAGTTCTTTAGAACCCACTGGTAATTTAATTTCGTTGAATCACGTGCAATAAAAAAATCAAAGAATAATTAGTTTATCGGGTATGAAGTTGGTGCTAATAATTTTTTTTGAGCAAAAAGTTGGTGCTAATATAGAGACTCTGATGTTCTCAATTGTATTGACAAACAGGTCAGCATTGAAGTGTTAAAAAAGAAGAATATTCTATTGTTCATTTCGGGCGTGGACATCTCTATTGATGAAATTTCGCTCTTAAAGCCAATTTATGATGCAATAAGGAAGGAGGAGCAGTACAAGATTGTATGGATCCCGATTGTTGACCAATGGAACGATGACACGCGTAAGAAGTTTGAGATGCTCAAGTCCAAGATGCCATGGTACGTAGTGTAGTACTTTTCACCCATAGCTGGTATTAGGTTCATAAAAGAGGAGTGGCACTTCAAGAACAAGCCTATTATCGTGGTGATGAACCCAAAAGGGAAGGTGGAGTGCCCAAATGCAATCCATATGATTCGGGTATGGGGAATGAGGGCCTTTCCTTTCAGTAGCTCTGTTGAAGAAGCTCTATCAAATGGAAGAGACTGGATGGGATCCATAGTGACTGGCATAAACCCAAATTTACATAATTGGGTAAAGTTAAGTTAACTAATACAAGTTCTAAAACTCAATTGTTTAGGCACTAACACACACATTCACAAATGAATAAAAATCTTTTATCTTACTCTAAATATTCCACTTAATACTCTGCACATTTTGTCATGCGTATTTTTTTTTTTTTCCATTTAAAATAACAAAATTTTTTATATAATTAATGGAGTATGAATTGAAATGCTGAGAGTATACATATGTGATTTAATCTCACACATAATTAAACTAGTGATGTTCATGCAGAAAAAAAATTGATGATTAAAACATTTTGCTCAATCAGATCAAAGAGGAGAAGTACATTTTCTTCTATGGTGGCAAGGACAAAGAGTGGATTCAACAATTTACTAAAAGTGCAAATGCCCTTGCAAACGATCCAGTGATAAAGGACGCAAGGGTTTCTATAGAGTTGCTTTTTGTTGGAAAGAGCAACAAAGGTGAGGATGACCACAGTATCTTAGGGCATTTCTAGAACCGTATAGATAGCTTTTTCTTTTCCAAAACACAAAGGAAAAGTGAACCCAACCCAGTGACACATGAAATCCAAAAGCTGCTTTCCTACAAGAATGAGAGTGGATGGGCTGTGCTTAGTAAAGGGTCTAGAGTGGTGGTGAGTGGACATGGGACCTCATTTTTGAAGGTGTTAGAGGAGTTTGAGAAATGGAAAGAGTATGTGCGCCAAATAGGCTTCGAAGTTTGCTTCAAGGAGTACCATGATAAGCTTCTTCACACTACTCGACGTTGTTGCTGGGTGGATATCCCCATTACTACTGGAAAGATCCCAAAGCATATGAAATGTCCCGAGTGTCCCCGAGTCATGGAGGCCTATATTAGTTTCAAGTGTTGCCACATTGACGGTGCTATGAATGGACTGCATTAGATCCCTACTTCTCTTTCTGCTAGCTTGTATTGCTACTAAATAATGTTATTATGTTTAAGACTTTTCTTTTTATGCTAATATAGTGTTTAAGATTTTTTTGGTTAGTAACCAGTGCCACTAGTATGAGGGTGGGTGTGTGTTTGAGACTTGAGTAATGCTTCGAAAAAAGACATCTTGATTAATTTGGTGACTGATGCCCACATTTGTGGGGTGCATCTTTATATAACGTCAAATTTTGACATTGCAATAATGGAAGGCATTATAAGTATGACACTTGCTAATTGCTAGCATCTTTTTTTTTAATAATCTTTTTTTAGGTTAAAAGATTTCCACTTTGAAGATAAGTATTCACAATAGAGATTGTAAAAAAGTTAGGCAGATTAGTACCCGAGTCCACCAAGCTCGGGTACCAATCTGCCTATTTTCAAAATTAGGCAGATTGGTACCCGAGTTTGGTGGACTCGGGTACTTCACAAGGTACCCGAGTCCACCAAACTCGGGTACCATTCTGCCTAATTTTGAAAATAGGCAAATTGGTACCCGAGCTTGGTGGACTCGGGTACCAATCTGCCTAATTTTTTAAAACTGTCAGATACACCCGAGTTTGGTGAACTATGGGTAATTTCTCTTTGTTGTTTTTTTTTTTTTGGATTGATTTTGGTAAATTAAAATTATAATAAATTGATTTTGGTAAATTAAAATTATAATAAATGAATGCTTGGAACCCGAGTTCACCAAAGTCGGGTACATGGGTAATTCTCTTTTTTTTTTTTTTTTTTGGATTGACGAGAATTAATTAGAATGGTTTCTCATCTTCTTTCAGTATTTCTTTTTGGTGTGTCTATCAAAATTATTGGGAAAAAAAGTTATCCTTATTGTAGTTTACTTTAAAGTTGTAAATCATGAATCAGACCAATAGCTAAGCATTGAAAAGCTTTAGCTGCCCTGAACTATGCTTCAGATACATCTTTAACTTCTTTGGTGAATATAGTAGCCATATTAAAAATCAATGGACTTCATTGTTTCTTTGCAATGGTTATTGTGTGAACAGGCAACTGTTCAGAAATGGATTTTATTATCATCACGAATGTGACCGTAATTATTATCATCATCACAGCCTGATTCAAGAAGTGATAAAAATAGAGAAATATATCAAATAGAAATCTACCATTGATCAGTCTTGAAGAGCAATCATATTATTTCTTGTATCAAACTTGAGATCCTGGCTTAGTTTGACATTACGCAACATGTACAGCAGCATAAAATCATGTCTTAGTTTTGGTAGTACTAAAAAGGATATAAATCTAAGCACCCATTAAAATGCTTTCAAGCCATTCAAGATGAGAGTAGTATGATAAGAAAAAGGAGATCAAAGGCAAGGCCAACTAATAATGACAGCCATGCCATAAAAGGAAACTATAACAATATCAGTAGTTAGATGACCAGTTGGTAGCACTTCCAACTCTTGGCATGCCGACAGTTTCCCTCTTCGACTCTTCATCCACGGTGAAAGTTACACCACACACTTGACTAGAACTGTCCACCCTTGACACAGACTTCACCTCATTAAGGGGGTGTTCATAACTCCTCAAGCCTCCAGACGATGTGAAGAAGCATCCTTTGGAAAACAACAGAAACAAATAAATCAGCAAGCTAGTGGTCATGCTCATGAAGTAATATCAAACAAATAGACTATAGTATTAGTATCTGGAAGTTCATGCTAATAATTACACAAAATCAAAACAAGTCCTACTTTTTTTTTTTAAACAATGTGGTAGATAAATGACAGGGAAGATAAATGGGAAAATCAGTCGATTAGAAAGTAGATTTTGAAGCTTGTTCTTGCTATAGCAATTTGATATCACCCACATACCTAAAGCTCACATAAAAGCTTTTATCCCCCATATTTTAAAACCAAAAATTTTGACATCTGGATCATTAAGAAAAGCAAAAAGAATCCTAAATAACCACTCCATGAGGGCAACCATTTCCCTAACATGTTAAAACTGGCACATATTATTCATGACCAATAATATGACCAATCTATTATTCATGACCAATCTATTATATACCAGCCCAGACCCAATAAAATGGTACATATTATTCATGACCAATCTATGGTTAGATCCTATAAAAAATAAAATAAAATAAAAAATCTGTAGTTAGAAAACATTTAGCAAAAGAATTACAAAATTAAATCTACAGTCAAGTAAAATTGACCATGCTGAATTTGAATACTTATCACTTCATTCATATCAAATCCTATTTTTTGTTTCAATCCAATGGAAGATATGATTGAAAAACACTTGTAAGAAATGGGCATTAGCATTTTACACATAATGATCCAACACATACAAAATCAACACTAGAAATAATGCAGTCATCAACACCAAGCATAAGAAGAGAAAGTCTTAGTCCTAAAACTTTGGAATTGGGTATGCATCCTCAAGAGACTAATTGGAATGAACCACGTGTACACAAGCAACAATGATATTTTAACGATATATGTCATATTTAGTCCTTAAAATTTTTTCCAATATTTCTTAAGTTATAAAAATACATAATTGAATGGCATATAGCATGCATTTTGTTTCAAGTTGCATTTAGAAGAATGCCACGGTTCAAAATTAGCGTACCTAGTATGCGAGACCACCACTCGTCGGTACCTCATTCCGCTTAGGGCATGTTCTTCGGTTATGCCCCTCTTGGTCACACAACCCGCATTGCACCTTCCTCCCCCCCTCCCCCCATGGTGTGGTTCTCGGCCGATTCCCACCCTCGTCCATCTCATTCCTGATTCGTGTTGAGACAGGGCGACCTTTCTCTCGAATCAATTGGGGGTTAGGGAGAACCCTTCGAGTTTCTTCAGGATCTGACCATGATCATCTATCTTTCAACGCAGGGAAAACGGGAGCATAGCTCCGAAACAGTGCATCCACGCTATAGCATGGGTCAATGTACTGCTCTGCATCATGTCGATACCTAATACAAACTGCAATGACATGTGAACATGGTATCTTGTACAGCTTCCATTTTTGACATGTGCAAGTTCTTTGCAACAAATTAACTCCATGTGTGTGATCCCCATGTCCATCACTCCGTAGATTATGCGGTGTATCTACTTGATATGATTGTTGTTGTGCGCTCAATCTCGTCACCCTGTGATGCTCCGCCTTCGCCTTATTTCTCATGAAGATATCCAAGGCATATTTAGTCCATTTTTGTTCCGAATTTAACTGTGCTATGCTTTTATTGCGACGATCATCGAAGTAAGAATTCAATTTGAACCATGTGTATTTCACCATTGCCATAATGGGCAAGCTACGAGCACCCTTTAGAACACCATTGAAGCACTCGGAGACGTTTGTAGTCATCACCCTATAACGATAACCCTTGTCAAAAGTTAGAGCCCATTTCTCTTTGGGCACATCCTTCAGATATTGGTGCGCATCCCGGTTGACATTCTCAATTAACTCGAAGGTGGCATTGAACTTTCGCTCCTGTGTAGCACTTGCTACCCTCCATACTAGATTCTTTAAAGTTTCATTGTTCCATCTAGTGTTGACGTTACTACATAGATGACGAAGGCAGTAACGATGTTCTGTCATGGGAGGCCGCAGGGAAAAGTCTCGATTAGTGTCTCTAAAGATAGCTTGTATCCCAGGGTGTCTGTCAGATATGACACACAGGTGTCTCCGGTCAGTAACATACATTCTTATACAAGCCAAGAACCAACCCCAAGTCTCTGTGCTCTCGCTCTCGACAACGGCGAAGGCTACTGGATAAATCTTATTATTAGCATCTGTCGCCATTGCAATCATCAATTTCCCTTTATATTTTCCATAGAGGTGGGTTGCATCAATGCTAATCACAGGCCTATACTTCTTGAACCCAACAATACATGGACGAAACGCCCAAAATACGGACTTGAATGTACAGGTTCCCCATTCATAATTATCGTCCACTATTAACTTATACTCTGTACCCAAACTTGCATCCTTAAGTCCTGCCAAAAAACGCGGCAACTCTGCATAAGACTCCTTAAAATCCCCGTATATAGCTGCAACGGCCTTTTGTTTGGCATCCCATACCTTGTATGTGACCCATAATGATTATGTTAGAAATGAATACAAGTTAAATAAAAAAACTTGAAGAAAACAAATCAAGACTTGTAACGCTATAATATTTCTTCGCTCTGCATTCCTTTTTTTTCTATTCTTTTTTCAATTTCAATTTTCATAATATAAAGTATTCATGGGTTTTGGGAAAAAAAGTATCATGATTATACTTCCCAAAAGACTGATGTCTCTACGTTGTATTGAAAATAGAATGCAAGTTAAAGAATAGAATACCTTGTAGTGAGATACTTCGTGTTTTAAGTCTGCCAAAGCAACGTGGCGTAAGTTCTTTATCTTATACGCAGGGTCTTCTCGTATATAGCGCTCAAGTACATATGCTAGGAACACCGAATCAATCATCCGACCATCATGAGCATTCTGAATTTTGTCGCACGTGTGGGGGCCCTTGCATTTTGCGATCTTCCAGACATTGTCTCCCTTACAACATATCGCACGGACTGACCATGGACAAGAATCATCCTCGCAACTCACCATAAGCCTCTCTGAGTTTGAATGCTCAGTTTTGAAGCTAAAATTCTCTCGCACTGCGTACCAAGTCAACGCATGTCGCACCGCCAATTTAGTCGCGAATACCATCCCTTTAATTAGCTGCTCCCCAGGCGTCCATGGTAATACTTCTGCTACCATAACCGATGATGGATCAAACATATTATCCTAACTATTTTTGGTGAACCATTCTGGCGTAGGATCGGGACCGGGGCATGTCTCTCTATTCTCTTTTACAACCACATCTTCGATATGACCAACATCCTCATGTTCACCCATGGTATCTAGGAGGTCCTCGAAGTCATCCCTAGTAACATCGATATGGGTTGCATCATCACCAAGTCCATGATCATCTATATTTTTGGATGTGCCCCTATGCAGCTCATCATTAGCTAAATGCTCTCCTTCATGCACTTGCTGGGGCCCTTCCTCCTCTTCAATCGAGTTCATATGGGCACATGTCTGCCACGGTTCACTGCCATACCCATCTCTTGTGTTCTCTACACACCCTTGATAAGATCTTTCTGGTATTGAGTCGATGTGCTCATCTACTCTTCCATCCAAAACAGTATGTTGTGAACCCTCTCCAGCCTCTACTGTGGCGGGCTCAATAGTGATATAGAGATCCGAAGCAATGAATCCTCAAGCCACCATTTGTGCAACCATTTCCCACATCATCTTCACTTCGGTGCCACCCGATAATTGTAGTGAATTGTAGAAAACCTGCGTGTCTACAACCCGTTGAGGTGCTCGATACACGATGGAAATGCTATGCCTAGAGTGGTCTAACCCCATCGCCTTCAATATTCTTCGTTGCAAGTTCGTAAGCCCTATCCCACGTTTCACCTTAACATATTTTTGCTTTTGGTTCGAGCCTTGGTATGACAACCCATGCAACTCATGATAATACATCTCCCCGTCGTAGTACACATAGAAAAAGTGAAAATCCATCACCGACCTGTTTTTAACAATATAAAAGTTGTCATCATCTATAACCACTTAAATAAATATGGCGTATGATAAAAACAATTTATATTCAAACTCAACCTCCTCAACTTTGTGTATAGAGATATAAATAATTTTCAATCGTTTTAACCACATATCTATAATTTATAATAGATTTAATTACAATACTTGGCTGCCAGTAAATTGTTTAAAAAAACTGTGTTTTATTTAATATTTAGATAACTTGTAAATTATAGAATAAACAATATACAATGACATAGTATTCTTTTACATCTAAATAAATAAATACATAAAAACATAAAATATAAAATGAATTCTTCAAAGCATAGGCAAATATAATGAGAATGATACGAATTTTTTTCTTCTTCTTGAGTTTTTTGTTATTTAGATATATGGTTTATGTTAATTGTGCCCCCCCCCCCCCCCCAAATGAATTTTGATATTGTATACACATTCATTTTTTTTACCAATATCACTATTCACAGCACTTGCATTTCTTGCTTATCTCATAAATAGCTTAACCCATAAATGAATGATGAAATCTTGTTATTTCTTAATTTTTTTACAATTTTAAAATCTAAATTTTTGTTGTAAACTTAAATTTTAAATATTTAGAAGGATACAGAAGTAAATGCTGAATGGGGCATATTTTAAGAAGCAATCAGACAGTAAGATATATACACAACTTTACAAGTATTTGCTATATTTTTAATATTTTTAGATTTCACAAAATAAAATAAAAAACTTATAGATGATTTTTTTTTCTTAATTTATTTTAAGGAATAAAAGTACATGTCTAAACTTTATGTATTATTCTTCTAAAGCATATAATAATTTATGGATTTACTATCTCTCTTTCAACTATTAGTAATTATGAATTGGTTTTTTTTTTTTTTCTTTCTTTTAACAAAAAAAAAAAATTTATGCTTCTAATTGCAATTGTTTCTTTACAATTTATTTTGTTACAATATAGTTGTGCTCCATTTGTTTTGACAAAAAAGTTATATATATATACATATATATAAATATATATATCAGCAGTTGTAAATGGACGCAGGGTCTTGCAAAAAACTCAACTCATGAATTGTGGTCATGCAAAAATAATCTCATACGAACCACACATGTAAACACAATCTAACAAAACATTTAACTATATTACCTCTATGTACACAGCAGGCAAGACCCAAAGGTTAAATGGTTTGTCTTCAATGAAAAAACACTGACACTAAGATCCGCAGATGGTGACCCAACAGTAGCTTTTGCTTCAGTATTCTTTCACATGGGCATTCTGACTCTTCACATGGACTTGGCAAGTGCAAGAGTCATCTCATAAATTCTACAAGTAAGCTGGTGAGGGTGGTTGTTAACGTACACCATTCATTGTGCATTAAGTTAGTAGTTGGCGTCAGAAAAGTGGGCAGGAGGTTTGTAAGGCTGAAATATTAAGAAATAATTATTTCCTATAACAAATATTTCCAACTCTAACAAATAGAATAAGTGTTTGTAGATTGTAAGTGTCACTCTGTCATAAATTTATATTAGAGTAATGATACAACTACAAACTATTTTACAATTTTTACAAAATGTTGATATGGCTAACTTCTTATTAGTTTTTATTTAGGCCTACCATTAATATCCATTTTTTCATTTACTAATAATCACTCACCACATCAGCAGTTTGTAAAAAATTTTGAAAAATAGTTTGTATCTCTAGCATTATTCTTTATATTATATGTGTATGAGTGTATGTAATATTGATTGTGTGCATTATTTTTTGTTAGAATGTTATTTGTGTAAATAATAATATGTGTGGAAGTTTGTGTGTACAATATAAATATAAGAGAAATGTTTTGTCATTACTTTCATGGAAAAT
Organism: Quercus tomentella; assembly: GCA_028535165.1. Lineage (NCBI taxonomy): Eukaryota > Viridiplantae > Streptophyta > Magnoliopsida > Fagales > Fagaceae > Quercus > Quercus tomentella. The sequence goes on along the minus strand of JAPQVY010000068.1, from coordinate 35,216,415 downwards.
ATAACAATTGCTTTAAGGGTATCCGTTAACATGACCCTAAATATAATATAACTTTATATGATTTAGTAATTAGGAAATAAAGAAGGTTTGTTGCATGTGTGTTTATTGTTACCATATTATAATAATTTTTTGTTATAAAGTCAGAAAAATTCAAGAAAAAAAATTTGTAAAGTCAGTGATTGTTCAAGTATTTTATTCGTTAAGTAGACACGTAATGTGTTATTTATGTATGAATGACTGTTGTTGTGTGCATCAATAATTAATACAAAACCAATGAGTTCAGTTTATCCATTCAGTTTAAAATATTTTTATAAAAACAAAGATAAATAAATAATAACAACTACATAAAAATAAAAATGTTAAACAAACTTAACAAAATAAAATGGTCATAGCTACCCACAATGACAATTAATACTCATAATGAACTATCATATAACAATTCAAAATTTTAAAACTTGTCGAAGGAAATTGTAAAATTTCAATTTTATTTTATTTTATTTTATTTTTTATTTTTTATTTTTTGTAAATGTTTACATATTCAAGTAAATTTTTTATTAATTCTCAAACTCTCGTCAATCCAAAAAAAAAATTTACCCAATGTACGGGTTTGGTGGACCTGTACGTTGTGAAGTACCCAAGCCCACCAAGCTCGGGTACAATCTGCCTAATTTTTGGAAACAGGCTTGTTGGTACCCGAGTTTGGTGGACTCGGGTACTTTGTGAAGTACCCGAGCCCACCAAGCTTAGGTACCAATCAGCCTAATTTTTTGAAATAGGCTGATTGGTACCCGAGTTTGGTGGACTCGGGTACTTCACAAAGTATAGGTCCACCAAACCCGTACATTGGGTAAATTTTTTTTTTTGGATTGACGAGAATTTGAGAATTAATAAAAAAAAAAAAAAAAAAAAAAAAAAAAAAAAACGTTGAATATGTGTGTAATTTACCAAAAAAAAAAAAAAAAAATTTACCTTCTAAAAAAATTAGGCAGATTGGTACCCAAGTTTACTGGGCTCGGGTACCAATCTGCCTAATTTTTTAAAACAAGCAGATTTGTACATTGGGTAAATTCCTTTTTTTTTTTTTTTTGGATTGACGAGAATTTGAGAATTAATAAAAAAAATGTTGAATATGTGTGTAATTTACCCCAAAAAAAAAAAAATTACCTTCTAAAAAAATTAGGCAGATTGGTACCCGAGCCCAGCAAACTCGGGTACCAATCTACCTAATTTTTTAAAACAGCCAAATTTGTACATTGGGTAAATTCTTTTTTTTTTTTTTTTTTTTTGTATTGACGAGAATTTGAGAATTAATAAAAAACGTTGAATATGTGTGTAATTTACCAAAAAAAAAAAATTTACCTTCTAAAAAAATTAGGCAGATTGGTACCTGAGCCCACCAAACTCGAGTACCAATCTGCCTAATTTTTTAAAACAGGCAGATTTGTACATTGGGTAAATTCCTTTTTTTTTTTTTTTTTTTTTTGGATTGATGAGAATTTGAGAATTAATAAAAAAAAACGTTGAATATGTGTGTAATTTACCCCAAAAAAAAAAAATTTACCTTCAAAAAAAATTAGGCAGATTGGTACTCGAGCCCAGCAAACTTGGGTACCAATCTGCCTAATTTTTTAAAACAAGCAGATTTGTACATTGGGTATTTTTTTTTTTTTTTTTTATATTGACGAGAATTTGAGAATTAATAAAAAACGTTGAATATGTGTGTAATTTACCAAAAAAAAAAAGGAAAATTTTACCTTCTACCAAAATTAGGCAGGCCCAAGCTGTAACTGCCTAATTTTTACAAAACAGACAGATTGGTACCCGAGTTTGGTGGACTCGGGTACATTTGGTAAATTCTTTTTTTTTTTTTGGTATTGACGAGAGAATTAATGAATGCTTTGGTCATGAATTTGTTTTTTCGGTATTTTCGACGACAAAAGTCTTATAATTTAACTCGTTTACACACCTTTGGTGTGTCTATCAAAATTATCGGGAAAAAAAAGTTATCCTTTTTGTGGGGCCCGGTAATTTGTGGCCCTGGCCCACTCATTCGTTGGGGCCCAAGGCCCGAGCCGAGGAAGGTTATAGCCCAGGCTCGGTAGTATAAGTACGAAGTAGCCTTGGGACACAGCCGAGGACGATTCAGTCCTCGGCATGTCCAAGGTCTCACCAAAAGAAAGGGTAAAAATGGTATAAGAACAGCTGGAACAAAATCTAAAATATCTAAGTCAATAGAAAAGGGTACGCTGGAAAGTGCAACGACCAGGGAAAGCTGCCCTTACTGCCATTCAATACTCTGCACCTGACAGAGCCATACTCCCCAGCTTTTACAACCACCTCCAACGACTTTGAGTATGGGCTGATGGGACAAGTATCAGTCCTGAAAAGTCGACCCTACACGTGGACGAAGGATAAGGAACACAGGCTAGTATAAAAGGAGAAGTAAGCAATCCATAGAAGGGGCTGAGAAAAATGGCCAAAACCAGAGCCTCCCAGCCCACCTCTAGGAGAAAGACTCCCAGAGCGTACACGATTTATTTACGTACGAACACGATTTATTTATGTATGAACACCCCGGAATACCACCGACTCGTGATCAAGGCCTAACCTTTCAAACCCACACTCTATAAATGATATTGTTAGGGCCTATTTTCGTGCGAACCCAGTATCGTTCTTGAGTCGTTCCAAATCGTGTTCTTACACTCTTTTTTTTGGGTGGTTTGTTATTATTTTCCAAATATTTGCTACTGAATAAATTACTACTCATGGTCATCATGGGCAATTATATAATATAATGATGGAATTAATAATCGAATTCCCTCTTTGTTTTTGTCAATACAACTTAGGACGTGTTTAAAACTATTATTCTATTGTTTTGTTTATGTTTTTGATATAGGAAACTTCTGAAACCAGAAGCTTCCAATCCTGTTATTTATGAGCACAATCAACCAAATCTATTTCAACTTGCATTAAAAATTTCTCTAAATACATCATACACATACCCATCTGTCCCTTTTAAATGCCCCCCAACCCATTATCCAAAAAAGAAATAATTACCACCAAATATTTTGGTCATCAACCACTAACCCCACCACTGATACTAGAAGAGGAGCACATCCATTCAGCTTTGGAAAATTCCTTCCTGGACTTGACTATGGCAAGGACATCAAGTGCCTCGGGTTTTTTCTTCCAGGCATGAGAAGCACTCCTAGTTTGACGAAACTGGGAAAAAGAATGAACAGTTATCCCAAGCTCCTACATATGGGCATGATGCAGAGAGCCTTGGACTGAAGGAATTGCATGGCAGCTCCTACATCTTCTTCCATCAGCTTTGCTACTTGCTGTTCTTTGCCATCATTTGACCACTTATCCCAAGCTTGTTGATTTGTTCCACCTTCAATGCCCTCACCCTGCATTACACACATATCAAAAGTGAATACATAAAAGCAACAAACATGAAAATACTAGAGACAGAAGAAGGCAGAGAACTTATTGAACCATTTTTAGATTCAGACAAGAATGGCATGTCAAAGGAATCCTAATACTACTAGTACAAGAATGAGTACTTATATAATATATATATATATATATATATATATATATATATATATATATATGTTCTCAATGTAATCAAAGAATAGGTGGAGTTGACTAATAAATAAAGTATTTGAGCACAGAGGCATGTTGGCCTTCATGTGTTCTTTTCTCCCTCTCTCTTCTCTATATACTTATTTTCTATCTTGTGCTAATGAGCATGTGTGTTTATTTGTCTTCCTTCTTCCTTATAATCCCAAATCAAGCTCCTCTTTCAAATGAAAACCCAACTACAGTGCTAGTTCACATTCACTACAGTGAGTCATTAGTATAGGCAATTTTATTTTTTAGACAGTAATGAAAGAAACAAAATAAATTCAATTAAATATTGAAAGCAAGCCACTATATGGCAGAAAAGCATGAGGGCACCAGGACACATTCACACATGAAAACAACCACAAGGCACTAAATCATACATTTGAAAGAAACAAATACTATATTTTAATATACGACGATGCCCTCCATTCTCATTGATTATTTCTCTCATAAAACTCCTTATGGGGTATAAGGATTAAGGAGGCTACATATCTTAATCTCATTGCCAAGATTCTTAAATTTCTCAGCATACCACATCACTATCACCGTTAAATATGGTTTCCTCAGACAGACCATTTCAAACCCACTTTAGTCCAGATCACTCACAGCTATGAAGTGGCTATAACTGTGATTAAATAAACTTTCTCAATTAACCATAGATTTTTAGGATAATGAAACTTGAAAGATATTCCTCTGCCAGGAGGAACGGTTCAAATGGCCAGCTAATATAAAAATGCACCCAGCAACAATACAAAATTCATATAAACTAAAGAAAAAAGAAAAAAAAAATCTGGAACATATGATAAAGCTTAGAAGAAAGGAAACTTAGCCAATAAATTATTGTACATTGAATATTAATTATGTCCTTTGTCACAGAAAACACCACAAGCAAAGAATCTAACTAAACTGCCACAGCTTAGCATTTCTCCCGAAATCAACTCAACTGATTTCAAAACAAAAATTTGGCATATTCTGCCATAGTTCCATAGGAACCCCATTATCAACTTTGTCAAATTAATATTCACTTACTCAAGCATAATATAACTCACACACCAAGAGAGAGAGAGAGAGAGAGAGATCAACATATCACTAAGTAATTTACTCAAAAACAAACAGATTAAAAATAGAAGTTGCAGCAAAGAACAGAGTTTCTAACATCAACATTGCAGCAGCTTAACCTGAATTGGAGCACCATTTTCTCTGATAACAACATCATAACCAGACTGATGTCCCTTCCAAACTTTGTTTTCAGAAGATCTCCTGAGTTACCAATAACAGCACATCGGCCAAACTGCCGTGGAAGATATGGTGGCGTTTCGGGAAGTACCAGTGAAAGTTTCTCCATGCATAGAGTCTTATTCTTACATTGGTTGCTGCAAAAGAGAAATGAACTACATCAGCTAGCACATGGCTGTGAATTTCTCAGCACCTTAGTTGAACCTAATTTCATATTAACCTAAAAACCAAAAATCTAAACAAAGTCCAAGCCTCTTGAGAACTTTCTAGAAAAGTTTTTCTTCTGTATTATTTTTGACTTCTCAGGAATTATACTTCATAAGATGAGTTGATAATTTCCTTTCTACATTTTCTTATTATCTTTGATTCAATACATCGAATAAGATAACTAGTACCAGTCACTAGTACAACTACTTACAGAAGTACTCCCTTATTGATCCTGCGCCATGCATAAGCCTCCCATCCATTTGGTAAAGCATCAATGAACTCCTTGGTGAGTATTGTAGAACTATTGCGCACCTGAGTAATCAACTCACTATATAACAAATCAACTGTAAAGCATAGAAGGAAATCCTAACAAACAAATTAAGTATAAAAGGATCACAATGAATCTGACAATAAACAAGACAGAGAGAAAACAAATTTAACATTATTGCACTAAGGAGTCAGCTAAAAAAAATATTCTCTAATGTCAACATGTCTTTGTCTCCTTCAAAATTAATGCATGCAGTTGAATAGTAAAGGAAGGCAGAACACCCTGCTCACCTGTTCCCATGTAGCCACAGCTTCACAGAGATCAAAATCAAAGGATAGGCCTTCTAGTTCACCAGTGTTAGGATCTTTCTGTTCACATATAAAAATTTCCAAGGAACTAAGTCAGAGTATAATAGCAACATGAAATTAATCAAATCACATTTCCCCATATCATAATTGATATATTTTCAAGAATCACAATAACACAAGCCTCAAATATTGCGAAAAACAAAGAGAAACCTACCCATTTGGGGATGGTGTCACCGGGGAATTTTATTGTGACTTTGCAATAATCTTCACCACTCAAAACTTGTAAACCTAATCCATTTGCACTCTGCACCAAAAAAATCAAATTCAGCAAGTACATAAAAATTCATAAAAACCATAACTTTCCCTACACGCAACTCGTGTATCTCACATAGACATCGTAACTAAAAACCCAACTCAAATTTCATTGATAAATTACCACTTGTCCTAAAAGCTTATGTAGTTAGGAAATAGTAACCATTATTCAAACACTCCCCCTTGCGTAAATTTTAAATGAGATATAGAGTAGAGACAAGCATCGAACTCAAGACAACCCATTTTAGAAAATGGTGAATTTTATCATTTAACCATTATTCTAACATTCACAAATACCCGAATCAACCATTCGGGTTTTAAGCTACCCTAATTCTCACAATGTAGCCTCAATTAATCCAATCTAACAATACTACTAAACAATTTCAGTTCAAGCCAATCCAATAAAAAAAATTTTGAATTCAACTAAAAAAAGAAGCTCACCACACACTTGTGGAAATGGGTCTGCAAAGCTTTCAAGGCTTGGAAATCTTCTTCATCCAAAGGCAAGAACAGATTCAAGTCCATCTTAATGGCCAAAGTCCATCATTTCATCAAGCAATTCATACTGCCAAAACCACAAGGCTTGATCACTACTAAACTCCAAAATATTCAAAAGTTTATAAGATCTGTAAAATGAAAATATGTCACTTCAGCCATATATCTCTCAAAAACTTGCATTATTACCTTTCTCAAAAGAGCTGAAAAATATCACCATGCTATGAGTGAACTGAGATGTTTTCTGTAGCAAAGTACATGATTTTTTACAGCAGAAAATGTAAAAGCAAGAGGATCTAAGTGCAAGACACTAACCTTTGTACTTCTGAGATAATTGTTGCCATAAGTTAGGACCTTTTGACTTTCTGTATTGTTGCAATATACTACCCTTGAGAAGCCAGCTCCTCCAATCAGTGAGTGTTCAGGTTCAAGGGACGGAATCTGTGTAAATGCAGCTTCTTTCTTATACCACCAGCCATTTTCTAAGCTATCATCTCCATCCCTAATTGTTTAAATACTTCTATTCCCACACCATAGAACAATTGTGAACCTATAGAGCAAATAATTTCTGGGAATTCACCTTTCTAAGGAAGCTTATCCACCACCAAACTTTCTAAACTCAATTCCCAATTACTAATAACAAGTCCTGCCCCCTCAAAATTTAGGCTCAAATCGATGTCAATATTTAAAAAATTAATAAAGCAAATGAACCAATCCAAAAAGAATGTTATATGAATGGGTTTTTTTCTTAAGCTGAAGTGTATCTCAGTATTTATTATAGACCTGACTACCAGCCAAAATGGCCAAATACCACATTTTCCTAAATTTACTAGCAAAAAAACAGTTGTGCAACTGAAAAATAATGGACATAAGTTATTCTATAGGTCTGAAATGGAAATTTCTGAAGTTCATTGCTAGAATTTTGCAAGTTACGAACAAAAAATATATCAGCTTGTAAGCCCAAATCTTCAAGTTCATTGCCAAAATATATGTGCTACAAAAAATATATCACGAAAGGACAAGAAGATCTTATACCATTACAAACCCAAAGTAGCACTGATTTTTGACCATTCTTGAATCATCCTCGTTTTCTTCTCCTCATCGGTTCCTTGACTGGTCTCACCTTGCCTGAAAAGAACACAACACAAGCAAATACTAATATGCAAATCATTTAACTATAAAGAGATGTATATGTAATCGGTATCGAATCAAACTATAGTACCATGTCCAGTCCCACAGTCAGGAGGATGTGTCCGTGTCCGTCGCGGCCTTCGTGGCCGATCCTCAATGTGTGAAGGCTCTGGTAGGGGGGTGGGTATCTGTGTCTGGATGAACTCGGTATGCACGCCCTCAGGGGGGACAGCACCAGTGGTGGGTCGCCTAGGAGTGGGCATGAATCTCATCTCATCTCTACCATGTACAACTGCGGGGGTAGTGCCAGTAGTCAATGGGGGAGACGTACGGATGGTGGGCAACGGAGATGTACTAGGGGATGTGGGTGGGCAGGTACCATTGCTCCTCATGGATGGGGACCGAGATGTGTGGGCATGGGCAAACGTATGGGATGGACCCGCATCATCGTGTGCCATGGAGCCTATGTCATAAGCAGTGTCCAAACACATCTCATCTGTTGTCTGACTTGCTTCCTCCATGGTGTGGTCATGCATGGGAGTGTGGCATCGACTAGATATGGGCATGGGTGTGTGACGCCAACTGGATGTGGGCACGGGTGTCTGACGCCGACTGGATGTGGGCACGGGTGTGTGACGCAGACCAGATGTAGGACGCTGACTAGATGTGGGACGCTGACTAGATGTGGGCACGAGTGTGTGACGCTGACCAGATGTGGGAGGCCAACTAGATGTATGACGCTAACTAGATTGATGGCCTTCATGCCCTTGACGTCTACCTGCTTGCCGACCACGCCTTACAGCCGGTTCACTTGTGTTGCCCACATCACGTGCATGGTCCAAGGTTAACCGACCGATCTCTTCAACAGATTGCAAGGCATTAATACAGTCGATGTAGATCTCAGACCCTGGTTCGCACTTCGCCATAATCCTCAACTACGATTCAACCTGTCACAAATATATAAGAGTAGTGTTAGTAGGTTGAACTAAACTATGCGAAGCAAGGTACATTTATAACAAAACAATCTTTGTAAACTTACCAAAGTGTCCCAGTACGAAGTCTCTTTTGTAATATGGCGAACAGTGCGGGGACGAAACCACACCATATACTCATCATTGTAGCTCATCTCCCCATGAAAGGGCGGTGCATCGGCAATTGTGGCGTGCGCAGCCCATTTAGCAATATGTAGGGCATGTACTTGAGCCCAATTTTGATGCTGCTTGCCCTGGAGGGTTATCTTGTGCAGTTCAGTTGAAGTATCAACATCAACTGGTATGCCTTGCTTCATCCTAAACTGTCGGAGAACACATTCGGGATGATGGCCTTCAACCACCCAAAAATGTATGAGCGGCACGATAGACCTCCATATGTGTTGACCTGCCATACAATATGCAGGCAGTGAACCCAAATAATTTGTGTACGGCTCCCAGACAATCTGCAATGATCCAACGGATGCAAACAACCATATTAACAATATAATTAGAAAAAATGTGTACATGTAACTCTGAAATAAAAAATGTTTATTCATTCAAAAGTGAATTGTAAGTACAAAAAGTACATGCCAAAGCGATTCCCACTTGTAAGACACGATACCTGATTTGGCCGTAGCGAAGTAAGCGACACACGATAGGCACGTAGGACGTGCATTGAATGTTTAGTTGTTATCTTAGCCCCTTTCCATCTATCAAACAACACAGACATAACCTTCATATTAGTTACTTACATAATTCCCATGCGAACAAAGTTAATGCGGAAATGTAAAACGGTAACTATCTAAGATGCTACATACCTGATAGCAAGTGGACCTGGAGGCAATGCCTGGTGTGGATGCCTCATCACAGGACATATATGTGGAAACCTCGCCCACGCCCACAACTGCACCAATAGCAGTGCACCACCGATCTGCTTGGCTGTCTTCTCTGATGCGTTACACAGATGTCTATAGAGCCAACTTAATGCTACACTACCCCAACTATACTTCTTTCCGTTGCTGATTGGATCGAAAAATTGCAGATATATAATTGAGATCCGATCGCCAGACTTGTCCATAAACAGTGTACCACCTAACATCTCCACTATGTAAAACCGAGCATACTTCTGCACAAGCTCCTCAGGGGCGTCAACCGGGAAAGGGTTACTAAACCGATCCTCAAGCCATTTGGCTTTTACCCTCGGCCCTTCCATCACTGCAGTGTTCTTATTACCACCAAGTTCTCTATCTGGCGGCCTATGCCCTAGCCAGTCACCGCAAAGTTTGCACCAATTGGTTCTCGGGGATGTATATCCCACCACCGGCAAGCCATCTACAGGTACCCCCATTATAACCTCCATATCTTATAGTGTGATGGTCATCTCACCATAGGGCAAGTGGAATGAGTGCGTCTCCGGCCGCCATCTCTCCACCAACGCTGTGATCAATGCGTGGTCAAGGTCCATATGTGGGACCCGAAGTAGCCCATCTAACCCCGCATTAGTGATATAAGCGGCAATTCGTGGATCTAACCCATCTAACCCACCTTCAAGCAGACCTTTCTCCCAGTGACGACAAGTCAGTACACCTGGCACTTCCTGCAAATAAAGCAGCTTAGTATTAATAATAATTAGAGTACCACATAATAATTACGCTTACTAAATTTCTACTCCATTTTTTAATGGGAATATTATTTAACAGTGCATACAAATCCTTTCTTTGGTTTGTATATGGAATCTTAGTGTAACACCTTTTTTTCTTAGTAAAATCAGTTTACACATGCACACACAAAGATTAAATCCTATATTATTATAATCTTATTAGCATTATATTCATATTAATCAAGTATTATATGTAAATCAATTTTTTTTTTAATATTATAAAGGTGAGAAAGTGAAATTTACCGAAATTATCATGTAATACTGTATCACCCAAATTTATTTGCTATTATCCAAGCATGCGTTATAATTATATCCAGCATACCATCATCATACATTCCAAATTACACGTGCAAAATATAATAATAATAATAATAATAATCACACATCATGTAATAAGGTGCATAATTAATCTCATATAAAAATGCACCGTATAATTCAATTACATTGTTCTTATTATTGCATATGAAATTATGTTCTAGAAGCATATAGTTTATTATCCCATTTTACCACATTAAAGTTAGTTCACAAAATTTCCAATTACCTTTTTATGTCTCTTAATCCACTAAAAAAATATTAGAGTGCGTCCAAAAATGTGAATTTCATACTTTCTTTGCGTAAGAACACATTAATGTGGCTTCTCCTTTTTTCTTTTTTCTTTTTTCTTTTTTTTTTCTTTTTTTTTTCTCTACATTTTAATAATATTCCTTTTTTTTTTTTATGGATAAAACTTAGGTACAGTCTATTCGATTCTCTTTTTTAAAATTCAATTATGTGATTACTTAATTAAAAAATACACTTCCATTTTATGAAAAAAAAAAAGCCACATGACATAATCTTAAAAGAAGAACTTAAAAAAAATACTTAAATATTATACCTAGGTCTTGTCATTTTTTTAACTATTTATCAAAATTAACAAAAATAATAGACCGCCAACAAAAAACTTTAAAATTCTGAATTTTATAATCCATATGCATAGGAACATATTTGTTCAGCAATCCACAATTTTTTACAAAAGCTTATCATTTTTCATAATTTTTAATCAGTTATTAATATATATATATATATATTATTTAAAATCTTAGCGCGTGACAAAAATTCGGGAAAAGTGCAAAATTTATCCTTTTTGTGCACTGTACTGGAGCATATTAGAAAATAGCTTTACAATTTTATTTCCATAATTTTATGTAATTTTCCAAAAAAAATAATAGTGAATTTTTTTTTTTTTTAATATTTTCAAGGGAATATAAAGACAAAACACTGGTTTCTCTCAACTCTCAGAGTAGGGTGACCCAACTAGGAGGTCCATGGAGTACCCCACATACTACACGTTGAGAGTGCACAACATATTTTTTTTAAATAAATTTTTATTAGCTCTTTAAGCTTTTCCAAAAAATATAATAATAATTTTTTAATTATATGGAGCAAAATGGTGTAAATATTAAACCAAACGGAGGTCCCACGCACTCTAGGTTGCAAATGGGTATTGTACGTGCAAGGGTTTTAAGCAAAATCCTATTTTGTTGACTCACCTTTCCAACTTTACATCTCACTCAGCCATTCTATAAATCTACATTTTACATAATTTTTGCGGCATTGGAAAGCTTGTTCAACATACCATAATTTAATATAAAGAATCAAACAAAATTATGCCAATTTGAGATAGATATTAAAGCTAAAAAAGCCTAGCTACTTGCAAGTTTCAAATCAATGAATCAATACATACCTCTAAGAACTTGTATTTATAAATCATGCCATCATGACCTAAATAGTTATTGTTCATGGTAATACTTGCTTCTAGAGCAAGGCACATGAAATCCAAAGCTTACAAACCCTCACTAGATAAGAAGAATGATTGACAGAGACATAAGGAAGAGATCTATTTTATATATATATATATATATATATATATATATATATATATATATATACACATATATGCTGCACTAAGGAGTAATGAGGTGAAATGTTACTCTTTTCATCTCCTAATTGGAGCAAATAGTTGGGCTAGGTCAAGCCCACAAATTGGGGGACATGGCCTAGTCGTTTTCGTACAATAATTGAAGACTCAAGGAAATTAATTTTTAGCCTTTCCAAGCAAAATTTTAAAGGAGTCATATTCTCCATGTTCACTTGCTCAAAGATGGAGAGGTCGTTTGTAAATTGTAAACGAGTGATTGTAATACCATCTCTAGAATTACAAAAGGGCTCTCGTTTATAAAAATTAAGAAGAATATATTGAGAGCTACAACATAGAAAATGTAGATCCATTTACTTTTGGAAGCTTGAAACATTTCATTATTTGAATGAAAAAAGTTCCATTCCATGTGGTTATAGGCCCTTTCCATTTCTTGGTCAATTATACTATTTTCCCAAATATTCATACTAGGAATGAAAGTGTTTTGCCATGTTCTTGTTCATAACTTTTTTCGACCTACTTTTCAGTGGCTCCAAAACGTCTTTATAAGTCACATTACACATGCTTATCAGTTTGTACGAATGTACTAAAGCATTCCCTCATTATTAGGGATTATCAAGATGAATATGTGATTTACTTCTTTTAGAATGTAGTCTCTATCTCTTCTAAGGAGATTGCCTATATATATAGTCAAACCTGAGATAAAATCTGAATTCTCAATTTAGAATTTTACGCCATTTTTTTTTTTTTTTTTGAGTCAAGTGAGTTCTTGGATTCAAAATTTGAAAAGATTATCCATAGTTTTGCTCCACAATCCCTTAAAACCTCCAAATTCTCTCTCTCAAACCCGTTGATCTCTAAAGCGATTTTTTTTACCTGCCTCACACTTATCTACAAAGGTTGTCTATCTTCCCATGAAATACAAAAAATATTTCTCCCTCTCTTACCTCTTTCTACTACATATATTGAACAAGTGCATACCTCGCCTTCCAAATGAGCATCCCAAAGCAAACTTGAACGATGCTCATCCTGCCCCGTCAACAAAGTCTGTATAGAGGGTCCTGCTCCATGTGGGTCCATATCTGGCATTTGGTGACAACAGCAAGACAGTCTTATTTATTTATTTTTAATTATAAACATATTTGACTGAAAATGGCAATAATATATATCTAATGCAGCCTTCACTGATTTCATAAAAAAAAAAATGAATTAAACTTGAGAGAGAGAGTGAGAGGGAGACTCAGAAAGTGAGGGATGAGAGTTTAAACTGTGGGTAACAGGGGCTCTTAGAGTTTAATGGGAATAGACTAGAACAGTACTCCCATTATTCAACTCAAGTTAAGGTGTTTTCCAATGTCAAACATAGGCCATCATGTCTTTCCCACAACCTCAATAACAAGTTTTCATTCGGTTTGACATGCCCCCCTACTCCTAGTGCCCCTAACTTGAATCAAACACTCATTTTTCCTAATGCAGTCCTTCACCCTTACTGCACATGGCAATCAAATTGTAGATTGAAACAATTCTGGGATTAAACATTAAGATTTCTTTGTATTACATTGTACTATCATAAAGAAAATGCGTAAATAACTTTGAGGATAAGTTTTCAATATAGGAAACCCACGAACTTATTTAAATACCAATCACAACCAAAAAATGCCAAAAATGTAAGCGCATCATGGGTAGTTCAATTTTCTTCTCAAATATAGAGTTTTAATGGCTTATTGACTTGAATAAAATGAATTACAAAATAAAAAATGAGTACGCGGCCTTTCAAGTACCGCCGTCCCTAGTTGAAGGGCCTAACTCATGAGTCATGGCCGACTTGTTCCTTGTTCTTTTACGATAGAGTTATTTTAGCAAGATCCACAAGATTCATATCCATTTTTTAGTTTAGATTCACATAATATATGCTGTTGTCCATTCTCTAGGGATATAGTGTACTAGGTTTTAGACTATACTTTTGTTAAATTATTCAAAAACGCAATAGATTGTGGTTTGGAAGTAAAAAACTAGTGTGCCATTCTTAACAAGTTGTACTATTGTTATGAGGAAGGATCTCAAAATTCCAAACAAATTGAATAGAGGAAGAATATAATTTTGAAAACCAATAGTTCTTGTATGAGTATAAAAGAACTCAGCCAGTGATGAAATGGCACGTGGCATGATGACATGGTATTTGAAGTGATAAGAAGAAATGGCATTGTAACATGGGAGCATGTGGCTGAAAATTGCATGGGGAACTGAAATTGACATTAATTTAGTTAAAGATCAGGCAATTTTATCACACATGTGGTTAGTTAATTGTAACATGTGAGTAATTTAGGAAAATAATTAGCTATGCTGTATATTGGGGTTATGTGGATTTGATTAGATAAATGTGTGTTGTAAGGACATGTATTAAGTTTTACCTTAGTGTTTGTTAGGTCGAATTGAGATGTACATATAATAAAGCTCCAATTGTAATTTAACTAATCATTTTTGGGTACAACACAGACATGACTAACACTTCTCTAGATAATGAAAAATGATATTTGAGTGGCCAACCTATAACTCTATGTGGCTAGAGACACTATAACATGTTAGACCCAAGGAGGACTTCAAAAATTTAAGTAGCAAAGTTTGTGATCCTTCAAAATATGTCGGTTGAATATAATAAGTGTATGTTATGAGGGTGTATACTGAGTCTCATATTGGATATTTATTTGGTCAAATGATGTTATATAAATAATTAGGAGTAGTTTTGGAGTTTTCTATGTCAAGACCTCCAGTTCCCAAGTCTAAGATGCATGTCATTTTCTCAATGTATGTAAGAACAGTGTGTGTCCATAACCATTCAAATAGCATTTGATAGAACTTAAATGCATTCATTGTAGTTAAATGTTTATATCAACTAACCATGAACTGTTAACTATGATTTTTCATAGTTGTAAAGTTTAATTAGAAAATGTTTATATCACTTATTGCATTGCAATTCTCATCTCCCCTAAACTCATTTTACCTAATAATTAGAAAATAAAAAACCCAAAAGACAAGCACAACCAGACCAACATTCTAGTCATCACCCAAAAATAAAAATCAACTAACTAAATTGAATTGAATTCCTTAATTAATTTCTGGATCAAAACCCAGAATCAAATTATGCATAAAAATACAAAATTTACAAACACAAATACCCAATGCTCAAACTGAAGGTGCAAGCTGAGCGAGACATACCTTGTGAGAGGGAGACCGAGAGCGTGAGCAACAGAGCGAGAGGGAGACCGAGAGCGAGAGGGAGACCGAGAGCGAGAGGGAGACGGAGAATGAGAGCGAGAGCGAGACTGAAAGGGAGATTGAGAGCGTGTGGGAGAGTTTGATAGCGAGATTGAGCAAGTCAGAGAGAGTTGAGAGGGAGATTGAGAGAGTAGCTGTGGGAATGAAGTTTATAAGCTGGGTTTCAGTTTGTATTGAGAGAGGAAGTTTTGATATTGTTATAAAATTGAGAGAGTGCGTGGTACCCGAGTCCATCAAGCTCGGGTACCATTCTGTACTGGCCGGCCAATTTTTTAGGAGTTAAGTCCATAAGCTGCCAGTACGGAATGGTACCCGAGCTTGATGGACTCGGGTATCATGAGCAGTACTCGAGCCCACCAAGCTCGAGTAATAAATGGCCAATTTTTTTTTTTTAAAAAAATTAAACTTTCCATGTCAACAGGCCAGGGTGGAATAGAAAAATGGGGTACTTGAGCTCACCAAGCTCGAGTACCACAAAAAGTGGTACATAGCTATATTGTTCCGAAACAGTGTTTCTGGGCAAAATATTTCAACAATTGATGGTAATGGGCCATTTTGCCCATTTGTTTGAAGTGTTTATTTTGGCAGTTTGTCACAGACTGGCTCGACAAATCCAAATCCAACTAGGCCCATTCTGCAGGATACATTAGACCCAAATCCAACTAGGCCCATTCTGTAGAACGAACCAGACCCAATTCCTCTTAACCCATCAGCCTTCGTCCAAGTAGTGTCCATAAATACTCTAACACATGTATTTTTACCAAAAAGGCCCTACACTTTTTCTTTAAGCAGTCTTTTGGAGCTGGTTGAACTCCTTATTCATGCCCAAAATTAAAGGAAAAAATTTCCCTGAACGCCCTTCCATCCTTACGGCACCCCAAAGTCATTGGGTAATGAACTTTTGATTTGTCCTTGTGAAAATGGCCAAATAACACCTTTTTATAAACTATTTGACTATCTAATACTGTTTTAAAAATATTTAATAATTTATCACTTTTTTAGTACTCGAGATTAATGAAATCAAGTTTTTAATAGTACTCGATTTCTAAGAACTTGAGTTCCTCTTGAGTTTGCCAACATGGCAGTGGTTGAGTTGGAATTTTGCACATTAAAAATGCCACCTTGAACTTGATGTCCCTAAGCTCGAGTTCTGTGTTGACCAAACTCGAGTTTAGAAGACTCGAGTACCGTTTTATTTTACATACACAGTACCTGAGCTCAGTAAACTCGAGTCTGACTCAATTTTACTACACCATACTCAAGTTCTATGAACTCAAGTTTGGATCGGGTATCTTATTATTTTACTACATTGTACTCAAGTTTTGTGAACTCAAGTACTTTCCTAGGTTTTTAATATAGACTAGATTCAAATTTTAAATTTTTTACTTGACGACATTAAACGTTATTGGTTTAGCTAACTCTAATGGTATAACCACGCCATCCCACATTTTAAAGTTTAAAGATCTTGGAGGAAAAAAAAAAAAAAAAAAAAAAAAAAAAAACCTGATAAATGATCTAGATTCAAATTTGAAATTTAAACCTAATTGTAGACATCTTTTATTAAAAAATATTTTAGCCTTTAATTTAGTTAAAACCATTATCTTTCCAAAATTTGAATTTGAAAATAACTTCAAAATGATTTGATTCTCATTGTTTATGAAAGATTTTATTTTTAAGTGCCCCTTAAGACATGTCCTAAATTAACTATTCAAATTTAAATTTGAAATTCAATTATTGTTTGACTTAGGTCACTTGTGGAAATGTGATATTTCTTTCAATTTGGCCTTAAAGGCTAAATCTTCTCCAAATTAATTATTTTCCGACTTTCCTTGTTCCCAAAATCCTAACTTAAAGTCAAGAAAACCCTAACTCTAAAATAAATGAAAATTAAATAGCAATTACGTGAATTCAAAATTTTTTGTTATGTGTGGGTTCCAGTTAGCTCAACTAGTAAAGTCTTTGATGATTGAATAAGAGATCTGGGGTTTTATCCCCATCTACACCAAAAATTGATTGGTGTCTTAGTCTGATGATAAAGAGCTATCATCAGAAGCGGACGCCATAGGTTGAAACTCTCTAAAAAAAAATTTGTTATGTTATTGGTTTTATAGAATTTATTAATCAATCTAATTAAAGTAATTCAAATAATGCAAAATAAAATAAAATAAGATCATGCAAAGCAACCCCATATGCAAAGGAACTAGTCTTAACTTAGTCAAGCAATCACAAGCAATCTACCCTATCACCATATTAACTATTTACCAACTAAAGAAACTAAAAATTCGAAGAACGGAATGAGGAATTAAAATTAGGCAATCTTGTTATATATAAGAATCGAAAAATAGTCATCATGTGAGTCATGCGTTTATTTCCATCCAAACCTATCAAGCATTCAACATCGAATCAAAGTTAATTCAATACTTACTCCTAATCTAAGTGTATGTGTGTGTGAAACTTCCTCTTAAAGATTTAAACCCCGACCTTTGTCCTCCACACCTCACAAGCATTTATACTTGTTAATTCAATACTTATGAATCTGAACCATGCATTCTAATGGTTTTAATCTTAATCATTTAAATAAGTTAAGTGGGTTACCATTTACCAGTAGAATAGGTTAGGGTATAAAGTAAAAACAAAAAAAACAAAACAAAAAATCTTGCTTTCTCTCTCGTTCTTTCAACTCGTTGCAAGATGGATTTGAGCAAAGCTTATAATAGATTGAGTTGAAATTTTATTGAAGCCACACTTCAAAAAATGGGTTTTAGCCAACAATGGATTCAATTGGTGACGTGATGTGTCAGCGTAGTGACATACAACATTTTAGTCAATGGAGCTCCTACAGCAACCAACATTTTAGTCAATGAAACCAGTTGCATTGTCAGAAACCAAAATTTAGAATGGGCTGTGAAAGTGACAAGTTTCAAATTACCATTGGTCTGTGGCATCTTAACAGCTGTTACATATGTATGTACAAAATCCCAGTTGTAAATGAATTGTAAATTTAATTTTTTGCTGGTTATTTATGCTAGTTGCACTAGGACAAATACCCTGTCTTACAGTGCTTAAAATTTGTTATGTAAAACAGAGATATACGCAAGCGTGTTTTGTTCTCATTCTATATTGAATGACATAGTAGGGTAACAGCATCAGAAATTGAATTATGACTGTCCAATACGAGGACATTCCCTAACTTCTCTGTATCCAAGCATAAGTTCATCCTCTTTAGGGCCAAAAAATGGTGCAACCTCTGCATGAAATCTTTTTCTTTTTTTTTTTTCCTTTCCATTTCTATGCTTGAATCTGTGTTTGCTGCAAGCATCTTTTTTCCTTTGTTTTTCTTTGACTTTGGCAAAGCAATCATAAAATGCCAGAGTTAGATTCTTGGATCTCTCACCAATTTCTCTGCATCTACGGCTTCAAATTTTGAATTATAAAGTGTGCCGACAATATGTTGGACATATAGGGAGGTCACATTTAAGATAGAGGACATCTATAAAAAAAAAACTTCAGATCATTCACTTCTAATATTCTGACTGAAGCTCTCTTGGAAGTGTCTGCACAAAGAGAGATTTCTTGTGGGATTTAAATGGGTTTCCTTTAATAAAATGTGCCAATAATTGAAACATATTGTGAAAATATTGAGTGTCTTAGACAATGTGTGCTAAAATTTTGAAATTGCGGTTATGCAACATCAGCTGTAGTCCAGAGGATGGCATCATGTGTCAAGTACTATCAGATGAAATGATATTCATTGAATATTTCAGCAGGATTTAATCACTTCTTTCATACCTTTTTGGGATTTAGGGAAAGCTTGACATTTTTTGATCTAAAACCTAGAAGGTATATGTAGATTACAGACTCAAGAAATCTGGCGACTAACTATGAGAAGATAATCCTAAAATATTCACCAAGTTTTCTTACCTGATCACATATTTCATAGGATAGGATATGGAACTGAAAAACAATATTCTTAAACGTTTTTAGTGTAAATTACTGAAAGTCAGTCATTGTGGCACTATTGCATGTAATAAGGGAAATTGCATGGTGCTAACGGATAGTCTGGTTCAGTCATAATTTTCATCTTAACATGTTGATTATTTTTTGTGGCAGGGTGTTCTTTTGTAGATATTTTTCTATATATGGTTAAGATTCTTTTAGTACTACATGAATCTTCTAGATAATTCAAATCCTTAATGTAAAGCAGTTGCTTTGCAGGTTCTGAATGGCATCCTCGTATTCGAAATGAACAAAATCACTTCATCTACAATGACTTGCCACGGTTTATTATGGATTCCTAGGAGGGATGCCGCGATCCTCCACGTTTGCACTTGCTTGACAAGTATGACTAACTTCTTCTTCTAAAAGCTAAACTATTCTTGTCTCTGTGTTTTCCTTATTAGAATGACAAGAATATGACATACTGAAGTTTAGGGTTGATCCTAACTAGTACATATATGAACCTCTTGCTTTGCCATTCAGATTTGATACTGGTGGCCCAGGATCTTGTTTAAAGAGATATTCAGATCCAACTTTCTTTAAAAAAGTTCCTTTTACCTCTGATGAAGCGACCAAAAACAACCCAAGCCAATAGGAAGGCTCGTAGAAGCAAGGTATGTACTTTTATAATGAACTCAGTGACATTATTTAATGTTTATTAGAATCATCTATCTAAATAATGTACTCAAATTCATGTCAATCAAGTAATTTTCCTTCCTACCCTATAGTCATATTGCAAAAGAAATTTTCTTTAATATTTATAAGTTGCCTGTACACTGGATGAATTTGCTTTAAAAATTTCTCAATGGAATTATGTAATTGTTATGACGATGGACTTATATTAAGCAATGAAATTACCTCTGAAATTTATTTCATAAGGATCAGTACTAGGTTGCCATGCCATACAGTTAGAACTTAGAATTGCCCAAACTAAATTTAATTGCTGCTGCTATGTGGAACTATATATTGATTAAAATGCTAAATGGACAGAAAAAAAGGTCATTGCAACGGGACGGACAAGTATTGCGCAGTACATCAATATCCAATCGCAGCAGCAGGTAGCCTATCTACATGCATACAATTGAATTAGGCATATCATCATTTCATTTTGATGAATTAACAAAGGTGTGTGGCATCTGACTATGCAGATTGCAGTTTGCTTCTCCTACTGTTAACCGGCAAACTTCTCCTTTGCAAACTACCTCAGCAGTAGACATAATGTCAAATTCTGACATGGGAGACCGCTCAAATTCCTTTGATTCAAGAAGTGGTTTGCAGTTCACTTCTCATATTGTCAATGGGCGGACTTCTCCTCAAACTGCCTCTACAGTTGACACAACTTTGGACCCTGGAGACCTTGCAAATTCTTATGATTCAAGAACTGCTTCAGGATATATTGAATGTGTTTTCCATCCAAGTCGTTCCGTGCAACCTGAACAACAGGAATCACCATCTTCTAGGTTGATGCAGCCCTAATGATACCCTTGATTCAATTTTTCTTGAGGAGGAAACTAAGGCTATAGTTGATAACTTTCCACAAAGTTTGTTACAAGAGCAAATTGCCTCTGGTTCTTGTGTTACCTGGGATGAAAATAAGTCAGAGATAGTGGAGCCTAAAGGTCACCAAAGTGATAGGGATGAAGCTCCAGAGACGCTGTGTCAAATTCTGACACAGATACACATGAAGGGATAGGAGTTGACCTTAGAAATGTTGATCAAATGGATACACATGAAGGGGAAGGAATAAACCTTAGAAATGTTGATCAGACTGATACACATGAAGGGATTCGAGTAAACCTTAGAAATGTTGATCAAATGGATACACATGAAGGGAGCGGAGTAAACCTTAGAAATGTTGATCAAATGGATACACATGAAGGGAGAGGAGTTACCCTTAGAATTGTTGATCGAATGGATACACATGAAGGGAGAGGAGTTGACCTTAAAAATGTTGATCGAATGGATACACATGGAGGGAGAGGAGTTGACCCTAGAAATGTTGATCGAATGGATACACATGAAGGGAGAGGAGTTGACCTTAGAAATGTTGATCAAATGGATACTCATGAAGGGAGAGGAGTTAACCTTACAAATGTTGATCAAATGGATACACATGAAGGGAGAGGGGTTAACCTTAGAGATGTTGATCAAATATATACACGTGAAGGGAGAGGAGATAATTACTTGGATGCACTCAACACTATTGAATCAGAATATGAAAATGATATTGATTGTCAAACAAAAAGGGAAGTTGAGCTGTATAACTCCGATAGCGATGATGAAGGAATAGATGTAATCCATGAGCTTCCTATGAATAGTTCAGACCATAATCCTCGAGAATTGGAATCTCATACTGCATCCTACGTTTCCTCGAATGAAGGAATGCTATCAAACATACCCAACTTAGATTCCCCAGAGAGTTTTGCGCATGAACAGATTTCTCAAATGGCTAAAATATCTTCTAATTTAGACCATTCAATAGACAATGATTCCAGTGAAAGCTCTGATATTCTTGATGATTCCAATTCAGTATCTGTTAGTGGTCCAATATCCTCTGCCTCTGAAATTTCTGATTTCAGGGATCCATCGAAGGGTAAGATCACAAGCGGATTTTGCAAGTCTCAAGAAACTCCTGCTAACATTTCTGGTGTTCATTCAAATACTTTGTGGACTAATGGTGGCTTGTTAGGACTTGAACCATCAAAACCTCCTAATTTCACCATGCAGAATGCAATGAAACAGGATTCAGTGAACATAAGTAAAGATTGTTAGGACATATGTGATTCACTTGTTAGGATCATATGTCACTATTTTATGTAATTGACTAATCCTTTAACAAAACGTACTTTACTTGTATTTGGGTAAATCTAGGATGTGTTTAATACTTCAAGAAACATGTTGTTCAAGGCTAGTATTAAAGTCATGAAGATTGGACCAAGAAACAAGTGAAGAAAAGCGGTTCACTAAAGCTAGATAGATAGCTCGACCGCTGCGGACAAATAGCTCGACAGCTGCTCGACAGATAGCTATCGAGGTATCTATCGAGGTTTAATGAGGCTTGACAGATACTATCTATCGAGGTTATGGGAATTCAGATTTCCAGATTTGATTTTTGGCCTATGTTTATGTATTTGTGTAGAGTTTCTTTTCTCACAACCCTAGACCTATATAAGACTTATTTTAGAGGCCGTCACATAAGAGAATACAAGTAGAACATATGCAAAAGGTGATCGAAACCTTATTCTCTCTAAAAGAAGCTACTGCGTCTTTGCACCTTAGGGTTTTGTAACCAAGTGTTTCTTGATCTTCATTGTTGATGAAGTGAAGAATTTTGCAGCCAACAACTTCTTCAAGTTGGTGAGTTAGTCACGTACTGGGAGTTGTGCATCATTGGTTAGTCACGTACTGGGATCCGTGCATCAAAGGGTAGCGTTCATATATTGAAGAGTTCAAAGATTCTGAAGCGGTAGAAGGTTTCTGTTGTAAGTTCATCTACGGAGATTGTAGAGTCTAGAGACAAATGTTTTGTACTAGATCTGAAACTTCTTCTTACTATAATGGATTGCTTTTCAGAAAGGTTTCCCCCCAGGTTTTTTACTATGAAACTAGTTTGTTTCATTGGTTTTCCTGAGTCATCATATCTTGTCTTATTTAATTTTTTGTTGTGCATGATTTTGACATGATATTGATGTTTGTTTGTTTTAACAAGGTTTATTCATAATTAATCTAATTAACAACTTGGGTTTAAAACTTGTTAATTCTATCAACCGGGATCTATATTTCCCAACAAAGATGAAACAGTTTGCCCGTCAACACATGATTTATGCTTAGAGGTGATGAGAATGAAGCAAAACAAGATATATTGGCCAAGAAAGCTCGAGTCATTGAAAAGGATCCAAGTTATGTATGCTCCACATCATGCCAAGATGATGGTGTCCCCACCAAAAAGACAGATTCAGGATTTTCACTAGTTGATTCAGATTCCAAGTGTGAAATTAGTGTAATGGCACCTAAAACCGTGATGCCAGTACCACCAGATATCAAATCCAGTTATGCTGAAGGCAATCAGGAAAATGATGAAAACTCATCTCTAGTGTTCGGACTCAGCCAGAGGCTACTAGCAAATGGTTTGTATAAAAAAGTTTCACTTGTTCGTCATGACAATCTTGAACCTGTTAGTTTTGTGGATGTTGTTGGATTGGAGCAATGTAGTGGGCAGCATAGAGTTGTGAATCAAACAATTCCTGAGACAACCATCGAAGAGCAGCTTGGACGTGGGTCTCCTGTAGATTCACTTACTTCTTCACCACCTCTTGAACATATGAAAATATCTTTCCATCCCCTAAATGGCTTTGAGACGTCCAAACTAAAACTGAAATTTCCTGATGGGAACCAATGCTTTGAAGGCATGAGAGACATGTTTCCATCATTTCAGTTGGTCACTGAGCCTGATATTCCTCTGAATGACTTTGTTTCTGAGTAGGGGTGTCAAATGAGTGGGTTTGGGCGGGTTTGGGGTGGGCATAATTGGGTTGGGTATATAAAACCCAATCACCTATTAAAACCCATTTAATTAATTATTTTTAACCCAAACCCAACCCAACCCAATTATAATGGGTAAACCCCAACCCACCCAATTATCAAAATTACCAAAATGCCCATAAACACAGTAACAGCACAGAGAGGAAAATAGAGGAATGTCCACCGTTTGGTTGCTGAGAAAATTTAGAAAAATAAGGAAATGAATTTTGAAAATTGGATTCCAATTATTTACGAACTGAAAACCAACACAAACATCATCCATCCTAACCTGGCCCAGACCCGAATCTACGGCATCGCGTGTCAGGTCAAGTACCTTGTTGACTTGCCGGAGAACATTTGGGGATGCCTCGACGAGTCCATGTTCGTCAAGTCCACCGAGTCCATGTTCATCGAATTTTCCTCTGCTTCACCATCAATGGCAGATCGTCGAGAGCTCAAGGTTCAGATCTCGCAGCAGAGCAGTGAGCGGTTGCTGGAGCAAGAGCTTTCGATTTCGGCTTACGTCGATGCGTTGGCTGGCGTTGTCGTCATCAACGAGATTCACCCCAATCAAGTTCTTCCCGTCGATCATCCAATCATTTCCAGCTTCAATTCTGTCTAGAATTTCTCTCAAGGTTTGGAAAATGCTTCCTTCGATGTTTCGAACTGCTAGAAATGGACTCTGGTGAGCTCTCTTTTAATGCTTTTGTTAAAGATATCAATGAAATTGGAATGCGTTTGGTTGCCAAGAAAGTTAGGGAAACAGGATAAGAAAATTAGAGTCTAATTTTGTCTGAGGTCTAGGTTTTTTTTTTTTTTTTTTTTTTTTTTTTAATATATGGAAAAGGCTGGGTTGAATTTGGGATTATTATTTTTGGGTTAAATGGGGTTCAGTGGTTTCTTATTTAAAACCCAATAATCATTGGGTCTAATTGGGTTGATGCCCACTTAACCCAATTTATAATTGGGTGGGTTTGGGTTCAATTAGAGTGGACGGGTTTGGGTGGACAAATGGGTTTGGGCTTATTTTGCCACCCCTATTTCTGAGTCTGATGATGACACATTTTGCAGATCATCTCCTTCTAAGTCTGATGATTGTTTTAGCCATCACTCTGAGTCAAATTCTGAGCAGTGGGAATCTGGTGAGACTCCTGAAATCAACAATCTTGAACTATATGATGCCTTATGCAGAATCTCGTCGGGGGAATCTATGTCAAGCTCTATGGAGTTTGTGGGGACAGCCAATAATTGCGTCCACATTGATGGTGGAAACAAAAGTGCAGACACCAGAAATGGTGTGGAACCTCCTCTGTCTGGTCCTTTCCTTGATCTTCCCAATTTTGATACGGTGAATCCTGTTCTGCAAAAAACAAATGACGATCCTAATCTCCTCAAGTTGGAATGTCCTGGACAGCCTACCCCACAACCTCCACCTCTGCCTCCTGTACAATGGCGGATGTCCAAACCCCATGTGGATGTGACAGAAGACAAAGAAGACAATCTATATGAAGCTCTTAAATCTGCATTTGATCTGAAATTTTGGGATCTGCCATGTTCAGTACTTCCAGTTATGCAACATTTTTCTGACGTTATATGTCCGTTCTTGTATGACCTTGCTAGATAGATTTTCTATACAATAAAATGGAGTTAACTCTAGCTACTTGTGCTGTTTCTATATTATACCAGTCTTTTAACCCGAGACGCACAGTGATCGCAAAGCCATCTAATACGCCAGGTCCAACCAATGTCAAAGTCACTGCAATCTTGGAGAAAGCAAATGCAATTCGCCAGGTTCCAATTTCTTACTCCCCTTACTCTTCTTTTTCCTTTATATGTTCATTCTCTTGTCATGTATGAAACTCATAGTGGAGAAATTTGTCAGGCTGTTGGGAGTGATGATGGGGATGATGATGATACTTGTAGTGATACTTGATTTATTCCTTTCAGGACGTGGTAGGGTCCATGATAAGCAATTTTCTTGTAACTGTGAGTTCAAAAAGTTGGGTAAAGCTGCATTATATATATGTGAATAATTCTAGTTTCTTTTTGTAATTAATTGTAGGGCTTCTTTGTATCTTATTGTGATCATTTAATTGATTCCTTGTTAAGTCAGTGTTGTAAACAATTTGATAAACTCTCAGCCTGAGCACAATGTAATCTACATATTTGAGGCAAAAGTGATATGCAAGGCCTGAAAATATGATGGTTCCATTGGTTTTATTTATTTGTTGGGTGTTTTTTGTGTGTGTGTGTGTTGTTGATCAATTTTCTTAGCATTTTTTTGATGAATTACATCTTAACCTTTCAATCATATACTGTCTGAGTGAAAGGATAAAAAAGTGGATTTAGGAAGGAATAGGCATAGAAGTAACTTGCATAAATACTTAGTTTTTAGCTGGTTGTCTTGGCCAATAGTTTCAAAATATAAAAAATTTGAAACAATAATCCTAGTCATTAAAATAATAATAATTCACAACTACCAATATGGCAAGTTGTTTTGGCCTATAGTTTCAAAATATAAAAAATTTGAAACAATAAGCCTAGTCACAAAAAAAAAAAAAAAAAAAAAAAAAAAAAAAAAAAAAATCACAACTGCCAATATGCAAGTTGTTTTTATTTGATTGTTTTTGGGCAATAGTTTCAAAATAGAAATCTTGAAATAAGTTTAGTCACAAAAAAAAAGGAAAAAAAAAATCACAACTGTCAATATGGCAAGTTGTTATTTGTGAAAGTAAAAAAGTGACGTTAATAATGAGTCTAAATGAAAATCAGTAAAAATTTGTCTATTTAATTGTTGTGAAAATTGTTTTGCCTATAACGTTACTTATTTTGAAATGGATTTCCTTTGCGCTATATTCTTATCAATAGTTTCAAAATTGATGTATTTTAAAAATGGTTATTAGATTTGTAATTTTGAGCCAAATAATTCTAATAGAGATAAAAGTTGTACATAATAGTTAGCCTACGAGATTGAGGTCCGTTTATTTTGCTGAAATTGAAAATTTTTTGCTAAAAGTACTGTAGATAAAGATAAAAATTAGCTAAAATAATACAGTAAGACCTATGAATAATATCAAAAAGTGCAGTTGGACATATGAATAGTAACAAAAATTAGCTGAATAGTAAAATAAGTTGGCAAAAATAATTTTTGCCACACACACACTTAATTTAACATGGTATCAAAACCAATTGATCTTAGTTCATATAAAAATTACTGGCTTTTTTTATTATTTATTTTTAATTTCCATGAAATCAATATAATCCAATCTGTGATGTCATTTCGGGACGTCATCTTGCCAAGTTTCACATTCTAAGTCATTATTATCAGCCTTAACCACGTTAGTGCCAATGTTAGCATGTATGCGTCGTCAACAGCCTCTACAGCCCTAGTGCCATATTAGAATTGACACATCACTTGCCATGTCAACAACATCAAATCTTTCGGGCTAACTCAATTATGGCTTGGTCCAATCCGAAACTCAAACCGCGTCCTTATTGGGCTACCGATCAGAACTGAACCCAGCCCACTACATTGATCCATAACTTTTGACTATGTTGACTTGGTACTTAAATTTTAACTTTTTGTACATTTTAAAAAGTTGACCAAGGTTGACTTGTTCCAATCGGCTATTTCCTATTCTTTTATATAAATATATATATATATATATATATATATATATATATATATATATATATATATATATTCCAATTTTGGACTCATTTTCTTCCTTGTGCCATGTTATCCATGTTATGCTCGGTTTGTTGTCCATACAATCTGGTCATTTATATTCACTTCTGAGACACCTATGAGGATCTTCACAAGCTTATATTTTGGTTTCATTAAGCTTCAACCTTTGAGTTTGAGGGAGAATGTTAAAGATATGAATTTATGGGTTTGGTATGCTGTGGCCCATAAGGTCTAAATATATTGTAGGCCTTATCAGGGCTAATTCTAACTCCTAGAAAAACCCTATTCAAAGTTTATTGTAAACACTTGATTATAATAAAAATGTAACTAAAGGCTTCCTTTGTGGATGTAAGCAGAACCATATTAATCTCGTCTCTCTCTCTCCCTTAACTTAATTTAATAGTAAAATTTTAATGTGGGACAAGCTTTTAAACAGAAGCCTACTCCATTCCATATCACAATATACAAGATAGATTTTTAACAATGTAGTTGATAGAATATCTATATTTTGGTTGCAGCTGAAGAGAAATTAGAGAAAAAAAGGTGAAAGTTATTGTCGGCATGAACACATGGCATGAAGCAGCACTAGTAGCCGATCTTGGAGATCAATCTCATGTTCCGGTAATTTCCTTTGCAGCTCCAACCATCACTCCACCACTAATGCCACTTTGCTAGCCTTTCTTGGTACAAGTGTCTACAAATGGTTCCAAACAAATAAAATGCATCGCAGATATTGTTCATGCATACAATTGGCAAGGGGTTGTAGCAATTTATGAAGATGAAGTATACGGTGGTGATTCTAGGAAGTTATCACTCTTATCTGAGGTTCTTCAAAATGTTGTTTCAGAGATTGAGTACTGTTTGATCCTTTCGCCATTTTCTTCTTTGTCTGATCCAGAATGTTTTGTTCATGAAGAGCTGGTTAAGCTTCTGAAAATACAATCTTGGGTTTTTATTGTTCTTGATTCATCATTAACAATGGTGATTCACTTGTTCAGACAAGCTAAGAAGATGGGACTTGTAAGAGGAGAATCAGCTTGGATAATTCCTGATAGCATTTCAAGTTTGTTGGACTATGTTAACAACACTATTATTTCCTCTATGGAAGGCGATTTAGGAATCAAAACCTAATATTCTGAAGGCAGTTCAAAGTACCAAGATTTTCATGCCCAATTCCGGAGAATTTTCAAAACTAAATATCCTGAGGAAGATAATTTTGAACCTGGGATTTTTGCATTGAGAGCATACAATAGCATTAGAGTTGTTATACAAGCAATAGAAAGAATGACTAGTAACACTAGTAGTCAAGATATGTTGTTACACAATATGTTGTCAACCAATTTCCATGGTTTAAGTGGCAAAATACATTTTGAAGAAATCCAGCTCTCAAAAACTCCTGTTTTGAGGATTGTAAACGTGGTTGTGAAGAAATACAAAGAAAAAGACTTCTGGACATGAAAGCTCGAAATGTGTGAAAACATAAGAGCTTATTTAGACCCACAATTCAAATTACGGATTGGTTGATTTTACACTAACTTAATACTAAGTGCGAAATAGTGTAAACACAAGCAATCAAGCAAGAGAGCTACTCTAATTCATATTTAAAGCAACACAGCAGTAAAATGAAATGAACAAGAGTAGGGAAGAGAAATGCAAACACAGATAACACCGAGACGTGTTATCGAATAGGAAATCGAAGAACTCGGCGAAAAACTTCTTCGCCGCCCTCCAAGCGGTAATCGATCCACTAGACAATCAGTTGGGATACATGGGTAAGCAAGAGACCCTCCAAGCCTAATCTACCCTCTGTACCTAAGCCCTCCAAGCTCCTACTCCAACAAGGCTTCTCAGAACCGTGTCTTGTCTAGCTCTCCGAATCCCGCAACAAGCTCCATGTTGCATCTGCCATCCTTAGCTTCTTCCAATGTTTCCCAGCAGCACCAAAACCTCACTGGACACTCTCAAAAGGTGTGGTAAGTGTTTGAGCTATTGACCTCTCAATGCTGTGGAAATGGAGAGGTAGGAGATGAGGAAATTCCACAAACAAATGTGTAGAGAATTGTTGGATGAACAATTTCTAACTCTCAAGTGTTTTAGCTAGGGTTTTCTCTCTGAAGTTCTCCTTTTCATTTGTGGATAATGTGGGTATAAATAGTGTAGGCACAGAAAGTGTGTATCAGACTAGACAGGCTGGCAGAACAGAATGTCTCGCGGGTGTCTCGCGGGAAGGCCTTACCCGTGAGATACTCACGAGACTCAGCTGTCTCCATCTGGCCTGACTCTTCGCATTCCAGTCATATGCAAGGCACATGCTTCCTTTCGCGGGATGCTTAGTCGCGATATACCCGCGAAAACTCTTCAGTCTTCAATAGCTTGAGTCTTCACACTCTCTCTCACTATCACACAACCCTTACAATAAATTCCCACAACAAATACAGGGTACAAAAGATTGAATAAAATTACAATCAAATTTGGCACGAAATAAAAGCCAACAAAATACAAATTTGTAAATCACAACTTTACAGGACACTAGACTTAAGATTCTCCATGAGCCCTTCTAAAGAAAAAATGGAAGTGGAAATTTTAATGATACTACAAATACTTTGGTTGGTCTAGTAATTTGGCCAGGGAACCTAAAAGAAACTCCAAAAGGTTGGGAAATGCCAACTGCTGCAAAGCCATTGAAAATTGGAGTTCTAGGTAGAATAACATTTGATAAGTTTGTGAAGGTCGATTCCAATGAGAATTATTATGATGGTTTCTGCATTCAAATGCTTCACTAGGCGTTGTTGATACCGTATTTTATCCACCCTCGATTTGCGTGCCGAACTTCAAAAAATCCAAAAATATTATTTTCTCTCCATAGGGCTACGAGAACATCCAGAATGATGTGGCGCAACCCATTCAAACATCGAAACACTCAAAGTGCCTATTTCAACTAAAATGACCAAAATTCCCTTAGTCAACCCTGGGTTGACCGAAGGTCAAACAATGTCAAAATCCTCACAAAACAATATTTTTCATGATTTTATATCAAACCTGAGCTCCTCAGAGATTTTTAGCAACTTTGACCTGGAGTTGACTCCCGACAGGCCCTAGAAACCCCAATTTTGATTTGGTCATCAAAATAGGTTGAGACCAATGCCATTATGAAGAAAATCAAATTCTCATTCCAACGACTATTCATGGGTCGAAATCGGAGTTAAAACGATTGAGATATTGAGAAAACTATGAAAAGCACATCAGCACACTTCCTGAGGTCATAACTTTTGATCCAACCATTGGAATTTTAATTTCTTTAGCTTTCTGAAAGCTAGACATCCAGAGCTTTCCAGAGACACCAAGATCGCCTCAATCCGAGTCCGAAAAGACCTCCAAATGTGCGTTCGAAGTCAAAACTGAAAAAGTGCTACAGGACGAATTTGCTGATGTCACAATGACATCAGCCTAGCGCACCTTGTTGGGCTGCCGGGCCCAGCCAGTGCACCTACAAGGCGCGCCATGCCTCAAAAAGCGTGCCAAGGGCTATAAATAGCCCTTGGCTCCCATATTGGACCAGAATCAGAAAATTGGGTTTTTGGGAGCTGTTTGGGCATTTTTTAGGCATTTTTTCTCTCTTCCCAACACATTTCTCCACCAAAAAAACACAACCAAAAAAAAAAAAAAAAAAATACATCAAAGGTTCTTGATTCTTCTCTCTTCACCAAAAACACAAGGTATTGTTCTTACCCCTAATCTTCCTCTCCTTGGATCCATACCTTGGATTTGGGGTTTAGGGGTGTGAATGTAGCTTTTTAGCTACTATTCACACCCCCTAACCTTCTAAATCTTTTTCTAGCATTTATCTTGCTCTTTTTGCCTTAATAACATGTTTTATTGCTTTCCTTAGCATGTTCCTTACTTTATCTTGCTCCTAGCATGTTCTTAGCTTAGATCCTTGTTCTTCCATGCTTGTTTATATGTTATTTGTCTTGATTTACATGCTTTATGCTTTATGCCATGCCTTCTATACTTAGATCTTCTCTTTCCTCTATTTTTTATGTTTAGATCCACATGCTTCCATATCTCATATCATGTGTTTGTGCCTAGATCTATCTTTCCCATGTATTGTTTCGCTAGATCCACATGTTTCTATGCTTGTTTACATGTCTATTTGTCTTTCCTACATGCTTTATGTTTTATGCCATGTTTTCCTATGCTTTGTTCCTCTTTTTGTTCTGTGTTGATGTTAGGGTTACATGCTCACATGCTTGTATGATGTTGTTGGCTATGCCTTGCTTGGATTTATGTGTTTATGTGTGTATTTCCATGCTATATGGTTAGATCCTTTTCTTCACATGCTTATATGCTTGGATTCATGTTCTTCCATGTTTATGTGCTAGGCTTGTACATGTTGATGTGTATGTTTCTATCCCTACTTGTCTTGACCTACGTTTTCACATGCCTATGTGCTTGGATCTATGTTCTCTACATGCTTTATACTATCTTCCATGTGCTTGTGTGCTCCATGCCATGTTTGTGTGCCTAAACCTAGGCTATGTTTGTCATGTCATGTGTTATTGTAGCCCTTTTATCGCTTTTGTCTCTCTTTCTTGTGTTTTGGCCTATTGATTCGGACCCGATCTAGACCCTATGGTCTTTGTCATCGTCCATACACCTTGGCCCACATCAAAGGGGTTTGGATCATCCTTATTAGATTGACTATGTTTGCTTGCTTCTAGGCTTTGCCACGCTTGACGCCCTTAAAGGGTATGTGGTTGTGTGGTTACATCAGATGCCCATGAGGCCTTATTTGAATGTAACCATATGGGAGGCATCTCCGGATGCCAAGTTGCTTCGTGAGTACCCTTATCTTTTCCGCTCTATGTGATGTTATGCTTACCATGCTTGTTTGTGCCACCCGTTGGCTTTCTATGCATCTTTACACGCTTACTTACATGTCCATGCATGAGTCTTGCATGCTAGTGTGTCATCCATGCTTCAACACGATGAAGTTACGGACATTCGATCCAAACCTACATTTGTCCCTCACAAACACCACCTTTTGTTTGCCTTTTTACTTGTTTGTCTTCTTTCTTGTTTGCTTGCTTGCTTGTTTGCCTTCTTGCTTTCTTATTTGTTTGTTTATCTTGTTACTCGTCATGTCTCCTGCCTATTAGGTTCTAAGACTTTAGGAACTACTATATTAGAACTTCAATTTGTATTATGTTGGCAAACCATGATCAAAACATAATGTCTAGGTTTAGGCTTGCTCAAAGTATGTTTATTTGTAAAATTGGAATCGAGTGATTGTAGGATTTATTGGACAAAATCTGCAAGGCTCGATCGATCGATCCACGTGCAGATTTATTTTTCTGTAGAGTTCCAATTCAGCTCAAACTCTACTTAAACGTATTGGGTTTCGAGTAAAACACTCCTATATATAAAGGAAACTCTAAAACGCTTTTATAAGTTTTTTAGAGAGATTAGAGTGGATCTTATGCCTCTTTTGTAGATCTAGGGTTTTGTACCCAAAAGCTCTCTAAGGACTTTGTTGCTCTTTATGCTGTGTGTGTGAATCTTCTGTGAGATCAAGAGGTGGTTGCCTTCACACATACTTAGGGTTTCCAAGATTCAAGAATATGTCAAGAACTTGGTGATCAAATTAGTTGCAGATTCAAGAGCTGAAAGATACACAAGCAGGAGTGCTTTAACTTGTTGGGAATCCAAGAAAGTAGTCCGTGGACTCGAAGCTATCATGGGGATGTGGTAGTAAGTTTCCTACTCGAGGTAACAATAGGATGTTAGTGGTCTAAGTTGCTATTGTGTAAACTTCAATTCTTTCATAGTGGATTCAGTTTTACCTTGAGAATAGCTAGGTTAAATCCTCCCCAGGTTTTTTACCGGTTTGGTTTTCCTAGGTTATCATATTGTTGTATTCTTTATTTTCTGCACTTGTCAATGATATAATTTATATGTGTTAACCTAGATTTGCATAACTTACCTAAGTTAATCACTTGGCTAAATAACTAAGTTAATTTGGTTATGTTTTAAGGGGTCTAAAAACAAACAAGTGGTATCAGAGCAGGTAGCTTTTTTATTTTAGATCTTTTGATCTAAGAGCTGATCTTTGACCCTTGTTGTCATGGATAATTTGAAGTGTCTTTCTGATCATGATACTACTCATGTTTCTATTGATCTTATTGATGCTTATGAAACTCTCCGTAAGGAATTATTGAAATCTATGAAATTGCTAAGAAATTCAAGAGTTAAAATTGGCTAATCTTGAAAAAGAGGAATTGGTTGTTAGATTAGCTAAATCTAATAAAAAGAATGAATTTTTGAGAAATCAAATTTCCTCTCAAGATGAGAGGATGAAAAGCTTGGAACAAGAGTTAGTTGAATCTAAAGCTAAAATTGAAAATTTTACTAGTATCAAGCCTGCTGTTGATAACAGAAGTATTTTTGTTTCTCTTATGCCTAAAACTGAGAAAGTTTATATCCCTCCTTTCAAGAGGAATAATAAAGAAAAGGCTTATTTTGCTAGGTTAGACAAAGGTAAAAGTTCTGATGTAGACGCTGATGTTTCTAAACCTATGTCTAAATCTACCGTTAGAGAGCATAATAAATCTATTTTTGTGCCTGTCTGTCACCTTTGTGGTGTTGTTGGTCATATTAGACCAAATTGTTCTTTGTTGAGGCAAAAACCAAAATTTGAGACTAGATTTGTTGCTAGGAATACTGATGTTCCTAAATTTGTTCTTGTTTGTCACTTTTGTGGTGTCTCCGGTCACATTCGTCCTAATTGTCATAAATTGAAATTTAAGCATTCTGTGTTTCAGTCTAGGATTTGTGATGATATTTCTCCTGCCATAAGTCCATATAAATTGTTTCATATTTTTTTGAAAAATTTGAGCTTGTTGGCTTGTGAAAAGAATTTGCAGGATTTTAGTCTTTCTCAGAAGATTGGTGTAATCCCTCAAATACACTCTGCTTCTCATGAATTTTCACCTACAAAGCTAAAGACTCGTGCTATATGGGTGAGAAAAGACTTGCTAAGGTGAGTATTGTTTACTTGTCCCTCATTTAATTCTTTCAATTGTTTGTGGACATGTTTTGTTTTTGTTATTGGTTGTTTTGTTTTTGTGGTTGTTTTATATATATATATATATATATATATATATATATATATATATATAATAAAAAAAATCCAAAAACATTGACAAATTTCAAAAAGACAAAAATATTTTATTTTGTGTCTAGTTTTATTTTTCTTGAGAATTACATGAATTGTGATATCTCTCTCTTGATTTAGAACATGCTTGACATTGTGGAGAAACTTGAATAGTATGTGTTATATAAGTGCTAAGCTATTTCTGATTTTGTGTGAGTATGTACTAGTTTGTACATGTAATCGTGAGTTAATTAAGAAATTGATATTTCTTGTTTGTGTACCCTCTATAGCTTAGTTAAGCACTATCATGCATTGCTTTGCATTGTTCATTTAGCACAATGTGTGTTTTTTGTTTTTTGTCATAAAATTTTTTTAAAACCAAAAAGATTTTTATGTGTTTTGAATTATTTTTCTTGGATTTATAATCAAGGTTGGTCATATTCTCTTTACATAACATGTTTATGTACCTTGTTTAGCTTTGATGAGCTTATTTATTGCACTTTACTAGTTTGAACTTTGTAATGCATGTTGTGTAGGAAGATGTTTATAGTTTTTGATCACATAATCTTAATTTTGCAGTTACATGTCTTTGATTGACGGACTTGAACTTATTGAGAAAGACATAAATAACCATCTCACCACTGTTTACTAACCAATCATGAACACCTTAGTGCATATCATAAGATTTTGTGCTCGAGAAAGTGTAGCACATGCACAAAAAGAACATAAGGTATAGCCTCGGTTTAAATGCTAAAATTGATGTGTACATTATTGGGCTTTAATAAATTCACAATCAAATAAAATTGGTGTGTACTTTATGAAGCAAATCAAAAAATTTACATGATTGCAAGCTTGTTTTCTAGGAGATGTGGAAGTTATATGATGTAACTCTTTAGGTGATAGTCTCTTTCAAACTTATATGATGAATTTTGTAGAAATTGTGATTGATCACTATCTACTTATCACCTCACATGTATATTAAGCTATTGCTAGTTGCACACACTACATAAGTTATTCTTTGCTAAACTTGGTACATGATATTGTTTATGAATCTGTTTTGGCCATTCAAGATTATATGTTCCTTGATTTTGATGCAAAATGTGTTTAATGTTTGAGTTTTGGAGACAAATTGGTTGAAAAACTTGTTTTTGGAAGATCTGGGTTGAATTCAAGTGTTTTTGAAAAACTTTTAATCTTATACTCATGCATTTCATTCATGAAATACTATGCCTTGAGGAGTTTCTGCATAAAAGTGCTTTGTTTTTCAAAAATCTCTTTTTTCCAGATTTTCAATCGATCAAATCTGACTCTCGACCGATTGAAATTGCGTTAAAAATTTTGGTTTGAATCTGCATGGCTCGATTGGTAGTCGATCGTTTCTTGACCGATCGAAACTGAAAATTTTTAGTTTTTAAGTATTTGACCAATCAATATTTTCATGCATCATTTATGTTTAGGATTCACATGCATTGCATTGTTTTTTCTGCATCCATCTTGTAGTTTTGCAGTCATATCTCTCATTGTTTTCACACATAACATGCATACACTTTGCTAAATTGGGTACTTAACTTGATTTAAAAATTGATTGATTAATTTTTGAGTTATGTACTTTTTCGTATATGTTATTTTTATGTGTGAACTGCAGAAAATATTTCTCTTAAGAGATATGATGGATAATCAATGTGCAAATTTTTTCTCTACTCATGCAACTGTTTATGGGTCACATAGTGTCATGTTTGCATTTATTGAAAGAGAGAATATTTTTCTTCATGTGTATCCTCAACTTAGTTTTTAAGTTTGGTTTGTGTGTTTTTATTCATCCCCGCCTCCTAAATTTTCCCCAAAACTGTTTTTCCTAACACTTGTTTTGTGTTTCCTATTTTCTACAGAGTTGAAGCTTGTTTTTAACCTTTGTTGTTCATAGGGGGAGTTGTCTCTATTTTCTATAGAGTTGAATTGTTTTGTGTTCCCTTAATTCTCTATTTTCTCTTGACTCCTGTTGCGTATGTTTTCTGTTTACTCTTTGTTTGAGTTGTCTTTGTCAATACGTGACAAAAATGGGGAGAAATAGATGAAATGTGGGAATCCTGTTTGTTTTGCTTAGGGGGAGTTGAAATTGTTTTTGAAAGTGAGAGAATATAAAAACT
Source organism: Quercus tomentella (assembly GCA_028535165.1). Taxonomy (NCBI): domain Eukaryota; kingdom Viridiplantae; phylum Streptophyta; class Magnoliopsida; order Fagales; family Fagaceae; genus Quercus; species Quercus tomentella. The sequence continues at coordinate 35,179,501 of JAPQVY010000068.1, read as the reverse complement.
TTTTGATGTATCTAACTTAGAGGAAGAGTTAGATTTTACTTTTGTTTTACTTGTATTTTCCACACATGCATTTATGTGTTTGTTGAAGCGTTTCAGGAATATACAGGTTAATTCAGTCGTGGCTACTGTCTGCACTAGCAACTGCTAGATAGTAGTTAGGTTGAATTGTATATGGGTTGTTTGTAACTTTGAGCATTTCATGTTTGTGATGTGTTTTGTCACGGATTGCCGAAGGGGGAGATTGTTAGGTTCTAAGACTTTAGGAACTAATGTATTAGAACTTCAATTTGTATTATGTTGGCAAACCATGATCAAAACATAGAGTCTAGGTTCAGGCTTGCTCAAAGTATGTTTATTTGTAAAATTGGAATCGAATGATTGCAAGATTTATTGGACAAAATCTGCAAAGCTCGATTGATCGAAAATTAGACTCGATTAATTGAACCACATGCAGATTTATTTTTCTGCAAAGTTCCAATTCAGCTCAAACTCTACTTAAACGTATTGGGCTTCAAGTAAAACACTCCTATATACAAAGGAAACCCTAAAATGTTTTTATAAGTTTTTTAGAGAGATTAGAGTGAATCTTGTGCCTCTTTTGTAGATCTAGAGTTTTGTACTCAAAAGCTCTTTAAGGACTTTGTTGCTCTTTATGCTGTGTGTGTGAATCTTCTGTGAGATCAAGAGATGGTTGCCTTCACACATACTTAGGGTTTCCAAGATTCAAGATTATGTCAAGAACTTGGTGATCAAATCAGTTGCAAATTCAAGAGCTTAAAGATACACAAGCAGGAGTTCTTGTACTTGCTAGGAATCCAAGAAAAAAGTAGTCCGTGGACTCGAAGCTATCATGGGGTCATGGTAGTAAGTTTCCTACTCAAGGTAGTAATAGGATGTTAGTGGTCTAAGTTGCTATTGTGTAAACTTCAATTCTTTCATAGTGGATTCAGTTTTACCTTGAGGATAGTTAGGTTAAATCCTCCCCAGGTTTTTTATCGGTTTGGTTTTCCTGGGTTATCATATTGCTGTGTTCTTTATTTTCCACACTTGTCTATGATATGATTTATATGTGTTAACCTAGATTTGCATAATTTACCTAAATTAATCACTTGGCTAAATAACTAGGTTAATCTGGTTGTGTTTTAAGGGGTCTAAAAACAAACACTGCCATATGCTATGCTTGCCATGTCTACCATGCTTATCTGCTTTATGCCTCTTTCACATGCTCATTTCATCTTTTTCCTTCCATTGCTTGTCTACTGGTTTCTTGTCTCTGCCTTTGCATGTAAACACATGGAGCGAGAACGCATGAAACTAGGGCACGGTCTCTAGGCGCAAGGAAAAAGGGCGAGGATGCAAGCATGTAGATACAAGCCAAGCGGCAATGTTCGGTAGATTTTGGGGTCTAGCCTCTCCCATTTGGTTATGTACTCTTTTAAAACCCCTTCTTCCTCCCTCCTTTCTCTCTTAGATAGGTTGTATTAGGTATATCATGCCATGTACCATTCGTCCTCATCTCTAGAGTATGACGACCTCGGTTTACTTTCCTGCACCTATATTTTGGGCCACGCTCTAGGGATGTAGGCATTTACTTTCCTATTCTGTGTGTTATTATTGTGCATGATGTTTGTATATATATACCTGCACGCCTTTTCCAGTATGATTGTCACAGTCCATGTCACCTAAGGCAAAGCGATGCCTAATTTCCGCCATGAAAGTAAGGTAACATGTCGCCGGATTTTCGGCATGGAAATCTGGTACTTTGCCTGAATGCCTTAGGAAAGCATAGATTGGGACCCATTCAAAAGCCAAACCTTAAAGCCTCGAAAGCCAATGCCAAAATCATGTTTTTTACTGTCAATCTCCGAAAATTAAGGTTTTATCAAAACAAAAGACTGCCCTTGGACAGGCGTTGTGGGGTGCCTAACAGCTTCCCCACACGTAACCAAACTTCCAGACTTAAAAATCAAGATTTTTTACCATCCACATTAGATTAGGAAAAATGTCATTTTTCTTAGCCTAGGATTGGTAATAAAATCAACTAGCAATAGGTGACCAATCACACCTTAGAAAAACCCAATGATTGGTGGCGACTTCACTTATCTTTGGTAATTTTCTTAAATTTTGGCCAAGATTCCTGCCACACCTCTAAAGGTAGAAATACCCTCCTCCACTCTGAGAGAGAGAGAGAGAGAGAGAGAGAGAGAGAGAGAGAGAGAGAGAGAGAGAGAGAGAGAGAGAGAGAGAGAGAGAGAGAGAGAGAGAGAGAGAGAGCATCGAAAGCTCCACCCGAACCACGCACAATCATCGAGAGGGGCCTCCAACGGGCCCCACAAGTGTGGGAGCGTCGCCACGACGGGTGGTCAAACGAAGGCCCGATGGCAGTTTTTCCATTCTATTTCAAGGCTGGGTGTCGACAGGCATTAGACCTCTTTGGGTATGATTTGCCTTGCAAATTTGAGGCCTATAATGTCACCTATAATGATCTGGTTTATCATGTTTTTAATAAGGTTAGACTTCTTCTCTTCTTTCATTCATTGATAATTTAGAGTTAATAAACATCTGGTTCATTCACTACAAACATGCCACTTAAATTATTCTGCACAATAAGTATTTTAGATGTATATTTTATGTATTGTTATTAACATAAACATAAACAGGCAACACTTCTTCCCTTTTGTTTATGTATTGCTATTGACACAAGCAGGCACTCCTAAATTCTTCTCTGTGCACCTTTCATTCATTGATAAGTAATATATAAACATCTGGTGCATACACTACAAACATAACAATTCTACCCATTGAATTTTCTATGTGCACATTGTTGTCTTTTTCTTCTTTGTATTCTTGTGTTTACTTTTCATTCGTTTTTCCTTTATTTTTTTTCATTCGTTTTCATAATTTCCCCAACCGGGTTCACTTCTCATCAGGTAATTATTATTATTATTATTATTATTATTATTATTACTTTTTCTTATCTAATATTGTCGTAAGAGTAAATTTATACAATTATACTTTCTATCATCTCATGTTTTTCTCAATCAAACAAAAGAATTTTCCATCCTTAACTTTTCCATCCCCAATCAAACACTACAAGGGAAAACTGAAATTTTTTCTATCCCTCCACTTTTAAATCTTTTCTGATTTTCTATTTTCCTAGATTTGCATCCCCCAATCAATCATACCCTAAAAGAGTCTACAAATCAAATTAGTCTCATAAACTGTAGCAAGTAGTTGAATCAAGTAAATGAAATTCATTTGGAATTGTTCTGTTGTTGGTTTCCACAAACCCTGAAACATCTCATTGTCACTTGTGATTCGAAAACATTTATTTTGCAATACTATTCTGATAGCTTACCAAAAATTAACTTGGTCCTATTATAAGAGAGAGACGCCCCTTGGAAGAGCAAGAAATCTTAAACTAAAACAGATATGCTCCTAGGAAAAGGCAATGAATAATTTGTCAAAGTTTGAAGGTAAATGAGAGTATTTCAAGATGAGGTCTCAGATTAGGCAGAGAGGCAGAGTATTGGGGCAGAGTATACATGTGTTGATGAAGTTCGCCAAAGTCATTAAAGGACAATTGCCTCAGCTACAAAGCATACGACCTGTAGTTTTCTGTAGTAGTGTAATCAGTTTACATGTAGCTTTCTGTTGTAGTGTAGTTAGTTTATTTGTGTTGACACGTGTAAGGTGATGATCAGTTGTATGTTGTAATGATCAGATGGTGGGAAGTTGATCCGTGAAATTTGGAATTGGTTTAAAGGTGGTTAGATTATTCTCTTTGTTCTTTAGGCTATATAATCTTTCTGTAACTATTTTTTGATTAATCGATTCAGAAATTTCACAGAGCTTCGATTCTTGATTCTCTTTCTCTCTCTCTCTCTCTCTCTCTCTCTTTCTCTCTCTCTCTCTCTCTCTCTCTCTCTCTCTCTCTCTCTCTCTCTCTCTCTCTAGCTTCACTGTGTTTGTTACACTCTGTTTTCTTACATGGTATCAGAGCGCTTTTGCTTCCATTAATGGCAAATCAAGATCAAGCTCCTTCTTCCACTACTTCTCAATCTAATGCTCATTGTGAGCTTTCTCCAATGGAGGATCCGATAAGCCCTTTCTTTTTGCACCATGGAGAGTCACCAGGTGCGATTCTTGTTACTCAGCTCTTGACTGAGGACAATTACCCCAATTGGGCTAGGGCTATGCTTATGGCACTAGATGCGAAGAGCAAGTTGTGTTTTGTTGATGGCTCTGTCACGATTTCTATGGCTATCATACCCCTGGAGAAAATTGCTTGGTCAAAGAACAACTCCATGATTTCCTCATGGATTTTGAATTCTGTTTCACCTCACATCACTGCAAGTGTGATCTACAGAAACACTACAATGAAGGCTTGGAATTCACTCAGAAACCGTTTTTCTCAAGCTAATGGTCCACGGATTTCACAGCTTCAGAAGATGATCTCAACAATTATGCAAGGAGATGCAACCGTGACTACCTACTTCACTAATCTTCAAGCATCATGGGATCAGTTACTCAATCTCAGGCCTTCACCATCTTGTTCATGTGGCCGATGCATTTGTGGAGTGAATGATAAAATCACACTCTTCAATCATCAAGATGCATTGATGCAATTCCTCAATGGCTTGAATGAAGCTTTCTCACAAGTCAGAACTCAGATTCTGATGATGGAGCCAAGTCCTTCAATTGACAAAGCCTTCTCTTTGGTGATACAAGAAGAGAGGCAGAGGGCTTTAGGTTTCAATGGAGGTGGTGTGTCAATTGATTCAACAGCTCTGGCAGTCAAGACTCAAGGGTTCAATCAAGGAGGAAAGAACAAAGGCAAGGGCAGACCTGTCTGCAGTCATTGTGGAAAACTTGGCCATTTCATGGAAAAATGCTACAAACTAGTAGGATTTCCACTAGGATACAAGCAAAAAGGCAAAAATTTTGTGGCAAATCAAGTGATTTTTGATGGTGAAAATGGTCAATCCGAGGCTGCTTTAAGCTCCTTTCCATTCACAGCTGAGCAATGCCAGCAATTACTGTCAATGCTGAGCTCTCATGCTCTTCCTCTACCAGTCAAGATGTTGTTCATGCAGCCAATTCTGCTCTCTCAGGTATTTCTTGTGCCTCTTTCCAGGATTCTGTTTGCCTTAATTTGAAGAATTCAATTTTTTCTGAAAATCCTTCAAACAAAATAGTTCATAATGCTGAAACTTGGGTTCTAGACACAGGAGCCACTGATCACATCATTCATTCTATATCCCTTTTCACCAGCATAACTAGTTCCTTGTCATCCTTTGTACATTTGCCTAATGGTGAAAGGGTTCTTGTCACACACATAGGCACAGTCCAACTTACCCCAACATTGATTCTTGAAAATGTGATTTGTGTCCCAGCTTTTTCATTTAATCTGATATCAGTGAGCAAATTAACCAAATCATTATCATGCTGTTTGGTTTTTCTTTCAAACTACTGTTTTATACAGGACCTTACTTGTTGGAGAGTGATTGGATTGGGTAAGCTTCACAACAATCTTTATCTGCTGCAAACCTCAAAAAATTGCAAGACTGCTTCAGAAGCAACTACTGTCCTAGAGTCAGTTTTCAAATCTTTTGTTCATTCTGTTTCTAATGATTCTACTGTCAATAAGTCATACTTATGGCATCTTAGATTAGGACATGTGTCTGATGACAAACTTCCTTATTGTGTATCAGATGTACCTTCTTTTCATTCCAATAAAGAATGTGTTGTTTGTCCAATTGCCAAATTTAAAAGATTACCCTTTCCTAATTCTAATCATATATCTAAGCATGCTTTTGATTTAATACATTGTGATGTATGGGGACCTTTTGCTAAAGCAACTCATGATGGTTTTAGATACTTTCTTACAATTGTGGATGATGCTACAAGATCCACTTAGGTTTATCTAATGAAATCCAAAACAGAAACTAGGCCTTTGTTAATCTCTTTTTATAACATGATCTTTACTCAATTTCAATCTCATATCAAAGTAATTAGGACTGACAATGCTCAAGAATTTTTTCTCAAAGATTTTTATGCTCAACATGGGATTGTACATCAACACTCCTGTGTTGCTACTCCACAACAAAATTCAGTTGTGGAGAGAAAGCATCAACACATTTTAAACATTGCTAGAGCATTGAAATTTCAGTCAAATATACCACTTTGCTATTGGGGGGATTGTGTTTTGACAGCTATTCACATTATTAATAGGCTGCCTAGTACTGTTTTGGATCATAAAACTCCATTTGAGAAACTTTATTGCAAAACTCCTTATAATCACTTAAAAGTGTTTGGATGTCTATGTTTTGCATCTACCTTAGCTCACAATAGATCAAAATTTGCTCCTAGATCTATTCCTTGTGTCTTTCTTGGATACCCTTTTGGTGTCAAGGGTTACAAATTGTTGAATTTGATAACCAAACAACTTTTCATTTAAAGGGATGTATCTTTTCATGAACATGTTTTTCCTTTCATCTCTTCTATCACTTCACCACAAGCCTTTATATCTTTTCCTCATATCTGTCCTAATGTGGCAACCCCAGTTGATGCCATATTTCTTGATCCTGTCCTTCCATCTTCACACACTTCTCCTTCCCCTTGTAATCCTACCCAAGTTTCACATCAAGCAGTAGATCCTATCAATACTGCCATCCCTGATTCTATTGTACCCGAATCTATCATATCAGATTTTAGTCATTCCACTTCTGCAAAATTTGTTACTATTCCTTTAGTTGCTCAAAATCCTATAAATAATCCACCTGCATCTATTCCTTCCTTAAGAAGATCTTCTAGACCTTCTAAGGCTCCTACATACTTGAAGGATTACAAATGCAGCACCATTACTTCAAATGAACTTACACAGTCCGCTCATCTTAGCAGCAACAAGTCAGGTTCTATTCACCCATCAGGTACTAAATATCCTCTCTCTAATTACATTGATTCTTCCCAACTCTCTCCTTCCTATGCCCATTTTTGCTCCCTTATTACCTCAATCCCTGAACCAAGATTCTATCATGAGGCTATTAAGGATCCTAAGTGGAAAGATGCCATGAATACTGAGATTGCAGCTTTGGTTTCTAACAATACTTGGACACTTACTCCTTTGCCTTCCAACAAAAGGGCAATTGGATGCAAGTGGGTCTATAGGGTTAAATACAAGGCAGATGGATCTGTGGAGAAGTATAAAGCAAGACTAGTTGCAAAGGGATTTACTCAGCAAGAGGGATTAGATTTTACTGACACTTTTTCACCTGTTGCCAAGTTAACTACTGTTAAAACTCTTCTTGCTATCTCTGCTGTGAAAGGGTGGCACTTGGTACAGTTAGATGTCAACAATGCATTCTTGAATGGGGATTTACATGAGGAGGTGTATATGCAACTCCCTCAAGGCTTTCACAACAAAGGGGGGAATGTTGTTTGCAAGTTAAATAAGTCTTTATATGGACTCAAACAGGCCTTAAGGCAATGGAATACTAAATTTTGTTCTGTTGTCAAACAGCTTGGTTTTAAGCAATCCAAGGCTGATTACTCACTGTTTACAAGGAGGCTTGGTGGTTCTTTCATAGCATTGGTGGTCTATGTTGATGACATTCTCATAGCCAACAACAATGTTCAAGAGGTTGAAGCACTCAAAGTCTCCTTAGATCAACACTTCAAGCTTAAAGACCTTGGAGGTTTGAAGTACTTTCTTGGTCTTGAAATAGCCAGATCAGCCAAAGGGATCGACTTATGCCAAAGAAAATATGCTTTGGAGATTCTAAAGGATGCTGGTATGTCAGCTTGTAAGCCTAGTAAAGTACCAGTTGAGCAGAATTTAAGGTTGAGCAAGCTACAAGGTACTTTGTTACCTGATCCTAGAGTCTACAGAAGGTTAATTAGTAGATTGATATACCTAACTATCACCAAACCAAACATAGCCTACCCGGTTCACAAGTTGAGTCAATTCATGTCCAAACCAAGGAAGTCTCACTTAGATGCAGCTTACAAGATTTTGCAGTACATAAAGGGGTGTCCAGGTCAAGGAATTTTCTTGTCTACATCTTCAGATTTTCATTTGAAGGCTTATACAAATGCTGATTGGGCATCTTGTATAGACACTAAAAGATCAACCACAGGCTATTGCATATTTTTAGGTGATTCCTTAATCTCTTGGAAGTCTAAGAAACAATCTATAGTGTCTAGATCTTCTGCTAAGGCAGAATACAAAGCTATGGCTGTCACTGTGTGTGAGCTGACTTGGCTGCTATCATTGTTGAAGGATTTGGAGATTTGGCATCCTCAACCTGCTCTTCTGTTTTGTGACAATCAAGCAGCCATTTATATTGGAGAAAACCCTGTGTTTCATGAGAGAACCAAACACATAGAGGTTGATTGTCATGTTGTTAGAGATAAGGTACAAGACAATGTGGTTAGGCTGTTTTTCACTCCCACACACACTCAGCTGGCAGATTTGCTCACTAAGGCCCTTCACAATTCACAATTGAGACATTTGTTAAGTAAAATGAATGTTATGAGCATTCATGTTTCAGCTTCTCTTCCTCAAGGGGAATGTACAGTCTTAGACAGTGATAGATCAGTTGCAAAGAAAACAGATGCAGATGCAAGCAACAGATTAGATTCTCATCTTGAGGGGGAATGTCAAAGTTTGAAGGTAAATGAGAGTATTTCAAGATGAGGTCTCAGATTAGGCAGAGAGGCAGAGTATTGGGGCAGAGTATACATGTGTTGATGAAGTTTGCCAAAGTCATTAAACGACAATTGCCTCAGCTACAAAGCATACGACCTATAGTTTTCTGTAGTAGTGTTATCAGTTTACATATAGCTTTCTGTTGTAGTGTAGTTAGTTTATTTGTGTTGACATGTGTAAGGTGATGATCAGTTGTATGTTGTAATGATCAGATGGTGGGAAGTTGATCCGTGAAATTTGGAATTGGTTTAGAGGTGGTTAGATTATTCTCTTTGTTCTTTAGGCTATATAATCTTTCTATAACTATTTTTTGATTAATCAATTCAGAAATTTCACAGAGCTTCTCTCTCTCTCTCTCTCTCTCTCTCTCTCTCTCTCTCTCTCTCTCTCTCTCTCTCTCTCTCTCTCTCTCTCTCTCTCTCTCTCTCTCTCTCTCTCTCTCTCTCTCTCTCTCTCTCTCTCTAGCTTCACTGTGTTTGTTACACTCTGTTTTCTTACATAATTGACTATAGCTAAACTGACTAGTATTATAGACTTCTTTTTTTGCTTCGATATCTTTATTTGGTTGCAATTATAAGTTTCTGATTAAGATTTTATCCTTGTTATGTTGGTCGAACTACAACAAAAGACTGATGATGCTGTCATTGGTGACATGACCATACTAGCCGATCAATTGCAATATGTGGATTTTTACCCTTCCATGTGCTTAAGTAAGGTTTGGCCATGATAGTTCCAACAAAACATGAGGGTCACCATTGATGTTTACGAAGCCTTTTACCAGGGACATGTGGTTGGTGACTGCTGCCATCATGATATACACAATGCTCATTGTTTGATTCCTGAAGCGCCAATCCAATCCAGAATTTAGCGGCCCATGGAAGAATCAGCTTAGCACTGCACTTTGGTTTACCTTCTCCTCTTTGTTCTTTGCACATAGTAAGTACCAATTTGATCCATAGAGCCCATGGCATGCAATTACACTTTGTAGAAGCCTAACTATGTGCATTACTCAGTCCACCATTGGAAAATTTGTATTGGAAAGTGCATTTAAATTGGCTGAATGTATAATATTCTCTCGGCACTCTTTATTTATCATTAAAAGATTCAACATGTTAATCACCACAAAGATATGGTCAAATTTAATTAGAGTGCTTCTGAATGAAATTATGCTTACTTATGAGCAGAATGAACTCATATCACATTGTTTTGTGTTGTATGGGAAAAAATCAATAACAAATTAACACGTTTGGTGATTGTAGTGTGGCTGTTTATCGTGTTGATCCTAACCTCAAGCTATACTGCTATTGGCTTGGTTCAAAAGTTTTTGAGGGTGATCCTAATTTTGGTTGAGGGTGTTTCTCATTTTTTTTAAGGGTAACAAATAAATTTTTTTTAATTATTATTTTATATATATATATATATATATATTTTTTTTTTTTTTTTTTAAGGTCAGGGTGTTCCTGGGAACACCCTGGCCTGAACGTGGCGCCGCCACTGGGCAACAGTGCATATAAATGGTGTTTACACCATTGGTGGCCACCGGTACCCCTCTTTTTCTCTTTATTGTCTCTTCTCTTTTTATTTTCTTTTTAGAAATGACCGAAACCCCATTTTGTTTCAGTTTTTATTAGTGACTAGGTACAGCCAAATGTGCTGTGATTGAAGAGAAAGTGGCCTGCTTGTAGTTGTTGTGTGTTGTTGTCTTTGACATCAGTAAAGTAATTCTGTCGCTTGGTCTATGCTATTAAGATTTCATGTTCCTTTTTTAAATGGCTTAATGAGTTAGCTAAAAAAAATACACGTGCACGATCATTTTAACCACCATGTAATGGGTGGGAGGAAATTCCTCTAACCCATTTTAGAGGAAAACTTTGTCAAAAAAAATTGTTGCAGTATCTAACAAGTATTTTGTATATTAACTGGCACACGGACAGTATCTTCTAACCTGTATACTTATTGGGAAGTTAAGTTAACTTATTGAGCTTTTGCCTAGCACTTCCAAAAAGGTCAGGTACATGCAGAGCAATGTAATGCTCAAATGCCCTATTATAAGTGTTGATCATTGACTTTGTCATTGGTAATGAAGGCTGAGGGGCCACCGTTGGTTGGAAGTATAGTTATTTACTCTCTGCTTAATCTAGCTAGTTTATGACATAGACTTCTTTTGTATGTCAAACAATTATAATGCATTCTATGCCATTTATTGGGGATCTTATGGCGTGCTCTCTTGTTCTTTCAACTAATGGATAAGATAGTTGGGATTAGAGAGAAGAGGGGAGAATAAAAAGAGAGAGATGGGTATAGTAGTGTGATTCAAATAGTTAGATTGTTGGTTAAATGTTTAAATTCACCATATCCTAACAACTTATGCTTTTGAGATCTATCGTGGTATCAAAGTAAGTGGTCCTAAGTTCGAGTCTTGTCTCCACTTTACATATTTAAAAAAAGTTAAAAATCTTACATGTTGGGCTCCACTTATTGGGGGAAAAAGGAGGAAAAGAGAGGGGGTGGGGGGGGGGGGGGGGGGGTGTGTTAATTGAAGTGGGAAGTCAATTTAAAATGAGGTTGTTTTGTACTAATAAGGGCTATTGCAACTAATCTAGCTTACCTAGAATAATGGCTAATGATTAACAATTTAAGCTTTTGGGACAAGTGGTAATTTATCATAGGCAAATCAAAATTTTAACTTTTTTCTTAATATATTGCATTTTCATTCTTAAATTTTCTTATTCGTAGGTTTAAATAGATCATTTTATGGTTAAAATAAAAGAGCGACCAACCCCAACCTTTTTTTTTTTTTTGAAAGTATAAATTGGTGTTAATGTGCATATGAAGCTACAAACAATGTTTGCATCTGTTTTTATTAATGTAAATTGGTCCATTGATGCAGGATTATAAGAGGAATGCATATATGGAGGCAGACTTGCGATGTTCAAGTGCTATACAAAGTATGGAAAAGAGGCTGAGAGCAGCTTGCCATGCTTCTGATGCAAATATAGATAATGTTGTGAAGGTAAGCACCCATTTTCTAGTTCTTAAACATGTGAAGTGTCTTGAAGAAAAAATTATTTTTGGCATCATGTTTTATAACTAACAAGGTCATATAGATGTTGTTTTGTTTTGAAATCATGTGAAAATTAGATTATGTCAAGTTTTTCTTTTTTGCCTTAGTATTAAATAGTTATTTGTATTTTTTGAAGTCATTAGGTTTTATCATGTTGAAGGTTTTATTTCATGAGGGATACTCAACTTAATTAGTTTGACAAGCATCACCACCAGCAAGTGTGGTACAACTGGTAGGTGACTGCTGAGACTTTCACCACATCCCAGGTTCGAGTTCTCACGAGGACTGTAATTGCAATTTCTGGAAGTCCCAGAAACCAATAGAGCCTGGGGTGTGTGTGGGTTCGGAGTTTCCAAGCTCCAGTTCGAGCTGGTGGTACCCATGGGCTTACCCAACTGTACCGTGGGGCGTGGGACAATGACTGCCACACGCGAGTCCCCTTTTGGATGGATCTAGTGGGCTGGCTATGCTGGATGAACTATGGCCAGCCTGATTATGAATTGTCATGAGCTGCTTGGTTTGTCTTGGAGGAATTTGTGCTTCGCAATTTCTATGGCTTATATTAGCATTATTGTTTCCTTATATATAAAGACAAATCTTCCAATTTGGGGTAAGGGCCGTTACCATCTCTAGTCGTCTCTGTATAAATCATCTATCTGTTACATGTTTGAACTTTGATCTTTACTATTTGATATTTATTTATTTTTGCTATAATACAATAACTTTTAAAGTTGGTAAAAAGGGTCTCAAGAGCTAATAACATTTATCATCTACATTCTACATGATATACAAAACGTGCTGTCTTTATTACAAAAATACACGGTTTATGGCATTAAAGTTCTTACTGGAAATACCTTCCCCATTGAATTTAGTTGTAAAATGTAATGCAGACATTCTTGCGCTCTATGAGAAATGTATTCTCCAGAAGTCATGAAAAACTATTGAGAAGTCATTGTAAAGATACGGTGCATGTAATCTAGAGGGAGTTGATTTGATAGATTAGTATAGAGTTAAGTTATCAAGGGGTGACTATAAAAGTTGCTTTTTTTTACACTAGCACCTCTAGTTAATTAATTTAACATGATTCAAGGACAAACAATGAACACTTAATAAGCAGAATTAATGCTATATATCCCATTGGAGTGGCAGAACTCATTTAAAAAAAATATGAATTTCATATATCTAAATTCTATTACATGTAATATCCAATCAATATACGGCTGAATATCCTACTGTACTGATCAAAAGACTAACCAACTGGGATGCACGGATGTGGCGCCAGAGGAGCCGCACCCGCGTCCGACGCGGCGCGGGAGGGATGCCGCTGACAGCGCGTCGGGCCGCGTCCTGCCACGTGTTTTTTTTTCCCTCGACTCGCGCCGACGCGACTCAGACTCGGGCCGATTAGGGCCAAATCGGATCGTATCAGCCGAATATCGGTGTGTTTCGGCTAGAAAAAGGAAATCAGCCGATAAGAAAAGAAGGAAAAAAAAAAAAAAAAAAAACAAACAAACTTAAAACTGAAAATACCGGTGGATTAGATACGCCGTCTTCACTGGCTTAACCCCTTTCTTCTTCTTCTTCTTCTTCTTTTTTGCTTCTTCGTCTTCTTCTTCCTTTTTTTTCGCGAGCCCAACGTTCCGTAACTTCCGTTCTGTTCTGTTTCCTTTTTTTTTAAAGTTTTTTTTTTTTTTTTTTTTTTTTTTGAAAAGGATGGTTAAATGCGTTGGTCAGAGAGGAGAGGCTTTATTTTGTCTTTTTTTGCCTCAGAGCCTCTCACGTGAGCCACATCTCCCTCTTCTTCTTCTTTTTTTTACATTGAGCCACTAAACCACTGGTACGTGAGCCACTGAGCCTTTGGTCAGAGAGGCTTTATTTTGTATATTATTATTATTATTATTATTATTATTATTATTATTATTATATGAGTTTTCTATTATTATTATATAAAAAAAATGCTTAACAATATATAAAATATATAAATAAAAATATTTTTAATAATTTTTTAATTGCCGAGTCTCGCCACATCCGCACCCACATTTTTCAAAAATTGTCGAGTCCCGCACCCGCACCCGTACCCGAGTCCCAAAACGCACCCGTGCTTCATAGCTAACCAAACAGTTTTTCTACAGTTGCAAATACCTTCCTCAACTTACTATTATGGTATAATTTGGAGAGTATTTTATTCACCCCTATGTGCCTCAGCTCCTGTGAAATCTCAGTTATGGTCGGATAGTGATGTTGGTGTTCCTCGAGCACGTCTGGTATGCATCTTATGCCAAGAGAGTTCAATTTCTTTCCAGCTGCGGCACTACAGCCGCTCAATCGTAACTTGAGGTGGGCGGCCTTCCTATGGTTCCTCACAGCGTAGTTTCTTATATGGCCCCACTGGTGAAAGGAATCTCTAAGTCTGTGGTTCTTCTTCCACAAGAGTTGAAGTATTACGGTCCCTACAAGTCATTACATTTTTCCGCTCCCACTGTATATATATAAGCATAAACACGATTTTAAAAATGCTAGCAATACTAACTTTTTTAGTTAGAGTTAGAGCTTTACCTGCACGATTGGGTATATATCCACTGCTAGCAGCTCCCGAAATTAGCCTCTGGCCCTCCAGCTTTGCATGGCCAAAATCAGCCAATTTGACGTCAAAATCCTGCGTTGACAATGATAAATATATTCTTTTAAAGGATTCTAAACGTATATTATTATTCCTATAATAAAAATTAATAAAAAAACAACAAAGTTATAGTACATTTACCATAGTCAACAATAAATTATGGGGTTTGACGTCACCGTGAACAATTGGATGATCAAAATTGTTATGAATATATTCAATGGCTGAAACTAAACCTTCGATTATTTTTAGACAATTGTCCCACGTTAATTCTGCAACAAAATCAGGATAATAATTAAACTGAATTGTAAAAAACCAAATACCAAAATGAAAATTAAGAACAAAAACTATATAATACCTTGTAAATGATTTGCTAATGAACCGTTGGGGCAATACTCGTATACGGCGAAAATGGGTAACTAACCATAATTTTCTAACTATATAGTTAGTAGTTCTGGTTCCCAAACTATATTATTTATTAGCATCTCAAGTTTATGAGACTCCATTTTGGCCTATAAATCGAATCTCAAAGACTCGATTTTCATGGTCTGATATGGCATTTTTTTCCTACCTAGAAATCGAGTCTCTAAGGCTCGATTTATAAACCAAAAAAATTTAAAAAAATTCAAAGTCTCAAGTCTCTAGTACAAGCCGAAATACACAAAAAAAAAAAAAAAAAAAAAAAAAAAAAAAAAAAAAATTAGAAATCCAGAAACACAACAATCAGATCAGAGGGAGAAAGAATCTAGAAACTCAAATCAGATAGGAGAGGCGACCTGGGTCGCGCGCGTTGCCTGGGTCGTGTGCTGCCTGGATCGGTCGCGCACAGTGCGCAGCCTGGGTTCTTCTCTGATGTTCTGGGTTCTTCTCTCTTTCTGTTTCTAGTTTTATTTTTTTTTTCTCTCTCTGGGTTCTTCTCTGATATGTTCTGGGCAGCCCAGGTCACGCGCTATCTGGCCTGGGTCGCGCGTGGCCCAGGTCGCGCACGGTGCGCGGCCTGGGTTCTTCTCTTTTTTTTTCTTCTTTTTTTTCTTTCTCTAGGTTCTTCTCTAATATGTTCTGGGTTCTTCTCTGATATTTTTAAGGGTTATAAATCGAGTCTTAAAGACTCGATTTCCATGTGGTCACCATGTGGAAAAATATGCCACATTGGATGTGATTAGACCATGGAAATCAAGTCTCTGAGACTTGATTTATAGGCCAAAATCAAGTCTTATATACTCGAGATGCTAGTAAATAATATAGTTTGAGAATCGGGACTACTAACTATATAGTTGGAAAATTATGGCTAGTTACCCATTTTCGCCCTCGTATACAAGATACAAATGCTCCGGTCCACTACAGTACCCAATTAGCGTGACAATATTTCGATGTTTAAGTATACTTCCGAAGCTGATTTCAGCCTTCAAAATACAAAGCAAAAAAAAAAATATAAATAAATTTCAACACTTATTGAACAAGACAATAAATTAATTCCATTTTCAAAATGAAGTTTGTATGAGTTTTGCAAATACCTGAAATTGAATGTAATGCTCTTCCGCCACACCAAATGACTTTTTTATTGCCACTGCCTGAGAGTTAATATCGTGTTTATTTCCACTGGAAATTAAACCTTGGTACACGTGACCGAATGCACCCAATCCTATTGCATTTGATTCTGTAAAATCAGAAACGAAGCTCTGAATTTCTTCAATTGTGAAGTCGATGCACGAACCCATTTTTTTCTACAAGAAAGTCAAGATTAAGAACAAAATAGTCATGGTATGTGAAGAACATAAGGTAGCAGAGGATGAAGCCATTTCTGGTGATGAAGACGAAGAACCTTTAGATGCTATCAGACTTGCAAAAGGCAAGATGAAAACGGTGTCGTAGTGAGAAGAAGTCATACGCACCGTATTACTAAAACTCAATGCAAAACGCAGTGTTTGGTTAAGTCAGTTAGTTAGGCTTAATGCAGTTATATTCAGATATGTTAATGGTGGTTAATTAGTTATAACAACCTCCATGATTTACGCTTTCTCTCACCCTCTCTCTGATTATGTATATAAGCTTAGCACAGCTCAGTGATGTATGTTGGGGATTACATTTTCAGAAATAATAGAATTCTAGAACTCTCTTTTCTTCTTTTTCTCTCAATTACTCTTTCTCTGTTTTTCTTTGTGTCTCCGTTCAGTATGAAAAGAAAACAAGATTTGAATACATTTGAACTACATCAAGTTATCAACGCAAACCCTATTAATAAGGTATAAAGATGTATAAAAATAAATGCAATGCAATGCAACAGAGAAAAAATTTACAAAGCATAATTAAATAAACGAAAATTAATGCATGCATGGATGAAACTTTTTTATAAAGTTATACAGCACGTAGAATAACAAAGAAGAAATTATGAACAAGAAAAAGAAAAAGAAAGAAAGGAAGAAATTACAGCACGTAGAAAGTCAAGATTAAGAACAAAATAGTCATGGTATGAAAAGAAAACACGATTTGAATACATTTGAACTATATCAAGTTATCAACGCAAACCCTATTAATAAAGTATAAAGATGTATAAAAATAAATGCAATGCAATGCAACAGAGAAAAAATTTACAAAGCATAATTAAATAAAGGAAAATTAATGCATGCATGGATGAAACTTTTTTATAAAGTTATACAGCACGTAGAATAACAAAGAAGAAATTATGAACAAGAAAAAGAAAAAGAAAGAAAGGTAGAAATTACAGCACGTAGAAAATGAACGAGGGACTTACGAAAAAGAAAAAGAAACGAAGAAATCATACAAAGAACAGTTATTAAAGGAAAGAAACGGAGAAGAAGACCTTAGATGGTGAAAACACTGGCTGCGTCTCTTTTTGCGCTACGTCTTTATTTATTTTTGTTTAGAAAGGTTTTACCTACAGTCTCGACCATTATTATCCTTATATAGTATGATTTTAAAAAGTTACGCGCGGTATTTCCTAAGAAATTTTTTTTTTAATTGGGCCTACCATGGGGTTGGATAGATTATTATTATTATTATCTATATATATATAACCGAAACTTTTGAAACTCCCATAATTTTTCACGTCAACACAATATTAAAAATAAATAAATAAAAACTTTTCTAAGACTTAAAAATAAAAATAAAAATAAAAACCCAAAAATTTCAGCCAAAAAAATAGCTCAAAGCCTAAAAAACCGAAAATTTCCTTCTCCCCAAAACCAAAACCCGATAAAAAATAGAAGAAAAAACACTCTCCCTCTTAAGCGCAAACACAGTAACACAGACTCATCAAACTCCCTCTCTTCTTCTTCACGCAATCCCATCTCCATCTTCAAACACACAATTTCCTCCATGCCTCTCTCTACATACACGTTACCCTGCCTCCAATCTTTTTGCCTTCTCTACCTTCAAACCCCTAAACTATCGTCCACGGGTGCCAGCCACCCACTCCTTTAGTGGCAGAAAGTTTTTGATTTTGAGACTTTACCATCAAACCAGATTCTCTTCGCAAACATTACCGGTAAGTTTTTTATTTTGTTCTATAATTTGGGTTATTAAATATGATTTAGGGTTTCGTTTTTGGTTGTTAAATATGATTTAGGGTTTCGTTTGAGAGTGTTTCTTTTGAATGATTAGCTTAGATTGATGGGTTTGGAGCCCATAGTGGGTTTTATTAATTTCAATTATTGGCCGCGAGAAAATCCATCTGGGATTTTAGAGTTGTTATTCTGTTTCATTGTTAATATTGACGGCTATAGGTGTGTCTCTTTGTTAATAACTTTGTTATGTTATTCTGTTTCATTATAGCCCAATTTAATAGGTGTGTCTCTTTTCTTATCTTTGGGTTGCTATTGACGGCTATAATAAATTTACGGCTATAATAAATTTTTGGACTTGGATATGTGACTTTTTGTTAGAATAATACACCTATTGGTATTTGATGCAAGTTTCCTAAAGTTTATGTTGGTTGAAACTTGGATTCTTATTGTTGTTAATTGTTCTGCTGACAGGGAGCATTTTAATTTTCTTGGTAGGATTGCAAAAATATGTCTTTAACTTAATGGAATTCCCCGTGGGATGTAATGATAGTGTTGGGTAGTTGGGGGAAACACCACTTTTGAAATTTAAAAATCTTTAAGCAATATTAAAAAAAAAAAAAAAAAGGGCTTTAAGCCATGGGGTTTTTTTTTCCCCCCCATCCAGTAGTGTTTATTATAGTTTATGATGGAAGCCATGAGATCAAGCTCACTTGAGTGTATGTCAATTGTGTACAAAGTGAAACAACTACTATTGATAATGGTTTCAATATATTTTCCATAGTTTGTCAACATATTAATATTGAGAGATTTTATATTGCCATGGAGACCTACTGACAGATGATGTTAACAACAAAAATTTGTGTTAAATTTTATTTAGGTTTTGTTATTTTGGGTTAATTGAAAGGTGGAGATATAATTGAAAGGGTTTTTTGGTGTTGGTTTGATAGTCTCCCTCAAATGTGAGGGAATCTTTAATGGTGAGCATGCTTAGATTGGAGGATTTTGTGTTGATAAAGGAATTTGGGTTAGGATATGGTGGCAGACCTATGTGTTTTAGTTTTTTTTATTTTTTGTTTTTTGTTTTTTGTTTTTTTTAATGGTTTTTGCTTTGTTTCTTAGTTTTAGATGGTTTATCCTTGATCACCATTCTGTAGTTGAAGCTTGAATGTTGTAGTGTAGTCATTTGACAAATGCAAATTAATTGTTGTTTAATTTTGTTGCTTTAAATTTAAAGGTGTTAAAATCTGTTGAATAAGTTATAATGATCATTGCAATAGAATAAATGCTTTCTAAATCAAACGACTACAAGATTGTGCTTTATGTTTACTTGGGATTTTCATTTGAATAAAGCAAATTGATTTATAAGGCAAGCGTGTTATGGTCAAGGGTGAAAGTTTTAAATTTAAATACTGTCTTGGCTTTTGGATCTTTGGGGCATATTTTGATACAATTAGGCAAGGTCACTGTGCATAATCCATTGTGTCATTTAGAGTATAAAATATTTACATTTCGTACTATGAAAATTGAGTGCAGTTGATTTATGCTTGGTAAAAAATTTATGTATATTCTGTGAAAGTCCTCTATTGTTGTTCGGATTATTTTTTGTTTTTTTTCATGCCAACATGGTCTGTGCTGTGACTGATGGAATTGAGAGAATTTAGTTGAATTCAAGGCGACAACCCTCCTAACCATTATTAGACAAGAAGAGAATAGTTTTTTATGGAATGATATTTGCTGCCTCTTATTGCTTAAGCCATAGCTTAAGTACAACTATGACAAATTCATTTAAAGCTATTAAAGATGTGTGTTTGAAACTTATTAAGTTATGTTACAAGGTGAATATTTTATATCAATATCTATTTGTTAGCATGTGTTTGAAAATTTTAGGATAAATGAGTTAGTGAACTATTATTTGTTATTTTTTGCTTTCCAAATTACAAGTAGTGATATATCCTATTAAATTGGTACCGCTTTCTTCTTTTTTATAATAAATAAAAAAAAATGAAAAAATTTGTTCTTCCATTAGACTTTAAAGCTTTCAATTTGAAACTTTTGTTGTGAAAAATAAGTGGTAGTGATGTTTGTGGCAGATTCGAATTTAGGATTGAGGTCAATCTCGATGCCATTGTTAGTTTTCTATACCGTATGTACTTTGCGTATAGTTTATTGTTTATGATGCTTTGTTTACTCACCTATTTAGAGTAACATTCATGTTACAGACATCTCAGAATTTGGAAGCCCATTTTGAAGAATGCTAGCACTCTAGCAGAGAAGTTCTCCATGGAAGTCACACAAGATCTATGTCTATCTGTACTCCCTCAAATAGCAGCATAATTAGGTAGGATTTCTTATGATTTTTGTTATCATTGTTGCTAGGTTGAAAGTATTCAATGATATATGCAGATAGCTAATTGCTGATTAGTAAGCCTACAAGTTGCGTGATAACTTATTTGGAAATACATGGTCATGGTGGAAGCATATTTTAGATAGAAATTATGGGAAAATTTTGCTAATAATAGATAATTTTTCTGGGCGGTGATTGTTTAATGCAAATTGTTGGGATGGGTTTTAGGGCCAAGAAAGTTGAGTTATGGACACAAACATGAGTTATGGAGGGTTACATGCATTGGTAGAATTGGTTGTGTGTTTAAGTTTGGAATAGGTGTGTATCATAGTGTTTACTAATTGAATTTGAGACATTAACATTAACTTGGTATTATTTTAGAGAAATTAAACGACTACATGGAAGATTACGTGTTTTGTATGTTTGCTTTTGTTTATTGTGTGTCTTAATATGGATGCAGGTGGGATAATAAATTTGTGCCATCCTACTTGGCAAGAAGCAAAGGCAACCATGAGATTTCAAAGGGTGATTGGAGATGATAATTTAAATGGAAGTTTTAGCTAGATGACATGACTAACAATTCCTATTAAGAAAAGTATTTAGTAGTTCCATTGGTTTTATTCTAGTCACTGTTTTTAATGATTTTTTTTTTGTTAAATAATGCAACAAGTAAACCTTATATCAATGATATGTTATCAATGACTAAGTTTGGTTATATATATAGCCAAAAATTGTAAAAGAGTCATGAAGGTTGGTACTAAAGACATATCGAAACAAAGGAAAATTGAAAAGCTACATACTGATGCAGGTTGGTACTAAAGACATATAGAAACAAAGGAAAATTGAAAATCTACATACTGATGCTTTTGTAATTACTCATTTGAAATTCAAACTAGTTTCAAAAATATAGTTTGTGGTTTAGAGCATTTTTTGTTTTCAATAATTGTGTTTTGTTTCCACGTACCTGTTTTTAAAATTTGGTTTGTTTCCATGTACTTGATTTTAAAATACATGTAAATTTGGTCAAATATTAATTTTTATGCCTTTCAAGGCTTTAAGGAGTACATAAATTTGATTTTGGAAGATGTTGGAAAAGTCAACATCAAGAGGGAGAGCAAAAAACTTTAGGTGGGTTCATTTTCTTATTTTCCTTTACTTTTAATCTCAAAAATGTGTATACTCTAAATGTGGTACATCTATTTTGTTATTTGTCGATTACATATCAAAAAAAATGTACAAGGTAGATTCTTCTGAAGAGATGCAACACAACAGTCACCCCTCTCTCTCTCTCTCTCAATAGTAGAAATAATGATTTCAGAAATTGTGTAAATTGGCATTATGTTGCCTTTTCAATCCCATTGAGGTCTAGCATCTTTGTTTACTAGCAATGTTAGAATTTAGATACATCTTGGACATCAAGAATGATTAATGTAATTTATGAAAGATATTTGATTGAATGAGTATGGAATCAACTATATTTGTGTAATTAATTGTATTGGAGTGTACTTATATCAGTTATATATTTTCTAAATATGATCTCATGATATCTCATTGTATGTGATAGATTTTATTGGTTTGGTATATAATTTATACCATGATATTGATTTTTTTTTTTTTCATATTAGGGAGTTATTAATAGCTTTCTCGTGCATCGCACGGGTTAGCGACTAGTTATTATTATTATTACTATTATTAATAAATTGAGTATTAGAACAACACCATCACAAATAAGAGCAAATTTGCAATCAAATAATTATGAGCATAACACCAAAAAAATATAAACTATATGAGAAGAACTTAGGATTTGGATTCTATTTAGGAAGATAGGCAAAATAGTAAATAACAAAATTATATAATATATATTTTAATTTTTTTGTAGATATATCAAACATAGATGGGTTGGTGGATTTGTAAATCCCATAACTTGAATCCAACTCGACCCATTGTAAAAAAATAAAAAAATAAAAAATAGTGACCCAACCCAACCCGATGGGTTGATTGGGTCAGGTCGGTTTTTGTGGGTTTGCTGCACACCCATATACTTAAGAATAAAATTTAGCTATAAAATTGGTTATAACCGGTCTATATTCCCTAAAAATATATATATATATATATATATATAGCACCCCTTGTTACACAGCCAGACAAGACTCAGTAGCTGATCAGGAAGAAGGAGGAAGTGGGGGTGTGTCTCCAAGCTGGTCATCTAGTGGTTCATTCTCCTTTTCACTTTCTGAGGAGGGTTCATTAGAACTGCTAGAAGATATGTGAGCTTCTAAGACATTTATATGTGGTGAAGGAGAGGAAGGTTTCTTTACTTCTTGTGATGGTTCCTCTGGAAGTTTGGCTATGACATATCTCTTTTTATGCCATTTGAAATGTTTCTCAAGGTATTCAAAGAAAGGATAATCTGCTTTTACTTCTTTCATGAATATCTTCCATTTCTTCAAAACTTCAACCTTTTGTTCCAGAGTATGGTTGGCTCTATAGGCTTCTCTTTTAACTCTGTTCTGTTCAGAATTAAATTCCTTTTCAAGAGCGTCCATATCAGGGGTGAACTCTTTGGTCAACACCATGAGCTGATAGTCATATTCATCTTCTGGATGAACAGGATTTCTCATATCAGTTCCTGATGGTGAGGGAGGTTTAAGACTGTCCTGACTAGTGCTGTCTTCTTCTTGATCAGCAACTGAGTCCTGTTTGGCTGTGTAACAAGGGGTACTAACCTGGGAGTGGTCTTTAACACCTTGGAACAAAGGACCTAAGTCTTTTCTAGGTGTGGGGAAGGGAGCTCGTGTTCTAGACGAACTACACTGGGATGCAGGTCTATCTTTAAGGAGGATAGTTGGCTGCCTAAATGGTTGGCGAAGATCTACGGATCTAGACCTTGGCTCCTGGTACAGATCTACCGAAGATCTGGGTTCATCAGCTAAAGGTGATCTAAACCTAGATTGGTCAAATCTTAGTCTAACCGTTCCATCGGCTAACTGCTGGACAAAATCTAAGTCTGGATTCCTAACTGGGTTCTGGACCTGTAGAGGATAGTTTTCATTTTCTATCGTCCAATGGGTCGGGAATGTGACTTCAGACCATTTCAGGGTTCTTGGTACCTGAACAGTGGATCTAACGTCTAGGGTTTGGATAAGAGTAGTTTCTCCTGCCTTTCTCTTATCAACTGCTTGGATGGACATGTTTGTCCTCATGCACTTATAATACACTCTGTATATAAGAGCAAGCTGTCTGGTGCCATGTAACACAAAGGTTCCATGGGTTCTGATGTTGAGGGTGAGGACCTTCAGAATATGAGGGTCGTCAAGTGCAACTGTGAGGTTTAGGAAACAGTCGAAATGAATTGGACCGTTACTCAAACTGGATTCAATGGTTCCTAGAAGACTGTCATTAAATCTAAGATGACGGGTGTCTCTAAGGGCCATAAGGATTGAGTTGTTCAACCCTTCTCTGATCAATGGTTTTACTCCGACTTGGACAAGTCCTATATGGAGGAATTTATGATCTTTTTCCCTGTGAGCTTTCATGGCTGCAGGGGATAACAAGTAGCATGTTTCATACTCCTTGTTGATGCTGTATATTTGTTCTATAGTCCTAACATGGTAGTCCGTTTTGAAAGACTTTTTCAAGGACCATGACGAAGACTTATAGACCTGGGCTGTGGGAACTTTGGGTATGTTCCAATCTCCTAACTTCTGATCTAGATCTGAAAGCTGGTACGACTCTGAGTTGATTGTTCCATCTTCTGCTGGAATCTCAGGGAGTGAAGTACTGCTAGATCTAATGCTAGTGGATGAGTTACTCCTTCTAAACATCCTATTCATCATCCTGGATTAAAAGCCTAAGAAATCAATTACAACCTAGACTACTTCTATCTTCCAATTTCTGGATCTAACCTTAGATCTGAAACAGGGTGTGTATGTATGCCTTCTATGATATGTTACCAACTTACCACCGCTCGGACACCTTCTATGTTTTCTGCTACTACTGACGGCCGCTATTCCCTATTATTAAGTGTATATGAACCCCTTTCCCACAAAACGCCTCAACGCCCTCTCTGGCTAACGGCTAACTGGGGATCTCCTGGTTCACACTCAACCTCGGTACTCTAGACTTACTGGGTAGCAGACGAACATATATATATATATATATATATATATATATATATATTGTCGTAGCCTACAATTTTATTCAATATCATTAATATTATTATATATTTCAAAAATCTAACTGTTGCATTACATATTCTCTACGCTTATAATACACATGTCAAATTTTGTGCCAATTAAATATTATTTATTTTATGATCTATATGATTATATTATATTAAACTACAAAAACATGCAATTTAAACAATTTTTTTATGACATAGCTATTAATCTTTTATTTTCTAGAAATTTTGCAATCATGAAAAATACAAAAAAAGCAACGTAAATATTAAAAAAACCCTTAAAAAATAGCAAAATGTAAAAGCTTGCCAACTCAACTGTTGTAAAAAATGTTGGTATATATATATATATATATACTTTGTGTGTAGCATTGTTTTCTTAAAAAAAAAAAAAAAAAATTAAGTGTTACATTCACAACATTTTTACAAAAAAATCTTAGGTGTTAAGCTGTTACTGTTTCTAATTTGAACCCACTACTAAAATTACTTTTTTACCCACCAATAACCTCTAATAACAACGTGCTATTTAAGATTTATTATGAACATGTTGTAGATGTAGTGTAGTTATTATATTTTGTCCGACCTTGGTAAGCATGTCAAAATGCCGATTTAAGCGCCCTAAAAAGCAAAAATCGTGTTTCCAAAACAAAGAAAATAGGGAAGTACACAAAGGAACCATGTTTATAGGGAAATACATAAAGGAATCATGTTTATCTTGACTGGATGATGGAACAAACCATTCAAGATTTTAAAATTTCAAACTTGTCATTTTTGGCAAAGTTTGACCAACGTTAACTAAACTCTAACTAAGATTGGTCAAAAGTTGGATTTTTTATCCGACCGTTTAATTGAGGTAAAATTTAATCATGTTAAAGATTGTAAAATTCCTTTCAAAATGACAGTTTACGGGCCAAAATCGTAGATAAAATGAATAAAAAATCAAGAAAAATACCAAAACCCTAAATAAATGTATTATTTTCAAGTCAAAGGTCTGTTTTAGGGTGTTTTCGTGCAAACAACTGTACCAATCTAGCTACAACTAGTGCAATATATCTGAACTAGATCAAAGCATGATGGGTTATCTACCTTCCTTAAAAAGGGCTCGAAGACATCTTCTCCAGATTGGGAGAAATGAATTTTTTTAAGAATAGTGTATTAAATTTTCTATATTGTGTCACTACATTCCAAACGCAATATCTCAGCAACTGTAACTCCAAATCATATGAGGTCAAAGCTTATGAAAACTAGACATCTATACCTTTCTAAGGACACTAGTTTTGAAAAAAAATCTAAACTCCCAAAGAACTCCAAAAAGCAGCCCAAAAACAAGGTTCAAAAGATAAAATTCCCCGGCCAAAGTTAACTCAAATTCCAAACTTCATAATTTTGTGTTGAGATCAAACAATAAGACTATGATAATTTGGGCTTAAATCTCTCTTGGTTAAAGTTCTATTTTGCAGGAAACAATTCTTTCTTTTTTTTCTTTTTTTTGAGAAAGAGTTTCAACCTATGGTGTTCGTTCTTGAAAATAGCTTTTTATCATCAGACCAAAACACTAATCAGTTTTTTGTGTAAGCAGAGATTGAACCCCAAATCTTTTATTAAACCATCCTGTGTTTATATATATACATGCTGCATTTTACGGTTATTAAACATTCATTGTTATGCTGATTTTATTGTGAGCAAACAAATTACTGGGCTATGTTTTACTATTTGTTTGAAGTGTTTATTTTGGCAGGTTTGTCACAGACTGGCTCAACAAATCCAAATCCAACTAGGCCCATTCTGCAGAGTGAACTAGGCCCAATTCCTCTTAACCCATCAGCCTTCGTCCAAGTAGTGTCCATAAATACTCTAACACGTGTATTTTGACCGAAAAGGCCCTACACTTTTTCTTTAAGCAGTCTTTTGGAGCTGGTTGAACTCCTTATTCATGCCCAAAATTAAGGGCATTTCCAACTGTTTCTCCAAATTTTTGTACTGTTTGGAGAATGAACAGTGATATTTAACTTTTACCTATCCACTTTTTCAAATACAATTTTTAACAGATTGTCATTCTCTATCTTATTTAAATATTATTTCTTCATTCATTCTTTATTCTTTTTTTATTATAATTTATTCTTTCTATATTTATTCCCAACAATTATATTTTTCAATGAAAAGTGTTATATTCATAACATTTTTTGCAATTATTTCACAAGAATCACATCAAAATCTTATGTGGAAAATTGTTACTAATTCTAATTTGAACCCACTGCTGAAATTATATTTTTACTCACCAATATTAGCTAATAAAAATATGTTACTTAAAATTTATTGTGAAAATTTTGTGGTAGAATTTCTAAATTATCATTTCTTTTTTTTATATTATTTTTCCTTTCTTTCTTTCTATCATCCATACGTTTTTTCTTTTTCTTTTTTTTTCTCTTGATTTTTCTCCACCATACACGTATACCCATATATCCCATCATCTCCCTTTTTGTTTTCTCTACTTTCCACTTTCCAGAACCTCCTTCTCTCTTTCTTTCTCCAGTTCTCTTTCTCAACTTTTTTTTTTTCATTTTCTACTTGATTCCAACACATTATCCAGCTTTCTCTGTAATAAGAAACGAAGAAATAGGTAGAGAGAGAAAGAACAGATGGGTTAGATGGCTCCGCTCTGCCGCCGCTACTCGTCTTCCGCCCCACTGCCGCTCGTCGTCCTCCCCACCATCAGGCTGGGTCAGATCGGCTTGTTCTTTCTTTCTTTTTTTCTTTTTCTTTTTTTCATATTTGCTTGTTCTGATTCAACTTTATTTTAAGAATTGAATTTTGTTTTGTGTTTTGTGTTTTGTGTTTGGATTATGTGAGAAACGGAGAGAATGAGATAAAAAAAGAAATCCAAAGGAGAGAGAAAGAATTAATATAATAATAGCTGGGATAATTTTTTAAGCTGAAAAATTGATTTGGAGTTGCTACAGTATTCTCTAAATTAAGAGAAGTACTGTAGTAACTTCAAAAAAAATTTTGGAGAATCTGTGTGTTTAGAGAACCTATTGGAGTGTGAATAGTAGCATTTTCTCTGCTAAAAATAGAGATACAGGGACTGTTGGAGATGCTCTAAAAGAAGATATTTCCCTGAACGAGTTCCATCCTATGGCACCCCAAAGTCGTTGGGTAATGAACTTTTGATTTGTCCTTGCAAAAATGGCCAAATAACACCTTTTCAATTTTTTTTTTAGCATCTTTATTACTTTTGCTGTTGAGTATCGGGGAGGTAGGTTTATCAAATTGTAGATCCCACCAAATCGTAGCAACAAAGAGATTGAAAGCTTTTAGGATCACGTGGTGATGCCATTCACTTGCAATATGTTGTGATTCCTTGGTTTTGATTTCAGGTAAAGGGACCCCTTAAATGTTTTTTTTTTTCTTTTAACAGATTTTTTTTCTTTTAATTCCGAAATATTAAAAAAAAAAAAAAAAAAAAAAAAAAAAAAAAACTTAAATTTAACGGCAACCCGTAACTAAGGTTTAACGGAATCCTGCATTGACAAAAATTAAAAATTAAAGGATTGAATTGACAAAACTGAAAGTTAAAGGACTAAAATGAAAAAGAGTGAAAGTTAGAGGGTTAATTTTGCATTTTTATCTAAAATCTAACTACATAAAAAGTAAAGAAACCTTCTCAAATAAGATGAGGGAATTGTGAAATACTCAGAAGATACTTATTAATATTCCACTCCTCCTAGTTGAAGACCATTTAGCCAGGAATATAAATTATGAAAGATATGCTAATCCTAGGCCAGTTCCTATTTGGGTTTGGCCCAGGATTACAGTCCATATAATTGCTAAATGGGATAACTACTATGGGATTGGTGCTTCATTTTTTTTTATTATACAAACCTATGATAATTGAGCATAAAATTAAGAATGTATCTTCAATTAATATTGTAGAGAGGGAAAATTCCCGACCTATCACAAGCTGACACGTCACATTATCAAGTCCACAAAATACAACCAATTACAAAATACCACGTATTGCTGCTAGGTTTTGCTATCACTATTCCGAAACCAACAGAAATTTGCCAAGTGTCATGTAAAAACCAATCACACATCAGCACGTGTAGGCGATGACACAAGCAGTCCAACGCGTGTAAGCAATGACACAAGCAGCCTCGCACGTGTAATCGATGACACAAGCAATCCAACACATGTAAACGATGACACAAGCGAACCAATCAGGCTGTGACATGTGTCACCAATCAAACTCCGCCACGTGTCGCTCACCCACCTCTAAACTCCTATAAATAGAAGCCTTCTTAAGGCATTTAAGGGAGGAACCAAGCCATCTGAAACACAAGCAGCATCAGAGAAGGTTCAGAAGCACTCAAAAGTACTGAAGCTCTGCTGGAATCAAGCCCTGAAGCCTCCAGCAACTTCAAGAACTTCGACCTCAAATGCAAGGAACATTCAAAGTAGAATCATCCAAACTATCTGCCTAGATCTCAAAGTTCATTGGAATCAAGCTCAAAAGCCTCTAGAAATCTCAACAAATCACAAATCAGCGAAGCTCTACGGATTCAAGCCTCCAAAGTCCCGAAGAACTTCCACCACAAACCTTCGAATACAAAGAACATTCAAAGAAAAATCATTCAAATCATCTTCCTAAATCTCAAAGTTCGCTAGAATCAAGCTCAAAAGCCTCCAGAAACCTCACAAATCACAAATCAGTAAAGCTCTACGGATCCAAGCTTCTAAGGCCCCGAAAAACTTCCACCACAAACCTTCGAAGACGAAGAACACACGAAGAACGTGAAGAACAAAGGATTCCTAACAAGCTCATAGCCAGAGATTCATTGTAATTCCGTTTCAACAATCTTCGATCCATCCCTCAACCAAATTGAAGGATATTTTGTGTTCAAGTCAAAATCACATTACTACAAATCCAATCAACAAGTCTTTTAAGGAGATTGAATCAGAGGATAACTCTTTTGTAATCACAGAGAATTGTACCACACAATCATCAATACAAATTCGCATTTGTGAAACTATTTCACTTGTTTGACTCATTTCGAACGAGAAATTTAGTCGTCCACAAATATCATTTTTCTACATCCAAATTGGTCAATTAGATAGGTCCCACACAGTACACTAAAAATACACCTAACCATGGTACATGATGTGGTCATAAGTTACATATAGACCACATGTTTATGACATCTTAGTGAAGATTATATTAGAAATAACAAATATATTATGATTATTCACGTAAAATACCCACTCTATATTTAAAAACCTCATTATATATTCCTTATTCTTTTAATATATTCTAAAATTTACCATGATTTATTTCAAGGGTTTTATAGCAATAAAATTTTATTCAATTTTTTTCTTTAAAAAAAATGAAAACTTAAACAACTTAAAAAAGAGTAATTGCATAATCTCCACAATTTGACCAGATAATTTGGTTAGGATATGACATATATACTAATTCTTTCAAATAGCATCCAAGCTTTTTTAGATTAATAAAAATTGGATTGAATATTCTATGTATAAACATATGTATATATATTAAAAATATTAGTATCCCACTTTCTTTATATGATAGTGTCAAACAAACCAATAATGGAACTTTAATAACCAACATTAACTATTCCAACTTACCACATGTTTAGAACACTTTAGTGAACATATGTAACAAATTTTAGAAATACATTGGGATTACTTATGTATGCCAAGGAACACAAATCTAGCAATTTTAGTCCATTAGATGATGTGGTCAACCTAAAATCTAACATACTATAACTCCATATGTATACAAAGTGACTACTTTAGTTTGTTAAGGAGTAAAAAAAATGACTTAATTTTTTTTATAATTCAATAGTTACAACGGAAGAGAGGAGATTTGAACCCTAAATGTCATAGACACATTAGGAGGTGCCAACTTTTTTTTTTTTTTTTTTTGAGAAATGGTGCCAACTAATTGATGTACAAGGTTCTTGGCACATTAATTAAAAGTGACAACTTTAAGTTTTTTATAAAATTAAAACATTAATTTTAAACATCAATGTATTTTGACCTAAAATAAATAAAGTTTTGGCATAAATGCATTTTTAGTCCTTACATTTTGACCCTATTTCTATTTTGATCCTTACATTTTCATTTTACCACTTTTAGTCCCTAAACCAATTAACACATGTTATTTTCGTCCTTTCCGTCAGTCGACAGACGGAAATATCTGAGGTAACTAACGGAGGAATTAAAATATTATTAAAAATGCACATGGCACTAATCACCCAATCCACATTAGATTATAATTTAAAAAATTAATTCCTCGATTTTAACAAAAGAAAATATGAGTTAAAAATAAATAAAAAATAAAAAAAATAAGAGCACACAAGAACATAAGAACAAGAACAGAAACCCAGATTTAATCACAAACACAATAAGAGAATTTTTTTTATACGGCATTTTTTATTTGTTTTTTTTAGAAAAAAAAAAAACACAAAAATAAACCCACACAGACCCAAAAAATTGAACCCACTCGGCTTAGACTCTCAAACCTGTGTAAATTCTAAAACTCTCTCTCGACAAACTTTCTTTTCCTTTCTCACCTCTCTCACTAAGCCAAATCTCACGTTGTCTACCTCACCCTCTCAAACCCACACCCTAGGCGACAGTGCCTAAGAGAGGAGGAAATGTTGCAACAAATCTGGAGAGGGTTTGGTGGTTTCGGATCTAGTGTAGCTATTTGTGTGGTGGCAGATCGGTTTGTGGTGGTTCCAAATGGCAGTCCAGGGTGGGTGTGGTTGTTTGTGTGGTAGTGGATCGGCTTGGGTTTGAATTTATGGGAATGCAAAACTATTCCAGATGGCTACGCAGATCTGTGTTGCAAATCATGTTTTGTATATGTAAATGTGTATGTAACCAAGTTTGAGTGGGTTTAGATAGATTTTTTGATTTGGATTTGATTGGAGTTGGGTTTAGATGGAATGGACTTCGATGGTGCTATCCAAATTTTTATTCTTTCATTTTCTTGGCAACCAAACAAAGGCTGAAAAAGAATTGAGGAATTTTTTATTTTTATCTTTTTTTTTTTCAATATGTAAATTTGAGAAATGATTTTACTTGGGTTTGAGGAAGGGGGCTTTGGAATTTATGATTTTTTTTTTTTAAATGGTGTTTTTATGCTGAATTTTCTGGTTTTATGAATTTGGTTGCTGGGTTTATGAATTTGATTTGCTGGAGGTTTCGTTGTTGATTGAAAGATGAGAAAATCTGGGTTTGAGTTGTGATTTTGTATATCTGAGTTTTGTAGTTTGAGAAAATCTGAGAAGATCTGCTGCTGGGTTTGTGTTTGTGTTCTTGCTGGAGATCGATTTGTGTTTGTGTTTGATTGACAAGAAAGGGCAAGAAAATGCAAGAAAATCTGGGCATGTGTTCTTATGTTTAAAATCTGGGTTTGTGTTCTTTGGTGTTCTTGTTGAAGATGAATATAGATCTAAATTGATGTATTTTTGGATTTTAATTTTTTTTAAAATTTGTTAAAAACTTAAGAAGGTTAGAATTTTTTTTATTATTTTATATATGATGTGGCTTTTTTATATATATAAATTACCGTGAAATAAAAGGATGGGAAACCCTTGTGGCATGCCATGGTGGAATTTTAACAATATTTTAATTCCTCTGTCAACCACCTCAAATATTTTCGTCTGTTAACTTATGAAAATGACAAAAATAACACGCGTTAATTGGTTTAGAGACTAAAAGTGGTGAAATGAAAATGTAATAACCAAATAGAAATAGGGTCAAAATATAAGGACTAAAAGTGCATTTACGCCTAAAGTTTTTCTTAACTGGAAATGACTTTATTCAGGTAGCTCTTTTGTGAGAACTTCTAGTTCTCAAGCTATTTGATACCATATATTTACCATCAAGAATGGAGCCATAAATTTTAATTTGGGGGGTCGAATTACATATTGATATATCAATAAAGAGAAATTCAAAACACATACGTACATACATACAATTACATTTACACACATGCATATATATATAAATAAATATATATATATATATATGAATTTTTTAAAAGAACATATTATCTCTATAAACTTTAATGTACACAAATTGCCTACTTTGCAATTACCATTATTTTATTGTAATTTTTTCACATCTTGCTTTCTTTAGCAATATCACTCTCTAAGTCTAACATTAAATCTCTATCAGGAACGTTTTGCGACAAGGGCTAAAAATGCTAGAACAAGCCCAAAACTCTCATTGGGTTCTTTAAAGTGTGATTAATGGAGAAATTTAGGCTAGTGGTGCATCACAAGAACGAAATCAAAGTGCAAAACAACAAAGATACGAAAAATATGCGTAATATGCTATGTCTAAAATTGTTTTTCACACACAGCAGGAGGAGGAATTTGAGAGAACTTGTGAAGGAGAGAGAGAAGAATCCTTAGTACCACTATTTTCACCCCTAAGCTTCAAAATGTTGTACATTTTAAGTGGTTGAGATGGTTTTTGCTCTGAAGTAATGTTTTTAGGGGCAAAATGTGAATAGTTGGTTTTGATCTAAATCATGTGATGTAAGGCATTATAGCAAGATTTGGATGTCTTTTAAGGACTGTTCTATGGATAGTGAATGAGGCCATGGACCTCTTTGGTGCTAATTTGATTATTTATGCTCAATTTGCTTTTGTTTAGGCAAAGAGTTGGAATACTTTTTACATCAAAAGGGGAAAGGCTTGACCAACTAGGATTAGGTGCTCTTTCCTAGCCTATTCAACCCATTGGGAAGCTCCCCTAGGTGGTAGTATGTAGCCAAAGTTGGCGTAAGAAGTCAGTTTGTTCTTAGGGGCTAAAAAAGGTTTGTCTGAAGGTTTCAGCCTCATACAGCAGGAACTAGAAGGTACTATTTGAGTGAAAATTTCGGGTACCAAAACCTTTTTATGAGCATTAAGTGCTACAAATGTTCCCATCCCACTTTGCAACACACATGGCTCAGGCTCATGCAAAAAGTCTAAAAAGAATCAACTCATACCCTCCAAACTACACTCTCAAATTCCTCTTATGTCACATAGGCTTAAGCCACGATTAAAAGAATGAAATAAATAATAATACATTAATTAGACCCTCAAAAAAGTAGAGTTCAGAAAAATCAAGTTTATATAAAATGTGTCACAGAAATAGGTACCAATAATCTCCTTTATTTAGTTTTTTTTTTAAAAATTTATTTAAACATTGACAACAATTGGAAGTTAACAACAACAATGAAGGGCTTAGTCTCCAATAAAAAATACGTAAAAATAAAAATCTCCAAGAGAAAATTGTATTTTGAGTACTATCACTCCCAACCTTAACATGAGATCTTCTCTGTGTAGTTTTTTCATTTAACATTTTGAGTCTAATTCAAGCATTGAAAAAAAAATTGAAACTTAGCAATAAGAATAACAACAAAAGGCTTTGTCCCAAATAAAAAAATAAAATGGAATCTCCAAGATAAGATTTCTTTATTGAATACTAACTAGTTGAACCCACAAATAAGAGGAAATAAAAATTAAGGAGGAGAAGCATTATTCTAGTAGTACTTTTTGAGAGGAGGGAGCTTTTTTTTGGGGCGGGGGTATGAGAATTATGAACCCTTACTTTGTAAAATTTTCCTTTCTACAATCTCCAGCCGCCTGTAGAATTCTTGTCCCTTACCTAGGTTTAGGTTTGTTTTACCCTTCTGGTCTTTCTAGACTTGGTAGGACGGAGTGTTATCGTTTCTATGTTTTGCTGTTTGTAGTTGTCTCTCTTCTTTGGTTTATTATGAAGGATTGGATAGTTTATGGTCTCGTTTCTCCCTATCTGAAGAGGAAGAACATGGGGCAGAAGTATCAAGACAGCCTAAAGAGTGTATCCATCGCTTGGCAGGAAAATTCTTCACAAAACGGGTGTTGAACGTCTATGCAGTTGCACATACATTCAAACCTTTGTGGAAGACTATCTGTAAGTTGAAGATCAGGGACATTGGAGAGAATATCCTGCTGTTTAAGTTTGAGGATGTACTTGACCTTGAACAAGTCCTGGAGTTCGAGCCATGGTCATATGATAAGCATATGGTGGTGTTCCAAAAGGCTGTCGCCGTAGAAGATGTGCCACTACTAGAATTTGCCATGGCTACTTTCTGGGTTCAGATCCATAACGTACCCGAAAGAAGTCTTACTCAATCTATGGGTGAATCAGTTGGACGTTCTATTGGTAAAGTTGTGCAAGTGGTAGATCGGAAGGATGATGTGCTGGTGGGGAATTCTTAAGAGTTCGGCTTTCCATTGATATCTCTAAACCTCTATCTCTCTGCCTTAAACTCTGGGCAGAAGGTAAACAAGTAGGTTGGGTGGGTCTCAAATACGAATGCTTACCTAATTTCTATTATTGGTGTGGCAGGGTGACTCATGCTGAGAGAGACTCAATTATGGCTTCGGGGGAAAGGTAGTCTGAAGAAGGAAGACTAGCAATTTGGTGAGTGGCTTAGGGCAAATCCTGTCAAGATTACTAGGAGGACTGTAACAGTGGTAGCAGGAGGCTATCGATCTCAAGCAACATGGTGGAGGAAGCCAGGTAGTAAAACAGACTCAACTACTACTCAGTCTGGTGCGAAAATTCCTCAGAAGTCAAGGTTTCTAGTGGCGACAGATTTGGCTGCAAAAATTGATAAGAAGGATATGATGGATGATGCTAGCTCACCGATTACTGTTGCTAAGGACAATGGATCGGATGTTGGTGTCAACTTTGACAAATAGTCACGCGGAGGTAACTGAAACTATGACAAGAGTTATTGAGGGCTTACACTCGGAAAGTAATGTAATTTCTGCTCCCTTGTTGGCTAGTATGCAACTTCGTTCCAGAACAATTGACCACCCTGTTGTTCAACTTCTTGCTTCTACGAAAAAAACCCCACTTGGTGATATAATAAATGAGGTACTGACTACACCTACCACGACCCCTACTAAGAAGTGGAGGAAACTCGCTAGGGCTGCTAACAACCAAAAACATGAAAATTCCTCTGGTGACATTCCGGATCGCTTACCTAATATGGATTCTGCTGACGTTCAGGGAGGTAAAAGACAGCGCATGGAGATTTGTGAATTCGATGACAAAGAAATTTTATGGTGGTGACTGGTTTCGCACCGCAAAAAACTATGAGTTGCCTAAGTTGGAATTGTCTTGGGCTTGGAAACCCTCAAATAGAAAATGAACTTGTTGCTTTGGTAAGCAACAAAGATTCCAAATTAGTTTTCTTGATGGAAACTAAAGTTTAAAAAAAATACTTTTGAGAGAATAGGTCGAAAGATGCAGTATGATAATATTTTTGTGGTTCCACATATAAATAGAGAAGGTGGGTTAGCTCTATTGTGGAAATCTGATATTACTTTGGATATACAAACCTATTTTGATTATCATATTGATGTCATTATTGATCATATAGTTTATGACGCCTGACGATCCACGGGTTTCTATGGAGATCCTAACACAGCTGGCCAAGAAAACTCTTGGTCTTTGCTTCGAGCTTTGAGTCAACGTTGTAATTTACCTTGGGTTTGTTTGGATGATTTTAATGAGATACTACTAGCAAAGGAGAAACAGGAGTGGCTTGATCATCCGGAGAGACAAATGCAAAATTTTAGAGATGCATTGCACTTTTGCAAGTTAAAGGATTTGGGTTTTAACGACTTTCCATTCACATGGTGCAATAAAAGACTGGAAGATCATAACGTCTGGATCCGTCTTGATAGAGGAGTTGCAACAGTAGATTGGATGTTACGCTTCCCCACAACCCGGATTCACCACTTGGATGCCTTTCATTCGGACCATAAACCAATTTTGTTGTGCATGGATTCAGAAGTCAACCGGTTTTATAAGAAGGGCCGTCCGTTCCGTTTTGAAGCTATGTGGCTCAAAGCAACTCAACAGTACAGTAGCCGATCAAATGACATAAAACATTAATGATCCTTGCCTATGTGGTAAAATATGCCATCGTAGTGTAGCCTTATATGCCTAGAATGAGCGGCAGCTATTGTGGAACATAGTTATACAAGATCAAAGAATATGTAAATATCTGAAAGCTTCAACCAAGAGTAGCTATTGGTCGCTTTCTTGAAAGTCATCTTTTCCAAACCATATATAATGGTGCATTTTCATCAACTATATAACAATCTTGGGGAGGAATGTTTGAGAAGGTCTGTGTGTGTGTCCACAACCACAGGCTATCCTTAGGTTTTTGAGACACCAAAGAATAATTATAAGATGATAGGTAAACAAGAATTGCTATAGCATGGAGATGAAAGAGGCAGGGTTTATTTCAAAGAAGTCAATCTCATACCAGTTGCTGTACCGGTTTGAACAGTGAAATGATATATTTCGCTATTTGGTTTACCGCTATTATATATATATAATAAATATAAAATTTTACCATAAAACATTACCTCAATTCAGAATAAATTATTTATAGTTTTAGACTTTAGCATCAACAAAAAAATAAAAATAAAAATAAAAACACAAACACATATATAAAAAACAGAAAGCTTAATTGTTCATTGCATACTAAGAAAACAGATAATACTAATAAGTTAATGCAGATAAGTTACCATTCTGCCCTTATAAATATTCAAAAATTACAAAACTATAAATAAAAAAATAAAAATAAAAAAGAAACTTTTTTTTTCTATACCAGCTAGTACTTACGATACATGGCTAGTATTGTTCATTGCATACTAAGAAAACAGATAATACTAATAAGTTAATATAGATAAGTTACCATTCTACCCTTACAAATATTCAAAAATTACAAAACTAAAATAAAAATAAAAAATAAAAAAAGAAGCTTTTTTTCTATACCAGCTGGTATGCCCGATACATGGCTGGTACACCGATATTTAAACCGATACAAAGCGTTGGCATTTCGATACTGGTACATGTACCGGTATGGTACATACCAGCCGGTACCAGTACAGCATCAACCACCTTGGTTTATTCACATTCTTTGTCATTGCTCTTACAGAGGATATTAAACAAGCTCTAGCTCTAAAGTTCATAGAACCCTTCACCAAAGTTGATAGACTAAATAAAACTTAAGAAGAAAGAAATTAAAAGCTTTTCTACATATCCAAACTTCATTTCTCTTTCTTGCTCAGATTGCTTTACTTGACCTCACAATGTAGGAAATGAGCCACCAGTAGCAATAAGCTTTTGCTCCAGCTACAAGTAGACATGTAGAACAATAAGGCTTGGAGACAAAGAATCTGAATAGTGTTTTTGGAACAGTATAAGTTCTCTACAAAATCTTTTACTTACCTTGAATAGTGTTTCAAGCTTATTTTTCACAAGGAAATGTCTCTAACCTTTACGTTAGGGAAAAAACTTTATAAAAATCCTGTAAAAATATATATAAAAAATAAGTTATTCCGTTATTATAGTCCCATAAAACCCATAAAATGTGTGTTCTAATTGCTTTTAATAATTTAATTTACGCGAAAGTCATGACAAACTAGCACTCTTTAGAGCATTCTCATCAGCTCTCTTATAAAAAATGTCATTTTGACACACCAAAAACCCACTTTATCATTTTAGCACATCATTTTACAACATACCATTTATCAGATGTTCTATACTTCAATTCTATACATTAAAATAATATTTACTACACATTAAAATAATATATTACCTCCTCCCTATCCCTATCACTATCATCATCATCATCACCAACGGCCACCACCGGCACAAACACCGACGACCACCACCGGCACAAACCCACATCCACCAACGCCTCCTCAAAAAAAAAACACACACAACCAGAGAGATCGGCACAAACCCAAACCCACCACCGGCACAAACCCACATCCACCAATGCCGTCTCAAAAAAAAAAAAACACACACACACACACACACACACACAACCAGAGAGATCAGCACAAACCCAAACCCACCACCGACACAAACCCACATCCACCACTGGCACAAACCCACATCCACCAAATTAAACAAACCACATCCCAAATCTACCAAATCAATTATAAAATTAATTACAATTTACACTAAAATCATAAATTGAATTGGCACAAACCCTTTTTTTTTCTCTCCTCCTTCAGTGTTTGTTACCTTTCAAGAGCGACAATCAGATCAGGACAACCGCCTCCGTCACCGTCGCTAATGGAAGTTTTCACTTCCGGCCACCGTGTCCTTCACACTGGAGTTCCTTTTCGTCGCAAAGTGGGTTAGTGATTAGTGGCGAGCCTGGGCGGTCTCTGTCTCTCGACGTGGTGAGATCGGCGTGGTGAGATCGGCATGGCGAGATCGGCGTGGCGAGACGGCGATGAGAATGCCAGACAAAGAGAGAGAGAGATGGGTTACAGACGGAGAGAGACGGGTTGCACACAAAGAGAGACAAATGATGGAGGAGAGAGAAAAAACGAATTAAATAAGCCAAATAGGGTTTGGCATTGTTGTCTATACCATCTCATATTTGAGACGGTACTGTAGATATATGTCAAATTTTTTGAGATTTGAAACAGCTAATGAGGGCTTGTTTTTGTGTTTGGTGTGTCATATGTGCCAAATATTTGGCAATTGGCACATTTGGCACACCTGATAAGAATGCTCTTAAAAGCTATGTCTACCGTACGTTTTCAGTAAAATAAAAATTTAAAAAATTTAAAAAAAAAAAAAAAAAAAAAAAAAGCTAAGAAAATATTAATAATGACTTGAAAAAGTCAGAGCTTTCATAAAGTCATTTCATGAGCAACACTTTTTTTTTAAAAAAAATCATATGAAAATTTTAATACTTTCGTCTTACTATTTAAATTTAAATTTTAAATATTTTCATTTTACAATTTTTTTTTTTACCAAATACTATTTAATATTATATCAGTAGATTATTGATGGAAAATATATCCACCAAGGATTTTTTTAACCCTTTTTCAAAAAATTTGGCTCCTCTTTATACTAAATATAGAAAATTTAACTTTTATTTTGCTTTTGTATGAGATAAATTCACATGTTGCTCATTTAACTTTTTTAAGGTAGCTGAAATTGTCAAATGCCACATCTCTTTTTTGTTTATTCTTAATATATATATATATATATATATATATGTGTGTGTGTGTTTATTCTTATTTTTCTTGTAATCTAAAAACTAATATCACTTATATCCTTGCAAATTGTGTGTCCTATTATTACTGCTGTTTGATTTTTAAAAAGAGATAAGAAAATAACGGAATTAAAAGATTCAATCTATGGGATGTACCATTTTTATAAATTTTAAAAAAAAGTTACTTTTTTTTCTTTTTTTTTTGGGAAAGAATATTTTTTGGGTCAATCTTGCAATATGTTTGCTCAAATTGGAAACTAGTTAGGCCACCAAATGCCTCCATATGTAATCTTGTAGATAAACCAAACCCAAAGTATTTAATACCAACCAATTCATCTATCCTTAAGATTGGGCTATCCTGATGTTCTAAAATCAGAAAATTATCAATTGGAAAAAAAAAAAATTCTTTTATTTTTTTTTAATGAACGAAACCGAAATTATCATTGTACTGTATTAATTCATTTGGGCCTTTAAGCTGGTGTTTACTCATTGCAACTGTCGACCTTTGTTTTCATGATGCAATTCCCATATAGAATAGGGTCACCCATTAAGTAAGCTCAACCAAGAGGCCCATCGGCCACTCCCTACATTGTTATTTCTGCCGAGGGCCCTATTTGTCTCATAAAAATTCCTGATCACCCGTCCCTACAGTGTCGGGCCTACCATGTTCTAAGCCCACTTGTCCTGCTTTACAGGAAGCCCTTTTTTTTTTTTTTAAGAGAGAAAAGACAGAACGGTATTATTCAAGCAACTGGAAAATCAATAATTACAAAACGAAAAATGTTTGGTTGAACAGTCTTTAAAAAGAATCAATCAACCCAGAGAGGAGAAGAGAGAGAAATACATGTATTGTGATAAGTTGAGAATGCCAAACCACAAACTAGCACAAATTTTTATCTAGTCCTCTATTTCTCTTTCAACTTTCAAGATATCCACACCCACCAATAATCTCTACCAAAGTCTCTTCCCATCCTTTAAAACCACACAATCCTCTCCCCTTACAAACCTACAACCCTCTGTCTCCAAGCCTTATCTCACCAAATTTGTCCAAATTGCACTAGAACTGCACACGTACTCAGCTCAATTACTCCCCATGTCTGTCTCTTTGTTGAGTATGTCAGAAGAACAAGAAATCTCTTACTCTTTACTTGCATGTCCAACTTGCTTTTCTTTCCCACAAAAAATGTTAAGTTTTGGACTTTTAGGAAATCATAACAGGTGTGGGTTCTCTTTTTCTTTTAAGCCCAAATAAAACAAGTGAAATGGTGAGCTTTTTGCCCACTACATTGAACTCACCAAATTTACTAAATCAGAGGTTACTGTAGATTGAGTCTTTCACTCTTTTTATATAGTCAATAAAAATAAAGAGATAACAAATTTAGGGCCTTTAGGCCATTATTTAGATTTTAAACTATTTAGGATTTTTAATGAATCCTCTTACTTGGAAGAGGGGCCCCTGGTGGATTTCAGCCCCAATTGTAATAATGATGAAGATGGCCCAAAGTTAAGACAAAGTACTTAACACCCAAAGATTTAGATTTAGAGTTGGGCTTAGCAATGGTTTAAAAATATTTTGGCCCAAAAATAGTAAGAGCAGAACTTCTCCATTCTCCTTCTATTCCATCCTTTTCTTTTGGGTTAGAAGAAACTGCAATTCAGCAGCCCATTCTATCGCCAAATTTGCTATTAGTTCTAATATGTCTTTCTTTTTCAATAATGGTAATCTTCCACGTGCTTTAGAGCTGGTTTGTAAGGAAGATTACCCTGTTTGTAATTCCTTTTCTGTTTAATGGAAAGTGTAGTTTATCACCAAAAAAAAAAAAAACCGTTAAACCGAATGGAACGACCAAACCGAGTCCATTGTTTCAATTTCGGTTTAGATTTAGCAGAGTGGTAAGGGCACGTGTGTTTACGGGTTTAACCCAGGCTCGACCCCTAATATATGCATTTTTATTTTTTCTATTCCTTATTATGATTAAAAAAATTTTAAAAATAAAAACTGCGTCGTTTTTTGGGTTTGTTTTATAACTCAAATTTTTTTCTCTTCACTCTCACTCTCATGATGAATCAAGATCAAGTTGCAGACAGCGACTCCGACGGTAGTAGGTTCATTCTCTCTCTCTCTCTCTCTCTCTCTCTCTCTCTCTCTCTCTCTCTCTCTCTCTCTCTCTCTCTCTCTCTCTCTCTCTCTCTCTCTCTCTCTCTCTCTCTCTATGTCTTTGCTAAAAATGGGCTTTGATTTGCTTTTAGGTTTAGTGATTTGGAGATTTGGGTTTCGAGACATTGAAAAAGGGGATTTTGGTTTCAAAAGCTTCTTATCTCCGAATCTTCAAAATCTCCAACCAAGTATTTGTTGGAAAAATATGGTTTGTATCGCATACAAAACACACGTAGTGAAAAATTAACGGATCTACTTCAATCGCAATTGATAACATATACTATGTAAATTTCTGAATTTAAGAACAAGAAAGCGTACTTTGGTGTGATGAAATTCAAAACCAAAGATTAGAAGTACTTGGGAACAGTTTTAATCTTCAATCCAATTCCATTTATGCCCAAGAAGTGTGGTCTCTCAATCAATTTATACGTATGTGTTCAAGGGAGAATAAAAGAGTGGCTTACACTCACATACACACCATTTCCATAACTGATTATATGTTATATAAATTCTGTATGTTTTTCTCCTTATATATAACTAATTATCTAATTGGACTAGCCTTTTGGGCCATTTCAATTGGGCTTTAGTATGTGGCTTGGAGTGAGACCAAAAGGAACAATTAAGACACTAGCTCCAATGGGTTTTGGGTTTTTTTGTCAACTCTTAACAAACCCAAAATTACTATTAATTATATTTAATATCACTATATAAATATAATTGCACTCTAGACCTTATTAATAAATTATATCCCAAGACTTTATATACATTCAACCCCTTCATTAAAATATTTGTAGTCATACAAAGTCATAAAAGTTTACTATCACTTTGAAGATTACTACATCTTAATCCTTGAGTATCCAATTTAATCTTTTAAGTTATTTATCATATATTTATGAAATCCAATTTCATAAATATATACTTTAGTATCTTCTTACTAAA
This sequence comes from Quercus tomentella, assembly GCA_028535165.1. Lineage (NCBI taxonomy): Eukaryota > Viridiplantae > Streptophyta > Magnoliopsida > Fagales > Fagaceae > Quercus > Quercus tomentella. The sequence continues at coordinate 35,136,853 of JAPQVY010000068.1, read as the reverse complement.
GTAGTTAGGTCTAACATTCTAAATAACCAAACCCATTAAACTTATTTCAAGATAATATTTTATATTTCCATTAAGAGATTATGAATTCCATCTTGAGAATATATGTTCCTTCAACATTAAATGTGACTGCCTAACATATTGAGGTTTTGATCGTAACTTTAAATTTTACTCCTGATATATCAAAGCAATCTAAACTTCATAATCAAGTTCATTATTCTCTCAAGATTAAAAGTTGATGTAAATAGAAGTCATAAGATTTATTATTCATTTGACAGTCGTTAGTAGAATAATAAATCTCACAGCGGTCTAGTTCAATATGTCTTAACACTTAAAATGTATCAACATATCAACTAGAAGTCTCCACTTTCATGATCAAGACAAATCATCTTAGTTGATATGTTATAGTCTTCACAGATGAAATGCCCAATTTCATCACTGACTACGAACTAAAATTCTGAATTTACAAAGAACTTGTGATTTATATCTTCTGTGTCTAAATCACATAAATCACATACTATGCATCTCATGGACTATATGATAATGTCCAAATATTCATGTTACCATTATTTTAAATAATAATAAAACAACTTTATTAGAGCATTCACAGCAATGAGCTAAAAATTTAGTTATTTGGCACTACAAAAAGTTACTTTATCTATTTTACCTACTTACTTTACAAAACATGCTACAGCAGTAGATCTATTTTAGCTTTCAACACAATAAAATAATATATCCATTACAATAAACAACAATCACAACCACCTGCAACCGCTACCGCTGCCACTATCGCTGCCACCACTACCGCCGCCACCACTCTTCAACCATGGCCGCCACCACCACCCCAGCCACTGCCGCCACCGACTCTTCTACGTGACTCCATAAAATTAGAAGAAAAAAAATGTTCCTTACAAACAGAAACTTCCCAAACTAACATTTATATCACAAACATAAATTCCTACAAACAGAAAATTCCCAATAGATTCCAATCCTCAACTCACAACTCACAACAAATATTATATGAATCAAAACTGAGTAACTCACAACTCATGAAATAAGGCATGAAGCAAAAAAATAAAAATAAGGTAGTAAGCAAGTTTCAAATCCAAATCAAAAACAAATGGATGCTCTGAATTTATTGCTCTATTCTGTCCATTCATCAATTCAACTTACCAAAGCATGGATAAGTTTGTTGAGATCAAATGACAGAAATTTTCATTGAACAAGAACAACAAAAAAATTATTGCATCTAAAATTTATTTATTCTATATTTATAGATACACACACATACCCAAATCAAAAATCTCAAGCATGTAGATGAAAAAGACGAAGACAACTGACCTGAAGGTAAGTCAGGTCAGAGGCGTGGATCGGCGACGGGACAGAGAAGTGAGATTTTGAGAGATTTGAAAGAGTGAGTTTGAGAGAGTTGAGAGCATCAGAGAAGTGGATCGATGGCGTGGGTCTAAGGCTGATCGGCGGCTTGGGAGTTCGACAAAGTGGGTCAGCTGGTGGGTCGGTGACGTCAAGCTTCGGTGGGTAGTGACGTTGAGGATCGAGTCGGGCCAGCGACACTGAGACAGAGAGGTGAGAGTTTGATAGAGTGAGCTTGAGAGAGTTTTGAGAGAAGGTGAGAGCTTGAGAGAGTGAGTCTGAGAAAGGCATGGTTTGAAGAATAAAAGAATATAAAATAAACAAACAAACATATATTATTTTAATTCGGCTAGAGAATAAAAAAATATTAAAAAAAAATTAGCTCTCAGCTACAGTGCATAGCCATATATGGTTGTGCATTGTAGCAATGAAGGTAAAAATTTTACCTTTAGCTCCACTACTACAACCCTCTTTTTTATGTGTAGTGGTGCTAAAAATAGCTTTTTACCTTTTTAGCACCACTACTACTAATGCTCTTAATGACAACATAATGTCATACAATAGGATTTAAAGGACCCATATCCTAACAGTATTTGCCCTAAAAAAAATTTTGGTAACATTAAGAGTGTTATTTTCGTAGTTTAGGATTCTTGAGGAGTTCACAAACACAAGTATTAATAATATTCATTGGCTACTAGAAGTTGTGTCATATTGAAGTACATTTCATTTTACTAAACTCATGCTTAATTCCTAGTTATCTAACGTTTTAGTCTCAATTTTTTGTTTTTTGTTTTTTGTTTTTGTTTACTTTGCTATTGACATTTGCTATGAATGGCATTTACAATCAATGTACCAATGAGGAAGAATTTGATTAAAGTTAAACAACTGAAAAGTGGTAAAAGAAAGAGCTTAAATAACATAAAAAAATGACATATTAATTAAGGATGTTTCAAGTTGATAAAGAGTATATGATTTTGGATACAATAGGATAGAATGACAAAGAAAAAAACTCTAGTGGTTGACCTAATTAATCTATTGAGAATCCATAGCCAACCCAAAATGTTTTGGGACTAAGGCTTTGTTATTGTCGTTATTTGGTACAAGAAGGAGATAGATAAGCATTCTAGGTTTTACATAATTCTTTTTTTTTTTTTTTTTTTTTTGTAAGTTGTTGAATGAGGAATTTGAATTGGTGCTATTCTTATTTCACATTTTCTTGAATAGGTAAAATTACGCTCAAGCTATGTGGTGATTTTAATTCAAGGAATTACCAGGAGTTTGTACCCCAATGAGCATATTACCGATGGATTCCAAGAAGCAAGACACATACCAGAACGAAAAATGATATTAGGATTAGGCGTGTTCTACCTAACCTATTGACTAGGAAAAGACTTACCAAAGAGTTAATTGCAAGAGCAATAATATAATTTCAATTGATTTTAAGTGATAATGTAGGTGTACTAATATATTAGAATTGATTTTGAGTTTCTTAACCATCAAACAATGGTTTTTGGAATAATCAAGTGCTATTACATTTTAAATCAATAATGATCACAACACAACAAGATTAATATTGGTCCTCTTAAGTCTTAACATATTAATAAACATATGTTTATACTTTTTTTTTTTCCTAAATGCATTCTAAAATTAGCTCTCCATTTGTTTCAAGAAAACACATATAATATCATGTAATCATTTTCAATTTTAGGGTAAACATAAAACTTATAAAATTACTTGATGAATGAGCCATTTAGGAGATTACGAAAAATTTGATGTAATGCACCATATCAACAACGTGGATAACTAGCATCATTGCTAAGCCCAACAAAATTCATCAACAAATTTTTATTTGAAAAAGAAAAAACTAATCTATGATAAGGTTATACAATTTATGTTACATAATATTATTGTTTGATACATAAATTAAATTACTAACTTTTGTTAAAATCTAATTACATAAAAAGTAAAGAAACATTCCCAAATAAGATGTGGGAGTTGTGAAAACCTCAAAAGACTCTTATTTATATTACTCTCTGCCAAGTTGGAGACCATTTAGCCATGAATATAATTTATGAAAAATATCCAAGGACAATTTATCCTAGGCTTTGACTCGACTACCATTATTGGTATCAAAACCAATAGTGATTCATACAAGATAAATCTTCTAATAAAGATTAATTTATAATCCATATAAACAGTATTACCCCTATGATAATTTAGCTTCTTTTTTTTATAGAAATATTAGATAATTGAGCATAAAATTAAGAATATATCCCCAATTAATATCACTTTCCTGCATTCAAATTGGTCAATTAGATAGGACCCACACAATGCAATGAAATTATACTCAGCCATGGGGTAGGATGTGATTATAAGTTACATATAGACAACATAGCAAGATTAATATTGGTCTTCTTAACATATTAATAAACATAAGTTTATGCATTTATTTCTAAAGGCATTCTAAAATTGGCTCTCCATTTGTTTCAAGAAAACACATATAATATCATGTAATAATTTTTAATTTTGGGGAAAACATAAACCGTTAGTTTCAATTGTTGACTAACAACCACATGATTATACACTTACTTGACATGCGAGCCATTTAAGAGATTACGAAAAATTTGATGTAATGCACCGTATCTACAACGTGGGTAGCAAACATCATTGCTAATCCCAATAGAATTCGTCAACAATTTGTTATCTAAAAAAAGAAAAAAAAAAAAAAACTAATCTATTATAAGGTTATTCAATTTATATTACATAATATTATTATTTATACATAAATTAAAGTACTTACTTTTGTTAAAATTTGACTACATCAAAAGTAAAGATACTTTCCCAAATAAGACGTGAGGTTGTGAAAGACTCTGAAGATATGTAACGTGAGATATACCTATACCAATTCCAATTAGGGATTGATCTAGAATTACAGTTCACATGAATTGTAATACCCCTATGATAATTGTGTGTGTGTGTGTGTGTGTTTTTTTTTTTTTTTTGTTGAGAAAGCTATATATGATAATTGAGCATAAAATTAAGAATGTATCCCTAATTAATATCAATTTCCTATGTTTAAATTAGTCAATTAGATAGGTCCTATACAATGCACTAAAGATACACCCAGCCATGGTGCATGATGTGATCATAAGTTACATATATACTACATGTTTAGAACACTTTAGTAAACATATATAATAGAAATAACAAATATATTATGTTTATTTATGTATACCTAGAATAAAAGTAAAATGAATCAAGTAAAATACACACTCTATATTTTAAAACCTAATAATATATGTTCCTTATTCTTTTAATATGTTCTAGAAATTACCATGATTTAGGGTTTTGTAGCAATAAAATTTTATTCACATTTTTTCTAAAAAAAATGAAACATAAAAAACTTTTTTTAAAAAAAAGTAATTATATAATCTCCACAATTTGACCATATAATTTGGTTAGGATATGACCTATATACTAATTCTTTCAAATAGTGTCCAAGTTTTTCAAGATTAGTAAAAATGGGATTGAATGTTCTATGTATAAACATGTGTGTGTGTGTATTTTTCTTTTCTTTTTTAAATTAGAATCCCACTTTCTTTACATGGCAACATTAACTATTCTAGCTTACAACATGTTTAGGAGACTTTAGCAAACATATATAGTTAGGGAGGGAGGCATAGTTGGACCAAGGGGGGCAATGCCCCCCCCCCCCCCCCCCCCCTCCCAATTTTATTTAAAAAAATACTAGTATTGTATAGGTACTAATTTTAGCAATTTTGTTCTATAAAATTACACTTTACCCCCCTTGACACTATCATTGATTCTTTTACAAGTAATGTTATAGCCACAAAATTTTCTACAACATTTTTACAAACTACTAAGGTAGTAAATTCTTATTGGTTTGCATCAAACGCATCACTTTTTAACTTACCAATAACCACTTAGCACATTAGCAATTTGTAAAAAATGTTTGTAGCTCTAGCATTTTCCTCCTTTTAAAGGCAATAAAAAAATAAAAATAAAAACCTTTATCTAAAATCTAAAACAAAATATACACGCTCAAAAAAATTAGCCCAACAACAAAATTACCAATAGTAATGCTAAAAACAATTAAGCTTAATCAACCAATTTTACATAAAACAATCAGCCCGATCCCTTAAAATTTTTTAAATGAAATAATTTTGTCCTCACCTAGAAGCAAGGCACATATCAAAAAACACAGAAAAATTAATAAATAAAACCTCTTAGCAGTTAAGCAGTAAAGCCAAAAGCCAAAGCTCTACATGCAGCCAGTAGCAAAGTCGCCCTCAAAAATTCCATTTCCTAGCTCCGTCTCTGCATGTAGTAAGATTTTGGAAATACATTGGGCTCATTTATGGATGCCAAGGAACAAAAATCTAGCAATTTTAGTCCCTTAGGTGATGTGGCCAAACTAAAAATTGACATATTATAACTCCATATGTATAAAAAGTGACTATTTTTGTTTGTTAAGGAGTAAAATCATTCACTTAATTTTTATTTTTATTTTTTATAATTCGATAGTTACAATGAGAGAAGGAGGATTTGAACCCTAAATGTCATTGACAAAACAGGAGATGCCAACTAATTACGCTACAAGGCTCTTGGCACAATAATTAAAAATGACAACTTTATGTTTTTTTATAAAAACTATAAACCTCAAAGACTAGAATCGCTCGTGTACTAAATTTTTGAGACCATCAATGTATTTTGACCAAAAATAAATAAAATCTTACCCTGAAATGGCTATATTCAAGTAGCTCTTTCATGAGCACTTCTAGTTCTCGAGCTATTTGATACCATATATTTACCATCAAGGGTGAGACCAGATATTTTGGTTTGGGGGGCCGAATTACATATTGATATGTCAATATAGAGAAATTCAAAACACATACATACAAACAATTACATTTACACACATGCATATATATGTGTGTGTGTGTGTGTGAATTTTTTAACAGAACTTATTATCTTTATAAATTTTAATGTACACAAATCGCCTACTTTGCAATAGATATTTACCAAAAATAATCACCATCATTTTTAACAGTATTACTCTCTAACATTAAATCTAAATCATCTGATTGTGGTTTTAGAGGCAAAATGTGAATTAGTTGGTTTAGATCTAAATCATCTGATTGTGAGGCTTTTTAGCAAGCTTTGGACGTCCTTAAGGATTGGTCTATGGATAGTGTTTGAGGGCATGTACCTCTTTGGTGCTAATTTGTTATTTTTGCTGAATTTGATTTTGTTTAGGCAAAGAGTTGGCTTGCTTTTTACATCAAAAAGGGAAAGGCTTCACCAAATGGGATTGGGTGCTTTTTCCTAACCAATTCAGCCTATTGGGAAGTTGTCCTAGTAGCATGCAACCAAAGTTGCCCTAAGAAGTCAGCTTGTTTTTAGGGGCTAAAAAATGTTTGTCTGAAGGTTTCAGCCACATACAGGAAGAGCTAGAAGCTACTATTTGAGTGAAAATTCTGGTACCAAAACCTTTTTACGAGCTTTAGATGCTGCAAATGTTTCCATCCCACTTTGCAACACACATGGCTCAACAGACTCATGCAAAAGGTCCAAAAAGAGTCGACTCATACCCTCTAAACCACACTCTCTCAAAATCCCCCTTATGTCACATGAGCTAGGGCCATACTCAAAAGAATGAAATAAGTAATAATATATGAATTAGGCTCTTAATAAAGTAGGGTTCGGCCAAAACAGGCTCAAAGAAAATGTGTCGTAAAAATGAGTATCAACAATCTCCCTTTTTTTTTTTTTTTTTCATTTAAAACTTTACGTCTAAATCAAACATTGACAACAATTGGAACTAAACAACAACAATGAAGGGCTTAGTTTCAAATAAAAAAAATTTAAAAAAAAAAAATCTTGAGAGAAAATTGTTTTTTGAGTACTATCACCCTAACCTTAACATTAGATCTCCTTTGTGTAGTTTTTTCATTTAACATTTTGAGTCTAATTCAAGCATTGACAAACAATTTGAAACTTAACAATAAGAACAAAAACGAAAGGTTTAGTTCCAAATAAAAAATAAAAAAGAATCTGTAGGAGAATTTTTATTATTTTTAAATACTCACTAGTTGATATGCCTAATCCTCCCCAGGTATCAAAGAGGATCGATTGTAACCATTTTGAAACATCAACTTTGTAATATAAGCTAGTATTGCCAATACTAAATTAAATACTTTTTCAATAATATTTTCATCCCTCCCTACAATCATTTCATATACTTTTATTAAGTATGTAAAATTGCACAATTTAGATTAGAGTACTGTCACCTAGGTTGGGCGGGATTAGAGCACGTACATGCAAGTTAGATTTGTAAGATCATGTGAGAGAATGGATGATGCATCTAACAATACATTTAAATGAAAAATCTTAAAAACAATAAATAAAAAAAACTTTAACTTCGAGAGAAATAGAAAGCATAACATAGAAAGTAAAGAAGGCATGGGAAAATACATGGAAAAACCCTTTGGAATGGATGAAAAACCATGGGTGAGCAAAGGGGAGAATATCCCTCACTCTTTTGAACTCTCTATTATGTGAAAATGAAAGCCTCTCTTGTACAGTAGTGGTGTTCTTCCCAAAAGAAAATTATTTTCTTTACTTCACTTTCCTACACAAAACTTTTTGCTCTTTCTCTAGTATTCTCTAGGTTCTTGCCCTAATGGTTCAGCAACATGTTCCTCTTATAGTACGAGAAATGTTGCTAGGTACATAAGGACAGGTGTCAAACCATAATTCCTCCATTTGAATCTTAATACAGCTATTGTACTATGTAACGTTTGGAGGAGAGAGAGAGGGCACGCCAATGTCAAGGTAGTGGAACGGAGGGTGGCTTTGCTACTACGTGGGGAGCAATCCTTGGACAAGGAAGGGAGTGATATACGTGTTCTCAATAATGGTCCAACACAAGCTTAGCTAATAAGGGGTGTTCCATAGCCTTTGACCACAGGAGGTCACTATCTCCCTTTTGTGCAAGTGTTGGGTGTCCATGTCAGGTGCAAATCTCACTCTTCCCCAAGATGGTCATACTGTTGGCACAGGCCAAAGATCCCCTTCTTTAGCCAACATTTCCTTTCCTTTGCTCACAACTGTTCCACGTGTAGGGTCTGAATCTAGCCACGTCAACACTCTCGCGTGCTTTGGCTAGTGTAATGTACAAAGCAAATAGTGAATTTAAATATATGGGAAAAGTTATAAGATTCCCTAAGGGCCGGCATTAGCTTAGAAGTTATTTTTAGAAACATTTCATGGGAAAATGATAAAACAATTAATTATTTTAACACTTTTTATATTTCCTCCATAAAAGTAATGTAAAAAATTTCCTAAAATGATTTATTAACAATTGTTCTTTGGGCTATATATATATATACACACACAAACACGGAGAGAGAGATATGGACTTCTTCCCACACAAATGATTGGGCAGAAAAGATTAATTTATTCACAAATTATAGAGGAGATTCATCAAACAACTGCACTAGAGCATAATGAGGAGAAAACATGTACAATGACTCACATTATTGATTGCTGAACTAACTTCCTGATGAAAGTTTAGAGTTGGTATTATGAGAATAATAATTCAAAATCTTAGTTGTTTCTAGTCTTTACCTTTTCTTATTATTGTCAATATGAGTTGTCATTCTATCGGAATGTTGGTTTGAATATATGTGGGTTAGGTGATGCAATCCCACTTAACTTACCCTCCGAAACAATACAAACATACATTTAATTAACACAAAAGAATATAATACAAAATGGATTAAGCCAAAAATCACGTGCTAAGGCAGGTCAGGTGGCCACGTGCGAATGCAGATTGTGGAACAAGTTGCTTCCCACTTCTGACTTGCCAGCCTCCAAATCCATAATGATTATTTTATCCCACATACTTATTAGTTTTAGTTTCTCAAATAAATGGGCCGTTTGAATATCGCTTATTACTGAAAACGCAAACGCGCTGAAAAACATTTTCAATGCAATCCAAACTAACACAAAATATATTTACAATTTGCCCTCATCAAATAAGAGATCTGCTTTTATTATAAATTAATTGTTGTTTTGGCCTAATAATAAAATGATAAAATTTAGTTATAAAATTAATTGTAACTTAACGTTACAACTTTACTTAATATTTTTTTATTAGAGTGAATTTTGATAAATCTACCATTGAATTACATTTCTTCTTATATCCTCCATACTTACAAAATTTCTAGAAAATTAAAAATCAATAGCTATGTAAACAATAAATTTTTTAAATTGCAAGTATTTGTAGTTTAAAATTATACATAAACTATGGATTTATAAATCATATAGTAAATAATATCTGATTAACACAAAATTTGACATATATATTAAAAATATATAGAGCATACAATTTAATAGTTAAAATTTCAAAATATGTAGTAATATTAATATTTTTAAAAGAAATTATAATTTTAAACTAAAACTAATTTTGTAATTAAATTTTGTCACTTTAAAAAAAAACAACCGTTGTGGTTCGAATATCATATACGTAGTAGTCTATCACCGACATATAATTAATTCTTTGTCTTAGTTCACACTTCACATACAATAGGCCTAGGTTTTGACGTTTTGTCAATGTTCCTTCCACCTCCTATACTTGGGGCAATTAAAAATTTATGGTGCTCTCTGTACTTTAACTGTTTTCGTGCCCCTACTGTTTCACACTATCACATGTGAATCCCTGATAAAGTTTTCACCCCAAAAGCAGGGTTCCTTGACTAAAATGCTATGGACTAATAGTAGTGGATGACCCTGAGTTTTTTAGGTCAAGGTCGTTGCATCTGCATAAGTTTTTATAAAACAATGTAAAATGTCAATCATATGGTTCATTATTCAAACAAATATATTTTATATTTGTGATGTTTCACACTTCACACCTCATGTCAGTGCAGCATATCATCCAGAAAGTTCACTTGCTTTGACAAAAAAAGGCCTGGAGAAGGAAATCGAATGGAGAGGCTGCCGCTATTTATTATATTCCCTAATGATTACACTATTAACTAACTCATGAATTGGCTAGGTCTTAGTTTATTACACACACCACAATAATGACTATCACGATTTTTGTGGTGGGATAAATGGAAAGACTACTCGCTTTTAGAGGTACAAATTTAAAATCATTTTTTTTTCTTTAATCATTTTTGTCAATCCTAAGTTTCAAAATAATAATGAACAATTATGGAATAATTATTATTGCTAATTGTTTAACACCTAGTAAGTTTTATAAATGAAATTTCAATTCCTTGAGCCCTTGTTTTTCTCAAACCACTAATCTTCAAATTCTTTTGTTAGAAAAAAAGAGAGATGGTTGTTGAATCTCATGATTACTTATAGCGAAAGAATTGATAAATCTAATCCAGCCAAAAATATTTGTAACTAACTTGTATCAATAAAATAGCAACAAACTCCTCCCAAACTGTATATTTGTAATTTGGAGAGGAGATTCATGTGATTTATGTAATTAGAAGTTTCACATGCTCAGGGAAAGAAGCACCCATGGACTAGGGGTAATGGCCCCCCTAAATATTTTTTTAAAAAATATTATTATATATATGTATATTAATTTTAGCAATTTTGTTCTATAAAATTACATTTTCTTTCCCTTTAACAATATCATTAATTCTTTTAGGAGTAATGCTATACTCACAAACTTTTTTATAACATTTTTACAAACTGTTTTGGTAGCAAATTCTTAGTGGTTCGCATATGGGCACACCACTCATACCATTTTTTTACTTACCAGTAACCACTTATCACATCAATAATTTATAATAAAAAAACTTATAGCGCTAGCATTTTTCTCATTTTAGTGACCATAAAAAAATTTATAGATCTAAAATCTAAAACAAAATATACAAGCCAAAAAAAAAAAAAAAAAAAAAAGCTCGACAACAAAAATTACCAGTAAAACTAAAAATAAAATTAAACTTAATTAACTAATTTTATCCTAAATAAATTACCTTACCCTTTGAAAAATTCTAAACAAAAATAATTTTGTTCTTAAGCACAAAAAAAAAAAAAAAAAAAAAAAAAAAAAAAAAAAACTTCATAGCTAAGTAACAGAATTAAAGTTTGAAACCGCCGCACTTAGCTAATAGTAAAACCACTCCCCTAACTCAAAGTTTTGGCTCCATCCCTACACATGCTTGAAATTGCTTTGATGAAAACAAATTTTATTTTGAAAGTACTTGATGCAAGGAGCACAATTAAGATTATTTCAGTATTTTTTTTCTTAGTTGAAACCTTAGATGTCATTTTTGAATTTTGAGACTTCAGATTTTTCTAGAATTCATTTTTGAATTTCGAATTTAAAATTAATGTTGTTAAAGATTTTATAAGTGTAATTGGGCCTTAATATACTACCTGCAGCCAATTAAAAGGAGGCTCTAACAAAAATTTTGAAGTAACGGAGTTTGATTAAGAATTTTCTAATTGGAGAATGCCTCTTCAAGCTTGGTGATGATTCTAAATTCCCTTAATCAATGAAGCTTAAGATTCCAGATAGATTTTAGATAGTGATACTTAACACCTGTCATGTTCTTTCTTTTCTTTTTCGTTATTCCTAGTGTCCCACCAATCAGTTCTTCATCATTTAGTTCCATTGATTTCTTCAACTTTGTGCCAGTATCTCTAATTTATATTTGTTACTAGGGAAAATGAGCGTAAACTTAGAGCAATTATATCAGTCGGTGAATAATAACATAAAGGGTAACTTTTACATATTCAACTCTAAAAATTATTCACACCACATAAACTTGTGTAAATTTAAATTATTGTTATAATAACCGTGTATATATATAAACTGTTACTATTCACATGCAAATCTATTTTTCATATAAAGAGAGAAAATTTGACAAAATAATAAAAAATTGATATAGAAATAATATTTTAATGAAATATAATGTAAAATAAATAATTTGATACGGTTATTTTTAAAAAGTGTTCATGTAAAATAAAAAATAAAAATGATTATATGTTAAAAGAGATTAAAAGATTTGCATGAGGCAATGGCGTAACGTGAATGCTCTTATTATTAAAGGGGGAACTTTTAGGGCTTGTTTTGAGTGATATCACCGGAAACTCATAACTCAGTGATGAAAAAATGTGGGATCCACATAATTTTTTTTGTTTGGCTTGATTTCCTAATCTTGTTTTCATCACTCAAACTCAGAAATTTTTAGTGAGAGTGATGAAAACCAGAAACACCAAATTGGTGTTTTCAGTTTCTGAGATACATAACTCAATGGCAGGATTGTAAATTTTTGACCTCTATGGGGCCCATATGTGTTGATGGCATTACCTTTCTCTCTTACTTTATCTTCTCTCTTTCTTCTCCCACTTTTTTCTTTTTCTTTCTTTCTCCGATTTCTCTCTCTCTCTCTCTCTCTCTCTCTGTTTTTTCTTTCTTTCTTCCTTTGTCTGGTTCTTTCTTTCTTCCTTTCTCTGGTTCAGCCTAGTTCTGCCGCCACCACATCGAATTTCGGGTACTCACTCGAAATCGAAGTCGAAGCACAACCATCATTCGAATTCGAGATCTCTTTGGTCTCAAGCCTCTCGTTTTCTACTACCACCTGTTCTTTCTTCTCATCGTTCGTAAAAGAGGTCTCTACGGCGTTCTTGCAGTCACGAGAAAACGACACCGTGTAATAGCCTTCTAGCTTCTGACGCTTTTGCTTAGTACTAGTACTCTCTGGCTCCAGTATGGCCACGCCGATTACGAATTTGAACCGTCTAAAGCCAATGACCCAGAAAAGGAAAACCATGAGACCATGATCGCTAGTGCTGGTTCAGCCCAGTTCCGCCGCCACCATTAAAGCGAGAGCCTCAAAACACCAAGACCATGATCGCCAGTGCAGGGTTTTGATTTTGTCGCCGAGATTTTGTCGATGGTTGATAAATGGGTTTTGTTGATGGTTGCTGGGTTTGTGGTGGTGGATCGGTTTGTAGTGGTTGAAGGTGGCTAGTCGCTAGGTTAATGGTGGTGGATTGGTAGTGGTTGATGGCGCTGGTGAGTGGCTGTGGGTTGAAGGGAGGGAGAAGATAGAGAGATAGAGATGGAGAGACGCGGGTAGCAACAGTAGCAACACTGGGTAGTGTCAGTGGTGGGGTCCACGGTTTTGGAGAAAAGTTGTAGAGATATGTAACTAAGAACTGAGTCCAAACATGTGTTTTGCAATTTTTGAGTGAAGGTGAGGTTTGAGAACTGAGTTATGAGTTTTGGGTTTGAGTTATGAGTTTTGAAAACTGAGTTATGAAAATTGAGATATCACTAAACCAAACGGGCAGTTTCTGCATGCCTCTTTGTTTATTTTTTTACTAACAATTGGAAATGACATTTCTTTATCTCTCATAATGAATTCTTGCCCTCAAGAAACTCAGATTTTTGTATGTGGTTTTTTTTTCCCGTGCAATGGAACTATTTTAGCAAAAAGAAAGAAAAGGGACAAAAAATAAACTTTTATTACCCGGCAGCAACAGATAATGATTAGAGCACCCACAGCAGGTGTGGTAAATGTGCCAAATGTCAAATATTTGGCACATTTACCACACCAAGCACAAAAATGATGCTTTATGAGATGTGCTAAATCTCAAAAATTATACAACATGTCTACAGTACCGTTGCAAATTTGCAACGGTATGGACAAATGTTGTAAAAAATTTATTATTTTATATTCTCTTTTCTTTCTCCTCTCTCTTCATTTTTTCTTTCCTCTTCTCTCTCACTCTTCGGTTCCCTCTCTCTTCTCCCTGTACCGGTTCCCTCTTTCTTCGGAGGTGAAGCTTCCGAGACCGGCACGTTTCAAGAACAAAACTCCGGCGCCGATTCAGATTACCGCCGAGCATATCCTCCGTGAAGCACGGGAACGACAAGAGGCTGAGATTCGGCATCTGAAGCAGAAGATCACCGACGCGACTGAACTCTCCGAGTACCGGCTTCGCAAGCGGAAGGAGTTCGAAGACCTAATCCGCCGCGTGCGATGGAATAGCAGTGTTTGGATCCGCCGCGTGCCGTCGATCTCACCTTCTTCCCTCTCCTCTCTGTCCGCCTTTCACTCTGCCTCTCTCTGGTTGTGGGTTTTTTTTTTTTTTTTTTTAATTTTTTTTATTGCAATTTGGGTTGATCTGATGGTGGTGGTGGGTTGTGGGCTATGGGCGGTGACAGTGGCAGTGGTGGTGGACTGTGGGGGTGATGGCTGGTGGTGGCTGTCGGTGTTTTTTTTTTGCTGCAATTTGGGTTGATTTGATGGTGGTGGTGGGCTGTGGGCTATGGGCGGTGGCAGTGGTGGTGTGGCAGTGGTGGTGGGCTGTGGGGGTGATTACCGGTGGTGGCTGTCGGTGTCGTTGATGATAATGGGTTGTGGGTTTTTTTTTTTTACTGCAATTTGGGTTGATCTGATGGTGGTGGTGGGCTGTGGGCTATGGGCGGTGACAGTGGCAGTGGTGGTGTGGCAGTGGTGGTGGGCTGTGGGGTTGATTGCCGGTGGTGGCTGTCGGTGTCGTTGATGATAATGGGATGGGATAATATATTATTTTAATGTGTAGTAAATATTATTTTAATGTATAGAATTCAATGATAAAACATCTGATAAATGAGATGTTGTAAAATGATGTGGTAAAATAATAAAGTAGGTCTTTAATGTGGCAAAATGACATTTTTTTTACAACATCTGCTGTGGATGCTCTTAGAAGTGAAGTTCTTCAGTTTAAGATTGTTATGTATTCTTCATATCTGTTACCAACACCACCCTTTCAAAAATATAATTAATAATAAAAGAAGCACGAACTTTAGGATTTTTGTGCTGGTACATATGAAAAGGGAATCTACTACATGGGAGAATGCAAACAAGGAACATAAATACAGAGAAAAATGCTTAAATTACACCTCCAGCTGAGTAAATCCCAGTGTTTTTCTGACAATAAAAGTTGCTTAATTTTTTTAAACTTTAGTTGAAGACTTCAAATTATGTAGAACAAGTGCAAGCCTTTTGTGCCAACTACTAAATCTTGACACAAATTCTTTGAAATTCATTTGGGGGAAAATCAGACTTGTTCCCTGAAAAAATAAACTACAGCTGAGCCAGTCTAGAAGAATCTATTTTTCTCTGCCATAAATAACTACCATCTTAAACACAATGGTTGAAGCTTTGACAAATAGCAGACAGACTATTTTCCCAGACACAAATCTTTATTAATGTCTGAAAATGTGGGAGTGGGACCATGATTTAAGTACAATGAATATGAAGGCATGAACTCACCCTCATTTCTACTTTTTTTTTGGATGTTCCCTCATTTCTACTTTGGGCATCATGACTCATATATAAAAAAGAACCAAACTGTAAATGTTTGGGCTTCAAGAAAAGAAAAATGTAAGGGACTGTTTGGTTGTTAAACAATAGTTTTCATTGTATAAGCAATACCATACATATTTACACAACACTTAAACAATGTTACTGGATCGAGAATTGGATAATAATTAGGGAAAGAAATCAAGAAACATTCGCAATCACCGCATCACTAACCGCTGATATTTAAGAAAATTTGAAGTCGGTCATCACTGTTGACGTGCACCAGTCAACACTACTTTGTGAAACTTTTTCTGTTAAAATTAACACCGTAAAGCCCCCCCGGCCCCCACTACACTATAGGACTCAGTACAGTACAACTATAATAGCAACCTGTCCCATAAAACCAAAATAAGCACCTTCCTCTTCTCTTGTCATTTCACACTTTCTTTCTTTCTTTCGTGCTATGGGAACCAAGCAGTCATAAGTGAGAGAATTGGAAAAACTGTGAAGCAAAGAAAATGAAGCTCTTTTGTAGATTCTTGATTGCTTTTTCACTGATTGCACTGGTGGAATCTTCATGCAATAGCACAGACCGAGAGCTGGTGTTAGAGGCTTTCAAATCAGTCTCTGGATTCAATCCCTCTTGGTTCCCAGTTGCAGATGGGAAGTGCTCAAATCATTCTATTACAAACATAAGCCTTTCTTCTAGAAATCTAAGCGGACCCATCTCATGGAAATTTTTCAAGAACATGTCACAGTTGCATACTCTTGATCTCTCTGGGAACTCGCTGGAAGGGTTTGTGCAAGGTTCGTTTTGGTCCAGTCCAAGCTTGGTGCGAGTCAATTTGTCGAAAAACCAGTTTGGAGGTAGCCTTGATGCCTCCGGAAATGGCTTGTTTTCATCGTTTCAGGTGCTCAATCTTTCTTCCAACAGGTTCACCAATGTTGTTCAGCTCTCTAATTTTCCAAACCTCACAATTCTTGACCTATCACATAACAACCTCACAACTTTGCCCTCTGGCTTCACCAACCTCACAAAACTAAACTACCTCGACATTTCAAGAAACAAAATTTCCGGGAATGTGAAACCCCTTTCTTTTCTTCACTCATTGAACCATTTAGACTTGTCAAAAAACTCAATGAATGGTACTTTCCCTTCTGATTTCCCTCCACTCGGTAACGTCAAATTTCTCAGCATTTCTTTCAACAACTTCACCGGAACAGTCCTCCCAGAAAAGTACAAGAAATTTGGTAAAACCGCGTTCTTCCATTCTGGGACTTCCATTTTCAACTATTCAAACAAAACCCCAAAACCAAACATCCGTATTCCACCATCTCCCATAAACAAACACAAACCCAAACCTTTGGTTCTCATCCTATCATGTGCCTCTGCCTTTTTGGTCTTTGTTTTTGTGTCTATTTGCATAGTTCTCTTCTGCAAAAGGAAAAGACAGAGGCAAAAGAACAAATGGGCAATCTCGAAACCGGTCCAAATACCCTTCAGGTTCGAGAAATCAGGGCCGTTCTCATTCGAGACCGAGTCTGGGACATCATGGGTAGCAGATATTAAAGAACCAACCTCGGCACCGGTGGTCATGTTTGAGAAGCCATTGATGAACCTAACCTTCAAGGACCTGATAGCTGCCACGTCACACTTCGGCAAAGACTCACAGCTAGCTGAAGGTAGGTGTGGCCCTGTTTACAGAGCCATACTCCCCGGTGACATCCACGTGGCAATCAAAGTCCTCGAAAACGCCAGAGACGTTCACCACCACGACGCCGTTTCGTTGTTCGACCAACTTTCCCGCCTCAAACACCCAAATCTCTTGCCTCTCTCCGGTTATTGCATTGCAGGTAGATACTATTTCAAATTTTTAATTTTTTATTATCAATTTAGAAAAGAAAAAAAAAATTTATTCTGTTCACTGTTCAGAGTCTTTATTTTTAGTCTTCAGTCTTTACCTACTTTGTATTAATCAGCTTCACGGGGTTTCGTCGCTTTTCAGTTTTCAGTGTCGTACTTCGTAGACTGTTGTGTTAATGTATGACAATTTTGTCACGTAAATCTAGCACACACAGCCATGTTATGATCACATTTTTTTTTTGTGCAGATTTGTCATATTCAGTGTCAACTTGCATTAAATTTAAAAAAAAAAAAATTTACAAAAAACTCTTGACAAAAAATTACATTGATTATTGTTGAGTTAACTAATGACATGAATTAAGGTTAAGTTTTTTACTTGCACGATAATTGTTTTTAGAGAGTCGCACAATTTAAAGGGTACCTTTCACTACTTCCGAATGCACTGAAACTCAGCTCATTTTTTTCTTAACGAATTTGATTAAGCAACCGCTAACTTTTCAGTCTACTTACCTTCCCACTGAATTTCACAATACGACTGAATATCAACTTTGTAATTTAATTAAGCAACCGTAAACTTTTTAGTCTGCTTATCCACACACCCCAATTTCACAAGATAAATAAACCAACCACAACATTGTTAAAAAAAATGAATAAAATAAATAAACCAACCACAACATTGTTAACAACATAACATGTTATGGATTAGGTGGGTATGTTGTGTGTGTTTTTGGACTTACTCTTAACATATTCCTTAAACAAACTAATTAATTGTTTTTTTTTTTTTGTTTTTGGTGGGTTACAGGGAAAGAGAAGCTGGTGTTGTACGAGTTCATGGCAAACGGTGACTTGCACCAATGGCTACACGAGCTTCCAACGGGGGAGCCCAACGTGGAAGACTGGAGCGGTGACACGTGGGAGGTCCAAAACGCCACTGGGTCCCACATATCCTCACCGGAAAAATTGGTATGGCTCACGCGCCACCGTATCGCCGTGGGAATAGCGCGTGGTCTAGCTTATCTCCACCACGCTGGGTCCAAGCCCGTGGCCCACTGCCACCTCGTAGCTTCGAATGTCCTGTTGTCCGAGGATTTCGAGCCGCGTATCGCGGATTTCGGGTTCCGAAATATCGGCGACCGAGATATCGGAGAAAGTAGCAGCACCGAAACGGACGTGTACTGTTTCGGCGTGTTGTTGATGGAGTTGCTGACTGGGAGAGTGGGGACTGCGGAGACAGTGGTTTGGGTGAGGAGGTTGGTGAGAGAAGGGTTGGGTGTGAACTCGTTGGACCCGAGATTGAGAATCGGAGATGACGACTCGGAATCGGAATCGGTGACCGAAATGGTGGAGACTCTCCGAGTCGGGTATCTTTGTACGAACGAGTCACCCGGGAAAAGGCCCACCATGCAACAAGTACTGGGTCTACTCAAAGATATACATCCCACACACACTGTTTCGGTGCTGAGCTGAGTTAACTCGTTTTGTCTCGTATCGGGTCCGATATTTTAGAATTGCGTGCAAATGTAAATCATGGTGCTTTTGGTAAAGACCAGAATCGACCTTGGCAATTGGGGTTTTTTTTTTTAAATTGTTGGACCGACATGTGTATGTTTTTTACTTTAATTTTTTTTATTTTTGATTTGTTTATGTATAGATAAAAATTGAAAAAGAGAGAGAGAAAAAGAAAAGGTTGGACACCACAAAAGTGTGGGGTAGAGGATGTTGAACCAGTCATGGCCTCATGGGTTTGTTTGATTTGTTTGAGCAGAGAAGGCAGAGAATCCCACTTATTGCTTGTCTCTTATATGAGAGTTGTTATCATTTTTCCTTTATCTTTTCTTTTTCTATACTACTGCTACTATTTTTCTTTTCAGATTCATAGCTATTCTTTTCTTTTTCTTTCTTTTGCCTTTTGTGTTCTTTTATTTTTTAATCTTTTTCTTTTTTTTTTTTCTTTTTGTGCTTTATTCTGTTTTTGTTTGTTTTGTTTTTTTATGGTCTATAAAGAAAAAGAGATTGATAATTTGATACCCATCGCCCATGCATTTCTATTTTTTCATAGTTACGTAATTAGATTCTGCATAGTGAGGGTATTTTTCATTAGGGGACCCCTCAGGGGAGATGAATTTAACTTTGTGGAATAGCTTTTTTGTTGATTTAATCAAAGTCATATAATTGTGGTATAGTGCATGGTGATCTTCCAAAAAAAATTTGACACGTTTTATTGGTCTAGCCGTCTATTTTGTTTGCTAATTTGTCCATGTTATACTAAAGTCTACTTTCATCTAGTGGGGATGTTTTTCCCACTTTACAACTATTATTGAAGGATACACTTCCAATTGTTTGAATCGGCAAATGATGATAGAATTTAGTGTTTAGAGTGTTTTGTGCACTGTGAGATGCCTCAAATTGCAGCCAAGAAGGCATTTTTCTTTTCTTGAAATCGCAGTCAAGAGGTGTCAGGAGGAGACTCAGGATAAGTCTTTCTCAGCTTAAAGACAAGTCTTTCTCTAAGTCAAGAAGTAAAGTCTAATAATCATAATATATGCAAGCTGATACCTAGATAAATGATACGGTTGCTTTCTTGTGGAAGAAGGTTTAAGAGGAAAAGGAAAAAAAAAATCCTATCTAAAGCGTGGTTGGATATAAACTTATGAATTTGTCTAAACCACAAAAAATCCTCACAATATTTTCATAATAATTTGTGGCGTTAGTCTACCAAAACTCAACAAAATTATTGTGAAATTTTGTTATGTCTATAAGCTTATGCTAAATTTATTTTTATTGGGTTGTTTTTGGACAAAATTAATTTTAAAGTGTAAATGAGCAATAAGTATATTATAATATCTAAACTGACTCTTATTAGCTTGGGTTTGAAAAGAGGATTACTTTATTTGCATTTCTAAGATATTATTATTGGTTAAGTGAACACAAAGGTAGAAGCCAAGTATTTTCCGATTGAGCTACTAAATGCAATCTATGTATTTATCAACTTATTGTATTATTTTTTTGGTAGACTATATGGTATAAAGTAAAAGTCGTGTGAGGAATGAGAAATTCTCATATACTGTTACTCGTCAATTAATTGACACTTTATTTGGAGCATTCTTATAATTTCCAAGTAGGCGGTCTCGAAGGCTAAGTTTCACTCAACGTTTAAATTATTAAGTCCCTCATCATCCTTTGAAGCTGACATTTCAGGTCTCAGTTGGACATGCAACATGGAGAAAAAAAACAAAGGAATGTTGAATGAATGTATTGTAAAGAAGACAGCTTTCGATGGAATCATGGAAGAGTCAAGAGAATAATAGAAAAAAATGCCGTGACATGTATTGTGGAGACTCAAGCTCTTAGAATAGAACTCACATAATATAGAACTAGTGATAGAATTCTCGACGTGGCTGTATTCTGATCACTGTATCTAAGATTCGTATTTCATTCGCATCTTATGTAAGTAACAAGGAAAAGAAGACAAAATCTTTAGCTATTGAATTGAATTTTAACCATCTTTGACGTATCAAGATCATCTAATGCTTTTGTATACTTCTTTCTAAGCATTAAAAATTAGAAAAAAAAAAAAAAAAGAAAAGAAAAGAAAAGGAAAGGTGGGGTTGTATGTTAAACTAAATGCATAGCTTCTAGTCTATGTTAGTTAGGACTTTCTGCTTTACCAATCTTTTTTGGACCAGAGATTTGGGACTCTCTCTTGGAATTTGATTAGAGGTCATACTTTTAGCTACGTTTACATGGATTCATCTAGTACATTAAAATTGTTTTTTAACTTTCCTGCGAAAGAAATTGGTTTTGCAATCTAGTTAATATCGGACAAAGACTTCATGAAAATCACATCCAACAAATAACATAATCACTTAATTACGTGAATCTTTTTTCATCAATATTGTCACGATCAAGTTGTTGACATTACGAAATCGTAATGACAACTACGTATGCGAGATAATTAAAACATGATAAGGAGGTGACATCGCCAAATTTAAATACAGGATGTTGAAAGTGCAAAGTTATTAGAATTCGGAAAGAGAAGTTGAACGTCTTATGATAACTATGTGGACAAGTATCCCAGAAGGTTATTAAGGATATAGCACAATGTGTTACAAGTAATAATCGTCAATAAGTGAGTTCTAGGTAGCTCAACTTCTCTGATAGTTGAATAAAAGATCTGGAGTTCAATCTCCTCCTACATCAAAAACTAATTAGTGTCTTGATCTGATGATAATGAGTTATTATCGGGAGTGGACGTCATAGGTTGAAACTCTCTCAAAAAAATCGTCAATAAATGTTGTTGAGATGTGATCTCAACCATGTATAGAGGCTGACATCCTAAGTAAAGACACACATTTAGACTAATTTCTCCTTTTTTTTCCACTTGTAATTGACTAATTTAGGATTTTGTGGAGTCTTGTTAAGGCATTAATTAATTCAAGCAATAACTTTGTAGTTTCGTAATTGCATTTTTAATCATCATGTTGTTGTAATCTTTATTATTTGCTTGAAGGGTGGCATTGATAGGTTGTTGTAGTGGATAAAATTGAGAGAACTCAAAGGTACAATTTATTTAATATATATTAGAAGATCCATAATGAAAAATTCAAAAGATCAACCTAAAGATTACAACGATGAATCACCCGTCCCTCAGTGTTTTCCTAATTCACTCTCATCCCCCTTTTCCTTTGTTTCCCTTGTATTTGATTTTCTCTTCTTCTTCCTATCTTTCTTCTCTCTCTATTGTTACCATCCCTTTCTTGTGGCCATGTAATGGGTATTTATACTCATTTGAGTCCATCTCCCTGAAAATGGGAGATGTGGCAGTGGGCTTGAGTCCATCACATGTCCCTTCACTAGCTTTTAAGGGGGAGGGAATAGAATTTCATAAGTTGCACTATTGTTCAAATAAGTCACCCAACATTGAATGTTGAGAGGGTGTTGGTAGGTAAGGATAATTAATATGGAGGTAATAGTTATCCCCTTCACATCTGTTGCCCTCTTTTTGCATGACCAAGCTCTTTTATTCGTGTGATCTTTGATCCCTTCCTCTCATGTCTATTTGAGGGTTAAGCTGAGGAATTCCTTTAGGTAAAGCTCCACGAGACATTGTTCCTCAATTGAAGAGAGCTCTTGGACTAGGTCCTTGGTAGATACTTCCTCGATTGTTTTAATTGAGTTTTTTTGGATTGGCCCATGGAATGGGTCCGCTCAAGAATGGGCCTTGGCTTATCCCCCACAATTGTCTTGTAGAATATGTAGTTATGTTCTCTTACATCATGAATTAATTAAATAATCATCCACTAATTCTAGAGGCACAAAAGATTTCTCAACTACTAGGCTGGCAAATTGTTATTGGTATATAAAATAAAAGGCGGTATCAATGATTGGCCCATATAAAAATTAATAAAAACTTACCAACTTAATTATTGTGAAACGTGTTACGCATGTAGTATTACTAATAATTATCTCCATCGATTTAGTTGTTACTTGGTGCTTGTTTCTATATCGATGTAGTGTAATTATCGTAATTACTTTTGATACAAAAGAATCACCCTTGATAAAAGAAACGCCATCTCCCTTGAGGCAAAATGCACCTATAAGCTTTGAAGAATGAAGTCAAATCACAAAACTAAAACAATTATAATTGGACACTAAGATTTAGTCTAAACATCAATCTTCGTGTTTAGACTTTGCAAAGAGGAATTATTAATTTATGAAGAATGGTAATTCCTAGATCTAGCCTTCTATGATTTGTGGTGATAACATACAAAATTAGAATCATATGGTTTACTCTTCTAAAAATAAAAATAAAAGAAAAAAGAACCATATATTTCCCTTTGTTTCCAAACTCTTCAAATGATAAAATGTTGAGTACCAATTATTAAAAATTAAAATATTCTTATTAATAAGTTGTACAATATGGTTTACCTCTTCTAATTGCAAATTTTCTTCTTCTCAAAAAAAAAAAAAAAAAAAAAAACTACAAATTTTCTTTTGCATGACAGGGTGAAAAGCAATAGGATAAGACTTAGATACAATATTTAGGTGTTATTTCTTATGTTTCCCTCTTAAGATTCTGCCATGTAGCTTTTTTCTCATGAGATAAAAGTGTATTCTTTAGTTAAGTAGCCACATGACAGAATCTTAAGAGAAGAACCTAAGGAACAGCATTTAGGTCTCACTTGGGAAGAGGAAATGGAAAGGAATGAAAAGAATAATTTTAAAATATTCTTCCCTTTCCCTGTGTAGGAGTTTTAATGGAGAGAATGGAAAGTCCATTATCTTGTTTGGGAGTTTAAGTGGGAGGGAATGGAATGGGTAGGAGAGAACATTCATTCCTCTTTATTCCTTAAAACCTGAAATTTTCATTCCCCCAAAATTGGGAGGAATGGAAGGGAATGAAATTAGATTTAATGAATTTTTTACTAAAACTCCCAAAATACCTTTATATGTTCAATCCTTTATTTTAAGATAGGGGTCTAATAGTAATATTATCATAAAATGATTTCATTCCATTTCTTTCATGCTACTTCTAAACAAGATTACTTATATTCCATTCCTTTTCATTCCTTTATTTTAAAACATCCAATCGAGGTTACTTAACTTCATTCCATTTCATTCCTTTCCTTTCCTTAAATACATTCCATTCCATTTCATTCATTTCCATTCCCTTATGAACTCCCAAACGAAGCCTTAAGGTGTATATAAGTTTTGTCCAAAGCAATAAGTAGGCAATAACCAAAATGTAAAACCTATAAGACTCCAAAGTAATCAAATTAATGCTTATTTACTAGTTTTCTTGCTAGTATGAATAAGCAATAAGTGATTGATATGGAAGTCATTTAAAATTGCTTAACATTAATTACTATTGGATAAAATGTAGAAATTAAAGTTTGGGCTATTGCTAAGTACCATCACTATAAGAAAGTAATTTTTTTTTATTCTGCATGTAATAATTTTATTTTCTTGTTAATAATGTTTTCTTTTTTGGGAAGAAGGATCAGGCCCAATACAATAAATAAATATATATATATATATTTTTTTTTTTAATTTTTAACATTCATGTCTCCTCCCCTCTCTCTTTCTTTTTCTTTCAACAAACACTAAATATCTTAACAATAATTTTATTGAATGGTATTCTCGTCCATACAAGAATAAAAAACCCTAATTTTTAGTCTTTGATTCTAAGACCATAAGTGTTTACAGATTCAATGCTTCTCTTTCAATCAAATTATAGATGAGATTTTTTTTTTTGATTTACCAGCAACTCCTTTGGCTTTTGATTCGAATTCATTTGGATGTTTGTGTGGAGAGAGAGAGAGAGAGAGAGAGAGAGAGAGAGAGAGAGAGAGAGAGAGAGAGAGAGAGAGAGAGAGAGAGAGAGAGAGATGGAATTCGTGTTAATTTGTTAATTTTTTGTGGATTTGCTTTTCAATTTCGTTCTTTGAGCTCTAGTTCTCAATCTTTTTTGTTTTTGTTTCATTTGATAGTTTAGAATAAGTTTTCTAGATTTTTAATTCAAAGCTGCAATGATAAAATATAGGGTTTATGGTTGAAAGTAGCAGATATACTACCTACAAATATTAGGTGTGATTTTATTTTCCTTGTATTATGATTTTCTTGGTTGCTCTGCTTCAATGCATTCTTCATTATTGATTGATCTTGATAAATTGAGGCATTTGAAGTTTAAAGTGTGGTTTTGTTAGTTTGGAATTGGATATTGATTTTTGATTGATCTTGTTAGGGTAGGTTTTTTACTCATGTGGATCTATTGTTGTATATATAGGTATATACAAGGATAGGTTGTAATAATGATATAAGGTTGGAGAGTATTCATTTGTAAAATGAATAAAGTGAAAATTCAAGTTTTGGAATTTTCTAAGTGAAATTTGAAATTCAGTATGTTTGATCGATTGAAACTTTTGTTTGATTGATCGAAGTGGTGAGGGAAATTATCCTGGAGTCTTTGCCTGTTTCGATTGGTACTCGATTCCTATTCGATCGATCGAAAGTTCTTTCGATCGATGCTCGACTCCTCTCAATGGATCGAGACTCGTGAAAACTGAATTTTTGCAGTATTTTCTGATAACTTTTCTAAACGTTTGCAAATGTTTCAAGCCTTGTGAACAGTTTTATGAAACATCTTAACTCTCCATACGTACCTTTTGAAGGGTTATAACTCAATGGGTATAAATAGAGGTTTATGTTCACTTGAAAAAAAAGATTATCTCTCCAAAATAGTAAGTTTAAAGAAATATAGAAAATCCTGTGGGTATTCTCCAACATTGTTATTTGTAGAACCCAATAAACTTGGTTATATCCTGGGGACAAGTTTGTAGAAACCCTTTAGCAACTTGTGTATGGAAAAAAATATTGTCTAAAGATAACATTCAATTGTGCCTCTAAGTCAATCACTAATTTCTATTTACTTAATGTGTTTATTTTGTTCTTTCATTATTACTCCTTGATTTGGTGAAATCCCCAACATCTATGTGTTGTTTAGTAAATAGTAACCGATTTGTGTTTTTTGTATAATTTGTAACAAGTGTGAGTATTTTAAACTGTGAAGTCATATTGATAAAATTGCATGAACTATAAGGAAAATAAAATCCTCAATTTAAAAAAATATATATCAGTTACGCAACAAACATTTCATGCTACTTATTCTGAATTGGTTTGACAAATACTTAGGGTAGAAAATTTATGTTCTCTGGATGCAATGAATGAGTTCAACAAATTATTGTGCTTGTTGAAAAGAATAGATGATCAGGTGGTTCACTTTGTCTGACATTTTCTTTTAACCGATATTTTTCAAAGCTATTCTTGTTTGATTCTTAAAATTACATCTCCGTGTGCAAATTTTGAGTCATTTTGTTTATTGGTTGTCATTTCCACTGATATTAATTTGTATAAGAGGTTTTTCTAGAGTCTTCTGGGATTTTTGGCTATGGATTGTACATTTGTACTTTATGTTTGTTGATTCTAAGTCAAAAAAATGTGTTTGGATGTGAGTTTTTTATGTTTGGATATTTCTCACATGCTTTTAATTTTTGGCGGTTTTTTTTTTTTTTTTAATATATATTTGGTTTATTTTTAAAAGTGTTATAATTTGGTTGGTATTGTGAGGGTTGGATATAGTTTTTGTGTGAATTTAGAGGAAAATCAAGTAGTGTCACAAAATGGGGTTCCTTTAAAAAATTTTAAGCTCAAACTTGACAATTCTTATGGAACAAACTTTTAATTCAATTTGTGTGAAGAATATTTTGGGTATATGTTATATTTTATTGAATTTCAGTTTTTTACATTTGCCCTTCAACTATCAACTAGCTTTTTCAAAACAAGAATAGAAACAAAACCATACATATCAACCAGCTTTTTCAGAATTTCAAACTATGAACTCCAATAAACCCTTAATGAGAAAGAAGGGAAACCCGTTATTCTTTCTCTCTTCAAAAACAATTTCGAATTATATTTTGGGGAAATTATACTTTATCACCTTAAACTATGCACTAGATTACACTTTGGATTCTAAACTATTCGAATGCACACTTTGCACCCTAAATTATCACACTTATCGCACTTTACACTCAAGTGTTACTTTTGCTGTTATGTTTGATTGAATTTTACTCCATATGACAAGCACATGCTTCTTGCTTAGGTAGAACAAACTTAAAAAACTAAACACCCTTATTCAAAATCAATTAAAACAAAATCCTTTTTTTTTTTTTTTCCATATTTCTTTGTCTCGTGTGTGTGCCTCTCCCCAAAATCAAATTCTTCTCAAAACCTCAGGCCAATTACAAAAAGTGAGAAAAAGTGAAAGTGTTAAAAAAGTTTTTATGAGTGGAGAGGGCGTAAATTGCATTGGGTGCAATATGCCTGATCCTAATCCGATCTGGATACTAGGTAACCCAATCAATAAATTTAGCTTAAAATGCAAAAACACCCCTAAACTTTGGTTCAAATAAAATGAATCACATAATAATGTTTTTAATTGAAAATTTGAAGCCCCCTAAAATTTAAGAAACTCCTAGATTAATCATTTTGACATTCTGTCTAAATTTCCATTTCCCTCCTTCAAAAATACATAAGAAAAAAAATCTTTAAACGAAATTTTAACTTCATAAGATGATTTTGACCCGAAATTTATGTGATATTTTTTTCGTAATTGACCTATTATGAGAAAGAGGTCATAAATGGGTCCATGCATGTGTGAACATCCAATTGTGAAGCCATCTATTAGATCACTATTTGGAGGTTTTTTAGGCTTTTAGCCCATCATATTAAAGACAAGCCCAAGTTGAACTTGATCCAATAGCAAAGTCCAAAACCGAACCCACACTCCCACACGGTAAACCGAAAGCTCGACCCGCCCACCATTCACTTGAATTTCTTGCTTTCCATTCCCATCTAGTTCCCTTGCTTCTTCTTCTTCTAAAAACCCTCAAATTCTCACACTCCAATTCCTACTTAAAACCTTTGCTTCAATTTCCAAACCTTCAATTCTAAGCTTCCTCTTAATCAAAACCAGTAATATAAATTCATTCAAATTTCACTTTCTAAACCCTAATTCACCAATTCTCAAATTCGACTTTATTCAAAAACCCTAGCTCCCATGGCGTCGAAGAAGAAACAACCCGAAGGCATTGCTCTGTTGTCAATGTACAACGACGAAGAAGACGAGGACATGGAAGACCTCGACGAAGAAGAAGAACAAGAAGAAGAAGAAGAAGAAGAAGAAAAGGAAAATGAAAAAGCGGAGCGGAGAGAGGCAGAGGGGGAAGAGCAATACGACGACTACAGAGATTCGAGAATGGCGGAGGGAGACGATTCGATGGACATTGGAGAGAGAGTGTTTGGCGGTGGTGAATCTGCTAACGATGGAACGCCGCCGATTGTTAACGACGATGCGGTGTCGGATAAGGGGCGGTTTGGGAACTCAACGCCGCAACAGCCTCAAGTTTCGCCGCAACGAGAGTCGGTGGCGCCGGCGGCGTCGGATAGTTCGAGGAGGAGTAGGAGAGGGACGCTCACTATTGTGGACTATGGCCACGATGAAGTTGCCATGTCTCCTGAGCCTGAGGTATTCCTTTTTCCTTTTTGAGTTTTAATTTTATTAACTTTGTTTGGTTGCTGAGAAAGTTGAAGGAATGAAGAGAGTTGAATTCTTGCATTTTTCATTTCATGTTGTTTTAGGCTAAGTTGTGTGTATGATTAACTCCAAAGAATGAAAATTTCAATATTTCGCATTAGTAAAGAGGGGTTGTAATTGGTGTCTTTATGTGAAGTTGAATTTTGCATTGCCAATAGCCTTGTGGCTCGATTGGCACCTGCTGGTGTTTCCAATGGAGATGTCCAATGTCCAAATCCCCATCTCCCAACTAGCGAGCTGTCAAAAAGTTGAATTTTGCATTTAGTTATTGAGAGTATAGTTTTTTTATAAAGTTCGTGGAAATTACTTGAATCACTTGTGAAGATGAGTTGATAATGATTTGAGAGGATAGGTCTGAGTCGATCACCGTGGGGTGTGTGCCTTAGGGTGGGGGTGGGGAATGGTAGGGTGAATGGTGAACCTACTATAAACTGCATGGCCTTACGTTATATTTTGCTTTTGTGCGTTTTATGGCAGGAGGGAGAAATATATGGAAGTGGTCGGGTCATGTTTGGAGAAGAGCTTCAAACTGCTAATGGTATGTATGATGTGCTTATGAGCTTTATATTATTTCCTTTTGTCAGTTTCGGCTCATCTTTATCACTCTTTTAATGTGACATTCACCTTTTCATTTGACATTCTATATATTCATAATGCCCTCATCCTTACAAGTAGAGTGGTGAATGGGTTATGAACTCATGCTTGTCAAATTTTCCCTCTGAGTTTATATCATCAAAATAAGCTTGTTATATTTTTTTATTTTTGAAGGGACCAAACGTTATATGTTGGAAATTATCTTTAAAACAAGGATTTTTATTCATTTATTGAAATGGGCACGCTTGGAATTGCCAAATATGTGCCTAAGTTACCTGTTCAGCTAAATCCTCTGCTAGTTTTCCTTTGATTGCCAAAGTTAAATTGTTGGAAATGCTGAACTATAGAATTTTATTGGAGTGAAAATGAGCATTCTGTATGAGTTTTGTCATCGCCCAGTCAATGTCGTAGTTGATTGGAGTATAGCTTTACAATCCTTATCCTCTTTTGCTCTTTTTGATATGTTTGAGCATTGTAATTTGAGAGTTTGATTGTACTGATCCCATTGTACACCCCTGGTGTACTTGGCTTTGTTTTGGTTTTAATAAAATTTTCGCTACTTATAAAAAAATATATATAGATTAAAAAATGAAACTATAAAACGCAAAGTGCTGATAAAAAAATATCACAACAGTTGTTCTAATTTAGATCCTTATTTGAACATTATTTATGCACACATTACCCTTCTCTCATAACAATGGGTTGGAGGGTGAGGTCATGGGTTCAAGGCTCAATTGTTGTGTGTAAATGAAAAAAAAGAAGAAGAAGAAGAAGAAGAAGAAGAAGAAGAAGAAGAAGAAAAGAAGAAGAAGTATATTTGAGATCTAGGGCCTTGGTTCAGGTTGTGAAGTGGTAGTGGGGTAGGGTGGAGAGGTCAGGTATACATCTTACTGAAAAAGAAGAGAATGGAAAAAACAATGAAATTAAAATGATATGAAATCAGATGTTTTTGTTCTTTAGTACTTTGTATAATTGTATGTCCTTTATCCCTTCTTTTCTATCTTTAATTATCTAAAAATTCCTTGCTATAGGTCATTTCCAAGATAATACACCTCCGGGTACTGTTCAGGCACCTAGCCATCAAGTAACTTCTCCATCATTTGATCAATCACAATCTGATGCAATGAATTATGTTGTGCGTGAATCGGAGGGTGCACAGGTTGAGGAAGCTGTTATGGAAGAGGGAAAAGAAGTTGATCCGTTGGATAAGTTTCTCCCACCACCACCCAAGGCAAAGTGCTCAGAAGAGCTGCAAGTAAGGTCCTTTTAAACGCGTTTTTTCTTTTTTTTTTTGGGTGAAAAGATCAATAATGTTTGAATGTGAAAACACACACACACGCACGTCTGACTAAGCCAAGCTTACAGGTACAGTTTTGAAAAGTACAGGACTATCAATCCCGAACTGTTCCCTTTAATATCTTCTTTGAATTAGTTTGAAGTAATGCAATTTCTCTCTAAAATGATAAGTTCGAGGCATTGGCCATTATATGCATCTGGTAATTTATGAGTTTATAAAGATGAGTTTTGTTTCTTCCCTCTTTCTACCAGCGTGCTTTTTCATATATGTTCTTTGGGTAGGGGAGAGGGCTATGGCTGCCCCTTGAATAATCGCTCTCAACAGTGTTCACTTTTAAAATATATAGTGTAGAGCACAATATTTGCAATAAAACATAACTTACTTATCAATATATATATATATATATATATATATATATATATATATATATATATATATATGTTTTTTGATAATTCAATAGTTACAATGAGAGAGGTGGGGTTTGAACCCTGGATGTCATGGACATACCAAGAGGTGCCCACCATTTGAGCTACAAGGCTCTTGACAAAACCTTTATTACCTATCCATATATATAATGTAGAGCACAAGTAGCCCCTAAACTTCACTTTTGAAATCAATGCTATGAATATGAATGGAAAGCTATCACATGAGTGGCTCATGGTAACCTATTACCTATGTTGTATTTTAAGACAAATTTGCCTTTCAAATGGAATTGTAACATTCAAGGATAATATTGGTTGAATGAGATATAGGTTTTTGAGGGTATCACAAGGATCAGGTAAAAGCAACATATGAATGTGTGGTTAAACCAACTTTAGTTGATTACAACACTGGTGTAACCTTGCTGAAATTTAGGGCCAGTTTGTGCCAATATCACTTAATATAACCTGAGCTCCTTACATATCCAATTGAATTGTGTATGCAAATCTAGGTGATAGATTGTAGGGATATGCTGTGGGCTGATTTTTGTATGGAAAAAAAGAATGGGTTATGCAGGACAATGAAGTCTAAGGGGGAACTTGTGTTTCGGGATATAAAAAGATAACAAGAAGGGGTAGGATCTAGGAGTTAGGACTTAGGGTTTGCTTGGAATCACAGTATTAAGTTGATTTGGTGGCTGCTTTTCTTCATCTTTTGGATTCTCATTTTCCTTGGTCTAGGGGTGGAGATCGGGTGCGTTGGAGGTTGAGTAAAATGGGAAGTTTGATATTCATTCTTTTTATGTTGCTTTGAGGGGGTACTCTCTTGTCACTTTCCCTTGGAAGGGTATTTAGGATGTGAAGGCCCCTCAGAGAGTGTTTTTTTGTTTGGACAGTGGCATGGGGGAAGATGAGTACTTGTGACAATCTTAGGAGGAGAGGACATACTATAGTGGATTGGTTTTGTATGTGTCAGAGTAGTGGGGAGGGGGTGGATCACCTTTTGATTCATTGTACAGAGGCTTATTAATTGAGGTGTTTTGTATTTAGATCTTTTGGTATCTCTTGGGCCTTGCCAGGGAGTGTGAAAGATCCTTTGTTTGGTTGGGAAAACATTTGATGGATGTTTGGAATTTGGTTCCACTTTGTTCGATGTGGATTCTTTGGCAAGAACAGAACATGAGAATGTTTGAGGATATGGAGAGTACAAGGGACCGGCTTCTAATTCACTTTTTTGGAACCTTGTTTGATTGGTCTCGAGTTTGGAGACTCACGAATAGAGATTCTGTTCCAATGTTTATTGAGTCTCTATCTCATTGTATACAAT
Organism: Quercus tomentella; assembly: GCA_028535165.1. NCBI lineage: Eukaryota > Viridiplantae > Streptophyta > Magnoliopsida > Fagales > Fagaceae > Quercus > Quercus tomentella. Next base: position 35,104,481 of record JAPQVY010000068.1, on the reverse strand, counting down.
CTTTTGTATTTATTTGTAATTCGTTAGGCTACTTTATGCCGTTTTGTGTGAAGTGGTCTCTTTTCAATCAAATTTTCCTACTTATTAAAAAAAAAAAACTTAGGAGTTAGCACCTTGAGTTGCTTGGAATTAGTACCAAGCATGTGATAATGATAGGAACAGAGGAATCTATACCTAAGTGTGCGTTTGGTTGGGGTGATGGAAAATGAGAGGAGAAAATAGAGGTGATTTGTGTGTTTGGTTGGGAAGGGGGGTGGGACTTTTGGTGGGACCTGGGTGTTTTCTCCCTGGGCCCACCATTTGGGGTGATTTTGGAGTCTCCATGAATTGGGGAGAAAATGGGGAGGGAGAGGGGCTTAGATGGAAATTTACCCATCTGCCCTTATCCTCCCCTATTAGGTGTTGGTTCCTTTTTTCTTTTTCAAAGTGACGTTCATTTTTATTTGCTTACAAAAAATTATTTATTTATTTAACAGGGGCATGAGAGTAAATTTATACAGATTACATTTTCTATCCTCTCATTTTTCTTCTCAGCCAAACAAAAAGAATTTTTCATCTCTCCATTTTTACATCCTCCCAAACACACGAGGGAAAACTAAACTTTTTCTATCTCCTCTTTTTCCATTGCCCCATCATTTTCTATCCCCCTAACTTTCCATCCCCCCAACCAAACAAAGCATAAAGGTCCTAAACTTGCTTGGAATCTACCAAGCATTGGATGAAAGCTTCCAACACAATTTTCATTAATCCATGATCAACTATTTACAATCGTGAACTTGGGCCCATTAAATAGATTACATAAATTATATCAAACATGGAAAGAAAATAAACTCAGAATGAGATTACATCATTATGAAAAGAAATATGAATAGCAATAAAATCCCTTTAATATAAACTGGGAGATTTTTTTTCTGTTTTTGTGCTTCCTTTTTGTATACAACCTGTGTAGTTGGGTAGGTTTTATTTTTATTTTTTTTATTGAAATTATTTTCTTATCTAAATGAAGAAGGATTGTGTCAAGCGAAATTTATATCAAAGAGTTTCCTTGTATATTGGATGACTGCCTTGGGTAGCATGATAGCATCCCCTTGATGCCATTTGTTGATTTTATCGATTTTTTGTCTGTGTAATTATATTCTTTAGAAAAGGATAGATTCACATCTTTCGTAAGTGAGCTTCCCTTCTTACTGAGAGAATCTAAGTTATTGATTTGTGCTTAATACTTCATAAAAAATTCTGTTCTATGCTAATTTTGGATTAGAAAAGTACTAAAATTACAAGTATGCTGCTATTGCTTTCAGATATAGGACATTTTATTTACTCTTATTATCGTTTTCTTTTCTCTCATGTAATTGCAGAGGAAAATAAATAAGTTTCTTGATTACAAGAAAGGTGGAAAAAGCTTCAATGCAGAGGTACGCCATAGGAAGGATTACAGGAACCCTGACTTCCTGGTGCATGCAGTGACGTATCAAGATATTGATCAAATAGGGTCTTGCTTTAGTAAAGATGTATTTGACCCTCATGGATATGACAAAAGCGACTACTATTTTGAAATAGGTCAGTAAACAGTTCCTTTGCAGCTCTTTGTCTGCATTTCTGTGTGCGTGTGTTGTGTAGGTCTGTTTGAGTAGTTTATTTGTTTATTCTTATGTGTGCATAGGTGTTTCTATTTGTGTGTTTCTTTACTTGCTTTATAGTATTAATTTTGGACCTCATGTCTAATTACCCAGAATGTTATTTTTAGTCATGGGGGAATATACCATTATAGGATGTGTTTGGTGTGGTGGAGAGTTAATTTTAAAGTAGTTGTGGGCTGGATAGGTTTGTCGCTAGTATGAATAGTAGATGCACAATCCAAAACCTTTTTTTTTTTTTGGGGGGGGGGGGGGGGGGGTGTCCTTTTAACAATCATGAAAGTGAACAACTTAACTTTTGTCTTACTAGCATTAGTCTTGGCTTGCCAAGTTGAAGATCTGCAAGGTTGAGGTCCTTTATTTTTTTGGGTGGGGGGGGGGGGGGGGTGGTTAAGGTTGGTCTCTAATTGTTTTCCATGCTTATTTGTGCATTATGCATCTTCCTATTGCATTAGTTTCTTTGTTTGCTGGTTGTTTGTCTTTTAAATTATGTGATAATGTCTACATATTACTGCAATCATAGATTTCTTCAACATAATTTCTTGCCACTTATTTTCTGGTATGTTCTATAAAGCAGAAGCTGATATGAGACGTGAGGAACTAGAAAAGAAGAAGAATCCAAAGGTTGATTTTGTTTCTGGAGGAACACAACCTGTAACAGTTGTGTCTGCACCAAAAGTTATCATACCTATTCCAGGTCCAGAAACGATCTTATTGTTAATTCAGTGGGATGAGTTGGCTTTCAGGAAATATTCCCTTTTTTTACCCCATTTTCATGTGGGTACTGGTGTGTTCTAATATTGAGTCATTTTGCAGGTGTTTCATCTGCAGCTGCCACTGGTCTACTACCTGTGCCACCTGCAACTGATACCACTACTAGGGACGGTAGACAGAACAAGAAATCTAAGTGGGATAAGGTACTCATATATGCATGTGGTGTTTGCAATTTCTCTATCATATCAATAAACTTGCCATATTTTATTATTAATTTGTTTTCATTTCAGGTTGATGGGGATCGAAGAAATCCTTTGCCCTCTGGGGGGCAGGATTCTATTTCTGCAGTTGGGGCTCATGCAGCACTCTTGTCTGCTAATGCTGGTGCAGGATACATGGCTTTTGCGTAAGTGTTCTTAACACAGGATGCCTTATAATCATCCTGTACAATATTTCTTGTAATATTTAATAAAATCTTGTTAAAAAACAATATATTAATGATCAACTCTTTCTCCCAGTATTTATGTGTGCATGATTCTAACTTGTGTGTTATTGAAGCAGCACACGTGATGGGTTGGCTCTTCTACTTCACTTATAATATAGTTTCCATTTTATAATTCTACTCTTTCATCACTTTTACAATTTTTTTCTATTGACTATCCCTTCCTTGCACTCTTTTGGTAACTTTTTTCATATGTTAAAGCAATTGGTGACTAAGTTTCCCCTAATGATTCTTAAAGAATCCTTGCAAGTTGTACTACTAAAAAAAAAAAAAAAAACTTGCTAGTTGTTAGAAGATTATGAAAACTGCCAATGAGCTCTAGCTCAATCGGTATCTCATCCTCTTGCAAGTGCTAGGTGAAGGGTGAGGTTTACCTGTGAGATGTGTGTAACTTACCAATAAAGGCCCCATTTGTTTTGGCATAAAACATTTTCTGGAAAATGCATTCCTTATTTTCAGGTGTTTGGGATGGTTGAAAAACTCAGTCCAAAATCAGTTGATGTTGATCATAAAAAACACCATCTATGAAATTAGAGCAGTAAATGAACCAAGCTATTAAACAACTCGAGCTTGACCCAGGAAAATACTTGTTTGTGTTTGTTTATTTAGTAAATGAGTCAAGCTCAAGTCTAAGTTTAGGCTCGAGTATTAAACAAGTCAAGCTTAAACATAATAAAGTGTTTGTGAACAAGCTTGTGGGTATGAGATTTGATTTAACTATATATAATATTATATGGTTATATGTATACAAGTATGAACATATGCTTGCTTAGACTTGAAATTAGATTGGGTAAGTTCGTAAACAAGTTCATAAGATATCAAATTATTAAATGTAATTTATTGATTATATAAAGAGTTACCTATCAAAAAAATTGATAATATAACTAGTCCATTTTCTAGTTAAAATTATATGTATAGTTTTAACAATACAAGGTTGATGAATCTAATTTTTATAAATTCATAAATGAAAATTTTTCATTCTAGGAGTTCCCTTGGGTTTGATTCACATTAGGAGTTTCCCTAGATTACTTGATGCACAGTTTTGCCGAGTGGGTGATACATAGTTTGACAAGTAGGGTCATGGATCCGTGGTCTACTCCCTAGGGGTGAGTCCAAAGGGCCCTGCCTTGGTGAGGTTCCACATCATCAAAGAAAAGAAAAACCAAGTTTGAACATGCATTCCAGTTTGGTGATGAGCTCAAGTTCAGCTCGTCTTTGAAAAAAAATCAAATGAACAATCCTAGACTTTAATACTTGCTTCTGCTTGGCTCGTTTCTAGTTTTATTTTGAATTTAAATGTATCAGTCTCAAGATAACAAAAACCTCCAAACTGAACAAATACCTTGAACATAACTGAAGTTTTCCATTTTGAAATTTTTAACACTAATTTCTATTTGATTTTGCTTGTAATTACATTTAGCACTATATGTTCATCATCGTGAACATAGCCATACTCTTTTTAATTAATAAACTTCTATTACTTGTCCCAAAAAAAAAAAAAAATGAAATGTCCCCTAAAACCATCAAAATTACAAAAATATACCCCCGAAACCATCTAAAAGATGAAAATACCTCCCAAAACCTGTAAAATGACCACGATATGCCTCATAATTTCGGGATTTGCCCCCAAACTTTTGCAAGTTGCACAAAAAGAACTTTCAAGTGTCCTTTTAAAGGTTTTAGCTGTTTTAAATTATGCATGTGAATGTGTAAGTTTAGTTGATAATTTTTGTTAATTTGTTCGTCTTTTTAAATAGTTTTATTATGATTGTACTCATTTGAATTTAGTTATTTTGTATTAATAATTTAAAGTGGTGAATTAAAGATTTTTTTTTTTAATCTAAATAAAAATATAGGAAAATTTGTGACTTTTTGTACAAGCCAAATGCTTGAAAATGTTTTCTGAGCATTTTTAGGTACACAACTAAATACTAGGAAACAAGCAATTTTCCCTGAAAATGTTTTCAGCTTAAAAACATTTTTCTACAGAACATTTTTCATTGAAATAAAGGAGCCTAAATGTGAGTGGTGTATTAGGTTTCTTAACTGTACTGTAATTTACTCATTTGAGGATACTTAGGGTTACATGCTTGAGTTTGGATAATATATTATGCTCCATAATTCATACGTTTTACCATACATTTTTGCAGCAATGGCTAGTCCGTCTAATTTATTGGTTAAAGGGGTAGTTTGTGCTTTAAAAACTGGACGGTCGTGTGTAAAGATTTGTTAGGGTTCTCAAGTGCCATAATTTACCCATTATTTGTGGACTGAGGGTCCCATAGTTGGGTTTGGGTAGGTTTGCATATGATATATCATTTTGGTCTATGTGCAATATAAATTCACCATTTATATTTTTTGTAAATGCTAGTACACAATTATTTGAGTTAAACGGTAGGTTGTGAAGAAGCTTGCAACTTTGATCTACTACTGTGTTCAGTATTGAGACAGACATGTAACTTCTCTACAAATGGTTATTATGGTCAGCCTTTATAATAGTAAGGTAGTATTGTTATATGATAATAAGTTGTTTGATTTTGTTTTGTTGCTTTTGATGGGTCACTTGAGCTTGATTTGATGGTGAACTGCCTGAATTCTTTGGTCCTGTTGACACTTCTGATTAGATAATGTAATAAAGAGTGTTTGGTCAGAGAGTGTTTCACTAAACGATCCATTGTTGATTATGTTGCAGGCAGCAAAGACGGCGAGAAGCAGAAGAAAAAAGATCCAGTGAGAGGAAGGTAGATAGAAGATCTTGAACCATTCATTGTACTACTCACAAATGAATTATCAAACAACATTTTGAGTTGGATAAATGAATTCTCTTTGCCCTCATTTAAGGCAATGGTAAGGGCTTGTATTTTTTATTTTATTTTTCAAATTTAAATCATACATCTTGTATATGGCAAAAAAAAGAAAATAGATTATCTCATTAGTGCCTTTCAGCTTGTAACATGACCCTAGGAACCATTTTATCTTTTGAAAAACCCACAAGCCCCTTTCCCTTTACTTTAGATTATATTTGTAAAGGGAAAAGTGAATGAAATTGTGAAAAGTTTGGAAGATCTGTCTGAAGAATGTGATAGCCCCATTGGGGGATAAGCTCAAGGAAAGTTGAGTTGAGTTGTTTTAACAGCTTAGCACTTCGAAAAAAGTTCGATACAACTTTGATCATTATCCGAACTGCAGGCTTGTAAATCATTTCTTTTCTTAACATTTCTGCAATGAATAATTTTTCTTCAGTGAAGTAGCAGTGTTTTATCCTGATAGGTTAATTGTTTTGCTTTTGTTTCCTTCCCCATGCGTCCTTTGTTGCTGCTCGTCTTAGAGAGGGGGAAAGGGGAACCCCTTAATTTTAAAATGGTCATGCTTTTTGGGACAAGTAAATACTACTTCTATAGCCACTGGAAGTTTTTGAGCCATTTTCAGTACTGCTGCTTTTAAAGTCAATTTAAGTAGCTACACGCAGCTTTTACCGAATTTGTTATAGTTGGTGTTTGTGGGGTTCGAGATTTCTCTTTTGTTCAGCCAACATTATGAAGCTGTCCTTGTGTTGTTCAGCATTATCAAGGACCTATAGCGGCTAGCCAATAGCTTCTAGTAGTTTTTTGAAAATATGTAATCTAGATTAGTTGAATATAGCTTGAGGATCGAGCAATTGGCCAATTGTAGTAAAAGCGTGTTGTAAAAAGTGGGAGAGAGTTCTTGCTCTCCAGCTTTCACTCGCTTTATGACACTTGACCCTGGTCCTCAAAGCCAAAAATGCCAAAAAATAAAAAAAATGCACATGCTAATGAAGCAATAACCCCACCTTGTCTCAATTACACTGTCATTCTTGGATGTCATCCTACAATCATATTCATGAGCAGTCTTTTTTCGATATTCAAGCCACTCGACAAAATCATCCTTTGTCTCTTACTCATTCTTTGCTTCGGCCCATCAGAAGTGATATTCGGTGTTTGTTTCATGATTACTACTGGCCCATCAAAATGATATTCTTGGAACGCTGTTTCATGGGTTCAAATCGAAAAAGTACCTCATTTTTTTTTAACTTCTTGAGTAGTTAGGGTTTTGCGATCAGATCGCTTGCTGTTAGCTCGATTACAATCAATAAGGTTTCCATTTTAGAGAAAGTATAACCTTGGTATTCTAAGACAAATTTGTGCTGCATCATTACAAGGTTTATGCTAAGAGTCTTATAGCTTAACGACACTTCTTAATGTTTTTAATAGTGACGTTAGGTTCAAATCCCTCATCTCCCAATTATCAAATTAATTTTTTTTAAAAGGTTTTATATTAAATAATAAATTATTAAATTCTAACGCCAAATAGGTGTTAAATGCCAAAAAGAGAAGAAGCAATTTTTAATTATTTTTACAATTAAGTTTTTAAGAGCAAAAATGTTCTTACACTCTTGTACTTTTATTTTAGCTAATTTGGTAGTTAAACTTTGATATTGTAACAAATAGACTTCCTTAACTCTTTTTTCCCCAATTGAGGACAAACTTTGATTTTGTGTGTGCCAATTTAATCTCTTTTTGCACCAAATTATTAAAATTAGAATTAAAATGAAGGTGTCATGCACTTATTAAAAAAAATAAAAATTTAGGGGTCTATTTGTTATAATACCAAAGTTTATATACTAAATTGGCAACCAAAATATTATAAAAAAATAATAATATAAAAAAAAAAAAAAAAAAACCTTAAAAGGCCTATTTGCTATAGTAGTGGGTATAAGTACGACTATCTCAAAGTTTAGGGAGTGTAATTGTGTAAGTGCATTTAACTCTTTTTTTAAAATATAATTAATCTTTTTTTTTAAGAATAAATATAATAAATCTTTTAAGCAATCACATGTATCAAATGTCATTGCTGGTTTATTCTAAAATATTAATTAATAAATAAAAGACTATGCAATGTTCATGGTATGGTACAGGCATACAGCCTCAATGGTTGAATGCTGATGACTTGATTCCACTAGGAACAACCTCTATAATTTTCATAAAGAAAAAATTAATGCACAAAGCGAATGAATTTCTAATATATGCTCTAAAAGTAACTCTAAAGTGATGTTGGAAATTGTGCTAAACATACTATAGAGATTTTTTTTTTTTGGTTGAAAAAGCATATTAATAATTGCAACAATGAAAAAAAAAAAAAAAAATTCTGTTGGATGTTAATTGTTAAGTGCCGTAAAACTCATTACATTGATTCAGATTATACATAGAAAATAAATGAAATCATTGTAATAATTCAACAAGGTTACTTATTATTGAGTTCCAACTAACTGTCTATGTAATTTTGGTTGTGGCGTGTGAGTTTAAGGTTTATCGAAAAAATAGAGTTCTACAAACAAGAGACAATAACATGCATATTTAGCATATTTGAATTGCAAGTGTATAAAATAATATTTTTAGAAATAATTAGTTGTTGATTTATACTCCGCCTAAAACTTAATAGTTGCATAAAATTTATATTTTTATGAAACCTATAAAATTCATAGTTAAATGAAAGTATGCAAACTTTTTTTTTTTTTTTTTTTGAATGAAGAAAATATGCAAACTGTGGCATTAGAATCAATTAACTACCATTTTTAGTTACACCCTTTGTAAAGGGTTATGAGACAAATTATAATGTTATGTTTTTTTTTAAGCGTTTATTAGTGATAAGTTCAGATAAAAGATCAGTAAAAATTTGTTATCTTTATGGTTGTAAAATATGTCGTAAAATGTAGCTAGCATTGTTACAAATAAAAATAAAAAACTACTGGGGCCTTTCGCATATGGTACAACATATGGTACAAAAGTGAAGTACTGTGAGCTGGTTTCTTATAACTAGTTTTACGTTGAGTAAGCTGTTTGACCGTTGAAGCTTTTTTCTTCATTGTAATAATGGAATCCAAATCATATGACTGCCCCCCCAAAAAAAAGGGTATCCAAGTAATGTGATGACATGACCCTTTAAGACCGGGATATCCTTTGAGTAGATGCATCTTCAAAAGTGAAATTTTTACCTTCTCCTTTTCCCTACTTTGTGATCTGGAAAAAAAATAGCTTTTAACATCTTTTCGGAAAATAATATACAAGTTGCTCTGCATCTATATGCCGTGACAAAAATTTGATTCTTTTGTATAGCTGTTTCTTATTTTATAAACCAAACATGATTATTCTACTTGTTCTAATTACTTTCTAGTTAGGAGACACTGATGTGATATTGTTTGGTTTTTGTTATTGAGCATTGAATCCAATCTTGGTTTTAGACCTGGATTATATACCCATTTGCGTTATTTAGGTGGTCTTGTCTCCATAACACAACAAAAAAAATTATTAGGATTTTGTTATTGAATTACAAATCCCATTGCTCTTTTCCCGGTCTTTGATCATGCAACAACTTTATATTGGACTATAATATATAAACAATTATTGGGCATGTAATACTGGGCACAAACAAGCACTATTAATATTCATAAGCATTCAACTTATGGCTAGGTTACTTCACTACACGGATTGGGCCAATGTCCCATATTTTCTTTGCTACATGGATTGAGTTTCAAGGTCCAGGCTTGTAACTGAGATCACCATCAAAGGGAGTTCTCTTAGAAGCACACAATCAACTAGCTCCCACAAAGTACTTGACAACTTATAAGCACTTTCCTAGCTAGCACAAACACCGCAGATCTTATCACTTCGTAAAGCAATCCAACATTATTTTCGTTACTAAGCTGTTGGACCATGGAACAAAATCCCCTGACAACACACAGAAACCCTTAATGGTATGCTTGACTCACAGAGAAAATCCTTGAAGATTGCTGATTCTTAAGGAACCTTATCATTCACATCAAAGAAGGTGCTCATATATAGTACTCTTTAGCCTCTTGGAACTCACACAACAACTACTTTCATCAGCTCATACAACAATCATTATCTTTTGAGGCCCAAACCCACGAATCACATACGTAAAGAGGGGCTATTATTTTGGTAGGTATGAGACAAGTTTCGGGAAATGAGGGACATGGTACTCATGTACCTTGAAACGTATATGCTTGGGGTACATGCATTAAGGGAATGAAAATCCATGTCACAAGTGACGCAACCGAGTGTGTATGCCTCATTAAATCACGGTGCAATTTCTCTTTTTCCCAACGATGATTTTCGGTCATTATTGCAGCTCAATTAGTCTAAAATTCTCCTCTACATTGATATGTTCAATGGCAAAACCTGAAAATTTTCTAGAGGAGTAAGTTAAATATATCGATAATTTTTAATTCCAACAAATAGTTTATTACTATATATAATCAAAGCATATATATGTTTGAAAAAATAATTTGAGTGAAAATTTGAGATTCATACAAAAGAAGTGATCATAACAATCTTCATTTTATATGGATCATTCACCAGGGTTTCAATTGTCGGCTCTTCCGATCCCCTTCTTATAAAGTAGTCATTAGATGAGCACTCCAGTTTGAACAAGCCTTCAAAACTGTATACATATGCAAGCAGAAAATGTTCTTTAAATGAATGTTCTAAAGAATAAATTACGCTTATCGTTGAAGAATATTCTATAACATGAACATCTCAAACACAAAAAACTATAAAGATGGTTTTTATAATCAAAAGGACAAAATTCTGCCATATAACTACTTAACTAAAAAATACATTTCCATCTCATAAGAGAAAAGTCACATGACAAAATTTTAGGAAATGAATCTAAGGAACAGCATCTAAATACTATACCTAAGTCTTGCCCATTTAAAAAAAAAAAATTTAATGAGAAAAATTATTTTTAAAATAATTTCAATTCATGCCTTAAGTCACTACTAACTAAAAGAAATACAAATTCACATAAATTGTGACAAAAAATCCTTCCAAGTAAAAGTATAGAAATTTTGATACATTATCACTAAAGTAGTTATTATCACCAAGATATTACGATAAAATTATTATTATATAAACTCATGTCGTGCTCAAATCATATTATATCTACTATATGTAATAATAATAAAAGTGTGTCTTGGTTGCATCAAATGGATGCACTCTCCTTTTGTTATCATACATTAAAAACAATGGGAAAATCTATAGCCAAAATTTCAACAAAAAAAACTAATATGATTAAAATTATAATACCAATTTTTTCCTATAAATTTCATTAGTTATTTTATGAAAGATCAATAGTCTACCAAAATATTTTTGTTTTAAGTTTTAATAATAAAATGTGTTTGTGTGTGTCTCTCGTACTTGCAATATGTAGGTTAATGTAAGCATTACAAATTATATAACATAATTTAGTCATGTGACTCATTGTAAGTACATTAAAAATATTAACATAGTTTACTTTAAATAAAACTCTATTACCAAAGATTTAATATAAATAAAATACTATTCCAATTAAAACTCAATTATCAAAAGTTTCCAAAAAAAAAAAAGGTGTTTTATTATTTATTTTACATTATTTTATAATCAATTATAATCTTTGATTTTTTTATAAAAACTTGATCTTATAAGATATGCATTCATCAAATAATTTGAAGTAAATTTTGTTCTTTTATTTATACTATCTATTTTTATTAATAAATATTATTAAAAAAATTCTTCATTTTACATATTATGATTTTTTTTTTTCATAACATGATTCTTAATGTTAAGCCATAAGTGGCATGGACATAATACTAATTAGAATAATTAAAATAAAAGATTGTTAATACAATTTTGTTAAATAAATTCTAGAGAGGTGTTATTAAATAAATTTAAATATATATTCAAAAAACATTTGCAGTGCAACTCTAAAAAGTTAGACCATGGCTTCACACCCCTCTTCCCTACTATTTTTTTTTATATTCAATGATTGAGTTAGGGAGAATTTGAACTCTAAACATCTTCATTGAAAATACAAGGATTGATGTATTAAATTAAGCTACATGATTCTTCCCCCTCCCTCCTTCCTTCCTCTTTTCCTACTATTTTTTTATTTTTATTTTTTATTTTGAGATAATTCCTACTAATTGTTAAGAAAAGTAAAAATTATATAAATATAAATATATATATATATATTGTAGGGGCAAAGATTCCAAATCATGTAATGGGCTTTGGGTTTCACCCGGGACAACTGACAAGTTCGAGGAGAGGAAATAGTTGTTAAAGGGACTTCCAATTAAGCTCTCATAAGCAAGGGAATATATGGAAGACGATCCAAGGAGGAATGCCTCCTCGGACATGATGAATGTGGCTCAAATGTGCACTCTAGCAATTAAAGGAACCCTCCAATAGGCACTAGCAATAGGGATATGCCTCATAGACCCGCGGGGAGGAAAGAGACACAAAATATCTAAGGAAAAACTGCTACCACTACATTAAATGCATTGCAGCTACTTTTCTGGCTGCATTTATGTGGAAAAGACCTCTGAACAGTGCTATCTTGACTACCACAACTCACAGAAGGCTAAAGATGAGTGCCTGATGGGACGGGTACTCAAGTAGGGACTCAGATGATCAACAAGTGTAAGATCAAAATGACTCCAAGAAGGCTATATAATGTGAGAGATCTCCATGAGAGGGAAAAAAAGAGAAATTGAGAGAATATGGTAGCAGTTTGAACTGTCATAGTATCTTACGGTAATCAATATATTATCATCTAGCCTCCTCAGACCAAAAGTTTGTGGATATCAATACGTTTTATTTATGCTTGATCATCGTTTGGCTCAATATTGACCGTAGCCCAATTCGCAAGGACCTGGTTCTTCGACCCATCCTCTACAAATTCATTATTTTGGGCTCATTGGATCAAGACCCCATACCTTTTGGGCTTGGGCCTCAAATCGTGACCCTACATATATATATATATATATATATATATATATATATATATATAAAAGGAAGGAAATTTTCCCCACTTTAATTGTCATCCCCATCACCCATAGTCTTTTTACATGCATCTTTAATTCTTAAAGGCATCTTATAGTCAATCATGTCTCATTCCAATTTTTCATGGCTGAGTACCTTGGTCAGCATCAATGCCATCCGTGGCCACTCGACAAACTCATATCCTTGCCCACACTAATTCTTTCGGTCTTTGTTTTGGCCCATCAAAAGTGATATTCGGTGTTTGTTTCAAGATTTCTGGACCCTAATTTATCAAAGTATACTCATTTGTTCTAATTACTTTTATTATTATTATCATTGATTTTGAAACTCTTGGAATTGCTATTTTATGAGTTATAATCGAAAAAAGTTGTGCCTGTTGCTGCATTTATTGTCAGTTTGATTCAAATCAAATAGGTTTCCAACTGTTCTTTTTTACAGGCCAATATAATATAGTGTACGTGAAAGTGAAACGCACAGCTTTCGTGGGATTATAATGCTATAGAGTATAGAGTATAAAGTAAAGACTAGTAGCTTTTTACACATGGATTTTGAGTACATGTTAGCAGTCTTTTCTTTCAAGTACTGGTATCCAAGTAGTTTCACCTATGACTGGGGAGGGACATTCTTGGAGTACACGTATCCTCTAAAGTGATAATTAGCTTTCCCTTATCCGTTTTGACCTGGAAAACAAATTGCTTTAAATTGATCTTTTGCATCTTTCCAGAAAGTATACAAGTTCTTCCTCATCTAAATGCCGTAACAAATTTGATGCTTTTTGTATATCTAATCTTGCTTTCTGGGTCGTAGATAATTAAACCAAGCATTATTAATTAGTTTACTTGTTCTAGTTATATTTTAACTAAGGAGGGAGCGAGTCTAATGTTATCTGGTGTTTTGTCATTGATCAATGTAACTTTTCTTCCCCATCCATATGCTATTAGAGCATCCACACTAGATGTGGTAAATGTGCCAAATATTTGGCATTTGACACATTTACCACACCAAACACCAAAAACCATCTTTATCAGATATTCCAAATGCCATAATTTTTGCAACATATGAACAGTGCCGTTGCATATTTGCCACTGTACGGACGAAAATGGTATACTGATTAATATTTTTTTATTCTCTTTTCTCTCTCCTCTCTCTTCAGTTTATTCTTTTCTCTTCTCTCTCACCTCTGTTCTCTCTCACCGATTCTCTTCTCTCTCACCTCTGTCATCGCCAATCCATCATCGCCGATCTCTCACCGGTTGCATTTTGCATCGTCATCGCCGATCTCTCCGGGCTTCGTCATCGTCATCGCTGATCGGAATCGACGTGGGCGTCGACGTTGAGGTGAGATCGGTGTGTTCGTCACGATCGTGGGCATCAACGCTGAGATCTTGATCGTGGGCATCGACGTTGAGGTGAGGTGAGATCTTGATCGTGGGTCGCCGGTGCTAGTGGGTTTGAGTTGATCGGAGTGTTTTCTGGGTTTGAGTTGATCGGAGTGCTAGTGGGCATTGACGTTGAGTTGATCAAGATCTTGATCGTGGGTTGAGGTGAGGTGAGATCTTGATCGGAGTGTTTTCTGGGTTTGAGTTGCTGTGCTAGCGAGTGTTGCTATGTTTTTAATGGGTTTTGTGGTGGGTTGTTGATGACGGTGGTTGTAGTGGTGGTTTTGTTTTTAGTTTTTTGTTTTGCAATGGATTGTGGCTGCCACGGTGGTGGTGGCGGCGGCGGCAGCAGTGTTGTGGTTGTTATTTATTGTGTTAGATATATTATTTTAATGTGTAGAAAATATTATTTTAATGTATAAAATTGAATGATAAAACATTTGATAAATGCGATGTTGTAAAATGATGTGGTAAAATAATAAAGTAAGTATTTGGTGTGGCAAAATGACATTTTTTTTGCAACATCTGCTGTGGATGCTCTTAGGATATTTGTGTGCCAGTATAAGAATATGAGTGGTCTTGTCTCCAATACACAGCAAAGATAATATTAGAGGTTTTTTTTTTTTTTTGATAAGCGATAATATTAGAGTTTTGTTATTGAATAACAAATTCAGTTAAGTGCAAAAGTCTCCTTCCTAGCTATCGTTATCGTTGCTGGCAGCATTATCTCTCATTATTGTTGCATTTAGTAGAACTCTCATAATATGTAGACTCCAATTTCTGCATATTTATAGGGTTCACATGTTACAGAGAGAGAGAGAGAGAGAGAGAGCGGCTGCATGCAGCTAATGCAGTGAACATGTATGCCTTCTTTAATTTTTTGAGACTTGAACTTGAGTAGTAAAACCTTTTTTTCCCCTTGAAAAATTCATTATATTGCATTGAAATAAACTGTAGGGACACCGGCAACTATAGTGGATACACACCTCTTGCAGCTGATTAGCTATCCGACTGATTATTTTGTTGATTTCTTATTGAAAAATGGAAAAGAATTCTGCAGCATATGTGTTAAGAATCAAGAAAAGTTAGGGATTCTACAATTATCGATAGGAACAATTTTCAATCATACATTTAACGGATGGGAAGGCAGCTTTGGTGTAACAGAACTGAGAAACTTTGTCCTTGTACAAAAAGCAAAGTACTTTTGGAATAAAGTCCAACAGGAGGACCACCTTAACCTACACAGTTTTTGTTTAGCTTCCCATCTCTCAAGAAGCATACAGTATCAGCATTATCCTTTCAGAAATTACTCCCACTAATAGATTAGATGTTACACATACATGTTACTATGTTAGATCTCCTAAATTTAAGAGAGAGAGAATAAAAGAAAAGAAAAGGAAAAAACTTTATATATGGCCTAATCTATCGGGGGTAAAGATGGTACGAGCACTGCACAGCAACAGTGCTCACTCTCTAGGTCTAGGACCTTAAAGCTGAATCATTTCAAAATTTATAGTAAGCATGAATCATACATAAAGAGACAGCAACATTTACTTTCTCATCGCTGGAGCTTTCTATCACTTGTGGGGTTTATTCCATGACATCAAAGTGCTTTTGCAATTGGTATTAGAGACTTAGACTTTCTTGGTAGCCAAAAGGTGGTATCTTTAGCAGACCCAACAATGATAAAGATGGTGTCTTTTGAATTTTTTCCGAAGAGCCATCCCCAAAGCATCTTATATCCTACCCTCCCTTTCGTAAAATTCTCCTTAAACGTACTACTGAGTGAGAGTCACAACTCACAAGAATGGTATTTTATGCAAATTTTCATATTGGCCATGATTTCATGCGGCTTTCTTGCTTTTTTTTTTTTTTTTATTCTTGGGGTAGTCACCTCTATTGGCTAGAAAAATATAGGAATCTAGCCTCTTTGGACCTTGAAGTGCATAAACTGAATCTTAAGACACTTCCTAATTGATACCCTACAAAAATAGGATCCTAATTTGACTTAAAAAAACATTAAATACACCTAAAATCAAGGAAATAATAATCCTAAATCTAAAATTATGAAAATTATAAAAAATATATATATTAAATTAATATAAAAATATATATATAATTGTAGAATATGTCTTTTATTAGATATGTTCTGTAGAATGTCATTAAATTGGAAATTTGATTGGAATTATTTTTTGGTAGTTACAATGAATAGAGAAAGGGTATCCGTATAAGAAAACCAAAATTATCACTAAATTACAAGATTCATAAGGAAATAGAAAGCTCTTGATCACTGTAGGCAAAGTTCTTATTTCATTTTCATTCATTTAAGTAATCCTTTTTTTGGTGTGTAAAATAAAAGCCAAAATGCATAAACACATAATTCCTTTCAATTTTTTCATGGTATTCATAAAATGGACTATTGGCATTAACTTCTATATGGAAAAGAATCACGCAGCCATCAAATTACACCCAACAACTAATTTGCATAAAATAAAAAATTGATAGCAATGACATAGCACTATCAATAGGTTATCAAACATAACAGAGCATTGGGTTGTAATATGAGTAATTTATTGTCAAACAATCATTAACCTATATCTATGTAATAATTCTATGCTCAATATAGAAAAATCCATGTAGGATTATACAACAAAAGTGTGCACAAGTAAAAAAAAGAATAAAAAAATTATTAGTATTAATTTAATGAAAAAAAATGTTAACATTTAGGGGTAATATGAAAGTGGATTTATTTATTATGTAAGGGTATATTGGAAAAGAAAAGTGATAGTATTTGTGTTTCTATTTTCTATTTTCTATTTTGATATATCGGTTTTGTTTGTTTGTTTAATATGAGGTGTGGTACTTCTGTAAGATAGTTGTCATGTCAGTTTGTACGTTGCTTTAGTTTTATATAATAAAATCATTTCCTCTTTATGCAAAAAAAGAGGAAAGGATTTGAACTCACTCACCTACTTGCTCGGCAAGCCTTCTCTCTCTCTCTCTCTCTCTCTCTCTCTCTCTCTCTCTCTCTCTCTCTCTCTCTCTCTCTCTCTCTCTCTCTCTCTCTCTCTCTCTGTGTGTAAAGTTCTCTCCTGCTCATCTCAATTATCAAACGCTTCCTCTCTCGCCGCCTCCCACGAGTAACCAACTCTCTCTCTCTCTCATAGATACCACATAGTGACTCTTGTTATTATTTTTGGGATTCATTGATGGGTAAATCCTGATACACTTTACTACTTCTTGATGATTTGTAATAGTAGTATTAGTGTTAGTAGATTTATATTATTTTTGATCCAGATGGTTCATATTCACATATAACAGTTGCTCATCTAAACTCTTGTAGAAATTGCTCTAGTTTGCCATCACTTGGACAACTCCCCTCTCTTCAAGACCTCTTCGTTTTTGGGTTTGATGAAGTTGTTACCGTGGATGCTGACTTTTATGGTAGTGGTTCTTCTACTTTTATGGTAGTGGCTCTAGTATTTTTTTTCATTAACCTATATACACAATTATCAAAGACAAGAAAAATCCATGTAGGATTATACAACAAAAGTGTGCACAAGTAAAAAAAAAAAAGAAAAAAAAAGAATAATGAAGAAAATAATATTACCAAGAACACATAGCTCAAGGCTCGATCTCGCTAATGACGAGTGCATGTGCAGAACATCTTAGGCTTATTTTTATAGCGTACATTATTAATTAAATGTACTATTGCAACAGTGACTAGGATAGTGAGTACCATTAAAATGCAATAAATCAAAATGGAGTCGGCTATAGGTCAGCTATAGCCGCGTTTTTTTTAAACGAGGCTAAAAAAACGCGGCTATATCCCACGTTTTTTGTAGTGTAGAAATTAGCAATTTTTTCTCAAATTTGATAAAAACAAATTTCTTCTATTTTATTGTTATATTTGTTTCACTTGTTGCTAAAAATTAGTTGAGTGTTTGTTATAATGGTCACATGATTTTTTTTCCATTATTAAGAGTAAACAGAAGTTTATCGTTAAAAGTAATTAGAAGTTTGTCCAAATAATCGTTTCATGAATGGAAAAACCTTAATTAAAGAGTTATAAAGAAATTTTAAAACCCAAAATATCACTTTGCAACTTACTTTTGTTTATGCATCTTGGCCTACAACAAAACAATATGTCAAATACCTGGCAGAATCCACAGTAGGAGCTTTGTAACAACATAGCTACGTTCCCTGATACGCACATGCTACGTTCTGATATACTACAAACAACTTTTTATTTCATAGACAAACTGGTACAAAAATATTAAAGCTTTTCAAAAAAATAATTAAAGATTAATAAAAGGGTAGTTTTTTTTTTAATTTGATTTATATTTTTTGAAAAGTCGGTTGGTCAGTTTGGTCTGGGCAAGTGGACAGAGCGGTAAATATCATGAATTTTGCAGCCACTGTGACTGTGAGTGCAGGTAAAAAGTAAAAAGTGAAAAATAGAGCAACATGTATTGGGGCACCGAGATCGATGCTGCTGCTTGTCTTGGCATCAAAATAGAGACGTTAGAGATTCGTACACTGTTCTTTCACACGTTGGGGCCTAGTCAGACTCTCTGTTTATTTAAACAGAAGCCACGAGCAGAAACAAAGCACCAATCACCTAAAAAATAGAGAAAAGCTCAAATCATTTCTGAAAAAAAAAAAATGAAAAAAGAAATTTCTTGCCTTGGTATGGGATTTAAGTAACTGATAATGACCTGGAATGTTTCAATTTTTTCCCCTTTTTAAAGATAATTGTATATTTCTTGAAACATTAATTTGGGGTAATTTACAAACCAAAATTTTTTTTTAACCTTCATTTTGAGTTTTGACCTCTATTTTTTTTTTTAAAGGTTGTTTTAAAAAAAAAAAATTGGTCTAATCAATAATAAGCCAAAGAAATTTAATAAAATCAAGTTGTGATGCCGTAAATTGATTTTTTTTTTTTTTTTAGTTTGTATGTCTTGATGTTTCCATTAGACACACCAATATGTACCAACTAATTGAGTGATAAGGTTCTTAGTATAAATTGTATTCTTAAATGCCCCATTTTGGCCAAAAAGAAACCATAAACTCCTCACTTTCTTTTGCAATTATCTTCCTTGAGATCGCATTATATATTTATATGTGTGGATATCCAGATATTAGGAGTTAACCTAAAAATCTACAATTTTATGAGCTTAAGATTCATATGATATTTTTGAATATTTTTATTAAACTGAGGAAATAAATTTAATGTGCAAACTTTAAATCAAGCTGAATATTAAAGTTTAGGATTAATAAATGGCGAAAAACACATTTTCATCCTTACATTTTCACACGATTCCCACTTTAGTCCCTATATTTTATTTTCACCGCTTTTAGTCCCTGTTTAGAAAAACGCCTTCTATTTTAGTTCTTTCCGTCAGTGCCGTTAGGACACTGACCTACGTGGCAAACGGAATTATTAAAATAATAATAAAAAATTTTATTTGGTCATTAAAAAATGCCAAGTTAGCATTTAAATTTAAAAAAATAATATATTAATTTTAACTAAATAAAAAAAATAAAAAATCACATTAATTGAGATCGAAGTGTGTCTTGAACAAGAACAATAAGAACATAAACTCAGATCTAAGAATACAAAATTAAAATCCAAAAATCACCAACCCAGAAAATAACAACAGAAAATTAACCTATAGCATTTTCTTGCCCTTTCTTGTCAACCAAACACAAATACATAGTTATCCTAGCATACCAGAAAAGCTAAATCCTAGAGAGAGATTAAGATTCAGTGACGGTAGGAGAGTTATCCTCACTGGCAACGGTGGCGAAAGCAACCTCGAGAGACGGAGTTTGCAACGCAGTTCCAGCGTCGACGACAGAAGAAGTGGCGGCGAAGGAGGCACGAATCTTAATAGTGTCGAGCATTTTGCGGCTGATCTCGCGAGAGTAAACCTGGAGGATCTCAATGCCGTCGTCCTCAGCGGAGGTGGATGCGGTAGCGGTGGAGAAAGCCTCCATCTCGATAAGGCGTGCGGCGGAGGAGGCCTTGTCGCTCGGCAAGGTGTCGTAGCCCTTGGAGAGAATGGACTGCTTGGAGAGCGTCTCGACGAGGCACACCACCACGGCGTCGCGCGTGCGCTGCGTCGGCGGCCATATGCTGAACACTAAGGTGTTGGTATTTGAGAGAGAAAGAGAGAGTCATGGATCTGAAAAGAAAGAAGAAAAACAAAGATACAAACACAAATAGAGCAAGTAATGGATCTGGAAAGAACGAAGAAAAAGAAGTATAAAATGAGAGTGGGAGTGTTGTGCTGGTTTTATTTTAATTTTTTGGGTTTGTGTTTTGTGTTTTGTGTTTGTTTTCATGTTTAATTCCTTATTCAGGTTTAATTTGATGTTCTCATTTTTTGGGTTTGTGATTTTTGGATTTTAATTTTGTGTTCTTAGATCTAAGTTTGTGTTCTTATTGTTCTTGCTCAAGACACACTTCGATCTCAATTAATGTGATTTTTTTTTTCTGTTTTTTATTTAGTTAAAATTAATAAATTATTTTTTAAAATTTAAATGCTAACTTGGCATTTTTTAATGACAAAATAAAATTTATTATTATTATTTTAATAATTCCGTTTGCCACGAAGGTCAGTGCCCTAACGGCACTAACGGAAAGGACTAAAATAGAAGGCGTTTTTCTAAACAGGGACTAAAAGCGGTGAAAATAAAATATAGGGACCAAAGTGGGAATCGTGTGAAAATGTAGGGACGAAAATGTGTTTTTCACCTTAATAAATTATAAATAATAATTTGTTATCTTATAAACTTCTACTATTAAATCTCAAGTCTATGTAAATATATTTTATTCATATAGACATATAAAAATATAATATTATATATACTTAAATTGACTTCTATACCTAAGAAGCTTATTCAAGAACACATTATTATGTTAAAGTTCGTTTTGTATAATTGTCGAGCTTAATTTAGACTCGAGTTGAGCTTATTTGTAAATAATTTTTTCTCAAACTAAATTTAAACTATTTATACATAAACAACTTTTTTTTTTGAGAAAGTATACATAAACAACTTAGTTCATTTATAATTACCACGATTTTATAAAACTGAGTTACTTGATGGACTTAATTTAACCATCCTTAATTAACGGAAAAAAGGATTTGAAGTCACAAATGTAATGACGACGGGGACAACAGATAGCAGTTAACTTAGCAGAGTGGCATGTCATGGATATTAAATGTGGTCAATACTCAATAGCTGTACCTAACAACAATAAAAACAAATTAATTCGCCTATGCGTACGGTACGGACAAGAGCATTTATTCTTTTTGTTTACACTCGAAGTGTTTCATAATTTCATTACCATGTTTGACGCAGCAGAGATTTTTTTGAACTTTTTTTTTTAGGGTAAATTTCACTAACTATCCCTGAGGTTTGGGGTAATGCCAAACAGGTCCACAACTTCTCAAAACTAACCAATTTGGTCCAAGTACGACTTAATCTCTAAACACACTTAACAGACGTTAGTTTTTAAGTCTATTCTCTCTCTTCTCCTCTCTGACCCAAACTTCTCCTCTCTTCTCACTCTATCTCAGGCGTTTCTTCTCTCTTCTCCTCTCTGACTCAAAGCTCTCTTCTCTCTCAAATCACCACTATAACCACCGAGACATAATCGGCCAGACCTATAGCAGAAGGCTGTGGAATGGGCTTTTTCTTCTTGATTTTTTTCCCGGTATGCCACTCCGTGAGCAAGGAGAGCCACGCACGAGCTACCTCTGACTCGCCGATCCAGTCGGTGATGTCACTTTTTGCCAGGGATGTGGGCACAGTCAGGTGATCAAACTTTCTTTAGCAGCTTCAACGGAGTTCAAATCTCGGCGGTGAATCTTGGTTCGAATCTCGGCGTGATCAGACTTTTTGATTTGGTATTTTCTGGTGTGTTGGATTTTTTTTTTTGTTTTGAATTGGTGGCGATGGTTTTTTGTTTATGGGTCTCATTGTTTATGGGTTTGGGTTTGAGAAGAGGTGGGTTTTGTTGAATTTTCTGGTGTTTCTGGGGTGGGGTTTGTGAACCTTGAGTTTGGGTTTGTGGGTATTTTCTGTGTATGTGAACCGGGGTGCGTGGGTTTAGTGGTTTGGGCGGCTGAAATTGGTTTGGTTTGGCCGTGGGTTTTTGAATTGGTTTGATTTAGGTGACTGACTGTAAATCTGTGGTGGTTGGGCTCCTATTTATGGTTTTGGTTTGTGGTGGTGGGCTTTGAGACGATGGTGGTGAGGCGGTGGTTTTCATGTCTCAACGAGTAGATTTGTCGGTTGTGGTGGTTTTTTTTTTTCTTTTGGGTGCGATTTGAGTTCGGATTTGTCGTGAATCGGCGGCGTATGTGGGGTTGTGGACCTGTGATGTTGTGGTTTGGTGGTGGTCACACGGTAGTGGTCTGAGATAGAGTGAGAAGAGAGAAGAGAAGTTTGGGTCAGAGAGGAGAAGAGAGAGAAGGGAGAGTTAAGAAATAACGTCTGTTAAGTCTGGTTAGAGATTAAGTTGTACTTAGGACCAAATTGGTTAGTTTTGAGAAGTTGTGGACCTGCTTGGTATTACCCCAAACCTCAGGGGTAGTTAGTGAAATTTACCCTTTTTTTTAATTTCTAAGTATTATAAACAGGTTTTAAATTTTTTTTTTATAAAAAAATTACTGTAGTTGGTCAAATTAAATCGTTCAGGTTATAATTATGATTAATCCGATGAATAAAAATATTGAAATAAATAAAGAGGGAAGGAGAGAGAGAGGAGAAACAATATATCAGCCAAAAAAAAAAAAAAACAATAAATTATCCTGCTTTTATTTTGGGAGTTCATAGCTTCCAGTAGTCTGTCATAACTCATATTCTAGCTTCAAGTAATGATAAAAATAATTGACTATAATGGAGAGAGCATATACCATGTTCATTTATGCATTAAATTGAGATGGACGGAGGTGATGATCACTTCATTTTAATGATCCCATTATCCCAAATTTATAGCAAACCAAACACACAATAAAGAAAGGAAAAAGAAGAGAAGGTTTTTTTTTTTTTTAAATAGAGTTTCAATTTACAGAAGAAAATGTAATTATCAGATCAAAACACCAATTGATTTTTAGTGTAAACAAGGATTGAACGATCTCTTATTCAACCATCAGAGACTTTACTAATTAAGTTAACTGGAACCCATAAAAGGTAAACTCTTAACCCAAATGAAATTCAATCAATTTAGGAACAATAACATAAAAATTTTGCAAACTTTTTCTAATTACTATTGTAGTAACATTATGATTGATGTGTAATAAGAATTGTCAAAATAATAAATTTATGTGGAAGTAATTTTGTACTAATCACAATTTATTGCCTTAAAAAATTGAGAAAAATTTAACTCCCCATAACCACGACTTTCTTGTGTTGGGCATATATTGGACTAGATTCAGGTGGCAGCCTCTTCTTTTAGCCAAGGCTGTTTTACCTCAGTAAGCTCGGATGAACAAAATTGGGTTGGCGCTAGCTAAGTATGCCAAAATACCAATTGTATAACTAATTGTATGATTTGGATGGAGAATACACCTCCATGTGTAGAGCATGTAGTTACTCAAGATTTATAAGCTTTTTACTAAAACCCTATTATCTTTATATTCTTTACATAATAATTTATTCTCCTTCATAAAATTTATGTAATAAGCAATAAAAGTTTGGGATAATTACATAATAACACAAATTTATGTAAAATGTACTTAGTGCTTTATCTAATTGTTAAAAGATCTTTTTGTTCACAAGTTAAAATTTTACTTTGAAAAATATAAATAAAAATAAAAAATTCAACTTATTCATACAAAAAAAAAAAAATCAAAACAAAATATAATGAATCGATTATTTTGGTTGATTTTTTAAAATCAATTAATATACACATAAATTGATTTGATATCAGGTACTATATGTGTGTATATAGGTTAGAGTGCACGTGTATAATGTCTACATAAATTGTGTCCCTAGAGTCCGTCACTAATGTCTTACTTTGTTGTGATTAATAATAACAATAATGTGAGCAATGGGCTAACATGAAAGTGATATCACTCTAATAACATTTTATCACCTCAAAAAAAGATGATGAATTGTTCAAAAAGTTATATTCTTAACACGCTCAATAAATTAATAGGAGAGGCGTGATGATTATGCAAAATTCTAATTCTGCCACTTATGTCATAACTCGTTACGATTAATATATAATAAAAATAATGTGAGTGATGAACTAACATAAAAGTAATATTTTTTTAATAACATTTTATCACCAGGACAAAACACGATGAATTGTTCAAAAACTTATATTTTTAACATGCTTAATAAAATTAAATGGAGAGTCGCGATGATTATGCAAAATAAGCACTACTTTAATCTACATACGTGATATCATCATCCACCCACTACCTTGGCTTTCTTTTTTTCTTGGGGTACAATGGATAAAATTTCATTACTTTAATGAAAATGCCTATCCTTAGTCTCTCTTTTTCTTTCTCTTCTTTTAAGGTAAAAAATTAAATATTTGTAAAGATAGAAGCATCTCCCACACAAATAACATTTTTATTTTAGAGAGTGTTATGTCCACAATATTTTTACAATATTTTCACAACAAATCATAGGTGGTTAGTTATTATTGATTTAAATTTGAACCTAACACTAAGATTACTTTTTTACCCCAAAAATAACAACCAGTAATAACCTGCCACTTAAAATTTATTATAAAAATATTATGAAAATATTATGGACATATCATTTCCCTTTCTTTTACTACTTTTACTTTTAAAGATAACAAAATTACCAGCCAAAGTTTTAAAGAAGTTGCCAATGTTAAAAATTATGGGAAACAGTGAGGCAACGGTAACATTCAGTTTGGCAGTTCCTTAAGGGGCAGTTTTGGGAATTATGAAAAAAAAAAGCTCAACGGAACTTTTGTATAAATAAAAAAGCAGAGCAAGAGAGAGAGACAGGGTTTTAACTCTACACACGCTCACAGAGAAAGACCTCAATTTAGTGGGCGGCAAAGTGCAATTTCTAGTCTCTCTTTCTACTGTGAAATCTTTCTCTCTCTCTCTAAACTTTCTTTTTCTTGAATCTCTTTCTTTTGCTTCCATCAATCCCATTGGTTTTTCTCTTTCTGCTTTTTTACTTTCTTTCTTTGACTTTCTCTCCCTCCTTCTCTTTCTCTCTCATTGATTCATTAAGCAAAATTTTATTTCTTTCATTCGTTTTGTGAATACCCATTTGGATTTGGAGGCAAAAGGAGAGAGAGCTTTTGAAGTGGGTGTGAGCCATGGCAGCTCCAGCTCCAAAACCAGAAGAGATAAGCCACCCAGCAATGGACCAACTTCAAGGCTTGGAATACTGTATTGACTCAAACCCATCTTGGGGTATGGCCAAAGTTCATTCCTTTTCACCACCCCATTTCTTCAATCATTGATTTATTAATCTTTTTCAAAGTTCTAGACCATTTTTTTTTTTTTTTTTTTTTGTGTTCCTTGTTTGTGACCCATTCTCATTTCTGCATGTGAAAACAGGGGAGGCAATAGCTTTGGGTTTCCAGCACTACATTTTGGCCTTAGGAACTGCTGTTATGATCCCATCATTCCTTGTTCCGCTCATGGGTGGCACTAATGTGAGCTAATCTCATCTATCTATATTGGATTCCATGTCATTTAAGTAAATCTACCATGAAGTTCCTAAAATCTTCAATATTCATTGTTAAATAAGTATGTTAATTAGATTTTACCACCTAGTAAGTATTTTAAGAAAAATATTTAATGACATCAGTTTGGCACCTATTTGAGTTATCGAAGACTTGAAAAAAAAAAAAAAAAAATCAAAACTACCCATTTACAAATGATTAATCATTTTCATTGACCTTGATATCTCAAAAAAATTTCCCATGATAGGAAATTTGAGAACTAAGTATGTTCTACGATTTTTTTTATTCACTTGTTTTGAAGGAAATTATGATTTTTAATGTTTCTTAATTTTATGATAAACTAAAATATGCTCAAAGGTTTTTTTTTTTTAATGTTTGTCCAATTGATTGTTCAGGGTGACAAAGTGAGGGTGGTACAGACTCTACTCTTTGTTGAAGGGATTAACACACTAATACAAACACTGTTTGGGACTCGATTGCCAACCGTGATTGGAGGGTCTTATGCATTCATGGTCCCCATTATTTCTATCATTCACGACTCGTCCTTGGCGAGTATTAATGATCCTCATCTGGTTAGTCCAATTTTTGTAACGTTTTTCAGCCCCTGCCTCTGTACCATTTCTGCTAAAGCTACTCACTATCTTGAAAAGACAAGTTCTTTCGGTGAATAATTGTGTGTCCCACCCCACTTAACCCAATTGACTTTATCATATCAAACAATATCAAGATAAGGGTATATTGGTTAATGACCTTAAACTAATCAAATGTGAGTCATGTCAATGTGTAAAGATCCAAGGTTGATAAAGCATGGACCGGTCAAATTTTTTTTCCCACGTGACATGAATTTGTTACTGTGCACATTAACCTTATGCGTGTGTGTACTAGTGTGGATGACTGAGTTGGCGGGCCTAACTGTGTGTGTATGCATTAATCCTAATTAATACTACCTTTAAATTTGTCAAATAATATAATTCCATGGCAACAAGGTGCAACAAGCTTCCAATTTACTTAGTTGCATTCCCTGTGTGGTCCTGTTTTAAAATAGATTTTGTCATATAATAAATGCTAACTGATAACTAATTTGCTAATTAAAAACTATGGGAGTGACTTTTTTTTTTTTTGAGGAAAACTATGGGACTGACTTGATTGTTGTTCCATAGAGCAAAAACTAATGCTCTTGTATTTTTTTTTTCTAGAGATTTCTCAATACCATGAGAGCAGTCCAAGGTGCTCTGATAGTTGCATCAAGCATACAAATTATTTTGGGATTTAGTCAGCTGTGGGCCATCTGTTCCAGGTACAAATTTGATCCCAAATGAATTTTTGCTCTATTAGTCAAAAGCAACTAATTCCAGTATCATTTATTTCAAATATCAAATGTTAACATTAATTTTACATTTCAGGTTCTTCAGCCCTCTAGGAATGGTTCCAGTGATTGCACTAGTGGGTTTTGGTCTGTTTGATAGAGGCTTCCCTGTGGTATAGTTTAAAGAATATCACCGCGATTTTTCTTTTCAATCCTTAATATTGAACATACTGAAAATATATATCACCCATTATGTTACTTGTAGTGCTTCTCATTGATTCATTGAACTTGTATTAGGTTGGACGTTGCGTGGAAATCAGCATTCCAATGTTTATCCTATTTATAGTCTTCTCCCAGGTACTGCTTCTATTAGTTCTTTTTTAATCAGATTCATGTATAAATTTGTGCTAACACATTTGATAACATCTTGTTCAAAAAAATTAGAGAAGCCAGATTAAAGTAACTTACCATGTCGAGTTATTCATGGTGATTTTTAGGAGCAACTTCTACATAGAATTATAGTTTGTTAGAGATTATTCTGTGAAATGAATTTAGAACCTAAAATGGAGTCAGTGGCCTCTTGGATTCACGTCTATTGATGATGACATAAAGTTAGAAAGCTATGTTAAATCAGCAATTTTGGGAAGTAATCAATAAATTTTTACTATATTTTCCAAGTAAACAAAATTCACATTTTTATATCAGCTCCAGAAACTTAATTTTTTCCAATTGAGTTTAATTCTTTGTGGTGTTAAGAGTCCAACAAACTTATATTTAGAAAGATCTTAGGCAAGTTATCGTAATTATACTATAGTTGAACAACGACACATTCTCTACAACTAGTTATTCAAATGGATGATATAAAAAGGGAAGTCAGGTAATTGGAAAATGGTATATCCTAGGGAATTTCTCTTAATTCTTCTTGTATATTTTCAAAATGTGGTTTATCATGCAAAGTCTGCTTTCTTAGTTGCATAAAATAGATACTTGCTATATAGAAAGGCAATCTAATTATCATTATTCTTTTTCTTTTCTTTTCTTTTTTTGGTGTGCAGTACTTAAAAAACTTTCAGGCAAAGAAACTGCCAATACTGGAGCGGTTTGCTCTCCTCATATCAATCACTGTTATATGGGCATATGCACACCTCTTGACAGCCAGTGGTGCATACAGACATCGACCAGATTTAACACAAATTAACTGCCGAACTGACAAGGCGAATCTCATTTCTTCTGCTCCATGGTTGGTAGCTAAAGTAGTATGTGCAAATTCCTGCTGAAAATTTAGGATAGTTTCTGAATGACTCTCAGGACTCAAATGTGCACTGAAATGTAATATTATTAGGAGAATCTTTTGATTTCTGATTAGTCAAACACATTATTTTTCCAAACTTAGTAGAGATCGTGAAAAATCAGATGAAATTTTTAGCAACTGCTTTTTTTACCATGAAATTGATTTTTGTCAGGATCAAGATCCCATACCCTCTTCAGTGGGGTGCTCCTACCTTTGATGCCGGTCATGCTTTTGGAATGATGGCTGCCACTCTAGTTTCATTGATTGAGGTAATACTTTGAAATAAACTAGAGAGTTGATGAAGGAGATCATTGTGGATCAGAGAAAGTAAAAACTATTGTTTTCTTGACAGTCAACGGGAGCTTACAAGGCTGCATCACGTCTAGCAAGCGCAACCCCACCTCCAGCTCATGTTCTTAGCCGTGGTATTGGCTGGCAGGGAATCGGGATTCTGCTGAGTGGACTCTTTGGAACTTTGACTGGTTCAACAGTCTCTGTGTAAGCATTAGTGCTTCTTGCTCTTAACTTTGTCATTTGTTCGCTGCAAGTAGACTAATTAATAATGGAAAACAACAGAGAAAATGTAGGACTTCTTGGAAGCACTCGCGTTGGAAGTCGCAGGGTTATCCAAATCTCAGCTGGTTTTATGATATTTTTCTCTATGTTAGGTAAGTGACTTATTATCACATATATTTACCTATATAAGCTCACTTCTTAATGTCATTTTTAACTTGATTTCTTGATTCCTGCAGGAAAATTCGGTGCTTTGTTTGCGTCAATACCCTTCACTATATTTGCTGCTGTATATTGCGTTTTGTTTGGTCTTGTTGGTGAGTATCATTGACTTCACATTTTAATACCATTTTATGGCGTTTCTTGTCTCTTCTCCCTGCATATGATTGTTGATACATTTTTGTTTCCAGCTTCGGTGGGGCTGTCATTTTTGCAATTCACAAATATGAACTCGATGAGGAACCTGTTTATCACTGGTGTTGCCTTCTTCTTGGGTTTGTCTGTTCCAGAGTATTTTAGAGAATACACAGCCAAGGCTCTTCATGGTCCTGCTCATACCAGAGCTGGATGGGTAAGTTTGTCTTTTCATCAGTACTCAGGCTTGTATCCTACGTGGAAAGAGAAAAATAACACAGCCTCTGTTGGCAACTTCATTGGACCCCCCGATAATTTGTTTGGAGTTGTAAGCAAACTACCATGAGTAATAACTGTCTATCTGAAAAATGACAGACTCTGTCTTGAAGATGCTGACAGCTTATGTGGACCCTGTTGTATGGTAGATAGCCTAAGATTTTTAAAATACCTTTTTACACATGATTGCGGAAATGAACTTTTTGCAATGACTTGACTCAGAATCTTTGAGCTTAGGCCGTATATTTAGGCTATTATACTCCTAATATCTTCTCCTATATATGCTTATAATGATTTTTTTATTGTATTAAGTTGATAAATATGACAGCATATCACTATTTGCTTCTTCTCCACAATTATAGTTTGTATATTTTTGCATTAACTTTGGAGACCTTATTTGCTTAGTATGATTGTGAACATACCTTTTTCGGTTAAACTACTAATTTGGTCCTCCAATTATAAGGTAAAGTTTAATTAGGTCCTTCAATTATTAATTGTGTCAATTTAGTCCTTCAACTATAAACTTCATTTGGAGGAAAAATTGAACCAATACCCCTAATAGTTGAAGGATCAACACACACACACAAATATATAGACACCATGGACTATTAAATTCTTCCTATAAGAACTTCCTATAAGAGCAACTTCCCTTCCCTTCGTGGTGGAAGAACTCTACATTAATTCTTAAAGCTGTATTCTGAGGGTGCTATAATCATTCACATTAACTCGTGTTTGTTTGATGTGCAGTTCAATGATTTCCTTAATACCATCTTCTTCTCATCCCCAACTGTTGCATTGATTGTTGCAATTTTCTTGGACAACACACTTGACTACAAGGAAAGTGCCAGAGATAGAGGAATGCCATGGTGGGTTAAATTTCGGACATTTAAGGGGGACAGCCGTAATGAGGAGTTCTACACCCTCCCTTTCAATCTCAACCGTTTCTTCCCTCCAAATTGAAGTAATGCCATTAAAAAAAAAAAAAATGAAAGATGTTAGAGGAAAAGCATCATTTCCATATAAGGATTATATGATGATCACAATTACAGTGAAGAAGAGTAGTGAAACAAGGATCCATATGTTCTGAATTGCAGAGGAATGAATGAAATCTTTGCTTTTCTCTTCCCTCTTTTTCATTGATTATATATATTTGAGTTGGATTTTTTTGGTATAATACAATAATGCTATTATATTTGCCCCTGAATTCAGTTTGATTCAACATAAAATTCACCTCATTTTTTGGTTTAGTTTTGAGAGATTTCAAGAATCGGGTCTGTATATTGTAAGGTGGAAGTGATAGTTTCAGCTCAATGTTCATGGAGGTGGTATAGATACAACATTTAATTAAATGACTATTCATCAAAAACATTTAATTAAATGACTTATACATGTTATCTTGGGAAACCTTCTCAGCCACCCATGGTCAAAGATTTAACAAAGAAAAAGGGGGAAAAAAAACGAATTTGGCTATATAAATTACAATTTTCAAAGGTTATTGAACAAATCGAATGGAGATTTTTACAATCTGTGAAGTCACTTGAAATACTCGACTATGTTGGACACAGATGAGAAAAATAACAAAGGATTTAAAGAGCCTCAAACGAGTTATCAGTATGAGAAGTGCTAACGAGCTTCTTTGCACATGCATTCTGGGCACCTAGGCTGACGATAAATGCTTCGACCAAAGCCCCTTGCACGCACCCTCTGACCTTCCTCAATCATCTTTTTCACTCTATCTTCAAAACCGTTCCACCCAATGGTGCTATTCTCTGACAAAATTGCTGCCAGCCTCTTCTTGTTAGGCCGCAAGGTAGGGGCGTGGCCACCACCATAATAAGTCCGAAACCCAGATACAAGGGATGAAAGTTGGCTTCCAGAGTCAGTAATGGCAAAGACATCAGCAGTTGCACATGCAATAAAGTCCAATGCAGCCAGCTGCATCCATACCAACTCTCTATTTTAGTAATGTAATCAAATTTAGTTAACAATTAAAGAATTACATGGTATTGAATCAAGGTCACTGTTCCTATCAGGTGAAGAAACCACAACTGTGAACCAAAGATGCAATTTGACAGTTTGCCCTGGAGATTTGGCTCTAAATGAACGTTTGACGATTTATGCATTTATAAGTACTAAAATATTGATTAAGCAACATTCATTAAAACTGTTACCAATCCAATAAACAGGCATCAATCTTATGCATAAGATTTGTTTGGTTAATGCCATATGATTTATGCATTTATAAGTACTAATATATTGAGTAAGGAACATTCATTAAAACTGTTACCAATCCAATAAACAGGCATCAATCTTATGCATAAGATTTGTTTGGTTAATGCCATATGACATAAGGAAGGAATTTTGATTATTAATAACTCATATGAGATCACTTGTCAAATCAGGTCATGGTGTTAATTAAATACAAAATAGCATTGCACAACAATATGAATATGGTTTGAACGGCAAAATCTCCTTGGATTTAAGATATAGTTCAACCTGTATTACTATTATGATTTGATTTACACCTTTTCTTTAAGCTAGTATTTAAATTTTAAATACTATTATCAGACCAGAGGATTTGATAGACAGAGTGCACACAATTCTTAGGTATGCAATACATTTTTCAATTGCCGTTCAAGTCAAACAGTGAGAACTAGGCACTTGGCTCCTGTTTACTTCTCTAGGTTACACATTAACATGGAAGGCATATTTTATAAATTCAAATTCTTCCTAGACTCTCAAGAGATAATTTCCCATACTTTTTGTATGTAACTTGTGTCCATTTTTTTTTCCAGAGAATTCTAGCTATTTACCTAACATCAGAACTAACCTGTCTTGAGTTGAATCAGCAAATGCTGCTCTTTTTACTGTTTGGATTTTAGCACTCTGATATTTGGCTAACACTCTTTTAGTTATGTATAAATGAGACAAAGGAATGCAAAATAGTATAAAATGCTTAAGACATCCCTCCTTAATCGTGCAGTTTTCTGTTTGTTAGTTTTTAAAAACTGCTAAAAAAGAAGCAAGTGGAGCCTACATGAATTTTGTAACTGGTTTAAAACACCCACATCATGAATTCATAATCAAATGAATGTTGATAAGAAAAGAACTGTCAGATACCAGTGAGATTTAAATTAAAGTTTGATACATTTAGAAGTCAATGTGATATGTTACACTTTAAAAATGAAATTGATAACACTCATTTACCTGAGAAGAGAAATTTCTAAACGGTGCAAGTTCATCAGATGTGAGGAGACTTTCCTTTGTGACCAAGTTGGGATAGAGGCTGGTGAAGGGATACATCCTGGATTCTCCTCCATAGATATGGTATCCAGCCAAATAAATGTAAGTTCCACGCTTAAAACCAAGTCCAGCTAGAACTAGTGCTGCTTCTTCTGGTGTCAATGGACATCTTCCCAACTTTCTCAACTTTGTAGGAGAAATAGGGCTGCAAAAACCAATATTTTTAAGGGAGATAGATCAGTCAACTAAAACTTGCTCATCAAAAAACATTAGAGAAAACCATAACTTGATAAGCCTCAAGAAACTACCTTGAGTTCTTTAAGCGCTCAATAAGTAAAGGAAAATGGGTTTCTCTGTAGGCTTGAAGATCCTTTTTCTCATTTTCTCCACCCCCAAATTCACATAGGGAGTAAGCCACCATATCCACTTCAAATCTCAAGTGTAAAGCAAGGTATTTGGATGGGCCTCTAGAAGTATCCTGCTTGTTTGAGGAATTTTTGGGCACGAAGTTTCCAAGCAATTGCTTGTCCAACATTCTCCGGGCAGCATCATATTTTCTTATCCTTCTAACCAACAATGATCCAGTTTGTTGAATTTTTGGTACAAACTTCAAAGCATGGAAGTTGCATTTGCATCTTAGTTTCTGCAATACATTGAAGTATATTTAACTGGATTATAAAGGCATTGGGATCATGCACAAGAGTTATATGCCACTATATATATTATACAAATATGCAGAATTTTTCACACTTCTGAAAAGTATAGGACAAATTACTTAAATCAACTACCAAACAAGTTCTCAAGAAGCTATTATGATATTCAATAGGAACACAGGTAGGACATGCATTTTCTAGCTAGTAGCTTTCATTGCACAAATAACTATTTTTGTGAAATATTCAAATCATTAGGGGAATCGTTTATAACCTGAAGATTAGAAGGCAACGGATCAAAGCCCAGTCGATTTCCAAATCCAAGAAAGTGAACAACTCCATTTTTTAAGAGTGGAGGAAGTACACTTCTAATGTAATCAACAGGCTTTGCCTCCTTCACAATATCTGCATCAGTAATCTGAAAAGGCAAGGTTAAAGCTTTAAGATATTGTTCTCGAAATGAGTGCAATTTATTCATCTAAAGTATCACACACAAATTACCAGGCTACCAAGTGCTTCAAAGTCAAGTGAACTCAGATGAGGAGGGAGATCCTTAACAATGTTGACTTCATCCTTCAGGGTACTCATAAAATACTCCTCTTGATAAATATCACCAAACTGGCTGCACTTATGTCAAATTAAATGTGTGCATCAATAAATGAGGCATGTACATCACAATTGAAAAAAAAAAAAAAAAGCATCAACTGTATCTTGGCATTGATTGAATCATAGAGTCATGAAAAACCTATCAAGCAATCAACCAGAGATTCTTGAAATGGATGTACAATTCATCACGAGCAACATTTTATTGTTCTTTGAATTGATATCATTCAAATGCTCAGAAGCTTAGTTTAAGCTAAATGATATCCATCTAAATATAATTTTATTTTTTGTAGATGGGGAAAAGAAATAAATTTTATATGAATACTTCTCAAGCCATCTGTGATAGTTATCAACCACATTGCATGCTTAAGATACTTATTTTTGGTGTGCACCTTAATAAGTATGAGATACGATAAACTTAACAGTTTATCGTATGAGATACAATGGAGACAAAACGAAAGATCCCAGGCATACTGGGCTTTCAAAGAGAAGAAAACTTTGGTTTTAACAAAAAATATTTTGCTGAAAGGATAGTGATAACTACAAGTCATGCCTGCTATGTGTTAGTTCAAGAACAAGAATTGCTAAACAAAGCAATGTTGGTTTTGGCATCCTACTCTTCTGTAGTTATAATAGCCAAAGTAATACTATGTAGTATGTACAGAGGTAAACAAGCAATAGAGAACTGTTATTCATATCTGAAACTATCTTTTTAGGATTTAGCTGAAGTAGAATGACATAATAAAATACCAAGACTGAACTGAGGATTTGTTCTATGAAAACTGAACACAAATCTGAAATTAAATAGCAGAACATTCACACATAACCAGAAATTCATGAAGCAAACCATATAACTAGAAAAAACTAGTTGTTTGTTTGGGTGCTACCGACATTGACCTACAGAACTATGTCAATGCCATCCTGATGATGTGAAAAGTAACCAACTTAAAATTACTTTAAAAAATTTCAAAAATAATATCAGATATGATCTCAAACCTGGGATCCTTCCAAACATTGCTATAAAGAAATCTTGGAAGAACTAGAGTGGCATTAAGAAGAGATGCCACAGCAACGGCATTACAAATCTGTAAGCATTAACAATAACTTAGTCAGTTCCACTAGTGGAGGAGATAACTGAATAAAAGATCAGAAAAAAGAGACTATAAAAAATTCCTCCCAAACACACACCTGCAAAGAAACTAGAACTAGTTGATGAAAAAATGGAATCAAAATGAAACACGTGAGACATTATTTAAATATGCTTCAATCACTTTTAGGTAGAAGTTATATACAATTCAAATTTTGTTAGGAAAATTAAGTGTGCAATTAAATCTATATCAATGAGACAATAAGAATGGTCCTGTAGAGCCAAACACCTAGCCTCATGTTTATATAACACGATTTTTACATAAGCATCCTTAAGTTTCTGAAAACCCAAATTCTTCCGGATGTTCATTTCCATGGATACTCCTATATCAGATAATTAGATGAAAGAACTCAGAGCAAACCCATATCAGTTGCAAAAGAAATCATGATACTTGACAGTGACCCTATTAAACAAAACCTAGGACAAAGAGCTGTCTAACGTCACAAGCTTGGAGCTGTCCAAAGTATTTCTTTTCTCAGTAAATGGAATTTCAAGATTGTCCTAAGTAATTTCATTTTTCCTACTCCAAAATTTCATTAGGTTTCAGATTTTTTTTTGTAGAAGGAAAACTATGATTCAAGGCAGCCAAGGTACTTACAGCAACTCGCTGTTGATTAAGACCACCATTCGCACTGATTAATATGTAGCCATTATTTTTGTCAAATTTCCCTGTCCAAAAGCATGACAAAGTTTAGAGTGATTTGCACAGTAAAGGATGCAAGTTCAACTGTAGTAACTGACTGTCATTTGAAATGCATATTTCTCATGCGTCGAACAAGGTTAAAGACGAATCAAATACCCATATTCGTTGGAACTTTTCTGTCCGAGCATGGTTTCCATGCAGAGGCCTGCTGATATGGTTCCTCCAAGAACCTTGATGACTCTTGCTTAAACTCTTTCTAAAGCATAGTTAATGTCTCAGATATTTGCACACCTAATTTCATGAGCTAATCTGAAAATGTGTACCAAACATTAAAGTTATGAAGCTAACCTCAGCAAGAGCACTGGATGCTAAGTTTAGAAGCCGGTCATACATCACTGGTGATTTTTCTTCATTGATGTAGGCATCTCTATCTTCCTCCTTTGGAAAATACATGCCATTGAAATTAGATATATTAGTCAGCATGATTTAATAATATTTCCCTTATTCTAGAATTAATAATTCATTACAGTTTGCTCGTGTATTAGAGGAAAATCCTTGCCACATGACTAAAGAAACTCCACACACTAACTGATGCACATAAAGCAGACTCAGAATGCAAATTGCCCTTGACCAGTAGCAGCTGAAATCCTGAGCCTGAAGAGTAAAAACACACATGCAAACACAATGTCCCAAGTCTTGCAGATAGAAAAAATGGACATGCATATTTTTCATCCCATATGCCAATGCAGACAGATCGCTTAACTACAACATTCCAGTAATAAAATATGTTCTAAAAAATGCTAAAATGCATCTATCTTGAGGATTCACCCATAGGTTGAAAAGATAGAAACAAAAGAATAAGACACTCAGTCATCCACAGCAACAACAGACTATCAATGAACCGGAGGATAAAATAACAAGAAGAAAATATGAAAGAAGCTACCATTTTAAGAATTGAACAAATAATATTGACTAAATTCTTGTTATTTAACTTCTTTTCAAACACTCAGTCACCTACACTTTCATTGCTACATTCTTGCCAATTTAACTTCTTTTCCTTGAGTTCCAAGTTACTAATTGACCAGCTCTTACCCCAGCTAAATCAAGAATGGAACATAAAATATTGACTCAAGAAGCATTTCAAAAAGTGTTATACCTTGAGTCCAGTTGATTTTCTTTGGGCTAAGTGATGCTGAAAATTTCGCAAATCAAAAATGGACATCATGAGAGAATCAATCAATAGAATAAAACCCATCAACCCCAACATGAAAGCAATCAATTTCACATGCTTTCTAAGCCACAAATTTTTCTTCCCCACATAAACTCCCTTAGAAGCATTATATTTTGCAGGATCATTCTTCCACCCATGAAGCAATACAGTTTTGGAATTCCAATGGTTATCACCCCATGAAATTCTCCTTCCAATAGAAGGATCACTACCGGGTAAAGTATCTGGGCATCTAAACTGATACTCTTTCATCCCTAAAAAAGAATAAGCCTTGGGGACACTTGCTTCCCCTCAGACCATTATCTCTCAGCAAAGCTTAAGTATTCAGAACTGTAACACAAGACCACAACTACCATCTCATATTCCAACAAAATTTTGGCCAGTAATTAAGCCTAAAAGTAACAGATAAACACCCTTAATACAACGATTTAAACATACTTATTAAGCCTGTGTCACCCTCTATTTCTCATTCTGAAACCGACCCACCAAC
This sequence comes from Quercus tomentella, assembly GCA_028535165.1. NCBI lineage: Eukaryota > Viridiplantae > Streptophyta > Magnoliopsida > Fagales > Fagaceae > Quercus > Quercus tomentella. The sequence continues at coordinate 35,066,950 of JAPQVY010000068.1, read as the reverse complement.
CCATCAAACCATACAATCAGGAAAGTCCAGTGTTGGGTGGCAAATATTGATATGAAAGGGAAAACAAAATTTATTTTTTGATAAATTAAGAACGTCCAAGAATTAATTCAAAGTGAAGCGAAGAAGTTGGTGACAAAGATGTACATAAACAGATGAGTGAAAAGCAAGCGAGAAGCCAAAAAAAAATACAATGAGGAACTAACCTTATGAAACAAGAATCACATATGGAACAGCTACTTGTCACCAACCAGAAAAGAAAAAAAAACGTTGGTTCTGTGCTTTCTGGGTTTCCATTGTCGAATCAAATGTATTCCAACGAAAGGTTTTGAACACAAATATGAGAGTTTTATGATTCGGTATTGGCGGGCCCTTTGAACCAACCGTATATTTATATTTAAGTTGGCTCTCGGTAGCACACACATTTTATTAATTTAAGCATATACTAGAAAAAGAATTTTGAACTTTTTTCTTGCGATTGGTGTGGTGTAATATGTAATTTTCATATAGATTTATTATAAATACAATTTTTATTATACACCAATTATAATGTACTGCTATAAAAAAATTATAGCGTACCAATTTAATAGTTGTGTGAAAAGTTTTGTGATTAGATCTTTTGTAACTTTGTGATTCCAGTTAGTTCAATTAGTAACTGATGGTTGAATAAGAGATTTAGAGTTCAATCACCGCCTACACCAAAAAACGATTGATATCTTGGTCTAATGATAAAAAATTATCATGACATCATAAGTTGAAACTCTCTTAAAAAAAAGAAATAAAAAGTCGATGTGACAATTTCTTATTGTAAGTTCCAGTTAGCTCAACCGGTAAAGTCTCTGACGATTGAATAAGAGATTAAGAATTCAATCCCCTATACCAAAAAAACCGACTGATGTTTTTGTCGGATAATAGAGAACTATCATCAAGTTATAGGTTAAAACTTTCTTTAAAAAAAAAAAATCTTTTGTAACCCATATGTGCTGCTTTAGATTAGGGTGAATTTTGCAATAAAGATTTATTTATTTAATCATTTAATGGATTCTGCTATTTCATTAATTTTTTTTTTCTAATTTTAGACTAACAGATATTATTATGTATGTTTTTAGATTTCTGAAAAATAAAATTTTATTATAAATTGACGGAAAGTTGAAAAACAAATGAAGAGGATTCTAACACAAAAAAAAAGTGATAAATAACTTTTCATTTTGAGCTTTTTGACCTTTGAATGCAATGGTTAAAAGATAATGTTATTTCCTTGAATAATAGAATTAAGGTAAGATTGAGGATTTAAGATTGTATGTTATTCCAAAGAAAAATAAATTATGCGCACTTTTTTTCTTCATAATTTGATTGTTACAAATAAAAATACTAAAAATGCTAGTTAAATTACAACACTTTTGACATACTCAAATGTATGGAAAGTCCTAAATTAATTTAAATTCAAATTATTATAATTTTATAACTTATATTTTTTATATTTGTAGGGGTGATAGGCCCAGTAGTATATATCTATGTATATGTTGGGCCGGGGGCCCAATCCAAGGACGTCTGGTAGTCCGAGGACGGGTAAACGCTATTATGGAAGTCGGCATTAGTGAATAAAGAAAGGAGATTGATCATGATGGTCCAAGAAGGTGGTCCGAGGAGGATTGCTTCCTCTGCTGAGCAAAGCAGAGGTTAGAAGGTGTGGTCTGCCATCCAGAAACAACGTTCCAAGAGATTCTATTAATAAGGATACGCATCATGAAATCTCAGGATAAAGGAAAGTTATGAAATATCTAAAAGAAAGCTACTACCACCGCATTGAATGTTTTGTAGCTAACTCTCTAGCTGCATTAATGAAGAAGTGATACCTGAACAGTAATTTTCAGCCTTACAGCTACTACCAAAGACTTCAGGAAGGTGCTGATGGGACAATGATCAACACCAGCAATCTAATCTACATGTGAAGGGTGGAGATAAAAGGAGGAAGATAGTATAAAATAGAAAGAAGGCCTTGAGAAAAGGGATCAGAGAATTGAGAGAAAAATACTGTAGTAACAAGAACTGTGCCTGTAATCAAATTCAAGAGATATATACAAGAACTGATCTCTTCGGATTGTGCCGAGGATGATTTTCTTTAGATAAAACCAGTCTATGTTTACTTTCTTGTCATCTGAATCCATTATCATTGTTACCCAACTCATTAAAGCCTAGTTTTCTAACTCACTCTCTACAAATTCATTGTATTAGACTCTTTGGGCCTAGATCCTTTTACCCTTTGGGCTTAAGGACTAAAAACCTGCCCTTACAATATTTATATGGAAAAACTTTAGTGTAATCATATTATTGGAATATTTGTGAAAATTAAAGGTGACACGGTTTGCATTATACCAAATGTCTGTTGAAATAATAAAAATGCAAAGATTATAAATTTATCGAATTGATGTTAGAGGAAAGCTTGTTCAAAAACTTGTATTGCTTGTAAATCAAGTGGGGTCCTTTTTTAGGAAGGCCTCAGAAGGGTTATTAACAATAGAGATCATTATTCGTCAAAAAATCTTGTAAGTCGTAGTTCAACTAGCACCTTTTATCATTTTTAACAAAGTCGTCTAGTGATCACGTCCCCTTTTTTTAATTATCGAATTATCCCCCCCAAAAAAAGGGACGTCTATTCTCATGCTTTTGATTCAAGAACCTTAGTGAGGGATGGGGGCATGATGTTGGTAAAGCTTGTGTTTGTTCAATTTAGATTAGAGTTAGAATTTTGAGATTCTCTCATTTATCTTACCAAGTTTTATTCAATTAAATTTAAAAGCTATTCTTATGAAATTTTCCTCTTAATTAAATTAGCTTACAATAATACAACAATGTGGTATTTCCTTCTCTCACAAAATAATAAATTTTATCAATTAAATTTATAGTGGGATCTATTGTTTATGTGAGAGGAGGAAATACCAAGATTGTTAGGTCTTATTTATGTTGGCAATTTATGAGCAAAACATAAGTTTTAAGTGTCTTTAGAAGTTTATTTTTGAAGACAAAATTGCTGCAAAGTTCTACAATTCAAAGTTCAAATCTAGAAATTTCGACCAATCGAAACTGAAGTTCGACCAATTGAAAATCATAGATTGAATCAATTTGCAAAATTTAAAGCCTAGCACATAGTCCAATCTACTAAGGTTTTGTGCCATTTATTCTACACTATATAAGAGATTGTATTGGATCTAAAAAATAGAGAGAAAGAGAGAAGTGCCTCTTATGCCTCTTATTCTGGATTTGGGATTTTTGTACCCAAAACTCTCTCATATCTTTTACCGGTGATATTCTTTGAAAAAACTCAAGATTCAGTGTGGTAGAAGCTGCATCCTCATTCTAGTCATCAAATGTGCTAAAGATCTAAATCTTCACTATGATTGAAGTGCATGAAGTCTGTGGGATTCAAAGCTCGGTTTGGTAATTGAAGTTAGATTTACTATGAATTGATATTCTTGACTGTAAATCTCCAACTTATAGTGAAACTGTTACCTTGGGATTGATTAGGTCAAGTCCCCCATGTTTTTACTTTGGAATAAGATGTTTCATAAGGTTTCTTGAGTCATCATATCTTGTGTCATTTACTTTTCTGTTGTACATGATATACTCTATTAATTGTTTAACTTAAGGCTTTCATAATAAATCTAATTAACAATTTGGCCTTAAAACTGGTTAAACATGTTTGTCTCAGGTGATGCGGGATAAATCAGATTCACAGCTTCCACATAATCAAACAATAGAAATATACAAGAAATAAGAACAGTTATACGACTCTACTCCGATCTATGAGTTAAGCCATGATCAAGACAAAGAGAAGAGATAGAAGAGTGCTACAACAATTTTTTATGAAAATCTACCGGTTTCATTATAATAATCAATTTGATAATAATATGCTTCATTTTCCCAAGGTCCCTTTACACCCTTTTATAATAAAACCTCACCTACCTTACGACTACGATTCCTAATCAAACTAGGAAATATAATAAAGATAGAGATAAACCAGGAAAGCAAATAAATCTAAATCCTAATTCAAATACAAATAAGACTCCTAAGTCAACTAGAAGACTAATAAGGGAAATAAATAAATTGGAAATCAATTAAAGATATGATCTCCTGCTTTCCAACTTCTACCTTTGAACTTCTCATAAAGATAGACATCATCCTTGTAATTTTCATTGATTTGGGTATGCTGCAGACTTCTAAATAATTACCATAAAATGTACCAGAATATCTTTTGCAGAATTTATGCATGATTGGCAAATTAACCTTGAAGATGGAATGCAATCTTCTGGATATGCTGACCTCCTATTATTTCTCCTTAATTTCTGCCATGGAATGCCATCAGTCCCTTGGTTCTCGCTAAGCACCAAATCTCCGGGGTTGTTGCTGCAGAATGCGTCATCCTCGTCAGATGTCCCTCCATCATCAGGGGTCTAAAACTAACAAAGGCTATACACTTCATGACCATAAATACTGAATAATTTCCAATGCCTAATTTTCCGAAGATCCAAACATTCTTGTCATTGTGTAAATAATAGCATTCTTGTTAAGGAGGTTCTTGGTTAAGAGGTTTTACTATATTTCAAATATAAGCTCTTTGTGGCAATCTCTCATGTCCTACGTAAATGTTCCTTCAATCATTGCTAAAGGCCACGTTTGGGCATCTCACGGCCTATGGTTGCCTTAATATTTGTGCTTGTGCAAATTTGGTTGAGACAAAATTGTGCTTTCTTTGTGTCTTTTCGTCACCTTGAGATTCCAAGGATGATCCTCTTTCCTTTGTGTGTTTGGAACCTTTGCCTACACTAAAATACATCTTTTTTCTTTAAATGTAAAAAACTAATTCTAACTTGAATGAAGTTTGTAATCTGAAAACGGTGGAATATTGTCATTCAAAAGCCCTCTTCAAGAGAGCTAGTGACCATCTAGGTGAATTGACAAAAGGCCATTTAAGCGTTGGTTTAAACTCAACACTGATGGATCTTCACTTGGCAATTTCGGAATTGTAAGTGATGTAGGACTCACAAAGAGACTTTCAAGAAGAATGGGTGAAGGGTTTCTTAGGTCATTGGAATAGTTACTAGTATTGTAGACTCGTAGTAGAGCTATGGGCGCTTTGAGATGGGGCTTCTTAGTGCTTGATGTTGAAATTTGGTGTCTTTCTTGTAGAGATGGATACTAGGGTGGGAGTTAGTTAATTTGCTTAAAGGGAGAGACCATTAACAGTTTTTTTAAATTTTGCATGGATTGCCTTTTCAAAGTTTTCAACTTAGGGAACAATTTTCACTCTACTACAAAGGGGAGAGGATCAGAAGAGTTGAATTGAGTGTATGCCTTAAAAGCAAACCTTAAAGAGGATGTCTCTGTTTTATTAAAATTCTTCATATTGTTCATCAGATTATAATGTAAGCTAGATTAAAGTTATGAAATGAATGATATGGAATGCTTAAAGTCACAACAAAATCTTTTTTTTTTCCTTTAAATTCATTTTTAAGTTTTATTTCAATTCTTGACTATTCTTTATTAATAAAAGTTGTAGTGGGCTTGTAAAGAAATGTCAATATTATTATTAGCTAGAATGCCTTTAACGTTTCCTTTTTCATTCACAATCGAATGGATGAAAAATGTTTTTAATATTTTATCGCCTTAGTATTTGTTTTCTTTCATATCTATATTAAAATGACAAAGAAACAGAAAACAAAAAAAAATATGGAAATACAAAGCATGTTTTAGTCAAATAAAATTGTGGGATCATACAATTCTATGATCCCACTTTTGTCCAAACAAACTAGTAGATCAGATTAAGATCGGTGGAGGAGCATATGTTCATATTCAATGGCTTATGTAAGATACTAAGATCACAATCCAAAACCAATCGTACCCAATTAATTATGACATCCAAGAGGTCCAAACCTATGTAGGGTTTCTTCGTTGGGCTAAATGAACCTACTGATGGGCTGATCTTGTTTCATTTTAACTAGGTGTTTTCGGCCCAAAACAACCCATTTTTACACCTTATAGTTAGGCTCAAGTTTCATCCTTGTTGCATTTTTCCTGTTTCGGTCCAGACCTTTATTTCTATGTACTTTTTTTGCCGAGGTATCCAAAAAAAGAGAAAAACCACAACAGTGTTTCTGAATTCTAATGCTTTAAGGGGACAAATTCATGTTTTCTTTCTTTCTTTTTTTTAATCATCAAAAAATGTTATCCTGTTTTTTTTAATCAACCCCTTCTTTTTCCCTGACCATACAATAATCAATGGTGAGGTGACTAACATAGACTTTATTGTGTTAAAGGGATGGAATGTGAATAATAAAATATACACAAAGCTTGTTTATGGTCAATGTCTTCTTTGAAGACTGAGAAAGGACAATGTTACTTTCATAATTTTCAAAGGGTGACCTTTGTGACCAACTTTTTCATATTTGTTTATTATTCTTTTTTCATTTTCCCCTTATGTCTTCATAACTAGGTTCACATAACCATTTCCATGGCTACCATTCCATCTTATTGGCAAATATACCATAACTATGAAATCCAACACCAATGAATGGATTCCAACAAAGATCTTTTTGCAAATGGAGCTGAAGCAGGCACTTTGTTACTATAGGATTACCACGCTCGCACTTTACTTTTGGTTTTTGGCCCTATATCCTTCCATTAAGCGAACTTTTGAGTCTCATTACATATGCATTTATTTTAGGAGATTAAAATGTAAAGAAAAAGAGACAAATTCATGCAGTGTGTCACGCCAAGTTCACGTTGATCCCCAACCGTAGAATGTAGATTGCTTCGATCCACATATATTATAAAATATAAGTATATATATTGGATTATTATATGCCCTGCTCATTAATCATAGATTTCTTAAAAATTATTATTCAAATTAAAGAAGGCATTGATTCTCAACTAAAAATTATTAGGTACTCTTGGAGTACTATAAATAGGTATTCCTTCCTCTCATATAAATGGTGGGTCCCACTATGAATTTAATTAGTAGGACTTACCATTTATATGAGAGGATGAAGTACGCATTTATAGTACTTCGAAAGTATACAATAATTACCAGATTCTCAACAAATAATAACTATACTATAAAAAAGGCATTGCGGTGAAAACATGTTCAAACAAATTGCTGAGCCTTGTTGCATAAGCTTATAATCAAGTGGGGCGTTACGGTGGTTGAATCTATGTTTGGATTGTATGGTTTTAAAAATCCAATTGGTCAAAGAACTAGAAAATGCATCAATTTTAGTTTTATGTTGGACCGGTTCCAAGTTTGATTTCATGTTCAACTGATTGAACCAGCTGGTCCAATTTAGTTTTTAAAGCGATGGTGAATTGCCAAGGTAGAATCACGGCCTGCGTCCATGGATTTTAATGGGTCAACTGTGCCTTACATGGATGAGTAGCAATTACAAACAGTTGATCATTAATAATAATATTGATTGTTTTCCTCACATATCACACTGCAGACAAATTTTATCTCACTAGATCATTATATTGAAAATGATGTATAAATCTTTAACAACTGCTAATTTTGTGTTCTTAATTCTGAATCACAGACTTTCTTTTACTTGTTTTTATTAAATTTCAAACACATTAATTGTAACTCATGACATATTTCTAATTAGAGCTAAAATGATGGTAACCTCAAATCAATAGACTTAATTGTCCAGTTCTTAGCTTACAATTCATAGTTTTTATTTACTTACTATAGAAGAGGAGGGACTTAAAGAAGAGGAGTTATAAGGTTCTCATAACCAATCATACCAATTATTGGGCTAGAAAAACCCATAATTTTTTTTGAGATATACCCATAAATTAGTTGAGGTTTTTTCATATGATAATTTTAATGCTTGATCTGCAATAGAATCAATGGAACCGACCTTTTTTTTACCCGAGCAGATTGATTGATTGAACCGAATTAAACAATCCATTTTAAAAGCTATTGACTTCTTGTCATGGTGACATGAACTTAATGCAACAACTAACATAATAAATTTTGCTTTGTTCTATACTATATTCATTACTTCTTTATAGCTTCAACTCCCTTGCTTTTTAAGTAAGCACCAACTATTCTGTTATGTGCATTATTCCCCACAATTCATTCTTTTTTATTTTAGCTCTCTCCAATAACAAGTCTACCATGGGCAACTAGCCACCCAAAATTTACTACTCTTTTGAGTTGATGCTCAATATGTTGATAATTGGCAAAATTTATATATTGTTTTATTAGCGTTGCATCTTATACCTAATTAAATTCAATCATTTGGTTGGATTGATCAATACGTTAAAATACAAACAATGCTATCTTTTTTTTAAGGGTAAGTAAATTTAGCCATGTCATTTCTGATCAATATAAATGCATTGTTAAATTTATTTGAAAAGCTTATGTCACAATACCTAAGAAAATTGTATCAAATTTTACCTTTGAAGAAAGGGAAAAATAAATAATAAAAAAAACTCAACAAATTAGATTTAAAATTCATAAAGGAATATCTGCCCATCATTGTTCATTATGTTGAAATAGTTGATATTCAATATTTTTCCCTTTTCACATGAGGCTTCAATTATGTTTCAACGTCAACAAAAATATTCTTCAAATTGTCAAGAAGCATTGTATAATATTACTCTACTTTTTTTGGATAAATTATATTACTCTACTTTGTACCTATAGATGTGAAACATCCTTTAAGTTTCATAATTAAGTCGTAAGATTATGTATTATCATGTTATAGTAGTTGGTATTTTATTTTTTCTTACTTTCACATTAATAACATTTTAAAAAGAAAATACAATTTAAGTGGAGGAGAGAGATTTAAACTTGAAAAGTCACCATCAAAAATCAGGAAGTGGAATTTGACTTAAAAGTCGTTAGGTGTTAGCCACAGGCAAGGTTTCAATTATATTCTAACGTCAACAAAAATATTCCACAGCATAAAATAATATTACCCTATTTATACTTTGCACCTATAAAATGTGAAACAGCCCAAATTGAGTTTGATAAGTCATAACATTAATAATGTATAAAAACAACCTAATAATATAGCCTTTACCTACATTTTTTCTATTATTGTATTGTAACAGAAGTCATTCGCCTTACGTTTTCCATATTAAGGAAGAAAGAAGCAACGAAAAAGTTGAAAACACGCTCTCTAGGCCTAATAACCAAGAACAATGCTACGTCCACAAATTATTATACAATATTTTTATAAACGATTGATGTGGTATATTCTTATAAGTTTTAATATAGGTCCACTACTAACATTATATTTATGTTTATCAATAATTATTTGAAAATTACTAAAGTCACATTAGTCATTTGTAAAAATATTGTAAAATGATTTATATGTAGTATTACTCAAAAAAACAAAAACCAGGAAAAAAAGAGATTTAGAAAATATTTTTATGAAAAAACAAAAAAAAAAAAATTTGACAACTTATATTTGGTATAAAAATATTATAAAAAATTCTTTAAAATAATTTATTAACCATTATCTAACTGTACACGTTAACGGCTCCTGTAGAAAAACTGCGGGCGGACAATATAACAAAGAATGTGCAAGAACCAATCATGGTTGACGTCGGCAGAGTGAGAGACGAAATTGTTGAAAAGGTCAGTCTTCGTAATATGAGTGAAACAGTGAGGGGTGTTTTTGGCAACATGTGAAAAGAGAGAGAGAGAAGAAAAGAAAAGAAAGAGAGAAGGGAAAGAAAAGAAAAGAAAAGAGAGAAAGTGTGGGAGGAATCAAAATCACATGGGCTTGTTGTAGCTGTAGTTGTAGTTGTTGTTGTTGTTGTTTCTCTTCTTGGGTCCAAATTCCTCTGTCTCTTTCTCTCTCTCATGATTTCCTTCTTCTTCTTCATCTTCGTTACCGGCTGAGCCAGCCTACAACAACGACATCAATATTCCTCATTCCACTGCCGTGCCGAGCTGGACATGGCTGACGACAAGGTACTCTCCGTCGTTTTCCCACTAAAATTCAGTTTTTAATTTTAAACAAGAGACTAATTTGTTCAAGTGGGAAAAAAAATGTGGGATCTTTTCCTTTGTTTTCTCGGCTACCAAACGCCGTGTTAGGGTTTTCTTTCTTTTGTATTTTTGGTTGATCTCGATCGTTGAGCTGGGCGGAAGATTTTGGAGAGAGAGAGATCATTTTTGCGCTTTTTTTTTTTTGGGTTTTTGGTTTGGTTTGATCTGAGATCGGAGCTAGGGTTTTCGATGTTTGAATCTTCGTTCTTCTGCTTCTTATATCTGAGAAGGCTCCGATCTCTCTCTAGGATTAACAATCTTTTTTATTTTTATTTTTTTTTACAAATTTTCCAAATTTTGGAGATTAATTAAGCTGTTACCAGGACCATATTTGTGTTTCTGTGCTGGATTTTGCTTTAGATTACTGTAATTAGCTCTTGAATAGGTTTGGTTTTGATAAACAGTGGGTTCTTTGAAGAAATTGGGTTTGATTCATACGATTTTCCGTCAGATCGAACTTACTTCGTAGATGCCTCGGTTTCTGACTAAATTTTTTTCAGTGTTTTGTATAATTTACCTAGTGGGTGATCTTTATATTTGGTTAAGATTGCTTTTTGGATAATTATAACACGTACAGGAAAAAAAAAAAAAAAAAGCTTTAGGAGGTTAGTGGATTTTGATCCCCTTGTGTTATTTAGCAACAATTATAAGTTTTAAAGCATTTGGCTTTTTTAGCTGTTTGGGTTGAGTTCGTCTCTATAAAAGTTTTCTGAGCTTTTCGGATACCTATTCTTCTCATGGAAATTTTGGGGACTTCTAGTTTTTATAGTCCAAGCTGATAATATGCTCTGAAAGTGCTGTATTAAGTGTGTTTCTTTTTCTTTACTAGTCTTCGGCTGCAGTTGCCGATTGTCAGCTAGTGTCTGCTAATTAGTGAATTCTACTATACAAAGTTTTCTGGTCCTTGCTGGAAGTAGATCGTTTGTAAATATTGCGTATAATGTTTGAAAGTTTTTTTGATTAAATCCCTCAAGCCTTAATGTGATTTGTTTTGCAGGAAATTTCTGGTCCTGTTGTGGATGGAAATGATCCGACGGGTCACATCATTTCCACGACAATTGGTGGCAAAAATGGAGAACCTAAGCAGGTAAGCATTCTCGGGAGTGGGGAATACCTGTTTGTTAATCTCTTGTTCATTTCCTTTTGTAGCTTCATGCTTTTGACTGTTCTCAATATTAAAATATAAATGCTGAACAATGTTAGAGATTTAGACGGTTTAATAGCTGATGAGGTTTCAGTTTCTTAAAATGGGAAGTTGATGCCTTTGGTGTGATTCTTCTTGCAGACAATTAGTTACATGGCAGAGCGTGTTGTGGGGACTGGCTCATTCGGAATTGTTTTCCAGGTATCCTAGTGTTATATTTCTAGCTCATCCTACTTGTTTATCTGTCATGTCATTTGCCTGATATTTCTCTTTTCTTAGGCAAAATGCTTGGAAACTGGGGAGACAGTAGCTATAAAGAAGGTTTTGCAAGATAAAAGATATAAAAATCGTGAACTGCAGTTAATGCGTGTAATGGATCATCCAAATGTGATTTCTCTGAAGCATTGTTTCTTTTCCACCACTAGTAAAAATGAACTTTTTCTCAACCTGGTTATGGAATATGTCCCTGAGACCATGTATCGGGTCTTGAAGCATTACAGCAATGCAAATCAGAGAATGCCACTAATCTATGTGAAGCTCTACATGTACCAGGTATACATGATGGTTTCCTATATTGTTGGATTATCACACATTCTTCCAGATATTAACCATGGAATGTCTGCAGATTTTTAGGGGTCTGGCTTATGTACACACTGTTCCTGGAGTTTGCCATAGGGATTTAAAGCCTCAAAATATTTTGGTACGCTTCCCTTTTATTTTGAACTGGAAGTAGAACTTGGGACTGAAACTTGTTAAAATAAAATGAACAGTCAATTGGTAACTTTTATTTGTTAAGAAGATTAAAATTACAATGCTGTAACTGGTTTTCTGACTATATTTGGCTTTCTACAGGTTGATCCTCTCACTCACCAGGTTAAGCTCTGTGATTTTGGAAGTGCAAAAATGCTAGTATGTTGACCTCTTTTCCTCAAATATTCAAAAGTTCCTCCTGTTTCTGCATTTCTTTTATGTTACAATTGGCCAATTATTTATGCTCCAATTATCTTTTGGATGTTTACCTGTTGATAACTTATCATTCTCATAAAACATTCACGTAATTTTTCTGCTGAGAGATTGATTGGTGAAATTGTGGTATATTTTTATTTTAAGTGATTGCAGGTAAGTTATAGGTTTGAAGTTCCATGTTGAGCGTAGAAAAAACAACTCCAAAAAGTGTCAAACTGTTTATTACCTGCCAATATTTATTGTCCTTTCCTGCTACAATGTGACATTTGTGTAGCAGTGAGAGCAAGATGGGTCATGCTTTTTATTTGTGGGTGCTAGTGGATTTGTCATTTGTGTCTTTAAGCTCCCTAGTTTGCAAATTTTTTACTCTGTATTTGGAGAGATGATTTGTGTGACTGCTGATTATTTTATGTTACCAAATATGATTTTATTCTTTAGTCTGTTTTCTAATATATTTTTTCCATTATTCACCATAACTTTACATGTGTGATCAGGTCAAAGGTGAAGCAAACATATCATACATATGTTCCCGATTCTATCGGGCTCCAGAACTTATTTTTGGTGCCACAGAATATACAACCTCAATAGATATCTGGTCAGCTGGTTGTGTTCTTGCTGAGCTTCTTCTGGGTCAGGTTAGTTTTTCCCTCATTCCCAATTTTAACTTTCCAGCAGTCTTCACAAGGTAAGTTTTTCTCTATTGTAAGTTGTCTTATATCTGACCTATTTGTTTTATAATTTTTGTAGCCACTGTTTCCTGGAGAAAACGCGGTGGACCAGCTAGTAGAAATTATCAAGGTTTGGTTTGATTGTCAATGCTTCAATGCATGCAATTCTAGTGATCATGGGTAAACTTCTAATGTTGTTATTTGTACAGGTTCTTGGTACACCAACTCGTGAAGAAATACGTTGCATGAATCCAAATTATACCGATTTTAGGTTTCCACAGATAAAAGCGCACCCTTGGCACAAGGTTTGCATTTTATTTCCTTTTCAATCACAAGATTAAGTTGATATGAGGAGGTGTTGTCCGACTTTTGAATTTAGACTTTTTTAGCAAATATATGTCCATTCTTACTTATGTTATGTGCATGTCAGATGTTTGTAAACCTAAGGTTCTTAATGATGCAAACATTAGCTTGATTATTCTAATACCAATTATATTGGTCCTCTAACATAGTCGGCAGTGAATTTCACTTATAAAAAAATTTGGCAGTACATTTCAGCTCAGTTTTAAGTTTCTGGATTTAGGTTTTCCACAAAAGAATGCCTCCGGAAGCAATTGATCTGGCTTCACGACTGCTGCAATACTCGCCTAGTCTTCGCTGCACAGCAGTAAGTTCATTTCTAGTTTGTGCTATTTTAATATGGGTATATGATTACAACTTGTATTTGGTGTAGCCAATAATCATGTGAAGTTAGTTCGTCAATACTTACATGCCAATGGATTATTTGGTGTCAAGAGTATTGCTATTACGTTATTTTGTGTTTTTCATGTAAATGTGTTTATATTATGCAAGTGTATGTGGATATTTTTTATGTAGTGTGTACATGTGCGCAAGCGTGTGTGTCTGTGTTTGCTCTCCTTTCTTACTAGGATTTACTTTGTTATTGCAGCTTGAAGCATGTGCACACCCTTTCTTTGATGAGCTCCGAGAACCCAATGCTCGCCTACAAAATAATCGCCCATTGCCACCGCTCTTCAACTTTAAACAGGAGGTACATATTCTAATTTTATCAGTTTGTACTGAATATGCGTGTCCATTAGTGATTGGATTCAAAATGATGTCGGTATGGATTTTTAACGTCCAAATACAGAGACACCAATAATTAATATGTCTCTATGTTAGCGTGTCAAATCTAGGAGAAAGTTAGTCCTTTATGGTGCCTGCTAATGCATGGGTATGGAACTGCTTTTTAGATTGCTAGTCGCTCACAATTTTTGTAGGGCTAGCCATCACTGTTCATTTTGTGTAGGGCAGAGAGGGAGGTGGAGAGTTGTTAAATGGGAGTTATCAAAATTGTCCCAGTGGCCAGCAGTAGTCTGTCTTATTGTACATGGCCCTTTTGTCCCCTTTAGGAGGTTTATGATGTTTGTCTTAATCTTCCTACATGTTATAGAGAGTAATTATTAATGGTGGGAAAATATCTTTGATGTGCCTTTTTTGGGAGATTAGGTAAATGTTCTACAACTGATATGTTTCATTTGTAATAAATTGCTTACATGATTCATGTGTGCTGATTACAGTTGTCAGGGGCATCTCCAGAGCTTGTTAATAAGTTGATACCAGATCATGTGAAACGTCAAATAGGTTTATTGCATCCGGCAGGCACATAAGTGTGGAAAGTCATGCGGGAATGGTTATCTTTCTGGTTGATATGTGACCCAAAGCAGTAATATCTGTGTTCAAATCACAATGCATGAGGCCTGACCAATATCAGTTCTTGCTATACCGAGACGCATAGAGACTCAAGTGGCTGGATAGCTGCACTTCATGTTGAGTTCATTTCTACGTTTTTCTCCCTATTATCCTCCACCCTCCCCACCCCTCCCATCCCAAAAAAGAATCGCTCTTTCCAACCCCCCTCCATTCTCAAGACACCTTTTTGTTTCTGTACATGTTTGATAGTAAAAGTAGCTGGAGATGAACTGGTCAGAAAGCTGCTAGCAGAGGAAAAGCTAGGGAAAGTGTATCTATAGCTAGGATGAAAAGCCCCGAATATAATGGCTGAAACTAAAGGGGGTGATCTTCTTGTTGGTTTTTGCAACTTGTTGGGTATGGTTTACTTGCATGTTGTTTTCCATTAGTTCTTTGGTGGTTTGGGGTGGCTGACTTGTATTTGCAGACAAATGCTTTCACCTACTGTTTGTGCGAATTAAATGCTATTGTTCTCTATTTAGTACTGTTTTGCTTACTACTCGATTCCTTTGCTGGGCTTTTCACTTATCTTTTTCGCTGGATTCATAAAATGTTGGGATTGTGAATTATTCTTTTCTAGAATATGATTGGTTTCTTATCAAAAAAAGAATATGATTGTTTCAATGCGGCATGGATCTTGTGAATTTGCATTCAGAGCTCAGAACTGCACTGTTATAAAGTGATGGAAAGCTTAGGTGCGTTAAACTAAAAATGGTGGTTAACTAGATTTTCTCCCTAAGCTCAAATTATGACAGGAAAATGCATAATAGGAACATAAGGTTTTTGTTAAGGATAAGTGGTACTAAATATTAATAACTCGATGTTGAAATTACCCTGGACAATGAATCCATTTCATTCTCCCAAACAATCTCAATTGTGAAGATGGCTTTGAGAGTTGGGACTACTTGTAGGATGTGTTTTAGTAGATTTTGTTAACCAAACAGGCACCCATCTCATTCTCCCTTTCTCCACTTCTCCACGTTCCCTATCACTTCCTTCACCCTTTCCTGCCAGCTAAAAAATATGAAGTATAAAAATAAATTTATTTTAATAATTAAAAATAATATGAAATGTATAAAAATAAATTAAGAATAGACTCTTATCTTTTCCACTATTATTTCTGGTCTTTAGTCACTTTTATTTTTGGACTACTGGAATCTGATATTTGACTATCCAATTATGGAAGAGAGTAACACTAACACCTTACTGATTCCAAGAGTGAAAAACTCTTGGGTGTGGGAAGTTAAATTTGAGGCATTCAAGCTATGCCTGTAATTCAAAAGCATTATGAAGAAGTCTCAGGAGGAGAGCTTCTTTGTGGTGGTTGGTTAATCAGAACAGATCCTATCCGATCCGATATCCATGTCCCATTCCTCCCAACCACAAAGCCGACCAAAACATTTGGGGTCTCATGACTCAATGAGCTTGTTGTCACTCACTCACACCTTCACTCTCTATCATACTTGTCTAAATCCAACAAATTTTAATCATTTTTATCTTCTTCAGGAGAGCATGAGCATCCCATGTGCTATTAAAAAAAACCCTTGTCCCTTGTTCCTTCCAAATAGAGACCAACTTAATTTCCTTAACACTTGCTAACTTTGCTCACTTCCTATATGGTCAAATAAAATGTAAATGTTATGTACATCTACTTTTTTTTCTTTATATACTTTTTGGTTATGACACTCCATTGGACCAAAGATGATTGCACATAAAGAAGGAAATGTAAATGCTATGGTTGTCTAAATCCAGGAACTGTTGAACATTTTTTTCTTCGTGAGAGCATCCCATGTGCTATATATCTATTATTGCCTTTCAAAACCCGTTCCCTTATTCCTTCCAAACATGGTGGTTAGGCTATTTGGGTCTCTTTCTTTGGTTGGTACACGCATCGCATTCTAATGAGCCAGTGATTGGATCCGGATTCTCCATGATAGTCTAGCCTGAACTCTGAAGTCTGAAGCTCATGCCAATGGACCACTTGCTGATTGTTACTGTTGGGTTTTCCTTTTAGCAATAAAATAATGTAGTAAGCGGGAAAAATAGAAAAATAATGAGAAAAGAGTGTTCTTTTATGAAAATAATTAAGCTTTAAATCATACAAAGAGAAGTGACAATATATATATATATATATATCATAAGGAGGATACGTAGAGTTCAGAGGCCTTTAATTCAAGGGTCTAGACCTCATCATTGTTGTCCTTTTGTGCCAAAGGAAACCAAATGAACACCATTATTGGGAATCTTCAGAAGCATCGTATTGGTGGGAAATACTGAAGTGTTTTGGCCGTTGTGCAGGCCAGACAAATAGGAGAATCAATACCAATCTTCCGTCAAATCCGGGGTATCTTCAAACAGTTCTGGATTGTAGGGAAAGTAAGGGTTTTCAGCAACATATTCTTCAAAAACATTCTAGCATTTTGGCTTTTGTGCAAGCCAGACAAACAAGGGAATCAACTTTATCAGTGAGACTTGACAAGAATTCCTTTAGTAGTAACATTAACTTAAGGAGACCATTCATCAATCAGTGGAAGGAGCATCAAATGGATAACCATCATAAGGATCTCATGGAGAATCATCATTACATGCATGCTCATGATAGATAGCATATTTATTACATATTCCGCAATATAAAAGTGGCTCAAACTTTGGAGTTTTTCCTGGGATGAGAAGACTTCTTGGATTACAATGATCTGCTATCCGCAAATGAGCAATGGCATTGGCATAGGGTCTGGGACCGAAAACATAAATTCTATCTGTACTTCCTATGAAATGATAATCTTTCCATAGGTTCTGAGCAACATCAAGAATTTGATTATTAAAATAATTTCTCCAACATTCTGCTAGAGCAAAAGGATCTTTGAAGGACAAGTGAGAATTTCCTTCAAGCCATTGCCCTTGGTGAGTGTGACCATTGATGAGAATGAGATGTTTTGAGGGCTGGACATTCATCCAGTTATCTCTTTCCCATTTTGGCAAAGTGCTCTAGCATCTGATGGAAACAAAAGATCTAATGGAAGAGCTTTCAAACTCTTTAATAGCAGTTTGAATAGTAAACAAAGCCTGTTGACTGGATTCATCTTCATCCTTGTGCTCATCTTGTTCATTATCAGATTGTTGTTTATCAAGGTTTTTATCAATTTTTAACAATAACAATTCTTGTTTAATATTATGGTTATCACTTTTAATGTTTTTAAACTCATTTTTTTAAATTCAATTATCTCTTGTTTAACAACAGTTATTTCATGTTGAAGATCATTAACAGTTAAATCTTTGGATTTCTTTTTATTAAATCTTTCCAAAGTTTCTTCAAAGCTTATAGTTGATTTTAGTTTTTTAACAGTTTCATCTTTTATCAAATTTTTCTTAAACTTATCAAAATATTCTTTTTGTAATTCAAGATTTTGAATTTGATTTATCAATTGAATTATTAATTTTTCATTCTCTTCACTCTTTGTAAGAGTATTAACAAATTTAATAACATTACAACAGGAATCTCTACAACCAATTTTATATTTATATATATATATATATATATATATATATATATAGAGAGAGAGAGAGAGAGAGAATGTGTGTGTTCTTGGTGATGGTGAGAATGCTAGCAAAGATATGATTGTCTCATTTTCCTCTATTTGATAAGTATGAATCTTTAACTCGAACAAATGTGAGGGCTCATTTTGTGAGGATCTAGCCCAAAATTCATGTCGTTTAGCTTGATTGGTGATGGTTACAGATGTTCTTTTGGTTCCCTTTAGTGATCTAGAAGAAAAAGGGGAGGGGGGGAGGGGGGGGGGGGGGATTGGTTCTTGAGAGACATCAAATGAGATAAAGAAGATGGGCAGAAGGTGAGAGAGGGAGAAAGTGCAGGAAGATAATATAATCCTAGGATCAAAATCTATCACAGTTCAATAAGAATTTGTACTAGCAGTACTGTTTTGAGGAAATGATTTAAATTAAATTTGAGAAGTCACTCCTCCGTAACAAAAATATTCCCACTACTCAACCTTTCAGCGAAAGCAAATTCTTGATCTTGCATAGCTCCTAGACTAGGTAGCATTTTACAATAAGGGTAAGTTTGTCTTTTTAAAGATTTTTCCTTGCTGTTATCTTTTAGGTTTTAAAATAGTTATTGAAGAGAGATACAACTTGTTTTTGGATGGAAAACAGAAATACAACTTGATTAGTATCTCAATGCATTATTTCTAATACCTTTCAAAAATTAGGAAGGTCAAATATTAGGAAGGATTAGGATTTCTGTGGTTTGATCTCAAAATCCCAAATTTTTGTAGGTAAGTATAAATCAACCTTCCAAAAATTAGGAAGGATTAGGATTTCTATGAATTGATCTCAAAATCCCAAATTTTTGTGGGTGAATCTCAATGCATTATTTCTAACACCTTTCAAAAATTAGGAAGGTCAAATATTAGGAAGGATTAGGATTTCTGTGGTTTGATCTCAAAATCCCAAATTTTTGTAGGTAAATATAAATCAACCTTCCAAAAATTAGGAAAGATTAGGATTTCTATGAATTGATCTCAAAATCCCAAAATTTTGCAGGTGAATATAAATCAATTAATTGGCTAGAGGTTTATGTGTAGATTATCGTGTAAAAGTTTAGTGAAACAAAAATTGGATAGGGAGAACAGAGAGATTATAGAGAAATGGGTTCCATTATTTAGTACTCTCTATTTGCCAAAATTGAGTTTCAAAACAAGAGTATTTTGTTCGATAGTTTTAAAAGAAAAATATTTTGCTACATAGTTTTCAAATTAAAGGTAAATACTTATCTTGGCCCACTTAAACCACGTGGAACACTTGGATCGTAACACATAACACCATTACAAGTTTATTGGCATCATTTATATAATTGTTTGTAAGTATTCCCAAATGGCTTTAGTGTCAAACGATCAACAATGAAATAAGAAGACCCAGAAACTGATTTGAAGAAAACCAGAGTCATATAACTGAAAGCAAAGAACGAAAAGAGTTAAGAGAGTCAAAGGAACATGGTAGACCATCCAGAAGCCAAAGCTGCTTCTGAATTTCCTGATTTTTTTTTTTTTTTTGGAAAGTTCTTTCCGGGTCGGTTTGAGTAGGTATTGGCAATAAGGTTTGGGTTGGGCTTGTGGCCATCCCTACAACATCAGCGTTCAACAACACTAATGGCCATAAGAGAAGCTATCATCCAAGACAAACGCTGGGGATACAGCAATCCCATCCTATTACTGCCGATAACAAGGCTTGAACAAATCATAAGTTCATGACGACAATGGCCTTTGGCAAGACTATCAATGTGTGGTGCCACCCCTGGTTTTCAAGAAGGCTTACTAACTACCTAGGCAGGCTATATCAATATACCCAAACAACTTATGGTCATGTGCAAGTTAAACTGATCTGTTTTGCCTTCAATAGAACACCCCATCCCCAAAAAAATAAAAAAACTGAGGCAGTACATAAATGAAAATATATTGACAATAGTGTGTTAGGCATGAGCTTATAAGCTCATGCTTTTATCTTTAGGTTTTATGTACAGCTTTTTAATTTTTTAATTTTTTTTTTTAGTTTTTTCTTACATTTTCAATTTTCTTTTTAAAGTATAAGTATACTTTAGCACATGGAAAGTTTAGACTAAAACCTGTACAAAAACTCACTGTTAAAATAAACTAACAATTTAAGCTAAACCAAACAAACATATACTAAATTCATTGGCTTAGCTTTAAAAAAAAAAAAGGTTTGGATAAAAATTAAACCTAAAAAAGTAATAACAAAAAAAATATATATATTTTTTAACGATTCATGCAATCATCACTCTTTATAAATCTCCTTCCCCTACCAGCCCCTCTCTCAACTAGAATTATTTAAGAATTTGGCAATTTTGTCCTTTTTTTCTTAGTAGCAAACATTCCCTAAATGCTTTTTTTTTTTTTTTTTTTTTCATAAGAAAATTTACTTCATCGTCTGCCATGTGATAACTAACTTGTTAACAATGGTACACGTAGAGCATGGAAATCTGATCCACCCCCATGGATAAATTATATCATGAAGCAAAATGAAAATTGAGATATACAGTCCAGAACCATGTACCATAATATCAACCAAGAGTTGGCCACCCTTGATAATCCAGAACCATATTTAGTTTGTCATGTAACATAATATTAACTAAAACTAAAAGCTGGACACCACTCATCACACATAACACTAACTAATTATAAATATATGAAAAAGTGAACTTTAAAGACTGACTTTGATTGAGTACAGGCTTGTGGAAATAAATTAACAGATTTGAGCTTTTGCATGTTTGTCAGATGCCACTGCAACCACCTCCAAGTGCGTGAGTCATGGCTTCAATTTCGTCGTTGTCCTCCATATTAAGCTGCACATTCAGATCAATAGCTTATAATTAGAATGACCAATTTTAACATACTCAAGTAACCTTAATTAAAAACAATAGTAAGTCAGTGTGAGATAGTTAACAATAGTGCAGAAATACATAAGCAAATAACACACATTTGCACGACATAATGTGAGTTAACAGAGTTTGTAGCAATAGATATGTTACTTAATATGCTTTATGGGTCACAGAATTAGTAATTTATTTAAAATGAATCATTTCTTAATGTCTATATCAAACACATAGAAAGAGATATAAAGCCATTTACAGTACGGTCATTATGAAAGTGCATAACAAAGTAAATACAATTTTTTTGAAAAAATATGAAAGAAACTTACTCTAGCTGGTGTGTGGCTCCCAAGAATGCGTTGGCCCTCATGGAAGAATTGGATGGTCCTATATTCATATTGGCGCTTGTCACAGTAGGCAGTGAAGAGCTTGATGAACTTTGTGTCAGACCTAATCTTAAAGTACAGATCTTGCCCATCCTACAGTAAGTAAGAAAGAAATGATGGTAAAATGAAAGCACAAAGCTGCACTGGATTTGTTGTTGTAAAAATTGTACGATATGGCATATGACAGTAAAAAAATTAATTAAAGATGATAAGGTTGGAAGCTGTACAGAAAAAATAGATTTAATTGGATATATAAACTTGACATAATACTGGTTTTCTTATCAAAAAAAAAAAACTTGACATAATACTTAATTTAGGTAGAACCATCAGTCACAGGCTCACAGCAATGTTGCGGTAATGTATTAAATTGAACATCATCATCAATCTATCTGAAATTTATTCACTATGCAAGAAAAATAAGGATAAAGGAAACGGAAGAAGAAATCTAGGAATTTAAGGACATATTGATCTAAGAAAATTTTGTTCCGTTGAATCAAAACGTTGGAATCCAATTCAAGTACTGAATCATATAGAACCAAAATGCATTGTGTAAACTCTTTATCATGAATGACTTATTGTTCTAATTGTGGTTCAATGGGCCACAAACACCTTAATCACTAGTTCTGCTCTCAATGAGTCTACTCTTAGGGTATGTTTGGGATGGAAGGAGTTTTTTTTTTTTTGGGTGGGGGGGGGGGGGGGGAGAGAGAGAGAGAGAGAGAGAGAGAGAGAGAGCAAGAGCTAACAAACCAAATCATGCAAGTTCAGAACTGTAAAACCTCTCCAAACTCTTGCGAAACAGACCTGACAGAGAAGGAAAATTAAAAAGGGAAGCGGGACAAGATCTAATTAATCATACCTACATCTACGATGGATATAGAGTGGCACTAAAGTGGCCTTTTGATCATTTCCTACCATATAGTCAAATAGAATTTTTCCTATGAACTCAAGCCTTAGTGAGTCATTTTTGCCAAGGTACATTCCAATTTTCCTACCTCTACCACAAACAACAAGCATAATATGTACAATAACCAGAGCACAGGTTCATAACCGTCAAACTATGTATTTCAAACTATTTTAAGCGCTATTGTGGCCACATTAACCTATCTCAATATGTACAATAACCGCCAGGAGCCCCGTAACACAGTGACATTGCCTGATCTTCTTAACGAAGAGTACCAAGGTTAGAATTTCCCTCCTCATTTGTTGTAACCATTGAATTATCAAAAACAAAGAAAGACATTACAATAACCATTGCCCTGCCCCTTGATACAATGCAGTATGGAGTTAACATTCCATGAACATAGAAACACACGCACACACTGATACACACACAAATATATGCAAATGCAAGTACATCTTCTTCTCTCTTTTTTTTTTTTTTGGTCTTGTCTTTTGGGGTTTTTTTTTTTTTTTTTTTTTTGTGATAATCTTTGGTCTTGTCTTTTGGTTTTTGGTAAAATAGCAAACAAACATAAAATGATACAAACATATATGTGGAAAAAAAAAGATAATAGTCTAGCATGCATTACATTTTGTGACCAATAGACACAAGATTACAATAATTCCGATCACAGTAAGTATAATACAAAATAATGGCTAAAGCCCAAAAGCTGTTCCAATGCCAGCCGTTACTCCTCACTTCTCTCTACCAAAAGATTGAAAAAATCGGAAACATCCACATTACCAAATACCCTTTTTTTTTTAATACAATTTTTTTTTTTTTGCTGGGAATCCTTCAACTTAATACTAAACAAAAATACACGCTAAACAATGATTATTAATATTATTACAAAACAAAGACCCAGCAGACATTTTAACAATAAAATAATGGAAAGATTGAGAATGCACAGACTTGGGAAAATGATTACCCAGAAACAAAGATTTATATATATATATACCTGACTCTTAACCTTGAGGTTGATACTGGGCATCTCGCTTGGTCTACTACGCTTGCTCATTCTTTTCAGCTAGCTTAGCTACTTAAGAAAGAAATAATCTTTGTCAAAATTCTTACGAACCCAAGTGTAGCGTTCTCGTCTGTGTTTATATACAAAGAGAAAGAGTAAATGGAAGGTCAGATTGGTGGGTGAGGTTTGGGTCTGTGGAGTGATGACAGGAAAAGACGAGAGTAATGAAAAAGAAGAAGTGCAAGAAGGAGCTGATGTGATCTGACTTGATTAAGACCAGTCATGACCTGATCTGTGGAGTGATGACAGTTTTCATTTGAACGAAAGAAAGAAGGTGAATTGAAAAGAAAAAGAATAATGTGGGGGCAATGCATGTGATCTGTGAAGGAAGTGGCAGATAAAGATTTTGCCAAAAATGGCTGCTCTGTCTTCTTTCTTTCAGTTTTTTGGCTTTACGTGGCTTTGCTTCTTCTTTTTTTTGGGAAAGGTACGTGGCTTTGCTTGATTCGTGAGAGAGAGAAAGAGTTAATTAAAATGGGTGACGTTGTTTGGATTTGATTTTTGATTTTGTGGTACTGAATACTGAGTCTGAGAGATTGTTGCTAGACTTGCTGCGTTGCTTGCTTGATTCACGATTTGATTTTTGAGTACCAAATTTGGCCTGAGTCTGTGAGAATGTACTTATGATTTTGAAACTTTTACAGACACGATCACATATATCATCATAAACTAAATAAAAGGATTTTGCTAGTGTGTGCGAACAATACACAATAATTTTTATTTTTGGACAATTTTTTCAATTCTTAAGAAAAAATTCTAAAAATGAATAGTTTAATATGTGCCGGACCCTAAATAAAAATAGTGTGCACACAACATTTTTATAATATTTCCACAATAAATTATAAGTAGTTATTTATTATTGGTTTTAATTTGAATTTATCACTTAAATTATTTTTTTATCCCACCAATAAAAACATGTAACAACATTACATCCTACCACTTGTTGTTAAAGTGTTAAATACATAGCATTTCTCATAAAAATAAGGCCAAAATGCAAAATCCACATCCTTTAAGTTTCACAATTTTTTATTTCAGTCCTCTAAATTTTGGTTTTATCATTTCAATCCTCTAAATTTCACTTATTATCAATTAAGTGTCTGGTAAGATTATTTTTGCCAACTTATTTTTGCTACTATTCATGGGTCACACTGTACTATTTCAGCTAACTTTTACCTTTATCTACAGTACTTTCAGCAAAAAAATTTCAGTTTCAACCCTATGTCATCCATTAACAATATGTTAGTTGCTGCCGTTATCTATAGCAAAACAACATTGTTTCATCCTTTTTTTATTTAAATTTTTTCAATTTTTTTTAAAAAAGTTTGATCTTGGGCAAAACCCTCGTTGAGTCCTAGGCTTTTTGGAAGTGTTTTCTGTTGTGAAAGGTTCATATTTAGTGTGCGTATGGTATGAATTATTTTTGTCAACTTATTTTATTACTCAGCTTATTTTTGCTACTATTCATGAGTCCTATTTTACTTTTTGGTACTATTCGTGAGTCTCACTGTACTATTTCGGCTAATTTTTACTTTTATTTACATTACTTTTAGTAAAAAAATTTCGGTTTCAGCAAAATAAGCAGATTCCAAACAGACCCTTAGAACCATTGAAAAAAATCATTAGAATCATAGTAGAAATCATTTTGCTGCAGAGATCTTGTAGTAATATTGAATAGAATTAAATCCCTAACAACCCTCAGTCTCTTTAAATTTTTGTAATATTTGAAAAGTGAATAGTTCATTTTACCTTTTGCCTTTCAATCATTGGAAATAAATTTGTAGAGTTCCTTTTACCTTTTGATCATTGGAAAGAAATTTGTAGAGTTCTTGGTTTATCTTAAGAAAACCATAAACTTAGGACTTTTATTCCAATTCTTTTAGTTGTGCTAGAAGGGTATTCAAAATGAGTTGAAATATGAGTGAATAATAATAAGTCCATGTCTAAATAGATTTTTTTTTTTTTGGTGGTAAAAAGGAGATTTCATTCAAACAAACTAAGAAACAAAATCAACTACATCAGGTTCAAGACAAAGCTTGAAATGAAAAAGACCATAGAGGCCAGACAGATAAGCATCCAACAGATTAGGGGGAGAGGAATTATAATACAAAATATTCAAATCTTGAAGCGATCCTATTCTAGCAAGAGTGTCCGCACAAAAGTTTGCTTTCCTATAGCAGTGCCAGTGCACCACCTTAATCAGAGGAACTTGAGCATTTAGGAGCCTACAATTAGCCACAAGGGATGAATTAATAGCATTAGAGATGTTGTCATTGTTCATCAATTCAACAACAATTTGTGCATCCGATTCTACTTCAAGAGCACTAACTCTCAAATTTAAACACATGATTAACCCATCCCTTAATGCCCACAGTTCAGCTAGGAAGCTAGTGGTATTTCCTATGTTTCTAAAGAAAGCTTGTATCCAAGCTCCCGAATCAGAGCGAAGAATGCCCCCTCCTCCTGCTGCACTTGGGTTTCCAAGAGAAGAATCATCAGTGTTTAGTTTGAACCGACTTCTGTATAGAATTCCCACCAAATACCTCTCTCAACACGAGGTCTCTTTATAGAATTCCTTCGAGCACAAAATGCATGCTCAACTGCTCTTTGAATGATTTCTAAGTGGATGGTTTGGTTCGGGCTTTGCTTTTGGAAAACAACTTTGTTCCGATGCTGCCAAAGAGTCCAAACACCAAAAGCAAAGATCAAGTTCCAAGGAATACGCATCTGCCCAGATTTTATATCAAACTTGCAATTAAATTTCAGCTAGTCATGGAGGTTTCAGCTTGAAGAAATCTGTTCTGAAGTTAGCTCCAAGGTTTTGCCAACAATTTAGAGCAAAGGTACAATCCCTCAAAAGATGGATAATCGTTTCTGGAGCATGCTGGCATATCGGGCAAGAGATGTTTACATGAATACCTCTAGCTACAAGACATTCACGAGTGGCTATGCTGTTATGAAAACACATCCACATGAAGAACTAGACCCTTGGGAGAACATTTAATTTCCATATCCAACTGCCATTAAAGGAGAGATGAGGCTCAGAAATCTGGTTAGACAAGAGGTAAGCACTATTGAGGTTAAAATGCCCACTGGAA
This sequence comes from Quercus tomentella, assembly GCA_028535165.1. Taxonomy (NCBI): domain Eukaryota; kingdom Viridiplantae; phylum Streptophyta; class Magnoliopsida; order Fagales; family Fagaceae; genus Quercus; species Quercus tomentella. The sequence goes on along the minus strand of JAPQVY010000068.1, from coordinate 35,040,515 downwards.
GTTGCTGCCCAGATCATTCTATCCTTCATTGATGCAACACAAGAACGAGGCATAGCTCTGATTTCCATGCCAACATGGCTTGGCAAGGTTATAGAAAATTTCCCCCAATCCCAGCCAGTATCCGAGACTATATCCCTGATTTTAAGTTCCTCTTCCCCTCTAGTGAGTGGACCATGTACAAGAGATCTCAATGGCCCATTAGAAGTCCAATAATCAAGCCAAAAATTAATATTACCGTCCCAGCCTAGGCTCCATCTGGTACCTTTGGCAAAATTAATATTCACTCCTGGTAAGGGTGTCATTTCATTGGCATCAAATAAACAAATGTGCATTGGCGCCAATAGGCAAAGAGACTGAATGGATAAGAAATAAGATGTTGGATGTAGAGTAGTAATCACAAGTTCACAAGTTCACAACCAATACCAACCATTTTTGTGTATATTGCAATAGAGGCGTCACCATGTTTAGAGCGTACAACAGTGTACAATGAAAAATATAGACATATAACTTTAAGACACAAGTACATAGTAGATGAGGTTGTATCAATTGTAATATCTCACATGATAATTTGGCAGAAATTTTCATCAAAATTTTTTCCCAAGAATTGGTAAGAGAAGAAATTCATTGGAATGAGACTAAAATCTTTCAAATAGAATCACCATGGCTGAAACCCAACCCTAAATAGATCCAATATAAATAGGTTTAAATGAAAACATGATGCTGATAAGAGTTTAGTAGAGTGTTAATAGTTAAGTTTGTTAGGTACTTGAATATTAATAAAACTAATATGTAACTCGTGCTTGTGCACGGGATTGATGAATTGTAGTGGTACTACTGATATTAACTTGGGTTATTAAACACATATGACATAGTATGACTAGGACATTTGGAGGTACTAAAATAATTTTTCCTTGTTATTTTCATGATATTGGTTTCGCCAAGTTTCTCATTACATTGTTATTACATATATAATTTTGAAAATCATTATTGGATACTACATATACAATATCAATTTACAATTATTGTCTGTGAAATTATACTAAATACAACACAAAATAAAATAATAAATTAATCAAATAATATCTCATAAATTGAATGGGCATAGGTATATAGGATCATTCAGCTCAATTATAGTTTGGTACATTCAATATCTTTGCATACAAAATATCTGAATAGAAACTGTATAGAAAATATGCTCATTAGTTCAAAGAAAAAATAACAACAAAAATCTAAACAATTTAATTTGTATGGAAAGCTAACAAAAGCATATATATATATAACAAATTAAATTGGTTAGTAATTGGCCGTACATAGTCATGGTATATTACATAAATAACTTATAAATTTGAATTATTTTTAGTTACATGATTAGGTTTTTTTAAGGTTTATTTATATTGAATTCCTCATTTTCTACACTAAATTAACTCATTTGGCACAAAAATTAAAAAACTTAGATTAGATGGGACACATGATGCAAAATTAAACTCTAATTGAAATCCAATTTTTACACTTAATTAACTCTCTTGGTACAAAAATTTAAAATTTAGATTCGATGAGACACGTGACGCAAAATTAGACTCTAATTGAATTCAAAATTGAAACTTAATTGAATTTTCTCTTAACTTTACCTATTAATATATACTAGCTTGTAATCCCATGCATATGCATGGATACACTTAAAGATATACACAAAAATGCATAGTATAATTCCTATATATATATATATATATATATATTTAAATACTATTGATAGTCATTCTTATATTTTGTTAACTCTTTAACAAGTCTTGTAAGAATATTATTAGATATAAAATGTAAATTGTCCGTTTTATTTTTATTTTTATTTATTCTTAATTTTTGTTATTGTGAAGTACTTTTTTTTATTTATTCATTTATTCTAAACTCTTTGGTTTTTGTACTCAATAACTTACTTGAATTAATATTTATGATATGGTCCCACATTTGATTCTAAAATTATAAAATAAAACTATTTCTAAAAATAATTAATTTAAGACACATGATGCAAAATTGTACTCAAATTTGAAATTCTAATTGAACTTTCTCTAAGTTTTGCCTATATATATATGGAGAGAGAGAGAGTAGCTTGTAAGCCCATGCATATGTGTAGATACATTTAAAAGATATACATTAAAATGCATAGTATAATTTAAATACTATTGATATATAGTCATTCTTATATTTTGTTAACTTTTTACAAAATCAAGCAAGAATATTATTATGTAAAAAATGTCAATTGTTCATATATTTTTTAAATTTTTTTATGAATTCTTAATTTTTGATATTGTGAAGTACTTTTTTTTTTTTTTTTTTTTTTTTTTTTTTTTTTTTCAGTTCATTAATTCTAGTCTCTTTGGTTTTTGTATTCAATAACTTACTTGAATGAATATTTATGATGTGGTCCCACAATTAGCTCCAAAATTAAAAAATAAAACTCCTTAAAAATAAATAATTTAGGACACATTGCGCAAAATTGGATTTCAATTATCGACCTAATTGGATTTTCTTTAAACTTTACCTCTCTCTCTCTCTCTCTCTCTCTCTCTCTCTCTCTCTCTCTCTATATATATATATATATATAAATGAGGTTCTAATTTTCAAAACGTATATACATATGTTTATACATAAACATTTAATCAAATAGCATTTGGAAAAGTTAAGATTTAACTTAAGAATAATAGAGCTTTTGAAGGTGAGTACTTCCTATCATAGAGGTTTTAAGATTTATTTTGGGAATATAACTAAGAAAATGTCAGTTATAAAACACATAGACAAAATTTCTTTAATAAATTAAAAAACACATATATAAAAAATACGTCTAGAATCATCATTTTTATTTGTTTAAAAAAAATATGAAGTGACAAGTTATTACATCATCAAGGTTTTGTTTTGTTTTGTTTTTTTTTAATATTATTAAGAGTTGGTACATTTTCTATTTTATTCTCTCTCTAAATTGACAAATCAGTGAGAAAAAAACATTTTAGTGGGTTCTCTCGTTTTTAAAGGTAAATGTTTATTAGTTGTTTTTAGAAATACAGTTATCCAGAGGTGCATAAGTTGCCGTAGATAGTATAATTTTTATTACGGGCGATAAATCAATGGTTTCATTGCATCTCCCAACACTCCTGTATAACTGTATTTCTAAAACATTGCTTGTGACTAACTCTAGGTTTATCCTTCAAAGTTTAAAATGTTGGGGATGGTCGAAAACCCAATGGATATATTAAAAAAATGTATACATAATACAAAATAATATAGAAGAGGCTTAAGGTTGACAAATAGACTCCAGGAAGAGATTTCAATGCTATCATCATGGTTGATAGCAGTTATTGGTGGTGACTATGAATTTTTAGCCCCAAATCCTAAACTTCATGATTAACTAATATTTATATTTTTTTTTTTACTAGATGAATAATCCTTTGTTGTAGTGTCACATTCTGCTTCCAAAGTAATAAAACATTAAAAGGCCAAATTCAAAATAAATGATGGCAAAATGACAATTTTTTTTTTTTTTTGAGAAACTAAAAAAATGACAAAATAAACATTAGTTATTTGAACATATGAATAAACATAAGTTTATATATTATTTCTTTTAAACTAAAACATTGCTTGTGACTAATTAGAGATTCACCTAAATATTAGCTTAGTTAGAGGTCTGTTACCCACCTTATCATTTCATAGTTAAAATAGGAAAAAATAGAACAATATTTAAGAAAAAAAAAATTGGGGTTTTGTAATGTGCACAACTCTATTCAACACATCATATCACTAAAATTTTAGACAACAAAGTACAACTGTTCAACCCATTTCAATAGACAAGTTAGGGAGTTGCCATTGGAAATTTGTGTGCTTTTGGTTCATGGGTTTGCCTTATGTGGGTGGATGGTTGACACTAAAATTGTGGCCAATGATGGGTTTTTGACTGTGATTAGTGTTGGCTAGTCATAAATTTTCTCATTTAAGATAAATTAGTGCTAATAGTTTTGTTGTGGAGGATGAGTTTTATACTCTTAATAGAGTTCAAAGTATAGTTAATTGTCTATGTGACATGGATATAAAAAAAGAATTTCACCTATGTAAGCACGTAAGTGGTGTTGCTTCTAAACAAGAGTTATAACTTTTCTCTTGTAAACGCTAGTTAATCCAAGGAGTATCACAAGCCCATAATAGTACCAACAAGTTGTATATTCTTGTCGTTTAGGATATTTTCATGTGAGTGTTTTCTCTGGCTGTAAGAAAATAATTTGGTTTAAATTTAGACCGCAGTTAACTTCTTGAAGTTTAGAAATTATAACACTAAGAGAATGTTTAAGTTGAAAGACACTTTTTTTAAATTTTTTTATTATTATTTTTTACATGGATGATAAAGTATCTACCAAATTTGATAGGACTATTACAAGGTTACAGCCTACTACTGGGGGATTGTTGCATATATAGATATATACATATAGGTTTTAATATTTGAGAGATCCTTGTCTAAAAATAGAAGAGTAAAGAGTGTTTTAAAAGAAAAAAAAAAAAAAATTGAGTTGAAAAAATCTCACTCAAGCAAGACTAAAGTTTGCTCCAATGAGATGGACCACACTAGTGAGTGACAACTAAGCAAGGCATAGATGTATTTTTTTGTTTGACTTATAAGTCACATATTGAAGAATCTATTCTAGTGAAATGTGTTTTTGCTCGAATGAGATACTTATAGAAAGTTTGGTTTTTGCATAATTACGCCAAAAAAAAAAAAATGAGGGAAATAAATGTGTTTATATATCTAATAACCGGCACCTACTAACCTACAATGATAACATTCTAAAATACTTATCACATTACAAGTGACCTTCTCAAAGTTGTTATTTTATTGCTAGCTCTTAATTGTTTATAAATAAACATTTAATTAATTAATTTTTTTTGGGGATTTTTACATACCACCTATAAAAATTCAAATATGAGAAGATTTTTTTTATTACCTTCAAATATGAAAAGATATCTCATGCATAAGATATATATATCATTCGTTCCATAAATACTATACAAATAAGTGTTTTTATACTATTAAAGAGAAAATAATTATATTTTTTATACTAGCCAATAATTATTATTCAAACATGTCAAGAATTAAGGATTTTAGGTCTTAAAATTTGAAGAATAATTCAAATTTGTAAGGAAAAAAAAAAAAAAAACCCAAAAAAAAGAAAACAAAGAAAGGACGAAAACGACGTCGTGTTGAAAGTCCAAAAAACCGGCAAGGCGGCAACATAGGTCTTCGCGCCAATAGCTAGCACTTGGAATTTCAAAACCTCTATACTTTGTCCCCCCCCACCCCCCCCAACAATTAAAAAAACTCAAAAAATCCTCACCGTCGATCAACAATTTCGAAACCAAAGTATAAAAATCCAACGGTCCCAACACGCCCATCATGTACATACATCTCAAACAAAACAAAACAAAACACAAACACAAGTACACAACACAACCCTATAACCTACTACACACACACTCTGCACAGTGTGTTTGAAAAATTTAACTGAAAAACCAGCTGACAACTCGTGTCCACTTCCCAAATCTCGAGCTTCTCTCTCCTGGTTTTACGCACAGCACCACATTCACTTCCATTTTCTAATGCTACTACTTAGTTTTATAGAGTATAAAAATTATACTATAAATCTCATTTTTTTAGCTTCCCTAGGCAAGAAAGATTTCACAAAAAGGTTACCCATTAATGTTTCAATCAATTGTGTATGACTTTTTGTTCAAGCTAATTACATTAACATACTAGTACATCATTCTGAACCAACCTGACTGCTTAAAAAAACCCACTAAAGATTTCCAAACTTGTCTGGTTCTTGCTTTTTTTCCTTTTTAGTATGGACTGTGTAAAGTTGGGTTTTTTTGGGTTTTGTTTCTACTTGTGGTTGCCTATGGTTGCTGCCTCTGACAATCTTCTTTCTCCAAAGGGTGTTAACTATGAGGGTATGTGCCAAGTGGGTCTTCTTCAAAAGACACAAAACCCGTGTATTTTTTGCTTTGTTGTGTTCTTCTTCTATTTTTTTTTTCCTTTTGAATGAATCTCTGATTAATTCTGTGTTTTTTTGGATGAAGCAGTGACTGCTTTGATGGCGGTGAAGATTAAGCTAAAGGACGAGTCGAATGTGATGAATGGGTGGGATATTAATTCCGTTGACCCTTGTACCTGGAACATGGTCGCTTGCTCTACTGAAGGTTACGTTGTTTCCCTGTGAGTTTCTCCCCCATTGTAATCATTTGCTCCTTTTTCACATTTGGGAACTCAGAAATTGAAGAAAAAATAAAAAATAAAAAAAACCCTTTTTGCTTTCTTAGTTAGCTAACCTGACAAAGAGGATTTGAAAGAAAGATTGGTTATTGGGGCTTATTGCTTTTCTTTATGTTTGTTTGGAGCTTTGCTTTCTTTGTAGTAGTATTGGGTTGTTATTGGTTAATGAAATCTGCAATGTATCTCTAATGTTACTTGTTTCCCATTGATGTTGGTAGTGAAATGGCCAGCGTGGGCTTATCAGGAACTCTTTCACCAAGTATTGCCAATTTGAGTCACCTTCGGACAATGTGAGACTTCTCTCTTTCCATTTGTGTTGGACTTCATGGCAACTCCAATTGTCTATTTCTATTTCTTTTGCCCATTTATTCATACTTCAATAAGTAATTAATTGCTATTCGTATTATAAGCTTAAGTAGTTAGTGCTCTATTTCTATTCCACTTGGTAATGAAATGATGAGAGAGAATCGCTTGAAATGGTTTGCTTTGCTCATGTTTAGAGGAAAGTGATTAATGCATTAAAAATAGTGAGTTGATTCAAGTGGAGGGAACCAAAAAAGGTAGGGGAAGACAAAAATAACATTAATAGTAGTAAAAAAAATTCAATTAAGAAAGTAACAAAAAGTATGACTTCGGATAGAATAGAAACTAATACATGTGGTCAATCCTAACTAGTCTGTTGAGGATTTATAGCCAACCCCAAAAATTTGGGACTAAGGCTTAGTTGTAGCTGTAATGTTTTTCAATATGGCTAATTTAGGAGCTTCAATTATGCTTACTTTTAGAGAATTCTTTCTGTCTTTTTTTGTTTGTTTGTGTGTGTGTGTGGAGATTTTTGTGTTAAAAAATTAAAATAATCAAAGGTAATAACTGGCAATGCATGATTCATGCCCATATTAGGTCATGTTTTAAATTGATTTTGGTGCAGTGATCTGTATACGTGATGTCATACTTAAAAGTGTGTTAGCAGACTTAGATTTTGTAGGAAGCACTGTGCTAGGACAGGTGAGCTTGATCAGAATTCATTGCAAGGGTATGAAATACTAAGTGTTCTTGTCTGTCTAGTTGCTTGATAAGAGGAAATATTTTGGCGTATAAGTTATGAGATGTCTTATATGTCTTTTTTTGTGCCCCTGCAGAAAAGATTATAAGAATTTAACATTTACTAATAAATATTTTCCATTTCTATTGTTGCAGGTTGTTGCAGAACAATCGGTTATCTGGCCCTATCCCAGCTGAGATAGGAAAGCTCTCAGAGCTTCAAATGCTTGACCTCTCACAAAACCAGTTTGTTGGAGAAATTCCAAGTTCTTTGGGGTTTCTAACTCATCTAAACTACTTGTGAGTATGAATTAAATGATAAATTGTGCACTATAATTACTATTGGCTTTAACATTTTGTTTGCTCTAACTATTTGTTCTCTAAACCTTTGCCATGCAAGTTTTTCAGGCGGCTCGGTAAAAACAATTTATCTGGACAGATTCCTAAGCTTGTTGCTAACCTCTCTTGTCTTTCATTCTTGTATGTGTTTCATCAGATTTCAACTGTGTTTTCTCTTTCAACATGTTTTGAGTAATTTTAATTTTGTATAACTTTATTGCATAGGGATTTATCGTACAACAATTTCAGTGGTCCCACTCCGAAAATACTAGCACAAGGCTACAGGTGATGTCTTTAGTGAAAAGAAATGTTATTATATAATATTAAAACCTGATTTTTATTTCCAGTCCATAGTTAACTGATTATTGTCCATCATTTTATGTCAAGTGGAGCATTCAATGGTGATCAATATGCTAAATTCCCACTTGATCACTAGATGGGCCATCCTATCTAGTAGCTTAAGCTTTTGCGTTGGATGCTCTAACACAAGTATCCAGCTCTTGTTATTTTATTCTATTTCTTTTAGGTCCTCCTATGGCTTCAGATTTTTTTTACCAAATTATAATTAGTTTCTGATATGTAAATGATCCTATCTGATGAATCTTCATTTGGGGAGTTTGTGTTGGATGTTGTGTAATTTTACTAGAAAGGCAGAAAGAACAAAACAAAGATACTAGAAGAACAATACGACTTTTCTTCATACACAAGTGTTATCCTTGAGAGGAATTATGTATGTATCCCAAAATGTGGTAAAACAAAGACATACTGCATTTGCTTTTTTTGAATGTGATTCAATAGTTCGTATTTAATAAATACAATTTCTTCATATAGAATAGGAAAAGTCAGTTACCAGTGATGTTATGTTCAGTAGTTGATATTAATTTGCAATATTCCATTTGCCTGCATTCTTCATTTTTTGTTGACACACTTCAACAGCTGAATTTTTAAAAATCCTTCCCAATATGTTATTTCGGCTATTTGACAGCTTCATGTTTTCATTGTAGTATCACAGGGAATAACTTTCTTTGCACTTCTACATCAGCACAAATTTGCATGGGTGCTTCAAAACCAATAAATGGTAATATAGATATAACCTGTAAAATATACTTTGCTAATGAGTGCCTAAATATATTTGAATGAATATGCAAGATGGTGCAACTACAGATGCAAGGTCAACTCAGAAAGTCAGTGGTCATCATCAGTGGGTGCTTTCTGTTGCCATTGGCATAAGTTGCACATTTGTGGTTTCTGTGATGCTGCTTGTTTGTTGGGTGCATTGGTACAGATCTCGGCTACTCTCTTCATCTTATGGTACTAAACTACTCTTTTTTTTATGAAACAAGTAGATGATAGGGATCTGGAGAATTTCTAAAGATTCAAATGTGTTAAAAAATGCATATTTTCAGTGCAGCAAGATTGTGAATTTGATATTGGTCATCTCAAGAGGTTTTCATTTCGTGAATTGAAAAATGCCACTGGAAATTTTAGTCCCAAAAACATCCTAGGGCAAGGTGGATATGGAGTGGTTTATAAAGGATGCCTTCCAAATAGGACAGTGGTCGCAGTTAAGAGGCTGAAAGATCCAAGTTACACAGGAGAAGTGCAGTTTCAAACTGAAGTTGAAATGATTGGCTTGGCTTTGCATCGGAACCTCTTACGTTTGTATGGATTTTGCATGACATCCGATGAAAGATTGCTTGTTTATCCTTATATGCCAAATGGGAGTGTTGCTGATCGTTTGAGAGGTTTGTTTCATTGTTGCTTGTCCCTGACCCTCTCTCTCTCTCTCTCTGTATTTGAAAATTTTGATTAATTTCTACATTGAATTTCTAGTTGTTCTACATAATAATGTTGTGGGTGTATGTATTGGTTCATATAATTATTTGGAATTACTAAAAATATTAATGATTATCCATGTGAACCAAATAACATATTTTCTAGTTCATTTTTAAGATTCAAACACTGGAAATGAGTCAATTTTCTAAAAAAATCTTTCTAGAAAGTGAGTCATTTTCCAAAAAAATAATTTTCCATCAAAACAAATGGAGCATGAGAATCTATTTTCACTTTCAGCAATAGTTTCAGAAAATGATTATGATATTTTTCGTAAGATATTGATTTAAATTCTTCAACTAGGTCTTTGTGTTAGATATCTTTTGTGATTTTATTTATAAGTCCTTTTAAATACGAGTTTTACAGTATAAGTCAATGCTTAATCATGAGTTTTACAGTATAAGTCAATGCTTAATCATGGGTGAGACTAGAAATTTTTGCCTTTGGCTGGGAGGGGTATAGTATTGTCACACAACTCAAGACAAACTATATGTGTGTGTATTACATGTGTACAGGTGCAAGAAGGGAGGGAAATTTGTTAGAAATACAATAATGGTTTGTGTTTTAAGGGAATTCAAGTAGAATATTGAATGGGAAGCAATGAGAGATTAGGTTTTCATGGATATTGGATTTTTTATTTATTTATTTATGGTTGAATGCTGAAGTGTGGGCATGAGTGGTGAATAGTTTGGAGGGCTTGGATAAGGGATTTAGATCATGGGAGGGTTGGCCACGGCTAGGGCAGCAAGTGTGGATGTGATTTGGGATGGATTCTTGAAAAGAAAATGGCTTAGGGATTGATGGTAATGCAATAGGGCTTTGGAATGGAAAGCGGAAGATTGATGGTTGTTGGAGTTAATGGTTTGAATATATGAACTGGTTGAGAGATGGAATGAGTTTTGATTTCTTCTTGAGAGTCATTTTCTCCCTATTGAGACCTCTTCAAGGGAGTCTCTTCCTCTAATGCAGGACAATCAAGTCTAAGCAACACAAATTGGCAATTTCATTAATGAATTGGAAGTGTAATTATTTATAGAACCATAGAACTAATTTGACTGGCCCACATGGCCTCCTCTTATTGGTTCTATTATTCCTCATGTGCAACTAATAATTCTAGCATGTGTTTATATTATTAATAAATGTGTTAAATGTAATTAGCATGCTACGGTATGTAAATAACTATTCTATCTTATCCTCTACTAATTAACTTCCAACTACTTGGACAAGTTGATTTGATTACACGGGTTCACCCCAAGCTAATCCCCTGACTTGAATCTAGGGTTGTCAATACTTGTCTTGAATTACCACAAAGGTTCTGTGTGAATATGGAAGCAAGTAAAGGGGGATAAGGCTGGTTGGAACATATGGTTAGAGAGGAAAGGGTTGCTCGGCATTTATTTACTAGTTCCAAGTTCTGCCTGACACTTTTGGTCAGAAACCTAATCTTTGTGTTCCGCCTTCATTCCTTGAATCAGCTTGTTCCTAGAAAGATGATAAGTATGTGTGCGTCCAAAAAAAAATAGAGTATTATGTATGTGTATATAGGGGGTACATGTACATGTTTTTAAATTGAGAGAGAGAGAGAGAGAGAGATGTCTCAATTTTTAAATTGTAAAGAAAGTCATAATTCATAAGTATATTTTATATGAAAGTTATCAAATCTAATATAGATATTTATAGTATAATTATATAAGATAATTTAACGTCTTTCTAAATTCTATGAGCATGTAAAAGAATCCACAAAAAAAAAAGCATCTTCCATTAGAGTTTTGCTTGATGAAGATATAAAATTCATTCACATTCATTTTGGGGACCAAATTTTAATTTTAATATAGGGTATAGAAAATTTTAAAGATCTCATAGTATAATATGGTACTGCAGCTACTACTGCCCTTGTGCTTGCTCAATATGACACCCTTAAGTTTCCTGGTGGCATCACATTTTTGAAACTCGAACAATTTAATAACTGGTCATTTAAAAATATTTCTTCATGGATCGATATTTAATTACTTAAATTTATTATTTTCAATTAGAGCTATACCCAAGTGCAGCCTTTCTTACTCCTTTGTTAATTCCTAAATTGCATGCTTCTTATTAGCAGAAACTTGTCGAGAGAAGCCCTCTTTGGATTGGAACAGAAGGATGCGGATTGCCATTGGGGCTGCCCGTGGACTTCTGTACTTGCATGACCAGTGTAATCCAAAAATAATTCACAGGGATGTCAAAGCTGCAAACATTTTGCTTGACGAAAGTTTTGAAGCTGTAGTTGGGGATTTTGGTCTTGCTAAGCTGTTAGATCGGAGGGAATCACATGTCACTACTGCAGTACGTGGCACTGTAGGACATATTGCCCCAGAGTATCTTTCAACAGGCCAATCTTCTGAAAAAACTGATGTTTTTGGATTTGGCATACTACTTTTGGAACTCATAACAGGGCAAAAGGCGTTAGATGCTGGAAATGGTCAGGTTCAGAAGGGAATGATTCTTGAGTGGGTAAGTAGTTTCTATCTGTTGTTATATTCGTAATGAAATACTTATGAAAAAAAAAAAATCATAATGAAATGAAATCATTGGACTTTGTTTCTCTTTGGTCTTATGGTTCAAGATTGATAGAAGTTCATGATGATACTGTGACACAGTGAATGCCAGGAGAATACCATGGTTATTGTTTAGTTTCTAGTAAATTAATGGAATTGTGATTGATGCGAGTGTTTTAATAGTATATTATGACTGATTATTAATATTATTTTAAATTCAAAGTGGATGATGCATCTTCAGACTTAAGTTGAGCATCACGAAACAATGTAAACTGAAACCGTGAAGCTTTTTCCTATCGATGCTGGGACACTCGCATGCTTTATATTGAGTGCACGATGTTGAGTCCACATCAAGGAAACATAACGAAAGTGATTAGTTGATATACATGATTGAAACCCAAGCTATAGAATTAGGGTTGGGAGTCGTGTCCTTGCCTTACTGTCACAATCATTCTAATTTGGTTTTTCTAGTGGTATACTGCACTTTACTTTCACCTATTTAATACTTTTTAATTTGTATAAGATTTTTATTTTTCCTTCATACACTTTCAGATATAATTTATCATCTTTGTGTCTTTTGTTCTCTAATTCATGCTGTAAAATATCAAAGCTACGCAACAAATGTTTGTCTTGTATTTAAGCTTATTCCCCAGCAGCCTTTTCATTGTTCTTAGTTTTGGCATCAATCATAAGTTTCTAAATAATAATTGAATAATGCAGGTAAGAACCTTGTTTGAGGAGAAGAAGCTGGAGGTGCTAGTTGATAGGGATCTAAGGGGATGCTTTGATGCATTCCAGTTGGAGAAAGCAGTAGAGGTGGCCCTGCAGTGTACTCAATCACATCCCAACCTCCGGCCAAAGATGTCTGAAGTTTTGAAGGTCTTGGAAGGCCTTGTTGAGTCAGGACAGGCAGAGGATTCACAAAGTGGAACCAACCTTTGTGAGGCAAGGGCTTGTAGTTTTTCCAGAATTTACAGTGATGTTCAAGAAGAATCTTCATTTATCATTGAAGCCATGGAGCTTTCTGGACCCCGCTAACAAGCAGTTTAATTTGTTCCTTTTTAAGTTCAAATGTAAATGAGTTTTGCGCTTTATCATAATCATATACAAATTTATACATTTTCTATTGAGTTAATGCTTGTTGGATTGTATTGTGATTTGGGCTTCTTGTGTAGATAGCACCACAAGACTCAAATCAATAATAGTAAAGACAGACAAATAACAAGCACACATAAAGAACACTAAAATTTACGTGATTTGGCAAACTGTCGCACACAACCAACAGGAAAGTCGCCCCTTCCTAATTTAGTTTTGGCTCTATTCTTGCTTATGAGGTTGACATGTGGTTCCAATGGATGACATACAAGAGACCTATAGATGATCTGTTAATGAAGAAAAAAGCCTATAAGGCAAGAGGGAGCAAATAGGATTTGTTTGTGGCCCACAAAAATGCAAAGACTCCTACGCGGGGGGAAGATGAGTAAAGTCCAATATTGAATAATAATGAAAATGGTGAGTGGTCCATATATAGAACATAATTACTCATATCCATTAGTTAAGTTTTTGGGGCTAAGTGCTGTCCGTATAGGTTATAATATATTAACTATTTAATTGGAGTCTCACCAATGTTTTCTCCCTAACAGGGCTTACAGAAATGTGTTCATATGAAAAAAAAAAAGTAGAACAAAACAATGATATGGATTACAACCACTTTCAATCAAACTTCACAAAGTAAATTGACATTCTCATAAAGAACAATCACAATGATTAAGATGGTTCCTAGGGTACTCTACATGGTATAATTTTTTTAAATCTCCACCTTTTACAATAAAATGGTTAAGAATTAAGATAATGTTACATCATCAATCTACTAATATAACCCTAAATTGATTTTTCAAAAAAACAAAAAATACTCCTATATATTTATTTATAGGAGTGTTTCTAATAGTGTCCAATCTCTGTTTTATTTATTTGGAGAAAATCATCAACCCAAGAACACAAAGAATACTAAAATTTACATGGTTCGAAAAAATGCATACTTCCATAGGTGGTGGCATGGAAAAATTTCACTATAGTAAATAAGGAGATATAACTGTAGTATAAGAACACTTTAAAAAAACCTAAACTCCAAAATACACCCTAAGAAAAGGCCCATCAAAGAAGTACTGCCAAATAGTTCTAGATTATGGTATTTCGCAAGTTTTCCATGGGCATGGAAATGTAGTTCAGGTTCATATGTAACAACTTAACATAATAGTAATTTCATTGTTGTATTTATGTTTAAACATGAATACATGTTCAACTCTATTATGAGATTGGTGAAGTTTAAGAATAAAAATTTAGTATGGAAATAGTGTTTACCTTAAACAATATTGTTACTTATATTTTTATCAACCTGTTTAGTACAAGGTAAGTGAAAATTTTACTCCAAAATTTAGGGATTGGGTTTTGTGAAATCTCTTCTTTACATTATATGCTACTGGAATTAATTTGATTCCGAACCGATTTGTAACGATATCATAATGCCACTATTTATAGACAAAAAATCAATATACATTTGCAACAATAATGAGTACAAAGATAACAAATTTTGTCTCAATCTCTAATAGGTATCCAACATCATAAAATTTATTTTCAAATGAGAATATGATTCATTTAAATATTATGTCTAAATATATATATTTATGTTAGAAATTGTGTTCAAAATTCAATAAAAATTTACAAATAATAAAGTGTGAATTGATACTTTATTTATTTAAATTTATCCGTATCAGTTTCCATTTATGGAGTATAATTTAAATTTATACATTCTAGTATTAGTTTAATGTGTTTTACATATGTTTGTTGAAGTGTCCTAAACATGTGGTCCATATGTCACTTATAATCACATCATGCACACAAACCGGAGTACTTTCAGTACATTATGTGGAACCTACCTAATTGACCAACTTGAACGAAGGAAGATGATCTTGATTGGGAAAATATTCTTAATTTTAGACTCAATTAATGTGTCAACATTTGTTATGTTAAGTATGTTAATACACACAAATCTATCATACAAGTCAAATGACCATTTAAAATTAAATACTTGAATGCATGAATATAAATTATACTCCATAAATGAAAATTTCAATGGATAAATTTGGTGGAACATAATTTCTAACATAAACAAACTTGCCTATAATAGATTGAGACAAAATTGGTTATGGTTGTACTTGTTTGTTTTTGTTTTTGTTTTGTTTTGTTTTGTTTTTTTTTTTTTGTTTTTTTGTTTTTTTTGTTTTTTTTTTTGCATATATGAATTTTTCCAAATCATTTTTATAAACTTTATGAGCCTAGGAGTTTGATTGCTTTCCTCAATTACTACCCACAATCTTTTGAAAGAGAAAAAAAAAAAAAAATCATAATAAGACTTAATTCATTAATTTTTTTTTTTAAATCTGAATTCAAAAACTAGTTTTTTCTTTAGCTTGGAACAAATCCAAAACATAATTATTGATATATGAGAGAGAGAGAGAGAGAGAGATTTTTAGTTATCACCCATGAAACAGCTCTACGCCGTTGATAGTTGGGAAATATATTATTAAATATATATATATATATATATATATATATATATATATATATATATATATATATATCAATAACTACCTTGCCAAGATTCCCAATTGTAATTGGGAAATCCACATTATATGATGCATGATCTTCCGTCATGCAAATATTTTTATTTTCAAAATTATAAGGAAAAATATGTCATTAACCAAATTTGAATTATTATATATGATCTTTGGTCAAAATTACAAGAGTCAAAATGATATGATCTCCAAAGTACAACGGCAAGATTGTAAAAATAACTGTGGACAATCTTGTATCATTTTGTTGCTCTACGCTTTTGAAGTAACAAAAAATAAAAGACAAAATTCAAAAGAAATGGAAACAAATTACAAATTAAAGATGGGTCATTTTAATTTTAATTTTTTTTTTACTGAAACAATAGAAAGGGTCATTTGAAACATGAATAAACATATGTTTAAATTTCATAATTTTAATTGAGCCAAAGAAATAATTTGTGCTATTTTTTTTTAGCTATAGAGGAAAATTCGGCACCTATGATTTAAATTTATGTTTTGTGATGTATACCACATAATCATAAACATCATTTTAATTTCAACTTTTACATATATACTACGATTTAAGGGGTTTTTCCAATTTGGATTCTTACTTTTGAATGCCCAAATTACCTTCATTCTACTTACTTTTTGATAACACCTTAAAATGTATATTCATTATATATCTATTTGGACGTTATCTTCTTATTATTATGCTTAATTTGTATAATTAAGCTATGATGTGCATTGGTCTCTATTATTTATCTTTACAAAAATAAAATGTCATTCATTGTGTGTAATTTTATATTTTTAGGAAATCATGTGAAATATGAGCTTATAAGAGTTTGTGGGAGAATGAAGGTCATTAAAGAGGAGCTAAAGGACCAATAATATCATGCTTAAATTTCTAAGGAGGTGCAGCCAGAGTACTTGGGTCGTTTTCCATGTTTGCAAAGTTCTGAAAGGCATAATCTGAAAAGGGAAATATCAAATTTGAGCACTGATTAGTATTTTGAGCATATCTCTCTCCTAAAAAATCCAATTGACTTAAGGCCTGATGAGCTGGAACTGTGACTTAAAGATAAACAAATTTCCAGATTTGAGTTTTTTGAAATTTGTACTTTTTGAAGACCGAATTAACCCATAAATGGCTGTTGAAAATCTGGACTAATATTAAATAGTCAAAAGTTTTATTTTCTTTGTTTTCTTTTATGTTAGGGGTTTGAACGTGGGCAATGGGGAATGAATTTTGGAGACACAAAACTTGTATTTCTTATTCTCCCATTTCAGCCTAAGCCAGGGATGGACTTAAGATTTTAAGTTAACGGGAGCCAGAGTATCAAGAAAAAGAAAAAAAATCCAAATAGGCATCCATATAATATTAAAAAATTAGAAATACTCAAAATAATTGTTTCTAAATATATTAAGATATAATCATTCAACAAAGACAGAAACAAAAACAAAAACAAAATAATGTTTTTTTTTTTTTAATACTAGGTTGACTATGATTTTTGTTGTTGTTGAAGTTAGAGTATTCACAGTGGTGGTGTTAAAGATTTTAGCTTTTAGCACCTCAAAAATCTACTTTATCTATTTTACCACCTCACTTTACAATACATCCAATATCAAATGTTCTATTTTTTTTAACACTTCATCTAAAATAATATAAACAACTCATTACAATAATAAAGGAAGTGAGAGAATTTGAGTTTTTCAATTGAAGGAAAGTATATAATCTTAATAAAATATTGTATTTTATTTTTAACAACTTGTTATAGTCAATTGATATTTATACCAATTTACTGTAGTTGCAAAAAAAATTTAGCTTTAACTTCTCCAATAACATATGATTTTTTGATTCTTTGGTGGTGTAGGCTCCGGAAGTGAGGCTGTTGGGCCTGAATATACTTGGGCTAACAATTTATTTGTAAAGTGGGTTTTTAGATTTCCTACTAAGGGTCGTTCTCGGCAGAGAGACTCAAAACAATATTCACTCTACTCTCTTTTTTTTGAACCCCCTTCTCTTCCCAAACTTCTGCTATTTATAGCCAAGGTTAGTGGGGGGGATTATGATTACAGCCACCAATAGTGCTATTGAAGGTCCAATATTATTTGCTTTAAGTGGGTGTTTAGGTGAGAGTGGGATGCAGTAATTATGGCCTTGGAACTTGGTTCCAGCCTAGTCAATTGTGCTTGGTAATGCAGTTTCCCGATCATTTCGTGACTTTCCCGGACAGGATTCATAAGCTTGTTAGGGAAAGCTCATGCCGAGCACCTCTCAGGATCCGCGACTCAAAACCTGTTTTTGCACGAAGGCAGTTTCAAGGACTTAGGGCAATGGGGCTGCTACGTTGGGCCTGGGCCCAGGGCCCACACGAGTCTTGGGATCTCGGTCCCGTACATTAGCCCCCCTTTGATTCATCCCCGGTTGCCGGGAAGAATCAAGGAGCTAGTCGGACCTCTTGCTCTCGGAGATCCTAGGACCTGGGACTCGTGGTTATGGTTTCCTATTAATGCTCATCTCAAAAGACGTGCCGTTTCGCGGCGTCAGGTACAGTCGTCATTATTGCCTGACGGTTCGTGAACCGAAACGGCGCGCAAATGGGTTACCTTTGGTATTCGCAGGGCCGTTCGTAAAGCGTGCCCATTTATTGTTTGATTAAACGTTTCTTCGTCCCTCTTCTTGACCCTATAAATAGTTCCCCTCAGAACTTTCTCTCATTTTTCCTTCATCTCTGATTTTTTTCGAGCTTATTCTCTGCCGACCAACTCTCTGTGCGCTTTCTCACCTGCCCAGTGTTCCTTTCCTCCTTAGAACCCAAAGTAAGTTTTCTTCCCCTTCCTATTCCTTTAGCTTTATTTCTTCAAGTTCCCTTTCATAGCATTAAGCGTCAGAGATGGTTACTCTTACCTTTTAGAGTCCTCGGCTGCCTTGGCCACCTTTAGGAGCAAATTTAGCATCCCCGATGACGTGGAAGTGGCTTACTGCCATGAGAGTGATATCGCTCTCCACCGAGGGCAAGGCACAGTCTTTTTTCCTTTGATGTCAATCTTAGAGGGCGGGGTTAGGTTTCCCGTGGACCCCCTTCTTACAGATACACTTAGGTACTACGGACTGTGTCCCGACCAGCTTTCCCCCAACTTTTACCGGGTAGTTAGCTGCGTCAGTAGGTTGAATCATACCTTTGATTTACAGTTAAATCACCATGACATTAACCACATGTGTAGCCTCTGTGGGAACAAAGCTACCAACTATTACCTAAAGACAAGAGATA
The DNA here is from genome assembly GCA_028535165.1 of Quercus tomentella. Taxonomy (NCBI): domain Eukaryota; kingdom Viridiplantae; phylum Streptophyta; class Magnoliopsida; order Fagales; family Fagaceae; genus Quercus; species Quercus tomentella. Next base: position 35,021,578 of record JAPQVY010000068.1, on the reverse strand, counting down.
ATCGGGTACGGTTGATATCATGCCTGCCCGATTCGAACAGGAACTCTGCCGGGGAGTTCGTTCGCGTGCGCGGCAATTGGTTTGCCGGGGACGTCCCTTGCCCCCTTTCACGGCGTGAAGTTGGTTTGTACCATTCCCTTAATCTAATTGCTTTCCTCCCCTTTTTCATTTCTTTTCATTAAAGTAAATCTTCATTATCAGATATTGATATGATACTTGCTCTTTTGCAGACGGCAAAGTTTTCGTTCCGGATCTCAGAGTCATCCACGTCAAAGATTTGAACTTCATTCTTCGCTCCGAGATATACGTGCATTGGGACGGACAACTCCGGGCTTCGCACCTGATCCTCGGAGTAGAGCCAGTTTACTCCACCTGGCAGAATTTTAAACAAGCACTTCTAGTGGATAGTCCCCTACTGTCATACATCGACGTTCGGTACGCAAACTTCCTGCCACCGAAACTTACAACTGGGGAGGCGAGGGAATTTGGACGGCGCTTCACCTCCTCAGACGAGCTAGCCCCTTTACGAGACGAGTCCGCGGAACGCGTGTCTCGGCGCCTCAGAGAGTTAGCCCACGAAGCTATCCAAGAAGAGGATCCTGTTCAGGAGCAGGCACAGCCCGAGAACCCGATCGTTGAGCCTCAGCAACCAGCGATTGAAGCGGCTGCCTTGTCGGCTGAGGATATCCGGTCCGGCGGAAGGATGGTGTCAAGGAGGGTTATGACCATTGATCGCTTTGTGCCCGGTGCACGGCAGCCCACCCAGCCCCCGCCTCTATCTCAAACTGGACGGGCCAGGAAGAAACAAAAGGTCACCGATCAACCATCCACGGGATCGGGAGATGCAGCCGTCCAGACTCCTCCGCACCCAACAGGGGGGATTGTCATCCGTGAGCCGCAGACCCAGGTTGGTTCGGGGGTTGCGTCCTCCTCTCAAGCGGCTCCAGCGTGGAAGCCTAAGTTCCTGTTGGACGGCAAGCCTTTGCCTTCAACCGCTTGTATGCGGATATGGGAGAAAGGCGAGGGTGGCCGTATTACCCAAACCCTGGCCGAGGGTCTCCTTCTTCCTGATGTCGTGCATGCCTTTGAGGAAGGATCTGAGGAGTCTGTGGGGCGCCGGTTAGAGTGGCACGCTATTGCGGTAACTCCTTAGTTATCTATTTTCTCCCGTACATTTATTTCTGCTTCATCGCTAACTTTTTGTGATTGCTAGGCTGCTCAATTGGCTCACATAATGGCTGGTCGGGCACGGGATCTTGCCGAGGAGGTCGAGCGCGAAAAGAGAGCGCGGGAGTCAGCGGCCAAATCAGTGAAAGAAAAGCTAAAGGCAGTTGAGAATGCCGAGAAGAAGGCCGCCGCAGCGGAGCAAAACAGGGCGCTAGCGGAAAAAAGATGTGCGGAGCTTTTGACCAAGTAGAACGAAACTGACGTGAAGCTGGCCGAAGCCATCAGCCTGAACACTTCCAACGCCGAGGAGCTAGCCGACCTTAGGGCAGCTCTGACGGAGTGCGAGCAGAAGTGGTACAACGAAGGCTTCGCTGATGCCGAGCAGTCTGCAGAGCCGGTCGTGACCCAGGCTCAGAAGCTGGGTTTTGAGGCCGGGTGGTATGCCGCTCTTCATGCATTGGGAGTTGCCGAGGATTCCCACCTGAGAGACCCCGGCCAAATTCCCTTTCCGAGCGATGTAACTGCCGTACAGGATCCCCCGGTTACTGTTGAGGAGGAGGAAACGTCAAGTATGAGAGAGCTCGTTGAACAAATTGACGCTCATGCTGAGCCAGAGGACATGGAAGCCACCAGCATCCCAACCGTACAGGACCTTCTCGACGAAGACTCGTGTTACCCCCTGACCGACCAGCCAGAAGTGAGAGATCCGACCCGACCTTCCAGCTGATTATCCGCATCCTTTCTTATGCTTTCATTTATTTTCATCGCACTTGTAGTTTACATTTTTGATGGTTTATTTGCCTATGTCGCCGGGATGTGGCGAGCGAACAATTTACTGCTTAATTTGCCCGTTTGATCGGTAAACAGCTTCCTTTCTTAACTTTGGTTTTAATTTGTTGAATGAACTTCTATCTTTTTGAATGTTTCGCTTTGACTATGTCAATGTTTCTGCCGTGAATGGGATGATACCCAAAGCCTATTGTGCCGTGCTTTGAATAATCCGAGATGAATTTTAATGTTCGGAGGGTTAGGGTTCCTATATGTTCGGTGGCTTTGACCCTGCCGAGGATTATGTTTTCATCTTTTGACCCTTTATCCTCTTCGCTCGAGAACGTCTCCCCCAGCTCGGCGTTTTTAATCGTGCCGTGGGCCAGGTTTCTGTCCTTAGAGTTTTTAGCGATAAGGTTTCCACTTGCTCGGCGATTTTAATCAAGTCAAGGGCCAGGTTTCTGTCCTTAGAGTTTTTAGCGATAAGGTTTCCACCAGCTCGGCGATGTCAATCGAGCCGAGGGCCTGGTTTCTGTCCTTAGAGTTTTTAGCGATAAGGTTTCCACCAGCTCGGCGATGTCAATCGAGCCGAGGGCCTGATTTCTGTCCTTGGAGTTTTTAGCGATAAGGTTTCCACTAGCTCGGCGATGTCAATCGAGCCGAGGGCCTGGTTTCTGTCCTTAGAGTTTTTAGCGATAAGGTTTCCACCTGCTCGGCGATTTTAATCGAGCCGAGGGCCAGGTTTCTGTCCTTAGATTTTTTATTTGCAATTCTCTTGGTGTGTAGTGACGGAAACAAAAACAGCATATACAAATGAACTTCATCATAATCTCGATTTTAGCAAAATACAAGTTCTGGCTTACACGGATGATCATGCGTAGAACTTCTTTAAGTTGCTGGCGTTCCACGGTCGGGGAAGCGGCCTCTCGTCAAGGTCTTCCAAGAAGTAGGCCCCTGCACCAGCGATGGCTGTAACTCTGTACGGTCCCTCCCAGGTTTGAGCAAGCTTGCCTGCAGATATGTCTCGCATGTTTCCCACGACTTTTCTCAGCACCAGTTCTCCGGCACTGAACTCCCTCTCCTTTACATTCCGGTTGTATCTTTGGGCTAGTCTTTGCTGATACTCGGCGAGCCGTATGGTCGCCGCCTCCTTGCATTCTTCTAGCTAGTCCAAATGTTCCATCATCAGGTCGGCGTTCTGGACGGGGTCAAACCCTACGACCCGTGCACTGCACAAGCTCACCTCGGTTGGTATCACGGCCTCGGCTCCGTACGTCAAGGAGAACGGGGTCTCACCCGTGGATCTTCTGGGGGTCGTGCGATAAGCCCATAATACACTGGGTAGCTCTTCTGCCCATCTTCCTTTCGCCCCGTCCAACCTTCTCTTCAACCCGTTCAAAATAGTCTTGTTCACTGCCTCAGCTTGGCCGTTGCTTTGTGGGTAAGCCGGTGTTGAATACTTGTTCTTAATGCCAAGTTCGCTGCAAAAGGTCCGAAAAGCTTTGCTATCGAACTGTAGCCCATTGTCGGTTACTAGAGAATTTGGCACCCCAAACCTTGTGACTATGTTTTTCCATACAAACCTTTTCACGTCAGTATCTCGGATATTGGCCAAGGCCTCGGCTTCCGCCCATTTTGTGAAGTAATCTACAGCCACCAATACAAAACGACGGTTCCCCGTTGCTCGGGGGAATGGTCCGAGGATGTCAAGCCCCCATTGCGCGAACGGCCACAGGCTGCTGACGGGGTTTAGACGACCTGCAGGCTGATGGATCAAAGGGGCGTGCTTTTGACACTGTTCGCAGCTCCGAACATATTCAGCGGCGTCCTTCTGCATCTGTGGCCACCAGAACCCCTGGGTCATCGTTCTGTGTGCTAAAGATCGTCCCCCAACATGGCCGCCACACACTCCCTCATGTAGCTCGGTCAGAAGCTCTCTGACTTCTTCGGGATGTAAGCATAAAAGGTAAGGGCCTGCAAAGGACCTTCGGTACAGTTTGTGGTCCGAAGACAGCCAGTACCGGGGAGCCATCCTGCAAATCTTGTTGGCCTCGTCTTCATCCTCCGGAACCTTATCCTCGGCAAGGAAATCTATGATCAGGTTCATCCAACACGGATTGGCCACTGCTACCTTCACGACCTCTGTTCTGGCTCGGTCGGGAATACTCTTCACACCGATACTTGGCTCCTTTATAAGTTCTATTGTGACTAGCCGGGGTGTGTCCTCGGTAGCTGATGAGGCCAACGTGGCAAGTGAGTCGGCGTGTTTGTTTTGTGACCGAGCTACCTGGGACACCTTTACTGTTCCGAATTGACCGATAATCTGCTTGGCTGCACTTAGATAAGCTTTCATTCGGGAGTCCCGAGCCTCGAAGTCTCCTGTGATCTGGTAAACAACTAGCCGCGAGTCCGAGTAAACCTCAACATCTTTTGCGCCCAGATGCAATACGGCCCTCAAACCGGCCAGTAGAGCCTCATACTCGGCCTCATTGTTTGAGGCTTTAAATCCCAATTTGAAGGAGTGTTCCAATCGTATGCCCTCGGGGGTGATTATGACGATACCAGCCCCGGCCCCCATAGCATTCGAAGCGCCGTCCACAAATACCCTCCACGGGCGCATCTCTACACTACAAATTACCTTACCGTCATTCTTGGGTGTGAATTCCGCGATGAAATCTGCGAGAACCTGTCCCTTCACCGAGCTTCTTGGTCGGTATCTTATGTCAAACGACCCCAACTGAGTCCCCCATTTGGCAATTCGGCCTATGAAGTCTGATCTCTTTAACAGTGACTGTAATGGATACTCGGTGAGGACGAACACCGTATGAGCCATGAAGTAATGTGGCAACTTTCTGGTGGCGTGCACTAGGGCTAAAACTAACTTCTCCAGGGGCAGGTACCTTGTCTCGGCATCAACCAAGGTTTTGCTTATGTAATACACTGGCATTTGTACTCCTTAGTCCCTTAGTAACACAGCACTTACGGCATGGTCGGTGACTGAGAGGTACACAAACAAATCCTCCCCGGGCTCCAAGGCCGTCAACTTTGGCGCCTTTGCCAAGTATTCCTTCAGCTCTCGAAAAGCCTCATCACATCCCTCGTCCCAGCGAAACCCCTTCCACTTCTTCAGAAGTTGATAAAACGGTCGGCAGCGATCGGCAAACTTGGAGATGAACCGGTTTAGGGCGGCTAACATTCCAGTGAGCACTTGCACCTCCTTGGGATTGTTTGGTGGTTTGAGGCGGTTCACGGCCTCTATTTGGTCGGGGTTAGCCTCTATTCCCCGAGTAGAGATCAGATAACCCAGGAACTTGCCAGCCCCCACTCCGAAAGTGCACTTCTCGGCATTCAGGCGCAATTTATGCTGTCGTAGTATCTCGAATACTCCCCGGAGGTCTTCCGTATGCTGTGACTCTTTTCTGCTTTTTACCACCATGTCGTCAATATATACTTCAACCGTGCATCCAATTTTTTCCCGGAACATTCTCGTCATCATTCGCTGGTACGTGGCTCCGGCGTTCTTCAATCCAAACGGCATGACCTCGTAGTGATAGTTTGCTCCTGGGGAGATAAATGCTGTCTTTTCCCGATCCTCGGGCGCCAAGGCAATCTGGTGGTAGCCCTGGAAGGCATCCAGGAAGCTCATTCTCGGGTGCCCATACGTGGCGTCTACTAGTTGATCAATCTTGGGCATCGGGAACGGGTCCTTGGGACACGCCCTGTTCAAGTCTGTGAAGTCCACACAAACTCTCCATTTACCGTTCTTCTTCTTCACTACAACAGTGTTTGCTAGCCATCTCGGGAAGAATATTTCCTTTATGACTCCGGCTTCCTTCAGCCGCTGGACCTCCAGGTTTACTGCATCGACATGTTCCTTTGATGCTCTTCTTAGTTTCTGCTTCTTCGGGGGAAATGATGGGTCCACGTTGAGTTTGTGGACAATGAATTCGGGATCTACGCTGGGCACTTCATACGGGTTCCATGCGAAAACATCTACGTTCTGCAAAAGGAACAACAACATCTCTACCCTTTCCCGGTCATTCATGCTTGTACCTATCTGGAAATACCTGTCAGTATCTGGAAGAATTCTAACCTTCAATACCTCCTCGGCAACGTCCGCCCCCGTTTCCCCTCGGGGGTTCTGTAATTGCTATGAAGTTTCTTTATCGGCCTGTTCAGCTTGTCCGAGCTGTTCATTTTTCCATCTGACCGCGGCGACAAGACACTGCCTCGCCACTTGTTGGTTCCCCCTTACCTCGGCAACTCCATACTCAGTGGGAAATTTTACTTTCACGTGGAGGGTGGACGGAACAACCTTCATGGCGTGAATCCACGGCCTCCCTAAGATTGCGGTATACGGTGAGAATGACCGGACTACTATGAAGGTAATAATAACTCCCTTGCCTTCCATGTCCACCGGGAGAGAGATTTGTCCCTCGGGAATTACGACTCTCCCGTCAAATGAGACCAGTGGCGTGTCATATTTCGCCAAATCCCCGGTCTTCAATCCGAGCCCCTCGAATAGGTCCGGGTACATGACGTCAGCTCTGCTCCCTTGGTCGATCATTACCCTCTTCACCAGGAACCCGCCTATCCGGGCCGCCACCACTAAAGCATCGTCATGAGGTTGGACCGTTCCTTCCAAATCGTCATCTCCGAACGAGATGGTCAGCCGTTCAACTTTCTTCTTCTTCTCGGCTGATTCTCCTCCCGCGCATGCCACTGTTAATACCCTTTTTGCTGCTGCCGTTCCTCTCGATGCAGCATGGATAACTTCGATTACCCCGAGTGGAGGCGGGAGGGGGTTCCTTTTCTGTTGGACGCCCTAGCCGGTTTCTCGGTTAGTGGAGTCTACTACAAACTCTTTCAGGTACCCCACCTTTACTAGCTGCCCGAGATGATCTTTTAATACCCGACATTGCTCGGTGGTGTGTCCTTTGTCTCTGTGATAGGTGCAGTATAGGTTTTGGTTCCTCCGAGACGGGTCGCCCCCCATTTTGTTTGGCCACCTGAAGAATGACTCGTTCTTGATTTGCTCCAAGATTTTGTGTACGGGCTCTTTAAACGCCACATTAACCCCTTCGATTTGCACCTCTGGTTCCTGCATTCTGAAGTCTTTTTTGGGTCTTGCCGGCACAACGCCTTGCCGAGATTTCCCAATTAATGGGGCTTTCCCCCTGTTCTGCAGCCGGTCGTCTTCCAGGCGTTTGTATTCCTCTATGCGTCTCATCAGTTGCCTCATGTCCTCGGGGGGTCTTCTTGTCAACGACTCCCGTAATTCAGAGTCTTTGGGGAGCCCTATCCTGAAGGTGCTTGTCGCAATTTTCTCATTCCCTCCACCAATCTTGATGTAGAGTTCCCAGTATCGGCTGGCATAACTTCGAAGGGTTTCTCCGTCCCTCATCTTCATGGAAAGTAGCGCGTCAACCGGCTGTTGCACTCGGCTGCATGTCACGAATCTACTGTCGAACTCTTGAATCAGCTCGGCGAAGCTGCGTATGGAGCCTTTCCGTAACCCATTGAACCATCTCAGGGCCGTTGAGCCGAGACTAGAGGGGAATACTTTACACATCAACGCATCATTGTGTGCATGCAAAGACATCATGTGGATGTAATGACTGACATGCTTCACGGGGTCTGTCTTACCCTCGTAGGAATTGAATGGCGGGCACGTGAATCTGTTCGGCATTGGGGCCCGTTCAATCTCATCGGAGAACGGGGACCGAGCGGCCAACCGTAAGGCTCGGCTCATGGCGTCCATGGCGGCGTTGTGGTGCTGCCGTTCCTCCGGGGATTTTGACCCTCGGTCACCGTATCCATGTGACCGTGACTGGTTTCGCGGATGACGTCTCTCCTGGGAGTGTCGGTGTGACTCTTGAGAGCGTGAGCGGTCTCGGTATTGTTGCGTATCAGATCGGCTGGAGCCCTCCTCGCCCCGATTTCTCCTTTGCTGGGGGTTGCGATCCCTTTCTTGGCGCTGACCCCATGCTTCTAGCTCCAAATCTATTACCAATCTGCGCAACCGCTCCAGTTCTCAGTCTCTATCATCATACTGCGGATGTGCCGAGACGCCTGAAACCGTTCGGTGTGTCTGGGCCGACCCTTCTCCCAATCCGAACCTTTCCTCTCCTCTGGGGTGCTCCCTATCCTCCCGCCGCTTCTGCCTTCTCTCCCTCCACGTCGATCCCCGAGAAGTTCTTGCGGAACTACTCGGTGCACGCTCTCCCGAACGCTCTTCAGACATTTCCCTTGTTTGAGTCTCGGTTGAACCACAGCTTCGTAGGAGGGCCCCACGATGGGCGCCAATTGTAGGCTCCGGAAGTGAGGCTGTTAGGCCTGAATACACTTGGGCTAACAATTTATTTGTAAAGTGGGTTTTTAGATTTCCTACTAAGGGTCGTTCTCGGTAGAGAGACTCAAAACAATATTCACTCTACTCTCTTTTTACTGAACCCCCTTCTCTTCCCAAACTTCTGCTATTTATAGCCAAGGTTAGTGGGGGGGATTATGATTACAGCCACCAATAGTGCTATTGAAGGTCCAATATTATTTGCTTTAAGTGGGTGTTTAGGTGAGAGTGGGATGCAGTAATTATGGCCTTGGAACTTGGTTCCAGCTTAGTCAATTGTGCTCGGTAATGCAGTTCCCCGATCATTTCGTGACTTTCCCAGACAGGATTTATAAGCTTGTTAGGGAAAGCTCATGCCGAGCACCTCTCAGGATCCGCGACTCAAAACTTGTTTTTGCACGAAGGCAGTTTCAAGGACTTAGGGTAATGGGGCCGCTACGTTGGGCCTGGGCCCAGGGCCCACACGAGTCTTGAGATCTCGGTCCCGTACAGGTGGTAAAATAGTTTTTTTTTTTTTTTTTTTTTTTTTTTTTTTTTTGTGGTTGCTAAAATACAATCACCATTGTGAATGTTTTTATTATTTTTGTTAAGTTTTTGGGTTGGATAGTTGCTATTTGGGTTAGGCTAGTTAGGCTTATTGAGGAGAAGGGGACCTAAGGTTTTGAAAAGGGGACCCAACTATAAAAATGAACTTTAAAATAACTATAAAGTTCCTAGCCTAAGCTCTCAACTAAGGCTAGGGGCTATGTTTCTTCCATACAATATGATTATTCATTATGATACTTCATAAGTTTTAAAACAACATATTTGATTGTTCAATGAGATTTTTGCTGATATATGAGTTCTTTCATTCTTTCAATAAGTTTAATCATATTTTTCTTATTGTTTAGTTGAATTTCTCATAGTTTCAAAATTATTTTTCTTCTTCACCAAAATTGTTGTTTAATTACGTTGTCTTTGAATTTGTCCTGCTCCTTGTGGTTCAACCTTTATATTCCGAGAATTATATTGCTACGATCTTTTGCACTTTGGAATGAGCAAGCACTTACAAGTTTTTAAGTAACGAGGATAAATACATAAAAAAAGGGATAAATATGTTAAAAAAATTGCAAACTATTGTCCTCAATTTTAGTTTTTCAAAAAGAAAACTACTAAGCTCATCCCTTAATCTAATATACAAATTCAAATAACTAAGTTGGGCGATTTTTTTTTTTTTTTTTTTTTTTTTTTCAATACATACCTATTTGTTTTTTTCTCTCTTTTTCTTTTTTGAATTCATGCTCCCTTACTCTTACTCCTAATATATCTCCCGGTTTTTTTTTTTTTTCAAACCAATTTTTCTTTTTCTTTTTTTAATTTGAAGGGAGAAAAAAAAAAAACTATTAGTCTATTAATATAATTTCTAATCCATATCCACTAAATTTAGGGACCACCGCAAATCCTTTATCCTCTAAATGGCAAGTCAATTGCTATAATAAAACGTAAATAAAATCCCTCTCTCAACTCTCGTCTCCCATAAGCGAAGTTAATTTCTTAGTTCTCATTCTTTTGGTCATCTCATTATTAATATCAAGGAAGTGTAATTAAATCCACTTTGTGATTAGGCCAGTTTTAATAGTGTCTACTTTATCACTTAACTCATCTGAGGTAGCTTCCATCAACCTGAAGTAGTTTCCGTCAAGTTCGTAACCCACCTTAACTTCTTACTGCTAAAAAATTAGATAAATAAGTCTTTTTGCTGCTCTTTTCTCCCAAAACATAAATATCATAGAGAAATTAGAGACACAAGAAGAAAAAGTTGGGGTTTGGTAAAAATATAGAGGATATAAAGGATTTGTGGTGGAGTGTCTTTTGTTCAATCTAAGACAAACAATCTCTACCTGAGTTTAAAATGGAGTGTCTTTTGTCCAATTTCTCGATGTAATTTGGGAAAAAATATATATATTAATATATACTCAATTCAATTTCTTCTTCTTCCTCGATAACACAGAGCACAATGCAGGAGCTCATTTACTTCAAAACCCATCCCCACCTCTCACATAAGCTTCTTCTTTCATACCCAGTTTGTAAAATGAGTACTTCTCTTTAGTTTTGACAACACCACCAGATTAGCACCAAATTCTTCTTTTTATTTTTATTTTTTGATGGGATCCAAATTCTTCTTTCATTCACTCTTCGCTTTTGCTTTCTCATAACCCAGATACAAAACGACAATGATTGAGATAGTTCCTAGGATACTCTATAAGGTAGAATTTTTTAAATCTCCACATTTTACAAAATAAATGGTTAAGAATTAAAATAACGTCACATCATCATCATTCTATGTTATGATTTTATTTCTTAAATTTAAAATGTATAGATTATCACGCTATTTAAAATTTTAAATGATGTAATATTGGATACACGTTTAGATTTATATAATATGTAAAACTAAACCATTTCAAAACTAAATTAGTTCAAACAGAGGATGAGCACATATTAGTTTATAAAAGATAAACTTGACATAGAAATTTGAAGCTAGAGAGATACCATTACACTCGTGCCAGGCCACAAACGTTGCCCTATTGGCCTTGACATAACTTGCCCACCACAAGAATTGCAAAGTGGAACCCCATGGTGAGGATCTATAATATTTGTTTTACTTATCCTTTTCATTTGCATACCATGTAGGGGTGTGCAAAAAACCGACGAACCGAAAAAACCGCTTCAAACCGACCGATCCGATGCAAAAATTTCGGTTCGGTTTCGGTTCGGTTCGGTTTCGGTTTTATCATATAAAAAACCGAAAATTTCGGTTCGGTTTTCGGTTGCAATTTCTAATAGGCCGAACCGACTGAACCGAACCGAAATATATTAAATAATAATTTGTACAAAATATTTTAACAAAGTACCTGGTATCCTAGCGGCAAGGAGACGTGCTTGTCTCCAGTCAGCCCAGGTTCGACCCTTAGTAATGCCTTTTTAATTTTTCCTCTTCTTATTACCAAAACTACGTCGTTTTGGGGTTTGCTTTAAAACCCTATTAATCCTATTTTCAGCATTTGTCTCTCACGTTTGGGTTTTGTTCTCTCTCACTTCCGTTGGCAACATCAAGAGAGAGCATAAAGAAGCAAGAAATGAAAAACCCACACCAAGAACAAGATTCAGAGAGAATCAAGAACAAGAATCAAGAAACCCACCCAAAGATCCAGAGAGAAAACATCAACAAACCCCGTTGTCGCCACTGCCTGGAGTCTTCGCCACCTGGGTTCAATCGCCGCCGCCTCCTTCGCTGTCGCCGCCTCTCTGGTTTGATTTTTCTGTCTTCGTGGTTTGGGTTTTGTTCTTTGTGGGTTTCTATTTGGGTTTCAAGGTTTCTGGGTTCGTGGTTTGGGTTTTGTTCTTAGTGTTTGGGTTTCAAGGTTTCTGGGTGTTTGGGTTTTGTTCTTCACGGTTTGGGTTTTGTTCTTCGTGATTTCTGGGTTTCAAGGTAGAAGGTTGTGAGTTTGGCTTCGCTGGTACACTTCTTCGCCGTTCTCTTTTTTTTTTTTTTTTTTTTTTTTTAGGTTTTGTGTTTGCTACTTTGCTTGGTGCTTGGTGCTTGGTGTTTGTTGGTGTTTGGGTGGTGAGAAAACGTGGGAAAGCAAAGGGATTTTCTAGGTTTGTTTATTTTTTTTGGGTTTGTTAATATTTTCTAGGTTTCTGCTTTCTGGGTTTGTTAATTTTTTTTCTTTGTTTGCTTTCTTAGAAAATAAATGATGAGGAAACTGAAAAACCGACCGAAACCGACCGAAATCAAATCCAACCGAAACCGACGGATTTCCAATTATTTCGGTCGGTTTCGGTTGAGAATTTCACAAACCGAAAATTTCGGTTTCGGTTGGCCAACACTTAGAAAACCGACCGAAACCGAACCGACACACCCCTAATACCATGGTATTGAGTAGGGATCCCTGTGCGGCTCAGACTTTGTTCTCTTGTTAGTATATGCCCTAATCCCAGGTATTTGTGAGGAGTAGCGCAAGATCATTTTTGTTATAGAGAAGGGGTTGATTGAAGAGTTGGTCGTTGGAGTGTTAGTGTGGTTGTTTCGCAAGCTTGGAGAAGAGAAAGAAAAACGAGAAGCAATTAACCTTGCAAATTAGTCTAACAGAAAGTCTAGGAAAGCTGATAATTGGGCAGGGTACATCTTTAAACTAACCAACCTTGTGGACCAGTCTAAGACACTCACTACACTCGGATCATGTGAAGTTGGGTTTGGGTAAATCTGTCTCAAGGTATGGCAATGGTGAGAGGGAAGTTGGGTTTGGGTAAATTTGGAGTTACTCTTGACTCTTGAGTGCCATTAATCCAGCAAATCTTCATCAGCTTTAAACCCAACCCATGTACATTAAATCCCACAAAAATTCAAGAATAAATATATATAAAATTACAACAAATTTGACATGGAATAAATCCAACAAAACACATTATGCAAATTCATAACTTAATAGAGCGGATCAAGGGGAGTCTTTTCAACTTTCATCCCTGACTATTAAGCAGTTATAGGGATGGTTGCCTATTTTGATCTCCAGAATCAAAATCTAAACACATTATATATGGAAAGTGCGAAACATAATCACATCTACTAAAAACCATACATGATGAACTACTATTGAAGGGGTAAAAATATGACATGACGGACCCCTGTTAAATTGGGCTTGACGGATCCTAGCCCATGGGCCAATAATTGGTAAGTCCAAGGCACAGCGGAAGCCTTGTTTGGAGATACTTGCTACCCACGCCTAAATCATCATAGAATCCCAAAGAAAATAGGAGTCCTAGTACAAAGAGGATTCCGGAATTTACGCACTCTAATGAAAATCTTCTCTACAAGGAAAAGTCTTGTCCATCACGTCTGGGACTATTCAAGGGGATTCCTATAAGGAAAAGACTTCTATACCAAGGAAGAGAGGTCAACCTTCTACTACTATAAAAGCCCCAATACCCTCACAAATCAAAGTACGCATAATCAACCCCTTTCTAGCACTCTAGAGTTGTGAGAATAGTTCTAACTTGACCTTCGGAGGGTATTCGGCTGGCACCACACCGGTGCTCTTTGTTAGGTCACTTCTTTCATCTTGCAGGTCACTATTTCGAGCGTGCGGGGATCGTGTAAGCTCACTGGTGATTTTTATGGTATCATCAACTATCAAGTGTCAACCAACAATGTGGTGTGGGGTCCATACTATTAGGCTTGCCCGTGTAATTTGCAGCACCGTACCGTCCAAGAAATATTAAAAGCTTGTTGGTTGAGTCTTGAGTGCCCTTTTACGGTGGACAACAAAGATTAATACCTTCAGCCATTGCCCGCCATGCCAACAATGGTGTTGTCTTGTAGAAGAATGTTCATGTCATGTCGCTGCCATTGCCAGGCCTGAGTTTCACCTTGAATTTGTTCCCTCCGTCCATGCCCTCAAAAGCTTTGGCACACGCTTCCTTGGGCCTATCTCTTTGAGATTTGTAGAATAACGTGTATTTGAAAGAAAAATAAAAAAGGATTAACATCTATTTCTTCTTTAAAAGATAAGCAGTAACTATAATTTATTTTTTGAACGTGTATTTGAAAGTAGTATAGTAAACCTCTACAATAATAATAAAAATGATCGAAAAATGAATGTGAGTTAAAGAGGTTTAAAGCATGTACTGTGTATCCAAGAGTTAAGCCCTTTTGAATATACACCACTATCAGTTTCTTTAAAACCTTCTCCGTTCTCCCCGTGTGTATTAAAATACTTAGTATTCTTAAGGGGAAATTACACTTTACCATCCTAAACTATACTCTAGATTACACTTTGCACCCTAAACTATTCGATACATATTTTGCACCCTAAACTATTACATTTGTTACACTTTGCACCCCGAAGTTAATTTTACTGTTATGTTGGATGGAAATCTTGAGCACATGACTTGCACATGTGTATTGCTTAAGTGGCACAAAGTCAAAAGACCAAGACCAAAAACCCCTCTTTCCAATTAATTAAAAACAAAAACTTATTTCTTTATTTTTTACCTAGCTCTCTCTCTCTCTCTCTCTCTCCAATCAAAATTTGTGAAACCCTAAATCCCCAAAACAAAATTATCAATGGCACCACCACCACTCCACCATTACTCCCCCACTGTGACATTTTCGTTATTTGGCTCCATAAACTAAAAAATATTTCAAGATTGCTGGTCCAATTTAAAAACAATGATGATGATGGAAATCTTCAACGTCAGAACAGAACATGGTCCCAAGTAAATATATCGGTAAATTTTGTTATTGGAGTACTTAGGAAATGTTATACTACACAGAGGTAAGATCATGGTTAATTTGCCATGGAAGAGAAAAGGTCAGTGTGAGCATTTGAAATTATGTCTTTCCATTGAATATTATAATTAAGTTCAAGGTAAGTCTGCACTCCTTTTTGCAGTAAGTGGCTATCAAAAAGCTAATATATGGCTTACAAGTTAATATTAATTAAAGATCCAGTGCCATAAAATTGGCAGCCTTGTGGAATTGGCAAAGCCACATATTAACTGCTAAGGAAAAGGTTGTTTTTCACTTTCCCTCATGGACATGTTCAGTGGCTCTTGTAAAGACCATTTAACCATTTATATTCAAGAGGTCAAGTCGGCCATTCGTTGCAGTGGTGGTCCTGGTGGAGCAGTAGTGGTGCCATTGATGATTTGATTTGGGAAGAGGAGTTGCTACGCACGCACAAGAGAGGGAGAGAGAGAGTTGGGTAAAAAATAAAGAAATAACTTTTTGTTTTTAATTAATTGGAAAGAGGGGGTTTTGGTCTTTTGACTTTGTGCCACTTCAGTAATACACATGTGCAAGTCATGTGCTCAAGATTTCCATCCAACATAACAGTAAAATTAACATCGTGGTGCAAAGTGTAACAAATATAATAGTTTAGGGTGCAAAATGTGCATTCGAATAGTTTAGAGTGCAAAGTGTAATCTGAAGTATAATTTAGGGCGGTAAAGTGTAATTTTCCCGTATGCTTAAAAAATAAAAAAATGGTAAATTGCAAATTACACTCCTGAAGTTTGGGGTTTATTGAATTTTACACCCCAAAGTTTCAAAAACTTGATTTTGTACCCTGAAGTTTGGTTTCGTTAACAATTCACCCCATGGTTAATTTCTACTGTTAAGTGACACATTATCATGCTGATGTGTTCTATTTTTGCCAAATAAGCATCAAAACCACGTTGTTTCAGCTATAACCAAGTGAAGAGCTGGCACAAATCAAATCTATGTTGTTTTGGCTTAAAGTTAAAATACTAACATCTAGCTTAAACGACACAGTGAAGACCTAACTCTAAAATCCAAAACACAACTCCTCTGCTCTGCAACTTCTACCGTGAGTCAATCCATCGAAGGCTTCTCTTCAGCTCGATGAATACCACGCGGCCAAACCTTCCCTAGCTCCGATTGTAGCGGTGAACCCAGACCGAAACTTCCACTGATTGCACCTGTGAACCTAGATAGACCAAACCCAATCCCCACGAACCCATCAACTATTGTGAACTCAGGCAACGGTGGTGGCTCCAGGTAGCCTTGGCGGCCACGGCCACGGCTTCTGGTGGTCTCGATGGCGATGTCTAGAATCCCCCAGCTCTTCTCGTGTGTCTCTTTTTGGATTTGGCCTTTATAAGTCTTAGATTTTTGGGGTTTTTGTTGGTTGGGATTGGTGGGGCTTTTGTAAAAAATTTTGGGTGATTGATTTGTTGCTGGAACTATCTCTATGTGTATGATTTAAACTCACTGTGCAACTTGCTTCTCTATTGAAATTGTGTGTGTTTATGGTAACATTTGTTTCTCTTTGATTTTTTGGTTTTTTTTTTTTTTTTGGATTTTGTATCACTTTGAATATTGTTGATTGGGATTAGTTTTGTATTAGTTTATTGTCAATGTTTATAATATTCTAGTTCTGGTTTTGGTTACTTTATTGATCTTTATTTTTGATGGGCCAGCCTCTTTGGTGATGATGAGCTATGTGATTTGTCTAGTGTAAAATAATGCATATTTTTAATTGATAAATTGAGAGTTTGTTTGAGATTTGCTTATTTTGCTAAAACTGAAAACTTTTTGTTGAAAGTACTGTAAATAAAAGTAAAAATTAGCTAAAATAGTACAGTAAAACCCATAAATAGTACCAAAAAATGAAGTGGTGCTTATGAATAGTAGCAAAAATAAGCTGAATAGTAAAATAAGCTGATTTTTTAATTTGGAGTCAAACACACACTGACTGAGTGCAATGGTCGTGGTCCAACTGAGCAGTCTTTGTGTTGTGCCTTGTGCCTCATGTCTGCATATATGTTTTGTTGCATTTATATGTGTATTATATTTTTGTAATATATTAATTAAAGGTTATATTTTAGTAATGCATTTATAGGGCATTGAATATGGATCAATTTGATATGTGTATACATCATGGAGGGATACTCATTACGCATAGTGATACATATATTGAATATGTTGGAAGGATTGAATCAAGGGTCTCAGATGTTGATATTGACACTCTTACTGTTTTTGATATGCCTAAGTATGCCAAAAATCTTGGTATTACAAATGTAGCAAAATTTCTTTACTAGATTCCTCGGATGGAACTGCATAATGGCTTATGTCCATTGAATGAAGATGGTGATGTTAGGGCTATATGTGACTAGTAAAGATGGTGATTTTAGGGCTATACGTGACTAGTTAGAATTTTCACCTGAAATGTTAATAAACATATATATGAAGCATGTTGAACAAGCTATTGATGAGGATCAAGGTAATGAAGATGAAGATGAGCATGAGTTTTACAAAGAAGTTGATGAAGGGGCTAGAGTAGATGATAATTTTTTTTTTTTTTTTTTTTTGATGAGGACTATGATGATTTGGTAGGTGACAGTGAATTTGATAGATATTAAAAACCATCCTCTTCTATTGACCCATCCACCTACATTGTCCCATCTACTCCCCATGTTCAATCCAACCTAAACCCTTATGAGCATAAAACATCAAATTGGGCACCCACTTGCTTTGGTGATGAGGAGCATGATATAAAAAGTGGGAAAAGTGATAATGGGCACTCTAATGTCTTGTGCACACCTGTTAACTCTGAGGATGATGAAGAGCACCCCAAGTACACTGAATTTAGGGCTGAGGTGGATATGCCCGACCCGTTTTTGAGAAAGGGGTGTTGTTTAGTGACCACAAGGAGTTTAAGAGGGTCGTACAATCTTATAGAATAAAGCACGAATATCCATTATTAATTGTTAAGAATGAATCTTGCAAGGTGGGTTACGAATGAGAAAATTGTAAATGGTATATTAATGCCTCATGGGACCATGAAGAAAACTCTTTGCTAGTGAAAATCTACCGTGGAAAACATACATGTTCTAGGGCTTTTCATAGTCGGATAGTGTCTACAAGGTGGATTACAGTTGCATGGCTAGAGGTGTTTAGAGAGAGACCCAACATCAAGAGTGCTGAGTCATTTCAAGTAGGCATATCCTTGGACAAAGCCTTTTAGTCTAGACAGATTGCATTGGAGATGATTAAAGGAAGGTTTGCCTACCAGTTTGAAAGAGCTAGAGATTATTGTAAAGAGTTGAGATCTTCTAATCTAGGCCCCACAACTAAAATTAATCTACACACACCCACATTACACTTCAAATGAATGTATGTGTGTCTAGCTACTTGTAGAACTGGATTTATGGAGGAATGTAGACCAATTATCAGTCTTGATGCATGTCATTTAAGAGGGTTTTTGTAGGGGCAACTACTGGCAGCTGTTGTTGGAAAATCTGGTTTTATATCCCATACAAAACACACAGCGAAAGCAACAATCACGGATCTACTTCATTCATGAAAGATAACATATAACCTTGAATTATAGAACAAAGAATAGAAAGTGTACATTGGTGCGGTGAAATTCAAAACCAAAATTAGAAGTACTTGGGAATACTTTTAATCTTCACTCCAATTCCACTTAATGCCCAAGAAGTGTGGTCTCTCAATCAGTTTCCAAGGAGAGAATAAAAGAATATCCAACTCTCACATACACCATTTCATTCCTGATATGATCTTAATAAAAACCACTTATAAAATTCTGTATGTTTCTCTTCCTATATATAACTGATTATTTAATTGGGCTAACCTTTTGGGCCATTCCAATTAGGCTCTAGTATGTGGCTTGGAGTGGGACCAAAAGGAAACAAATAAGACTCTAGCTCCAATGGACCTTAGACTTTTCTGTCAACTCTTAACAAGTCAAAAGTTACCATTAATTATATTCAATACCACTATATGAATATAATTGTACTCTAGGCCTTATTAATAAATTATATTTCTAGACTTTATTATACATGCAACCTCTTCATTAAAATATTCGTAGTAATACAAAGTCATGAATGTTGACTGCTACTTTGAAGATTACTACATCTTAATCCTTGAGTACCCGGATTAATCCTTTATGTTATTCATCATGTATTTATGAAATCTAATTT
The DNA here is from genome assembly GCA_028535165.1 of Quercus tomentella. Classification (NCBI taxonomy): domain Eukaryota; kingdom Viridiplantae; phylum Streptophyta; class Magnoliopsida; order Fagales; family Fagaceae; genus Quercus; species Quercus tomentella. The sequence continues at coordinate 35,002,791 of JAPQVY010000068.1, read as the reverse complement.
TATAAATATATACTTTAGTAACTTCTTACTAAAATGGTTGGGCCTAACACTCTGAATAACCAAACTAATTAAACTTATCTCAAATGAATATTTTATATCTCCGTTAAGGGATTATGAATTTCATCTTGAGAATATATGTTCCATCAACACTAAATGCGGTTGCCCAATCTACTGAGATTTTGATCGTGACTTACAGATCTCACTCCTGATATATTAAAGCAACCTACACCTCATGATCAGGTCCATTATTCTCTCAGGATTTAGAGTTGATGTAAATAAAAGTCGTGAGATTTATTATTCATTTAACAATCGTTAGGAGAATAATAAATCTTACAGCGGTCCAGTTCAATATGTCTTAACTCTTAAAATATATCAACTAGAAGTCTCCACTTCCATGATCAAGACAAATCATCTTAGTTGATATGTTATAGTCTTCGTAGATGAAATGCCTTATTTTATCACCGACTACGAACTAAAATTTTGAGTTTACAAAGAACTTGTGATTTATATCTTCTGTGACTTTTTACATAAATCACATACTATGCATCTCATGGACTAAGGTAATGTCCCATTAGTTCATTAATAAATAGTCTTATATAATTAAAGAATTTAATTATTTATAACATGCCAATAAATTGGATTTTAGGACGTAACCCCAACAGCTGTTGGAATTGATGGGAATGACAGGATGTACCCAATAGCATTTGCTATTTGTGAGGGTGAGAACAAGGACAATTAGTCATGGTTTTTGGAGTTGTTGTTAGCTGATATTGGTCCTGCGAGGGAACGTGGCTAGACCTTTCTTTCTAATCAAAAGAAGGTATGTAATTATTTGTGTAAGTTTAATATTATATTTGTTGTGTAATATTAGACTTTATTTAGTGTTCAAATGATTTAATATCTACATACTAATCAATTTATTTGTTTGGTTTTAAAATAGGGCTTACTTCCTGCTCTTGCAAAAGTTGCTCCTGAAGCACATACAAGGTTCTGTGTTAGGCATCTATATGCCAACTTCAAGAAGGAGGACAAGGACAAACTATTGAAGGATTTAATGTGGGCAGTAGCAAGAGAGACCACCAAACTTGGGTTTGAGGCAAAGATGAAGATGATGAGAAAGGTAGATGTTAATACTTATGGGCATTTGATTGGTATTGACTATGCACATTGGAGTAGACATGCTTTTAGTACATGGCCTAAGCGTGACATGTTGTTGAACAATCTTTGTGAGTCATTTAACTCTAACATTGTTGATGCTAGAGATAAGTCCATATTGACTATGTGTGAGATGATTAGGAGGTATCTTATGAAAAGGATCCCAAGAAATAGGGATACAATGTTGAAAAAGTCTGGCCTGATTTGTCCTAAGATTCAAGATAAATTAGAAGTTAACAAGGAAGCAACTAGGGATTACACATCTACATGGCCTGGTGGATCGAAGTTTGAAGTGCATTGTAAGGAAAAGGCAGAAAACTATAGATGGGCTTGCTATAGATGGGATTTAACAGGTATCCCTTACAAGCATGCAGTTTCAGCAATTGCTTACAAGAAAGAAAAGGCAGAAAACTATGTGCATAGCTATTACAAGGTTGAGACTTACCTTAGAATATACTCACACCTCATCCAGCCTACCAATGGTGATTACTTTTGGCCAAATGCAACAAATGATAAGATTATGCCTCTAAAGATGCTAGTACAGCTTAAAAGACCAAAGGAGAACAAGAGGAAGAAAGCTACTGATGAGGCACCATGGATTTCACATAAGTTGAAGAAGTCATCTATCGCACAAAAATGTAGCAATTGTGAACAACTGGGTCACAACAAAAGAGGATGCAAATTAACCCCCCCCTAAAAAAAATCTAATAATGCTAATGAGGGCCAGACTGAGCAAAGACAAGGAGCAATAGTACAGGGAACCAAAACCATATATTAATACTTGCTAATTGCTAAATAAGTTTTTTATTGTGCTACTTACCTATTGTAGTTGCTAACTGCAAACTTTTTGAACTTGTTGTAGGTTAGGAGAATAGGAAGCGATCATGTGTTTATGGGCTTAAGAGTGGAAGAAGATCATCACCCATCAAGTGTTGCTGGAAGCTAATCCACTGTAGTGTTGTTGGAAGCGATCATGTGTTTGCATATTGCTAGTATTTGGTCATTGAGTTTGTTGTGCATACATGCTTACCATATGATCCAATGTATCTATTATTACAGGTTTCAACCCAAACAAGTGTTGCTAGTAGCAGTGAAGTTGGTAAATATGGAAAAGGAATTGGAACTGTTGGAAAAGGAAGAGCTGGAAATGGAGCTGGAAATGGAGCAGGAAAAGGACGAGGGGCAACAACAGTACTAGTTTGTAGGACCTTTTATATGTTAGGACATTTGTTTGTTAGAACCTTTTGTGGTTTCTATTTTGTAAAGCTGTCCATAAGCTCATTTGATGGTGTTAATGGAGAAAAGTAGCCTATTTTGTGTTGGTCTTAGGTAGGACCTTTGGTTTGACAAAAATTATTAGTCACTGTTTTGTAAAGTTTTCCATATGCTTATATAATGGTGATACTAGACATAAGTATCCTATTTTGTGTTAGTCAATAGTTTACAAAACCTTTATGTGAACAACTGAATATTAAGGAAATGTCTACTAAATTTAATTATTTTATGTGATGTTTATGTGTATGGTATCTGATTAGGTCATATTCAGTTGGTAAAGATTTAAAGAATTGCAAATATGCATAATTGCACTCTATAGGCCTAATGTAATTGCAATTTGCAGTTATGTAATTGCAATTTGCATTTATGGATGGCTATATCAATTATAATAAACAATATTCCAATAAGAGACAAAACTAAGTGTGAAATTTCATTGCAAAAAATGCATTTCAATTTCCATTACAACATAATAAAATGAGTGGCCATTACAATTGTCATTACATTAAACAAGATAAGAAACTGACTACTCTTTCAAAACAATCAATTGTCACTACAATCTTTCACAATGACTAAACTAGAATTCACCTATTCTAAATACAAGTTCTTTACTTGGCCTTTTGCTTTCACATTGCCAAACTAATTAGCCTTCTCTAATTGCAAATTATAGCTTCAAACTTGTTAGCCTTTCGTACTAATCCAGGGATAATTTGCTTAGCTCTGATACAAATTTCTCCATCAATCCATTTACACTTGTCTGCAATTTTAAAATATGCAAACAAATTATTCAAGTTTGAAAATCTGACCAAAACTAGGTAACCAACAAGCATTCTATCCTTAGCAGGCAAGCCTTATCAGCCATCACTTATCTCTGTGCCCTTATCAGCATTATCAATACGCACTCTATCAGCATTAGCAACATGCACTCCTTGCAACTTCGGACAAGCTTGTGTCATATCAGAGCCAATGTAGAATACAAAAAATGTTTTTATGTACAGTTTAAATTTTCCAAGAGCTGAAAAGAAAAAGAAAAACTTGTCACTTAAATATGTCAGTTGCATTAACATTTGGGGGTGTGTGGGGTGGGGGGGAATTGGGAGTAACAATGAGCTCCATACCTGTTATTTAAGTTCCTTTTAGCTCAGAGTTGACTGAGTTTGTCCCTCCACTGAGCTGCAAGTAGAGCATCAAAAACATGAGAATTCCAAAGCTCTAACATGGAGAAAAAATCATCCATTTTTTTCCTCTTTTTTTTTGGGGGGTGGGAGGAGGGGATGCATTGGTGCTAGCATTCAATTTTATTATAGTTCATTAGGGGTACTCAGGATGTTTTCAAAAACCCCAAACCACCCATGATGGGACCCTTAATAGCATCAATGCATCATTCTTATAAAGCATTAACATCTTGTTATTATTTGATTTTCCATAATGACTCCAGTTAGAAAATAGGGTTGTGCCTTCAAATGATTAAGAGCAAATCACTATCTTCATTTTCTAAAACAAATTAATCAGAGGGTACAATAACTGAATATTTTGATTAACTGAAGAATACCATACACAAAATGACTAGTTCCCTTCCAAGTGATGACACCTAATGGTCAGAAAATCAAGTTCTTACAAACAAGACTTGTAGCCTGAAGGCCCTGAACCCACTTACTAGTAGAAAGAACAATGTCATATCAAAATCAAAGGCTATTGTTCAAAATTGTAGTAAATTGCCATTAATAAGTCACATAACCAAATTCCTCACTATCCATTCTACTAAGTTTCAAAATCAATGAACAAACATTATAATCAAAATAGGAAAAAAAAAACAACAACAACAACAAATTTTTTTCTTTTCAATACACTTGAGTTCAGATATATACAAAGCTACAATATGGACTCTTCAGAATCCAAGAGACTTGCCTGACTTATGACCACCCATCAGGTGCAAAAATGAGAAAGGGCTAGCTGAATTCATCCAATCGACATACATAAATAATAAACTGATATAATGCAACTAATTTAACAATCAATTCACAAATATGGCTTAAAAAAAAAAAAATCCTTCTAGTCGAAGATAACTAATAAACGTTGCTGTGGTCGTCGTTGTGGCCGCCGCATTGGACCTGATCTGGTCGAGTTGATGGGCTCACACGAGCGGAAGAGCTGGGTTCGTGGTTAGGGGAGGTCTAGCCGCGTGGGGTTCACCGAGTTGAAGAGAAGCCTTCGACGGACTGACTCGCGGTAAAAGTTGCAGGGCAGAGGAGTTGTGTTTTGGATTTCTCTTGCTTATAGCTGAAACGACTTAGTTTTGATGCCTATTTGGCAAAAATAGAACACATGAGGATGAGAGAAGCCTTCGACGGATTGACTCGGGGTAGAAGTTGCAGAGCAGAGGAGTTGTGTTTTGGAATTCTCTTGCTTACAGCTGAAACGACTTAGTTTTGATGCTTATTTGGCAAAAATAGAACACATGATGATGTCTCCCTTAACGGCAGAAATTAATTGTGTGGGTGAATTACTAACATAACCAAATTTTAAGGTGTAAAATTAAGTTTTTGAAACGTTAGAATGTAACATCCAGTCCATTCCAAACTCCAAAAGTGTAATTTGCAATTTATCTCAAAACAAAAAAGTGATAATAGAGAAAAAATTGGGATAAGGATAAGGGAGATTCTAGCCTTTTGCCCTTAATTTTTTAAAAATTTAGCAATATGCCCCTATTTCGAAACTATATAGGGATATACCCTGTTTCGATACTCGATTACCTTAAAATTGAGTTTCAATGAAATACTCGATTCGTAGAAAATCGAGTTATGCCCAATAAAACTATTAAAAAAAAAAAATGCATGGAACTCGATTTTAGAGAAGTCTAGTTCTAAAACGCCGCTATAGGGCTTTAAAACGTCACTAAAAGGCTTAAAAACGCCACTATAGGACTCCTTGAACCTGGTATGGGGACTTGCAAAATTTTTTTTGCAAGAAAACGTCACTATAGGAATTAAAAATGCCACTATAGAGCACCCTGAAAAATTTGAAGGAAAACGCCGCTATAGGGTTTTAAAACGTCACTATAGGGCTTAAAAACGCCACTATAGGGCTCCCTGAATATGGGGGATCACACTTATAAAATTCTTTTTGCATGGAACTCGATTTCCACGAAATTTTTTGTTATTTTTTATTTTTTTTAAGTTTGATTGGGCATAACTCGATTTTCTACGAATCGAGTATTTAATTGAAATCGATTTTAGGGTAATTGAGTATCGAAACAGGGGCACACCCCTATATAGTTTGCAAACAGGGGCATATTGCCAATTTTTAAAAAAATTAAGGGTAAAATGCCAGAATCTCCAAGGATAAGTAGTTCTTTTTTAAAGGAGCAGTCATTTGAATTCAAATAGAACATGTTTGCTTTTCTATCAAAAAAAGAACATGTTTGATTTATTTTTTTTAATTAAAAAAAAAGCATATAAAAAAAGGTGGGTAATTCGGATGAAAAAGAAAAGAAAAGGCTAAATTCTAGGGGAAATAAAAGGATCAACGTGAAGGGGGAGAAATGAATAAAAAATGGCTAAATTTAGGGAAAAAATGAATGTGAAAGAAATTTTAGGAAAAAAAATGAACGTGAAAAAAAAAACCCCTAAAATTTAGGAATTCTCTTTTTGACATTATTGACCCTATTCTTCAAACATTTGTAAGATAAGTTATTGGATACGAGATGAGGGTATTTTTTACTTAAAAAAAGTATAGTTCAAGGAGGGGAATCTTTTTATAAATAGTATATATATAGCCCCTAAAAAAAATAGTGTATATATATATATATATATATATATATATACATTGATCGATAAAGTATAGACACTACTTTTTTTTTTTTTCAGTGACAATTAAATTCTAAATCATTGTGTGTTTGAATTTAATGGCATAAAAATTTAATCAATTTAAAATTTTATGGAAGAAATATAAAGAATATTTATTGAAAATTTTAAATAAACATAAAAGTAAAATTTGAATTTTTAAAAAGTTTGGGGTTGGACGATGCAGTGGCGGAGCCAGGTTTTAGGTTAGGGGGGGCAAGATCAAAAGGGAGTAAAATTAATTCGAAAAACTATTAATTTGATATTAATAACAAAATAAATAAACAACTATATGCAAATGTAATTGTCATATACAATTAAATTTTGGGTTTGTAAAAAAAAAAAAACTTGGGTTTGAGACTGAAAAATGTTGGTGAGAAAAGAAAAAAGGGTTATACGTAATAGAGGTGCTATGAGTAGTTCTAGACCATAAATTATTTCACAATGTTTTTGCCAAAACTTTGATATGACAGACTGTGAGTGATTAATAAATACTAACACATAAATTCACAATTTTATTTTCAACAATCACATTCTGCCACGCAACAATTGTGATAAAAAGTTGTGAAAAATTGTGAACCCATTTTTGAGGTGCTATAATGACTAGTGAGTGAAAGTAGGTTTTTTTTTTCATAATTCTTTTCAACAAAATAGTGGTGGAGAAGTAGGCTGTACAAGTGGTTTTATTTTATTATAATATTATTATAAGGTGGGACCTATTATTTTTTTAAAAAGAGTTGCAGTGGCCCCAAATGTGAAATTGTTTTCCTACAGTAAACTAATACACGGTGCAAGTACAATATGTATGTAAAAAAGCCGATTGTCCTAGTGTATGCAAATAAGACCTTGTACTATATATTACTTGAGAATTTTTGGGGCATTAGGGGGGGCAAATGCCCCCCCTCGCCCCCCCTTCCCTCCGCCCCTGGGACGATGGGTGCCTTATCTGCATCTCATCCCCTTTGGGAGGTGGGGAACCCAAGGAGGACAAGTTGGAGTGAGGTAGGGTGGAAGTCAGTTCTCATCCCTAATTAGGTGACCTTAGCTCTAATTAAGAAAGTATTTTAGGGGATAATAATTGAATACTTGTAAAAATAAATATTATGGAAAAATTCAAAGAAAACAAATCCTATAATATTATACTTGTGACAAATTACACACACATAAGTTATCAAAAAAAAAAAAAATACACACACATAAAAGACATTATTTTAATCACCCATTGAGCTCATCATTTTATTTTCACACATGATGTATATATGTGTAATTTAAAGACTGTAGTCAGTGCACAAAACTTTTAATAATGCAAGGTCTAAGAGAGTTTATGGTAGGCAAATTCTTGAATACAAAGCTCAACTTGAAATATATATATATATATATATATATATATATATATATATATATATTTATAGATAGCTTAAATTATATATTTATAGATAGCTTAGAGCACTTACAATAAGGTTGCTAAAATAACTGAATAGTCATTTTAGCAACCAAAACATCAAAAATGCACACTACAGTAAAGACGATAAAGTTAAATTTTTTTTACTAATTGCTACAGTGAGCTACTATCTCTAGTAGCCCAATGTAGCTAAAAGGTATAACAAAAAATTATTTTTTATTCCCACACGTTTCCACTATCTCCTTGTCTCACTCTCACACACATAACTCATTGTCCTTTCTCCCTTCAATCTTTCTATGCCCAGAGAAATTATACATCCTCTATGGACCACGTCACTTGTCCACCATTCCACTAAAAGACTCCCACTTGTTTAAAATTACTGAGTTAGTAATTAGTTTTTGTTTAAAAAAATTTTCTAACTCAGCAATTTTAAACATGTGGGAGTCTTTTAATGGAATGGTAGACCATGTCACTTATCACCATGAGGACCTTATAATTTCTCCTCTGCCCAGCCCTCTCCACCAAACCCATCACACCAATCAAGAACCTAATCTGCCCCAAGTTTGCCACATGCTTCCATCCCAATCCGCAGGTAGGTCGACCAGTGTGGTGGGTAGCTCGTGCGGTGGGTGGGTCACTTGCCATCGTGGGTCACTTGTCGGTGTGGATGGGTCGCTTGCCGTCGTGGTTGTGTTGTGGGTTTTCAGAGTGGCTGGGTCGTCAATATGGCTGGGTTTCAGAGTCGTTGTGGCTGGGTCTAATGTGGGTTTGTGATTTGTGATTTGTGGTGGTTGTGATGTGGGTTCAGTGAGTTTGTGATTTAGTTTTTGGGAGGTGGGGGTTCCGATTTGTAGAGGTTGTGGGTGCCGGCTATGACTATGTTGTGGTGGTTTATGTTGGTTGTTGGCTATGGCTGTGTTGTAATGGTGGTTGGTTTATGGTGGTGGTTTGTGGTAGTGGTTTTTGTTGGTTGTGGTTATTTATTGTATTGAATATATTATTTTATTATGTTGTTTATATTATTTTAATGTGTTGAATGTTAAAATAAAATCTTTGATGTTGGGTGAATTGTAAAGTGGGTTGTTAAATTTTTTTTTTTTTTATTTAAAAAATGGCTTTTTGAGTTGCTAAAAGCTATATTTTTTAGATGCTTTACTATGAATGCTTTTAAAGCACTTTCCATCACACCAAAGCTTGACCTGAAATATATATTTATAGACAACTTAAATTATGAAATAGTTTAAGAATAACAACGATTATACTAACTCTCATACTGGGCTAAGAATAAATAAATTGAACCAACTACAAATTAAACAAGTTGTAACTTATATTTATATTATATTTTATAACTTAATCATGTATTTTATTTAATAAATTAAATATTTTTTCTTATATTAATTTAATTTCTTGGAATTATTTTTGTCTTAAATTATTTATCTTAATCTTGCTCCCTAATCTAAAGTCGTGACTTTGCCGCTACATTGATATGTAAGTTCATTTTCCATATAGCTGTAATTCCTACATCAACAGTTAATCATCAATTGATACGGAAACTTCAATGGAACTTGAATATAGCAGAAGCTATTTTGGCTGCCAGCATGCCGCAATATGAAAAGCTTTTATCAGTTACCGTCACCATACTCATGCCGAGGTATACTAGACCATTTTAGAGGGTTTTGTATATGCTTTTACAAGGCTGTCGGTAAAAAAGTCTATATTCTTAATAAAATATTGTATAGTTTTGCATTTAATAATTAGGTACTTGTGATTTCAAACATCGTACACGGATCCAAGGTGTAATCAAAATGCTAAAGTACCTCACGCAAATAAAGTAAAACATTTCATTCTTTCAACTTGACATTTACCTCATAATGCTAAAGTATCAACACCAATACACCATGACAAAAGTTGTGTAAATTATAAAGTGAATGTGCTTCTACGTAAGCTTGCTTACTTATTAAATGATGCCTCAATATTACTGCCAGTTTTTGGGAAAAGAACCCAGCATTTGAATTCTCAAATTCCCTTTTAGCCATATGTAAGATATGTGACATTCCTTATTAAAAAAAAAAAAATATGTGACATTCCTTAACGGATGCTCTTAGAACATTTGTTAATAAATTATTTAAAGAAATTTTTAATACCACTTTTATGGAAAATATAAAAAAACTGTAAAAAAAATTAGTTACTTTTTTCTTTTCTCATAAACAAATCCTAAAAACGTTCTACTAACAAATGCATCTATTAACTTTTCCTGTTTTAAAATACTAATTATCTTACGTCTTAATAAAATTGGAGGAAAATAAAAGATTCAATTGGAGGGGATTTTAATTCTTCCTAACCTCCATTTTTAAAGTTTAAAAGGAATTCTAGAAGTTGACATTGAATTCTAAAAAGATTGATCAAATATATTGAAACAAGATTAAGTAATATTTGATATAACTCACGTTAAACATTATACTCGATAGGCCAAAAACAAATTAACCCCTTGTAATGAATGAATTAATTAATTTAGCTAAGTGAATTAATTAAGTTAATTAACATGTAAATGCGTGGTAGCACAAACAAATCACCAATAAACTAAGTATGCAGTAGAAAATAAATTTGATACGGTGATTTGTTTATGAATGGGGAAAATTAACACGGCAAAAACCCCACCGGGTGATTTTAAGGTCACCACTCCCGAAATTCCACTATTATCACAACAAGTGGTTACAAGTAAAGGAATCTCAGTACCTTATACCAACCTACAGTTGAACCCTTATCCCAATACCCTATTGGACTTGTTCTGTAGTGACAATTTCTCCTTTTGATGCACGGCTCCCAAGTACGTGACTAACCAATTGTGCGGATCCCAGTACGCGACTTCAATCACCAACTAGAGAAGGTTGTTGGCTGCAAAGTTCTTCAGTTCATCCCAACAATGAAGATTAAGAAGATGCTTGGTCACAAAATCCTACGGTACACAAACACAGCAACTTCTTCACACGAAAGATGAACTTGGGCAAATTCTGTCTCCGGTCACAATTTGCTTGAACAAACTTTGCTTAACACTTGTGCAACTTGTGAACACTTTGACGGCCCTTAAAATAATCCTTTTATATGTCTAGGGTTGTGAGAAAAGAAGGCCCAAACACATAATTAACACTTGATCTTGAAACACAGTTTCTTGAAGTATTAAACACATCCTAGATTTACCCAATTACAAGTAAAATGCGTTTTGTCAAAGGATTAGCCAATTACATAAAATAGTGACATATGTTTCTAACAAGTGAATCACATATGTCCTAACAATACCTTTCAATAATATTTTAGAAACCTCACTATTAGATTATATATTTATAGTATTTATTATGAATATCGAATTTCATGCACAATCAAATGGAATTTTACTATTCAATCAATTAACTCATGTTGTGTGATAACTTTAATATACACAAGATTTTGACATTTAAACATTTAATAAATGAGATAGCTATTGATAGATAGTTATTTTGAAATTTCTCAAGCATAAGAAGTTACAAAGAGAAAATGTAATCTAATAGAGGATTTGTAAAAATACACATCCATTAAAAAGTTATTGGGTGATGTAATATTGATAAAAATTACATAGAGTATAACTTGAACGAAACCCAAAATAGTTATACACATGATTTTCAGTAACCTTTTTCAAGTGATGTTTACCTAGTGACATAGTATTAGGGTATGTTTGGTAGACTATAATAAGCATTGTAATGTAATAGTTATTCCTATGGTTTAGTTATTCAGTAGTTTGGTTGTGTTTTTATTATAAAGAATAGTCATTCCTTATGAATAGCTATTCTTTAAAGTGAGGAATAACTATTCATCTCTAAAAGGGATGTAATAGTTATTTCTTAATAGGTGTATTAATTTTTAAAATTAATATATCTCCAAATAAACAAACTTTCCTTATGCATATAAAAATTATGAAAATATCATAAAAAAAATAACTAATCTCTCTTTCAAATTTAAAAAATTTTATTTTTTAGGAAATATAATTCAATGAGTAAGATATTTCCTAAAATATATCTTAAGTTTAAGAGATAATTACAACATAACCCCGCAGCTCGAACCCTCTCCCCCCTAGGCCCCCAAGCACTTTGTGCATAGGGAGGTGCCAATTTAGCTACAAGGCCTTTGGCTATATCTTAAGTTTGATTTAAAATACTTTCATTCATTTGTTTTAAGGGTTCTATTATTGTGTTGTTTCCAAACAAATAAATAATAATAAGCATTACATTATAGTGTCTTGTATTCCTTATAATACCTATTCCTATTCATATATAATTATCGTTACAGTCTACCAAACATACCCTTAGTGTTATTGAAATCCCTCTTTGTTAATATTTTTGGGGTAAACTAAATCTTAAACCCCTTATTATAAGGAATGTTTTCAAATAAAACCATATAGTTGCAAAGGTTATAAATTAAATTCCATATGTTAAGACTATTACAATTTAGACCTTATAATTATGATAATTTCACACCATGCTTTGGGCTTTTTAGGGTTTGAAATTTTTTAGATTGATTGGGAGGTTTAGTTTGGTAAGATTTTAAAAGCCCGAAATTCTATTTGAAACCAACAAAATTATAGGGTGTAATTTATTTTTATTTTTATTTTTTGATAAGGGGTGTAATTTTAAAACTCCTCTAAAGTATAGAGTTTAAAATGTAACTTGTACTTTTTCGGGGTCAAATAAATAAATACAAACCTAGTACCAAAGTTGTTTAAAATGTAATGGAGATAGTTTTGATTTAGCTATAAGAATGAAATATTTTGATATAAATCCATTTAGAAGTACCATCTTGAGATTAGCATGGTATATATATATAAAAGGTCAATTGGGTTTTTTTTTTTTTTTTTTAATTGTTGATCATTGAAAACTCTTACTAATCATAAATTTTGGTAAAATCTCTACCAAGTACCGACCACTGCCATTTAGGGCTGTCCATCAGAAACCGAAAACCGACCCACCCGTTCAAACCGTCCGGACCGACCCGAAAACCGGCCGATCCGACACCGGTGACGGTCGGCGGCGGGTCTTCGCCACGAAGAACCGATTCAGGCGGATCGGATGACGGGTTTTCTTTTCCAAAACCCGATGAACCCGATCCGACCGCCGAATCCCGTGAAAGAAGACCGAATCTACCTAGAACCACTCAGATCCGGTGAAGATTTGGTAGTTTTTGGTTAGATCCGGCGATTTGATGGAAGTTTTCGCTCAAATCTGGGCTTGAGGTGGTGTTTTTGGCTTCGATCCCGTGGTTGTCACACAAATCCGAAGAAAAATCAACAGATTCGGCGAAGATCCAGTGAAGAACGGCGAAGATCCGTGAAGAACGGCGAAGATCCGACGATGAGATGGAAGTTTTCATTCAAATCTGGGCTTGAGGTGGTCTTTCCTGCTTCGATCCCGTGGTTGTCGCACAGATCCGGCGAAGATCCAGAGAAGATTCGGCGAGATCCGGCGAAAATTTGGCGATTTCCGGCGAAGATTCGGCGAAGATCTGGAGGGTAAAACTCACTCCGACTTCGACCGACCCGACTGTTGTGCACCGGATCCCGATCCGACTCGACCCGAGGTTGCCGGCGGTCGGCGGCGGGTCGTTCAACGTCCCACCCGATGTGAGCGGGTCGGTTCCGGGTTGGGCACAAACCCGACCCGGACCGACCCGTGGACACCCCTACTGCCATTGATAGGGACATAACCACATAAATTACATGAAATATGCCAATATAAATTATATGAAAGAATTGGTTCAAAATTTTCATTTTTGACCTCCTAAAATTGAAAATTAAGGGGCTGTTTGGTAAGTGTATTTGAGTAACAATTTTCAGTTTTTAAATAATATTACACGTATTTTCACACACTTTTTCATCCACACATATTTTCCAAAATTACAAACAACGTTACTAGAATAATGTTACTAAGCGGGCTGTAAATCTCCTAAAAACCAAAAAGTTAAAAGTGGGCAACTAGTTCATATATGCGGCCGGTGGTCCCTTTCCGAAATAAAAATAAAAATAAAAAATATTATTTTCTAACAAAAACTATCAAACATTCTTTGCTAAAAAAAACGCATATATTATAATTATGTGTTTTGTACGATATATTGGTGGAAATGGCTTGTGACACAAAATTAACAAATTGGAAGGGAACTTTGGAATTTGGGTGCTACCAGATTGTCTAGCCCTGCCTAAACTATTATCTGAGTTTTTTGTGTTACATCAACAATAAAATGTCTTTACCAATTGAACTAAACCTGCTGCATTCGGATAAAACAGCCCAGGACGCATCCTTTATTAAGGAAGTTTTTTCACTAATTTTCATTAAAAAATTTATGGAAGGATAAATAATAAGTTACTACGTGTGTAAGTTGTAGCCTTCTTTATAACTCAAAATATTTTATGGCCGGAGAGTGACATGGAATTATAACTCAAAGTGATGTGAATTACCCATAAATGTGATAAAATTAGTGTTATGTGTGATCTCATTACTACATGTCCAGAGTGATTAAAAAAAATGAAAACTTAAATAAATAAATAGTTGGTTATCATAGATTTTTTTTAGTTTTTTGAGAAACAGTTACTACAGAATTTGGCAGAACCTAACATCAAATTTGACGCAATTCATAGCTTAACATGAAAAAAAAAAATTATATATATATATACACACATATTAAAAAACCATGTAGTTATTACTCATTGTGATGTGAATTACCATCGTGACAAAATTACTTTCATGTGTGAATGTGTGACCATAGCCTAATCCAATCTACGTCCAACAGGACTTTGGACAAGTTGAAGAATCTCCAGTTGGACAAGTTGAAGAATTTGAATAAGCCTTTGTTGAAGAGCCATAGAAACTACAATATAATGCCCACAGACCAATCTACGTCCAGCAAGAGATATATCATGTATCCCTTCCGTATATGAATATCATGTATCCCTTCCGTATCCATATACATTAATTTCTACTTTAGTCTAGACATGGGAATATTTTAATTGACAAAATAAAGAACACTACTCTCAAGAAGTTGAAAGAGTACCACAATTTCAAAGGATCACATCCATAGATACAAAATTTCCAAGAATTTCAAAGTATCACAAGTTTTGCCTTATGTGCAAACATATTCCAATGTTACAGTGTTACACCTCACAATAAATGAAAATGATTACTTCCATTTAACCAACAAAAAAAAAAGAAAAAAAAGACATGGGAATATTTTAATTGACAAAATAAAGAACACTACTCTCAAGAACTTGAAAGAAGTACCACAATTTCAAAGGATCACATCCATAGATACAAAATTTCCAAGAATTTCAAAGTATCACAAGTTTTGCCTTATGTGCAAACATATCCCAATGTTACAGTGTTACACTTCACAATAAGTGAAAATGATTACTTCCATTTAACCAACAACAAAAAAAAATAAAAATAAAAATCAACATATCTTCTGAGTATGAATACAAGTTAAGAAAATTTAACTACTTGGAAGTTAAAGGTGAGCCTTGCTAGAATATCCAAAAGGGACCGTGAATAATATTTCGGCCTGCAACATATCTTCGAAGATCAACATTTTCCTATTATGCAGCAAATAAAATCAGGCAGTAATAATGAAAATAGTTTTCGCACAACCAAAATTTTTAAAGAGCAATGATCAGATACAAAAAGAAAGAAATTTGAAAGTTTTACACACGTACACATGCATGCACAAATGAGAGGAGAGAAATTTAAACAATTTAATTTGTATTTCATTTACCTCCTCTAATATCATGTTACCTGATGGGACTGACGAAATCAACTGGAGACGAACCCAATAAGACAGACGAGGTCATTCCCTAAGACAAGCCCAAACAAGTGTCCACGTCACCGACGAGGATAGCAGGACCATTCAATGCCGCCAATAATGCCTCGGACGGTTACAAAACCAGTTGTATAGACTGTTGAGAGGATATTGAAGCCCAATTACTAAGCAGAAGGTGTTACCAAGAAAGGCATTAACACCACAATGGCTAGAATCCAAGGCAACATATATAAAGCCCACACATCGCCGACACAAGGTACACAAAAAATAGACACTCATTGTTATCTTGCTACTCTGCTTCATTTTACGAAACATTTTCCTGTTCTGACTTGGGCATTGGAGACGTTGTGGCAGACACCACACCGGTGACCACCCTGAAAGGAGCAATCTTCTCATTTACGTAGGTGTCCAGGCGAGAATTTGGATGCATCTGGGCACGTTCAATTCGATTGACGAAGCCATGCTTCATCAGTTTGGTGCCGTCTTTGGGGACCGACATTTTCGTATTCAAATTCGAAAACGTAGTTTCCGATCAACTATAACATCCAGATGGAGTCCAATCAAGATTTCGCAGCCTTGGCTCAGCAGGTCCAGTCCCTAGCGGCCACAGTTGAAGAGCTCACTAGACAAAATCAAGAAATGAAGCAACGGCTTCGACAAGAGGAGAATCGATCCAAAGGTAACTTGGAAGGCGAAGGAGATAGCCATAGAAGAAGTGACCATTGAAGGCCTACAACTCTAGATGAACAGAGTTCGAATCTTCTTTGAGAGATGAGGAAGGAGATGGACGAACTGAGGAACGCAATCAAGGAGAAAACAAACCGGAGTGTGGATAGAATGGTCAGGGCAACGGACTCACCCTTCACTACGGCAGTCCTGGAGTGTTCGGTGTCGTCGAAATTTTGACTACTGCAACTTGAACCGTTTGACGGGCTTAAAGACCCCCAGGATCACCTCAACACCTTCAAAACAACGCTAGGCCTTCAACAGCCACTTGACGAGATACTGTGCCGCTCCTTTCCCACCACCCTCAAAGGAGCGGCAAGAGAATGGTTCACCAAGTTGCCAACATCATCCGTCGATAGCTTTGAGCAACTGAGTAATGCCTTTTTACGCCACTTCATTGGAGGACAACGTCCTAAGAGGCCGACGGACCATTTACTCACCATTAGACAAGGAGAGAAAGAAACCCTGAGGTCGTATGTACAACGCTTCACCCGGGAGACCTTGGAGGTAGATGAAGCTGACGACAAGGTGCAGCTGACGACCTTCAAGGCGGGACTGAGGTCCAGAGAGTTCGTGGCTTCACTCGCGAAGAATCCTCCCAAGACGATGGCAGAGACGCTCCTGAAAGCACAGAAGTATATGAATGCTGAAGACACATTAGCAACCATAAGGAATGCAGAGAGGCTTGGAGACAGGGGAAGGAAGGAAGACGATCGTAGAGGACAAAATAGGGAACGCCCAGATCGTCGGAACAATGACGGGAGAAAAAGGAAAGACGATAAAACTCCTCGAACGATAAAATTTACCCCTCTAGTTATGCCTGTTGACAAAATTCTAATGCAGATTAAGGGTGAGCACCACCTTAAATGGCCGAGGCCATTACATTTGTCCCCCAACATCCGTGATAAGAATAAATACTGCCGGTTTCACAAGGATCATGGCCACTACATAGAAGATTGCCAGGACCTAAAGGAGCAGATAGAGGAGTTGATACGGAAAGGCAAACTGCAACAGTATGTGAAGAAAGGAGAGTCTAGCAGGTTCAGGGACAGTAACAAAAACCAGCGTGACTCCTCGTCAAGAGATGAAGATAACACGTCCCAGCCCCCACAGAATGTAATTGGGGAGATAAAGACGATTGCAGGAGGGCCCTTCACAAGCGGGTCATCTAGATCCCTCAAGAAAGCATGTCAGCGGCAGGTGAACAGCGTCAACATGATACCCCCGTTCAAGCAGAGACGGACGGACCAAGACATGTCTTTCAACGAAGAAGATGCTAGGGGAGTGAAGCAGCCTCATAACGACCCCTTGGTCATAATGCTCACGATAGAAGGATTCAATACCAAAAGGATCCTCGTAGACAACGGTAGCTCCGCAGACATCATCTACCTCCCCGCCTTCCAACGATTGAAGCTAGATCCAGGAAGACTACGCCCATTTGACTCCCCCCTCGTTAGTTTCAGTAGAGACAGGGTATATCCCAAGGGCATAGTGACATTGACAGTTTTAGTGGGGACCTACCCGAGGCAGTTGACCCGTCAGCTAGACTTCTTAGTGGTAGACTGCCCCTCATCATACAATGTAATCATTGGTAGGCCCACACTCAACAAATGGAAATCAGCCATGTCCACCTATTGCCTAAAGGTGAAGTTTCTAATGGAGAACGGTGTAGGTGAAGTAAGAGGAGATCAGGTCCTAGCTAGAGAATGCTACCAGGATGTGTTGGCTGCGAAGGAGAACCATACGTGGATGATCGAAGAGAAGGAGGAAGATAAGATAGAAGCCCTGGAAGAAGTAGAGCTGGTAGAAGGAAAGTCAACCATGACAACAAAGATAAGGACGACATTGAGTCCCGAGATGAGGTCAATGCTCATTCAGTTCCTTAAAGAAAACCTTGACGTCTTCGCATGGAGTCTCGAAGACATGCCTGGCATATCCCCGAAAGTTATCGAGCACAAGTTACACGTGAACCTTGAAAAGAAGCCCGTCTAGTAGAAATGACAAGTCTTTGCCCCAGAACGGAACCAGGCTATTACAGACGAGGTTAACAAGTTACTGACAGCAGACTTTATACGTGAAGTGTATTATCCAGAGTGGCTCGTGAATGTTGTTTTAGTGAAGAAGGCAAACAGGAAATGGAGAATGTATGTGGACTTCACGGACCTAAACAAAGCTTGCCTAAAGGACAATTTCCCCCTACCAAGGATAGACCAGCTAGTAGACTCTACAACTGGACATAAACTGCTGACGTTCATGGACGCATTCTCAGGGTACAACCAAATAAAGATGGCTGAAGAAGACCAAGAGAAAACTGCTTTCATCACAAGCCAAGGGCTCTATTGCTATAAGGTCATGCCCCTCGGATTAAAAAATGCAAGGGCAACCTACCTGAGACTGGTGAATAAAATGTTCAGCAAACAAATTGGGAGAAACATGGAAGTATATGTGGACGACATGCTCGTCAAGAGCAAAGAAGAACTAACACATCTGGACGATCTGAAGGAGACGTTCGCCACACTCAAACAATACCAGATGAAGTTGAACCCCAGTAAGTGCACCTTTGGTGTAGCCTTGGGAAAGTTTTTGGGATTTATGGTGTCCCAGAGAGGAATAGAAGCGAACCTGGAGAAGGTGCAGGCCATCCTCAACATGACGTCACCCAAGACCGTCAAAGAAGTCCAAAAACTCACAGGGAGGATCACGACACTTAATAGGTTCGTCTCTAAAGTGACGGACAAATGCCTGCCCTTCTTCAAAACGTTGAAACAGGCTTTCGCCTGGACTGACGAATGCGAAGCAGCGTTTCAGGAACTCAAACGTTACCTGAGTAATCCACCCCTTCTAAGTCCGGCCAAGCAAGGAGAAGACTTATATCTGTATCTGGCAGTATCAGCTACGGCAGTAAGTGCAGCCCTAATTCGAGAAGAAAACAAGAAGCAGCTCCCAGTTTACTACATTAGTCAAGCTTTCTAAGGGGCTGAGGCCAAGTACCCAAGGATTGAGAAGATCGCCTTTGCGTTAATAGTGGCCTCGTGTAAATTGCGACCGTACTTCTAGGCACACCCCATCCTGGTAATGACGGATCAGCCCATCAAAAAATCCATGAACAAACCCGAGGCGGCAGGAAGAATGGTCCAATGGGCGATTGAACTCAGTCAGTTCGACATCGAGTACCACCTTAGAACAGCCATCAAAGCACAAGCTCTTGTGGACTTCATTGCCGAGTTCACCCTTCCAGAAGAGGACAACCCCACCAATGAGACAGAACAGTGGACGATTCAGACTGATGGTTCGTCAGCTCAAAAGAGGGAGGGAGTAGGGATCATCATAGTCGCCCTCGACGGAGAAATACTTAGGTATGGGGTTTAACTAAAGTTCCCAGCCACCAATAACGAGGCCGAATACGAAGGAATACTGATGGGGCTGAGACTAGGGAAGGCACTTGGGGTTAAGAACTTGCTTATCCAGAGCAATTCGAAACTGGTGATAGGGCAAATTAAAGAAGAGTATGAAGCAAAGGAGGAAAGAATGCATAAATACCTCAAGCTGACAAAGCATCTAGCCCAAGAGTTTAATAAATTGGAATTTGTACAGATCCCAAGAAACCAGAACATGGCAGCAGACGAGATCGCAAAAATGGCCTCGTCAGAGGAAGAGCTAACGAGCATGGAGTTAAACATGGAGGTTCAGAAGCACCCTAGCATCGAAGAAGTCCCAACATTTGCAATCCAGAGCACAAACAGCTGGACGACACCAATTGTGTCTTTCCTCCTAGACGGGCACCTCCCTCAAGACGCCAATGAGGCCAAGAAGATCAAAAAGAAGGCAGCCAGATTCACGATCCTAAATGACACCTTATACAAAAGAGGCTTCTTTATGCCATACCTGAAGTGTGTCGACGAAGACGAAGCCAAGTACATCTTGGAAGAAATCCATCAAGGAGTTTATGGGGACCATGCTGGCCATAGATCCCTGGTAAGCAAGGTCATTCGAACAAGTTATTTCTGGCCTACTATGCAGATGGACGCAGTAAAGCTCGTCAAGAAGTGTGACAAGTGCCAAAGGTTCGGGAATGTCCAGCGACTTCCAGCAGAGAAACTGACGATGATAGCATCCCCGTGGCCATTTGCACAATAGGGAATCGACATCGTCGGCCCGCTGCCCCAAGGTAAAGGTCAGGTAAAACTCCTACTTGTTGCTATTGATTACTTCACAAAGTGGGTCGAAGCAGAAGTACTAGCGACCATCACTGAACCAAGAATCCGGAGCTTTGTGTGGAAGAATATAGTTTGCACGTTTGGGATTCCAAGGATGATCATATCAGATAATGGGTGGTAGTTCATAGCTAAGGCTTCCGAGACTTCTGTTCGAGCTTAGGCATCAGGAATCAGTTCTCATCCCCAGGGCATCCACAGGCGAATGGACAGACTGAGGTGACGAATCGAACATTGCTCAAGATTTTCAAAGCTAAACTAGACGACGCAAAGGGTGCCTGACCAAAAGAATTGCCCAATGTCTTGTGGGCTTACAGGACCACAGCAAGAACCCCAACTGGAGAGACTCCCTTTAGGCTCACCTATGGCACTGAAGCAGTAATCCCAGTCGAAGTAGGAGTAGCCAACATCAGACGAGAGGCATTGCACGAAGAACACAACGACGATCAGTTGCGGATCAACTTGGATTGTCTGGACGAAGTTAGAGACAAAGCCTCCAGCAGAATGACGAAGTACCAGTAGAAGATGGCCGAATGCTACAACAAGAGGGTAAAGCTCAGACAACTTGACATAGGCGACCTCGTCTTGCGTAAAGTCACCTTAGCAACTAGAGATTTTGCCCAAGGGAAGCTTGGCCCCACATGGGAAGTACCCTACTGAGTCATCCACTACTCCAGGCAAGGCAACTATCACCTGGAAACCCCAGACGGACAGAGGCTCCCGCGGCTGTGGAACATTGAGCACTTGAAAAAGTACCACCAATAGATGTAACGAGTAATTGTATTCATTCCTGAAATTAATAAAAGAATTATTCAGCTAATGTCTCCATGTAAGCAGGTCTAGTCAGCTGTAAAACCAAAAACGACTAAGTAACAAGATTCAGTCTTGACAGATGTAAGTATTCGACGAAGCCATAAATACGACAAGATCCCTCCAATGGGTTTAAGTCAAACAATGAAACGGCTAAGTAACAAGATTCCGCCTTGACGGATGTAAGTTACTGACGAAGTCATAAATATGACAAGATCCCTCCAATGGGTGTAAGTCAAACAGAAAAACGGCTAAGTAACAAGATTTCACCTTGACGGATGTAAGTTACTGACGAAGCAATAAATATGACAAGATCCCTCTAATGGGTGTAAGTTAAACAATGAAACGGCTAAGTAACAAGATTCTGCCTTGATGGATGTAAGTTATTGATGAAGCCACATTCAATGGCAGAATCCTTAAGAGGATAAAAAAATATAAATAAAAAAAAAATAAAAAAAAAAAGGGACAAGAACCTTGCAACAAATCAAAACAAAGCTCAAGCTGAGCCCGAGCTCCCCTGAAGAGTTGAGAGTTGTGGGGAACCAACTAAGTAGCAAATCGATGACGAAGGAAGAGGAAAAGTTACAACTAAAATTTTTTTGCTAAGTACAAGGCATGGAGGAATGTTCCACAAGCAATCACAAATGCAAGTAAGTACACAGCCATGAATTTAATTAAAAGCCCAAAAATGACGGGCGATTACCATTGTTCTTCACATTTAAAGGCCCATAAACACTGGGCTAAAAAGATTGTTCTCAAGATAAAAGGAAATTGTTCTAAAATTAGATTTACAAAAAGCCCAAAACATGACGGGCACCAAAAAAAAAAAAAAAAGAAAAAAAAAAGAGAAAATTTTCATTAAGTATCAATTCATAGTAAACCCTTGACGATCCTAGTTCTTCGTTCCCAAGGCACCAATTCATAGTACCCGTGCTCCTTAGACTCTTTTAGGCGGTAAAGGTAGATAAGCTCGTCTACCTTGAGGATATCCCCGTCATTAGCGGCCAGCCATATCCGCATACAACTGACCACTATCCTCCATGAGTTGGGCATAAGCTGCCCCGGAGCAATACCAAAATGATCCAAGAGCTCCATGAGGAAAGGGTAGACAGGGAACCTCAACCCACAGACAAAGGCGGACTCGTAAAAGCATACCTCCCCGAGGAAGAAGTGACAGGCCCGATCCTCCTCACTGGGCATGCGAACCCTAACTTGCTCCGGGAATTGGAATCTATCCTTAAATCTACCTAACGTATCAGCATCCAGCCCACACTCCTCCTTAAGGGCATAGAAAGCCCTAACCTCACGAGGGATAGAGACTGCAGTATCTCCCTCCACTGGGTCACCACTGGACAATAACCCAGTCTCGAGTTCGCTAGACCTAACTTCAAACATCGTCTCTTGCTCTCTCACCAAACCCTTGAACCAATCAATCAATTGACGAAGCAAAGGCAACAGATCGGCCAATGCAACGCCCAAACTGTTACCCTTAAAAACAAAGTTCTCAAGGTGTGGGAAAACGCCCAAAGACCCCCCTAAGTGCGCGAAGAGGAAAGAAATTGAGGGGCAAGCTATCTTAACTTCAGAGCTACTAACCATGGAAAGATAGACAAAGTACCAAGGGAAAAGATGCAAGCTAAACCCCCAATAAATCCAAAACAAACACAAAAGGAAAGGGAGAAAAAAATCAGAAAATTACCATAGTTTGTACCTACATTGAAATAAAAACAGAAAGAAAGAAGAAAAACGTACCTCAGAAAAAAAGGAGATGAAAAGCACCACCGCACAGTACACCGGTCTAGAGAAGAATTGCAAAGCAAGAGTAAGCAAAGAAAGCGCTCAGAACAATGATTGGAAGTTTTTTGAGAAAAGTGAAAGAAATGAGAAGAGGAGAAGTTTCAAATCAAGGCTCAAAACAATTGGAAACCAGTGGGAAACCCAATAGTCCCACAAATTGAAGCCTTAACTCCACCAACCGGGACGTGCCACGTGGCCACGATCTATGGAGCGCCGCCACTACGCATTTAATGCGGTGCGAGATCCCAAGAGTTGCTTACAAAAAAAAAAAAAAAAAAAACCTTTCATCTTCTATGGTCGTCATGACATGTCACGATGACCACAGAATCCGGGGGCAGCTGGTGGGATTGAAGAAATCAACTGGAGATGAACCCAATAAAACAGACGAGGTCATTCCCTAAGACGAGCCCAAACAAGTGTCCACGTCACTGACGAGGATAGCAAGACCATTCAATTCCTCCAATAATGCCTCGGACGGTTACAAAACCAGTTGTATAGACCGTTGAGAGGATATTGAAGCCCAGTTACTAAGCAGAAGGCGTTACCAAGAAAGGCATTAACACCACAATATTAACCACAACGGCTAGAATCCAAGGCAACATATATAAAGCCCACACATCGCCAACACAAGGTACACAAAAAATAGACACTCATTGTTATCTTGCTACTCTGCTTCATTTTACGAAACATTTTCCTATTCTGACTTGGGTATCAAAGACGTGGTAGGCATCACACCGGTGACCACCCTGAAAGGAGCAGTCTTCTCATTTACGTAGGTATCTAGGCGAGAATTTGGATCCATCTAGGCACGTTCAATTCGACTGACGAAGTCACGCTTCATCATTACCTCTTTTGGATTTTCTTAACATAGGCATTGCAGTTGTTAACGTATATTATGTTATGGGCTTTAGGCCCAGCTAGATTACTTGTATAACACTTATGAAATACAATACAATTATTCAGTATTTCTAACATGGTATTAGAGCCACTACTCTGACCTTTTCTTAGTAGTCTTGTCTTTATTAGTGTTACTCCATTCTCAACATCGCTTTCGCCGTCACAACAGTCGTCGCAGCCTCTTGCCATTGAACCTTTGACGTCTTCCAGCCATTGTCTTTAGGTTCCAGACCTGTAGTCGCTGTCGTTGAGGAGTCCTACACCGCACAAACCACTGCACATGTCATTACCGTTGTGAATATTTCTCCGATTACATTTCTGGAGGTATCACTGAGATCGTCTTGCACCGATCTACACGTTGGTGGAATCCTTGCAGTCATCAGAGACCATATGCGCCCTCACGCGCAGCCCAAAGCTTCTGTGTCAAAGCCCACGCGTCGGCCTTAGCTCCAGCTGACGTCACCCGTGACGTCATTAGTGCCACGTTAGCCCTAGCTTACGTCAGCATCCAGTCATCTGCTGACGTCAGTGCCACGTCATCTTGCTGACGTCAATTGTTGACCATTGACTTTGACCGGGCTGTTGACTTTTCTATGGGGTTAACTTTTGCAGTCCAGGTTCTCCTTACCCAGTTTTTCACGTAGATTTCATTTTTGCAGTCTGTTTTTGCATATTGTGTCTCTAAATGGATAAAAATGATATTTTTCTTCCTCGCCCCATCATTACTATATTGGAGGGGAATAAGAATTACTTATCTTGGTCTCAAGCTATGCGCAGTTTTCTTAAGGGTCACATGCTCTGGCATTATTGTACTGGTGCAATCACTATTCCTGTCAAGGGAGCAGGTGAGGAAGATGCTACCTTCCTTGGTCGCATGATTGAATGGGATAGTCACAACCACATTATCCTCACATGGATTTGGAACACTTCCATTCCCTCCATCTCCAATCTGTTGGGCAGCTTTGATGATGCAAAATCAGCATGGGATATGTTGGCCAAAAGGTACTCCACTACTCATGGATCCATGAAATATCAGTTAGTGGTTGAATTGCATCAACTTAGGCAAGAACCAGGGCAACCCATCATTGACTACTATGATCAGCTTCGCTTCATTTGGGACCAAATTGACCTTTCTGATCCAACTTGGGCATGCTCAAAGGATGCTCAGCAATATGCTTCCATTAGAGATGAATTTCGCCTCTATGAATTCCTGATGTCACTTCACAAGGACTTTGAGCCCATTCGAGGTCAGCTTCTAAATCGCAGTCCTGCTCCCTCTCTTAATACTACTGTGAACGAGTTGGTTAGAGAAGAAGCTCGTATTGCAACCCTTCAAGCCTAGAATAAGCTCAATGTTTTGGCTATTACTCCTTCTGCTCCACCCATAGAGCAACCTCAGCAATCAGGTGATTCCTTTAGCTCTAGCAATTGTTGCAAGCAGACCAACAAAAAGTTCTGCAACTATTGCAAGCGTCCTGGCCACACCATTGAGACTTGTTACCATCGCAACAAATCTATTGCTGCTGTTGCTAATACTGAGCCTACTCCGCTGATGGCTTCCATTTCAGCTGAGTCCCAGTCTTCTGGATCCACTATCAACCTCTCCCCCAATGAACTACAGGAGATCATAGCTCAGGCTGTTCGTATGGCTGGTAATGCATCTCTTTCCACTACTCTCTCATTCTACTCGATAAGTCTCAAACTTGGTTTTTGATTCTGTCTGTTGCAATCACATGACACCTCACTCGTCCTTATTCTACAAACTTGACCCTGCACCACATCCTCTAATATTCATATAGCTGATGGTTCCACCATGCATGGGAATAGTCTAGGTTTTGTTTCAACTTCCAACCTCTCTGTTCCTGGAGTCTTCCATGTACATTACCTATCCTATAATTTGTGCTCTGTGGGACAATTAGCTGAACTAGGTTATCGCCTTATTTTTTACTATTCTAGGTGTATTGTGCAGGATATGAGGACGGGGCAAGAGCTTGGGACCGGTCCTAAAGTTGGGCGTATGTTTCCAGTAGACAATCTTCATCTTCCACCTGTTGCTCCTGTTTCTATTGCTGCTGCAGTTTCTTCCTTACCATCTCTCGCACTTTGGCATTCTTGTCTTGGTCATGCACCATTTTCTCGGGTACAACAATTAGCATCTAAGGGTCTGTTGGGTTCTGTGTCCAAAGACAATTTTGATTGTACTTCATGTCAGTTAGAAAAACAGCCAGCTTTGCCTTTCAATAACAGTGAATCCATTTCTAATAGTATTTTTGAGTTAATTCATTCTGATGTTTGGGGACCTTCTCCTGTTGCTAGTATTGGTGGATCTCGATATTTCATTGTTTTTATTGATGATTATTCTCGTTATAGTTGGATCTTTCCTATGAAATCTCATTCTAAAATTTTACCAATATACAGCAACTTTGCAAAAATGGTTGAAACACAATTCTCCAAATATATCAAAACTTTTCGATCTGATAATGCTCTTGAATATACTCAATATGCATTTCAAGCTCTGTTACATTCCTATGGCACTGTACATCATCTAACTTGTCCAGGTACCTCTCAGCAAAATGGTTGAGCCGAAAGAAAATTTCGTCATATTCTTGACACTGTTCGTGCTCTACTTCTTTCTGCCAAAGTTCCTGCCCCATTTTGGGGTGAAGCTACTCTTCATGCTGTTCATGTGATTAATCGCATTCCAAGCGCTGTCATCCATAATCAGACTCCGTATGAGCGTCTCTTTGGGTCACCCCCTAACTATCATCACCTTCGCTCCTTTGGATCTACTTGTTTCATTTTTTTTCAACCTCATGAGCATAACAAACTTGAGCCTCGATCTAGACTTTGTTGTTTCCTTGGTTATGGCGAAACTCAAAAAGGGTATAGGTGTTATGATCCTGTCTCTCATCGTCTTCGTGTTTCTTGTAATGTTGTCTTTTGGGAACACCGATTGTTTGTTGAACTCTCTCATTTTCGTTCTTCCCTGACTACCTCCTCTATTTTAGAAATCTTTCCAGATGAGTCTCTTGTTCCTTCTACAAATACTTTTGATCCTCCTTTGGACTTCTCTATTCAACCTCCAAATATTTTTGATGCTTCTCTTAGACAGGTCGAAGATGAACAGGTTGATGACGAGCTACCCCACTTTAAGCCTGGGTCCCCTGCTCTTGTTCCGCCTGAAGATCCTCCACAAGACATTCCATCTCGTCATTCAACCTGGGTAAGATCCATTCCTGCACATTTACTTGACTATCATTGTTACACTACCCTTGCTACACTTCACGAGCCTCACACCTATCGTGAGGTCTCCACTGACCCTTTATGGCAGATCGCAATGAAAGAGGAACTTGATGCATTAACCAAAAACCATACTTGGGATCTGATCACTCTCCCTCCTAGACAGTTTGTGGTTGGTTGTAAGTGGATCTATAAGATCAAGACTCGCTCTGATAGGTCCATTGAGCGCTACAAGGCTCGTCTTGTTGTAAAAGGTTTTACACAGGAGTATGAGATTGATTATGAAGAGACATTTGCTCCAGTTGCTCGTATCTCATCTGTTCATGCCCTCTTAGCTGTTGCTGCTGCTAGTAAATGGGATTTTTTTCAAATGGATGTTAAAAATGCCTTCCTTAATGGGGATCTGAGTGAAGAAGTCTATATGCAACCTCTTCCTGGTCTCTCTGTTGAATCAAACAAGGTTTGTCGCCTTCGACGTGCACTTTATAGCCTTAAACAAGCTCCACGAGCTTGGTTTGCCAAGTTTAGCTCCACTATCTTTGCTTAGGTTACACTGCCAGTCCGTATGATTCTGCCTTATTTCTTCGTTGCACTGATAAAGGCACCATTTTGCTTCTCCTATATGTGGATAATATGATCATAACTAGTGATGACCTCAGTGGCATTTAAGAACTCAAGGATTTTCTCAGTCAGCAGTTTGAGATGAAAGATCTTGGACATCTCAGCTATTTCTTGGGTCTTGAAATTACTCATTCCACAGATGGTCTTTATATTACTCAAGCCAAGTATGCTTCTGACCTTTTGTCTCAAGCTGAACTCACTGACAGCAAGACTGTTGACACTCCAATTGAACTTAATGCGCATCTGACACCCTCGGGGGGGAAACCATTGTCTAATCCTTCTCTTTACAGACGATTGGTTGGCAGCCTAGTTTATCTCACAATCACTCGTCCAGACATTTCCTATATATGTTGTTCATTAGGTGAGTCAGTATCTGTCTGCTCCACAATCAACTCATTATGCCGCTGTTCTGCGCATTCTTCGATACTTGAAGGGAACTCTCTTCCATGGCCTTTTTTACTCAGCTCAGTCTCCTCTTGTACTTCATGCATTCTT
The DNA here is from genome assembly GCA_028535165.1 of Quercus tomentella. NCBI lineage: Eukaryota > Viridiplantae > Streptophyta > Magnoliopsida > Fagales > Fagaceae > Quercus > Quercus tomentella. Next base: position 34,974,490 of record JAPQVY010000068.1, on the reverse strand, counting down.
TGATGCTGATTGGGTAGGAGATCCCACTGATTGCAGGTCCACTACAGGTTATTGCTTTCTCCTTGGTTCTTCTTTGATTTCTTGGCGAAGTAAGAAACAAACTTTTGTGGCCCGCTCCAGTACTGAAGCAGAATATCATGCCCTTGCTGATACCACATCTGAGCTCCTTTGGCTACGATGGCTTCTTAAGGATTTGGGTGTGTCCACATCCTCTGCTACTCCTCTTTATTGTGACAACCAGAGTGTCATTCATATTGCTTACAATGATGTCTTCCATGAATGGACTAAACACATCGAGATTGATTATCATTTTATCCGTTATCATCTTGTCCATGGTGCTCTCAAGCTTTTCTCAGTCTCCTTCAAAGATTAACTTGCAGATATCTTCACCAAGTCACTTCCTAAAGGATGCACTCGTGATTTGGTTGACAACCTCAAGCTGGTCTCACATCCACCTTGAGTTTGAGGGGGGCTGTTAACGTATATTATGTTATGAGCTTTAGGTCCAGCTAGATTACTTGTATAGCACACATTCTTGTACTACGCTCTTACTTGAACTGCACACATATTTACTTGAACTGCACAATGATGTCTTCCATGAACGGACTAAACACATCGAGATTGATTATCATTTTATCCGTTATCATCTTGTTCATGGTGCTCTCAAGCTTTTCTCACTCTCCTTCAAAGATTAACTTGCAGATATCTTCACCAAGTCACTTCCTAAGGGATGCACTCGTGATTTGGTTGACAACCTCAAGCTGGTCTCTCATCCACCTTGAGTTTGAGGGGGGCTATTAACGTATATTATGTTATGAGCTTTAGGTCCAGCTAGATTACTTGTATAGCACACATTCTTATACTACGCTCTTACTTGAACTGCACACATATTTACTTGTACCGCACACATATGCCTCCTATATAAAGGCACTCATGTATATTCTTTGATTATGAAATACAATACAATTATTCAGTATTTCTAACAGCAGTAAATTGCATGTTCTTCTCCTTCCTGATAATAAGTTAGCAGACACAAGATGAACCAAATTAGTGCCAATTTGTATTTCAAAATTTGAAAAGTTATCGATGTAATTTTGTCTTAAGTGATGATTTTCTGGGATTATGCTTTATGTTTGAATTACTTTTCTCATTGATGTGCTCTCGGAAGCCTATTTTAAAAGGCTCCAGTTTGCACGTAAGGTGGACTTTGACGAATGGAATTTTAAGTTGGAAAATTTTCAATTGCGGTGCTGAATTAAGTTGCTTGGTGCTGATTCCATGCAAACCCGTGAGTGCTGAACTTTTGGTTTATCATTTTCCACTATTTTCAATTTTCCCCTTAATCCCCCACTTTATTCTCAGTCTTGCTCTGATGCAATTCCTTTTTATTGCTTATAGTTTATGTATTCCATTCCAAGTCTGTGCCTAAATCTTGACTAGTCTAACAAAGTGTTTTAAGGTCGTGTTTTAATAAAAGTACATTTTACAATTTTAGTCAAGGGCAAAAGGCAAGGCACCAACTCCTTGTATTACTATCGCTTGAGGAGTGAGGCACCAAAAGTGAAGCGAGGTCACAAACTCTAGATATAATTATTATAAAAATAATGAACTCAAATCACATGTAACACTTATTACTGGAATTTTTTTTCTAAATAACAATAAATATTAAAAAATTTAGTTAATTGTCACATTTCAAAACAATTTTGAAAACTAGCATCTCGAGTGTCTAAAACTCGAGTTCCAAGATAAAACTCGAGTTTTTAAGTCTCGATTTGTAAGTGGATTAAGTTAAATTGGGAAAAAAATCAGGCTGAAAATCGAGTTTTAAAAACTCGATTTCCATTAATTGAGAAAAAACGCCGCTATAGGTCTGTAAAATGTCACTATAGATCTTAAAAACGCCACTATAGGACCCTAAACCTGTACTTATAAAAATTTTTTGCAGAAAAACGCCGCTATAGGGATTTAAAACGTCACTGTAAGGCTTAAAAACGCCACTATAGGTGAAATTTTTTTGCATGGAAATCGAGTTTTAAAGACTCGAGATCTATGTGGCATTTTCACACTTGCAAAACGAGTCTTTTGGACTCGAGTTATAATATGGATCTCGAGTTTCTAAAACTCGAGATGTTAGTTTTCTTAATTCTTTGAAAACGTTCCTAACTTACTATTTTGAATGGCTGATGGATGATGTTATGCACAATACCTCCTTATTACTGTATTTCTTTTTCTCATGTGCGTCGACATGGTAATTTTGTTGCTCATAACCTAACTAATTAACATGTTAAACATGTTAGTGGTTACTCGGTGTGGATGGAGAGTATTCTTCCACATCTTTATTATTTACTTTTAGCCGACACTAACTGATTTTATTTAATAAATTCCCAGGATTCATTCTCAAAAAAAAAAATATGTATCTAACTTAATTAATCAAAAATGAAATATAGAATATAGAATAACCCAATGAAAGTTCATGTTCGTTTACTTTCTTACCAAATCCTCCCATCCCAGCATATGATCTGCACCTCCTAGCTAGTTGGCACTTGAGGAGGAGATCTTTACCGTAAAAATAAAACAAAATATCCAAGTCAGTTACCAAAAATAAAAGAAAGTTCACCAAAATGATAATTCAAAATCCAATTATTAGAAGAGAGCGGCTGGTAAGAGAGTAAGTGAGACCTGTTTGGGTTGGTGACGAATTTATAGAGACAGAGAGAGAAGCATCAATCCCTGGACTCTCACGCTATTGGCTCTCTCATTGATACTTGGCTGTTGGATTTCATTGGTGTTTTGATGATGCAGAGAGAAAAAAAACAAACGAACTGAATTAAATTCAAACAAGAGAGAGATATATATATATATATATATATAGTATTTTTTTTTCATGAGTATCTACTACCTAGTAGTAGTATACCTACCGTTGATTCGTGAGAATAGTACTGAGAATTAGAGACTTAAAAATATGGTTATATATCACGGCAATGGTCACTCTACATGCTTGTGGGGGTGTGGAGGTAAGGGCCAGTTAAGTCTCTAAAGAAAGTTTCACACATATATACGCTTAGATCAGACTAAAAGAGAATAGATTAGACTAAAGGAAAATTTGGTTATATATATTTAGAGTAAGAGAGATGATATGACCATAACATTTTTACAACAAATTATAGGTAATTAGTTGTTAATGGTTCAAATTTGAACTTAACACTAAAGTTACTTTTTTGCCCCAACAATAATAACTAATAACAACATGCCACTTAAAATTTGTTATAAAAATGTTGTGAAAATATTATGTACATATTATTTCTTTTAGAGTAATGATGGTGCCACATCAAGCGGCACCATTTATGCCACAACTCACGAGTGAGGTAAGAGTGATAGAGGGGTGATGGACCCGACCTGACCCCTATCCAGACAATGCTCAGCCCTACTAAATAGTGGTTTGAAGGATAAAGCAATTGTTTGCTTGTTGCCGTCAAAGACTTGAAAGTTCAAACACGGCTAAAAGAATAAAGCTATTATGTACTTCTAAAAGATAGATTTAACTCACTTTAAAATAAACTCTCAAAAATGGTGAAAATAACCAAATACCAAAATTTAATACTTGAGTTCTACAAAATCGAGTTGTAAATAGTACTCGAGCTCATTGAACTCAAGTTCCTAGTGAGTAGCTAGTGTGGCACTGCTGACCTGGAATTTGTGTAATTAAAAAAAAATAATGTGATACTCGATATTATTGAAATCGAGTATCTCTTTATAGTACTCGAACTTAGTGCAGTCGAGTACCTTGTTTTTTTCTTTTTCTTTTTCTTTTTTTCATTTTTCTACTTTTTGTTTTTGTTGAAATGGCTTGAATAGTCAAACTTAGTGGCTTGACATTAGCCAACAAACCATTAAATGGCTTGCATGCCCATGTCAGGAAGATGCATGATATTCAAGAAGTTTCATGCATGAAGAAATGCAAGAGCTTGCATTAAATGTTCTTCATGAATTGTCAAAGAAGATGGCCAAGAACAACACCTGACATGCAAACCAAATTCATGCTTATTTTCTTTTGGTCGAAATGGATGACACTTTGGCCACAAATGCTTGCCATTTTCTTTGACTTGACAAGTTTCATGAATGTGCTGAAGCTTTGGAGAAATAGGCAACCCTAATTTGGTGGACACAACAATCACAAGAGGAAGAAGCAAACAAAGATAGCCATTGAGTTAGATATGTGTCAAGGATGAGAATGGCATATAGCATATATAGCTGTATATATAGATAGAGTCAACACAATAGTTGTGCGGAAAACAAGTCAGCATTTCCTTTGTAAAAGTTTTGTACAAAACCAAAAAAAAAAAAAGTAGAAAAAGGAAAAAAAGAAAAAAGAAAAAAGAAAAACAAGGTACTCGACTGTATGAAGCTTGAGTACTATAAAGAAACTCGATTTCAATAATATCGAATACCACATTTTTTTTTTTAATTACACAAATTTTATGTCAGCAGTGTCACGCTGACAACTCACTAGAAACTTGAGTTCACTGAACTCAAGTACTATTTAGAACTCGATTTTATGAAACTCGAGTACTAAAAAAGTGATAAATTGCTAAATATTTCCGAAACAGTGTTAGTTTGCCATAAATTTTGCCAAAACGTGGTATTTGGCTATTTTCACCCTCAAAAAGAGAAAAACATGAGACTCACTTAAAAATAGGACTAGGAGGCTAGACGTAGTAAAAAACTACCGTTTATCTCTTTTTTAAAATTTAAAATATATTTAAAAAAAAAAAAAAAACTCAAAGAAGCTGCCGTTTATAAAATTTAAAAAAAAAAACTAAAGAAAAACTAAAAAAGAAACTGCCAAGTGCCAATCTCTTTTACTTTCTCCTAATTTATATATCTTTCTTTCTTCATCAATATATATATATATATATATATATATATCTTTTTTCTCTTTTACATTTTCCCTTTTCCCTAAAGCGTAAATCTCTTATTATATCTATTATTATATTGAAATCCCTCTTCATTATTAATTAAATATATTAAATTTATTATACAATATATTTAATAACTTTTTTTTGAAAACGATAGATTTACTCATTCATTAATATGTAAGCGATCAAAATGCAAAGCATCTACAGCAGGTGGGGGCTCATCCTCCATCCAATACAAAACATCCACAATATTCCTAGCAAATCTAGCTAAGGAATGAGCCACCATGTTCCCTTCCCTTTTAACACAGCTAAGACCAACAGACTCCCAACCCAAAAAATAAGCTCTAATGTCATCCACTACATGCCCATACAAAGAGTTATTTACTGCAGATGCCGAAAGTGCTCTCATGACATTTGAATTATCTCCCTTAATGATCAGGTTTTAGAAGCCAGCTTCCATAGCAAACTCCAAAGCTTTGCGACATGCCAAGACTTCTGCTTCATCGCTATTGTGCACATACTCTCCCTTCGCCGACATAGCAGCCATCACCTCACCTGCATGGTTTCGAACTATTGCACCAACACCAAAGCAATTTATATTCGAGAAGACCGCCACATCAAAATTTAATTTGTAGACATCCTGCGCTGGGGGTTGCCAGTAGCTACGGCATCTTGGGGTTGCATTGGAGATAACCATCCTTGCTTGTGCTTTCTTGTACTCGTCTAGCAGTTCAGCTGCCCTCTTATTCAACCACCGTGGGTCCTTCAAACGGCCTCCATGAACAACCACGTTCCGTTGATTCCAGATGAGCCAAGACTGAATATAGAAAAGCTCCAGTTCTGATGCATCTAACCTGTCCGCCAACAATTCAACAAGCTGCAAAAAATCACAATGGTTAGTCCGAATTTTCTGCAACACGGTGAGGCTTCCTGCCCAAACATCTTGGGCTGCTCCACACCCCCATATAGCATGAACAGCATCCTCGGGTTCCCTCTGGCAGCAGTGACACAAGCTTTCCTGCACAACCTTTCGTTTTGCAAGACTCCTCCATGTGGGAAGAATATCATGGCACGCCCTCCAACCAAAAATTTTAATTTTCCCAGGTATTTTCATCTTCCATAACGTGCTCCACAGCTGCTGCCTCCCACTCCTATTTGATGATTCGGCCCAATCAGCTTTCCTCAACACCTGTCGTGCAAGATGGTACCCAGACCGAACTGAGTACTCTCCCTTCTTATTATGCATCCATGTCACTAAATCCTCCACAACCCTTCAGCTTAATGGGATTCTACAAATAGCTTCGGCCTCTTCCCGATTAAAATGTGTCATGATGATGTCCCTTTTCCACCCATGAATACCCCAATCCATAAGATCCGATACCCTCCAGCCCTCCTCCATACCATGCACCGGATGTAGAATTTTATTTGAAGGGTAGTTTGGAATCCATTTATCCATTGTAGCCTCAATGGACTCTCCATTCCCTACTCTCCAACAACACCCACTCTTCAAAATTGGTAAGGCAGCCACCATACTTTTCCAAACAAAGGAACTGTTTGGAGAATCTTTTACATGAAGAAAATTACACCGAGGAAAATATCTGGCCTTGAAGCATTTAAACATAAGAGACTCATGATTTTTTAGCAACCTCCACCCTTGCTTGGCTAGCATAGCGAGATTGAAATACCTCAAATCTCTAAATCCCATACCCCCTTCCTTTTTTGGTTGAGTTAAACAATCCCAACTCTTCCAATGAAGTTTCTTCTCATTGCCTATTTGCCCCCACCAAAATTTAGCACACAAGGAGTTGAGTTCATCACACAATTTCACCGGTAATTGAAATACCCCCATGGTATAAGTAGGGATAGCTTGAGCGATTGCCTTAATGAGCACTTCCTTCCCCGCCTTGGATAACATCTTCCCCTTCCAACCCTGCAATTTTTTCCAAACTCTATCCTTCAAGAAGGAAAAGGTTTGGTATTTTGCTCGACCCACCAATGTCGGTAAATCCAAATAAGAGTCAAACCGCTCCACCTCCTTTACACCCAAGAGGGACACAATCTCATTCCTATGATCACCACGAGTATTGCTACTAAAATAAACTGATGACTTCTCCATATTAATACACTGGCCAGAAGCATTAGCATAAACCTGTAGCATCTCATTGATCACCTGTACCACCCCAGTAGTTGCCCGGCAAAAGAGAATAGAATCATTTGCAAACATTAAATTTGAGATTGTTGGCGCCCCTCTACAAATAGATACACCCTTAATTCGCTTGTCCATCTCAGCCTTTGCCAGCAATGAGGTAAAACCCTCAGCACACAGCAAGAACAGGTATGGTGATAGAGGGTCACCCTGGCGGATTCCCCTAGATGGCTTGATGTTGCCGTATGGCTTCCCATTAATAAGAATGGAGAAAGAAGGCGTGGTGATACACCCCATCACCCAATTAATCCAAGTGACTGGAAAACCCAACTTAGCCATAATACCTTGCAAGAAGTGCCACTCAACCCGGTCATACGCTTTGCTAATGTCAAGCTTCAATGCAAGAGAGCCCTTGTGAATCTTTGGATAAGTAAATAACTAAATAAACAAGTTTATTATATTATTTTTATTTGGTAAGATCATCTATTGTGAATCTTTGGATAAGTAGAAAATTATTAGATACATAATTTGGTTATGATTTTCCATACGATATTAGTGTTGTTGTTGATTTATTCAATATTATTGCAATAAATTTCTTTATTAAGTAGATTATTTCAAATTAAATTGTTGAGAATTTTCTATATATTGAATTATTATATTTATTCCAAAAAAAATATGGCTACTGTTTTCGTATTTTAATTACGATATTTTAAAATATAAACATATTATATCATATGCGTATATACTGAATATTTTTCGTTTACGTATTTTTTTATTGAATTTTTGAAACGTTCTATTTAAAAAGAAACCGATTTATACTGGTCCATATATTTATTGTATTATACATGTATCATATATTAGTAACTATGAATTGGATTTACATTGAACCACATTTTTTCTAATTTTTTACGGATCTCTGCTTAAAAAGATTATTTGAACTTTATCACTGATTTTAGTGTACTGAACTTTGGCTAAAACCTAAAAAAATTCAGTTTATGCAGCTGAGCATATGTTCACTTTTATATGTTTGAAAATATTATATGATTATTATATTTGCTTTGAGGGGTATCAACTATTAAGTGTGGGTTTGGATCCGCGTTTTAAGTCCCGTGTTTGTGTTTTTTTTTTTTTTTTTTTTTTAAGACCAGTGCCTGGTGCACATGAATAGTGCACCAAGACATATGAACAGTAAAAAAATAGTGAACAGTAATTTTTCACATATTTAAAAATTATTCTGTTATAGTGTTTTCAGTTTTCAGCAAAATAAGTTGTATCCAAACAGACCCTAAGTATTATTAAAACTTAATTTTCTCTCTAGAGTTTTTTATTTTTTTGGTGTAGCCAGTTTTACAAGAAGGATAAGTTGACAGTATTGTGTACATAAACTTAAGACAAATGAATACCCTTTACTTTTGAGCTATTATCTGTTACATACTTACATGTACTTAATTGATTTTGATCATTTCATTTTTCTTTTATATATTACTAAAAAAAAAGATTGATAGCCATATATTACTAATTGTAAGTGAACTTCCTTAAAAATTCTGCCATGACATATTTTTATAATGTTTTTCATGACATACAAAAAATTAATTGAAATTGAGTTGAATTCAAATGGTTTAGTGGATTTATCCTTTTTCTTTTTCTTTTTTTTTTTTAAGTGGATTTACTTTACTTGTGTACATATCATATCTAAAAGGAAATTATACTTTATCATCTTAAATTATACCCCTGATTACACTTTGTATCATAAACTATGACATTTGTTATACTTTATACCCAACATTAAGTTTTCTGTTAACTTGGATGGAAAAATATAGCATCACTTAAAAGGACCTACTTGCCCCTCTTCTCAATGCTTCAAAAACAAAAGAAAAATTACATCTTACTACCCTAAATTTATACTCCTGATTACACTTTACACCTTAAATTTTGAATTTCCATCAAAGCTAACAGAAAACCTAATGTCAGGGTGCAAAATGTAACAAGGGTCATACTTTAGGGTACAAAGTGTAATATAAAGTATATTTTAGGGTGATAAAGTGTGATTTCCCTCATATCTAATATAAAACTAAATTGTTATTCATTTAAGGGCCACATATATCCTTCATTTATCATATAATTTTTTAGGTAAATTACGTATTTGATTTATATCCTTTACACCATATTTCAATTAGTTCCCTAACCTTTTAATTATGTTAATTTGGTCCCTAACCTTTTAGTATCATGTCTCTGTCATTATTTCTTGGATGAAAATTGTTGATGTGGGGGCCTGAGGATCAAGGAAAGGGTTGTAGAACTATAGAGCGAATATTAGGGCATTACATGTTCGAAGAGGGAGGTTACCCGAGGATAAGAGGAGAAGAGACAAAAGGTTCTTAGGAGCTTCAGGTGGGAAGGATTGGCTGAAGAAAGAGAATCATGAGGAGTAGGGGAGGTTTCTAGCGAGAAGGAGCCTGTTGCCTCCGCATTAAATTGTGGGCAACAGTTTTATTAGCTGCATTGATGAGGAAGTGACCTGAACAGTGTAATTCATAGCTAAGCAACTCCTTCTACCACCTTCCTCAGATGTTTAAAAGGACATGTGTCGCTAAGAGAAATTTGTTAGGTAAAGATGGGGGGTTAGGATGTGAAGTCGAGGGAGTATATAAGAAAAAGATGGTTCTCATAGAAAGGGAATCAGATACAAATATCAAAGAAAAATGGTAACAAGAAGAACATTGAAAGAAGAGAGTGAGCAATGTATTTTTCTGTATATCATTGGCTTCCTCGGGCAGTCTTGTACTTAGACATTTTCTCACATATTCTATAATATTGTGCCTTTCTTCCTTATTTCCATCCCCGGGCAAGGCCCTCTCTTGTTGTTTGATTCCCTCTCTTACAAATCTATTAATTTGGGCCATAGTTGAACTGTACAAACTCATTGTTCTAAGTGGGCCTAGGTCCCCAAGATTTTTTGGTCCTTACAATTGACATGGCAACTGACCAAAATAAAAAATTAGTTTATTGCCACATTAATGGAAACTAATTTTTTATTTTGGCAATTTACCACGATAGAAATTTCCATCCAAGAGATAACGTCAAAGACTAAATTGACACAAATAAAATGTTAGAAACCAAATTAAAATATGATATAAAAGATAGGGACCTTATCCTAATAATTTTACTATCAGGTAGTTAATTGGATGGCTTGAAAGTGTTATGCCATGGCCCATGATAAGTTGAAAAATAACAAACGTACTACTGGTCTTTGAAGTTTACCCATGAGCGCAATTGATCCCTTAAATTTCAAATGAGAGCTATTGGTCCCTCAAGTTTTAAAAATGGGTAATATTAATCATTCTATTAACTGCTGTTAGTTCATTGTTTACATGGCTAATGGAATATTAACTTAACAATTTTTTTAATAAAAATAATTACAAAAATTATTTTACAGTTAGAGTCCATTTGGAAACAGCTTATTTAGCTGAAACTAAAAACTTTTTTGCTAAAAGTGTAGAAATTTTTTAAGCTAGTTGAATAGTACAATAGGACCTATAAATAGTACCAAAAAGTAAAACGAGACTCGTGAATAGTAAAAAGAAAAGCTAAAAACTTAAATAAGTTAAAGCTTGCATCACATTCCAAACGGGCTCTTACAAGAAACCCATTAATATCAAAATATTTACACCATGCTTATGGTAAAGAGTTTTAAACCATATGATCATCGAATAAGCCCAAAGCTCCCAAAATGAAGAGCATGCTATTAGAATCAGAAACAACAGCACAACAAATAATAGCCGAGGGACAACTTTCCCTTTGCCCGTATTCATAGCTATGCAATGTGATAAGAATAATTTTGTAATATTGGCACTTACCCAAAGGTAAGGCGAAAGGCGACGGTCTTAAATAAACCCATCAGCTTTACTTGCGAGGTAACGACAATAGGAAGTCTACGGCTCCACCTTAAAGCTGACGACAATACCATGGTTGACGAAATAGGAAGCTAACGTGAAGGAGCTGAAGACTACGTATGAGTCTCTGACAACGCTGGCGTGGCCTTACTTGGTCTCCACGCATGTGCATATAAGGAAATATCTTGTGCTCCACGTTCAAAGTTAATCAAGAGGACTCCTACAAGGAAATGATTCCGCAAAATACGTTCATAGGGACTCCTACAAGGAAAGGACTTCCAAACCAAGGAATAGATGTCAATTCTTTACTACTATAAAAACCCCAAAACCCTCACAAACCAAGGTACGCAGAATTTACCCCAACTCTGGCACTCTAGAGTTGTGAAAAGTTCTAACTTGACCTTCGGAGGGTATTTGGCCGGCACCATACCGGTGCTCTCTGTTAGGCCTTTTCTTTTTGTTGTGCAGGTACTGTTTCAAGCATGCAAGGACTGTGTGGCTCATTGGTGATTTTTCAGCATCATCAGTTGGCACCGTTTGTGGGAACTTGCGACTTATAAGCCATACTATCGCTTCTCGGACAAAGAGTTGTATGGTATTTACTCACTCGATAGCAACCACCAACAACATTCAGGGAGACGAACCACGCACAATTTCCCTCAAGAGACAGGTTCAAACTCTCGCTGCTATTGTGGAATGCCTCACCAAGCAAAACCATGATCTGGAAGAGCAGCTGCATCAGAAGAACACAAGGCATAACACTCAGGAGGAAGACCAAGAAGGTACCAACGCTGAAAGAATGGACCAAGAGGGGCTGGAAGGTAGCAACGCCCCAAGCAGACCAAAACGACAAGACATGAGCCGTCCATCCGTCACAAATACGACTCCACCTCACATGGTCACAGAGATGCAGATGATGAAGGAACGGATGGACTTTATGATGAACGCCCTCAAAGGACGAATGTTTAGCGACCTCGATGACTTGGTCCACCGAACCGATTTGCCATTTACCTCATCCGTCAATTCCTTCCCCCTTCTGCCGAAGTTTCGTATACTGGAAATAGAAAGCTACGACGGAGCCAAGGACCCCCTAGATCACTTGGAATCTTTCAAGACCCTGATGCACCTTCAAGGGGTGGCGGACGAGATCATGTGCAGGGCCTTCCCCACTATGCTGAAAGGTCCTGTAAGGATTTGATTCAGCAAGTTGACACCTAACTCCATGAGTACTTTCAAGGAGCGAAGCGCCTAGTTTGCTTCACACTTTATCGAGGGGCATAGGTATAAGAAGTCTATTGCGTGCCTGATGAGCATCAAGCAATGGGAGGATGAGACACAGAGGTCTTACATAGCCCGCTTTAACAAAGAAGCACTTTCAATTGATGAAGCTGACGACAAGATACTGGTAGCCGCATTCACAAATGGGTTGCGGAAGGTTAAGTTTCTATTCTCCCTATATAAGAACGACCTAAAGACTATGTCAAATGTGCTTTACAAAGTGACCAAATGCATGAACGTGGAAGACACACTTTTGGCCCGAGAGGAGAAACCCAAGAAGAGAGAAAGACAGGAAGACATGCAGTAGGACAGAGGGCGGAAGATGGCAAGAATTGGAGAACGAAGGGAGCACAGGCGCTCTAAGCCCCCCATGGGGAAATTCACGAGCTTCACCCTACTGACTGCCCTGATCGACCAAGTTCTGATGCAAATTAAGGACGAAGGAGCCCTAACCTTTCCTAGCAAGTTGAAGGGAGATCCCAATAAGAGGTCTAGAGAAAAATACTACCATTTCCACCGTGACCACGATCATAACATAGCTGACTGCTACGACTTGAAGCAACAGATCAAAGCCCTCATCAGGCAAGGGAAGTTAAAAAAGTTTGTCAGCAGGGAAAAAGCAGATCCACCTCAAGAGCAGCCTCCCCGACGGGACAACGAGCATCCAAGGCCGCCCTTGGGAGACATAAGGATGAACATGGAAGGCACGACGGCCACCAGCTCGTCTAAAAAGGCACAGAAAACTTACCTTAGGATGGTTCAGAACGTCCAGCTAACGGGTTTCGCCCCGAAGATGGCGCGAATTGACAACCCCATTATTGGATTCTTGGAAGAAGATGCCTGACGTCTTCACCACCTGCATGACGATGCGCTGGTCGTTAGCATTCGAGTAAGGGACTACAACACACACCGGGTTTTAGTTGACAACGGGAGCTCCACAAACATCCTCTACTACCCAGCGTTCCAATAGATGTGAATTAATAGAGAACGTCTAGTCCCAACCAACGCTCCACTTGTTGGGTGTGGAGGAACAAAAGCATACCCCCTTGGTGTAGTCACAATGCCTATGATAGTCGGAGATTATCCCCAGCAAATCACTAAAGATGTTACATTCCTTGTTGTCGATTGCTCGTCCGCCTACAATGCCATCCTAGGACGACTTTCCCTCAACTCATGGAAGGCATTAACTTCAACCTACCACTTGATGATCAAATTCCCCACTGAATATGGAGTAGGGGTAGTGCGAGGAGATCAAATAGCTGCGTGCGAGTGTTATATTGCGATGTTAGAGATGGACGACTATTTACAGACCATGAACATGGAAGAGCAATGGACGGTGGCGGAGCTCGTAGAAAAACTCAAGGAGATACCTCTCGACGGCTCTAGGCTAGACCGAACCACAAGGATCGACACCCTCGCCAGTACGATGGTTCGCCTAGCGCTCGCAACTTTTCTCAAAAAGAACCGGGATGTATTTGCCTGGAGCCATGAAGACATGCCAGGAATTAACCCCGCGGTCATGGTACATAGGCTAAATGTGTCACCTTCTTTTCCACCTGTCTGTCAAAAGAAGCGGGTGTTCACCCAGGAACGAGACCAAGAAATAGCAAAAGAATTCTGCAAATTACAAGAGGCAAGCTTCATCAGAGAAGTATACTATCCCGATTGGTTGGCAAATGTGGTAATGGTCAAGAAAGCCAACGGGAAATGGAGAATGTGCGTAGATATCACGGACCTGAATAAAGCTTGCCCAAAGGACAACTACCCTCTCCCACGAGTTAACATCCTAGTAGACTCCACAGCCCAGCACCAGCTACTGAGCTTCATGGACGCCTTTTCCGATTATAACCAGATTCGAATGGACGAGTCGATTATTACCAGCCAAGGCCTTTTCTATTACAAAGTGATGCTGTTCGGCCTCAAGAACGTAGGCTCTACGTATTAGAGGCTCATGAACAAGATGTTCGTGAACCAAAATGGGAGGAATGTTCAATTCTACGTTGACAACATGCTAGTAAAGAGCCGAAGGGAGGAGGACTATTTGGAGGATCTCATGGAAACATTTGACACCCTTCGCTCTTACAACATGAAGCTCAACCGAGTAAGTGTGCATTTGGGGTGACGGCGGGAAAGTTCTTAGGGTTTATAGAGTCTCAAAGAGGTATCGAGGCCAACTCAGACAAGATTAGAGCCATAGTAGAGATGGCCCCCCCAAAGAATGTAAAAGAAATACAAAGTTTAAACAGCAAGGTCGTTGCCCTGAGCAGGTTCATGTCAAGGGCAACGGATAAGTATCTACCCTTCTTCCGCATGCTGAAAAAGTCTTTTGAGTGGACGGCCAAGTGTCAGCAGGCTTTCGAGGATCTAAAGGCCTACCTCTCTTCCCCACCGCTACTAAGTCCTTCACAACCTAGGGAAGAGCTCTTCCTCTATTTGGCCGTCTCCTAGGCAGTCGTCAGCGCAGCCTTAATCAGGGAAGAAGACAAGGTTTAGAAGCTCGTGTACTACGCCAGTTGGGCACTTCGTGGTGCAGAAGAAAGGTACCCGCCAATGGAAAAGCTCGCCTTTTCTTTGGTTACGGTAGCCCGCAAGCTCAAACCATACTTCCAAGCCCACACGGTGATCGTCCTAACCGACAAGCCCTTATGGCGGACAATGAGCAACCCTGAAGCTGCCGAGCGATTGGCACTGTGGGCAATAGAGTTGAGTGAGTTTGATATTCAGTATCACTCACGTACCACCTTCAAGGGACAGGTCGTCGCTGATTTCATAGTGGAGTTCACCAACAGGGAAAATAAGGGGGCAGATGAGTGTCCTCGATGGAGTATACATACAGACAGATTGTCTAACAGATAGGCTAGTCGAGCAGGAATCGTGCTTCTTTCTCCAGAAGGAGACAATATTGAATGTATGTTTCGCCTCGACTTCCCTACCACCAATAATGAAGCGGAGTATGAAGCTCTAGTGGCAGGACTTGCTCTCGCCAAAGCGGCAAGGGCCGCAAGTGTGGTTTTTCATTGCGACTCCCAGGTCGTCACAAACCAAGTAAACAAGGATTACGAATGTAAGAGTGAAAGGATGAAGAAGTACCTGGAGCAAGTAAAGAGAAGGGTGGATGACTTGCAGGCCAAGATTGTTCAAATCCCCAGAGGAGAGAATGAGCAAGCTGATCGCCTTGCCAAAGCCGCTTCAGCAAAACATATGATCATCCCTGACAATGTACTCTCCTTTGTTCAGCTTTCTCCACTAATAGATTCTGTCGATGTGTAGGAGATAGGTTCTGAAAATAACTAGACCACGCCATTAGTCTCCTACTTGAAAAATGACATGTTACCAAACAGTAAGGAAGCTACAAGAAAGTTGAAGGTCCAAGCAGCGCGGTTCGTTCTGATAAAAGACGTCTTGTACAAGAGAAGCTTCTTCCGCCCATACCTAAGGTGTTTGGGCCCTGAGGAAGCAGACTACATCATGAGAGAAGTCTACGAAGGGATCTGCAGAAACCACTCAGGGTCACAATCGTTGGTACACAAACTGATTCGAGTAGGGTACTATTGGCCCACCATGTAGAAGGATGCTAAGACTTATGTCAAAACCTGCGACAAGTGTCAAAGGTTCAGCAACGTCATTAGACAGTCGTTCAAAGAGTTGACCCCGATGATAGCCCCATGGTCATTTGCTCAGTGGGGATTAGACATCATGGGACCATTCCCGATAGCGGGTGCAACAGTTGAAATTCCTTATAGTAGACATAGACTACTTCACAAAGTGGATAGAAGCTGAAGCCCTGGCAACCATTATAGAGAAGAACGTGCGAAGCTTTGTCTGGAGGTACATCATCTGCAGGTATGGGATCCCTAGGGTCTTGGTCTCAGACAACGGGAAACAATTCGACAACAACTCCTTCCAGGATTTTTGCTTGTAGTTGGGGATAAAAAACAACTACTCCTCCCTTACCCACCCTCAAGCTAACAGACAGGTTGAAATCACAAATCGATCCTTGCTTAAAATTATCAAGACTTGGCTCGAGGGGGCAAAGGGTATATGGCTTGAAGAGCTGCCAAGCATTTGTTGTGCAGGTACTGTTTCAAGCACGCAAGGACTCTGTGGCTCACTGGTGATTTTTCAGCATCAGCACAATGAGTCCCAGAATGGTTACAATCTATGGTATCCAAAAAAGAAAAAGGAAAAATAAAAATTTTAATACAATCCAAGCTCAAGTATCCTACGTTATATTCAACTTTCTGTTTCGTTTCATTTGTACCCAATCTGAAAGACTAAAACTACATATCAATGGGTTTGATTTTTTGGATCAATTATTTTAGTATTAAAGGATTTATGCCTGTAAAATATTTTTTGTAATTTTTTTACTATTCTATTAGCCATGTAAGTGGATCAATTAGTTTAGTATTAAGGGATTTAAATTAGTTTAGTATTAAGGGATTTATGCCTATAAAATATTTTTTGTAATTTTTTTACTATTCTATTAGCCATGTAAGTAATAAACTAACGGAAGTTAAAAAATAGACTGATGTTGCTCATTTTTAAAACTTAAAAGACCAATAGTGTTCATTTGAAATTTGAAGGACCAATTATATTCATAGGGTAAACTTTAGAGACTAATAATGTAATTTCATCTAAAATTTTTGAGAGCTTAATGGATTATTGAAGCCAAGTTCCAAAAACTTCAAGCCTTTCTGTAAAATAATTCACACAGTTTGTTCTTATCGATTAGATTTCAAATATCACATACATGTAATAATTAGGATTTCCTTTTATACAACATTAGAATATAATTATAAATTTTAATAATTGAGTAATCCTTTCTAAATGAGCCAAGATAGCCCTCTACTTTGAAGATTAACAGCAAAATGCCTATTTCATGTTTATTCATGTACATTTTTTCACTAGATTCAACTTCTTTGAATTGTCGCATAAAAGAAATTTACAATTACTAGGGTCAATCTTTCACACTATTTTGCAATCCTTTTTGTCCAAAATTTTCTTGAGAGGCATGTGGGTGCTTAGTAGCTAGTAAACAAAAGAGATTCCTATGAAGTAAAGCCATCAACTCAAATTGACTTAGTTGTTTTACTAATTAATTTGACTATTCTTCTCCAAATCTATTTTACTGATTTGGACAACGAAGATGCTTATGAGGTTTCATCATCTTTCGCAATTTGTCTAACCCTTCGCTTCAAACATACCATAATAAGTTTCTTTTGTTTAAGGGACGCCTTACAATAATTCTATTGCTAGAAATTAAAATTTATGGTCCATACTGTGTATAGTAAAGTTAAATAAAAATGAGCACAAAAAAAAAATGATATAAATAAAAAGTTTTATATCATCATTACAATCATAAGTAAATGGATTAAATGTGTGTATTATTATTATTATTATTATTATTATTATATAATAAAAGTTAGGCTTAGACGCTATAGTTGTGCCAAGTGACTTCACCATATTGTAGAATTTTTTTTAGATTTTAAGAAAAAATAGATATAATTTTTCTTCTCCTATAATTTTTCTAAGTTAATAAAAATCTTACTTTGATTACAATCCAAATTCTATTTTAATTTGATTACAATCCAAATTCTTTATCTAATCATTTATTAAAATTCTTAATTAAAAAAATAAAAAATAAATAAATAAATAAACAACAACAACAACATACTACACGTTTATTAAAAAACAGCAACATACTACACATGCAAAAATTTATAGATATAATTTTGTTATTTTCAACTTTTCTTCTATAACTTTATCACTTTTTTTGGATAAAGTTATGTTGAGTTTAACTGATTCTTATTTGGATAACTTTAAACTTCTAAGTTGATTATAAATTAAAAAATATATATGTCTATCCTATTTCCTTATTGCCATTCACGTTTACTTAATTCTTCATCTAATCATTTATTAAAATTCTTAATTAAAAAAAAAAAAAAGCAACATACTACACGTTTATTAAAAAATAGTAAAATACTACATGCAGAAATTTATAGATATAATTTTGTTATTATCAACTTTTCTTCTATGACTTAATCACTTTTTTTGATAAAGTTATGTTGAGTTTAACTTCTTCTTGTTTGGATAACTTTAAACTTCTAAGTTGATTATAACTTTAAGAGAGATGCTGCGTCTACAACATTTTTACAACAAATCACATGTGGTTAGTTGTTATTGGTTCAAATTTGAAACTAACACTAAGATTACTTTTTTGCCCTAACAATAACAACCAGTAATAACCTACCACTTAGGATTTGTTCTAAAAATGTTGTAGACATATTATTTCTCTAACTTTAATCTATATATATATATATATATATATATATATATATATATATATATATAACCGAAACTTTTGAAGCTCCCACAATTTTCCACGTCAGCACAATATTTTTAAAAAAATACAAAACTCAAAAAAAAAAAAAAAAAAAAAATTTCACACAACATAAAACTTTTCTAAAACCCGATAAAACCCAATCTCTGCCTTCTCCTTCCTCAAACCCTATTTCTCCCGTTCCCCTTCTCCTTTCCCGTTTCACCCACAACCACCACAACTCAGCAGGCAGCAGCAGCACCACCACCCACAACAACTGCAACACACAAACCACCATAATCAGACCATATCAAACCCACAACCTAAAAGCAAAAAACGATTTTGAAGATCTACGATTGCCTAAAGTTAAATTTACTGCTGAACTTCGTTCCTATAACTCCATTATAGAAATTCGAGATCTAGGGGAGTCCGATTCTAGATGAACGCTGCGAATCATCTGGCCTTTGGGGAGACGATATGGTATGTTAGGTTTGGTTTTTGATTTTGTTATTAAACTTGCTTTGCGTTGATTAAACTTGCTTTGCGTTGCTTTAAATTTTCAGATCCCACACCCTCCTTTTCTCAGCCTCTCCGTTTATCAAGTTCCAAAATCTACTAAAGCCTCAACTTTGAACACACCCATTTGCAATTTTCTGTGAAGATCGTCACCGCCCCTCCAACCAAATCACAACCCACTTGAATACTAATTGTTTTCCTAGCCCCATCACGTTTTGCATTCCAATCACGCTTAAATTTAGAAATAGTTTTGTATTGTAAATATCGTTTTATAATATTTATTGGCTATTCTTGGCTTTGTATTATTGAAATTTTTGTTGTTGTTGTTGTTGTTATTGGCTATTGTTGTTGTGTCGTGTGAGAACTGAGTATTCTTTTCCATGGTTATGTATATTATGGTTGCTTTGTTGAGTTTTCACAAACTGAATCTAGTTTACAAGAACTATATTCTTATTTTAAAATTTTTGAAATTTAGGACTTTTGATTTATATAAGTTATTATTATTTAAAAACTTTCATCAATTATTAATACTGTTTGGGTTGTTGGTTTTAATTAAGGTTGAATGATGAGAAAAAGTAGAGCATGATAGAAACCATAATAACAATAACATAAAAGACTTTAATGACATGAAAGATGCAAATAAACAGCACATCAAACAACCACATTAGTACTAACTACTAACCTCATTCGCATCAAAGTAAGTTCTGACTAAGAGATGTTGAAGTCGCAAATAGTAAAATCACAATGTGTCTACTAAAATTACCTCAAAGTTAACCTAAACAGTCTAAATCTTTCATATTAATCTGCAACAAGAGCGCGAAATTAACCTGCAAGAGATAATTTTGGGATCAGTCTAACATACAGGTCCAAACACAGATGGAACTCTTTCGACCCAAAGCCAACCCAACTTGAAAAATCATATTTTAAGAGCATCCATAAACTCCTACAAGGATAGAGAAGAGCCAAATGTGAGAAAGTGGCATCCATGGAAACGAAAATCACAGAAACAACAACTTGTGTTTATGAAAACAAGTCCCATCCCCTAATATACTACTTTCTTCTCTCCCTCCCTATAAACCAGATCATATGGAGGATCTGCCTTACAATCTACACTGCACCTGCCTCTTCCAAACCTATTTTGACAATAACCTATCAACACAAAGACTAATCTTGCATCACTCAAGATATTCCTGTAGAGAAGAATTCCACAACTTTAGCAACAAAGGAATGTAATAGAAAATGATCCACAGCCATTTGTAGGTAGATTTTGATACAACAGAAACATAAAGTCAAATTTCCATTTATGTTGGGTATGATTAGGTGCACATCAATCAATCATTAGATTCATGCTTTGTTCATAATTTTTTTTTATATCATGTTATCAAATTTGTCCAAGATGTGGAAGGAGTTGAACTATGTGGGACCCTAAAAAATGTTGATAACTTACCAGCATGTTAGTAGAGTCCAATTTAGTTCTTTCTCTTCTATTTTAAAAAAAAAAATTATAAGTAATGGAGGAATCATTCACTAATGGGACATGTTCTATGGATGACTTGGAGATGAGAAATAACACAAAAGTAAGAGCAAAGAATACTCAACTAAGCTAGAAGTTTTTTAAGTAGGTTTTGAGTTTCTCATTTGCTTTACTGTTTTTCTTGGCTGCTAATGTAAGTTTAGACTGCAATAATGAAAATTAGTTTATAAGAGATGGGGGAACTTTCCAAGTTATTTTTTTCATCTGCCAAGGATACCACCTTTTTTGAAGTTGTGGTGTAGTTGATCTGATTAGATCGTGCTATAAAGAAGTAGATAATTATAACATTTATACATGCATAATCTGCAAAAAGAAACAACTACAAGTTTCCAACATAAAGGGAAGTTAAAGGATTTGTAATGTAAATGCACAAATCCATAAGATAGTTGGAGAGGACTAGATAATCTACTAATGGTTTCTTTGCTATATTTCATGGAGATTCATGTGGAGATTAAGTACTTTTAATGATATTTTTGTGCAAGAAATTATTTGTAATTAAAAAGATTTATGTGCAAAGTAGCAATATGATATAAATGTTTTGGTTTACAGACTCATCACATTTAACTGCCGATGCTGCTATGTTAGTGAATGTTTCAAGAACATCACTGTGAAAGAGCTTACCAAATCCTTTGTTGTTGTTTCTGTTTTCTGTTGTTACCGCTGTTCATCAACATGAACATTTTATATAATAATTTCTCCCTTACTAGGTTCGTTATTAAGGCTTAAAAGGTGTTGGAAGTTTTGGTGGGGACTAAATGTTATGTGGCAAAAGATCAGCTGAACCTATTATGATACTACAACATGCATGTTATTAGGGAAACAATCTATATGTGATTTTTGATTTGGAGAACATGAGGATTTAGGTGTCTTTTATCTTTTTCCTTTTGATAAAGATAGTGGGACTAGGAAAGCAAAGTTGTAAAATATATTAATATGTAGGCTAATTTTTTTAACACATTCAATAGGTTTTTTTTTTTAATTTTTAATTTTTATGGTTAATAATAACTGCTTCAATAGTTTTCTGTTGCTAATGGACTAGGAAAGAATATTCAATGGTTTTTTTTTTTTTTTTTTTAATTATAGAATAAATCAGATTGTTCTTATGCAAAGTAATTTTGAGGATATTATTGGCTTCAAGGCTCTTTATTGTATGCATTTTCTTATGAGACATTTTGGCTCTGTCTTTGTATTCAATATTGAAGTTAAGGTAGTTAGATGTATAGTTTGGTGATCTAGGGAGGTGGATGAAAATTGTGAGTGAATAAGACAGTTGGCAGATTCTTTCAAACATTGTGCTTTCAATTGGAGTGACTAATTGGTTGCTATACATAGAGCTCAACTTGGACATTGATGCTAAAATACGTTTGAGGAATTTCATCTTATTTTAGTTTTTTATGTTTCTCTTTTTTTAGATAATGATTCAAAATAGTTGTTTTTTCAAGTAATTTCTATTTGAAACCGAGGTAAACTACATATAGTTTCGATAATGTTTTATAGAAAGAGGAGAAAGAGAATGATTGAAACTTTACTTTTAGTTTTAATATAGAGCTATATTCCATTTGCAATGAGATGTTGACTCCAATTCCATTGATGATTTACAAAAGTCCCTTATCTATACCTATTATCAATAAGTTATTTATGAATCGTTTTCCACATTGTCATTTGACCCTTTGACAATAGATTAATAGTTTTGTACATGAGCTGTGATACCACTTAGGTTGATTACTTGAGGAACAAATTCGTTTCTTATTCATTCTTTTAATATATATATATATATATATATATATATATATATATATATATATATTTTACCATGTGGTTGATTAATTATTTTTTTATTTAACTAGCCCGTGCATCGCACGGGTTAGCGACTAGTATATATATATATATATATATATATATATATATATATATATATATATATGTCTATCCTATTTCCTTATTGGCATTCACGTTTACTTACCTTTTTTTTTTCTTACATTACGTTAAATGACCATATGGCATTTTTTTTTTTTTTTTTGGATAAACATAAATCTTAAGTTAATTCTTTTTCGCTTATAATTTCTAGAACGATTAGAAATTTAAGTTCCTCACAATTGAAAATTCTCTCTCTCTCTCTCTCTCTCTCTCTCTCTCTCTCTCTCTCTCTCTCTGTATATATACATATATATAATCTTTTTAAGTGTATTTTTATATATTCTTTGGCACTACTTCTTCTTCTTTTCTCTCCCCCGTTATCAATAATTATCATTCTCTTACAATTTCTATGATGTTTAGAAATCTAACTCTCCTTTGTTTGTTTTTTTATTTTTTTTTAAATTTATTATTATTATTATTATTACTTGGGCAATTTGATGTTTGTGAAATTCATAGTAAAAGTCTTTATCAAACCTACCATCCAAACTATTACAGGTATGTATTTCTCTTCTTTGTTTTTTTTTTTTGTTTTTTGTTTTTTGTTTTTTGTTTACTGTTTTTCTTATGAGTCATAAATGCAATTTTAAATCCATGAAATCTATTATATAAAAATTTATAAATATTATTTAAGAATTATCAAATTTTGTATTCTCTCCTACAACAACGGTTCTATTTGTATTTGTGTTATGTTTATATGTGTGTTATTAGATTAAATTAATTTTCTTGAGAAGTAAAATTTTTATGTTACTATATCTCATTTTTATTTTTGTTGTTAATGATATTATATGTGTGCGAAGGAAATTGTCTAACATTATGAGCATGTAACTTTTTTTATTATTTTAAATTTCACTGTAATTAATTTTTATTTTGGTTTTTACAAATATCAATATCCATACCTATATTTATCACCCACAACACATTTGAATAGCATTCATGATTTTTTTTTTTTTTTTTTTTTAACATAGCATGTTACAAATATCAACAACATATTCCTTCACAAGATTGCTATTATCAAGTAATATTAAATCTACATCATGAAAAGGAATTCACATCTTAATATGATCATGCAACTATTTGCTTGAACTAATAATTTTTTCTAACAATTGTCTTTATCCTTTTTATCCATTAAGACTCCTTTAATATTAAATCTTCATGACTCTCCACTCATTTTTAAGGAGACCCCATTTAGATAAAAGAGGCCATTAGTGTATCAAAACGTAACTCTAAAAAAAGGTTTGAAAAACAAAATATCATGTAGTCTATACTCTTCAAGTGCATAACACATTTTAGATGTACTACAAATATTCTGGCAAATGAAAAACCTCTGGTTAAGTTTCCATAGGTTTTTAATTAGTTTTTAATTATTAAATTCAGGAATTGTTTTCATATAAATATGTTGTGTGATTGTTTGAATCCAAAGAACAGTACTTTATATAGAATTTATATGATCTAGACTCAAGTGATTATTAATTTGTTATTTTTAAATAAAATTATTCCAAAAGTTTCTAATCAAAACTGTGCAATGCACGAGAGTAATGCTAGTCTATATATATATAAAACTGAAGCTTTTGAAGCTTCCACAATTTTCCACGTAGCACAGTATTAAAAAATAAAAAATAAAACCAAATTTTCCACAATTTCACGTCAGCACAGTATTAAAAATAAAAAATAAAACCAAAAATAAAACCAAATTTTCCACTATTTTTCACGATGCTTTTCACAATGCTCTGCTTTTCCCAATCATCTACCTTTCCCACCATCGACCATCGATCATCTACCTTCTTCAGACCACCGACGACGGCATCGTAACGTCCTTTACCGAAACCTTTGAAACTCCCACAATTTTCCACATCACCATTTTAATTTATAAAAATAAAATAAAATAAATTTTTTAAACTAAATAGTGAGAGAGTCCTAATAGGAGTCTCTCTCTTTTTTCCTTAATCCTAAAGTTTTTTTTTTTTTTGAAACCTAAAGTTAGTCTTTAAAAAAAAAAATTTCTAACATGTGGTATTTTTTAAAACTAAATAGTGAGAGAGTCCTAACAGGAGACTCTCCCTCTTTTTTCCTTAATCCTAAAGTTTTTATTTTTTATGTGAGTCTTTCTTTTTTCCTTTTTTTTTTTGGAAACCTAAAGTGAGTCCTTTAAAAAAAAATTCTAACTTGTGGTCTTTTTTAAAACTAAATAGTGAGAGAGTCCTAACAGGAGTCTCTCTCTTTTTTTTCCTTAATATTATTATTATTATTATTATTTTTATGTGAGTCTTTCTTTCTTTGTTTCTTTTTTTGAAACCTAAAGTGAGTCCTTTAAATAAATAAATAAATTCTAACGTGAAGTTTAATTAAAAAAATTATAATTATTTTTTTAATCCTAATTCTAACGTAAGTCTCTCAAAAAGTCAAAAATTTCAGTTTTATATTATATATAGATAATAATAATGATGTGGCAAGCTCTAAGGATATGAGAATGCAATCTGTAGATCTACTATCAAGATAACATAGATTAGATTGGTGGTGGATAGTAGATTTAATTGCAGTTGAGTGTTATGTGAAATCATCACCATAGAATAGCCTACGCCGGAATGTGTTATGTGGAACCAATGATATGAAAGAAAAAGAATTTTTCTAAACATTAAACAAAAAATTACTTATTTTCATTCATTTTCAAGTTATACATTTTTTAAAGTTAAGTCATAAACCTTTAAGCAAAATAAGCACTTTTAATTTTTATTTAACTATCCCGTGCATTGCATGGGTTAGCGACTAGTTATTATTATTATTTATTTTTTATGGTTATATAAACATAGTATTAAAAGTAAAAATTGTTCCTTTTTTTTAAAAAAATTTGAGAAGCAAGTAAAAATTGTACTTAAGAAAATAAACTATATAATTTAACTATCAAATTAAGCATTTTTATGGGTTTTTTTTTTTTTTTTTTGTTGAGAGAGTTTCAACTTATAGCGTCCACTCCTGATAATAGCTCTTTATCATCAAATCAAGATACTAATCAATTTTTGGTGTAGGTGAAAATTGAACCCCAACTCTCTTATTCAACTATCTGAAATTTTACCAGTTGAACTAACTAGAATTCACATTTCTATGTTTTTTTGAGATAGGTAATTAGTGTTGGAGAGGGGGGTGGGATTCAAATCTAGATATTAACACTATTAAAAAAATGTCATTATCACTAACCTATCACTTGAACTCCTAAACATTTCCAACTTTTACTTAAAAAAACCTATTGAATTAAATATAATAGATAAATCATAAATGTGTGTGAAAAGAATAAGTAAATTAAGTAATTTGTAAATAAGTTCTTACTATTCAACAAGAAAATAAACCAAACTTTAATTATGAAATTTAATTTGGTGATAATCTCAAGTTTGACTCTTGTACAAAATAATTTTTTTTTTTTTTTTTAGAATACTAAGTATTTTTAACACACATAAACGGGGAGAAGGGAGAAGGTTTTTTAAAGAAACTTACAATGGTGTATATCCAAAAGCCAAAAGGGTCTAACTCTTGGATACACAGCACAAGCTTTTAATATATCACTTAGCTCAACTTGTTTACCACCTTAGCAAATGATAACATGGAGTCCTTTATTTAAAGGGAAAAAATAGAAGCATGAATTAATAAAACTCCATTCAAATATAAGGAAAAACGTTGGTTTTAATTCTTTATAAATAACATTATTTTTTAATAAGCTTTGAAATTTGCTCTCGAAATAAAATGTTTCAATTCAAATATGTTATAGCCCAATATAAAAAGGGTGATACTTCATGTTAGGTTTAGAAGTTGACAAATTCCATGACTTGTAATCTTGGAGTTTGTAACGTATCTATAACATCAAATATCCAAGATGCAAAAGAATATGTAATTTAGACTACATTTCAATTGAGTCTTGATAGATCGAAGCAATATTTTCGTCAAACCTTAGATCGAGTCTTGATTGATTGGTTGAAGCACGCCTCTCAACACTTCTTATGCACAAACTATTGAGAGATTTTACATGTAACTATTGATAAATTTTTTTTTTTTTAAATGACATTGTAACTCATGCTTACAAATAAAAAAATTTAGCAATGATGATTAATTAGTCTTACCTTGGTGAATGTGATGGTGGTCATCTCTGTTTTTTCACTGAGTCTCATTAATGGGTCACTTAGCAACAAAATTAAAAAAATAAAATAAAATAAACAACACAAAATTAGACTACAATAAAAAATTAATTTAGACTTGATATGAAAAACTAAAATAAAAATAGATCTTTGATCTTTCCTCTCTTTTTTTTCTTTTTTTTTTGCCCACTTGATTAAATCATTATTGAATAAATTGCCCTTGACCATATAGATCATTGGTTGGCAACTAGGCATGGAAGTACATGCCACATGTTCCAGTGCCATCCATTAGGTTAACTATTTAAGCCCATTTGTTTGGTTCTTAATTGAAGGGTATGACGTGTACAAGCTGTTAACAGCTATCTGCTTATTATAAGCATAGGACCCTCGTGCCTTTAATACTTTTGTTGTACGCATTGCATTGCCTTGTTACACTTCTATTCAGATTCTTGGATGAATTCAATCTGTGCGGCTGTCTTTATTAACTTCACATCCTATTATTTATGGTGTTTGCTTTTCCAAGCTAGAACCCGAAATTGTACGCTGCATTCGGTGTATTATCTTCGTTTCATTTGGCACATAAAATCTCTATTTATGTGATAAAGGGATGTAGTACGCTAAGTATATAGAATAATTTTTAAATATAGATAATTATCTAATAATATTACTTTTTTTGTTGCAAGAAGAAGACCTTTCTTACTCTCTGCAAATATGGAAGCTCAGAATATATTGAAGAGTACTGTGTTAGAGATATTATAAATTTCATTATACTATAAAACTTATACGCATGACACATGACACTGATTCTACAATATAATTTAAATATTAATTTATTTTGTTATTGAAGTCTACGTCTACCAATCAATCATATTTTGTGCTAAAATGTAATTTTAGCATTTTTATATATATATTACCTATAAATGTTACATGGGTTATAGTGATAGCTCAATTTTTTAATGGCATTTTTTATATTATCTCATGTATTTGATTTGAATACTAACTTCACCTCCTTAACTTTCTACCTATCTCAAAAATAAAAAATAAAGATGTTACACAAGGCAACCAAACCCGTTACTAGTTGTATTCATAGATAACGACCTCCAACTTCCCCTCTCAATTGTGTCCGCAATTCTTTATGGGGTTGAAAATGTGTCCACACTTCCATAAATATAGTAAATGAAAATACTTTTAACAAATCAACACAAAAGCTAGCAGCATATATATGGAATCATAATAAGTATGATCATAACATAAAGTAGGACCACCTTCGTCCTAGTTTTACTAATATAGGCATATAAATTACGCCATTATTTCCTTTGCTTCTAATTCAAAAATTCTTCTTTTTGAAGTGATTGGCACTTCATTCTTAGCTTTAATTGCTATAGGCTTAAGTGTGTAAGGAACAATTTTTGTTAAGTGAAAATCTAGGAAATGACATGGGTGGATGTGGAATATATTCTTTATTTTCTTAGAAGAAAAGGTATTAATATACTAATTAATATTAAATGTTTGGGGGCTCAAGAATTTTTGTATAATAATTCACATTGTTTGCTACTTTGCTCTTATCAATTTTACGTATTTTTCAAAGAAAATGTAATAATATACTAATTAATATTAAATGTATGTGAGGGCTCATGAATTTTTGTAAAATAATTCACATAGTTTGCTACTTTGCTCTTATCAGTTTTAGTTGTCAAATATCACAAGGATGTTAATAATTAAGGATTTATTATACAATAATAATTGAGCAATTATTCTTCTGTCACATGAGCCAAGATAGCCCTCAAGTTTGAAGAATGATAGCAAATCTGCGTGTTGCATTTTTACTCATGAATATGTGTATATTTTTTACTAGATTCAACTTCTTTGAATTGCGCATAAAACAAAATTTACTAATCCATCATCCAATGGTTATGCATTCAGAGCAACATTAAACAATTGCTAGGGTCAATATTTCATGCTATTTCGTAATCCTTTCTGTTTTCTTGAGAAGCAGGTGGGAGAATTAGTAGCTACTAAACAAAAGAGATTCATATGGAAGTAAAGCCATCAAATCAAATTGACTTGGAAACTTGTTTTACTAATCAACTTCACGATTCTTCTTAACTTTCTTCTGTTACTTAGGGAAGTTTTATTTTATTTTTGGTGGGCACATTTCTATTACTAGAAATAAAATTTTTTGTTGTCCATATACTCTATTCAGTGCATACAAAAAAGGAAAAAGTTCTATATCATCATTACAATCGTGTGGCCTAAGTAAATGGATTAAATGTGTGCATGTGTATGTGGTTTTAAAAAAATAAAATAAAAAATGTCAAGAATTACAGAAAAAGACCTCCTCCCAGACAGAAAGCTCTAATTTCTTGTTAGAGAATAGTCAAGTTCAATGTCAGCTTGCCTCAGTTTCAACAGAAGACAACTTAAGAAGCAACTAGTGACCAAAGAGTTGAAAGGGAGAGAAGTAGTTGATACAGTAGTAGGTGATTCTAACCAAACTTATAAAAAAGAAAAAAAAAATTAACTTATATGAATTTATCAAAACAAGAAAGATTTATTGTAAATTTATTTATTTATTTATTTTTTTTGGGTGAGTGTAAATTTAAGAATGTGAACGTATTAACTACAATATATATATATATATAT
Source organism: Quercus tomentella (assembly GCA_028535165.1). NCBI lineage: Eukaryota > Viridiplantae > Streptophyta > Magnoliopsida > Fagales > Fagaceae > Quercus > Quercus tomentella. The sequence continues at coordinate 34,945,207 of JAPQVY010000068.1, read as the reverse complement.
ATATATATATATAAGAATTATAGATAAGTTTGATTTATTCTAATCCTATGCATGAATACATATAATCAAGAGTTATCGATCTTCTTATGAGCATTCACAGTAAAAAAGCTAAAAAATATAACTTTTAACAACTCAAAATACTAATTGATCGATTTTAATACCTCGATTTATAATACACCTAACATCAAAGATTTTATTTTAACATTCAACACATTAAAATAATATAAATAACGCAATAAAATTATATATCCAACACAATAAATTACAATCACAATTATCAACACATTAAAAAACTATTTTTTTAACACCACACATTAAAATACTATTTTTTTTTTAGTTTTAAAATTAATACTTTGCTATAGTACTACTTTTAAAATTATTGGTTGCTAAATTGAATTTTTAGTAAATTTAGTAACCTTATTGCAAGTGCTCTATAAAAAAAGAAAAAAAAGAAAAGAGAGTTATCTATCTACTACTTAAATACTTATCTTATCAATTATCAAAAAATACTTATCTTATCAATAAATTCAAATAAAAAAGGAAAAACAGCAAATGTTTAATAATTTCATGAAAACCCTGGCAATGACATGGCAAATTGGCACTTAGCCAATGGCTATCACAGAGAAACCGGACCTAAACTTACCGCCTCACCGGACAGAAACCCCCCACCAACAAAAATCCACTAGTTAGAGTTTACCTTAACCTTTTCAAAAAAAAAAAAAAAAAAAAAAACGTTATCTCCAAAATCCCAAATGAAATTATTGTAACAAAACCAAACATAAATGTCTAAATGCGCGTTACAGTACAGTACTGTTCTGGTGGTGTTAATGATTCTGTGCTATTCCTATTCCAAACAGCAAAAATCACAGTAACGTGTCCAATTCATTCCCTTTCGTCACTTCTCACGTTTTCATTTTATCACTCAAAAGCTTTGCTTTTCTTTTTCTCTTCTCTACTATTTCTCAGTTCACCGAATCTCTCTCCCTCACACTTCTCTTTTATATTTATAAATATATCCCACAAATTAGAAACCACACAAACTCATAGATAAATGAGTTTACTGTACAGTTGTTGGTGCAGTTGATCTTTCAACTTTTTTTTTTTTTTTTTACTTACAGATTTTGATAAAGGGAAGTGAACCCATTTGTTGGATGCTGATTGGAGCTGTTTTTTTATGATAATCTACGATCTAAAGGTTTGGTATTAATCAGATTTCGATTTGGGTATTGTTAGTTTTTTTTTTTCTTTTTTTTTTTTTTTTTTGTGTGTGGAGATTATATGATATGTGTTTATGTGCATGACATGGAGTGGCTGATTAAAACATTAGGATTGGATTGGACACGTTGTTTATGTTGTTTTGTTTGAAGAAATTCATGTTGGTTATGTAAAAGGGAGCAATATATAAAATTTTTATACACAAATATTATTGCTGGGGTTGTTTTTGTAAGAAAGTTTTGAAATTTTGATGTATTGGGTGGAGAAAGGTTTTGTTTGGTAATGGATCAGGAGGAGGGTAAGTTACCGGGTCGATTTGATCCGGGGACTAGTGTGAAGAATCCGAGAATTTTGGGTAATGGGGTGGTGTCTGAGGCCGTGAATTTAGTGAATTCAGAAGAGAGGGATACTGTGTGTAGTAGTAATGAAAATAAGGGTTTGGAAGTATTGGGTGGTGATTTGGGATTGAGTGAGGTACAAATAAAAGGGCATGAGCAAGTGCTCAATCTGGAGGTGATTGATCGTGGCGGTGGCAGTGAGGTACTCAGTCAAGTTGATCAAGTAACGAGTGAGACATCGAGCAATTCAGTTGGTGGGGCTGCATCTGAGACTGTGGTTGTTATTAATTCGGATGAGGATCTGCGTGTTAGTAGAGATGAAAAGGGATCCGGAGCAAAAAGTAATGAATTGGGGTCGAGTAAGGTATCCACAAAAGAGGTGAAGAAAAGGGTGTTTGAATTGGAGAAGAGTTCGTGCGTAATTGATGTGAAGTGTGGCAGTGGTAAAGGGTTTGCCGACAATTGGGATGGGGAAAGGGTTTGTAGGATTTGCCATTTGAGTTCTGAGCAATCATCAGATGCAACAACATCAGTCACTGATAATGCTACTATTGGTACTATGGAGGATTTAATTCAGCTTGGTTGTGGGTGTAAAGATGAGCTAGGCATTGCACATAACCAGTGTGCCGAGGCATGGTTTAAGCTAAGAGGGAACAGGTAATTGTTTATTGTTTTTTGTTAATGTTGAAATTTGAGTTGAAGATTGGAACATATACTGTCATATTATAAGAGTTTTCCTTAATAAGTGATAAAATTTTATAAGAAAGAAAGAAGAGTTTTAAAAAAAGTCCCATGATGATTATAATACTTCTTGTCAATAAATTACAACTGAAAATTCAAATGAGCAATCAAATCCAAGAAAGAATTACACTGCAGGAGGGTTAATCTTTAGCTCCATAATCTTGATTTCAAATTTTTTTCTCTGCTGAATTTGGAATTCAAGTAAGGTACATATACAGCCACCATAGTTATGAGGAAGAAGGTGGTAATCTCAAGCATTCTATACTCACGCTCACAATACATGAACTTTTTTCCTTGTTATCATCGAATATTAATAATTTGTTAGCAAGCAGTGAATTGTATAAGAGCATTTTAGGCTTAAGCTGAAGCTTGGTTCTTTGAGTTTCTTGGCCTTCTTTTCATCCAAGATTCAGTTCCTCGCTCTCTTGGAGTTTATTTGTGCTCTTAGTCTTAGACGCTGATCTTTGATTTCTGTTATTATTCTTTTTCCTTTCTTTTGTGTGGGGCTTTTGTTGTTCACTAACTATTGAGCCGGGGCTTGGCCTATTAAAGTAATTTCTTATTTATAAAAGAAGCAAATGAGTTTTGTCACAGCTTCATCAGTCATCACATCAAAGTCATGGTTACATAGTCAATAGAATTCACTGTTGTAGATGGATTGTGATTCTAAATTGTACAGTTTTGATTTACTTATGTTGGATGCAAAAGCACCAGGCCACAATACAGACACACATTTTATTTTTGTCTTAAGTTTTATGCCTATTTGTTACCCTATCATGGATAAAAGGGCCATTATCTTACTATCACTCAATTTTACAATAGGCCTGTCTCTAATCTACATCAGGGGCTTTAAATCTCTAGTCTCAACTTATATAGGAGGTCACTTGGGAAGGCTACCAGATCTCATTAATCCACTGCTTCCCCTACTGTTTATTTATTCATTTTGACCTTATATAGTCAATGTGTATTCTGAAAGGAGTTCACATTGTGGTGTATGTGCATAAATATAATCTCTTTTTCAACTCTTCAATCACATTTTGCAAATATTTATTCTCAGTTGAAGTGCTATTGTGCGTGCTTCAAGCAGATTTGTACTTATACCATTCTCACAAAAAATGCATTGCTCCTTCAATATGCACTGTTCTATTTGGTGTTTGATACGTTTTTACATATGGCAATAACCAATGGTAATTATGATCCCAAGACGGTAAAAATTGGCATGCAGAAGATACTTGTCTAATATGGTAACCTATAATGTCAAACTTCAAGTACATTTAGGTGCATAAAAGGGGGCCATAATTATGAAATGGATAGTGGGGAAAATTGTTTGCTGAAGAGTGTGAACTTGCAAGTTCCTGAGTTTTTAGGTAGTTCTATGGTTGAATGGTGTATCCTGAGATTAGTATAAAGTCCCAGCACTAAACAGAATTCTTGTCAAAGTGCTTTTGAACAAGTTCCTAGCATCAGGATTCACAATTTATGTAGATAACTTTCTTTCTTTTGTTTCTGCAGATTGTGTGAAATTTGTGGGGAGATTGCCAAAAATATTACTGGTATTGGGGATAATGGATTTATGGAGGAATGGAATGAAAGTAGATATACAGGTGTCAGCAGTAACTCCTCAGACAGGGGTGGAGGATGTTGGCGGGGACAGCCATTTTGTAATTTCTTGATGGCATGCCTGGTAATAGCTTTTGTACTTCCATGGTTTTTTCGTGTAAATATGTTCTAGTATATGTGGTTTGAATAAAATCAAGAGGTTCTTCCTGTGCATCATCATGTGGATTCTGGCATACTTTTGGTATGACATATAGCCTTAAGCTTTAATAGGACCATGCTCTAAAAGACATGCTCTGTGAATATAGTAGGGTCCTTCATATAAAGGCCCCAAAGTTTTGAGGCATCAAATTACAAAAGTTGCAACATTTACAAGCAGCAGATTGTGCAGTTCCTTATTGCTTTGCCGTTAGTGTAGCTGGTAATGTGCTGGGAATTAATTCCTCATTATTTCTTCCATCTAAAGTATTGGATTTTGCCATAAATTTCATGTTTGAAGGCTGGAAAATTGTTTAGGCCACTATTTGGATGTGTTCTTTTCTTTCTTGCTCTCTCTCTATATTATTATTATTATTATTATTATTATTATTTTTTTGAATTTTCAGTGTTCTATTCATTGCAGCTCCATTTGACATGTTATCATGTTTGGAGAGCCTCCATTGTATACACGAAAGTTATGACATTTTTGGATCATACTTGCAATAAAAAGCAGTGATTTTTTGGTCTGCATATATCCTCTCCATTGTTCTGGACTTAATTCTGATATAGTAATTGATTATTCAGTTTTACCTAGCATTAGTGTGAGCGAGAAATTTGTTAATAAGCACTAATAAGCTCTAACTCAAATGACATTTTCTCCCTTTATAAAGAGTGAGATGGAAGGTGAGGTCTTCGAAGGCAAAACCAACTGGATGTGCACATAACTTATCGATTAAAAAAAAAAAAAAAATTGTTGAAAAGCTAGAGGGAATGGCATTTTCATGAAAGTACATATTTTAGATGCAAAGATCAAGTTAGATTCGGTTTGATTCTGACATGACAATTGAATTAATATAGATTTTTTAAGTTCTGGTATTATTAGATTGCTAAATATAACTTTCAAGAGTCATGTACATATATGTTTGGTGCAAAGACAAAAGTTGAATCTGTTTGTTCTGGCATGGTTCTTGAATTAATGTATATTTTCAGTTCCTGTTAGTATTAAATTGCCAAATGTATAACTTTCGGGAGTCATGTTATACGTATTTGATCTATTCATGACACAGAAAGTTGACCATTAAAAGTGTGATTATAACTAAACCAATATTTTCAATACCCCAATTTTACTTCTTTCTTCTTTTATTCAATTGTTATAAAAAGTGTGGAGCAGCATTGAATTACAATTTTCTTATCGATACCCAAACATTAACTTGATTACCAAACTCTAAGAAATCTATTGGCAATGGGACAGGTAAGCTGTGGGTTGGGTTAAAGGTATTTGTCATCTCTAAAGAGGTGGCTTAAAAATTAATGAGGTTGAGATTAAACAGAAAGAGGAGGGACAATTGCGAGTGTTTTTTTTTTTTTTTACAAGATATTATTTCTAATCTAGTCTAATCTAAGTGTATATGTGTATGAAACTTCCTCCTGGAGACTTAAACTCCGGCTTTTGCCTCCTACACCTCACAAGCATTTATACTTATGAAGTGACCACCACACCAAGAGTGTGTGGTGGTAGGACAATTGTGAGTGTTAAAAGAGAGAAAACAAGTGTTAAAAGTCACCTAATATGTGGTTAATATGTTGACAACAAGGAAAGAAATCACACAATTTATTATCTAGCACTACAAATTCACCTACAAGAAAGAAAGAAAGGAAAACAAGAATATTTGAGGAAGAATAAGAAATTATCTAATTAGATTTGCACATGCATGCACCATCACCTGCTTGTACTTTAATTCCTACCATCAAAATATAAATTTTTGGATTCTTCAAATAAGGTAATGGTCATTATGTAAACTGCAAAGAAGATGTACTGGTAAAAAATAATATTCAAAATTCTAATAATTTTATTTTGCTTAACTAGCATAGAGTAAGTAGTACTACAAATCACCAGCCTGACAACCTAACTCTCTGAAGAAAAGGTTTCTCAAAAAAAAAAAAAAAAAAAAAAATGCTTTAAAGAAAAGAAACAAACTGAATACTAGTTGCCATGCAATTCCTAAGAAAGATAGAATACTACTCTCAGAAACGACCACCCCTCAATGCAAGCACAAGATGAAGCACAGAGCCACCCTCGATTTTGTAATCTCGAACTGTTTTCTCGTCTGCAATCTGCTTGCCTCCATAAATAAGCCTTTGCTGCATAGGAGGAATCCCTTCTTTTTCCTGAACACGCTCCTTGATCCTTTCAATGGTATCATTTGGCTCAACGTCGAGTTCAAGCTCTTTTCCTGTAAGAGTTTTCACCAAGATCCTTGTTCCTCCTGCAAGCCTTAAAACCGCATTGATCTGATTGTAGTCTTGTATGTTATAATCAGCAAGAGTATGACCATCTCTTAAAGTTGTACTGCCTTGGAAAATCAGGCAGAGTTTTTCAAGAGTGACACCTTCTTTTTCTTGAATCATGGCCCTGATGTTTTCAATGGTTTCTGTGCTCTCAAACTCTAGAAGGCTATTCTCCCCCTTAAGGTTTCTCAAAAAAATCTGCATCTTCTTCTTCCTAGAGAGTAGAGACCGAGAAAACTTATAGAAAAATATGAGGTTTTGATCGTTTATATAAGGCTGAATCTATGTACTACTCATAGTAGGAGTAGGAATTCGTTTCCATGTGTAGTTGTGTTGTGTGTTACTAGCCTTTGTAATCAAGAGTCAAGTGGGCCTTGGACAAAACTTTTCCCAAATTGGATAGGAATGGCAAAATTCGTGTTTTTAGGTGCCCACGGGCTATGGTCACTATGGAAAAATAATTATTGGTATCCTTTTTTTAAGAATCTAATTAGTATTATTATTTGATGTGAAGCTTGAAATTTTATTAAGCACTAGCAAAATGAATTACATGGTGGGCAAGAGTTGCCTCAATATATGTAATCTTCTATTCAAATTTCATAACTCGAAATGCCTTTAGTGTAGTAAGTTAAGATGAAAGTTGTCTTATAAAAAAACTGAAATGATGTTTCTTCAATAATTCTCTATTTTTTATAAATAAAAACATAAAGAATCTAACAATCAAGACAAAAGAAACAGTAAGCATGTATTTGTTTTGGTTCCCCCTAGGAAGCTACTTTAGGCAATGCATTTAGATTAGGATTTTTTAATTTTCAACTCATGTAAATCCTTTTTATAACCTTATTTTTTTGAGGTATAACATAATTTTTTTTGTTTATTTTCAGAAAATCAACAAATGCAGAAAACTAGAGAAGTGTTTTTCGAACTTCACTTGTTAAAGTTGGCCAATATTCCTTTTTTCCCCCGTAATCTTTTTAGGAGGGCCATTGAATTACCTCAAATATTTTGGAAGGGGAACAATTCAAATTTGTGAATGTTTAAATTATGAAATATATACCAATGTCCACCACTGAAGCTTCGACTATTATTAGTGTTCTATCTTGATGGAATGATGGAAAATACAGAGTATACAAAATGTATGAAGGATAAAAAAAAATTGAGAGGAACAAGAAAATATCATTTTTTATATTGTGTTAGGTAGAAGGAATGATGATCTAAGATTCTTTTATTTAATTCAAAAGATGATTGCCAAGGGTCTTGTAACTTAATTGACACATTCTCAGGGAATTCTAGCCTTTTGCCCTTAATTTTTAAAAAATTTAGCAATATACCCCTATTTCGAAACTATATAGGGATATGCCCCTGTTTCGATACTCGATTACCTTAAAATCGAGTTTCAATGAAATACTCGATTCGTAGAAAATCGAGTTATGCCCAATAAAACTAAAAAAAAAAAAAAAAAAAAATGCATGGAACTCGATTTTAGGGAAGTCGAGTTCCAAAACGCTGCTATAGGGCTTTAAAACGTCACTATAGGGCTTAAAAACATCACTATAGGTCTCCTTGAATATGGGGCAATCACACTTATAAAAAATTTTGCAGGAAAACGCCGCTATAGGGCTTAAAAACGTCATTATAGGGCTTAAAAACGCCACTATAGGGCTCCTTGAATATGGGGCAATCACACTTGTAAAAAATTTTGCAGGAAAACGCCGCTATAGGGCTTTAAAACATCACTATAGGGCTTAAAAACGCCACTATAGGGCTCCCTGAATATGGGGCGATAACACTTATAAAAATTTTTTTTGCATGGAACTCGATTTCCTGAGAGTCGAGTTCCATGCAAATTTTTTTTTTTTTTTTTTTTTTTGTAAGTTTGATCGGGCATAACTCGATTTTCTATAAATCGAATATTTAATTGAACTTAATTTTAGGGTAATCAAGTATCGAAACAGGGGCACGCCCCTATATAGTTTGCAAATAGGGGCATATTGCCAATTTTTTTAAAAATTAAGGGTAAAATGCCAGAATCTCCCACATTCTCATACCTAAAAAAAGAAAAAAAAAAGAAAAAAAAAAAGAAAAAGAATACATCTAGGTGTACAATACAAAGAATAGTAGATATAACAATTGATGTGTGGCAACAAATCAACATAATAGAGATAATAACTGATGCGTGGCAACAAATGCATAAATGAGTTTGATGTGAGGCTTGGGGAGGGTTCCGCCAGGGGGGGAGTAAATGCCCCCCCTCGACCCCCTTAGCTTCGCCAATGTTTGCTGTCCATGGGGGATTCCTTCTTTTTCCTGAATACGTTCCTTGATCCCTTCAATGGTATTATTTGGCTCAAATATCAAGTTCAACTATTCAAGTTCTTTTATGTTAAAATTTTTCATGAGGATCCTTGTTCCTCCTACAAGCCTTACAACTGAATTGTTCTAATTGTAGTCTCGAATGTCATAATCATCAAGAGTATGACCATCTTCTAAAGTTGTTATGTCTTGAAATATCAGCCAGACATTTTCAAGAGTGATACCTTCATTTTCTTGAATCATGGCCCTAATGTTGTCGATAGTTGCTCTCAAACTTGAGAAGGCTATTCTCCCCCTCAGGAGTGACTCCATAATTTTTAAACCTAAACCATTCAAAGAACTATAAAAAGAAAAGGTTCAAGATTTTTGAAATTGGACAAGGGTTCGATGAATGTTGGACCGTGATAATGTCATAATCAATTTAATAATTAATTGAATACAAATAAATATATTTAATTTATCAATATTAGAAAATTTTACTAAAAAATATCTAAAAATTTAAACAACTTTCATATAAATTTTCACAATTTTTATAAGGCTAGATAAAATAATAAATCTTAAATAAAAAAAATAGTAATAAATAAAGTAGAAATCATTTTAATCTAAAATAAAATATCATTTTTTAAATTTATCAATAGCACATTCACATGCAAAAGCACACTTTTAAAAATAAAAATTAAATTTAGCAAAGAAATTTTTTTTAGTAATATGTATACATTGAGAGGAGTTGAAATAGTAAAAGAAAATTATAATTTAATACCTTAAAGTTACGATAAAGATAATAATAGTTGTGAATTACTCATAGCTGAGCCAAGTGATTTGTTGGTCAAAGATATAGACAAAGATATTGAGGTTGGGGGCACCTTCAGTTCATATGATTCTCTAATAATAATAAAAAGGTTGAAATGCAATTTGCACACTTTAAATTTAATTGAAATTTATTTCAGTCCTTTAACTTTATTTTCGTTCAATTGAATTCTCTAAGTTTCAAATTCATTCAATTTAAGTATTATGTTCAACTTCATTAAACATTTATGTAATCTTGGGATCACAATTTCCGTTTATATTAAACATTCAATTTAAGTATTATGTTCTACTCTACTCTACTCTCCCTCCTTCTCCCTCAATCCAAACAGACCATTAGGAAGAATCAAAGCCAATAATTAGTCACTGTCGAGGGCTGTTTTTTGCGCATAGCCACGTGTCTTTGGAGGTGTGACTTTGCTAGGCCCGGATTCTTTTTGGGGAGTTCAACCCGGAACTTGACATTGGGCCGCATAGACTAATGGCTTCCAGTGTATTTTTTAAGCCTACAAAATAGATAAAACCCAAAGTTTTAGAATCATGATAATGATTGAAATAAATAAATAATATACTTAGCATGATAGCTTTGATTAAATGGTGAGTTGATACGTTATTATTATGTATATTAAGTGATGTCTAATATTAGAAAATAATTAACTAGGTGTCAAATGTCCAACAATAGGATGAGTCCAATAGTCCATGTCTAGTTGCGGTTCATGGTTCATGTTCAACATGATAAGGTATGACCGACAATAGTCCATATCCAAATAATATATGTCCAATGGTAGTTCATTTCCAAAAAAATGTGTCCAAAGGTGGTTCATGTCCAAATAATATATGTGCAACGGTGGTAGATCGATTTATTAATATGCATGTTCATTAATGAAGTATCAGTGAATCCATGATTATTAGATGGTGAGATAATGTTAAAGTAATTTGCATCCAACGGTAAAATGATAATGAATTACCATATGCTTGATAATGTAATTTCAAAAATAGAGAAAACATTGACTTATCTTTTATGTTTCAGACCCCAGCTGTGTTGCAGCACTTCATTCTTTATATGATTTGTGGCTTTGGCCGTTTAGCATTAATGGGCTGATAACCTTCATATTCTTCATATTTTGTAGCTCCAGCTCTTCATGTTTTGCAGCTCCGGCTGTATCACACCAGTAGGCTTTAACATTTCAGCAACATGAGAAAATGAGTTCAGCAGCATAATAACATTAGTCGAGTGGTATAATAATGATGAATAAAATATACTTAATAATATGAATTTAAAGACAAAAATATGATGACTTATCTTCATGTTTTGCAACTCCAGCCGTATTACATCAGTGGGCTTAACATTTCAGCAGCATGATGAAGTGAATCCTTTCATGGTAACTTCATGTCTGAAAGGGAAAAATGGGTGCAACTGGAGGGAGAGAGAGCATGTCTAGCCGTGTGCATCGGTTGGTTAAGTTTGTCCCCTTAATGATGCACTTAAATGACATTCCCCATGTAATGCTCTTTTAATTTTTCGTCAAGTATGAGTGATATTGCTTTCCATAAGAAGGGCTTATAATTTTATAAGTTTTTTGCCTTTCATAAGAAAGGCTTTTAGCATTATAAATATATGTCTTCCATGAAAAAGGACTTTTGTAATGTGTTCTTGAAAGAGTGTTTGATATGTTTTAAGATGTGTGGAGATGGTAAGAAGCATATATATTTTGTGAGATATGGTGTTTGTAATATGTATAGGAATTATATGTAGATACTTTGTTGGACATAGATCTTGTATATGTACACTTTGTGAGACATGTAGTTTAAAAATATATAAGGAGTATGTATGGTTATTTTGTAAGGAATATGTTTGTAAAATATATGGAAGTGTGAGATAGATGATATGAAGGTTAAATATAGTAAATAGATGAGATTATAGCTGTTTTTGGAGTGGTTTTTTGTGTTATGTCATGGGTTATGTTGCTTTCTAAGAAGTGAGATTTTGTATGAAAAATAAAGAATGAGATGGTGATGTGTTTTTGGGCAGCAAAATGATGAAGTTTCAGAGTATTAAAGTGTGGGAGAGATGGATAGTGTGTAATGATGTGCTCTAAGAAGAATATTTTTGCAAGGGAGATGGAGAAATATGGAAGAGTTTAGAGATATATGCAGCAGAGTGAAGTTTCAGAATATTGGGGATGAGGGAGAGGATCAGAGAGCGGATCCCCTTGGTGTGTGGCTTGGTCCTCTTTATATAGAGCCAAGCTATGTAACTAGATCAGAACTTAGTTGAAGGGAAAAATAGCAAATGAGAAAAAGTCCTTGACAAAGCAAGTGGTTTCATTAGAAGAATTTTGTTTTTTAGCCAAAAGAAGAAAGCTAGGGACCTTAAGGCTGATAAAGTTGCTGTCACAGCTGTCAATCATAACTGTCACAACTGGCTGATGACATCTTTTGCTTGAAGGACAATACTTGGCATTAAATTCATGATTTGGCTAAAAATGGTAAGATAATCTTTTTGAGATCCTTCTATTTCTAGTACCACAGCTGGAGCCATTGCAGAATATGTTGGAGCTGTGGCAGCTTCTGCAGAAGCTGTTTTCGCTTCTGCTGGAGTTGTTTACAACTTCTGCTGGAGCTGTTGTTGGTATTTTTGGCTAAGTTTCCTCTTTTGGAAAATTATGTGTTTAGTCCATATATGATTTTGGTAAGTAACAGATTAGTTGGTTGATATTTGATGAAGTTTTAGAGATGTAATTATGGTCTTTTTCTATTTTAACCAAATCTTGGAGAGTTAGGAGAGCATTTAATGCTAGATACGAGATATTAATATATATTTAGCTATGTGCTTGGAATTGATTTAGATGATAATAATATAATTAATATGAAATGATATAATTACATTTCTAAACTTATAATATATGATGAACATTAATTTTTATGTAAAGAGCATGTGGAATTTTATCATTTTAAGTGTTATGTGATATGAGAAGCTTACCAAATGTTACCTATTGCACACTGACCTGTTAGAGTTCAAGGAATTGGGGAAGACATGCCAAGCAACATACTTTCCTTTATTAACTTTGAACCATTGGAGTTTTACTGAACATACTTCTTGGCTCTCCAAACCACGACTCCCAAAATTCCCCCAATAAGACTCATGAGTTTGGATCATGAGCCAAAAAATGAGATGATGTGCTATGAGCTTGAACCATGGGCTTTGACGCATTTTTGTGTAAATATTGGCTATTTTGGGCTTTAGAAGAAATTTTTTCAAAATCCATGATAGTATTGACGTGGTGCGGGTCGCCAATGAAATGAAGCCATGTAGTATGAAAAATTTGTCCTCAACAGTCACTAATAGGATTGTCCAACCCATTTGCCAAACTGACCCACTAGCCTAGGCTGACCGGACCAACTTGGAAACCGCCCGAACCAAGGCTTGTGATGGTCGACGACAGGTTCTGATATCCAAAACCCAATTTCAATGGGTAGGTTGAAGGGTCTTGGATTCAAAATCTCATTACAATTGACCTAATCAATATCCACCACGAATAGCCTCCATTCTCCACTGTATGAAGAGATCTACGGTCAAATCTCGACAGATCTGGCGAGATCTTGTGTAGATCCAGTGAGATCACGTTGAGATCTCTTTAGATCTAGAGGATTTTCGGTCACATATGGCCGAATTTTGGTTGCTTCCAGTGGAATATCGGCCAGATCTCCTCCTCCTTGACTCCGACCAAAACCTGACGCATATCTAACTAGTCCAACCCGACTTCTTCATAAGTCTGCAGTGGGTGCATCCTCGGCCATAGTAATTGGGCCAGTATTGGCAGAAAGTGCATGTATTGGCTTTATAAATTTTATTGCAGTAGCTATCACTCAATAATCCGTTGTAGTCTAGTTGGTTAGGATGCCCGGCTCTCACCCGGGTGACCCGGGTTCAAGTCCCGGCAACGGAATTTTGCTTTTTTTATTTTGTAAAATTGAGGGGCAATATCGTAATTTGCTACAACCAACACCAAAAACCCTAGCTCTAAGCAAACCCTACTCCTATTAGACCCCAAATATATCTCTCTCAGCTTCCCAGCCATTTCGCCTCAGTACTCTGCTCCTCCACATCCCCACAACAATGGTGCCTCTCTCTCTGTGTTATCGATTTTGCTGTTATTTATTTATTTTTTAATGTAATGATTTAGTTTCTGATTGTTTTTGGTTTTGGATTTTGAAGGCTTCGGAGAAGAAACTAAGCAACCCAATGAGGGAGATCAAGGTCCAGAAGCTCGTCCTCAACATCTCCGTTGGTGAGAGCGGTGATCGTCTCACCAGAGCCGCCAAGGTGTTGGAGCAACTCAGTGGCCAAAACCCTGTCTTCTCCAAAGGTACCAACGATTCTCAATCCCTTCTCTCTCTCTCTTCTGTCTTGATTTGTGAATTGATTGATTGGTTTTGTGATTGAATGTAACAGCTAGGTACACGGTTAGGTCGTTCGGGATTAGGCGTAATGAGAAGATTGCGTGCTACGTGACGGTGAGGGGCGAGAAGGCAATGCAGCTTCTGGAGAGTGGGCTCAAGGTCAAGGAGTACGAGCTTTTGAGGAGAAACTTCAGCGATACTGGCTGCTTCGGATTCGGTATTCAGGAGCACATCGATCTCGGAATCAAGTCAGTTTATTGCTTTCTGAGTAACATTTAATTGCATTTACATTTGCATATAAATTTGTTTATGTTTGTGCACAATTATGTTAAATTTGCTTGTGGAATAATGAGGGTAGTATTGATGTTGTTAATTGTTTACTTTAGCTATTGGGCCATTGGTTAAATGCATCAGCAGGGATATTGCAAATGGTAGAAAGCAAGCTAGCATAAGGTTTTTGGGGGGTGGGGTATGGATTAGTTATATTAGAATTGTTGAAAGTGAAGGATGAGAAAGAGGAATAGAGACTAGAAGCAAAGATTATCGGGGCTCTGCGCGAGGGCTTAGCTAGTAGTAAGTCTTACTAGGCTACATCGTTACTATATAAGTTTATAGTTTTTCTTTTACATTTAGCCTGTTGTGAGTATTTATAGAGAATAAGCCTAGTCTAAACCATAGTCATATCCTAGGGGCAGAGTTATGACTCGTATTACAAGTATTGTAGATTATCAGTACAGGTAGTGTTGGTACATTGAATTTGGATGTGCGTCTTTTCTTTTTCCGTTCCCCCCACATTCTATATTCACAATTTCATTGTCTCTGATGACTGAACAGTCAAATCTAACCATCCAATGTGAAGACCATTTTGACCCATGGTCTGCTACTGCTAATCTAGTTCTAACATCTTTGATCCTAATGATATTCGCCTTGAATTACTTCAAAAAAAAAAAAAAAAAAATCAATATTGTACTTATCATTCCTCTTCAGCTAGGATATCCCCCCCCCCCCCCCCCCCCCCCGGGGCGGATTTTTTTATTTTTTACATTTTTTAACTTTCTGTGCTTTGCTTAGATGAGTTATGGTTTTGATTGACTTGATATTTTACTTTATTAATGCAACTTTTCAGGTTAAAGTTCATGTTCAATAAAACCGGGTGGACTTTGCTTTAATTATTATTTTGATGTTACCAAGGAACTATCATCCTTCTGAAAAATATTTAGTTTGGTAGTGATGGGTACCTAAGTTTGAGTCACAGTCACATTAAGTCCATAAATTCTACAGTTCATTGAAGCCTCTTGGGTTCCTGCATTTTATAAAATTTTGTTGTACTGATGGCATGCATTATATTGTTAATATGTTGGTGTTGTGGATTTGTTTGATATTTATTAACATATGGCATTTCCCACATATTGGTGTAACTGTGGTAACAGATAGAGATGTAAACTAGATGTGAGTTTGTTCTTCTGCTGGGCTGTTATGGTTGAGAATGCGAGGGATTTCATGTTTTTCCTATCAGGAAGGCCTTAGGCTAACCTCATCAATATTATATATGAAAGAGCAGTTTGACTTGTAATGTTAGAAATACTGACTGTGTTTTTTTCTCTCCTCAGGTATGACCCTTCAACTGGTATCTATGGTATGGACTTTTTTGTTGTTTTGGAGAGAGCAGGATACCGTGTGGGTCGTCGTCGTAGATGCAAGTCCCGTGTTGGAATTCAGCACAGAGTTACCAAGGAAGATGCAATGAAGTGGTTCCAGATGAAATATGAAGGGGTGATCCTTAACAAGTCCCAAAACATATCTTAGAGAGATCTCCTTTATAGCCTTCGATAAATTAAAGTTTTGGTGAGCTGTTACCTTCATTTGGTTTCTTTACCAGGATTTATATTTTGTCTGAAGAGATTATGAGTTACATTAGTTTAAGTACTTTACGGTGATTTATTTTTTTAACTCTTGATGCTTTAATATATGGGAGTTTGATATCATTTCTGCTTCTGCTCTCTATTTCTCCACTTTTGGTTCAATATGAATTGCATTGCTGGTTGGGTCTTGTACTGCCTTGTATTTGTTTTGTTCACCTGATGCTTCATTTATCTCCACATCATCTTTTCGAGTGGATCCCTAGTGTTGCTATGATTCCCCTGCGAAAACCACTTAGAATTTTTGTTGAATCGGGAGAGGCTTTCTGAAGGTTGTTGACATCATAATTATCACTCATAACCTCCCTTCCAAGAAACTCTTACTGTCGTGAGAAAAATTTGTTGAAGTTTTTGCCTCCCAAAAGATTGAATCTGAGAAATTGACACCTCTGATAGTTCGCTTCTGCTTCTTATGACTGGTTACTCAATCATTTTATACGCCTGCTCAATTATGGCAGATGAGATTGGGCTTTTGCCTCTAGTTTGGCCCATTTTTGGAAAAATTGGGATTCTACTAGTTAATTGGGTGAGGCAGGCTGGTATGTATGTTGTTGACAAAGCATTTGGCAGACAATGTTATTGACCTCAGAAGAATCAAGACAATAGTCCTCATCTCAAATCCATACGTATTCCAGATCCACTGTATAAAATCATGAAATATGTGCCCCATGCAATATAGCTATAGCTAGCAACGTTTTATGGCCTACAATCAAATTATATTCAGAAACCAGCCGCTAACATCTATTTGCTTACCATGTTGCTCAAAGAGTGTTAGAGATAGTGGCTCATATATTCTGAATAAGAAGTAACATTGGTCTCGTCTCATGGGTGGTGGTGAGGGGTGAAGGCCCTCCTCAGTAAGGTAAGGGTATATTGGAAAATTTTAATACACAGTCACCGTGTTAGGGTTTCTTTAGAGGCATATAAAAATCATTGTAAACCCTTCATTTCTGATAGTGAATTTTTTCTGCTGCTCACTACTATGGATGTAGGCACACTGTCAAACCACATAAATTTTAGTGGTGATGTTCACTCTATTTTTACTAACATTGCTAAGATCTTAAGAGGCTGTTTGGATGAGTGATTTCCATAACTCATAACTCAGTTTTCATAACTCAACTCAAAAATGGTGTGTCCCATAGCTGAGAAGTCCGTTTGGCACCACATAACTCTGTTTCCAGTTTTTTGTTTCCATCACTCAATTCTTTGATTTTTGAGTTATGAATTATGGAAACTGAAAACACATTTTAGCTGTTTTCAGTTTTCATAACTCTGTTTTCAATGACATTTTTGTAATTAAACACACATAGAGGGACCCATTGTCAGGGTCGGCCGCAACTTTTGACCATTTTTTTTCGTTCTTCTCCACTTTTCTTTCTTCTTTCATTGGTCTCCATTGGCTATTTTTTTTTCATTCACTGGGTTCTTTTTTTGGTTGGGTTTCTTTTGTTCTTCATCGGGTTTTTGGGTTCAGTTCTTTCTTTCTTCATTTTTTTTCCTTCTTCTTTCACTGGGTTCGGGTTTCTAGGTTTTTTTTTTTTTTTGGGTTCTTTTTTTGGCTGGGTTTCTTTTGTTCTTTATTGGGTTTCTGGGTTCAGTTCTTTCTTTCTTCTTTTTTTTTTTTTTCACTGGGTTCGGTGAGTTTGGGTTTTTTTTTTTTTTTTTTAATTTTTTTATAATTCTTATATTGGGTTCGATGAGTTTGGGTACTGAAAAAAAAAAAAAAAAAAAAAAAAAAAAAAAAAAAAAAAAGCTGCACCGAGTGACAGGTATGGGGCCTACAAACAGTGAAAAATATTGAGTGATGACAAATGAGTGATGGTGCCAAACGGGTAGGGTATTTTAAAGTGATGAGTGATGAGTGACGGAAATTGAGTGATGAAAAAAAGGGATCCAAACAAGGCCTAAGTCTTCAACAAAGAGCAATCACATAATGTAGGAGAGAATAAACATCTTGAAAGTCGCATCATAAAAGTTCGGATTAAACAAGTGAAAACTATAGAAATTGTTCAAGTTTATCAGAATTAGAGCATTTGCAGCAGTGTAGCTATATTGCTATATTTTAGCTACACTGTTGCTAAAATGATGCTCCAGCAGTGGAGTTAAATCTAAAAATTTTAGCTCCACTGCTACAGTGCACATCTAAAAATAGATGTGCACTGTTCATGAGGAGCAAAAAAAAAAATTATTATTTTAATCATCTGGGGCATTAAAATAATGGCACTCTCTTTCTTTCTCTCATTCACTCTCTCTCTCTCATTCATCTCTGAACATCACTCTCTCTCTCAATCCGGTCTCTCCAACTCGCCGCGATTCCACTCGGTGAAAATATCGGCGAGCTCCGAATTCGACAGCCCACCGATATTCTTCAACACATCGTAGGCTTCGGAAATCAATTGCATGTCGCTGTATTCAATTCCGTTGTGTACCATTTTGACGAAGTTGCCAGAACCGCCTTTGCCGATGTAGGTCACGCAAGGACCGTCGTCGACCTGAGCCGCGACTCTCTGAAGAATATTCTAGACATTCGAATACGCTTGATAAGAACCTCCGGGCATCAACGAAGGATCGTATCGGGCACCTTCTTCGTCGCCCGATACGCCCATGTCGAGATACAGCAAGCCTTGCAACGAGGCCTGTTCGATACGACGCTTGGTGTTTAGGTACCATTCGTTGCTGCCGTCGATGATGGAGTCGCCTGGCTCCATGAAAGAGGAGACGGCGGCGATGGTTTGATCGATCGGGGAGCCGGCCTTGACGAGGATGATGATGGATCTGGGACGCTGGATTGAGAGGACGAAGTCGCGAGGAGTGTAGTGTGGGCAGCATCGACGCGTGGGCTTGTCTCCGATTTGTGCTGGGTTTGTCTCCGGTTGGTGATTTTGTTTGGTCTGGATTGAGGATTTGGGTTTTTATTTTTTATTTTTTATTTTATTTTTTTGCTGTGGACTGGTGGTGGTGGTGGTGGTGGAGGATGTTTGTGCTGTGCGGTGGTGGTGATATATTATTTTATTGTAGTAGAAATATTATTATTTTATTGTAGTAGAAATATTATTTTATTGTGATGAATATATTATTTTATTGTATTGAAAGCTAAAATAGATCCACTGTTGCAAAATGTGTGTAGGTAAAATAGATAAATTAACTTTTGGTGAAGCTAAATTGCTAAAAATTTAGCTCCACTGCTGTGGATGCTCTTACGCAATACTTACATCTATCAAAATTTGGGGGAGGGGAGGTGTTTGACACCTTGCACATAATGCTGTTTTAACTGCATGAGGATTCAATTAAATAGAATCTGTTCATGTAGCTAAAATTACATGTCATGATAATTAGAGCTGTCAAACACATTTGAAGCAAACAACCAAACATGAAAATGAAAACAAGGCACTAGCACCAAAAGAGATGGACCTTCAATGACAAACCACATGAAAAATTGGAAGATCAGCTTCTTTTGTGATTCCTTTATAACTTCAAACCTCCTGGTTCTATGTTTTCTCATCTCAGGAACACTTCATATTCTTTCAGGACCTCAGTAATTCTATGAGCTCACTCTTCTTCAGTTTCGAGTAACCCTTAAATCCTCTAGACTTTGCCAGATCCTTAAGTTCAGTTAGTTTCATTTCCTCTATTCTCGGCAACTTTAACTCCTTTCTTCCAGCTCTAGCCTGCGATGCTTCATTATTCAACTCAAGTATCCTTTCTCTTGGGGTTGATGGAGATGGTATTGGCGATCTCTTAACAAACTTAGATGGCAGCCGAGTTGGCTTTAAGTATGCTTCATTATTCAACTCAAGTATCCTTTCTCTAGGGGTTGATGGAGATGGTATTGGCGATCTCTTCACAAACTTAGATGGCAGCCGGGTTGGCTTTAAGTCTCCTACTAGAGGACTTTTCTGTACCCGTTCTTTTTTCTTAGCCACACCTCTTCTTCTTGTCAACAACTTATAACCTTCCTTGTTCGAAGTTTTATCTACAATAACAAGAGAGTCTGAATTACATAATAGGAGATTGTATAATTATATAAAAAACTAATTGTTGCATACAACACTGACACTTGGTTAATTTTCTTGCTCAGAAAGTGAGATGTGATTTTTCAATAACAAGTTTTATGTGTTCTTCAAGCTTGTCGATTTTTCTTGCATGCCAATGAAATAAAAAAAAAATTAAAGAAGATTTCAGCTTCAAGTTTCCCTGCGATATCAGTATATCTTGTCAAAACTTAACAATTCACAACACCAGCAAATGTGACATCTACCTGCATCACCTTTCACTTGCTTTCTTGATTTGTGAAGAACCTCCAGAACTGATTCAGGTGAGGTCTTATCCTCAGACAAGTTGGAATTTCTCTTAGTTTTTACAGAGTCATCCTTCGAGATTGCGGATTGAATTCGTCGGAACATAGCAATGATCTCTTCCTGGTTAGACGAGTTGGATTTTTCACCATTGGATGATTGAGGTGTCTCATTTTCATCCTCTGATGTTCTTCTTGATGCAGAACTTCTCCAGGGAGAACTGCGTCTTCTATTTTCATCAGATCTTATGCTTGAAACAGTTAACCGACGCAAATCATTTTGGGAGTCAAACAGTGAAGGCCCATCTGCAGTCTCTGCCAAATTTAAGAAGCTGCATCAAAAAATGATCTTTTAGTCTATAGTTATAAAATGTAAGGACCAAAAAAACCATTATAGGTTTGTTTGGGATCTGTTTATTTTGTTGAAATTGAAAATTTTTTGCTAAAAATATTATAGATAAAAGTAAAAAGTAAAAGTTAGCTGAAATAATACAGTGAGAGTCATGAATAGTACCAAAAAGTGCAATAAGACCCATAAATAGTAGCAAAAATAAACTGAATAGTAAAATAAGCTGACTTTTTAAACTGGAGCCAAACGCACACTATGCCTCTGTTTGGATAGAGATGAAAAATTAAAATTATTTTACTATTCATCTTATTTTTGCTACTATTCATGGGCCCATTGCACTTTTTGGTACTATTCATGAATTTTACTGTACTATTTCAACTAACTTTTACCTTTATCTACAGTACTTTCAGTAATAAGTTTTTAGTTTCAACAAAATAAGCAGTATCCAATAAAACCCTATACATGATATCTAATCTTCAGTGTAAGGCTGTATGCTAATAAAGAGGGAATGACAGACTCAGATACAGTCAATTAGAAGCATACAAACAACAACACGTTCAAGAAGAATTTAATGTCTATATGCAAATAAAAATAAGAGTGATACAATGTCTTTGAACTATGATGACATTCCAAGATCACAGTAACTGCATATTGCAACTTCTCTCAAAACCAAGCAGCACAAGCACTTCAATAGAGGAGCTGCAAAAGTGCTGCACTTTTTCGGATGTCAAATTATATCTTGACTCGAGACATCCTAGAAACTTCTTCCCCACCACCCCCCCCCCCAAAAAAACATAGACTTAAGCAGTTTAAAAACACAGATTTTTAATTTTGGGGTTGGACATCCAGGTGAAAATGAAATGTCAGAGTAAAAGTAGACAGATTGAGGTTACGACTAATTGCCTAGTAGCCGTGGAACCAGGCAGCCATTATTATTCACTCAAAATAAGAAGCTAAATTTATGATATGTACTTGTTCTAACAACAATTTAAGTTTAGGCTAAATGTTCCTTCTGAACACAGCACAGTGTAACAACAAAGGTATTGCCACACGGGTGGCACACGCCAAATCATCAAAACCCAACACAGATTCCTTATAATTACTACAATTCAATCACAAAAACCAACAACTAAGCATAAAGACAGCAACGCAGTGCTACAAATCTCAACCACAGTACAATACCAATACAACAATATCTCATCCATTAAAAAAGAAATTAAGGACAAAGGGGGGTGGGGGAGGGGGGTTTGTATTTGGGAATGGGAAAACAGGATGTGGGTTTTCAAAATTTGATACCTTTGAGAGAGCAAATGGGTTTTCCCAGCCTGGATTGCCTGCTGAATGAAAGAAAAAAGGGAAATTGAACAAGGGTAGAGTGAAAATGCATAACTACTACTGCATTCATATTTTCCTGCAAAATCTGAGATTCTGAAAATGCAAATGGATTATGCTATTTAAATTCGCATATACTTTCTCCTATCGTACCTTTCTTTTTCTTTTTTTGTTGGTTACTAAAAAGAGATGGTCCACATCTTTCTAATGCGCGTGAAGCCCACGCGCCCAACACTCCCATAGTTTTCACTGTATATATAAGCCTGTGACTGTGAGCTTCATGTCATACACTTCAATTGTTGGTTTTTTTTTTCCTAGTCGGGAATTTCCCGCGCTCCTCAAATTTCAAGGACATATCTGAAAATGTTGATCACAGCCAATACCACACCAATCTTCTGGGTCTCTCTCCCTAACCATAATAACAACAATAATAATCCTAAAGAAAACTGTGTCATATCCCAAAATGGTTTCATTTTTTCTAAACCATTTTCGACAACCACTCTATCGTCTACAAATTGGTATGGTTCTTGTACTACAACCCGTGCCTCGGCCTCCCTCACCAAAACAACCATTCATGAAGCTACAGATGTTGATGCCAGAATTTGCAAATTCTGTGAAGTGGGTAACTTGAAAAACGCCATGAAATTGCTTAGTGTGGCTCAAAAATCCGAGCTTGAGACCAATACATATTGTTCAGTTTTGCAGCTCTGTGCTGAACTTAAATCACTAGAAGATGGTAGAATGATTCACTCGATTATATGTTCTAATGGGTTAGTGGTTGATGGAGTTTTGGGTTCGAAACTTGTATTTATGTATGTGAAATGTGGGGATTTGAGAGAAGGGAGGCGGGTTTTCGATAAGGTTGCTAATGAAAAGGTCTTTCTATGGAATCTTATGATAAATGAGTACTCAAAGATTGGTAATTTTGGGGAAAGTATATGTTTGTTCATGAAGATGCAGGAGTTGGGTATTGAAGTGAATTCTCATACATTTTCTAGTGTTTTAAAGTGCTTTGCGGCCTTAGGAAATATAGAAGGTGGCCAACAGGTTCATGGCTATTTGTTGAGATTGGGTTTTGGTTGTTATAACGCAGTTGTGAATTCTCTGATTGCTTTCTACTTCAAGTGTGGAAGAGTTGAGAGTGCACAAAAGTTGTTCGATGAATTGGGTGATCGAGATGTTATATCTTGGAATTCTATGATAAGTGGATATGCATTGAATGGTCTTGCAAAGAGGGGAATTGAGTTTTTTAAAGAGATGCTATGTTTCGGTGTTGACGTAGATTTGGCGACAATAGTGAATGTTCTTGTGGCTTGTGCAAGTATTGGAACTCTTTTGGTCGGTAGAGCAGTTCATGCTTTTGCAATAAAATCTTGTTTTGGTGGAGAACTCATGTTCAACAATACTTTGCTGGACATGTATTCAAAATGCGGTGATTTGGATGCTGCAACTCGAGTTTTTGAGAAGATGGGCAAAAGAAGTGTAGTGTCGTGGACTTCAATGATGGCAGGTTTTATCCGAGAAGGTTTATCTGATGGGGCAATAAGATTATTCAGTGAAATGGAAAGGAAAGGTGTTAGCCCTGATCTTTTTACCATCACAAGCGTCCTTCATGCTTGTGCTTGTAATGGCTCTTTGGAGAGTGGCAGGGATGTACACACTTATATACAGGAAAAGAAAATGGACTCTAGTTTGTTTGTCTCTAATGCTCTCATGGATATGTATGCAAAATGTGGAAGCATGGAAGATGCTTACTCTATTTTTTCTCAGATGCAAGTAAAGGATATTATCTCATGGAATACCATGATTGGGGGCTACTCAAAGAACTGTCTTCCCAATGAAGCTCTTAATTTGTTTGTTGAGATGCAACGAGTAATAAAACCCAACAGCATAACAATGGCCTGTATCCTTCCAGCCTGTGCCAGCCTAGCAGCTCTAGAAAGAGGACGAGAGATTCATGGATACGTATTGAGAAATGGATTTTTTTCAGATCATTATGTCAGCAATGCACTTGTTGACATGTATTTGAAGTGTGGGGTGCTAGTTCTTGCACGTTTACTCTTTGACATGACTCCTTCAAAGGATCTTATCTCATGGACAGTAATGATTGCTGGATATGGCATGCATGGGTTTGGAAGTGAAGCTATTGCTACCTTTAATGCAATGAGAAATGAAGGTGTTGAGCCTGATGAAGTTACCTTCATTTCTATACTTTATGCATGCAGTCATTCTGGATTACTTTCTGAAGGATGGAGATTTTTTCATATAATGAGAAATGAATGCAATTTTGAGCCCAAGTTGGAGCATTATGCTTGTATGGTGGATCTTCTTGCTCGCGTTGGGAAGCTATCGAAGGCATATAAATTCATTGAAACGATGCCAATTAAACCAGATGCCACAATTTGGGGTGCCTTGCTCTGTGGTTGCAGGATCCACCATGATGTAAAACTAGCAGAGAAAGTCTCAGAACGTATTTTTGAACTGGAGCCAGAGAACACAGGATATTATGTACTTTTAGCGAATATCTATGCTGAGGCAGAGAAGTGGGAAAAAGTTAAAATTTTGCGGGAGAAGATTGGTCGGCGAGGATTGAAAAAGAACCCAGGGTGTAGCTGGATAGAGATCAGAGGCAAAGTTTATGTATTTGTGGCTGGTGATAGTTCACACCCACAAACCAGGAAGATAGAGTCACTATTGAAGAGATTAAGAATGGAGATGAGGGAAGAAGGTTACTTTCCTAAGACAAGATATGCTTTGATTAATGCAGATGATATGGAGAAGGAAGTGGCTCTCTGTGGGCACAGTGAAAAGTTAGCCATGGCTTTTGGAATATTGAGCCCGCCTTATGGCAAAACCATACGTGTGACCAAGAATCTGAGAGTATGTGGTGATTGTCATGAGATGGCCAAGTTCATGTCAAAGTCAGCTAGCAGGGAGATTGTCTTGAGAGATTCCAATCGCTTTCACCATTTCAAGGATGGCAACTGTTCTTGCAGAGGTTTCTGGTGAATCAAGGGTGAGTAGGGGTTTGAATGTAAAGGAGTTATTATCTTAAAAGAGTTGCAAATCAAGTTGATTCTTAAGAAATGATTCATAAGTTGTTGTAAAATAGTTTGTTGACTGAGACAAACATGCTTGGATGAGGACTTATGGTTAAGATCTCTTATACATATTGGGTCACCTAAACAAAGACATAATTCACAGTTCAAACATTGCGATTGCACTTCTACTTAGAGGCTCCCTGTATGTCTCTTTACAGCCTGGAGGAGTTTATGAATCACGATGTCTCGCGTGAATGGAATTTTCTTGAAGAATCCTTCTTTTGATGGCTTTGTATATGGTCAACATGCAGGTTTTGTCTTGCATTGTAAGTAGCAGCATTTTCCTGTCTCAGTAGACCTTCGGAGGCATAATATTTAGTTCATATGAAAATAAACAGTTTGTCATTAATGCTAATCTCTGATTTGTATTCATAAATATTTTCTCCATTCTTGACAGGGGTACCATTACCAAAGCGAGGATGATCGATCTCTCTGGAAGAAAGCGTTGATTGTGTCCTTAGGAATTCTTTTTCCCTGCTGAGGAGTTGAAAAAAATTGAATTCCCCATCTTTATAATTGGAAGGATGGGAATTATTAAATGTGGAGCTGCATAAAAGATTTCCAAAGTAGGTACTACCAACTTTTGAGGAGTCCTGAAAAATCTTCTAGGATGTAGAAAATGACGTTTTAACACTGATAAAAAAGCACAAAACTTTCTGCATATGATTTATTATCATAGGAAGGCCCATGTAAACAGTTCACTTGGAATCATTCTTGTATTGTCTCTAAAGGCATCTTTTAGTAATTTGTCTTCCACTTGCTTCTTTTCTCACTTTTCTTACTGCTCTTTTCCATCACAAGCCTTGGGAAACTGCTAAGCATTGCAGGTCCACCAACGCAGACAGCAGAGAGGTCAATGTGATGGGCCAGTCCTTGAATATGTACGATAAGATCTAATATTCCAGCGTTCAGACAATTTTATATTGTATGGTTATATTTTCATTGTTTTAATATAGTATAAGGTTTGGACCACTATGACATGTTTTATGTGCTGCACAGCTCTCTGGTA
The DNA here is from genome assembly GCA_028535165.1 of Quercus tomentella. Classification (NCBI taxonomy): domain Eukaryota; kingdom Viridiplantae; phylum Streptophyta; class Magnoliopsida; order Fagales; family Fagaceae; genus Quercus; species Quercus tomentella. The sequence continues at coordinate 34,919,344 of JAPQVY010000068.1, read as the reverse complement.
TGGTTGTAAGACAGTGGTCTTGTATTGTATTCTTCACAATGCAAAAAACAACTTTCTTTTGCACTTAGAAACAAGCATAAGTTAAATATGTTTAGACTTGCAAGTGTGATAGAATCATAGAAACACAATACTACAATTTCACAAAATTGTTGTGTACCATCACAATGACATTGAGATTAAAGCAATTTGATAAAAACAAGCTCTCCTATAAACTTTTATGATGCACTTGTGGATGATATTCTAGACATTCACTTCACTGTAGTGCTCCGTGGCTTTTACTCTCATATCTTCTTTGTAGTTATTTTTTTGGCCACGATTATTTCCTCATGTTGATAAATTACAATTATTAGTTCACCAGTCCTCCTCCATGAACTTATTCCTGGTGGGCGAACTTTGAAGCTATTGGAGTAATGATTACTACCATAGGAATAAGTAGAACACACACAAACTGTAGAATTTTTTTTTTCGTTTTTAAATGAGTTCTTTTTTGCTTTAGTTTTCTTTTTTAAATGAGTTCTTTTTTGCCTACAACTTTTACGCTTTTGCCACAACATTGATATAAGAAGAAATTACGAACATCTGTTTATCACTTTCACATAGACCTTAGTCGGCCATGTAATGATTATGACAAAAATAGTGTTCATAAATTTTCTCTTGTAAATTTTTGCCATAAATTATTATTTTCCCTTTCTATCAACTTTTTTAAGTCATCTTTCTGTGAGGATGGTATATGATTTATTAACATTGGGACAAGATATATGTTTATTGTAAATTAGGTTCAGCTTTCATATTGCTGCTGAGATGCCATTCATGACTGCGCCTATGTGGCGGGTCCAAATGGCAAAATGCATAATGCAAAAACAGCTGCCTCTAATTATGGCATTGACACATGAGTACATAAAACAGCTTGCCACGTTAAAAGAGTCCAGCACAAGGGTGTTGAGTAGATAGCAATTCATGTCGTACCTTTTAAGTGATGCACTAGATTATGTACATTCTGTCTAGGAAGATTTATCCACAAGCACATTTGGTCCAGTTGAGGGTTGAGGCAGCATCATGTTAGTTTGTGGAATTTCATTTTGCTTACTTTTATGCCAAGTCCTGTAAAATAGCGTGGAAGTAGGAAGTTTTGAGCTTCCATTCTAGCACTTTAAATGTCAATTTTTATTTTTTTGGGGGGTATTTAAAGCAATTTGAAATGGTAAAAGTACTTCCCAGATCCAAACCAAAAATGCAAGCTTAATTCTGATTGTTGAGCCAGCTAACACAAAAACAATCCCCTGTTGGTGCTCTATTTTAGAGCTGAAATTAGAATCTTCTAAGAATATATAGATAGTGTTGTGGTCGAAGGGCTGATAAGAAAATCCCTATCTTCTAATCTCTGTTGTTATTCCAGGAAAGGACAGAAAAGACAAGCAAGAAGAGCATTCTGACGGATGGACATAATGATGCAGAGAAAAGGTTTACAGGGCCTGGATATATCTGGCTTCCAGTACCTGCTCAAAACAGATGCCACAATGCACAGACAGTGTAGGATTTGGAGGTTGTGAGAATATTTGAATAGAGGCTGAAACTCAAAGCTATGGAAAACTAAGAAAGAAAAGCAAGAGGAAAATCAAGAAAATGGCACAGAATAAAAGGAAGACAATTAAAGAAGCTGGTAGGTTTTGGTTCTAACAATTGATTCATACGGTCCAGTCAAAATCACTACACATTTCAGATTATCATCAAGAAAGGAGAGAGAACTTGAATTAACCATTGAATTCATATGGTCCAGTCAAAATCACTATACATTTCAGATTCTCATCAAGAAAGGAGAGAGAACTTGAATTAACCATCTAATAACATTTACATTGAGAACATGGTTAGTTGGGCAGAGACATCTCTTGTCATTCTCCATTTTACAACTCATCAACCATTACCAGCTTGTTCATTGTCTCTTGTCTATTCAGGGTCGTACATATATAAGTATAATTTGTTTTAATGGAGCGTGTGTGACAGAAAATTATCCTCCTATATCATCAATTAAAAAAAAAGTCATCCTATTTATCACCATCACCTAAAATAATTGCAATTTTCTTGTAATGATTTGTTCACCTATAAAAGAGAAAGGCCATGAATTTTTAAATGGAGAGGGAGGAGAGACGAGTAAAGGGAAGGGAACAGAACTTATTTAATTACTTTATTTGGAATTTTTTAAAAATAATAATATTAATAATAAATGGAATAGGGAAAGAGTTCATTTCAAATCCCTCATTTTTAATTTCTCCAAATTGGGAGTATTTGGAAAGGAAAAGAAGAGATTCCACTAATATTATAAAAATTAAAAAAAAAAGCCAAAATTACCCAATTAATGCTAATTTATATATATATATATTTCTTTAAATTGAACAAAAGATGGATATTATTGTCAATTTATATGATGTCTTATCATTTCCTCTTATTTTCATTCTAAATTTTAAAACATGCGAACAAATAGAGGAGATATCTCCTTCTCAAAAAAAAAAAAAAAAATGGAAGAGATATCAAATTTATATGATATTTGATCATTTCTCCTCAATCTCATTTTAATTTTTAAAGCATCTAAACAAATGGTAGTGATATCTAAACATTCCCATTCTACCCTCTACTCTCTCTCTCTCTCTCTCTCTCTAAACTTCCAAATATACTGGGAAGCACACGTAAATTATTAGCAGTAAATACCTTCTTTTTTTTTTTTTTTTTTTTGGGTGCTAATATTAGCAATAAATACCCAGTACAGCTGTACAGGTGAAAGTTCATAAATTACAAATCTAGAGCCTAAAGTATTGTAAATTATTGGTTTAGGCTTGTAGCACACAGGCGCTCATAACAGCCATGAAGAATTCCTCATGGAATTTCCTTTGACCATATAAATATAATATAATGAGCAAAGAAGAAAATTACTTGAACACCCTCATTCAATTATCTTTTTTTTTTGGTGGTAAATACCTCATTTAATTATCATAGTCATAGACTTCATCGATACCAATAATATAAATGAAAATCACTGTAATACTAACCTTGTGTGGGTTTCTAAAGTATGGCTTCACTGTACTAAAGAAAAAGTAGATGAACAACAAACCCACACAATTAAAGCTCATAAGGATGAATTGAGTAGCTGATTAATATATAAGTGTGAAAAGGTAAATGCGTGTAGCTCAAGAAAAAAGTACATACTCAGGAATCAAACATCAACCACTTTCCCCTCTATGGCACATTAATAATGCAACTAAGTGAATACACCTATCAGACAAATTGAAACCCCACTGCTCTTTTTCCCCATCAAATGATCAAATCAGCAAAAAAAATAACACACCAATTCAATGATTGCTCTATCTCCTTTTTTTTGTTTTTTTGTTTTTTTCCCGTTGCACCTACTCTTCTTCATCATTAAAGTGTATAATAAATGAATCAAACTCATCTCTAACAACCAATTTTTCCCTAATCTAATAAGTAACCAAAAAATAAAATTAAAAAAAAAGGGCAAAAAAGCAAAAAATGTTCCTTCTCCTTTCTTTAACGACACCATTTTGAGAGAAGAACTAGGAACACAATAAGAAAGACTATAGAAGAAAGCCCAATTGCCACACCAAGAACAACCTTACTTGGTCCATGATGATGCTCCTTCTTGTTACTTGAATCACTCCCATCACTCTCATCATAATCCGAATCACTGCTACTTTCATCTGCTGAAGAATCCGCCTTAGAGGCCGGTGGTGACATAGGCAATCCATGCTTATCACAGGGCGCAATCCCAAGCTTCAACTTTGATGACAGAACCGAATGGTTATAGCACAAGTTAGTGTTCCCACCAACCTTAAACACAGCCAACCTCTTAATGAAACTCCCATTGAAAGGCATTACCCCTTGAAACTCATTGTTTGCTAGATTCAAGTACTTCAAGCTCTTCAACTCAGAGAGAAACCTCGGAATAGTCCCATTGAACTGGTTTGAGCTCAGATCGACATGAACCAAACCTGGTATAGCTGACATCGAGTCTGGGATCGAACCTGACAACGAGTTGGATGCTAAAGACACGTTCTTCAGCGAAATCAAGTCCCCAAACGAAGTGGGTATTTCACCAACAAGCGCATTCGATGAAAGATTTAAAGATTCGAGGTTTTCAAGTAGTGTAACCGAAGTGGGTATCTTTCCTCTGAGCTTATTAGCTGAAAGATCGATGTGGGTAAAGTTTAGATTCAAGTGTTTTGGAATGTAACCGGTGAGATTGGCGCGTGAGATGGTAATGGAAGTGAGTTTCTTCATGTTGCCGAGAATGACAAAAGGGCCAGAGGCGTTGATGATAGTGGAAGAGATAGTGAGGTCAGTGAGGTTTTGGAGGCGAGAGAGCCAGACACCAGTGAGTCTTTTGAGGGAGTTGATGCAAGTGAAGGAGTGGAGAGAGGAAGAGAGGTCAGAGGGAAAGCGAATGGGAGAGATGGGACAGTTGAGGAAGGAGAGAGAGTGAAGAGAAGAGAGAGATTTGAGGGCAGTGAAGGAGAGAGCTACATCGTCTGAGGAACAGTTTGAGAGAGTGAGAGAGAGGAGGTGACGAAAAGGTTTGGAAGAGTCACAAAGTAAAGTGGCGTTGTTTTTGGGTTGGCAAGGGTCTTTGGAAGTTGGGATGTTGAGGGATTGTAAGGCTCTTAGTTGTTTTGGGTCTAGAGTGGAGGAAGAAGAGGAAGAGGGTGATGATGGTGATGAAGGTGAAGGTGAAGAAGGTGTGGCTGGAGTTGGAGAGGATTCAGGGGAGGGTATGGTTGGAGTTGGAGAAGATTTGGGTGAGGGTGTAGGTGGGAGAGAGATAGGTGGAGAGTGAGTTTTGGTGGTGGTGTTGGTGGAGGCGGCGGCGGTGTTAGAGAAGAGGAGGAGGAGAGTGAAGAAGAACGGTAAAGGAAATGGTTGTGGTAGGGGAGATGAAGGTGACATTGTTGTGTGTGTCAGAGAGAGAGAGAGAGAGAGAGAGTGAGCTGAGTTTGGCTTAGGAGAATGTGAGGGATTTGAGCATGTACTGATGTTTGTGTTGGGAAAGTAGGAAGATTAGCTTTTTTAGTTTTGTGTGACAGTTGGGACTGTACTTTTCTACCCTTGGATTTCCATATATTTACTGTAAAGCCTTCTCCTTTCCTTTCCTGTTTCAATTTTTTATATTGCCACTTGCCACGTCATTTTTTTGGTTTTCCGCTTTTCTCTTTCTCTTTATGTTTTTTTGTTTTTCCTTCTTGGTTGCTTTTAAGAGTCTTTTGGGTTAATATTGTAAAATTTAAAATTAATTTGCGTTATACGAACTGTTCAAAGATAATTAGAAAATTGAGGAAAGAGGCTGAATTTCGGCAATAGCATTGCCGAAATTTAGCCAAAAAGCAGGAGAGAGAATAAGAAAAGGAGGAGAGAGAAAATCTTTGAATTTCGGCAATGGCATTGCCGAAATTCTACTGCCCAATTTTGCTACCAAATTCTGTGTGTTCGAGTGTGCCCGAGTATGGAGTGCTCTTAAAATTAAAAAAAAAAAGGCAATGGCGGCAATGTCATTGCCGAAATAGGGGAATAATTTTTTTTTTTTTTTAGCAATTCTGATAATGGCATTGCCGAAAATGGGAAAAAAAAAGTGGTTTCGAAATCTCTAGAAGAGTAAAAAATAGGTTTCATGTCCACAATATTTTTACAATAAATCACATATAATTAGTTATTATTAGTTAAAAAAATTTGTGACAACTAATTGTGGCAATGGTATTGCCGAAATAGGAAAAAAAAAATTGTGGCAATATCATTGCCGAAATAGTGAGAAAAATAAAAGTGACAAACTACTTGAGACAATTGCATTGCCGAAATAGGGAGAAAAAAATATTTTTTCCCCTATTTCGGCAATAGCATTGCCATAAATGAAAAAAAAAAAAAAAAAAAAAAAAAAAACGGCAATGGGATTGCCGAAATAGGGGGGAAAATTTTTTTCCCCCTATTTCGGCAATACCGTTGCCGTTTTTTTTTTTTTTTTTTTTTTTTTTCATTTACGGCAATGCTATTGTCGAAATTGGGGAAAATATTTTTTCCCCACTGGTATTTCCAATTTTTTTTCTCCCTATTTCGGCAATGCAATTGTCTCAAGTAGTTTGTCACTTTTATTTTACTCACTATTTCGGCAATGATATTGCCACAATTTTTTTTTTCCTATTTCGGCAATGTCATTGCCACAATTAGTTGTCACAAATTTTTTTAACTAATAATAACTAATTATATGTGATTTATTGTAAAAATATTGTGGACATGAAACCTGTTTTTTACTCTTCTAGAGATTTCGAAACCACTTTTTTTTTCCCATTTTCGGCAATGCCATTATCACAATTGCTAAAAAAAAAAAAATTATTCCCCTATTTCGGCAATGACATTGCCGCCATTGCCTTTTTTTATTTTATTTTAAGAGCACTCCACACTCGGGCACACTCGGACACATAGGATTCGGGCAGCAAAACTGGGCAGTGGAATTTCGGCAATGCCATTGCCGAAATTCAAAGATTTTCTCTCTCCTCCTTCCCTTATTCTCTCTCCTGCTTTTTGGCTGAATTTCGGCAATGCCATTGCCGAAATTCAGTCTCTCTCCTCAATTTCCCAATTATCTTTGAACAGTTCGTATAACGCAAATTAACTTTGAATTTTACAATATTAACCCAAAAGACTCTGCTTTTAACGCTTATAACCTTCCTAAAATATTTTTACAACATATTTAAACGAAGAATTATTACTAATTAATAAAAAAGTAATATTAATAATTAGTACAAAAAAAAAATCAATAATAACTACAGTTTATTATAAAATTATTGGGAAAAAGTTAGTTACATGCTTTTTTTTTTATTAATCAAAGTGAACTGAAATTCAGAGCCTGACTTGATTCAATCAACAAATTAATGGTTTTTATGGTTTTTTGAGCAAGTTAACAGGAACTAAAAACCATAAATATGTCTTCAGTTAACCTTTTTTTTTTTTTTTCTTTTTTTCCTTTTTTTTCCTTTTTTTTTTTTTGAGAAAACAGTTAACTAATTAAGTACGCATTACTCCACTCGTCTCACATTAAGTGAAACATTTGACTTTTAATAAGACTTTTATTTGTTTTATTTTTTTGATATGGCTTTAAAAAAAAAATTAAAAAGAGAAGATTATATATATATATATATATATATATATATATTGTAGTGGGGTGAATTCTGAGCAAATATCGGGTCTTATTATAATAAGATAAGTACTGGGTCCAATTTAAGTATCAACTCAAACGATGGAGATAAGTCCAGTACTTATTAGCCCATTTTTATAATGAATACAAGACCTCTGATCATTGATTAGGCCTAACACCCTTCCAGACCACACGCTGAGGTCATGTCCAAGGTGTGTCCTAGATACCAAGATAAATCCCAGAGAAGCTAAACTTCTCCAAGGTAGCTTTCTGAAAGTTCCTGATGATTCCACAATAACCTCTACATTAATGAAGGTCCCTTGCCTGGCACCACCGTATTTAATGCAAAAAGACAAGCCTAAACAGTAAGAAAAGCCCTAGAAGTCTCCGTTCATGATGAAAAACCAAGAAAGAAGAGCCTGATAAGACCAGAAATTGTCCAGGTGGATGCCTGAACAGTAAGGAAGATCCCAAAAGTCTTCGTTCATGATTAAAAACCAAAAAAGAAGAGCCTGATAAGACCAAAAGTTATCGAAGTGGACCAAGATAAAATACGAAGAAAAAGAAGAAGCTGGCTCATATAAAAGAGAAGAAAGAAGAAAGAAGGAAAAATAACACAGAATATAGGAAGAGAGAAACAGTAAGAAAAACACTTAAGAGAGATCCATGTAACATATTTCACTCGAATTGATAAAGAGATCCTGATAATTTACGTGTTTTTGTCCAAATTTCTCATTATGGATCAATATCAACCCATAACATAAATTAATTGCACCACGTGTTTTGTTTAGTATCTTAAACCACAGAATTAAGGAACATGTTCCTCTCTCTCTCTCTCTCTCTCTCTCTCTCTCTCTCTCTCTCTCTCTCTCTCTCTCTCTCTCTCTCTCTCTACATATATATATATATATATATATATAAATTAAACCTGAAAAGAAAAGTATATCACTTATATTTATTGAATCCAAAATCATATGGATAATAAATTTAAAATTGCTAAGCTAACTTATCCTTTCCATAATTTGATCCTAGTCAAACGGTTCAAATTGGTATTTTTTTTTTTTGTTTTTAATTTTTTATAGAGTTTCAATTTATGACGTCCGCTCTTGATAATTCTGCCTTTTATCATTAGACCAAGACACCAATCGGTTTTAGGTGTAGGTAAGGATTGAACCATAGATCTCTTATTCAACCACCAGAGACTTTACATGTAGATTAAATATTTAGAATGAAGTTTTTGTGTACTATGAACTAAGGCTGTGTTTGGTTCGTGTAAAAGCATTTCCGGAAAATATTCCATTTTCCGGAAATGCTATTTTTCGGAAAGGAAAATGTTTTCATGTGTTTGGTTGCATTTCAAAAAATTTTCCGAAAAATATTTTTTGGTGTTTGGAAAAGAAGAAGGAAGAGACAAACCCAGAAAACACGGACAAAACCCAGAAAAAAAATCATCAACGATCGACGCTCGACTGGCTAGTTCGACGAGGGGCGAGATTGCGATTGACGCTCGACTGGGTTCGACGGACAAGACCCAGAAGAGCACGGTGCAATCTCGCGATTGACGGCACAATCTCGCGAAGCACCGTTCGCGATCGATGGCGTGATCTTGCGAAGCGTCGATCACGATCTCGCGAAGCACCGTTCGCGTCGATCGCGATCTCGCGCAGCGTTGATCGACGCTTCGCGAGATCGCGATCGGCGCAGTGCTTCACGATCGACGACGCGATCAGTGCTTTGCGAGATCGTTCTTTCTCTCTCTCGTTCTCCCTTTGCGCGTCTGTGAAGTCTCTTCTTCCTCTCTCTCTCCGACCTAGGCTCTCTCTTCTCTCTCTCTCTCTCTCTCTCTCTTTCTTTCTCTCTCTCTTTCCGGAAATACTTTGAAGTAAAAATGAAAGTGTAAAATGATTTCCGTAGTCAAAGCCTTTTTTTTTCGGTCAACAAAAATCAATTTCTGGAAAATTCTATTTTCTGGACCAACCAAACACCCGCATTTCCGGAAAAGCATTTCTAGAAGTGATTTTCACCCAAAACAAACACACCTTAAGTATTAAAAATGATGGAAGCAAGAAAAAATATTAAAAATGAGTATATGCAATTTAGCTTGGTATTATTTTGCAATATCAACTAATTCTTTGTTCTAACTTACTAATCGATATGGAATTAAATAATTGTTGCATAAAATGGTACTTTGAATCAAGACTCATGTTTTTGTCAACACTTCTAATATAAAGTAAAACACTCCCTTCTCACCAAAAAAAAAAAAAAAAAAAAAAAAAAAAAAAAGAGAAAAGAAAAAGAAAAAGAAAAAGAAAAAAAGAAAGAAGAGTAAAACACTCATCCATTTTATAGAACTGTTGTGAGGGTCCTTTTTTCAACAAAGTCTAGGTCCAAATTAAAGCAAGGGCCCTGGGCCCAGTTGTTGTGGTTTGAAGGGACTAGGCTTAGTTCACCGCAGTTAAATGGCTGTTTACAAACCAAGTGATGCATATAGCAGGGATCCTACAAGAAATACATGCTAGCAAGCAAGAATATATTGGAACAGTAAGCAAAAGTAAAAAAAAGAAGGCAGCAAATGCAATAACAAAGGACACGAATAAATGTTAAAGGTCCTCAAGTCAATATTAAATATTTCGTTGTCTTTTCTCAATTACAAATTACAAAATGCTCACTAAGACATGTTACAAGGTCCAAATAAGTTAAAAATTTACAGACTTAGATGACTATTTAAGCCTCTAAGACTTGCAAAGTTTGAGTCCCTTTGAATCCAAGTATGTTCTATAGTGGCTGTCTGGGATACCGGGAAATGTCTCTCTCTCCTTTTCTATTCTGAGTTCTGACCGAGTTTTCTTCTATGATTCCGTTATGATCCCTCCTCCTCTTCGATGTTGGCTGTCTTCCCTTTTTATAGTGTCATTCCAAGGGCCCGGGGTCCTATCGATTCCCCTCCCTTGCTCTCCTGGGTACTAGAGCCCGTTATGTGCCTATCATCCAGAAGATTGATCATTTCCCTATTCCTCATAATTTCCTCATTTTGGTACTGTTTCTTTGAAAGCCCATGGCTGACTTTCCATTCCAGGGTGTGCTTAGGGGGCAGTTCTTGATTTCTCGTTTTTCCAAGCTTCTCACCCTTTCAGACTTAGCTTTTGGTCGTTCTCTCTCTTTGTCATTTTTTCCCAAGTGGGTAGAATTCATTCCTGCCAGGTTGAAAGTTTTCCCTGTTACTTCCCATTATAGCTCCTCATTCTGGGTTCTCCGAGGTACCATCCATTTGCTCATGAATGGCTATCCTAAGCTTTCAGCTTTCTTGCTGCATCACTGGTCGCTTGAGAAGGACATATCTGCCCTTCGTTTCTTGTGCCTTTTTGGTATTTCCCTTGAGCTGTCTTAATCTCGTCTTACGCGTCCCGGGGATCCCGAACCTTTGACAGCCTCTGGGATCCCGCCTTAGTTCTTTCCACTGGACTCTCTCCAATTCTCTAGTCTAAGCAGGCTGGGCCTTCTCTCTTTCTTCCCTTTATTTTATGAGTTCCAAGGCCTGTCCAATGTGGGGTTTTGGGCTTATCATCATTTTCCCTTGTGGTAAGCTCAATCTTTTTCAGATTTACTTTTTTCATGGCCCATTGTGTTATTTCTTTGGGCCTTGGTGTTGTGATTTTTTGGAACTCAACAATTGTCATACTCACAATATTTTCACAACAAATTTTAAATGGTAAGTGATTATTAGTTCTAATTTGAACATACCACTAAAAATACTTTTTTTTTTTTGCCCGTTAATAACAGCCAATAATAACCTTTCATTTAATTTTTTTTCTCTTCACTCCTCCACTATCTATGATCTATTTATTATAAAAGAATTATGTCTACAACATTTTCACAACAAATCCTAATACCTTATAGTGGTAGGTTCAAATTAGCCTATTACATGAACCACAAAATACTCAATTTAGTTAAGTATTCATTATAATTTAAAGGAAAAAATTCATACCATATTCTGAAGACAAAAATAATGTCGTATTCTTTCATCTCACATCATTAAAATACGCATGAATGACCAAAACTAATAGGGTTGCTCTTTTACGAAGTTGTTTGGTTCAAAGGGTTTGTTTGGAATTCCTTGAAGCGGCCAACCAAAAACTCACTTCATAGATGTTATAGAGTTTGCTTTGCATAAACTAAAAAATATAGAATTTGACATCTTTTATGTTGCGTAGATATCATAGGATAAAGTATTTTTGGTGAATTTCTGGATCTCCTCATCAACTTAGACAAATTTGTCCTTCGGAGGCTGCGAGGATGCTAGAAAACATCAATTTAATTTGTGCAAGTTTTCATTTAGTTTGTTTTGTTAGTGTGTCTTTGAAACCTAGCTCTTGCTATTGTTGCAAAAGAGAATTAAAGAGGATGTTATTTCTTGATTTGAAGAATGTACCTCTTTTCTTTTTCCAATTATATAATGTGATATATATGTAATCTTTAATCATTAAATCTACTACTGATTTCCTCCCCCCCCCCCCCCCCCCCTTTTTTTTTAAAGGTTTGAGTTTAAGAAAATTCTTCTAATTTAGAGCAAAACTATGTTCTATAACTATTTTCCTAATTGAGAAGTCACTTAAGACTCAAGAGCATAAAAATCACTAGTGAGGAAAGGGTATTACGAAATTAATTATCAGCCAATGCTATTTGCCAACGACATGTGTCTTTGTTTTTTGAATTTGATGACCTGTGTCAGTAATTCAGTATTAAACAATAACCCCATTAAAAATAAGGAGAGAAGTATTAAACAATAATAACAATCGGCTATTCTACCAAAAAAAAAAAAAAAAAATAACAATCGGCTAAACAAATTATGTTAATGTTAATTAAAGGTTAAGAGGGTACAATATTATACGGGTCAAGAGACAAGAAGAATTTCTAAGTTTAAACCCTTAATACAGATCATGGATGTTGGTACGTATATCTATGTTGGTACAATATAGCCGTTCTTTATAGGCTTTCTTTTATACACTCAAATATATATATATATATATATGCTACTTTCCAGCTCCTTCTTTCCTTGGCTGCTCTTTTTATTATTTCTTTTGGGACCGACCTTTGATGACTGTAGGGATTAACACTTTATTTCCCTTCTTTTGAACATCTGGGCGCTGCATCTTTTGGCAACTCTACAAATATAGAAGATATATAGGTTTAACTAAGAGCATTTTTATTTGTTTTTTTTTTTAATGTTCTTGTTTCAACTTTTTTTTACTTGAGAGAGAGAGAGAGAGAGAGTTGAGTATTTTATTCCAATAAATTATTTTGCTAATGAACCAGAGCACTCTAGACAAATAGAGCGATTGTTCATTAGCAAAACACTTTTTGAACTTTAGAAAGACTGTTGAAGTTGTATTTTGAAGTTTTACTTCCTAAAATAGAGATGATTTTGGTTTCAGTTCATCTAGTGGAGATGCTCAAGATATGTCTAAACTAATGCTAAATGGAAAGATAATTCAATATTGGTTTACTTAATTTTATTTGGAATACTAGATAAGTTTGAGCTCATCATCAAGTTAGATTACTACTTCTTCTTTTTATTTTTTTATGGGATGAAATTAGACTAGTTATTCAAACTTGATTCATTTTCTTGTAGACCATACCCCGAACTACATCAGCACCTAAACATATTGATATAATTAGCCACAATTTTCTTTATTTTTTAACTTTTATTTTTGTAACTAAAATTAGTAAATTATATAGGAAAAAATTAAAAGAGAAAAGGGAAAGAAATAATATTTTCCAATCCTAGAGTTTAAGCATTATAAAGTTAAGAAAGTATAAACATTAATAAGATCAATCCAAAATATTTCTTTTTTATGAAACTCATGAGAGAGAGCCATAGTTGATTTCTTGGGTAGTTTGCTATTTCCAATTTTTTTGGATGTTAAACTAATTTTGGAGATGAAATTAACTATGGTTTTTTTTTTTTTTTGGGTTGAGAATTTAGCTTCATAGGTTAACTGTATGTTGTAAAATTTTTACAGCTATGTATACGTATTAGAATTTGGGGCAACTTCTGCTCAAAAAAAAAAAAAAAAGAATTTGGGCCAACAGTTTTAAGGTTTTCTTCCTTGTCAGTTTTGAATAACGGAAACAACCTATCAATTTTCTCTAAACCCATCAATTTCAAATTCCTAGGAATATAAACTTATTCACACGCAAGCACAAACACTCCCTCTTATTTTGTACGCAACATATACACATTCACATTAGCTAATTTTTCTATATGACAATCACGTTATGCACCCTTGAAATCACAGTAAAATTTGGGGAAGACCTACGTAACAATCAAAAACCCATCAAGAAGAATGCTTTCGTTGTAATACGAAGTGATTTCCCCAATGCAACTCATCATCTTGTAAGAAAAATATGGATATAGACATCGGGAGCTATCCAAAGTGGGACCAAAAACACACGCGAGTGGGTGAAGTCATGTTTATTGCCTCTCAAGAGAGAGTAGAGGTTATATGGCCAAAATGGGCAAATGTCCTTTTCTTGCAAAAAGATCACCGTTTTGCCCATTTTCCCAAACTAATTAGGGAAATGCCCTTATTTTGAAACTTGATTTTCTCAAAATCGAGTTTCAATGTAAAACTCCATTTGTAGAAAGTCGAGTATGGGGCGATCAAACTTTAAAAAAAAAAAAAAAAAAATGCAGGGAACTCGAGTTCATGGAGCTTGAGTTCCATAAAAAATGCCACTATAGGTATTTAAAACGCCACTATAGGGCTTCCTATGGAGCGATCAAACTTAAGAAAAAAACTTGCATATTAAAAAGCTACTATAGGGCTTTAAAACGCCACTATAGGGCTTCCTATGGAGCGATCGGACTTAAGAAAAAAACTTACATGTTTTAAAACGCCATTATAGGGTTTTAAAACGCCACTATAAGGCTTTAAAAAATTGCATGGAACTCAAGTTCATGGGGCTCGAGTTCTAGAATTTTTTTTTTTTTTTTAATTTTTAGTTTGCTATAACTCGATTGTCCAAAAATTGAGTTTTAAATTGAAACTCAATTTTGAGAAAATTGAGTTTCAAAATAGGGGCATTTCCTTAATTAATTTGGGAAAAGGGGCAAAACGCTGATTTTTTTGCACGAAAAGGGCATTTGCCCAAATTGCCCGAGGTTATACTGTTGTTATCATCCCTCCTAGGTCAATGTTTTACAATTGAGTCACCACTTATTTAAATAGAGAAAATAAGAAATTAAAATAATTGAAAAAGAATGCATCATTGTTGTTGATGATTTGATAGAAAGTACATCATATATATATATATATATATATATATATATATATATATCTCAAAGTTGAAGTGTAGCATTTATTATTGTTACGCTCTAGTTAAGCTATGTCAGCGCCATGTTATCATTTATTTTATTTCTTTCATTTTTATTTTTCGATTTATCGATTTACATTTATTGAGAATCTCCTTAGATTCAGGTGTTACTCTATCTCCAACTCTATTGTGTGTCTCTCCATTAATCCAAACTCTTCAGATGCTGTTATTATATGGAATTCTGACAGTCACTGACAGATTGCAACCTCTTCACCTCTTATTTCTTTCTTTATAAATTATTAGTTGTTCTCTCTCCACAAATTGATCGGTATGACCTTCAATGGGATAGTTTCTTGAGTGTTCTAACTATTCTTTCTGTCATGACTCAAGTATGTCTGCCAAAACCCAATCAAATGAGTACAAGAGACAAAGAATGACTCTGGAGCTTGCAGATGAAACTGAAGCACATGTGAGGCAAACATTAGTAGCCCAGGTCCAAAGTGTATGAACTCAAAATGAATTTTGTTATTTTTATTATTCTTATTATTTATTTATTTCCATCTCATTACTTGAAAAAAAAAATAATGTAATTCAATTTTGGGATTTCATGATGAATGAGTTTGAGTTTTCATGGCCTCAAAACTATTCAAATATATTTTTTTCTTTTTCAAAATTGATTTGAGTTTGGCATTTGATCATATTTGTTATAAATTACTTTATGGTTTCCATTCTCTAGGCTACAAGAATGTTACTCTCAATATGTTTGCTATAATATTTTTCTATTTGATAATTAATTTCAATGTGATGTTTTCATTTCAGTTTTTGTTTTATAGTAAGAGTGTTATTTATTTTCACCAAAGAGAAATTGCTATTGTTCTCTTTTTCTTGTCATTTTATATGATGAACTAAATTTCTTTTTTATCTCTATTTCGTTTGTCCACTCATTGACAGATGTCAACAATCAAGTCTCGCAATCACTGGAAGCTTTTTATTCTATTGAAGATTGTAGGGGTGATAGACCCAGTAGTATGTATCTATGTATATATTGGGTCAGGGGCCCAATCCGAGAACATTAAGTAATCCGAGGACGGGTAAAACACTGTCATGGGAGTCCGTGTTAGTTAATGAAGAGGTGAGATTTGGTCATAAGAGCCCAAGAAGGTGGTCTGAGGATGAATGCATCCTTGGCTGAGCAAAGTTGAGGTCCGAAGGTGTGGTCTGCCATCCAGGGAAACGTTCCAGAAGGCTTTGTTGATAAGGACAAGCATCCTGGAAGTACATGACAGAGGAAAGCCATATAATATCTTAGAGAAAGCTGCTACCACCACATTAAATGCTCTGTAGCTAACTCTCTGGCCGCATTAATGAGGAAGTGATATCTAAACAGTAATTTTCAACCTTACAGCTGCTCCCCAAAGACTTCAGGAAGGTGCTGATGAGACAAGGATTAACACCAGCAATCTAATCTACATGTGGAGGGTAGAGATGAAAGAAGAAAGATAGTATAAAGCAGAGAGAAGACCCTAAAGAGAGGGGATCAAAAATTAAGAGAAAAACACTATAGCAACAAGAACTGTACTTGTAACCAAATTCAAGGAATGTAAACAAGAACTGATCTCCTCGGATTATGCTGATGATGATTTTCTTTAAATAAAACCAGTCTATCTTTGCTTTGTTGTGATCTGGATTCATTATAATTGTTACCTAACTCATTAGAGCTTAGTTTTTGAACCCACTCTCTACAAATTCATTTTATTGGGCTCTTTGGGCCTAGATCTTTTCCACCTTTTGGGCTTAGGAACCAAATTGCGTCCTTAGTAATATTGTAAAAGAATATCATATTAGACAAATCCTCAATTGTGAGTCTTGAACTTAGGAATGATTTATAAGTTAACCCTAGTTAACCCCGTCGAAGTGACCTTTTACATTCAATGGTTTTTGTTTTTTTGTTTTTGTTTTTGTTTTGTTTTGTTTTTGTTTTTTTTTTTCACAAATCTTAAGGTGATATATTATAATTGGTATAAAATAATAATGAAGTTTGTAATGGATCATGTAAAAATGAGGCTTCATCAATCACAATGTGCAACCTTAACAAATTATTTAAAAAAAAATTGTGTCTAGCTTTACTTTTAACCTTTAGTCTTTAGATGACTTGGCCACTTTGCAAAATAATTAAATTTTATTCAATCTTGAGAGGGTTGTTAAAGTTTATAACAAGTAAATTAGCTATTTATTGTCTATAATCTATACAAAACCGATGTCAGTTAACTTTTAGTTCACCTCATAATATTATAATACATATGCTTTTGAGGCATCAAAAATTTACAAGTTATTTATTTTAATATATACTTTTAATTGATTCAAAATCTATTCTATATTTAGTCCCTTCATTAGAATTTTAGTAAATCATGGAAATTCTTAGGTACTTTGGAGCACGGAGAAATGATGCTGCCTTTTCTCACATTCATGGTGGATCCCACCATGAATTTAATGAGTGAATTCCACTATAAATATGAGAAGAGGGAGTACCATTCTCCGTACTCTAAGAATACCTAAAAATTACTTGTAAATCATTATATAATTTCATATACAAATTCAATCATAATAAATATTTAATGCCAATTATATAGTTCCATATACAATAATTTATTTATTTATTTAAAAGTATATTAATAATTATCATAATTATCAAAGTTTATATTTAGAAAAAGAAAATAAAAGAATTTGTTTAATTATGTATAATTTATAAAAAAAACCTTTCATCAACGGCCTAATTTTTTTTAAACGAGAGGAAGAGAAACACAGGCCTAATTAATCCTAAGACGGAGTCCCACTCCTAACCGGCCAAGGATATAGCCTTTTTTTTTATTTCTATATTTTTTATACTCAACCGACAATATCATACTCCAGTATAAAAGAAGAAGCTGCTTCTTTCTGTTTTCATACTTCCGTCACAAGAAAACACTATCCTCGCTCAATGTATCTCTCTCACTCTGAGAGTAACATTAACATGATGGTGGATTATGAGAGTAACATGATGGAGGATTATGGTAACGAAGATGATGATCTTTTGCCTTGGTTTAGGTTTCGACCAACGGATGTTGAGATAGTTGAACATTATCTCTACAATAAGGCACATGGCTTACCCCTGAGTTCAAACGACGTTTTGATTGAGTGTGATCTCTATGGAGAAAAAGATTCCTGGAGTTGGAGGAAATACTTCAAGGACAGTGATGAGACTAGTCTTTACTTCTTCACGAAACTGAAGAAAGTGACAAGCAATGGTTCAAGAATACAAAGGACCACTCCCTACGGCACATGGAAACCCAATAACGATAAGCCAATATATCGAGATAAAGCTAAGAAGTACCAAATTGGCTCTATGAGAAGTCTTACTTATATGCCGCACAAAGGGCTCAAATCTACCATCGGCCGATGGGTCATGCATGAGTTTAGACTGGCGGGGAGCCTCCTACGCAATAAACAGGTAACTAGCTATCTTTAAAAATTTTGAAAGAAAGAAATTTCCTTCCTTGCATTCTTGTGTTATCGTTAATTTCGAGTTTCTATGTTTGAATGATATATATTACGTTCTATTGGTTGTTTTGATTATTGGGTTGTTAAAATTTGCAAAAATTTTATTTTTATGTTTTAGTCTATGAGTATTTTAATATTTGAAAGTAATTAAGGTTATTTTGTAATAAGGAAATTAGGGTTTTCTTGGCCAAATAGAACTAGAGTTTAATTTTTTATATATAAGCAAAATATTGTACTCTAGTTTCGACTCCAACCAACACTAGGAGTCAATTAACCTAGTGCTAACTTTGAGCGGTTTTCCTTGTTTGAAAGAAGGAAAGTTTCTTTGTTGCATTCTTGTGTTATCGTTAATTTCAACTTTCTATGTTTGAATGATATTACGTGCTATTGGTTGTTTAGATTATTAGGTTGTTAAAATTTGCAAAAATTGTATTTTTATGTTT
Organism: Quercus tomentella; assembly: GCA_028535165.1. NCBI lineage: Eukaryota > Viridiplantae > Streptophyta > Magnoliopsida > Fagales > Fagaceae > Quercus > Quercus tomentella. Next base: position 34,900,864 of record JAPQVY010000068.1, on the reverse strand, counting down.
TAGTCTGTGAATATTTTAATATTTGAAAATAACCTTATTTTGTAATAAGGTAATTAGGGTTTTCTTGATCAAATAGAACTAGGGTTTAATTTTTCTATATAAGCAAAATATTGTACTCTAGTTTTGACTCCAACCAACACTCGGAGACAATTATCGTTTTTAAAGATTATATCTTTTTATCATGCTACTAATATTTTGCGGTATATTGTTGTTCAGATAACTAGGTTGTGCTTTTCATTATCGGGGTTGTGAATATCTTACTGCCATGGTGTTTATATTGCATGGATTGTGCTACTTTGCTTTAAGTATATGCATAAATACATTGTTGGCTTGGTTTCCTATTTGTTTATGATGGTATGGGAGTCTTGATATTACCTTCCGAATCTCTCTCTAGTCTCTAGCGTATTTGGTGTCATTTGATTGATTGACTTGTTAATAAGAGTAAGATTGGTATTTTTATCACTTCTCTCTGTTAAAAAATTTGGTTCTTATTTATTTCTATATAAATGTCTTTAGTTTATTGTCTCTGATTTTCAATTTGTAGCCTTATTGATTTGATCAATATCTTTTCTTAGCTTTTATTAAACAACACTTAATCAACATATTTTTTTCTTGCAGTATGAGGATTACGTGATTTGTAGGATCGAAAGCCAACGAGATAAGGAAAAAGAAGACAGGCTTATAAGTGAGGTCATTCAAAATGAAGAGCATTCTGTTGAAATATTTGAGCAACAGAAAGATGGCATGACTAACACTAAGTTTGCGGATGACATTGATGACATCAAATTAGAACAGTTGGAGGCTTACCTTTCATCGTTAGAATTTGCATCTCGCCCATGGGAGTGGGATTGGGCGGCAATAAACGCAACACCCTCAACCTTCATGCTGCCAATGCCTTAAGACACTTTCTGTTTCTCTTTACAGCACTGTGGATTTATTTAGTTTTCGATTCTTTTGTTTTGAGTACATATGTAATTTTCAAGCTATTCTGTATATTGGCTGGTCTTCCAACTATAATAAAAAATTAAGATTTGTTCCTCTCTACATATGCTCTAGTATTGTTGCAAAATATTTTTGGTTCATTTTTTGTTAGTGCCAAATTGTTTTGTAGCTGTTTCACTTATATGGAAAGTTAGAATATTCATTGATAAGAGTTTGCTGTAGAATCCAAAGGTATTGTAGCATGTTGACCTATTTTTATATTTATTTTTCAATTGAAGGGTACAATTTGGGAGAAATTATTAGGTCCGAGAGGATTGCTGAAGTGGTTCTCCCAACCAATAAAATGATGCCACTAATACAAATGTGTGAGTCAGCTTTCTAATAAGCACAAGAAATAAGAAATAAAAAAAATCACCAAATGATGTCACATTTGCATGAATTTAACATTTTATTGGTTACAAGGACCAGGGAGGACCACCTCAACAATAATTTGATGGACCTAATAATTTCTCACAATTTGGGTCTATTGAATTCAGTATCACTAATTTCTTGCATCTTTAATTTCTTACTATCGTCTATTCCTACTTATGTTCGTTTGGATACTTCATGTAATTGAATTTTAGTGTCATTAGTTTCTAACTATAATAAAAAATTAAGATTTGTTCCTCTCTACATATGCTCTAGTATTGTTGCAAAATATTTTTGGTTCATTTTTTGTTAGTGCCAAATTGTTTTGTAGCTGTTTCACTTATATGGAAAGTTAGAATATTCATTGATAAGAGTTTGCTGTAGAATCCAAAGGTATTGTAGCATGTTGACCTATTTTTATATTTATTTTTCAATTGAAGGGTACAATTTGGGAGAAATTATTAGGTCCGAGAGGACTGCTGAAGTGGTTCTCCCAACCAATAAAATGATGCCACTAATACAAATGTGTGAGTCAGCTTTCTAATAAGCACAAGAAATAAAAAATAAAAAAAGTCACCAAATGATGTCACATTTGCATGAATTTAACATTTTATTGGTTACGAGGACCAGGGAGGACCACCTCAACAATAATTTGATGGACCTAATAATTTCTCACAATTTGGGTCTATTGAATTTAGTATCACTAATTTCTTGCATCTTTAATTTCTTAATATCGTCTATTCCTACTTATGTTCGTTTGGATACTTCATGTAATTGAATTTTAGTGTCATTAGTTTCTAACTTGAATGATCTTTCTTTCCATTTATCCTACTCAATTGTTTTAGACTTTTAGTTGCTATTTTTATCTAACATGTTGAAACTTAGCTGCTGAATGATAATATGTCAATCACAAAACTGAAATGAATAATTATGGATAAGCAAATTAATAATTTTTTAATAACTAGAAGTTAATCATCAATTTTCAATGATTTGATACTTGATGTGAATTTCAACTATTACCAGATTAAAGATATAGGTTTCCAACTAATGAAAAAATGAATAGTCAAGTAATGAGAGAAAGTATCACTTTGAACTAAAAAAAAAAAAAAAAAAAAAAAAAAAAAAAAAAAGGAATGAGAGAAAATCTCAGAATAATAATGTAATACGATTTTAAAATATCAGTCTGTGAAAGGCAAATACGCTATAAGACTGCTGGATTTGCGGGGTTTCCACACTTTCCAGCTTTCCCTTTCTTCCCTTTATTATTTCTTTACGAGTTGATGTTGATGCATATATATATCAATATATGTGTGTGTGTCTATATATAAGCGGGGGGAATCCTCTATATTGCTTTGTGAAACTGACAAGTGCTTTAATTTCTACCATTTCATTCTAGAATTTCAAGATAATCCTTGTCGGAAGGAAACAATAACCCTTGTTTTACATTGATATTGCTCTAGGCAATGCTTTTTTACACACTGATTATCCGACATATATAATGAAAGAGATCAAATACATAATGTCCAAAACTTACTTCAATATGCCTCAACAATCAAGAAAGAGCTAATCATGACTCCCACATTAATAATAGGCAATCAAAATCACCACCAAATTTCAACTGTATTGGCTGGGAAGCTTCCTTATAGTGACCTAACAATCTATAGAAATGCAGCCTTGGGAAAGGCTTGAATTAGCAGCTTTGCCCACAAAAGGATTAATTCTCACCCAAACAAGAGAGAAGACTGAGGCCAAAAGCACTGACCATAGAACAACAATGGTTGGTGTTCGGTTTTGGCGACCCATGAGACCCTTGAGGAAGGGGTATAAATGAAGAATCACCCAGAAGGCAAAGAACACCTTGCCAAAGAGAGGTCCCCAAGCTTCATAACCTTTATTAAGTGCATCCGAAAATCCAGCAACAACACCAACCAAGTTGATTATGATCAATGTTGTTGGAGGGATCAGAACTGTTGTCCACTTGACAAGGTAGAGCTCACCAAACTCTCCATCATCAGCTGCCTTTGAAGTGACAGTGAAGTTGGTGTCAACTCCAGCTAACATCTTCAGGAAACCCTGGAAGACAGCAAAGAGATGGGCTGAAACACCTCCAATCACCCAGAACTGCTCATTACGCCACCAGTCTTCTATGCTGATACCACTCCACCGTAGCTCGAGCACACTGGTCACGATGATGGACATGAAAAGGCCAAGAAACAGGGTGCTTGCTAGGTTGGAAAGCTGATCCAAAATAAAATGTATTATGTGAAGTAAGTTCTATGAGTAAATGGTTTCAAACCATAATCATGAGAAATAAAAATGTAGCCAGGTTAAATTTTTAATCAAATGTCAAAGTTAATAACATTACTTCAGTGGTCATTGATTTTGAATATTGACAAAGCTCTTTTTTAGGAAGTTAAGGAGAGCACCCTATAGTCATACAAGGCCTAGTAAAATAGTAAACTGATGCATTTTTCATACTTGTTTCAAATGTATAAATTGCATCCAACTTTTTCTTTATTTCTATGTTGGCCAATGTTATTATGTAACGATCTAACAAAGCCACCCCCTGATATGGTTTTAAATAATGAATTTACGTTGCAAATAATTATCTAACTATTTCAAATTCTACAATAACTTTTGATAACTACTGAAGATAAAAAACACACTTATCTGTAAATTTTCAACAGGAAGTACAAGAAATTACCGTTGGTATGATGAATTTTCCAGTGAGAAGGCAAACTGCAGGAATTGTGCAGTAGGCAATGAGAGGGAGGGATGTAAATGGATAAACAATGGTGTTTGTATATGCTAGTCTTTGAAGCCATTTGAGGCGGCCTCCTGCAAACCCATACCATAGGGGACAATGTCTGCTAAGGAAAATCTCCACAGACCCAAGTGCCCACCGGAGAACTTGATGCAATCGATCAGACAGATTGATAGGGGCTGAACCTTTGAATGCAGGCCTTACGGGCATGCAGTAAATTGATCTCCATCCTCGGCAGTGCATCTTGAAACCAGTTAAAATATCCTCAGTGACTGAGCCATATATCCAACCAATCTGGGAAGTCAGAATAAAAATTGTGAATTAATCATGGGTGAGAAGGTAAGATCCAGTAATGGTTAACGCTCAAGTAAAAGATTAGAGGTAAATGCAACACAACTTAAAGCCAAAAGATAATAACGGATGGGCAACAAAGAAGGAAAGGAAACTTTCCCCAGCAGAAGGCCACACCCAAGCCAGCTGTGATTAAAACTGAAATCGGAACTAAAATTTTATCTATTAATTTTGTAAAGATTGTAATGAATTCACATGCTAGAATAATTGCAATAATAGCACATGATTTTCAAATGAGAACAAGAATAAAATATAAAAGTCCACCTCTTTTCCCCACGCAGTCTTTTCTTCATAACCACAGCCGATGACATGAATTGCTTCATTAATCAATGCGGCTGGGTTGACAGATTCAGGAACTCCACCATTTTCCATTAGTGTAGACTCAATAAATACAGAAGACAAGCCAAAAGTTTTCTCAAAGCTCATCTGGGAGATCAGCATTGACCTTTCATGCTCATCATAATCTGCCCAAAGAAAACCAAAAATATATTAATTATTGAAAACTCTGTAAACTATTTGCCTAAATCCAATAGCCTCAATACCTAGACTTACTATCAATCTCCCTGAGGTTAAAGATTGCAGCATCTAGCTCTTCCCGTTTTGCATCTCGGTAAACGTCTGAGGGATCTTTAGGAGTCTTCTTGGAGGGGCAGCAACAAGAGCAGCAGCCACACCATGAGCAGGATGAGGAGGAAGACTTAGGTAAGCTGGGCATAGAACTCGGCCCATAGCCATAAAGTGCTTGCCTATTGAAAACACAACCTGTTCCCACATAAACTGGTCCTTGAAGGCCATCTAATCCTTTCATGTTAACCTGAAATTGAAATGAAGAGATTCTCAAAACTCAGAGGGCTCCAACTTTTATAATTATGCAGGGACCAATATCAGCATTGTGGCATTAGCTCGTTTCCCTCAAATGATTCTATTTCATTTTTTAAAATGACATGTTAAAAGGCAATTGGTACAATGCATCTATTTCTATACATCAATTGAAGACAGACATTGTGAGTTGGACTTCAACACAACTCAATTATTTCTTTTTATAGTTTGACCTAATTACCAAAACTCCCAAGCATATTAATAAGCTAAATTTGATAAAAACTTTTGTGACGGATGAATTTCTGATATACTTGAAAAAGAAATAATATTTTTATTTCTTTAAAATATAAGTCATTATAAGGAAAATATTAAAACAAATGGAGGGGATATGCTAGCTTTAGACTTACATCAAAGAAAACCGTGTTTCGGTTGGCATATCTGTCACTGCGATCAATGCCATCAAACCTCTGAGGGAACTGCACGTAGCATAAATCTCGACCAACTTGTGGATCCATCAAGAAACACATTGCCTCACGAACTGCCTTGCTATTATTAACATAATGATCACAGTCAAGGTTGAGGATGTAGGGAGCATTTGTAAGAACTGCAGATACTCTTACCTGTACAAATCCAACCGTTCAAATAAATTGTAATGTTTGAGTTCCTATGCAAATCATTAATTTTGAGAAAGTATGTGAACATACCAGAGCATTTTCAGCACCAGCTTTCTTGTGGTGCTGGTAGCCTGGTCTCTTTTCTCTGGATACATAGACCAGTCGAGGAAGTTCAATTCCCTCTATATCATGGGCACCAGTATGTCCAAGGAAAACCTGAAGTGGGTGGAAAAATGCCATATGTGAAAATTATTACATTTTCAAACTATGAGGCAGCAGTTGAAAACATTTTCTAATAAGAGATGTAAGAACTGATGTGGATTGATAGTTGATAAAACTTGAAGTACTTTGACAACAGAAAAGAAGAAAAAATATCCACTCAGAAATTATCTTTGAATAATAATAGTTTTAAATAAAAAATCCATAGACAACTTATAAGTAATCGCCTTAAGCTTCAAAATCTACAGCTTAAGGATTGGTTAAGTCCTAGTTTCTTTCTAGATACTAGATGATTCCGAAATGTAAGATATTTAAAAGCTAGATATTGCACAATTAACTAAAATCATAAACCACAAAATTGTCTATAAGATAGATTTACCTGAATCATTCCCGGGTGGTCACGGGTGTTATTCCCTGGCCAAGATGTTCCATCTTGCATTGTCCAGCCTTCTTCCGGTGTTTTCTGAGCCTTTGCTACTAAACCATTAATTCGCACTTTAAACTCTTCATAATCTCTCTGTAACAAGATAAAATCCAAAATTTGAGATGGTTGCTTTTAGAGACCATTATTACAACTTAAGAATCCATTAAAATATCAAAGTGGAATAAGCAATTGACAAGTTGTAGCCAGATAGATTTTCAGTTGCTTACCTTCATTGCTCTACGTTCCTTGACAAAAGAAGGTTGCACTTTATCCTTCAAATAGTCAATCTTCTGTGCAAAGTAAAACTCAGGTGCACGTGGTTCAATTGCAAATTTTTTACAGAACGGTACCCACCTCCTTGCAAATTCAGATGTTTCAACAAGAGATTCAAATGTAAGCATGGCAGCTCCATCATCTGACAAATAGCAGGAGACTTTATCCACAGGGTAGTCCACAGCAAGGATGGAAAGCACGGTATTGGCAGTGATCAACGGTGGTTCTTTCAAAGGGTCAACTGTACTCACAAAGAAATCCACAGCAGCAAGCTGGGAGGGTTCACCCTCTCTTTCAAACCTGACATAGTAGTGAGTTTAAGTATCCCATGTATGTATTCAAAAATAGCTTTCATAATTATGTTTTAAGTTTTTCAATAAAGTAGATCCATTACTATATGCTACTTAGTGAGTGCTAATTCTCTTCATTTGCAACCTTACGTTAAATTACTTGCAGATTCAGCCTAAGCCTACTAAGCTTGACATGTAATTCATAGGTGACATGAGACCATCATTCAGGGCCAATATATAATAATATAGTTAAAGGAGACATGAGATCAAGATTAAGAACATTATTTGAGAATGCTTGACCAGGTTTAATGCTAAAATGTCGTTAAATGAGAAAAGTATGAGTTTCACAGAGGATCTGATACTATCGAACACTTTCAAACAAAAAATCTTGTGGCACTACTAAAACTTTCAAACAATTACAGCTTTCATCTTTGACATCTAGAGTCATCCATATAAGAGTGATGTATGTACCTTGCAGACAGCCTGTCAATAAATGTCTCCCTATTGATTGGAGACCATTTAGGGAACTGATCCAATACCCAAGAAAAAGCAAACCATATCTCACATATGACAGAAGTGAGCCACAGACCAAAAGCACTATCAACAGGATGTGTTATTCGGTAATGGAAGAAGAGTGACAAAATTATCAATCGCATGATTATAACAGCTCTATATGGTGTGAGCTTGGTGGATGGAATCGGAATAATAGCTGAAAGTGGTTGTGCAGCATCTGCGGACCTGAAAAAGCAATGGAAATGCAATGAATTTGCTCTGTTCCCCTTCAGAATATTATACAGCAGAAAGCGCCACTATGATTTTTTTTTCACACCTTCATTAAAAATATATATATATATATATATATATATATTTATATGATGCTTAAGAAAAAGATAGGAAGTTGAATCTTATTGCAAATATTTTGTGTACTGATCCATTTTATTGCAATTAAGGGTTTCTAGCAGAGAAAAATCATTGCCAATTTGGTGAGAACAAAATAGAAACCACATGAGGAAAAAAATTTAACTAAACAAATTAATTCATCAAGGGCTTAATAAACAAGTAGTTCCTTTCATCCATGGCTTAACGTACAAAGGATTTGATAGCATGACCACAAAGAAAAAACCATAGCCATGGGAAAAAGCTTTAAGCCATGCATGATTTAAGTAATATTTTACAAACAAATTTAAAAAACTTGCCCCTCTAGTTATCCTTTTTTATTTATGTCTTAAACCATCCTATCTTCTACATTTCTTATCCATTGACTCTTTGGAAATTCATCTTTCTTGTCACTTACAGTTTCTCTTCCATCTGCTGCTCAGATGGAACTTGATCATCCTTTTCAGCCTTAATTTCAGCCTTACTAGCAGTCTTTTTCTTTTTGTTCTTCTTATCCTTCCAACTCTCCACTCTATTCTTCCAGATTGGATTCCCATATTCATCATTTAGTTCTTCAAGAAAACACCAAGTAATGTAAATACCAAATCTATTAAAATTGAATAGAAAGATCAACACAACACAAGAAATTAATATTACTTACCACTATCCACTGTGGATACACTACTGACATGTCTAGCATGAAGTCCAACTTCCTGCACAAACCAAGATGAATGATACCAAGCTTTCAACATCACAACTTTCTTGAAATGTATTTAAAGATTGAATGTTTAATCAGCATAGCTAGGAAAAGGGTTTTCATTGCACTTCCTCAAAATTGTGTGTCATACTACTACTTCCACCTAGAGTTATATTTTATATGTATGAAACAGAATTTACAACAGCAATTACCTGAGGATCACTGAGGTGAGCTGCCATAGTGGATCGATTGCCTGAAACCTTCACTTCAGCATCATCCAGTGAGTTCTCTAGGGAATTCAAAGACACAATTAGCTTAGGATACTAGACAAAGCGATGCACGTTTAATGGAGAAGACACATAGCTACAAAACTAGAACAACCCATTTTTCTTTCTAGAAGTCATCCCTAATTGTTTAATTCAATTTTTCTGAAGTAAAGAGAGAAAATATAAGAACTTTAATAGGGAGAGGAACAAAGCCATGTGGATGAATTTTCTTTCTTCTCCTACATTTCCCCTAGAATTGAAAAGTTAACGAGATTTTCAACAATTATTAACATTACAAATGCAAGAGAAATCAGCAGAACAAAAATATCATACCCCCAATTGTATTGGCTCAATCAATGTCTAAGAAAGTTTTTTAAGTTTGTACAAATGATCATCAGATAATGTTGTCAAATTTATCCTATACATGGCTGACCTCAATAGCAATTACCCACATAATGATATGCAAAAATTTTACCAAAAAACATAAACTTGATCAAGAAATTTGAAGTTAGAGATACAATACCATCATATAGAGCACCACAACGCAAGCAAAGTTTGCGGCCCTCCTTAATCTCCAAGTCAACACAGGCCTTGCAAATGGAGAAATTGCATTCATGGCAAGCCACAAACAATTCCCCATTGGCATTGACTCCAACTTGCTCACCACAAGAATTGCAAACAGGAACTCCAGACTCCATCATTTTGATATATCACTTTACTTCAGTTCCAGTACTTTTTCCTAAGAGACCCAATGGGTTGCTTTGATTTTATATGACTGACCCCCAACAAAAGGTAGGGAATGGTGGTGTGTATGAAGCAATGGCACATGCATTTTTGTAATGGTGAGAAGGGGTTGAAGGTGGTGGTTGAAAGGGTATGGAGGTTGGGGTGTTGGTGTCATTTTTCTATTCTTTTTCTTATTTTTTCAGCTCTGCAGAGACAGACAGAGAGTGTGGCAACGTCAGTCTGTTTGGTTCAAAGAGAAACGAGTTTGAAATATTGCGGGAAGTGTAAGGAATGGTTTCGGTTGAGAGGGGTACATCTTTAACCAACCAATCTTGCAGACTAGTCTAAGGAAAGACTATCCTGGCACTGCCATGTCAGACCAACTAAATCTAAATATAAAAAAATAAAACACCTTGTGCCCCCCAAAAAAAAAAAAAAAAATTGTATTTAGTTTCATTCTTAAAATTTCATCCAATTTTTGTCTCTAAATATATATCAAATTAAATTTTGACACTAATATTTGTTTCATTTAAATAAGTTATATGTAAAAATAATTTCAAGAAGAAAATGGGAGGCCAGGCCTTGGCCCATATTTATCTTCAAGAACAAATTCCCAAAAAGTGAAGAGAAGAGAATGTGAGGCCCATTTCTATCTTGCTACAAATTTATTTATTTATTTATGAATCTTTTTTTTTTTTTTTTTGTAAAAATTTATTTATGAATCTTGCTGCATACACTATGAATCCATACAGCTTTTGATTTACACCTCTCTCAACTATATCTTAAATATAGGAATAGTTCAAGCTTTTTATTAACACATTATTGGTCTACCAGACCACAAAATTTAGAAAAAATCATTCATTTGTTGTTCTCTCGTTTTTGTTCAAGCCTGTCTAACGAGGTCTTAATAACTTTTTGCATGAATTTTGTTTGAGCAAAAATGATTTTGCGTTAGTGAAAATACTATTTTTCGCAACCCACATTCAACTTATTTAATGGATTCCTATAAAAAAAAAAAAAAAAAAAAACTTATTCAATGGATTTCTAATCTAACCCAAATACTTCAATCTCAATTTTGGGATCTCTCTCTCTCTCTCTGGTAGATACAAGGTCTTAATTAATAGATGGATAGAATTTAGGTACAAGAAATTGGGAATTGTACATTAGGTTTCTCAATTAAATTCAAACACATGGTTGTATTGATTAATAAGGTACAAATAAAATGATCTTTTTCAATTACATTTAATTTCAATGTAATGATATTTTGATAATTAACAATTTCTGAGATGAATGCTATAGTGATGGGATTTTCTCTATAAAACACAAATGATAGTGAATTTGGCACCAAATGTTCAAGTGATGGGACAGGAATTAAAAGGCAAGTTCTTTTCTGTCATTTCATTCCCTATAGAATTTCAATTAATGGAAGGAAATACCAATCCCCGTTTCACTTTGATATTGCTCAATCAAGGCAATGCTTTTCCACTCAGAGATTATCCAACACTCAGGAAAAGATAACTACATATTTGTTCAAAACTTACTTCAATATGCCACAACAGTCAAGAAACAACTAAACATGGCTCCCACCTCAACAATAGGCAATCAAAACCATCATCAAAAACTATGGGAAGCTTCATGTGGTGATATCACAATCTATAGCAATGCAGGTTGGGGCAATGGTTGAGCTGTCAACTTTGTTCACAAAGGGATCTATCTTCACCCAAATAAGAGAGAAAACTGAGGCCAACAGCACTGACCAAAGAACAACAATGGTTGGAGTCCGGTTTTGGCGACCCATGAGACCCTTCATGAATGGAAAGAGATGAGAAATAACCCAGAAAGCAAAGAAATTCTTGCCAAAGAGTGGCCCCCATGCTCCAATTCCCTTGTTAAGTGCATCAGAAAATCCAGCAACAATGCCAACAATGTTGATTATGATTAGTGTTGTTGGAGGGATGAGAAGTGTTGTCCACTTGACAATGTAGAGATCACCAAACTCTATGTCATCAGCTGCCTTTGCAGTGACTGTGAAGTTGGTATCAATTCCACCCATCAGGTTAAGGAATCCTTGGAAGACGGCAAAGAGATAGGATGAAACACCTCCAATCACCCAGAACTGCTCATTTCTCCACCAGTCTTGAATGCTGACACCACTCCACCACATCTCAATCACATTAGTAAGAATGATGGAGATGGTAAGGCCAAGATAAAGGAGGTTTCCGAGGTTGGTCATCTGAAATAAATTACAAGGTATAACATGAGGTAAGTTCTTTGAGTAAATTGTTTGAAAACATTAACATTAAAAAAATTGAAGCAAGATTGGATTTTTTTTTATATGTTTAAGTTCATCAAACATACATCAGTGCTCATTGATTTGACTATTGACCAACATCTTAATGAAATTTGGAAAAACACCATACAGTCATACCATAAAAATTAATATGATGCATTTACATAATTGTATGTAGCCTAGTGTTATTATGTATCAATTTGTCTAAACTACCTCTCCCTAGACCCCAAAAACACAAGATTTCTAATTTTTAAGGGAAAGTACAAGAAATTACCGTATCTGTTGCTACAATAAATTTTCCTGCGAGAAGGCAAATTGCAGGGATTGTGCAGTAAACTACGAGAGGGAAGGATGTAAATGGATATACAACTGTGTTTATATATGCTAGTCTTTGAAGCCATTTGAGGCGGCCTGCTGCATAACCGTACCATAAGGGACAATGTCTGCTAAGGAAAATCTCCACAGATCCAAGTGCCCACCGGAGAACTTGGTGTAGTCGATCAGATAGGTTGAGGGGGACTGAACCTTTGAATGCTGGTCTTAAGGGCATGCAGTAAATTGATCTCCATCCTCGGCAGTGCATTTTGAAACCCGTCAAAATATCCTCAGTGACCGAACCATATATCCAACCAATCTAGGGAGGTCAGAATACAAAATTTGAATTATTACAAAAAAAGAGAGGTTTATATGGGTTTCAAGGTCAAATTTAGTAATGGTTAATGCTCAAGTGAAAGTTTAGATGTAAATGTATGCAGTACAACTTATTACAATAAGATCCTAACATATTGGCAACCAAGAAGGGAAGCATGAAATTGCCACATGAGAGCAAGAATAAAAAGAATGTACCTCTCTTCCCCATGAAGTCTTCTGTTCATAACCACAGCTAATGACATGAATTGCTTCCTTGATCAATGTTGACGGGTCAGCAGGTTCAGGCACTCCTCCATTTTCCATTAGTGTAGACTCAATAAATACTGATGAAGTGCCAAAAGTTCTCTCAAGGCTCATTTGGGAGATCAGCAATGACCTCTCGTTTTGATCATAATCTGCAACGAAAAATCCAAGCATAGCTTAATTATTGCACGAAATGTCTGTTTAACTATTTTTCTTCACAACTAGACTTACTTTCAATCTCCTTGAGGTTAAAGATGCCAGCATCAAGTTCCTCCTGTTTTGCATCTCGGTAAACCTCTGAAGGATCTTTAGAGGGCTCCTTGGAGGAGCGCTTGCCAAACCATGAGCGGGATGGGGGAGGAGCTGTAGGTGAGCCAGGCAAAGAAGGAGGTCCATAGCCATAAAGTGCTTGCCTATTGAAAACACAACCTGTTCCCACATAAACTGGTCCTTGAATGCCATCTAGTCCTTTCATATTAATCTGAAATTGGAATGAAGAGATTCTCAAAACTCAGAAGGCTGAATACTTTGGTAATTATGTTGGGACTCCATCACAGCATAATTTTTTTTTTTCTCCCATTCTTCTATTTTATTATGAAAATGTGATATGTCAATTTGCAAATAGGATAATATATCTACTTCTATTCATAAATTGAAGAGAGTAAAATTTGAGTTGGACTTTAACTAAAAAACACAGCTTGAATCGAAATGCTTCTGAATCCTTAATATTTACCATATATGAAGTTATAAACCAGTTTCCAAATCCTGAAATACTCACCAGATATTACTGCAGAAACTTATTTTCCTTTATTTTATTTTAATCATTTGACAATAGAACTCCCAACTTGATTGATCAATTAACTTTTATAAAGATCTGTCTTTGATGGATGAATTTCTGATATAGTTTGACACAGCTTTGAAATTTATATTTCTTACTTTCATAATATAGACAAGTGCTTATAAGGAAACTAACAAGAAAAATGGATAAATCCATACTTGCTATCTTTAAACTTACATCAAAGAAAACTGTGTTGCGGTTGGCATATCGATCACTACGATCAATTCCATCAAACCTATTAGGGAACTGCACATAGCATACATCCCGACCAACTTGTGGGTCCATCAAGAAGCACATCGCCTCACGAACTGCCTTGCTATTGTTAACATAGTGATCACAATCAAGGTTGAGGATGTAGGGAGCATTTGTAAGAACTGCAGACACCCTAATCTGAAAATCCAACCATTAAAGTGTAATTGTAATGTTAGAGTTCCAATGCCAATCATTAATTTTGTGAAACTATGTTAACATACCAGAGCATTTTCAGCACCAGCTTTCTTGTGGTGTCGATAGACTGGTCTTTTCTCCCTGGATATATAGACCAGTCGAGGAAGTTCATTTCCATCTACATCACGGGCACCACTATGTCCAAGGAAAACCTGAATCGATGAAAAAAAAAATACCATAGTTAAAAACTTGTTTCTTACAAACAGGGATGCACAATGTAAAAGCATTTTTCTGAGAAGATCTATAAAAACATTAATGGACTAATAGTTGCTAAAATTTGTAATTTGGAAAAAGAAAAGAAGAAATTCTATACATTCAGAAATTATTTTTCCATAATTTCAAGTAAATGCCGACGAGATCTTCAAGTAATGGCCTTAAGCTTCAAAGTTTACAGCCCAAGAATTAGTTTGAGAAAAAGCCTTGTTTCATTCTATATACTAAATGCTTCCTGAAATGTAAGATATTAAACAACTAAATGTTACACTGTTAATTGAAATTTTATACAAAAAATATAGCTATAAGCTGCATTTACCTGAATCATTCCTGTGTGGTCATTACTGTCATTCCCTGGCCAAGGTCTTCCATCTTTCATAGTCCAACCTTCTTCTGGTTTTTTTTGAGCCTTCGCTACTAAAGCATTAATGCGCACTCTAAACTCTTCATAATCTCTCTATAGCAAAATAGAACCAATTGAGACTGATTAGTTTTAGAGACACAATAATACATAAGTTTACCCACAATAATACTTAAGAGAAGCAGAATCTGCTGGCCATAAGTTTAATGTGGATTGAATCAAAATTTTTAAGATGTCAAAGTGGAATTAGTAATCGAGAAGTTGTAGCTAGGCAGCATTTCAGTTGCTTACCTTTATTGCTCTACGTTCTTTCACAAAAGAAGGTTGCACTTTATCCTTCAAATAGTCAAACTTCTGTGTAAAGTAGAACTCAGGTGTACGTGGTTCAATAGCAAATTTTTTGCAGAATGGTACCCACTTTCTTGCAAAGTCAGCCGTTTCAACAAGAGATTCAAATGAAAGCATGGAAGCTCCATCATCAGACAAATAGCAGCAGACTTTATCCACAGGGTAGTCCATTGCAAGGATGGAAAGCACAGTATTGGCAGTGATCAATGGTGGTTCTTTCATTGGATCAACTGTGCTCACAAAGACATCCACAGAAGCGAGCTGGGAGGGTTCACCCTCTCTTTCAAACCTGATATGGTAGTGAGTTTAACCATCTCATGTATGTATTTTGGTTCAAAATTTAGCTATCATATTTTTGTTCAAAATGTTCATCAATTTATAAGTCCATTTATATTTTAGTTCGAAGTTTTATTCAATACATATTCTCTTCTTATGCAACCTTACGTGTTAAATTACCTGCAGATTCAGCCCAAGCCTACATAAATGACACCCATGATTGGGGGCCAAGATATAAGCACAGAGTTGAGATCAATTTCAGAAACATCAGTTGACAATGTTTGTAACCAGGTTTAATTAAAAAATGACAAGTTAATTAGGAAAGACGAAGTTTTACAGAGGATCGGATGCTATTGAACCAGCTAGGTACATGCATAAAATCTTATTGCTCTAGTAAACACTTTCAAACAATTATAGCTTGCATCTTTGACATCGAAAGCCACAAGTATGTATACCTTGCAGACAGCTTGTCGATATATGTCACCCTATTGATTGGAGACCATTTAGGGAACTGATCCAATATCCAAGAAAGAGCAAACCAGATCTCACATATGATAGAAGTGAGCCACAGACCATAAGCACCATCAACAGGATGTGTTATTCGGTAATAGAAGAAGAGAGCCAAAATTATCAATCGAGTGATTATAACAACTCTGTATGGTTTGATTTGGTTGGGTGGAATTGGAATAACACTAGAAAGTGCTTCTGGAGCCTCTGGGGACCTGCAAAAGCACCACCACATCTGATTAATATGCTAGTCTTGTAGAACACAAAGAATTTTGATATATCAATGGACAATGGTCAAATAATTTGCCATCTCACTGTTTATATTTTAAATCCGTTTAAAAAAAAAACTATGTTAAGAAATTGAGGAAGTCTTTTTGTTTATTTTTGAAAACATGTTATCTTCTACATTTCTTATCATCCAATAATTGAAATCTATATTTCTTTTTAACTTACTGTTTCTCTTCCTCTTCCATCTGCTGCTCAGATGGAACTTGATCATCCTTTTCAGTCAAAATTTCAGCCTTAGTTGCAGCCTTTTTCTTCTTGTTCTTTTTATCCTTCCAACTCTCCACTCTGTTCTTCCAGATAGGATGCCCGGATTCATCATTTGTTTCTTCAAGAAAACACCAGTTAACATAAATTCCAAATCCATTGAAATTGAACATAAGGATCAATATGACAAAAAGATATCAGTATTTCTTACCAATATCCACAGAGGACATGTTACTGATGCGTCTAGCATGATGTCCAACATCCTGTTCAAACCAACATGAATGATATACTATAAGCCATCCTAATATTCTTGGAACGTATTTAAAGGTTGAATGTTTACTCAACAGCACTATAACAAGGGTTTTCATTGCACTTCAAAAATTGACTGTCATACTCCTTCCTTCCTAGTAAATTTTTATATATGATGTATGTATGTATGCATATATAAAACATAGAACTCGCAACTACATTTACCTGAGAGTTATTGGGGTGAGCTGCCATTGTGGATTGGTTGCCTGATTCTTTCAGTTCAGCATCATCCACTGAGTTATCTAGGGAATTCATAGCCACACTATTAGCTTTCGATATTAAATCAATCAACCCGCTTATTGGTTATCAGAAGAGTGTATAATGGAGAAGACACATAGCACCCGAAATTAGAGCAGCCCATTTTTCTATCTAAAAATTAACCCAACCACTTATATGTCCCTCTACAACCTAATTTTCTGAAATAGAAAGGGAAATTGAAGAAAATGCTTGAAAATAATAAAAGAAGCCATGGTGATACTTTCTTTCCTTCAGTGCATTTTCATTAGAACTAAAAAGTCTACTAGAGTATTAATCACTACTAAAGATGTACTACCCAAAGAAATGTCAGCCCATCAAACATAAAAATACTTGACTAACATATGAACCATAAGGGTAAAACTTAGATAAAGTTATTAAATTGTGGTACCTTAGGTCTCCCAATTAAATCCAACTGTGTCGTTGCATTAGCCAATGTAACGCAAAGGTGTTATCTTCCACTCACAACAATTAAATTCAGCCCTGTGGCTTATTGTGATACGTAGCCACATGGTTGAATTTAATTGGAAAATTTAATATACAACACTTAAAAAATTGGACCTTAGTTTTTCCCAACCTATAATATTATACACAATGTCTAAATTTTTTTTCTACAAGTGATCACCGGATAATGTTGTTGATTTAGCCTATATAATATATATGTATGTCTATATATATCTTGGTATCAACTAATGGAACAAGTAATAAAATCATAAAGCACTAATGCAAATATAAACATATCATTTTGATAATCACATGCAAGAATTTTAAGAACCCACATCTAGTTATTCAAAAAAAAGAACTTAGTTAAGAAATTTGAAGTTAGAGATATACCACCATATGGAGCATCACAGCGCAAGCATAGTTTCTGCCCCTCCTTAATCTCCAAGTCAGCACAAGCCTTACAAATGGAGAAATTGCACACATGGCAAGCCACAAACACCTCCCCAGTATTGTCATGCTCACCACAAGAGTTGCAAACGGCAGGAACCCCATGCTCAGGCTCCATCATGTTTGTTTCAGTTTCACTTTTCATTAGAGTATGGATGCTGGTTTGATATGAATGATAGCCCTTAGCACCAGGTAGGAGGGTATGGTGGTGTGAGTGAAGGAGTGGGGGTGCATGCATATTTGTAGTGGTGAGAAGGGGTGTAGGGTGGTGGTGATTGAAAGGTTCTGAGGTTGAGGTGTTGGTGTCATTGCTTTATGGAGGGAGAGAGAGATGAGAGAGAGAGAGAGAGAGAGTGACAGAGAGAGTGATGAGGCGCAACGTCATTTTTTCTTCTTTTGGGTCTGGAAGAGAAAGGAGTTTGAAATTTTGCGGGAAGTTTTCGGCGGAGTAGAATCATGTTTAGGAATACATGAGATGAGATGGAATATATACGTATAGAATATATATAGCACTCTTGTTTGGTTCGAGGGAAGAGACAATGAAAGGAAAAGGAGAAGAGGATGAAGAAATTTCGTTGTTTGGTTTGATGATAAGGGGGCAGGTTATTTTCAGCCTTTACCCGTCTTTATTTAATTTAATTTTTTATAATAATGCTAGTTGAATTAAAGGATTTAAAGAAAGGAATGCCATAAAACTTTTAAGGAATGATAAGATAAATTATACAGCACATAACACTCTTAATTAAAGTGGATAATTACCTATTTTCTTTCTTTTTTATTTTTGGAAATAAACACACACATGTACAAGGAAGAAAGAATGAGATTCTAATAAAAAGGTATATCACAAACTCCACTGAAAACTAAAAAGACCTTTGTAACTTTTAAGGGAGGTTGAATTTAATCGTGTCATGTATGCATGTTTTCTATCAAAATGCTAATAAGTTACCATTGTTATCATATGCATTGAATTGAAAGTTTAAGAACTAAAAATTGATATTTATTCTAAAGTCTAAGGGTTATTTTTTGGGAAAAAAAAAATCACTTTTGTGAACGTCACACCAAATCACTTATATTGGATAAGGTTTGACAAGTTTACCATTGGATTACTTTTATTTTTATATTACTTTCATTCTTACAAACTGAAAGTTCAAATATGTGTAAAAACACCCTTGAACGTTTAGACCCCCAATTAACAAATTACCAATTCAAGCTTTAAATCAAACAATTAATGTGCGGAACATGAACTAAAGCATAACACAGAATTGGTAAACAATCTAAGCCAATTAAAATCACATTCACAGCAGAAAATAAAAGGCAAAGATAAAGGGAAGGAAGATGCAAACACAAGGACAACACGCGATGTGTTATCGAAGAGGAAACCGAAGCCCTCGGCGTAAAACCTCTCCGCCGCCCTCCAAGCGGTCAATAATCCACTAGAAAATGTAGTTGGGATACATGAACAGCAATAGACCCTCCAAGCCTAATCTACCCGATGTACCTAAACCCTCCAAGCTTCTTGCTCCAACGAGGTTGCGCCGAACCTATTTCTTTTATAGCTTCCCGGATTCCGCTACTAGACCATAGCATCAACCAATGAATATTGGTTCCTTCCTAACTGCTTCCCAGAACACCAAACAACCCTCTCACAGTAATGGGTATGGTGAGAACAAGGTTATGGTAGAAAGGCCTCTCAAGGATTTGGCAATGGAGAGGAAGAGAGTTAAGGAATTTGAAGAGACTCTAATGTTAAGATTGTAGATGGTTCAATCTTGTTTTGCTCTAGGGTTTCTCTCTCAAAATTCTCTCTGGAAGCTCTCTCTCATTTGTGGGTAAACGGGGTATTTATACTGAGGTGAGAGAGGAATGTGAAACGTTAGGTTTTTCAAAACAGGGCTGGCTCACGGCTTGACTGAGTCGCGAGATCCAGTCGCGAGTTAACCGTATGGCCAGTTGTCCTGTTTTGTCCTGTAGTGCTCCAGCTGGCATGACTGTTCACCTTTCGGCATGCTTGGCACGTGTGCTGCGTCTGGCGGCTTGAAGCCGCGAGTCACCCGCGAGACCCAGCCGCGAGTCTCTGTTTTCTTGCACACTCTTGAGCAATCTTCACTCTATCTCACTCACTACCCTTACAACAAGCCCACCTAAATACAGGGTTACTAAATGCTGAAATACAAGCAAATTTGGCACGGAATAAAGCCAATTAGATGGTTGAATAAATTTCAACCTTACACAAACTACTAAGGTAATCATAGCTCAATAATTATCTCATCTATAAAAATTTTAAATTTTAAATTTTGTTTTAAAATTTTAAGGTTATAGACAAAACATGAGTTTGTATGTAAAGTAGTAAATATTATCCAATTAACATAAAATTTAGTATGCATATTCAATTTTTAAAAAAAAAAAAATAAAAAATGTATGATCCAATGGGGAAAAATTTTATAAATATTAACCTAATAAAAAGTTATAAACTTTTGTAAAGACATAACAAGTATAACATGATAATGACCCCTAGCCTAACATGTACCGAGTGCATATTTTGTTAATAATACACATCTTAATAATTTTCTATGGGAATTATTTTTTATGAATCCATTGTTAGATTATGGTATTTAGTATAAGAGGATTCCACAATTTGCAACTAGACTCTAAAAATAAAACACTAAACACTATTTTTCCTTATACCTTTTATACTTGCAAAACATCAATATGATTAGAAATTAATAACTATCTTATATTTAACATGTTTAATTTTTTTTAGTTTTTGTGTATAACTTAAAAATTATATACAAAATATTAGTTTATGAATCATTAAGTAAATAATTCATGGTTAATATGAAATTTAGTGTTTATATTAAGAACAAGAAATGTGTGGTGACCTAATTGTGGGATTTTCAAAATATTAATTTAATAAATATAATTAAGTAGTATAACACTAACAAATAGTTGAGAGAGAGAGAGAGAGAGAGAGAGAGAGAGAGAGAGAGAGGATATCATAATCTTTCACATCAATCCATTAAAGAAATGTCTCAGGCTAAAAAGGATAGATGGTAAGATACGGCTAAGAGTTCTAGCAAATATTGTAATAATCTATATTATAAAAACATCTGTTTGATTAAAGAAAAAAAAGTATTACAAATAAGAAAATTGAATATAATAATATCTAATAAAAATAGTAAAACATTGAATTATAAGAGGGATCGAATTTGTTATTGAGTGTCCCATAAAAGGAGCCTTAATTAGCCATCTTTTTTATGTTCTTAACTTTTAAATTATATAGTAAAAAAAAGCACAAATATCCTTATAAGTTACATTTCAATCATCTGTCATCTATAATCTATTATAAATATAAAACTGAAAACATAAAACTGAAAACGTAACTATCTTAAAAAAATACCTTTTGATTTATTTTATAATATTTTTCCACCTAAGTTTTGAGATTTCATAATTTTACATGTCATTATTCTAATTTATACACATATATATATGTTTCTCAAAAAAAAAAAAAAAAAAATACACACATATATATTTATATTTAATTGAATTTAAATTATATTCAATATTTAAATCCTCTATGACAATACTATCACATCATATTTTCTTTAAAGAGATTAAATTCTATATGGATGTGGTGTAAACCCAAGTTTTACCCCCTCAATCTTAATATGCCACATCATCATAATAAATATTAAAGAATATGCATAACCACAATTAATTAATTATAATATCCATTTGAAAATCTAACCTTAACTGTAAATTTATTGAGATGTTATTATGTGTGGTATGATCTATTGAATTTTAAGTAAAAAACTAATGTGACAATCTCTTATTGGATAGTGTAAAACATGAGTTTTACACCACATCCTTACCGAATTGACTCTTATTTAAATGGTAGAATCAATAGTTCCATATGCAAATAAATCACAATAAATGCTTATTAATAACTATCATAATTATCAATCTTATATTTAAAGTAAAAATAAAATAAAAGAAATAAAAAATTTATTGTTAAACTTTTCCCTATATTACTCTTGCACAAGCTACCAAGTACCAACTTTTTTTTTTTTTGAGAGATAAATTTCAATTTATGGTGTCTGCTCTTGATGATTGCTCTTTATCATTAGACCAAGACACCAATTGGTTTTTAGTATAGGCGAGAATTGAATTTCAAATCTCTTATTCAACTATCAAAGACTTTATCATTTGAGGTAACTAGAACCCACAACTAATTTAATTCCATCTTCATCCCATATTTTTTATATTGTCTAAAGTTCTAACTTTTTAGTAAATATCATTACAATACATTGTCTTTTAGTTAAATGTCTAATTTTTCCAAAACTATCATCGTTAATTTAAACTCTAGTGAAAGATTAGTATTGACTATTTTAAACAAAGTAAGTAGTAAGTTAGGAAATTAATGAAAGATATATTTTTGAACATCTTAAAATAGAATAAAAGACCAACAATTTGGGAGGGAGTTCATTTTAGTGCCCATGCATCATTTTTCTTGGTTTTTAATTGTAGTCTTGGTTTTCTCTTTATTTATTTATTTATTTTTCGGATGAGTAGCTACTGTCGTGTGAGAAATTTTGTAATGGTTCGAGGCTATGTATTGTGGTACGAATTATTTGATAGGCCTTGCATACCAACTACATGTACACGATATTCAATCGTGTATGGTGCGAATTAGGTTTGGCCTTGGCTGTGGATAGGAAAGAGCATTATAACTTTGTTAGTCTAGGGAGTGAAAATGTTGAGATGGAGGTGGAGGATGTAATGTTTTAAGGCGGTGTTTTCTAAACAAATATACACAAGATTTCAATTCAAAACATGATTTATGTGTATTGTCAGAATTTAATTTGAGAATTTCTTTTTAGGAGAATATAAGGTGAATTATCTCTAAATTAATTTTTTTTCCTATTAGGTAGAGCTTTTTTATTTTGTTGATTTTATTTGGATATGGACTAGTCGAACCTTTTTTTATTTATAATTCAATGGTTGGGGGTAAGGGCATCGAGAGAATTTGAACTCTGGATGTCTCAATTATAAATACTAGGATGTACTGATTCCAATTGAGCTATAAGGCTCTTAAAACTTGAAACTATTAAATATGATGATAAATTATTTTAAAGGGTGTTTTGGTCAATTTAAATTAGTTATATATGACATTGAAATTTGTGTGGAGGGCATGGTAATTTTTTTTTGAAGGGGATGATTTGAAGAAAAACAAAAATATTTATTGTACCTTATATGGTGTCTTTAGAAATTTTTTAACAGGGTAAATTAAAAAAAAAAATACTGATTTTAATAATTGGGCTATAGTAATTTAATGATACAATTTGATATATAAATAATTATAATCATCGATAAAAGTATCAATGTTTAGTTAGTTTAGAATATTTTTGTACAAGTGTACAACACGGAAAATGTTTAATACATTTTTTACTTATAATTTTTTTTTTTAAAAAAAAAACAAGTATTTTCTAGAATAATTTTGTTCCAAATGGTAAATAAAAGCTTTTTTAATATAAAAAAAATTTATGTACGTTTTTTCTTTGTGTGTGTGGATAATATATATGTATTGTATATGTCTATTATTTACATAATATAGTACTCGTATTTTACTAAATTCTAACATGATCAGTTAGGGTAAGCTGGTCTACATTCGTATCAGTGAGAAGGGGTGGAGATCGAGTGAGTGGTGATTGGAAAGAGTCTGAGGTTGGGGAGTTGGTGTCATATTGCTCTGCAGAAAAAGATAAAGAGAGTGATGAGAGAATTGAGAAGCCTGCATGTCTATTCTATTTTGATGTCATATTGCTCTGCAGAAAGAGATAAATAGAGAGTGATGAGTATTGAGAAGCCTGCAGGTCTATTCTTTTTTGGTCTGAAAGTGAGAAACTTCAAATTTTACGGGAAGTCGAAGGAATATTTCGGATGTGCTAGTTACATCTTTTAACTTACAAAACCCCTTCTTCTCCAAAGAAAAAAAAAAAAAAAAAAAAAAAAAAAGAACCTTAAGATATAATATATATATATATATATATATATATATATGTTGGCAAAATTCGTAGCCACACACAGCTCCTATTGCGCTTGGCCCCTTTTTCTTCTTCTTCATAATTTATTTTTAAATTTTTAATTAATACATGACATTTTTGGGCAAGATTAACAGAATGCAAACCCAACTTGATAGATTCTCAATTATATATACCAGGATAGTTTGTAACATCTTCTGATGTGATATTTTATTTGAATTAGATTAGATCTTTTAGCACAAGGCATATTTGAAAGGTACCCAGTTGAGATTCAGATTTTGTTTTTGTCGAGCAAGATATGTACTCCTCTCCTCTGTGATATTTTATTTGAATTAGATTAGATCTTTTAGCACAAGGCATATTTGAAAGGTACCCAATTGAGATTCAGATTTTGTTTTTGTCGAGCAAGATATGTACTCCTCTCCTCTGTGATATGACCCATCAGTGTTAATGTATATATACTATGATTACTATCCATGAAAGGTCTTACACATATCGATGATATTAATTTTTCTAAAACTCAGAAACTTTGCTATTAAAATACCTTTTTATCTAGAAAGAACATTACTCATTTTAACACATTTAGCCGAATATTTTGGGGGAATTTTTTTATTTTTTTTTAGAAGAAGGCTATAAATTTATTAAATAATATCGGCTATATCGGCTAAAATTATAGCATTGGGGTGTCGAGGAACATTCTCCATCGACACCAAAAACCCGCGAACATGTCTAGCAATTTATGTTGTGAGCAGTAAAATTACTCTATCTCTTAATATGTGAAAAATGAAAAACAGTAAAAGATTCCACTAAAGATTTCTCCTCTTTGAAAAAGTGACCGTAAAAAGCAAAGGAAGTATCCTCGTTCTTCAATCCATTAATAACTATCTCTAAATCTTCCTCGAGAATAACAGATGATAGATCAAAATCATGAGGAAAGGTTAAAGCCAAATGAAACAAAATCACATTTTCATCATATGGTAAGAAAAATGACAATTTTTTTAACCTGATATGCTCATTGTGAGCCATTCAACTTAAATTTGATTTTATAGAATCCTATGTGTTCTTTGTGACTTATTCAATTTTGTTGACCTTTTCTTTTCATAATATTTTTGCTTTAAATAAATTCTTTCTATACTTATTGTCATTTTCTTGATATATGTCCAATATTCAATTTATGACTATGGGTAAAATTTAGAAACTTCATTACATTAGGTTCTCAACTAAATTCAAATACATAATGTGGGCTCAGTTAGCTCAATTTGTAAAGTTTCTAATGGTTGAATAAAAAATTTTGGATTCAATTTTTGACTACACCAAAAACTGATTGATGTTTTAGTTTGATAATTAAGAGTGCAATCATCAGAAGCGGACGTCATAGGTTGGAATTTTATATATAAAAAACTAATTCAAATACATAACTGCAATAAATTAATTTAATTATTCTTAAAAATATAATATTATTTGTGCTTTATTGAACAATCTAACCATACGTTTAAATTTAATTAAAAAAAGTTTCTAATGGTTGAATAAAAAATTTGGGATTCAATTTTCGACTACATCAAAAACTGATTGATGTCTTAGTTTGATAATTAAGAGTGCAATCATCATAAGAGGACATCATAGGTTGAAATTCTATATATAAAAAAGTAATTCAAATACATAATTGCAATAAATTAATTTAATTATTCTTAAAAATATAATATTATTTGTGCTTTATTGAACAATCTAACCATACGTTTAAATTTAATTAGAAAACATAATATACTGTACCTAAGAAATTTTATCTAAAATTTACCTTATGATTTTATATCTTTTGATTCATCTCCTTAATAAGCTAAACCCAATCTTTTTTTTTTCTTTAGAGAACCCCAAGCCTAATATTATTTAGTTCTTTTTATGTGTCTCAAAAAAGGAGTAAATAAATTTGTACTATATATATATTGATCATCAAATATTTACGTATTTACATATATATATATATATATATATATATATATATATATGGATATATATATATATATATATATATATATATATATATGGATGAAGTCTGTTGGGAATCTGCGGCTTTCCAAATAATTGAGATCTGTTGGGAAGCTGAAGGCTTGGCAATATATTTATCATGAGTTCGTTGCTATATTTTGATATCTTCACGGCTTGGCAATTGAGATCTGTTGCTAGGTTTTTATTTATTTTTATTTTATTGAGATGTTATTAGATGTATCAAGATGTATTGATTTTACAATGAGTTTAAGTAAAAGTTTGATGTGGCATGTCCATATTGGCTGGTCTCGTCCTTATTGAATTTAATCTCAACATTGTAATGTTGCAATCCATTAATCACATTACATGAATCTAGGATTACAATAATATAACATCACACTTAACGTAGTATCAAGCAAACCAAACGTCCTCTAAGTGTATCTGTTATTGATGCAATTCCTGCACCTAACGTGCTAAATTGTATCCAGCCAAGGAAATGAAACTAACCAGGGAGTAAATAAGGCGTCAATTATCAAAAAGCTAAATTTGATATCACCATTTGGCTTGAGAGACCTGGTTTTTTAGTCATCGAAATGGTCATGTATCCAAAAAGAAATTTAAAAAATTAGTAAAAGGAAGATGTAATCTACGTTTGAATTCACAAACATATGTTATTTTTTCAAATATAAAGTATACACAAAAAAATAAAATAAAAATGATTATATCAATATTTGAATCGATTAGGTTTTTCAATAGTCACATGTGTGTGTGTAAAAGAGACTCTCAAGTTTCATAATTTTCATGCTCTAAGTAATTATTAGTTTTCTATAAAGAAATTTGACAAAATCCTCTGTATTTTTGAATTAAATAATCTTTGAGAATCTCTTAAGTTATTATTAGATTATTAAAATTTAAAAATGTCATGATTAAAACTAATTACTTTCGTGTTTGTCTTACAATTGTAACTACAAAAAGATTATTAAATACTAGCTTTATCACATGCGCTTCGCACATGTGAATAGATTTTTTTTTTTTTTTTTTTAATTTAGTGTCATAATTTTCCATTCATCTCAATTTGAGACGTTTTTCTCTTCTATCACATTAAACCACACACATATTGATTTTTATTTTGGACAGAAATACATTCATTAAAATGAAAAAAAGATGTGAAGAGAAAAAAAATTCAAATACGAACATAAATAAATAAATAAATCATTAAAAAGAAAAACATGGAGTACATTAAAAATCACATTTTTTTTAATAATTCAAAAATAAAGAAGAAGAGATTTGAAAAAAAAAAAAAACAAAATTCAAAAAAAAAAAAAAACATGAGATTAGAATTTAGAAGAAAAGAAAAAAAAAAGAGAGAAAAACATTTAAGTCTTGATAAAAAGGGGAAAAAATTAGAAAAAAAAAAAAAGTGAAAACGTTGGGCTTAGTTGGTCCTATTTTATAAAATAATAAAAACCTGTCTTTATTTTTTATATATAATTTTTATTTTGAGAATCTAATTTATAAGTGGATAAAGTAATTTGAAAATCAATAGAAGAGTGACTTTATTTATTAGGCAATGTTTTAATAGGAGTTAAAGTTATATTTTTACCGGATTATATATCATTTAGTTTTGTTTTTTGCTTAAATATAGGAATATATGAACATTTTTTAACCTAAAAATGAGGATTCCAAATAAGGGAAGCCCATTAAATAAATAGTATAGATATAATTTTTTTTTGAGAATCCAATAGTATAGATATAATTGGCTAAATTAATCTTCGCCCACAGTATATTTTAAACTCTCCCATCCATGAACGTTGTAGAAGACGCGTGAACTTTGGCGCATGCAGCCTGCATGCATGAGCAACATGCAACGTCATATAGTGTTATTAAAATTGGGTCTGTTTTTATTTTGTATTTTTAGAAATAAACACACTCACAAGAAAAAGAAAGATAGCAGTTTTAACATAAAGACACGTTATAAACTCCATTAAAAAATTATAGCAACTTTTAGAAGATAGGGGGATAAGTTATACTACATTAGTGGCGGCTCCATGATTTTTATTTAGAGGGGTCAATAAGAAGATAAATCTTAGATAAAAAATGAATCTTGTGGTCTACAATGTTTCTTTATTACAAATTTGTCCATAGTATTAGCAAAAAAATAAAATATAAACTATTAGTTTATTTGGTATATATTTTCATAATACAATGAACATATTAATTATTATTGCTAAGATGAAATCTTGGAAATCATCCATTGTTTTCAAATACAATAAACATATTAATTATTATCGCTAAGTTTAATTTAATTATTATTGCTCAAAATTCTTTTATCTATTAGCTTGTTTTAACTCTTTACAATTCTTGAATTTAACAATTCAACTCAACTTTAACAACTATTGTTCTTTGTAATTGTATTAAGTGTGTTTGGGTCTTGATCATAAGCTAACTTATTACTTAATTTTTTTTCCTACTATTTGCAGGTTTCATGTGAATTCCTACTTATTTTATACTTTTAGCAAAAAGTTAAATAAATTATTCCCAAATAGGTCCTAAGAAAATTTTTGTTATGTTAACATTTACTTTTATCTTCACTTAATCACTCTGGAGCCGTCCCACACGCCCGGTCCTCACTCAGCAAATAACAAATTATCTTATCAAAAAATCAAATAAAAAATTAAAAGCACTTCAGATTCAACAACTAATTGTTATTTTCAAGGTTTTAGATTAAATTGGCTTGTTGATGGGCTTTTTTTTTTTTTTTTTTTTTTTTTTTGTGGTTAAAAATGCCAAGATATTGGTAAGAGGATTATATTAAGGTTATTTTAGTGGAGCTTAGGAAAAAATATATAGGATTAGAGTGTTGAAATTTTTATTTTAGAGGATCAAAACAAATAAAATTTATATATATATATATATATATATGGCCAAGTCAGGGGGTTCATTTGAACCCCTTGGGCTATGGCTAGTGCCGCCCATGACTATACACAATACACTCTTAAATAATGTGAGATAATGATTTTTTTTTTTTTTTTAAACAAACAAACATACACACACAAGGGAGAGAGAAAATGGTTCAACACAAAGTTACATCACAAACTTTACTTAAAAAGTATGGTAATTTTTATAAGAGGGTGGGGCACAACAAGTATTGCTTATATAGTTTAGATAGACCTACTATATGCCCCAATGTAGATATTAGTATATGCTTTCTAATGCTTTTTTACGATTGAGATTGGAGACATATGGGGCATCATACAATAACCAAAAAAAAAAAAAAAAAAAAAAGGAAGAAGAAGAAGCTATTTTTGAGAGGAGATTCTGGCCTTTTGCCCCTATTAAGCAAAATATTTGGCAATATACCCCTGTTTCCAAACTATATAGGTACGTGTCCCTGTTTTGAAACTTGATTTTAATAAAATCGAGTTTCAATGAAAAACTCGATTGCATGGAACTCGAGTTATGCCAAATGAAACTTAAAAAAAAAAAAAAAAAAAAAAAAAAAAAAAAAAAAAAAAAAATTGCATGGAACTCGAGTTCCATTAAAACGCCACTATAGTACTAAAAATCGCCACTATAGCACTAAAAAAACACCACTATAGGTATGGGGCAATCAAACTTTAAAAAAAAAAAAAATTGCATGGAACTCGAGTTCACTATAGGTATGGAACTTGAGCTCCATGAACTCGAGTTCCATTAATTTTTTTTTTTTTTTTTTTTTTTTTTTTTTTTTTTTTTTTAAGTTTCATTTGGCATAACTCGATTTTAAACTAATCGAGTTTTTAATTGAAACTTGATTTTATTAAAATTGAGTTTCAAAACAGCGGCACGATCCTATATAGTTTGGAAACAGGGGCATATTGCCAAATATTTTGCCCAATAGGGGCAAAAGGCTAGAATCCCCATTTTTGAGATAGTTGCCTTTTTTTCAAGACACATTATTAATTATTATAAATTTATAGGGAAGTACAAGTCATGAATTTAATGTCATTAATTTAAATCTCCTAGTTTTTGGGTTACTCGATTTGGTGAATAAGTTGACTTAATTTTTTGGGTAAATCATGTAAGTGGAGGACAAATTAGGTATTTTATCAATAAGCTATTATAAAGATTATATTTTCTTTGAAATCAGTGTAGGCCAAATTTACAAAGATTATATTTTCTTTGAAATTAGTGTAGGCCAAATTTACAAACTCACTGCAAAATGATTCAAATGATTATTCACGTATATTTTTAACCACATGACCTATTTAAAATTCATGTAACTTAATTAAAGTCATTTACACTAATGGATGGACATTTGAATATCCGAAAAAAAAAAATTACTAACATTATGGCTTAATCAAGGATACGTTAATTGAGGTTCTAACACAAAGGCACACTACAACTCCCTTTCCCTTGTATGTGTGTGTTTGTTTCTAAAAAAAAAAAATGATAAGTTAATTGAAAAAATAAGGTAACTCAAATGTAAAATAGAAATTTTGTAATTTGTATGTAGAAGAAAATGCAGAGAAGTAATAAAACTATAAGAGTAAGAAATGCAAAGATAAATATTTTGGAAAAAATAAGCAAGTATAATATCATACATACAATGTGTTGCAAAAAATTAAATTTCTACCCTAAGTTTGCATATTTGATTCTTAAACTTCCTTCTTTCTCATATGACAGATAAAAAATTATGATTAAAGTTGAGAAAAATAAAATTTTGAGTAAATTATATGTTTAAACATATGTTTAAAGACAAATACAACAATGAAGTAAAAAACATAACTATACCAAGTACTACAATGGAATGGATTGACACCTTAATTCAATTCGATCTATTTTTTTTTTTCCAATATATATATATATATATATATATATATATATATATATATATATAATTATAGACTATCAAATTGAGTAACAAAGTATATAATATAATAATAGTTTGGATTTTCGAGATTTTGGATTTCGAGATTTTGGAATTTATCTTGTTTAAAGAAAAGGTAAATTCCAAATAAACCAAAGTTTCATGGGTTAACAAAAAAAAAAGAGTAGCATTATTTAGTAATGCCAAATGGTTGTTGGGGAGAGATTTGGAATCACATCTACGACTTTGCAGGAGGTATATTTTAAAAGTTGTTTATATAATATTGCTCTACGAGCTTAAAAAAAGCCCATATTAACGAAAATAAAGTTGATATCATTGTTTTTCTTGAGTGACCTAGTTGTTTGGTTATCAAAATGGTCATAAATCTTGAATAAAAATAAATAATAATACAAATTAGTAATAAAAGATGTAGTCTAATTATGTTTTCACAAACAAATGTTATTTTTTCAAATATAAATAGAAACTATAAAAATAAATAAAATTCGATCACTATTTAAATTAATTAGGTTTTTAAAAGTCAAATATATTAAACATATATGTAACAAACACATACATTTCAAATTTTCAAGCTCTAAGTAATTATTAGTCCCCCTATAAATAATTTGACAATTTTCCCCTATATTTTTTAATTAAATAATTACTAAGAATTTCTTAAATTTCTATTAGGTTATTTAAATTTAGGAATGTCATGATTGATTGAATCTAATCACTTTCATTTTTGCCTTATAATTGTAGCTACTAAATAGAGTATTAAATGTATTTGGCTAAATTAATCTTTGCCTATGTTAGATTATGTTGAAGGCTAAAATTTCACAAAAAAAGCCCATTCCATGAAAATTAAAGAAGGCCCAATTCAAGCAGCAAGAAGAATCAACATTAAGGCCTTATTTATGTTCAGATTTCCAGCAAAAAGGTTATTAAAAAGTCCAGCAAAATCCATTGAAAGAACTGGACCGAGATACCCAGAGGCTGCCAGAGGCCCGGGATCCTCAGGTAATGCAGCACAGCTACTGTGGGATTGAGACAACTCAAGAAAGCTACCACGAAATACAAGAAATGAAGAACAGAGATGTCCTTCTCAAGTACCCAGTGGTGCAGCAAAGAATCAGAAAGTATAAAGCAAACATTCATGAACAAAGGAGCTGTACCACAAGGAACCAAGAATGAGAAAATCATACGTAGAAGCAACTGGAAGAGAACTTTCAACCCAGCAGTAAAAGATTCCAACTATTTGGGAATAATGACAGCAAGGAAATACAACCGCAGTTGAGTCTGAAAAGTGAGAAATCTTGAAGGAAGAGAGATTGAAGGCTAATTGCCCAAGGACGCCCCGGAATGGAAAGTCAGCAAGTGACTTTTAGAGAAACAGTATTAAAAGATGAAAACCATGAGAAAAAAGGGAAGAGACCAGCCCCTAAGAAAATGTCACAGCACGAGCTCTGAGGGGCAAAAGAGAGAAATCACTAGTACCTTAGAGCCCTAGAAAACACGCTATAAAAGGAAGAGAAAACCCATGTTGAAGGGGGAGGATTTTCAGTAGGAAGAATGTCATAACAGAGCCATGAGAACTCTGTAAAATTTAAGAAAAACAGAGGAACGTCTCTCGGTATCCCAGAAACAGCCACTATAGCACATATTTGTCTCCCGGTATCCCAGAAACAGCCACTATAGCACATACTTGGATTCAAAAGGATTCAAACTTTGCAAGTCTTAGAGGCTTGAATAGCCATCAAAGTCTGTAATTTTTGAGCTTATTTGAACCTTGTATCACGTCTTAGTGAGCACATTTGTAATCCACAATCAAGAAAAATAATGAAATATCTCATATTGATTTGAGAATTTCTAACAATTACTTTGCATATTCCTTTATCATATTATCTTCCTTTACTGCTTCTTGCTGCTCAATACATATATTCTTGCTTGTAAAGCTGAGTCTTTTGCCCAAGCAAAGCCACTCAGACTTGAGTTCCAAATCCCACAAGTCTTGTGCAAAAGCACTAAGTCTGTGAGAATTGGGGCCAGGATCCTCGTGGCTGAATCATTCTTATGAAATTCATTTACATATATGTATATGTATTAATATATATATATATATATATATTCTAATCTAAGAAACTAACAATTATTTGAAGATATGTGCATTGTATAGTTGTTCTTGTGTAGGACCTATAGAGGTAAAAGGAAAGGACAAAACTTCATTGCAAAACAAGCATGGAGAAAGATTGTATAGTGCAGAGAACCAGAGATTCTGGGTTCTTACAGGCCTAATACGCCCCGGGATCCCACGACAGTACGTCCCGGGATCCCATGACAGTACGCCCGGGGTACCAAGTGAAGGAATTCTTTAAAATGTTTATACGATAAAAGATAAGCCTTAAATATTCTATTTCAATCTCTTTCTCATTGTGAATATTATGAACATCTATTTCACTTATTTTGTAAGAGTAAAGGGTCATTTTATGATACTAAAACACTTATAATGGTATTTTATTGCTTAGGAGGAATCGCATTTTTGCCTTGAGGAGATTTATGTGACTTGCGCATAACTTGGTTCGTAATCAGCCCCCATTTAGCTGCGGTGAACCAAGCCTAGTCCACCAAAATACAACTATTTGGCCCAGGATCCTTGAGCCTGTGTGCTAAAGAAAAAAGCACTCTCACATTTTGGCGACTCCGCTGGGGACTGGGAAAAAGGAGAGGGAAAAAGTAGTCCCTTTGCAAGCATGGCTCCAAAGCTAGGAAACATCTAGAGGAAGGAAAGTTCCTCTTAGTGCATTCAACATCAAGATCCCAAAAGTGTGGGTTCCTCCAACAAACGTTCTACCGAGAGACTCTATATGGAATTTTAGGGAATTTCCCAACACAAGATAAGTTTTATGCGTTATTATTTTCTCTGCTTTACAATTTGAACATAATGGATCATTGCCCTGCTTTTTAAAAGAAAAACAGGGGGTCATGTAGTAATATTTAAACAATCATAATATTGTCTCGTTGCTTTAAAGAAAAATGGAGAAGTGAACAAATAAAATATATTGATGAAATGAAGATTGTATGAGCTACATAATAGAGAAATGGCCCCACATTTGGGGGCTAATGTATTCTTTCTTTTAAAAAAAAATTTCATGATATTGTTTCATTTGTTTAAAAAGAAAAAGAAGAAAGAGAAATAAGTGAATCAAAGAGATTTGATGAAATGTAAATTACATAGCAAAGCAATTTCCTCACGTTGTGGGGCTAAATAATTTTGCAGCAACTTGATAATAATATCATATGGCGCAGGTTAACAAAATGGACAAGTTCCTTGGCTCCACCCACGGGTTTAGCAAAATGGAGTAGTTCCATGATCCCAGCAACGCCTTGGAGATCCTTGATCCCAGCAAAGCCTGGGAGATCCTTGATCTCAACAAAGCTGAAGAGATCCTTTATTCCAGCAAGGCTGAGTACATCCTTAATTCCAGCAAAGTCTAGGAGATCCTTGACTCCAGGAAAGCGAAGCCTGGGAGATCCTTGATCCCAACAAAGCTGAGGAGATCCTTGATCCCAACAAGGCTGAAGAGATCCTTGATCCCAATAAAGCTGAGGAGATCCTTTATTCCAGCAAGGCTAAGTACATCTTTAATTCCAGCAAAGTCTAGGAGATCCTTGACTCCAGGAAAGCGAAGCCTGGGAGATCCTTGATCCCAACAAAGCTGAGGAGATCCTTGATCCCAACAAGGCTGAAGAGATCCTTGATCCCAATAAAGCTGAGGAGATCCTTTATTCCAGCAAGGCTAAGTACATCCTTAATTCCAGCAAAGTCTAGGAGATCCTTGACTCCAGGAAAGCGAAGCCTGGGAGATCCTTGATCCCAACAAAGCTGAGGAGATCCTTGATCCCAACAAGGCTGAAGAGATCCTTGATCCCAATAAAGCTGAGGAGATCCTTTATTCTAGCAAGGCTAAGTACATCCTTAATTCCAGCAAAGTCTAGGAGATCCTTGACTCCAGGAAAGCAAAGCTTAGGAGATCGTTGATCCCAACAAAGCTAAGGAGATCGTTGATCCCAACAAAGCAGAGGAGATCCTTTATTCCAGCAAGGCTGAGTACATCCTTTATTCCAGCAAGGCTGTATACATCCTTAATTCCAGCAAAGTCTAGGGGATCCTTGACTCCAGGAAAGCAAAGCCTGGGAGATCCTTGATCCCAACAAAGCTGAGGAGATCCTTGATCCTAACAAGGCTGAAGAGATCCTTGATCCCAACAAAACTGAGGAGATCCTTTATTCCAACAAGGCTGAGTACATCCTTAATTCTAGCAAAGTCTAGGAGATCCTTGACTCCAGGAAAGCAAAGCCTGGGAGATCCTTGATCCCAATAAAGCTGAGGAGATCCTTTATTCCAGCAAGGCTGAGTATATCCTTAATTCCAGCAAAGTCTAAGGGATCCTTAACTCCAGGAAAGTAAAGCCTGGAAGATCCTTGATCCCAACAAAGCTGAGGAGATCCTTAATTCCAGCAAGGCTAAGTACACCCTCAATTTCAGCAAAGCCTAAAAGATCGTTGGTTCCAGCAAAGGCGAAGTATTTCCACGAATCCAGCAAAGTAAAATGGTTATAAAAAAAAAAAAATGGAGGCATCCGAAAAATGGATAGAAGTTCCATAATAGCATCAAGAGAAGGTGGATCAAGCATGATTCAACAACCGCCTCATGTCTTGGGGGCTAAGGCCTATTATGCAGTGGACTTAAATATATTTTGAAGAAAATCAATAGAAACACTATATTGCAAGTCAGCAGCAAAATCAACATTATTGAAAACTCAACAACTATACAGTGCATCTATCATCTCTTGTAGCTCAATGATTGGGCTCACCCATGGAAATAACAAGATTTGGAGGAGATACAAAGACCACTGAAGAACACCTACAACTAGCTCTAAAGGCCAACCACAACATCACAAGTATTGTCTGATCCTCTCAATGTACCATTAGCACGTGAAAGAGGGATTGAATGGGAAGCCCATAAAAGTCGTTGCCAATCTTAGTCCTTTCATCCAACACATAGTAAACTTTGTGGAAAATATACTTTATGATGAATCGACTCCAGCTGAAGAATATCTCATTGTTAGGATCCAGGGGGGCTCCCATATCTGGGATCCCGGGGGCTCCTATCGCAGAAGAAGAAGAAACTTGGAGGGAAAGCAGAATATTGCTTATGAAGGCACGCGGGACCTGAATGTAGCCTACAAGAGGATCTCGGACCACCATCTTACATGATATCCCAGGAAGAGATCCTGGAGGAACCTGGGGATACGATGAGTCAGAGTTTCCCATCTCCAGGATCTCGAGGGGTTCCCATCCTAGAAGAAGGAAGCAATGCCCATGGTTTGAGGGATCCCTTGGACAGAAAAAGAAAGAAGGAGGAAGGCTAATATACTGTTTACGAAGATCCTGGAGAAACTTACAGATATGGAAAGGAAGACATAAATCCTACCAAAGGAAAAACTAGAAGAGGTGAACTTGGGGGCTGACGCAAGGAACCCAGGGCCCATCCTAATCAGCAGTCAGTACAGAAAAAAGAGCAACTGGTGGAGCTATTGAAAAAATATGAAGATTTATTGGCGTGAACTCCTTCAAATTAAATAAGGCACGTCCAAAGGATAAATTTCCTTCGCCTAACATCGATCTCCTCATAGATCCAACTAAGGCAACAACAATATCAACCATGAAGAGGCATACCACGATCAGGGAACTCAAGAGCTTCTTAGAAAGAGTTTCTTACATTAGGAAGTTCACACCAAGACCAACTTGGTCATTAGTGGACTATCCAAACTGTTGAAGAAGGGGAATATTTTCATATGGGGAGTTGGGCAACCAAATGTCTTTCATAAAATTTCAACAAATCATGAGTCATTTGCCTACCATATGGTACTATCCATGGCAAAATCACTATTGTTGTACCTGGGATCTTGATCCCAAGCATACAAAGCATTGAAGGACACTGAAATGAGGTATCCCAACATAGAAAGGGCGTGTATGGCAGTTATGCATCTCAACAACTGAATCATTACTTTTCATCCGACCAAATCCTATTGGTGACAAGCTCTCATCCAATAAAAACCCTCCTCAATCAGCCCTTGCAATCTTGAAGAGTAGCCAGGTGGTTAATATTAATTTCCCAATACAACATAGGTCTGAAGGATCCCCAGAGCTATCAAGAGCTAAGCGGTAACAAACTCACTGACCCAGTTCCCCGAAGAAGAGAAATATCCATTAAGTGAGAAGATCTCTAAAAAAGTAGTAGCGGTAGAGATCCTTGTAAAGAAACAGACTATGAGGTTTGTGAAGACAGCCTTCAACGAGCATGCCTAGAGGAATTCATCCTCTTCTAGGATCCCCGTACGAAGATCCCCCACTTGAAGAAAACACCATGATAGAATCATCTTGGTGGAGCTCCTGGCCATCAGTCTACCATTGAGAGCAACCTTAGATGACTCATAAAAGAAGATTCTTTCCATAAAGAATTTGTTCACAGCCAAGAAAGGATATTTTAGAAGATCCTCGGAGAAGAAAACAAATCCTCAACCTTTTAAAGAAAAGAAAAGAAATCAGTTCAGTAAGCCCACTTGAAAATGAGGGGCTACGAAGGAACTTTTTCTGAAGATTGAAAAATTCAATGAGCAAAGCACAAATTTTCCAAGTTGCATGGCCTAGGACTTGGGAAAAGGCAAATTTTCCATGTACCTAGCCCAGAACTTGAGCAAAGCACAAATTTTCCAAGTGGCATGGCCTAGGACTTGGGAAAAGGCAAATTTTCCATGTACCTAGCCCAGGACTTGAGCAAAATAGAAATTTTCCAAGTGGCATGGCCTAGGACTTGGGAAAAGGCAAATTTTCTATGTACCTAGCCTAGGACTTGAGCAAAACAGAAATTTTCCAAGTGGCATGGCCTAGGACTTGGGAAAAGGAAAATTTTCCACGTACCTAGCCCAGGACTTGAGCAAAATAGAATTTTTCCAAGTGGCATGGCCTAGGACTTGGGAAAGGGAAAATTTTCCATGTACCTAGCCCAGGACTTGACCAAAACAGATTTTTCCAAGTGACATGGCCTAGGACTTGGTAAGAGGAAACTTTCCATGTACCTGGCCCAAGACTTGGCCTAGAACAATTTTTCTAAATACACGGCCCAGAAATTGGCCGAGAGCAAAAGTTTCCAAGTATGACCAAGAAAATGGTCAAAAGCAAAAGTTTATGGGTACAAGCTGTAGCACATACTAGCAATAGGTAAAAGTGCAGATTGTAAGCAATAGGTACCCTTTTGTTCATCCCATGAAGGAAGTGTAGCAATTCCTTTGGAGTTTCCCTCAAGAATTATTTGATCTACACATTGGTTCTATAAACCAGAAAAGTGTCCAAAAACAATTTATTTTCTCGCACGTGGGCTACAGGTAACCCACGAGCTCAGGGGGCTAATGTTGAAGGCTAAAATTTCACAAAAAAAGCCCATTCCATGAAAAGTAAAAAAGACCCAATTCAAGCAGCAAGAAGAATCAACATTAAGGCCTTATTTATGTTCAGATTTCCAGCAAAAAGGTTATTAAAAAGTCCAGCAAAATCCATTGAAAGAACTGGGCCGGGATACCCAGAGGCTGCTAGAGGCCCGGGATCCTCAGGTAATGCAGCACAGCTACTGTGGGATTGAGACAACTCAAGAAAGCTACCACGAAATACAAGAAATGAAGAACAGAGATGTCCTTCTCAAGTACCCAGTGGTGTAGCAAAGAATCAGAAAGTATAAAGCAAACATTCATGAACAAAGGAGCTGTACCACAAGGTACCAAGAATG
Organism: Quercus tomentella; assembly: GCA_028535165.1. Taxonomy (NCBI): domain Eukaryota; kingdom Viridiplantae; phylum Streptophyta; class Magnoliopsida; order Fagales; family Fagaceae; genus Quercus; species Quercus tomentella. Next base: position 34,862,364 of record JAPQVY010000068.1, on the reverse strand, counting down.
AGAAAATCATACGTAGAAGCAACTGGAAGAGAAATTTCAACCCAGCAGTAAAAGATTCCAACTATTTGGGAATAATGACAGCAAGGAAATACAACCGCAGTTGAGTCTGAAAAGTGAGAAATCTTGAAGGAAGAGAGATTGAAGGCTAATTGCCCAAGGACGCCCCGGAATGGAAAGTCAGCAAGTGACTTTTAGAGAAACAGTATTAAAAGATGAAAACCATGAGAAAAAAGGGAAGAGACCAGCCCCTAAGAAAATGTCACAGCACGAGCTCTGAGGGGCAAAAGAGAGAAATCACTAGTACCTCAGAGCCCTAGAAAACACGCTATAAAAGGAAGAGAAAACCCATGTTGAAGGGGGAGGATTTTCAGTAGGAAGAATGTTATAACAGCGCCATGAGAACTCTGTAAAATTTAAGAAAAACAGAGGAACAGCCACTATAGCACATATTTGTCTCCCGGTATCCCAGAACAGCTACTATAGCACATACTTGGATTCAAAAGGATTCAAATTTTGCAAGTCTTAGAGGCTTGAATAGCCATCAAAGTCTGTAATTTTTGAGCTTATTTGAACCTTGTATCACGTCTTAGTGAGCACATTTGTAATCCACAATCAAGAAAAATAATGAAATATCTCATATTGATTTGAGAATTTCTAACAATTACTTTGCATATTCCTTTATCATATTATCTTCCTTTACTGCTTCTTGCTGCTCAATACATATATTCTTGCTTGTAAAGCTGAGTCTTTTGCCCAAGCAAAGCCACTCAGACTTGAGTTCCAAATCCCACAAGTCTTGTGCAAAAGCACTAAGTCTGTGAGAATTGGGGCCAGGATCCTCGTGGCTGAATCATTCTTATGAAATTCATTTACATATATGTATATGTATTAATATATATATATATATATATATATATATATATATATATTCTAATCTAAGAAACTAACAATTATTTGAAGATATGTGCATTGTATAGTTGTTCTTGTGTAGGACCTATAGAGGTAAAAGGAAAGGACAAAACTCCATTGCAAAACAAGCATGGAGAAAGATTGTATAGTGCAGAGAACCAGAGATTCTGGGTTCTTACAGGCCTAATACGCCCCGGGATCCCACGACAGTACGTCCCGGGATCCCATGACAGTACGCCCGGGGTACCAAGTGAAGGAATTCTTTAAAATGTTTATACGATAAAAGATAAGCCTTAAATATTCTATTTCAATCTCTTTCTCATTGTGAATATTATGAACATCTATTTCACTTATTTTGTAAGAGTAAAGGGTCATTTTATGATACTAAAACACTTATAATGGTATTTTATTACTTAGGAGGAATCGCATTTTTGCCTTGAGGAGATTTATGTGACTTGCGCACAACTTGGTTCGTAATCAGCCCCCATTTAGCTGCGGTGAACCAAGCCTAGTCCACCAAAATACAACTATTTGGCCCAGGATCCTTGAGCCTGTGTGCTAAAGAAAAAAGCACTCTCACATATTACAAATATTATTCTTTTCATATATCATCAAAAAAACTCTAAAAATGTTATAGGTATTGTGGGGGTAACAAACCAGGGAGCCCATACCAATATATATATTGGGCCAAGGGCCCAGTCCAAGGAGGAACCCCTCCTCGATCATAAGAGGAACCCCTCCTCGGCCATGAGAAGAACCCCTCCTCGGCCAAGTATAGTCGAGGACAAATGGAACGACCCGCCTCTGAGAGTGACACTCCGTGTCACTCCATGGAACAGGATAAGTACTAAGACAGAAAAGGACAATGGAAGGAATGGAAATATCTAAGGGAAAGCTGCCATTATGGCATTAAGTGCTCTGTACCTGCAGAGCCATGCTTTTCAGCCTTTACAACCACCCCCAACAACTTTGGAAAGGGGCTGATGGGACAAGTATCAGCACTACGAATCTAAATCTACACGTGGACGTTGGAGAGAGGAGGGAAGATAGTATAAAATGGGGGATGAAGGCATTCTAAAGGGGGCTGGTGATCACTAACCCTCAGCACGTACAATAACATAAGCTCCTAAGGCCGTGCCAGGGACAAAAACCTTCTTTGATAAATACAGTTTATCTCTATTTGGTTGCCATGACCACCATACTAACTGTTGTCCCTTCATCAAGGCCTAGCTCTTCGATCCACTCTCTACAAATTCATTGTACTGGGCTCACTAGTCCAAGACTCCATACATCTTGGTCATGGGCTGCAAAACGTGACCCTACATTTGGCGCCGTCTGTGGGGAGAGCTCATGTGTTGGTGAATGCAACGGTTAATGATGGTAGGATCAAGCTCCTATCAGTAAGAGTCCCTCGAGAAGACTATTTTGGGCAGTGGCGCATGCTGCACTGAAGCTTCTGCATTATTTCCAAGGACACACAGTTGTTGTCATAACTCAGCTTCCGCTTAGGTCTACACTTCGAAGTACTGATTACGCAAGGAGGATTGCTAAAGGGGGCACAGTTCTAGGGGCTTCTGACATCAAGTATATGCCCCGTACATTTGTCAAGGGGCTAGTTCTCGCAGGCCTGATAGCCCGGTTCGCTGAATTCCCATTGAAGAAAAAAGCCGAGAATCAAGGCATGGATGGAAAATCGGTTGGCGCAATTTCCCTGAAGAAAATCTAAGTACTAGACAGAACCAAGGTCTTGCATGGTCCTCGGACTCAAACCTTTGGGGAAACTAGCTACTTCAAGAAAATCTAAGTACTAGACAGAACCAAGGTCTTGCATGATCTTCGGACTCAAACCTATGGGAAAACTAGCTACTTCAAGAAAATCTAAGTACTAGACAAAACTAAGGTCTTGCATGGTCCTCGAACTCAAATCTTTGGGGAAACTAGCTACTTCAAGAAAATCTATGGGGAAACTAGCTACTTCAAGAAAATCTAAGTACTAGACAAAACTAAGGTCTTGCATGGTCTTCGGACTCAAACCTGTGAAAATCTAAGTACTAGACAGAACCAAAGTCTTGCATGGTCCTCGGACTCAAACCTATGGGGAAACTAGCTACTTCAAGAAAATCTAATGACTAGACAGAACCAAAGTCTTGCATGGTCCTCGGACTCAAACCTATGGGGAAACTAGCTACTTCAAGAAAATCTAAGTACTAGACAAAATCAAGGTCTTGTATGGTCCTTGGACTCAAACCTATGGGGAAACTAGTTACTTCCAGCAAGAGCTTAGGTGGCAGGTAGAACCCAAGTGTTGGCCGGGTCCTTGGACCTCCTACTTTGTGAAAATTGATACGCACCGGCAACCTTCTAAGTGTTTAAACTGAACTCAATCATGCCTCGGTCCTCAGACCAGATGATGTGGGAAGGTTAACACTCCGTGACAACCCTTAAAGTGCTTAAGTGGAACCTAACACACGCTTGAGTCCTCGGACCAGACGCTTAAGAGAAGTTAATGCTATAACATCATCTTAAATATAGAAAAGAACCTTAGTACCCGATGGTTCCCTCGGACCCCTTACTTTAAATTCCATGTTCTTTGATGGTTACACTATTCGTAGTATAGAGCACACGGTTATGTTCCTGATTAGTACTACATAGTTAACTTATTTAAAGTTAGCGGTTGGGTGCCCGTCAATTTTGATAAACTCAAGGTGACAACTTTTCGTCACCATTAGTAGCGTCAATTCTAAGTACTATTTGAAAGAAAAATACCAACACGCCCATTCATGAAAAAATTATTGCAAAAAAGAAAAGGTTCGTAAAGTAAAATACAGTTATCTTTTTATTAAATAAAGGGAAAGTACATCGCATACAAAAGGGCTTAGGCAAGCCAGTTTCAAAAGCTAACTATAAAAAGCAGCCCATAGGAACAGTAAATCCATAATCTTGTTCTAGCAGCAATCGAGCCAGTATGGATGATACCGGTGATGAGAAAGAAGAAGAAGCGGAGATGCCAGATCTGCAATCTTGTTCTAGCAGCAATCGAGCCAGTGTGGATGGTACCGGCGATGAGAAAGAAGAAGAGGAGGGAGCGTTTGATGGACCCCTCTCCTCCTAACTGCAAGATGTTCTACTATCAAGGCTGAGAGACAGAACACCTGCCTACCCGCGTTCTCGTTGGTTTGCTTGTTCAACCTTAGCCCATCTCCACATCTGCGCACACGTGGCGTACGGTGCCAGGTGAAACCCCAATTTTGTCGCACCAAAAATCTGATGCGATCTACACCTGCTTTGGGTTCTTGCTGAAGGAAGAGAGACTTCTTTCTTACACGGTTGAAAGGAAGAAATGTCTTTGGCCTCTGCTTCTCTTGCCTTAACTGTGTCATCCTGAATCTTGGCAACGTCCTCGGCTTCTGAAGAGGGCTTGGTTCCCTCACCCTCACCTTTATCCTTGGCCACTTCATTCCCTAGACCTCAATCACCACCTTGGTGGGGCCCTTAGGAACATCTAAAGAGTTAAGAGCTTGAAACTCTCGCAGAACTCAAAAATCTGTAAATGAGGAAGAACGAACCCCCCTTTCATGTGTCCTATATAGGAGGCAAACCCAGTGGCAATTAATTCGCCCGAATCTCAAAGAAGGAATTACAAGCGAGATAAATCTCGCTCAATTTCCAAAGCAGTCTTCAACCGTTGGATCTGCATTGCTTCGTAAAAGACCTTAATGAAAGCACGCCTCATGTATCAAAACGGCAGGAACGCGACTTGGATAAACTAAAATAATATCTTACAATCAGATGTAGTGCAAAATGGGTGCGAAAGAACAATCATCACATCGAGATCCTCCTTTCCTCCCATGGGGAAGAAAAGAAGAATCCCGATGGGCTATTGTGGGGGTAACAGACCAGGGAGCCCATACCAATATATATATTGGGCCAAGGGCCCAGTTCAAGGAGGAACCCCTCCCCGGCTATAAGAGGAACCCCTCCTCGGCCATGAGAAGAACCCCTTATTGGCTAGGTATAGCCGAGGACAAAGGGAATGGCCCACCTCTGAGAGTGACACTCCGTGTTACTCCATGGAACATGATAAGTACTAAGACAGAAAAGGACAACGGAAGGAATGGAAATATCTAAGGGAAAGCGGCCATTATGGCATTAAGTGCTTTGTACCTACAGAGCCATGCTTTTCAGCCTTTACAACCACCCCCAACGACTTTGGAGAGGGGTTGATGGGATAAGTATCAGCACTACGAATCTAAATCTACATGTGAACGTTGGAGAGAGGAGGGAAGATAGTATAAAATGGGTGACGAAGGCATTCTAAAGGGGGCTGGTGATCACTAACCCTCAGCACGTACAATAACATAAGCTCCTGAGGCTGTGCCAAGGACAAAACCTTCTTTGATAAATACAGTTCATCTCTATTTGGTTGCCATGACCACCATACTAACTGTTGTCCCTTCATCAAGGCCTAGCTCTTCGATTCACTCTTTACAAATTCATTGTACTGAGCTCACTGGTTCAAGACCCCATACATCTTGGTCATGGGCTGCAAAACGTGACCCTACAGGTATATAATGTTTAGAATTATTTTTTTGAAGAAAACATTTAATAAAATAACAATAACATAAACATAACAAGAAAATAATTTTGTTTAAGGTTAACAATATTTCCATTCTAAATTTTGATTCCTGAACCTCCCCTCTTCTAGTATGAATGAAAAATTTATATGGATTAAAGTTGAAAAAAATCAATTTGGAGTTGAACATATGTTTTTTTAAGACATAAATACAACAGTAAAATTACAAACATAACAATAAACACCACAATCCACAACTATAAGATGATCGGTGGGAAGGGACGACCTTCATTAACATGGTCATAGAAGATACGATAGGAAAGTAAAGGTAGGAAATTATGCAATAAGGCACGTCGCCAAGCTTGTGCATTATCATCAATTCTTCATGATTCTTAGTTTATGTTGCTTCTCATAAACCAGTGAGTTCAAAGCAACCTATGTTATTAAGAAAAATGTTAAAAATATTTGTAACTATAATGTGGTGTTTGGTATGGGGGAATCTACATTACTCTTGGCATTTAGATTCTTGGGAATGTGATTCCTTGCAATCTAGATGCCTAGAAATGTAGTTATTCCTATGTTTGTTTTCATTGGGAATCTATTAAGATTCCTCTAAATAAATAATGAAAAACAAAATATAAATTATTAATTATGACAAATTTATTAAAATTGTAGTCTAACATTTCAAAATGACAAGTGCAATAGATACTGTAAGGACACGATTTGGATCCCAGGCCCAAAGTGTAAGTGGATCTAGGCCCAATGAGCTTAATACAATGAATTTGTAGAGAGTGGGTTGGAAGACTAGGTTCTAATGAGCTGGATAATAGTTAGAATGGATTTAGAAGACAATCAAGTAAAAGTAGACTGGATTTATTTAAGGAAAATCGTCCTCAGCATAGTCCGAGGAGATCAGCTCTTGTATATATCACTTGAAATTGGTTACAGATACAGTTTTGATTACTACCGTGTTTCTTTCTCAAATCTCCGATTCCCTTCTCTCAAGGTCTCCCCCTCTATTTTATACCACCTTCCCCTTTCATCTCTACCATCCACGTGCAGATCAGAGTGTTGGTGCTGATTCTTGTCCCATCAACATCTTCCTGAAGTCTTTGGGTAGTAACTGTAAGACTGAAAACTACTGTTCAGATATGACCTCCTCATTAATGCGGCCAGAGAGTTAGCTGCAATGCATTCAATGTGGTGGTAGCAGCTTTTCCTTAGATATTTCATAGCTTTCCTCTGTCCTATTCCTTCCTGATACTTATCCCTATCCATGGAATAGTCTGGAACGTCGTTCTTGAGGGCAGACCACATCTTCTGACCTCGGCCTTGCTCAGTCGAGGTGACATTCCTCCTCGGACCACTCCTAGGTGATCGTGATCAAACCTTGCCTTTTTATCCACTAACATAGACCCTTATGACAATGTTTATTTGTCCTCAGACTGCCCAATATCCTCAGATTGGGCCCTTGACCTAACACATATGTAAATATGTACTCTTGGGCCTTTCACCCCTACAGATACATTAACAAAACCAAGATCTGAGATACGAATAGATACATTAACAAATTTCCATGAAAATAAATCCATTAATAATTTGTTGAGCAACACACACATAACAGTAAAAATGAATACCTGGCAATAATGGAGGGTCCTCTTCAAACTTTTTTTTTTTTCCACACGTGAAACCTAAATAGAACTTTGTTAAAGAATATATCAACAGAGTTGTCTATCATGTTTATGTTGTTTTGGCGGGAAAAGATAAAGACCAGGGAAAAGATATTGATGATTTGTTTTATATTTTATCTTAATTACTTAAATGATAAGGAAAAATGGTTAAAATTGTCAATTTATAAAAAATACAATTTCCTTTAAAGCTTGGGAATCTGGATACCCACTTGTTTTAAAGGGAATCCACGTTCTTACTGAGAGTGGCTTAAAGGGGGAATCCAAATTCCCCTGACATCTGATTCCCTAGTGTGATTTGCAACTAAACATGGAAATATTTAAACATTCTTGGGAATCCTAAAACATCACCCCGTACCAAACACCACATAAGTGTCTTAAGGTAAGAATCTATAGAAAAAAAAAAACAAAAAATAGGTCTTGGTTCCAGTTTTCTTCAACAGTGAGAATGTGAGGGTCACCAACAAGTTTGCAGTGTAATTAGAGACCAATGCATTTCCACACCCAACGCTTCTTAGCTTGATCGGTAATAACTCTGGGATTGCAATCCAGGATTGTCCCCCCATGGTGGGAGGTAGATCAATGTGTAGAATGCTAAAAGCACTAAAGTAGGAATGCTAACCTCACACTTTAAACTGTCCACAATCTCAAAGTCTAGACTCAACCCAATAGATTGATAGTTAATATTCCAAGGGTAAACACCATTAGCTTCTTCCACTTACCATGTACTAAATATAATTTTTAACATTTTATAACCTTTTTCTTTCATGATTAAGTGGGTCGACAAGTTTGGGTTGGGTTGGAGTTCAATTATTCTAGAGATTAGTTTGTGATAAGGAAAATGGGAATATCAATCCTCAAGCTAACCAATGTTATTCTATAAAATGGTTTATGATTAAAAAAAATGGGAATATCATTTTCCAAAGCTAACCAATGTTATTTTAGACATTGCTTTGTGATAAGAAAAATGGGAATATCCATCCCCCAAAGCTAACCAATTTTCAACTCTAGCCTATGATACATAATAGATCCTTGCTAGTTTAGTTTATATCACAAACAAGCTTTTCTAATTCCGTGGAGTGGTCCACGCTACAGAATCAATTGATCTGCCGGGTGTAAGATGAGATTCTACATACAAACTGATTATTATAATGTTATGATACTTTGTACATACAAATTAACTGAGTACTTTTGTATCTAATTTGCAAAACCGAAAATGTTAGGATACTTTGTTTTGATATCGTTGATGATTTTGTTTTGGACCTAGAGATAACTTGTATGTTTGATTTGGGGAGAGAAGCAACTTAACAATGAGAAAGAGGAGAAGAGCTGCTGGGTGAGAGAGAGGGAAGACCTGTATGCAGTACGCAGAGAATGACCTGGAAAAAAACTAAATAAGCACTTGTTTTTAATTGTTTATGAAAGGGTGTTTTGGTCTAGATAGTGTGCCACCTTAGCAAAAATCATGTGCAAGTTATGTGCTATTAATTTCTATCTAACTTAATGGTAAAGTAACACCGAGGTGCAAAGTGTGATAGTTTAGGGTGTAAAGTGTGCATTTAAATAGTTTAAGGTGCAAAGTGTAATCTGATGTATAATTTAGAATGGTAAAATGTAATTTTCTCAAAAATAAATTAAAAACCTCTGAGCCTATTAGAACCAAAAAAAAAAAAAAAAAAAAACTTCTGAGCCTCAAGGAACTGCTCATAGCATACATCTTGACCAATTTGTGTGTCCATTAAAAATAGGTCATCTCACGAACTGCCTTGTTATTATTATATAACTTAGTTATCACGGTTAAGGGGTTGAGTACATGGGTATTTGTAGACACCAAACCTGTATGACTCTAAACCATTTGATCACCACTGAAATGTTAAAGTTCTCAAATCAATAATCACTGGTGGATATTTTTATAATTTCTTATATAGTTTAGATAGCCCTAGCATATGCCCCAATGCAGACTGCACTATGTGCTTTAACTGATTAATTCTAATGATTTTATGCAATTATACCATTAAGACATATATATATATATATATATATATATATATATATATATATGAAAGTTCAAATAGTGTATAAAACACCCTTGAACGTTTAGACCCCCAAATACAAATTAACCAATTCAAGCTCTATGACAAACAACTAGTGTGCGGAAAATGAACACAAGCTATAAACAAAATTGGTAAACAATCTAAGCCAATTAAAATCACATCCACAGCAGAAAATAAAAGGCAAAGATTAAGGGAAGAGAGATGCAAACACAAGGACAACACACGATGTGTTATCGAAGAGGAAACCGAAGCCCTCGGCGTAAAACCTCTCCGCCGCCCTCCAAGCGGTCAATAATCCACTAGAAAATATAGTTGGGATACATGAACAGCAATAGACCCTCCAAGCCTAATCTACCCGATGTACCTAAGCCCTCCAAGCTTCTTGCTCCAACGAGGTTGCGCCGAACCTATTTCTTTTCTAGCTTCCCGGATTCCGCTACTTGACCATAGCATCCGCCATCCTTGGCATCTTCCAATGCTTCCCAAAGCTCCAAAAATACTCAACACTCTAAATGGGTGTGGGTAGTGTTTGGATAGAAATCTCCTCTCAATAGGTATGACAATGAGAGAGGGAATGAAAAGAGACTACAAAGATTTCTCTCTAAGAATGAGTAGCTCTCTCTAATTGGGTGGGTGTTTTGAAGAAACCTCTCTTAGGGTTTTTCTTTCTGAATAGCCACACATATTTTGTGGGAATGAGGGGTATTTATACTGGTGTGAGAATGGAATGCGAAGAGTCAGTTTTTCCAAAACAGAGCTGATTGGTGACTTGACCTCGCGACTTAACTGAGTCGCGAGTTCAAGCCGCGAGATAATTGAGTGGCCAGTCTGGATTTTTGTCCTGTAGTGCTCCAGCTGGCATGACTGTTCATCTTCCCTGCATGCTCTACGCGTGTGCAACTCTTGGCGGCTTGCAAGCCGCGAGCCTCCCCCGAGATCCAGCCGCGAGTCCCTGCTTCATTGCACAGTCTTGAGCATTTCTTCACACTCTCTCACACACTACCCTTACATGATTCCCATCTAAATACAGGGTTTCTAAGTGTTGTATTACAAGCAAATTTGTCATGGAATAAAGCCAACACATGGTTGATTAAATTCAACCTTACAATCTCCCCCTTTGGCTATTCCGTGACAAAACACCCTAAAACAGACTCTAGACTTAAACGTGAGTTTGGGAACAATGGAAAAACTCACTCACACCTAAATCTAGAAGCTGTGAAGTACTTGAATCATATGAACATAAGACTCCTAAAACACAACAATACACCATGATCATTGTATGCAGAAAAACATGAAATGCATATGAAACAGGCAATATGTGATCAAGCAAAGATGGAGTTAAGAAACAAATCATGACTTGATCAACCAAGCAATCACTACAAGGTAGTGATCACAATGAACACTTAAACATACAAGCTAACAAGAACAATGCAAGTTACTTGTATGCCCAACACTCAACCAATGCATAATACACTAAGTATATGCATCTAGGAACAATCCTACAAGGGCACAAGAGTGACAGTACTTAACAAGAAAATGCATGACATTTAGATAGAAGTACTGATTTAACAAAAACATAAAGGCTGCATAAAGCATGGTACAAACCATAAAGCCTACAAGAAACCCTAAAAGCTTACAAAAGCAACATGGGTACAAACCACAAAATACTAAATATAAACTTAAACAATATAAACTAAAAGTGCTTAAAGTTTCTCCCTTTCAAAGTGATGAGAAGCTGTGATGCACTTGGAACATATATACTTGAAACCTGAAACACTTGCATAAAACACATTAGACCCTCAAGGTAAAGCAAGTAATAAAATGACAAGTATAATGTAACAAGTAAATTGCGATCAAGTAAATATGATGTGAAACATGTGAGCAACTTGATTATACACCAAAACAGTCATATAGAAATGACTACAAAGATCACATAGCAAAGCAATTGATCATCTGAACATGCATTCAATGGAGCACAATAGCATAGGGATATAAGCATGTCCAAAACACAAACATGATGCAATACAAGAAGACAAATATAAAGAGGAACAAACAAAACAAAGTTTTCTTGTTAGCTCAATGTCTTCTCCCCCTTGGTATATGTATCTCCCCTATGGAATATCTCTCCCCCTACAAATGTGCATGAGAAATAGAATTTCTTCCCCTAAGGATGTGCACAAGGGTCATATAGAAATGACAAAAACACTCCGGTATACTCTCTAGAGTATACTCTCCCCCTTTTTGTCAGGAATAGACAAAGGGTCAAGGAGAAAAGAGGACAAGAGATGAAAGAACGAATAATGATAATGATGCATGAGGGGTACGAGATGAATGAGAAAATGATCTCTAACCTAAGACAAATTAAAATGCTACAAAGCATAAGGTAAACATGACATGCTAGGATGAAGAAGCAAGGTATAGACCAATGCATGACGGGGGTAGCAAAGGTGTGTGCAAAAGGTGGCTATGTGCAATGCATGACCAATGCATGGAAAATACACATGTGGGGCAAGGTGTGTTAAAAACACAACTAATGAACCAAACATGTTCCTAATGAGGAAACATGAGAAACCCCAAAGTTTGGTACTCATCAGAGTCCAAACAAGCGAGAAAATGCCTAAGAAGCATTTTATCAAACACCTAGCATGCACACTATGAACAATAATGTGAAACAATGCATGAACATCAAGAAATCCAGCCTTAATACATGTTCTTACTGCCACAAGGGGCCAACATCCAATGCAAATCAACAAAAGAAACCAATCCCATGAAGAAATTTGACAAAAATTAAGTTTTCCCAACCCCTATGATAAAAATCCCAACCAAGAGCACAAAATTCTCCAAAACATAATCTAAAGATCAAAATTAATGAAAAGAGTTTATAATTACCTTAGAGATGTTAATGGAATGAAAAATCATTCAAATTGGTTGGGTTTTGATGTAAAAATATTGAAAGAGGGGTTTTAGAGAGGATGGGAGAGGTTTAAAATAAGTTTCCCACGAAAAAGCTCTTTAAAAAGCTAATTTTGGGCGTTTCGCGACTGGAGAGTCGCGAGCCGAGTCGCGAGTGAGTTGCGAAACCCCTCTGTATGAACTCGCAGCTTAAACTCGCTGGTGCAAGCCGTCAAAATGAGTAGCCAAAACTGGCTGCTCACGCGAGTAGCCAAAATGAGTAGCCAAAAATTCTGACACTTGTTTTTCAAAACAGAACATGTTTGAACAATGAAAAACAAAGCAAGCACTAAACATGAACACAAAGAGTGATAAAAATCACTTCCAAAAACATATAAAATGATCAAAAATCTTTTTGGATTAACCCATATATGATTGAGCACACACACATCACATTTAGACAAGTACAATCTAACAAATGAATAAGACATTCATTGAACATTAGGCATGTGTGTTGTGTGTGTGTATCAAATGTGGAATAGTCCTTAGTCTAGAGTGAAGCTTCAATGATCAATTCAATCAAGTCACACACAACTAGTACTAATTCAAGTGGTCTATCTCAATTATAGAAATGAACATATATGACCTCCCACAAGAAAATGATTACATACGATGAAGCTTTTCATTTGGTTTCTTTACAATTCATAACATTTGATCATTTTGAATCAAAACATCTCATTTTGAGATCGATGCCTGAAATTTGTGATATTTCAATTTGATGAACAAGCCTTTGGCTTTTTGGGCATCATACATTTTCATATAAGTCGCTTTCCCTTTTTCCTAGTCGAATACTAGTATGTGCGACGGCTTTTGCAGCTCATTATCTCTTTTCATTTTGAGATTTACATTTATTGAGCTCTTTAAGCAATAAAAATAAAAGAGTGGGAAGAGATATAAGCACAAGTCTACGCATGTATCAAAACCAACATGACTATTGACTAATTATTCATGACAAGCTTGAAGATCGATTTACAACAATCACACAAAGATGTCAAGATTTTTCCCACAAAGATATAAGTGCAAAAATAACAAGCTAAGCTCGTAAATGCACAAAACCATTTGTACAAAGGTACAAGGCCAAACTCACATGTGATATGTGCTCAAACATATACGATCAAACTTTTTGAATTTTTCACTTTTTATGTGGTTTTGGATTTTTTTTTTTTTTTTACTCACACAAAACTGAAATATAAAAGTAAGATCAAGAACAAAACAATGCATACTAATAAATCCAAGATGCACAAAATTCATGATGATATGACATTTAATGCATGAAGGGTCCTCCAAAGATCGAAAGAATTAGATCAAGGACCAAAAGAGCAAAAGCTCAACCATAGGAACCCTTCCTCATCCAAACAGAACGATTGTTTGGAATGACTGTCTCAAGAGAAGTGAGACAAGGGTTGGAAGAATGAGAACCGGAGATGCACATAGTCAAGGAGTTAAGAGCATTAAACATTTTCTTTAACAACATGCTATTTTCACTCAAAACCGGTTTACTCTTTGTAGCACAACTTCCAAAAAGTTCAAGTTTTTCTTTTCTTTTGATTCTTTTAAAAACATGAAACTTAGAGCATTGAGGTCTTAGATGACCAAAGACACCACAATGGTGACAAACAATGTGTTTAGGTCCACTAGGCTTTTTGGGAAGGGATCTAGCAACATGGTTTTGTTCCCTCTTCAACTTATGACATTGAGGTCTTATATGACCAATCACACCGCAATGGTGGCAAGTTGGAACAAACTTAGATCCATTCAAAACCTTAGGTAGAGACCTAAACAAAGGCTTTGACTTAACAGCCTTTCTCTCCACCTTTTGATTTCTTTTGTGTGGAGGAATATACACCGATTTGTCCTTTAAGGTAGAACACACACTAGGCACAAAATCGGGTACCACAACATGATTGCAACAAATATTTTCATCCTTTTTAACAATAGGTTCAGCAATCAAACACTTGGCATGCATCTTAAGAGATTCATTTTTACATTTAAGATCATCAATAAGTTTGTTAGAGAAAACAAGTTTAGCATCCAAGTCCATATTCAAACATTCAAACTCTTTCAGCTTTTCAAGAGAAATTTCAGCAAGTTTTTTATATTTCTCAACCAATTTGTTGGATTCATTGAGCTTAGCAATCAAATCATCCTTTTCACAAAATAACTTGCTCAAATTCTTTTGAAACTTCTTAGTATTTTTCTTTAAGAGTTTGTCAACAACACCCATAGATTCAAATAACATGTCATCACACTTATGAGGATTAACACTCATAGAGGCATTTTCACAAACACGTGGCATGTTACATTCATCACCAACCAAATCATACAAAGAGGCATACAAAGCACAATCCATGGCAAATAAACACAAGGGGTCAAGGATCACACTTAGGTATTTAAACAACAACAAGTGTACCCACTCTGATACCAATTGAAAGTTCAAATAGTGTATAAAACACCCTTGAACGTTTAGACCCCCAAATACAAATTAACCAATTCAAGCTCTATGACAAACAACTAGTGTGCGGAAAATGAACACAAGCTATAAACAGAATTGGTAAACAATCTAAGCCAATTAAAATCACATCCACAGCAGAAAATAAAAGGCAAAGATTAAGGGAAGAGAGATGCAAACACAAGGACAACACACGATGTGTTATCGAAGAGGAAACCGAAGCCCTCGGCGTAAAACCTTTCCGCCGCCCTCCAAGCGGTCAATAATCCACTAGAAAATGTAGTTGAGATACATGAACAGCAATAGACCCTCCAAGCCTAATCTACCCGATGTACCTAAGCCCTCCAAGCTTCTTGCTCCAACGAGGTTGCGCCAAACCTATTTCTTTTCTAGCTTCCCGGATTCCGCTACTTGACCATAGCATCCGCCATCCTTGGCATCTTCTAATGCTTCCCAAAGCTCCAAAAATACTCAACACTCTAAATGGGTGTGGGTAGTGTTTGGATAGAAATCTCCTCTCAATAGGTATGACAATGAGAGAGGGAATGAGAAGAGACTACAAAGATTTCTCTCTAAGAATGAATAGCTCTCTCTAATTGGGTGAGTGTTTTGAAGAAACCTCTCTTAGGATTTTTCTTTCTGAATAGCCACACATATTTTGTGGGAATGAGGGGTATTTATACTGGTGTGAGAATGGAATGCGAAGAGTCAGTTTTTCCAAAACAGGGCTGACTGGCGACTTGACCTCGCGACTTAACTGAGTCGCGAGTTCAAGCCACGAGATAACTGAGTGGCCAGTCTGGATTTTTATCCTGTAGTGCTCTAGCTGGCATGACTGTTCATCTTCCCTGCATGCTCTGCGCGTGTGCAACTTTTGGCGGCTTGCAAGCCACGAGCCTCCCGCGAGATCCAGCTGCGAGTCCCTGCTTCACTGCACAGTCTTGAACATTTCTTCACACTCTCTCACACACTACCCTTACATGATTCCCACCTAAATACAGGGTTTCTAAGTGCTGTATTACAAGCAAATTTGTCATGGAATAAAGCCAACACATGGTTGATTAAATTCAACCTTACAATATATATAGCCAAAGGTCAGAAAAATCCAATTATATTTTAATTGGAATCTCAATTTTACGCCACATGTCCTATTTAATTTTTAATTTTGTGCCAAGTGAATTATTAAGTGTACAAATCGAAGAGTCAAAATCCAATTAGTTTCTAAATTGGATTTTAATTGGAGTCTAATTTTCCACCATGTATCTATATATATAATGAGAAACCATTACATATATATTTTAGAAATGTATGGTTTAAAAAAATTGTAAGTTAATACTATGTATAATTTAAATCTCTTCTAAAAACTGCATAATTTGAACTATATAATTGTGATTAATTTTAAAGCACATGACTATACAAAATTTATTTTAAATTTGTAGAGAAACACAACTCCTAAAAACAAACGTCATTAATTTATTAATCTTTTAGTTTTTGGGTTGCTTCAGTTCCCTTTCACGATGCTTTGCCTCCCGATGCTCTGCCTTTCCCTTCCACGATCGTCTGCCATATCTTCCCTACCTTCCTCTACTGGCTCCTCCTCTACCAGCTCTTCCTCTATCAGCTCTTCCTTGATCATCTAAATACCCACAACTCTTCAAACCACCCAACAGACATCGGAATCAATCTCCTTCCTCAGACCACCCACCACCCACATCCAACCTCTACAACCTAGAAATGGCGCCCCATTTGCCGTGAATCTCATGAAGCCCATGGCCACAGAATCCTCCATCAAAACCCACCACACCCACCATACCCACAAACCCACAAACACCTTCTTCCTCAGACCACCCATTTGCCACAAACCACCCACATGCAGAACCGGCGCCCAATTTTCCGTGGGTCTCATCCAGCCTTGGCCCATCAACTATGTCGGTCGGCAATACACCCAATCCAGCCCGTCGAAACTGGCCCAAAGGTAACTAAAAATATTTTTTTCTTTTTTTGAATCCGAACTCTATAGCTATTAGGACTCTATAACTATTATCTTATAAATAGTTGATTCTTATTAGTCTTTTTTTCTTTTTTTTTTCACGGCTATTCAATTTCTAGGTTTATTCTTATTGCCTTTGTCTTCATTCTTTTCCTCCATTCGAATCAGGGTTAAAGGTATGGTATTCTCTCAATTTGAGTTGTAACGTTTGCCTCTGTGATTAGTATTCTGTTTACATTTAAAGAACTCATGAAACTCAAATTTTAGTGTAGTTATATCAGTTTTTGCAGAAAAAATACAGGTGGTATTTCTAACTATTTTATTGTTCTCTTTGAGTTTCAATTACTGATATAACTACACTAAAGCTACAGCTGGGTTGTTTATGTTTTGACTGTTTCAAGTTCAGACTTAGAATAGTTTGGATTTCTTAGCTTTTAGTTTAGCTTTTTTTCTTAGCCTTTCTGAGATTTTTTACCCCAACTTCATTGATTTCTGTTTTGTATTCTAGAGTTGATTAAATTGTAGTTTTAGCTGTGTTTCTCTTTGTATCTGTAATTGAGTTCGTGCACACACTAGATTAGTGTTTGGGTTTGGAACTCTATAACTGAGTTTAGTACTGTGTTTTGACGATAATCAATTTGATTTAATTTGTGTGGAAACTGAGCTATGGGTTTGAATTTGTTTAGTGGTAGTCTATGGTTGGTCTGCATTTATGCTTGCTTTCAATCAATTTGATGTTAGAATTATGACTTAGGATCAGATTTGCTTTTGTTTACTTTGATTAAGTGCACTTTGAGTTAATCTGTTTAGGAATAGTTCACTTCAAGTCAGTTTGTTTTGAATCAAGTTATTTCGAATCAATAGCATTGTAATATGAGTTAGACTTTGAAATTGAAAATTAGTCTCTTGAGGATTGTAGTCACTTTAGTTTCTTATCTATCATTGTACTTGCATTGCAACAAAAATTCTTCTTAACTGAGGTATTTTGAACTTCTACAAAATCAAATATTAATCTATGAATCTAATGATCATTTAATGCTCTCTTCTAAAAGTTATGTTTGGTATTCGTTTGCTGTTTTAAATCTGCTTTTATTCTTGGAGTTTTAATATCTTATTTTAACCTTATAAATATTTATCTATTTAACCTTCTTGCTGTTTTAAACCTTATAAATATATGGTTGTTGTTTTAAATCTGCTTTTATGCTTGGAGTTTTAATATCATTGAACAAATTCTTATTCTTTGACATAGTTGATGTTGAGCTCTTTTGGAATGCATTTATTTGTAGGAAAAGGAAACTGATAGTTGATTATTTCAAGAAACAACAAAGGATCCTTGAAGGTTGTTTGGGTATGCTCTTTTCTAAACACACAGCAAATATATGGTTGCTGTTTTGAATCAATATTCTGTTTTTTATTGTTTGATTGAAGGAACATGAGAGAGCTTGAAAGTTAATGTTGATTATAATTTCTCTTGAAGTGAAATTAAACTATTAAACTATGTGTAAAGTGCTTAAAGCTTTTTTGTAGCCCATGTGACCGAAGTGTTTAAAACTTTTTTCAACACAAACAGAAAATTGTAGAGTGTAGCTTAACATTGTTAAAATTTTAGAAATGCCCTTAAGCACAGTGTTGTTTAGTTTTTCAAATTTGAATATTGTATTGCTCAACAACATTATTTTTGTCTTCAAACACATGAACATATGGACATGCAAGGTATGATGCAGCTGACACATTGATTAGATAAGATACATTCAAATACTTGCAAGGCTGCAAGACTACAACTGAAAGTAACTGCATAAAACAAAATGGAATTCTTAAATCAATTAGAGGATTTAATTTAGGCTTTTGCTTTTAATATCTGGGTTCCTTTGCCTCTATAAATTACTGGTCACTATGGAAAACATGAGTTAAAGTTAGCTGATTCATCAAATCTGGTCACTATGGAATACATGGAAAGAATCAATATGAGTTAAAGTTAGCTGGTTCATTAAATTACTGGTCACTATGGAAAACATGAGTTAAAAAAAAAATAGAACTATTAAAGATTAGGTTTTAAAGATTAGGCTTTTGCTTGAACTGTTTTTTCATTTGATAGAATCATTGAAATTTTTATGCTAATCTATTTAATTCTTGAAGAAAATAACATAAATAGGAAGAGTTCTCATTTTTTTTATGAGGGTAAGTTGCCTTCTCTCACAATCAAATTGTTTGATGATATGAAGGAGACTAAAAAGAAAAATTTACACAATTTGGTTTTAAATTGAAACAGAGAGGAATTAAACTCTTACATTTACTTATTTCAGGATACAGCTTTACTTAAATGTTTTTTTAATATAATGAATATATTGAATATTTAGTGGAAGACATGAAATAATGTCTTGCTGTTTGATAGTAACACAATCATGTAACTCGTCCAAGAATGGCTTGCTGTTTGATTGGCTAAACAAGCAACCAAATGATTATGTGGTGTATATGTCATTTGGGAGTGATGCAACACTGTCACACTAGCAAATGACTGAGCTATTTGTGTCATTTTTTTAATCTAGAAAAATGTATATTTTGTTATTATTTGATGGCTGTTACAATTCTAATGTCACATCATTTTACTAATATCTTACTACTAGACTCATAAACCATTATTATTGCTAGATTCATAATAAGTTATTGTTCCTCTACTTTCTAATTTGTGATGGCTTTAGTGTTGAATGTGGGTTGCTTCATTGTTATTTTACTGCTAGACGTATATGACTTCATTGATACTATACCACTAAAGAGGTGAAAATTTGACCGCAGAGCCTACCACAAGATGCTCCAAACTAATAAATGGATTTGGCTAAGCCTGGGTTCATTAGAGGAGTTTGACCCACCACTCTAATCAAAGCTCCCCTAGATTGATGTTGAAGTAGCCAAAGATCTAACACCTAAAAAAGCCAAGACCCCATACTCATATCCACTCAATGAATGAATAAATGAATTCATTTAGGACTTGGAACTTGCTCACCCAGTGAAACTTCCACTTACTAAGAATGTGCTGCTAGAGAATCCATGTTGAATTCCAATAGCTAATGTCACATCATTTGGAGGTTCATCTTATTTTTTATTTATTTTTAATTAAAAAAATTGGTAGCTTTCTCGTACATCACATGGGTTAGCGACTAGTTATTATTGTTATTCTTCTTATTATTGTTGTTGTTGTTGTTGTTTTTCTTGTTCTTATTGTTCTTTTTATTGTTTTTATTATTATTATTGTTATTATTATTATTGTTATTGTTATTATTTTTATTGTTTTTATTATTATTCTTATTAATTTTACTATATCTGTTTTATTGAGGTATTTGATGCAAGCAACGTGGGTAGTGCAAATTTTATTATTGGACTACTAGACTTAGGAATACATGCAATGACCACTCTATAACACAACTCTGTGTAGCCAACCCTAAAAATTTCACAAAACACCACCGCCACCAATACTTTCACGCCAAGTTTTGTATTTCACTATAAACTGCCAAAGTTTATCACTACCTAAACTCTAATTTCTATTCCTACATCGAATCGGAATGTTTATTACTTCTCTCTCTCTCTCTCTCTCTCTCTCTCTCTCTCTATATATATATATATATACCACACGTCTTTTCTATTTCTTCTATTCTGATTTCTGAGATAAATTGCAAGCACAAAAAAACAAAAACAAAATCCTTGTTTTTTTTTGAGAATCTCTTATTGGGGTTTGCTTACACTTTTACTTTACATGATGGTTAGACCAAAAGGCATGGGACGCAGCAAAATAGAGATAAAGGAAATACAGAACAAGGGAGCCATGTACTGCACCTTCACAAAGCGTCGCAATGGTCTGTGCAGCAAGGCTAGGGAGCTCCATACCTTGTGTGGTGCCCAAGTTGCTGCCATTGTCTTCTCTCCCATGAACAAGATGTACACCGTTGGTGAGCCTTCTGTGGACTCCGTGGTGAATCACTTTCTTTATGCTTTATGAACAACAACAACAGCAACAACAACCCTTGAACAGAGGAGGGCAGAAGAAGAAGAAGAAGACGATACTGTTTTTGTCAGACGAGTGCATTGAAGGTTTTGAGTTGCATGAGCTTAAGCATTGCACGGCTTTGATGGAAAAGTTTGTGAAAATTTTAGAGGAACGACTAGCAAACGTGGTGTATAGGAGGGTTCAAACTAAGGATTTGATTAGTTTAATTAAATAAGAATAGTGGCTAGATAATTGTCTTTTAGGGCAAAGATAATTCGTTCTATTTTTAAAAAATTTTAATTTAGCCTTGTATTGACAACTTAAGCCCTTTACTTTCTTAAGTTTGTGTTTTATTAAGAAAATTTTCTTTTTTATAAGTTTCCTCTCTTAACTTGATTGATTGTTATTGACACTTGTTTATTTGTTTGGTTATTTATTTAAATTTTTTTTTTTAATGTTTAAGCATTTTTTCGTCTTCCTTTAATAATAGAAGAGATTGTTGTTGTTGTTGTTGTTATTATATTCTTATTGTTATTGTTGTTTCATAGAAAGGGACAAAGGCCAATTTTGTCCAAAATCTCCCAAAGCTAATGTTCAACTCTAGCCTATGATAAATAAAAGGCCCTTGCTACTTTAATTTATATCACAAACAAGTTTTTCTGGTTCGGTTGACTTGCCAAGGTGTGTGGGTGTAAGATGAAAATCTAAATACAAACTGATTATTGACACACAAAAATTAATTATAAATAAATAAATAAAAATTTGAGGTTAAAATGAAATAAGAACAGACACATTTTTTTTATTTCCAGAATTTGATTTAAATATAAATCATTGTTGCCATTACTTTTCCATGCATCTTGATACTTCATTGTTGCCATTACTTTTCCATGCATCATGATACTTGGACAAATCCTAGACTATCATTCTCACATGATTTATGAACTTCCCCTCTCTCCTAACAACGAAAATGTCCTGAATGGTTTAGACTATTTAAAATAAATGAAAGTTAGTTTAATAACATTGCATAGAATCAGATTACTTGCACACAAGATAATGCAACATCATGCCATTAAACCTCTGAGCCTGAGGGAACTGCTCGTAGCATACATCTTGATTTGACGTACTGCGTTGCTATTTTTAACTTGGAAATCACGGTCAAGGTTGAGAATATGAGGAAATTTACTAATTGCAAACACCCTAGCCTGTATGCCTGTAAATCACTCGAGTATTACTGAAATGTTGAAAGTTCTTAAACAGTAGTTAAACCAATAATTAGTTATAAGAAGGTAATGTAGACATACATGTGAGCATAGACCAGTACTCGAGGAAGTTCATTCCTTCTATATATGTTATATATAGTGGGAATCACTACTTACATTAATGAAAACCTGAAAGGGTGAAAGGCAATATGTAAACATTCATAATTTTACAATTTGTGATGCACTCTATTAAAGAATTTTCTACGAAAAGATGTAATAACACATTTCTATTAATAGTTGATAAAACTTGAAGTAATTGATGAGAGAAAAAAGAAAAAAAAAAATCCACTCTGAAATTATGTTTTCATAATTTTAGGGAAATGCCAAACACCCATTCAAGAAAGTTAAGCTTCAATCAAATCAAGAATTAGTTTCAGTAAAAAAAAAAAAAAAAAAAACTTATAATAAATTACTTGTTAGTTTTAGACACTGCGTACAATAGAATGTTTAAACCATATATGCACTAACTTAGCTATAGATTAGATTTACCTGACTCATGCCTGGGTGGTCACCGGACGAAAACTTTTATAGTCTACCCTTTGTATTCTCATCTTTGTTCCCATTTGCACTTTACACCGAAGAACTAGTCATTATTGAAACTCTCCCATGCATGAAAGTTGTAAACATATTCATTGTGGTGCATGCAGCCTGCATGAGCCATATGCAATGTCATATGGAGTACTTAATTAAAATTGACTGTGTTTGGCCGTTCCCTTAAATAAAATTGATATGTAGGAATTTAACTTTTCAAAAATAGGATTAAGATGATCTCTATTTCACTTGAGTTGAGAGGGTTTTCTTTACCATTAAGATTTTATTTTTTGGATTTAATAATATATAGATTGCCACAACATTTAAAATTTTAAATGACGCGACATTCAATACATCTATAGATTTATAATTTTAAATCTGAAATATGAAACTAAATCATTTTAATCGGAGTATGAACATATATTTTCTTATAAAAGATAAATTTGACTTATAAATTTGAAGCTAGAGAGAGATATCATCATATGGAGCACCAAAACGCAAGCATAGTTTTCGTCCCTCCTTAATCTCATAATCAACGAAAGCCTTACAGACCATTAAGAAATAGACCCGTGATAGGCCAGAAACACCTCCCTGTTGTACTACCATTGACCTGACTTGCTCACTACAACAATTGCAATGTGGAATGCCATGGTCAGGCTCTATTATAATTTTTTCACTGTCTCTTTTATTATAGTACATTGGCATTGAGTAGGGTCTCCCTTTAGCTACCAAACTTTGTTATCTTCTTAGTTTATATGAATAACCCTAATCTCAGGTCTCTGTGAAGGAGTAGTGCAAAATCATTTTTGTAATAGTGAGAAGAAGTTGATTGAAAGGGTTCGATGTTGGGGTGTTGGTGTGGTACAGAGAATTGAACTCCATAAAAATAAAATACTTGAGCTTGCAATAAAGAAAAAGATAGTAGGCCCAAATCCATTAAGGGTTTTAAGGAGGAACCCAAACCCACGAATGGGTAAGCCTTAGAACTCATGAAATGAAGGGAAGAAGAAAAGCCTAGCCCACTAAGGTCAGAAAATCGCTAGAAAGCCCAGTGGTAAGAACTGGGCCGGGATACCTGGGGACTACCAGAAGCTCAGGATCCTTGGGACGTGCAGTAAAACCAAGGTTGGATTAAGACAGTTCAAAGGGGATGCTAAGAAACACAAGGAACGAGAATAGATATATCCCTATCAGCCACCCAATGATGCAGAAAGGAATCATAAGGCTTGGGAACCAACAATTCATGAACAAGGGGCTGGTACCTCGGGGAACTCAGAAAGAAGAACCATGAAGGGAAGTGGCTGGGAAACTTTCAACATGGCAGGAATGAATCAGCTCACTTGGAAAAAATGACAAAGGGAAAAACAGCCAAAAGTTGAGTCTAAAAAGGTGGGAACTAGAACCCTTGAAAGGAGAAAAACCCAAGGTCAACTCTTTAAGACATACTAGAACGGAAAGGCAGCAGGAGACTTTTGAGGAAGAAACTCCAAAAGAAGAAAATAATGAGGAATGAGGAAGGGGCCAGCCACCAATGTTGCTAACACAACATTGGCTTTGGTATCCAGAGGAGCAAATGGAGAGAATCAGTGGTACCCCGGGAACCCTAGGATGATACTATAAAAAGTGGAAGCAGCCAACAATGAAGGTCATTCAACAATAGTGAATTAGAATAAAATCATTGAGAAAACTCTGTTAGAATCCAAAAAGAAAAGAAAAGAGAGGGAAATATCGCCCGGTATCTTCTAACAGCCACTAGAGAACACACTCGGATTCAAAAGGATTCAAATTTTGCAAGTCTTAGAGGCCTGAAGAGCCATCTAAGACTGTGATTGTTGAACTTATTTGGACCTTATAACACGTCCTAGTGAGCATAATGTATTACACAATTAAGAAAGTAATGGAATATTTCACATTGTCCTGAGAATCCTTAACGTTTTATTTTTGTCTTTCTTTACCAAATTGCCCCTTTATTGTTTCTTGCTGTTCAATGCATGTATTTCTTGTTTGCTAGCATGTATGTGTTGTAGGATTCGTGTTCTGTGCACCATCTGGTTCGTAATCAGCCCATTTAGCTGCGGTGAACCAAGTCCAGTCCCTTAAAACAACAACTAAAAGGCTTGGGGTCCTTGTTTCTACTTGGGCCTGGGCACCGTCCAAAAAGGACCCATACAAAGTGTAAGGAAGATTTTGGTTTTAACTGACCAACGTTGTAGACTAGTCTTAGCTCTTGTTGATAATATTTACCCTCAAGATTTGGTTTTCAAAGGATAATTATGTTTGGACGTGTGGGAGGAGGGAAAAGAAGAGACTAAGAGAGGAAGGGGTGGTGCCATGAGAATTTCTATAAAAATGATATTTTTCAAAACTATTAATTAACATAGGCTATTGTGATCAAAGCAAAATCATTGACCTCACTTGTATTATACAACAAGCATAACAAATCTTGTTAGAAGTTGTGGAAAATATTAGACTTGAATGTTCAATCAGTTTTAACCTCACAGGTAGTCCATCTAAGAGTGTGTTTGGCATGAGCTTATAAGCTCAGCTTTCAACTTTTAGCTATTAGCTATTTTTAGCTTTTATGTACAGTTTTTTAAAGCCTCATTTTTTTCTTGTCTTTTCTCACATTTTCAAATTTTTTTAAAGGTACAAGCATACTTTAGCACATTTTCAGCAAAAAGTTTTCAGTTAAATAAGCTGTTTTCAAACGGACACTAAGTAAGTATCACTAATGAGACAAAGTCTTGGCTTACAACTAAATATCCTAGTGGATGGGGACCTCAATCATCATATTCCTCCCTTCACAGAAGTTGTGGAATAAAAAGGATCAAGGGTTGTCTCCCTATGGTGGGAGGTAGACCAATGTGTCGAATGCTAAAAGCACTAAAGTAGGAATGCTAACCTCAGCTTGTTCTCTCTCCCTTGTAGGAGCATCTCTCTCCACCACTGTGTGGCCTTTACCCATCACCTCCGTGTGATCTTCTTCTACCACCTCTGTGTGGTTTCTTCTCCACCTCCGTGTGGCACTCCTCCTAACTTTCTCACCTTAACCTGTTTTCCCTACCAATCTATCTTCTTAACTTAAAAGAACCCTAACCCACATTCCACAAACCCATTCCCACACAAGCTTTCTCAGGGTGGCCGTGGATCTCTCGGCGGCCGTGGGTCTCTCTGCTAATCTAAAATTGCTTCCTCCTATCAACCTTCCCCTAAACCCTTTAGACCAATTCCGGCGAATTTTTGCTCAGGGAGGCGTCATATTGGCTCACCTGTGAGTCGGGGCAGTTTTGTCTCGATCCAGAGATTGGTCGGCTCTCTCTCTTTGGGCGGATTGTGTTAGAAAGTATGCTGTTTTCTCTTAGCTGAGTCCATTCAGCTATTGCTCCTCTCTTTTTGGTCCGTGGGTCTGGACTGCTGGCTCTGTACAACGGGTTGCTCTGCCTTTTGTGGGTCTTGATTGCTGGGATAATCCTATTCCCACAACCAGTGAGGGGGTCGGCTTCACTTTTGGCTGGGAACCAACTTCGGCAAGCTATGATTATCCTTGCATGGAATTGCCGTGGCCTTGCCCAAGCTGAGTCGAAAAGATCTCTCAAAGCCATTGTAAATAAGGTATGTCCTGACTTGCTGTTCTTGTCTGAAGTTAAAATTAGTTCAAATAGAGTCAAAGCTCTACTTTATTCGTTGGGTTTCTATAAATTAGAATGTGTTGAACCTAGAGGTCTTAAAGGAGGCATCATTTTGGGATGGAAAAATGGTGTAGATGTGGAAATTGTGATGTCTAATGATAATATGATTAATGGTCTTGTATTCTCGGATCCAATAAATGAACCATGGCTATTGTCTTTGATCTATGGGCCATGTGCAAGGTTAGAGAAACAAACCTTTTTGGAAGATCTTCAAAAGGTTGGGGAGTCTTTTGCTGGGGCATGGTTGTGTATGGGAGATTTTAACAATTTGTTGGGGCCAAGTGATAAGAAAGGGGGGAAACCGTTTTCTTCATCTTCTACTGGGGGATTAAAAGGATTGGTTGACTCAGCTGGCTTAATTGATGTTAAATTTGTGGGGGCACCTTTCACTTGGTCCAACAAACGCCCAGGCCTTGCCAACATAAAAGAAAGACTTGATAGAGCTCTAGTTAATACTAGGTGGACTGAAATTTTCCCAAGAGCGCTGCTGAAACATTTTCCCTCAAATTCCTCTGATCATATCCCAATTGTTCTGTTCACTGAAGGAGAAGAGGGAAGTAGACCAAGACCTTTCAAATTTGAAGAAATATGGACAAGAGAGGAGTCAAGTAATCTTGTGGTGGAGAATGCTTGGAGGCTCAATGCACCTGGTTCCCCTATGGTTAGGCTATGCAAGAAGATCAAACAAGCTAAACTAGAGCTAAAACAATGGAATAGATCCTGCTTTGGCAATGTACAATCCAAAATTAAGGAGGCTTGGAAGAATTTAGACCAAATTCAATGCTTAGACCCAAATCCACAAAACTTGGAAAGGGAAGCAAATTTGTGTATGGAAATCCAAGAATTGTTGAAAAGGGAGGAAATATTATGGCGTCAAAAATCCAGAATCAAATCACTTACAAGTTCTGATCTCAATACAAGATTCTTCTATCTAAGTACAGTGATAAGGCGAAGAAGAAATTCCATTGATTTTATGAAGAAGGAAAATGGTGAGTGGATTTCAGGATGGGAGGAGATTGGTCAATGCTTTCAAACCTTCTTTAATAACCTGTTCTCTTCTTCAACCCCAGACATTCCTAATGATCTTAATAATTTAATTCCAAGGTGCATCACCCCAGAAGATAATGAAATGTTGCTAGCCTTGCCTTCGATGAAAGAGATCAAAACAATAGTATTTTCGATGGATTCTCATAAAGCTCCTGGGCCTGATGGAATGTCTCCCCTTTTCTTCAAACACTACTGGCACTTGATAGGAGGTGATGTTGTGAATGCTGTTCAAAGCTTCTTCCAAGGTGGTTGTATGTTAAGAGAAATAAATCATACCTTTATCACCCTAATCCCCAAGAATGATAGGGCTGCCATGGTTAACCAATTCAGGCCGATTTCGCTCTGTAATGTGCTATATAAGATAATTTCAAAATTATTAGCAAACAGATTGAGACCACTCCTCCACAAGATGATATCTCCCTGGCAGGCTGCCTTCATTCAAGGTAGAAAAATACAAGATAATAGCATATTAGCCCATGAAATCATCCATGCTATGAGAAAGAAAAAAGGTAAGGAAAAGTGGATGGCAATTAAACTTGATATGGAAAAGGCTTATGATAGATTGGAATGGCCTTTTATTCTCAATGTACTAAGAAATTTTGGATTTGATGAGAGATGGATAAATTGGGTTTCAGAATGCATTTCAACTACCTCTTTTTCTATACTCATAAATGGCTCCCCATATGGATTCTTCCAACCACAAAGAGGTCTAAGACAAGGGGACCCTCTTTCCCCATTCCTATTTATCGTAGCAGCAGAAGTGCTATTCAAACTCTTGCAAAAAGCAGAAGAGAGTAAAAAGCTAAAAGGTATCAAGATTGCTAAGGGATGCCAACCAATATCTCATCTCCAATTTGCAGATGATTTGTTCATTTTTGGGAGTGCTGATGAAGAGAACATAAGGTCCATTAAAGAATGTTTATCCACTTACTCTTCTTGGTCAGGGCAGAAGATAAACACCCACAAATCTACCATGGTTTTCAGCAAAAATCTAACTAGTTGGCATTCCAAACACTTGCTAGCTGGGAGTATGGGGTTGAAAATTGAAGGGGCAAAAGGAAAATATTTGGGGCTGCCAATGCTGATAGGAAAGTCAAAGAAAGGCACTTTTCAAGAGGTGGTGGAAAGAGTGGAGAAGAAGTACCAAGGCTGGAAAGTTAAAATCCTCTCACAGGCTGCTAGAACCTCCCTAATTCGCACAGTTACCTCAGCCATGCCATCATATGTTATGTCCTCTCTCAAACTCCCAAAAGAAACGACAAAGAAGCTTGATGCTTTAAATAGGAAATTTTGGTGGGGTTCAAAGGAGAATGGTTCCAACTGCTGCATCCTGAAGAAATGGGATTCTATTTGCAAACCCAAGTCCATGGGAGGCCTTGGCCTCAGAAAAAGTGAAGATTTCAACCAAGCCCTCTTAACCAAACTAGCTTGGGAGGTCCAAAAAAATGAGGATAAGCACTGGGTAAAAATGTTTAGAAGAAAATACCTAAGAGGTGGAAGTTTTTCCAATACTAGGCCACCTATACAAGCGTCTTGGATTTGCAAGAGCTTATTTAGTTGTAACAAGCTCATTAAGAAAGGCATGTGCTACAAAGTGGGAGATGGAAGATGTATTAACATATGGGATGACCCTTGGGTCCCCAAAGAACCAGATTTTAGGCCAAAACTCAAGGCTGGGGTGACTACAAATATCTTGCTAGTAGCTGAGCTCATCCACCAGGAATCAAGACAATGGGATAGGGAGAAAATTTTTGAGTTATTTGAGACTCAGTCTGCTATAAGGATCCTCAATATCCACATTCCTGCTTTCCCAAAATGTGATTCTTTATGCTGGGGTCTTAGTCCATCAGGTGAGTTTACAGTAAAATCAGCATATATGTTAAAAATGCAACAAAGCAACACCTCACTTGGGTCAATGCATGAAGAGCACTGGAAGATGTTGTGGAAGAGCAAAATGCATGAGAGGCTTAAGCTTCTTCTTTGGAGAATTGTCTGCAATTGTCTTCCAGTCCGGGAGATTCTTAGTAAAAGATTCCCAATTCCTAACATAAGCTGTCCAGTTTGTGGGGAAGAGACTGAAACAGTCGAACATGTCTTTATTCGCTGCCCCATCACAGTCCAGGCTTGGGCTAACTCAGTTTGGCCCCTAAACATGAATGTTTTCAAAGATATGAATATTGATCAGTGGATAAAGATTATAATTAATCCACTTGAAAAGTTAAAGATCCAAGGCAAAGAAGCAAGGGAGTTTTCTCTTTTTGCAGCGGTGCTCTGTGACCAAGTTTGGAAGAATAGAAACCAAACATTGTGGGGAAACCAACCAGTAGACTCAATAAAGCTCTCCATCCAAATAAATAAGGTTTTTTCTCAACACAAGCAAGCTTGGCTTTCTATTCTTGGGAATAAAGAGAACTCCCCCTCATGGAAGCCCCCTCCTCTTGGATGGATCAAATGTAACTTTGATGCAGCAGTGAAGCCGGATAAGGTGGTGCTGGCAGTGGTTTGCAGAGACAGCAACGGATCCATAGTAGCAGCTGACACTCAAGAAGATTGCCCAGGTGAGCCCTTATGGGCGGAATCTAAAGCAGCTCTCTTAGCAGCTAGGTTGTCCCGCAAAGAAGGTTTTGCTAGAGTTGTGATTGAAGGAGATGCCCAATCAGTGATCAAGGCTATCCTAAACCCATCTACAACTCCTCATTGGTCCATCAATGCTATCATTGAGGATATCCAGCTGGTCCTTAACTCTTTTGTATGTTGGAATGCCTCCTTTGTATTTAGAGATTCTAACTATGTAGCTCATTCCCTTGCCCAATGGGCTTATTTTTGTAATAGTTTTGGATCCCCCCCTCTCTCTGTTGTTTCTAGCTTGGTGGAAGGTGGTGATGGCTAAGTCTCTCCCCTTCCCCTGTTTCTGTTTGTTTCTGCTCTCTTTTTTTGTTAATATATGTCTTATTCAGCAAAAAAAAAAAAAAGGAATGCTAACCTCACACTTTAAACTGTCCACAATCTCAAAGTCTAGACTCAACCCAATAGATTGATAGTTAATATTCCAAGGGTAAACACCGTTAGCTTCCTCCACTTACCATGTACTAAATATAATTTTTAACATTTTATAACCTTTATATTTCATGTTTAAGTGGGTTGACAAGTTTGGATTGAGTTGTAGTTCAAGTATTCTAGAGATTAGTTTGTGATAAGGAAAATGGGAATATCAATCCTCATGCTAACCAATGCTATTCTATAAAATGGTTTATGATTAAAAAAATGGGAATATCATTTTCCAAAGCTAACCAATATTTTTTTAGAGATTGGTTTGTGATAAGAAAAATGGGAATATCCATCCCCCAAAGCTAACCAATGTTCAACTCTAGCCTATGATACATAATAGATCCTTGCTACTTTAGTTTATATCACAAACAAGTTTTCCTAATTCCGTGGAGTGGTCCACGCTACAGAGTCAATTGATCTGCCAGGTGTAAGATGAGATTCTACATACAAACTGATTATTATAATGTTATGATACTTTGTACATACAAATTAACTGAGTACTTTTTTTTTTATCTAATTTGCAAAACCGAAAATGTTAGGATGCTTTGTTTTGATACTATTACCGTTGATGATTTTGTTTTGGACTTAGAGATAACTTGTATGTTTGATTTGGCTAAATGAGCAACTTAACAATGAGAAAGAGGAGAAGAGTTGCTGGGTGAGAGAGAGGGAAGACCTGTACGCAGTATGCAGAGAATGACCTGGAAAAAAACTAAATAAGCACTTGTTTTTAATTATTTGTGAAAGGGTGTTTTGGTCTAGATAGTGTGTCACCTTAGCAAAAATCATGTGCTAGTCATATGCTATTAATTTCTATCTCACTTAACAGTAAAAGTAACACTAAGGTGCAAAAGTGTGCATTTAAATAGTTTAATGTGAAAAGTGTAATCTGGTATATAGTTTAGAATGATAAAGTATAATTTTCTCAAAAATAAATTAAAAACCTTTGAGCCTATTAGAACCAAAAAAAAAAAAGAAAAAAAGAAAAGCTCTGAGCCTAAAGGAACTGCTCATAGCATACATCTTGACCAATTTGTGTGTCCATTAAAAATAGGTCATCTCACGAACTGCCTTGTTATTATTATATAAGTTAGTTATCACGGTTAAGGGGTTGAGTACATGGGTATTTGCAGACACCAAACCTGTATGACTCTAAACTATTTGATCATCACTGAAATGTTAAAGTTCTCAAACCAATAATCACCGGTGGATATTTTTATAATTTCTTATGTAGTTTAGATAACCCTAGCATATACCCCAATGCAGACTGCACTATGTGCTTTAACTGATTAATTCTAATGATTTTATGCAATTATACTGTTAAGACATCTATAAATATATATATATATATATATATTTTAAAGGTGGGGTAAGCCGGTTTGGAAAAGGTCGGGAATTAAAAAAGTAAAATTCAAAAAACAAACACAGAACTGTTGGACGTAATATGCACTTTTTGAACCTTTTGTGATTTTTTTTTTTTTTTTTTTGAACCTTTTGTGTTGGTTACACATTTTCACAATATTTTTCACTGTTTTAATCGGTTGTCATCACTGACGTCACTCGGTATGAATTATTGGGATTGATGACAGACTATGTACCTGTTTGTTTCGGCTTTTAAAAGCCAAAACTCACTTTTTGAGAGCAAAAATGAAAGTAAGGTATTTGGTAATGTTTCAAAACGTGTTTTTAAAAAAAAAATTGCGTTTTGAAATATAAAGAATTGAGCCAAAACGGGCGGACGGATTTGAGGAGCTTTTGCAAACGTAAAAGCGCTTTTGATCAATATTTTTGTTGCAAATGCAAGAAATAACCCAAATTACCCTTATCTCACTAATCACAAAATACACTAAAAACTGAAAAGACAAACACAGAAAATAATAGCTACAATATGCCGGAACCTCCACTGCCAATCTCACTCTCAACAACCCGATCTGAATCTTCCTACATGGTTGAGGTTGAGTAACGAGGAGGAGCTCTGATGCATCAATCTGACTTCAATTCCCATTTGGTTTTGGGGTTACGAAGAGAGAGAGGTATTGAAGATTTTTGGTGAAATTAAGAGAAATTACCTGTGAAGATCAAGGTGAAGAAGTGCGTGGGTGTGGGCTGTGTGTGGTTGAATTTAGAGAAAAAGAAAAGAATAAAGAAGATCAAAGCGAAGAAGTTCGTGGGTGTGGGCTGTGTGGAGGAAAACAGAGAAAGAGAAAGAGAAAAAGAAAGAAGACAAATGGTAGTATGGTGAAGATGAAAAGCATAAAGAAAAGTCAAAAGTGAAGATAAGGAGAAGATAAAGAATACGTGTGTGGATGAGAAAAATAGAGGAAAAAATATATAAATAAACGTGTGGATAAAAGAAAAAGAGATAAAGAGAAAAATAAAATAAAGAATAAGAAATTAAAACTAAGAAATTCTATTATAATATTTTCATAATAAATATTAAGTGGTGGATTGTTACTGGCTAATACTAGTGACAAAATAAAAAATAAAATAAGTAGTGTATTCAAATTAAAATCAGTAACAACTTATTATATATGATTTGTTGTGAAAATATTGTAAAAATATTTTTACAACAAATTTTAGTTAACAATAAATTATTATTATTATTAAGTATTTTTTTTTTTGAGTAATTATTATTAAGTAATTGATTTAAGTACGAAATAAATTTTTATATATATATTGTCTTTTTTGGTAATTTATAACTCAAACCGCCACTTTTATAAGTACTAGCCAAACACTCTATTTTTTTCAAAAAACACTTTTTAATAATTTTTACCAAACACTCAGTTTTTTAAAAAAACTCTATTTTATACCGCACTTTTTAGAACCCCCACTTTTTCAAAAAGCCTAATTTCAAAAAACTGATCCAAACAAACCCTATATAAAAATATAAATATAGAATATAAGACTAATAATAAGAGTACCCCAAAGTAGCTAACATTCAACATTCAAGGTTCAGCGCATTCTCAGTTTCTCTCCCTCTCACCACACATGGCTACTTCTACGCTAAATTCAGTTACTAAAATCCCAAAAATGGAGCTGAGCTCCTCCTCCGGCCCGGTGTCCATGCCGGTGATGGGCTTCGGCACGGCGGCTGACAACAACGACGGTGCCACCTTGATATCAGCCGTGCTGGAGTCAATCAAGCTTGGTTACAGACACTTTGATACTGCTTCAGCATATGGGACGGAACAGGCTTTAGGAGAAGCTATTGCTGAAGCACTTAGACTTGGTCTTATTCCCTCTCGGGATGACCTCTTCGTTACTTCCAAGCTTTGGCCTACTGAAGCTCATGCTCATCTTGTTCTTCCTTCCTTACAGAAATCACTTCGGTGAGTCTTGTCTTGTCAACCTGAACCAAAGCACACTGCCTTAAATTAGCATTTATATTATCCATCTCATGTTCGTAATTTTGTTTCCTTTATTCATTTGGATTTATTTTTAATGATTTGAGAATTTTATTCATGTGGATTAGTTTCAACATTTTTGAATGTTTACCAAGCAAGAAGCAAAGAATTTGCACGGACATGTTTGTCCATGTTTTTCTGTTCTTTAGTCAGTACAGGTGTACAAAACAGAAAATATATATACCAACCAGATGACATTTAAAGCAAGACTATCTTCAAGTAAGCAACTTGTCCATTCACTTTGAGATATGTAACATCTAAAACACTTGCCACAAAATGATCCTTTTCTTCTTCTTCTTCTTCCGAGCAACATCTATATAGAGCATTTTTGTGAGGCTATTAAAATAAAATAATGGGAACTCCTTGTGTACAAACCAACCCCCTTTTTTCCCTGTTTAAAATTGGATATGAGTTTTCTACTTTGCTGAATGAAAAAAAAAAGGGTACTATTTTCATGTATCTATAAAATCTGTTGAAAAGAAGTTGGAATGGTCAGAATTCAATCATACATTTTAAGTAGAGAGATTAATTTTCTTTTCTGGTGTAACATTTATGAAACTTCCAATTGGGAAATTGCAAACTTAGTCTTGGCCATGGTCAAAGATTAAAATATTTTGGGGACTTTATGATTGACATGAACCTCTTTTATGGTATCACAACTGCATCATTAACTTTCCAGGAATAATTTACAATCATATATGGAAAATCAACTAATTAAATACCTATTCAAGCAAATCATGTTTTTGAATGACTAATTTGTATAGGACTCTTCAGCTGGAATACCTAGACCTCTATCTGATCCACTGGCCCATCACTGTTACTCCTGGACAAGTCACTATAGGACGCCCTTTTGATAAACAGGACCTTATGCCAATGGACTTCAAGTCTGTGTGGGCAGCCATGGAAGAGTGCCAGAGACTTGGCCTTACCAAGTCCATTGGAGTCAGCAACTTCTCTTGTAAGAAGCTCGAAAACTTGCTCTCCTTTGCTACTATCCCACCTTCAGTGAATCAAGTGAGTCATTGCTGCAACTTAAAAATTCTAGACAATGATTTTCACAAATTTAATTTGGCCTATAGATAAACAATGACGATTAGGATATGATTGTTTGTATAGGTGGAGATGAACCCAGTTTGGCAACAGAAGAAGCTGACAGAGTTTTGCAAGGCAAATGGTATCATTGTCACTGCTTTCTCCCCTTTGGGAGCAAAAGGGGTTAGTTGGGGCACCAACGATGTTATGGACAATGAAGTGCTCAAAGAGATTGCGAAAACTCGCGGAAAGACTGTTGCTCAGGTTCTACTATGTAGTTTTAAAGATTGCAGAGGGTCAAATTTCATATACAAAAGACTGATTTGGTGTATGTATTATGGAAAAAACACAAAACACTATACGTATTGGAGAGAGAATAAATACAAAGAAAGTTCAAAAACAGATCATATGTGACATAATTTCACCTAGACACCCAATTATATATACAGAAACCATAGCTATATATACATGTGTGTGCATGTCCCAATATGTTCAACTAACTTTATGATTGTTTGGTTCATTGGCAGGTTTGTCTCAGATGGGTTTATGAACAAGGGGCGGCTCTTATAGTCAAGAGCTACAACAAGGAGAGGTTGAAGGAGAACCTGCAGATATTTGATTGGGAACTATCAGAGGACGACTATGACAAGATTGGTCAAATCAAGCAGCACCGAATGATGACTAAAGAGGATCTTGTTTCCGCTCATGGACCATACAAGTCCATTGAAGAGCTGTGGGATGGAGAGCTTTAACGTACTTGTAGCCATTGCAGGCACATGTTTAATGTATATTTTAATAAGAGTGAAACGGGGGTCGGGTTAGTGCATTGAATTGAATCTACCATGTTTCCTTATTGTTAATAAGATGAAATGATGTGAGAGTTTGAGTAAGCTTTAATAAAGTGTGAAATGATGTGAGAGTTTGAGTAAGCTTTAATAAAGTGGCAAAGAGCCCTTTGAGCCTTAATTTGAGTTGGCCTTTGCAAGTCAACTGGGTTTTAGATTTGCTAGTTGGTTATAAGATTTGTTGATATTTGGTGTTCCTTGCTAGTCGACTGGGTTTTGGATTTGCTAGTTGGTTTTGAGATTTGTTGATATTTGGTGTTGGATTTGAGACTCCTTGACCTTGGGTAGTTAATATAACATACATAGATAGATTTAACCCAAAAAGCTTAAACCCAATGAGTATGAGCTCAATTATGTTATATTAACTACTTATTTTTATCATCATTATTTAATGTGGAACTTCACTCACACATCTATACCCAACAATCTTCCCCTCACGTGTGAGTCTCTGCCTCTCTTTAAGCCATTAACAAGTCCTATGTCTTTTATTTATGGAAACCTCACACCTCATCATTGTCTAGTACTATTGACAAATACTCATTTGTTGGGCCTTTTTCCAAGATTGTTTGTGTAGGCTTTTATGGGCTTGCCTTGTGCGAAATATCGTCCCCGCTCCAAATGAGAAAGTGGCTCGTCCCTACTCCATTTGCAAAAAGGAGCCAAGTACACACACCCCGTTCCCACTTCAATTGCAAAAGGAACTTTAATAACCTTGCCACCTTTTGCCCCACACCACCATGTGCTCTAATACCACTTGTTGGAGAGAGATACAAATTGGAGAGACTAGAGACACACGTAACCCAAAAGGCCTAAACCCTATGAATATGAGCTCAACTATGTTAGATTAACTACTCATTCTTCTCATCATCATTCAATGTAGGTCTCCATTCACACATGTACAACAAACATATATGGGTTTGATGTGAATTTGCTGTAGTTGATATGAGTTTTCACAATGATTGTAGAAGTGAAATGGAAAAGAAAGAGGTGAAAAAAATATTTGAGTGGAAAAAATAATATTTTAATAAAATAGGAATAGAGTATTGAAGCTGATGCATTTGTTAGTAATAAAGACTTTTTTGGGTTAATTTAGCTATCAAGGACTTACCAATAACAAGCCCTTGCACATAATTATCTTTTCATCTGATCCGACTTCTTGCAACTGACAGAATCATCTATCCTTGTATTTTATTTTAGTGATGTCTTTTGATGAGAAGACTTACCAATAATAGCCTTCTTCACCTTGGAATTGAATGCTTGACCTTTGAGCCAACTCCCGACAGGATATTAAATTATGCACAACCCTAGCATCTATATCTTTAGAGGCTTCTACCATGACCTGAGCATCATAGCCTGGGTCTGTCCTTTTGTGTTCATCTCCCTCGTCTTAATCTGTTTTGGCTCCATCAATTGTGGTTTCTTTTTCTTGACTTTGAATTTCTTCTTTGTTAGGCACTGGTTCTCTCTCCTTAGTTAAGTCTTTAGCCCCTTTGCCAATTTTTCTTTGTTGGTTCTTTGCATGAGGCAGATAATGAAATCCATTGATGTAGACTTCCCAGTTAATTTTTCAACCAAATCATCGATACTTTTTTCGCCTTCATATTCAACCCCTCTCACTTCTTCATGCCTCTGCAGCTTTTCCAGGTCTTGTATCTTCTAGTAGATAGTAAAAAATAAAAATAAAAGAAAAAAAATTTTAAAACTATAATCAATTATAATAATAGTTCAAAGTTTTTAAGTTTTTACCAAGCAATAATGATTATAATCCTATAATTTTTCTTTTTGAATTAAACCCCAGAAATATTATTGAACTATAAATCAAAGTTTACAATGGTAAGAAGGAAAAGAGCACAAACCGCTCAATTACATTTCTTTTGGATGCACATGAAAGAAACCTTTTGAAAGCCCATGAGTAGAGATTGAATCAACCAGCAGACCCAGTTTGGAGAAACATGGTGCCTCAGCTGTAAGTAAAAGGTAAAACAGCCTATTATCACAGTCAACTTTCAGTGCCCAAAAACCCATATCTTTGCAGTAGAGGAGATCTTGAAGTAGTGCATAACAATATAACATGCTTATGGAGGGAGCAATCACAGTTGTAATGGTTCCACTATTGCTACCAACACTTGTCTAGCTGCATCACGGATCACAGCTTCAATTCCTCCTAATAGTCTCAATTTGGTAGAGGCATTGGCCAAACTAAACTTACATATCAGTCTGCTAGAGAGAATGTGACCATTTTGGAAGCCAGAAGGCCCAGAACAACATTGTGATTCTTCGTAGTTCTGATCTCATGAAATTGTAATTTTGCCATCTTCGCTTTGCTGCACTAAGACTCCAAATTGCTGTGTATCACCCAGCCTCCATGCATTGCATAGGATCGAGATAGAGATTTCAATGTCAGGCGATTAAAACTTCGTCATTGCAATCTTCACAGAAATCCATCTAGTCTTGGGCTGTTCCTGTAGTTGATGTAATAGTAAAGTACTTCTGTTCCAGACCCCTTGAATGAATATCAGTCTCTACATCCTTGGCACAAAACACACATAACTCTTAGAGATGACTCCTCTCTTAAACAGAGTTGTTTAAGTGGACAAGATTCCATTACACATTCTCCATATAAAGTTGACTTTCGGTTGCATTTGTAGAGACTAGAGTGAATTCCAAAAGGAGCGAAGGGTGCTTGCATTGGCTGACATGTTGAGCTAGACATGATAAGTGGTCGGGGTCGATAACCATCAGTCTTGCCAACAGTCCGCCTACGGGCAAAACTATTTCCACACCCAAATCTACAACATGCTTGGGTGACAATTTTTGGTTGGATATCAACACTTGTACATGGGAACACCATTTGTAACTTAATGAAAAACTTGATTTTGGTGCACCAACCACAAGTTGTCACTTAAGTATGTTTGGATTTTGGCACGTAAATGGGTGTCTATAGAGTTTTCCATCTTGACAAACTTGCATGCTATCCCCATTGCCAATACCCTAACGTGTTCCCACAATAAATCAATAATAACATGTCTTGCCTATGCAATACCATGCAAAGTGTAAGATGATTGGGTGGGCATTGGGGCTTCTAGGAATGATATGTAAGAAAAAAAACCTTAGCCTTCAGTACTCGGAATTATAATGATCATGGATTGTGGATTAGAAGCCAACCTTGCTTGGCTAACAAAGCTAGATTGCCATACTCCAGCTCTCTAAAACCCATTCATGAAGATGAAGGTGAATTTGGATATTGAAGGGGGAGAAAATAAATATCTTGAAACTGAATTAAGGGGCTTCCTTGGGTGAGAATATAATTTTGGGGTCTTTTTGTATGAGAGGCCATTGGAGGCTTTAGGCCTAAGCCTAGTGCCAGCCCTGCTACAAGCTATAGTATACAAATTTGTAAGCCAAAATGTTCAAAATTGAAAGAAAAAAAAAATGCTGAAAAAAGTCTAGTAAAGATCAAAATTGCCAGATTTTATTGCTCAATAGTGGGAAAAATGCTACATTCTTTGAGTACATACAGGCGAGTGGAAACATAGTGTTACTCCCATAATAGTTAGAAGTTCCAAAAGAAACAAGAAACTACATTTTCAAACTTCCTTCTGTACTTCCAGGAACACCTAAAAATATTAATTCAATACACAAGTTATTAAATCCATATTAGTCTGTGAAAAGCACTAAAATGACAGTATAACAAGTAACAACCTGAAAAGAGTGTAGTAAAAAGAAAATTACATTCCCATTCAACTTAAAGCCTGTTGTGCCACAAAAGTGTTCTGGTTGGTAATAAATCTTTCCATCTCAGTGTTGTTTGGGATGCTTGGATGAATAATGCTGTTACTTGTTCTGTTTGATGAAATCATGTTTTTATCAAAAAACTTAGTCTGTCCAAAAATACACTTTTCACTGTAATACAGATACATTATATGTCACATCCTTGTAGTAAGTAGTAATTGAATGTACACTTTTCGCAATGATTTATAACAAAACAGACTACCACAAAGCTACAAGAGCAAATCGTAATGAAAATATAAAGTTGGCCAACCACAAAGGGATATCTAATAAGTGCTAATCATTGAATCAGTAACAATTAATTTCCTGTAAACCTGTTTACAATCAACATACTACAAATTATAGTCTGAAACAACCAACGTAGACCATGAGATTAATAAACTTATACTCTGCTTGCATATTCATCTTGTAGATAGTTTGGGCACCCCAAGTCCCAGACATATTAGCAACCATTGCACTTAGAGAACTCGAAGTAGTTTTGACTAAGACTGCACTTGACATATTATTCTTGCAATATATTAAATGTTGGACAATATTGTTTCTAAGCAACCTGTTCATAAGTCAAAATTATATGAGCTATTATCCTTGTCTTATGTACTATAATGTGTTTGTTTTGCAAAAGTTATATATATATATATATATATATATATATATATATATATATATATATATTTTGATAATTCGATAATTACAATGAAGATGAGGGATCTGAACACAAAGAAGTACCAATTGAACTTAACATTATTGTCATAGCATTTTGTGAGCCTAATTGGAAATCAACCGTCCTCTAATTAATGGCTACAGAAAAAGCAATATGTTTTGTTGAGTTTAGGAGATATTGATATCGATGGTAAATCACTATATTCTCTCTCATTAGTGATAGTAATACCAAAAAAGACTAGCAAATACCTTGAAATGGAATTAAAACACTTCCTTGGCGTTGTGGAAGAAAGCAGCAGAGCAAAGAACGGAGGCAATAAAGGCAAAAATTACGAGACCAATCATCAAAGAGAAACCAGCTACTACTAAGTCTAGTACACACTGCACACATAAACTCATCATCATCATGTTTTGAATCAAAAACTCGGATCTCTCTCTCTCTCTCTCTGTCTGAGAGAATCCAAGACAAGGCAAGAGCGGCGAAAGGAAACAAAAAGATTAAGATTACTGTCTGTGTCTCACTGTTGGCCTTGTGGGCTGGGCCATGTTGTGGTGATTCCGGGCTCAGTAATCAGTAATCACTATACCATTTCAAGCCCAATTTTTATCTCACCCGGTACCATTCCTCTTCCTCTTCCTCACATCACTGTTGGCCTTGTGGGCTGTTCCATATTTGGAGCATAACTTTCGGCTCAGATGTCCAATCGAGATGATTCAAGTTGGGCTGGAAATTTAACTTAAAGGGCTACAACTTTGTAGTTTACCAAAAGTCTGAATTCTGAAGTTAAATGGCACAAAAACATTGGTTAAGTAAAACCTAAAAACTTGAAATTTTCTCCAAAAGGGAATTCAACTTGTAATAAGATTCATTGGCCTATTTAAAGGGTTTTTAGGGCAAAATTCAGGAGAGAGCTGCCGTAGAACGTAATTTAGGTTTTCTTAAAGTTTCTTTACCGTTTTTAGAGTTTTATTTTTGTTATGGCTTGCTAGAACCCTTGCTAAGGTAATGGGTGAAACCCAACCGTTTATTGGTATGTTCTTAACAATTATTTTATGGTATTAATGTTTATGTTATTATGTTTTTGATTGATTTATACATCTAGAAAAATGTTTAGTTCTGTATAATTCTTTAATTTATCGTAGACTCTGGGCACGTTAAATGCTTAGTATTCCTTGCGAACTAATTCACTAATTTTGTTTTGCCTAAAATCAATCAATTTCATGAAACTACCTTAGACAATTAATTCTTGAGTTTTATTGTTAAATCATCCGACTAAAATCATCATTCGTATGAATTTTAGTTGAGTTATAAAATAAATATTGTTAAAACTACCAATAGATGTGTTGTGTGTGGATCCCTAAACCTTTGCGCCTTAATATATTGTTATTTTCTCTCAATAGATGTGTTCTGTCAATTAATATATTGCTTGGGTTAATGGCTTTAATATTGGGAGATATTGGCCAAGCTATATTGCAAATGAGGATGATTGTAATGCTAAAGTTTGTGATTATCGTGGTCCATATGATAGCAACAAATCTCTGGTGCGTGATGCTCAACACCATGTGGTATCTGAGAAAGTGTGATAGAGAAGAGGGAGAAAGAGAGGAAAGTGAGTGAGAGACAGAGAAAGACAGAGAGAGATGAGAGCTGAGAGAGAAAAGTAGGAATAAAATATTAATATTACTTTTGACATATTGCTACAGTACGATCATACATTTACGATGGTACTGTAGCACTATGCCAAAAAAATTTATAATTTTTCATGTTTCCACTTCCGGATGTTGAGACAAATTAGGCCTTAATGCTAAAATATGCTTACATTTGGCATTTGGCAGCCCAGCTGTGAATGCTCTGACATCTGAACCTAATAGTCTTTTCTTTTACCCACATTTCTTTAGCTTTCCTTTTCCTTTCTTGGTATTTGACTAGTCTCAACCCCTTTTTTTTTTGTTCCTTTTGTTCTCTGTGTGGTCCCTTTTCTCTTTGTTTTTTCTTTTTCTGGTTTCTTTCTATGTCTTACTCAAGCTAGGCCCTTGGTGGCCTATTTTTTGACTTCATGGACAACTACTTCACTGTGAGAGAATATGTTTGGACTAAAAGCGGTGATTCAAAAGTCAGTGTTGAGCTGTTTGCTAACGAAGTAGAATCAGATCTTCAGTCCAGTGAAGGAGAGGAAATACCTTTTGTATGACATGGACCAATGCTTGAAGCAGACCTAGAAGAAATCAACATGCAATGTGATTTTTAGAGTTGCTGTGCTATTGGGTTTATTTTGGACTTCAGGAAATTCTCTGTCTCACATCTCCAACACATTATAAACCCTGCATGGAGGATCAGAGGCCATGCTTCTATTGTGGGAAGAGATTGTTATTTCTACCTCCTACACTTTGAGATATTGGAAGATCTTAATCACATTTGTAATGAGGGACCTTGGTCAATAGATGGAGCTCTTTTGGTGCTAGAGAGGTGGAGATCAAATTTAGTGCTCAATAGGCTTCAACTAAATTTTGTCTCACTGTGGGTTCAGTTGCATGGCCTTTTATTAGAGTATCAATATCCTGAGTTGGCAGAAAGGATTGGTCAACTCGGTATCTTTGAGAGGGTGGATTTGGGAGGATCACATGCTAAGAAATATTCGTTTCATGTGAATCAAAATTCGTATTGACCCATGGGTGCCAGTTTATCAGGATTCATGCTTATGTTGGATGATAGGTCCATAACATGGATACAATATAGATACGAAAGGATCCATAAGCTGTGTACTAGGTGTGGTCTGATAGGCCATACTAGAAATCAGTGCACTCAATGCATGGAAGAAATAGAGATGTTTAGACAAAGACGACACATCTAATGCCTACACCAGGTACAGTTTGGTTTTGATGCTTTGGAACCACACTTTATCAATGACCTTAGGGCCTTTCACAATAGAAGAAGGCATTGGACCACCCAGATTCGGTTTGAAAACCTCTATCATCATCACATCCCTCAACCTTAAAACCACCACCCTAATGTTTCCAATGAAGAACACCCTTCTCCCCCTCTATCATCTTAAGCCCAAGAAGTCAGTCACCAAAACTTTCCTGATCCAGATACACCACCTCACCCTAACACAACCACTCAAACATCTTTTCCACATCCTAACCACTCATCGCAACCTAAGATTGAACATGCACACCTAAATTCTGCCATACATTCACTAACAATTGGGAACAATACCATCCCCCCCATACCTGTTAATTCCCCTGTATCATCTCCGGACCACCCTTTGCCAAATGGCTCAATCCCTGACCCCGATTCTATCCCAACATAGAATACAAACCCTAACCCCATCCCTGTTCAAACTACCTTTGTTCCAACATAAGATGGCCCCAGCTCCCAAAACCAAAACCCTAACCAAGCCCATATAAACTCAAACTTCTCCATGCCACCCCCATGTCTTCCTCCAAAATCTTTAACTCTTAGATGGACTTGGGTTGATGGAGATGGCCCCTTTATCACAATGAGAGAGCTAAGGGACACGGACACTGCCTCATTTGAAACGGAGAGTAGTTCAACAACAATCACTATGTTCAATCTCGATAGTTTGAATGCTAAAAGACCTGAGGTTATACGAGGAGCAACATGGGAGAGAGGACAAATCCCTGAGTCACTTGATTCCTTTATTGACTCTTTGGTGCAAAGGGTGGATAGGGGAAGGTTTAGGTTTGAAATATGGAGCTCGAGTAATGGGCCTCAGTTAGGAAGATCTCAAGATATGTCTAGTGAGATGGCCCATGAAGGTATTGGTATTTCTATGTTGGCAACGGGCCAAGCCACTACTACACCAAGCCCAACTTAGGAGGTGCATCTTAGCCCAACCCTCAGCTTGGATACAAGTCTAGACAACCTCAACACTACAGACTCATTCTATCTTGTCCCTGGACCATCATCACCTAACTCTACATGTTCAGACCCCTTACCTCTTTCATGCCTGCATAATGAAGATTGGTGGGTAACTCTAGCTTAACTGAAGCAACAAGAAAGAGATTTAGGGCTGAATTTGGAAAGCTTGGAAGAAACATTAGATAACGATTGCTTTGTGGTTTTTGTGCGAAGGAAGGTAATTCTAAAATCCTTATAGATTGCATTGATAATGCCTCTCTTCAATTTAAACAATATCATGATGTTATTTACCCTGCAAATCCAATTGGGCAAAGGGAAATTGGCCCCAAACAACTTCCCCAGTAGCCATGAGGATTATGAGTTGGACCTGTAAAGGTTTGGGCAAACCCTCTACAATTCTGAAAAGCAAGAAAAAAGCCCTTGATTTTAAACCTAATGTGATGTTCCTAAAGGAAACTAGATTTGAAAAAGAAAGAGGGAAAGCTGTTTGGGTTAAATGTGGATTCTCTGAAGGTTAGGAGGTTCCTAGAGAAGGCTTTAGTGGGGGACTATTACTTGCTTAGCACCCTAGACAGAGACTTAGGATAGTGTTTAAGTAAAAAAAACCTTGTGCACTCTAATTTAATAGATAACAAAGGAAGCTCTCTATCCATCACATTTGTATATGGACACCCCAATCTGTCCAAGGAGAAGTAGTGTGGCAACAACTCAGAAATTTAAGATCCATAGCTCAACCTAATTGGCTGTGTATTAGTGATTTTAATCAAATCCTTGCATGTCAAGAAAAACTATCTTTTCACCAAGGCCCAATCTTAGGAGCTCAGTTGCTACAACAAGTTATTAATGAGCTCCATCTTTGTGATTTAAGGGCAACTGGGTAGAGATTCACTTGGATGAACAATAGGGAAGAAAATGACTTTATTATGGAGAGACTTGATAAGGCCTTTGCCAACATTGAATGAGTTAACAATTACCCAAACTATGCTATTAGGAATTTTCCTATCTACCATTCTAATCATGGACCTATCATACTGGATTTTGAACTCTAACACCCTTTTAGAAAGAGGCCCTTTAGATTTGAGCGTATGTGGATCAATCACCCTGGATGTAA
Organism: Quercus tomentella; assembly: GCA_028535165.1. Classification (NCBI taxonomy): domain Eukaryota; kingdom Viridiplantae; phylum Streptophyta; class Magnoliopsida; order Fagales; family Fagaceae; genus Quercus; species Quercus tomentella. The sequence goes on along the minus strand of JAPQVY010000068.1, from coordinate 34,817,472 downwards.
GGATATGATCCAGCAGGCATGGAGCTTCCAAACGACTGGATCAAGAGCTACCTAATTGAGTAGGAAGCTCTGTAACTTAAGCAAGGAAGCTTTTGAATGGAATAGGACAGTTTTTGGGAGAGTGGAAAACGAGATTAAAGAAAAGAAAGCTTCGTTACAAGAGGTTCAAGACACCTATAGACACTTAATTTTGCACCCATGATTTAATTAAGGAGAATGACTTGAATGACCATCCATGTACCCCAAAAATCATGATTGCATTACATGCATCAATTTGTTCTTGTATTACATGCATCAATTTGTCTTTGCATTACATGCACTAATTCATTCATTACATATCATAAAAATGATCTTGAGATTCTAACGGTCATAATGGTGTGTCTGGTTTCCAAATCGGACCATCAGATCGAAAGATATCGCATGATCAAGTTGCACGGTTAACATGCATTGTGTCTAAGTAGAGTCGACCACACATGATCAATTTAAATTAATTCTGATTGGTTAAGCAATTAAAATTAATTAAATAATTTTGTGATTGGTTGATAATTAGTGTTTAAAATAGGGATGCATGCATAGGAATAAAAGGGGTGGTTGGATAACAATAAAATTATGGATAATATGAACTTTATCAAGATTTATTTTAGTGTATTTATTTACAAGATAATTGTTCCTGAAAAGGCCTGAATTATCTAGAAAAGAGATAAAAAAAAAAAAAAAAAATCATAAACTAAGGATGAAAACATGTCTAGGTGCGGGGACTGGATCAAAAAACCCTAAAAGGAGAGTCCAAAATGCACCCAAACACGAAAGAATGTTCGGTGTTCAAGAGCACTTTCGGCACTTTTGGAGTGCCAAATGGCACTTTAAAAGGGCCGAATTTCCCCCTTTTGGGCTTTGGCCCAACGCCCTTCGAGTGACGATAAGGCACACCCTTTTCGATCTTTTCACAAAAGGATGAGTCCCAATTCGCGTTCTATACATCGGAGCTATTTTTAATAGTCTTCTACCCTCTATAAATAGAGTCTGGGTCTCATAATTCAACACCTTTTTTTCAACGCTCTGAGAGGCATACGTTTTAAGGCTCTCAAATTGCTGATATTTGCTGATCATCTTTGAGATTTGCTGCTTAAATTAGGGTTTTTAGGTTTCAAAGATAACTGAATAAGTTTCTTTGAACCCTAGAACATCCTTTCAAGAACAAGAAGTGCTCATGCAAGAGGTTGTTTTCAATCACCCTATCTTTTTTTTATGCTTCTTTTTTGTGTTGATGAATGTTTTTATCCATGACATGAATGATTCATCATTGTTTTGTTTAAAGCATGATTGTTTTTTATGTGATTGTTATAATCTCTTTCTTGAATGTTAATAATCTGCATGTGAATAATTCTTTTTCTTAAAATAAAAAAAGATCTACATCTTTATTAGATGTAGATCTGACTTTTTCTTAAAATAAAAACATATTTGCATCTTTATTAGATGTAGATTTGAATTTTTCTTAAAATAAAAACAGATCTACATCTTTCTTAGATGTAGATTTGAGTTTTTTTTTTTTTTAAATAAAAATGGATCTGCATCTTTGTTAGATGCAGATCTAAATTTTTCTCAATATAAAAACTTATTTGTATCCTTCTTAGATATAGATATGATTTTTTTAATATATGCAAATTTTGAAATAAAGAAAAAGATTAAACGTGATTGTATTTGTGTTTGTTTTATTCATGTTGCATAAATTTAAATTATAAGTGAAACTCTCTTCTTAAACAATTTTTTCCATATTTTTTTTAAAAACATAGGCAGAAAGCACATTTTAGTCCCTACATTTTTAGTCTATTCCCATTTTAGTCCCTACATTTTATTTTTACCGCTTTTAGTCCCTACCCTAAAAACGCTTCCCATTTTGGTCCCTGCCGTTACATCAAAAATGGAGAAAGCTGGCGTGACAAACGACAAGAATAAATAATACTAAATTAATGTCCACGTGGCTAAATTAATAATAAAAAATGTTTTTTGGCATTAAAAAATGCCACGTCAGCATCTAAATTAAAAAAAATTAATTTATTAATTTTAACTAAATAAAAAAAAATTAAAAACTAAAAATCATGTGAATTGAGATCTAAGTGTGTCTTGAACAAGAACAACAAAAACACAAACCCAGATCCAAGAATACAAACCCAGAAATTTAAAAAATAAATAAATAAAAAAAAACCAAATTTAGAGACAACACAACATGGATGATGGAACACATGAACAAGTTAGATTAGTATAGTATTGAATACAAATATCAAATTTACCTGAGTCCGCAAAATTGCTTGCAGATCCGATTTCTTCTTTGATACAGCCTTCTCTTTTGGCTCCACAGGGGCTAACGTTGCTGCTGCGTCAGCCGCTGATGGTGGCGGCTCATCCCAGCTCTTCCTATTTGTCTTTGCAGAGCCAACAAGTGCTTCTGAGACTTTCGAAATTTCGGCCACAATACTCGCCACCTTCTTCTTACTGGTCAAATCCGCAGCGGTCACCATTGGCGAAAGCTTCACACCTGATAATCTCCTCCCCGGAGAAAGCGAAGTCCTGTATGAATTAGGTGAAGCTTGTCTCCGCCCCGACGGAGACGCTTGCCGGTACCTCGACGGCACGACAATTGCCAGCTCCTTCAACGTTTTCCGATTCTTTTTGCGAGCTGCAATCAAGCTCGAAACCACACATTTGGACGGCACCAAAGAGGCCGATCTCTTTCCTTTTCCGGCCGGTGATGGATCTCTCTCCGCTGCAACACCGATGTTGTTCTTCCCGATTGATACCGATCTTTTAGTCGCCGCAAGGGATGAGAACCTCTGAGGCCGATCGGAAACTTTTGGTTCATCGAAATCTCCTCCTACATTTCTAATAGGCGCTAAAGCCCGCCTTGAACTTGATCTTCAGCATCTAGTTCGTTCTCTCTCTTCCTTTTTTATTTTTTTATTTTTTTAATTTCTGGGTTTGTGTTCTTGTTGTTCTTTTTCAAGACACACTTAGATCTCAATTCATATGATTTTAATTTTTTAATTCTGTTTTTAATTTTTTTATTTAGTTAAAATTAATAATTTTTTTTTTAATTTAGATGCTGACGTGGCATTTTTTAATGCCAAAAAAAAATTTATTATTAATTTAGGCCACGTGGACATTAATTTAGTATTATTTATTCCTGCCGTTTGGCACGTCAGCTTTCTCCGTTTCTGATGTAACGGCAGAGTCCAAAACGGGAAGCGTTTTTCAGAATAGGGACTAAAAGTGGTAAAAACAAAATGTAGGGACTAAAATGGGAATAGCCTGAAAATGTAGGGACTAAAATGTGCTTTCCACCAAAAACATATAAAAAATAGATCTAATTTTTCTGTTATCAAAAAACCATTTTTTTTTATTATCATAAAACAGATCTGATCTTTTACAAAGTTAAAACCACTTTTTTTTTTTTTTTACATACTACAAAACAGATTTGATATCTTGACAAATAAAAAATCAAATTTTTACCAACTAAAACAGATCTGATTATTTTCAAAAGAACAGACTTCATTAATAAATAAATTTATGTGATTTAATCTTTATTTAACATGTTCAACATATCATTCATGACATGCATAAAAAGGTACATAGGTCACAAGAGTCTAAAGACCAGTCTCTGTTTGGGTGGAATGCGTGTCTAACACCTTCCCATTTCGTAACCTAGCCTCCGGATTTAGGTTTTTGGTTAAGTAGATCTAGCCTTGTCTTTTTTTCATTTCAGGTAGAATGTAACTAGGACAAAAAGGCATGTAATTATTTGGTAGTTTGTAACTAGGACCAAAGCCATGTAATTTTTCAATTATGTAATTTTTTATTCAATCAATGAAGAGAATAATTCAGTCATGTATTTAGTTTTTCTTATTTTTTGTATAAAAAATAAGTGGCAACTCCATACCACTTACCCAAAAAGAGAGGTGCCCTAAAAAGCACTCCAAAAATCTCTCTGTTTTTGAGAGGCAACTTTCGAGGTCTCTCATAATGGTGACTTCACTAGGGATGTCGAGGGCTAAGCTTCGTATTAGACTTAAGTGACCAAATATGTACCCTTGTTTTGCATGATCTTGCATGATATAGTTGTTTGTTTGTTCATTTATGTTTGATGGGATGTTGTATAATATTTTGGTTGTATGATATTTTGTTGTTTGTATTGTTTGTTAAAATCTTTCCCTAACTGTCATAATGTGTGCCATTCAAACAGCAATGTATGCACCCCTTTTCAACAATTTTGTGGTGGTAGTAACCATGGATCACCGGTCTTCATTAGATTTAGGTACCCAGTGGCGAACTCACCAACTCATAGCCCAAAGTTACTAGATCATTTCTTGTTGACTGCAATGGACAAACCATGCCGTTTGGACCAACGCAATGTTCATTACATTAAAGTTGGGAGATGTAACGTCCTAGCAATAGGAAATTATAAAACAACAAACCCACCCTACAACATAATGACTTAGAACCTACCCTTAGGTAGGTCCCAGTTAAAATTGTATTGCATGTTGTGTGTGTTTGTTTTGGTTGATTGATGGATGTGGATAGGGTCTTAACTTTGATTAACCCGACCAAGCCTGTCATTAGGGGAGAATCTAGTCAAGATCTGAAGGAAGGCTACAAAGAAAACCTAAGCTTGACACTCAAGCCAGTAGCTCCAATTCCAAGCCCGTCACTCCTATCACAATACTGAAGCCTTCAAGCATAGAAGAAACTCCATTGCTGCAACATCACAACCCCATCTTCGATCTCCAAGACAGTTCAAGCCACAAGAAGTTTGAAGCTCCTAGCAGTATGGCAGAAGAGGGAGAACACCCAAACATAAAGGAACCCATGAACACCCAAGAGTTACTCAACACCATGGTAGCTAGTCAAATTCAGCTGAGGGAAGACATGAATCGTATGATGCAACAGTTTCAGAATTCGAAGAGTAATCAAGAGGGGGACAAGACTGATCATGATTCGCCAGCCGTAGAAAGTGAGAAGAAGATCAATGAGAGGATGAATAAAATGGAGGAGATGATTAGAAGAGCCCATATGATTGAGGAACTTATGGACTACGATTCTCTCTCCCTGTTCCCCAATGCAAGGTTGCCACCCAAGTTCAAGATGCCAACCCTAGACAAATTTGATGGGATTGGCTGCCCAAAGTCCTATCTAAAGATGTATATGAAGGCTATGCAGCCCTTAGGCGTGACCAAGGAAGTACTTGCTCAGATGTTCCAAAACACACTGACCGGAGTTGCTCTTAGGTGATTCCTTAACTTGGATGATGCAAGAGCAAGAAGTTGGGAGGACATTTGTCGAGAGTTTCACAACCAATACAAGTACAATATGGAAGTGGATATCACAAGAAGAGACCTTAAGACTACCAAGCAAGAGCCGAAAGAATCCTTCTTTACTTTCATTACCAAGTGGAGAGCCAAGGCCGCATAAATGATGAGTAGGCCGAGTGAGGAAGAACAGTTAGCCATGGTTGTAAAGAATTTATTGCCTGTATACCATAAGTATTTGTTTGCACAATATTTCCCAATTTTAAAGTTGTAATTGCTGCTGGAACCCAAATTGAGGATGCTATAAACAATAGTACTATAAAGACTGATGACCTTCCAAGGTTTAGAAAGAATGTAGGATCTAATTCCAAGGCTGCAGAAATTTCCAACATCCATAAAAATGATCCTTATCAATTGATTGCAACTATTGCACCTATGCAAGTACCACAAGGGCCTAGGCCTAAGAGGGAATTTCATGAGTTGTACATGCCCATGAGCCGAGTGAATGACAAGCTAAAAGCAAAAGGGTTACTGAAACCCTTAGATCCAAGCCCAATTCCAAACCCCTTGCCTTCAAGGTTTAATGTGAATAAAAGATGTGCTTACCACTAAGGCCCTAGTCATGAAACTGACCGTTGTTTCACCCTTCGTCATGCAATTCAAGACCTAATAGACAACAAGGTGATTAGGCCACCTACAAGGCCTAGCATCACTAACAATCCCTTACCCAATCACAACTTTGGGAAAGGACCGAGGATTAATTGCTTAATGATCGAAGAAGAAAACAAGGAAGACCCATCCGACTTGATCTATGACCTACCCGAATGCTTCATGATGACATGGGAAGAATTAATGGATAGGACATCTACTACCACCACAAGATATGACATATGGAATGAAATACCAGAACTTGAGAACTACCCAACATCCACAAGTGGGGGGAGACACTTCAAACCCTAAGAGAATAACCAAACACCCACAAATGGGGGGAGACACTTCAAACCCCAAGAGGACAACCAAACATCCACAAATGCGGCGAGACACTTCAAACCCTAAGTAAATAGCCAAACACCCACAAACGAGGGGAGACACTTCAAACCTCAAGATACTGATCTAAATGACCCAATAAAAATTGTCCACATCATAAGGGGGGAAGACACTTTAAACCACTGCATTTTGTGACCGACAAGCCTGCAGACATGGAGGTTGACGAAGAAGTTACAGATTATATGAATGAAGATCTCATAGTATTGATGCTGAGGGAAGAAGGAACTTACTGGGAGCCACCTCTCATCATTGAAGCTACTACCGCATTGAAGAATTGGGCATGTGAGGGAGCCGCCCACCCCATGGAGGACTCCGTGAGGAAGATCAAGACCGTCGAGCTAGTCACTCCTGCCAAGAACATTGTTTCTGTTCCTATTGAGTCTATTTCTGCTAGTGTTTCTATTCTTGTTAAGTTTTTTTGTGATAGTTTTCTAGTTGAGTCTGTTGAGTCTATAGAGTCTGTTAAAAACTCTTTCCCTTTTAATATGATTTTTGATTCTGCTTATTTGTTGGCTTTGAATGTTTTTATTTCTGAAATTGGTAAAGAAACTCATAATAATAAGGAATTAAAACATGGATACCTAGAACTTATAAAAGAAGAAACCCAACTCATTAACCTGGGAACTGATGATGAGCCCAAAATGATCCAAGTGGGCAATACCCTAACCACTTCAGAGAAGGATGCATTAGTGGCACTACTAACAGAGTTCAAGGAGGTCTTTGCCTGGTCATATGAAGACATGCTTGGGAATGATACAAATATAGTACAGCACTACATTCCAAAAAATCCAACCATGAAGCTAGTTAAGTAGAAGTTGAGAAGAATGAAGCCAGAGTGGACTCTCAAGATCAAGGAAGAAATAGAGAAATAGTACAATGCAGGATTCTTGAGAGTGGTCAACTATCCAAAGTGGTTAGCCAATGTGGTTCCAGTACCAAAGAAGGATGGGAAGGTTAGAATGTGTGTAGATTTTCGAGATCTAAATAAGGCCAGCCCAAAAGGTGACTTTCCATTGCCTCACATTGATGTCTTGGTTGACAACACAGCAAGTCATGCTTTGTTATCATTTATGGACGGGTTTTCAGGATACAATCAGATTAAGATGGCTCCAGAAAATATGGAGAAGACTTCCTTTATCACACCATGGGGGACATACTACTACAAGGTCATGCCATTTGGCCTTAAAAATGTCGGTGCAACTTACCAATGTGTAGCCACTACTTTGTTGCATGATTTGATCCACAAAGAAGTAGAGGTTTATGTTGATGATATGATAGTGAAGTCCAAAGACCGTGAAGGGCACATACCGGCTTTGAGGAAGTTCTTTGAGAGAATCCGGTTCTACAAGTTACGGTTAAATCCAAAGAAGTGTGCTTTCGGAGTCACATCTGGAAAACTGTTAGGGTTTATGGTAAGCCAAAGGGGAATAGAAGTTGATCCTGACAAAATCAAGGCAATTGTAGAGATGAAGCCTCCAATAACTGAAAAGGAGATTCGAGGATTTCTGGGGAGAATATAGTACATCAGCAGGTTCATAGCTCAACTCACCATGACATGTGAACTGATTTTCAGACTGCTTAAGAAGGAAGTTCCTACAGTGTGGAATGAACAATGCCAAGAAGCCTTTGAGAAGATCAAGAACTATCTGGCGAAGCCACCAATACTTGTCCCACTAGTACCTGAAAAGTCATTGTTGTTGTATCTTACCACTACAAATACAACAATGAGGGCTTTACTTGCTCAATACCTAGAGGAGACTAGAATGGAGAATGAAATTTACTACATCAGCAAGAAGATGTTGCCTTATGAAGAGAAGTATTCACCATTAGAAAAGACATGTGTAGCACTTGTATGGGCAACCTGTAAACTCAGACATTATATGCTTGCTTACAAGGTTTTGTTGATTGCAAGAATGGATCCTTTGAAATACTTAATGGAAAAACCTGTGCAAGATGGGAAGACAGCTAAATGGGTTTTGCTTCTGTTAGAATTTGATATTAAGTATGTGACTCAAAAGTCTGTAAAAGAGAGAGCAATTGCAGATCACTTAGCCCATTGTTCACCAGAAGAAGCTGAAGAGATCCAAGGAGACTTTCCGGATGAAGACATCATGGGGATTGAAATAGAATCATGGAAAATGTATTTTGATGGAGCAACAAATCAAAACGGAAGTGGGATTGGATTTCTCTTAATTTCTCCAAAAGGGGCACACATTCCATTTTCTGGCTGATTCAATTTCCTTGCCACCAACAATGTCATAGAATATGAAGCTTGCATTATGGGCCTATAAGCAGCCTTAGGCCTAGGATTGAAAGAGTTGGAGGTGTATGGAGACGCAGCCTTAATAATCTCTCAAATTCAGAATAAATGGAAGATTAAAGAAGAAAGGCTAATGCCTTATCATCAATGTCTTCAGAAGTGGGCATCAAAGTTCAGCAAGATCCAATATCAGTATGTGCCGAGGATGCAAAATCAAATTGCAGATGCTTTAGCAACCATGGCATCCATGATGGAGGGGCCAAAAGAAGATGAAGCAAGATCAATAGTGTTGGAACAAAAAGAAGAACCAGCCTACTGCATGACAATAGAAGAAGATGAGGAAAAGAGTGGGGAAGGTGAATGGTATTTGGACATCCTACAATATCTCAAGGATGGGACATGCCTACCATTTGCAGATAAGAATGACTAATTGACCATCTGGAGGTTGTCTACTTATTACATTATTTATGGTGAAAGGCTCTACAGAAGATCATATGATGGAATTCATCTCCTTTGTGTAACTGCCAAGAAAGCACAGCAAATAATTGAAGAGGTTCATGAGTCAAGTTATGGACCATATATAAATGCACACATGTTGTCAAGGAAGATAATAAGACAAGGCTATTACTAGACTACTATGGAAGCCGACTGTGTGGCTCATGTTTGAAAATGCCATCAATGCCAAGTCTATGGAGATTTGAAGCACATGCCACCCATGCCACTACATACCATGACATCACCCTGGTCGTTCTCTACATGGGGAATAGACATTATTAGGAAGATTCACCCAACAACAACCAATGGCCATGAATTCATACTCGTAGCCATTGACTACTTTACTAAGTGGGTAGAAGCTGCTTCATACAAGGTTCTGAATTCAAAGAAAGTTGTTCAATTCATCCAGACCAATATCATTTGCAGATACGAGGTACCACATGAAATTATCTCTGACAATGGGCAACATTTTAAAGGAGAAATAGAGAAGCTACTTCGACAATTCAACATTCAACACCACAAGTCTTCACCTTACCGTCCTCGAACCAATGGAGCAGTTGAGGCTGCTAATAAAAACATAGGGCGAATCTTGAAGAAGAGTACAAAGAACTACAAGGACTAGCACCTACAGTTGCCCTATACACTCTGGGGGTATAGAACATCAATTCGATCTTCCACAGGAGCCACTCCTTATTCATTGGTGTATGGGATGGAAGCAGTCCTTCTCATTGAGATGGGTGTCCGTTCACTAAGGACAGTACTGGAAAGTGAAATTCCTGAAGTAGATTGGTTGCAAAGCAGATACAATCAGTTGTGCATGCTAGATGAGAAAAGACTCAAAGCCTTGTATCATATTCAAGGTTACCAAAAGAGGTTTAGGAAAGCTTTTGACAAGAAAGTGTGAACTAGAGATTTCAAGTTGGGAGATTTAGTGTTGAAAGAAATCCAAGCCCCGGTTCAAGATGCAAACGAGAAGTTCAAGCAAAATTGGACAGGCCCATACATTATCAAGCTGATATACTCTGGGGGAGTAGTAAGATTGATGGACTTAGATGCAAACCCTTTCACTGAGCCAACCAACATGGACCAACTGAAGAAGCACCACGTCTGAAGTGGTTGTAAATTATGTTATTTCCTTCCTAGGTATGACTAAAAAGAAAAAAAAAAGGTAGGTTGAAAACTCGAAAGGGTAATTTACGCAAAAGGAGAGTTAAAAAAGAAAAAAAAAAGTGTGAGAGAGCCTGTTAGGTTGAAAATCCGAAAGAGCAACCTAGGCAAAAATTAAGGCAAATAAAAAAAATCAATGAATTACATGATGACCTGATCCTTCTATCAAGGGGGTACATAGGCAACCATGCATTGGTTCGGTCACAATTTCCCAAAACCCACCATTTGCCCATTAACCAAAATTTTTCAAAAAAAATTCAACCATTCCATTAAACCATGTAATTACACAAAACCTTAAATGAAACCCGAAACCAAACCAAACCTCGAGAACCAATTCCAAGCACATGGCTAAATATATATTAATATCTCATATCTAGCATTAAAATGCTCTCCTTACTCTCCAAGATTTGGTTAAAAAACAAAAAGACCATAATTACATCTCTAAAACTTCATCAAATATCAATCAACTAGTCTATTACTTACCAAAATTATATATGGACTAAACATATAATTTTTCCAAGAGAGGAAACTTAGTCGAAAACACCAAAAATGGCTCCAGCGGAAGTTGCAACAGCTTCTGCACAAGCTGTAACAACTCCAGCGGAAGCTGCAAACAGCTTCTGCAGAAGCTGTGACAGCCCCAACAGAAGCTGCAAAAGCTCCAACAGGCTGACAAATGTCCTAAAATGATGTCATTCACCCATTAATGCCCAATCCTAGCAGCTGTGGTACTAGAAACAAGAGGATCCCATAAAGATTATCTTACCATCTTTAGCCAAATCATGAATTTAATGCCAAGTATTGTCCTCCAAGCAAAAGATATCATCAGCCAGCTGTGACAGCTATGATTGACAGCTGTGATAGTAGCTCCATCAGCCTTAAGGTCTCTAGCTTTCTTCTTTTGGCTAAAAAACAAAATCCCTCTAATGAAACTACTTACTTTGTCAAAGATTTTTCCTTATTTGCTAAACCTCCCTTCAACTAGTTCTAATTTAGTTACATAGCTTGGCTCTATATAAAGAGGACCAAGCTACACACTAAAGGGATCCCTCTCTCTGATCCCTCTCTCAGCCCCCAATACTCTGGAACTTCACTTTGCTGCATATATCTCTAAACTCTTCCATACTTCTCCATCTCCCTCGCAAAAATATCTCTTCTTAGAGCACACCATTACACACTACCCCTCTCTCATCTTCAAGATTCTGAAACTTCATCATTTTGCTGCCCAAAAACAAATCTCCATCTCATTCTTTATTTATAAAATCTCTCTTCTTAGAAAGCAACATAATCCATGACATAACACAAAAAAACCACTCCAGCAGCAGCTATAATCTCATCTATTTACTATATTTAACCTTCATATCATCTATCTCACACTTCCATATATTTTACAAACACATTCCTCACAAAATATCCATACATCTCCTATATCTTTAGACTCCATGTCTCACATAGTATACATATACAAGATTCAAGTCCAACAAAGTATCTACATATAATTCCTATACATATTACAAACACCATATCTCACAAAGTATATATGCTTCTTACCATCTCCACACATTTTAAAACATATCAAACACTCTCCCAAGAACACATTACAAAAGCCTTTTCTTATGGAAGACATATTTATAATGCTAAAAGCCCTTCTTATGTAAGGCAAAAACTTATAAACTAAAAGCCCTTTTTATGGAAGACAATATCACTCATGCTTGACTAAAAAACTAAAAGAGCATTACATGGGGAAAATCATTTAAGTGCACGATAAAGAGATGAACTTAACCAACCTATACACACGACTGGACATATTCTCTCTCCCTCCAGTTACACCAATTTTTCCCTTTCAAACATGAAGTCACCATGAAAGGATTCACTTCATCATGCTGCAGAAATGTTAAGTCCACTGATGTGATACGGTTGGAGCTACAAACTGTGAAGATAAGTCAACTTTCTCCATCTTTGAAATTACATCATTAAGTATATGTTAATTCATTATTATTTTACCGCTGGAGGCAAGTTATTTTAATATCATCTCACTATTTAATGAACATGATCTCACTAATTCTTCATTAACGAATACACATATTAATAAATCGATCTACCACCGTTGCACATATATTATTTGGACATGAACCGCCCTTGGACACATTTTTTTTGGAAATGAACTACCATTGGACATATATTATTTGAACATGGACCATTGCCGGACATACCTTATTATGTTGAACATGAACCATGAACCGCAACTAGATATGGACTATTGGACTCATCCCATTGTTGGACATTTGACACCTAATTAATTATTTTCTAATATTGGACATCACTTAATAAACGTAATAATAACGTATCAACTCACCATCTAATCAAAGCTATCATGCTAAGAATATCATTTATTTATTTCAACCATTATCATGATTCTAAGACTTTGGGCTTCATCTATTTTGTAGGCTTAAAAATACACCGGAAGCCATTGGTCTATGCGGCCCAATGTCGAGTTCCGGGTTGGACTTCCTAAAACAAATCCGGGCTTAGCAAAGTCACACTTCCAGCAGGAGACACATGGCTACGTGCAAAAACTGCCCCTAACAAGGATCAACTTACTTTTCTTTGTCGAGGATGAGTGCTTATATAGTGCTATGGGAGCAGTTACTTGTCTTGTAACTTCCCCCACATTTGTGAAGGTTAGAGGGTTTACACTCGCTTCTCATAACCGCTATAGAAGTTAGGATATTTGCTCTCATCTTCCATAACTGCCCTTGAAAGTTAAGTGTTTGATAGGAGGTTATAATGATGTGTTAGGATCTCATCATGTGGTATGATTCATAAGCTCATGTAAACGAATCTTGTGTTAAGGGTCGTCCATATCAGGACGACCTTGCTGGGTTTAGACGAGCTTCTCTTAAGGACCTATGAATGATAGTGGATGAGTTGTAGGTTTGGCTATCATGGTGCCTTACATCCTGTGGATGACTACTCAAGGATGAGTTTAGATTATATGGATGATCACCAAGGACGAGCTACACTTGTCTTTCCCATCACCTATCTCAATATATTATCTCAAGTTGGGTATGGTACCCACTAATACATCGAACCATTGATTTGATTTCACTTGTTTTTTTTAATAATAAAAAAAAAAAAAAAAAAAAAAAAAAAAAAAAAAAACTGAGGTCTCTTTTCTCTCTCTCTACTTCTCTACCTAGTTTGGTAACCATTCTTCATACATTTTTCCTGAATTTATCGTCAAGATTCTGGGTTTTTGAATGGTGGGTTTAATGATTTATTTCAAGTGAAAGTGAGAGTAGGATGGTTTTTTTGAATTTCAAATCAAGCCACTTGCTTGATTTTTCCCCAATGGAAACCCCATGTGAAAATTTGCCATTGAAGAATCCTTCAACAAATTTGTAATGTGAAACTTTAATTTTTATGTATTTATTTATTATATAGAAAATTTGATTTCATGGGCTCATTCTGGTTTTTCTTTATATTGTAATTGATGGGCACAATGTACTTGGTCATTTCATGCAGTTATGCCATCTGCAATATATGTCTTATATTTTTTGTGTATAGTCTTTTAATGTAGGTAAATGTGTTAAAGATTTTTTTTTTACCAAGTAGTGATGGATTATTCTGGTCCAGATTCAAATGTGAAAACATTGTATATTTATTGTTTCTCGTTGGTGAAATTGTATCAATTCAAAGTGTTGTGTTGTTTTGTTGGTAAATACTGACATTATTTGTAGTTCTCAAATCATAAGTTGCATGATGAAATTTTGGCTTACAGCAAATTGAGGCTTATGGCGGCAGTGAGGTTGAGGTAGGTTTTATGATCAAATCTTAGAAAGTATAATAGCGTAAGCAAGAGTTTTCTATTTTATATATATACACTCCTCAAGGATTATACAGTTTGCTAAACTCATAGTTGAGTTTTTACATCACATTAGGTGGGTTCCTTTTTTTTTTTTTTTTTTTCTATTGTTCATGATCCTAATTCTTAATATGAGGATGACTCCACTATCCCAACTCCTTTCCTAGTCAATTCCCAAATATTTTATTTGCGAATCCCACTCTATTTCTCTCTCATAGAAAACACACGTTAAAGAGAAATATGTTAGCATGAAAATACTCATGAATTTTTTAATTATGCTTTGGGAAAGATAGTCCATACTGAAAAGATTATGGTGTGCACTAGGTCTACTGTGATTGCCTCAGTCGGGTAAACTGGCCATTGCATATTATTTTCCTTAGGACCCGAGCTGTTGTAGTATACATCTCATTCACTCTGTATAAAGTATATGATTCAGGCACTAAATTCTTTTTGATGACATCCACTGTACTTCGAGGTTCGAGGTGGATTTAGATGTTTATCAATTGTATTCTTGATTAGGTTGGTTTAGGCCCTGGTTACTAGAAAACGTTTCCTTGTCTGAATAGGAGCAAGTAATTCAGAGAGTTTATATTTTTCTTGTTAACTTTGCTAATGTAAATGCGGATTTCCAAGTGAATATGCCACAGGTTTAGTAACAACAAATTTGCAGCTACTTTTGCACCATACGGTTAAAATTCATTACTCTTTAGTTCTGTACCTCTTATTAAATAATTAGGATTCCCAAATAATTTTGCTTGTGGGCATGAGCATAAATTGCTTAACCTGTCATGGGTGAGTGCCCTTGATTACCCGGCAACTGTTTCTGGTGGGTGGCGTCATTTGCCAGTAAGTTTTACTAGCTAGAGAGGCAAGTCCAAACCTGTGTTATCAAAAAATAAAAAGGGTTCCCAAATAATTTGAAAAGTTCTCTATATGACGAATAATTATTAGAAAAAGTATTTTGCAAAATGCCACATGTTCTCCCCCTCTCCCCATGCATTTCTAGCTTTTCCCTCAACTAGTCTCAATACAAGTATTAGTCTCGGTTGGGTTCAGATACCACTCACTTAAAAAAAAAAATGATAATAATAATAATCGATTTCTCGCCATTTCATTTACTATGCTCTCTCAGCAACTTCATGGATCACAAATCATTCGGACATTTAATTCTTTTAATTTCTTTGCCAAACAAAGCAGTGTGTAAAATAGATTCATTTCTTTATCTCTTTATAGCCAAAGAAATGCCAATTCATGTCTTAAATTTTGGGAAGACTTCTTTTTAAACCTTGCCTACAATTGGAGTTGTTGTAATTGCTTGAATAAGTTCAATTCAGTTCTAATTTACATTTCTATTTTTGCTATTAATGCTAATGTACATATATTGTGGGGTCATGTTAGGAATTGTGATATAAGTAAATTCTTGGAATGCAAATCTTTGGGGGTTCAGAAATCAGTCCATTGCTGCCACACCGACGACATTGGGGAACAATGCGCACATGATGTATGTGTTCAATAGGAATGGGGTGTGTTTGCGATAAGGATCGGGGTTGGTTCTTCACCTGGGGCTCGGGTTTGACCTATATAAATGAGAGACATGTCATACTCTTTTTGAAAACGAAAAAGGAAAGTTTATGGAAAAAACAAGCACGTGTTGCAAAAAATTAATTCTCTACCCTAAGTTTTCACATGTCACTCTTAAGCTTCATTCTTTCTCATATGATAGATAAAAGATTATAAGGGCATGTTGAGAAAAATTAATTTGGAGTTGATTATATGTTTATACGTATTTTTAAACACAAATACAACAATAAAATGAAAAACATAACTATAACAAGTACACACCTCAATTCAATTCTACTTTCATTTTTTCAAAAATAATAAATTTATTAATTATTAGTATCATATTGAGTAACAAAGTATAGAACATAATTTTTTTTTTTTTTAATTACAAATTTCTATTCAGCTATCTTATTTACTCTGTCTAGAGAAATTATAAAGGCCATATAAACCAATGTCCCATGGGTTAACCCCACAAAAAAAGAAAAGAAAGTGTAGCCCTATTTAGTAACCCCAAATGGTTGTTGGAGAGAGATTTGGGATCAACACTGGAAAGTTTGTTAAGGCAATGCCCTACATAGTGTTCTTTGAGGCAATGATAATGTAGTCAAATGGAATACTTATTATTTGCCTTTTTATTATCCTTCTGACTTTTGAAATTTTATTACGAGCTTAAGAGAGCCCATATATATGATTGAAGATAAAGTTGATATCACCATTTGTCTTGAGTGATCTTGTTGGTTGGTCATCAAAACGGTCATGACTCCTGAATAAAAATAAATAATAAAAAATTAGTAAATAAAAGATGCAGTCTAGTTTTGTATTCACAAACATATGTTATTTTTTCAAATATAAATAAGAAACTATAAAAATAATTCAATCAATATTTGAATTGATTAGATTTTTAAAAGTCAAATATATAGAACAAATATGTAAGAGACGCATCAGTTTCAAAATTTTCAAGTTCTAAGTAATTATTAATATAAAATTATTTGACTGTTTTCCCCTATATTTTTTAAATTAAATAATTACTAAGAATCTCTTAAATTTCTATTAGGTTGTTAGAATTTAATAATGTCATGGTTGAATCTAATTACTTTGGTTTTTGTTTTATAATTATTGCTACTAAAAAAAGTATTAAATATATTTGGCTAAATTTATATTATAACTAGTTTTCTTTCATATATCATCAAAAAAAATTTAAAATGTTATAGGTATATAATATTTAGAATTATTTTTCTGGAAAAAAACATTTAAATAAAATAACAATAACATAAACTTAACAACAAAATAATTTTATTTAAGGTAAATACTATTTCCATACTAAATTTTGATTCTTAAACTTCCATGCTTCTCATATGAAAGGAAAAGCTACAAGGAGTAGAGTTGAGTAAAATTAATTTGGAGTTGAACATATGTTATGTTTAGACATAAACACAACAGTTAAATTACAAATATAACTATAATTACCACAATGCACAATTGCAAGATGGTTTGCGGGAAGGGATGACCTTCATTCAACGCAACCATGATACTTCCATTAGGGGAGTCCACCCGCCCGTCGGAACCAACCCACCAGCAATCGATTCAAGAGCTCCGGCAGTCGGAGGCAAGTTCCAAACCCTAAGAATTGACTCTAGAGGGTCTGTCGGTAGGTTCTCTCCTCTAAAACCCACCTCTCTCGACCCAACCGTAAAACTTACCTTAATCCGATGATTTTAAGCATTTTCCAAAAGGGACAATGCTTAGTGGTGTACTTTTGAGTTCATGGCTAAGATCAGCCTGCACTAGTAGTTTCAAAGAAAGGCACTCACATGATAAACGTGATGAAATTCATTGGATTTATGGTAAGATGTTGATGAAATGATCATATTGAAAAAAAAAATATAAATTAAAGGAGGGGAGTGAAAAAGTTAATATTATTATAATGATACAAATCAAAATTAAAGAGTGTAATTTATATAATTTAACAAAGTAAATAATAAAAGTAAAACCCTCCAAAAAAATTAATAATGGAAGGCTGAAGCCCACCCTGGCAAATATATAAATGACTCGGAGTTCATTGTCCCTGGTGAACTCGTCACTCGTCCTACGTGGTAACTCAGTTCACGTGGTACTAATGGAATAAGACATTGACACTTATGACTTATCTGTACTACTATTTAAAGGGCTTCTTCTATTTGAGATTCTCATTTTTTTTTTGTTCAAAAATGCCCGTATACCCCTATGTTTATATAGAGACAAAACGAAAAGACAATCTGATAAAAATACAACTCTAACTCCCACTAAAACGTTGCTTAAAATATAGGGCCATTCTCTTATTAATTTTCAAATTGCTTTATCCACTTATAAATTAGAATCTCAAAATAAAAATTATATAAAAAAAAAATAAAGACAATTTTTTTTGGCTATAAAATGGGACCACCAAGTCCAAGGCTAGTTAGCATTATTGGCAACCTGGTTTTGAAGACCCTTTTCCAGAAGGGACAATTTCGTGGGCTACTGCATGTTAATATTAGTATAATAGTATTTGTGACCCGCTCGCTCTGGCTCATTGCACTGACCAAGCTAACTGGACTGACTTCGTGTATTTTGTACCAACATTACAAAAAAATAAAAGAGTGAAGTTATAGAGATAGATTACATTGATAAATTGCAACTTAGCTAGAAGATTGTTGAGGCTTTTAGAGCTTTCAACTGTAACTGCAAATTTGCTATGATCTTTTGTTGCATTATGTACTTAAGATTAGAAGAATTTGAAATCTGACCGAATAAGTATACAGGGAATACAAATCAAAATATCTCATCATCATGGTAACAAAAATGACTATCTTTTAAACTAACTCTTGAGAAATAGTTTCTCCAAGGAGACCTTAACAAGTGTCGTTCATATGCTGACATAGTAGATAACTAGGTAGTACTACTACCAGTCCGATGTTACATTCTAAAGATCTATTACTCCCAACTAAGACTAACTAGATACTCAACGGGAGGTTGCAACATGTATGACACCTGCCAAGCTCCCTTGGGATCTCAAACACTCTTGATAATTGCGGAATTACAGTGCATTATGCAGAGTGAATTCAACGTCTAAGCAAACCAGCGAACAATCTTCCATTATACCATACGGGGTGTGCTAAAAAAAGTGGGAATATCAAATCCCCAAAGTCAAGCAAAATGCAGCTTTAGTCTAGGATACGGAATAGACCTTTACTACTTTAGTTGTGTCACAAACAACAAGGTTTTCTGATTCTGTTGGAGTTGTACAGAGCCAATTGACCTGCCAAGGTGTAAGAGTATAAAATGAGAAGCTACATACAAACAAAAAAAAAAAAAAAAAAACACTGAAGATGCAAAGTCATGAAGAAAAACAATAGGAACCAACTTTTTTGCTGAGACTGATGTTCAAATGTAGATCATTGTTGTCATTGGATTGCCTTGCATCATAATATTTGGACCAATCCCAGACCTTCACAGACTTATCATTCCCACCTGATATTATAAACTTTCCGATCTCTCCGAACAACGAAAATGCCCTGAATAGTTTATTCTAGTTAAAATAAAAGAAGATTAGTTTAAATACATTGTGTATAAGCAAATTACTTACACACAAGACACTGCAGCAGTATGGCCACCCAATGAGTAATCCAAACATAGCCTCTTTCTTCCATTTTGATCAGAAGTCTCTATATCAGCAGTTGGACTACTGTCTTTTGATCTTGATTGAGATCCTCTCCGGGGTTTAGTGGAAGTTTTTGACCTCATAGCAGCAAGTTCTGATTCAATATTTATCACATCAACAACTCCATCACCCCTTGCAACAACACATATCTTGTCTACTTTGTCTAACATATCAACTTCTGGAACTGCTAGCATGTGAACAAAAGCAGGATTAAAAGACTGCCCTGTGTTACCACCACTGTTCATGTCAGGCAAACCTGCAGTGAAGACAAGGAGACAATATTGACTTAATCCAAAAAAAAGAAAAAGAAATACAATATTGAGACACAATGTGGCTTTATGATATATTGAAGCACCCAAAGGATCATAGGACAGGCGTTAAAGTTTATCCATCTTTTGCAAATGACATTATATTTACTACTGACACCAAGAAAACACAACATATGATTTAAAAGAGGTCTGTATAGTTTAAAATATTATCAATTAATTGTGTGTATGCTCAGTGCTCACAGTCCAATGTCAAACCTAGGAGCCTTCTGGGACAAACTCTCCTTCATTCCCACCACAAATTTTCCTTCTTTTGATTTGGGCTCACACTGTTGAAACACACATCAGTATCTGGTAGCTATGGCCCGGACAGCTTATAGTTAAAATAATTTTTAAGATGCTACAGATCAAAGGTCCAACAATTTAATGGATCATGAAGTTACAGCTAAAAATCAAATTAATAGATTGCAAGAACATTATATTCTCTGCACCACAAAAAATTGTTTGGTATCTGGAATACTATAAAAGGATAACAAATATAAAGTTGGGCACACTTTGCAACAGGTGCAACAAAACAAGCTAGTAGAAAAGTGATGTTCCAAAGCTAGCATGCTAAATAACAATTTCTGAAGCCCATTGAAGAGTGACACCAGATCTAATTTTGGTTAAACCACAAAGGAGTCATGGGAAGTGTGAAATGAGATAGTGGCAATATACACAGAACAGAACATATGAGATACATACCAAAATCCATAATTTTGTATGGTCGACCTTTAGAGAAGTCCCACATAATAAGCTTTGAATCAAGACCTCCAGTAATAACTGCCAAAGTTCCCAAAGCAGAAATAAGTACTCAAATAATGAAGATTATAGATTCAAATGCAAGTCTTTTAGATTTAGGAACAAACAGCACAGGTACAAAATTTATGTTACATGTGAATGGTTCAAAAATTATAACAAAAAGCCCTATATATACCCTGGCTAAAGATGTCTACAATAGCAACCAAGTTCATATGAACAGGTTTATCCAAAAAAAAAAAAAGTTCATATGAATAGTAGCAGCACACTGAAATTTGATAATGGGCATCTGAACTCCCATGAAAAGCTAACATATTTTTCTCTAAATCATTACCATTACCACCCAAGTTCACTCCAAATAGTGGCAATTAGCATACTCTCAAACAAGTGACTAGTTACTAGATGCAAGTTTCAAACACAGTGAATAATGAAATTCAATGCAAGGAAATCAATGATACAGTGATTCCCATGTGTTGAGTTACAGCATGTTTGTAAACATCAGAAGAAGGAAAGTAATGGTTAAGGCTGAATCGATCATTTGTTCCTTTTTTAAGGAAACTTAGGCTGTGTTTGGGGCTTTGGGTGCCCCTGAAATTTGAGTGGCCATCCTTTGTTACAAGGAAATCATAGCTAAAAATAATGAACTACAGCAAAACCAGATGCCATTGATACAGTTGGCAGTCTGTATCACTCACTAGAAAATGAAACATTTGACAGTATTTTAAGCCAATTGCATGGTTGTAGTGGTACATTTTTCTTTCTTGTCTTCCATGACAAAGCTAGGACTTGGACGCATAATGTTCCAATCAAGGCATCATTATGCCTTCCCATGCACCCACACTTTACCTTCTACAAGGAAACCATAATTCTACGAAGACACTGCTTTCCTCTGAACTACATCATTGTCCCTTATTTACTAAACTTTAGACTTGATGAATTTACAAACCGATCAACTGTTAAGGGGATCCCTTGAATTTGCCAATGCTTTATGTTGAATAAGCAAAGTAGCAAACTACAATGTGAGGAGATTAATGTCTAATATGCAATCACTAAAGCTAGTTGCATCCAATGTAGCCATGGCTCTTATATCATCATTGACACCCCAAGTACATGCTTGCACATATGCAAGAGAGATAGAGATCAATTAAATTTAAATACCTTCCCAGGGTCTCCAAGGAAGGAACTGCACACTGCTACAGATCTTTAAAATAGAGTTAAGGTGGAAGAAATACAATAAAAATATACAAAGAAAGAACAGAACAAATTAGGGAAGAAAAGTATTTTGAAAAACTGAGAAAAAAAGAAAAGAAAAGAAAGGAAAAGCAATGAGCAAGAAAATATGTTGACGAACCAACCCTTAAGTTACATAAATGGAACATAAGACAGGTCAACCAAAAACAGAATCCTTGAAATTTACAAGGATACACTTGTATGGCCCGCTCCCGCTCTTAATGTTTTATAAAGGTGATGCTGATGAATGTCAATGATCTGCCATAGAGATCATAATTAGCAGTTGACTGCAGGAAAGCAGCATTACCAATCTTCTATTGTTGTTTTTAATGCTTCAAAATAACTTGATATGAAAAACCTTATTATTGGAGAGAGAGAGAGAGAGAGATGGAACACAATATACTGAAAACAGAAAATATAATCATGCATGCAAAGTTGCAAGAAAAAATTCTCAGATAGCAAGAGAAGATCTCATTTATGACAAGATATAATTACAATAGCAAATCATGTCTTCTTTCATATATCAAACCATATAGTTATCACATTGTGGGTCAAAACTCAAAATTCACATATCAAATGGTGTCATAAAATTTTCTGAATAAATTGAAAGAAACAGTATATACCAAAATTTGCATTCTTGAAAATGACATTAATAACATTAGAACTTTATTGATTTAGATCCAACTGTTTAAGCCAGATTCATGGCCTCCATAGGAAACTCATGGGGTTATAAAACAATGCTGTGAGAAGCCCCTTCATTGCTGATGGATTTTAAACATTTACGAGAAACCCCTATGATAATGATATTACTTATTAAAGATGCCAGCATCATGAGATGCAATCAGAAGCAAAATGTGACTTTATAATGCAGGGGATATATTACCACCGCGAAGCATTATGAGTAGGCAAGTGTGTTTACAACTCACTAAATATATCTATTTTGATCAAGACAAACAATACAGTGTAG
The DNA here is from genome assembly GCA_028535165.1 of Quercus tomentella. Classification (NCBI taxonomy): domain Eukaryota; kingdom Viridiplantae; phylum Streptophyta; class Magnoliopsida; order Fagales; family Fagaceae; genus Quercus; species Quercus tomentella. Next base: position 34,794,838 of record JAPQVY010000068.1, on the reverse strand, counting down.
TGACAAAACCAAGATTGAACCACAAGGTTTTTTTTTTTTTTTACATTGATACCAACAATTGAGAATTCATATAATCCTCATGATGCTAGGATATCCATGATCTCAATGATCCTTTGGTAATTAAACGTTACTAATCCTTTGGTAATTAAATGTTAACTGATCTTTAAGCACTTTTGTAATACTATAGACATGTTGACATCCAAGCTCACTGAAAAAATGCAAAGAGACAATGAGCCACTTACTGACTTGCAAGGATTTATGGCTGTCTAGGTGGATTATAATCTTGATAGGTGTCAAGTTTCAATGAAGCTTAAAAATATGCACTCTTACAAGCATGAGGATGCATGTGTGTATGCATGCAGACACAATTATAAGAATTTAGACAAGTAATTTGATAATTATTTAAGAGGAAATTAAAAAGTAACTTATTACACATAAAAAATTACACTTTAACTGTGAATGAATAAAGAAAAGAAATTGATCCAAAAATTGTTAAACATGATAACATACCTGAAAATTTTACTAAAATATTCAGTCCCACTATTTTTTAAGTTTAACTTACAATTTTAATGTGGGTGATCAGGGAAACATGACTCTTACTGTTAATTGGGGCAAGGCAAGACTGTTTGGGGGCGATCGAATATATTTTTATAGGTTTTTTCTAGAAGGACAGGTTTTTTTTTTTTTTTTTTTGGCGGGGCAGAGGGTAATTGTCTTCCCTGGACCACCCTATGCCCGCCCATGATCCAGTGAGTCAAAACATCATAACTCATAAGTACCTTAACATCACCACCATCGTCTGCAGCAGCAAGAAAAGATGATTTAGAGTTGCATGAAATCTGCAAAAACAGAAACAATATTATTTTAAGAGATCTTAGTATCAATTGATTAATATATAAGTAATATGTTTAAGCATTAAATACGCCCAGAAGTAATTCTGGAGCTCAATACTTAACTATAGAGCCAGAATAAATAAAAATAGAAAAAGACATAATATTGTAGCTGCACATACTGAAAGTGATATTCATATTAAATTATATGAATAGAAGAAAAATATGACGAAGAGTTGCAAGACATAATTGGGACAGTATTTTGATCCAGGAATTCATATCACAAAAGTTTTTAATTAAAAAAATTGTTACAATTTACAATGAATATGTATAAATCATTACATGATTTGTAAACTTAAAATAAATAAATAAATACTACTATTCCATATGAGTAGTAGAACTTCATTGCACTGTTTTAACATTAAAACAGAAGTAACATACAGATACATGGGTCAAAACGTAACGTAAGGACAAAAAATTTAATTCAAATCTTAAAAAGCATCAATAAAAATTCCTACCTGATTTATCTCCTCTTTATTGTAACTATAACTCTGTAGTGGCTTCCATGAGGTGGCCTCCAAAAGACAAAAAAGAAAAAACAGCTTGTTGGTAACAATGACAAAATCAACTGTAAATCAGTAACTAAGAGTACATAATCATGAAATATTGACAAACTAGGCTATATATAAAGTTCTAAATTTTACTCTAAACCTCATACTGATGCACAAGCATAAAATTAGTTAAAACCCAAAAAAAAAGAAAAAAAAGAAAAAAGGTTAAATATGAGAAAGGATTACCATATGCACATCAAAACACTGGACTTCCATTCCTGAAGAGGCATAAATGATATCTTCATTCCCTGAGTCAAGCAACAATCACAAATGTGAACTTCGATCATAAACCTGACTGTAAACTCAATTAGATACCAAACATATCACCAATATACACAGTATTAAAGAAATCAATTATAAATTGAACTCAAGAAATTAATACCCAATGAAAAAAAAAAAAAAAAAAAAAACAATATATAAATACCTGACTTGAAACATAAAGAAGAAATGGGTTCCTTCCCAATTTCCATTACAAGCTGTACATCTTTGCATCGCATATCAAACCAGCAAATGCAACCATCCTGTTTCATTATTACAAATGAAAACATAACTTAATCAAAAGTTAAATTTTTTTCCTTTTTTTTGGAGAGAGAGAGAGAGTGTGTGTGTGTGTGTGTGTGCGTGTTTTACCTCGGCAGAAGTGGCGACGAAGCCAGGGCGGCTACGTGAGGCGATGCAACAGGTGGCAGTGGCCTTGTGACCCCTAAGCTTTCTGGGGTTTGTCTCCGTCGTCGTCATCTCAATTCTGTCTCTGTTAGTCTCTGGGTTTCTCTCTTCGTGAAGTTACACTGCCTCTGCCTGATGCTGGTGGGTTCGGTTCGAGTTGCCCATTTGTCAAATTTTTTTATTTTTTTTTTATTTTTTTGGTGGGTATAAACGAGTGTAGCAACTAGCAAATTGTGTCAGCTGTCAACAAAATGACATGTACTCAAGCCACCTATTGGTGTTAAGTGTGTCACCCGAAATTTATTGGATAGTTTAAGAGCATTGGCATGAGGAGCCCGTATGTGTAGACATGGCAAAACGGGCAGGTCGGGTCAATTAGGTTACGGGTCAAACAGTTTATAGGTACAAAAAATGGTCATTTTAAGCGGGTTAAAATGGGGTTCGGGTCACTCAGGTTGTGGGTTAGGTTGATTCGTATTTTTCACATGAATTTTTTTTATAAAGAAAACAACATGTATTTACCATTTGGAAAGTCATGCAACAAATTACTTGATGTAAAATATATTATTTTGAATTCACCACTTATATTAAGAATGAACTGCACTTACTATTACTTATTCAATAATTTTAAAATTATAGAAATCCTAACATTGCTATCTAAAACAAAATAACACAAAGATAAGTAAAACAAATATACAAGTTTTATTTCTACACAATATCAACATCCCAAAATATAAAACAAAATTACAAATGACTTATTGGATAATTCATTTGACAAAGAATAAAAACATATAAGAAATTTACAATCTTGAAATTAATTTTATAATCTATTGTCAATTATGGTTAGCACTCTATTTCAATTTGAGATATACATTAAAGTTTGATTGTTTACTTATTTATACATGATCTCTTTTATGAATATCATATCATTGTTAAGCAACATATACTCTAGGAAATATCATAATTTACTTTGAAAAACCGTTTATTTTGGATATAAATTGTTAAAAAATAGGTCTAAGCATTCATAATTTACGTTAATTTGATACTTTGGCTTCACTATTTTCACACTAGTGAATGTTTGTCACATATGTCTACAATTTTAAATCTATGTTTTTAACTGTACTGTAACCAGATTATCTTGGCATGTATTTTGCTATTTGATATCTAAAAATCTTTACTCATTATAGAATGCTCAATCATTCATCTTTCAATTAATTCGCATGCAATTATGTAAATATCTCAATTGTTTCCTTAAAGCTCACAACAAACAATTAAACCAATATTGTCTTAATTTCATTATTTTCTTTTACAAAAAAAAAATTAAAAATTAAAAATGGTTCGGGTCGAGTCGAATTGAGTCGGATTGACCCGCAAAAAAACACGAATCGGGTCACAGGTCAACCCATTTTTGTTTTGGGTAAAAAATTTGGGTTCAGGTCAGGTATTTTTCGAGTCAGAAAATTCTGACCATTTTTGCCATGTCTATGTATGTGACCCACAATGGGGCTCATCCCTTGTATGAGAGGAGGGAGCAATGTTTCTAGTCTACACAATAATTGCTCTGATATCATTAAGGACTTTTATTTCTAAGCTCAAATATAGTTAAGACAGCTGAAATTTTAAGATTAAGAGGTCTAAATTGATAAAGATTATTAAGAAATTGGGAACTTACTCTTTTTTTTCATCCTAATCTACCACCTGATTACACTTTCTTTTTCTTTTGCTGAATAAGTGTATTTTTTTTTAATCAAACCACATAGGGGGAAAACAAAAAGGAGAGAGCTTGGGTCCATCTCGGTCCAATACCTGATAAATCAGGGGGAGGAGATGAGAGATGGGAACTAGCCTAGTGCAGTCATAAAAATAGGCCAATTCAGCTAATAAATGAGCATGAACATTATCACTTCTATACATAAAAGAAAAGGAAAAATTACAAAGGTACTACATAGACTCAAAATATCCTTTGTAATTGCTTTAATGCTCTAGTGGGTTGTCACTTCAAAATTGGATAGAGGCTCAAGAACATTCAAAGTATAACCTTCAATTATTATGTTGTTGTATCCTTTAAAAGTTGTTATTCTAACAACCTATAGAGTAGCCTTAGCTTCTCCACCAAAGTTTAATGAAACACATATAATCCTTATCCCTAAAGTTAAGAGCCCCAAGAAAATTCTTGAATACCGACCTATTAGCCTTTCTAATGTCATATCTAGAATTGCCTCAAAAGTCCTAGCTAATAGACTAAAAGTAGTCCTGCCAACCATCATTGGTGAAAACCAGAGTGCATTCATGTCTAATAGGCTTATAATTGATAATATCCTTGTAACCTTTGAAGTCATGAACCATATTAGTCAGAAAAGGGGTGGTCTGAGGGGGGAGATGGCTTTAAAGCTTGATATGAGTAAAACTTATGATAGAGTTGAGTGGCCTAGAACAATTAATGATAAAAATGGGTTTCACTCCAAGTGGATTAATATTATTATGCAGTGCCTATCATTAGTTACTTACTCTATTCGTATTAATGGGGTCCCTCAAATGCATATAACTTCTACTAGGGGATTATGCCAGGGGGATCCTCTCTCTCCCTACTTGTTTTTGTTGTGTGAAGAGGGGCTATCAACGTTGATCAAAAATACCATAGTGGAGAAGCGGATACATGGTATTGCAATCTGCTGAAAGGGACCACACTTATCTCATCTATTCTTTGCATATGACAGCCTATCGTTTTGCCAAGCTACCATAGAGGAATGTGAAGAATTATTGAGACTCCTCCAAATTTATGAAATGTCAATGAGTCAGCAACTCAATTGAGATAAGACCTTACTATTCTGCAGTAGGAATACACAGGCAGATATTCAAGAGAGAATCAAGCAACTCTTTGGTGCAGAAACTATAAAGCAACACGAGAAGTATTTATGTCTACCATCCCTAGTAGGGAGATAAAAAAGAAATACTTTTCAGCAGCTAAAAGAGAGACTGACCAACAAACTATCTGGGTGGAAGGAGAAGCTGTTATCCAATGCAAGTAAGAAGACACTTATCAAAGCCGTAGCATAGGCCATTCCAGCTCATACTATGAGTTACTTCTTACTACCTAATAGCTTGTGTGACGAAATGACAAGTATGGTGCAGAATTTCTGATGGGGACAGAAAGGGTCTGAAAGGAAGATGGCATGGATGAAATGGGACAAATTGAGTGAGCCAAAAATGATGGGGGGACTGGGATTTAGAGACCTAAGGGCTTTTAACCTTGCTCTATTGGCCAAACAAGGATAAAGGCTACAACAAGGGAAAAACTCTCTCATCTATAGAGTATATAAGAATAAATATTTTCCCAAGGAAGACTTCATCCATGCTAAAAAAGGCCACCATTCATCCTTTGCTTGGAGAAGTATTTGGGCATTGCTATCACTAATCAAAAATGGGGTTAGATAGCAAGTAGGAAATGGCCATAATATTCAAATTTGGAGGGACAAGTGGACTACTAGCCTAACCACATACCGGATTGTTTTACCACCAATGATCCTCCCAAATGATGCAAAGGTATGTGCAATCATTGATGTAGATAATGGAGAATGGAAAGCTCATTCAGTTCGGAATATTTTCCTAGAACATGAAGTAGACTCCATTTTGAGCATCCCCTTAAGCACAACACTGCTAGAGGATAAACTGGTATGGACAGCAGTTGCTAATGGGAAGTTTAGTGTGAAGAGTGCATATCACTTGGCTAGAAAAGGAAGCAGAAATGGAGGAGAAAGCTTAGACCCATCAGGGATGAGAAGATTTTGGAAGACAATTTGGAAGGCATAGGTCCCAAATAAGGTCAGAAATTTTGGTTGGAGAACATGTCAAAATATTATTCCAACAAAAATGAACCTATATTATAGACAAGTACTTGAAGACCCAATTTGTGAAGAATGTTCTGCTGGAATCGAGTCTGTCATACATGTTCTATGTGAATGCAAAAAGGCAAGGGAGGTGTGGAGCTTTAGTAAGTTGTGCCATATGGTTGAGGGGCAAAGAGAGTTACAGATATTCTCTAGAACATTTTCATGAACCCCATTACTAATTCTGGCCTGCTTAAGGTCATACTAACGATTGCTTGGTATATATGGAAAAATAAGAATGAGGTAAGGCATGAGGAAACAAACACATGTAGAGATATACATGAAAGCCATTACTCTTCTAGAGGAGTATAAGACAGCCCAGCACATCCCAACAGCTCGAGAGGAAGGGCTTCGTAAGAACTAGGTGGAATCCGCCCCTATGTGGGTGGTATTAGGTGAACACAAATGAGGCAACTTTTGGGAAATAAGGGTGGTTTGATATAGACATAATAGTAAGGGATGATCATGGGCTAGTGGTGGTAGCAATGAGTAAATGGCTACAATACCCTTTGGGTCCACTAGAGATTGAAGCAAAGGTTGTCGAAGCTGTTGTGATCTTTGCTAAGGATATTGGCATTTAGGAGGCAATGTTTGAAAGTGACTCGATGGTGGTCTACTCAGCTCTACAAGGACTGACAGAGCCACCTTCAAGTATCAAGAATGTGGCTATAGGGACACTAAGTCAACTTCACTTCTTTCACCAAACTGCTTTCAGCCATACATGTAGGGAAGGAAATACAACAGCCAACGGGCTGGCCAAGTATGCTCATTTTATTAAGGATTTTGTAACATGGATGGAGGACACTCCACCAGTAATAGCCATTGAACTATCTTCAGATGTAAACCAAATCTCTTGATTTATAAAATCAACATTTTCTTATCCAAAAAGAAAGGACTTCTAGGATTCGACTAGTCTACCCATGCTGATAGTAGTCTTGTTCGTCTTGCTATTCCAAGCTTTCTTAACACAATGAAGCATTGACCAAAATGACAATTGAATCCTAAACAACTATGTGTTTGTTTGAATTTAATTGAAGAATTGTATGCACTATATTTAAGGAATTGCATCAAAAAATTTTACCCAAAAAATATAACCAATAAAAGTTTTTTACATAAGAGAGATGAAAATATTTACTGAAAATTTCAAATAAAAATGAAGATCAAAAAATATTTAAATATAAAAAAACCAAAAATTTATCGCCTTAAGTCTCAAAATGTATTAAGTTAGACTTGATTATACAAAAAAAGCATTACTGTATTCTTTTTGCATGCATATTGTGGGAGGGAGGGATCTAAACCAAAAAATAAAGCTCATAGGTCCAGTGTGAGGAAAGGCAAAGGCTCATTCAAGCACTAATCAAAGCCTGACACGTAGGTTGAGCCTAAGGAAGTTAGACTTGAAGACAATGCTAGTTCAGGCTAAATATGTGAATAGAGGTCCAAGGATGAGATACAGGCTGACCCACTGTCTGAGGAGCCCGAAGAGCTGTAGCACCTCGAGATGTCCCAACTGTCCACCAACACCCAAAAGCAGAACACTATGGAAGCCATTAGAGATGTGCAAATAGAGAAGAGAGGAAATATTTGTAGAAGGTAACCATCACCTCCACATTCAATGCTTTACACCAATTGAACTGGCCGCACTTTTGAGGAAAAGACACCTGAATTGTGACTTCACAGCTCTCAACACTCTCTACCACCTCCAGAAGGGTCCTGATGGGACAAGCATCCAAGTTATTCTCCTAAGACGTACAGGTGGAGGGCTGAGATGCCATAGAAAAGACTATATAAGAAAATGGTCCCCTCTAGAAAAGGGGATGGGCATTTTTACAAACTTAAGAGAAAAAGAACTAAGTATCACACTGTAGAGAGTTTGACTTTGACTATTTGTGAACAATCCATCCTCGGACGAGCCCGAGGAAGTGTTTATACTGAATTTGTGCTTCATCTATTCGTATTAAAAGCTTTAGACCTTTTCATTTCGAGTTTGGATCTTATTTAGCATCGCAATTGACTCGGATAGCCCACTCTCTTACAAATTTATTGTATTGGGCTTAAAGTACTGGGTACTACTATTCTAGGTGGGCTTGGGCCATCTTTTGGGTCCATACACACACACACACATACGTATATATATACACACACATACACATATACACAAACGCTTGTTTGAAATATATATTTATAGTCAGCTTAAACTATGAAGTAGTTTAAGTGTAATAGTGATTATAATAAATTTAATGCTAGTTTTAAAAATTAATTGAGCCAAGTATGGATAACAAAAAATATAACTTATATTTACATTATAATTTCTAATTTAATCAAATATTTTTTTAATAATTAAATTGTATTTCTAATTTTAATTATTTTTTTTTTGGAATTAGTTTTGCATTAAATAATTTATCTTAATCTTGCCCCCTGAATCAAAATCTAGGTTCCGCAACTGCCTTAACATGTGTAAATTCATTTTTTATATAACTATTTTGTATCAACTATTTTGGTTGCCAATAAACATGCGGCAATATGAAAAGCTTTACCATTACCAAAATTCTGTCTATTCTTATTACACTAGCACTGTCTTGCTATGATACCATGACACAAAAAAGCCATCATAAAAAACCATTTTATTTGATAATACTATTTCTCTGACATTACAAAAGGGAAATCAGGACAAACTTTATTCAAACCATATAATGGTTCACCGTCCCTATTACATATATTTTTTAGAGTTCTAGTTTGACATGAATTCTTTTTCAAGATATTCAACTACACCCTTGTCTAGTTGGAAGGCCTTGATGAGAACATCAGGATTGATGGGAGGTTTAGATCCAAAGACCGCATTTGCTATAGTGATCAACCCAGGATTCTGGCTGTTAAGACCAGCAAAGGCAACAGCATTGGTCTTCCCTATGTTGAATTGGAAGTGAATGAGTCCAATTGGGAATACAAAGACGTCTCCCTTGTCTAGAACTTTGGTAAAAAGTTTGTTTGGGTTGGATGTGACAAATCCAACTAAGAGAGTGCCCTCCATGACTACCAAAAGTTCAGTGCCACGAGGGTGAATGTGAGGAGGATTTAAGCCGTATGCTTCAAAGTCAAGGCGAGCCAAAGATATGCCTAGAGTGTTGAGACCTGCTAATATATCGACATTTACAAGAGTGACATTTGATCCGACTTTGTTTGCTTTGTTTGCTGTGTCTGCAGGGTTACTAAGTCCAGAGAAGAAAAAATCATTCGCTACGACCATTGTAGGATCCTTGCAAAATTTTCCGTTCACAAACACTACACAAAGAAAAGTTTGTTATTGTAACAATGGATAGTAACACTAACATGTCATTTAGGAGAAAAAATAAATAAATAAAATCTAATGTAGATGTTGTAATGGTCGAGCATAATCTATATATATATATATATATTAATAGGTAAAGTTTAGGAAAAATCCAATTAAATTCTACAATTGAAGTTTAATTTTGCGCCATGTGTTCTATATTATTTATTTTTAGAGAGAATTTTATTTCTTAACTTTGGAGTCAAATGTAGGACCACATTATAAATATCCATCCAAGTGAGTTATTGCGTACAAAAACTAAAGAGTCTAGAATTAATGAACATACAAAATTTTTAAATATATATATATATATATATATATATATATGAAAGAATGACTATCAATAACATTTAAATTATATATGTAAGAATTATATTATACATTTTAATGTATATCTTTTAAGTATATTAGTAATGCATATGCATGAAGTTACAAGTTAGTTTCATTAATGGGTAGAACCTATAATGATTTCAAAAGAACTTTATGATAATACTAATAATGAGAGTGTATACATTACATACCAGCAGATTTGACATCGTTAATTGCGACACAGAAGTCTTGTAGAGGACTAGGGTCATAGGCAGAAGCAAAGGAGGATGCCAAGGTCAAAAGGGCCACAGTTGCAAGAAAAGAAACACCTTGCATTATATTTGAGGAGGTTATCTCTATCTTATGGTATACTATTCTTGCTTCAGTGAGGGATGAGAAACATAGCAAATGGAAATGTCTATTTATAGTGATGAATCAGTGAAGCGGTCTATGTTTTTTCACAAACTTGGTAAATCTTCAACCCTTTGTCACAATTTTTAATGTAATAGGTGAGCCAATTTTCTTTAAATACCACTTGTCGTACATATATGTATTTTAAAACCAATCAAATATGACCCTCTTGAATGGCATTGTGCAGTTTTAATATTGCTTTGGCCCAATCATGTACTATAAAAAATAAATAGATAGAGCGTTGGTTATTTCATACCGGTAAGTGTCGGTAAGTGTGTATGTCACTTCAATTAAAATAGTGTTTTTAAAACATAATTTCAGTAAAATGGTAAAATCTTAATTTCACAATTTTGAAATTATAACTAAAATGAAAACACGTATTTTTAAGGTTGTGTGCAATAAACATTAACGTAAAAAATAAGGTTGCTTTGCCAACTCAAAAATAAACTTTATCTTGATAGTTTGAAAGTTGTTGTGTGATTGCGTGTGATAATTGAATGATGAGCAGAATCATAAAAGACAGAGCACACACAAATGTTTATATGGTTCGGCTTTACCGCCTGCGTCCACAATGAGAAAGCCCTTAATGGCCACAATATAGGTTAGAAAATACTTAACTAACCCTAGGCGAACCATAAACTAACCTAAGATCAATATTCTACAAATAAATAGAATTACAATTGATTTGGGCCACTTGGGCCATAATATGTCTCAACATATTTAAAATTAAAAGCAGCCAAAATTAAGCCTTGTAAGCTTTTAGCTTAATTGATTGACATTTGCTTTGTTTCTCATAAAATAAAAAAATAAAATAAAATAAAATAAAAAATTGTTAGCACTTTGTGATGTTTTCTATATAAACATCCAAAGTTCAAATCTCTCATTCCAACTATAAAGTTAATAATAATAATAATATTAATAATAATAATAATAATAAATAGATATGAAATGACTAAGCTCCTACATATGTTGACACTGCCCTCATTAGTGAAATGTTCCACCACCGTGACCTCATATGTTGACTCTGTCTTCATTAGTGAAATGCTTCAACTTGCGATATGCAACGTACGTAACATTACTTGGCGTAATTTCTCAAATGGTTTAATGTAACATATCTTATCGACATGATCTTAACTGATGGGTACTAAAGACTTCTTAATGGTTATATAGTTAGATTTAATGGCTTTTTTTAAGGACCAAGTGACCAACAACTACCTGGTATCTGGTATATTCTTGCTGTTTCTTCCCCTTGTGTTCTCTTTACGTTGACCCTGTATATGTTATGATTTACTTGGTTTAGATTTGAGGATTCTTTACTGTTTACAGATAAAACCTCATTTCTCATATCTGGAAGACACTTTTAAATTTAAACCCTCGTTTCTGTGGCTTAAAATTAAAAGATTTTTATTTTTTTTATTTGAGTCAAACGCATGATCTTACCAAACAAGATATAGACGAGTTTGATATTCGCATTAAAGAACTTCTTGATTAAAAAAAAAAAAAAATAAATAATAATAGAAGAAACAAACAGTCCCCACTCTAATCTTGCTTTTATGGTAAGAAACCATAGTGAAATTAAAAGAGGAAAAACTCGTATGGTAATCAACTATATATAAGAGGCTTTATGAACAATTTGAGTTTGATGGACATTTATTTCCATGAAAAGATGTCTTTGTCAACCAAACCAAAGGATTAAACATTTTTAGCATCTTTGATTGTGAGTCAGGATTTTGGCAAATACAGTTAACTGAGAAGTCTAGATCATTAACCACATTTAACACACTTACATTATCATCGGAAGGTAATTCCCTTTTGGACTTAATATAGCTCCTCGAGGTTTTCAAAGATTGATGGATAAAATCTTTAAAGACCTAAGAGATTTTTGTGTGGTCTATATAGATAGATGATATTCTTGTGCTCTAAAACAATAGAAGATATAAAAAGCATCTTAAAATTGTTTTGTGACAGATTTCAAAACTAAAATAAGATAGTTTCCTTAGAAAAATTGAAGATAAAAAAACAATTACAAAGTTTATTTTAATACAAATTCTTAACTATGGAAGAAATTACATATAAAATCTCTCTAAAAAAGAAACGTCTCTTTTTGAAAAACTTAAAAAGGAAAAAGAATTTGTCTGCATGAAAAAGGACTCAGAATTGATAAACAAATCAAAAGAGATATAAATGATTTATCAAAAGTTTATTTTCCAAAAAAATGTTTTAAACTAATACTCAAATGCTTCAGAAAAAGTGGAGGATGTAATAGAAAAGTATTTGTAAAAATATGAGGATCACTACAGTAAGACCCATAGAGGATTTCAAATCTTATCCCTAAAAGGCTTCAAAAAGAATAATTAATTTGTAAATATAATTCTGAAAATTTTAAATCAAACGAATGAAATTATATTATTATAATTTTTATTACAAAAAAGAAAAAGAAAAACTCTTATGGCCTGTTTGGAAGTTTAAAAAAGGAGGGGGAGTAGAGTAGAGAGAGGGAGAGTAATTCAATTACCTTGTTTGAAAGTTTTTTAAGCAATGAGGGAGAGGGGTTTGGAGGGGTTTCAACTACCTCTAATCCTTCATTTTTAATTCTCCCAAATTAAACTCTCTCTTCAAAACCTTCTGGCAAAGACCCATTTCCATAGCTATCTCTGATTACCCAAATGAATGAAGCCTTTGAAGATTCAAGGCCTAACCCAATCTCTAAAAGTTGTGACTTTGAAAAATTATACAGACTATCAAAACAAACATAGAGCACCGAGTTTGGTTTCTTCGAGTCTAGCCATGTAAGCACTTGATCTTTGTCAATGGAAGCTCTATTCCCTCTCTCCGCTATGTCCAAAGCTTAAGGTGAATGAAAAAAAAAAAAATTTGAATCTCACTAGCTAGGGCAAAAGCCACGACGTCAGAGCCTACGAATTCGAATCCCAACATGGAGCTCTTCGAAAAGCCTTCCAAAGCCAAAGAAGAAGGCGAGCTATCTTTCGATGATGCCGATGACGACGGCGAGGACAACAACAACGACGTATTGCTCTCCAAAACCCTAGCTCATATTCAAACTTTTAGCTAGTTTTATTGTATTTTTGGTTTCATCGAGTTCAATGCTTGATTTTTGTGTTTACGTGCCGTTTCTCATTACTTGGTCTCTATTTGGTTGCTGAGAAAATAGAGGAAACCACTTTTTTTTTTTTTCTTTTTTGGTTCTTCTTCAGTTTTGTCCACTGATAAGGAGCTTTCACTTAGAGCAAGATACATAGTTGTATTAGGTCGAGTAGTCACAAATGATAATGAATCTGAGATTTATAAGCTCCAATTTATTTTTCTTTTCATACACTTTTAGCTACCACAAGGCCTTACCGAAAATTTTATTTGAAAAAAATTCACTAACATATTCTAAGATTTGGACGAATGATAATCAGGTTCAAGACTTTACAAAACTGATAAATTAATCATAGACCAATATTGCAAGTTCATTTTCAAATAAGGGTAAATTTGTCTATTTAAATCATTTCCTCTCCTCTCCATCTTAATTTTTAAAACATCCAAACAAGAGAAAGGGCTAATTACTCCCTTTCCCCTTACTAATTTTAAAAACATCTAAACAAAGTATAGGATAACCATTCCCCTCTACTCTCCTCCCCACTACTCTACTCCCCTCTACTTTCCTCCCTCTCTAAACTTCCAAACATGCCATTAGGAGTTAAACTACCAATAAAGAACAAGGCATATTTATGAGCTAATTAATGACAATATCTTTCTTAAAAGAAAGATTTTCAAATTTGAGTTTAGATGGCATCTTTGATTGAGAAAGCATTAAGTGAAACATTGATTATAATTGACTTCCCAAATTCGGAATTTGAAATTAAGTTGTTATGTGGGAAGGAGATAAGATGTTGAGATAATAAATTCATATTGTCTTTTCTAAATGGGTTGAGCGATTGATTCTAAAAGATCTATTATGTAGATTAAATTTGAATTTACACTCTGTTTGTTTCAGCATTAACGTTTTCTGGAAAATAGTTCATTTTCCAAAAAGTATTTTTTGGAAAACTATTTTATTTTTTGGTGTTTGGTAACGACATTGAAAATGAGCTTGAAAATGTTTTCTGGTGTTTGGCATGATATTTTTTTTCTTTTATAATTTAAAACATGTGTATTATGTAAACTAACTAACGTAATCAATTTCCCCCTCAAAAAAAAAAAAAAAAAAAAACTAACGTAATCAATATAAATAAAAAACCAAGAATGAATTTGGTTTTCATATTAAAATTTTGACAATAAATACAGTCAAAATTAGTTGTTGTGAGGTAGTGGGTTGTGCTAGTGGTATTGGGATGCTTCCTGTGGCACTAGGCCCAAGTTTTCTGGATAAGGGAGTTGGGACCGGTCCAGCTGCAACTCAAGTTGGTCCGGCTTGTGCGTAAACTAGGCCAGGTTTGCCAGGAATGTGCTTACGGCAGGCAGAACTGTTTCAGGCAAGTTGTGGTAGACAGACATAATAATAATAAAATAAACAAAATATCTGGCCACTCAGTGGGAAACGACCAAACAACTCTTGGACACAATTACAGCAGCAATATTAATCATTTTTTACGGAAAGGAAAGAACAGAACAGAAGTTAACAAGTGTTAATATGTATGGGTTAATCAGAATGTTAGGAAAATCAACTAAAGTACGGTCCGCAGGAGCAAAGCCAGAGAGGAGAGAACGTTCCTTCTCAACGCAATCAATCTCTCAGGAAAAGTCCTGCCGTGGAGATTAACTGCCCTGAGGGAAACGGACCTGAGTGGTTTTTGCACAGAGGCTCCTTGAGGTTCTCACAGAGAGCAGGATTTCATGAGGGAGAGAGGGAATCAATCTATCGGTGCATGCCTGCCGTTCTAATTCTCACTTTGTCTTTCTTTCTGATTGTTTTCTTTCTTTCTTTCCCACTCGTTTCTTTCTCTATTTCTCAATTTTCTCCCCAAATTCCTATTTCTTAGGTATGGTTCCCGTTGTTTTTCTTGCTCCTTCTCCCCCTTCTGTTCACGGCAAGATCCTCTTTATAGTGCCTGCCATGACCGGATTTTACTGTTTAGCCCTTAACCTCCTTTGTCTGGTCTGGGTGTACTAGCCGACCGCCACTAGTTCATCTGTGTGCCACACCCTCATCACTAGACAAAGAAAGGTATTTTGTTTGTTCGTCTGCCGTGGCACCCATTCCTGCTACGGTCTGGGTTTTTCTCTCTCCCTATCCCTCATGGCATGCACCTAGTGGTTCCAACTCAGCTTGCCTCTTTTGGGTAGTAAGTCATCCCAACAGGACACCTCCCCAAAAGAGCCTGAGCCGGAACCTCCAAAATAGATCTTTCCCCTCTCCCTACCACCAAACCATGCCCTCTGAATCTCTGACCCCCGACCTCACCATGCTTTGTATTGGCTGGGTACAGGCTGGTAGTGCCTGGGCCTTGCGCGTGCCTTCTTTCCATGTGTCCAAAATCTGCCTGCTGCCCATTCGTCTGCCATGGTCTGGAGGCTTGCCTGCCGTCCGTTTTCCTTGACCCTTTATGTGGGCTGTTTTTTGATTTCCTGCTCCTCTCAGGAGCTAGACCTTATTTGATGATGGACCTTATATTTCCTTGGCCCACTTCATGATTTCCCTCATTTCCTACCATATTGTTTTGTTATTCCTGCTGTAATGATTTAATCCTGCTGGGCCTCTTTAGGCTAGCCATTTACTCTTTCTCCCAGTGGCTTGGTATGGCCACTGGTTTTTCTTACTTATGGGCTCCTGTGTCATTTTTGTCTTTCTCTTGGGCATCCTTGGCCCATTTACTTTCTTTGGGCTTCCTTGACCCTTTTGCTAATTTCTGCATTCCCATGGGCTTTTACTAACTTCATTGGGCTTCCCCGGCTCAATAACCTTATTCTTATCCTTGGGGTTTATGGGCTTGCCATAAACCCCTTACTTTCTTAGTTTGCATTACTTTGGGCCTACGACGGCCCTTTCTCACTTTTCTACATCATACACTGCCCATAGGATGCTGTTTCTCTCTTTCCAGGCTTCTTTAAGCCCACTTGCCTCTTCGAGACCCATTTGTTTATTTCATGGGCCTGTGATCCATTAGTCTTGCCGCTTGGGCCTTAATGGTTTTTGCTATTTGTTTGCCAATTCTTTGCTGCCCTTATTATTGGGCTTTTCTTCTTTCTACATGGATTCTCACAAATGGCCCTCAATAGTTGTCAAATTTTCATGATCTTTATCACTCATCTTGCTAATTTATATAGACAATAACATGTACACACACACAGTGGCGACTCCAAGAATTTTTTCCAGGGTGTTCCTAAATTTTTTTTTTTACTTGAAAGATCCAAAGCCATCATCAAGGAGATGAAGATGAATCTCCGATGCCCGAACACCGATGCGATGTGCTTTGGACTGGAGCTCGAGTTGTGTTGGCTGATCGATCTCCGATGCGGCGATGGCGATGCCCGATCCGTCTGTTGGCTTGTGTTGCAGTGTTGGCTGCGTTGCTCTGTTGACGTTTTTGTCTTTAGGTTTGCTTTAGTGATATCTGATTTAGTGGCTTGAGGTTTCTGATTTAATGATTTGTAGTCAGGAACGGAACTAGGATTTTGATTGAGAGGGGGCTAGAATATGAATTTTTTATTTTTATTTTTTAGTGAAAATGCAAATTACTATCCATTTGGCACTAACAAACTATCAATGTGCTAATATGCAATTAGAAAAATGCTAAAATTATTAGAAATTTTTTAACAAAAAATTTACAAGTTAATGTGGTAATTAATTTAATTAGTGTCATTTCAACAAATAATAAATTAGTAATTATATTAATTTTTGTAATTGATGACATATCAATTTATAAGACTTATGTAGTAAAATCTCTATTATACCTCATATCACTCATTCAATTAGGAGAATGAATAAGAGTTGAGAGAGGGTAAAGAGCTCTCGACTGAGATTAAAATCAAAAAATGAGTCAATTTCGTACTGTGATTGTTTTGGTTTGGTTAAGAGAATAATGTGTTTGGTTATTAATCAAATACCATTTCAGGTTTATTTATAATAATAGTTTGGTATAAAGTTAATTTTTTTGAACTATTATATAATTTGTAGGGCATTTAAAAGTCTTTAAAAATGATATATCTTTGTTATCCAAAAAAAATGATATAACCAATAATAACAATTATTATATATTTTTTTAAACCAATCTTTATATTATAATAATATGCTCCTTTTTAAACGTGTATGCCTAGATATATTGAAAAAAATAGATGCAAAAAGGTAGAGTTTAAAAGCTTAACACGTGCCCTGAAGGTGGTGGAATCAAAATTGTAATAGACAACGTCTGAAGGGTTATAGAAATTACTTTCTTCATTTATTACTCTCACGTGAGCTAAGCGGATAAAACAAGAAATGAAAATTAGGTGGACCAAACCAGATTTGTTGAACAAACAAAGAGGACAGAGAAGAAGAAAGAAGAAGAGATAAAATTTTGAAGAAGGCAGCTCGATAAGGGGTGGTCTGATGAATTTTTGTATACTAAAGGGTTTTTTTTCAAAGGTTGGGGGGGGGGGGGGGGGGCATGGCCCCCCTCAGTTCCAAGGTAGGTCCGTCTCTGTTTGCAGTGTATATTGGGTTTTGGTTTTTTTTTTTTTGAGAATATGTGGGTTTGCTTTACCTGTTTACCATCTGTTGGGTTTTTTTTTTTTTTAGATTGTTTTTGCTTTACATTTAGGATTGATGTTGGGCTTTTTTTTGTGCTTGCTCTGTTACAAATTTTTTTTTTTTTTTTTTTTTTGCTTGAAAGTAGAACAAATAATTTTATTTTATTTTATTTGAGAGTATTCCTCATTTTGCTGGAGGGTGTTCCTCATTTTTTTTTAAGGGTAAAAAAATTAAAAAATTTTAATTATTATATATAAATTTTTTTTTTTTTCAAGTCAGGGTGTTCCTAGGAACACCCTGACTCCAACGTGGCGTCGCCACTGCACACACACACATATGAACCGTACATACATACAGAGTCGGCTTTATACTAGAAGCAAATGTTGGGGCGCCTAAGGCCCCAAGTAGAAAAAATGCCCCCAAATTTTAACTAATAGTGATATTTTTTTTTTCATTATAACAGTATAAATTAAGTTCAAATATTAGACAATAAATAAAATAATACTTTAAAAAAACAAAGAGAAATGCTACGTCCACAACATTTTTTCAACACTTTCACAATAAATTCTAAGTGGTAGGTTGTTACAGACTGTTATTAATGACAAAAATTAATTTCAATGGTGAATTCAAATTAAAATCAGTCACAACTTAACACCTAGGATTTGTTGTGAAAATATTGTGAATGTAGTACTTCTCAAATACTTAAGAAAAAAAAGCAATACACAAAAAAATTCACTACATTTTTCAAAAGTTGAGTTGGCAAACTTTTACTAGTTCTTATTTAAGTCCATCACTAACATCACTTTTTTACTTACCCACATCAATAGATGTGAAAAGTTTTTTCAAATTTTGTGTGTATAGACTTTGTAAAAAAAAAAAAAAAATCTAGGTAGTTCATGTTAATAGGTAATTTAGTAGTAATTTTTGCATCTAAAACAAGATAATAAAGTTTAAGTAATATATATATTTTTTAAATCGTATTTAAATACTCCATATAAAAGGCCTCAATTTTAGTTTTCGCCTTAGGCCCCAAATACATTAAGCCACCCCTGCATACATAGCGCATAAAAAGCAATGGGGTTCATCCTTATATGGGTATCTACGTAATGTATAATGTATCTACATAATATATCATCACTTCACAGTATCTGCATAATGTATCTGCCAACAAATGTAATTCCCCTAAATAATTATCATTCATTATATAACGTAAAGATTGTCCCATGAAAAAGCAATTTAGAGGAATATAGGCACTATGTTTAAATTTTTGTCTTTTACTTCATTCATTCTTTCTACTTCTTCTTCTTATTATTATTATTATTTTTGCACCTTTATGTGCGAAAAGATGTAACTTTTGCCTGGAAGAAGGAATTGGAGCAATGGATAGTTTTGTCTTGGGCAATATGGAATGCAAGAAACAGAGTTTATTTTGAGAATATTCAAACACAACCACAGGTGATTCTAGAAGGAGCCAATGCAGTTTTGGAGGCATATCAGCGAGTTTTGTCTACTCAGGTTTAAAGGATAAGCATGTTTTTGTGTTCTAGAAAGTCATTGTTCTTTTCATAATTTTTTTGAAGTTTCTGTGGTTGGTTTGGTACTATAACATGCATAGTGTTGGCATGTCTTACATTGTATATGTTTTCCTTTACATCAATAAAGTATTTGTTTTTAATTTTTTTTTTTTTAAAAAAAAGTAATTTATGTCTGGAATCCATCAAATTGAAAATTTCTTAGAGAAAAAAAAAAAATCAAGTTTGAAATTCAAAGCAAAGAATATATGATTAGAGAAAAAGTAAAGAGAAGAAAGAAACCGTGAGAGAGAGAAAGCACCAAAAAATTATGTTTCCCACAGCTACAGAAGAATATAATATTTATAGGAGATGCAATGAATGAAAGAGAGATTGTTTTCCAAAAAAAAAAAAAAATTGGAAAACAACCTATTAAAAATAAGCCTTATTTTTATTAGGGTTTTCCATTGACTAAAGACTGTTTTCCATTAATCAGTTTTTTTTTTTTTTTTTTTTTTTTTTTTTTTTTTTTTTGTACTACCAAATACTGAAAAATGCAGAAAACTATCTTTACATAAAGTTTTCTAACAAAACAAACAGAGCGTTAGATTCAGAATGAAACTCGGAAGGAATAAAAGATGATGAGACCTTAAATGAGTCATATTTGGTCAATAATCATGGAATTTTTGAATATAAGACTTGTAGCAAATGGTGTCACCAAAATGACTTGTAGTTCAAGCCACCTATTGGTACCACCAAAGACTTTTATTTCAAAGTTGTAGCTAGGGCAAAGCTGTAATTTTAAGATTGAGACTGACCAAATTAATAATAAGTTAAAAAAAAAATAAATCAAAATACACTATTGGTCCCTAATGTTTGGAAAAAACTTGAGTGTAGTACAATATGTTCCCAAATTAAATTCAAACACAAGATGATGTTGACTAATGAAACATAAACGCTATTTTCTCTTCTAAAGACAATTAAAATTTAATGAAAATAGCTTTGTAGCTCAATGGCACCTCATAGTGTTTCTAATGGAGAGATTCAAAGTTCAGATTCCCCCACCCCAACTATCATGTTGTAATAATAATAATAATAATAATAATAATAATAATTGTAAGGACGCAATTTGAGTCCCTAGCCCAAAGGATAAATGAACTTAGGCCCAAAAAGTCCAATACAATGAATTTGTAGAGAGTGAGTTGGAAAACTGGGTTTTAATGAATCAGACAACAAGTAAAGTAGACTTTGATGATAGGAAAATGAAGATAGACTGGTTTAATCTAAAAAAAACCGTCCTCGGCACAGTCCAAGTAAATCAGTTCTTATATATTTCTTTCAAGTTTGATTACAAGTTTCAATTCTTGATTGCTACAGTGCTTTTCTCTTAATTTCTCGATCCCCTCCCCTCAGGGTCTCCTTTTTATTTTATACTATCTTCCTCCTTCATCTTTTTCCTCCACGTGTAGACTAGATTACTGGTGTTGATCCTTGTCTCATCAGCCCCTTCTTAAAGTCTTTGAGGAGTAGCTATAAGGTTGAAAGATATTGTTCAGGTATCACTTTTTCATTAATGCAGCCAGAGAGTTAGCTACAGAGCATTTAATGCGGTGGTAGCAGCTTTCCCTTTAGATATTTCATGGCCTCCCTTTGTCTTGTTCCTTCTGGATACTTATCCTCATTAGTGGAACTGTCCGGAACGTTGCTCTTGATGTCTGATCGCATCTTCTGACCTCGGCTTTGCCCAGCCGAGGAAGCATTCATCCTCGGATCACTCCTCTAGAACATAATGCCTAAATCCCTTCCTTTATTTATCAGTGCTAACCTCTATCTCATGTCTATCCATCCTCGGGCTTATGAGGTGTCGTCAGACTGGGCCCCCGGCCCAATACATTCTACTGGGCCCAATATTCCTATAATAATAATAATAATAATAATAATGCAGTTATGTATTTGAATATAGTTTAAAATTTTGATGTATTGCAGTTTGCACTTAAGGAATTACACCAAATTTTATTTAAAAAAAGGATTAACCGATTACAAAATGTTGTGTAAGAGATATGAAAAATATTTATTGAAAAATTTAACTAAACATAAAAGTTAAAAATAAAAATCTTCAAAAGTTTCGAATTTGATGATGTGCGGAGTGCTGTATCTCCATCTCGTCCTCTTTTGGGAAAGGGAACCCAAGTAGGACAAGTTGGAGCAAGGAGTAAGGTGGAGTGAAGGCTTATTGTCATCCCTAATTAGGAAATTTTGGCTCTAATAAGAGAGAAAAGTGTTTTTGGGGATAATAATAAAATATTTGTAAAAGCATATTATGAAAAAAATCTAAAAAAAAAAACACTATAGTATTATACTTGTGACAAATTAAACACAAAAGATATTGTTTTGTTCACCATATAGCCCACCATTTTATTTCCTCACATGAGAGAGAGAGAGGCAACTTTTTATATATATAAAACTTTGAAATAATATATAAATATATATATATATATATATATATATTTATGGTTGACTTAAATTATGAAATAGTTCAAGCATACGAATGATTATGTTAACACTAAAATTAGGCTCAAAAAAAAAAAAAAATTGAACCAAGTGCATATAAAAAAAAATTATAACTTATATTTATAGTATATTTTATATATTAATCAAGTATTTAGTTTAATAAATTAAGTAATTTTTCTTATCCTAAATAATTTTTAGAATTAATTTTGTCTTCAATAATTTAACTTAATTTTGCCCCCGAACCAAAATCCTGATTTCAACAGTGCCTTAACATGTAAGTTAAACTTTGATATTACTCAAGTGTACCTCCTACATCAATAATCATCAATTGATACAAAAACTTCAATGGAACTTGAATTTTTAACAGCATAGGAATAGGAATGAGTATATATTAAGAGTAATGTTATGAATACAAACTATTCTACAAACATTTTATAAAAAAGTGGGTTCCAGTTAGCTTAACTGGTAAAATCTCTGATGGTTGTATAAAAGATCTGGGGTTCATTTCCCACCTACATCAAAAACTGATTGGTGTTTTGGTCTGATGATAAAGAGTTATCATTAGGAGCGGACGCTATAACTTGAAACTCTCTCTAAAAAAAAAAAAAATTTATAAAAACTAAAATGCCTATATTAACAAATTCTAATTAAAAAAGCAAAAAAGAAACCCAAATCGCTTTCTGAGGAGGAATGGAATCTGTTCTGGATTACTTGTTGGCTGATATGGCATCAGAGGAACACGGTCATTCATGGAGGTGTGTTCCAGCATCCTTCAAGATCAGCCCAACGTGCAGTTGACTATTTGAAGGAGTATACGACTACACAAGATTCTCTGAGTGTTCCTATTCTGAATCATGCTCCAGTACAGCAGACATGGCAGCCTCCACTGGAAACGTTATTCAAGCTGAACTTTGATGGTGTTTGTTTCGATGATGGTGCTGCGTCGGGTTATGGGGCGGTGATTAGGAATGAAAAGGGTGAAGTCATGGCTGCTTTAGCGGTGCGGGGAGGAGCTGTGCGTGACAGTGAGGAGGTGGAAGTGATGGCGTGCCGTAAAGCACTTGAGTTTGCCATTGATGCGGGCTTCACAGAGATAATACTGGAAGGCGATAATGCTATGGTGATGAAGATGATTTCTCAGGTCCAACCAGACCTATCACGACTTGGTTTAATTTACAAAGACATCTGGTGCTTGGCTGCGGGTTTCAGGTCCATTTCTTATAATTGTATTAGGCGTAGTGCAAATAGTGTTGCTCATTCTTTGGCTAGGTTTGCTAGATTTCTTGACAATGAAATTGTGTGGCTGGAGGAGGATCCTCCGCCAGCTGCAGATGCTTTGTATCTGGATTCTAGTTTTCTAAATTAATGATATTGGTTCCGGCTTAAAAAAAAAAAAACCTAAAACGTCCCAGACACAAAATATCACTGTTTTAAAAACCGGACCGGACCGGCCAGTCCGGCCGGGAACCGGGAGCCAATCCGGTCCGGTTAAAAACCCCAAAACCGGTCAATAACCGGTCAACAACCGGAAAACCGGCCAAAAACCGGTCAAAAACCGGGGTTGAACCGAAAATTCCAAAAAAAACGGTTCTATGTCCGGTTCGGTTTTTAAAACCATGCAAAATATTCCCTCTCTGCCTCACGACGGACGGTGCCACTTGCCTCCTTGCCTCACGACGGACAACGGTGCTGCATCTCTGCCTCACGTCGGAACGACACAAACTGCATCTCGCCTCAAACTTCTCTCCTTGCCTCTTCGGTCTCTAACCCCAAATAAGATTCGTTGCAGAAGCCCCTGGAACCATGGCTGAGAACGATGTTGCAATCCCATCGCTGCCGGTGCCGCCATGAGCATGGTTTCTCCAAGCCATCTGCCTCCCTCCCGGTAATGACAAACGGCATATACTCTGTTTCAGTATTGAAATTTGTTTTTTTTTTTAAATTATTTATTTATTTATTTAATTGATTCATATGCAAATTTAAATTTGATGTAGAGTATTGCAATATTTATGGCCTTGAGACAATCCAATGGATTATGTAAACATGTGGATGGAATGGGGAGATTTTCTGTGTTTAGGCAGCCAAAGAATTTTTATGTATTTTGAGCTTGTGAATAATGTCGAGATTTTCTGTGTTTACAAATGTAAATTAAATGTTTGCTCAGATTTGTTTAATTCATATTTTAAGTCTTGCAAGTGGGAGATTCATATTGTTTATAAGCATGCTGATGCATTATTAAGAAACAACTATTTTGATAGTCAAGTTAGTTATCATAGACATAGAAGAAGTGCTTGATTAGTTTCATGATTGTAAAACTAGTCATGTGTATAGAAAATCTAATATGAGGGTCATAGCTCTTAAATGGAGACATGTGTGGAATGCATGAGGACTTACTCATAAAATCAAAATAGTGAAATGAAACATAGTGAGTGATAGTAAGTGTGTCTTATGCAATGAGGTAAGAGGAAAACTTGGATCTTTTACCCCTGCAGTGCTCATGCTATTTTGTTTGGAATCTTTGGATTACATTTGAGCCTTAGAACCTAGTTATTTTCTTCTTGCTCTTTGAAGCGGTGGTTGGCTCAATGGATGGAGGATACAAATTTTTATAGATTGATGTTTAAGGGTGAAAAAAAGAGTCTGCTTAAGAAGTGATAATGCTTTGTTTTGCAGGTATGCACAAGTCTCTATTGCACAACAGGCAGATCAGAGTAACTGCAGGAAAGTACCAAGGCAAGTTTGTCAAGTTGTGGAGGGTTGCTGACAATTGAGGGACACTAGCAGAGATGGTGTGGATGGGGTGGTTTTGGCTATAAAACCAAATCATGCGATGACAGGCTGTTGTAGTTCTTCCATATGCAACCAAACGGCATGCAGCTAGATGCCTGACTGTGCAAAAGGCATTAACTGTGGCTATACAGCTTGATTTTTGCATACTTTTTTCAACAAAATCTAGAGCGGAGGGCCTCTTTTAATGTTCCTTGGCGAAGACCACAAGTGCATGTAAGTTGGAGAACGCAAGTGGCTCTAGCAGTAACTCTTGTATTCATTTTTTTTTTGTTATGCATAGACAAGATGTGTCTTTTGAGTTACATTATATGGGACTGTGCTCAAATGGGTTAGAAGGGTAATGATAAGAAGAGAAATGAAGTTTAGAATAGCTTCTCTTGTTTGTTAATGTAATGATGAAAATTACATAATGAGTTCTAATTTAAAAAGGATCTAAGGAAAAACCATCTAGTCTTTTCAAGCATGCAGTAGTGAATTTTGGCTATGTTACATAACATGAGCTTTTGGTGCTTCCACATTAAGTACTTAATTTATGTATTTAGTTATTTTTCAGTCCTCTGGAAACAAAAACAGCTAAAATAAGGTTCAAATTTCTATATTATATATATTCCTCCATATTTTTTAGCTACAAAACTGATATGAGCAACCCCACTGCAATCCAAATGAAAATTCAATATAGTGATTAGTGAGCCTATTCTAACCATTTAGTTAACCAATATATAAAGTTATTCTCCTTTTCAGTTCACATACATACAAAACCAAACAACTCAAACAGTAAGATTCGATTCAATTCAATTCTTTGACTTTCCTTCTCTTTCCCACAGCGTTCTCAGCAACCAAACCGATAATAATCAAGCCAATAATATTATATTCACATTTCTATCCTTTTCATTCTACATACATCACAAAACCAAAAAACTCAAATCAATAAAGAACAAAGATATCCATAGTTGTAAACTTCAAATAATGTTGAATAAAATATATATATATATATATATATTTATATATATATATTTATATATCCATAGAGAGTAAAGCTGATTTGCGTTTCTTTTTTGTTTTTTTAATTAGAATTTGTTAATATCTAATGTGGCATTTTAGTTTTTAAAAAGCTGATGTGGAGCATGCCACATCAGCAGTTTGTAAAATGTTTGTAGAATAATTTGTGTCTATAGCATTACTCTAAATTTAATAATGATTATTACATAGGAATAAGAATGAGTATTACAAGGAATAAATTAAGTTGGAATGTAATAATTATTATTATTCATTAGTTTGATAACCATTTAGGAACAGAACCTTGAATATGTATCTAGAATTTGGTAGAGTATAAAAAGAAGGTGGAATGACTCATTTTCAAGTTAAATTTCCTAAAATACTCTTATTTTATAAAATTATATTTATACCTTTTGTGGATCTAGCTTAACCTTTTTTTTTTCTTTAAAAAATAAAAATAACATTTAAAAAAAAAAAACAAGTGGGAGAAGGATTTAGCTTATTATGTATAAATTTAATAATTTAATAATTAATATATGTGTGCTTTGTTTAAATATTAATAACTCCATACAAGTTATATAAGAGAATAAAATGATACATCTTTTAATAACTCCATAAAAGTTTTTTAAAATTTTCTTCAACGTTGCCTTTAGGAATTTTTTTTTTTTTTTTTTGGGGACATAGAATAGGTGCTATTGAGATTTGAGCCCTCAGTTTGACTCGCTCTTTGTGAAAATTAAAAATTCTGTATATTCTTAATACAATATTGTTCAGTTATATATAATAGTACAGACACTTGTGGTTTCAAACGTCTTGGATCCAAGGTGTAATCAGGATTTAGTCTTGCACAAATTGCATTGTCTTGCAAATGACACAATGATACATAAAAGCCATCATAAGAAATCATTTTATTTGATAATAATTATTCAAATGACATTACAATAAGGAAAACCAAACAAACGTTATTCAAACTTTATAGTGGTTCACCATCACTATTTCATAGATTTTTCAAAATTCTATTTTGGCGCGAATGCTTTTTGAAGATATTCAACTACATTCTTGTCTAGTTGGAAGGCCTTGATGAGAACATCAGGATTGATGGGAGGAACAGATCCAAAGACCGCATTTGCTATGGTGATCACCCCAGGATTTTGGCTGCTGAGACCAGCAAAGGCAAGACCAATAGCCTCCCCTATGTTGAATTGGAAGTGAATGAGACCAATTGGGAATACAAAGACATCTCCCTTGTTTAGAACTTTGGTGAAGAGTTTGTTTGGGTTGGATGTGACAAATCCAACTAAGAATGTACCCTCAATGACTACAAAAAGCTCAGTGCCACGAGGGTGAGTGTGAGGAGGATTCAGGCCATAAGGTGCAAAGTCAAGGCGAGCCAAAGATATGCCTAGAGTGTTGAGACCTGCTAATTTATCGACGTTCACAAGAGTGACATTTGATCCGACTTTGTTTCCAGTGTTTCCGGGAATATTGAGTCCGGAGAAGAAAAAATCATCTGCTGTGACTTGTGCTGGGTCCTTGCAAAATTTTCCATTCACAAATACTACACAAAAGAAAAGCTTGTTATTGTCAAAAATAAGTCATTTTTGTAACAATGTACAGTAACATGTCATGTAGGAAAAAAATAATTGTCGGGCACATTTCATTAATGTGTAGAACTTATAATGATTTCAAAAAAATGGGATGATACTACTACTACTAACTGCTAAATAATGAGAGTGTTTTATACATACCACCAGATTTGATGTCGTTAATTGCGACACAGAAGTCTTGCAAAGGACTAGGGTCATAGGCAGAAACAAAGGAGGATGCCAAGGCCAAAATGGCCACAGTCATAAGGAAAGAAACACCTTTCATATTTGAGGAGGTTATCTCTATATATCTTATATGGTATACTATTCTTGGTTGAGTGAGGGATGAGAACATAGCAATATGGAAATGTCTATTTATAGAGAGAAGTGAGAGAAGCGGTCTTTGTTTTTGCAAAATCTTGCTAATTGTTCAACTCTGTCACATTTTTTTATTTAATTAGGTGAACCAAATGTCTTTAACCACTACTTGTCGTTACATATTTTAAAACCAAAATAAAATGCTACCTCTTCCGTGGCATTGTGCAGCAGTAATTTTAATATTGCTTTGGCCAAAATTTATACTATAAAAAATAATGGTTGTTATGCCAACCTAAAATATAATTTTATAAACCTTATCTTGATAGCATATTTAAAATTGAAATGACTGAAGCTCCCATGTATGTTGATTCTGTCCTCAGCAGTGAAATGTTACAACGTTGTAGGCTGCAGCTTGCCATGTGCAACATAACAATACTATTGGCGTAAAGGCTTGGTGGGTACTAAACGCTTCTTAATTTTAAATTTTTAATGGTTAGTTAGACTTAATGGTTTTCTAGAGTCAACAGACCAATAACTACCAGGAATCTGGTACATTCTTGCTGTCCTACCACCACCCCACCCACACCACCCCCCCCCCCCACCACCCCCCCCCCGCGGCGCGTGTTCTCTTTATGTTGACCCTATCTTATGGTGTATTTGATTTAGTAATGACCCTTTGAAATTTAAACCCTATAGTTTAAAATTAAATGACTCTAGTTTTTTATTAGACTCAAACACATGATCTTACTAAACAAGACATACACGAGTTTGGTATTCAAAATAAACAAATTCTTGAAAAAAAAAAAAATTAATAGAAGAAACAAATCGTCCTCCACTCTAATCCTAATCCCACTTTACTGGTAAGAAACCATAGTGAAATTAAAAAAAGTAAAACTTGTATGGTAATCAACTATATGAGGCCTAATGAAAGATTAGAATTTGATGGATATTTAATTCCTTTAAAAGATGTAATTGTTAACCAAACCAAAAGATCAAGATTTTTATCATCTTTGATTGTAACTCAGGATTTTGGAAAATACAACTAATTAAGGAGTCCGGACCATTAACAACATCTAGCACACTTAGTGGACATTCAAATGTAATACTCGTAACCCTTTGTGTTAAGGTTTTTGGCCCCGGTTGTCACAAGATTCACAATATTAACCAATTCTTAGCTAAGTAATTAATTAGATTAATTATACTTTTAGATCTCAATTGAATATCATCACACAAACATGAATCACATAAGACACCAAAATAATGACTCGGGAAATTGATGAAACAAATCGTTTCATAGTAAAAACTTGGGGGGATTTAACTGTCAATCCTCAAGGCAACAAATCTACTAAAATAGAATAGAAATTTATATAGAAAATTTAACCCTAAATCTAATGCTACCACATGTAATACTTACTGATGTGATCACATAGTTTCGAGATCCACGAACTATTCTATTATGATTTGTTGCACACAACCTCTCAGTTCGTGGATCCAAGATCCACACTTAAAGATTTTGCTAGTAATTGTAGTCAACTGGTTGCAGCAACTTCACTTGATCATCGGATTTTTTGTATGCATGTAGGCTTTGGTTGAATGAGGACTAAGATTCAAGATCTATGTATAGAAACATTATTCTCTTGTGTATGTCAAAACGTGCTTTAGGGTTTGTATTTACATTGTATGAGTTACACCAACACCCTAGATCCAATGGTTGAGAAAATAAGTTGTTTGTCAAATATGCATAAATCTCGATCGGTCGAGATGTATATAGTTCAACTGGTCAAGATAAATGGATTTCAACCTGTTGAGCTGCAGTTGAAATTCAGTTTTCTAGCAGTCTATTTTCTGCATTCTTGAGTCTTTCATTGTTTTGAACCTAGTCTGTCTTGATCAAATATAATCTGATGTAAATTTATCTTGACAAACTAAGTTCTAAACTGTTACATTTGTTCATGGTTATCAATAAAAAAATATGGACTTTACACTTTTGACTTAATATAGCTCCTCAAGTTTTTCAAAGATTGATGGGTAAAATCTTTGAAGACCTAAAAGTTTTTCGTGTAGTCTATATTGATAGAATTCTTGTGCTCTAAAACTATAGATGATATAAAAAGCATCTTAAAATTATTTGTTATAGATTTCAAAATTATGGAATAATCATTTCCCCAAAGAAAATTGAGGTAAAAAAGGAATATATAGAATGTTTAAGCTTGAGTTTAAATCAATTAGGTTAGAAACTACTAGAAAACATTATTACTACAAGTATGTTTGGTACAGTGAATGTGGATTATGATAGGAATAGTAATCTTTATTTTTAGGAATAAAATGTGTTGAAATGGAATAACTAAACTGGTTTATAAATTTGGTTGTGAGTTGCAACATTAGAATAAAACTTAAGATATATTTTTGAAAATATCTTATTCATACAATTATATTTCCATTAGAGAGAAATTAGTTTTTTTTTTTAATTTTTTTTTATGATTTATGATTTTCATAATTGTTATGGATATATGGAAAGTTTATTTATTTGGAAGTATATTAATTTTAGAAATTGTTACACCTATTAAGAAATAACTATTACAACTCTTTTATAGAGGGATAGTTATTCCTTATTTTTAAAAAATAACTATTTATAAGAAATGACTATTTTTTATAATAAAAACATAACTAAACCATAATAATGACTATTGTATTATAGTATCTATTATAATCTACCAAGCATACCATAAAATAGGATAACTTCCTTAGAAAAATTGAAGATAAAAAACAATTACAATGGCTTTTTTTATATACAAATTCTTAATTATGGAAGAAATTATATAAAAATTATCTCTAAAAAAAAAAAAACTTCTTTTTCTGAAAAACTTAAAAATGAAAAGAATTTTTCTAGATGAAAAAAGGATTCAAAAATGATAAACAAATCAAAAGAAATATAGATAATTTATTAAAAGTTTATTTTCTTAAAAAATGAGATAAACTATAACTAGAAACATATGCTTCAGACAAAAGTGGAGGATGTATAGAAAAGTATTTGTAAGAATATGAGGACCACTCTCATAAGATTCATAGAGGAATTAGATCTAAAACAGGTCTTATTCCTAAAAGACTTCAAAAAGAAGAATTAAATTGTGAATATAATACTAAAAATTTTAAACTAGATGAATATAACCATATTATTATTATTCAGAAAAAATACTCTTAAGAATTAAACTACCAATAAAGAACAAGGCATCTATGGGTTAATTAATGACAAGATCTTTCCTAAAAGAAATGATTTCAAATTTGAGTTTAGATGGCATTTTTAATTGGGAAAGCATTAAGTGAATCATTGATTATCATTGACTTCCCAATTAAAAGATGATGAGATACCAAAATAAAATAATCCCCCTTTAATAATTAAACTAGTGTGTAGTCCTGTGCATATGTACGAGAACAATTAAAATCAATCACAATTACACATTTTTTGAAGAAGAGGTTCAAATATATATATATATATATATATATATATATATATATATATATATATATATATATATATATGCAAAGCTCAGAGAAAGTCAAATTAGAGTACAATTTTGCGCCATGTGTCTAGATTTATATGAGGACCACACCATAATTATCCTTCCTGGTATTCAATTAAATATATATTAATAGGTAAAGTTTAGATAAAGTCAAATTAGAATTTCAAATTAGAGTCCAATTTTGCGTCATGTGTCTAGATTTATGTGGGAACCATACCATAATTATCCTTCTAGGTATTCAATTAGAATTTGAAATTTATATATCTATATATATAATTAAAGCAAAAACTTAGAGAAAATCCAATTAGAATCTAAAATTGGAGTCCCATTTTACGCCATGTGTTCCAAAAAAATCTTCATTGTAGTGTTAGATGTAAGGACAACACCTTAATTATCCTTCCAAGTGTCCATTATGAATAAATCACTTATGAATTTGTCTTGGAAGAGCAATAAGGATGGTGAACAAAATAACATAACATTTACTCTCCTACAATCTAAATACAATATTTTGAATCTCAATACAATGTTTATGAGTCAATGACCTTGACATTTAGGCGGTTTGCACTTGGTCGTCTTCTCAACTCCTAAAACCCCCATAAATTCTTGGTTTTGCTTTTATAAACAAACGAAAGTAGTGGTAGATTCAGCCCAAATTTACTAC
Organism: Quercus tomentella; assembly: GCA_028535165.1. Taxonomy (NCBI): domain Eukaryota; kingdom Viridiplantae; phylum Streptophyta; class Magnoliopsida; order Fagales; family Fagaceae; genus Quercus; species Quercus tomentella. Next base: position 34,763,230 of record JAPQVY010000068.1, on the reverse strand, counting down.
TATATTGAAGAAAACTCAAATGTCTCTAAAGATGAATGCACTTTGGGAATTAGCTAGCCATCAGAATTTGCCACGGTCAATTTCTTCACACAACTGGTAGTTGTTCTTCAATCAAGATATTTTATTATGCAATATTTTTATTGCATTTGTCCAGTCATCCAATCAAAGTCATGAACATAATTTTATTTTATTTTTTTATTTTTTTATTTTTTTCTGAGTTTGATTGTTTGTTTAACATCTCATTGATTTGGGCCTATAGGTTGGCATCTATAGGTGGAACATCTTTGAATTGAAAGAGGTCAATTACATCTTCTAATTCTTCTCCGACCGTAGCAAATCCACAACTATAATAAAAAAAATTTAGAGTTTGATTGTTTTTGCAATTGTGGCATTCATTTAGTTTTGGAGGAGATTTGAACGTAATGGTGTATCACTTCAACGGATTTGGTTTTGATTAAGGTTTTTGACTTTTTAGGTTGTTACCTTTTTAGTTTTGTTTTGGGTATTTTGGTTAAATTAATTTTGTGTATCTGTGTATTGTTTTTCTAAAAACAAGTATTCAACTTTATCTAATTATTTTCATTTTTTTTTGGTTATCCATGTTTGCAATTTTTTATGATTGTCCTCAAATTGTTTCAATTCTAACTTTATTAACTGAGTTAGAAAATTATTCTCTAATTATCTGTTTGTTCTCTTTCATTTCAGTTTGATTGTGCATATATAAGTATATATATTCATTATACTCTTTGGTTGAGATGTTGATAAATGAGAAGTTGAAAAAATTAAGAGAATTCATGATGGGTAATCTTATTTTGGCTTAAAACTTTATCTGTATTAGCTTTATATATTGTATCCATGAAAGTTTTTGTGGTTTGACACTCAGGTACATGGATGTAATAGAAGTTGGAGTAGATAAAAAGCAACTCATATATGTAATATTTTTTCTCTTTTGGTTTTTGAAAAGTAAGAAAGACAGTGATTATTCACCTCAATCGAGGCATATAATAGTTATATTAGCTAAGTTTAGTTTTTGTTTGTTAATGATTTTGTTTTGTAATGCTATTTGTTGTATATATCTGTGCATTTAAGTTTATGGATGTTTAGATTTTGCGATAGCAAGTGGTTTTTATTTCTAGATACATGCTGTAAACTATAAATTTTTATAAGAACATCAAATCTATTCTTTTCCGAAGAAAATCCATATAAATTTCAATTGTGGTCTAATTTTGCACCATGTTTCATTAAAAAAATTTCTTAATTTTGGTGCATAAGTATTTACTACACACTAAAATTGAGAGAACCAATAAAAGAGGCCGAAAAAAAAATATTAATGACATTCTATCATAACTTAAGCAAACAATAATCTTATTTTCATTTGCATCCCTTAATGATCATGTGAAGTAATTTGAATTTTCGAAACAAGCGTATAAAGATCACATGTTGGATAGAATTAGACAAAAAGCTAGCTCTTAATTCATATTATTTTCTTCAATAAAGGGGGAAACTCAAACATTACAACTATGTACAAGAGATTGAGAATGAGTGGTAAGAGAACTTGCAAATTTGTGATTTAACGTTTTAAACTTATAATATCATGTTATCTAATATAATTCCACCATAACATTTTTGCTATTACAATTGATAGATGCAACAAGTTCTCATGTGAATCAATATAATTAATATTCCACTATAACAATTTTCTTTTACAATTAATAGATGCGACACTATAACTTTTTTTCTTTTACAATTAATAAATCCAACAAGTTGTAGAATCATTAACATTAATATATGACTATAAGTAATTCATATATAAGAGTTTAAGACCACTTTATCATCACTACATACATAAACATAATACAAAACTTTAGCATTACAAGTATGAGGTACTTTTAAATGTAGATTTCAATTTTGTTTTTGTATCAAATCCCAGTTGATAAACAAACAATTTCATTACTTCAATTATTTTTTTAAGAGATTGTTATCAACCGTAGTGTTTCATGCTATTGTGGGCACAACGGAGGAGTCACCACCTAGTTTTGTAATGGCCTAGGAACCATGAATATAACGCCCTTTCGAGGAAGGACCATTGATCTTACTACCAGAGATATGAGTTCAGAGTTTAGGTACATTCTTGGGAAGGTGTTAGGCACCTAAGACCGCCCAACCCTAACGTTGGCCTTTCATCATTGTGTCTTATGTCTTAAACTCAATAAAATCATGTTCAACACTTATGTCCTAAACTCACACATTCACTAGCATACAACATGACATCATCATCCCAAAACACATACATATCCATCCATAAAGCATAAGAAACCAAACCACACATATACAACCCTAGCATTCATCTAACATGTGAAAACCCTATCATGTCATATATAAGGCACAACTTAATCATGGCAGCAAGTACATCATTTATCAATTAAACACAAAACGCAACACAACAACACATGTACATGTTCATCAAACAAAACATAACAACACATATGCATGTTCATGTGAATGTATGACTTACCTTTATTCACCTTGCAGCAACTCAACACCTATGGCATCATGCATGGGCATGTGAATGCATGTTCATGGTATCAAACTAAGAAACAAGAGATGAAACCCTAATCTAGCATATCAAAGGTAAATAACAATAAAACATGTGAAATAGAGGCATCATATACATATATACATAAAAAGAAAATTAAACAGGAACATGTGAGATAAGAAAATAAAATGAGACAGAAGCAGAAGACTAAACTAGGGTCTCTGGGCAGGCCTACGTATGTATACCAAAGACTGTGTATGTAGGCTAAGCACCTGTGTATGCAGGAGGAGGCCCATGTACACATGCATGAGGCACGCGTGCGCAGCTCTGCTTGAAACCCTAACCTAGAAATAGCAAAGTAGAAAAATAGAGCACAAATGAAAACCCTAATTTTAACAACCAAATATGCTCAGGATATAAAGAAAACTATAAAACTAACCTAAACAAACATATATAAGTATAAATAAAGCAAGCAAACAAGATTAAAACTGAAAAGAAAAAGGAATGAAAAGAAAGAGTTAGACTCAATACGTCAAATGAGAAGCTTTATAAGCTGATCTTGGTCATTCCCCTCAATCAAATCTATCACAATTGAATAAAAATGTGATTAGCAATGTTAAACTAAAAGGATTGGGGCAAAAAAAGGTTCCAATCAAACAAAATTGACTTGAGGGTGTTTTGTGTGTTTTGAAAATATATCATGTAAAGCTTTATATAGTGGAAAAAATGGGGTTTGAAATAGCTTTCAGACGATGTGGGATTCATTCCAAATCTCAGCCATTATTGTAGAAAATCTGCCTTTTTTATGTCTCTGAAACCCTAGCTGCGTACGTAGGAGTGTGCTTGCATACACATGCTTTGGCCCACATATGCAAGCTACTGCCCACGTACGTGGGCTGGTGGCTACTTTGGTCATTCTACTTCCAAAAATAGATTTTTGCTCATTTAAAAGGTTATATTTTCCATTTTAACACTCCTCAAGTCAATTTAATATCTGATTGGGCTCTACACTAGCTTTGGGCCTTAAAGTTTGGGCATCATTAGGGAATGAGGGCCCGATTCGTATGGGGTACAAAATGTGGTGCCTATAGATGCCCCTCTTTTGATTCGTGAGTTTCACTAACGAATCAAAATAATAAAAGACAAAAACATTTTGTTTTAACGTATGGCTCGGGCCCAACCCACGCACACGACACACATCACGCATACATGGGGCGGGGTGCAACTCTAGAGAGCTGCATAAGATTCATATGTCTAAAGTCCTACCTTTGTTGCTCGGGAAATGAGCAACAACATGTTTATTATCCCAGAACCTGTTTTGCCACTTGCAAGAAAATGGCGATACTATCCTAGAATCACTTAAAAAGAAAAAGAAAAACAAACAAGGGCGCTCTTCGAGCTAACCCAACAAATAATAAAAGGATACAGTCTCTGTGGTGTCCATCCGGGGCTCTTGCCTCAAACTTCTCCGAGTAACTCGTTCCTCTTGTCTTCTTCACTTCTTTCTTTACCTTTTTTGGTGAGGCTTTTGCCTCAGGTTGACCTTGGTCTCTTTCTCTTTCTCTATCTCTACCTTTTTTACCATGCCTGCATGTTCAATTTCTGGTGGATATGTGTACGAGTAATCTTGATTGTTGGATCCACTAGGGGTGGTGAAAACTCGCTGAGGAATAGGTATGTATGGGGAGGAATCTTCTACCTCTTTCATGACTTACTTGGGGATGAGAAACTCACTGAGGAGTAGTAGAAATGGATTCACTAAAGAGTAGTGTAACTTTTGTAGATGTGTGATCCATTGGGGAAGAATCTTCTGCTTCCTTTATGGTATGCTGAGGACTTTGAGGAAGAATCTGTTGCTTCTTCACTGGGGATACTTTAGGTGTACTTGATCCACTGGGGAAGAAACTTTTGCTTCCACACTGGGGATTGTTTAAATATGCTTGGGTCCATCGAGGAAGAATCTTCTGCCTCCTCCATGGGGATGATGTTCTAGATATGCTTGATCCATTAGGAAAGAATCTTCTGCTTCCTTACTGAGGATAGTGTTCTTGAGTTTATGTGATCTATTGGAAATGGTTTTGGGATGTACATGCTTTATTGGGGGAAGAGTCCTTTGCTTCCTTTATTGCTCACTGGGGTGTCCTTGGTGACTTTGTGCCTAATTGGGGCAATCTTGAGTTTTTATTTTTTATTTTTTATTTTTATTTATTTTTTTTATACTGGTCATGACTAAACTACACATAGTATAGTGGGGAAGCCTAAACTACACGTAGTTTAGCCATCAGGAGTGTTCTCGTCTCTTCATTTTTCCCAACGGTTACCAATTGTTTCTTTTTCTTCTCCATTCTCTTCATCTCCCTTATCACTTCTTATTCTTCATAACTTTTCAACTTCCCCTTTTTTCTCTGCAAAAACTTCCCTCTTCTCTCTTTTCCTCACATCATCTGATTCTCTCCCATTCTCTCAAAACTCCCTTATTCTCTCATTTTCTCTCTAAACTCTCTTCATCTCCTTCAATGGCACCTAAGGCCAAGAAGACTTCCTATGTCCTTTCCTCCGATGTATTTCTCCTCACTCGCTAGAGTGGAGCAGTGAGATTGACGAAGTCTCCGTCATTGACACACCGGCCAAAGAATCACATCCCCATGGCTGAATTTGTAAGCTTTTCAAACTTTTCTCATTTTCCAGTTTCTTTTTTATCTTCTGTTTTGATGTGTTTTTTGGCCATGTAAATGCTTGAGTTTTGTTGTGGGATGGTTTTAGATGAAAACTTGACACATTCGGAGGGGTTGGAGCATGTTTAGGATTGATTTTGGATGATATATGCTTGAAAATGTTGAATGACACTTTCTGTCTGTGCTTTTGCGTGCGTGGGCTCAAGCTTGCGTATGTAGCTTGGTCTTATTTGTACGCAGCTCTATTCTTATGTACGCAAGTTTGTTCTTGAGGCTCTGCATACGTGGGTTCTAGCCTGCATACATGGGGTCTTGTCTATGTACATGGGCCTTGACCTGCGTACATGAGACGCTTGACAGAGGCCTTACTTTGCCAATTTTCACTTCTTTTTCCACTGTTTTACTTCTATATGTAATCCTGACACCTCTTTTTGTCATTTTTGAATCTGAACATCACTGGATCCTTTTTTTTTTTAATCTTTATTCTTGCATCGAAAACATCATATTTTATCATTTTCACGTGAATCAAGAATCTAATGTTATCTTCTTCTTTTGTAGTCCTCATCCCCTTATGCTGGTAGAGGAAGCACCAATAAGGTGGTGGAGTGGTACAATCTCCTTGTTTCTGAAACCAGGGCTTACATCTAGGAAGCGGGCTTCGAGCCTATCCTTAGCTTTCTGCCGGAAAAGTTTGCAAGTGCTACTTTGGTGCAATGCCTCATCGAAAGGTGGTGGTATACTACTCATACCTTTCATATTGTTAAGCAGGAGATGACGGTGACTCCTTATGACTTCCACCGCATGACCGACTTTAGCTTCGAAGGGGCCATCATTAATTTGGATGGCGTGTCAGGCGTCCAGTTAGGTCTTGACATGTTGGGGAGAAAGTACCCCATCGAGACCATCCGTTACTTTGACTTGGTGTCAGATTTCATGCTTCTCCCATAAAGGACTATGGAGGAGTGCGTTCGGATGGCTAGGGCTTTTCTTCTACATTTGTTGGGAGCTTATCTCTTCACTAATGGTGGGTAAACGGTATCCTTAAGGTGGTTGACCCTCTTTAAAGACTTTGCAGATGCACGAAGGGCCAACTGGGGGCAGGCATGTCTTGCCTATCTTTACTCTATCCTCGACACTCTTAGCCCGGGCACCTTGAGGCAGGTTATGGGGCCTTGGAAACTCCTTGAGGTTAGTTCTCGTTCCATCTCTTGTATTATCATTTATAGCTTGTAGTCTTGCAAATTGTATTATCTTGCAAACTGTCATCTTGCAAACTGTACCATTTTGCAAACTATACCATCTTGTATCTATCCTGCGGCTTGTGCTTCCTTTTGCAGTGGTGGATTGTTAGGTACGGCCTCATAACTCTAGGCACCAATCTAAATTTGAGGGAATTCCCTCGAGTGAAGGCCCACCTTGTTGGGTTAACTTTGGATGAGGTAAGTTTAAGAGTTCCAGTTTTCATACTTCTTCATGCATTTCCCTTAGGATACTCTTCTTCTAACCTTGTATCATTATAGGTATTGGACTCCATGGGCCGGCCAGCCCCTTCCTGCTTCTCTAGATTTGGAAGCTACTGCCATCATTGCTTTGAAGATTACTCGGCCTTTCGAAGGAGCGGGCTTTAGGGCACTCTACTTGGCGGAAAGGGTGCGATGTCAACTAGTGGGTGGAGATGACCCACAAATTCCGATGGATCCTCCGGAGTTCATGCTTGCCCCACGCTCCATGACTGATGCTGAGTACAACTTGTGAAGGAGTAGCATTCCCTACGCCGAGCGGCTCCTTGATGGATTGGACTATGAGGAATTCAGCATCACCCGCCTTATACCTTCCCTTATTGTTCAGGTATATGCTCAATCTCTTCTTATTCTTTTCCTTTTCCTTTACCTTGTTTGTCATGGCTTCCAATGGTGGAAAACTTGTAGTAGGAGGAGCCTGCTACCAGTGAGCCAACTGATCCTCCACATCTCCCTTGGACGGTCAATGCTTACGGCTTTAATGGCTTTGCTCGAGAGCATGCCGTGCCCCGTAATCCCAATGTTATAGGCTACCATTTTCCTCCAAACACCCGAGCGGTGAGTTCTTCTTTCCCTTTGTTCTTTTTCCTTCTTGTTGTCTTTCCTTTTTTTTTTTTTTTTGGTCACTAACCCTTCTTTCTTCGAACTGCAATCCACCATCCAAGAGCATGATTTGTTGGTATGGTTGGCTAGGAATCTCAAGCTGGAGTTGACCAACTATTCAAGGAGCTTGTACGGCCTTGGAGGGGCGGCCTACCCGAGCAGTGGTGGTGATGATGATGATGATGATGATTATGGAGATGAGGAGGATTCGGAGGCGACTCTTAGCTACCAACCAAGGAAGAGGCGACACCATTAATTACCTACAGTCAAGACACATAGGCATACAATAAACATATTTCTTTTTTTTATTGCTTTTATTTATTTTATTTTTCTTTTAGCAGACATTTGAATTCAGTTTGAGGCAAAGGGTTGTACTTAAAGAACATCTTTTTACATTTATGCTTTTAATTAGGACTAGAACTTAATGTACAAGATATATGGTTAATTGTATGTTTCCATACAATATTACTTCTTTGATGCTTGAAATCTTGTGCTTGAAATATGCCTTGAATGATCCTTTAGGTTATAGGAACCCTAGGGATGCCTTGGAGTGGAAAAACCATGCTTAAAACAGGGGAGAATGAGTTTATGCCAAGCTCTGTGCGTATGTGGGGTTGGGCCTACATACGCAGCTTTGACTTTGCGTGCACAGGGTTGACCTTGTGTTCGTGGGCTGCAAATTAGAGGAAACCCTAGCCGCCCTAATTAAGTATAAAAGTAACCATTTGGGTCCCAAAACCCTTACCAACGTATTTTCAACTCAGGGAGCACTTTTCTAAGGTCCCCCAATGGCAGAAAACTTTCCACTCGATGTCTTGGCTTGGATTAGGACGCTTGGTCCTAATTTCAAGGACTCCATTGCCCCCTATGGCCTTTCTTGTGTCTTTCCATACCATCAAATAAACAAGAGTATGCAATTTAATAAAGCAAGAAAGCATTAAGACCAATGATTTTAATACTACATAGGTTCATACAAGTCTTTCGATTTCTATATTTACCTATGCTGAAAAATTCAAGATCTATCCTATAATCCCCTCTTTCGATAGCAAATCACAAGATTAAAATCATCTAATTAATGGCCAGTTAATTAGAAGCAATAAGCTTAGAATAAATCAGACAAACATGAAGAGAATTTGTTCAAATTAACATAGAAAAGCAAGCATAGTTCGAAACTAGATTACATCGTTTTCCTAGAATAAAGAAAGTTTAGTTCATGCTAAAAATCAAATCCAACACAAACGAGTTCACCATAATTTTTTCTGAGAAGATTGGAAAGAAAATAAATGCTGAAAAATTCTCTGTTCCAGCCCTCTCTTTCTTTCCGCTTCAGCACCTTTCTTCCTTTTTCTGCTTCAGCGGCTGCCTTTCTTTTTTCTCTGTTTCGGCTGCCCTTTTTTTCTCTTCAGCGTTCCTTTTTTTTTCTTTTTCTTTTTGCCCTACCTTTTTAAAGTCCAGCCCTTTACCTGTTGCAGCCTAACACAGCCCAAAAAGCCCAAACGTTTTTCAGCTTTTCAGCCCAAACGTTTTTGCTTCAGTTCAGCCACTCTTTCTTCTTGTTTTTTCTGCTTTATTCTTTTCTGGTTCAGCCCAAAAATGTTACATTCAGCCCAAAACGTTTTTTTTTCTTTTCTTTAGGTTGCCCTTTATTTTTCAGCCCAAGTGTTCAGCTCAAAACCTTTTTCAGCTGCTTCATGTCTCTTTATTTGAGTAAATCTTCATTTTCTTCAAATCTGAAATAAAATTTAAATAACAATAATGAAGTCTAAAATCAACAAAAAATAAATAAAATTAGACTAAAGTTTAAAGTTGAGAAGTGATGAATTACACTCAATTATGCAAGTCATCAGTGGATGAGCCTTTTCTTCGTGCTATTGCCAACTATTAGGTCCTTACTCAGCATGGTTTCCACTTCAATGGAGTAGAACTGTGCCCCACTATCGAAGAATTTGGTGCCATCATAGGTGGCCTGGAGATTGACAATCTCATCTTCCCTACCATAGGTGGGGATCTCCCCTCTTTGCTGTAAGCTGTATTGGGCGTCCCTCTTGCTACGGTAAATAGGTAGTGTGTCTTTGGCAAACTCAACCTTAGCTTGGTTTTTGCACACTTTTCCAACTTGGTTATTCCCATAGATGAGAGGCCACGATCATACTTTCTTCGTGCCTTTATCTTATGTGCTCTTGCAAGGTACTTCTTGGTCCAAAGGTCATATTGTGTAGAACTCCGGATGTGCATGGTGGTTTATGAGCTAAAGAGAGGTAACTCGGTGGGCTTGATCTTGGTGGAAACCCTCAATGGTTTGGATGCCTTTCATAGGTAGGAAGCAAGCTTCTTTGCAGGAAGTCCTCTTCTTCTTCAGGTATAATCCCTAACTTTTGCCTAGGTTCTTAACCTAGCGAGATTCCTCTAATTTTGTATAGATTGCCTTTCGGTTTTCAACCCATCGAGGCACCTTATATCATCTTTCATTATTATTTATATTTTTTTTTTCACTCATGCTCTCACTTCCTCTCTTTTTTTTTTTCCTCTCTCTCTCTCTCTCTCTCTTTCTCTTTTTTTTTTTTTTTTTTTTTTTTTCCAGATATGGCTACAAGAGAGGCTTCAGTTGCTTCAACCTCCTATTGTACCCCCCAGCACATACCTCCTTAGGCATTTTAGGGACCATTGGCTTCATCAAAATGACATGAGCTTTGAGGCGTACATGGAGCTTATGCGTCACATCTAGGGCTGTCCACGGGTCGATCTAGGTCGGTTTTGGCCTCAACCCGGACTCGACCTGCTCAGGTCAAGTGGAAAAAAAAGGGACCCGCAACCGATCGTCGAGTACCACGAGTCGACTTGGTCGAGCTTAGGGGAGCGAACGGTCGGGTCGGTCGAGTTTGATGATGAGAGACGACGAGCGGAGGAGAAGATCTCTCTTTGTCAATCTGAGTTAAAGGCCGACCAGATCTAACAGATTATTGTCAGATTTGAGTAGATCGGAGCCCAATCTAACCAAGAATAGTTGGATTTGTGTAGATCTAAGTCAGATCTAACCCAATACCACCGATTTGAGCAAATCAGAGTGAAGGATGAGAGTAGATCTCGCCAGATTTGAGTGAATCTGAGCAAATAACACCAGATTTGAGTGAAGGAATACCAAGGATGGCCGGATCAAAGCTGAGGAACACCAGAACGTCACCGGATCTCGAAGGATCTCGCTGGATTTGGTCCAAAATTCGTAATATTCACCGGAGAGGATGATTGTTTCGATTCGGGTCGGGTGTCACGGGTTTTGAAATATAAAACCGGCAACCGACCCGCGTGGGGTTGGGTTAGAGAGTTCGGACCCGCGTTCGACCGTCGGAGACGTCGGATAGGGTGGCGGCGGGTCGAGCTCGGGCGGGTTAGGCGGGTTGGGCGGGTAGCCGGGTGGGTTGGACCCCTAGGACTCACATCAAGGAGACCGACATTTAATAGGTCGTGGAGTAGTGGCACATCTCAAGCATGGTTCACCATTGCTGCAAGGACTACTATGTGCCTTTAGTTGGACTTTGTTGCTGCTCATACTACTCCACTTGTCGTATCTCAAGGCAATTTGGAGAGCGTCAAGGAACTCCTAGTGGTGAAGGTGCCTTCCACACCAAGGTGTTTACTAATAGGATCTTAGGTAGGCTTTATGAGGCTTGGCCATGCCGTAGGGTGAGTAAAGGCATTGCTCCTCCTCGATACATCTATCCCACTACGAGGTACAAACAATGGTTGAAGGATGACATGAAGTGGATTCTGAGGGATGAGAAAGCTTATATGAAGACTAGCAAGAAAGCAAGGAGGGCTAAGTGACCACCTTGTTATGCCCCATAATTTACTTTTCTGCACTTTATGATTCTCAAGTTTTTATTTTTGAATTTAATAAAGGATTGGAGCCCACCAAAAATCCAATACTAGTTAGCCAAGGGCCCATGGCTGGGCTTAGCCATAACGTCATAAGTACTTCTTTCTTATTTTGTGGATCAAGCCACGTGTGAAGAAGTCATCAAAGGGGAAAAATTAACAGGGGTAGATTGGAGAGCAAGAGTCATCCTATATTTCTTGGGCCCACTTAAAAAACTCTCAAATGAGTTTGGACTATTGTGAGATTAATAATCCCTTGAAGAGATAGTTTATAGACACACACACACCAAAAAAAAATGACAAAAATGACAAAAATTTTCACATTCGAATAATGCAACAAATTGTTTTTAGTAGGTAAAAAAGTAACATATGTGGTTGGCCTAGATAAGAACCATTAATGAGTGTGAACTCAATGATTGTGAAATTTTTTGTGTCTGAAGCATTGCTCATCCTGTTGCTCATCCTGTGAATCTTTAGTTCGTTGGTTTGGTTAGAGAGAAATTTCTTTGAGGGCATCGTGCAAGGTGCAACCTCTAAACTTTGTATTTAAGAGAAAGAGTATTTGGATGTTTTTGGGATTGAATAAAGTTTGGTTCCAAACAAGTAATTGAAGATAAGAAAAATCAATGCAATTTTGTATTTGTATATAATTGAATAATCTAATGTACTTTACTTAAGGAATTGCTCCAATATTTTATTAGAAAATTAACATTTGTATTTGTTAGGAATTGAGCTGGATTAGACCCAACCCATAACCATGGCCCATGGATCGTCTACATGGGTTATTTGATAAGTAAGTTTAAATTTAAACTAATCGATATTAATATGAGTTGTCAATATTAGTAGTGGTGTAATTTAAACTTAGTAGTTGAGTACTTTTAGGGATCACTTATTAGATAGTGGGTGAATCTCTCCTAGTATTTAAGGTACTCCTATAGTAGTCAGATAATGGGTTACAATGAGTGAACATACGTATATTTTTTTAGTGCTCTCTCAAAATAAGCCATCTCTCTGGGGATACCATCTACTGTTCCCAAGAATTTTGTGTGTGGAAATTAAGAGAGACTCTAATAGTCTCTCTGGGGACTTGGAGGTGGTCCACAAAAGAGAAGAGATTATGAGGAGTTAGTAAAGCAAGCGAAGAACAAGATCTGGCAATTTGGTGATCCATTCCACCAAAGGTTTGTGTCTATATGACCTATAGTAGTTTATTCAATAATATTTTATACACATGCATGTTTGCATATTAAGAACATCAGATTTGTGACAAATTGCACCTCGACCTGCTTGATTAAGTTGGGCTAAACACACATGAGATGGTAGAGTTGTGTTTGTGCCTTTCAAAATGGTAGTTCGACTAATGATACCCTCCCCCCTAAATCATGGGTTTTACATGGATTCATCACCACTTTATTTTTTTTAAGTACATAAAAATACCTCCTTTTATTGATTGAAATTTGCACATTAATTTGAATACAACTAGGGTTTCACATGGCCTTTGTCCAAGATACAATCTAAGAAAAACTAAATGGCTCTGTTTCTAGTTACAATATGGAAATTGAAAAGTACATAAAAAAGTATTGATTTAAGTTTGAAGGCTAAGTTGAAAGGTGGGTGCAATTGAGAAGGGGTTAGGCACCTACCTTGCCTAGTGAATTCCAATCTTCTAGATTATGGTGACTAGTAGTCATGTTACATCATCCAAGCAAACAATATGTTATAGACATCCAAGTGCATGTTATTCAAGATTGAAATAAGTGCTCATTTGTGCATGGTGGAAGATCCTAATTTTATTATATGATCACATCATTTGGATTGGAAGTTAAGAACATGATGATTGTGTGTGATTAGTATAAACCATAATTGAAGCATGTGATCCTATTATTTGAATAAAAAATATAGTGATTATGTGTGTGCCATGTGATGAAGCTAGAAACATGTTTAGCTTCAAAATTAGTAGAATACTAAGATCTAGAATAGCATTTATGTAGAACATATCATAAAAAATTCAAATCATATTCCAACAAACGCATACATAGACCCTAGTTTCTAGCATATTATTGAAGGAAAAAAAAGTTAGGAAGACATATGCATGCAAAGCACTCCAAAGGAGGGGAATGATTCATCTTAGAGGTTGTCCAAGAGTGAGGCAACAAGTTACTTAGCCACAAACCCAAGACCAAGAGGACCGGTGTTTGTCCTATTGTGGCAAAACTAGGAGGACAAACCACAAGGTTCTTTTCTTTGTTACTTCCTCTAAAATCCCAAAAGAGAATCAAGGTACTCCTATAAGAACTTTGGACAAGTGAGGTAACAAGTATCAAGTTGAGAACTTGAGACCTGGAGGACAAGTTTTTACCCTTCTAGTTATAAGAGACCAAGAGTGATGTGCATTGATAATAGCTTAATTTTTCATATTTATATCATTATTAGAAAGCATTATCATACTTATTTTGAGTTAATTCATGCATTTTATATTTGGTTTTGGAATAATGCTGAATAATCAATTTTGTGCTTAATTGAATTTTATTGCATGAATTTGTCTTTTGTGGGAAAATGGAATTAAATAAGGTGATTTGTGCAAAGAAGAAAGCTAGTGGAATTTACTTTTACAAGGGCCATGATGAAGTTAAATAAGGCCAACCCAATTAAATTTAATTCCAATTGGAGCAAGGAATCAAAGGAAATTTGCACCGAATCCAAGTCTAATTCGGATTAGGATTCCAGCCTGCACATCAGTTAGTATTTTTGACATAACTTTCTTCTCAGATGTCCAATCGCAATGATTCAAGTTGGGCTGGAAAGTTAACTTAAAGGGCTACAACTTTTTAGTTTACCAAAATTCTGAATTCTGATGCTAAATGGGCCAAAATCATCGGTTAATTGAAGCCTAAAAATCTGAGATTTTCTCCAAACTGGAATTCAACTTGTAATAGGATTCCTTGACCTATTTAAAGGCTCTTTAGGGAAAAATTCAGAGGACAGCTGGGGGCTGACCATATAGGTCATGGCTACCTCTTTGGTCTTCCTTCATGACAATTAGTTTTAATAATTTGTCTAGTTTATTGCTTAGTATTTTATTTTTGTGTTTTCTTTCAATTATTATAAGTAGCTAAATTTATAATTAAGGTTGAGGATGAAACCTTGTTAAGGATTATCAGTATTGTTTATGTGATATGATTTTTCTCACAATAGATGTTCTTTAATGATTTAAATTATTCTTGCTTCATATCAATTGACTAAGATGGGATTCTAGATATGAGTTCAATCATGTTTTTCTTATGATTTAGGATTTATCTTAATTAATTGAATGTTTGGTTTATTATTTCTTAATTATAAAATTGGATACCTCTTATAATTTGTTTGTCAACGGATACAATTGATGATTTGATTTTATACTTAAGAAGCGAAGAAGAACATGCCTTTGATTTTTAAAACAAGGATTTTAATGAGAATATTTTCCATGATAGCAAGATTGATTTCCAGATTATCATGCAGTAGTTGGGAAAAATTAATGATAAAAAACATATGTTGATATGACTTACAAGACGGATTCCAAAACTTTAATTCCTTTCTCTAAATTCTTTACATCTCTTTACTGCTTTTTATTTTATCTTTGCTTAGTTTAACTATTTGCTTAGTATATTTAATTGCAAACAACCAATTTTTATTAAACTAGATTAGGATTAATTTGGTTAAGATTTGATTAATTTTCCTACGTTCATTCAAGTCCCTATGGGTTCGACCTCGTTCTTGCTGACCTATACTTCGGTATGGTTCGTACACTTGCGAGTACTTTAAAGTTTCACAACGAAGAGGAACAAAGCACCAAAGTACATTTTCTTTGTTACTTCCTAAAGAGCTCTAAGGAAGTGGATTGGTTTGGAGCAAGCATTCCACCTCTTTCTATAGTGTGGGGAAGAGTATTCTAGAGGAGGGAGAAAGGGAATTTAATTGAGAGTTGACTTTGGTGCACTAATTTCTTGGGTGGTGGGAGTAGAGTGCAAGCAGAGGATTAAAAATCTCAATTCTTCCCAAATCTAGCTAGTAGGGACAACTTTAAAAAATCATATCTCACATGTTTCTTATCGGAATTACTTTATTCTTGTTCTCAAATTGAAACTCCAAATGTCTACTGTGGTGGTGTTTTCCCAACAACCTTAGGCTAGTTAGGGTTGAACCCCTAATTAATTTGTATTCTAGATTGGTTTTAGCCCACAATAGGAGGTCCCAAAAGCAATTCTTGTGGTAAAAGGTGGTGGCTGGATGATATTTCGATAACGACTTACTTGGGAATTTGGCTAGCCAAGGATGCTACTAAGTGGCCAAGTTCTCCCTTTTTAGGTTTGAGCTTGAAGGTTAGGTTGCAGGGTGGGTGCAATGTGGGAAAGGGTTAGCCACCCACCTTGCCCAGTGAATTCCAGTCTTCTAGATTATGGTGACTAGTACTCATGTTACATCCCCCAAGCAAACAACATTATAGACATCGAAAAACATTTTATTTAAGATTGAAATATGTGCTCATTTGTGCATGGTGAAAGATTCTAATTTTATTATAAGATCACATCATTCAGATTCGAAGTTAAGAACACGATGATTGTGTGATCATATTATTTGAATAAAAAAAATGTAGTGATTATATATGTGCCATGTGATAAAGCTAGAAACATGTTTAGCATCAAAATTAGTAGAATCCTAGGATCTAGAATAGGATATATGCAGAACATATCATAAAACATTCAAATCATATTCAAACAAAAGCATACAGAGACCCTTGTTTCTAACATATTATTGAAGAAAATAAGTTAGAAAGCCATATATGCATATAAAGCACTCAAAAGGAGGGGAAAGATTCATCTTAGAGGTTGTCGATGTTAGGTTCTAAGACTTTAGGAACTAATGTATTACAACTTCAATTTGTATATGTTGGCAAATCATAATCAAAACATCTAGTCTAGGTTTAGACTTGCTCAAAGTTTGGTTTAAATTAAGTTTGGAATCAAGTAATTGCAGGAAATTACTATTCAATTTCTGCAAGGCTCGATCGATCAAAAATTAGATTCGATCAATTGAAAGTCGCAGATCAGCAAAAATCAGAAAACGTATAAAGGCCATAACTTATCTGTTTGAAACCCAAATCGTGATCCATTTTTTCCAGTATTTAAAGGACATCATAAGCTAACCCTAGGTAGGGTTTTCAAGGATTTTTAGAGAGAGAAGAGTGTGCCTCCTTTGTATCTAGGGTTTTGTACCTAAGCTCTCTCATATCTTCTACCGGTGTTATTCATTGAAGAATCTCGAGATCCGGTATTGTAGAAGTTGCTGCCTTCTCTAGTCATCAAAGGTGCTGATGATCTAAACCTTCAAGGGTGGTCTTGGAGTCACAAATAGGAGAGTTTGTGTTTTTTGTCATAAGTGTGGGAGCTTATGTTGCAAAGGTCGAATAGAGAAGTAGTCCGTGGACTTTGAGCTTGCACGTGGTCGTGTCAATAAGTTCTACATGTGGTAGCAATAGAATGTTAGTGGTCTAAGTCTTATTGTAAACTTCAATTCTCTATAGTTGATTTGCTTTTTACCTTGAGGATAGCTAGGTCAAATCCTCCCCAGGTTTTTTACTGGTTTGGCTTTCCTGGGTCATCATATCATTATGTTCTTTATTTTCCGCTGCTTTGCATGATATGATTGTTTTGTTTTAACCTAAATCTGAATAATAAACCTAAGTATTCACTTGGTTAATTAATTAGGTTAAACAATCTAGTTTACAAGGGTCTAAAAATGTACAGTCGAGAAGTGAGGCAACAAGTTACTTAGGCTCAAACCCAAGACCAAGTGGACTGGTGTTTGTCCAAATATGGTAAAACTAAAAGGACAAACCACAAGGTTCATTTCTTTGTTATTCCCTCTAAAACCCCAAATGAGAATCAAGTTTCTCCGATAAGAACTTTTGAGAAGTGAGGTAACAAGTATCAAGTCATGAACTCGAGACTTGGAGGACCAATGTTTACCCCTCTAGTTATTCGAGACCAAGAGGATCAAAGCACCAAAGTACCTTTTCTTTGTTACTTCCTTAAGAGCTCTAAGGAAGTAGATAACTTTTTTTTGATGAACTAGGAAGTAGATAACTTTGGAATGAGGATTCCACCCTTTTTTATAGTGTGGGGAAAAGTATTCTAGAGGAGGGAGGCTTTTAATTGAGAGTTGACGTTATTGCATTAATTTCCTGGGTGGTAGGAGTGGAGTTGAAAATCCCAATTCTTCCTAAAACTAGCTAGTAGGGAGTCCAGGGACATAAAAAATCATACCCCACATGTTTCTTATCGGCATTGTTTTATACTTGTTCTCAAATTAAAACTCCAAGTCTACTTTACAATGAATAAAACCTCACAAAAATATTGACAATAGTGTGAGAGATATTCACGAAAGAGTAAGCAATGATCTTTTCTTTGAAATGTGTTTTTCACCACAATTATCATTCCTATCCCCAAATTAACTCCCCTGTACATTTAATTCACACAACTGTTCGTTGAATTTACACAATTATATACATTTAATATATCCAGCATACTCAATTTTTTCTATGATTCTAGGCAATCTATACATCTAATGTACACAATATTTCCATAGAATTTATACAATTCTTTACATTTAAAGTATCTAAAATATTTCAAAATTAATATGCCTAGATTATCATTGAATCAACCCCTTAAAAAAGTGTAATTTCACCAAAAATTAAAGGGCCATTAATACTTTGACAATCGGATTAATTAAGTGCATAAAATTCCATCATTATTTTTAGTCTTGACCAGTAGGAACGTATGTGATTTATTTCAAATTAAATCCACATGGGACCAATCAAAATAAATGGTTCATAGTCACACATGATCAGACTCAACCACATAAATGTATATTAACTATTAAAACTTGATTTGATGATATCTTTCAATCTGGAAATCCGATTGAGGCCCGTGGCCTGTTGTTTTGATCATTATAACTTTAAGATTTATCATATGTGGAGAAATTGGAACTAAAGTGGCCAAAATTACGTTTTTACTATGAGGCATGAAATTACCATTTGTCCAATCAATGGCATTAAATGCAGATACAAAAATGAGGTGTCAACAAGATTTTACAAAAAACATTAGATATATATATATATGACTCATTTGAAATATATATCTACAGTCAACTTAAATTATGAAGTAATTTAGGCATAACGATGATCATACTAACACATTAAGCTTGAAAAAAATTTTGAACCAAGAACGAATAAATCAAATTAGAACTTAAATCTACATTATATTTTCTATGTTAATCAAGTATTTAGTTTAATAAATTAATTTTTTATACATTAATTTTTTGAATTAATTTTATCTTATATATTTTATCTTAATCTTGTCCCCGAAGCAAAATCCCGATTCTACCACTATCTTAACATGTAAGTTAATATTCGATATAACTCAAGGGTACCTCTTACATCAACAAGCATTAATTGATATGAAAACTCAATGAAAATTGAATTTATTAGCAATTATTTTGGTAACCAGCATGCATAATATGAAAAGCTTTATCCATTAACATCACCGTGCCCATGTACCGGTAGACCACCACAGAGAGTTTTGTATATATTTTCCATTATTTTCTATACAAAAAATAAGGCAGAAAAAATAATTCTATTTAACTGCTTAAGTATGACGTTTCTTTACTGTGTATAATTTTTTCCATAATTCCTTAGTATGAATAGATTACAAATGTCAGTACTCATACTATTTCGAGAGTACTCAAAAATATTTTTTCAATGCCAAGGGCCTTGTATCTCAACTAGCATATCCTAGTATTCCCAACGAAGATGTCAAAGATTCAAACCCCTCTTACACATTGGGAAGCTGGCCTTCAACAGCTTCCCTAGCAACCATGAGAATACTTAGCTGGAATTGTAGAGGGCTGGGCAATCTCTCTGCAGTTCTACAATGTCAAAAAATGGCCTAGAAGTTTAAGCCCTCTATTGTGTTTTTGATGGAGACTAAGCTGGACAGAGACAAAGGAGCTGGTGTTTTGAAGAAATGTGGTTTTTGGAAAGGATGGGAAGTTCCTCGGGTGGGACTTAGTGGAGGTTTGCTGCTTGGATGGCTACCAGATCAGAATCTCACTATCATGCACAGCTTAAAGCATCTTATTCACACAGACTTACTAGACCATAAAGGTACCCCTCTGTCAATTACTTTTAGTTATGGTCAGCCTGAACATTCTAAAAGGGAGGAAGTATGGCTTGAGCTCAAACAACTCAAAACACATAGCAAGAACTAATTGGTTGTGTATAGGAGACTTTAATCAAATTCTATCTAAAGATGATAAATTTGCATTATTAGATAGGAAAATCGTTGGGGATGATATCTTTCAACAAACTTTAAATGATTTGGGGCTGTGTGAACTTGAGGCCAAGGGCCAAAAATTCACCTAGATGAATAAAAGGGAGGATGAGACTTTTGTAATGGAGAGATTAGACAGGGCTTTTGCTTCAGTGGGTTGGATTCACTCATAACCACAATATGCCCTTCATAATCAACCTATTTTGAGTTCTGATCATGGGACTATTCTTTTAGATTTTGAAATATATCACCCCTTTAAGAGAAGACCCTTTAGATTTGAGAAAATGTGGACTACTCATGAGGGGTGTAAATCTGTAGTTCAGGAAGCTTGGAAGAACAAGGGTCTAGGCCATTCAAATTATAGAACAAGATCCTCAATTTTAAGAAACTATTCATTGAATGGAATAGGAAGGTGTTTGGAAAAATTGAAAAGGAAATTAAAGACCAATAATGAGAGATATTGAGAAGAAAAGAGAGCTCAAGGATGATATTGAGAACTTAATGGCTAAAGAAGAAATTATGTGGGCTCAAAAAGTTAGGAGTGACTGGATTGTTAAGGGAGATAGGAACACTAAGTACTTCCAGACTATAGTTAAACAAAGAACGGCCAGAAATAAGATTCTACATCTTAAATGTGAGAATAGAAATCTAACTGATAACATTGATGAGATTGGAAGAATCCTAGTGGATCACTTTAGACATAGATTTACTGAAACAAATCCTAGCACTACCCAATCTATCCTTAAGGAATTAAGGTCCTTGCCTATCCCCAAACTAAACCAAAATCAGCAATTGCAGCTAGATAGTCCATTCACTGATGCTGAAATTGAGTTGGCTGTATTCCAACTAGGTTCTCATAAATCCCCTGGCTCTGATGGAATTCTAGCTTTCTTTTATCAAGAATACTGGAATATTGTCAAACAAGATATTCTTGACTCTATTCATGCCTTTTTTCATTTAGGTACACTTCTGAAATCTCTCAACAAAACCTTCATCACCCTTGTTCCCAAAATTTCTGTTCCTGAGGAAGTCTCACACTTTAGACCGACAAGTCTTTGCAATGTCACTTATAAGATCATATCCAAAATAATGGTTTCTAGACTTCAACCTCTTATGGATAAGCTGATTTCTCCTTTCCAAAATGCTTTCATCCAAGGGAGGAATATCACTGATAATATTTTACTAGCCCATGAAATTATTGATTCTATGAAGAAGAAAAAGGGCAGAAAAAAAAGGGTATGGAGCACTAAAGATAGGCATATGTAAAGCCTATGATAGAGTAAGTAGGAATTTTCTTAAAGCTGTGTTGATATCAATGAATTTTAGTGAGTCTTGGGTTCAATGGATTATGGAGTGTGTGTCTTCAGTAGAATACTCCCTTCTGCTCAATGGAAGCCCCGCTCAATCCTTCACTCCAACCAGGGCAATTAGATGGGGGGTCCTATTTCTCCTTACTTATTCTTAATGTGTGCCAACATCCTATCTATTGCCCTCACACAAGCAGAAAATCAAAAGAAAATAAAGGGAATTAAGATTGGTAGGAATGGTATTTCTTTCACTCACCTTTTCTATGCAGATGATTTCTTCTTCTTCTTCCAAAATAACAAGGATTCCCTAAGGCATCTGAAAAGCATAATTCTTTGGTATTGCTCCCTGTCAGGACAATGTATTAATTTCATTAAGTCTGATCTCTTATGTTCTCCTAACATTCCTTCAGATGATCAAAAAGCTTTGGCTAAATCCTTACAGGTTAACCTTGTCAAAAATCCTAGTAAATACTTGGGATTAAATTTCAAATTGAGAGAT
This sequence comes from Quercus tomentella, assembly GCA_028535165.1. Lineage (NCBI taxonomy): Eukaryota > Viridiplantae > Streptophyta > Magnoliopsida > Fagales > Fagaceae > Quercus > Quercus tomentella. The sequence goes on along the minus strand of JAPQVY010000068.1, from coordinate 34,741,851 downwards.
AGAAGGACAGATGATTTTCGGGACTTAGTTGATAGATTACAATCTAGACTTCAGGGTTGGAGCATCAATCTTTTATCTCAGGCAAGGAGGGCAAACCTTATCAAATATGTACTTCCATCTATGCCCCTTTATACTTTTGCCTGTTTCAGTGTGCTTGAATCTATATGTGATATTTCACCAAAAAAAAAAAAAAAATCTATATGTGATAAACTAGATGCTACAATTAGAAATTTCTAGTGGGGTCATGATTCTGGAACTAGGAAGCTGCATCTAGTGGGTTGGGACAAAATCTGCAAAGCAAAGGAAAAGGGTGGTTTGGGGTTCAAGAAATTCAGTACCTTAAATCAGGCTATGCTAGCCAAGCAGTATTGGAGGATTCAAAATAGACCTGAATCTCTGCTAGTAAGAACCTATAGAGCTAAATACTTCCCTGGAAACTCTTTAAAGGATTACAAACCTAAACCTCAAAATTCATGGACTTGGAGAAGTATTACCAAATCAAAATGTGCAGATCTGCAGCAAGGTAGGTGGCTTGTGCGGTCAGGGTAGCAAATACCACTCACTCACCCTGACTGGTTTCAAACCTCAAATCAGAAATTAAGAGAGCATAATCTTCTTAATGGCACAGTGGCAGATCTTATTGACTCAAATTCAAGATCTTAGAAGTGTGATTTAATTCAGAAAATATATCCTTATCCTACCAGTGCAGAGATTCTAAAAACTTCTATCACAAAAACTGTGGGCAATCTGGATAAGTTGGTGTGGAAACATTCAAGCTCAGGGGAGTATAGGGTCAATCGGGCTTGTTCTTTAATCCAACAAGACCAACCTGAGTCTGTCAATGAAGTGCTAAACAACTTTGGAACTTCTGAAGTTGTTTGGAAACTAATATGGAGGGTGAAACTGCCTATTAGGATTCTTACCTTCATTTGGAAAATTATGCATGACAGTGTGCCTATTTTTGCTACCCTCAACAGAAGAGGAATTCTAACCTCTACTAGATGTCTGTTTTGTGATGCAGAGGAGGAGTCTAGCACTCATCTTAAGTGTGTGTTAGATTATATCATTTTCTAGAACCAACCAAGCGACCAACAACTACCAAGTATCTGGTTTATTCTAGCTTTCCCCCTTCTTTGTTCTCTCTTCAGTATTTGTACTCATAAAAAAAAATAAAAAAAAAAGTTATGGTGTTTACACATGAAGAAGGTATTTGGTTTAGAGGTGAAGTCTGTTGATGTACATTTAAACTAATGAAAATACTTATCTACCAAATATACAAATCTCCAAGCCTTTATAAATGTTATGAATTGATAGCCCAAGCGCATAAGATCATACACCAGTAATTTAAGTCCACGACCCATAAATATAGCCCAATGCCTGTGGCAAAATTAGCACCTGGAGTTGTCTAAATTTGGGCCCACGAAATCCAAACCCAGATACCCAGTTTTATAGCCCAATAAGTTGGCCAAGCTAGGCCCACCAAAAATCCAATAGTAGTCAGCCAAGGGCCCATTGTGGATCAAGCCACGTCCCACGTGTGAAGAAGTCATCGAAGGGGAAAAATTAGAAGGGGGTGGATTGGGGGCTGAAGAGTCATCCCGCATTTTCTTGGGTTCACTTAGGAAACTTTCAGATGAGTCTGGAACATTTGTGAGATTAATAGTTTCGTGAAGAGACACGGTATAACCACACAAAATTTGACAAAATTTTTACACTTGATTAATGCGGCCAGGTGGATAAAAAAGTAATGTCAATAGTTAGTCTAAATAAAAATCATTAAATTAAGCTGACCAACTTAATTGTTGTGAAATTTTTTTGTGTTTGTAGCATTGTTCATCCTGTGAACCTTTTGTTCGTTAGTTTGGTTAGAGAGAGATCTTTTTTTAGGGTATTGTGAAAGGTGCAACCTCTAACCTTTGTATTTATAAGAAAGAGTATTTGAGTGTATTGGGAATTGAACAAAGTTTGGTTTAAAACATATATTTGAAGAAAAGAAAAGTCAATGTAGTTATGTATTTGAATATAATTGAATAATCTAATGTATTGTACTTAAGGAGTTGCACCAAAATTTTATTCAATAAATGTTACGTAAGAGATATGAAAAATATTTATTAAAAATTTTAAATAAACATTAAACAAAAACAAAAACAAAACAAAATGAATTCCTTAAAATTTTTAGGATTGGATGATGCGCGTCTTATCTCCATCTCGTCCTTGGGGGAACCCAAGCATGACAAGTTGGAGCAAGGTAGGGTAAATGGTTATTGTCATCTCTAACTACTTTGTTATGGCTCTGATGAGAGAGAAATGTGGTTTAGGGAATACAAAATTATTATGGAAAATTTTGAAAAAAAAAAAAAACCATATAGTGTTACACTTGTAAAAAATTGAAAATTGCACGCAAAAGACATTGTTTAATCCACTCATATTGCTCACCATTTTATTTCATCATGAGAGAGAGAGAGAGAGAGAGGAAAAATTGACCAAAAAGGCAAAAACTCATTTACTTCTTGTAGATCAAAAGCATAAAGTGTCAATAATTTTGTATGCAATACTTGGACTTACTATAGTATTAGAAAATTAAGATTTGTATTCTATTCACATGCATGTCTTGCATGTTAAGAACATTAGATTTGTGAAAAACAGCGTGCTAGGCCCGCTTGATTAAGTTAGGCCAAACACGCGTGGGCGGGTAAAGTTGCGTTAGTGCCTCTCAAAATGATGGTTCGACTAATGATACATTCTCCCTTAAATCAAGGGTTTTACATGGATTCATAACCACTTTAAAAAAAAAGTTACATAAAAGTACCTCTTTTTATTGATTGAAATTTGCACATTGATTTGAATATAGCTAGGGTTTTACATGACCTATATCCTAGATATAATCAAAGAAAAACTACATGGCTTTGGTTTTAGTTACAATTTGAAAATTGAAAAGTACATAGAAAAGTATTGATTTAAGTTCGAAGGCTAAGTTTCAAGGTGGGGAAGGGGTTAAGCACCCACCTTACCTAGTGAAACTAGTTTTCTAAATTATGACAACCAGTAGTTATGTTATGTCATCCGAGCAAACAACATGTTATAGACATCCAAGAGCATATTTTTCAAAATTGAAATAAGTGCTCGTTTTTTACTGGTGAAAGATCCTAATTTTATCATATGATCACATCATTCGGATTAGGAGTTAAGAACATGATGGTTGTGCATGATTGGTATAAACCATAATCTAAGCATGTGATCATATTATTTGAATAAGAAAATACAGTGATTATGTGTGTGCCATGTGATGAAGCTAGAAACATGTTTAGCATCAAAATTAGTAGAATCCAAGGATCTAGCATAGCATATATGCATAATATATCATAAAATATTTTAAAAAAAATCTTATTTAAAAAAAAGCATACATAGATCCTAATTTATAGCATATTATTGAAGAAAACAAGTTAGAAAGTCATACTTGCATGCAAAGCACACCAAAGGAGGGGAAAGATTCCTCTTAGAGATTGTCGAGGAGTGGGGAAACAAGTTACAAAGCCACAAATCCAATACCAAAATGATCAATGTTTGTTCTAAGGTGGCTAATTTAGGAGGATGAACCACAAGCTTCTTTTCTTTGTTACATCCTCTAAAACCCTAAAAGAGAATCAAGGTACTCCTATAGAAATTTGGAGGAGTGAGGTAACAAGTATCAAGTTGTGAACTCGAGACCTAGAGGACCAGTGGTTACCCTTCTAGTTATTCAAGACCAAGAGGAGTAAAGCACCAAAGTACATTTTCTTTGTTACATCCTTAAGAGCTCTAAGGGAGTAGGCTGCTTTGCAAGACCAAGAGGAGCAAAGCACCAAAGTACATTTCTTTGTTACTTCCTTAAGAGCTCTAAGGGAGTAGGCTGCTTTGGAATGATCATTCCACCCCTTTTTATAGCGGGGGGAAGAGTATTCTCGGGGAGGGAGGCATTTAATTAAGTGTTTACACATTGGAGCATTAATTTCTTAGGTGGTGGGAGTAGAGTGCAAGTAGAGGGTTGAAAATCCAAATTCTTCCCAAATTTAGCTAGTAGGGTCAACTTAAAAAAAATCATACCTCACATGTTTATTATATGAATTGCTTCATTCTTATGTTCAAATTGAAGTTTCAGATGTCTACTTTACAATGAACTCCCTTTTAACATTAATTATCCTGAAATAACATTATTTTAAAATTAATATTCCCAGATTATGATCAAATCAACCCTTTAAAAAGAGAAATTTTACCAAAAATTAAAGGATCATTGATACTTTGACAAGTGAATTAATAAAGTGCATGCAATCCCACCACTATTTTTAGTCTTGACCAATAGGATCAAGAAATATTATTGATTTTAATTTAAATCCACATGGGACCAATCAAAATCAATTGTTCATAATCACATGTGATCAAACTCAACAACATGGATGTATATTAACCGTTAAAACTTGATTTGATAATATCTTTTAATCTGTTGGTCTAATTGAGGCTCGTGACATATTGTTTTTATCGTTATGACTTCAAGATTTATCTTATGTGAAGAAATTGGAAATAAAGTGGTCAAAATTACAGTTTTATCCCTTGATGCATGAAATTTCCGTTTGTCCCCTTGATGACATTAAATGCAGAAAGCAAAATAGGTGTCTACAAGGTTATACAAAAAACATCAGATAATATACATTAGATAATATATATATATATATATATATATATTACTTTTTTGAAATATATATTTATATTGAACTTAAATTATGAAGTAGTTTAGGCATAACAATAATTATACTAATGCATTAAGCACGAAAAAATAGATCAACCCAAGTACGAATAAAACAAATTATAACTTATATGTTTTCTATGCTAATCGAGTATTTAGTTAATAAATTAATTTTTTTATATTAATTAACTTTTTTGGAATTACCTTTGCCTAATATATTTTATCTTAATTCTTGCCCCCCAAACCAAAATCTATTTAACCGCTACCTTAACATGTAAGTTAATATTTAATATAACTCAAATATACCTCTTACATCAACAATCATCAATTGATACGAAAACTCAATGAAAATTGAATTTATTAACAACTATTTTGTTTGCCATCGTACGCAATATGTAAAGCTTTACCATTAAAATCACGGTAGTCATGCATAGGTAGACCACCACACAGGATTTTGTATATTTTTCCCATTAATTTCTACAAAAAAATATAATTCTTTATTTTATAAGAATAAAAAATAATAATTATATTTACCCTTTTAAGTATGACGTTTCTTTACCATGTATAATTATGTTTACCCATATTTCCTTAGTATGAATATAACACTAATGTCCGTACTCATACTATTTCAAGAGTATTCAAAAATATTTCTCAACATCAAGAACCTTGTATCTCAACTAGCACATCTTAGTATTTCCAACGGAGACACCTAAGATTTAAACTCCTTTTCTGCATTGTAACTGGAAAAAAAATAATAATAATAAAATAAAATAAAAAAACCGTAACGTCAACGTTACCTTTAGGAATGGTTTTTGCACATGGGTACTACTGAGCCCTCAACTTGGCTTGCCATTTTTTAAAATGGAAATAAAATTTTTGTCTACTCTTAATAAAATATTATTCAGTTTATATTTAATAGTACAAATACTTATGATTTCAAACATCTTGGATCCAAGGTGTAATCTAGATTTAGTCATGCACAAATTGCACTGCCTTGCAAATGACACAATGATACACAAAAGCCATCATAAGAAACCATTTTATTTGATAATAATTATTCAAATGACATTACAATATGGAAGAAAAACAAACATAATTCAAACTTTATAGTGGTTCACCATCACTATTTCATAGATTTTTTAGAATTCTAGTTTGGCGCGAATGCTTTTTGAAGATATTCAACTACATTCTTGTCTAGTTGGAAGGCCTTGATGAGAACATCAGGATTGATGGGAGGAACAGATCCAAAGACTGCGTTTGCTATGGTGATCACCCCAGGATTTTGGCTGCTAAGACCAGCAAAGGCAAGAGCAGCAGTCTTCCCTATGTTGAATTGGAAGTGAATGAGACCAATTGGGAATACAAAGACATCTCCCTTGTTTAGAACTTTGGTGAAGAGTTTGTTTGGGTTGGATGTAACAAATCCAACTAAGAGAGTACCCTCAATGACTACCAAAAGCTCAGTGCCGCGAGGGTGAGTGTGAGGTGGATTCAGGCCATATAGTGCAAAGTCAAGGCGAGCCAAAGATATGCCCAAAGTGTTGAGACCTGCTAATTTATCAACGTTCACAAGAGTGACATTTGATCCGACTTTGTTTCCGGTGTTTCCAGGAATATTAAGTCCGGAGAAGAAAAAATCATTCGCTGAGACCATTGCAGGGTCCTTGCAAAATTTTCCATTCACAAACACTACACAAAGAAAGAAAAGTTTGTTATCATCACAAATATAGACAGTTTCTATAAGAATGGACAGTAACATGCATGTCATGTAGAGGGGGGGGGGGGGGGGGGGGGGGGGAGGGGGAAGCCTTTTGGCATAATTTCATTAATGTAAGAACTTATAATAAATTTGAAAGAACTTGATTGATAATACTACTACTTCTAACAATAATGAGAGTGTTTTATACATACCACCAGATTTGATGTCGTTAATTGCGACACAGAAGTCTTGCAAAGGACTTGGGTCATAGGCAGAAGCCAAGGAGGATGCCAAGGCCAAAATGGCCACAGTCACAAAGAAAGAAACACCTTTCATCATATTTGAGGAGGCTATCTCTATCTTATATGGTATACAATCTTGATTGAGTGAGGGATATGGAAACTTAACAATATGGAAATGTCTATTTATAGAGAGCAGTGAGAGAAGCGGTCTATGTTATTGCAAAAACTGGTAATTGTTCAACCCTTTGTCTCATTTATTTTATTTAATTACGTGAACCAATTTTCTTTAACCACTACTTGTCGTACAATTTTAAAACCCAATCAAATGGGACCTCTTCAATGGCATTCTGTTGTTTTAATGTTACTTTTTTTATTTTGGCCAAAATCAATCAATAAAAAAATGATCGTTACTTTAATGTTCCAATCTGGTGGGACCTCTTTGACTTGGAATTGCAACATATCCCAAGTGACCAACAGTAATTGCGACTGAAATGGCATTGTGTAGTTTTAAATTTTAATGTTATGTTCTTGCTTTTCCTCCTCTCTGACCTTTTCTGCTTGACCTAATCTTAAATGGTGGGCACTAAAGACTTCTTAATCCCAAGTGTTAGTTAGATTTAATGCTTTTCTAGAACAAAGTGACCAACAACTACCAGGTATCTGGGTTTAGCAAAAAAAACTACCAGGTATCTGGTGTATTCTTGCTTTTCCCTTTCTTTGTTCGCTCTTTTTGTTGACGGTGTATTTGGTTTAGAGTTAGAGGTTCTTTTTACTGTTTATAGACTTGATGTATATTTGAGGTATATTTGGGATCCGTTTATTTTACTGAAATTAAAAACGTTTCGCTGAAAGTTCTGTAGATAAAGGTAAATGTTAGTTGAAATAGTACCGTGAGACTCATAAATAGTACCAAAAAGTGCAGTAGGACCCCTGAATAGTACAAAAAATAAGCTGAATAGTAAAATAAGTTGGCAAAAAATAAGTTAGCCAAATAAACATTTAGCCTCCGTTTGGATGTTGCTGAAAGTAGTATTTAGCTGCATTTGTGTCTGAATGAGTGGGTCCTGTGCACTGTTTTTGGGACTCACAAGTACTTTTTTCAGCAAAATTTTCATTAAAATTGGGTCATACAGTACTATTCACATATTTAAAAATTATTTTGTTACAATATTTTTAATTTTTAATTTTCAATTTTTAGAAATAAACCGTATCCAAACAAATTCTTGAACTAATGAAAATACTTACTTGCAAAATATACAAAACTCAAAGCCTTTCTAAATGTTAAGAATTGATAGCCCAAGCGCATAAGCATCATACACCTGTAATTAAAGCCCACAAGCCATATATATAGGCCCTTGCGTGTGGCAAAATTAGCACCCGGAGTTGTCTAAATTTGGGCCCGTGAAATCCAAAACCCAAATACCCATTAATGTAGCCCACTAAACATGGAGTCTACCAACTAAGTCGGCCAACCTAGGCCCACCAAAAATCCAATACTAGCCAGCCATAAACCCTTGAGTACTTCCTTCTTATTCTGTGGATTAAGCCACGTGTGTAGAAGTCATGCAATGGGAAAAATTAGTAGGGGTGTATTCAGGGACGGCCCTAGATATTTTGGGGCCTAAGGCAATAAATAAAAATGGGACCTTTTTTATACTTATATATTAATTAAATTAATGTTTATTTAATATTTTTATATTATATTTTTCATCATTAATTTCATTTTCTTCTAAATTATTTTGAAGTTCATTATCAAGATTTGTTGTATTGCAAAATTGAACATCATTTTCTTCTAAATTATTTTGGTGAATTTCTTACTCATTTGTGATATTTTCATCTAAATTTTGTGTTATATTTTGTTTATTACTAATAACAAATTTATCCATTGATCCTTTTTGAGATTCAATTAATTAATTTTTTTTTAAAAAAATTTTTCATATCCAAATGCATATTTTCTAGTAGATATTTTTAATCAAACAATATATTTATAAAGACTAAAATAAAAAATAACTTTCAAATGTAGAGCAAATGAGAAATAGAATCTGATTTATATAAAAAGTATTGTTGTAGTTTCACTGAACAATAACAAGTTTTTAGCAATCTCAACCTACATAAATTAAAAAAAAATTAAGCACAAGCATAACAAAAATTTAAGCACAGTCATAACACTGACACAAGACTTATTAATAAGACCCACCCACAAAAAAAAAAAAAAAAACACAAAACACAAAACACAAAACAAATCCTATCTATAACCAAAAAAAAAAAAAAAAACTTGAAGGCCCAAACTTAACGCCCAGTCCAGGGAGGGTCCAGGCAGCCATAATGATAAACTGATAAACAAAAGCAGCCAGGGACAGGGAGGGCCCAAATAAACAAAGTTATCTTAAGTTCTTAACAAATAAAATGGCCCAAATATTTATAATTTTATACCTGATTCCTGAACCTCAGAACCTGATACGGTGAGGTGAGCAGTTGAGACTTGAGAGAGGCGGAGAGCAGAGAATCAGAGAGAGGCTGCCTTGGTTGAGCCTTGAGCTGTTGTCTGTTGAGCAGATGAGAACAGACTCAACAGTGGAGACTGGAGACTAGAGAGAGGCGGAGAGCAGAGACTAGAGAGAAAGGTAAAATTTTTAGGGTTTTGAGTGGATTTATTTGTGATTGTTTTGTGGTTAATCTCTTAGACCGGATTTGTAGTTTATCTGTTTGTTTTTTGGTCAATGATTTTGTTTAGAACCAATGTTTAATAGGATTTACCAAAATTTTTGTTTTTTTGGTTAAAAGGATGTGCCAGATTATTTTTGCAATTCATTTGAAACTAAATTTTTTTTTTTTTTTTTTTTCCTCTACTACCCGGTTCTTTTCTAAAATTTTGGGCCCCCTTCCACTTGGGGGCCTTAGGCAATTGCCTAACTCGCCTAAGGGAAGGGCCGGCCCTGGGTGTATTGGAGGGTAAAAGATTACAGCCAACTCTTAGAGCCAATATTGAAGGAGAAAGTGTGGAGCTTATGAAGGTGAGTAAAGCCTTCTCTTTGGTTCTTCAAATTAGGTAATTTGGATTTACTATAACAGTGATGTTCCTTGAAAGATCTTTTGAAAACTTATCAGGAACCAATTGAGTCTCATCTAAGAGCTCAAACATGGAATATGTCTCTAACACCATTGTAATTTGGTGTTTCCACACTATATAATTAGTGTTGTCAAGCTTGACTATCATCATGTTGGACATGTTTGACAAGAGCAAAAGTGGTTGATTCATAGTTTATCAATACCGTTGCAAGAGCCATTGAAGACAAACCTATAGCACTCGAAGCCACCTTTAAAGAACTATTATTAGCACAGATCGTAGGCTCTGATACCATGATGAAAAGCAAGGTTTGTGTGAAAATCAAGAACTGAGAAAAGAGTATAAGAGAGAGAGAGAGAGAGAGAGAGAGAGAGAGAGAGAGAGAGAGAGAATTTGACCAAAAAGGCAAAAACTCATTTGCTTCTCATAGATCAAAATCATGGAGTTTCAATAATTTTGCATGCAATAATTAGACTTATAAGTAATAGAAAATTAAGATTTGTAATCTATTCACATGCATGTCCGCATGTTAAGAACATCAGATTTGTTACAGATTGCACCCTCGACCCGCTTGATTAAGTTAGGCCAAACAAGCATTAGAGGGTACAATTGTGTTAGTGCCTCTCAAAATGGTTGTTCGACTAATGATACCCTCCCCCCTAAATCATGGGTTTTACATGGATTCTTCACCACTTTAGGAAAAAAAAAAAAAAAAACTACATAAAAATACCTCTTTTTATTGATTGAAATTTGCACATTAGTTTGAATATAACTAGGGCTTTACATGGCCTTTGTCCTAGATACAATCTAAAAGAAACTACATGGTTCCTGTTCTAGTTAAAATATGGAAATAAAAAAGTAATAGAAAAGTATTGATTTAAGTTTGAAGGCTAAGTTGCAAGGTGGGTCCAATGTGGGACAGGGTTAGGCACCCACCTTACCCGATGAATTCCAGTCTTCTAGATTATGGTGACTAGTAGTCATGTTACATCATCCAAGCAAACAACATTATAGACATCGAAAATCATGTTATTTAAGATTGAAATAAGTGCTCATTTGTGCATGGTGAAAGATCCTAATTTTATTATATGATCACATCATTCGGATTGGAAGTTAAGAACATGATGATTGTGTGTGATTAGTATAAACCATAATCTAAGCATATGATCATATTATTTGAATAAAAAAATATAGTGATTATGTATGTGCCATGTGATAAAGCTAGAAACATGTTTAGCATCAAAATTAGTAGAATCCTAGGATTTAGAATAGCATATATGCAAAACAAATCATAAAACATTCAAATCATATTCAAACAAAAGCATACATAGACCCTAGTTTCTAGCATATTATTGAAGAAAACAAGTTAGAAAGCCATATATGCATGCAAAGCACACAAAAGGAGGGGAAAGATTCATCTTAGAGGTTGTCTAGGAGTGAGGCAACAAGTTACTTAGCCACAAACCCAAGACCAAGTAGACCGGTGTTTTTCCTAATGTGGTAAAACTAGGAGGACAAACCACAAGGATTGTTTCTTTGTTATTTCCTCTAAAACCCTAAAAGAGAATCAAGGTACTCCTATAATAACTTTTGAGAAATAAGGTAACAAGTATCAAGTTTGTTGTATATATAGGTACATACAAGGATAGGTTGTAATAATGTTGTTTGAGTTTAGAGAATATTGTTTTATAAGGTGAAAATTTAGGTTCTGGAATTTTCCAAGTGAAAATTCTGAATTAAGCATTTTCAATTGATCAAAGCTTTGGCTCAATCGATCGAAATGGTAAAGAAAAAATCCTGGAGCTTCTACCTAGTTCAATCACTAGTCGGTTCCTATTCGATCGATCGAAAAGAGCATTCGATCGATCAAAAGAACCTTTCGATCGATTGAAACTCTAAAGCTGAATTTTCTGCAGAAGTTTTCTGGTGACTGTTCGGAATGGTTGAAGAGGTTTCAAGCCTTGTGAACGGTTTTATGAAACATTTTAACTCTCTATACTTGCATTTTGATAAAATATAACCCTATGGGTATAAATAGAGGCTTATGTTCACTTGAAAAATCCTGTGGTTATTCTTCAGAATTGCTATCTATAAAACCCAACATCTTGGTTGTATCCTGGGGATAAATTTGCGATAACCCTATAGCAATAATAGTGTGGGGTGCAAATATTGTCTAAGGAAAATGACATTGTGCCTTTAAGTTATCTATTTTTTATTTGTCTTTTGTATCAACCTTGTTCTTCCATTATTACTTTGTATAATATCCCCAACAAAGTCATGAACTCGAGACTTGGAGGACCAATGTTTACCCTTCTAGTTATACGAGACCAAGAGGAACAAAGCACCAAAGTTCCTTTTCTTTGTTACTTCCTTAAGAGCTCTAAGGAAGTAGATAACTTTGGAATGCGCATTCCACCCCTTTTTATAGTGTGGGGAAGAGTATTCTAGAGGAGGGAGGCTTTTAATTGAGAGTTGACTTTATTGCATTAATTTCTTAGGTGGTTGGAGTGGAGTTGAAAATCTTGATTCTTCCTAAATCTAGCTAGTAGGGAGTCTGGGGACATAAAAAAATCATATCCCACATGTTTCTTATTGGCAATGCTTTATTCTTGTTCTCAAATTAAAACTCCAAGTCTACTTTACAATGAATAAAACCTCACAGAAAATTTCACAATGGTGTGAGAGATATTCATGAAAGAGTAAGCAATGATCATTTCTTTGAAATGTGTTTTTCACCACAATTATCATTCCTAGCCCCAAATTAACTCCCCTGTACATTTAATTCACACAATTGTTCGTTGAATTTACAAAATTATATACATTTAATATATCCATACTCAATTTTATCTATGGTTCTTGACAATTTGTACATCTAATGTACACAATATTTCCATAGAGTTTATACAATTCTTTACATTTAGCGTATCTAAACTATTTCAGAATTAATATGCCTGGATTATCATTGAATCAACCCCTCAAAAAAGTGTAATTTCACCAAAAAAATTCCATCATTATTTTTAGTCTTGACCAATAGGAACATTTGTGATTTATTTTAAATTAAATCCATATGGGACCAATGAAAATAAATAGTTCATATTCACACATGATCAGACTCAACTACATAAATATATATTAACCATTAAAACTTGATTTGATGATATCTTTTAATTTAGTAATCCGATTGAGGACTATGGCCTGTTGTTTTGATCGTTATGACATTAAGATTTATCATATGTGGAGAAATTGGAACTAAAGTGGCCAAAATTACAATTTTACTATGAGGCATGAAATTACCATTTGTCCAATCAATGGTATAGGGTCCTTGGGCCCAGAAGTGCATTATTTATTCATATATTGTGCCGTGGCCCAAGCCGAGGACGAAAATCTGCTCGAGGATGAGATGTATTCATTTTGGGTATGTTATATTGCTTGTCATGTGATCTGGACATCTATCAAAGTATCAAACTGAACCTCGGCCATGCTTGGCTCCTCGGACCACATGCCTTGGTAAAATTGATAACTTTATTCATTATTCTAAGTATTAAATAGAACCTTAGCTATGCCTGGTTCCTTGGACCATCTGCTTTGGGGAAATTAATACTCTTTGGCATCTATCAAAGTATCAAACTGAATCTCGGCCATGCCTAGCTCCTCGGATCACATGCCTTGGTAAAATTGATAACTTTATTCATTATTCTAAGTCTTAAACAGAACCTTAGCTATGCTTGGTTCATTGGACCATCTGCTTTAGGGAAATTAATACTTTTTGGCATCTATCAAACTATCAAACTGAACCTCAACCATGCCTGGCTCCTCAGACCACATGTCTTGGAAAAATTGATAACTTTATTCATTATTAAAAGTATTAAACAGAACCTTAGCTATGCCTGGTTCCACGAACCATCTGCTTTGGGAAGATTAATACTCTTTGGATCCTCGAACCACATATTTCGGTTAAGTCAGCGTTTTCTATTTAAATTACTGAGGGTCAAGGCAAAGCCCCAGTCATAGAAGACTCCTTGGATTGTAAATTTAACGTAAGTCAATATCCCTTATTAATGACTTCAATGTCAAGAAAAATCACTTTGAACAGTAATGATTTTCACTGCAACAAGGGTCATAATGAAATGCTCATAAGCGTCACTTGAAGCATTCGCTGGATTATTCATATTCATTAAAGAGATAATTATTGTTTTGTTCGTTTAAAATTACCAATAAGTAGGGAACAGTTCAAATCTGGAACTATATATAGATATTGTGGTAAAGTGTGTTTCGGAATATGGAATGATCCTTTGCCGAGGTGGTGGACTTGTTAAATTTTACTTATTATGGCTACGGGTCATGTGAAATGGGTGAAATTTTTTTATCCCTTGTGTGAATTATTGGGGGAAATTCCATTTTTATCATTGTTCTCTTTAAATGTTAGATAGAACCAAAATCATATTAACTCCAATATATAAACTACAGCAAAGAAAAGGGAAAATATTCATAAGTTTCATTAACAAAAGCCTTAGATAAGGCAGATCAAGTACAAGAAGGTGGGTTGCTAACAAAAAAATAAATAAATAAATAAAAAGAAGAGAGTGACCTATTTTTTCATTTTTATTACAAGTTTCACTTTTGTGTCCTTGGGAAGTTGGGTATCGGCTGTTGTAGTAGACTCATGGTCCTTGTCCTTGGGAGCCTCTTTTGGTGGTATGGCAAGAGTTGCCAATACCAATTCCATACCTTGAGAAGTCTTTTTTTCCTGGGGGAGGTCCTTCGGAATAGGGGGAGGCAGTTCGGTGCTTTGGACTGTTTCTTTATTGGCACCCCCCGTTCCTGATACGTCCTCAGCCAGTTTTGCCCCCTTTGAGGAACTGTCAGCTGCAGGAGGAACTTTAGATGGGTTGCCCTGAATTTCACCAACCTCCGAGGATCAAAGATCAACTTGGGAACCCAAAGAGCTTGGAGGACGAATGGTTAGGGGATAATAGATACTTTCTGGTTTTCTAAGTATAGAAGAAACCTCAACCCCAGCTTGGTTGAGGGCTTCATCCTATACCAGGGCACAATAAGTCCTACAGACGGCAAGGACCTCGGCTCTAAGGGTGTCTTCAGTCTCAGCCACCCCAACACCGTACCCATGCTGCTCCGCTTTGTCTCTAGCCTTCTCTGCCTCATCCTTGGCCTTCTCAGCCTGAGCTTTTGCTTTCTCAACCTCCTCTAATTTCTTTTTTAGCGCGACAATTTGGGTCTTGGAGGAGGTCAGCTGTTCTTCGGTACTGTGCAGCAGCAGTTTTTGACCCTCAACTTGTTTTTCGGCGTTTTCAAGGGCGGCGGCCGCGTACTTTCTTTCTTCTTCCTCCTCTTACAGCCTCTTTTTGAGCTCCTGGAGGCTCTTATTAGCTACTTGAAAAGCCTCCACGGCGGCGTTGCGCCTCCCTTCTTCTTCCTTCATTTGCCTATAGTAGGAATTGGTAATCTCCTCTGCCCGAAAGGAGGCCTAAATAGCCTGCCAAAGAAATTAACAAGGATTAATGAAAAAAGATAAAAGAAAATAGACTAAAAATATAGGAAAAGAATGTACCATGGCAAGGTATCTTTTAAGGCTAAGGAAGACCTCATGTCTCCTTATGCCTCGGAGCTTAGCCATATCTGCAGGAAGGAGCAAAGCCTGCCCCACCACGTTTGCAACATAGCCGCCCTTTCCTCCTTGGAAATTGCGGATAGAGGCATCGGCAAGAAGAAGTTCCCCATCCAACATTGGGGCAGGGAGCCAAGTTGGGGGCCCATCTAAAGATCGCTTCTCTTCTCGGCTCCTCTTTGCCCCATTTTAGCTTGTTTGGGGGCCTTTTGAACCTCGTCCTAGCGGGGAAGAAGGGTTTGTCCAGCTCCAACCACCTTCTTCCCTTTTGGTTCTCTTTTCCTCTTCAGTTCTGCCGGTTGAGAGGGCAAGGCAGGTGGAGGAGTGGGAAGCCTAGTCTGGGATGAAGTGGGAAGTTTGGTCTGGGCAGCCTTCCTAAGTGCATCCCTCCCAGGTTGAGACTCTATCAAGTCAAGCAAACTGGACTTTGGTTTGTGCTGAATCCCTATCTCGTCGATTATTGGTGAGAATGGAGGGCCGAGGTCAAGATTTGAAGCTTCTGGAGACAATACTTGGTTGAAAACTTCAAACTCGTCCTTGGAATCAGTTACTTCTACCACTTCTTCTTCTTGAATGCTGTGGGGGTAAGATGAAATGGCCGCACTAATTGTCTGTTGTAACGACAAGGCCCCTACTGTCGGTATACCTTCAGGAATGGGGTTGTAATTTCTTCGATCTCTACTTTTGGACCAGGGAGAAGGAAACCGGGAATAGCTACACTTATCCGATGTAAGCGGGGGTCTCTGGTCCTTATGACACACTTCGGAGCTTGGAAGCTGGACGAGATCGGCGTGTATCTGAGGATCAAGTGAGCCGCTCATAACTAGTCGTCTGAATTTGCAAATACCTCGGCCTTAAGGATTTTGTCTAGGCTATCCTTGTTGACTAGGTTGAAATTCAATTCAGTAGCACGTCTGTCTACAAATCCATCAGCGAAATAAAATTTTGTCAGATATAAAAATATTGTAAATGAAAGAAAGGACTTGTAAATGAATACCCTAGTCTAAGTACCCCACCTGGTTCTCCTTCTCTCGTTCGGCAAAGGAGACCATCACTCCACTCCCCTGACAAGATCAGAAAGTTTTTATTCAGCCCCTTGTTGGATTCAGGGAGGCATTGAGTGAGCCTAACCTCGGGATACCTTGATTTCAAGTAGTATCCCTGTCCCTTTAGGCGGTGAAGGTTATAGACCCAATTGACATCATGGTGGGTTAGACCTAAACCCATCTTTTTGTTGAGGGCATCCACGGAGCCTAGGATCCTAAACATATTAGGGGCACACTGAGTGGGAGCCAACCTATGAGTTCTAAGGTAGTCTCTAGTGACTCCACCCATGGGGATTTTCATCCCGCCTTCTATGAATGCAATCATCAGGATCACTACCTCCTCGACCTGCCTATCCTCATGCTATTGACTCTCATCACAGTATCTAATTCCTACTCTTGGAGGGATATTATAACGAGCCCTAAAGCTTTCTATCCCTTCCTCGGAATCTACTAAATTCTTAAATCTACCCATTTCTAGAAGAGGTTGGGAAAACTAAAGAGATTGAAAAAGAAAGAGTGTGAGGAAAAGAGAAGGATGTAGAAACTTAAAGAGCAAAAGTTTAAGAAGACTTACGGGGAGAGTAAAGGTGTCCTCGGACGGGTCCTTAGTATTTGTAAGGGCTCAGGAAGGTTGAAAAAGTGTGCAGGTTCAACATATGAGTGCTAGAACGAAATGAATGCTAAAGTGAGGGAAAAAGTTGATTTAATTGGTATTTATACCAAGGAAAGAGAAGAGAGCGGGAAAATTCCCGCTAAATTCCCAATGAAGCCCTCAACCTTACGATTTGCATCATGTCGTAGAACGTGGGGGACAAAGAGTCGCCAGAATTTAATAAGGACGTGCCTCGAATGCTGCAGCGTCAGGAGCGCGTTTTGGGCAGACAAAAAGGCGTCTTCATAAGCAGAGGAAGAACGAAATAGGCATGGGCTAATTTAGAGACATTGAAATCCTCCTTTCTTCTCGAGGAGACAAAAAGGGGAATCTCGAGGGGCTATTGTAGGGTCCTTAGGCCCAGAAGTGCATTATTTATTCATATATTGGGCCTGTGGCCCAAGCCGAGGACGAAGATCCGCCCGAGGATGAGATGTCTTCGTAAGAGGAGATTGCACTGATGAATAAAAGGTGGGGTTTGGTCCTAAAGGCTCCGGAAAGTGTATCGAGGATGATAACTTCCTCGGCCGAACTTGGCCAAGGTCCAAGAAAATAAATTGATAGCAAAGATGATAATCCCTAAAATTCGTTTGGTGTGGATAAGCACTGCAGAGATATGAGATAAGAATGAGCCCCAAAATATCTGGGGGGAAAGCTGCTACCTTCACATTAAATGCACTGCAGCTAATCCCCTGGCCGCATTAATGAAGAAGTGATACCTGAATAGTGTATTTCAGCCTTATTGTTACTACGTGAAGATTTATGAGAAGGACTGATGGGACAAGTATCAACTCTAACCATCTAGCATACAAGTGGACGGTGGAGGTGAAATGGAAGGCAAGTATAAAAGAAGAGGGGAAAGAACAAGTCGGAAATCAGAGAGAAGAAATATTTTAACAATCTACAATCAAATTTGTAATACTTTCTAAGAACATTATATTAGAACTATTGTCCTCGGATTAAGCCGAGGACTTTCTTTCTTCATTTCATAATAGTCCATTTTTATCTTTTTGTCATCAAGCCTATCTATAATGTTGTTTGATTAACTAAAACCCAGTGTTTTAACCCATTTCTCTACAAATTCATTGTTTTGGGCCTCCAGGGCCAAAGTCCGTCCACATGCTGGGCTAGGAATTCAAGTTCGGGTCCTTACAAATGGCATTAAATGCAAATACAAAAATGAGGTGTCTACAAGATTTTACAAAAAACATTAGATATATATATATATATAAAATATTACTCGTTTGAAATATATATTTATAGTCAACTTAAATTTTGAAGTAGTTTAGGCATAACGATAATCATACTAACACATTAAGCTTGAAAAAAAAATTAAACCAAGAATGAATAAATCAAATTAGAACTTATATCTACATTATATTTTCTATGTTAATCAAGTATTTAGTTTAATAAATTAACTTTTTATATATTAATTTTTTGTATTAACTTTGTCTTATATATTTTATCTTAATCTTGCCCCCGAATCAAAATCCTGATTCTACTACTATCTTAACATGTAAGTTAATATTAGATATAACTCAAATGTACCTCTTACATCAACAATCATTAATTGATATGAAAATTGAATTTATTAGCAATTATTTTGGTAGCCAACATGCACAATACGAAAAGCTTTATCCGTTAACATCACTGTACTCATGCAGCAGTAGACCACCACAAAGAGTTGTGTATATATTTTCCATTATTTTCTACATCAAAAATAAGGCAGAAAAAATAATTCTATTTAACTGCTTAAGTATAACGTTTCTTTACCATGTATAAGTATTTTCCATAATTCCTTAGTATGAATACATCACAAATGTCAGTACTCATACTATTTCAAGAGTACTCAAAAATATTTTTTCAATGCCGAGGACTTTGTATCTCAACTAGCACATCCTAGTATTTCCAACAGAGACGTCAAAGATTCAAACCCCTCTTCCACAATGTAACTAAAAAAGAACTTCATTGATACTTTTAGGAGCAGCTTTTGGACATTAAAAAAAAGGAGCTACTGAGCCCTCAACTTGGCTTGCCATTTTTAAAAATGAAAATAAAAATTGTTTCTATGATTAATACAATATTGTTCAGTTTATATATAATAGTACAAATACTTGTGGTTTCAAACATCATGGATCCAATGTGTAATCAAGATTTAGTCATGCACTAATTTTGCCTTGCAAATGACACCATGATACTTAAAAGCCATCATAAGAAACCATTTTATTTGATGATTATTATTTAAATGACATTACATTGAGGAAAACCAAACAAACTTTATTCAAACCACATAGTGGTTCACTATCCTTATTACATGTATTTTTCAGAATTATAATTTGGCATAAATGCCTTTTTAAGATATTCAACTATACCCTTGTCTAGTTGGAAGGCCTTGATGAGCACATCAGGATTGATGGGAGGATTAAATCCAAAGACCGCGTTCGCTATGGTGATCAACCCAGGATTTTGGCTGTTGAAACTAGCAAATGCAAGAGCAGCAGTCTCACTTATGTTGATTTGGAAGTGAATGAGACTAATTGGGAATATAAAGACATCTCCCTTATTTAGAACTTTGGTGAAAAGTTTGTTTGGGTCGGATGTGACAAAATCAGCTAAGAGAGTACCCTCAATGACTACCAATAGCTCAGTGCCGCGAGACTGAGTGTGAGGAGAATTCAGGGCATATGGTGCATAGTCTATGCGAGCCAAAGATATGCCTAGAGTGTTGAGACCTGCTAAGTTATCGACGTTCACAAGAGTTTTAATCCGTTTTTGTTTCTTGTGTTTCCGGGAATATTGAGTCCAAAGAAGAAAAAATCATTTACTGTGACTTGTGTTGGGTCCTTGCAAAAATTTCCATTCACAAATACTACACAAAGAAAAGTTTGTTATTGTCACAAATAAGACATTTCTGTAACAATGTAGAGTTACATGTCATGTAGGGGGAAAAAACCGTAGGGCATAATTTCATTAATGTGAGAATTTATAGTATATTCAAAAGAACTTGATTGATAATACTACTACTGCTAATAGTAATGAGAGTGTCTTTTATACATACCACAGATTTGAAGTTGTTAATTGCGACACAAAAGTCTTGCAAAGGATTAGGGTCATAGGCAGAAGCCAAGGAGGATGCCAAGGCCAAAATAGCCATAGTCACAAGGAAAGAAACACCTTTCATCATATTTGAGGAGGTTATCTCTATCTTATATGGTATACTATTCTTGCTTGAGTGAGGCATGAGAAACATAGCAATATGGAAATTTCTATTTATAGGGAGGAGAGTGAGAGAAGTGGCCTATGTTTTTACAAAAACTTGGTAATTGTTTAACCCTTTGTCACATTTTTTTTTTATTTAAAATAATTTAATTAGATAAACCTATTTTCTTTAACCACTACTTGTTGTACAGTTTTAAAACCCAATCAATCAAGTGGGAACCTCTTCAATGGCATAGTGTATTTTTAATGTTACATATACTTTGGCCAAAACCAATCCAATAAGACAATAATAGTTACTGAAATGTTCCAATCAAGTGGGACCTCTTCAACTTGAGTTGCAACAATAATCCAAGTGACCAACAATAATCGTTACTGAAATGGCATTGTGTAGTTTTTATGTTATGTTCTTGCTTTTCCTCTTCTTTGTAACATATATTCTTGACCTAATCTTAATTGATGGGTACTAAAGACTTGTTAATCTTAAGTGTTGGTTAGATTTAATCGTTTTCTAGGACCAACCAAGTGACCAACAACTACCAGGTATCTGGTTTATTCTAGCTTTCCCCCTTCTTTGTTCTCTCTTCAATATTTGTACTCCAAAAAAAAAAAAAAAGTTATGGTAAACACACATGAAGATATTTGGTTAAGAGTCGAAGATTCTTTTTAACTGTTCACAGATGAAGTTTGTTGATGTACATTTAGAGTCTGTTTGGGTTCCGCTAATTATTTTGTTGAAACTAAAAACTTGTTACTGAAAATACCGTAAATAAAAGTAAAAGTTTGTTGAAATAGTACAATGAGACTCATGAATAGTATCAAAAAGTGTAGTAGGGTCCATAAATAATAACAAAAATAAGTTAAATAATAAAATAAATTAATTTTTTAATTTTTGCCAAACAAACACTTAACTAAGGAAGAAACTTATCTACCAAATATACAAATCTCAAAGCCTTTATAAATGTTATGAATTGATAGCCCAAGCGCATAAGATCATACACCAGTAATTTTAAGTCCACAACCCATAAATATAGCCTAATGCCTGTGGCAAAATTAGCACCTGGAGCCCACGAAATGCAACCCAAATAAACAGTTTTATAGCCCAATAATTTGACCAAGCTAGGCCCACCAAAAATCCAATAGTAGTCAGCCGAGGGTCCATTGTGGACCAAGCCACGTCCCACGTGTGAAGAAGTCATCAAAAGGGAAAAATTGGAGGCCGTTTGGTATGACATTTTAACCAACAATTTTTAGTTTTTAAACAACATTATACATATTTTCACACTTTTTTTCACCCACACGTATTTCCAAAAAATACAGATAATATTACTGAAACAACGTTACCAAATAGGCCCTTAGAAGGGGTGGCTTGGACGGCGAAAGTGTCATCCCGCATTTTCTTGGGTTCACTTAAGAAACTTCCAAATGAGTTTGGAACATTTGTGAGAGTAATAGTTTCATGAAGAGACACTGTATAAACACACAAAATTTGACAAAAATTTTCACACTTGATTAATGCGGCAAATTGTTAATGGTAGGTAAAAAAATAATGTCAGTTTTTAGTCTAGATAAGAATCATTAAATTAAGTTTGCCAACTCAACTATTGTGAAATTTTTTTGTGTCTGTAGTATTGCTCATCTTGTGAACCTTTTGTTCATTATTTTGGTTAGAGAGAAATCTCTTTTAGGGTATTGTGAAAGGTGCAACCTCTGACCTTTGTATTTATAAGAAAGAGTATTTGAGTGTATTTGGAATTGAACAAAGTTTGGTTTAAAACGTATAATTGAAGAAAAGAAAAGTCAATGTAGTTATGTATTTGAATATAATTGAATAATTTAATGTATTGTACTTAAGGAATTGCACAAAATTTTTATTCAATAAATGTTACGTATGAGATATGAAAAATATTTTTTGAAAATTTTAAATAAACATTAAACAAAAACAAAAACAAAACAAAATGAATTCCTTAAAATTTTTAGGATTGGATGATGGGTATCTTATCTCCATCTCGTCCCCTTTTGGGTGGGCGAACCCAAGCATGACAAGTTGGAGCAAGGTAGGGTAAAGGGTTATTGTCATCTCTAACTACTTTGTTTTCACTCTGATGAGAGAGAAAAGTGGTTTAGGGAATACAAAATTATTATGGAAAATTAAAAAAAAATATATATATATATATATATATATATATATATATATATATATATAGTGTTATACTTGTAAAAAATCGAAAATTGCACGTAGAAGACATTGTTTAATTCACTCATATAGCTCACCATTTTATTTCATCGAGAGAGAGAGAGAGAGAGAGAGAGAGAGAGAGAGAGAGAGAGAGAGAGAGAGAGAGAGAGAGAGAGAGAGAGAGAGAGAGAGAGAGAGAGAGAGAGAGAGAGAGAGATTAGAATTTGGTGGATATTTAATTCCTTTAAAAGATGTATTTGTTAACCAAACCAAAGGATCAAAATTTTTATCATCTTTGATTGTAACTCAAGATTTTGTAAAAGCCAACCAATTAAGGAGTCCAGACCATTAACAACATCTAGCACACTTAGTGGACATTCAACGTAATACTCGTAACCCTTTGTGTTAAGGCTTTTGGCCCCAATTGTCACATGATTTACAATATTAACCAATTCTTAGCCAAGCAATTAATTAGATTAATTATACTTTAGATTCCCCCCAAAAAAAAAGGAAGTAATTAATTAGATTAATTATACTTTAGATCTCAATTGAATATCATCACACAAACATGAATCACATAAGACACCAAAACAATGATTCAGGAAATTGATGAAACAAACCATTTCTTAGTAAAAACTTGGGGGCATTCAACCATCAATCTCCAAGGCAACAAATCTACAAAAAAGAGTGGAAATTTATACAAAAAATTTAACCCTAAATCTAATGTTACCACATGTAGTACTTACTAACTTGACCAAACATAGTTTCGAGATCCATGGACTATTCTATTCTGATTTGTTGCACGCAACCTCTCAGTTCATGAGTCCAAGATCCACACTCAAAGATTTAGACAATAACTGTAGTCAACTGGTTACAGCAACTTCACTTGATCCCCAGATCTTTTGTATGCATGCAAGCTCTAGTTGAATGAGGACTAAAAATTCAAGATCTGTGTATAGAAACACTATTTTTTGTGCATGTAAAAATGTGCTCTAGGGTTTGTATTTACATTGTATGAGTTGCACCAACACCTTAGATCCAACGGTTAAGAAAATAAGTTGTTTGTCAAATCTACACAAATTTCAACCGGTTGAGATGTGCAATTCAACTAGTCAAGATAAATGAATTTCGACTTGTCGAGCTGCAGTCGAAATGCAGTCCTCTAGCAATCTATTTTCTACATTCTTGAGTCTTCCACGATTTTGAACCCGGTCTATCTTGATCAAATATAATCCGATGCAAATCTACTTATAGAAACTAAGTTCTAAGCTGTTACATTTGTTCATTGTTGTCAATCTAAAAATATGGACTTGACACTTTTAACTTAATATAGCTCCCCAAGTTTTTCAAGGATTGATGGATAAAATCTTTAAAGACCTAAAAGTTTTTTTGTGTAGCATGTATTGATGGTATTCCTATGCTTTAAAACTATAGATGATATAAAAAAACATCTTAAAATTATTTGTCAAAGATTTCAAAATTATGGAATAATCGTTTCCCCAAAGAAAATTGAGGTAAAAAAGGAATGTATAGAATGTTTAAGCTTGAATTTAAATCAATTAGGTTTGAAACTACAAGAACATATAATTACTACATGCATGTTTGGTACACTGAATCTGGATTATGCAGGAATAGTAATGTTTATTTTTAGAATAAAATATGTTGTAATGGAATCATTTTATTTGATATTAATTATTTCAATGACATTACAATAAGAAAAACTAAGCAAACTTTATTCAAACTTTATAGTGGTTCACCATCACTATTTCATAGATTTTCCAGAATTCAAACTTTATTCAAAATTTATAATCGTTTAAATATTAATAACTCCGTAAAAGTTATATAAGAGAAATTAAAACGATACATCTTTTAATAACTCCATAAAAAAAATTTTAAAATTTTCTTCAACGTTACCTTTAGGAATTATTATTATTATTATTATTATTTGACATAGAATAGGTGCTATTGTGCCCTCAATTTGACTTGATATTTGTTTAGCTTCTATTTAATAGTATAAGTACTTGTAATTTTAAATGTCCTGGATCCAAAGGTGTAATCAAAATTTAGTCATACACTAATTTGATCTGCCCTGCAAATGACACTATGACACATAAAAGACATCATAAGAAATCATTTTATTTGATAATAATTATTTCAATGACATTACAATAAGAAAAACTAAGCAAACTTTATTTAAATTATATAACGGTTCTCCATCACTATTTCATAGATTTTTCAAAATTCTAGTTTGGCGCGAATGCTTTCTGAAGATATTCAACTACATTCTTGTCTAGTTGGAAAGCCTTGATGAGAACATCAGGATTGATGGGAGGAACAGATCCAAAGACTGCATTTGCTATGGTGATCACCCCAGGATTTTGGCTGCTAAGACCAGCAAAGGCAAGAGCAGCAGTCTTCCCTATGTTGAATTGGAAGTGAATGAGACCAATTGGGAATACAAAGACATCTCCCTTGTTTAGAACTTTGGTGAAGAGTTTGTTTGGGTTGGATGTAACAAATCCAACTAAGAGAGTACCCTCAATGACTACCAAAAGCTCAGTGCCGCGAGGATGAGTGTGAGGTGGATTCAGGCCATATGGTGCAAAGTCAAGGCGAGCCAAAGATATGCCTAGAGTGTTGAGACCTGCTAATTTTATCGACGTTCACAAGAGTGACATTTGATCCGACTTTGTTTTCGGTGTTTCCAGGAATATTAAGTCCGGAGAAGAAAAAATCATTTGCTGAGACCATTGCAGGGTCCTTGCAAAATTTCCATTCACAAACACTACACAAAGAAAGAAAAGTTTGTTATCATCACAAATAAGACAGTTTCTATAACAATGGACAGTAACATGCATGTCATGTAGGGGGGGGGGGGGGGGAGGAGCCTTCGGGCATAATTTCATTAATGTAATAACTTATACTAAATTTGAAAGAACTTGATTGATAATACTAGTACTGCTAATAATAATGAGAGTGTTTTATACGTACCACCAGATTTGATGTCGTTAATTGCGACACAGAAGTCTTGCAAAGGACTTGGGTCATAGGCAGAAGCCAAGGAGGATGCCAAGGCCAAAATGGCCAGAGTCACAAAGAAAGAAACACCTTTCATCATATTTGAGGAGGCTATCCTCTATCTTATATGGTATACAATCTTGGTTGAGTGAGGGATATGGAAACTTAACAATATGGAAATGTCTATTTATAGAGAGCAGTGAGAGAAGCGGTCTATGTTATTGCAAAAACTGGTAATTGTTCAACCCTTTGTCACATTTATTTTATTTAATTAGGTGAACCAATTTTCTTTAACCACTACTTGTCGACCAATTTTAAAACCCAATCAAATGGGACCTCTTCAATGGCATTGTGTAGTTTAAATGTTACTTTTTTTTTTTTTTTTTGGGCCAAAATCAATCAATAAAAAAATAATCGTTACTTTAAAGTTCCAATCAGGTGGGACCTCTTCGACTTGGGATTGCAACATATCCCAAGTGACCAACAGTAATTGTGACTGAAATGGCATTGTGTAGTTTTAAATTTTAATGTTATGTTCTTGCTTTTCCTCCTCTTTGACCTTTTCTTCTTGACCTAATCTTAAATGGTGGGGACTAAAGACTTCTTAAACGTAAGTGTGTGTTAGATTTAATGCTTTTCTAGAACAAAGTGACCAACAACTACCAGGTATCTGGTGTATTCTTGCTTTTCCCTTTCTTTGGTGTATTCTTGCTTTTCCCTTTCTTTGTTTTCTCTTTCTGTTGACGGTGTATTTGGTTTAGAGTATGAGGTTCTTTTTACTGTTTATAGACTTGATGTATATTTAAGGTATATTTGGAATCTGCTTATTTTACTGAAATTGAAAACGTTTTGCTGAAAATACTTTGTAAATGTTAGTTGAAATAGTACCGTGAGACTTATGAATAGTACTAAAAAGTGCAGTAGAACTCATGAATAGTACGAAAAATAAATTGAATAGTAAAATAAGTTGGCAAAAAATAAGCTAGCCAAACAAACATTTAGCCTCCGTTTGGATGTTGTTGAAAGTAGTATTTAGGCTGCATTTGTGTCTAAATGAGTGGGTCCCCGTGCACTGTTTACGGGACTTACAAGTACTTTTTTCAACAAAATTTTCATTAAAATTGGGTCACACGATACTATTCACACATTTAAAAATTATTTTGCGACAATAATTTCAATTTTTAGTAATAAATGGTATCCAAATAGCCCTTAAAACTAATGAAAATACTTACCTGCAAAATATACAAAACTCTTAGAGCCAATATTGAAGGAGAAAGTGTGGAGCTTATGAAGTTGAGTAAAGCTAATCTATTCACATGCATGTCCGCATGTTAAGAACATCAGATTTGTTATAGATTGCACCCTCGACCGCTTGATTAAGTTAGGCCAAACAAGCATGAGAGGGTACAATTGTGTTAGTGCCTCTCAAAATGGTTGTTTGACTAATGATACCCTCCCCCCTAAATCATGGGTTTTACATGGATTCTTCACCACTTTAGGGGAAAAAAAAACTACATAGAAAAACCTCTTTTTATTGATTGAAATTTGCATATTTGTTTGAATATAACTAGGGTTTTACATGGCCTTTGTCCTAGATAAAATCTAAAAGAAACCACATGGCTCCTGTTCTAGTTAAAATTTGGAAATTAAAAAGTATATAGAAAAGTATTGATTTAAGTTTGAAGGCTAAGTTGCAGGGTGGGTCCAATGTGGGAAGGGGTTAGGCACCCATCTTGCCCGATGAATTCCAATCTTCTAGATTATGGTGACTAGTAGTCATGTTACATCATCCAAGCAAACAACATTATAGACATCGAAAAGCATGTTATTTAAGATTGAAATAAGTGCTCATTTGTGCATGGTGAAAGATCCTAATTTTATTATATGAACACATCATTTGGATTGGAAGTTAAGAACATGATGATTGTGTGTGATTAGTATAAACCATAATCTAAGCATATGATCATATTATTTGAATAAAAAAATATAGTGATTATGTATGTGCCATGTGATAAAGCTAGAAACATGTTTAGCATCAAAATTAGTAGAATTCTAGGATCTAGAATAGCATATATGCATAACAAATCATAAAACAGTCAAATCATATTCAAACAAAAGCATACATAGACCCTAGTTTCAGCATATTATTGAAGAAAACAATTTAGAAAGCCATATATGCATGCAAAGCACACAAAAGGAGGGGAAAGATTGATCTTAGAGGTTGTCCAGGAGTGAGGCAACAAGTTACTTAGCCACAAACCCAAGACCAAGCAGACTGGTGTTTTTCCTAATGTGGTAAAACTAGGACAAACCACAAGGTTTGTTTCTTTGTTATTTCCTCTAAAACCCTAAAAGAGAATCAAGGTACTCCTATAATAACTTTTCAGAAGTGAGGTAACAAGTATCAAGTTTGTTGCATATTACATACAAGGATAGGTTGTAATAATGTTGTTTGAGTTTAGAGAATATCGTTTCATAAAGTGAAAATTTCTGGAATTTTCTAAGTGAAAATTTTGAATTAAGCATTTTCGATCGGTTGAAGCTTTGGCTCAATCGATCGAAATGGTAAAGCAAAAATCCTAGAGCTTTTGCCTGGTTCGATCGCTAGTCGATTCTTGTTCGATCGATTGAAAAGAGCATTCCATTGATCAAAAGAACCTCTCGATCGATCGAAACTTGAAAGCTGAATTTTCTACATAATTTTTCTAGTGACTGTTCGAAAGGTTGAAGAGGTTTCAAGCCTTGTGAACGGTTTTTTGAAACATTTTAACTTTCTATACGTGCCTTTTGATGAAATATAACCCCATGGGTATAAATAGAGGCTTATGTTCACTTGGAAAATCTTGTGGTTATTGTCTAGAATTGCTATCTATAGAACCCAACATCTTGGTTGTATCCTGGGGACAAATTTGTGATAACCCTATAGCAACAATAGTGTGGGGGGCAAATATTGTCTAAGGAAAACGATATTGTGCCTCCAAGTTATCTATTTTCTATTTGTCTTTTGTGTTAACCTTATTCTTCCATTATTACTCTTTATAATATCCCCATCAAAGTCATGAACTTGAGACTTGGAGGACCAATGTTTACCCTTCTAGTTATATGAGACCAAGAGGAACAAAGCACCAAAGTACATTTTCTTTGTTACTTCCTTAAGAGCTCTAACGAAGTAGATAACTTTGGAATGTGCATTCCACCCCTTTTTATAGTGTGGGGAAGAGTATTCTAGAGGAGGGAGGCTTTTAATTGAGAGTTGACTTTATTGCATTAATTTCTTGGGTGGTTGGAGTGGAGTTGAATATCTTGATTCTTCCTAAATCTTGCTAGTAGGGAGTCTGGGGACATAAAAAAATCATATCCCACATGTTTCTTATCGGCAATGCTTTATTCTTGTTCTCAAATTAAAACTCCAAGTCTACTTTACAATGAATAAAACCTCACAAAAAATTTCACAATGGTGTGAGAGATATTCACGAAAGAGTAATCAATGATCATTTCTTTGAAATGTGTTTTTCACCACAATTATCATTCCTAGCCCCAAATTAACTCCCCTGTACATTTAATTCACACAATTGTTCGTTGAATTTACAAAATTATATACATTTAATATATCCAACATACTCAATTTTATCTATGATTCTAGACAATTTGTACTTCTAATGTACACAATATTTCTATAGAATTTATACAATTCTTTACATTTAACGTATCTAAACTATTTCAAAATTAATATGCCCGGATTATCATTGAATCAACCCCTTAAAAAAGTGTAATTTCACCAAAAAATTCCATCATTATTTTTAGTCTTGACCAATAGGAACATCTGTGATTTATTTTAAATTAAATCCACATGGGACCAATCAAAATAAATAGTTCATATTCACACATGATCAGACTCAACTACATAAATATATATTAACCATTAAAACTTGATTTGATGATATCTTTTGATCTAGTAATCCGATTGAGGACTGTGGCTTGTTGTTTTGATCGTTATGACATTAAGATTTATCACATGCACCAATTCTGGGTAAATGTACTATTGAAGTTAAGGGTAGTGAAGACACAGAATAGGCATCTAAAAGGGTGCTGTCTTCAGATGGTGATCACTATATATTGGCGGAGGCTACTGTGCAGCCCCGCCAATCCTAATGAGTTGCTTAGCATGGAACTGTTGTGGGCTTGGGAACCCATGTACAGTTCGGGAGCTTGGAGATTTAATCCGGGCTAAAGATCCCTCTGTCGTGTTTTTAGCCGAGACATGGGCAGATGAAACAAGGCTAAAGGAATTGAAGAGAAACTTTGGATTTGATAATTTGCACTTTGTGGAAAGAATAAGCAAAGGAGGAGGTTTGGCTCTCTTTTGGAAAATACTGTGGACTTGCAATTTCAAACATCTTTAAAAAACCATATTGATGCTATTGTAAACAAAGGGGTAGATGGAGCATGGAGGTTAACGGGTTTTTATGGGGAACCCATGACACACAAAAGAATTGAGTCTTGGAATCTCCTTCAAGATCTTAATTCCAGGATGGAACTTTCGTGGCTTTGCATAGGAGATTTTATTGAAATCACCAGACAATCAGAGAAATTGGGAGGCAGTATCCAAAGTCAGGCACAGATGCAACTCTTTAGAGATGCTATTGATGAGTGTGGTTTTATGGATCTTGGATTCACGGGTTCTCAATTCACTTGGAAGAAGCACTTTAATGATGGCCATTCGGTGTGGGAGAGATTGGATCGAGGTTTGGCTACTAGAGAGTGGATGCTAAAATTTGCTGGAACTATAGTCCACCATTTACCTTCCTTCACTTCGGATCACAATCCTATATGGATAGTACCAAGAGATCTGATTTTTTCGACTGCAACCAAACCTTTCAGGTTCGAAGAAATGTGGCTAGCTGAAAAAGGGTGCACGGATACTATTCAAGCTGTTTGGGCCGAGCAGGATTCTACAGACATGGGTATCAGAGTTATAAAGAAGATTGAGAGGTGTGGTGTTGAATTGAAGAAGTGGAGTATGAAGAGCTTTGGTAGCATACGGAAAGAGTTAGAATTAAAGAAAAAGGAGATTGTGAAAGCCGAGAAAGAAGCCATAAGGTCTGGACAAAATTTTCGAGTTAAAGAACTAATGCTTGAGCTCAATAATCTTATGGATAAGGAGGCTAGGATGTGGCTGCAAAGATCCAAAGTTCAATGGGCAAAATATGGTGATAGGAATTCGAAGTACTTTCATGCACGGGCAACTCAAAGACTTCGACGTAACTCTATCCATGCTTTGAAGAAAGGTGATGGCATTTGGTGCCAAAATCAGGAGGAAGTGGCCGAATCTATTAAGGCTTAATATCAAGAGTTATTTAATTCGACCAACCCCACTAACTTGGAGAATACCACTCAGTACATCAACACCATTATAAATGAGGAGATGAATGCAAAATTGGTGGCTAATTTTTAAGCTTCGGAGGTACATGATGCAATTAAACAAATGGCTCCCCTAAAAGCTCCCGGCCCGGATGGTATGCCCCCTATTTTTTATCAGTCTTATTGGGATTTATTAGGTGAGGATGTCACCTCCTCTGTGTTGCACTTTTTAAATACTACATCTTTGCCTACTAACCTTAATCATACTTTTATTACTCTCATTCCTAAGGTTAAAAATCTAGAATTTGTGTCTGAATTTCAGCCTATTAGCCTGTGTAATATATTGTATAAAATTTTTTCAAAGGTTTTAGCAAATAGACTCAAAAAAATCCTACAAAATATTATTACTGAAAATCAGAGTGCTTTCACAAAGAGTCATCTTATTTCAGATCATATTTTGGTGGCTTTTGAGACCTTACATAGCATGCAAAGGCATACTGGCAAAGATGATTATATGGCCATAAAGCTGGATATGAGCAAAACTTATGATAGAGTGGAGTGGGTGTATTTAGAAGCAGTGATGAGGAAAATGGGGTTTGGTGAAAAATGGATTCAACTGATGATGACTTGCATTACTACTGTTTCCTATTCTATCCTGATTAATGGGGAACCTAAAGGCTTGATCAATCCAACCCGGGGTATCAGACAGGGGGATCCATTATCCCCTTCTTTGTTCTTGTTGTGCACTAAAGGTTTGAATGGTCTGATTGTTCAAGCAGCCAACCGTGGAGATATTAAGGGCTTTGTTTTATGCAGAAATGGCCCTAGACTAACACATCTTCTTTTTGCAGATGATAGTCTACTTTTTTGCAGGGCCATAGATCAAGAATGCAATAATATTTTGGAGGTGTACGGAAGTTGTTCTGGCCAACAAATTAATAGAAATAAAACCATCATCTTCTTCAGTAAGCTCACTTCTGAAGAAAAAAGGGAGCACATCAAACAAGTGTTGGGGGTTCCGGAGATTAAACAGTATGAGAAGTATCTTGGTTTACCATCTTTTGTAGGGAGGAGGAAAAAAGCCAGCTTTGAATTCATAAAGGAAAAGGTTTGGAGAAAGTTGCAAGGGTGGGAGGAAAAATTATTATCTCAGGCAGGGAGAGAGGTTTTGATCAAAGCAGTCGTACAAGCAATTCCCACCTATACTATGAGTTACTTCAAACTACCCGTAGGGCTATGTACTGAATTGGAGAGTCTTATTCAGAAATTTTGGTGGGGACAACGAGGAGATAGGCGTAAAATTCATTGGGTTAAATGGGAGACTCTTGTACAATCCAAACTTGATGGTGGTATGGGCTTCAAAGATTTGGCTCTCTTCAATGACGCCTTGCTAGCCAAACAAGCTTGGCGTCTCCTACACAATAAAGACTCACTTCTCCATAGAGTCTTTAAAAGAAAATTTTTTCCGGACTGTTCTTTCATGGAGGCCCCAGAGTGTGCTAGTGGTTCATATGCTTGGAGTAGTTTACTTAAGGGCAGGGAGGTGTTGTGGAGAGGGGCATGTTGGAGAGTGGGTAATGGAGAATCTATCAAGATTGGGGACTACCCTTAGCTGCCTAGCTTAGAGCATCTGAGGGTCTTATCTCCAGTCATTGATGGTCTACATGAAGCTACAGTAAACTGCCTATTCAACCTAATGAGTAGAAGCTAGGATAGGGATGTTGTGGCTAGTTTCTTTGCTCCTTTGGAAGCTGACTTGATACTAAAAATCCCACTTAGCCCTACAAACGTTGAAGACAAACTCATATGGCCCCATGTTTCCAATGGAGTGTATACGGTGAAGTCGGGTTATAGGTTCTTATTTAAAGAAAAAGCTGGTTCACGGCCTTCTCTTCAAGCTTAGGCAGATACTCCAAGTGTTTGGCGTCGGATATGGGGGCTTTTGGTGCCGAACAAAGTTAAAAACTTCCTATGGAAGGCGTGTAAGGAAGCTTTACCAGTGAAGACTAATCTGGTTCGTAGGAAAGTCTTAACCGAAGACATTTGCTGCCACTGTAATTTGAAAGCAGAAGATGGAGTCCATGTGCTGTGGGATTGTGCTAACCTTTCGGCCATTTGGGAAGCTGACACTTTATGGCTGTTTTGCAGGTCAAAAAAGTTTACAAACTTCTATGAGTTAGTAGGCTTTGTGTTGGAGAATGGTAGGAATCCTGAACTGTTTGCAATTTTGGCGTGGACGATTTGGTCTAGGTGCAACCAACTTCGAAAAAGTAACAAGCCTTATCCGCTCTCTCAAGTCCTCCCTTCAGCCAAACAAATGCTCCAAGAATTCACTCAAGCTCAACCAGCTATTTCTAATCTTTTGCCTCGACCACAAAGGCAACCACCCAAGTGGGAGCCTCCTCCTTTACCTTTATTGAAGATCAATTTTGATGGAGCCGTGTTTAAGGATAAAGGCGAGGCTAGAATAAGAGTGGTTGTACGTGATTCGCATGGGATGGTCATTGCCTCCTTGGCAGAAGCTCCCATCCTCATCAGATGAAGTGGAAGCATTAGCAGCAGTCTGAGCCGTCACTTTAGCAATGGACCTCAACCTACCCTCTTTTATTGTCGAGGGAGACTCAGAGGTGGTCATCTCTGCCTTAAGAAAGAAGGAAGAATCTTTCTCTTCTTTTGGCCATTTAATTTCCTCTATTAAGCATTATTTATATTCCTACACTTGTATTTCCTTTTCACACACCCATAGATCGGGCAACTCAGTAGCTCATTCTTTAGCAAAACATGCGAGACATATTGTTGGTTTCTCTGTGTGGATGGAGGATGTTTCACCACAAGTCAATGATGTACTTTTAGCCGATTTTGGCTGATTTCAGTTTATCAATTCAAATGATGGTTTCTCAAAAAAAAAAAAAAAAAAAAAAAAACAATGCAAATACAAAAATGAGGTGTCTACAAGATTTTACAAAAAAAATTAAATATATATAGGCGTAAATGCACTTTTAGTCCCTACATTTTGGCTTTTTTTCCATTTTGGTCCCTACATTTCCATTTCACCACTTTTAGTCCTTAAACCAATTAACGCGTGTTATTTTAGTCCTTTCCGTCAGTCAACAGACAGAAATAATTAAGGTGACTAACGGACGGATTAAAATATTATTAAAAATTCACTGTAGCACTCATCACTCATGCCACATCAGATTATAATTTAAAATATTTATTTCTCAATTTTAACAAAAGAAAAAATATGAGTTAAAATTTTTTTAAAAATAAGAACACACCAGAACATAAGAACAAGAACAAAAACCCATAAACCCAGATTTGGCTCAATGTAAAATGATTTCAAAGTGTAAAATATTTTCAAGTGAAAATATTTTTTAGAAATAAAAATGATTTCAGGTGTTTGGTCACATCACAAAAAATGTTTTGGAAAATATTTTAAGTTGGTTGATCATGTTTCTGAAAATCCTCTAGAAAACACATTCTCTCACATTTTCTCAGTTTCCAAACAAATATTATAATAGGAAATCTGAATATATAAGCCAAATCAGCAAAAAAAAAATTCAGTCTTCCTCAAAAATAAGCATCGATCGAGAGAGAGGGAGAGGGAGAGATAGATTGAGAGAAAGAGAGAGAGGTAAAGGACCACAGATTGGTGGGTGGGTCTGAAGGAGGCGACGACAACGAGATTGGTTTGTAGATCAGAGATCGTGTTAGCTTCTCGGCTTTGGTTGGTTAGAGGGAAAGAGAGAGGAAGAGAGAAGAGAAAGCTTCTTTGACTGACGGTGTAGATCTGTGGCAAAGACGATGACGGTCTGGTGAGGCTAAGGCCTGAACCTGCAGCACGATCAGACTGGCGAAGGTTGGGTTGTCTTTTTCATTGTCCAGTTTTTTATTCTTTCATTTTCTTGGCAACCAAACAAAGACTGAAAAAGAACTAAGAAATGATTTTGCTTGGGTTTGAGGATGGGGGCTTTGGAATTTATGATTTTTTTTTTCTTAATGGTGTTTTTATGCTAAATTTTATGGGTTTATGAATTTGGTTTCTGGGTTTATTAATTTTATTTGCTGGAGGTTTTGTTGTTGATTGAAAGATGAGAAAATCTGGGTTTGAGTTGCGATTTTGTATATCTGGGTTTTGTGGTTTGAGAAAATCTAAGAAGATCTGTTGCTAGGTTTGTGTTTGTGTTCTTGTTGGAGATCGATTTGTGTTTGTGTTTGGTTGACAAAAAGGGGCAAGAAAATGCAAGTAAATCTGGGCATGTGTTCTTATGTTTAAAATCTAGGTCTGTGTTCTTTGGTGCTCTTGTTAAAGATAAACATAGGTCTTGATGTATTTTTGGATTTTAATTTTGTTTTTTCAATTTTAAATCTGTTAAAAACTTAAGAAGGTTAGGGTTTTTTTATTTTTTTTTATATATATATTTGATGAGTGCTACAGTGAATTTTTAATAATATTTTAATCCCTCTGTTAGTCACCTCAGTTATTTCCGTCTGTTGACTGACGGAAAGGACTAAAATAATATGCATTAATTGGTTTAGAAACTAAAAGTGGTGAAATAAAAATATAGGGACCAAAATGGAAAAAAGCCAAAATGTTGGGACTAAAAGTGCATTTACGCCATATATATATATATATATATATATATATATATATAATATTGCTCGTTTGAAATATATATTTATAGTGAACTTAAATTATGAAGTAGTTTAGGCATAACGATGATCATACTAACACATTAAGCTTGAAATTTTTTTTTGAACCAAGAACGAATAAATCAAATTAGAACTTATATCTACATTATATTTTCTATGTTAATCAAGTATTTAGTTTAATAAATTAACTTTTTATATATTAATTTTTTGTATTAACTTTATCGTATATATTTTATCTTAATCTTGCCCCTGAACCAAAATCATGATTCTACCACTATCTTAACATGTAAGTTAATATTAGATATAACTTTAGTGTACCTCTTACATCAACAATCATTAATTGATATGAAAACTCAATGAAAATTGAATTTATTAGCAATTATTTTGGTAGCCAGAATGCACAATACGAAAAGCTTTATCCGTTAACATCACTGTACTCATGCAGCGGTAAACCACCATAGAGAGTTTTGTATATATTTTCCATTATTTTCTACTTCAAAAATAAGGTAGAAAAAATAATTCTATTTAACTGCTTAAGTACAACGTTTCTTTACCGTGTATAAGTATTTTCCATAATTCCTTAGTATGAATACATCACAAATGTCAGTACTCATACTGTGGAGATAAGGCCCAAAATGACATGTTGGGCCTTGGGCCTTTGTCTGGGAACGCTGGATTGTCCGAGAAGAAGCAAGCAGTTATCAGAAGCCTCAAATGAAAGTCTTATAAATGAGAAATGAACGGAAGGTGATTCGAGGAGGAACTCCTCTTCGAATATGATGAATGTAGCTCAAGCATGCATTTCAGCAACTAAGGTAATCCTCCAAAAAGCTCCAGCAATCGGAATGTGTCTCATGGATGTGCAAGAAGGAAGGAAACTCAAAATATCTAAGGGAAAGCTACTACCACCGCATTAAATGCACTACAGCTACTTTTCTGGCCGCATTTATGTGGAGAAGACCTCTAAACAGTGTTGCCTTGGCAAAAGTAACTCACAAAAAGCCAGAGAGGGTGTTTGATGGGATAGGTACTCAAGTAAGGGCTCAGATGATCAACAAGTGTAGGATCAAGATAGTCTAGGGAGGGCTATATAACGTGAAAGACCCTCCATGAAAGGGGGGGAGGGAAAACTGTAAACAAAATCTGTAATAAAGTTTTAAGAGCTAATATTGAAGAATCAGTGTTCTCGGACCAATCCGAGAGTGTTATTCCTTAACCAACTCCTTTTATCTTTCTCTTTTTAAGCATCAAAATCTATTTTTTTTTGTTATCTGGTTCACGAAGGCCCAGTTTTCCAACCCATTCTCTACAAATTTATTATTTTGGGCTGTTTTGGGCCTAAGTCCATATACCCGTTGGGCTAGGAGTCCAAATCAGGTCCTTACACATACTATTTCAAGAGTACTCAAAAATATGTTTTCAACGCTGAGGACCTTGTATCTCAACTAGCACATCCTAGTATTTCCAACAGAGACGTCAAAGATTCAAACCCCTCTTCCACATTGTAACTAAAAAAGAACTTCATCGATACTTTTAGAAGTGGTTTTTGGACAAAAAAATGGGGCTACTGAGCCTTCAACTTGGCTTGCCATTTTTAAAAATGAAAATAAAAATTGTTTCTATGCTTAATACAATATTGTTCAGTTTATATATAATAGTACAAATACTTGCGATTTCAAACATCATGGATCCAAGGTGTAATCAAGATTTAGTCATGCACTAATTTTGCCTTGCAAATGACACCATGATACTTAAAAGCCATCATAAGAAACCCTTTTATTTGATAAGTATTATTTAAATGACATTACATTGAGGAAAACCAAACAAACTTTATTCAAACCACATAGTGGTTCACTATCCTTATTACATGTATTTTTCAGAATTCTAATTTGGCGTAAATGCCTTTTGAAGATATTCAACTACACCCTTGTCTAGTTGGAAGGCCTTGATGAGCACATCAGGACTGATGGGAGGATTAGATCCAAAGACCGCGTTTGCTATGGTGATAAACCTAGGATTTTGGCTATTGAAACTAGCAAAGGCAAGAGCAGCAGTCTCCCTTATTTAGAACTTTGGTGAAAAGTTTGTTTGGGTCGGATGTGACAAAACCAGCTAAGAGAGTACCCTCAATGACTACCAAAAGCTCAGTGCCGCGAGGGTGAGTGTGAGGAGAAATCACGGCATATGGTGCGTAGTCTATGCAAGCCAAAGATATGCCTAGAGTGTTGAGACTTGCTAAGTTATCGACGTTCACAAGAGTGATATTTATTCCATTTTTGTTTCTTGTGCTTCCGGGAATATTGAGTCCAAAGAAGAAAAAATCATTCGCTATGACTTGTGCTGGGTCCTTGCAAAAATTTCCATTCACAAATACTACACAAAGAAAAGTTTGTTATTGTCACAAATAAGACATTTCTATAACAATGTAGAGTTACATGTCATGTAGGGGGAAAAAAAGACATCATAAGAAATCATTTTATTTGATAATAATTATTTCAATGACATTACAATAAGAAAAACTAAGCAATCTTTATTCAAATTATATAACGGTTCTTCATCACTATTTCATAGATTTTTTAGAATTCTAGTTTGGCGTGAATGCTTTTTGAAGATATTCAACTACATTCTTGTCTAGTTGGAAAGCCTTGATGAGAACATCAGGATTGATGGGAGGAACAGATCCAAAGACCGCGTTTGCGATGGTGATCACCCCAGGATTTTGGCTGCTAAGACCAGCAAAGGCAAGAGCAGCAGTCTTCCCTATGTTGAATTGGAAGTGAATGAGACCAATTGGGAATACAAAGACATCTCCCTTGTTTAGAACTTTGGTGAAGAGTTTGTTTGGGTTGGATGTAACAAATCCAACTAAGAGAGTACCCTCAATGACTACCAAAAGCTCAGTGCCGCGAGGGTGAGTGTGAGGTGGATTCAGGCCATATGGTGCAAAGTCAAGGCGAGCCAAAGATATGCCCAGAGTGTTGAGACCTGCTAATTTATCGACGTTCACAAGAGTGACATTTGATCCGACTTTGTTTCCGGTGTTTCCAGGAATATTAAGTCCGGAGAAGAAAAAATCATTCGCTGAGACCATTGCAGGGTCCTTGCAAAATTTTCCATTCACAAACACTGCACAAAGAAAGAAAAGATTGTTATTGTCACAAATAAGACAGTTTCTATAACAATGGACGGTAACATGCATGTCATGTAGGGGGGGGGGGGGGGGGTGGGGGTGGGTATGTAAGAACTTATAATAAATTTGAAAGAACTTGATTGATAATACTAGTACTGCTAATAATAAGGAGAGTGTTTTATACGTACCACCAGATTTGATGTCGTTAATTGCGACACAGAAGTCTTGCAAAGGACTTGGGTCATAGGCAGAAGCCAAGGAGGATGCCAAGGCCAAAATGGCCAGAGTCACAAAGAAAGAAACACCTTTCATCATATTTGAGGAGGCTATCTCAATCTTATATGGTATATAATCTTGGTTGAGTGAGGGATATGGAAACTTAACAATATGGAAATGTCTATTTATAGAGAGCAGTGAGAGAAGCGGTCTATGTTATTGCAAAAACTGGTAATTGTTCAACCCTTTGTCACATTTATTTTATTTAATTAGGTGAACCAATTTTCTTAACCACTACTTGTCGTACAATTTTAAAACCCAATCAAATGGGACCTCTTCAATGGCATTCTGTAGTTTAAATGTTACTTTTTTTTACTTTGGCCAAAATCAGTCAATAAAAAAAAATCGTTACTGAAATGTTCCGATCAAGTGGGACCTCTTCGACTTGGGATTGCAACATATCCCAAGTGACCAACAGTAATTGTGACTGAAATGGCATTGTTTTTAATGTTATGTTCTTGCTTTTCCTCCTCTTTGACCTTTTCTTCTTGACCTAATCTTAAATGGTGGGCACTAAAGACTTCTTAATTGTAAGTGTTAGTTAGATTTAATTCTTTTCTAGAACAAAGTGACCAACAACTACTAGGTTTCTGGTATATTCTTGCTTTTCCCTTTCTTTATTCTCTCTTTATGTTGATGGCGTATTTGGTTTAGTGTCAAAGGTTCGTTTTACTGTTTATGTTAGATTTAATTCTTTTCTAGAACAAAGTGACCAACAAATACCAGGTTTCTGGTGTATTCTTGCTTTTCCCTTTCTTTATTCTCTCTTTATGTTCTTGCTTTACTGTTTAATATATTTAGGGAATTCATTTATTTTGCTCAAACTGAAAACATTTTACTAAAAATATTGTAGACAAAGATAAATGTTAGTTGAAATAGTACCGTGAGACCCATGAATAGTATCGAAAAGTGCAGTAAAATCCAATAATACTAAAAATATGCTAAATAGTAAAATAAGTTAACAAAACATAAGTCAGCCAAACAAACACTTAGGGTCTGTTTAGATACTACTTATTTTGTTGAAAACTGAAATTTGAAAACAATAAAAAAATTACTGTTCATGCATTTGGCACTGTTCATAAGCCTAAAATCACTGTTCATAGACAATAAACAATGCCAAATGTGCGTCCAAGGAAAAAAAAAAAAACAACAACACAAAAAACGCAACGCAAGAAATGCAATATCCAAACGCCACCTTAAACTAATGAAAATACTTACGTGCAAAATATACAAAACTCAAAGCCTTTATAAATGTTATGAATTGATAGCCCAAGCGCATTAGCATCATATACCAGTAATTAAAGCTCACAACCCATAAATATAGGCCCTTGCGTGTGGCAAAATTAGCACCCGGAGTTGTGTAAATTTGGGCCCATGAAATCCAAAACCCAAATACCCATTAATGTAGCCCACTAAACGTGGAGTCAACCAACTAAGTTGGCCAACCTAGGCCCACCAAAAATCCAATACTAGCCAGCCATAAACCCTTTAGTACTTCTTTCTTATTCTGTGGATCAAGCCACGTGTGAAGAAGTCATGCAATGGGAAAAATTAGTAGGGGTGGATTGGAGGGTAAAAGAGCACAGCCAACTCTTAGAGCCAATATTGATGGAGAAAGTGTGGAGCTTATGAAGGTGAGTAAAGCCTTCTCTTTGGATCTCCAAATTAGGTAATTTCGATTCACTATAACAGTGATGTTCCTTAAAGATCTTTTGAAATCTTATCAAGAACCAATTGAGTCTCATCTAAGAGCTCAAACATGGAGATTGCAACAATAATCCAAGTGACCAACAATAATCGTTACTGAATTAGCATTGTGTAGTTTTTATGTTATGTTCTTGATTTTCCTCTTATTTCACACTCGATTAATGCAGCAAATTGTTAGTAATAGGTAAAAAAGTAATGTTAGTAGTTAATCCAAATAAAAATCATTAAATTAAGCTTGCCAACTCAATTGTTATGCAAATTTTTTTGTGTTTGTAGCATTGCTTATTCAGTGAACCTTTTGTTTGTTAGTTTGGTTAGAGAGAAATCCCTTTAAGAATATTGTGAAAGGTGTAACCTCTGACCTTTGTACTTATAAGAAAGAGTATTTGAGTGTATTTGGAATTGAACAAAGTTTGGTTTATAACATATAATTGAAAAAAAAAAAATCAATGTAGTTATGTATTTGAATATAATTGAATAATCTAATGTACTATAATTAAGGAATTGCACCAAAATTTTATTCAATAAATGTTACGTAAGAGATATGAAAAATGTTAATTGAAAATTTTAAATAAACATTAAACAAAAACAAAACAAAATGAATTCCTTAAAATTTTTAGGATTGGATGATGAGTGTCTTATCTCCATCTCGTCCCCTTTTGTGTGGGCGAACCCAAGCATGATAAGTTGGAGCAAGGTAGGGTAGAGGGTTATTGTCATCTCTAACTACTTTGTTTTGGCTTTGACGAGAGAGAAAAATGTTTTAGGGAATACAAAATTATTATGGAAAATCTTGAAAAAAAAAATAGTATTATACTTGTAAAAAATTGAAAATTGCATGCAAAAGACATTGTTTAATTCACTTATATAGCTCACCATTTTATTTCCGAGAGAGAGAGAGAGAGAGAGAGAGAGAGAGAGAGAGAGAGAGAGAGAGAGAGAGAGAGAGAGAGAGAGAGAGAGAGAGAGAGAGAGAGAGAGAGGAAAAATTGACCAAAAAGGCAAAAACTCATTTACTTCTCGTAGATCAAAAGCACGACGTGTCGATAATTTTGTATGCAATACTTGGACTTACTATAGTATTAGAAATTAAGATTTGTATTCTATTCACTTGCATGTTAAGAACATTAGATTTGTGAAAAACAGCGTGTTAGGTCTACTTGATTATGTTGGGCCAAACACACGTGAGCTAGTAGAGTTGTGTTAGTGCCTCTCAAAATGATAGTTCGACTAATGATACATTTTGCCCTAAATCAAGGGTTTTACATGGATTCATCACCACTTAAAAAAAACTACATAAAAGTGCCTCTTTTTATTGATTGAAATTTGTACATTGATTTGAATATAACTAGGGTTTTATATGAGCTTTATCCTAGATATAATCTACGAAAAACTAAATGGCTTTGGTTTTAGTTAAAATTTGAAAATTGAAAAGTACATAGAAAAGTATTGATTTAAGTCTGAAGGCTAAGCTTCAAGGTGGGGAAGGAGTTAGGTACCCACCTTATATAGTGAAACCAGTTTTCTACATTATGGTAACCAGTAGTTATGTTACGTCATCCAAGCAAACAACATATTATAGACATCCAAGAGCATTTATTCAAAATTGAAATAAGTGCTTGTTTTTGCATGGTGAAAGATCCCAATTTTATCTTATGATCACATCATTCGGATTAGGAGTTAAGAACATGATGGTTATGCGTGATTGGTATAAACCATAATCTAAGCATGTGATCATATTATTTGAATAAAAAAATATAGTGATTATGTGTGTGCCATGTGATGAAGCTAGAAACATGTTTAGCATCAAAATTAGTAGAATCCAAGGATCTAGCATAGCGTATATGCATAATATATCATAAAATATTTTAAAAAAAATTGTATTTAAAAAAAAAATGCATATATAGATCCTAATTTCTAGCATATTATTGAAGAAAACAAGTTAGAAAGTCATACATGCATGCAAAGCACACCAGAGAAGGGGAAAGATTCCTCTTAGAGATTGTCGAGGAGTGAGGAAACAAGTTACAAAGCCACAAATCCAATACCAAAAGGATCAATGTTTGTCCTAAGATAGCTAAATTAGGAGGATGAACCACAAGGTTCTTTTCTTTGTTACTTCCTCTAAAACCCTAAAAGAGAATCAAGGTACTCCTATAGAAATTTGGAGGAATGAGGTAACAAGTATCAAGTTGTGAACTCAAGACCTAAAGGACCGGTGTTTACCCTTCTAGTTATTCGAGACCAAGAGGAGCAATGCACCAAAGTACATTTTCTTTGTTACTTCCTTAAGAGTTCTAAGGGAGTAGGCTGCTTTGGAATGATCATTCCACTCCTTTTTATAGTGGGGGGGGGGGGGGGGGGGGGGGGGGAGTGTTTACATTGGTGCATTAATTTCTTAGGTGGTGGGAGTAGTGTGGAAGTAGAGGGTTGAAAATCCAAATTCTTCCCAAATTTAGCTAGTAGGGCCAACTTAAAAAAATCATATCTCACATATATCTTATTGGAATTGCTTCATTCTTGTGTTCAAATTGAAGCTTTAGATGTCTACTTTACAATGAACTCCTATTTAACATTAATTATCCCCAAATAACATTATTTCAAAATTAATATGCCCAGATTATGATTAAATCAACCCTTTAAAAAGAGAAATTTTACCAAAAATTAAAGGATCATTGATACTTCGACAACCAATTTAATAAAGTGCATGCAATCCCACCACTATTTTTAGTCTTAACCAATAGGATCAAGAAATGTTATTGATTTTAATTTAAATCCACATGAGACCAATCAAAATAAATTGTTCATAATCACACGTGGCCAAACTCAATCACATGGATGTATATTAACCGTTAAAACTTGATTTGGTAATATCTTTTAATTTGGTGGTCTGCTTGAGGCATGTGACATATTATTTTGATTGTTATGACTTCAAGATTTATCTTATGTGAAGAAATTAGAAATAAAGTGGTCAAAATTACAGTTTTATCCCTTGAGGCATGAAATTACCATTTGTCCCCTTGATGACATTAAATGCAGATAGCAAAATAGGGTGTCTAAAAGATTATACAAAAAACATCAGATTATATATATATATATATATATAGGGTTGAGTTCAAGTTATACCTAGTGTAACTCTAAATAATGTTATACCATCCAATAACTTGTTATAGAATTTATATTTTGAAAATCCCACCATTGTTCATATGTTCTAAAAATTCATGCCAATTTTCATGTCAATTGGATGTTATTTATCATTTGATACATAAATCCATCTTTTATGCATTATTTTTAACTATAAAAACTTGAATTTAAAAAATTAATTGATGATATGACTATTAATCTTTGATCACTTTAAAATTTTGCAAGTATGGAAAATATACAAAGATAATATAATTTAATGGTGAATTTGTCAAAATTTGCATTCAATTAAAAAATATTGAGTTACACTAGGTGTAACTCTAAGCAATATTACACTACCCAATAACTTGTTATAGAATTCATATTTTGAAAATCCCACCGTTGAATTATATGTTCTATATATTCTTAACATTAATGCCAATTTTAATGTCAATTGGATGTTATTTACTATTTGATCCATAAATCCATCTTTTATGCATTAATTTTAATTACAAAAACTTGAATTTAAAAAATTGATTGATGATATGGCTATTAATCTTTGACCACTTTAAAATTTTGTAAACATGGAGAATATATGAAGATAATGTAATCTAATGGTGGATTTGTCAAAATTTGCATTCAATTAAAAAATATTGAGTGGTGTAACATAGATTTGAGTTACACTAGGTATAACTCTAAGCAATGTACTACCTAATAATTTGTTATAGAATTCATATTTTGAAAATCACACCGTTGAATTACATGTTCTATATGTTCTTAATATGCATGCCAATTTTCATGTCAATTGGATGTTATTTACCATTTAATCTATAAAATCGTCTTTCATGCATTATTTTAAACTACAGAAACTTGAATTTAAACAATTGATTGATGACATGACTATTAATCTTTAATCACCTTGAAATTTTGCAAGCATGGAGAATATATGAAGATAATATAATCTAATGGTATATTTTTCAAAATTTGCATCTAGTTAAAAATTATTAAGT
The DNA here is from genome assembly GCA_028535165.1 of Quercus tomentella. NCBI lineage: Eukaryota > Viridiplantae > Streptophyta > Magnoliopsida > Fagales > Fagaceae > Quercus > Quercus tomentella. The sequence continues at coordinate 34,697,129 of JAPQVY010000068.1, read as the reverse complement.
AGTGTAATATTACTTAAAATTACACAAGATATAACTTGAACTCAGCCATATATATATATATATATATATATATATATATATATATATATATATATATATATATTACTTTTTTGAAATATATATTTATATTGAACTTAAATTATTAAGTAGTTTAGGCATAACAATGATTATACTAATGCATTAAGCACGAAAATATAGATTAAACCAAGTACGAATAAAACAAATTATAACTTATATTTACATTATATTTTCTATGTTTTTTTTATGTTTTTTTTTTTTTTATGAAATTATATTTTCTATGTTAATCGAGTGTTTAGTTAATAAACTAAATTTTTTTGGAATTAATTTTGTCTAATATATTTTATCTTAATCTTGCCTCCCAAACCAAAATCTCTATTTAACCACTACCTTAACATGAAAGTTAATATTTGATATAACTCAAATGTACCTCTTGCATCAATCATCAATTGATAAAAAAACTCAATGGAAATAGAATTTAGCAGCAACTATTTTGGTTGCCATCATACACAATATGTAAAGCTTTACCGTTAACATCACGGTAGTCATGCATAGGTAGACCACCATAGAGAATTTTGTATATTTTTTCCATTAATTTCTACATAAAAAATTATTCTTTATTATATAGGAATAAAAAATAATTATATTTACCCTTTTAAGTATGACGTTTCTTACCATGTATAATTTTTTTTCCCATATTTCCTTAGTATGAATACAACACAAATGTCCATACTCATACTATTTCAAGAGTATTCAAAAATATTTCTCAACGCCAAGAACTTGGTGTCTTAACTAGCACAACATAGTATTTTCAACAGAGACATCTAAGATTTAAACTCCTCTTCTGCATTGTAACTAAAAAACAAAAAGAAAAGAAAAAAGCATACCTTCAACATTACCTTTAGGTATGGTTTTTGAACATAGAATGGGTATTACGGAGCCCTCAACTTGGCTTGCCATTTTTTAAAATGAAAATAAAATTTTTGTCTACTCTTATAAAAATATTGTTCAGTTTATATTTGATAGTACAAATACTTGTGGTTTCATACGTCTTGGATCCAAGGTGTAATCTAGATTTAGTCATGCACAAATTGCACTACCTTGCAACACAATGATACATAAAAGCCATCATAAGAAACCATTTTATTTGATAATAATTATTCAAATGACATTACAATAAGAAAAACCAAATGAATTTTAATCAAACTTTATAGTGGTTCACCATCACTATTTCTTAGATTATTTAGAATTCTAGTTTGGCGTGAATGCTTTTTGAAGATATTCAACTACATTCTTGTCTAGTTGGAAAGCCTTGATGAGAACATCTGGATTGATGGGAGGAACAGATCCAAAGACCGCGTTTGCTATGGTGATCACTCCAGGATTTTGGCTGCTGAGACCAGCAAAGGCAAGAGTAGCAGTCTCCCCTATGTTGAATTGGAAGTGAATGAGACCAATTGGGAATACGAAGACATCTCCCTTGTTTAGAACTTTGGTGAAGAGTTTGTTCGGGTTTGATGTGACAAATCCAACTAAGAGTGTACCCTCAATGACTACCAAAAGCTCAGTGCCGCGAGGGTGAGTGTGAGGAGGATTTAGGCCATATGGTGCAAAGTCAAGACGAGCCAAAGATATGCCTAGAGTGTTGAGACCTGCTAATTTATCGACGTTCACAAGAGTGACATTTGATCCGACTTTGTTTCCAGTGTTTCCGGGAATATTAAGTCCAGAGAAGAAAAAATCATTCGCTGAGACCATTGCAGGGTCCTTGCAAAATTTTCCATTCACAAATACTACGCAAAGAAAGAAAAGTTTGCTATTGTCACAAATAAGATAGTTTCCATAACAATGGACAGCAACAATGTCATGTAGGGGTGAGGGGGGGAAGCCTTTGGGCGTAATTTCATTAATGTAAGAACTTATAATAAATTTGAAAGAACTTACTACTTGTGCTAATAATAATGAGACTGTGTTTTATACATACCACCAGACTTGATGTCGTTAATTGCGATACAGAAGTCTTGCAAAGGACTAGGGTCATAGGCAGAAGCAATGGAGGATGCCATGGCCAAATTGGCCACAGTCACAAGGAAAGAAACACCTTTCATCATATTTGAGGAGGTTATCTCTATCTTATATGGTATATTGGTATACTATACTTGGTTGAGTGAGGGATGAGAAACTTAACAATATGGAAATGCCTATTTATAGAGAGTAGTGAGAGAAGAGGTCTATGTTATTGCAAAAACGGGTAATTGTTCAACCCTTTGTCACATTTATTTTATTTAATTAGGTGAACCAATTTTCTTAACCACTACTTGTCGTACAATTTTAAAACCCAATTAAATGGGACCTCTTCAATGGCATTCTGTAGTTTTAATGTTACTTTTTTTACTTTGGCCAAAATCAATCAATAAAACAATAATCGTTACTGAAATGTTCTAATCAAGTGGGACCTCTTCGACTTGCAATTGCAACATAACCCAATTGACCAACAGTAATCGTTACTGAAATGGCATTGTATGGTTTTAAATTTTAATGTTACGTTCTTGATTTTCCTCCTCTTTGACCTTTTCTTCTTGACCTCATCTTAATTGGTATTTGGTGGGAACTAAAGGCTTCTTAACCTTAAAGTGTTAGTTAGATTTAATGGTTTTCTAGAACCAAGTGACCAACAACGACCAGGTATATTCTTGCTTTTCCCCTTCTTCGTTCTCTCTTTATGTTGATGGTGTATTTGAACTAAAAAAAATAAAAAAAAATTATGGTGTATTTGTTTTAGAGTCGAAGATTATTTTTACTGTTTACCGATGAAGTCTGTTGATTTACATTTAAAGTTTAAACCAATGAAAATACTTACCTATGAAATATACAAATCCCAAAGCCTTTTATAAATGTTGACATTCATTTTTTCGTTTATAAGGTTGACATCGTGGTGAGTAAGGCTAACATTTTTTTTTTTTTTTTCTTTTATACTGGCTACGCTATTGACTATTCTAAAAAGATTTGGGGAGTATTGGCCAGGACACAACATAAAGAATAGAAGGAAATCCCTCACCACTTTTCTAACCAGGCCCAAATAAAGTTATGAGTGATTTGTATAAAGCCCATTCGAGCCAAAAAAAAAAAAAACCCGTCCGAGGAAGTAGTAATTTTGAAGAAAGAGCTAGGAAGCAGATGAGCCAGGGAAGCCACAAAGCTCTCAGGCAAAGCTAAATATGCTTGAGAAAGGAGGGCAACATTAGTTGACCTGGATAAGTGTTGAAGGAAACTTTCTAATGAAGACACCTCCACCTCCGCATTAAATGCTTTGTACCAACTAGGCATGTCGTATTAATGGTTGAATGATAACTAAACAATGCTTGCATAGCCTGTTACCTGCTCAGCACAACCTCAAAAGAGGGTATATGGGGGATGAGACAAGTATTTAAGAGAAGAATCACTTGCCATCCAGGTGGAGGGCTAGGATTGAAACTCTAAGATTATAAGAAGGGAAAAATCCCAATGTACAAGGATTGGATCTTGAAAAAAAAGAGAAAAAAGATAATATAGTAAACAAGAGTATGATCTTATATCTTACTAAGTGTAAAGGCACTTGACAATTCCGAGAAAGAAGAAATAAAACAAAACTTATCTTATTATCAAATTTTACCCCATACACTGTTTGTTATCAATTTTTCGTGAGAAATTACTGTTTCAAGTTTAATTGTTGGTTCAAAAACTCACTTTTATAAATTAATCGTTGTGGACTTTGGTCTAGCCCAAAGCCTTTTTGGGCCCATCGGATTTTAGCCCTTACATACACACACACACACACATATATATATATATATATATATATATATATAAATTACTTGTTTGGGATATATATTTATAGTCAACTTAAATTATGAAGTAGTTTAGGCATAACAATGATCATACTAACATGTTAAGCTTGAAAAATAAATTGAACCAAGAACAAATAAAACAAATTAGAACTTATTTCTACATTATATTTTCTATGTTAATCAAATATTTATTTTAATAAATTAACTTTTTATATATTAATTATTTTTATGAATTATTTTTTTCTTATATATGCTTATCTTAATCTTGCCTTGAACCAAAATCTTGATTCTACCACTACTTTAACATGTAAGTTAATATTAGTTAATATTCAATATAACTCAAGTGTACCTCTTGTTAGGTTCTAAAAGTTTAGAACAATTGACAAATCATGAATACAAACTTGTCTAGATATAGATCCTAGAGTCTATAGGTATTATTAGACAATGCTCAAGGTGATACAAGTCAAGATTCAAGAATATACAAGATGTAGAAAGAAGAATTTGAAATCTGTCTAGTTCGATTGATCAAAAGACAGGCTCGACCAATCGAAACACGTATCTGCAGAATTCTATTTTAGCCCAAACTCTACTTAAACGTATTAGGTTACAAGTAAAACACTACTAGTATATAAAGTAAACCCTAATCACGTTTTTATAAAAGCTTTTTAGAGAGATTAGAGTGCATCTTGTGCCTCTTTTGTAGATCTAGGGTTTTGTATCCAAAAAGCTCTCTCATATCTTCTACCGATGTTATTCCTTGAAGAATTTCAACATCCGATGTTGTAGAAGTTGCTGCCTTTTCTAATCATCAAAGGTGCTGATGATCTAAACCTTCAAGAGTGGTCTTGGAGTCACAAACAGGAAAGTTTGTGTTTTTTATCATAAGTGTGGGTACTTGTGTTGCAAAGGTCTAATAGAGAAGGAGTCCATGGATTCGGAGCTTGTATGTGGTCATGTCAGTAAGTTCTACATGTGGTAGCAATAAGATGTTAGTGATCTAAATCTTATTGTAAACTTCGATTCTCTATAATGAATTTTCTTTTTACCTTGAGGATAGCTAGGTTAAATCCTCCCCAGGTTTTTTACCGATTTAGTTTACGTGGGTGATCATATCATTTTATTCTTTATTTTCCACTGCTTTACATGATATGATTTTATTGTTTTAACCTAGATCTAAATAATAAACCTAAGTATTCACTTGGTTAATTAATTAGGTTAAACAATCTAGTTTACAGGGGTATTGTTTTAACCTAGATCTAAATAATAAACCTAAGTATTCACTTGGTTAATTAATTAGGTTAAACAATCTAGTTTACAGGGGTCTAAAAACTAACACCTCTTACATCAACAATCATTAATTGATATGAAAACTCAATGGAAATTTAATTTAATAGCAATTATTTTGGTTGCCAGCATGTGCAATATGAAAAGTTTTATCCGTTAACATCACCGTACTCATGCATTGGTAGACCACCACAGAGGATTTTGTATATTTTTCCCATTATTTTATACATAAAAAAAATAAGGCATAATTTTTTTTCCCCTATTTAACTACTCAAGTATGACGTTTCTTTATCATGTATAAATAATTTCCAAAATTTCTAATTATGAATTCAACACAAACGTCCATACTCGTACTATTTCAAGAGTACTTAAAAAATTTTCAACGCTAAAAGTCTTGTATCTTAACTAGCGGATCATAATATTTCCTATGGAAATGTCTAAGATTCAAACCCCTCTTTCATAATGTAACTAAAATGACCTTCATTATCACCTTTAGGAGTGGTTTTTGGACATAGATTAGGTGCTATCGAACCCTCAACTTGGCTTGCTATTTTTAAAAATGAAATCAAAAATTTTGACTATTCCTAATACAATACTATTCAATTTATTTTTAATAATAAAGATACTTGTGCTTTCAAATGTCTTGGATCCAAGGTGTAATCAAGATTTAGTCATGCACTAATTGCACTGCCTTGCAAATGACACCATGATACATAAAAGCCATCACAAGAAACCATTTTATTTTATAATAATTATTTTAAATACATTACATTAAGGAAAACCAAACAAACTTTATTCAAACTCCATAGTGATTCACCATCCCAATGTCAGAATTCTACTTTGGTGCAAATGCTTTTTGAAGATATTCAACTACACCCTTGTCTAGTTGGAAGGCCTTGATGAGAACATCAGGATTGATGGGAGGAACAGATCCAAATACTGCGTTTGCTATGGTGATCACTCCAGGATTTTGGCTGCTGAGACCAGCAAAGGCAAGAGCATCAGTCTTTCCTATGTTGAATTGGAAGTGAATGAGACCAATTGGGAATACAAAGACATCTCCCTTGTTTAGAACTTTAGTGAAAAGTTTGTTTGGGTTGGATGTAACAAATCCAACTAAAAGAGTACCCTCAATGACTACCAAAAGCTCAGTGCCACGAGGGTGAGTGTGAGGAGGATTCAGGCCATATGGTGCAAAGTCAAGACGAGCCAAAGATATGCCTAGAGTGTTGAGACCTACTAATTTATCGACGTTCACAAGAGTAACATTTGATCCGACTTTGTTTCCAGTGTTTCCGGGAATATTAAGTCCAGGGAAGAAAAAATCATTCGCTGAGACCATTGCAGGGTCCTTGCAAAATTTTCCATTCACAAATACTACACAAAGAAAGAAAAGTTTGTTATTGTCACAAATAAGACAGTTTCCATTACAATGGACAGCAACAATGTCATTAGGGGGGGGAAGCCTTCGAGCATAATTTTATTAATGTAAGAACTTATAATAAATTCGAAAGAACTTGATTGATAATACTACTTGTGCTAATAATAATGAGAGTGTGTTTTATACATACCACCAGACTTGATGTCGTTAATTGCGACACAAAAGTCTTGCAAAGGACTAGGGTCATAGGCAGAAGCAATGGAGGATGCCAAGGCCAAAATGGCCATGGTCGCAAGGAAAGAAACACCTTTCATTATATTTTAGGAGGTTATCTCTATCTTAAATGGTATACTATTCTTGGTTGAGTGAGGGATGATAAACATAGCAATATGGAAATGTCTATTTATAGAGGGGAGAGTGAGAGAAGCGGTGTATGTTTTTGCAAAAACTTGGTAATTGTTCAACCCTTGGTCACATTTTTCTATTTAATTAGGTGAACCAAATTTCTTTAACCACTACTTGTCGTACAATCTTAAAACATAATCAAATGGAATTTTGTAGTTTTAATGTTACTTTGGCCAAAATCAATGAATAAAGCAATAATTATTACTGAAATGTTCCAGCCTCATAGGCTGCAACATGCTATCTGCGGAATAACATTATTCTTATGTTCTTGCTTTTCCTCTTCTTTGACCTTTTCTTCTTGACCTAATCTAAAGTGGTGGGTACTAAAGACTTCTTAATCTTAAGTATTAGTTAGATTTAATGGTTTTCTAAAACCAAGTGGCCAACAACTACCAGGCATATTCTTGCTTTTCTCCTTTGTTCTTTCTTAATGTTGACGGTGAATTTGTACTCCAAAAAAAAAAAAAAGTTATACTGTTTACAGATGAGGCCTGTTGATGTACATTTGAACTAATGAAAAGACTTATCTACCAAATATACAAATCCCGAAGCCTTTATAAATGTTATGAATTGATAGCCCAAGCGCATAAGATCATACGCCAGTAATCTAAGCCCATAAATATAGCCCTATGCCTATGGAAAAATTATCTCCTGGAATTGTCTAAATTTGGGTCCACGAAATCCAACCGAAATACCCATTAATATAGCCCACAAAAGCATGGAGTCTACCAACTAAGCTGGCCAACCTAGGCCCACCAAAAATCCAATACTAGGCCGCCAAGGGCCCGTGGCTGGGTTAGCCATAACACCTTAAGTACTTCTTTCTAATTTTGTGGATCAAGATTCAAGCCTAGTGTGAAGAAGTCGGAGATTCTGGCAATATGCCCTTAATTTCTAAAAAAAATTGGCAATATGCCCCTGTTTGCAAACTATATAGGGGCGTGCCCCTATTTCGATACTCGATTACCCTAAAATCGAGTTCAATTAAATACTCGATTCGTAGAAAATCGAGTTATGCCCGATCAAACTTAAAAAAAAAAAAAAAAAAAAAAATAATAATAATAATAATAATAATTTGCACGGAACTCGACTTTCAGGAAATCGAGTTCCATGCAAAAAAAATTTTATAAGTGTGATCACCCCATATTTAGGGAGCCTTATAGTGGCGTTTTTAAGCCCTATAATGACGTTTTAAAGCCCTATGGCGGCGTTTTCCTGCAAATTTTTTTTAAGTGTGGCTGCCCCATATTCAGGGTGCCTATAGTGGCGTTTTTAAGCTCTATAGTGACATTTTAAAGCTCTATAGCGGCGTTTTCCTGCAAAATTTTTTTGTAAGTCCCCATACCAGGTTCAAGGAGCCCTATAGTGGCGTTTTTAAACCCTATAGTGACGTTTTTAAGCCCTATAGCGGCGTTTTGGAACTCGACTTCCCTAAAATCGAGTTCCATGCATTTTTTTTTTGTTTTTTTTTTTAAGTTTTATTTGGCATAACTCGATTTTCTATGAATCGAGTATTTCATTGAAACTCGATTTTAAGGTAATCGAGTACCGAAACAGGGGCATATCCCTATATAGTTTCGAAATAGGGGCATATTGCTAAATTTTTTAAAAATTAAGGGCAAAAGGCTAGAATCTCCTGAAGAAGTCATCAAAAGGGAAAAATTAGCCAGGTGGATTGAAGGACAAAAGAGTCAACCTACATTTCTTGGGCCCACTTAAAAAACTCTCAAATGAGTTTGGACCACCACTTGTGAGATTAGTAATCCCTTGAAGAGATAGTTAGACACACACAAAATTGACAAAAATTTTCGCATCTGACTAATGTAGCAAATTGTTTTTGGTAGATAAAAAAGTAACATATATGATTGGTCTAGATAAGAGCCATTAAAGCTTGCGAACTCAATGGTTGTAAAAATTTTTGTGTCTGAACCATTGCTGATCCCATGAATCTTTGGTTTGTTAGTTTGGTTAGAGAGAAATCACTTTAAGGGTATTGTGCAAGGTGCAACCTCTAACCTTTGTATTTGTGAGAAAGAGTATTTGGATGTTTTTGGGATTGAATAAAGTTTGGTTCCAAACTTGTAATTGAAGATAAGAAAAATCAATGCAATTATGTATTTGAATATAATTGAATAATCTAATGTACTTTACTTAAGGAATTGCACCAATATTTTATTCAATAAATGTTATACAAAGAGATATGAAAAATATTTATTGAAAATTTTAAATAAACAAAAAACAAAAACTAAATGAATTCTTCAAAATTTTTAAGATTGGATGATGGGTGTCTTATCTCCAACCTGTCCCCTTTTAGGAGGGGGGGGGGGGGGGTGGTGAGGGGTGTTGTCATCCCTAACTATTATAGTATTATACTTGTAAAATATTACGCGCAAAATACATTGTTTAATTTACTCATATTGGTCACCATTTTATTTCCACACAGAGAGAGAGAGAGAGAGAGAGAGAGAGAGAGAGACCAATAAGGTAAAAACTCATTTACCTCTTGTAGATCAAAAACATGAAATGTTGATAATTTTGTATGTAATAATTGGACTTACTATAGTATTAGAAAATTAACATTTGTATTTGGTAGAAATTGGGATGGGTTTGACCCAACCCATAAACCATGGCCCATGGATTGTCTACATGGGTTATCTAATAAGTAAGTTTAAATTTAAACTAATTGATACTGGTATGAGCTGTTAATATCAGTAGTGGAGTAATTTAAACTTAGCAGTTGAGTACTTTTAGGGATCACTTATTAGATAGTGGGTGAATCTTTACTAGTATTCAAGGTACTCCTAAAGTAGTCAAATAATGGGTAATAGTGAGTGAACATACATATTGGTTTTTAGTGCTCTCAAAATAAGCCATCTTTGGAGCGTGAAAATTAAGAGAGACTTTAATAGCCTCTCCAGCGACTTGGAGGTGTTTCACAAAAGAGAAGCAATTGTGAGGAGTTAGTAAAGCAAGCGAAGAACAAGATCCAGCAATCTAGTGATCCGTTCCACCAAAGATATGTGTCTATATGACCCATAGTATTTTATTCAACAGTATTTTATTCACATGCATTTCTGCATGTTAAGAACATAATTTTTGTGACAAATTGCACCCCCGACCCGCTTGATTAAGTTGGGCCAAACATGCATGAAAGGGTAGAGTTGTGTTAGTGCCTTTCAAAATGGTAGTTCGACTAATGATACCCTCCCCCCTAAAATCATGGTTTTACATGGATTCATCACCACTTTTTTTTTTTTAAGTACATAAAAATACCTCTTTTTATTGATTGAAATTTGCACATTAATTTGTAAATAACTAGGGTTTCACATTGCCTTTGTCCAAGATACAATATAAGAAAAACTAAATGGCTAGATATTTTTCTGAAGAGTGAGTGCTGGCCTTTTTTCATATTGAATCACAACCATTTCCCTCTTTACAATCTAGAAATTGAAAAGTATACAGAAAAATATTGATTTAATTTTGAAGGCTAAGTTGAAAGGTGGATGTAATGTGGGAATGGGTTAGGCACCTACCTTGCCTGGTGAATTCCAATCGTCTAGATTATGGTGACTAGTAGTCATGTTACAACATCCAAGCAAACAACATGTTATAGACATCCAAGAGCATTTTATTCAAGATTGAAATAAGTGCTCATTTATGCATGGTGAAAGATCCTAATATTATTATATGATCATATCATTTGGATTGGAAGTTAAGAACATGATGATTGTGTGTGATTAGTATAAACCATAATCTAAGCATGTGATCATATTATTTGAATAAAAAATATAGTGATTATGTGTGTTCCATGTGATGAAGTGAGAAACATGTTTAGCATCAAAATTAGTAGAATCCTAGGAACTAAAATATCATATACACAAAACATATCATAATTCATTCAAATCATATTCAAACAAACACATACATAGACCCTAGTTTCTAGCATATTATTGAAGAAAAAAAAGTTAGAAAGACATATATGCATGCAAAGCACTCCAAAGGAGGGCAAAGATTCATCTTAGAGGTTGTCCAGGAGTGAGGCAACAAGTTACTTAGCCACAAACCCAAGACCAAGTGGACCGGTGTTTGTCCTATTGTGGCAAAACTAGGAGGACAAACCACAAGGTTCATTTCTTTGTTACTTCCTCTAAAATCCCAAATGAGAATCAAGGTACTCCTATAAGAACTTTGGAGGAGTGAGGTCAAGTATCAAGTTGAGAACTTGAGACTTGGAGGACCAGTTTTTACCCTTCTAGTTATACGAGACCAAGAGGAACAAAGCACCAAATTACCTCTTCTTTGTTACTTCCTAAAGAGCTCTAAGGAAGTGGGTTGCTTTGGATCAAACATTCCACCTCTTTTTATAGTGTGGGGAAGAGTATTCTAGAGGAGGGAGAAATGGTATTTAATTGAGAGTTGACTTTGGTGCATTAATTTCTTAGGTGGTGAGAGTAGAGTGCAAGCAGAAGGTTAAAAATCCTGATTCTTCCCAAATATAGCTAGTAGGGACAAATTTAATAAATCATATCCCACATGTTTCTTATCGAAATTAATTCATTCTTGTTCTCAAATTGAAACTCCAAATGTCTACTATGGCGGTGTTTTCCCAACAACCCTAGGCTGGTTAGGGTCGAACCCCCGATTAATTTGTATTATGGATTGGGTTAAGCCCATAATGGAATGTCCTGGAGAAATTCTTGTGGTAAAAGGTGGTGACTAAATGGTGTTTCGATAATGACCTATTTTGGAATTTGGCTAGCTGAGGAGGCTACCAAGTGGCTAAGTTCACCCTTTTTAGGTCTAACCTAAACCTTCTTACCTCTAAGATTGCCTTCTATTTTCACTCTTTTCTCTCCCTAATTCTGGTTCCAACCCTTACTCTAATTTTCCCATCCTTTTTTATACCTCTCTCTTTGAGACCCATCACTTATAGGGTCGGAGTGGGTCTCTGAGTCTATATCACTTTTTCTACATGTTTCGTTGTGTGTCAAAAGTGGGACCCAAACTCTACCATTGAGAAGATTTTCTAGTAACTTGTACCTGTTGCCAAATCTTACGCTTGGCTAATGGATTTCCCAGGGCACTACTTTATATCCTCGATAGAGATAGATCCTAGCCTACATATTTAGTCATGCCAAGGAGGGGCATTTCTAATTACGTCTCACCTAGTGTAGGTGGCTCTTATTCAGGCTAGTTTTTGCCCCGGATGGGCCAAACCCAGCCTTAGGATGAACCTTCCTTTCTGCCGGGGTTCAGCCTTGGATGGGCTAGGCCTAGCCTGGGGATGGGCTTTCCTTTCTGCCACCCTACATCTACTTTACAATGACTAAAACCCCAATAATAAATTCACAGTAGTGTGAGAGATATTCACGAAATAGTAAGCAATGGACATTTCTTGGAAATGTGTTTTGTAGTATAATTATCATTCATAGACCCAAATTAACTCCCTTTTAACATTAACACTATTTTAGAATTAATATGCCCAGATTATCATTGAATCAATCCCTTTAAAAAGACTAATTTCACCAAAATTTAAAGGATCATTAATACATTGACATCCGGATTAATAAAGTGCATGCAATTCCACCATTATATTTAGTCTTGACCAATAGGAACACAAAATGTTATATATTTTAAATTAAATCCACATGGGACCAATCAAAATCAATTGTTCATAATCACACATGATCAAACTTAACCACATAGATGTATATTAACCATTAAAACTTGATTTGATGATATCTTTTATTCTAGTGATTTGATTGAGGCCCATGGCCTGTTGTTTTCATCGTTATAACTTCAAGATTTATCTTATGTGAAGAAATTGGGGCTAAAGTGGCATTTTTGCCACTTGAGGCTTGAAATTACCATTTGTCCACTTAATAGCATTAAATGCATATAGGAAAATGGGGTGTCTACAAGATTATACAAAAAACATTATATATATATATATATATATAAATAAATGTATGTATATTACTTGTTTGAAATATATATTTATAGTCAACTTAAATTATGAAGTAGTTTAGGCATGGCAATGATCATACTAACACATTAAGCTAAAAAAAAAAAAAAAAAAAAAAAAAAAAAAAAAAAAAAAAAAAAAAAAAATTTGAACCAAGAATGAATGAATTAAATTAGAACTTATATCTACATTATATTTTCTATGCTAATCAAGTATTTAGTTTAATAAATTAACTTTTTATATGTTACTTTTTTTTGAATCAATTTCTTCTTACATATTTTATCTTAATCTTGCTTCTAAACCAAAATCTCGATTCTACTAATGTGGGTGCAACGGAGAGTATGCCCCAGCCGAGTGGATTGTGGTGGAGAAAAGTGGAGTCGTCACCTAGATTAGCTCTATGAACCATATTGGGCCTTTTGGGCCAATCAATTACATGCATGGGTCTGCATACCAGATTATGGATCTGAAGTTTGGGTACGGTTTGGGAAGCTGTTAGGCACCCAAGACTGCCCAGCTTGTGGGCCGGCCTCCATTATGTATTACTAGGCCATATTTAACTAAAGAGTTTTTTAAGAGAGCTCTAATCCTTAACTTGAACATACATCATGCACTTAAGGAAATAACATCACAACATAAATATAAAAGGAAACAAATAAAACACAATCAAACATATTATAAAAAGGAAAAGATAACAATTAAATCACACACATAAGGAAAGATTATAAAATAAACCAAACATGGAAAACAGATCCAAACAAACATGAAAAATAATTAAACACAATTAATTAACCAAAACATGGTCAAATAGAATCAAATATCATGTGAAAAATAACTAAATAAACAAAAATAAGAATTTTGGCCTAATCTGGATTCAGGGTACACACGCATACTCAATTATATGTACGTATGGTTGAGCCATGCGCACGCATAATCGATGATGCGTATGCATTCTTTAGCATAGATTAAAAAAATTACATTTTTATAGATTTAATCATTCAAAGATATAAACATATAAATCAAACAAGCATAGTAGAACCCTAAACGCTAAACTAACATAAAGAAAATATAAAAAATATCAATATAAACAAACAAACATGAAACAAAACAAACAATTATACTAAACTAACATTAACTAAATAAACATGTCAAAATTAAGAGGAATCATGTGAGAACTAAAGAAACAAAAGAGAACAAAAACAAAATATACTAAACCACGGTTAGATTAATAAACGAAAAAAGATCATAAAATCAACTAAAACAAGTAAGAACACTTGATATAGTATTAAACAAAGAATCATGTGAATCCTATGTAGAAAAGTGGGAGATCATAGAAAAGAGACTCACCTTGCTTTAAAATCATAGTTTTGAGATTGTTTAACCAACCCCTTAGTGCCTACAACACAAAGGTTAGATGGAGAAAACAAAGATAATCAAAGAACACAATAATTGTTAGTAATTACAACTCAAGAACAAAAGGTTTTGAAAAGGGTTTTAGAAAGCAATTTTGAAAGCAAACTTTCTGCCTTAGAACAAACTAAAGAGAGGTTTTAATTTTGTAAAAAATGTGCTAAGGCCCTGCCTTAGGGTTTTGAAAATAGAAAATAGGGTTTTAGAGAAGATGAAGGACAAAAAATCACTCTCTCTAGCTAGGCTTTTGATTGGAGATATAAGATGAGTATTTATAAGTTAAAATTAGGATTTTCGGGGCTTTTTAATGGTCTTTGGATGTTTCCAAGGGTCTAGGGGCCTGCTCATACCAAAGAATGATGTTTTGGGCCCTTAAAAATGAAGTTATGGAACCCAAAAAATTGGCCTGCATATGCATGGTGCATGCATGATTCATGTGTACGCATGCTCCCTAGAAACCCTGATTTGACAGCTTTGATGGCCTAGCTTAACTCACTGAATATAAATTCAAATTTAGGCAAAATTTATGTCTGTATTGAAACCCAGGATGTCTACTTTCCAATGAAATAAACCTTACTTAAAAATTATTTGTGGATCAAAAGGTATGGTCAAAATAGTGAGAAAATGACATTTTTCAAAATCGTTTACAATGCAATTTGAACACTTTTGAGTTGTGATTACGTCCAAACTATTGTGAACTCTTTAAATAACCTTGGTTGACATATGTCAAGCTCATTATTGGGGCCGAAGACCAAAATTTCTTAACAGGTACAAAATGAAGTGTCTACAACTAATACCTTAACATGTAAGTTAATATTCTCTATGAGTCAAGTATACCTCTTACATCAAAAATCATTAATTGATATGAAAACTCAATGGTAATTGAATTTATTAGCAATTATTTTGGTAGTCAGCATGCACAATATGAAAAGCTTTATCCATTAACATCACTGTATTTATGCAAAGGTAGACCACCACAAAGAGTTTTGTATATTTTTCCCATTATTTTCTACATCAAAAATTAGGGCATAAAAAATAATTTTATTTAACTACTTAAATTCTGAATACAACACAAATGTCCATACTTATACTATTTCAAGAGTACTAAAAAATATTTCTTCAACGCCAAGAACCTTGTATCTCAACTATCATATTTTAGTATTTCCAACAAAGACATATAAGATTTAAACTCCTCTTCCGCATTGTAACCAAAAAAAAAAAAAAAACTTCAACGTTACCTTTAGGAATGGTTTTTGGACATAAAATAGGTACTACCAAACCCTCAACTTGGCTTGCCATTTTTTAAAATGATTTTTTTTTTTTTTTTTTTTTTTTTGTCTATTCTTAATACAATATTGTTCAGTTTATATATAATAGTACAGGCATTTGTGGTTTCAAACGTCTTGGATCCAAGGTGTAATCAAGATTTAGTCTTGCACAAATTGTATTGCCTTGCAAATAACACAATGAAACCATTTTATTTGATAATAATTATTCAAATGACATTACAATAAGGAAAACCAAACAAATGTTATTCAAATTTTATAGTTGTTCACCCTCACTATTTGAAAGATTTTTCAGAATTCTAGTTTGGCGCGAATGCTTTTTGAAGATATTCAACTACATTCTTGTCTAGTTGGAAGGCCTTGATGAGAACATCAGGGTTGATGGGTGGAACAGATCCAAAGACCGCGTTTGCTATGGTGATCACCCCAGGATTTTGGCTACTGAGACCAGCAAAGGCAAGACCAATAGTCTCCCCTATGTTGAATTGGAAGTGAATGAGACCAATTGGGAATACAAAGACATCTCCCTTGTTTAGAACTTTGGTGAAGAGTTTGTTTGGGTTGGATGTGACAAATCCAACTAAGAAAGTACCCTCAATGACTACAAAAAGCTCAGTGCCACGAGGGTGAGTGTGAGGAGGATTTAGGCCATATGCTGCAAAGTCAAGGCGAGCCAAAGATATGCCAAGAGTGTTGAGACCTGCTAATTTATCGACATTCACTAGAGTGACATTTGATCCGACTTTGTTTCCAGTGTTTCCGGGAATATTAAGTCCAGAGAAGAAAAAATCATTTGCTGAGACCATTGTAGGGTCCTTGCAAAATTTTCCATTCACGAACACTACACAAAGAAAGAAAAGTTAGTTATTGTTGCAAATAAGACGATTGTGTAACGATGTACTGTAACATGTCATCTAGGGGGGAAAAACCGTTGGGGAATAATTTTATTAATGTAAGAACTTATAATAAATTTAAAAGAACTTGATTGATAATACTACTACTGCTAATAATATTGAGAGTGTGTTTTATACATACCACCAGATTTGATGTCGTTAATTGCAACACAGAAGTCTTGCAAAGGACTAGGATCATAGGCAGAAACAAAGGAGGATGCCAAGGCCAAAATGGCCACAGTCGCAAGGAAAGAAACACCTTTCATTATATTTGAGGAGGTTATCTCTATCTTATATGATATACTATTCTTGGTTGAGGGAGGGATGAGAAACATAGCAATATTGAAATTTTTATTTATAGAGAGGAATGGGAGAAGCGGTCCATATTTTTGCAAAAACTTGGTAATTGTTTAACTCTGTCACATTTTTTTATTTAATTACGTGAACCAAATGTCTTTACCGGTATAACCACTACTTGTCGTCACATATATTAAAACCTATCAAATGGGACCTCTTCAATGGCATTGTGCAGTTTAAAGGTTGCTTTGACAAAAATAATATAAACCTGATGTTGATGGTATATAATATTGCTATATTTATTTATTGAAATGACTGAGAAGCTCCTATTTATGTTGGACTCTGTCCTCATTAGTGAAAATTTCCACCGTTGTCGGCTGCAGAATTCGCTGCGCAACAAGACAAAGACATTTGCGTAAATTCTTTAACTCAAATTGCTTGTAACTGTGGAGTATCTCATTGACCTTATCTTATTTGGTATACTAAAGACTTCTTAATGTTTAATTAGATTTAAATTAATGTCTAGGACCAAGTAACCAACAACTACTATGGTATCTGTCTGGTACAGGCATATCCTTCTTCTTTCCCCCCTCTTTTTTGTTGTTGATAATCTGCACATAGATTTGTTTCCCTTTTTTGCTCTCTTTATGTTGATCCTATGTTATGGTGTATTTTAGCTCCAAAAAAAAAGAAAAGAAAAGGGTATGGTGTATTTCGCTTAGAGTTGAAGATTCATTACTAGATGAAACCTGTTAAGATGTTAGTTTTTGCACATCTTTCGGGCAAATAATAATAATAATAATAATAAAGAGACAAATCCCAAAGCCCATAATGCCATGCATTGATAACCCAACCCTTTAAGCATCATATACCAGAAATTTAATCTCATAACCTATAAATAATTAAATATGGCCCTTACATTTGGCAAAATCAACGTGTCGAATTGGAAAAAATTTGGATCCATGAAACCCAACTAAAAGACCCATTAAATAGCCTACCAAATTGGCCGAACTGGGCCCACCAAAAATTCAACCCAAGTAAGCCTAGGGCCCATGTCTGGGCCGAAAGTCAGAATACTTATGGTACTTCTTTCTAGGCCAAGCCCATGTGTGAAGAAGCCAGCAAAGGGAAAAAATAGGGGAGGTGGATTGGAGGGTAAGAGAATCATCCCGCATCTGCTTGGACTTGGACACATTGAAAAAACTCTCAAAAGAGCTTGGAGTATTTGTGACACGATTGAGCTCATACTTGATGCAATATGCAGTACACAATTGCTCATGGAAGAATAAAAAATTTGTAGGATTAACGCACAAACCCAACGCTATTTCTTACTCCAAATAAAGGACTCAATCAACATTTAATATTGCTTGTCCTAACTCCTCAAACAGGGAAAGTGGATTCCCTTTTAGAGAAGCATTTCTCATGGCCTTGGTTCAATTGGTTACCATAGACTCGAGAAAAATAACTTTGTTGGCATTAAGGTCCATTTGATTGGGTGGATTTTAGGAAGAATTGAAAAAAATGAAAGAAAATGGGGAGGGAAAAAAATTGGTGTTTAGTTAAGTGGATTTGTGGAAAGATCATTAGTGGGGTCTAAGTGTTTTCTCCCAAAACTGAAGAGAAAACTAAAAAGAAATCATTATGATAGCCAAAGATCAAGGGCATTTGGTTACTGATTTCAAAACATAGTGTTCAGTGTTTAAACACTGAATAATAGTGTCCAAAAACAAAAAAATGCATTTGGTGGACCATTCCGCAACAGGACTGTTTGAAAAACATTGTTCAAAACATATGTTTAAAATAATGGTTTTGGAAATCACCTCCGGGCAGATTTTTAACAACAAAAACTAGTGTTCAGTGGCACTTTCGTAATTAGGTTGAACACTATTATGGGCCCACCTGGTCAGCTTTTTTGAAAGAATTGTCTCCTCTCTTCCTCTCATCTCTTCATGCCAAATCAACAAGGATCTCTCTCACCCACACAGACAGCAACCCAACGACATTAAAAAATATTTATTTTGTACTTTGCTCAGTTTTTTTTTACAATCTAACACACACATACCAAATACATATTTTATATTTTTGAACACTGAAACATGTTATTTAAACCATGATACCAAACACATTTTTTTATTTTATAAACACTAAAAACATGTATTTCAACAACACTTTTTAAACTACAATTTTCACATCTTTTTAAACAATAATTTTTGAACTCTATGACCAAACCGACCCTAATTTGCCCCTCCCTCTCCACTCTGCCTATTACGTTCACGTTGTGTTGTTGTCGTCTTCTTCTTTTTTTTTTTTTTCAATGTTTTTTCTTTTTAGTCAAACAATTGCCTTAGCATTTTTTGGCTATGTGTTTTATTTATTTTTATCAAGGGTGGGTTCTTTAATTTATAACAAATGGTGGCTTTCACTTTTTTATTTATTTTTATTTTAAAGAAGGCACCTCAAATTGTTATATATAAATAAAATAACAAAGAAAAATAAAATATTATTACAATATTAATGGCATGTTAATTTATATAGGATGTTATTCTTTTAATTTTAATTGATAAAAAGTATTTTTTTTTTAATGATTGTAAGGAAATTATTTTTTATATTATGTAATTGGAGCATGAGAGTAATTTTATTCAAACTTCATTTTCAATCCACTCACATTTCTTTTCAACTAAACAAATAAGTTTTTCACCCCTTCACTTTTTCACCTTCCAAACTAAACACATAAGAGAGAAAACAAAATCTCTTTTATCATCCAACTTTTCTATCCCTTCTCCATTTTCTATCCTCCCATTTTTCCACCCCTCCAACCAAATGAACCTTAAGTGTTCATTACTGAAGGCAAGTGAATACTAGTGTCCAACTTCCAATTAACAAGAAACTTAATATTCATATTAAGAAAAATGAGAATAAGTGATCTATTTTTAAAATCTTAATTTTATAAAATGTTATTAAGTGGTGTAACATTAACAAAATGGTAAACTTGATGTCGTTTATATATATAACTGCTGGTGTGGGGTTTGTGTTGATTAATGTATTAGCAGTTTAGCACCATTACTCAATTGTTTAAACGAAGTTCACGGCTTCACTCTTGGTAGGCAATCCTAGCATTCAATAGGGGTGGAACTAATTATGACTCTGTGTAACTGAACTAGAGTAAGACTTGGTTGAAAACTTGAAATCCAAATAGAAGAACTAAAATTGGGGCACTAGTTTTGTAGTGTTCACATTTGGCAAGGAAATGCTAGTGAAATAGAAAGCTTGAAGGAGAGAATCATCGTGAGGAAAGCAATATTTATCTCATGTATACTATTTTGACTTTCACTAGGTAGAGGATTTTTTTTTTTTTTTGGGACAGTTCGAATGTCATTTTTGATTCATAGGAATCAATGATTTGCATATATGCACAATTTCCTTTCATATATAGTATGTGGTGTGCGAGCCATACCTTGTGAGAAGCTAATACAATGTGAGAGATAAATCCACAATTCATATAATTTATACTATAAGAGATAGATTCTCCTAGAAATGGGTGGGTGAAAATGAAATCAATGTCACATAGTCGGAATAGGGTAAATGATTCATGTATGAGCTAATTCAATCATATGTGGATTAATATATATTCAAGAATTAGGCTTTTTTATTTTATATGATTTGATAGTCTGGGATTGGAATTCTAATTTTCGTTCCAAAAGAAAATATACAATAGGTGGATTATTCATTTTTATTGAGCTAAAAGGTAGAATAATTCCGACTTCAAAAATCTAACATGACAGATTGAATATTAAGATCTTCAGGTTTCAGTAACAAGGAGGACCACAAGGCAAAATTTTGGGCCAACTTTCAGAATTCTTAGTCCTAATTCATTTTGATTAGTCTATAAAATCAATGGTGCGATTGTTTTTTTTCCTTTCCCTTCAGCGAGAAAATGAAATTATTTCTTTATATTAGTGTTTTCCTCCATACGCTTGAAATTGAATTTTGGAATTTGTTACTGTCTCCATTAATTGAATCAGAAATTCCAGATGCAAAAATCATGCCATTTCTTGTATAACTGAAATATGCTTGTATTGTATGCTGCTCTTAAAATGCCACATTGCCACTACCACCGTATAATATCCACACAAATTATATAATTAAAATAAAAAAATGAACAAATAAGCAAATAAAAAGAAGAGGAAATTTGTAGCTTTGTTGGATTAACTAGATCAAGCCAAATTCTTACACAGATCAATACACTGTCATGAGCATCCCATATTACCTAATTTAGTCTAATTTGAAACAAAGCAAGAGGAAAAGGAGAGAAGAAAGGGTTAAATTAGAGAGTAAGTCCATGACCATGAGACACAATCCTATGCTAAGTTAAGAGCTAGTCCCCACCTTCAAATTGGTTTATCTGACAGTACAGGCAACTGCATAAGCCCAATACTTGAGATGCTCTTTCATGGCCACATTATCATTGAATGATGGCATCAGATTCTTACTTCGATGTTGATCTCCAAAACTCTGATTCTGATACCCACATGTTTCCTTAAACATTGAAAACATAGAAACTTCCTCCACATCAAGGCACGAATCAAGCTCTCCAAGAATCTCTCTCCTATGACTCAACCCTCTCTTGCTGCTTCTTCTCCTTGTCTTCCTTCTCTCTTCCTTCTCAGCTGACATTTTGAGCTCGATCACTTCATCTTCAACATGATTGGCCATCTGGTGTTCAATTTCATCAGCAAATTCACCACATTTGGTGCACATTGGGTCCAAATTCTCATCATTTGGCAACTCATCTGGCTGATTTTGAAGGATTGGAGAAATGGGTTCGGATGATTCTTCTTTGGAAGACTCATCATTGACATGTTCTTGTGTGTCAATTCCATCACTGGCTGAATCCAAAGACTTGTTCTTTGATGCAAAAATGTTGGTGAAGAACCAAAGAGAGTCTAAGCTCTCAATGACCCATGAACCATCCATGAGATATAAACAACAACAACAAAGCCAAACAAAACCATCAAACTTGGGTAAAACAAGAGTGGAGTGGACAGTAACTATAATCATTTAAGAATGGAAGAATGAACTTCGTGATTTGCTACAGTAATTTTTGGACTGACCCTCTTGACATTATTGTCATTAATTAGTTGTTATTTTTGAATGACTAAAATATCCCTTTTATCTGACATTTTAGGTTGATAGTCGAGGATAGTTTGGTCCTTTCGGGAAAAAACAGTGGGCAGTTTTCACCGAAAGTGCAATAATTTAGTTTCTCAAAAAAAAAAAAAAAAGAGAAAGTGCAATAATTTTCGTGCGATTAAATGCATTTGTCAGTTACAATTATTGGTGAGTGATTCCCACGCGGCTCACTCGAAAGTGAGAGTAGCAGCCTCTTTTATTTCAACTTTGTGACTCTTTGACTATACCTAAGTCCGTTAAAATCGATGACAAGTCACCCAACGGTCGAAAACAACCTGTAATTGGTATTGTAGTTTGGTTGCAGTTTTTTTTTTAAAAAAAAAGAAAAAAATTTGAAAAATTTGACAACTTTTTTTTGAGGGACAAAAAAAAAAAATAAAATAAAAAAAATTGACAACTATAAAACCAATTTCACACCTATTGCTAGTTATTGGTTGACAATATAAGAGCATCCCAACAAATTAGGCAAATTTTTGTATTGTTTGGAGAATGAATAGTAACTTTATCTTTTAACTACCCACTTTTTCAAATACAATTCTTAACAGATTCTCTATCTTGTGGGTTCCAGTTAGTTCAACTGGTAAAGTCTCTGATGGTTGTATATGAGATCTGGGGTTCAATCCCCGCCTACTCCAAAAACTAATTGGTGTCTTGGTTTGATGATAATGAGTTATCATTAGGAGCGGACGCCATAGGTTGAAACTCTCAAAAAAAAAAAAAAAAAAAAAAAACAGATTCTCTATCTTATTTAAATAGTATTTCTTTATTCTTTTTTTAACAACCACACATCTTTCAACATTTTTTTATTCAATATCTGATTATCATAATAGGAAAAAAATATTTGAAGAATGAACAGTAGCCCATCAGACTTGATGAGCTACTGTTCATGAGTCAAAAAAAATTCCGGGTATAGAGAGTTCATTGAAGACCTGTTTTGTGGGTTTACTCTCTATAGTAGAGAGGATTTTGTGTTTAGCTCTTCTATTGAAGATGCTCTAAGTGTTAGGGAATCAATTATAATCTATCATATAGGATGACTGTGAATGGGAAATTAGTTGTAAACTTATAGTCTTAGATAAGTTAAATAAATTTAGAATTGATGTTCTTATGATAATTGTTAATAAATAATTTCAGGAAAATTTTGACTCAATTTTCATGAGAAATATAAAAAGTCATAAAAAATATAGTTTTTTTTTTTCCTCATAAAAAGTTTACAAAATATTTTCTAAACTAATATCATTAGGACATCAGTTAACTTTTCTCATAAAATTAAACATGGTTTTATATTTTTATAGATAAAATACTGCTCTTATATATATATATATATATATATATATATATATATATATATATATATATATATAGGGTCTCATTTCTCAGCCCCTTTCCCACATGGTGTGCGAGACCTTGGGCTGGCAGGCCCAATACAATGAATTTGTAGAGAGTGGGCTGAAAAGCTAGGCCTTAGCGGACGGACAATGGTTAGTCACGGTGTTCTTAGCGATTGCACAGAGATGAACTGAGCTTATTCAAGGAGATTTTCTCCTTCGCGCAGTTTGAGTGGCTCTTGTTCTTGAGCCCGGAGAAAGTCCCCCTTCCTAGATTGCTTCTTCCTCCTTTTATACTAGCTTCCACTCTCCCTTGAATGTCCACGTGTAGGTTTGAGATTCATAGGGCTGATACTTGTCCCATCAGCCCATACCCAAAGTGGTTGGGAGTGGTTGTAAAGGCTGAAAAGCATGGCTCTGTCAGGTGCAGAGTATTTAATTGCAGTAATGGCAGCCTTTCCTTTGTTTTTGTCGTTTTAGTACTTTTCCTGTTCGGCGAAATGACCCGAAGTGTCATCACCAAGACCGAGTTGCTCCCTTTGTCCTCGGCTACATTTATGGTCGAGGAGGGTCTTTCCCATGGCTGAGGAGGATCCTTCCCCTGGCCAAGGTGTGGGCCTTCCTTGGATCGGGCCCTGGGCCCAACGTAGACATTGACATGGGTTTCCCGGTTTTATACCCCCCATAATAGCCCCTCAAAATCCTGTTGTCCGGCTCTTCGGACGAAGAGGAGGGTTTTGGTGACGTCGGGCTTATATCATGGCTTGCCAAGTCTTGTCCTTCATCAATGCCAGAGCCTCTTCGCTTGCCTGAGGCACGTTCCTGGCTGTGAGACATTCTTTTAGTTTACCCATGCCGTGTTCCTGTCGTTTCGGTACACGAGGTGCGCCTTTATTAAAGTCTCTTTACGAGGCGACGCAAATCCAACGGCTGAAGACTGCTTTGGGAATTGAGCGGGACTTATCTCGTTTGTAGCTTTTCTTAGAGATTTGGACAGATTAAATGCCACCAGGCTTGCCCCCTATATAAGAAACACGGTGGGAGGCCATTCCCTTTATTTGCAGACCCTTTAAGCTTTTCAAATTCCTAACCCTCCAATTGTGCCCAAAGTCCCCATTACCAGTATGACTGAGCCTTAAGAGGTGAAATGGTCAAGGCTAGGGTGAGGGTGAAGGAACCACACCCTCTTCAGAAGCCTTGGGTATCTTCGAGATTCAGAATGGCCCGGCCAGGGCAAGGGAGACAAAGACTCAAGACATTTCTTCTCCTTGATAAGGCAAGAAAGGAGCCTCTTCTTCCTTCAGCCAAAATCCGAAGTAGGTGGAGGTCGCATCAGATTTTTGGTGGAACAGCACTGAGATTTTCCATCGCCGGTACTATCCGTGCTTACTCGATTGCTGCTAGTACGATACTTGCTCGATTGCCATTAGAGCAGGTATGGGGATTTGGCATCCCCACTTCTTCCTCTCTTCCATCACTGGTGCCATCCAGACTTGCTTAGTCGCTGCTAGAGCAAGGTTGTGGACCAGGTGCCTCTGCTTCTTCTTCTCTTCCATCATTGGTGCCATCCAGACTTGCTTAGTCGCTGCTAGAGCAAAATTGAAGGATTTATCGTTCCCGTGTATTCCCCCTTCTTCTTTTTTTGTTTCTGTAGCTAGCTTTTGGTATAGGCTTGTCTAAGCCCCTTTTTTGTATGCTGTACTACTTCTTTGTCTAATAAAAGATGACTTTATCTCATTTTGTGTATTCTTTCTTTTCTGCAATAATTATTTTGTGAATAGATGTGCTAGTGTCTTTTTCTTTCAAACAGTACTTAGGATCGATGCCCTTGTTAGCAAAGAGTTATCACTTTGAACTTATCAAAACTGACGGGCACAACGATGCCGACTTTAAGTAGGTTAACCATATGAGACTAACCGGAATAACAGCTGAACGTTCTGTATTGCGTATGGGGCGATCACCCAAGGATGTGTAACCTAAAATGAACTGCCCAAGGGGGTCGCCGGGCACTAGGGTGCTTTGCCATGATTCAGATGATGTTCATAGCTTTAACTTGTTTTAGGCATCCGGTCCGAGGACCGAGGCATGACTGTACTTGGTCTAAACACTTGGAAAGGTACCATTGTGTGTTAGTTTCCATAGAGCCGGGGGTTCGAGGACCATGCAAGACCTTGGTTCTGTCTAGCACTTAGGCTTTTTGGAGTGTTTAGTTTCCCCATAGGTTTGAGTCCGAGGACCATGCAAGACCTTGGTTCTGTCTAGCACTTAGGCCTTTGGAGTGTCTAGTTTCCCCATAGGTTTGAGTCCGAGGATCATGCAAGACCTTGGTTCTGTCCAACACTTATATTTTCTAGTGACTAGTTTCCCCATAGGTTTGAGTTCGAAAACCATGCAAGACCTTGGTTCTGTCTAGCACCTGTGGGAATCCAGTGAATCGGGCTACTGGACCCGCAAGGATTAGCCCCTTGACAAATGTGTGGGGCATAGACTTGATGTTAGAAGCCCCTAGAACTGCTCATGCCACTGGCACTTCAAAGTGTAGCCTTGAGTGGGAGTTGAGTTAGGGTGACAATCGCGTGCTGCTGGAAATGATGGGGAAGCTTTCACATAGCTTGTACCACTGCCAAAATTATCTCTTTCGAGGGACTCTCGTTGATAGGAGCTTGATCCTACCATGACTAACCGCCGCCCACACCAACGTACAAGCTTCCCACAGACGACGCCAATTGTAGGGTCTCGTTTCTCAGCCCTTTTCCCACACGGTGTGCGAGACCTTGGGCTGGCAGGCCTAATACAATGAATTTGTAGAGAGTGGGTTGAAAAGCTAGGCTTTAGCGGACGGACAATGGTTAGTCACGGTGTTCTTAGCGATTGCACAAAGATGAATTGAGCTTATTCAAGGAGATTTTCTCCTTGGCGCAGTTTGGGTGGCTCCTGTTCTTGAGCCCGGAGAGAGTCCCCCTTCCTAGATTGCTTCTTCTTCCTTTTATACTTGCTTCCACTCTCCCTTAAATGTCCACATGTAGGTTTGAGATTCATAGGGCTGATACTTGTCCCATCAGCCCATACCCAAAGTGGTTGGGAGTGGTTGTAAAGGCTGAAAAGCATGGCTCTATCAGGTGCAGAGTACTTAATTGCAGTAATGACATCATTTCCCTTGTTCTTTGTCGTTTTAGTACTTTTCCTGTTCGGCGAAATGACCCGGAGTGTTATCACTAGGACCGAGTTGCTCCCTTTGTCCTCGGCTACATTTATGGCCGAGGAGGGTCTTTCCCATGGCCGAGGAGGATCCTTCCCCTGGCCAAGGTGTGGGCCTTCCTTGGATCGGGTATTGGGCCTAACATAGACATTGACATGGGCTTCCCGATTTTATACCCCCCACAATATATATATAGTTTGTTAATCCCAAAAGTTAAACATGGTTTTATATTTTTATAAACAGGATACTGTTTTCTTTTTAGTTTGTTAATCCCAAAAATTCATTTGACTTAGTATTTTTCAGAAGCTAATTGTTGGAGAACTATAAGTAAAAAATGAAGATAATTTTTAATTGCATGACCTAATTAATGAGTCATGTAATTTATTTAAATAAAATATGTTAATAATTTTGTGACCGGAGAATTCTTTAAAATGCCAAAACGGTTTGGAGAAAAATTTTGTTTATAAAAATCTTTCCAGAGAAAAACTTTGTTTATAGTAAGGATCTTTTTTATTTTCAAAAACAATGGAAAACACAAGAATATTCTTAGATTTATGTGCTGGGTGTTAGCCATTTTTTAAAATATATTTTTTGTAAAAAAAATTATTTGGAAAATGATTATTTTTAATAGATTTTTTTTTTTTTTTTCATTAGACGTGAAAATCTTTAAGAAATGTGCCTCTTCAAGTAATAATCTAGTGATAATGACATCTTTTGTAATACTCCATATTTATATTCAAATCTCATCTTCTTCTCCTCCGCTATCTACCTATCTAAAAAAAAAACCAGTCTTATGTTTTTAGTTGCAGGAATGACTATATCTCCAAATACTTTTTTAAGTTTTAAAAACAATCATAAGCAAACTATTATTATTTTTTAAAGTAGCATTAATTAGCAAAAATGACAGCAGTATAATATCCTGCAATGAGAAAAAGGAGGTGGGTTTTTCTTTTTAGTCTTGATTTGGAAGGTCCGTATGAATGAAATGGCTACCTATAATGGCGTTTGATTTTTTTTTTTTTTTCCTCTCTTGGAATTAAATTTTTGGGATTTTTTCCAACAAAATTAGGGTTCTTGAGTTGCCGAAAAGGGGATTTTATAAATGATTTTTTTTTTTTTTTGGGTGTGAGCGTATAGTTTAGTAGTCTCATTATCTCTAGAAGCTTTTCTATTTTCTTTTGATGTTATAGAGGAAGGAGCCTTGAGTTGCCTAAGGAATTTGGAGACTCAATATTCATATGATAATAATAATTGAAGTATTTGAGTCCCAAAAAACGGTTTTGAAAAATATTTTGACACTAAGGCTGCGTTTGATTCAAGTATAAATAGAATTAGGAAATTATTTTACACCCTGTTTTGTTTGGGGGTGCACATGAAAATTTGGTTAAACTTAAAATAATTTTCAGTTAACCGTAAAATACCCCCAGTTGACTTGTAAAACATTTTACACATCCATTTTACCTTCATTCTATTTCCGAACTCACACACTTGAAGAGAGAGAAAGCGTTAGAAGAAAGACTCACCCAAGAGACCCATCTTCAAGCTTCGAACCAAACCAAAATCACGTCGCCCATCTCCATCCACGTGTTGGTGAGTTCTCTCTTGCTTCCTCTCTTTTCTCTCTTCTTACTCATCTCCTCTTCTCTTCCATTTCCGGCCTCTTCTCCTTCATCTCTCTCAAACCCAATATACAAGAATCTGTCTCTCAAACCCACCTTTGACCAACCCGTCTCCACTCGATCTTGTCGTCGCCACTTGCTAATTTTCCTTCTCTCTCTTTCCTTCCTACCAACCGAGGTCGGATCGGACATTGCATGTCACCAATCTAGTGCCTTCACTCAAGTGCTCTTTAAGTCTGATTTTCTTTTTCTTTGAACTTTGATTTTGCTGTTGTTGTGGTGGTGTAGGTGGTGGTGTTTTGGTGGGTTTTGTATGGGTGGTGGTGGATTTTCTGTGGGTGGTGATGGCAACAGAGCAATGGGGCAGTTTTTTCCCTTTTTTCGATCTGGATTTTGTGTGGGTGGTGGTGGGTTGTGCTTGTCCTTGGTGGTGGTGGCTGGCTTGGGCTTATATTTTCTAAAATAGATTTTTTACATCCAATACCAAACACAAAAAATAATTTTCTGGTATAATTTTCACAACACAATCAAAAAGCAGAAAATGTTTTCCTTTATGTAAAATATTTTCAATTGAAAATATTTACACTCAGAAAACATTTTACATATTACCAAACACAACCTAAGAAAAAATTGGGAAATTTTGATCAAGCTTTGGCTAAAGTATTATTATTATTATTATTTAAATGAACTCTAGCGAAAGTTATGGTTCAACATAGGGCTATCCATGGGTCGGTCCGGGTCGGGTTTGTGCCCAACCTGGAACCGACTCGACGGAATCGGGTTTTGGAAAATCTCACCTGCTGTCGACCACCAGAGTAAACGGGTTGGGCGGATCAAACTTCAACGGGTGGTGGGTGGGTTAGTCAGCGTCTGGGTTTTGAGAAAACGGGGAGAAAACAGTGAGAAAACTCGAGATCCGACGAAAATCCCATTGGAATCTATGAGATTTCGCCAGATCCGGCGGTAATCTCATTGGATTTGATGAGATTTCTAGATCCGATCAAAATCTCACCAAATCTACATGAAATATCGCGTGAATTTGGGTTTTGTGGCCGAGATCTGGGTTTTTTTCGCCGGATTCTGGAATTTTACTCGTCGGGATCTGGGTTTCTTGTCGGAATCTGGATTTTTCCTCGGAATCTGGGTTTTTCTCCAGTCGGTTCGGGTTTTGGGGGGATAGAAACCGAAACCGAGCGGCCAGAGTCTGTTTCTGGGGGAGAAGACTCGCCGTCGACCGCCACAGTTGGTTCAGCTGGTTTCGAATTGGTTTTGGTTGGGTCGTCCGGGTGGGTCAGGTCTCGGATGGGTTTGGACAGGCCTAGTTCAACATAAGACCGGATTTTAGCCAAAGTAAGGGTACACTATTTTTTTTTTTTTTTTAAATGAACTTGGAATCAATATAAACCAATTATTGTGTTGATTTTTATTAATTCACCCAAGGACTAATAAAATTAAACCTTCTCAATTTTAAGCATTTGACTGCAATATAAGACGGAATTTTAGCCAATCAAGATTGAGCTTTTCAAAAAATCAACTATAAAAAGGATTGAGATTAAAAAGTGAAAGGATAGAGAAAATAAAAATAAAATAAAAATGAGAGGAAAAATGAAAAGCTAGAAAGAGAAATAGAAGGTATAAAAAAGTAGGAGAAAAGAAATTGTAGTGCTTTATTCTAGACATTCGGATATTTGGCAGGGAGATGGAAGGTGGAAAGATAAAAATGAATATCAAATTTCCTTGTTTGATAGAGAAGATGGATGAAAAGAAAAACCATTTAACTATTGTTACGATTCTATTTTTTTGATAATTCGACAATGAGAGAGGTTTGATTTATGGCTCTTCTAATAAAGAAGAGAACCTTATAGCTCAGAAATACAAGACTCTTGCTATCTAGAGTATAGATTCTATACTTACATTTGACCTTCATTCAAAAATTGATATGAATGTATTTGTTTTACTTATTCATTAATATTTTTTATTTTCTATATTTTATTTGGAAACTGAAAATTTGGATAAACTACACAATATTTCTTAAAAAACGAGAAAAGAAAAGAAACAAGTTTTAAGTGAAAATTTTGTAACACGGTCCTCATTTGATGTTTGGTATGGTAAACGAATTTTAGTTATAAAGAAAAGAAACAACGAGATTAAAAATAAAATTGACACTAACTTGTTGAGAAATTAGGGTTCATAAAGACTGCTATATTTTGGGGCAAGTTTGAGTTTGGAAATCAGCCTTTCCAAAAAATTGAGAGTAAGACTACCTACATTGACCTATCTTAGTCCCCGTAAAAATGAGAGTTTTTGTCACTAGATATTTGTCTATACAATGTATATATGCTTAAAACAAGAGACGGAGAGGAACTTGAAGTTCTTCTATCTACATTGACCTATCTTAGTCTCCGTAAAAATGTGAGTTTTGGGCACTAGATATTTGTTTATACAATGTATATATGCTTAAAACAAGAGATGGAGAGGAACTTAAACCCAAGTTCTTTCCATATAGGAGATTAGAAAATGCCGTTGAGTCACAAGAATAGTATGCTGTATATTTTAGATTATAGAATCCCCCGAATCTGACTATTTTTGGAAGAGTATAATTAGGGCTTATTTTCTTCCATTTCACACGACTTTTCTCCTCACTAAATATCCAAATATGAGAACATTTTTATTCCATTTCACTTGTCTTCTTCCATTTTTTCCAAATCCAAAAAACACGCTATTATAGAAAGACCAATGTTGATAAGTAGTTGCTAGGAAGACCCAGTAAGCAGACTTGTTATTTATTATTTGTTCTACAATCGCATGTATTACTGTTTTTGTTTGCACTTCTTGCAACTTCTATGCAACTAAACAAGAGCAAAATGTTTGGGGGTCTAGGGGGGAAAGGGTTCGAGCTGTAGGGTTAGCAGCATGTTGTAATTATTTCTCAAAAAAAAAAAAAAACAAGAGCAAACCCGCTCGCCAAAAGTCAAGCTTATGGACCCTCCTAGTGAGTTATAAAGTGGATTTTTTCTTCAACTAGTCTCACAAGTGTCCTTCACAGCTGCCCCTAATGAGTTTCTCACACTTCTCATTGCTATTATTGATCACCACACTCCCTATGTTCCTCTGCAAAAACATTGTCTCAGTTCACAGTCAATGTCTTGAAGAGCAGCAAATATTATTACTCCATCTCAGACAAAGCCTCAAGTTCAATTCTTCTCAGTCCTCTAAGTTGGTCTTGTTAGGGAGATAAACAACTTGGGGAGCTTCCTTGAGTAATTAATATAACACATAGAGACACTTTAACCCAAAAGGCCTAAGCCCAATGGGTATGTGCTCAATTCTGTTATATTAACCACTCATTCTTCTCATCTTTGTTCAATGTGGGACTTCACTTACACGTGTAACCCAACAAATCTCCCCCTCACGTGTGAGTCTGTCTCTTTATGGGCTTCAAGACCTCTTTGTGGGCCATGAACAAGTCCTACTCACTCCCCCTTGCCCAATGGGCTTTTCACTTCATCAGCGCGTCATCCATGGGTCTGTCGTACGCCATCCATGGGAACCACGTGTCAACCCCGCACGCACATCCATGGGAACCCCGTACGTCCATGTCCATGGGAACCTCGCATCACACTATTATTTAGCACCATTAGCAATATTCCTTTGTTGGGCTTTTTTCTTTTTTCTTCTCCAGGATCTTTATGTGTGAGCCGTTTAGGCTTTCTCTGTCCCCGCTGAGTAGGGACCATGAACACCTCACTACCTTTGCTGCACACAACCTGGCTCTGATACCACTTGTCGGGGGGATAAACACCTTGGGGAGCTTCTTTGAGTAATTAATATAACATATAGAGACATTTTAACCCAAAAGGCCTAAGCCCTGTGGGTATGTGCTCAATTATGTTATATTAACCACTCATTCTTCTCATATTTATTCAATGTAAGACTTCACTCACACGTATAACCCAACAAATCTCCTCCTCACGTGTGAGTCTGGCTCTTTATGGGTTTCAAGACCTCTTTGTGGGTCATGAACAAGTCCTACTCACTCCCCCTTACCTAATGGGCTTTTCACTTCATCAGCGCGTCATCCATGGGTCTCTCGTACGCCATCCATGGGAACCACGTGTCAACCCCGCACGCACATCCATGGGAACCCCATACATCCATGTCTATGGGAACTTTGCACCACACCATTATTTAGCACCATTAGCAATATTCCTTTGTTGGGCTTTTCTTTTTCTTTTTTTTTTCTTTTTTTTCTCTAGGATCTTTGTGTGTGGGCCATTTAGGCTTTCTTTGTCCCCGTTGGGTAGGAACCATGAACACCTCACCACCTTCGCCGCACACCACCATGGGCTCTGATACCACTTGTTGGGGAGATAAACACTTTGGGGAGCTTCCTTGAATAATTAATATAACATATAGAGACACACTTTAACCCAAAAGGCCTAAGCCCAGTGGGTATGTGCTCAATTATGTTATATTAACCACTCATTCTTCTCATCTTTATTCAATGTGGGACTTCACTCATACGTGTAACCCAACAATCTCCCCCTCACGTGTGAGTCTGCCTCTCTATGGGCTTTAAGACCTTTTTGTGGGCCATGTACAAGTCCTACTCACTCCCCCTTGCTTAATCGGTTTTTCACTTTATCAGCGCGTCATCCATAGGTCTCTCATACGCCATCCATGGGAACCACGTGTCAACCCGCACACACATCCATGGGAACCCCGTACATCCATGTCCATGGGAACCTCGCACCACACCATTATTTAGCACCATTAGCAATATTCCTTTGTTGGGCTTTTTTTCTTTTTTCTTCTCCAAGATCTTTATGTGTGGGCCGTTTAGGCTTTCTTTGTCCCCGTTGGGCAGGGACCATGAACACCTCACCACCTTCGCCGCACACCACCAACCTGGCTCTGATACCACTTGTCGGGGGGATAAACACCTTGTGGAGTTTCTTTGAGCAATTAATATAACATATAGAGACACTTTAACCCAAAAGGCCTAAGCCCTGTGGGTATGTGCTCAATTATGTTATATTAACCACTCATTCTTCTCATATTTATTCAATGTGGGACTTCACTCACACGTATAACCCAACAGGTCTCATGGGATTCAAGCACAAACTGCTGTTCCTGGACTGGTGTGACCTACAATATGGGTCATGTTATTGGTCTTGAACTTGTCAATGAGTCAATATTAGGTGGACTTGATAACTCAAGCAGCCTCTTTAATCTTCATTATCTTGAGAGTCTGAATTTAGTAGAAAATAGCTTCTATGATACTCAAATACCATCTGGGTTCGAAAACCTTGTTAATTTGATTTATCTTAACCTTTCAAACTCTGATTTTGTTGGCCAAATACCGGTTGGGATATCAAGCTTGATAAGGTTGGAAATTCTTGATCTCTCTTTTGTATGCTTTGGCAGTATTTGTTCATTAAAACTAGAGAATCCAAACTTAATGATGCTTGTTCATAACTTAAAGACGATTACAGAGCTTTATCTTGATGGGGTAAATATATCAGCTCAGGGAAAAGAGTGGTGCCATGCATTATCATCTTCACTACCTAATCTGAGAGTTTTTAGCATGTCTGAATGTTTTTTTTCAGGCCCTATTCATTCTTCTCTTGCAATGCTTCGGTCACTCTCAGCGATACATTTGGACATGAACAGTCTATCTACTTCAGTTCCAGAATTTTTTGCTAATTTCTCGAACTTGAGTTCCTTGCATCTCAGTTCTTGTGATTTGCATGCATGGTTTCCAGAGAACATTTTCCAGGTAACCACATTACAGATCTTGACATTTCAGAAAACCAATTGCTTAATGGGCTTTTGCCAGTATTGCCTGAGAACAGTTCCCTTCAGAACCTGTTGCTCAGTCATACAAATTTTTCTGGGCCATTACCACATTCCATCACTAACCTGAAGTTATCTATGTTAAAGCTTGATCGTTGCTATTTTAGTGGACCACTTCCAAATTCCTTGGCAAAACTCGATGAACTAGTAGATCTGGACCTTTCAGCCAATGGTTTTGTAGGTCCAATCCCATCGTTTACATTGTTAAAAAAACTAGTGAATTTGAATCTTGCTCATAACTTTTTAACTGGTTCAATTCTTTCAACTGATTGGGAAGCTCTTCAAAATCTTAGAAATATTGAATTAAATAACAATTCATTCAGCAGGTGTATACCATTAGCCCTCTTCAACATTCCAGAACTTCAGAAGATAATACTGTCCAATAACCAATTTTCTGGTTCAGTTGGAAAGTTTTCAAACATGACCCCTGGTCTTCTAAACACCCTTGATTTAAGTAGCAATAATTTGGAAGGGCCAATACCAATGTTTTTCTTCCAACTTTCTAGTCTTAGCGTCCTCTCACTATCTTCCAACAGGTTTGGTGGCACTTTTGAGCTAAGCATACTGAAAAACCTTCCAAATCTCACTGTTCTTGAACTTTCATTCAACAACTTATCATTTGGTGCTAGTTGGAGTGATTCTACCGGGTTTATGCTCCCCCAGTTTACCAACTTAAGACTGGCCCATTGCAAACTGTGAGAATTTCCTGATTTCTTGAAAAACCAATCAAATTTGATACATCTGGACCTTTCAGACAACCTGCTTCACGGGGAAACACCCAACTGGATTTGGAAACTCAAAAATCTTCTTCACCTAAATCTATCTTGCAACTCTCTAGTGGATATGGGAAGACCTTTTCTCAGTTCTACTTCTAATCTGATTTTACTTGACCTTCATTCCAACCAATTTCAAGGGGTTATCCCAATTCTTCCACCGTCTGCTACATATTTGGATTACTCAAGGAGTAATTTCAGTTGTGTCATCCCAAACAACATTGGTGATTACCTTTCTTTCGCTTATTTCTTCTCTCTAGCAAACAATAATTTCTAAGGGAGCATCCCAGAGTCAATATGCAGGGCTCCATATCTTGAAGTTCTTGATCTGTCCAATAATTCCTTGATTGGCATAATTCCCACATGTTTACCTGCAGCAATTGGGAATCTTGGGGTACTCAATCTGAGGAGAAACAAAGTCCATGGCACTATTTCTGATACTTTTGTGGACAACTGCCGTTTGACAACTCTAGATCTCAATGGGAATCAGTTAGAAGGAAAGCTTCCGGCTTCTCTGGTCAACTGCAAAATGTAGGAGATTTTAGACATCGGAAACAATCAGATTTATGATACCTTTCCATGCTCATTGCATATCATATCCCGTTTGCGAGTACTTGTCTTGCGATCCAACAAATTCCATGGAACCATTGGATGTGCAGGCACCAACTCCACTTGGCCAGTGCTTCAAATCATAGACCTCGCTGGCAATAACTTTACTGGAAATCTGTCACATGAACAATTCTTGACCTGGAAAGCAATGATGGCTAATGCTTTGTTAGTTAAAGCCTGTGAAGCATGGATGCGGCGCCAGAGGAGCCGCACCTGCGTCCAACGCGACGACGCGCGAGGGATGCCGCTGCCCACACGTCCGGCCGCGTCATGCCACGTGGTTTTCTTTCTTTTTTTTTAGCTGACTCGTGCCGACTCGCGCCGATGCGACTCCGACTCGGGCCGATTCGCGCTGAATCGGGCCGACTCGGGCCGTATCGGCAGAAACCGACGAAATCGTTGAAACGGCTGATTCACGCCGAAACGGCCAATTCAGGCCGAAATTCAAAAAAGAAAAAAAGAAAAAAAAAAGGGTGCAAAACGCACCGTTTGAACTTAATAACAAACCCTACTTCAGCTCACTTCATCCAAACACCAAACTTCAGCTCTCTCTCACTCCATCACTCGTCTCTCACTCTCTCTGTGCTCTCTGCCTCTATCTCTTCTCAGTGCTCTCCGTCTCCCCTATGGCTGTGAGACACTCAGCCACTCGACACTTAGTCACTTCAATTCATTCTTTCTTCAGCTCTCTCTGATGCATTCTTAACTCAGGTATTGATATAAAGCTTTCAATCTTAGTTTGATCTTTGATTTGTGATTTGTGAATATGTGAATCTGTGATTTGTAAATCTTAGTTTTCAATCTTAGTTTTATTTAGTTAATAGTTATTACTTATTACTCATTGTGATTTGTGAATCTGTTTTGTGAATCTGTGAACTTGGGTTTGATTTATTATTAATTTATTTAGTTAATACTTAATAGTTATTATTTGTAGGTTAAATTGAATCTATTGAATTTGCAATGGATGAAGTTATTAGCACAGAAACTTCATCTCAAGAAGTGCCAAATTCTGAATGTCCTTTTTGGCAGTATGTGACTAAAGTAGAAAAACCACCTAGTGCTACTGTTAAAAAAGGTGGAAACACATACTTTAAGTGCAACTATTGTGGTGTAGTTTATTTGGGATCCTATTCTAGGGTTAAGGCTCATTTATTAAAAATTCTTAATAAAGGTATTAAAGCATGCCCTAATGTGACACTGAGCCATAGGCTGGAAATACAGCGAATGCATGATCAAGTTGAGAATGATAAGTTAGAGAGAGAACAGAGAAGTCAAATTCCCTTACCCCCACCTTTCCCAGGCCGTGGGCCTATACCTATTTCCCCATTTTGGAGATAGGAAGGGAGTGATAGTACAAATTCGGTTGATGGTAAGAGGAGGAAGGTGATTGGGATTTCTCCTATTGAGAAAGCATTCCAGAATAATGCTAGACATGAATTGGATAGTAGAATTGCTAGGATGTTTTACACCGGTGGGCTTCCATTTAACTTTGCAAGGAACCCATATTATTGTAATTCCTATGCATATGCTGCTACCTATAGCATCCCAGGTTATGTTCCTCCTAGATACAATGCCTTGAGAATAACACTTTTGCAAAAAGAAAGAGCTCATGTTGAAAGACTTTTGAAACCAATTAAGGACTTTTGGCTTGAAAATGGTGTAAGCATAGTTTCTGATGGATGGTCAGATCCACAAAGGAGGCCTCTTATTAATATTATAGCTGTATCAGATGGGGGTCCAGTGTTTATAAAGGCAATTGATGGGTCAGGTGAGTTCAAAGACAAACATTATATTGCCGGGGTGTTGAAGGATGCTATAAAAGATATTGGACATGAAAACGTTGTCCAAGTCATCAATGATAATGCTAATGTGATGAAGTCTGCTGGAGCTCTTATTGAAGGTGAGTATCCTAAAATATTTTGGACACCCTGTGTTGTCCACACTCTCAATCTAGTTTTGAAGAATATTTGTGCAGCGAAAAACACTGAAAAGAATGAAGTTACATATGAGGAATGTAGTTGGATTACACGTATTGCTGATGATGCATCTTTCATACGTGTTTTTATTATAAACCATTCAATGAGGTTGGTAATGTTTAATGAATTTTGTCCATTAAAACTGCTCCAAGTTGCTAATACTAGATTTGCTTCGATTGTTGTAATGCTGAAAAGGTTGAAGTTGATAAAAGGATGCCTTCAAGCCATGGTTATTAGTGAGCAATGGGCTTCTTATAGGGAGGATGATGTTGGAAAAGCTTAAAAGGTGAAAGATATGATTCTAAGTGATCTTTGG
Source organism: Quercus tomentella (assembly GCA_028535165.1). Lineage (NCBI taxonomy): Eukaryota > Viridiplantae > Streptophyta > Magnoliopsida > Fagales > Fagaceae > Quercus > Quercus tomentella. The sequence continues at coordinate 34,659,497 of JAPQVY010000068.1, read as the reverse complement.
TGGGATAAAGTTGATTATATCCTTGAATTCACAGCACCTATTTATGATATGCTACGAGCAGCCGACACAGATAAGCCTTGTCTTCATCTTGTGTATGAGATGTGGGATTCAATGATAGAGAAGATGAAGGCAGCAATATATCGGCACGAAGGCTTGGAAGATGATGAGTATAGCTCATTTTGGAGTGTGGTGTATGATATACTCATTGATCGATGGACTAAAAATTGTACACCACTACATTGCTTGGCTCATTCCTTAAATCCTAAGTAAGTACATTTATTTTCTATTTTCCTTAGTTCCCCCTTCTAGTAAAACACACGTTTCATCTATATTTGTTTTTTAATCTTTAACTAGGTATTTCTCCATTGAATGGCGAAAACGCATCTCTCCACATCGGGATCATGAAATTTCTATGGAAAGGAGCAAGTGTTTGGATCGATACTTTGAAGATGAGAATGAATTAAAGGTGGTGAAGTTTGAGTTTGCTGCATTTTCAGGAGGGAGGTTTCCTTCACCAGATGCCTTAACAGATAGGTGGGCCTTACTCCCTTTGGTTTGGTGGCAATACCATGGCTCCGCATTTCCAACTCTTCAATCCCTTGCCTTTAAACTTCTTGGACAACCTTGTTCATCCTCATGTGCTGAGAGGAATTGGAGCACATACAAATTCATTCATTCCTTAAAACGAAACAAAATGGCCCCTGCACGCACTGAGGGTTTGGTATATGTGTATTCTAATCTTCGACTCTTGTCAAGGCGCAATGAGGAGTACGTAAATACAGCAACAAAGATGAGGGATATTACAGGAGACTCTTGGAATGAGAGCGACATACATGGAGGAGCTAGAATTCTTGAGAATGCAGCCCTTACACTTGATGAGCCAGAGTTGGAGGCCATGGTTATTGAGAATCCTAGCACTAGTGTTACTACTAGTGAAAGTGAACTTTGAAGTGAAGCTATTGATCTTGATGATGATGATGTTGGTGTTTGATTGTCTTGTTGATTATCTTTTATTTTGTTTTAGTTTCAAACTTGTGAGTTGTATTCTAATTTCCGAACATCATGGAATGTTTTAGTTTCAATCTTGTGGGTTGTATTTAATTTATGAACATCACGTTTTAGTTATTATCTACTATTGCTCTTAAATTTGGTATATGTTTGTATAATATGAAAAAGTATGCTTAGCAATATATTAAAAATATAAATAAAAATATTTTTAATAATTTTTTAATTGCCGAGTTCCGCCGCACCCACGCCCACCTTTTTCAAAAATTGCCAAGTCCCACACCCGAGTCCCAAAACGCACCCGTGCTTCATAGGTTAAAGCTCAATCATCTCCAATTTGAGTCTTAACAATATAGTCGATTGTACTATCATAATCCAATAACTATAACTGGCAAAGGTCGGGAGATGCAGTTGGTGAAGATCCAAGTTCCCAAGTGCTATATATTCTCAACTTGTCACATAATGCTTTTACAGGCCAAATACCATCGTCTTTTGGAAACTTGCAACTTCTTGAGTCGTTAGACCTATCATGGAATAACTTGAGCGGGATAATCCCTGTTGAATAAAGTAGTGTAGCACACGTTAGAATGGATTTGAGTTGTCCTAGTCTTTAGGAAGTTCAGTAGTTTGTTTCTATTTGTTTTCTAGTTTGTAGGAGTTGTTTAGCATGATGTTAGTGGCGCCTATTTTTGTGTTTGTAATCATTTGTTTTTAGCCTATGTTATGGCCATTTCATTATCAAATGCAGTAGTAGAGTTTCAGTCCAACTCTGTTTCCTTTTGTTTTAGTTTATCACTTTCTTCTTTCATTTTACATCAATCCCTGCGTAGATTGCGAACTTGCATTTCATTTCATTCTTGAACCTCTCATTTAATCACTTGGTGGGAAGGATACCGACAAGCACTCAACTTCAATCACTTTCAGAGTCTTCACTCATAGGTAATGAAGGATTATGGCCATGGGAATACCCTTTAAAGGCAAGTTGCAAATATATTGAAATCCCAAGGTTGTCATTGAAAAGGTTTGAACCAAGCTTGCAAATGCTTTAACAATGGAGGTTTTACAGTAAACACTCAAAGAGAAAGAGAGAAAATTAGAGAGAGACGAAGAGAGAGTTGGAACTTTCTGGAGAAAATACTCACTGCACTATTCATTACACACTCAGATCTTTATATATACAGCCCAAGCTTATGGTAACTACCTAACTAACAAGCCTTAAAATACGGAGTTGATCCGTAAAGAGCGGAGCTTAATCAGGGATAAATAACAAACTTAACACCTAATCAAAGCTAGGCTATCACTTAACAAACTCAGACAAAACGACAGCGTTTAGACATAAGTACAGAAAACTCATCAGCACTTAAATAGAACGACATCGTTTGCTTAAGTGTATTAAAGACACATTCCTAGCCGTTGGATGATGCTCTGAGATTGCTCTGTAATTACTCTTGTATTCTGCACTGGGTTTTGTATTCTCTTAACAGTCACCACCAACATTGATAGAAAGAAATACGAACTCTGGAACTGAGATAAAATGGGAGCTCATCAGTGCCGAAATTGGATTTTTTGTTGGCTATGCAATTGTCATTGGGCCACTATTGGTTTGGAAGAGATGGAGGATACAATATAACAAACTTGTTGATACTATTCTTTTCCGGATCTTCCCTCACCTGGATCAGCGAAGAGGAGGTAATAGAAGAGGGTTTTACACAAGTTAATAGTGAAAGCTTAATGGGGAGCAATGCATGCACAAGTATTATTTCTGAACCCTGTATTTGAGGTTTTTCAATAAAAAGCAAAGCAAAACGATATCCATTAATTTGTATGAGATTTGAGTCAAGGTTTAACATCTGTAAGCCATGTCATTGAAGATTTTGAGAGAGAGAGAGGATTATCACAACAGAATGTCGCTGTGTTCTTTAGGGTCCTTTTGGTTGGAGAGATGAAAAAATAGGAGGATAGAAAATAGAGAGGGCAGGAAAATAGAGAGGATAAAAAGTTTTCTTTCCTCTTTTTATTTTGTATTTTTTTTATTTTTTATTTTTCATCCTCTCTAAAATTGATGCAAATCACGTTATGAAGAAACAAATAGTTTTTATTGTTTTCCTTTTCCTATTTGAATTAGGATTTATTTACTCTAGTACTTTGAATTAAAATCCTTTATTGCTTGTAAGAAACCTCAGATGCAGTTAATGTCACTCAACTTTACTTTAGAGAGGTCTATCGCCTCCATGGCTTACCACAATCAATTGTTTCAGACCGTGATGTGCGTTTTCTTAGTCACTTTTGGCGTTGCTTATGGTGTTTGGCCAACACCACACTTAATTTTAGTAGTGCCTATCATCCTCAAACTGATGGTCAAACAGAAGTGGTAAACCGTTCCTTGGGCAATTTACTTCGAAGCTTAGTGAGTGATCATCTTAAATCATGGGATCAACACTTGTACCAGGCAGAATTTGCTTACAACCGTTCTGTTAATCGTAGCACTGGCTTCAGTCCCTTTGTCATTACTTATGGCTACAACCCACGTGCACCACTTGATTTGGCTCCTATCCCTGACTTGAAGCGTGTCAATGTGAAAGCTGAGGATCTAATCGCACAAATTCAAGAAATTCATACGGCTATTGCTAAGCATTTACAGGAGACTTCCGCTAAGTACAAACAAGCCGCTGACAAGAAACGTCGAGTAGTAGAATTTGAGATTGGTGATTTTATTTGGGCAATTTTGACCAAAGATCGCTTTCCTGTGGAAGAGTACAGCAAACTAGCTGCTAGAAAGATTGGTCCTTTGGAGATTCTTGAGAAAATTAATCCTAATGCCTATTGATTGAAACTTCCAAGTCATATGCGTACATCTGACGTCTTCAATGTTAAGCATCTTGTTCCATATCGAGGAGACAATTCCAATCCAGACTCCAAACTCGAGGACGAGTTTCTTCCAATCCAGGGAGAATGATGCAAATCACGTTATGAAGAAACAAATAGTTTTTATTGTTTTCCTTTTCCTATTTGAATTAGGATTTATTTACTCTAGTACTTTGAATTAAAATCCTTTTCCTAGTTGAATTGGGATTTTAATTTTTTTTCTTTTCCTAGTTAAATTGTTTTTCCTTTCTCAAGTAGAAGTAGGTTTATTATTTCTTTTCTTAAAAGGAGTAGGAGAAATTCTATTCCTATAAATACTCTTTATAGAGAGATTATTTATGTTATGTGTGTTTTGAATAAAAGTTTGCTAGAGAGGTTTTCTCTATTACTGTGCCTATTAGCCTAGTGTTCTTGTAGAACTTAGGTTTAGTGGAAGAGTTGTAGTATTTGTGTGTTTTAGATTCTGCTTCTACACGCCTACGCTGCATCAAAAATCCACTATACCAAACACACCCATATGATCTCTTATTAGTCTCGTAGATTCTTCCAATCTTAGAGGTGTTTGCTTTCCTTTCGGCCGGGCTGGTCTCGTTGAATTGTGTCTATATGAGTAGTTACAAATGCTTTTGCTTTTAATCTCAATCATTCATAGTACTTTTTATGTGAGAGAGATGTTAAAAAAGTAAAGATATGAAAAAAGTAAAAGTTAATGAATGTTCTAAATGCATTAGTTTAGAAACTTTTAAACTAATGCATTTAGATCATTCATTAACTTTTACTTTTTTCATATCCTTACTTTTTTAACATCTCTCTCACATAAAAAGTAGTATGGCACCGAATCTCAATGCATAAAATTAGATTAGAAATTCAAATTGTATAACTTGAAAGATAATAAATAAATTTTTTAAAGAAATGTTCTATTAATAAGTATTCTTACGACAATTGTTAATAAATCATTTTAGAAAAGTTTTGACATTATTTTCATCGAAAATATAAAAAGAGATAAAGAAAAATTAGTTACTTTTTTATTTTTCCTTTAAAAGTTTATAAAAATAGTTTTTAATCTAATGCACTTAGAACACCCATTAATTTTTCCCTTTAAAAATAGTTCCTAGACCTAGAGACCCAGTAGGCTTATAGTACTCTAAAGTCTCAACAACCTTTAAGACTTTAAATATGATGGACCCCATCGTTGTTTCGTGTAACTAAAATGTTTTAAGGAAACATTTGTTCATTTCATTGTAAAATTTGATAAAATTTAAAAATGTTTTCTGTTAAACGTAAAATCTTTTGTAAATTGTGTTAATCATAAACTTCTTTGTAAATTGTAGTGAAACCTTTGATTTTAAAAAAATTGGTAAAATCATTTTATAACAATATGTAAGCTACTGTTCTGGTGGCTAATGTAGGTGGTCTAGTCATCTGCTCATTTGCAACTTATGTGGCTGAGCAACCAATTTTGATGGTTTGTCCTTGAAAAAAAAATTGCATGTCACAACAAACAACTAAAAATATTTTGTGAAAATATTTTACATGTAAAATTTTTATATGTAAAATATTTTATATTGGACAAAGAAATTGACCGAGTTCCTAAATATCCTTTATGTATGTGAGGTAGATAAAAAAAAATATATATATATATATATATATATATACTAGTCGCTAACCCGTGCGATGCACGGGATAATTCAATAATAATCATATATATATATATATATATATATATTTAATTTGCTTGAAGGTACATTAATAATCAGTTTGCAAAAAAAGAAAAAAAATGTACAATGAAACCCCTAATTGACAGCACACCCTAACATCGAAGAGTGTTGGTTTAAATTTTCTAATCATCTTTATTTCATCACTTTTCTGTATGAAATAGCCGAAACAATTGGCTAATGATATAATAACATCCTAATGAGTAATGACAACCAACGTAATCACCTTATCTACTCTACAAAATAGAATGAGTTTATTTCAAATCCAACTACTGCTACTTGACCCTATCAACAAAAAACGCAAAAAACTACTGCTACTTTTTTGTTTTTTATGATAGAGAAAACTACTGTCACTTGATGGGGATAAACTGCTACAATTATTCTAATAACTTGACTGCTGTATCCTTATCTGCTATGTGGCTTCGGGGCCTATATATATCACTGAAAAATCTAAAATAACAATGTAAATCAGACTGATCAAATTCAATTAAAAAAAAGAAGAAGAAATTAGAGAGAAAGACAAATAGAGGAGAGACTCTTACGACAGGAGTGGCAGTCTTTGATATTTTGAGGAGACAATGATCCTATACGTGAAGTTATGTGAATCAATTAGGACTCAAATTTAAGAAATTAAAGAACAGAATTCAAAATTAACAAAAAAAAAAAAAAAAAATACCAGCGGTTAGAAAAAATTCAGATCTTGATAAACTTACTTGATATGGCCACAGCCGTGCTTGTTATGTCCACAATTCCTGCACTTGGTTCTACAAATGAATCAAAAAAAGTAAGACAGAAACAAAACAAAAACAAAAAAACCTTTATTTAATATTTTTTTTCTTGTTTTTCACCAAAAAGAAAAGTGAAACATGCAACTTACAGTGTTCCAATTCTGTACCTTGAAGAGACAGTCGTAGATCCCATTGGAGAGTGTTATGATATATTTGGCAAATAGAGGAAAACTTGTATAGAGCAATGTATCAAAGTTGTGCAGAAAATAAATTATCAGAGAGAGGGGGAGAGAGAGAGAGAAGCGTATAGGGAAGAAAAAAAGATAAGAAAGAAGTGTACTCGTATTTTTTTTTTTTTTTTTTTTTTGTGGGAACGAATGTGAAAGGTGCATAATTTGTAACTACCCATGAGCCAAAAAGAAGCGTTTGTTTGAAACAGAACATTGTGTGATTGTGTATTAATTCACTAAAATGTTTCTCTTATTCTACCAAACGAAAAGACACAATGTTTCGGTATTTTTAAATGTAAACGTGGCAATGATTTGTGTAGCCACGTGACACAATAAAACGCAGTCACTAAAATGTTTCTCTTATTCTACCAAACGAAAAGACACAATGTTTCGGTGTTTTTAAATGTAAACGTGGCAATAATTTGTGTAGTCACGTGGCGCAATAAAACGCAGTCAACAAAAAGTCAAACGTTTCGGCTATTAGTTATTATATAGATTTGGTAATAGGGATATTATATAAACAAGAAAACTAGCCTACTACAGAGGTAGTATCTGTACAAGTTCTGTTACATCCCAGATCAATAAGACATACATCAAAAGTAAAATTAACTCTACATGCAGAATATCCAAAATAAGAAAGTTTTGTTGTAAGTGGACAACCATCTTTGCAAGGGAATCAACACAAAATTAGGCTTCTCTAAAGCCGTGGTTGCTATTCTATTGGGGGATTTGATGTCTTGCAATCATCAACCATAGGTGCATATTCAACATTTAAGGAATCATTATTGGTGAGCATGCTAACAACAGAGCTAGCATCAATTTATAATTTCAACAAATTGAATTTGGAGTAGATCTATTGAATCTTTTTACCCATCTGCCTTGACAGGTCCACCAGCAAGCCCAGATCCATCTTACCTCTGTAGTAGACATTTTTCTTATAATGTATATGAGTCACACATTAAATTAAAAAAAAAAAATAGTGAGTTCCACTTAGCATAAGAGAAGAAAATTCGAATTCTAGTTTTTTCCAAGATTGACCATGCATGTAAAATATTCTGTCAAACTCCAAGATATTTCACAATAATTTTTTCAATTGAACTAACAGAATTAGCCAAATTCTCTTCTTCTTTCACATTTTTGAAAGTGATATAGGTGGTATACATTTGTTGATAAGCTTTAAGATGACCCAAATTTAGGCACAATCTTCCCATTTAAGTTCAGTTCTCAAAAAGAATCCAAGAACCTTTTACAAAAGTTCACTTAATCTTTCAACTAAGTTGTGGAGTCTAAAGCAAAATACTCAGTATTTTAAAGGGGGAGCAAACCAGAATTCAATTTCATCATCAACTATCTACCATTATCAAATACATGTTTATTTGGCAAAAGTTTACAATTCAATTCATTTTTACCAACTACAATTTGGAGTTCAAATCTCTGCCCCAAACAACTAACAAGCAGTTTGTACTAGTACCAACAGAACTAACCAAATCACACAATATCAAATCAGGCGACAAAACAGAAGTTTAAATCTAATCAATTAATCTATGTTTAACCTTTTCTCCTTCCTAACCTTTGCATGAGAGCTTTGGACACTACAAGAACAAGGAAATTGAGCCTCAAACCTTTAACTCGAGCTTGTACGAAGATTCTGATTAATTCCATAATTCAACTATCATACACTCCATTACATCCCGAGTTTCCCTCACATCTGTATGCTCTAGTTTGAATGAAGAAATTACCTTCAATTTATTAATATCCTTCCATAAATCATTCAGCTTCTTCTTAGATTGCTCGAGACCACATTCAAGGGCTGACTGAGCCACATTTAGTTCATTGGGAAGATGTGGATGACTCATAATACATTCCAAATGCAGAGCTAGCTCTAGGAATTGATCAAGGAGCAGATGCAGAACTTTCTTGAGGAGTTGATCAAATAGGTCATCAATTTGGCTTCTTTTGTTTGAGCTTTCCTTCTGAACACTTTCCTCTATTTCTGTTTGTTCCAAACCAGCCCACTTTCCTTTCATTGGTACATTCGTTTTGGCCAGATCCAGCAGAATGACAATGTTCTTAATCACAATGGAATTCGCATCTTTAGTACAGATCCATTCGAGTGCAGAGTTGAACCTTTCAATCTTTGCTTCAAATTCTTCTTTCCCTGACATCATAAACACTAAATCAACAAGCAGTCGAGACAGATTAATCCCAACTTTAAAAGCATGAGTCTTTATCACACTCAGAACCCTGAATTCTTTATCAGATACTTCGATGTCACACTCTTCTATGTACTCCATCAAACTCTTCTTTCCATCATCTCTATCATTCTTGAATCTTTCTTTACATTCACGCATCAGTGTTTGCATCTTTTGTTCAAAATCCTCACCAGCTTCTTCCTTCTTGAATGCTTCAACAATACTTGCAGCTATCATTCCCCGTAAATCTTGTTCCAATCTTTCAACATTGGTGGAAATGTCTTCAGTATTAGCAGTATATTCATCACCTTCATCATCAGATGAGTTTCCAAAGGCCTCCGTCACCTTCCCTAAGAACCGCTTTCTCACATCTTCATCTTTCTTTAATTCTTCAGTTTCTTTACTGTCATCACTTCTCTGTCCTGGGTTGAAATTTTCGTAGTCTCCAAGATTGATATCACTGATATACTTCACATCATCTTCTTCTTGAAGGAAAAGCTTCAGCGACTCATTGAACCTCTTACTATAGTCTTTTATGTCCAATGTTTCTGTGGAAAGACGCAATTCTGAAACTCTAGCAAGGTCAAGATCAAGGATTTCTTGATCTTTGTTAGCCATTGATATATCTCTACAAAAGCCTTCGAGAGGGAGAAAGTGTTTGGGAAATAAAGGACAGACTGATCAGTGCAGATGACTTGAGAGTTTGAGAGACAGAGAGGGCCAAAGTACTAGGATTTTATAGGAGGGACTTTTAGGGATGGTTGTTTCAGTTATTATCAGTTATGAGTGAAAGATTCCATCACGTGCTGGTGATATTTTATTTGGTGCACTTTGGGTTTGCTTAGATGAGAAACCAATCTTGTTTTTGGACAAAATTAGATAGAAGGATTACATTTAATAAAACTAATAGTCATAAAACTGTAATAAATAAATAAGAAGTTATAGATTTAATTTTATTTTGGACAAAATTAGAGAGTGCAATTTTATAATTTAACCTTTTTATTTATTATTTTGAGTCATCAATGAATGGGTTTTTGGATTTTATTTATTCATCCTAAATTAATAGGCACCTTATTATGTAAAGAAACATTATAAACCTCCATGTTATGTGATAGTGGTGTTAATAAACTTGGGTAATTGGTTAATTTGATTGGGGTCAACCAAATATCTAAACAATATGGAAAAACATTGATCTATTAATCTTTTTATCTAAGTTTGGAGGCTAGATTACTAGGTGGGCTGAGATCAGGCTAAGTTACCATGAAATCAATCTTCAACACTATAGTGATCAATGGTCATGTTACATCATCCAAAGCACATATAAAATATAAACACATATAGATCCTAGATTCTAACATATTATTGAAAGAGACATGTTATAAAGACATGCAAAGCACTCTAAGGGAGGGAGGAGATTCTTTTTGGAGGTTGTGGAGGAGTGAGGCAACAAATTGTCTCAACGTGGCCTGACTAGAAGGCCAAACCACAATGGTACCGTTCTTTGTTGCTTCCTCTAAAACCTTAAAAGAGAACCAAGGTAATCCTTTAGATCCTTTAAGGAGTGAGGTAACAAGTAATAAGTTCTAAACCCGAGACTAAGAAGAGCGGTCTTCACCTTCAAGTGGTTGGAGACCAAAAAGACCAAAGCATCAAAGAAAATCCTCTTTATTACCTCCTCTAGAGTTCTAGGGGGGTTGGGTTCATTGGATGAGCATTCCACCCCCTTTTTATAGTGAGGGGGAAGATTTTAGAGGGATAGGTGGTTTAGTTCATAGTCAAAGTGCGTTGGGATCAAGAAAGGACCGAAAACAGAAGGAGATCAATAATGTCTAGTCCAAGTGCGAATTGACACTTGAACCTAGTGATAGCCCATCAACTTTCCTCTTTTGCATGATTTTTCATTAAATGCCTTGATTTTTATAAATTCAACCTCGCTAATACTACATTGGGCCTCATTTTAGCTAATCAACATTAAATCCATCCAATCAAAGATTAATTTAACCAAGATTAAGAATTTAATTAATATTGATTATTCGAATTAAATTGGACACATGCAATTCTAGGGTAGTTTATAGTCTCAATCAATAGGATTATGACACGTCATTAAATTTAAATTGGACGCATATTAGATTAATTAAAATCAATTTTTTATAATCACATAAGGTTGGACTTAGTTCGTGTAAGTGCATATTAGTCATTAAAATTTATTTCATAAAATCTTTCAATCCGATAGTCTGATTGAGGTCCATGATTTGTCATTTTGATCGTTATGACTTCAAGATTTACCTTACGTGATATAATTAGAAATAAAATTGTCAAAATTATGGCTTACCCTCGAGATATAAAATTACCCTTTTGCCCTTGGTTGAAGTTAAATGCTAGTTGCAAAATGGGGTGTTTATAATCTTTGAAATGCTTTCTTGTGTATTCAACGTAGATCTTCACTAAAACATACCATTCAAATACATGAATAAAGACTTGGATATGGGTTTGCCCGAACATCCATAAAGACTTGTTAATTGTTATGGTGTGGATTTTACCCTATTTTAGATTTATTTAAAATATATATGAACATACAAAATGATGATTTTAGATATGTAAACTAGTCATTTTTCCCTTGATGAAAATTTTGCTCAAAAAATTGATTTTTCCTAAAGTTGCAAAATAGGATCTTGACAACTATTTGTATTAACTATTGATTGTTAGGAGTATTTTAATTCAATTGATTGGCTCCTTTTGGTGCTTTCAAATGAGACATCAAAATTCAAATCCTATACCCCTAAATATCAAATTATATATATATATATATCCGCCTTCACTAAAACCTATACATCTACAATGCAATATGATGGTTTAACTGATCATATTTTTATATCTCCATCAATGTGAAGCTTATTTATTTTTCTCTCTATTTTTTTTTCATTAACAGGAACAGTAAATAAGCACAATTATCTCTGAACTCTACTAAATCATGAACACAATAACTTTACATATATTGAGGAATTAATTCGAAGAGCCTAAATATTAAAGGGCTTCAGAGGTGCTGCTTCAGGTGGGTTAAACCCCTAAGCTAAGTGACAGCCATAAACTAACCTTAACTCATGTAAAAGAGTAGTGGTTTAGACAGTAGAAGACAAATAGTATATGGAAATTCCTTTATTTCACACATGGTAGACCTTGTATTAATAAACATAATGCCAGATCATGTGTCAGTGTCATTAGGTTGCACTAATGAAATTAGAACCTCGCACCTGCTAAAAAAAAATTTATAACTTCACTTCATCAAGAAGTCTTGCACTAACAATACCATGGACCATTCACCTGTCAGCCAATCCATGGCCAATCAGCCACGTCATGATTCAAATGCTCATTAATCTGTTTTTTTTTAAAAACCAATAAGAAATATATTTCTGCCTTTTGGCTAAAAGAGAGGGAGAGATATGCACATTGGTGGGCAAAAGCCAAAACAAATTATTCAAAGGATTATCGTTGCACACAGTATTACACAGTCCTACAAACAGAGTTTGAAATTGTATTATGGAAACACAATTTTAGTTATAACTTGTAATTGCCAAATGGTGAAAACAAGATTACATAAATATAATTGAAATTGTGTTTTAAACACGATTTTAACTGTGTACAACGTAACACATATTGTGTAACTATCATTAGGTGTTTTTTTCAGAGGTCAAACAATTGCATTTGACATTATCAACTAGTAGCAATCAAACAAGTAAAAAAAATAAAACCCTCAGATTAAAAATTTGGAAGGCTTTCTGAGTTTTTTTACAGTTGCAACAGTGGTCATTCCTGATTGGGTCGTATCTTACTATCTTCTCCTAGTGATAAGCCAAGAATCAAGGTGCAAAGGGATATGGCCATATGGGCCACTACTTCAAGCAAAAACAACTCAATCAGCAACCTGTTGGTTCGAAGTATTAGAGGATTATGGCTCTTTATGATGAAGTATTGAGCTATAAATATAAGCTGGTGTAGGAGTTAAGACTTCTGCTGATCTAAGATAGGCGGGAAAAAAAGGGAATGCAGTATGGTCGTTGCTTATCCATTATATATGAGTGGTAGATAACCATGGCTTACCTTTAGAATTTGGGCTTTTTAAACTACATGGTATTGTAGTCTCACACTCTCACCCTCAAGTCCCAATGTCAATATTATAGACAAGTAAAGCAAGACATTATTCAAATTGAAACTACCATTATTACGCATGACGAAGTCATGGCTTATAAAGGCAACAAGCTACAGTTGTGTGGGTGGGTGGGTGGTGCACATTTTAGGAATGTGTTTTGAGAAAGGCTAAATGCAGAACATGGTTTGGTACAATGCTGCTCCTTAGATTTCACTACAAAGAAGATGAAAACGTTTTACTGTATTTTCCAATGCAAACTTCTGCTTTTCGATGAGTAGTTTCACATTGGTTAAGCTGTACCAAGAATTCAGAATTTGATACAACTTTGATACTTTGGGTCATGCACACAGGTTCCATTATATCAGGTCAGTTAGGCTTCATAAAAGTTCATTTTGGGGGATTAGCAACATGCCAGTGTGAGTTCCGCTTAGCATAAGAGAAGAAAATTCAAATTCCTGCAGTCCTTCCAAGATTGACCATGCATATCGAATATTCTGTCAAACTCCAAGACATTTTGCAATAAATTTTTGAACTGAACTGTTAGAATATTGGCTAAATTCTCTCTTCTCTCATATTTTTGAAAACGATATAGGTGGGACACTTTAGTTGTTATGCTTCAAAATGACCCAAATTTACAAACAATATTTCCATTAAAATTCAGGCCTTAAAAATAATCCAAGAACCAGCTTTTACAAACGTTCACTAAATCTTTCAAGTAAGTGGACCTTGAGCAAAACACACAGTAATAAGGGGAGCAGCAAACCAGAATTCAAATTCATCATCATCTATCTACCATTATCAAAAACATGTTTATCTGGAAAAAGTTTACAATTCAATTCATTTTACCAACTACAATTTGGTGTTTAAATCTCTGCTCCAAACAACTAACAAGCGGTTTGCACTAGTACCTACAGAACTAAACAAATCCCACAATATCAAATCAGGCAGCAAAACAGAAATGAATCTATGAATCTATGATTAACCTTTGTACCTTCCTTTTTTTTTTTTTTTTGTTGATAATTACATGAAATATTCAATTAATTGAAAACAGAGGTACAACTGAGAGAGCATACAACAACTGGGAGGAAAAACAACAACTACACCCCACTCTCCCCAATGAGTCCGAGAGCCCAGCAATTAACTTGAGTTTGCATATTAAAGTTTTGAGTTTTTTTTCCTTGGGCTGCAGCAACTCTTTTTAAAAGCCCTCTCTGTGGGCATAAAGGGGAATTGGTGGGCTCATTGAAAGGAGAGGGATTATTTGTGGGAAACGGGCTGGGTGAAAATTGGGCCTCAGATGCCAACAATGGAGAGCCCAAAACCGAGGTCTTGACAATTACATTCTTACCCTTCACAGAAGACCCTTGGGAATCATGGGAGTGCACAGTTGAGGAGGGCGTTGGGCTCAAGGTGTTGTTGGAACTTGTGTGATTTGACAGAGCTATTGAGTGCGCATGCTCCAGACCCAGCCACGCCTGACTAGCAACCACCGGAATCTGAACACCAGTGACTTCCTTCAATCTTTCCTCCTCCGACCCACCACAGCTAGCAACTCTATGATTCTCAAAAACCTCCATGAAACCATTGCCTTTTCTGGTCCAGCCCCCAAAATACCTGAGACAATCGGTCTCACCAAGACCCAGAACACCAAAAATAAAACAAAAGAGAAGAAGCCGCTCCATTTGAAACCCAGACTTGAACCTAACCTGGAAAGCCATTATTCCCATAGCTACAAACGTTTGATCAGAACCCATCATCCAAGCAGTTCTATGAGAGAACTTGAAAGCTCGCGCGCACACCACGTGAAGTCCGATCGCATGGTTGAGATGGAGAAAACTTCAAACACTTCTGCAAAGAGTTGTAGATGCTTAAAACCCCCAGTGAAAGAGGGAGAGAAGACTTGTACTAGGCAAGAGGGAAAAAGCTCAAACTTCCATGATTCCGCTATCACATGCCCCATTACACCCAAAATTATCTTCACATCCGTATCCTCTAGTTTTAATGAAAAAAATCCCTTCAAGATATCAGTATACTTCCGTAGACCCTTCAGCTTCTTCTCAGATTTCTTGAGATCACATTCAAATGTTGACAGATTCATATATATCAAGTTTTGTGCTTTTGGAAGTTGTGGATGACTCATAAAAGATTCCAAATCTGCAGCTAATTTGAAGAATTTATTAATGAGAAGAGGCAGAACATTCTTGAGGAATTGATCACATTCATCATCAATTTTGCTTCTTTTCTTTGAGCTTTTCTCCTGATTGCTTTCATCTAGTTCTCTTTGTTCCATACCAGCCCAGTTTTTTTTCACCGGTTCATTCAATACTATGGCGTGTTCCAGTACAGTGACAATCTTGTTTATCACCATGGAATCCTCTTCTTCAGTACTGGCCCATTTGAGTGCAGATTTCAACCCTTCAATCTTTGCTTCAAATTCTTCTTTCCCCGATATCATAGACACTAGATCAACGAGCAGTAGAGACAGACTATTCCCAACTTTAAAAGCATGAAACTTCATCAAAATCAGAGCACTGAATTCTCTACTAGATACGTCAACCTCTTTTATGCACTCTATCAAACTCTTCTTTCCATCATCTCTATCTTTCTTGCAGCTTTCTTTTCTTTCATGCATCCAATTTTGCCTCTTTTGCCGAAAATCCTGACCAGTTTCTTCCTTCTTGAATGTTTTACTACTCCTTGCGGCTATCATTCCCCGTAACCGTAAATTCTCATTCGAAGTCTCCTTGACAGCATCTTCTTGTTGATATAAAAGCTTCAGCGATTCATTGAAGCTCTTAGTATTGTCTTTAATGCAATTCTGCAGAGACGTAAGACGTGTGATCAGCTGGGTTATCTTGGGGTCCAATGTTTCTGTGGAACGACCCAATTCTGAATCTCTGGCAAGGTCATGATCAAGGATTTCTTGATCGTTGTTAGCCATTGATATCTCTAGAAAAAGCTTTTGAGAGGGAGATAATGTTTGGGAATTAAAGCTTGAGAGTTTGAGAGACAGAGAGGGCCAAAGTATTAGGATTTTATAGGATGGACTTAGGGATCGTTTTTTCAGTTATTTAAGTTATGAGAGAAGGAGTGCATCACCTGCAGGTGATATTTTATTTGGTGCACTTTGGGTTAATTTGCTGAGATAAGAGACTAATGAGTGGAGAATCTTGTTTGTCATCAGAATGTGAATGAACTTATGCTGGAGTTAAATATTTTGACTACTGTAGTAAAGTATATATTTGATAGTTGCAATCAAGTCTTTCTAGTTGCCGTTTAGATAATAAAAATTTTGGCATTTTTGCTTTGGCTGACAGAGCTCAGAGTCCAGCTTCTCTTTTCTCTCTCAGTGTGCTATAAACTCATCAAAACTAGTCAACACAGCAAACATATGAAGAATGTGGATCACTCAATTGACAAATGAACCAAGTATTGCTTGGGTAGATACTCCTTGTAAGGCAAACCTTTTTTTTTTTTTTTTTTTTTCCCTCTAAATTACAAAAAAAAAATTGCCTCTCAAAAACCTTTAAAGTGATTATGAGATGATGAATTGTGCCTAACCTTTAATAATCATTTATAAAATTCTTATAAAATTCTATTAACAGTGAAGCAAACTAACGATAGTATTTCAAGCCTTACTAAGAGCATTAGCATTGATGATGCTAAAATACCAAATTACTATTTTTAGCACCTCAAATACTAAAAACCATGCTGCAATGATGGTGCTATATCTAAAACATTTTGCAATCTATGAATAGTAAACTTCTATCTTTAGGAGTTTACTGTAGCTCTAAAGGGGAAAAAAACTATAGTTTATTCGAATGGGATCAAATTGAATTAACCTCTATTTGGAGCTTGCAAGTGTAAATTGGGGTGGATTAAATTGAATCTGGATGCTACGTGGAAAGATAGGAAGAAATTTGTGGTTGTGGCATCCAATGACCATATGAAGAAAAAAAAGAAAAAAACATTTGTGTTGAGATTCAATAGTTAAAAATCCATCTTCACGAATTACTTTTAACTCACCCAAATTATTGGAAAAAGTCTTTCAAATTATTTCTATATTTTTTTATTGGATGTGAATTTTGAAAATCTAAGAGCATTAATATCAGTTTTTCTAAAATTTTATGTCTATTTTACACTAAGAACCCATTTTTTCTATTTTACACAATCACTTTGCAAAAGTACTCACATCAGTTTATCTATTATACACCTTTATCTTATTTAAATAATCAGTTTTATCATTTTTTTAATATTTTCATTTAATATCTCTCTCTCTCCTTTCACGGTAAACATGCAAACTCATTAGATCTAATCTCTCTCATCCCTCTCTCATCCAAACCCACAATCTCTTTCTTATGTCTCAGCTACCGCCCCTAGCTATTTCTTCTTCTTCTCCTTTGCTCAGATCACCTCTCCCTCTCTCCCTCACGGCCAGACCGCCTCTCCTACTATTCAAACACCACGCCGCCACAAGCATCTATCTCCACAAGTAGTGTCAAGCACAGAAACTATTCCAGTTAACCTATAAACACCAACTTCCTTCACAAGCACCAAGACATGTTCTAGTCGACCTCCAAGCACTGACCCACAACCACAACTTCGCAACAATACTCCCTCTGTCTCTATTAGTGTGTGTGTGTGTGCGTGTGATTTTTCGTTGATTTTGAGGTTGGATTATTTTGTGTTGTAATATTGTGGTGGTGGTGGTTGGATGGTGTTGGGTTGTGGCGGTGGGTGGACGGATTGATTAGTTGTAAAGAGAGAGAGAGAGAGAGAGAGAGAGAGAGAGAGAGAGAGAGAGAGAGAGAGAGAGAGAGAGAGAGAGAGAGAGTGTAGAGGTTTGATGGTGAGAGAAAAAATTAATAAAATATTAAAATGCAAAGCTACAATAACTGTGTATATTAACACGGTTACTATAGCAGTTTTGCATATGAAGAGTATTATAGACCCACTGATGTGGGCAATTTTTGAGAAAAAATGTGTAAAACTTATTGCTTTTTCTATTTTTCACACACGGATGCAATTGCTCTAATTATTGGATTACATATTCTTATTATATCTTCCATGCTTGCAAACTTTCACGAAGTTCAAAGATAAATAGCTATAGCATCAATCAAGTGTTTAAATTTTTTATTTTTGTAGTCTAAAATTATGAATAAAAATAAGTTTATTAATTGAATAGCAAATAACATCCGATTTAAACAAAATTTAGCGTATGTGTTAAGAATATAAATAACATACAATTCAATGGTTAGATTTTCAAAATTCACATCTAAAAAAAGATTTTGGCAGAATTTGAAGGGTTTCTCTCCAAAAGTTAGTAGCATCCTAAAGAAAACTTTATACAATATTTTTGTCTTAAATCACGATATGACATGTTAAAAAATATGAAAATATACATAATACTTGTTATGTTTATTCATTATTTTTATTCATGATTTTTTTTTTTTTAGTAAACATGATGATTTTTTTCAAAATAAATCAAGTTCAAATATTTTATGTTCGTTATGTTTATACATAGTAATTTTTATAGATCAATAATATATATTGGCCTAAATGAAAGTATAATGATTCTAAATAAATAAATAAAAGTATCATTTGCATTGTGCAGATTACACACTAGTTAAGTAATAAAAGATAATTTCTCATAACAACAAACCACAGACATCTTGAGAACTAATATTAGTTGGGCAATAACTTGGATGGCAACAAATCCTATAATGAGGTTCTAGCCAAACTAGAAAATAAAAATAAAATAAATACTTTATGAATTGAATTAGTACTCTCTCTCTCTCTCTCGGAACATCAGTTTAAAGAAGGGATTATTGAGGAAATTAGGAATTTCCACGTTTGGGTTGTCCTAGTCTTTAGGAGTTCTCTCATATGGTCTTTGTACAATGAAATCAAAATAGAATTCATACTACTACATACTTAATACGATATTCTTTTTACAATTTTTTATGAGAAACTAACATGTAAAATGTGAAAAAAAATACACGCAGGATGTAGCGAAACTAACAGAGTATAAAATGTGAAGAATTTTTTTAATCTAACCATGTATCCAATTAAAAAAAAAAAAAAATGAATCATGACGTAAGACAGTAGGACATCGATGACAAATATGATATTTCTAATGCAATAAATTCTCCCCTACTATTAATAAGAACAATAACAACTTATTAGGAAAAAATACAATCAATCATATTATATAAATATATCTTTAACAAAACATCAGTCATCAAAAGATTTTTAGAGACTTGAACTCTTATTGTATTTGAAAAATGTTTCAAGAGGGATTTTGACTAATATTGATCATCATCATTTTGTTATTTTATATAAATAATTTTTTTGATATTGTTTATCTAGTTATATAAGCAACCCCATCTACATACATTGCATTGCATTGTCAAAATCCATGTTGATAACAACATAACCAACAACAATTTAAATAAACATAAATGTGATTATTATTGTTGAAAACTTATTCTAATGGAACTTTGTGAGAATAAAAATGATAATAATATGTATAAACATAACTAACATATAAACTATTAAAATGCAAAAATACACTCCAAATACAGCTTGTAGATGTTTTTTTTCATTTTTTAATGAGTTTTTCTCTCACTTCTCCACTGTCCATCAAATGCTCTTCTCTCGTGGGTTCCAGTTAGCTCAACTGGTAAAGTCTCTAATGGTTGTATAAGAGATCTGGGGTTCAATCCCCGCCTACACCAAAAAACTGATTGGTGTCTTGGTCTGATGATAAAGAGCTATCATCAGGAGCGGACGCCATAGGTTGAAACTCTCTCTCAAAAAAAAAAAAAATGCTCTTCTCTCCTTAACTATATTCTTTATCTATCTCCTCTTGAATCCCAAGTTACCAACAACACTACTGTTTAAATCCTAAACCCAACATTGCCATTTGAGATTCAATCATTGGCAAAAGCTCAAATCCTAAGCCAAGCTAACGTTTGTTGACCATGCTGCCTCGTTTCTCCTATAGAATCGATTTGCACAGTGGCAAGGCTAGTGTTCTTTTTGCCTTGCCTCACCTTTAAGACTGAGTCACCACATCCACGACTAGACTCACCAGACCCAACGGACTATGCCCAGCTAACAAAGGCCCCATTTTCCATCTGGGTTTTCATTAAAATTGAAAGAAGGGTTCACTGCCGCTAGATCATTGAAGGTGACAAAACCTTTATTTAGGTTGAGGTTTTTTTGTGTTGTGTCTACCTTCGAGAAAAAAAAAAAAAAGAACTTGGTGGTCATACTTCATGCCTTTTTTGCATTGCCACTGAAGTGTTTGGTGATTTGACCATGAATAACAAAATTGGGTTTGGCTGAAATTAGTGTGACTAATCAAAGAAAATGTATCGGTTCACTTTGCTGCCTAGGTGTTTGACAAAAAGCCCATGAGAACCTTCTATTGTCGATATAATCTCAGCTAACCTAGTAGAGCTTTGGGTCTTCAATGGAAGAGTGAAGAACATTAAAAGGAAAAGCAGGAAGTTGCTGTGGACATGGATTGGGTTGATTAGTGGGTTTGATTTGGATGGGGATTTGGGTTGAGTTGCTGTTTGTTTGCTTAGAAAACAAAGGAAAGATAATAATAATAATAATAATAATAATAAAGAATAAAAAATGATTATTTAAATAAAATAAAAAAGGTAGAATAGATAATCTACGTGGGATGTTTTGAAAAATGGTTAGGTAAAATAGAAAAATTAAGTTCTTATATTAAAATAGATAGAAGTCTTAATACAAGCTGGTGCGAATGAAGGCAAATAATACATGAAAAATTCTTTATTTTATACATGTTGTAGACCTTGTAGTAATAAATAAGATGATTTTTCCGGATCATGTTTCAGTGTGATTAGGTCAGGAAATTACTAATAACCCTTATTCATGAAATTAGAACCTCACGTCTAGCCCCCCACCACCCCCCACCACCCCCTCAAAAAAAAAAAAAAAACCTCACATCATCAAAAAGTTGCACTCACAATACCATGAGAGATAAAAAATAATAATAATAATAAAAAGAAAAAAAAAAAGAGCAGACTCCTTTCTAGTGTTTCTTTTGGTTTGATATTACAGCATGCTAATTATGGGTCATTCACTAGTCAACCGGTTCATGTCTTAAACCCAATCCATGGCCAGTTAGCCACCCATATTCCCCATCATGATTCAAATGCTCATTAATTTTTATTTTCTAAAAAACAATAAGAATGATATTTTTACTTTTTGGCTAAAAAATGAGAGAGAGAGAGGGAGAGAGATATGCACATTGGTGGAAAAAAAGCCCAAAACAAAGTTTTTAGAGGAAAATTATCATTGCACACTGTGTTACATACAATCGTACATGTTATAATTGTGAAATTGTATTTTGGAAACACGATCTCAACAGTATCCTATACATATAGTGGGTAACTGTCATTGGTCGTTTTTTAGAGGTCAAACAATTGCATTTGCCATTATCAATTAGTTGCAATCAAACACACACACGCACACACAATCCCCTACACCAAATTATGGATTCAGTTTAAAAGTTCGGAAGACTATCTGAGTTTTGTTACATTTGCGGCAGATTTTGTCATTCCTGATTGGGCTGTATGTCCTAGTGATAAGTCAAGAACAAAGGCGCAAAGGGATATGGCCATATGGGCCACTACTGCAAAAATAACAACTCAATCAGCCACCTGTTGGTTCGAAGGCTTAGAGGATTATGGCTCTCTATGATGAAGTCTTAACCTATAAGTATAAGCTGGTGTAGGAGTTAAGACTTTTGGTGATCTAAGATAGGCTGGAAAAAGAGGGCATGCAGCATGGTCCTTGCTTATCCTTTATGTTTGAGTGGTACATAACCATGTCTTTCCTCAGGAATTTGGCCTTTTAAAACTACATAGTAATTTAGTCACACCCTCAATTCCCAATGGCAATATTATAGACAAGTAAAGCAAGACATTATTCAAATTGAAAATCCACATTATTATGCATGAAGAAGTAATAGCTTATAAAGGCAACAAGCTGCAGTTGTGTGGGTGGGTGGTGCACATTTGAGGAATGTGTTTTGAGAAAGGCTAAATGCAGCATGATTTGGTATGGTGCTGCTCCTTAGAATTCATTACAAAGAAGATGAAAATGTTTTTACTGTATTTTCCATGCAAAATGCTGCATTTCGATGTGTAGTTTCACCATTGGTTAAGCTGTACCTAGAATTCAGTCTGACACTACTTTGATACTTTGGTTCATGCACACAGGTTCCTTTATATCACAGTTAAGCTTCATAAAAGTTCATTTGGGGGATTAGTAACATGCCATAGTGAGTTCCACTTAGCATAAGAGAAGAAAATTCAAAAATTCCGGTCCTTCAAAGATTGACCCTACATATCAAATACTCTGTCAAACTCCAAGCCAATTTGCAATAATCTTTTGAACTGAACCAATAGAATATTGGCCAAATTCTCTTTTCTTTCACATTTTTGAAATGATATAGGTGGGACACTTTTGTTGTTATGCTTTAAAATGACCCAAATTTACAAACAATATTCCCATTAAAGTTCAGCCCTTAAAAATAATCCAAGAAACTTCTACAAAAGTTTACTTAATCTTTCAACTAAGTTGTGGACTTTGAGCAAAACACACAGTAATAAGGGGAGGAGGGAGCAAATCAGAATTCAAATTCATCATCAACTATCTACGATTATCAAAAACATGTTTATTTGGCACAAGTTTACAATTCAATTCATTTTACCAACTACAATTTGGGGTTTAAATCTCTGCTCCAAACAACTAACAAACGGTTTTTACAGGTACCTACAGAACTAAACATATCCCACAATATCAAATAAGGCTACAAAACAGAAATTTATATCTAATCTATGAATGTATGATTAATCTTTTCACCTTCCTAACCTTTGCATCGGAGCTTTTGACATTACAAGAACAGGGAAATTGAGCCTCAAACCTTTCACTCGAACTTCCATGATTTGGCAATCATATTTTCCATTACATCATCCATATTATGTAGTTTGAATGAAAAAAATGCCTGAAATTTATTAACATCCTTCCGTAGATCGTTCAGCTTCTTCTCAGATTGCTTGAGACCACATTCAAATGTTGACAGAGCCATATATATTAAGTTTTGCTCTTTGGGAAGTTGTGGATGACTCATAATAGATTCCAAATCTAGAGCTAGGTTGCAGAATTGATAAAGGAGAAGACACAGATCAGCCTCCTGAGTCCAATTTTCTTTCATTACTTCATTCAATATTATGGCGTGTTCCAGTACAGTGGCAATCTTGTTTATCACCGTGGAATTCTCAACTTCAGTACTGGCCCATTTGAGTGCAGATCTCAACCCATCAATCTTTGCTTCAAATTCTTCTTTCCCTGACATCATAAACACTAGATCAACGAGCAGTCGAGACAGTTTTTTCCCAACTTCAAAAGCATCAGCCTTTATCAAAATCATTTTCCTGAATTCTTCACTTTCTATGTCAAACTCTTCTATGCACTCCATCAAACTCTTCTTTCCATCATCTCTATCTTTCTTGAATGTTTGACTAATTCTTGCAGCTATCATTCCCCGTAAATCTTGTTCCAATCCTTCAATACAATTGTCATCACCTTCATCATCTGACGAGTTTCCAAAGGCCTTCTCCACCTTCGCAAGGAACCGCCTTTTCACATTGTCATCTTTCTTTAATTCCTCATTTTCCTCTTCAGTTTTTTCACTGTCTTCACTGCTCGGGCCTGGGTCGAAACTTCCATCTCCAAGATCAATATCACTGATGTCCGATAACTTTGGAAACTCATTCGAAGTCTCCTTGGCAGCATCTTCTTCTTGAATGAAAGGCTTCAGCAATTCATTGAACCTCTTGCTATGGTCATTTATGTCCTTCTGCAGTGACTGAAGATCCATGATCAGTTGGCTCATCTTTGGGTCCAATGTTTCTGTGGAAAGACGAAATACTGAATCGCTGGCAAGGTCAATATCGATATCATTCAAAGTCTTCTTGACAGCATCTTCTTCTTGAACGAAAGGCTTCAGCAACTCATTGAACCTCTTACTATGGTCATTTATGTCCTTCTGCAGTGACATAAGATGCATGATCCGTTGGCTTATCTTTGGGTCCAATGCTTCTGTGGAAAGACGAAATTCTGAATCTCTGGCAAGGTCAATATCAATATCATTCAAAGTCTCCTTGACAGCATCTTCTTCTTGATCGAAAGGCTTCAGCAACTCATCGAACCTCTTACAATGGTCATTTATGTCCTTCTGCAGTGACATAAGATCTACGATCAGTTGGCTTATCTTTGGGTCATCAAGATCAAGGATTTCTTGATCTTTGGTAGCCATTGATATCTCTACAAAAAGCTTTTGAGGGGGAGAAAGTGTTTGGGAATTGAAAGACAGACTGATTAGTTCAGAAATATTGGGTGTTTGAGAGACAAAGAGGGCCAAAGTATTAGGATTTTATAGGAGGGACTTATGGATGGTTGTTTCAGTTATTTTAGTTATGAGTGAAGGATTGCATCACCCGCAGGTGATATTTTATTTGGTGCACTTTGGGTTTGCTGAGTGTTCTTGACCTCTTGAATTTGGGCTTTGTAAACTATCTAGCATTTGTAGTCTCACCCTCAATTCCCTATGTCAATATTAGAACAATGTACTAGATTGGTGCTGGACTTCACATGGGAGACACTTTGCAATCGCAATACATATTTTTGGATTAAATAAAATTATCTTACATCTCTCCCGTTTCTTCTATGAGAGAGGTAATTAAACCCCAAATTAAACAAACAATGGTCCGTGAAATACTGAGTTGATTTGGAAACTGGGACAAGAATAAATGCTGGAGCAATATAACAATGTCTCACTAGTTATAAACTGCAAAATATTTGTTGTTGTTAATATTATTATTATCATTATTATTTTTATGGTACAAGCAAGTTATCCTCCCATAAAGAGAACCTCCAAGAATTTAGAGATAAGTAAAGCAAGAAATAGTTCAATCCGAAACTCACTACTATTATGCATGATGAACTAATGGCTTATATATAAAGGCAACAACTGGCAGCTGTGTGGGTGGTACACATTTGAGGAATGTGTTTTGAGAAATGCTAAACGCAGAACATGGTTTAGTACAATGCTGCTCCTTAGAAATCATTATAATGAAGACGGAAAGGTTTTACTGAATTGTCCACGTGAAATGCAGCATTTCGATGTGTAGTTTCTGGGGGCTTGAACTTTTCCTTCTGGTTATCAATAACATCTGGTCAAGTTGTACCTAGTACTCAGAGTCTGACACAACTTTGATACTTTGGGGTCATGCACACAGGTTCCATTATATCAGAGTTAGGCTTCATAAAAGTTGTTTTTGGGGGATAAGTAACATGCCATAGTGAGTTCTACTTAGCATAAGAGAAGAAAATTCAAATTCCAGTCTTTCCAAGATTGACCATGCATGTCAAATATTCTGTCAAAATCCAAGATATTTTACAGTAATTTTTTCAATTGAACTAATAGAATATTAGCCAAATTCTTTCTTCTTTCACATTTTTAAAAATGATATAGGTGGGATACATTTGTTGATATGCTTTAAGATGACCCAAATCTGCACACAATCTTCCCATTTAAGTTTAGTCCTTAAAAAGAATCCAAGAACCATTTACAAAAGTTCACTTAAGCCTTCAACTAGGTTGTGGACTTTAAGCAAAATACACAGTAATAAGCGTGGGGGGGGGGGGGGGGGGGGGGGTGGGGGGGGAGCGGGGAAACAAACCAGAATTCAAATTCATCATGAACTGTCTACCATTATCAAATACATGTTTATTTGGTAAAATTTTACAATTCAATTTATTCTACCAACTACAATTTGGTGTTTAAATCTCTGCGCCAAACAACTAACAAGTGGTTTGTACTAGTACCAACAGAACTAAACAAATCCCACAGCATCAAATGAGGGAACAAAACAGAAATTTGTATCTAATCTATGAATCTATGTTTAACCTTTGCACCTTCCTAACCTTTGCATGGGAGCTTTGGACACTGAAAGAGAAAGGAATTTGATCCTCAAACCTTTCATTAGAACTTGTACGAAGTTTCTGATTAATTCCTTCACATCTTTATGCTCTAGTTTGAATGACAAATTTTCCTTCAATTTTTTAATTTCCTTCATATACCGTTCAGCATCTTCTTAGATTGTTTGAGATCACTTTCAAATCTTGACTGACCCACGTACATTCAGTTTTGTGTTTTGGGATGATGTGGATGACTCATAATACATTCCAAATGCAGAGCTAGCTCAAGGAATTGATCAAGGAGCAGATGCAGAACTTTCTTGAGGAATTGATCAAATAGGTCATCAGTTCGGCTTCTTTTGTTTGAGCTTTCCTCCTGATTGCTTTCATCTAGTCCTGTTTGTTCTAAACCAGCCCACTTTCCTTTCATTGGTTCATTCCTATTGGCCTTTTCCAGTAGAGTGCCAATCTTGTTAATCACCATGGAATTCTCATCCTCAGTACTGACCAATTTGAGTGCAGATTTGAACCTTTCAATCCTTGCTTCAAATTCTTCTTTCCCTGACATCATAAACACTAAATCAACGAGCAGTTGAGACATATTAATCCGAACTTCCAAAGAACGAGCCTTTCTCACAATTAGAGCCCTGGATTCTTTCCTAGATACGTCAAACTCTTCTTTGCACTCCATCAAACTCATCTTTCCATCATTTCTATCTTTCTTGCGTCTTTCTTTACATTCACGCATGAGTGTCCGCATGGTTTGCTCAAAAGGCTCATCAGCTTCACCACTACTTGCGGCTATCATTTCCCGTAAATCTTCTTCCAATCCTTCAATATTGGTAGAAATGTCTTCAGCATTACCAGTAAGTTCACCACCTTGATCATGTAATGAATCGGACTCCATCATCTCCCTACAGGCCTCCATCACCTTTGCTAGGAATCGCTTCCCCACATCACCATCATTCTTTAATTCTTCATTTCCCTTTTCAGTTCCTTCGCTGTTATCACTGATATCCTTCAATAATTTTGGAAACTCATTCAAAGTCTCCTTGACAGCATCTTCTTCTTGAACGAAAGGCTTCAGCAACTCATTGAACCTCTTGCTATAGTCTTTTATGTCCTTCTGCAGTGACTTAAGATGCATGATCAGTTGGGTTATCTTTGGGTCCAATGTTTCTGTGGAAGGACGAAATTCTACATCACTGGCAATGTCAATATCAAGGATTGGTTGATTTTTGTTAGCCATTGATAGGTCTAGCGAAAGCATTTGAGAGGGAGATAGTGGTTGGAAAGTAAATGACTGACTCATTAGTGCAGAAATCTTGAGAGTTTGAGAGACAGAGAGGCCAATGTGTTGGGATTTTATAGGAGGGACTTAGGGATGGTTGTTTCAGTTATTTTAGTTAGGAGTGAAGGATTGCATCACCTGCAGGTGATATTTTATTTGGTGCACTTTGGGTTTGCTAAGATGAGAGACTAATCTTGTATTTCACTTAATCTTTCATCTAACTTGTGGACTTCCTGTTTATCAAAAAAAAAAAAAAAAAAAAACTTGTGGACTTCCGTTAATTTTTATTTTTATTTTTTAATTCAGTAGTTAATTTCAGTTAATGGATTTTAGGATAATTATCTTAAAAGATATGGGGACTTTTTCAATGAGGATATAACTATTTTAAAATGGTGGAAATTTTTTAAATATGAATTTCAAAGTTGAGGATTTGTTCATTTTAAAAGAGAAAATAATTTTTTCTAGGAAAGATCCAAGGATAAAGAATTGTTCATTTAAAAGAGATGTAGATTTTTCTAGGTAAGATATGGAGACTTTCCATGTTTGCTGCAATACGAGCATGCTAAATGAAATTCAAGTCCAATTGATCACAAATTTGAAGTAATCACTTCCATTTATTTATGTCCAAAATAATTGAAGAATTTCATTCCGATTAGTTAATTGTACGAATTACCCTTGTATTTCATCTTGACCTAAATTCTAGTTCATCCCAATGCATTTTGCTTGTGTTGGTTAATTCCACCAAATATTTTGGCCAATATGTGAACAAAAAATTGATTTTATTTGTCATTTTTTTTAAAAAAAAAAATTTCCATTTATCAAATTGAGTTGATAAATTTCAATTTCTCAAATTGAGTTGATATTGTGGGGAGATAAAAATCTTAGGAAGATTCAAATTGAAAAGTTAATATAACATATAAAGATATTACTTAAGCCTCCCAGTGGCTATGGGTATGAGTTCAATTGGTATTAATTACTCATTTTTCTCATTAGTATTCAATATGAGATTATACTTCTTAACCAACCACACTACTCGTAAGTGAGTATTCCAACAAATATAATATACAATAGTAGAATCTTGACTGTCACAAAGTGGCGGATTGGACTTTTTGTCCTTTGTACTTTTGTTGTTTGTGCAAGCAAGAAGAGACTCATGGGATCTATCTTTTACCGAGGGTTCCAATTGCCAAGGCTTGGGCAAATACTAGTCAATTTCAGGCAGGGCTGGCCCAAGGCCTAGGCCACTTAGGCCATTGCCTAGGCCCCCTACTAGAGAAAAGTTAATATTTTTGGAAAATATTAAAAAAATTTGTTTACATTTTTTTTTCACTAATAAGAAGGCCCAAAGAATTAAGTAATCCTAGAAATAGAGATAAGACAAAGTTAAATAAATAGGTCTTACAAATAGACATATCACTAATCATAAGTAATTCAAATAAGAAAATATTAAAAATACAATAAATTTTACTACATAATCTTTATAATTTGATGTGACAATGAATATAATAAGTGGACTTCAACAAACTATTGTATTTTTGAATGAATTTTTGTAATTGGTGATATATCTTTGTATTCCTCATGTTGTAAATTTTATAATATGTCTAGCATCTTTGTAAGTCTCATATCACTAATCACATTCGTTGTGACATCAGTTTGTAGTAAAATTTGTTATAACTTTAGCATTTTCTAAAAAAAATAAAAGTCATATTAAAAAGTAAAAAGAATGGATTTTTTTATTATTATATAAAATATTAGTTAAATATTATTGAAGTAACAATGTAAAGGCCCATTAGAATATTTTGCGTTAGACCTCCGAAACTTTTGGACTAGCCTTGGTTTCAGGCATTGGATATTCCATATTGAATATCCACATTTTCCAAAGAAACGACTAATCTCCAAACGACAATTTACATGGTTAAGTTTTAGATGTTTACAATAAGAAACATATTAGAAGCCAAGAAATTTATGACCATATCATTTAATCTTTTTACCTTTAATATTTATAAAAGTGAAGATTTGACTTTCAAATGATTGAGATTAAGGTTCTTCTATCGTTTGGAGGAGGGGAAAAAATGAATGATTATTATTTTTATTTTTATGATATTATCAACAAAAAGCTGGACAAAATTTTCTTCTACCTTTATTAAAACTTGTATACGTGAACAAAGGAAAATAAGAAGCAAAAAAAATATATAAAATTTACAATTTTGTATAAAGAATTTGAAAAAGTAAAAAACAAAAAAAGAAGGAAAACCTTAACAAGAATGTTCACATCATTACCTCACAGTGGAAGCATCAGCATGAGCCCACATTCTCAGTGTCTTTCATGTCAGTCTCATTGCTCAAAGCAGAAATTCTCCAATTTATCAATGGGTTTTCTCTCTTTCTCCTATCTAAAACCTCCCATGCTTCAGAAAGATAAGGCCTTGGAATTGTACTCATCCACTTCCTCTTCTTCATCATCTTTCTTTCCCAATCTATGCAATCCAGGAATGACTGAAGCCGAGCTTGAATTCCTATCTTCTTCAGAAAAACCAAAACTCAAATCCATAAACCCTTTTAGCTCTTCAAATTCAAGGTCTGACAAGCTCTTACTTACACCACTTTTCCTCCCACTACTAGTTTTTAACTTTATTTTTGGATGATAATACTTCAAAATCTCTCTGTTTTGGTGTCTCTGATTCTGTGACCTCTTTTCCTGAAAGGATGGTATTGAGCTTCGGAGTGAGGAGGACCGAGTTAGGAGATAGAGATTGATATTAGGGTGCACGGCTGCACCGATAGTCCAGCCCAATTAGGAATGCAAGCATTGAAGACTCCTAATTGTAATAGAGAAAGGAATAGTTGGCTTGCATGAATAAAACTCTTATTCCTAATTATAATAGGAGTGTCAGGTGGGTTGAAAGCTTTAATATAGAGCTTTGTACGTGGGTTTCATGAACAGTGAGAGAGAAACATAGATTTGAAGCCGTTTGTGCGGCACTGACGGAAAAAAAAAATGTGATTTTTCTTTTGCTCAAGACACACAAGGAAAATAAATTAGGGTTTTTTCGAGGACGATTATTTGGATACAACAACCACAGAGAGTTAAAGTATTTAAAGTGGAAGATCTTGCTATCTTTAAAGTGGAAGATCTTGCTATCGGCTTTTATGGTAAAGTTGTATTTGTTCTTAAAGGAATTATTGCATTTTCCCAATTTATTGTGAACTCAGGTTTTGGGTATAACTTGAGTGTTGTAATCTCTATTTTATTATAGTGGATTGATTGGATTTGTCCCGTGATTTTTCCCTCTACACTGGAGGGTTTTCCATGTAATTTCTTTGTTTTCTTGTTGGTTAAATTAATTTTTTTTTTATCGCTTCTATAGATCTCTATTTTTTTTATTGCTTGGGTTATATTTAATTTAAGTTACACATAGACGGGATTTATCCCAACAATCGAGCCATATCCGAAGCTTGTTTTGAAGCTCCGTTGGTCACTCATGGACCTAGTATGGAGGGTAGAGATGCGTGAAATCTCAGGTTTTTATGGTTTTTCTTGAATTTCGTTATCTGGGTTTGCTTCAAAACTTGATGACTTGGATAGATTTGGTTGTTTTGTGAAGATTTGAGGCTCGAACCAACAATTATCAAAGAGTTTCATGACTTCCTCTGCGTCCATCAATTGTGGCTGTGAAATGTTTGGTTTTCTTGTTGCGTACTATGAGAGGCTGAAGCATTCAAGGCTCAATATATAGTCAATTTTATCACGGAATTGACCTTCATATCGTAGAATATTACTTCAAATCCTTCAACTGATTCCTAACACGTATTTTTTTTTTTTTTTCCGTCATTTGGGTTACATTTTTTTAATAACATTGAACTACTTTTAATAATAATTAATAAGTAGCTTTTTCCTGGAAGGGAAAATGATGAGAACGCACCTTAAAAAAAATAGTGATGGGACCGTATTGGCTTTATTATGAAGTGGTAAAGCAATTACTCCCAACTTTTTTTTTTTTTTTTTTCTCTACATTTAATCAAACATATTCCAGAAAAGTTTTATTTTCTATTTTTTCATTAAAGTTTTCTATCCATCCTATTTTACCTCCAAACAAACACACCCTAACGCACATTTTGCCACAATCAAAAAAAAAAAAAAAAAACACTCCTCCACACCTCAATGATATTGTTCTTGTCGATTATGGCTAACTTTCATTAAAGAAAGTTCAAGGTATTTCTTATTAAAAAAAAAAGAAAAACAGATTGCTGATTAGTAATTGCCTTGCCACTTAATATTTTTTTATAGTTTTTCACAAAATCACAAGGCAAAGCAAGATACTGTTCTAAAAAATAAAAAATAAAAAAAGAACAAGATATGTTTACGGTCGTGAAAAATATTGTGTAGAGTTCACCATTATTTTCATTATGAATCAATCATCTTTAAAATTATTGTGTCAATAATAAACTAATTATTAGTGTGGCATTTTCTAGATGAACCCCCCTAATGATATGAGCGTTCTTGATGGCAACCATGAATGTGTATATTTTTGTGTAAAATTCAAAGACGTTGATTTGGTACTTACACATCCTATCATGTAGCAGGTAACTGCGCCAGACAATTATGTGGTCATGAGACTATTATGGGCCAATGATGTTTGGCTGGTTGGTTGGTTCTAAATTACACTAAATACAACTCCTAATAATGAATTAGTATGACAGGTAAACTATCTTTATGGGTTCATCAAAGATCTTGATATGTCACTGTTAATAAAAGGCAGAAATACCTTTTTCTTCTCTACATTATGGTCTCGTTCTCATTTTGATCTCTACTTTTCTATTTTACTACTTTTAGTCATTAAAATGAAAAATGCGTTTTATTTTGGTACTTACCGTCATCTTACTAACGGAAATTATATAAATGGCCAATGGAGTGCACTGTTGTTACACAAAATGCCGACATAACCATTAAAAAAATAATAAATTTTTTTTATTTAGCATTTAAAAAATTCCACGTCAATATCTAAATTTAAAATTTTAATTTATTAATTTTAACTAAATAAAAAATAAATTAAAAACAAAATTAAAAACCAAATATCACAAACCCAGTTAATAAGAACACAAAATTAAACATCAAATCCACATTAGATTAAACATGAACACAAAATTTAAAACCCAGAAAATTTGAACAAGAAATTAAAATCTAGATTAAAACCTAGATTAAACATGAACATATTAAACATTTGAACAAGAACACAAACCTAAAAAATTTAAAACCCAAAAAATTAACAGCAAATCCACATCAACACAAAATTAACCATGAACAAATCCAAAAAAATGAAACCCTCACACCACCAAAACCTCAAAACTGAGTATATATTTCACTTTCAAACCACATGGCCACAAACTTTTTCTTTTTTCTTTTTTTCATTATTTTTCGGAAGAACACTGAACTTTTCTTCCATTTTCTTATACTTTTTGAGAAACCAAACACAAAACACTAAACTCAAACCCAGATTTTCGTCCCCTAAACACAAACTCAAAACTCAAAACCCAAATTTTCTTGTGCTTTCTAAGAAACCAAACACAAACCTCGTATCCAAACCTTAGAGCTGACAACCAATCTCCAACCTCAGATTCGAAAAGGAAATCAACCTCATATCTGACAACAAAATCACCTCTTCTCTTAGCCACCGCTGCCGCTGCCGCTGCTTTCTTCTTACTCGTGTTTGCCTAGGGTGTGGGTTTAAGAGGATAAGGTAGAGAAGGTGAATGACTTTCGGCCGTGGTTGGGATCGGCTTAATGAGCCACGAGAGGAAACAAGAGTGAGAGAGTAAAAGAGGATGGTTGGGATCGGGCTTTGTGAGAGAGGAAAAGAGAGAGGCTGAGTTTGGGCTGAGGAAAAGAAAGTTAAAGAAGAAAAGAGAGGAAAAGAAAGAGGCTGAGCTAGTTGAGAGAGAGAGAGAGAGAGAGAGAGAGAGAGAGAGAGAGAGAGAGAGAGAGAGAGAGAGAGAGAGAGAGAGAGAGAGAGAGAGAGAGAGAGAGAGAGAGTGTGTGTGTGTGTGTGTGTGTGTGTGTGTTGTGAGGGTTTAATTTTAATTTTTTTGGGTTTGTTTGTATGCTTAATTTTGTGTTTGTTATCTAAGAAACAAAATGTCAAAAAAAGGAAAATGTTCTTCTTCTGTTTAAATCTGGGTTTGTGTTCTCGTTATTCTTGATCAAAATAAATTTAGATCTCAATTCATGTAATTTTTTGTTTTTAATTCTTTATTTTATTTAGTTAAAATTGATAAATTAAAATTTTAAATTTAGATGTTGATGTGGCATTTTTTTTAAATGCCAAATAAAATTTTATTATTATTATTATTATTATTATTATTATTATTATTATTATTATTATTATTATGAACACATAAACATTTTGTGTGCCAACAGTGCACTCCATCTATCATGTAGACAACATTTTTTAGTGAGATGATGGTAGGAACCAAAATATAATATGTTTTTCATTTAGGGGACTAAAACAGTTAAAATAGAAAAGTAGGAACCAAAATGGGAATGAGACCAAAATGTAAGGACGAAAAAGGTATTTTCGCCTTAATAAAATTATTCACTTCATAAGTTATTCGATGAGTCATGTAATTTATTTAAATAATATATATATGAATGATATTATAAAGGATACAATTTAGGTACCAAATTGATTGTAACCTGAGGCTACAACCTTACTTAATATCTTTTTATTGGAGGTGACAAATCCACCATTGGATTACAATTTCTTCCTATATCCTCCATACATGAAAATTTTCTAAAAAATTAAAGATCAATAGTTATATCATCAATAAATTGTTTAAATTGCAAATTTTTGTAGTTCAAAATTATGCATAACTTATAAGTTTATAGATTATATAGAAATAATATCTGATTGACACAAAATTTGACAAGTATATTAAGAGTTTAAATAACAAGCAATCCAACGGTTAGATTTTAAAAATATATAGTAATGTTAATGATATTGAGTAAGGTTGTACTCTTTGAGTAAGGTTGTCAAAATTCACTTCCAATAAAAAGATATTGAGTAAGGTTATACTCTTTGAGTAAAGTTGTACCCTTTGGAAGAAATTCTTCAAGATGAGTTTGAAGTAAAACTTTATCTTTTACTTACCATTAAAAATAAAGTGAAGGTTGAATCTTCACTCATTAAATGCGTCTATATCTTTTACTAATTGAAAACACCTTATACATAAGAACATTTTCAAATCTCATTAAAAAAAATCTTTCAAAATATTTAATGCATGTAAGAACTAAGAATTCATTTAAAAAATGGTATGTCACATTTACAAGAATACAAATTGAGCACAACAATTATTATTTTTATTGCAGTATTTTTTAATGGACAAAATTTAGCTACAAAATTAGTTATAGCCTTAGGCTACAACCTTACTCAATATTTTTTTATTGGAAGTAAATTTTGACAAATTCACCATTGGATTACATCTTCTTCTTATATCCTCCACACTTGCAAAATTTCTAGAAAATTAAAGATCAATAGCTATGTCATCAATAAATTGTTTAAATTACAAATTTTTGTAGTTTAAAATTATGCATAAAATATAAGCATATAGATCATATAGTAAATAATATCTGATTAATACAAAATTTGATATGGATATTAAGAGCATAAGGAATATGCGATTCAACGGTTAGATTTTCAAAATATGTAAGAATATTTATTTCATTGAGTAAGGTTGTAAGCTAAGGGTACAACCAATTTTGTAGCCAAATTTTGTCATTCTTTAATTAAGAAATGTCCGGTGGATCAATATAACCAACATTAAAATTCTTTAATTCTTTTTAGGGAAGTATATAATTAGCTAAGTACTTTATTGCTTAATTTTTTTTGCTCACACGTTAGTAGTGACAGTGACATGCTTTACATATTTAGGGTAATTACCTTAAATTTATATGAGATTAAGCTCGTCTTTATCTTACTTATCCATGGTTTAAAATTAGCATTTTACATATTTAAAGCCAGCTCCATTAAGCTTCTGTAACTCATTTATGACTTTCCTTTAGAAAAAACGATTTTTATCACAAAATCAAACTTAAAACAAATCAAAAAGTTTGGTTTTGAATTTTTTGCAAAAATGATGAGCATTAGATATGAAATTTCAAACATGTAAAATCAAATTGTTTGAAAGTATAAACACAAATCAAATGCCCACGAAGATGCCAAAATTTTCACAACAAATAAAAAACACAAACTCACAACCCATTTTCACTGCATCTGCAACATAAAACCACAACCAAAAACAAATTCCAAGCCCAACACAGCAAAATGCATTACTCACCAATTCATTGCCAAACAGATCCACACACATACTCAAACCTACCACAGTTTAAATGAGTTTGCTAAAATGAACATCCACGAGCAGTTTAGGTTTAGGACCTCTCTAGAGGCCGGGTCAAAGAGAACGAGGACATGGGTTTGGGTCAACTCGGTGAGTGAGGAGCTGCTATCTACTTTCCGAACAAGAAAATGATGAGTAGTTCTTCAAGGGTTTTGACCCTTGAAAAAAGACAACTTTCTTGTAGTAGTGGACATGGCAATGGTGAAGAACCTCTGGTCATGAAATTGGTGATGGAGGATGACAAATATGAGGGGAAAAGGAGGGAAAGTGGGTTGGATTTGGATTAGTAATGGAAAGAATAGCTTTTGTTAATTTTGCTAACGAGGACTTGACTTATTTTATAAAAAATAATAATAATAATAACAAATCATGGACTTGACTTGGATTAGCTGATGCGTTAGACTTTGGTTGGACCCCATTTGTCATCTTGTTATAGAACACATATCTTTTATTTTTTTATTTATTTTTTTGAGAATAACACATATCTTGTTATACAGCACATGTTAAGGGTTAATAATTGCTCAATTATGGTGCGTAATACACATTTTTTAAAAATAAGATATATGCATTAATGTTTTATTGGGTTATATGTACAAATGTATTGTTATTATATGTATTTTATATATATATATGTACAATTTGAGTTTATTTAAAAAAAAAGTATAAAAAAATTATTTAATAAAATATTAAATGAATTTTAACTATTGCTCTTAGGACATTCTTTTACAAAAGCACTAGTCGCTAATCCGCGTAATGTACGGAATAATTAAATTTAAAATCACATATATTTCTAGTAATAGAAATAAAACAAATGTGTGATTGCTTTTTAAATATCATGCACCTCTAAATTCTAATTAACATGGAATATGAGCTTAAAGGAAATCAAATTTCAAATTTTCAAAAAGAGCCTAAACCCCAAATTAAATTTAGGGGGTTTCAGTATTTCTGCAAATAGGAAAAAATTATAACTACCCATGGAATCAGAATGTTGTTTTTTTGTAATTTAGTATAATCAATTGGTTTTTAAGAACTAGGCTAGCTTTTAAGGAAATTCACCCTCTGAAGATGCTCCCACACAAATTAGAAGAAGAAGAAAGAAAAACTAATTTCAACCACAACTTTAAGACTATCTTAACATTAAAAATAAATAAATAAAAGTAAAAAAAAAAAAACAACAGCAATTTGTGAACAACACACTTGGTTATATCCTTACAAAAGGATACAATTAGGAGATAGAGTTTTGATTGAATATATTATATCCAAATAGAAAAGGCCTAACCTTGATTTGATTTCTCAAATGTAGCAACCACAGAAAGAGCGCTAAAGAAGGAGAAAGTATGAATGGCTAAAACCGTAGCTCGAAAAGGAGAAGTGTGGCTAGTATGAACGGCTTGAAAAACAAACGTGTGTTATGTAGTTAAAAAAGAGTTAAATAAAAAATCACAATAACTATAAGGATTATGAATGAAAGAATTTTTTTTTAAAAACTTTTTTGTTTAGATTGTTTCAAAAGTTCTTCAAACTCTTTTTTTCACTATTTTTTATTCTTATACAACCAAAAAAACTTTTTTAACTTTTGTATTAAAAAATACTTATAATTAAAAAAAAAAAAAAAAAAAAAAAAACTTCTTTACTTGATCAAATCCTGATCCAACTACCTAACTCATCATATTTATATTTATAACATGAGGAACTTTATCGTAGCCTGGTCTGCGGGTATTAAATATAAATAAAAAGAGAAAAAAAATGTATTACATGAATTTATGTCTTGTTGAATATGTGGCTAATGTGCCTTAGACTTTTTTTAGAGCTTCGACATTTTTACATATCAGCATTAATATTTAAATAAATATTAAAAAAAATTCTGGTTAGAAATTAAAAAATAAAAATAAATAAAAAACACACCACCTATCAGTTTATTTTAACGAAACTCTCCTTCTCCCTAAAAACAAAACCCGATCAATTTAACAAAATCTCTCTTTCTAACGCACTCCCATCTCCTTCTTCTTCTTCAACTTTCTCATCATGATCTTACGAATAACTAAGTTAATTTATTTCAACAACCACCGCAAATACAACATCAACTACAAAGGAATTCTCTCTCAAAAAAAATAAAAAAAAATAAAAAAAATAAAAAAGAAGGCTAACAAAGATTAAAGAAAATCACCGCATAAACAATATACCAAGGATGGAAGAAAATCAGCCACCAAAGATTAAAGAAATTGGCCAACCCCCACTGCATATACCAATGTCAACCATGATTAAGCCATTATCAATATCATCCATATGATCTAACTATAGATCCAAATAACTTAACCATCACAATATAAGAAACTTACATCAAAAACCCCATTGAAAACCTGTATCAAAATCCACAATCAAACCAGAGATCCAAGCCCATATCAGAATCTCCATTAAAAGTCCAAATCTGATTTGCGAGGAAGACTTGGGCAAAGATTGAATCGTTATGTTTGAGTGTTTTAGAGTTTTAGATTCATGTTATCTAGGGTTTGGTTTGGTTTTTATAGAATTAAAAACCAAATAATAAACAAATTAAAAAATAATAATAATAATGTGGTAAGCTCGGTCAACAAAATAGAAATTTAAAAAATAGAAAAAAAATCAAATGGCGACGTGGAAAATTGTGGAGCTTAGCAAAAAAGTCAGAGGCTTCGGTTTTATATATATATACTAGTCGCTAACCCGTGCGATGCACGGGAAAGTTATTGGGTATGAAGGTTTAACATTCTCAATTATTTAATAAATGTATGAAAGACAAATTTAAAGAACAAATTATTCAATATTTCTAATTAATCATGATGAACCACAACAATAGCAAATATGTTAACCCATCTAACAACAAAACTACAACTCATAAGCTTAAATTATATCCAAACACAAACAAACAAACAAACAAACAAAAAAGTCTCCTATTAATACAAAGAGAGAGACAAAACAAAAGGCTAAATGTAAATTAAAATTATAAAACATTAATAGTGGTCGTTGTAAACCACAAAACATATACACGGCTATTTACAAATAAAATCACTACTATCAAAAGAACAGTTAAAAGAGATAGCACTATTAATAAAATAAACAATCAATACTTAATATAAAATAATATAAATAATAAAATAAACAATCAATACTAAGTATAAAATAATATAAATGATAAAATAAATAATGCAAGTGCACAAAGTTAACACTTGATGGACGTGTGGCAGAGGCATATAAAGTTGAATTTGAAAGCTTCACAGGCTTGGTCAGGCAAAGGCACACAAAACAAAATAAGGTTGAGAAGACAAAAGAACGAAAGGAAAAAGAAACAAAGCAAAAAGAAAGGAGCTTGTGCAAAAAAGAAAGAAAGGAGTCTTGGCGAAGAAGATGGAGGTGACAGCAGTTATCTGGTATCGACTTCCGTTTTTCTCTATGGGTTTTTTTTTTTTGTGTGGATAATATTTAAATGATCTGAGTTTTGGGTTTTGGGGGAAGGAGATTGTAGCGTGAGAATGTCAAAAGAATAATTCAAATGTTAAAATATTGAGGTTTGTATTACTTTTATAGTGTTTATAGTGGGTGTTCTGAGGAAGGAGACGATTTTGAGGAAGAAGATGTCTGTTGGTGGGTATGGTGGGTTTTCAGATGCGATGCGATGATGCTTTGCTGTTGGCTTGCCGTGGGTCTGATTGGCTTCCCGTGGGTCTGATTGTTGGCTTGCCGTGGGTCTGATTGAGGAGGAGCTGGAAGAGAAGGCACAGTATCGTGAAAGGGAAAGCATGAAAGGCAGAGCCGGGTTTTAAAAAATTCAATTACGTTTTTTTTTTTTTTTTTTTAAATTATGCTAACGTGGAAAATTGTGGGAGTTTCAAAAGATTCGGTTTTATATATATATATATATATATATTACAAAATAAAGTAGAAGAAGAAGAAGGGTTTATGCGTTTATGTCAGTACCAACTAGTGCCTTGGTATTATAGAAACATTACCTTGGGTTTGATATATATCTAAGGTGACTGAATGATTGCACAGCTGAATTGCTGGGCAAATATCCTTTGGCAATGAACGTCTCTGCCATGTGAACTAAATCACGTACGTGTATGAAGTGCAGGTGAGTGGTTAACTGCCAAAAGACTAATTGCCCAGTAATGCAACCATGCATATATGTATACGCTTGATCCATTTCGTTGATGAATAGTTTTGGGTGTTCATATCTATATATACCTGATAAAAAAATCAGACAATTCTGGGATATGCTATGTAAACAGGATATTCTTAGCACATACCCTTTGTTTGGTAAGTTGCAAAGTGGTCCTGTGGCTTCAGTTCACGCAACCCTAGCTCCTTTTCTGTACTAGTTTAGATAGCAAAGATTAACATTCCTCTCTTTACAGAAAGAATAAAGAAATATGAATTATCAATAAAGAATATCCGCATAATAATTCTTCAATTCGCTTCTTCTTTTTGTTTAAGTCATGTGCATGAGCGTTTTTCAACACAGAACTTATGGAAAAGAAGAAACAATTAATTTCAAGTGGACATGATTAGATGGTTTTACATGCATATATACAGGAATGGAAATAATTTTACCGTGTTTTGATTGCTAAAGAACATTGGAAACTAAGAGGTGGGTTGACTTTTGGGGTAGGAACTTGATTCCATCTGAAAAGTTTAATTCTCCATAGCCTTTTCAATCTTCTTTATATAACTGTTTGTGGAGGAAGATGCTAGTAATTGAATTATATACAACATTGTGTCATCCTCTGGTTATCTTAAGACATTTCATTCTTTATCCCCTCTTGTATGTAGATGGTTCAAGAAAATATTTAGCTCGAGTCTTGTATACAGATCAGTGGATCACCTTTATTGACTTGCTTTCTTTACCAAGCACGCTGCTAATATATTGAAGTTAGCCTTCATGTAAATGGATCAAATTTGAGGGGCCAGTTAATTATTATTATTATTATTTTTTTTTGAGGTCTCTCTTCACATCAATAAGGCCCAATTTTAGAGGACCACATCAATATTATATATTTACAATGAAGAAGAAGTAAATTTTAAGTTAAATCGTTATTGGCTTTGCCTTTTTTGATGCACACTTGTGTGGGTTCCAAGTACACGTGTCCCATCTCAACTAACTGTGAAAATGACTCACCTCTGCTTAATAAGCAAGAGGGACATTGAACACCTTGCATTCTTGTTGCAGACCAATATGTACTCTTGATACCACTTGCTTGGGAGAGGACATCTTATGGAGATTCTAAATGAGTAATTAATATAACATATAAAGACTCTATTTAATTAACCAAAATTTTTAAACTTATGAGTTTGGGATTTTGGGGCTAACTATGTTATATTAACCACTTACTCTTGTTATAATTTTTTAATATGCGACATGTCTCACATGGATGTACTATATGACTTAACAATTGATCCATATTTTAAAAATCTAAGAGGCATACTGAACTCAATCACAAGTCAAACAAAATAACCTTAATCATCATTACCCACTTAGAAAATCCATGCCTTCGTACTGCCCATTTCTTTTAGACCTCATAGAAAACCATTTCCAAACTCCGTTTTAATTGTACGAATTACCCTTGTATTTCATCTTGTCCTAAATTCTAGGTCATCCCGATGCATTTTGCTTGTTTTGGTTAATTCCACCAAATATTTTGGCCAATATGTGAACAAAAAATTGATTTTCTTTTTCATTTTTTTAAAATATTTCCATTTTTCAAATTGAGTTGATAAATTTCAATTTCTCAAATTGAGTTGATATTGTGGGGAGATAAAAATCTTAGGGAGATTCAAATTGAAAAGTTAATATAACATATAAAGATACTACTTAAGCCTTCCAATGGCTATGGGTATGAGTTCAACTGGTATTAATTACTCATTATTCTCATTAGTATTCAATACGAGACTATACTTCTTAACTAACCACATCACTCGCAAGTGAGTATTCCAACAAATATAACATATAATAGTAGAATCTTGACTCTCACAAAGTGGATTGGACTTTTTGTCCTTTGTACTTTTGTTGTTTGTGCAAGCAAGGAGAGACTCATGGGATCTGTCTTTTACATAGGGTTCTAATTGCCAAGGCTTGGGCAAATACTTGGCGATTTTAGACAGGGCTGGCCCAAGACCTAAGCCACTTAGGTCATTGCCTAGGGGCCCTTACTAGAGAAAGGCCCCCAAATTTAGGGGGCAATTTTTTTTAAAAAAAATATTTGCTGGAAATATTAAAAAAATTAGTTTGCATTTTTTTTTTCATTAATAAGAATGCCCAAAGAATTAAATAATCCTAGAAATAGAGATAAGACAAAGTTAAATAAATAGTTCTTACAAATAGACGTGTCACTAATCACAAGTAATTCAAATAGAAAAATATTAAAAATACTATAAATTTTACTACATAACTTTTATAATTTGATGTGACAATGAATATGATAGGTGAACTTCAACAAATTATTAAATGCATTTTTGAATGAATTTTTGTGATGGATATATCTTTGTATTCCTCATGTTGTAAATTTTATAATATGTCTAGCATCTTTGTAAGTTTCATGTCACTGATCACATTCGTTGCAAACATCAGTTTGTAGTAAAATTTGTTATAATTTTAGAGTTTTTAAAAAAAGAAGTCATATTAAAAAGTAAAAAGAATGGATTTTTAAAAAAATTATTATATAAAATATTAGTTAAATATTATTTAAGTAACAACGTGAAGGTCCAATAGAAGATTTTGTGTTAGGGCTCTGAAACGTTTGGACTGGCTCTAGTTTCAAGCATTGGATATTCCATATTGAATATTCAAATTAACCAAAGAAACGACTATTCTCTAAACGACAATTTACATTGTTAAGTATGAGATGTTTACAATAAGAAATATATTAGAAGCCAAGAAATTTATGACCATATCATTTAATATTTATAAAAGTGAAGATTTGACTTTCAAATGATTGAGATTAAGGTTCTTCTATCGTTTGGAGGAGGGGGAAAAATGAATGATTATTATTTTTATTTTTATAATATTATCAAAAAAAAGCTGGACAAAATTTTGTTCCACCTTTATTATAACTTGTATACGTGAACAAAGGAAAATAAGAAGCAAAAAAAAAAAAAATTTACAATTTTGTATAAAGAATTTGAAAAAAATAAAAGAAAAAAGAAAAAAAAAGAAGGAAAACCTTAACAACAATGTTCACATCATTATCTCACAGTGGAAGCAACAGCATGAGCCCACAATCTCAGTGTCTTTCATGT
Source organism: Quercus tomentella (assembly GCA_028535165.1). Taxonomy (NCBI): domain Eukaryota; kingdom Viridiplantae; phylum Streptophyta; class Magnoliopsida; order Fagales; family Fagaceae; genus Quercus; species Quercus tomentella. The sequence continues at coordinate 34,616,635 of JAPQVY010000068.1, read as the reverse complement.
CAGTCTCATTGCTCAAAGCAGAAATTCTCCAATTTATCAATGGGTTTTCTCTCTTTCTCCTATCGAAAACCTCCCAAGCTTCAGAAAGATAAGGCCTTGGAATTGTAGACTCATCCACTGCCTCTTCTTCACCATCTTTCTTTCCCAATCTATGCAATCCAGGAATGACTAAAGCCAAGATTGAATTCCTATCTTCTTCAGAAAAAACAAAACCCAAATCCATAAACCCTTTTAGCTCTTCAAATTCAAGGTCTGACAAGCTCTTGCTTTCATCACTTTTCCTTCCATTACTACTTTTAACTTTATTTTTGGATGATAATACTTCAAAAACTCTCTGTTTTGGTGTCTTTGATTCTGTGACCTCTTTTCTTGAAAGGATGGTATCGATCTTTGGAGTGAGGATGACCGAGTCAGGAGATAGAGATTGAGCCATATCCGAAGCTTGTTTTGAAGCTCAGTTGGTTACTCATGGACCTAGTATGGAGGGTAGAGATGCGTGAAATCTCAGGTTTTGATGGTTTTTCCTGAATTTCGTTATCTGGGTTTGCTTCAAAACTTGATGACTTGGATAGATTTGGTTGTTTTGTGAAGATTTGAGGCTCGAACCAACAATAATCAAAGAGTTTCATGACTTCCTCTGCGTCCATCAATTGTGGCTGTGAAATGTTTGGGTTTTCTAGTTGTCTACTATGAGAGGCTGAAGCATTTAAGGCTCAATATATAGTCAATTTTATCACGGAATTGACCTTCATGTCGTAGAATATTACTTCAAATCCTTCAACTGATTCCTACCACGATTTTTTTTTTTCCTCCATCATTTGGGTTACATTTTTTTAATAACATTGAACTACTTTTAATAATAATAATTAATAAGTAGCTTTTTCCTGGAAGGAAAAGTGATGAGAACGCACCTCCAAAAAAAAATAAAAAAAATAAAATAGTGATGGGAACGTATTAGCATGAAGTGGTAAAGAAATTACTACCAACCTTTTTTTTTTTCTCCATCTAACTAAACACATTCTAAAAAAGTTTTTCTTCCTATTTTCTCTTAAAAGTTTTCAATCCACCCTATTTCACTTCCCAACAAACACACCCTAATGCACGTTTTGCCATACTCAATATAAAAATAATAATAATAATAATAAAAACACTCCTCTACACCTCAATGATATCGTTCTTGTCTATTATGGCTAACTTTCGTTAAAGAAAGTTCGAGGTATTTCTTATTAAAAAAAAAAAACAGATTGCTGATTAGTAATTGCCTTGCCACTTAATATTTTTTTATAGTTTTCTTCTCCACATTATGAAGCCTACGTTTATTATGTATTATTCACAAGGCACAATAAGATACTATTCAGAAAAAAAAAAAAAAAAAAATCAGAACAAGATATGTTTACGGTCGTGAAAAAAATATCGTGTAGAGTTCACCATTATTTTCATTATGAATCAATCATCTTTAAAATTATTGTGTCAATAATAAACTAATTATTAGTGTGGCATTTTCTAGATGAACCCCCTTAATGATACCAGCGTTCTTGATGGCAACCATGAATGTGTATTAATTTTGTGTAAAATTCAAAGACGTTAATTTGGTACTTACACATCCTATCATGTAGCAGAAAACTGCACCAAACAATTATAATATGTGGTCATGAGACTATCATGGGCCAATGATGTTTGGCCAGTTGGTTGGTTCTAAATTACACTAAATACAACTCCTAATAATGAATTAGTATGACAGGTAAACAATCTTTATGGGTTCATCAAAGATCTTCATATGTCACTATTAATAAAAGGCAGAATTACCTTTTTCGTCCCTACATTTTGGTCTCATTCTCATATTGATCTCTACTTTTCTATTTTACTACTTTTAGTCCTTAAAATGAAAAACGTATTTTATTTTGATCTTTACCATCATCTCACTAACGGAAATTGTATAAATGGCAAATAAAGTGCACTGTTGGAACACAAAATACTGACGTGACTATTAAAATAATAATAAAATTTTTTATTTAGCATTTAAAAAAATGCCATGTCAATATCTAAATTTACAATTTTAATTTATTAATTTTAACTAAATAAAAAATAAATTAAAAATAGAATTAAAAACCAAATATCACAAACCCAGTTAATAAGAACACGGAATTAAACATCAAATCCACAACAGTTTAAACATGAACAAGAAATTAAACATGAACATAAAATTTAAAACCCAGAAAATTTGAACAAGAAATTAAAACCTAGATTAAACATGAATAAGAAATTAAACATGAACATATTAAACATTTGAACAAGAACACAAACCCAAAAAATTTAAAACCCAAAAAATAACATCAAATCCACATCAACACAAAATTAACCATGAAAAAAAATCCATAAAATGAAACCCCCACACCACCAAAACATCAAAACTGAATTTTCTTCCATTTTCTTATACTTTTTGAGAAACCAAACACAAAAACACTAAACTCAAACCTAGATTTTCATCCCCCAAACACAAAACTCAAAACCCAAATTGTCTTGTGCTTTATGAGAAACCAAACAAATACCTCATATCCAAATCTTAGAGTTGACAATCAATCCACCTCCAACCTCAAATTCGAAACTATCAAACCCAAAGGAAATCAATTAACCTTATATCTGACAACAAAACCACCTCTTCTCTTAGCCACCACTACCACTACTACTGCTTTCTTCTTACTTGTGTTTGCCTAAGGTGCGGGTTTAAGAGGATAGGGTAGAGAAGGTGAATGACTTTCGGTCATGGCTAGGATTAGCTGAATGAGCCATGAGAGGAAACGAGAGTGAGAGAGGAAAAGAGGATGGTTGGGATCGGACTCTATGAGAGAGGAAAAGAGAGAGGCTAGGTTTGGGCTGAGGAAAAGAAAGTTCAAGAAGAAAAAAAGAGGAAAAGAAAGAGGCTAAGCTAGGAGAGAGAGAGAGAGAGAGAGAGAGAGAGAGAGAGAGAGAGAGAGAGAGAGAGATGTGGGTTTAATTTAAATTAAGAAAAGGAAAATGTTCTTCTTGTTTTTAAATCTAGGTTTAAGTTCTTGTTATTCTTGATCAAGATAAATTTAAATCTTAATTCATATAATTTTTGGTTTTTAATTCTTTTTTTTATTTAATTAAAATTGATAAATTAAAATTTTAAATTTAGATGTTGATGTGGCATTTTTTAAATGCCAAATAAAATTTATCATCGTCATCATCATTATTATTATTATTATGAACACATCAACATTTTGTGTGTCAACAGTGCGCTCTATCTATCATGTAGACAATGTTTTTTAGTGAGATGATTGTAGGGACCAAAATAGAATATGTTTTTCATTTTGGGGACTAAAAGCGTTAAAATAGAAAAGTATGGACCAAAATGAGAATGAGGCCAAAATGTAGGGACGAAAGAGGTATTTCCGCCTTAATAAAATTATTCATTTCATAAGTTATTCGATGAGTCATGTAATTTATTTAAATAATATATATATATATATGAAAGATTTTATAAAGGATAAAGTTTATCTACCAAATTGATTGTAGCCTAAGACTATAATTTTACTTAATATCTTTTTATTGGAGATGACAAATCCATCATTGGATTACAATTTCTTCCTATATCCTCCATACATGAAAATTTTCTAGAAAATTAAAGATCAATAGTTATGTCATCAATAAATTGCTTAAATTACAAATTTTTGTAGTTCAAAATTATGCATAACATATAAGCATATAGATTATATAGTAAATAATATCCGATTGACACAAAATTTGACAAGTGTATTAAGAGTTTAAAGAACAAGCAATCCAACGATTAGATTTTCAAAATATGTAGTAATGTTAATGATATTGAATAAGGTTGTAACTTTTGGCTACAACCAATTTGACTACAACCAATTTTGTACTTAAATTTTATCCTTTTATAAATAGTTACATAATAAGTAAATTGGAAGAAATACTTCAAGATGAGTTTGAAGTAAAACTTTATCTTTTACTTGCCATTAAAAATAAGTGAAGGTTGAATCTTCACTCATTAAATGCGTCTATATCTTTTACTAATTGAAAACACCTGATACATGAGAACATTTTCAAATCTCATTAAAAAAAAAAATCTTTCGAAATATTTAATGCATGTGAGAACTAAGAATTCATTAAAAAAATGGTATGTCACATTTACAAGAATACAAATTGAGCACTACAATTATTATTTTTATTGCAACTTTTTTTAATAGATAAAGTTTAGCTACAAAATTAGTTGTAACCTTTGGCTACAACCTTGCCCAACATCTTTTTATTAGAGGTGAATTTTGACAAATCCACGATTGGATTACTGTTTGTACGTTTAGACCTCTAAAACCAGATTGTTTAACCTATTATATTAACCAAGTAATTACTTAAATTAATTATTCAAATCTAGGTTAAACACAAATAAATCATATCATACAAAGCAGCGAAAAATAAATAACACCACGATATAATGACACAGAAAAACCGATGAAACGAACCGTCTCAAGGTAAAAACCTGGAGAGGATTTGATCTAACTATCCTCAAGGTAAACCAAATCCACTATAAGAGAATTGAAGTTTTTACAATCAAATTTAACCCTATATCTATTGCTACCTCTTGTAATAACTTACTGATACGACCATGTGCAACCTCTGAATCCACGAACTCTTTCTCTTCTTGGACTTACAGCAACACAAGCCGCCTTGCTTGTGACTTTGAGACTCCACTCAAAGATTTAGCAACACAAACTCTCCAGTTTGTGACTCCAATACCACCCTTGAAGGTTTAGATCATCAGCTATTGTTGATCTTGTTACAACAACTTCAGATCTACCAGATTTAATGAAATGAGAATGATTTTCGATAGTGACTTTGATAAAGGAAGGCAAAATACTTTTTAGATCTCAAAAGAGCACCTCCAAAGTCTCTCAAAAGCTTTTAAAACGTAGTTAGGGTTTTCCTTTATATACTAGAAGTATTTCACTTGAAACCCAAAATGTTTAAGTAGAGTTTGGGCTAAAATAGAATTCTGCAGAAACTTCATGTCTGCGATTTCGATCGGTCAAAACTAATTTTTGATCGATCGGATTTCACTGAATTTGAGTTCTCCTTTCTGCAACTTGAATGATCTTGTATTTTGACATGTAGTACCTTGAGCATTGTCTAATCAAACCTATAGATTTAGAAATCTATATCTAGACAAGTTTGTGCTCACGGTTTGCCAATTGTTCCAACCTTTAGAACCTAACAATTACATCTTCTTCTTATATTCTCCATACTTGCAAAATTTCTAGAAAATTAAAGATCAATAGTTATGTCATCAATAAATTGTTTAAATTGCAAGTTTTTGTAATTTAAAATTATGCATAAAATATAAGTTTATAGATCATATAGTAAATAATATCTTATTGACACAAAATTTGACATGTGTATTAAGAGCATAAAGAACATGCAATTCAACGGTTAGATTTTCAAAATATGTAAGAATATTTACTTCATTGAGTAAGGTTATAGGCTAAGGCTACAACTAATTTTGTAGTCAAATTTTGTCCTTCTTTAATTAAAAAATGTCTGGTGGATCAATATAACCAACATTAAAATTCTTTAGTTCATTTTAGGGAAGTATATAATTAGTTAAATACTTTATTACTTAATTTTTGAGTGCTCACACATTAGTAGTGACAGTGACATGCTTTACATATTTAGGGTTTTACCTCAAATTTATATGAGATTAAACACATCTTTACCTTACTTATCCGTGGTTTAAAATTAGTATTTTACATATTTAAAGCCAGCTCCATCAAGCTTCTGTAACTCACTTATGACTTTCCATTAGAAAAAATGATTTTTATCACAAAATCAAACTTAAAACAAATCAAAAAGTTTGGTTTTGAATTTTTTGCAAAAATGATGAAATTTAGATATGAAATTACAAACATGTAAAATCAAATTGTTTGAAAGTATAAACACAAATCAAATGCCCACGAATATGCCTAAATTTTCACAACAAACAAAAAACACAAACTCACAACCCATGATCACTTCATCTGCAACATAAAACCACAACCAAAAACAACTTCCAAGCCCAACACAGCAAAATACATTACTCACCAATTCATTGCCAAACAGATCCACACACATACTCAAACCTACCACAGTTTAAATGAGTTTGCTGAAATGAACATCCACGAGCAGTTTAGCTTTAGGACCTCTCTAGAGGCTAGGTCAAAGAGAGCGAGGATATGGGTTTGGGTAAACTCAGTGAGTGAGGAGCTGCTATCTACTTTCCGGACAAGAAAATGATGACTAGTTCTTCAAGGGTTTTGACCCTCAAAAAAAGACAACTTTCTTGTAGTAGTGGACATGGCGATGGTGAAGAACCTCTAGTCATGAAATTGGTGATGGAGGATGACAAATACGAGCAGGGGAAAAGGAGGGAAAGTGGGTTGGATTTGGATTAGTAATGGAAAGAATAGCTTTTGTTAATTTTGCTAACGAGGACTTAGATTAATTGATGCGTTAGCCTTTGGTTGGACCCCATTTGTCATCTTGTTATAGAGCACATATCTTGTTATACAACACATGTTAAGGGTTAATAAATGCTCAATTATGGTACATAATACACATTTTTTCAAGAACAAGATATACGCATTAATGTTTTATTGGCTTATATGTACAAATTCATTGTTATTATGTGTATTTTTTTGGATATATGTACAATTTGACTTTATTTTTTAAAAAATGTATAAAAAAGTTATTTAATAAAACATTAAATAAATTTTAACCATTGCTCTTAGGACATTCTTTTACAAAAACATTACAAAATAAAGTTAATAGAAATTTTAGTATAATAAACTTATAAATTGAAAATGAATTTATTTGGAATCACTTTAACAAGATAATAAATAAGTGTTTAACTTATTTTTTTGTTATTGGTGACATGTTATTTTGCAATACCTATGGAGAAAAATCGATAGTATCCCTAGCACCACCATATTGCGAAAATGTTAAACTTTGTTCACGTTTTTCTCACTTGTAATTGTGAATGCAAAGAGAAAATTAGACACCATGTGCGTGTATGTGCAACCACGTGTTTGACTGTTATACATGCACGGATATGACCTAGTTACCCTAAAAAAAAGAGAGAGAAAAAGGTTTATGCGTGTATGTCAGTAACAACTAGTGCCTTGGTATTATAGAAACATTACCTTCTGTTTGATATATATCTAAGGTGACTGAATGATTGCACAGCTGAATTGCCGGGCAAATATCCTTTGGCAATGAACGTCTCTGCCATGTGAACTAAATCACGTACGTGTATGAAGTGCAGGTGAGTGGTTAACTGCCAAAAGACTAATTGCCCAGTAATGCAACCATGCATATATGTATACGCTTGATCCATTTCGTTGATGAATAGTTTTGGGTGTTCATATCTATATATACCTGATAAAAAAATCAGACAATTCTGGGATATGCTATGTAAACAGGATATTCTTAGCACATACCCTTTGTTTGGTAAGTTGCAAAGTGGTCCTGTGGCTTCAGTTCACGCAACCCTAGCTCCTTTTCTGTACTAGTTTAGATAGCAAAAATTAACATTCCTCTCTTTCCAGAAAGAATAAAGAAATATGAATTATCCATAAAGAATATCCGCATAATAATTCTTCAATTCGCTTCTTCTTCTTGTTTAAGTCATGTGCATGAGCGTTTTTCAACACAAAACTTATGGAAAAGAAGAAACAATTAATTTCAAGTGGACATGATTAGATGGTTTTACATGCATATATACAGGAATGGAAATAATTTTACCGTGTTTTGATTGCTAAAGAACATTGGAAACTAAGAGGTGGGTTGACTTTTGGGGTAGGAACTTGATTCCATCTGAAAAGTTTAATTCTCCATAGCCTTTTCAATCTTCTTTATATAACTGTTTGTGGGGGAAGATGCTAGTAATTGAATTATATTCAACATTGTGTCATCCTCTGGTTATCTTAAGACATTTCATTCTTTATCCCCTCTTGTATGTAGATGGTTCAGGAGAATATTTAGCTCGAGTCTTGTATACAGATCAGTGGATTACCTTTATTGAGTTGCTTTCTTTACCAAGCACGCTGCTAATATATTGAAGTTAGCCTTCATGTAAATGGATCAAATTTGAGGGGCCAGTTAATTATTATTTTTTTCTTTTGAGGTATCTCTCTTCACATCAATAAGGCGCAATTTTAGTGGACCACATCAATATTATATATCTACAATGAAGAAGAAATAAATTTTAAGTTAAATCGTTATTGGCTTGCCTTTTTTGATGCACACTTGTGCGGGTTCCAAGTATACGTGTCTAGGGACGGAGCTAGGATTTAGAGTTAGGGGGGCAAAAGTACAAACAAATTTTTTTCTGAAACTCCAAGTAAGCATTCATTCAGAAGAGAAATGCTATGTCCACAATATTTTCATAACAAATCGTAAGTGGTAGGTTATTATTGGTTGTTATGAATGAGAAAAAAATAATTTAAATTGTGAATTCAAATTAGAACCAATAACAATTTACCGCATTTGATTTGTTGTAAAAATGTTGTGGACATAGCACTTCTCAATTTAGAAAGTTAAGCTTTTTTTTACTTTTTTTTTTTGGTATCTTGTGTGTTGTCAAATGTGTGTGAGTGTTCACTTAGACTAGTTAGAATTGGCTTAGGAATTTTTTTTATTTTATTTTATTTTTTATTTGTGTCTTGCGTGGGTTTGTTTTAGGGTGTTGTTTGGGCTTAAGTTGGTTATTGGTAAATTTTGTTGCTAAGCTTGTTAAATTTATTTCAAATTTTAGATCAATAAAATTTTTTATAGCCTTTAAAAAGATCAATAATATTGTTGAGAGGGCAAAGTACAAATTTATTGAAACAAATTGCTAAAATTAATAGACACACACACATATATATATACACACTAAAAAAAATTTGAAAAAATTTAGGGGGGCCACTGCCCCGCCTAGTCCAACTATAGTTCCGTCACTGTACGTGTCCCATCTCAACTAACTGTGAAAAGGACTCACCTCTGCTTATGCAAGAGGGACATTGAACACCTTACCTTCTTGTTGCACACCAACATGTACTCTGATACCACTTGCTTGGGAGAGGACATCTTGTGGAGATTCTGAATGAGTAATTAATATAATATATAAAGACTCCACTTAATTAACCAAAAATTTTAAGCTTATGAGTTTGGGATTTTTGGGCTAACTATGTTATATTAACCATTTACTCTTGTTTTAATTTTTCAATATGCGACTTGTCTTGCATGGATATACTATATGACTTAACAATTTATCTATATTTTAAAAATCTAAGAGGCATACTGAACTCAATCACAAGTCAAACAAAATAACCTTAATCATCATTACCCACTTAGAAAATCCATGCCCTCATACTGCCCATGGCTTTTACGCCTCATAGAAACCATTTCCAAACTCCGTTTTCTCATTCCTTACTTCACTTCACTAGAAACCCTTCTTAAGAAAGGCAAATAACCCTTATTAATTAAGGATACTCATATCCTTCTAAGGTAGTGATTAATAAAAGGACTCGGCAAACTCATCCTCGTTTATATTTGATTCCACCCTCTCCCTCCATTCACACTTAAGTTTATTGCTAGACCTTTTCTCTTATACTCTTTACTTTACTATTACATATAAATTAGAATTCCTTCATTATTTGTACATTCTTTCTTGGACTACGAGCTTTATTTCTTTTGTAGGCCTAAAAGCGTTAGCCGAGGTCAAGTTTGATATTCCGGGTACATGTACTGCCAATTGACACGCATTGTCATGCATGTTGACACTTAAACTTATCCACATGGTGTAGGTATATCCTAAAAGGACACGCATAAATTCTAACGAAACTTGTGACAAGTTGAATTCCTTTCAACTAAATATCGAAGCTCCTAACAGCCCGATTTTGCGATGACTATTTTGTTGTAATTAAGACTTAACCATCCATGCATGGTGCAGTTGATTGGCCCTTTTTTCTTTTTCTTTTTTCTGTGCTTCCGTAAGTGTGGTCCTGGACTTCCTCTTCAAAGACTTTCAACAACTAGTGGAAATTCATGTATGCACATATATATATATATATATATATATATGAAATGGAAGCATCAAGCTTTTATCGCTTTTTATTCCTAGCAGATCATCGGATACCCATCAGAGAAATTGTTAAAATGAAGAGAAAAAAGAAACTGAAAGAGAACATTCGGGGAGATCTAATAGTGTGCGCTCTCTTTGCCACCAACTTGCCATTCTTATCTTCAATTCTGACCTTTAGTTTTCTTTCTTCACTTTATACTTAGTTGGTCTAAAGGTTCATGCAAAGGGAATCGGCATGCAAAAACAATTTAGGGCCGAATATGCTATAATGAAAATCTAGGTACAATTCATGATAGTGTCTATCAGAGTTTTCAATACGTAGAAAGTGCGTAGAAAAACTTGAAGATGTAACGAATATATCTTCAAGTCCTTGGTTTCCAACTCTGACGCTGAGGGAATTGGGACCAAGAGGCCATGAGTAATGAGAAAGCAATCCTATATACCACTTGTGCAAGCATATCCAAATATCCTGTTTCATTCCCATGCATGTTCAAAATTTGGTGCGAATCATGTAGTATAAAAGGTACAACAGAGTTATGGTTGTTAGAAACATATGTCACTATTTTATGTAATTGGCTCATCCTTTGACAAAACGCACTTTACTTGTAATTGGGTAGATCTAGGATGTGTTTAATACTTCAAGAAACTGTGTTTCAAGATCAAGTGTTGAAGGCATACAAGTCTGTCCAAGATTCAAGCTGAAGAAGTGCTGTTCATTAAAACTCGATAGCTAGCTATCCATCGAGCTTAAGAAGCTGTTCCAGCCCCGTGGCTCAACAGCATCTCGACAGACAAGAATCTATCGAGCTTTATGAAAAACAGAATTCCAGTTTTGTTTTGACTCTAATCCGTGATTATGTGTTTGAGCTTTCTTTTCTTCTAACCCTAGACATATAAAATGATTATTTTAAGGGCCGTCAAAGTGTACACAAGTTGCACAAGCGTTAAGCAAAGTTTGTTCAAGCAATTTGTAACCAGAGACAAAGTTTTGCCCTAGTTCATCATTCTTATGAAGAAGTTGCTATGTATATGCACTGTAGGGTTTTGTGACCAAGCATCTTCTTGATCTTCATCGTTGGGATGAACTAAAAAACTTTGCAGCTGACAACCTTCTCTAGTTGGTGATTGAAATTGCATACTGGGATCCGCGCATTGGTTAGTCACGTATTTGGGAGCTGTGCATCAAAAGGGGAAATTGTCACTACAGAACAAGTCCAATTGGGTATTGGGGTAAGAGTTCAACTGTAGGTTAGTATAAGATACTGGGATTCCTTTACTTGTAACTGCTTGTTGTGATAATAGTGGAATTTCGGGAGTGGTGACCTGAAAATCACCCGATAGGGTTTTTGCCGTTAGGTTTTTCCTATTCGTAAAGAAATTACCGTGTCAAATTTATTTTTCGCTGCATAATTAGTTTATTGGTGATTTGTTTGTGCTACCACGCGTTTGCATGTTAATTTGATTAATTAATAAACTTGGCTAATTAATCAATTAATTAATCATAAGGGGTCAATTCGTTTTTGGCCTATCAAGTGGTATTAGAGTAGGCACACTCTGATTAGGGTTTAATCTTTGCTATGTTGATCCATTGACCCCTATTGTCATGGCTGCAACCGGCTTGAAGAGATCTTTAAATTCAAATACATCTTGTTTTTCTAATCATTGCTTGTTTAAGTGTTTTAGAAAATACAAGTTTAAAAGTTATTTGAATTCACTTGTGATGACCATTGTAAAAGATCTCAGTTTGCCTAAGAAGAAACTAGACTGTCTTAGAATGAAAATGTGCAAAGGAGTTCGTTTGAGAAGAATGAAAATTAAAGGTTTAGCTCATAAAAGGCACATGAGAGAAAGCACTATTCCTACTGATCTGTCATCTAAGCACGAAGTGTGTTTTATGATGAAGTCCGCATTTAAAGTGATGGACACGTGTTTATGGTACCTTGACAGCGGTTGCTCAAGACACATGACTGGAAACCGATCTCTCTTCAAGGTTTTCGAGTTTAAGAAAGGTGGCAATGTCACTTTTGGTGATGGGAGCAAGTCACAGATTAAAGGAAAGGGAATCATCTCTCTACATGGACTGCCGGACATTGCAAATGTTCTATATGTGGAAGGTTTGAGAGTGAACCTGTTGAACATAAGTCAGATATGTGATCAAGACTTTGTGGTACTATTCTCAAAAGGAAAGTGTCTTGTCATGGATGAGTCTGGAAAGAAACTCATAAGTGGTGTTCGCACTCTAGACAATTGTTATGGATTGGTTCCTGATGTTAATATTGTGTGCAATAGCATTCGTTTGCCAAACGAAGATCTATGGCATCAACGGATGGGACATGCTAGTTACAAACATCTTTCTATTGTATCTAAGCATGAATTAGTCTTGGGGATACTAAAGCTTAGTAGAATAAGCAATGTAGTGTGTGGACCATGTCAGCATGGGAAACAGACGAAAGCTAAGCATCCAGGCACTCAGACATCAGCTACATCTAGACCATTGGAGCTTCTACATCTGGATCTTATGGGTCCAACTAGAACCGAATCTCTTGGTGGTAAGAGATACATCATGGTTGTGGTAGACGACTTCACTACGTATACTTAGGTCATTCTCCTACAATCCAAGTCTAATACTCCTGAGCACATTGAAACTTTGTGCACAAGACTGCAGAATGAAAAGAGTCTGAAGATTGATCGAATTCGAAGTGACCATGGTAAAGAATTCGAGAACTCATATATGGAGTCCTTTTGCACAAGATCAGGTATATCTCAAGAATTCTCTACTCCTATTACTCCTCAATAGAATGGTGTAGTAGAAAGGAAGAACAGGGTTATTCAGGAGATTTCCAGAGCCATGTTACACAATAAGGATGTGGCTAGAAACTTGTGGGGAGAAGCCGTTAACACTGCCTGTCATACGATTAATAGAGTGTACTTTAGACTTGGTACCAAGAAGACTCCATATGAGTTATGGAAAGAAAGGAAGCCGAATGTGAAGTATTTCAGAATCTTTGGAAGTACTTGTTTCATCCTCAAGGATAGAGAGAATGTGGGAAAGTTTGATTCTCGGAGTGATGAAGGTATATTTTTGGGCTACTCCTCCACAACCAAGGCTTATCGGGTATACAAAAAAAGAACCATGAAGGTAATGGAGACAGTGAATGTTATTATTGATGAGTCTTCAGATTCCGGTTCTGAGAAAGGTATTGAGGAATTCCCCAAAGAAATTCTTCCTCCTGAGTCTAAGGAAGTTCAAGAAATTGTTGAACAAGAACCTGCATCTCCAAGTGCTCCCAGTACTTCCAGTGTTGTGGAAGATTCTGCAGATATACCCACTTCACCAAATTCTGAATCTCATGAAGAGAAAGGACCATCATCTAGGGTTAAATTAAATCATCCTCCAGAAGTTATCGTGGGAAATATGAATGAACTCACATTAAGGAAACAGACAATTGATAAATGTGTTGCTAACTTTGTGTCTTATTCTTGTTATCTGTCATAGGTTGAACCCACAAAAGTTGAGGAAGCTCTTTAGGATGAAAGTTAGGTCGAAGCAATGCATGATGAACTTCTTCAGTTTCAGAGGAATGATGTCTGGACCTTAGTAACTAGATCGGAGGGCGAGCACATCATCAGCACAAAGTGGATATTCTGCAATAAGACTGATGGGGAGGGCAATGTGATTCGCAACAAAGCTCAACTTGTAGCTCAAGGATACTCACAAATGGAAGGAGTAGACTATGATGAGACATTTGCCCCAGTTGCACGTATGGAGTCCATTAGAATTCTCCTTGCACTAGCATGTCAATTGAAGTTCAAACTTTACCAGATGGATGTAAAGACTGCTTTCTTGAATGGGCTACTTAAAGAAGATGTCTATGTGGCTCAACCAAAAGGATACATTGATCCACACTTTCCAGATCATGTGTTGTACCTCAAGAAGGCACTTTATGGCTTAAAGCAAGCTCCTAGAGCTTGGTATGATCGACTTACTCAATACTTGGTATCACTTGGGTTCATAAGAGGAAAAGCTGATCAGACTCTCCTCATCAAAAAGGAAGATGGCGAGTTGATAGTTGTTCAAGTCTATGTAGATGATATCATCTTTGGGTCAACTAAGGATGAATTTGCTCTTGGCTTCTCAAAACTCATGCAAGTAGAGTTCGAGATGAGCATGATTGGAGAGCTGACTCACTTCCTTGGATTGCAGATTCATCAACAAGATTCAGGTATATTCCTATCTCAATCTAAATATGCTAAGAATCTTGTGAAAAATGTTTGGTTTAGAATCTGCTAGTTCTGTTAGAACCCCTATAAGCCCAAACGTTAAACTCACTGTGGACTTGTTAGGCAAAAATGTAGACTCTTCTCTATATAGAAGCATGATAGGTAGTCTTCTTTACCTTATTGCTAGTAGACCTGACATTAGTTACAGTGTTGGAGTGTGTGCTAGATATCAGGCTAATCCCAAAGAATCCCATATGACTGCTTTAAAAAGAATTATAAAGTATGTCAAAACCACTGCTGAGTTCGGTGTGTAGTACAGCAAGGACACAAATGATGTCTTAGCTGGTTATTCTGATGCTGATTAGGCTGGGAATGCTGATGATAGAAAGAGTACATCGGGGGGTTGTTTTTATGTGGGTAACAATATTGTCTCTTAGATGAGCAAAAAACATAACTCTATCTCGTTATCCACTGCAGAAGCTGAGTACATCGCTACCGGTAACTGTTGCACCCAACTTCTATGGATGCAAAAACTCCTCCATGATTATGGTATTTGTCAAGAGCATCTCACCATCTATTGTGACAATACTAGTGCCATTAACATCTCTAAGAATCCGGTTCAACATTCTCGGACCAAACGCATAGAGATTCAACATTACTTCATTAGGGAGCTTGTCGAAGATGGTATTCTCACTCTTGAGTTTATTCACACCGATGATCAAAAGGCTGACTTGTTCACCAAACCTCTTGACAGCAAACGTTTTGAATTTCTTCATCAAAACATTGGTGTTATTTCCATGGATTGATCTCTTTTTCTCCTCCTTCTTCCTCATGCATTTGCATCTAGTTTTTATACTTTGCATTGTTTAACATGTTTTTGTTTGTTTTCAATTTTGTTTATTTTGTTTTTAATATAAAAAAAATTGAAAAATCAGAAAAATACAAAAACAGTGTGTTTTGTGTACATTTGTACTTGTGTACCTTGGATGGCCATTGAAACAAAGTTTTCTAAACTTTGTATCGCTTGTAGCTTAGATGAGCATCTCTATGCACAACTAAGCAAGTCAGCTTTGTGGCTCGTGTTTGTGATGAGTAAGATTAAGTAATCTCTTGTACTTAACACTCGTATCACTCTTTTTGACGGGAAAGACTAGAAAATCCTAAAAGAAAGGCATAAATAACTATTTCACTACTGTTGCCCACCAATCATAATATGACACTTGTATGATTCGGCATAGCAAAAGTGTAATGTCAATGACATTTGTGTGTTTTGGCATAGCAAAATTGGAATGTCAAATGCTTACCATCATTGGGTTTTTCTTTTCTCTTTCTTATATGCCCATGCATGATTTGATTAAATAAAAATATGCAAAGAAAATGAAAAGCAAAAAGATCAATGCTTTAAATATGATTGCAAGCGTGTATTCTAGGAGATGTGAGAGTTATAGGATGTACCTCGAAAGTGATAGTCCCCATCAAACAGTTATAATTGTGTGTGAATTAAAGTGATTTTCTCATATCTCAAATCGTCATAACATGTATACACTTATGCAATCTTGCGATGTTTTTCACACACAACACACAATATTCTTTGCTACCTTTGATACATGTGCAAGTACAATGTGATTTGGCCATCACAAGGTTTTACATGTATTAATGTATGCTCACTAAACTGTCTTAACTTGTTTTTGAAATATAAAATTGGTTAGACTTGTGTAGTGTGTGTGTGTGTGTTTTTGGGATCATTGTGTTTAAAATTTTTGTTGAAAGATGATTTTGAGAGCTTAAAATGTTGATTGAATCTTTGGTTGAGTTGCATGCTTGATTGCATTCATATTTGTGTTTTTCCCTTCTTGAAAAACGGTTTTTAAGCAATCTCGACACCTTCTCGATACCTCCTCGACACCTGGCTATCTGTCGAGCTCTTAAAGTCTTTTCTTATCGCAATCTCGACAAATCCTCGACAACTGGTGGATCGATCGAGAAAGTTCCTGGACCCTCGATAGCTTCTCGACAGCTGGTGGATCGATCGAGCTTCTCTTCTGGTGTCTTTGCTTTGTTTCTCAACACCTTCTCGACAGTTGTATCTATCAACGTTTTTTTTCTCGACACCTTCCTTGACAGATGGCTCGACACCTTTCGACACATATATCTGTCAAGAATTACTGAGGATTTATGTATTCGTTCTTCGCAATCCGGTTCTCATTTCTTCGATCTCTCTCGATCTATCCGCACCTGTTCATCTCCCGAAGCTCTCTCATTCACTCCAAACTTCTTCCTCAAGGTTTCTTCAAGCTTTTTCAAGTTTTTCTTCACTTAGTAAGATTCGAATCTCTAATTTACATGCATTTTCATGTTTTGAAACCTAGGTTTTGGGGTTTTTGAAAAATTTTGGGGTTTTTCAAAATTGATGAGTTATTGTTGAAATTTTGGGATGGGTTTTGCTTACATGATCTTAAAACTTCATGCATTGCATCACACATGCATTATAACTATATTTTCATGCATTTAGATGTGTGTTATATATGTTAAACTGATGTGTGCTGGTAAGATTGGATTGGGCTGAGCCCATGATGCAATTTCTTTTGCATATCACATGATTCATGCATTCCCCATGCATACGTACTCTCTTTTCAATATACTTGTTATATTTGAATTGCTTTGGGACTTTTCTGATTGTCTCTTTTTCTCTCCCTCTCTTTCTGTTTACGTTAGTCGTGTTTATGACACCTAAGCATAAATCTGCTCCGTCCCGGAATCCTCTTCGTTCCGAGGCATCGTCTTCTTCTGATCCTGCTCCTTCTCATATTCGGTTTCGTGATGAGGATGCTTGAAAAGACTTTTCGGAGAACTTTTCTCAACGAGGTGTTCATTCGGAACGCCGAGTCATTTTGGCGAACTTCGCCGACACTGACCTTCCCACTGTCATTCACAGTCGGGGATAGGAGTCACTGTGTGATGTCTCGATCACTTGTCCATTCGTGCTGATCTAGGAATTTTACTCCAACATGCATGGATTCGATTTTTCAGTACCTCTCTTTTCTACTCGCGTTCGAGGTATGCGCATTGTAGTCACACCGTAGCTTGTTACGGATGTGCTTCATGTTCTGAGGGTAGAGCATCCTGACTACCCCGGTTGTGAGCGTCTGAGGAATGTGTCCAAAGACGAGATGATTTCCGCTTTCTGTGAGCGTCCCGCAGATTGGGGTGATCGTCAGTTTACACCATGTAAGGCCTTTGTTAAAGGTCCTAGATTCATAAACATGGTGATGACTTTTGTTTTGCGCCCACTCTCTCACTATAACTCTATCACAGAGCCTCATGCTCGATTTTTGCTTTCTTTGTTAGAGCACCTCACTATAGATTTTCCTTCACATTTTATTCTTTCTATCTTAGATGTGTATAGGGATACGGCTACCCGTGATAAGCTCATTTTCCCTTTGGCTATCACGCGGATTCTATGCCATTTTTCTGTTTCCTTTCCCTATTTTGACCATTTTTCTGTCATGTATGCCATAGATTACGCTACCGTTAAACGTAGCAAGGCTCAGTTTAGGTCACAGCAGTCGGATTCAGCAGCTCCTCCCTCCCGTACTACTCCGTCTCGTTCTGCTCCATCCCCATCTGCTCCTTCCTCTTCTACAGGTAATGTGACTCTAGGAGACATCATGGCACAGCTGCAGCGCATGGATGCTTGCCTTGATACACTCTCTCCAGAGTTGTATCAGAACGTTCGTGTCGGTCGTATTGCACGGCGACAGGCGAGCATGGGTGGTTATGTTCCTGAGGCTTCTCCTCCACCACCTCCTCCAGTGGCTTCTAATTCTGAAGATGAGGATGATGATGATGGTGATGACGATGATGCTTTGGATGATGATGATGGAGATGCTAGCTCTACCGATGAGATGTCTACTTGACACTCTTACCCTTTGACACTCATGACAAAAAGGGGGAGTAGTGTTGGATATGAGAGTAGTCATTCTTAGGAGGAGAGTTAGTATAGGACATTTTGTTAGGGGGAGTGTTGATTTTTTTTTTTTTTTTTTTTTGAGGGATGTAGTGAGGATTACTTGTATCTTTTTCTTTTCTCTATTTTAGATACATTTATTCTTGTACATGGGTCTTGTGACCATTTTTGACATACATTGTACTTATCTTCGTTATATATGTTGATGTATGTTTCTTTCACCTACCCTTACATGTATTGTTTCTTTTCTCTCTTTATGCACACGCTTCTTATTATGTGTATGCAATCTATTATTTCTGTTTCACACAAAGATGCCTTGATGAGTTTTGTTTAAAGTGTTTCAGAAATACAGGTTGTCAAAGTCTACTTGCTATAAACTCTTTTCTTGCAAAGTTTTTCAAGAGTTTGTGTTATGATAGATTTTATTGTATTCAACAAATGAATATGAGTTGAGTGATTTATGACTTCTCTTATACGTTCATTTGTTTGTTATGGTTTTGTCACAGATTGGCAAAAGGGGAGATTGTTAGGACATATGTGAGTCACTTGTTAGAAATATATGTCACTATTTTATATAATTGACTTATCATTTGACAAAACGCACTTTACTTGTAATTGAGTAGATCTAGGATGTGTTTAATACTTCAAGAAACTGTGTTTTAAGATCAAGTGTTGAAGGCATGCAAGTATGTCCAAGATTCAAGCTAAAGAAGTGTTGTTCATTAAAGCTCGACAGCTAGCTATCCATCGAGCTTAAGAAGCTGTTCCAGCCCCGTGGCTCGATAGCTGCCCGACAGCATCTCGACAAACAGGAATCTGTCGAGCTTTATGAAAAACAAAATTTCAGTTCTGTTTTGACTCTAATCCGTGATTATGTGTTTGAGTTTTCTTTTCTTCTAACCCTAGACATATAAAAGGATTATTTTAAGGGCCATCAAAGTGTACACAAGTTGCACAAGTGTTGAGCAAAGTTTGTTCAAGCAATTTGTAACCAGAGACAAAGTTTTGCCCTAGTTCATCATTCTTGTGAAGAAGTTGCTGTGTATGTGCATCGTAGGGTTTTGTGACCAAGCATCTTCTTGATCTTCATCATTGGTATGAACTGAAGAACTTTGCAGCCGACAACCTTCTCTAGTTGGTGATTGAAGTGGCATACTAGGATCCGCGCATTGGTTAGTCACATACTTGGGAGCTGTGCATCAAAAGGGGAAATTGTCACTACAGAACAAGTCTAATTGGGTATTGGGGTAAGGGTTCAACTATAGGTTGGTATAAAGTACTGGGATTCCTTTACTTGTAACCACTTGTTGTGATAATAGTGGAATTTCGAGAGTGGTGACCTAAAAATCACCCGATGAAGTTTTTGCCGTTAGGTTTTCCCCATTCGTAAACAAATCACCGTGTCAAATTTATTTTTTGCTGTATAATTAGTTTATTGGTGATTTGTTTGTGCTACCACGCGTTTGCATGTCAATTTGATTAATTAATAAACTTGACTAATTAATTAATTAATTAATCACAAGGGGTCAATTCGTTTTTGGCCTATCAATGGTAGCAACTTGAACATGAGGCATAGCAAATGAAGAAGATGTGGGGTAAGGGAATAACAATGCAAATCTCCTTTGGCAAAAGAGAACATGCAGAATAATGTATATTGCAAACTTCTGTTTCAACAAAGGAGAATTGCTCTGCCATTCACCTGCACATAATTATCATTTCATCCTTGCAGCTTCGATATCAGGACTATACCAATAAATAAGCTTGTGATGGTTTCTAATTTTGCCTTTACTATAAGTATTTGGTTTCTCTTGCCATGGTTACAGTTGTATTCTTTAATTGTTTGGCAGGAAAAAGCTGAATTATAACAAGTAACAACTAGGATCAACAATGTGTGGATTAGAAGTTTAACATGAATTGGTGAATTCCAATCCAGGGAATGCAAAAAATGCCCCCAACTATATATATATATATATATATATATATATATATATATATATATATATATATATATATATATATAAACCCAGGAAAATCTGGTAGGAATAGCCCCAGCAGGGAGTTGAATTTGGGACATTCACTTCCTAAGGCATGGTCCCAAATTATTTATTCTACTTTTTAGATTTGAAATTATATGGAAAAACACTTAATGAAAGTTGAGATTTGGAATGCAAATGAACTCCTATTTGGGGTGCAGCTAGCTGGAGACATAATGAACTGTAATAAAATTCTCTCTTCAGATTTCCTTGTTTGCATAACTAGCCTTAAGGAGAAACATACTCAAGATCTGCGCATTTTTCTATCCTAAGTTTTAAATAATCCTTCTTTAAGAATTACTTTGATAGTTCAAAATCTAGATGCGTTACAGAATCTTTTTAAAGTTGTATATGCATGAGCCAAATCTTGAAATAATTCCTTGTTCTAAAAAATGAAACCAAAGGCAGACAGAAGTTTATAATTACAGCATACAACAGTTAAATTGCATAACCATTCAAAGAAAAGAACATGAGCAATGAGAATAAATTGACAATAATAAAGAGCATACCTGTACAATGGAGCCAAATCTTGAAATAATTCTCTCTTCTAAAAAAAACATAAATTAATTAGGCACACCTGTATAAGTGCAGCAATAGTAACTTTAGAAGCCAATCTTAATGACACATTATTCTAACTTCATACATACCAAAACTTGGACTAGCTGTTGAATTTGGACACAGTTTTTGCTCTTTTACCCTTCTTTTGTTTTTCAAAACAGAGGACAACTGCAACAAGAACACCTTGCATTTAATCACAACAAATTCATATGTTATGCACATGCTTAAAGACAACAAACCAAAATTATCACTTTGGAATATTATATTAGATTTCAATTTGAAAATAAACAAAACAACAACTATAACAGATAGCAATAAAAACAAGTAAACTAAGAGAATGTCAACACATTTGCACTAACCACGTTACATAATGTAGCACTATTTGATTTGTAACTTGCTGAATACTAACAGTACAGGCCACGCAGTACTTCCAATAAAAATAACACTCACAAACTCTAATTATTTGGCAACTCTGATTGGTTACTCTGTTCTGATCAAACCTATCTGGGTATAACAAAGAAAAAACCAAACAGCCTACTTTCCCATGTAAGATAATTTCAACAAATTTCCCATGTAAACAGAACAATCGTGGTCCTGTATACTCATTGCCCATTTCACAATTAAAATAAATGGATTCTCCATCAGTGTCTTTTACAATTAAAATATAAAAAATTGGATGACAGGTATTGCAGAGGATTTTATGATGTTTTCCTTTTGTGTGCACCACAAATGGTTTGCCTCAAAAGCTGCATTGCCAAGCAATCTTTAACATGCCTTAGCTGAAACTCATTCCTATCTGCTGAAGTACTCTTTTGCTAAACCATGAGAAGTTATAGAACTTCTTTCTATTTTTGTTAATTATATAATTAACAATTCAGTTCTGTAATTAACAAAAAAAACCACAATCGCAATCGCAATAGCAATCGCAGCGGTATAAGCACTTATAGGTAGTGCTTCAAAAAACGCAGGAAATTCGTGAAATGTTAAATCGTATGAACAAATACAGCAAAATCTCCTAGATTTAAACAAAGTTTGGATGATCTAATTAAATAATTATTTGAATTTCGTATTTAATTAAAAAAAATGGAGTAGAAGTTATAGGTAACCATCCAAAAGCGCGGGAAATTCCTGAAAAATCAAATCGATAAATAAACACAACAAAATCTCCCAAAAATCAAAGAAAATGAAGCTTGAAGGAGAAAATTAAATAATTACTTCAGAATAGAGCATAGATTCAACCATACAAATCAACAATCAATAGGTACAGAGAATTTTCCAATTTCAAAATCAACAATGAACATTTCATAAGAGAGAGTAGAACTTGTAATCAAACTAGTGGAATCAGAGGTGTTGGAGTCGAGATGAGAGGATACCTTCGATTTTTGAGTTTTCTGAGAAATGTGCGAAAGAAAAATCAAAGAAGTGCGGTGAAAATCGACGAGAAAGTGGGAGAAAACAAAGAAACACAAAAATTCAAAAAAGAAATTAGGGTTTGTGATTAGGCAATACCAATTCTTATCAATGCGATTGAGAGATGAAGAAAACACACCGTGACCGAAAGAGACGAAGTCACGAAGAGAACACCGAGCTTTGATTGAGAGACAAAGAGACACGGACGAAGAAATCACGAACTTGAGCTTGAATACTATGTGATTTCCATGATTGCCGAGCTTGGATAGAGATTGAGTGTTGAGAGAGCGTGATTTTTTTTTAGGAAGGTTGGGTATTACATTTAGTTTTTTAGCTTCAGGCTATCGTGTAGCATATTCTTTTGTTTTTTTAAATATTTTTTTGAAATTTTTTTCAAGGGTTGAAAATTTTTTTTGGGTATTTTTATTAGGGGTTGTGAATTTAAGAGGATTTACATTTTCGTGACAAAACTAACCACTTTTTTTATATATTTATTTCAAGGGTTGTGTTAATTATTTTTCAAGGGTTGTGTTAATTATTTTTCAAGGTCCTTAATAAATCTAGTAATAGTCATACTTTAGTGTTTATTTGAACAAATTTTAGTAACCCTTGAAAAAAAAAGGTCGAAACAGGTCATGTTGTTTGTAGTATAAGCTTAGCTAGATCTCTATATTAAGGTGTAATATGGGTTACAAGAATGTGATTTATATTGAAAGGTAGCTCAATTTAGTACTATTTCCGACCAGCATAAGCTTCTTCTTCTTTTCCCATTTTTCTTTTTCTAGGAAGCATAAGACTTGTACGACTACACAAATCTTTGTGTGAATTTTGTATTCTTCATCGTGATGATTTACTGTTATATCAAAAGTAACCTCGTGTTGATTTTTTTTCTCCATGAAGAACCTTCTTATGATCCTCTGATTACTTAATTAACTAGCTAAAGTGATTATTTATATGAAGAAACAGAAGTATATCTAGCTGATTTCAAGAGGGAAAAAATTGTCATGCCATTTTCAAATAAACATTAAAATAGTTTCATGGTCATATTTATATATTGACACTCTTCCTTGACACAACCAACAACATTTGTGTGGATAGCTCTACGCTTAAACATTTGTGTGGATAGCTCTACACTCTTCCTTCACTTTATATCTGTGCGAAATCTCTTGAGTTCCACAAAAAATGACTTCAATCGACTTGACTAGAGGTGTTTCATAGTGTTTGGTAGTCGATTTTTACCGAATTGTCGATCGGCGGAGGGTCTCCCTCTCCAACACCCGAAGTTGTAAGGTCGAGTTTGGGTTAACTAGAAACTCAACCCGTGGACACCCCTAGCTACTTTTGATAAATTTATTCCTAGTGGTATTATAAATATAATAGGAAATTTACATGAAAATATCACAAATGAATAAAATATATTAATAAAAAAGAGTCTGAATATTATCATAATGATATTCAAAACATTTGATATATCAGTTCTAAATTATGTAAAAAGATTATAAAATTTTCCCAAATGCATTGTTGCTACCATGTTTGGATCTGAAAGTAAATTACCATTAGTAAGTTAAAAATGAGAAAAATTTTAATTTCAACCAAGACATGAACCATGATCCCAAAACTCCTCAAACTCTTCAGCTTTGCTAAAAATAGTTAAATTAGGTCAAACTCAAGAGTTCCACAATAAAACATAAGGTTTGACCAAGTTTGACCAGTTGTGACTAGAAAATTCGATTGGTTAACCCAAATGATTCTTGAGCCACCACACATGTATTTTGATCCCTTTAAAAAATAATGATAACTTCCCATATCGGATGTAAACCAAATGAGATATCACAAAAACAAAACAGAAAACAAAAAACAAAAGCCTTCCAAACTAAGAGCAAAATGCTTAACCCCTTCCAAAACTAAGGGTGTGCCAACCTGCCAACCTACCAAAACTAATCCGATCTAACCCTATCCACCAAGTTAGGTCAGTTTTTAGGGGTAAGTGGTTTGGGTTGGGTTTTGAAATTGCTTTTTACAATGGGCCGGGTTGGGTTTGTGTAATAAGATTCACAAATCCGCCTAACTTGACTCTATCCGTATATATTTAATATATATTTAAAATTCAAAACAAAATATTTCATATATATTTAAAAATATATTATACAATTTTGTTATTTACTTTTTTTTTCATCTTCCTAAACAAAACCCAAGCGCTAAGGTATTGTTTGGTAACTGTTTTTTTTCCCCCTTATTTTCTGTTTTCAAATCAATTTTCTATTTTTGAAACTAAAAAACTTGTTCGGCAACCCAAAATAGATATAAAACAAAAATTGTTCTCAAAACTCAATTTGTAAAAGAAATTAAAAGTCAATGAAAATATGAGCTTGATTTAATGAATTTGTCTTATTTAATGAGTTAGTACTAGAATTTGAATCCTAATAACAACATATTTCAATATATTTTTTTTTCTATCTCCTCTCTTCTCTCGCATAGAATTTTCTCTCTTTATTTTGCACTCTATTTTTTTTTAAACCTCCATTGTGTCAAACTCAACGGACCTATAGAGAAGCATCACCTCACAGGTTGGAAGATCTTAGGCATGCATATTGAAAAAGTATTTATGCATGTCGTTAGAAAATTGCATAAATTGTTCATAATTTCTTGGTGGGTCTCCATGTGCAATGTTGGCTTAGTTCCCTGGTTGGTTCTCACTATATATATTAGTAGCAAATATTTTTTGATGTCAAAAGATGGTTTATATTTACTAATCATGTAAAGTGTACAATATTATACACTATTCATGCAAATATATACATATACACATTTGTTTAATCTACAATGTAAATTTTATATAACAATAAAAATGTAAACTAATACTTTTCCTATTTTTAATGTTAAAATTGGTTGTATAGTCCCCTGCATTGCCAAAAGTTTTGTGCAATGTCCATCTAATGCTAATACCATATAGCTCTGTGCACATAAACTATAAACTATATAACATATAACTTCTTTAGAAATTTGTAATCACCCTAAGTGCTACATTTCATATTTGGATAATAATTTCCATTTGCCTTTTGTAACAAGTATATAATATTATTTCAGCATCATCAAAATTACCAAACAAATTTTATATTTTTTTCTTCAGAAAACTATTTTTTTATTTAAACTAACCAAACATGTTTTTTATTTCAAAAATAAAAGATTTTTTTTTCTATTCCCAAAAACAAGTTTTTGAAAATAGAAAACAAAAACTGTTATCAAACATAACCTAAGTTTTTCTTATTTCAATCTCCTTCTTATCTCACTTGTTGGCTTAAACTTTGAAGCACTATCAAAATTTAAAATAGTTTGTGGTTGTGTTGTTCTAATGCTCAATTTAATAATAACAATAGTAATTAAAAAAAAAAAATTCAAACCATGGGTCCAACCTGATCCATGTGGGTTGGGTTGGACCCCTATGATGGATTGGATTTTTTTTAACATACAGTGGTGGGTTGGATTGAAAATACTCCTCAACCCGACCCATACACACCCCTAAACCAAACATTTGAAATTTTTTTTGATGTACCAACTTTCAGGAGGCATAACTTCTCACCCTAAGCTATGATTTGTGCAAACTTGATTTTGTTGGAAAATTAATTTTATGAAATTTCCAATGGTACCTTGTTTGTTCAATATCAAGACCAGGTAGACCCTCAACAAGCCTCCAGAAATCAAAGGCAACATTGGAAAGTCTAAAAAATGCGCACTCCAGGCACCCTTGTCTCACGTGCTACTTTATTTAGGCTTTTTATAAATACCACCTCCTTCATCTTAGCAAACATATTGCATCATTCTCCTTGGAATGATGGCATTCTGATGAGTTTAAAACTTATAAAATATGTGGGATTTTAAAACTTATATATAATAATCCTAAAATTGTACAATGATAATATTAATTTATACTAAAATATTTTGTTAAATCAATGTAGTTGCTCGACCCTTTAATTGTGTCGTTAAAATATCTTATCATTACATCAAATTTGGGGCAAACAAGAAACAATAGAAATCCTTTATATCAGATTGCTAGAGGGGGAGATAGTAATCTCTTTTAGATTAGTCTATTTTTCGTGTAACATGAGTAGAATATATTCTAGGACGTTTATGTACTTATGTACTCTTGTGTGTCGAAGATCTGTGTTGAAGAAACAAGAAAACTACTCAAGAAAACTGCTAATTCTTGTGCCTCAACTGTATCTTGATAGTAGGTTGACTGATAGGGCATTACTAAAGCTTAATATCTAACTCAACACCTCTTGGCCAATCGAGCTATCAGAATTCCAAAAAAAATTTCCTATTTTAACCCATGATAACTTGGCACGTCTTTGGATATGTGCACTAGGGTTCCCAATGATGTAAAAACCATACTTTACAGTCGTTATCATATAACAAAGAGCAGACATGTATATTGAGAAGCTACTGCAACTTTGTACCCCTAGGGCTTTGTAGCGGGCTAATACTGGTTCATATTGGAGCATATTGCTGCGAATAACATATATCAATCAAATGCATCAATCAAGTGTTGTTGTAATAGTTAGTCACAAATTGGTAGATTCATGCATAGAAGAAGGCTGCTAAGAAGAGTAGTCCAACTAGGTCGAAGCTGAGTTTTGATAGATTAATAAGTTCTATTGTAGGTAGGTACTTTAAGATAAAGTAAGATTCCTTATACTTGTAACCTCATCTTTATTAGTAATTCTGCAGAAGTGGTGATTTACATAATCACCAGTTGAGTTTTTCCTAAGAAAAATTTTCCCGTCGTGACCATATCACTTGTGCCAAATTTATTTTCTGCTACACTTTATTCTAGATTGGTGATGTTGTCTTGTATTAACTGGACTTTGCATGTAATTAGACATATTAAACAACTTGAATAATTAATTAATTAATTTAATTGTGTCAACTTTAACCAAACAAAGTTGATATAAATACAAGGGTAATTATTAATTTAAATTGTATTATTAATGTAAATCTTATATTGTAGACTAAACAAAGTTTACAATATTGCACACATTTACATAAAATGTTCACAACTGTTTAGTTTACCATATAAATATTAGATTGCTAGTAAAATGTAAACTAAGAACTTTCCTAAACACAATCATAAAATCTCAACTTTTACAAAGTGGATTTGACTTTTTCTCTTTTATACTTTTGTTTATGCAGGCAAGAAAAAGACTTATAGGATGAGGTTTTTACGATGCTTTAAGGGTGTGTTTGTTTGGAGGTAAAATAAAGTTGATGAAAAACTTTCAAGAGAAAATAGGAGAGAAAATGGGTTTGTATGTTGTTTGGTTGGGAGGGGGGGAAAGAAAACTTTTGTGTGGGGCCAAGAATTTTCCACCCGGGCCCACACAAAACTTTTCTCTCCAAGATGGAGAGAAAAGAGGGGAGAAAAGTTTGAGATATACGGTGGTACAAAATTACCCTCACTTACCCCTCTCAATCTCTTTCCCGTCTCTTGTGACCTGATCATCCTTATCTCTCAGCCTCTTCACAGCAATGGTTCTCTCTCTCTCTCTCTCTCTCTCTGCCTTGTCCTCATTCTATTGTATTAATCTATTGTGTAAATTTGTTGCCCACATTGTTGCTGCCCAGCTGGGAAGATAAACTGCTTAGTTAAATATTTTGATGATTAGCTTATATATGACTTTGCCAAGTTAAATTTATGTGATTTTGCCCAGCTTATATGTGATTTGCCTAGTTGATTTATAAGTGCCAAGTTTTGTGTGCAAGTTTGCCCAGTTGCCCACGTTATGCACTATTTGTTGCCCATGTTCCGTGCAGTTTTTCTCATCAAAGTTTCTCTTTTTTTTTTTTCTTTTTTTTTTTTTTAATGAAAATATCTTCGTTGTGAAGCTAAATCTAATTAGGTTGATCTTGGATTGACCATTGATGTGGTGAGATTTTTTTTTTTGAATGTTCTGTAAATTTTTCCCCTAAATGAGACTATGTATGGTTTTGGAAAATGAATACAAGTTTAGTGAGATTTGTTTTTTGAATGTTTCTTAAATACATGGCCATGTATATCCTTTGAGTACTGGTTTGAGGTTGAGAGTGAGTGAGAGAGGCGTTTATGTTTTGGTCCTTCTGGATAAACAAGAGAGAAAACGAAGAAATGGAGAATATAAATGAACTAGAAAATTGTTTGGGTGAGAGTGAACAAATGGCAGTACAAGGTGTTAGTGTTTTAGGACCAAATTTTTCATTTTAAAAACCCGTGGATGTGTTTGGTATTACCCCAAGCCTCAGGGTAGGTCACTATAATTTACACATAAAAGTATTCACTTCATAACTTTTAAATGAATCATATAATTTATTTAAATAATATATATGAATGATTTTATAAACCGTCATGTAATAGGTAAATTGGAAGAAATTTCTTCCAGATGAATTTGAAGTAAAACTTTATCTTCTACTTACCATTAAAAATAAAGTGAACATTAAATCTTCACTCATTAAACACGTCTATATGGTTTACTAATTAAAAAAACCTTATACGTGAGAACATTTTCAAATCTCATTAAAAAATATATATATATATATCTTCAAAATATTTAAGGCATGTGAGAACTAAGAACTCGTTAAAAAATGGTATGTCACATTTTTTTTTTTTTTATACAAGATAGAATTTGTACTCTAACCTAATCTACAAGAATACAAATTGAGCACTACAATTATTATTATTATTATTAATTTTTTTTTTTTTTGCAGCATTCTTTAATTAAGAAATGTTTGGAGGATCAATATAACCAACATTAAAATTCTTTAATTCATTTTAGGGAAGTATATAATTAGTTAAATACTTTATTGCTTTTTGGGCGCTCACGTGTTAGTAATTATAGTGACATATTTTACGTACTTAGGGTAATTACCTCAAATCTACATGAGGGTTAAGTTCACCTTTATCTTATTAGCCCGTGGTTCAAAATTAGCATTTTACGTATCTAAAGTCAATTCCATTGAGCTTCTGTAACTCACTTCTAACTTTCCATTACGAAAAAACAGTTTTATCACAAAATCAAACTTAAAAACAAATTAAAAAGTTAGGTTTTGAATTTTTTGCAAAAATGATGAACATTAGAAATGAAATTTCAAACATGTAATATCAATTTTTTTGAAAGTATAAACTCAAATCAAATGCCCACGAAGATGCCAAAATTTTCACAACAAACACAAAACTCAAACTCACAACTCATTTTCACTTCCTCTGCAACACAAAACCACAACCAAAAACAACTTCCAAGCCCAATACAGCAAAATACATTACTCACCCATTCGTTGCCAAACAGATCCACACACATACTCAAACCTACCACAATTGAAATCAGTTTGCTGAAATGAACAACCACGAGCAGTTTAGGTTTAGGTTTAGGATTAGGAGCTCTCTAGAGGTCGGGTCAAAGAGAGCAAGGACATGGGTTTGGGTCAACTCGGTGAGTGAGGAGCTACTATCTACTTTCTGGACAAGAAAATGATGAGTGTTCGTCAAGGGTTTTTTTTTTTAGGGCTTTTCATACTTTTTTCAAGGGTTTTGACACTCAAAAAAAAGACAACTTTGTTGTAGTGAGTGGAGTCTGTGGAGATAGCGACGGTGAGGATCTTCTGGTTATGAAATTGGTTATGGAGGATGACAAAGATGAGGAGGGGAAAAGGAGGCAAAGTGGGTTGGATTTGGATTAGTAATGGAAAGAATAGCTTTCGTTAATTTTGCTAACGTGGACTTGACTTATTTTATAATAATAATAAATCATGGACTTGACTTGGATTAATTGATGAGTTAGACTTTGGTTGGACCCCATTCGTCATCTTGTTATAGAGCACATGTTAAGGGATAATAAAATGCTCAATTCTGGTACGTAATACACATTTTTCCAAGAATAGGATATAAGAGTTAATGTTTTATTGGATTACATGCACAAATTCATTTTTATTATGTTTATTTTTTTGAATATGTGTTCAATTTTACTTTATTTTTAAAAAAATATATAAAAAATTTATTTAATAAAACATTAAATGAATTTTAACCATTGCCATTAGGGCATTTTTTTACAAGAGCCTTACAAAATAAAGTTAATAGACATTTTAGTATAATAAACTTATAAATTTAAATTGACAATAAATTTATTTAGAATCACTCTAACAAGATAATAAATAACTATTTAACTTGCTGTGATCAGTGATATGTTGGTGTATAATACCTATGGAGAAAAATCTATAGTATCTCTAGTACCACCATATTACAAAAATGTAATTGTGAATGCAAAGAGAAAATTAAACACCATGTGAGTATATGTGCAACCACGCGTTTGACTGTTATACATGCACGTATATGCCCTAGTTACATAAGGAGAAAAAAAAAAAAAAAAAAAAAAAAAAAAAAAAAAAAAACTGGGTTTGATATATATCAGTAACAACTAACAACTAGTGCCTTGGCATTATATAAACATTACATTGGGTTTGATATATATCTAAGGTGACTGAATGATTGCACAGCTGAATTGCCGGGCAAATATCCTTTGGCAATGAACGTCTCCACCTTGTGACCTAAATCACATACGTGTATGAAGTGCAGGTGAGTGGTTAACTGCGAAAAGACTAATTTCCCAGTAATGCAACCGTGCATACGCTTGATCCATTTCGTTGATGAATAGTTTTGGGTGTTCATCTCTATATATACCTGAGAAAAAAATCAGACAATTCTGGGATGTGCCATGTAAATAGGATATTCTTAGCACATACCCTTTGTTTGGTAAGTTGCAAAGTGGTCCTGTGGCTTCAATTCACGCAACCCTAGCTCTTTTTCTGCACTAGGTTAGATGGCAAAAATTAAAATTCCTCTCTTGGTTGAAAGAATAAAGAAATATGAATTATCCATAAAGAATATCCGCATAATAATTCTTCAATTCGCTTCTTCTTCTTGTTTAAGTCATGTGCATAAACGTTTTTCAACACAAAACTTATGTAAAGGAAGAAACAATTGATTTCAAGTGAACATAATACGATTGTTTTACATTCATATATATACGAATGGAAATAATTTTACGGTGTTTAGATTGCTAAAGAACATTGGAAACTAAGAGGTGGGTTGACTTTTGGGGTAGGAACTTGATTCCAACTGAAAAGTTTAATTCTCCATAGCCTTTTCAATGTTCTTTATATAACTGTTTGTGGGGGAAGATGCTGATAATTTTGAATTATATTCAACAATCTGTCATCCTCTGGTTATCTTAAGACATTTCATTCTTTATCCCCTCTTGTATGTAGATGGTTCAAGAAAATATTTAGCTCGAGTCTTGTATACAGATCAGTGGATCACCTTTATTGACTTACTTTCTTTACCAAGCACGCTGCTAATATATTGAAGTTAGCCTTCACGTCAAATGGATCAAATTTGAGGAACCGATTAATCTATATATATATATATATATATATATATATATATATGTGTAAAACCAAAACCTCTAAAACTCTCACAATTTTCCATGTCAGCACAATATTTAAAAAATAAAATTAAAAACTTTTTTTCACTCAAAAACAAAACCAGATACTTATCTTAAAAATAAAAAATAAATAAAAACAAAACAAGACCAAGCTTAAGAGAGACTCACGTTTAAGACTATTTTCCTATCTCAAACTCTAATGACGTTTAGCCTAATTAGTTTAAAACCCTACGGATTTGTCTACACTTTTATCTTGACTATCATTCAATAATTCCTCTAAATCATCTTCTCTATTTTCTGTGACTAAATTGCTTAACCTTAGATGGCAAACTAATCTGTTTTTCTCTTCGTTTTTATCTCAAATTCTTATCCAAACCCTTCACCTCTATCTCCTTTATTCATTCCAGTCCCAATTTTCGACTATATAGGAATTTCTCTTTAAAACCCAAAGATCCAAAAATCGTGTAAACCCTACACAAAAGCCTTTGAAGTTTGAACACCGCAAAGATTTAGACTTCAGACGTAGCCTCTTCAACAACCAAGTCTTCTTGAGGAATTTTATCACAAAACGCTGACCTCTCTCCTCGATTGAGTCGCAGAGACCCCAGCCTTTGACTAATTTGAAATCATCCTGATTAGATTTTCACTATAATATGCAAACTTCACCCTCTCAGATTCAACCCATCCTAACCCTAAGGGCCAGGAACGACTTTTATCTATCAAACATTACCTTGTGGTATTCTATGGGTACTCCAAAAGACTTCTAGTTGCTCTTCACCATAAAGCTCAATTATGACATTTACGGGTAATTTTGAATGTCAGGTGAAGTTTAATATTAATCTGTAAACATGCATAAGGACTTTCTTCAAATTTCGCTGACACAATATTGCTAGTGGTTTGACGTTGAATTTACTGTCTTCATTGCATAGGGAAGGGGAAATGTGGGGTTTTAAAGGTAAACATAGTGGGTTTTTTTTTTATTTTTTTATTTTTATTTCCTTCAGTTAAATTGGACTATTAATTTCTCTTTTGGTTTTTCTGTATGCTTTTCATTTGCTTCTCTACCCAGGGACAACCGATTGAAAGTGAGGAGAATTATGCACCTCCTCCAAATTGTTTTACTATTGTTTTTTAGAAGATAAAATGCCTCTTAGATTGGTATTTTTGAATGAATTCTAAAGCAATGTTCATCAAATCCCTAAAGAAGGGGAAGCAATATTCATAAGGTGTAAATTAGAATTGGTGAGAACCACAAATAAGCTCTACCTAGAGATGAATGTTTGGAAGCTCACTATATGTTTTGTAAGTAGTCAATTACAATAATTTACCTTTTCAATTATTTCTCTCAGAAACCAACTTGATTATAAGAGCTGAATTGGAAATTTTTAATCGATCTAAATGTGGAATTATACAAATCTCTGTCAAAACTATTGAAAAAATATGAAAATTTTCAATCAAATATTGTTGGCTTTCTCTTTAAATATTGTTGCTCTTTATTCAGTACTTTGATCCAAGTCTTTAGAAGCTTGATTTGATTCTCACTTTTGTGTTGTTTTCTTGCATGATCCATTTGTTCATCTTCAGGTCCCTTTTCTTGAGAATTTGTGAGCAATGTCATTACTATATTTCTTAACCATTGTTGTATAGTTTACATCTTTATACACAATATCTTTTCCGTGCATCGCATGGATTAGCGACTAGTTAATATATATTTTTGAGTTATCTCTTCACATCAATAAGGCACAATTTTAGTGGCCCACATCAATATTATATATTACAATGAATAATAAATAAATTTTAAGTTAAATTATTTAAAAAGCCAAAAAGATTCAAATTTCTTCACTTCACAAAATGGGCTCAATGCCCACATTTTTGTTCTATTGGGTTCATAGCTCGCGTATCTTATCTACATAATAAAAAGGGCTCACAACATGTGTTTTTCTTGCATCATTGATTGGAATGGAGCCCATATTTGTTTTCCTAATGGAAGTTGTCCTATCTTTATCCATAGAGGAAATTAAACCCAATGACTCAAACTTTTATACCTTGCATTCTAAGCCTAAGACCATATAGAAATTCAAGAACCCACTATCCAAGGAAGGAAAACTGATCGTAGATGTTGGTTTCTCTCTCGTTTTCCACTTATTTTTCATCCTCAAATCTTATTACGTTGGGGAGATAACAATTTGGAAGACTCAAATTGATTAGTTAAATATCACTTATAAAGACATCATTTAAAAGTTTAAACTTATAGTGTGGACCTAATTATATTATAAAAATCACTCTCTTTTGTCTTTATTATTCAATGTGAGATTTCACTCAAACAATGTTAAGGACATATTTTTATGTAATTAGCATATCCTTTGACAAAACGCACTTTACTTGTATTTGGGTAAATTTAAAAAGGTTCAAGATGATCATTACAAGTGGTTAAATTGAATACATGAAGATTACTCAAGAACTGCTCAAAAAAAGTGCAATCTGTAGGTCTCGATACCTCCTCGACAGAAGCTCGATCTGTTGAGATTCATTAAAGCTCGACACATGTCTCAATCTATCGAGCTTACGGGATTCAAACTATAGCTAGCAACATTTTTATTCTAAAAGGCTATTTGTTTATGAGTTTGTATAATCCTTATAGGACTAAGAAAACCCAAGGTTTATGGGTTTGTATAATCCTTGTTGGACTAGGAAAGCCCAAGGTTTGTGTAAACCTATTTGGAATAGGAGAGCCCATTAAACTCCTATTTAAAGGAGGTGCAAAAAGAAAAATCAAACCCTAGAGAGCTTCATAAGGTTTTCTTTTTGAAACCCTAGCCTCCTCCTACAGAAGAAAGAGTTCTTGCTACGTTTCTTATACGCCTTTGAGTTTTGTAACCAAGCAAAGTCTCTCACACCATCATTGAAGATCTTATTGGTGTTTCTATGTGAAGCTATTGCAAATCAACTACAATAATTAAAGGGTTGTTGTGGAGTTAGTCACGTACTGTGATCCGTGCATTATTGGTTAGTCATGTATTGGGAGCCGTGCATTGAAAGAAGAGAGTGTCACTACATTGCAAGTCCAATTGAGTATTGGGATAAAGGTTCAACTGTAAGTTGGTATTAGGTACTGAGATTCCTTTTACTTGTAACTGCTTGTTTTGATAATAGTGGATTCTCGGGAGTGGTAACCTTAAATTCACCTAGTGAGGTTTTGCCTCGGTAGTTTTCTCTATTCGTAAACAAATCACCCGTGTCAAATTTAATTTCCCCTACATTTAGTTATTTGGTGATTTATTTGTGCTACCACGTTTATTGCATATAATTGAATCTAATTAATTTCACTTCGCTAAATTAATTTGATAGGCCAAAAATGAATTGACTCATTGTGATAAATTAATTGATTAATTAGCCAAGTTTATTAATTAATCAAATTAACATGCAAATGCATGGTAGCACAAAAAAAATCACCAATAAACTAAGTATGCAGCGGAAAATAAATTGACACAGTGATTTGTTTACGAATGGGGAAAACCAACACGGCAAAAACCCCACCGGGTGATTTTAAAGTCACTACTCTCGAAATTTCACTATTATCACAACAAGCGGTTACAAGTAAAGGAATCCCAGTACCTTTTACTAACCTACAGTTGAACCCTTACCCCAATACCCAATTTGACTTGTTCTGTAGTGACAATTTCTCCTTTTGATGCACGACTCCTAGTACGTGACTAACAAATTGCGTGGATCCCAGTACGCGACTTCAATCACCAATTAGAGAAGGTTGTTGGCTACAGAGTTCTTCAGTTCATCCCAATGATGAAGATCAAGAAGATGCTTGGTCACAAAACCCTATGGTGCACAAACACAGCAACTTCTTCACAAGAATGATGAACTAGGGCAAAACTATGTCTCCGGTCACAAATTGCTTAAACAAACTTTGCTCAACACTTGTGCAACTTGTGTCCTCTTTGACGGCCCTTAAAATAATCCTTTTATATATCTAGGGTTGTGAGAAAAGAAACCTCAAACACATAATCACGGATTAGAGTCAAAACAGAACTGAAATTCTGTTTTTCATAAACCTCAACAGATGCCTATCTGTCGAGTTGCTGTCGAGCAACTGTCGAGCCAAGGGGCTGGAACAGCTCTTCAAGCTCGATAGATGGCTATCTATTGAGCTAGCTGTCGAGCTTTAATGACAGGTACTTTTTAGACTTGAATCTTGGACAGACTTGCATGGCTTCAACACTTGATCTTGAAACATAGTTTCTTGAAGTATTAAACACATCCTAAATCTACCCAAATACAAGTAAAGTGCGTTTTGTCAAAGGATTAGTCAATTACATAAAATAGTGACATATGTTCCTAACAAGTGAATCACATATGTCCTAACATAATTGATTAAGTTATGGACCTAATTATATTATAAAAATCACTCACTTTTGTCATTATTATTCAATGTGAGATTTCACTCACACAATATACCCAAAAACCTCTCCCTTACAAGTGAGTCATTGCCTTTTTATGTAGGTTTTATTGGCTTGCCTTTTTTGATGCACACTTGTGTGAGTGCCAAGTACAAGCATCCCATCTTAACCAATTGTGAAAATGACTCATCTTTGCTTAATATGCTAGAGGGACCTTGAACACCTTGCCCCCTTTTGCACACCAATATGTGCTCTGATACCACGTGCTTGGGAGAAGACATTTTGTGGAGACTCCAAATGAGTAATTAATATAACATATAGAGACTTCACTTAAAAAAATCTTAAGCTTATGAGTTTGGGATCTTTGAGCTAACTATGTTATATTAATCACTTACTCTTGTTATAATTCTTCAGTATGCAACTTCTCTCATATGTGTATAGTATGTCTTAACCATTTAACCATATTTAAAAAAAAAAAAAAAAAAAAAAAAAAAAAAAAAACAGAGAGGCATGCTTAACTCAATAATAAGTCAAAAAAAAAAAAAAAAACCTTAATCATCATAACCCACTTAGAAAATCCATGCCCTCATACTGCCCATGGCTTATACACCTCATAGAAAACCATTTCCAAACTCCGTTCTATCATTCCTCACTTCACTTCACTAGAAACCCTTCTTAAGAAAGGAAAATAACCCTTATTAATTAAGGATACTCATATCCTTCTAAGCTAGTGATAAATAAAAGGACTTGGCCAACTCATTCTTGTGTATATTTGATTACACTCTCTCCCTCCATTCACACTTAAGTTTATTGCTAGAACCTTTCTCTTATAAGTATAACTTAGAATTCCTTCGTTATTATTCGTACATTCTTTTCTTGTACTATTAGCTTTATTTCTTTTGTAGGCCTAAAAGCGTTAGCCATTGGTATTCTGAAGGCCGAAGTCAATTTGATATTTCAAATACATGCACTTCCAATTGAAACGCATTGTCATGCATGTTGAAACTTAAACTTATTCCACATGGTGTAGATATATCCTAAAAGGACAAGCATAAATTCTAAGGAAACTTATGAGAAGTAGTATTCCTTTCAACTAAATATTGAAGCTCCTAACAGCCCGATTTTACAATGATTATTTTCTAGTAGTAATTATTTTAATATCTCTTCTGTGCATGGAGTGAACTTCAAACCGCAAGAGTGTGGTCCTGGACTTCCTCTACAAAAACTTTCAACAACTAGAGAAAATTCACGTATGCACATTATAAAGTTGTTATTTACAACTATTTTGTGTTGGCTTTAATTTCGTGCCAAATTTGATTGTAATTTTGTTCAATTTTATGTACCCTGTATTTTATGTGGGATTTCTTTGTATGGATTGTGTGGGAGAGAGAGTGTGAAGACTCAAGACAACATTGAAGAATCAAAGGAGTTTTCGAGGTAGTTTGTGAGAAAACTTCCCGCGAGGTGAAGCCATGTGCACAGCACATGACTTGAATGCGAAGAGTCATGACAACTGGTGACAGCTGGTTTTTGCGAGTATTTTGCGGGTAAGGCCTTCCCGTGAGATACCCGCGAAATATTTTGTTTTGCTATTTTGTCATATCTGATACACCATGTCTTCACCCACACTATATATACCAAAATTACCCACATATTGAAAGGAGTGTTTTTCAGAGAGAAAACCCTAGCCATAACCCTTGAGAGTTAGAAATTGTCATACCCACAATCCTCTACACAATCCATTTTGGTTTTCCTCAACTCCTACTTCTCCATATCCAAATCCTTGAGAGGTTGATAGCCCAAACACTTACCACACCCATCCTGAGTGTAAAGTGAGGTTTTGGTGCTGCTAAGAAGTATTGGAAGAAGCCATTTGTTTGGTAAATGCAATCGGGCTGAATTGCATTGATGTGCATGAAATATATACAATAAAGTACTCACATATCTAGATATTTAGCCTTACTTTTATGTTATTTTGTGACTGATTATATAATATCTTTGTGTTGCAGGTAACAAGGGCTTTACATGCAAAGTGGGGCTAGGCCAATTGAATCAAGCCAACTTACATCCAGCCAGGCATGAATTCAAGAAAAGACCAACCCAATTAAATTTAAGTCCAATTGGAGTAAGGAATCAAAGGAAATTTATACCAAATCCAAGTCCAATTCGGATTAGGATTCTAGCCTGCACATCAGTTAATATTTTTGGCCTAACTTTCAGCTCAGAAGTCCAATTGAAATAATTCAAGTTGGGCTGGAACGTTAACTTAAAGGGCTACAACTTTGTAGTTTGCCAAAAGTCCGAATTCAGACATTAAATGGGCCTAAATCATCGGTTAAGTGAAGCCTAAAAATCTGGGATTTTCTCCAAACGGGAATTCAACTTGTAATAGGATTCCTTGACTTATTTAAAGGCTTTTTAGGGCAAAATTCAGAGAGGCTAGTGCTAGGGCTGAGGGCTGAACGCATAAAGAGCTGCGGCTATGGCTACTTCTTTGGTTTTCTTCCATGACAGTTAGTTTTATTTTATTTGTCTAGTTTAATGTTTAGTATTTTATTTTTGTGTTTTCTTTCAATTACTATGAGTAGCTAAATTTATAATTAGGATTGAGGATGAAACCTTGTTAAGGATTATCAATAATATTTATGTGATTTGATTTTTCCCACAATAGTTGTTCTTTAATGATTTAAATTGTTCTTGCTTCATATCAATTGACTAAGATGGGATTCTAGATATGAGTTCAATCATGTTTTTCTCATGATTTGGGATTTATCTTAATTAATTGAATGCTTAGATTATTAATTCTTGATTATAAAATTGGATATCGTTTGTGATTTGTCTGTCAATGGATTCAATTAATGATTTGATTTTTAGAATTGGATATATCTTGTGATTTGTTTGGCTACGAATACAATTGATGATTTGATTTTATACTTAAGAAGCGAAGAAGAACATGCTTTTTGATTTTTAAAATAACGGTTTTAATGATGATATTTTCCATGATAGCAAGATTCATTTTTAGATTATCATGCAATGGTTGGGAAAAATTAATGATCATAAATATATGCTGATATGACTTACAAGGTGGATTCCAAAACCTTAATTCATTTCCCTTGATTGTTTACATCTTTTTATTGCTTTATATCTTTTGCTTAGTTTAACTATTTGCTTAATTTTATTATTTCCTTAGTTTATTTAATTGCAAACAACCAATTTTTATTAAACTAGATTAGGATTAATTTGGTTAAGGTTTAATTAATTTTCCTACGTTCATTCAAGTCCCTGTGGGTTCGACCTCGTTCTTGTCTAACTATATTTCGGTACGGTTCGTACACTTGCGAGTACTTTAAAATTTCACAACAAGTTTTTGGCGCCGTTGCCGGGGACTTGGTTAGGAAAATAAATTAGGTCTTAATTGAATTTTTCCTTCTACTAGTTGTAGTTAAAATTTATTTTTTTAAATAGAAAAAAAAAACAAAAAAAAAATATTTATTTCTTTGTGCTTGGTGTATGAGAACTTGGATACGTGATAAAGAAAATCGTCTTGTTAGTTTTGATTATTCATCCACCATGGGAGAAATAGGAGATGATTCAAAAACTCTTAGGGAGTTGTTCTCACCCATAACCACCAACCCTCCATCTTGCATAGTATTGCCTGCAACCACTGCTGCACATTTTGAGTTGAAGCCACAGATAATCCACCTTCTTCCTACTTTTCATGGATTGGATAGAGAAGATCCTTATATGCATGTGAAGGATTTTCTTGAGATTTGTGCTACTTGTAAGTTCCAGAATTTCACTGATGACTCTGTTCGCTTGCGTTTATTCCCTTTTTCCTTGAAGGATAAGGCAAAAGCAGGGCTTAATTCTTTGTCACCTAGATCTATCACTTCATGGGAACTATTGGTCACAAAATTCCTCTATGTTGAGGTCTAAAAAAGGATCATAGTGAAGGAAGCCCAAAAGAATGAGTCAAGCCCAAAAGGAAAAATCAAGCTAAGCCCAAAGTAGCAGATACAGGAGACCCATGAAGGAATAAAAAAAAGGCCTAGAGGATCTTGAAGCCCAGACAAAGAAGCATTCAAAAAAAAAAGAAGAGAACCACGGCAAAGGATAAGAAGCAAGGATCCTCAGGAACCATCAAGAGGCGCGGATGCCTTCGGGCACAAAGACAAAGGAAGATTAGGACAGCTCGAAAGAAAAAGACAGAAGGAGAAAACAAGAAACAAAAGCAAAAAGAACGCGAGCGCCAGTAGAACCCAGTGACCTCTCATGGCACAGACAGAAAAAGCCTCGAGGAACCAGAACAGGGAAGCACAAAAAAAAGAATAATAACAAGCGACTTTCAAGTTGGCAGAACGGGATTCCGCCCAGATGGGAAAGAAAAGGGAAAAGTGGAAAATGCCAGAAACGGGGATGCCAAGAAGGGCATACCTCAGCACATCCCAAAGAAGATGGCCAACCAGGAACTTTCAAAAGAATCAGAGCTGAAAGAAGGAAAGAATGAGAAAAAACGGAAATGGGACTTACCGAGATGATGGGTACAGGACGTGCTCTGTTTGCAAAAGGGTAAAACAGGGGAACCAACGGTTCCCCGGGAAGACCAAAAACTCCATTATTAAAGGAAGGGATGGGTTGTGAAGAAAGGGCAGCGAAAAAAGAGAGAAACACAAGAAAGAAGAAACTTTCTAGAAAAACTATCAGAAAAATCTGTGGTGAAGAGAAAATACTAAGGGAAAAACAAACATTGCTTCCCGGTATCCTGTAAAAGCCACTATTGCACATACTCGGATTCAAAGAGAATCAAACTTTGCAAGTTTTGAAGGCTAAAATAGCCATTCAAGACTGTAATTTTTGAGCTCGATTGAACCTTGTATCACGTCCTAGTGAGCTTTCTATAATTAAACAGACAATGTATTAATGAAATATGCTTCATATTTCCCAGGATCCTCTCAGCATTAATTTTTTTTTATCGCTTTGCTAATCCTGTTTTCTTTCCTTCTGAATTTACCTTGTTAATTTTTTGGCATTCTTCGATACGAATATCCTTGCTTGCCATTTTTTTATATTGTCAAGAGCATCCCCTGTATTCCACTTGATTCTTAAACAGCTCGTTAGCTGCGGTGAGTCAAGGCCCGGTTCACCAAACCTTTTATTTAGGCCCGGGATCCTTGGGCCTGAGTGTCACAAAAAGGGCACTCTCACATTTTGGCGACTCCACTGGGGACTGGGCAAAGAAGAAGGAAGAAGCAATCTCTTCACAGAGTATGCCTCCAAGACAAAGAAACAGCAAAGGAACTAATGTGCCACCTACGGCCTCTGAGCCCGTGGGAGAAAACGAGGTAGCTTCCAGGCAAGGAGGCAGGATACCCCTGGTAGAACAGGAGGTGGTGTCAGAACAAAGACACGCAAGGCAGGAACCAGACCTCATGGCCAGGATGACAGCAATGTTGAAGGATCTGGAGCAAGAAGTTCGTCTTCTCAAAGAGGGCAGGACACAGGAAATCAGAGACAATGTTCCCCCTACTGGTCACCAAGATGGGACGCAGCCAGAAGGAGGGTCAGGAGTGGAAGGAAGAGCCAACCCTCAGTACTTAACACTGGCAGATGTCAATGCCCTCCTGGAGCAAGAAGGGGAAAAACTCTCAGGGATCCCCAAGCAATTCTCTCGGGATCCCCCGTTCCCTCCAGAACTTCTTGGCAAACCATACCCTAAGGGGTACGAACCCCCAAAGTTCCATCCTTTCGATGGAAGAAATGGAAGTGCCGTGGAACATGTGAGTAGGTTTGTCCACACTATGGGCCCCTATGCAGGAGACAGAGAATTATGCCTAAGGGAGTTCGCCAAGTCCTTAGTGGATAGGGCATACACTTGGTACACCACGCTGAGACCCGGGTCCATCAAAACCTGGGATGAGATGATGGAGAAATTCTACGCCAAATATTACCCTGGTGAAGACAAGATCACTTTCTAGAATCTGCAAATGGTGAGGCAGAGACCTGGAGAGGATCCCGTCCAATTCATTAAAAGATTTGAAGATGTGTCCTTAGACTGCTATAGAGACCATGAAGAAAAGGAGCTCGTGGAAACCTGTGTAGCCAACATGCTTTTTGATTACAGACATAACCTTGAAAATCTATGTATCACGCAGTTTGCTGACCTGCTACAGAGAACCAGAAGGACGGCGCAAACCATGAGGACAAAAAGGCTGCCCGCGTCCCAAGCTATGACAGCATCAGTAGGAGAGAAAAGGAAGAGACCAGATGGGAAGGTGTTCGAGGAACCACCGGTGATCCCATGTACAGCTGAGGAGTTAAGCCATGTCTTAGACAAATGGATCGGAGATGGGGTTGTTAGGCCATTTACTGTGTCCAGGCCACCAACTGAAGAAGAAAGGAAGAACCCTTTATTTTGCAGAATCCATAATTATGTCAAGCACTCCACCAAGGATTGCTGGACCCTTCGCAGACTCTTCCACAAAAAG
Source organism: Quercus tomentella (assembly GCA_028535165.1). Taxonomy (NCBI): domain Eukaryota; kingdom Viridiplantae; phylum Streptophyta; class Magnoliopsida; order Fagales; family Fagaceae; genus Quercus; species Quercus tomentella. Next base: position 34,573,950 of record JAPQVY010000068.1, on the reverse strand, counting down.
TTGAGGGAAGGAACCCTGGAACTCACTCAGAAGGAGCCAGAAGTGCAGAGGAACCCCTTGCCTAACCACAAAGGAAAAGGGGTGGTAGCAGTAGTAATACATGGGAACCCGGCAGAAGCAGGAGAATCTAAAGGATCCTTCCACCCGAGCACAGTTAGGACCCTCCAGAAGAATCCTAAGTTCAGGTCACTATTCAATCAATTAGGATTCGGACCAGAAGCAAGAAGAGTGGCCACAGAGTCTCTCATGAGCATAGCAGCAGATTCAGGGATGGAATGCTTTACAGCAGAGTCACATGCTAGTCGAGCTTTCCCGGAGACAACCAATGCAATAACCTTCACTGATGAAGACATGGAGATTGAGCACCCAGACCACCGTAGACCCCTTTATCTAATGGCCACCATAAACGGCGTTCAAGTCAGAAGAGCACTGGTGGATACGGGGGCATCACTCAATCTCATAGCCTTGAGTACCCTGGAAGCTGTGGGCTTAGTTGACAGAAGGATCCTGGGGGCTCCCATGGAAATAATAGGATTTAGAGGATCAACAGAAGGATACGTGCAGCTAGCCTTAAGGGTAGGGCCAATAGTAGCCCTGACAAGGTTTCATGTGATTAATGCAGAAGTTTCTTATCATGTGTTGCTGGGACGCCCGTGGCTTCATAAACATCGCCTTATTCCATCCACGTTCCATCAATGCATTAAAGGGAGACTGAATGGGAGGCCCATAAGGATCCTTGCCAACCATAATCCTTTCAGCCAAGGAGAAGTGAACTTTGCAGAAACGATGTTTTATGATGAATTGGAGCCAGATGATGAGAACCCCGCCCCGGGGACCCCAGGGGCACCTATCCTAGAAGAAGAAGAAGGAGGGAGGGGCACCCGTGACCTGAGGAACCTTCTAGAAAGAAAAAGACAAAAAAGGGAGCCCAACTCTTCAGGATCCCGAGAATGTGTGGTGGTGCGGGAACCCGGGGGAAGGTTAATCTATCGTTTGTGAAGGTGCGCGGGACCCGAATGCATTATGCAGGAAGGTCCCGGACCACCAAGCTGCATGATGGCCCAAGAAGAAATTTCAGAAGATTGATCAGTGACAACGGAACCCCATTCATAAACAAAGATATGAAGGGGTTAACTGAAGCATACCACATCAAGCATGGGAGATCTACCCTATACTACCCACAAGGAAACGGCCAAGCTGAAGCTACTAATAGGGTAATGTTGAAGATCGTTAAGAAAATGAAGCATGAGTATGGAGGGAAATGGAGTGACCATCTGGCAGATGTACTTTGGGCATGTAGAAGCTCTGTAAAGACAGCCACAGGATTCTCCCCATTCTCCCTGGTCTATGGAACAGAAGCCATCAGCCTCGTGGAGTTAGTCATTCCCACACCAAGGGTAGTTCTGGAGGAAAATCAAGGAGAAAGTGAGGACACAAACAATGAAAGGAGGCTAGCAGATCTGGAAGGGGTAGAAGAAGAAAGAGAGCTGGCCAAGAAAAGAAGCCAGAGGTACCAGCAAAGAATGACCAGAGCATATGCATAAGCAGTACACCCAAGAGTGTTCACTGAAGGGCAATTAGTACTGAGGATGGCGGAGCACGTGAGGAGGAACCTGCCAGGGCCTTCCAAGTTCACCCCAAAATGGGAAGGACCCTACATCATTAGTGCAGCTCATGAGAGTGGGTATTATTACCTTACCAAAGAAGATGGGACAGTCCTGACAGAACCCATAAACGGAAAATGGTTGAAGCAATACTATGCATAAGGACGAGGGGATCCCGGTACCTCAGGGTCCTTTTACCAGCTTCACCATCTGCTAAGTCTTTTTTTTTTATCTTTTTATTTCAGCCTTTATCATGAATTCTGGTCTAAAATGATTTTGTTCAGGAACATATGATAGATTGACACTTTGTGGTCAATACTGCACTAAATAATTTTTTCTTTGTTCCTTAAAATTGACCATATTTTAATGAAGTTCCTTTTTCTTCAATATTTAAGTCTTTCTTTAAATATTGCAAAGACCAAGTTTGGATAGATTTAAGGAAGGATACCTGAGTCAAAAAAGAAAAGAAAAAAGGTATGTAATACCCTTTTACATATGGCCCAGGATTCACCTCACAGATAATTTCAAATACCCCACAAACAGTTCCAAGTGCATAGGTCTAGGATCACAAATAAAAGTAAAGTATCCAAGATACCTAGCCTAGCACTTGGCAAAAGAGGGGAACCTGTCAAAGTTCATGAACTGGGACCGTATCTCAAAAAAAAAAATATAGGAAAAGATACCAGTGTACCCAGTTCAGTACTTGCATAATAGATTACCGGGTACCTGGACCAAAACTCACAGTGAAGCCTGTGGAAACCATGGTCCAAGACTCAGGAAAGAAAAGAGAAAAGTCATAGAAAAGAAAAGGCAATATATCAAAGAGAAAGGCAGATTCACATACTAAGAAATGAGAAGCAGTTTTGAAACACAAAAAAAAAAAGGAACAAAGAGGAAAGCAATGTTCAAAAAAAAAACTTATTCAACCCCAAATTGTTTAAGTAAATCTAAAGTAAGCTAAGGAATGAGGCCGGCCAACAGGGAGGCATCCGGAGAAATAACAGGCACAGTCGAAGTAGAAAGGATCCTCTGCCGCTTGACCTTCAAGTCTTGTAAAACCTTGTGAGCATGAGCCAAAGCTTCCTCAGCAGCAGCTATCTCGGTGTCTATACTCTTGGATGATTGCCTCTGAAACAGCATATGAGCCAACAGACGCAAGTGATCCAACAGAAAAGACAAATTGAACTTGGCCTCTAGAAGGTCTTGGACCACCCCTCTCCACTCCAGAAGTTTTTCTTCAGACAAAGAACCTACAGAAGAATTCCTCAGGGAAACCAGCACAGCACATAGCAACTCCATCAAAATATTACCCAGAAAAACGCCTCCCCTGAAGCCACTGGTGAAATCCCCGTGACTCTTGAGCAGACTCTCTAACAGCGGCAGGCCTTCAACAGGAACAGAGAAGCGCAGAAAGCTGCCATAAGAAGACCCAAAAGCATGGAAATGGCTGGAAGGAAGACTGTTAAATTCCAAGAGATCAAAGCGAGCCAGGAAGGAGGAAAGCCTTGAATCAAGATCTGAGGCAGCTACTCTCGAGGCGTCCCCCATCGCTGTGTCACCACTTGCAGAAACTGGAGGACTTGCAGCCTTTCGCTCTGGTTGAAGATCAGCATTTCGAACGGATCTCACAATTCCTTCAGGGATAACAGGCTCAGAATCTGTAAAGCCTGTATCAATATTTAGAAAAAAAGAAAAGGAAGAACAAATTTAGTCTTAAAAAAAAAAGGAGAGAGAAGGACGAACCAGTACCGGCTTCCTGGGGCAGAGCCTCTTCTTCCTGATCCCCTGATTTCCTCGAAGATTCTGGGAAAGAACATAAGGCAAGTTGGAGAAAGGATGAAGAATCAATGGCAAAATGGCTAAAGGAAGGAAGAGATGCAGGGGGCTTCGCCATTTTTTTTTTTAAAAAAAAAGAGAAGGGCGAAGGGAAGGAAAGAAAGGAAAAAGGAAACACAGTGGGAGCAACTCGCACTCACCTTCTGAACTTTCTGATTCTAAGGAAAAGGCAACACTGGGAGCAGACTTCTCACTGGTTTGACCTAAAAGGAGAAAGAAAAGAAGGAACTCAAAAAACTGGAAAAGAAAATAGAGATGTAACGCTATTTCAAAGAAACGTGGCTCACCTGTTTGTTTGGATAAAGGAGTGTCTCCCAAAACGCCTTTATCTGACAATGTTTGAGGAAACACAGTCCTGATGGGACTAGGAGTGCGCTCAAGATGGGGACTTCGAGATGTAGGGATCTTAGAGGCTTTGGGATCCTGAGAATCCTGGGAACCCTGCATCGATTGCCCGGTTTCCTCAGCCAGACCACCAGTAGGGGGCTCCTCCCCCACAGTAGGAAAGGCAACAGAAAGAGCTGTGACAGTTTCCTCTACCAGAGTCTTGCCGGTCATAGGAGGAGATACCTCCACCTAAAGGAAGAAGAAGAGTAAAAAGCAGTGCCAAGTAAAAAACAACGGGGTAATGCTAACAATACAATGTCAGAACAAAAGGGAGAGAACATAAAAAAAAAGGGGCACACATACCACGTCGTCACCAGAAGATTGGCTTTTGCCCTTCTTGTAATCAGACTTGCGTTTGGACTGCAAAGGAAACCACCACTCGTCAGCAGAATAGAAGTAAGTGCAACAAGGTGAACAAATGAAAAAGAGAGAAAAAGGAAAGAAGTCTTGCCCTTCTCTCTCTCTCTACAGATTCTCTGGAAGTCTTTTGCTAACTACGAGTACGCCCAGAGGGTCCTAAAGGAGGCTGGGATACAAGACCAGAGGATCCTAAAGAACCATGGACTGAAGCAGTCACAGGAACCTGGGAAAAAGAAGACTCTAACTTGGTCTTCTTCCGAGTCCTTGAAGCCAAAGGTTCCCTGACATCCTTGCCTTCCTGAGATGCCAAGTGTGTTTGAGATTTCCCAATTTTTCTTCTTTTCATCTCAGAACCTATCTGCACACCCTCTGTGCTTTCATCAACATCAACAACTTTCATTTTTTTCGGCCTGACATCCTTACCTTTACTCGGAGTGGTGGCAGCACCTATTGTCTCTACTGCACCTTTCTTGATGGGCACTCCAGAGGAAGTGCCAATGACGAGACTATAACCCAGCCAAGTCTCAGGAAAATCCTGTGAATAAGTCACCCAACCTCCCCTGGAGGCATGCCACTCTGCAAACCCAGTCTTGCTACTTGCAGCAGCAGAAACAATCCCAGCAGTAGGAAGGGATAAACACCTATTGGATGTCGGAGTAGAAACAATACTAAGATTCGGGGTTTCCCGAACTGTACCGGAGCCAACATAGTCAACAAAAGACTTCTGTACTCTTCTCCAATAACTGGTATAGCCACTAGAAGCAAAGACTCCTCTCTAGGAGTTAGGCACTGCAAATTGGGGGCTCCTCCGTGACCAATAAGAAAAGGCCTGCAGCCTCAGGAAAGGATCCAAAGAAGGAAGGGACGGCACCACGTCCTTAAAAACTTGAGGAATGTCCTGGTCAAAACCAAACTGTCGGAGCACCCGGTGTGCTGAATAGTGGGTATATTTTGGGCCACTCGAAGAAGGCACAGGAAGCCAAGAGGGGCTAATGCAGGCAAGATAAGCCGGACTGCCCTCATCACCACGGCGCAAGTCAAAGGTATTGCCTGTAGAAGATAAAAAAGAAGACAATACAGAATCACACGCAAAGCCAGGGCCAAACTCACGAGGGGATCTCCAATGTAAGTTCCCTGCTTGGTCAAATAACTCCACAAGATTGAGGCCACCACCTTTCAAGCTAATCCAACGAAAGATAATGGGAAAGGCATCAGTAGAATTGCCACAAAGACCCTTCACTATGTCAGGGGATCCTTGGAATTTGTCCTTCACAAATTTCAAATTCCTGCACTTGGCCAAAGTAGCTGCAGAACGGTCCCACATGAAAATCTGAAGGATAGCACAGTGAAGAGATGAGGTAATCACATAACAAGAATCACCCTCGGTCTCATCTCCATGAAGCTGGTCCAATTGAGAGTAAACATGACCCAAAAACAGAAGGGCCAAAGGATATTGGGTACCTCGAGCCAACTTGATTGCCAATGGAAAAAAGGAAGACTTAACTCCATACCCAGGAAACTCACTAAACAAGAACTTGCTAAGCCAAAAACCCAGAAAACGGGCCCACCTCACTTCCTTATCTTTCTCACGAGAGAGGGTCATCACCCATCTCCCCATTCTAGCCGGCTTACCACCAGAAGAGGCAACACGACCACCAAAATGACCAAACAATTTATCTTCCACCACGAGATCCTCCCCAGAAAGGTTGATATCAAAGGGGCTCTCGTCACTAAATACCGGGAGGAGGAAGTTATTAACCACATTTTCCAAGGTAATTGTCAATTCACCAACAGAAAAGAAAAAAGTATGAAGGGAAGGGCACCAACGACGTACCAGATGCCTGAGCCCTTTGGCGTCTCTGAAGCCCTCAAGGTTTCTGGAAATAGCCACTGCCTTTAGGATACCGGCGCGCTCCAAGCGACCCACAAACTCAGCATCAGACAGTTCCTTGTCTACCCAGATAGGGCAGCCCTGAATTTTTCCCGGGACAAAATCAAAGAAGATAGGAACCGCCTCTCGAATTCCTTGTCTAATCTGAAGGTCAAAAATCTCTCTAGGGTCAGGAACCTGGGCGGAACCGGCGAAACCCGCTTGGCTAGAAAACATCCAAGCATGAGGAGATGGAGGAGCCTCACCATGAGATACATGAGGGAAAAATGAACTGAGAGAATACCAAGGATCCCGTAAAGGGAAGGCCGAACGTTCGGTAACCTCGCGAGAATCGCTTGGAGCAGAACCAGAAGAACCTTCACCCTCAGAAGGACTGGGGGTACGCTCTCTCCTCTTTCGGGAAGAAGAAGAAGCCATTGGAACAACACATACAATGAGAAGAGAAGAGATTGAAAGTGCGAAAAGGGGGAAGACCGGAGTAACAGAGAAGAGAAAAAGAAAGAGAAACCCAAAGAATGAAAAACTCAGAGAAGCAAAGTGATAAGATGAAACGGCTACAATAAAGGCGCAAATAGCAGTTGGGGAAGACAGTGTATGGAAAGACGCGCCAGTTGCCAAAAAATTTAATTTGAAGAAGGGATTAATCAGCGGTTATTAATGAGAAGTAACGGGAAATGAGAAAAGTGGGTAGAGGAGTTTTACCTCAAATACTCAACTGCCACGTCCTGTGCAAAGAGGAAACTGCAAAAAAAAAAAAAAAAAAAAAAAATGATAATTATAAGGGAACGCGACATGCAAAAAGGAGGTGACCAAAAGCAGTAGGCCGGGATCCCAAGTAAAAAGGAAGGGAACCCAGTAGAAGTTAAAAGGAGGATCCTACGAAAATCTTAGAAAACCTAAATCACTCACGCGTGGGCTTCAGGCAACCCACGAGCTCAGGGGGCTAAATGTTGAGGTCTAAAAAAGGATCATAGTGAAGGAAGCCCAAAAGAATGAGTCAAGCCCAAAAGGAAAAATCAAGCTAAGCCCAAAGTAGCAGATACAGGAGACCCATGAAGGAATAAAAAAAAGGCCCAGAGGATCTTGAATCCCAGACAAAGAAGCATCCAAAAAAAAAAGAAGAGAACCACGGCAAAGGATAAGAAGCAAGGATCCTCAGGAATCATCAAGAGGCGCGGATCCCTTCAGGCACAAAGACAAAGGAAGATTAGGACAGCTCGAAAGAAAAAGACAGAAGGAGAAAACAAGAAACAAAAGCAAAAAGAACGCGAGCGCCAGTAGAACCCAGCGACCTCTCATGGCACAGACAGAAAAAGCCTCGGGGAACCAGAACAGGGAAGCACAAAAAAAAGAATAATAAAAAGCGGCTTTCAAGTTGGCAGAACGGGATTTCGCCCAGATGGGAAAGAAAAGGGAAAAGTGGAAAATGCCAGAAACGGGAATGCCGAGAAGGGCATACCTCAGCACATCCCAAAGAAGATGGCCAACCAGGAACTTTCAAAAGAATCAGAGCTGAAAGAAGGAAAGAATGAGAAAAAACGGAAATGGGACTTACCGAGATGATGGGTACAGGACGTGCTCTGTTTGCAAAAGGGTAAAACAGGAGAACCAACGGTTCCCCGGGAAGACCAAAAACTCCATTATAAAAGGAAGGGATGGGTTGTGAAGAAAGGGCAGCGAAAAAAAGAGAGAAACACAAGAAAGAAGAAACTTTCTAGAAAAACTATCAGAAAAATCTGTGGTGAAGAGAAAATACTAAGGGAAAAACAAACATTGCTTCCCGGTATCCTGTAAAAGCCACTATTGCACATACTCGGATTCAAAGAGAATCAAACTTTGCAAGTTTTGAAGGCTGAAATAGCCATTCAAGACTGTAATTTTTGAGCTCGATTGAACCTTGTATCACGTCCTAGTGAGCTTTCTGTAATTAAACAGACAATGTATTAATGAAATATGCTTCATATTTCCCAGGATCCTCTCAGCATTAATTTTTTTTTATCGCTTTGCTAATCCTGTTTTCTTTCCTTCTGAATTTACCTTGTTAATTTTTTGGCATTCTTCGATATGAATATCCTTGCTTGCCATTTTTTTATATTGTCAAGAGCATTCCCTGTATTCCACTTGATTCTTAAACAGCTCGTTAGCTGCGGTGAGTCAAGGTCCGGTTCACCAAACCTTTTATTTAGGCCCGGGATCCTTAGGCCTGAATGTCACAAAAAGGGCACTCTCACACTCTCTAAATTTTTCCCAATGGCCAAGACCAATGCTTTGAGGAGAGAAATTACAGATTTTTATCAGGATGAACAAGAGATATTTTATGAGAGTTGGGAGAGATTTAAGGACTTGATCTTAAAGTGTCCTAATCATGCTTTTGAAACATGGAGACTAATACAATATTTTTATAATGGTTTGACTCAGACAAATCGTAACATGATTGAGTCCATGAATGGTGGTGGATTTTTGAGTCTTATGGATGATGAGGCATACAAATTTCTTGAGAATTTATCAGAAAGCTCACAACAATGGGATTTTTTCAATCGTAGAGAGAGATCTGCCCCTACAATTAAGAAAGGAGGATTGTATGAAGACAGTGAAGATTTAGACATAAATGCTAGATTGGACAATCTCACTCGTAAGGTTGAAGCTTTAGCTTTAAGTAGAGGGATGAATTCTGTCAATCAAGTTCAAAGTGAAACATGCTCTATTTGTGCAAGTCCTATGCATACAACACAAATGTGTCCTTCCACAGTTGGTTACCCTGAATACTATACTGAGCAAGCAAATGCACTAAATAATTATGGAAGGCCACTTGCTAGTCCATTTTCAGAGACATACAATCCAAATTGGCAAAATCATCCTAATTTCTCTTAGAGACAGAACCATTCACCCACAAATATAGGTGGACAACAAGTGCATCAATGAAGTCAATTTCGTCCACCTACTCAAGCATTTCCTCCCATTCCTCAATCAACTCCTCAATTTATGGCACCACCAAGACAACAATCATCTTTGGAGGAGTCTCTCAAAACTTTCATGCAATCAACTAGCCAAATCATTCAAGAGATAAAAACTTCCACCCATTTGAATACTCAAGCTATTTCAAAGTTGGAAAATCAAGTTGGCCAGTTAGCAACCCAAGTTGGAGATAGGGAAAAAAGGAAAGTTTCCTAGTCAACCTATACCTAACCCAAAAGGGCAGTATGCAATTAATGGTTCTTCTAGTTCTACTCATGCACATGAATCTGTTCAGTCTATTACTACCCTTAGGTCTGGTAAGCAAGTTGATAATCAAGTGAAAATGCCAGAAATGGAGGATAATGAAAATACTGTGTTAGAGGAAAAAGGAGTTCACAGTTCACAGGATGATCATAAAGAAAAGAAGGGCAACTCAACCTCAATTCCAATTCAAGATCTTAGCTCTTCCCCTCTTGATAAGAAGTTTGTTCCTAAAGCTGCATTCCCTCAAAGTTTAATCAGTCCTCAGAAAAGTGCACAATTTGGAGATATTTTAGAGGTTTTTAAGCAAGTGCAAATTAATATTCCATTTCTTGATTCAATTCAGCAAGTTCCTGCTTATGCTAAGTTTCTAAAAGATCTTGTGACAATGACGAGAAAGACAAATGTTCCTAAAAAGGCATTTTTGATAGAGCAAGTCAGTTCAATTATTCAGAATAAATATCCAGTGAAATGTAAGGACCCTGGATCTCCTACAATTTCATGCAAGATTGGGGATTGTCTCATTGAGCGAGCTTTGCTAGATTTAGGGGCAAGTGTGAACCTAATGCCATATTCAGTATACTTACAGCTAGGTTTGGGGGAGTTGAAACCCACAACCATGACACTTCAATTAGCTGATAGGTCTATGAAAATCCCTAGAGGTATTGTTGAGGATGTGCTAATTAAGGTAGATGCATACTATTTTCCTGTTGATTTTGTTGTGTTAGACACTGAGCCTACTCTAAATGCCAGTACACAAATTCATGTCATTTTGGGTCGCTCTTTCTTAGCCACATAAGTATACTTCAAGAGCATAAGGAAGCTATAGGTTGGAAAATTGTTGATATTAAGGGTATTAGTGCTTTTGTGGTTATGCAAAGAATTCACTTGGAAGACACTGCTAAAGCCTCCCAACATGTTTTTGTCCTAGGTAAGTTACAATCTCATTGGACTAGTCCATTCATAATATGCATTATTTATCTCCATGGTGTTGTTGAGGTTTGGATGGTCCTATTTATCAAGATTAATCTCCATTTGTGTTAAATCTTTTTGCAAAAAAAAAAAAAAAACAAAAACAAAAAACAAAACAAAAAACAAAAACAAAAAAAAAAAAAAAAAAAAAAACTTTTTCTTGTTTATTTTCTGATTTTAGATTAATCTTTGTGTTTATTTTCTTTTGTTCTAGCTGATATTTGACAGAAATTAAAATTTATACCAATCAGCTTGATCAGGTATGTCTCCTCTTTTTTCTTACCTTACTTTTCCTACTTGATTTTCTCATGTTGCATATTCATATTTTGCTCTCTTTTCATTCAAGACATATATTTGAGAGAATCATTTTTAACATTGAGGACAATGTTTGGTTTAGGTTTGGGGGGGATGTATATAGATTTCTATCTTTTTTTTTTTTTTTTTTTTTTTTTTTTGTTTAGTTGTGTTAAAAAAAAAAAAAAAAAAAAAAAACTTTTGCCTAGCTTGAGGTTTATGTTTTGAGTTTGTTATACTACTCTTGCTTAAAGAATTTCATTGCTTTCATGCTCAATTCATTGCACATGCACGTAGCCACTCAGACAACTTCTTGTTGAAGGATAAAAATGATTAGAAAATCTTGATGATAACAATGTGGAGACTGTAACCCTTGTGAGTTTTGAGCCAATCATTATTTTTGGAGGGTTATTTATTTTTTTCTAATCTTAAAGTTCTTTTGGAAGTGCATAACATATTTCCCTTGATGTAGTCTCATTGTTCTTTCTTTTGGCCAAGAAAAAAAAAATGATTTTATGCCACACTTGAATTTTTTGAAGTCATTGATGTTGAATGAACTATACTAGTCATTGAGAGATGAGATTAGGCCATTTTTGTCTACTTTGAGCCACATATGTGTTTTTCTTTTTCTTTCTTGATACATTATCGCTAGTCACCCCGTTGAGCCTTTTAATTAGCCTTTCTTTCTTAAAGCCCTTATCCATAGTGTTTCAAGATGGAAAAAAAAAAAAAAAAAAAAAAAGGAGAATTCAAAGAAGAAGAAAAAAAAAAAAAAAAAAAAGCAAAAGGAAAAGTGTCAAAAATAAGAAAATAAAAAGGGTTCTCATCAAATTTTGAGAAGTGAAATGAAAGGAATGAATGTTGTTTTGAAGAAGAAGAGTTGGAAAAAAAAATTGTTGAATGGAAATTCCAAAAAGAGTTGACATTCTGACTATCTTGAAAACACTTCTAGTTATTTACCTTCACCCATTTTTATTTCATTCCCTTTACTTTTACCCTACATTACGTCCTAATAAAGTCCTTATTTGATCTTGAAGATTGTGTAGTTCAGATATTGATATGACTGAATAAAAAGTGTGGTATAAATTCTTTTTGGCATCCTTTCATGAGACTACTTGTTCTTTCTTGATTAAGCATTTTTCTTGTGATTTATATGTGAGGTGTTTGATTTTGCTTACATTATTCTGCTCACATATGTTATTAAGAGTGTTACACCCCATTTTAGAGTGATTTAATTTGTTGAGTGATAACACCAAAAAGGTTTGAGTTGAAGCATATTTTCAAATAGAGATTTGAGTCAAGTTTATTTTAAAACTAAGAGTATGTTTGGGTTGGCTACCACTTTTCACTCACATTGAGTTTTGATGGCATGAGAAATTTCTTTAGCATTTGTAGTGTTTTTGAACTTGAACTAATCCTCTTTGCAAAAGGCAATCGAAAAAACAAAAAAGAATTTTTTTTTTTTTTTGATTTTCTTTGTTTTGATTATTTTGGTATTCATTCTCAAAATTTTGTGGGTATATTCCCTGCAAACCCTCACGAGACTAAAACTCGTCCACTAGTGTAAGCTAGGGGTTTAAAGGCTTGTTGCATACGCTAAATGCAATCGAAATTTCAGCGAAAGTGGATTAGGTTGGATTTCCTTTTTCTTTGTTTTGTTTTACTCTTAATCTGTTTTGCTTGAGGACTAGCAAAATGTAGGTTTGGGGGTATTTGATGTGCATGAAATATATACAATAAAGTACTCACATATCTAGATATTTAGCTTTACTTTTATGTTATTTTGTGACTGATTATATAATATCTTTGTGTTGCAGGTAACAAGGGCTTTACATGCAAAGTGGGGCTAGGCCAATTGAATCAAGCCAACTTACATCCAGCCAGGCATGAATTCAAGAAAAGACCAACCCAATTAAATTTAAGTCCAATTGGAGCAAGGAATCAAAGGAAATTTGCACCAAATCCAAGTCCAATTCGGATTAGGATTCCAGCCTGCACATCAATTAGTATTTTTGGCCTAACTTTCGGCTCAAAAGTCCAATTGAGATGATTCAAGTTGGGCTGGAACATTAACTTAAAGGGCTACAACTTTGTAGTTTTCTAAAAGTCCGAATTCAGACATTAAATGGGCCTAAATAGTCAGTTAAGTGAAGCCTAAAAATTTGGGATTTTCTCCAAACGGGAATTTAACTTGTAATAGGATTCCTTGACCTATTTAAAGGCTTTTTAGGGCAAAAATCAGAGAGGCTAGTGCTAGGGCTGAGGGTTGAACGCATAAAGAGCTGTGGCTATGGCTACTTCTTTGGTTTTCTTCCATGACAGTTAGTTTTATTTTATTTGTCTAGTTTAATGTTTAGTATTTTATTTTTGTGTTTTCTTTCAATTACTATGAGTAGCTAAATTTATAATTAGGGTTGAGGATGAAACCTTGTTAAGGATTATCAATAATATTTATGTGATTTGATTTTTCCCACAATAGTTGTTCTTGAATGATTTAAATTGTTCTTGCTTCATATCAATTGACTAAGATGGGATTCTAGATATGAGTTTAATCATGTTTTTCTCATGATTTGGGATTTTTCTTAATTAATTGAATGCTTGGATTATTAATTCTTGATTATAAAATTGGATATCGTTTGTGATTTGTCTGTCAATAGATACAATTTATGATTTGATTTTTAGAATTGGATATATCTTGTGATTTGTTTGGCTACGGATACAATTGATGATTTGATTTTATACTTAAGAAGCGAAGAAGAACATGCTTTTGATTTTTAAAATAAGGGTTTTAATGATGATATTTTCCATGATAGCAAGATTCATTTCTAGATTATCATGCAATGGTTGAGAAAAATTAATGATCATAAATATATGTTGATATGACTTACAAGGTGAATTCCAAAACCTTAATTCATTTTCCCTGATTGTTTACATCTTTTTATTGCTTTATATCTTTTGCTTAGTTTAACTATTTGCTTAATTTTATTATTTGCTTAGTTTATTTAATTGCAAACAACCAATTTTTATTAAACTAGATTAGGATTAATTTGGTTAAGGTTTAATTAATTTTCCTACGTTCATTCAAGTCCCTGTGGGTTCGACCTCGTTCTTGTCCAACTATACTTCGGTACAGTTCGTACACTTGCGAGTACTTTAAAATTTCACAACATGCGTGTTCCAGAGAGTTAGAGAAGACAAAACTTTGTTAAGTTAGTTGGTAGCAGGAGCTTGGAGGCCTCAAGTATATGGAGTAGACTAGGCTTGGAGGGTCTTTTGTTATTCATGTACTAGTGAATCGATTTAACGCTTGGAGGGCGGCGGAGAGGTTTTTCACCGAGTTCTTTGGTTTCCTCTTTGATAACACATCGCGGTGTTATCTGGTGTTTGCATCCTTCTTCCCTACTCTTTAGCTTTCATTTTATTATTGATACATGATGAATATGGCTTAGAGTAGTTACATTCTTTATTCGCTCACATTTACTCTATTCCGCACTTAGTTTAAGTTATAGTAAAATCAACCGAGTCATAATTTTTAATTTGGGGGTCTAAACAGCTCTTGTGTTTTCACACACATTCGAGCTTTCACACATGTATATATGAAATGGAAGCATCAAGCTTTTATCACTTTTCATTTCAAACGGATCATCAGATACCAATCAGAGATGTTAAGGTCATATTTTATGTTATAGGCTAATCTTTTGACAAAATGCATTTTACTTATAATTGGGTAGATCTAAGATGGGTTTAATATATCAAGAAATATATTGTTCAAGCATATCAAGTGTTCGTATTAAAAGACATGAAGATTGGTCCAAGAAACAAGTGAAAAAAAGTTGTTCATTAAGTTTCGACAGATAGCTTGACAGATGCCTGCTATTAAGACTTCATGTGAAACTTAATAGATAGTTTGATAGCAGCTCAATCTATCAAGAACGACGATTTTCAGTTTTCCAGATCTGAATTTCGGCCCAGGCTTTTGTATTTGTTTAGGCTTTCTTTTCTCACAACTCTAGACATATATAAGGCTTATTTTAAAAGCCATCAACGCACAGATACAGAGACCTAGAGATTTATTTTCTCTATGAAAAGTTACTGCGTTTGTATGCCATAGGGTTTTGTAACCAAGTGCTTCCTGATCTTCATTGTTGATGAAGTGAAGAACTTTGTAGCCAACAATATCATTCAAGTTGCTGGAGTTAGTCACGTGCTAGGATCCGTGCAAAAGGATTAGTCATAGATTGGAGATTTGGGCATCAAGGGAAAGAAGGCTACTACAAGATCAAGTCCAATTAGGTATTGGAGTGAAGGTTCAACTTTAGGTTCATATTTCGGGATAGGCCAGGATAATTGGTAAGATTCTTTATACTTGTAACTGCTTGATTGTTGATTAGTAGATTCTTAGGAATGGTGACCATAAAATCGTGGGATATTTGCCTTGTGAGAGGTTTTCCCCATTTGTCAAAAAATCATAGTGTTAATTTATTTTCCACTGCATTTAGTTTATTTGGTGATTTGTCAATGCCTTCACGATTTGCATGCAATTGAACCTAATTAATAAACTTGGATAATTGAATTAATTAATCAGGGTCAAGCTATCTTAACTCAACAAGTGGTACTAGAGCAGGCACACTCTGATTAGGTTTTAATGGTTACTGTGTGATCCATTGACCCCTATTGTTGTGGATCAAGGGCAATCTTTGATTATTCCTCCATTATTTGATGGTACTAACTATGCATACTGGAAAGTACGCATGAGAGTTTTTTTGCAATCTTTGGATGAGAAAGTATTGCTTTCAATTGAAGTAGGTTGGAAGAAACCTGAAGAGCCACCAGCATCATGGGATGATGCTAAGATCAAAGCCGCAAGCTTTAATAGTAGAGCACTCAATGCTCTGGTTAGTGCTGTGACCAATGAAGAATTCAAGAAGATCTCTTCCACTGTCAATGCTCTTTGATTGCTTGTTTTGGTGTCTATCTTGATTGCATTCATCTCTTGTTATTTTCCTCCTTGTAAAACATCTTTTTTAGAATTCTTGATAGCAACTTGACAGTTGCTCGACACCTCCTCGATCTATCAAGAATTTTTGAGTTTGCTCGATACCTCTCAACAGATAGCCCGTTCCATCAAGCCTTTTCTCTGAAGGCTCTATCTGCTCGATAGTTGCTCAACACCTCCTCGATCTATCGAGCCTGTTTTGCCATCGATACCTCCTCGATCTATCGAGATTTAGTTCTCAACACCTCCTCGACACCTTCTCGATCTATCGAGCTGTTTGTTTCTATACATACTTGAGGTTCAACCCGGTTTGCTCTTCACTTAAATATCTCGATTCTTTTCTCTTTTCTCTTGACCCAAACACCATTTCTTCTCTCAAATCTCTCTACCCATCAAGTTTTCAGCCTAATCCTTTCATCAATTTGCTGGTATGTCTTTCTAAACTCTCTTTCTCTTCATCCTTCATGCATTCATGCATTTTCATGACCTAGGTCTTAGGTTTTGGCAAATTTTGGGTTTTTATGGTTTTGCTAAGATTTTTGGGATGGGTTCTGTAAAGATGATCTCACATGTTTATGCATTGCATTTTATGCTCAGTATAACAATGTTTCATGCATTCTAGGATTGTGTGATTGATTATACCTTGTGAGTGTTGTAGTTTGGTTTGGGTTTTTTACCTATGATGCAATTTTCTTTAGCTCATAACATGTTCATGCATTGCACTTCGTTGTTTTCTTATTTCCTGTGCCTTATACTCCTGCTGTGTTTCTCTGTTTCTCTTCTTCTCTCTTTCTCTTGGTTTTGTTTCCTTCTCATGGCACCTAAAAAGTCTGTTCCCTCCAAGAACCCTATAAGACGTCGTGATTCTTCTTCTTCTTTTACTCCTTCTCTTCCTAATTCTATGAGGTTCCATGATGAGAAGGCAAGAGATGACTCCTTTGAGAACTTCTCAGATTGGGCAATTAATTCGGAATGCTAGGTTATTCTGTCTAACTTTCTAGACACTCCTCTACCTGGTGCGTTTAACTTTCGAGGTTGAGCTTCTCTATGTGAGATACCCAAGAGATATCCCGGCATGCTCATTCAGGATTTTTACTCTAGCATGCAGGCCATCGATACCTCTGTACCTAAGTTTACTACGGTATTCCAATGAACACGTATCGTAGTCACCTCGGAGTTCATTTTTGAGGTACTACATGTTCCTAGGGTTGATCGTCTTGATTACCCTAGTCACCGTCGTCTCAGTTCTATTTCTTGAGACGAGATGGCCTCACTTTTTAGTGAGAAGGCCATGGTGTAGGGAGAAATTCTAAATTTCTCCACCACTGAGTTTGCTAAGGGTCCAAGAATCCTTAAGATGGTAATGACCTTTGTTCACACTCCACGATCTCACTATAACACTATCACCGAGCCTCATGCTTGATTTCTTCTTTCTCTCATGGAAGATCTTTCTATAGACTTTCCTTCACAAATGATAGAATCTATGATAGATTGCTATTGAGACACTGCCACATGTGATAAACTAATCTTTCCTTTGGCTATCACACGCATCCTTTCATACGTGCATGTCACTATTCCTCCCTCTTCTCCTTTCTATGTCATGGGTGCCATCAGCAAGGAATCTATTCGAAGGAGTGATGCACAGTTGGCTGCTAAGCGGCCTCATATGGAGTCTACTTTGATAGATGTTGCTCCTACCTCTAGACCCTCTTCCTTATCTGCTCCTCCCTCTTCTTCTTTTGGAGCTGTGGTCTCTTTCACTGCCATCATGGATCAGCTTTAGCTCAAGTGTACTGATTTCGGTAGTCATCTTAACCATTTTCCTGATGAGATGTGTCAGATGAACACCAAGATTGGTCACATCGCTTGCCACCAGTCTCACCTTGGTGGTTTTGCTCCTTCTCCCTCACACGAACTAGCTGAGTCTTCTTTGGATGGTGGAGATGATGATGATGATGATGATGATGATGATGCTTCTTCCTCAGATACTGATGATAAGATGACTGCCTCTCAATGATTCACCCTTTATCATTCGTGACAAAAAAGAGGAGTAGTTTTGTATATGAGAGTAGTCATTTTGTTAGGGGGAGAGCTAGCATAGGGATAGACTAGTTAGGGGGAGAGTCTGTTTTGAGGGACGTAGTGAGGTTTTGTTGTATCTTTTCTCAATTCATGTACCATGGTTTTGTGACCTTTTTACTCATACATTGTAGTGCTTCTTTCTATATAAATATGATGTATGTTTCTTCAACCTTGTCTCACATGTGTTGTTTCTTTTCTCCCTTTATACACATGTTTCTTCATTTATACAACTTGTCAATGTTTCACACTTGATGCCTTGATGAATCTTTTTTAAGTGTTTCGGATAAGACATGTTGCAAGTCTATCATGCCATGATCTCTATTCTTGCAAAGTTTTTGAAGAGCTCATTGTATTAGTTAGGCTTATGTACTTTTGGCTTTTTGGCCTTTGTAATTGTTATGGAGTTGTTGCTTTATACTTCTCTCATAATTATGCTTATGGTTTTGTCACCGATTGCCAAAGGGGGAGTTTGTTAGAGTCATATTTTATGTAATTGGTTAATTCTTTGACATAATGCACTTTACTTGTAATTGGGTAGATCTAAGATAGGTTTAATACATCAAGAAATATGTTGTTCAAGCATATCAAGTGTTCGTATTAAAAGACATGAAGATTGGTCCAAGAAACAAGTGAAGAAAAGCTATTCATTAAGTCTCGACAGAGAGTTTGATAGATGCCTGTTATCGAGACTTAATGTGAAGCTCGATAGATAGCTCGACAATAGCTCAATCTATCGAGAACTACGATTTTTAGTTTTCCAAATTTGAATTTCGGCCCAAGCTTTTGTATTTGTTTAGCGTTTCTTTTCTCATAACCCTAGAGAGAGAGAGAGAGAGAGAGAGAGAGAGAGAGAGAGAGAGAGAGAGAGAGAGAGAGAGAGAGAGAGAGAGAGAGAGATATATATATATATATATATATATATATATATATATATATATATATATAAGGCTTATTTTAAAAGCCGTTAACACACGGATATAGAGACTTAGAGATTTATTTTCTCTGTGAGAAGTTACTGCATTTGTACGTCATAGGGTTTTGTAACCAAGTGCTACATGATCTTCATTGCTGATGAAGTGAAGAACTTTGCAGCTAACAACATCATTCAAGTTGCTGGAGTTAGTCGTAGATTGAAGATTTATGCATCAAGGGAGAAAAGGCTACTACAAGATCAAGTCTAATTGGGTATTGGAGTGAAGGTTTAACTGTAGGTTGGTATTTCGGGATAGGCCAGAGTAGTTAGTAAGATTCCTTATACTTGTAATCGCTTGATTGTTGATTAGTGGATTCTTGGAAGTGGTAACTTTAAAATCATCTGATGGGGTTTTTACCTTACGAGAGGTTTTTCCCATTTGTCAACAAATTACTGTGTCAATTTATTTTCCATTGCATTTAGTTTATTTGATGATTTGTTGGTGCCTTCACAATTTGCATGCAATTGAACCTAATTAATCAACTTGGGTAATTGAATTAATTAACTGGAGTCAAACTATCTTAACCCAACAAGAAAAATGGTTAAAATTAAGAAAAAAGAAACTGAAAGAGAACATTCGGGGAGATTTAATAGTGTGCTCTCTCTTTGAAAGCTTGAATTTGTGTAAAAACACAAGAGCTGTTTAGACCCCCAAATTAAAATTACGACTCGGTTGATTTTACTCTATCTTAAACTAAGTGCGGAATAGAGTAAATGTGAGCGGACAAACAATATAACTACTCTAAGACATATTCATCACAACACAGCAGTAAAATGAAAGTTAAAAGAATAGGGAAGAAGAATGCAAACACAAGATAACACACCGATGTGTTATCGAAGAGAAAATTGAAGAACTCGGCGGAAAACCTCTCCGCTGCCCTCCAAGCGGTAAATCGATCCACTAGAGAATGAGTTGGAGTTCACAAATAACAAAAGACCCTCCAAGCCTAGTCTACCCCATGTACTTGAGCCCTCCAAGCTCCTGCTACCAACTAACTTGACGAAGCCTTGTCTTCTCTAGCTTTTCAGATCACGCAATTCAGCCTGATTGCATCCACCAAACAAATGGCTTCTTCCAATGCTTCCCAACAGCACCAAAACCTCACTTTACACTCAGGATGGATGTGGTAAGTGTTTGGAATATCAATCTCTCAAGGATCTGGATATGGAGAGATAGGAGATGAGGAAAACCACAATGAATTGTGTAGAAGATTGTGGGTATGACAATCTCTCACTCTCAAGGGTAATGGCTAGGGTTTTTTCTTTGAAAGCACTGCTCTCAATATATGGGTAATGTGGGTATATATAGTGTGGGTAGAGACTTAGTGTATTAAATATGACAAATTGGCAAAATAGAATGTTTCACAGGTATCTCGCGGAAAGGCCTTACCCGCGAGACACTCGCGAAAACCAACTATCACCATCTGTCTTGACTCTTTGCATTCCAGTCGTGTACTGAGCACGTGCTTCACTTCGCAGGAAGGCTTCTCGTGAGCTACCCGCGAAAACACCTTTGATCTTCAATGAGTCTTGAGTCTTCACACTCTCCCTCACACACAACCCTTACAACAAAATCCCACATAAAATACAGGATATAAAATATTGAACAAAATTATAATCAAATTTGGCACAGAATTAAAGCCAACATAAATTAGTTGTAAATCACAACTTTACACTCTCTGCCACCAATTTGTGATTCTTATCTTCAATTCTGACCCCTAGTTTTCTTTCTTCAGTTTATATTTAGTTGGTCAAAAGGTTCCTGCAAAGGGAATTGACATGCATGAAAATTTAGGGCCGAATATGCCATAATGGATATGATCTATGATAGTTTACTGTTATTGGTAAGAAATTCCTAGAACAAGGCATTAATTCCTAATTATATTAAAGAGTTTTTTGGAAAAATTTTAGTTAAAATTGAGGCTTTATATGGTAGGGTATTAATGGTTGGATTATATATATTAAAATTTGAATAATGATAGAGATACAAACTATTTTACAACAAATTTTACAAACTATTGATTTTGCCAGTGATTATTGGTAAATGAAAAAGTGATATTAATGGTGGGTCTAGATGAAAACTAATAAAAGGTTTGCCACATCAGTAGTTTGTAAAAATGTTGTAAAATAATTTGTGTCTGTAGCATTACTCTTAAAATTTAGCCTAACATGGATTAAGATTTTCTAGGTTTTCACTTTCCAGACCGCCCTAAGACTCCGAAATTAACGGTCATAACACAGAGACATTTAGACTTTTGATTAATAAAATTTCATAAAGGTTTTCTCTTCTTAGTTTTTGGTAGATTCTAGATTATCCTTATGGATTAAAGGACCAACTTGATAACATAAAAGTTTATCTTTAAATAGATATATTATATGTCTTGTGGTTACCCAATTCTGTTAGTTGTTATTAGAGCCTCTTTATTACACTGGTTAGTTGTTATAAGAGCCTCTTTATTACACTGGTCAAGTCGATCAAGATTTTAGCAATTCTCCGATATCACAAGGGAGAAATCCTTATATAGGACAAATTCTTTTAAATGTCAAGGTGACACCCAACAAGTACTATGTGGTGTAACAAGTACTAACAATTATTCTTACTAGATACGATGGCGTTATTGGAGAGGATTAATAACCATGGCAACAACAATAAAGCTATAACCATGATAACAACGGAATTTGCTTGTTGGTTTAAGATTTGAATAGTACTACAGACACAAAATATTTTACAACATTTTTACAAATTACTGATGTGGTTTTATTATTTTCCAAATATTTATTGTAAGTAAAAATGTGATGTTAGCAATGAGTCCATATTAAAACTAGTAAAAATTTGTCATATCAACAGTTTGTAAAAATGTTATAAAATAATTTGTGCCTTTAGCATTACTCTTAAGATTTATGCGGTTAGGAATAGTAGAAATTAACAATAGGGATAATTGTCACGAACTGTTAGTATGCACATTTCCTTTTATATTATTCATGAGGATTATAGAACTTAAAAAAAAAAATTGAAAGTTTTTAAATTGCTTTATATATAAGATTTTCTTGATTGGTTTGGTAGATCTAGAGGGATTTAAAAAAAAAAAAAAAAATTAATATATGGATATTCCTAAGGAGAGAATAGTTAAAATTGCTTTATATAAACATAGTTGGTATGCCTTAAGGCGCCCTTAAGTTGAAGAGATTGAACAAAATCTCATAAAATCTAATAAGGTAAAAAAATAAAAATAAAAATGAAAAATTGTTTGTCGCCAAGAATTGGTGGTTTATTATTTCAATCCCTTTGATTACGAAGAGATAATGTCGTAAAAGTTATAGTCGTAAATTCATAATCTTAACTCACATTAGTCCTGGAAAGATCAAGATGGTGTTGGAAATCAAAAATATTGCACCAAAAGTTCGCTTGAATGTATAGAGCCCTCCTTTGTAACTGGATTAATATTCCCGAGTCATTTTATTGAGTGGTTGAATTTCTGATTATTACACTAACAGTGCGACGAACAAATGAAAAAAAATTTCTTATGCTTCTGAAAGCCAAATAATAAATCTAGGTACAATTTAATTACCTTTTACTCAAATAAAATCCAGCTACAATAAATGATAATGTATATCAGTGCTTTCAATAGTAGAAAGTGTGCAACTACCGCGCACTCTTAGTACGGTGGTCACTTCACAAGTATAAGCGCTTATGAAGTGTGAGGGTAAGAGCCGGGTTTAAGTTTCCAAGAGGAAGATTCACACACATACACTTAGATTAAGATAGAGTAGAAATTCTATCTTATAAAAAAAAAAAAAAAATTCAAGTCCTTGGTTTCCAACTCTGATGGTGAGGGAATTGCAAGTGTGGGACCACGAGGCCATGAGTAATGGAAAGTGATCCTATATACCACTCGTGCAAGCATTTCCAAATATTCTATTTCTTTCCTCCGCATATCCAAAATTTGGTGCGAATCATGTGGTATAAAAGGCACTGTAGAGTCACAGTAACAACTCGAACATAAGGCATAGCAAAGGGAGCAGATGTGGGGTTAGAGAATAACAGTGCAAATCTCTTTTGGCAAAAGAGAACATGCAAATGCATATTGCATACTTCTGTTTCGTCAAAGGAGAATTGCACTGCCATTCACCTGCACATAATCATTTCATGCCTGCAGCTTCAGTATCGTGACTATACCAATAAATAAGCTTGTTATGGTTTCTAACTTTGTCTTTGCTATAGGTATTTGCTGTCTCTTTGCCAATGCATGTAACAGTTGTATTCTTTTATTTAATTTTTTTTTTTTTTTTTTTGGCAGGTAAATGCTGAATTGTTACAAGTAACAACTGGGATCAGCAACATATATGTGTACTAGAAGTTTGACGAGAATTGGTGAATCTAACATGGGCAGTTATTATCAAGCTTAAATAGCTCTATATTAAGATTACAAGAATGTGATTGACATTGAAGGCTAGCTCAATTGAGTTCTATTTCCGACCAGCACAAGCTTCTTCTTTGCCCCTTTTTCTTTTTCTAGGAAGCATAAGACTTATACGACTACAGAAATCTGAGTAAATTTTGTATCATTCATAGTGATGATTCTCTGTTATATCAAAAGTAAGCTCTTGTTGATCTTTTTTCTTCATGAAGTTCCTTTTTATGATTCAATGATTACACAACTAGCTCAAGTGATTATTTATACGAAGAAAGAGAAGTATATCAATCTAATTTCAAGCAGGAAAAAGTGTCAAGTCGTATTCAAATAAACACTAAAAAATAGTTTCACGTTCATATTGATATATTGACTCACTCTTCTTTAACACAACCAACGTCACATGTGTAGCGGCTCTACGCCTAAACGTAAGTCCATTATTACCTATTACCTAGTACCAAAAGACTCAAATTATAAAAGAATAATTTCTTTTACCAAAAGGAAAAAACAAGAAAAGAAACAAAAACAAAAACAAAAAGGAAGGCATTTTTTTTTTTTGAAAGTAAAAAAAATGAGTGATAAAAAGTGTCATGCACCTACACGGCAACACAGACAGCAGTGACACTAATGCTGTGGACTAAACAATAGGAAGAGACCACGTGTTTGGTCATCTACAAAAAGGTGATTAATTTATATATAAGGGTCCACGTGAGGCTGAAAAGCTACCTAATCTACCATTACCTATAAAAAAGGACTAAGAAGAGAAAAATGAGCTAAAGAAAAGGTAGGCACAGCATTATCAAAACCTAGTCTGCCATTATCCAAAATAAACAAAGGAGATAAAGGCTGAAAAGGTGGCGACGGCAACAAAAAATAAATAAATAAATAAATTGAAAAGCTGAAAGGTGGTTGATGGCATGAACACGTGAAAGAAGTTAATTGTCCATGAAAGTTGCCCAGTTGAGAAGAAAAAAAAAAAGCGGAACGGTTTCCCAATTTCTTTATAAATTAAAGAGTCTCCAGCAAATTACAAAGAGATAAGCACGCACAAAAAAAAAAAAAAAAAAAGGCACAGCAAAACACAGAGAAAAGAAGAAGAAGAGAGACGGTAAAAGATAGAGAGTAACAAGCAGGGGAGGAACACACAACATCTTCATTAGGTTGGGATTTTATCAATCCCTTTCTTCTCTAAATCTCTCCATCTCCCCCTTTTTCAAATTTGAATTTTTAGTTGCTTAAACAAATAGGGTTAGGTTTCATGAGGAGTTCTTAACTCCATGCATAAAGCATTAGATACAAGTCCCTGACTCGTAAATCCTATTTAAAAATTATCAAATAAAAATTCTCTAAAGTTTTGATTTAGTGTTTTCTCAACTCGAGTCCTTGACTCTGCCATGTTTAAATGCAGTTCTTGACTCTACCAAATTAATAGAGCCTTTGACTCTACCATATTAATGGAGTCCTCGACTCTATCAAACTAATAGAGTCCATGACTCTACCACATTTTAATGGAGTCCTTGATTCTACCAAACTAATGGAGTCTTTGACTCTATCACATTTTAATGGAGTCCTTGATTCTACCACATTTTAATAGAGTCCTTAACTCTACCAAACTAATGGAGTTCTTGACTCTACCGAATTAATGGATTCCTTGACTCCACCACATTTTAATGGAGTCCTTGATTCTACCAAATTAATGAAATCCTTGACTCTACCAAAATCAATGGAGTCCTTGACTCTATCCAAAATTAATGGAGTCATTAACTCTACCAAATTAATGGAATCCTCGACTCCACCACATTTCAATGGAATTCTTAACTCCCAAAATTATTTTAAATAAAGTGGGGATTCTAATTCCTTCAAATTCCAACATAACTAATTCTTTGGGATTCCTAATTTCTTAATCAAGATTGGAGTTAATAATTCTCAAAATAAAATGACCATAAAAATTGATTTGAGGAAATTTTCCAATTTCCAATTCCTAAAACATGTTCATAAAAAATAAAATTGCTTCAAATGAGTTTTCTTTTCCTTAATTAAATTTGGGGATCTCAATCAAAATATCATTAAAATTCCTACAAAGAAGCAAATGAAAGAAAGGGAAAATTGCTTGGACATTCAACTTCTCAAAGAGAGAATCATTGGTTCAATTTCCATAAAAACATGGTCCTTCACTTATCCTTGAGATTAAAACCAATTATCTCACCCAAAATCAAAATTAAGTCGATGCTAAATTAAACACCAAGTATTTGACTTAAATGTCCATTATTTAAATTGGGCAAATTCATATTTGAGGATTTTAAATCTAAAACCTCAAATTAAGAACTACGAATTGGCTTGATCCCCGTCAAGGGTACATAGGCAACCTAAATAAATTATTAGGTGCAGCCACAAATAAATAAAAACACATATCCCCTTAAACATGAAAATAAATAAACTTATGTACAAAGATGATGGGGTTGGAATCAAAGGGTCTTCCCTTGAAACAAGGGATTGTAATTAAGAGATACATTATCTTGAATGGACACTACTCACATTAATAAAACTCATATGCCAAAAGGCCTATGGATGAAATTATGTTTGATGAATTTGAATAAGTAACAATTCTTGTTAAACATAATTTGACAATGTTTATTAAACATAATTTATTAACGCTTGTTAAAAATGATTTGATAATGTTTGTTAAATATAATTTGACAGATTTTGTTAAACATAATCTAACAATTATTGTTAAACATAGATTAACAATTTTTATCAACAAGCAATGTGTTTTCCACCACACCCTTAAGACAATCATGAAAATATTAGGTCAATTGAAATCCAACCCAACTGAAACTATAAATTATTTTTTAATTAATTTAACCAAAATTTTAGATGAAATTCTAAGACTTAAATCTTGATTAGGGCTATCCAACCCAAACTGGCACTGAGGTTTGACCAAGTTTGATTGTTGTGAACAGAAAATTTGATTGGCCCACCTAAATGATTCTTGGGCCACCACATATGTATTTCAATCCCTTTAAAAAAAGAATGGTAGATCACCCGTATTAGATGTAAACCAAATGAGATATCACAATGAAAAAAAAACAAAAAAACAAAAAAACAATAAAAACAACAAACAAAAAAAAAAATCCTTCCAAAATTGAGAACAAAAACTTAACCCTTAACAAAACTAGGGTTTTGACCAAAACTTGTTAAACGATCTCAGACTTGCGCAAGTCATATATAGCTTGAATGAAAGCTTGTGATAAGGTTTGTTTTGAATGGCTTTGTGTAGTGAACTTCTTTATAAAAAATCGCATAAACTATCACACACAATGAACGTTCAAAAAAAAATATATAAACAAACACTTTACAGACCCATTTCTCAATGCAACATACAACCCCCCCCTAAACAAAAGCGCCAATAGAAATTTCAAATTTGCTGTCACAAGATATCTAATGACGCATGAATTGCTTGATTCCATGTTTGGTAAGGTCTCCATACACGTGTTGAAGTACAAATTTTCGGGCCTTAATTTCATCAATCCACTCACAAAAATACCCACACAAGCCCATAAATTACTTTGAGCCCACATAAATATTCCCCATATATATTACCCAAATATTCTCTATGTTATTGGGCTCCCATAAACATTCCTTATATAAGCCCCATAAATTGCCTTGGGCCCTCTCACAAATATTACCCATTATATCCCACATATTATCCAACTTGGGTTTTCACAAAATACTCACCATATTGCCACCAAAATTAGGCCACAAAATTATGCTATCTCCACAAAAAAGCCCAACAAAACCCCCTCTAAAGCCCGTTACGATACGGCATCTCTAAAAGTCTGTTACAATACAACACCCTAAAGCCCGTTACGATACGGCAACTCTAAAGCCCATTACGATACGGCAACTCTAAAGCCCGTTACGATACGGCATCTCTAAAAGTCTGTTACGATACAGCACCTTAAAGCTCGTTACGATACGGCACTTTAAAGCCTGTTATGATACGGCACCTCTAAAGCCCGTTACGATACGACACTTCTAAAAGTCCATTACAATACGGCACCCTAAAGCCCGTTACGATATGGCAACTATAAAGCCCATTACGATATGGCACCTTTAAAAGCCCATTACGATACGGCACTCTAAAGCCCGTTACGATACGACACCTCTAAAGCCTGTTACGATATGGCACTCTGTTGAGGTCAAAAAAAGATCACAGTACCCAAGCCCAAAGAAATAAGTCAAACCCAAAGAAAGTAAGCCAAGCCTAAAGAAACAAGTGCAAGGGGACCACGAAAGAGAAGAAATGGTAGGCCCAAGAGGCTTGAAGCCCAAAAGAAGCATCAAGAAGAAAGAAAAGGAAGAAAAGCCCATGTCAGGGGATTGAAGAAGAAAGCTGAGCCGGGATCCTCAGCGACCACCAAAAGGCATGGGTCCTCCTAAGCGTATAAACACAGTCAACAAAAGATTAAGACAGTTCAAAAGAAAAGGACAAGAAAGAAACACAAGAAATAGAGGAGAAGCCACAAGCGCCAAACGACCCAGCAAGAAAAGAAGAAAGATTCAGCGACCTCTCATGGCGCAAGTGGGAAGCGCCTCGGGGAACCAGAATGAAGAAATAAAAAGGAATAGCAGCGGAAGACTTTCAAACCAGTAGAACGGGATTCCGCCCATCTGAGAAAAAAAGATAAAGAGGAAGAACTGCCAAAAGTGGGATCGAGAAAGGCGTGACCTCAGCGTGTCCCGAAATAGGTAGCCAGCCATAGACTTTTAAAGAAATCAAAACTAAAGAAAGGAAAGGATGAAAAACAAGGAAACGGGACCTGCTGAGCGATGGGCACAATACATGCCCTATTGACCAAAGAACAAAACAGGGGAACCGGTGGTTTCCTTGGGACTTCAGAATATCACTATAAAAAGGGGGGAAAGGTTGCAAAAAAAAGGAGGAGAATTGAAGAGTGAAAGAACTATTGATAAAATTCTGTAAAGAAGAGAAAACTCAGGAAAAATTAGTAACACTACTTCCCGGTATCCTAGAAAAGCCACTAATGCACATACTCGGATTCAAAAAGAATCAAACTTTGCAAGTCTTAGAGGCTTAGATAGCCATCTAAGTCTGTAATTTTTGAGCTTGCTTGAATCTTGTATCACGTCTTAGTGAGTGTACTGTAACCATGATAAAGGAAAATTTAATGAAATACTTTCCACTGCTTTAAGGATCCTTATAATGTTACTTTGTGCTTTTGTTATTTTGTTCTCTGCATTTACTTTGCTATTTTGATTTGCCGTACAATACAAATATCCTTGTTTGTCAGTTTACATGTATTGTAGGAAGCATGCCCTGTGCACTACTTGATTCTTAAACAGCCTTTTAGTTGCGGTGAATCAAAGCTCGGTCCACCAAACCACAACTATTCGGCTCGGGATCCTTGGGTCTGAGTGTTACGAAAAAAGGCACTCTCACATTTTGGCGACTCTGCTGGGGACTGGGCAAAGAAGAGGGAAGAAGCAATCCCTTCGCAGAGTATGCCTCCAAGACAAAGAAACAGCAAAGGAACTAATGTGCCACCTACGGCCTCCGAGCCTGTGGGAGAAAACGAGGTAGCCTCCAGACAGAAAGGCGAGGTACCCCTGGTAGAGCAAGAGGTTGTGTCGGGACAAAGGCACACAAGGCAGGAACCAGACCTCATGGCTCGGATGACAGCAATGTTGAAGGATCTAGAGCAAGAAGTTCGCCTTCTCAAAGAAGGCAGGACATAAGAAATCAGGGACAATGTTCCCCCTGCTGGTAACCAAGACAAAACGCAACCAGAAGGAGGGTCAGCAGTGGGAGGGAGAGCCAACCCCCAATACTTAACACTAGCAGATGTTAGTGCCCTCCTGGAGCAAGAAAGGGAAAAACTCTCGGGGATCCCTAAGCAATTCTCTCGGGATCCCCCGTTCCCCCCAGAACTTCTCGGCAAACCATACCCCAAGGGGTACGAACCCCCAAAGTTCCATCCTTTCGATGGAAGAAATGGAAGTGCTGTGGAACATGTGAGTAGGTTCATTCACACTATGGGCCTATATGCAGGAGACAGAGAACTATGTCTAAGGGAATTTGCTAAATCCTTAGTGGATAGAGTATACACTTGGTACACCACGCTGAGACCCGGGTTTATCAAAACCTGGGATGAAATGATGGAAAGATTCTGTGCCAAATATTACCCCGGTGAGGACAAGATCACTTTCTAGAACCTTCAGATGGTAAGGCAGAGACCTGGAGAGGATCCCGTCCAGTTCATTAAAAGATTTGAAGATGTGTCCCTAGATTGCTATGGGGACCACGAAAAGAAGGAGCTCGTGGAAACCTGTATAGCCAACATGCTTTTTGATTACAGGCTCAACCTCGAAAATCTATGTATCACTCATTTTGCTGACCTGTTACAAAAAACCAGAAGGACAGCACAAACTATGAGGACAAAAAGGATGCCAGTGTCCCAAGCTATGACAGCTTCAGTAGGAGAGAAAAGGAAGAGGCCAGACGGGAAGGTGTTCGAGGAACCACCGGTGATCCCATGTACAGCTGAAGAGTTAAACCATGTCTTAGACAAATGGATCGGAGATGGAGTTGTTAGACCATTTACTGTGTCCAGGCCACCAACTGAAGAAAAAAGGAAGAACTCTTTGTTTTGTAGGATCCATAACTATGTCAAGCATTCCACCAAGGATTGCTGGACCCTTCACAGACTCTTCCACAAAAAGCTAAGGGAAGGAACCCTGGAACTCACTCAGAAGGAGCCAGAAGTGCAGAGGAACCCCTTGCCTAACCACAAAGGGAAAGGGATGGTAGCAGTAGTAATCCATGGGAACCCGGCAGAAGCAGGAGAATCAAAAGGATCCTTCCACCCGAGCACAGTTAGGACCCTCCAGAAGAATCCCAAGTTCAGGTCACTGTTCAACCAACTGGGATTTGGACTAGAAGCAAGAAGGGTGGCCACAGAGTCTCTCATGAGCATAGCAGCAGATTCGAGAATGGAATGCTTCACAGCAGAGTCACATACTAGTCGAGCTTTCCTGGAGACAACCAATGCAATAACCTTCACTGACGAGGACATGGAGATTGAACACCCGGACCACCGTAGGCCCCTTTATCTAATGGCCACCATAAATGGTGTCCAAATCAAAAGAGCACTGGTGGACACAGGGGCATCACTCAATCTCATAGCCTTGAGTACCCTGGAAGCTGTGGGCCTGGTTAACAGAAGGATCCTGGGAGCTCCCATGGAGATAACAGGATTTGGGGGGTCGGTGGAATCAACAGAAGGATACGTGCAACTAGCCTTAAGGGTAGGGCCGATAGTAGCCCTGACAAGGCTTCATGTGATTAATGCAGAAGTATCTTACCATGTGTTGTTAGGACGCCCATGGCTCCATAAACACCGCCTTATTCCATCTACTTTCCATCAATGCATTAAAGGGAGACTGAATGGGAGGCACGTGAGAATCCCTGCCAACCGTAACCCTTTTAGCCAAGGAGAAGTAAACTTCGCAGAAACAATGTTTTATGATGAGTTAGAGTCGGATAATGAGAGCCCCGCCCCAAGTACTCTAGGGGCACCTATCCTAGAAGAAAAGAAGGAGGAAGGGGCACCCGTGACCTGAGAAACCTTCTGGAAAGAAAAAGGCAAAAAAGGGAGCTCAGCTCTTCAGGATCCCGAGAATGTGTGGTGGTGCGAGAACCCGGAGGGAAGTTAATCTATCGTTTGTGAAGGTGCGCGGGACCTGAATGCATCATGCAGAAAGGTCCCGGACCACCAAGTTGCATGATGGCCCAAGAAGAAATCCCAGAAGAACCAGTCAAGGAAGCCCAAATTCAGCCTGAGGAAGAATTAAAGGAAATAAATTTAGGAACCGAGCCGGGATCCCGGAAGCCTGTCTTTATTAGCAGTCAGCTGATGGCATAAGAAAGGGAACAATTGGTAGCCTTACTCCAAAAATACAGAGATGTGTTCGCATGGACTTATGATGAAATGCCCGGTTTAGACCCAGGATTGGTAGTTCATTCTCTTAATGTGGACCCAAGAATGAGGCTAGTAGTTCAGCCGGTTAGGGTCTTTCACACCGAGGTAGAAGCTCAGATAGTTCAAGAAGTCAAAAAGCTGCTAACAGCTGGTTTTATCAAACCCATCCAACACCCAAAATGGCTTTCCAACATTGTACCTGTGAAGAAGAAAAATGATCAAATCCGTTGCTGTGTGGACTTTCGCAACTTGAACAAGGCGTACCCAAAAGATGAGTTCCCCCTGCCCAATATCGACCTCCTTGTAGATTCAGCTGCAAGAAGCTCAATATTCTCATTTATGGATGGGTACAGTGGGTACAACCAAATCCGCATGGCTGCCAAAGATGCGGAGAAAACGGCATTCAGAACTCCAATTGGGAACTTTTACTACACTGTAATGCCCTTTGGCCTCAAAAATTGGGGGGCAACGTACCAGCGAACCATGACAGCCATTTTTTATGACATGATACATGAAGAGATGGAAGATTATGTAGATGACATTGTGGTCAAATCAAAGACTAGAACAGGACACTTCTAAGTACTCGAGCAAGTTTTTGAAAGATGTAGGAAGTACAAATTACGCATGAACCCCATGAAATGTGCCTTCGGGGTGTCTGCTGAAAAGTTCCTTGGGTTTCTGGTATATCACAAACGCATAAGTGTAGATCCAACCAAGGCCACAGCCATAGCCACGATGAGAAGACCAACTACTGTAAGGGAGATCAAAAGCTTCCTAGGAAGGGTCTCCTATATTAGGAGATTTGTGCCTGGGTTAGCCTCAGTTACAACAGGTTTATCCAAACTGTTGAAAAAGGGAACTGAGTTTACCTGGGGAACGAAACAACAGGAGGCTTTCCAAAGAATTCAGTACATCATGAATCATTTGCCCACCCTCCAAGCACCAGTACGTGGGCGACCTCTATTGTTATACTTGGCATCAAATTCTCAGGCAATAAGAGCTTTGCTGGCACAGGAAGATGACCAGGGGAATGAGCAACCTGTTTATTACGTAAGCAGGACACTCAAAGACACTGAGACCAGGTACCCCAGAATAGAGAAAGCCTGCCTAGTAATCATCTATGCGTCCCAGAGGCTAAAAAGGTACTTCTCAGCTCACCAAATCCTTTTGGTGACCAAGTCCCACCCCATAAAGGCACTCCTACACCAGCCCCTTCTCACGGGAAGAATAGCACAATGGCTAGTCTTGCTCTCTCAATATGACATAGGTATCAGAACTCCCAAGGCTGTCAAAAGCCAAGCCATAGCAGATCTACTGGCTCAGTTCCCAGGAAAGGAGGAAGGTCCACTGAGTGAAGAAATCCCTGGTGAGGTGGCAGTAACAGAGATCCCAGGAAAGAAATGGACCATGAGATTCAACGGGTCAGCTACAACAACTTCAAATAGGGTAGGAATCGTACTAAGCTATAAGAATGGGGACACCATACCCTTGTCTTTCAAGCTTGGTTTCTCGTGCTCTAATAACGTAGCTGAATACGAGGCGTACTTAGCCGATCTGACTATAGCACTCAGTATAGGAATAAAGCATATGAGAGTGTTGGGAGACTCCAATCTTATAGTTTCCCAAGTAAAAGGTGACTTTGCATTACGGGAACAAAGTTTAGCAGCCTACAGAACTTGGGCACAAAGGCTGGAGTTGGAATTCCAGACCTTTAGCATAGAGTACACTCAAGGGAAGGGCTCCTAAGAAACCCAGGGGTAATTAAAAGAAGATCCTACAGAATCTAAGAAACCCTGAATTACTCACGTGTGGGCTCCAGGCAACCCACGAGCTCGGGGGGCTAAATGTTGAGGTCTAAAAAAGATCACAGTACCCAAGCCCAAAGAAATAAGTCAAACCCAAAGAAAGTAAGCCAAGCCCAAAGAAACAAGTGCAAGGGGACCACGAAAGAGAAGAAATGGCAGGCCCAAGAGGCTTGAAGCCCAAAAGAAGCATCAAGAAGAAAGAAAAGGAAGAGAAGCCCATGTCAGGGGATTGAAGAAGAAAGCTGAGCCGAGATCCTCAGCGACCACCAAAAGGCGCGGGTCCTCCTAGCGTATAAACACAGTCAACAAAAGATTAAGACAGTTTGAAAGAAAAGGACAAGAAAGAAACAGAAGAAACAGAGGAGAAGCCACAAGCACCAAACGACCCAGCAAGAAAAGAGGAAAGAATCAGCGACCTCTCATGGCGCAAGTGGGAAGCGCCTCGGGGAACCAGAATGAAGAAAAAAAAAGGAATAGCAGCGGAAGACTTTCAAACCAGCAGAACGGGATTCCGCCCATCTGAGAAAAAAAGATAAAGAGGAAGAATTGCCAAAAGTGGGATCGAGAAAGGCGTGACCTCAGCGTGTCCCGAAATAGGTAGCCAGCCATAGACTTTCAAAGAAATCAAAACTAAAGAAAGGAAAGGATGAAAAACAGGGAAACGGGACCTGCTGAGCGATGGGCACAATACATGCCCTGTTGACCAAAGGACAAAACAGGGGAATCGGTGGTTCCCCTAGGACTTCAGAATATCACTATAAAAAGGGGGGAAAGGTTGCAAAAAAAGGAGGAGAATTGAAGAGTATTGATAAAATTCTGTAAAGAAGAGAAAACTCAGGAAACATTAGTAACACTACTTCCCGGTATCCTAGAAAAGCCACTAATGCACATACTCGGATTCAAAAAGAATCAAACTTTGCAAGTCTTAGAGGCTTAGATAGCTATCTAAGTCAGTAATTTTTGAGCTTGCTTGAACCTTGTATCATGTCTTAGTGAGCGTACTGTAACCATGATAAAGGAAAATTTAATGAAATACTTTCCACTGCTTTAAGGATCCTTATAACGTTACTTTGTGCTTTTGTTATTTTGTTCTTTGCATTTACTTTGCTGTTTTGATTTGCCGTTCAATACAAATATCCTTGTTTGTCAGTTTACATGTATTGTAGGAAGCATGCCCTGTGCACTACTTGATTCTTAAACAGTCTTTTAGCTGCGATGAATCAAAGCCCGGTCCACCAAACCACAACTATTCGGCCCGGGATCCTTGGGCCTGAGTGTTACGAAAAAAGGCACTCTCACACACTCTAAAGCCCATTACGATACGGCACTCTAAAGCCCATTACAATACGGAACCTCTAAAATCTGTTATGATATGGCACCTCTAAAAGACCGTTGCTACACGGCACTTCTTAAAAGCTCATTGCTACACGACAATATTTTACGAAATCCTACAAAGCCCAAATACTAATTTGGCACTTATTTTATGAAGCCCAAATATTATTTTGGCAACTATTTATAAAAGCCCAAAATACTATTTTGGCAAAAAAAATTACTTTATGCTCAAAGCCCAAAACTATTTCTTGACAAAATATATACTAAGATCCCTAGCTCATGGGAAATATAAATTACTCACCTCTCAAGAATATTTCTCTCAACAAAATTTATGGGAACTATGCTTATTTTTCCATAATCAACTAACTACAAAAGCCCATGTATATCACCCATGGCAAAACTCTTCATTTTGTAGGGATAACCAAGCCCAAAGGAGCTCAACTACAAAGCCCAGCTGAGCCAGCCTAGCCCACACACAAATCCCAGCAACTGGAGCTCACGTGAGCTGACTAGCCAAATTCCAACACAACTAAATAGCTGGAGCCCATTCCCATCAAGTCCCAACTTGTCTAATAAGATCAGAAAAAGACACGTGTCCATCAGGGGTTAAACTCCTCCTTCACAAGCTAAAATTCCATCATTTCTCATGTGACATAAAGCTGAAAGTGACGTGACAGAAAGCTGGGAAGCTTCAGCCAGCTATCCCTTCTTTCTTTTCCAACCCATCCAATAAAAAACCAAAAGTAGCCATGACCCGGCCATTAAAGCTCCTGAAACAACTTGAAATCAATTTATTTTCAAACTAAAAACGTGTACTCTCTGGTTCATGGACCATGCACATGAACCCCAAATGGGGAAACTTAGGGAAATGTGGTTTGGTGGGCACCAAAGGGATCCCAGCAGAGTTCCCAGCAAGGGCTCCAAGATTGACACCTGGCTTGGGGTGATACAATCTACCCTAGGGAGCTTTGATTCTAGTAGCAGCATAACCAAGATCATTAGCCTAAAGCATGCTTTAATCCCATCAGCCAAGGCCAATCAGCGTTCAATGCTAAGTCAGAATCCTAGCTGTTATTTCTCAAAATAGCAAGAACTTTCTAAAAGTTGAGTTTACCACTCTTAGCTAAAATCCTAGGAACGATTCTCTAAGGATTTTCTGAAGATTGAGAAAGATTTAGTAGAGATTATTTGCTAATTACCCCCAAAAACCCAAATATAAATGAAACTCTCCATTAATGCTTCAAAGAAGGAGGGGAGATATAGTAAGATACACACCAAGAAAGAAGAACTCTTCCTGAACCTCTCTGTTTTAAGCCTTCTCTAAGCTTTGAAAAAAGTCACTAAGTTTTTAGTTTCAAGCTTAGAAATCAAGTTCCCCAGCTCCTAGCTCACAAACACTCCTTATAGCCCTACTCATAAACACTTATCTACCCCCAGCAAAAAGCCTCAGCAACTTTACTATACACACTCTCTCTCACCACTCGTACTACCTGAAATATTCATCATTACTCACTATTCACGATAATGTCTTGGCACTATAAAGATCTTGCTACGCTAGCTGGGATCTTTCTCTCTCCCTTCATCTCACACTAAGTTTTCCTCATTATTTGTTATAATGGAACCCATTATATTTACTTATTCATTTGCTATTGATGGTTATGATGTAATTGTTACTATAGAATTTTTCCCTCATATTGTTGTATTAGAAGACTCTTCTCCAGAGCTAACGAATGATGAGTCTGAAAATGTAGATATTTTCTTTAATCTGTGAAATAACTAATAGCTTGAGATTTATCGTGTCTATTGTAAAGATTGTTTATGGGCCATTCTTGTTAGTCTCAACCTAAGCCTAAGGCATAAAATATAGTGAATTCTTTGGATCTTCACCGATAGCCTTTAGGCTGTGCATTAAGCGCATCGTCGAGTTTCAGTTTAGGCCCTCAACCTAACATAAATCTCATTTGTCGAAAGGGAAACTTTTTTGCCCCCGACATTTTGGCGACTCCACTAGGGAGTCTACTGAAGCCAAGAGTTCACCATGCCTCCTAGGTTGCGGAATAGCCAGCAAGAGGGGACTAGAAACACTAGTCTCCCAGCAGCACAAAGCCATCACAATCCAGCTCCACAAGGAGAACAAGCTGACCAACATGAGGTCAACCAAGAAGATTTTGATTGCCGATTCTCTTTCCTATTGGAGATGTTACAAGGAATGTAGCAAGCTCAGTTCGAACTTGCTGAATCTTTAAGGGTCTTGAGAGAGACTCAAGGGCCAACACCCCAGCCGTTACATGAAGGACTAGATCCTAGAACACAGCTGGAGAGGGGATTAGCCGCTGGGAATCCTCAATCTGGTGAGCAAAATGCCTCTCTTCCTCAGTTTATTACATTATCTGATCTCACTACTTTGTTGGAAAGGGAAAGGCTTAGCCAGCCAAAGGAACCAAGGCACTTTGTTCATAGGCCACCCTACCCAGCTGAGTTACTAAGCAAGCCATACCTGGAGAAATATGAGACTCCCACCTTCACTCTTTATGATGGGAGGAAAGGAAATGCGATTAAGCATGTCAACAAGTTTCTTGATTCCATTGGTCCTTTTGTTGGAAATGGTGATCTTTGCTTAAGGGAATTCTCAAAATCTCTTACCGATCGTGCTTACACATGGTACTCCACTCTACAGCTAGGTTCCATTGCCTTATAGGATGACATGGTTGAAAGTTTCTGCTCAAAGTATTTTCATGGGGAGGAAAAGGTTACCATCCTCACTCTTCACAACACCAAGCAAAGTCCTCCGAAAGACTCCTTGATTTCATCCGACGATTCAGAGATGCTGCTCTTGATTGTTATGGGCAATTCAAAGAGCAAGAGCTGGTTGAGATCTGCATTGACAACATGTCTCATGAGTGCTAGGCCCATTTGGAGAATCTTGATATTATTCAGTTTGCCCAGTTGCTCTAGAAAACTCGTAAGACAGCAGTATCAGTCAAGCCTTCCACGGTTGAAAAGTCCAAACTAGAAAAGAAAACTACCCCTCAAGCTCTCATGGTCTCCACCAATGAACCAATGGTGGGAGAGAAGCGAAAAAGGGAAGAAGAGGAAGAGTACCCTCCCATACCATGCACCGATGAAGAAATGAATGTTGTCATTAACAAATGGGTGGCTGATGGAGTGTTTTGGCCCTTTAAGCCTATCCGAGAAGCCTACCCCTGAAGATATGCGAAAGCCCCTTTATTGTCGGTATCATTGGTATGTGGGTCATGGAACTAGAAATTGTAGAGCAGTCCGGGGAACATTTCACAAGAAAATTTCAGATGGCACCTTGAACCTCACTCATGACCAAGAGGTCCAGCAAAACCCACTACCTCAGCATCACAGAGGGAAAGCCACAGCCGCTGCACTTTTTCATAATGGGGCTGATGAGAATGAAACTACCAGCGATACAAGCATGCCTCTAGTAGCTATCTCTGCTCTTCAAAGAAGCCCTACCTTTCGAACTTTGTTCAATCAATTGGGGCTCAAGGAAGAGTCAAGGAGAACAACAACCGAGGCTCTTGTATCCATCGCTGCTAGCTCTAGAACACACTACCTCACAGCTGAAGCTCATGCCAGTCGTGCCTTCCTAGAGACTACTAATGTCATCACCTTCACCGACGAGGATATGGAGGTACAACACACTGATCATAGTAAACCATTATATATTGCTGCTTAGATTAATGATGTTCATATAAGAAAGGCACTA
Organism: Quercus tomentella; assembly: GCA_028535165.1. Classification (NCBI taxonomy): domain Eukaryota; kingdom Viridiplantae; phylum Streptophyta; class Magnoliopsida; order Fagales; family Fagaceae; genus Quercus; species Quercus tomentella. Next base: position 34,536,054 of record JAPQVY010000068.1, on the reverse strand, counting down.
GTCGACACCGGTGCATCGCTTAATCTTATTCCAACCAGCACACTCAAAGCAGCTGGGATCCCACTCAGCAGAATACTTGGGGCTCCTATTGAGGTTTTTGGCTTTGATGGAATTCATGAATGCACTATTGGGAGTATACAATTAGTTCTTAAAGTGGGGCCCATTGTCACCCTCACCAGATTTCATGTTATCGACTCACCCATTTCTTATCATGCTTTACTCGGGAGGCCATGGCTCCATAAACACAAGCTTGTGCCATCTACCTACCACTAATGTGTCAAGGGAAGATTTAATGGTAAGCCTATACGCATCCCTGCTAATCCTACACCATTTGATCTATCCGAGGCACACTACTTTGAGGCTACTTTCTATGATGAGCTCACCCCAAGTGGGGAAGATTCTACTTCAAGGCCTGTTGGGATCCCATTACCTAGTTGGCAAGATATTGAGAATAACCTAGAAATAGACATGAGATCTTTCCTTGATCAAAGGAAAAAGAAAAGAGAATGTGGGGAACCCCTAACGATGTCTCATAGCCACAGTGTGTACAAATCCAACTGCCAGATGGCCGTTTGGGGTATCGTTTATGACGGTACGTGAGGCCTAGCTGTCTCAAACAAAAGGGTCCTGGACTGAATGAAGCAAGCATTACACCAACATGCTATTATACTCAAGAAACAGAAACCCCAACGGTAAAAGAAAATCTGCCTAGCAATCTGGCAGAATTGTCTGAAGAACCCCAGTGGTAACCAATCTTTCACCTGATGTGGAGCTGGAGACCATTAATCTCAGTAATGATCCTAATATCCAACGACCAACTTCAATTAATGCAACTTTGCCACCGTTGGAAAAGGCTCAGCTCATTTCACTATTAAAGGAGTACATCGATTTTTTTCTTGGGAGTACCATAAGATGGCCGGTTTGGATCCTAACCTAGTAGCAGATGCTCTTAACGTGGAATCAGGAGCAAAGCCAATAGTACAGCCCATGCGAAACTTCCATCCTGATGTCGAAGCTCAAATTATTCAAGACGTTCAAAAGCTCCTCACAGTTAGGTTTATCAAGCCTATCATGCACCCAGTGTGGCTTTCAAAAATCGTACCAATCAAGAAGAAGAATGGACAAATACGATGTTGTGTTGACTTCCAAAACCTTAATAAAGCATGCTCCAAGGATGAATTTCCACTTCCAAATATGGATATGCTCATTGATTCAGCTGCTAGGCATGCTATGTTTTCATTCATGGATGGCTTCAGCGGTTATAATAAGATCAGAATGTCATCCAAAGATGCAGCCAAAACAACCTTTCGAACTCCTATTGGTAACTTTTACTATACTATCATGCCCTTGGGCCTCAAAAATGCCAGGGCCACATATCAAAGGGCTATGACCACAATCTTTCATGACATGATGCATAAAGAGATTGAGGACTATGTGGACGAAGTTGTTGTGAAGTCAAAGACAAGAGGAGATCATCTTGCTATCTTACGAAAAGTCTTTGAAATGTGTCTTCTCTACAAGCTTCGCATGAATCCACTCAAATGTGCCTTTGGAGTTACGGCTGGGAAATTTCTAGGATTTCTTGTTCACCAAAGAGGCATAGATGTTGATCCTAGCAAAGTGCAAGCCATTACTACTATGAAGCCACTTGCAACACTCACGCAGTTCAAAAGTTTCCTTCGTAAACTCTTATACATCCGGCGGTTTATTCCAAGTCTCGCTGCCCTCACAGCTGCCTTTACACCACTGCTAAAGAAAGGAAAACCCTTCCGATGGAATTCCAGATACCAACAGACATTCCTCCAACTGCAGCAACTCATGACCAAGCTGCCAACCATATGTGCACCCATACTAGGGAAACCACTCAAGCTGTATTTGGCTACCAATAACGAAGCAATAGGGGCACTCATAGCCCAAGATGATCAAGAAGGGATTGAACGACGGGTTTATTATGTTAGCAAAAAGTTAAAGAATGTTGAAACCCGCTATCCAAGGGCTGAAAGGGCTTGTCTTGCTCTAATATATGCTGCCCAGTGGCTGCATCATTATCTGCTAGCTCACATGATACAGCTCTTAACAAAATCTCATCCAATCCACTCACTCTTGAGGCGACCGGTTCTTTCCGAAAGGCTAGCACAATGGCTCTTGCAATTATCTGAGTTTGAGATCATAGCAATCACCCCAACAGCTATAAGGGGTCAAGCCATTGCTGATTTGTTGTCAAATATTCCTGGTGAAAACTGGGACATTACTAATGATGTACCTAGAGAGCTGCCAGTAGTTGCACTGATGGAAACAGCTAGGGCTGATTGGACTTTACATTTTGATGGATCCTCTACCACTTCTGAAGGAGGGGTTGGAATAGTCCTATCCAAAAGTATCGGAGAAACAGTAGGTATGTCATTCAAGCTTGATTTTCCATGCACTAACAATATGGCTGAATATGAAGCATATCTTACAGGCTTAGCGGTAACTCAAGAAATGGGTATCAAATATCTTCGAGTAATTGGAGACTCAAATCTGGTTGTTTGCCAAGCTAGAGGAGATCTTTCCCTCAAGGAACCATCTTTAGCTCCTTATAGAGCTATGGCTTAAAGGTTGGAGGATTCTTTTGAAGAATTCAATATTGAACACTCTCTAAGGTTCGACAATCGCTTTGCTGATACTCTAGCCACCTTGGTGTCAAAGGTCAGATTTGAAGGTGCAACTACAGATGTTACTGCTGTGAAAAGGCCTATCCTGGTCGTACAAATGCAGAAGGAAGAATTCTTTGATCAACCGCTGGGTCAAACAGATTGGCGGTCTTCCATTAAAGAAGCACTATTATCACCGGATGAGAAGGATCATTTGAGGGTACTTAAAGATTATGCTCTAATGGTAGGAGAGTTGTACAAAAAACTTCCTAGAGGAGTTCTAGCTAGATGCTTGAGCCCTGGCGAGTCCATTAAGCGATTAAAAGAAGTTCATGAAAAATCTTATGGCCCTAGCGGTTCTGTCAGTCTCTACAGACACCTCTAGCGGTTAGGCTATTACTGGCCAGAAATGGGCAAGGACGCTGCCACTGTCCAAGAGCAATGCACCAACTGCTAAAATGCTTTTGATAGGATGGAATCATGTGCAGTCCTTACCACCAGCGATTGGCATGTACCCTTCCTTGAGTATCTCATAGAAGGCATCTTGCCCGACAATCATGAAGAGGCCTACCGCTTGAAAAAATTGGTAACTCGTTTATTTTGTGGAAGGAGATATTCTTTTCAGGAAAGGAATCAATGGGGAGCCTTTGAGATGCCTAGGGACACCCAAGGCATAATTAGTCATGCAAGAGGTACATATGGGAGAATGTGGTGACCATCAGGGCAAAAGGCAACTTCTCCAGCAGCTGCTCAATCTGGGGTATTTCTGGCCATTTCCCTAAAGAAGGCTACAGGCCTAGCTGTTGCAAATTTCATCCGAGAACATATAATCTCCAGGTTTGGTATTCCTCACAAGATTGTTACTGATAATGGCACTCCTTTTGTCAACAAAGATGTCAAAAAACTGCTAGACCATCGCCACATCAAGCACCGCAAGTCCACTCCTTATTATCCAAAGGCAATGGTCAAGCGGAAGCTACCAACCGAGTGCTATTAAGAATTCTCAGCAAGATGGTGCATGAATAGAAGGGTGGCTGGACATAACACCTATTGGAAACTCTGTGGGCATACCAAAGCTCGAGCAAAACAGCCATCGAACTATCACCATTCTCTCTTGTATATGGTACCGAGGCTATATCTCTAGTTGAGCTATTGGTTTCCACCCCAATGGTTGTTCATGGACAAGAAACAGATGTAGATGCTACCATTTGTGCAGAAATCAGAGCTACAGACCTTGAGACCTTGGAAGAGACACGAAACCTTGCCTATAACCACACCCAGCGGTACGAGCATCAGATGGCCAATGCTTACAACAAGGCCACAAAATCCAGGGTTTTTGTCAAGGGACAAATGGTTTTAAAGGCAACAGATCATGTCAAGAGGAATCTCTCAGCACCCTCTAAGTTTGCCCCAAGTTGGGAGGGGCCCTATCTTATAAGGAAGCCAATGCCAGTGGTTATTATCATCTAGCTACAGCAGAAGGTGAAAATCTCACGAAAGCTATCAATGGCAAATGGCTTAAGTTGTACTACACTTAACTCGACTTTCAAGTATGTACCAAGTAACTCTCTTTTGTATGGTTTTAAACCACTACTATGTGAATAAGAATTAAGCATTGCCTTTTGCCTCAAAAATGAATTTCCTATATTTACAAGTACTCTAATATTATTTTCCATTCATAAATATGCTCACTCTAAACTGTGAATAAGGTTACAGCCCTAACAGCTGGGGATCTTGAACCAAAATAGTCATAAACACAATAAGTATTTTCAAAATTATGTATATGATTCCCATGATTATATTTTAGCTTGAATATACTATTCTTTGATAAATAAAGCATTTTTTTTTTTCACAAAATAAATTCATGTACTTGTGCATAAACAAAGACACAGCTTGCATAGCTGGGGAAATATCAAACTACCACATAAGGTTCATATGGTTGGTGCACCTTTGCACAAAACACAGCCTACCTAGCTAAATAAACCAGAATACATAACATGTTTCATTACATCATAATTTAAAAACAAACTGTCCAAAATACCAAGCTACTAATAATGATTAAAAAAAAAAAAAAAAAAGCTAGTCAAATAAGCCATCGCCAAAGGTTTCCGCTAAGGAAGAAGCACCTCTAGCTAACGAGGACCGCATCATTTCATCTCTTTGACTCAACAAAAGTGAAAGCTCACCTCTCTTTGCTGCAATTTCTCTCTCAAGATCAGCTATCTTCACTGTGAACTCATCATCTCGAACAATACAAGCCTCGGCAGTAGCCCGAATCTTATCAATGATGAATTGGACTCTAAACTTCACGAACAACAAGTCCTTAAGAGCATTTTCCCACTCAAGTGCTTTCTTCAAGTTTGAACTCTCAAGCTTTGTACACTGCATATCCAGTAGCACTGCAACGAGCAATTAAAGTCTGAATTTCCTCAATGAAGCAGCTAGCTTGCATCCAGCCATGAAGTGTAGGTGTTTCCTTACAATTGCTGCCAGTAGTGGCTGACCTTCTGTAGGAATTTCGAACCGCTGGAACATGACAGTATTACTTGAAAGGGGATAGAAGTCAGTTGCCACTTTTTCATTCTCTTCATCTTCTGCAAATTTCTCCAAGAATTCTTCAAGGCTCATTCCTTTGATAGCAGCACCAGAAGACTTAACCCGTAGCCCTGCAAAAAAGAGGTATGGTTATGTCCCTAGCAGTAACAGAAAATCATTCACACAGCCAAGTGTTATTGAACAAGAAGCTTGCTTTACTATTTACATGAATAACTCAAATACATCATACCTGGAGGTTCTTTGCTTTGGTGAACGTCATGAACAATCGAAGAAACAATGTGTCCTTGGCTGGGCACACCAGCAATAGCTCCTCTAGCAGTAACAGTGACCTCAGGACCCTTACCAACAGCAGCTTCTCCAGCAGTGACAACAGCAGTAGGACTCTCACCAACCATCTCTATATCTTCATTAGTTGGACCTAGAGAACAAAGGACGTTAGCAGAGGAAACACGAGAAGAAACTAAAGTGAGGAATAGTAGTTTACCGAAGTCAGCAGTCGTATACTTAAAGTCATACCCCTCTGATCGTGTCTTTTCACATTCACTAGACTGTTGCAGCCAGGAAAACACATAATTAGCACCAAAAAATGAAGACAAAGAAGAAAAGAAAAAAGTAAAGAAAGATAGAAAGGATGTAAGAAGATAAGAGCTCTATAAGGATACCTCTTCTGAAGATTCAAGAGCCTTTATTCTACCAGCACTAGTCTTCCTTCTGTATTGCTTTAATGGTGAGGATGAACTAGCAGATGCAACAGTTGGGACACTGGACTTAGTGGCTAGAGCTGCACCAGAACCAGACTAGACAATAGCTGGGAGCTTGGGACTACTAGCCTTGGACTTCTCAGCACTAGCTCTCTTTCGTCTTACTTTTTTAGGCTTGTCTTCAGAGGAAGGTGATTTGCCACGAGATCTTTTGGGTGCACCAGTGGTTGGGTTAGACTTAGAGGCTTTTGCTATGACATTTTTCTCACTCCATTCTATGGGAGCATTGCCCCCATGAACCACCTAGCCATTGAGGTCAGCCCGCCATTCAGCAAATCCCAGATTCTATCTAGTGGCCTATGCTGAAGCTGCTTTCGTATTTGGAATAAGCCGAGTGTTAGAGGAAAGCTCCCTCAAGGGAGGACTTATCACTACTTCCTCAACCTCCCGACTGTTCATGTGATCCACAAAAGTGCTCATCACTCTTCTCCAATACAACTTCATGTTTGTGGTAGCATACCCCTCACGGTGTCTACTTGGAACCAAGACCCTTTCTACCTTGTTAGCCCAATACTCTATGGCTATATCATGAACTAGTGGCTGCATTGCATCACTCAAAGGAAAAACTGTGGTGTTAATATCCAAAACATCTTGATCAAATCCAAATTGTCTCAAAACTCTATGCAGATTATATTGTGTCAAACCAAACTCGGCACCACTTGGACACGAAATGAATGAAGGGGATGTAATGAGCAAGAAATTGGGAATTTTCTCATGATCGTTCAACCCAAACTCTTGAGATCCGGGTCTGGCATTTGGAAAAGGGTTTGAGCAGCAAAACCCAGCTGCAACATAGGAATAGGGCTTTCAGGCAAAATGAGCCCCATCATCCAGCAGTGTAATTGAGGGGAGATTCCACACCTTCAAACCCATCCATTTCATTAGCAAAGGTAGGCCATCTTTAAAGCCAAGAAATTGGAGCTCACCGTTGGGACCAGTAGCTCCGACTACCCAATTGGTCTCTTTCACATCACCCACATCCTTACCAACATCAATGTAATCTTTCGAATGTTCCCGTATAAAGGTTTGTAACAATACCACATTAATGTTGGACTCAATAATGTGGTATAGTGACAATTCAAGCTCGTCACTGCGTAACCTATCAAGCTCAGAATGAAGAGTGCCTAAACATAAAGTACCTAAGGGCAGGGACATGCCTCTGCATAATAATACAACTAAAGGAAAAGTAAAAGGTTTCATAAATTGAACTGGGTCAGAATTGAACACAAACTTACTCATCCACAAGGCTAAAAAGGCAACTCTTCTTGTATCAACATCCTCAAACTCCCTAAACTCAGAAATCCAAAAAGAAAATCTAGCTCTATTACCTCCCTAAGATGCAGTATAGTGACCCTTCAAGCTCGTCACTACGTAACCTATCAAGCTCAGAATGAAGAGTGCCTAAGCATAAAGTACCTATGGGCAGGGACACGCCTCTGCATAATAATACAGCTAAAGGAAAAGTAAAAGGTTTCATAAATTGAACTGGGTCAGAATTGAACACAAACTTACTCATCCACAAGGCTTAAAAGGCAGCTCTTCTTGTATCAACATCCTCAGACTCCCTAAACTCAGAAATCCAAAAAGAAAATCTAGCTCTATTACCTCCCCAAGATGCAGAGGTACCTCTAAAAGTCTTCAGCAGCTTTTCGGCAATCACAGACTCCTCATCAGACAACTCTAGCTCTAGCAGGTTGATGTCTCCCATGCTAGGTTGCAAACATATCCTTTCTACATCTTCAAGGGTGACCGTTGTCTCACCTTAAGGAAAAAAGAAGGTGTGGGTATCAGTATGCCAATGGTGCACCAGAAAGCGAAGCAGTCTCACATCTCTGTACATATTCCACCCACGGGATAAAACCACAGCTTCAAAAATCTTGGCATCTTTCAAAATCTAACAAAATCCTTCATCGACAACCTCCTGCTCCACCCAATCTAACCAACCAACAGTTGTGCCACAAGGACACAGAAACTGAATAGGAGCTGGCAGAAGCTCTTTCCGCTAAAACCGTAGGTCTAATATGTCTCATGACTGGGGGCTTCACCTTTCAAAATCCACTTCTTTGGCACCCCGGGTGGGCTAATCTCAAGAACCCCAACTATTAGGAATAGAGAAGATGAACAATACCAAGGGTCTTGCAGTGGCAGCAAAGGTCCCCTAGCCTAACCTCCACATCATCACCCCCAGCAACTACTTCAGCCACACCCCCAACCGTAGCCTCACTTTCTAGCACAGCCACCCTAGCAATACTAGCATCACCAGAACCTAGTAGTTCTTCTCCTTCAGCCATAACTCACAGAACCAGAAATATTGCTTTCTCAAGAAAAAAAAAAAAGACAGAAGAATACTTACTGCCACCATGGGAAGCAAGAGAAGTTATGCGTTTTTCTTTCACTTGGTCGAAATCAATAAGGGAAGAAAGAAAAGGCTCAGTTTCCCTCTTAACCCTAGCTGAAGCTCTCTATTTTCCTTACTCTTGGCCGATGGCAAGGAGAAGGAGAAAGAAGAAGCTCTATTTTTCTCTCTGTTTTGCTAAGAATCTCAGTTATTCTCTCTTTGCCTTGGTTGAAGTGGGTATTACTCTCTCATTCTTAGCTGAAAATAAGAAGAAGAAGAAAAGGTGCCCTCTCTGCCTTAATCTCTCTATTTTTCGATCCAAACAAAAAATAAAAGAAGAAATAGCCAAGGCCAACTTTTTACTGGTAAACTTGTAAGGTGCAAATGACAAGACATGGGGAAAATACCAGCATTTAATGCAAAAAACCTGGGGAGTAACTGAAGACCCACCAAGTGCTAAATGTGGGAAAGTGCTGAACGTGGGGAAGTTGCAAAAGCCCACTACTCACAACTGCCACCAAAATTTCAAACTCGCGTGTGTGACCAAGCAGAAACTGCTCACACGTGACTCGGGGGGCTAAATGTTGAGGTACAAATCTTCGTGGCTTAATTTCATTAGCCCACTCACAAAAATACCCACACAAGCCCATAAATTACTTTGAGCCCACATAAATATTCCCCATATATATTACCCAAATATTCTCCATGTTATTGGGCTACCATAAACATTCCTTATATAAGCCCCATAAATTGCCTTAGGCCTTCTCACAAATATTACCCATTATATCCCACATATTATCCAACTTGGGTTCTCACAAAAATACTCACCATATTACCACCAAAATTGGGCCACAAAATTATGCTATCTCCACAAAAAAGCCCAATAAAACCCCCTTTAAATCCCGTTACTATACGGCACCTCTAAAAGTCCGTTACGATACAGCACCCTAAAGCCCATTACGATATGGGAACTCTAAAACCCGTTACGATACGACATCTCTTAAAGTTCGTTACAATACGGCACCCTAAAACCCGTTACGATATGGCACCTCTAAAAATCTGTTACGATACGACACCTCTAAAAGCCCGTTACGATATAGAACCTCTAAAGTCTGTTACGATATAGCACCTCTAAAAGACCGTTACTACACGGCACTTCTTAAAAGCTCATTGCTACACGACAATATTTTTACAAAATCTTACAAAGCCCAAATACTAATTTGGCACTTATTTTATGAAGCCCAAATATTATTTTGCCAACTATTTATAAAAGCCCAAAATATTATTTTGGCAAAAACAATTACTTTATGCTCAAAGCCCAAAACTATTTCTTGGCAAAATATATACTAAGATCCCTAGCTCATGGGAAATATAAATTACTCACCTCTCAAGAATATTTCTCTCAACAAAATTTATGGGAACTATACTTATTTTTCCATAATCAACTAACTACAAAAGCCCATGTATATCACCCATGGCAAAACTCTTCATTTTGTAGGGATAACCAAGCCCAAAGGAGCTCAACTACAAAGCCTAGCTGAGCCAGCCCAACCCTCACACAAATCCTAGCAGCTAGAGCTCACGTGAGCTAACCAGCCAAATTCCAGCACAACTAAACAGCTAGAGCCCATTCCCATTAAGTCCCAACTTGTCCAATCAGATCAGAAGAAGATACGTGTCCATCAGGGGTTAAACCCTTCCTTCACAAGCTGAAATTCCATCATTTCTCATGTGACATAAAGCTGAAAGTGATGTGACAGAAAGCTGGGAAGCTTCAGCCAGCTGTCCCTTCTTTCTTCTCCAACCCATCCGGTCAAGAACCAAGAGCAGCCATGACCAAGCCATTAAAGCTCCTGAAACAACTTGAAATCAATTTATTTTCAAACTAAAATCGTGTACTCTCTGGTTCATGGACCAAGCACATGAACCCCAAATGGGGAAACTTAGGGAAATGTGGTTTAGAGGGCACCAAGAGGATCCCAATAGAGTTCCCAACAAGGGCTCCAAGATTGACACCTGGCTTGGGGTTATACAATCTGCCCTAGTGAGCTCTGATTCTAGCAACAGTATAACCAAGATCATTAGCCTAAAGCATGCTTTAATCCCATCAGCCAAAGCCAATCAGCATTCAATGCTAAGTCAGAATCCCAGCTGTTATTTCCCAAAACAGCAAGAACCTTCTAAAAGTTGAGCTTACCACTCTTAGCTAAAATCCTAGGAACAATTCTCTAAGAATTTTGTGAAGATTGAGAAAGATTTAGCAAAGATTATTTGCTAATTACCCCCTAAAACCCAAATATAAATGGAACTCTCCATTAATGCTTCAAAAAAGGAGGGGAGATACATTAAGATACACACCAAGAAAGAAGAACTCTTCCTGAACCTCTCTGTTTTAAGGCTTCTCTAAGCTCTGAAACCAAGTTCCCCAGCTCCTAACTCACAAACACTCCTTATAGCCCTACTCATAAACACTTATCTACCCTCAACAGAAAGCCCCAGCAGCTTTACTATACACACTCTCTCTCACCACTCATATTACCTGAAATATTCATCATTACTCACTATATTCACGAGCATGTCTTGGCACCATAATGATCTTACTGCTCTAGCTGGGATCTCTCTCTCTCCCTTTATCTCACACTAAGTTTTCCTCATTATTTGTTATAATGGAACCCATGATATTTACTTATTCATTTGCTATTGATAGTTATGATGTAACTGTTACTATAGAATTTTTCCCTCACATTGTTGTATTAGAAGACTCTTCTCCAGAGCTAACGGATGATGAGTCTGAAAATGTAGGTATTTTCCTTAATTTGTGAAATAGCTAACAGCTGGAGGTTTATCTTGTTTTATCTTACTTTACTGTTGTGACATCTTATCGCTGGGCTAGTTTACTACAGAAACACTTTACCGCTGGGTTATTTTCTGCAGAAACATTTTACTGCTGAGCTACTTCTTACAGTACGCTTTTTAATCATGCTGACGTGTCTGTTGTAGGGATTGTTTATGGGTCATTCTTGTCAGTCTCAACCTAAGCCCAAGGCATAAAATACGGTGAATTCTTTGGATCTTCATCGATAACTTTTGGGCCGTGCATCAAGCCCGTCGTCAAGTTTCGGTTTAGGCCCCCAACTCAACATAAATCTCATTTGTCGGGAGGGAAACTTTTTCGCCCCAACAACACGTAAACTTTATCAATGATAAACCAAACATTTGAACATTTTTATAATGTACCCACTTTTGGGAGGCATAACTTTTCACACTAAGCTATGATTTATGTAAACTTGATTTTATTAGAAAAATAATTTTATGAAAATTCCAACGATACCTCATTTGTTGAGTATCAAGACTAAGTAGACCCTCAATAAGCCTCAAGAAATCAAAGGCAACATTGAAGAGTCCCAAAAATGCGCACTCCAAGCACTCTTGCCTCACATGCTACTCAACTCGGAGAAGGTTCCTCGCCCTTAAGGTCATTATATGTATATATATATATATATATATAAAGAGAGAGAGAGAGAGAGAGAGAGAGAGAGAGAGAGAGAGAGAGAGTGAGAGAGAGAGAGAGAGAGAGAGAGAGAGAGAGAGAGAGAGAGAGACGTCTACCTTGAGTAGATGAAGGTTCCCAAAATTCACCTTGGGACATGTATGGGTTGAAGCACTACCTACAACCAAGTGTCTTATGAAATACCTGTAGGAGTTGAGCTAGTACTAGAATTTTGGGGGAGAGAGTAGATCGACACTACTAAAATACTTGTGTGAGTTGAGGGACAGTTAGAATTCTGTCGAGCTTTGCCAAAATTCTCGAACGAGTCGAGGCATTGTTGAAGAGGTACTATTGAAATACCTGTATGGTTTGAGGCACTATTAGAATTATGCTAAGATATTTTTAAATTAAACTAAACTACTTTCGAAATTTCAATGCAATGCTACTAAGTTGCAAACTGAAAGTTCAAAAACGTGTAAAAACACCTTTGAACGTTTAGACCCCCAAATTACAACTTAACCAATTTAAGCAATATGTCAAACAACTAGTGTGCGGAAACTTAACATATGCTATAATATGAAATTGGTTAAAAACTATCTAAGCCATAACAAAATAAAATCCACAGCAGATAATAAAAAGGCAAAGATAGAGAGGAAGGAAGAAGCAAACACAAAGACAACACGCGATGTGTTATCGAAGAGGAAATCGAAGCCCTCGGCGTAAAACCTCTCCGCCGCCCTCCAAGCGGTAAACAATCCACTAGAAAATACAGTTGGGATACAAGGACAGCAATAGACCCTCCAAGCCTAATCTACCCAGTGCACCTAAGCCCTCCAAGCTTCTTGCTCCAACGAGGTTGCGCCGAACCTTTTTCTTTTCTAGCTTCCCGGATTCCGCTACTAGACCATAGCATCAACCAATGAAGATTGGTTCCTTCCTAACTGCTTCCCAGAAATCCAAACAACTGTCTCACAGTGATGATGATGGTGAGAACCAGATTTGGTATAATGCCTCTCAAGGATTTGACAATGGAGAGGAAGAGAGTTGGGGAATTTGGAGAGACTCTAAGGTATAGATTGTGGGTGAATCAATCTTGTTTTTCTTTAGGGTTTCTCTCTCAAAATTCTCTCTGGAAGCTCTCTCACAATCGTGGGTAAAAGGGGTATTTATACTCGAGTGGGAGAGGAATGTGAAACGTCAGGTTTTACAAAACAGGAGTGGCTCGCGGCTTGACCTCGCGGCTTGACTAAGTCGCGAGATCCAATCGCGAGATAACCGTATGGCCAGTTGTCCTGTTTTGTCCTGTAGTGCTCCAGCTGGCATGACTGTTCACCTTCCAGCATGCTTGGCACGTGTGCTGCGTCTGGCGGCTTGAAGCCGCGAGTCACCCGCGAGTCCCAACCGCGAGTCTCTGTTTTCTTGCACACTCTTGAGCAATCTTCACTCTATCTCACTCACTACCCTTACATCAAACCCACCTAAATACAGGGTTACTAAATGCTGAATTACAAGCAAATTTGGCACGGAATAAAGCCAATTAGATGGTTGAATAAATTCAACCTTACACAAACTAATTCCCAACTATCATGTTGCTCTTAATTGTGTAGCTATAGTAATATTGAGCTGAGTAGATGCTATAGCTAGAGTACTATGCGCTTAAACGGTATGCCACTCTCAAATACTCTCATATAATATGACCATGCACGTATACATCTTTCGTAATCACAATAAAATGTTGAAACTTTGAGAAAATTTTGTCAAAATTCTTGTTTTTGATTTCCCTCCTAAAAACCTTTTCAAAACTTAAAATCATTTTTAAATACATAAATTCTACAAAAATATTGGATTTTCTTGTTTTCCTCTTAAAAACATTTTTAAATATGATAAAAAAAAAATTCATTTTTTTAATGCAAAAGTTGAAATTTTGTTTCAATCTGGCTATATTGGCTTTAAAAGCAGAAATTCAGTTAAAATTGTGCCAAAATTCAAAGTTTTTCACACCCTAAAAGATCTGGATAATTTCTGTGCACTTCACTCTAGATGTAATCCCAGACACATTGGCGATCAGGAGCGCCCAAAGTCTTTCTTCCACTGAAAAACCATCTTAATTTATTAAAACCATTTTCCTATGTTCAGGATTTTTTTTTTTTTTTTTTTTCCCCACTGAATAACCATTTCCAAAAAATCATTTTTTAATTTTGATATTTTGTTAAAAAAATTTCGAAAAATTATGGATTAATGTTTTTCCATTTAATAAACTTTTAAAATATCATAAACATTTTTCAAAGATTAAACCATAATTTTGGTTTTCCTCTTCAAAATCCATTTTACAAACATTAAACCCTAATCATGATTTTTCACTTCAAATACAATTTTTTTTTTTTTTTTTTTTTTTTTTTTTTTTTTTTTCGAGAAACAAGCTTGAGAGGCCAATATTATTTAATGGCTAAAAAATCAGAAACAAACACCTTATAAATACCAAGAGGAATAGACTCCATCCAAATTAAAATAGAAAAAGAATATTTCACTTTCTTGGCTAAAGCACGTGTCAAAGTGCTGTCTTGCCAAAGTATATGAGAGAAAGAATAGTTATGAAGTGCACTAGCTGAAAACAGGATGTCTTTAATTAGGTGAACAAAAGCAAGTTAGGAGAAACATCGGTTTTTGATGGCGGAGATGGAGGCTTCTGAATCACCCTCAAAGATTGAGTTATGCAAGTCCAATTCATGATTAACTAGACAGCCCTTCTGTCCGCAAGGGCTTCAAGAGCAAACATAGAGGAGCGCATAGGGATGATCTCAGACAAGGCTACCATTATTTCTCCAGGAGAATTGCAAACCACTACACTGATACATTCTGCATTCAAATCTTCGGAAACTGCACCGTTAAAGTTTGTTTTTAGCATTCTGGGGTCAAGTGGTTTCCAAATGGTTTTCTTTGGAGGCTGTTTCGAAATGGGTTTTGCCACGCTACTGCCGAAATTCCAGGAGATGTTGCTTCCAGGCCGGAAAGTTTGTCCAGTGTTGCCACTGGTGCGCTTATTTCTTCGATTTCAAATAGTCCAACAAGTCATTACAAAGAGTTCCGAACCTTTTGGATTTGAAGATGTCAATCAGAAAAGGTCAGTAAAGGAATTGATTGAAATGCCATCAGCTTTCAAGCTGCTAAATTCATGTCCCCAAACTTGACTGATATTTTCAAAGATTAAAATTAAAATTTTCAAATATTTAAATTTAAATTTAAGGTTTCCCAATCAAAAACTCCTTCAAACAAAAATTTAACACAAAGTAGTTGCTTGAGCATTTGATTGACTCGTAAAAATTTCTTATTATTACATTGACTTTGGGTTGAACAAGAATGAAGACAAATCCTATGTCTCGGATTGCTAGAGATGGAGATGGTAATCTCTTTTAGATTAGGCTATTTTTAATGTAACTTGAGTAGAATGTGTTGGTGCAAATACAATAATAATAGAAATAACACAACGAGAAACTGAATAATACTTCTAAATATTATTAACGTAAAGAAAGAAATTACACAACACTATTTGGACTGAGGCGCGACACTCACTCTCTTTAAGGAGATTCAAGCCCTTGGTTGGCTAAACTTTGTAACTGGTGCAGACCTTCTCTGACTTGTCTCCCCTAAGATACAACAGCCCAACAAATGTCGTATGGCTAGAACAACTTCTGCACAAAGTGTTCAAGCCCAAAGCTCCACCAGAAAGAACACCCTTCTTTGCCAAGAACCTCTCTATTTTTATTTATTTTTTTATTTTTTTATTTTTTTTTTTTTGTATATTGTATATTGCAGTAACTTGGATTGGGTCAGAATGAGTCTATTTATAGGCTTAATGGGCCCCACGAAATTACTACCCAATTTATTCTGATTAATTAGGTCCATTATTCTGATATAGTGGGTGTTACAAGATTAATTGTTGGATATTAATCTGATGGGCTAGAGTTACATAATTAATGGTGAGATAAGGAATTTCTAAAGAATGAATAGGCCTAAACGGGTAGTCCATTAAGTGAGTTAATGGCTCTTCATTGTCCATAATAAAAATGGAATATTAATTCGGACCAATTACTCACCAACAGATATGGTAATTACTCTGAATGGGCTGTCAAGTAGGAGGATCCAAAAGGCTGATTCATTTCCAATTTTGATACCTCCACTCTTCACCTCCCCCTTGCGCACGTATCTATCCTAATATCTGAGACAATTCATGTTAGCCCATTAATCACTACAATTAAAAAGAATAAAATAGTTTCTCTCATTTTCAATATGGGATTAAACATTTTTACAACTCCTCATCTTCCATATTCACTCCCACATCTTTACATTTATGTTATAACATTTATTCATTTTAATTATTTAATATTAAAATGCTCCAACAATCCCCCACTCATTTTAATATTAAATTTTAGTTAAAGAGAGATTACCACGCAAAGATGGGTCACTATGCATCTTGAAGGTGTGCTTTGCATTGAACCTTCACTTAGTAAAACAGCGATCTCAACTCCAGAGTCGTAGTGGTCTCCGACTTGAACTAGGACTGCTTTAGGGAAATTTAGCGTCACTGCTTACACATAACAACCCAGGTGTTGACATGAACTTTTATAGCTAGCACTTTACGGCCGTGTGCTGATCCCGGTTTCATGAGTGTATTTGAGATTAAGTCCAAATCTCATAGGGAGCGGCCCCACCCCCACACTCACATAGGTGAAATTTTGTCAAGGGTCCTCCTGTAATTCTAACACCCCACTCATACAAGCTACAAATTTTATTAAGAGTTTTTTACTCAACCTTTCCACATTACAGGATAAATGCACTTACATCATAGGGACGAACAATTAAAAAATTATTTACAAAATAAATAATTAAAAAATAAATTGTGCATTTCTTACGACCATCGTATGATTCGTTTTCCCATTGAACCCAATTCTCAGGATCTCTGGTCCTTGGGTTGGGTATTCTCATACATGGCTCATGATTCTATGGACTTTAGTCCCATCCCCCTCGATGTATTCCAGACTCTATCTTTTGCCAAGGCCTTGGTAAATGGATCTGCAAGATTATCATTAGATTTTAAAATAATCCACAGTTATGATGCCACTACTCAAATAAGATCGCACGGTATTGTGCTTTCTTCTTATAGGTCTGGATTTACCGTTGTAGTAACGGTTTTTAACTCTACCAATTGCGGCAGTGATATCACAATGAATTAATATAGGTGGAATTGGCTTTTCCCAAAGTGGAATTTCATATAACAAATCTCTAAGCCAATTTGCCTCTTCACTAGCTGAAGCTAATGCTATTAATTCAGCTTCCATTGTTGAATTAGCAATTATTGTATACTTTTTAGATTTCCAACAAATAGCACCACTACCTAAGGTAAAAATATAACCAGTGGTAGAGAGAGAATCACCTGACAAAGTATTCCAATCGGCATCACTAAAAACTTCAATCACAGCAGGGTATTTTTTATAAAATAAGCCATAGTTTTTTATATCAATTAAATATCTCACGACTTGCTCAATAGCTAGTCAATGATCTTTACTAGGCTTGCTAGTAAATCTGCTTAACACTCCTACTGCATATGCAATGTCAGGTCTAGTACAATCAGTAGCATAACGCAAACTACCAATGATGCTAGCATAATCCTTTTGATTAAAAATCTCATCATCATTATTCATAGGAAATAAATGAACACTAGAATCAAAAGGAGTAGCTACACTTTTGTGATCATGAAAATTATATTTTCTCAATATTTTCTCAACATAATGTGATTGATCAAGATATATTCCATTACATGTTTTTGTAATTTTCATGCCCAAAATAAAATTAGCCTCACCAAGATCTTTCATATCAAAATGGCTTTTAAGCATATTTTTTGTCTCATTTATAACATGCATATTTGAGCCAAAAATCAACATATCATCCACATAGAGGCTAATAATAACATGTAGATTATTCCATGATTTAGAATAAATATATTTATCACATTCATTTGATTTATAATCATTCTCAATCATGCAGGAATCAAACTTTTCATGCCACTGCTTAAGTGCTTGTTTTAAGCCATATAGGGATTTAGTTAGCTTACATACCTTGCTTTCTTGTCCAGGCTCTACAAAGCCTTCAAGTTGATCCAGATAAATTTCTTTCTCTAGGTCCCCATTTAGAAAAGTAGTTTTTACATCCATTTGATGAATTTTCAAATCAAAAATTGCAGCGATAGCAATTAACAATCTAATAGATGTAATTCTTGTTACCGGAGAAAAAGTATCAAAGAAATCAAGATCAGTTTTTTGTTTAAAGCCTTTTGCAACAAGTCTAGTTTTAAACTTATCTATTGATCCATCCGGTTTTAACTTTTTTCTAAGGATCCATTTACAACCTATGGTCTTACAACCTGGTGGAAGATCTACTAATTTCCAAGTTTTATTAGAAATTAGAGATTCCATCTCATCATTTACAGCCTCTTTCCAAAATATAGCATTAGGTGATGTTAAAGCCTCTTTTAAATTTTAGGGATTTTCCTCAATGTTAAAAACATAATAATCAAGACCAAAATCTTTTTCAATTCTAGCTCTTTTACTCCTTCTAGGTTCCATTTCAAAATTTTCTTGATTTTGTAAATGTGAAGTAGAAGAACTAGGTTGTGACAAAATATTTTCTTCACCGCCACTATTTTTCAATTTAAAAGGAAATTTTTCTTCATGAAAAATTGCATCACCAAATTCAAAAATTATTTTATTTTCAAGATCAAAAAATCTATAGGCTGCAATATTAATCGCATAACCAAGAAAAGTACAGGTAGTAACTCTTATACCTAATTTAGGCATTTTAGGGTCAGTAAGCCTTACATAAGCAAGACAACTCCATACTCTCAAATATCTCAAATTTGGCTTATGTCCTTTCCACATCTCAAAAGGTGTGGTGTGTGACTTTTTATGTGGCATACTATTCAAAACATGACATGTAGTTAAAATAGCTTCACCCAAAAAATGTAAAGGTGCACCAGATTCTATTAACATGGCATTTGTTAACTCAATTAAAGTTCTATTTTTTCTTTCAGCCACACCATTAGAAGCAGGTGAATATGGTACAGTAGTTTCATGGATAATTCCCAAAGACTGAACAAATGAGTTGAATGCACTTAATTCATACTCACGGCCTCTATCACTTCTTATTCTTTTTATTTTTTTATCGAATTGATTTTCAACTTCTTTTAAAAAATCTTGAAATTTTTCAAAAGCATCACTTTTATTTTTCAACAAATAAATAGTTGTATATTTTGAGAAATCATCAATAAAAGTGATAATATATCTATTTCCTTCACGAGTTAAAATTCCCTCAAATTCACATAAATCGGAGTGAATTAACTCAAGCAATTCGGTATTTCTTACAACATTTTTATGAGGCCTTTTTGTAATCTTAGCTTGACTACAAGTTTCACATTTTTCAAAATCTTTTGACAGTCTTGGAATTAATCATAAACTACTCATGATTCCCACATATTTACTATTTATATGACACAAACAAGCATGCCAAAAATTAATAGAAAAAAGCATATAAATTGAATTGGTAGATGCTTTATTATTCTCAATATTCAATTTAAACATTCCATCACAAGCATAACCTTTTCCCACAAATAATCCCTTTTTAGTAATTACATAATTATCAGATTCCATAGTTTGCTTGAAGCCAGCCTTGTTAAGCAAAAAGCTTGACATCAAATTCTTCCTTATGGACGGAGTGTAAAGAACATCTTTCAATGTTAGCACGCGTCCAGAAGTGAATTTCAATTCAACCTTACCACTCCCAAGAACCTTGGTTTTGCTAGAGTCACCAAGCATAAAAGCTTTTTCTTCTTCAAAAGGAGTGTACAACTTGAATCAATTTTTATCATAGCAGATGTGCCTATTAGCACTAGAACCTGCCCACCACCCTTCAACATATTGCACCATATTGATGTCTGTAATCATAGCTACTAAAGGCTCTTTGGTTACGTTAGCCTGCGGGATAGATTCACGTTTCCGAAATTTGCAAAATCGAGCAATATGCCCACTCTTGCCACAGACAAAACAGGATCTATTAAATTGATCTTGTGAAGGGGGTCATTGGTTCTTATTGTAATCTTTATTTGGGTTTCCCCTTCCTTGAGGTCTATTATTATTTTTAAAGGCTCTTTTTTTAGGCTTCAATTGACTATTTCTAGGAAAATGAGTCTTGGGCATATTATTATTGGATGAAATAAGGTTTACCTTTGTGGTGAATTACCATTGCTCTCTTGTGTCATGAGTGCATCTTGTCCTCTAGCCTCCTCCACACGGATGTGTGTGATCAAAGTCTCCAAGGATGTCTCCTTTTGTTTGTGCTGCAAAGTCTTTTGGAACTCCCTCAAAGATTGTGGTAGTTTATCAATTTTGCCAGCTACCACCAAATTGTCTCCAATCTTTATGTCTTCGGATCTCAATTCTGCCATGATCATTTGAAAGTCTTGTGCTTGATCCACCACCGATTTTCCATCCACCATTTGGTAACGGAAAAATCTACTAGCAGCATACTTCTTTGCACCCGCCTCCTCGGTATCATACTTGCTTTGTAAAGCTTTCCAAATTTTCTTAGCAGAATTATAAGTTATATCATAATAATCATAAAAATGATCGGCAAGACAATTCAAAAGATAAGAGCAACAATTATATTCATCTTTTGTATACTTACCTAATTTTTCTTGATGGAGACTATATTCTTCCTCACTCATCTCATCGGTAGGAACTTTTGATGGATTCTTGTCAGTGAGGATGTAGGAAGCTTTGAGAAGACTCAAGTAGAAGAGGAATTTTCCTTTCCACCTCTTGAAGTGGGCTCCCTTAAAGCGAAAGGGCTTGTTGAGACCTCCAACAGGCTCATTTGGTTTCTCTTGTGTAGGCTCCATGCGGTGAATCTCCTTAAAATTGTTGGTGCAAACACAATGATAATGTAGATAACACAACGAGAAACTGAATAATACTTCTGAATATTATTAACATAAAGAAAGAAATTACACAACACTATTTGGACTGAGGCGCGGCACTCGCTCTCTTTAAGGAGATTCAAGCCCTTGGGTGGCTAAACTTTGTAACCGGTACAGACCTTCTCTGACTTGTCTCCCCGAGGATACAACAACCCAACAAGTGTCGTATGGCTAGAACAACTTCTGCACAAAGTGTTTAAACCCAAAACTCTACCAGAAAGAACACCCTTCTTTGCCAAGAACCTCTCTATTTTTTTTTTTTTTTTTTTTGTGTATATTGTATATTACAGTAACTTGGATTGGGTCAGAATGAGTCTATTTATAGGCTTAATGGGCCCCACGAAATTACTACCCAATTTATTCTGATTAATTAGGTCCATTATTCTGATGTAGTGGGTGTTACAAGATTAATTGCTGGATATTAATTACCACCACTCTTCACCTCCCCCTTGCGCACGTATCTAGCCTAATATCTGAGACAATTCATGTTAGCCCATTAATCACCACAATTAAAAAGAATAAAATAGTCTATCTCCGTTTCAATGTGGGATTAAACATTTTTGCAACTCTTCATCTTCCATATTCACTCCCACATCTTTACATTTATGTTATAACATTTATTCATTTTAATTATTTAATATTAAAATGCTCCAATAGAATGTATTATAGGACATTTATGTACTCTTGTTATTTTCTCATGATTGCCAAAGGGAGAAATTGTTCAGATTATTATTTTTTAAGTGTTGGAAAACATGTCTTAAAATTTACTTTATATGTAATTTGAGTCTTAGTTTTTAGTATCCAAAAGTGTGTTGAAGATGCATGATGAAGGCACAAGAAAACTGCTAATACTTGTGCCTTGACTACATTTGGATAGTAGGTTGACTGTTTGAACATTACTGAAGTTCAATACTTAGCTCGACGCCCCTTGGCCGATCTAGCTACGAGAATTCTAACAAAGTTTTATGTTTTAACCCATGATGACTAGTTGACATGTCTTTGGATCTGTGCCCTAAGGTTCCCAAAGATATAGAAGTCATACTATACAATCATCATCATACAACAAAGAAGAGACATATATACTGAGAAGCTGCTGCAACTTTGTACACCTAGGACTTATTTGGAGGCTACTATTATTTCATATCGGAGCATGTTGCTGCAAAGAACGTTATATCAATCAACTGCATCAATCAAGTATTGTTGTGTCAGCCACTGATTGGTGGATACGTGCATAGAAGTCTGCTAAGAAGAATAGTCCAATTGGGTTGGAGATAAGCTTGGATAGATCAGCCCCTCGTTCTACTGTAAGTAGTTACTTAGGGATAGAGTAAGATTTTTTATACTTGTAACCTCAATCTTTATCATTGAATTTTTTAGGAATGGTGACTTACTTAATCACCTATTGGGGTTTTTCTTGCAAATATTTTTCCCATCATGGTTATATCACTTGTGTTAAATATATTCTCCACTACACTTAACTCTAGACAGGTGATGTGGTTGTGCCATTTGCTGGACTTTACATGTAATTAGACACATTAATCAACTTGAGTAATTACTAATTTAATTGTGTTAACTTCAACCAAATAGAGTTGATATAAATACAATGATAATTATTGTTTACATTATACTATCAATGTAAATCTTACATCGTAGATTAATACACATTTGCAAAAAATATATAATATTGAATGTAAAGTTTACTATATAAATATTTTTTTTTTATTATTACTATTATTATTATTATTATTATTATTATTACAAGGTAAAGTAAAAAATTTCCTAAATACAATTTGTAAAATCTACTATAACAAAGTGGATTTGACTTCTTCTTTTTTTTTTCCTTTTATACTTTTGTTTATGCAAGCAAGAAAGAGACTTATAGGATGCCTTTTACCAATGCTCAAAGGTTTCAAACTACCAGGCTCGGCAAATCCCTAGCAGTTTCGGGAATGGGAAATTCCATATTGAATTTCCATGTTGACCGAGGAAATGACTATTCTCCACATGAATTTTAGATGTTTACAAGAAGAAGCATCTTAGAAGCCAAGAAATTTAAGGCCTTATCACTTAATCTTTATACCTTCAATATTTATAAAAGTGAAGATTTGAAGTTTAAATTATTAAGATTAAGGTTATTTAATTCTTTGGAGGAGAAAAAAATACCAATCAAACATGAATGATTTGTGTTTTTTTTTTTTTTTTAATCTAATTTTATAAATTTGAATGATGAAGCCATAAAGATTCAACAAAAACCTGGAAAAAATTTTGTTCTACATTTATTTAAACTTGTATACGAAGTAAAACAAGAAGCAAAAATAGCAAAATTTACCTACAAATCTACAATTTAATATGAAGAATTGAGGGAAAAAATATAAAGATTCAATCTCAAAATAGAATTTCTATTCTAACATAATCTAAGTCTATATGTGTGTGAAGTTTCCTCCTGGAGACTTGAATCCCGGCCCTTACCTCCCTACACTCTACAAGCACTTATACTTGTAGAGTGACCAACGCACCAAGGATGTGCTGTGGTCAATCCCAAAAATTTTAAAAATGAATATTATTGATCTTTTTATTAATTGTCATTAATATCAATGCTTACATGGCTAACAGAATAATGATAAATACTTTTAAAATGACGTAGCAATATTGTTAATATTAAAAAATTAAAATCTGTTTTTACACAAGCAAACCTATGACTTGTTTTAATATCCAATAATTGACTTGTTATGAAATGTGTCTTTCCCAAATCAGATGCCAAAACTCCTTAATACACACACACACACATATATATACAACATGAACTTGGTAAAGTAATTGAATATCACTTCTCAACTAGGAGTAGTGAAACTCTTAACTCTCTCTCTCTCTCTCTCTCTCTCTCTCTCTCTCTCTCTGTATATATGTATAGGTTGTAATAATAATATTTAATTTTGGAGATTTTTAGTTTATAAAGATGATAAAATGGAAATTCAAGTTATGGAATTTTCTTTGAGAAAATTCAAGTTCTAGGATTTTCGATTGGTCAAGACTTCTGCTCAATTGGTCAAAACTTTTGCTCGATCAATCGAAGTGATGAGGAAAATAATCCTGGAGCTTCTACCTCACTCAATTGCTCTCAATTGGTGTTCGATTGCTCTCGATTGTTGCTCGATTCCTATTCGATCGATCAATTGAAAGAATTCTTGATTGATGCTCGAGTCCTCTCAATCAATCGAGACTCGTAAAAACTGTTTTTTGCATAATTTTGTGGTAACCATTCTGAACGTTAGGAAATGTTTTAAATTTTGTGAACGGTTTTATGAGGCATCTTAACTCTCCATTCATACCTCTTGAAGGGAAACAACCCTATGGGTATAAATAGTGATTCATGTTCACTTAATAGGGATCTAATTCATTATTTTCTCTCCCAAAAACAGTTTCTAAGAAACACAAAAAATCCTGTGGGTATTCTCCAAAATTTCAATTTGAAGAACCCAACAAACTTGGTTGTGTCCTGAGGACATATTTATGGTAACCCTTTAGTAACATTAATGTGAGAGCAAATATTATCTAAGGATAACAATTTGTGCCTCCAAGTTATCCAGTTTTCTTTTCTCTTTTGTGTTCACTTCATTCTTTCTTGATCACCATTGTAATATCTCCAACAATCTTAATAACATATCTACAATGGAAGGAGCAAGTGATGTTACAACATTTAAGATGTTGAATCATGAATTAGTGAAATTGGATTGCTTTGATGAAACCAATTTCTCTCAGTGAAAAGACAAGATGAAATTCCTACTCACTACACTAAAAATTTTCTATGTCTTGGACCCGAATTTGATGCATTTTTCTACTGCAAGTGATGAAGACACTGATGAGATCAAGGCACAAA
This sequence comes from Quercus tomentella, assembly GCA_028535165.1. NCBI lineage: Eukaryota > Viridiplantae > Streptophyta > Magnoliopsida > Fagales > Fagaceae > Quercus > Quercus tomentella. The sequence continues at coordinate 34,511,374 of JAPQVY010000068.1, read as the reverse complement.
GGAAGAAATGAGAGGAAGACAAATTGATTTGTAGAGGACACATACTCAACACTCTTTCGGATCGTCTCTATGATCTCTACACATCAATGAAGTCACCGAATGAGATTTGGAATGCTTTGGAGACAAAGTACAAAACTGAGAAGATAGGTACGAATAAATTAATCATTCAAAAGTTCTTTGATTATAAAATGATTGACAATATCTTAGTTTTGGATCAAGTGCATGAATTACAAATTTTGGTTAATATACTTCGTGATTTGTCAATCAACATTCCTAAATCATTCCAAGTGGGTGCAATCATTGCAAAACTCCCACCGAGTTGGATCAATTATAGGAAGAAGCTTCTACATATGTTAGAAGATCTCACTCTAGAGCAATTCGGACAACATCTCCGAATTCAAAAGGAAAGTTGAGTTAGAAATGAAACTAACACCGATTCTAAAGTGAATGTGAACAATGTTCAAAGTGGGAGTTCAAGTAAAACCGATAAGAACTTGAAAGTGAACAAAAGTGGGAGTGGTTTCAAGAAGAACAACTCCAAGAATCCCAACAAAAACAAGAAGAACCGGGCTTGTTTCCATTGTGGAAAGAAAGGTCATTACTATCGCGAATGTAAACTCTTGAAGAACAAGAAAAGGGATGAAGAAGGCAATGCCAATGAAACAAATGTCATTGAGGACATTATTGTTATGGTAAGTGAGATACATATTGATATGATCACTGAAGTTCATATAGTTGTAATTGCAAATTCTCTTGATTGGTGGTTTGATTCTGGTGCAACGGTGCATGTGTGCAACAACGAGGAACAATTCAATACTTATGAAGAGTCTTCCATAGAACAAGAGTTGTTGATGGGCAACCACAATAGAGCAAAGGTTCATGGAAAGGGAATCGTTGAAGTGAAAATGAGTTTTGGCAAAAAGCTGGTCTTGACCAATGTTTTTCATGTACCTAATATTAAGAAAAATCTTGTATCTGCCAATTTGTTATGTAAGAGTGGTCAAGTTAATCTTGTCCAAGAATGAGGTAATTGTAGGCAAGAGATATGCTATTGATAGCATGTACAAACTAACTATTATTAATGAAGATGTTTTTGGTTGTGCTTATATTATTGATTCTTCTTATTTGTGGCATGCTAGACTAGGACTTTTAAATTTCAAATACTTGAAGTTTATGTCATCTCTATGGGTATAAATAGTGATTCATGTTCACTTGATAGGGATCTAATTCATTATTTTCTCTCGCAAAAACAATTTCTAAGAAACACAAGAAATCTTGTGAGTATTCTCCAAAATTGCTATTTAAAGAACCCAACAAACTTAGTTATATCTTGAGGGAAAATTTGTGATAACGCTTTAGCAACATTAGTGTGGGGGCAAATATTGTTTAAGGATAACAATTTGTGCCTCCAAGTTATCCAATTTTCTTTTTTCTTTTGTGTTCACTTTGTTCTTTCTTGATCACCATTGTAATATCTCCAACAGTTCCTCTAATGGTAAGAAATTTTTTGGTTTCAAATGAAACATATCATATCAAATCCAAAATTGAAAATTTCCATTGACAGAGTTGAGCTCTAATTAGAACTTAAATTTAATATATGTCTTATATCAATACTTGAGGTAGTTTCATTGGAGAAACGGCTAAATACATGGACAAAAATAGATTAAGAAAATCCTAATTGAAGTGATCCATGGTATTTCTCGTCCAATAGCAGATCTCTCTCACACTCTCTCTCTTTCTCTGATTAAGTACTAGACTTTTTGGTTTGACTCACCTTATTTTCTTAGATTTGATTGAATCCAGGGTTTATTGTGTTATTTTTCTCATATTTATCCCTTTCCACTAATCGGCCCTGGAAATTTTAGGAGTGATGAGAAGAATAAAGGTCATAAATGTAAAAGGAAGTGAAAATTGATTATAGACTACTGAAATGCAACAATGGCTAGTACCGAAAAATGTCAAAGCTTTCAGGGGTTTCTTATGGCTCACTTGGTACTATAGGAAGTTCATATAGTACTATGGACATAATTGCAGCCCTCATTACCTAGCTTATTAAAATAAAGTTCATTTACTTCAACCAATCGAGCTAAGAAGCTTTCTATAAACTTAAGACTGTTGTATCTCACAGTGGAAGCAACAGTATGAGCCCACAATCTTAGAGTGCCTTTCATGCGAGTCTCATTGTTCAAAGTTGGAAATGGAATCCTCAAATTCATCAATGGGTTTTCTCTCTTTCTCCTATCTAAAACCTCCCAAGCTTCAGAAAGATAAGGCCTTGGAATTGTAGTCTCATTTACTGCCTCTTCTTCATCATCTTTCTTTCCCAATCTATGCAACCCAGGAATGACTGAAGCCAAGCTTGAATTCCTATCTTCTTAAAAAAAAAAAAAACCCAAATCCATAAACCCTTTTAGCTCTTCAAATTCAAGGTCTGATAAGCTCTTGCTTTCACCACTTTTCCTCCCACTACTACTTCTTTTAACCTTCTTTTTGGAAGATAATACTTCAAAATCTTTTTGTTTTGGCGTCTCTGATACTGTGATCTCTTTTCCTGAAAGTATGGTATCGAGCTTTGGAGTGTGGAGGACCAAGTTAGGAGATAGAGAGCCATATCCGAAGCCTATTTTGAAGCTCAGTTGGTCACTCATGGACCTAGTATGTAGGGTAGAGATGCGTGAAATCTCAGGTTTTGATGGTTTTTCTTGAATTTCGTTATTTGGGTTTGCTTCAAAACTTGATGGCTTGGATAGATTTGGTTGTTTTGTGAAGATTAGAGGCTCGAACCAACAATAATCAAAGAGCTTCATGACTTCCTCTGCATCCATCAATGGTGACTGTGAAATGTTTGGGTTTTTTAATTGTGTAACGTGTACGATGAGAGGCTGAACCATCTAGAGGCTTGATATATACTCAATTTTATCACGAAATTGACCATCATGTTGTAGAAATACTTCAACCGGTACAGTGGTACGTACCTAACACGTTTTTTTTTTTTTTTTTTTTTTTTTTTTATTATTTTTTTTTATGATAAGTACGTTTTTAAAATTTTATTTTAAATAACGTTGCACCACTTTTTTAGTTTTATTTAATATATAAAAGCAATTGAATCACACCTTCACACTAATGCATTTTATATATATAAATATATATATATATATATATTTAATAATTGTTGATACGGTCTTTTACGTACTATTAGAACAAAATTACTTTTCTCTACTTTCTCAAAAAAAAAAAAAAAAAAATTACTTTTCTCTAAAATGTTCAATTATGGAATCTACTTTTATTAGAGCATTTCCTTTTGCATCTTTAAAAAAAGAAAGACAGAGAAACTATTATCTACTTGAGAATGAGAGATATGAGGAAAGAGGGAGAATGTATAGGGAAAAAAAAAAAAAATGTTGCTACATTATTCTTTATTTTTGGACATAACTATAGCAAAATTTATTGTTGCTAAGGTAGCAGATGAATTGATGCAGTGTGTTTTAAGTAATTTACTCGCTACACGGTATATTTTTCATTATCCAATAAGAATGTTATAAGAGCACTAGCATTAGGTATGTCAAATACCAAATATTTGGTATTTGGTATTCCGAACACCAAAAAAATCTCACATGAGATGTTCTAAATGCCAAGATATTAAGCTTGGATGAACAGTGCAATCTAAATTTGGAAGCATACGGACAAGTACTGTAAAATTTTTATTGTTTTTTTTTTTATTCTCTTTTCTCTCTCCTCTCTCATCACTCAGCGAGGTTTTGATTTGTTTTGATTTCTGAAATAGGATTGTGTGTGGAAAGTTTTATTTAATTTTTTTTAGTAAATGTTGATGTGGCGTTGTATTATTGGTGCACCAATAATACAATGCCACATCAACGTGGCATAATCCAAGGGGTGTACATCATATCCAGGCAAAATTTAAACTCATACATCTATATAGTTTACTAATTAAAAACACCTTATATCTGGGAGGCTGGGAACTCTTTCCGAACATTAATGTATGTATAAACTCTTTAAATAAAAAAATAAAATAAATAAATAAATAAAATAAAATAAAATAAAAAACCCTGTATGTCACACTCACAAAAGTACAAATTGAGCAAACAATTATTATTTTTGATGCAGCATTCTTTAATCAAGAAATGTTTTGAGGGTCAATAAAGCCAACACTGACAATTAATATTCTATATTTCTTGTTAGTGAAGTATATAATTAGTTAAATACTTTATTGCTTTTTTAGCGGTCACGTATTAGTATTAGACTATTAATAGTGACCTGTTTTACATAATTTGAGCATAAAATAAATCTTTTTCACACCAGAGCGCTAAAGCTAATATGTAACGAAGGAAAATTCACCTATAATAATTTGATAGGATTGCAATAAAAGTAAATTCTACCTGAAAATAAATTAAATTAAGAAAGTAAATTGTCTTGTCTGTACCAAAAACATGCATGTTTATTTTTCTTTGTTCTGTCCGCCATCAAATATGATATTTTTGTTGGACAATTTCAAAGACAAGAATGTAAAATTATGGCTGCAAACTTGAAAAAGAGATAGAAGTGTCATTATCTTCCTTTACTCGGCATTAAGAAGAAATTTACAAGTAGATGGTAATATATTGTACAGAATAATAATATAGATACCGATAAAGCACTAGTATTAGGCTGTAAGAAAACCCCAATTGCTAACAACCAACAAAGCAATTAAAAAGCAGCTACATCCGAGGGCGGTTTTCTATATTTTTTAGCCATCCGTGAACAGTTGGACTGGGCTCTCATATATGAGAACCAACTGTAGCTTACGGCCTGTTTGGAAGTTTAGAGAGGAATGAGAGTAGAGTGGAGTAGAGGGGAAGAGAGTAGTGGGGAGGAGAGTAGAGGGGAATGGTTATCCTTCACCTTGTTTGGATGTTTTTAAAATTAGTAAAGGGGAAGGGAATAATTAGCCATTTTTCTTGTTTGGATGTTTTAAAAATTATGATGGAAATGAAAGGAAACGATTTAAATAGACAAATTTACTCCTATTTGAAAATAGACTTGCAACATTAGTCTATGATTAACTTTTTAGATTAAATAATTATTTAATCAACATTTACATTCTCATTCCATCAAATACCACTAATAAAAGTATAAAACTACTATTAACTATTATAAAATAATTTTTATTACCTCAAAAAAATTATAATAAAAATAAAAAAATTCAAAAATTCAAAACCCAAACAAAACCATGAGTTCCACAGGAGGTTCAACGAAGGGTGGCTGAGGCAAACCAAAGTCCTCAAAGTTTGTTTCTCGGTCTGTGCTGGGCAACTCCTCGTACTTCACCAATCGTCGCTCGAATCTCTGCCTCTTCGCCTTCTTCGTCTCCTGTTGAGTTTCCGAGCTAGCTCGGTTCGGACTCCTCGTGCTTTTCCGGCGAACGATACTCATCATTGTAGTCGTAGATTTCCTTGAGATTTTGTTCTCCGGCGAAAAATCCGCCGGATCTGAACTCTCTGGTAGATCTGTGAGGTCCGAGTCTTGAGAGGATCTGATCAATCATTTCCTTCAATTTCTGAGCCCTTTCTATTTATACCCAATGAGGACCGGAGTGAGCCAATTAAATAAAGCTACTACATGAAAACCGTGAAGCTTCTTGGCGTTTTTAGCCATTTCATTTGGGTTGGGATAGAGTAAGGGTTAGTATGTAAAATTGTTTTATTAACATTTGTGATTGTTGCTCTGTTAGTTTATGGATTTGGGTATTGGATCTTTGGATCTATGCAATTAGAGACTTTGTTTAGTATTTGGTTTTGGGTTTCTCTTTTCTGTTTGGTTGCTAAGAAAATATTGGATAGAAACTATAAAGATATTTAGTAGAAATTGTGTTTGGTTTGTAAGAAAGCACTGGGAAGATTTGTCATTTGTAGTGTTAAATTTTCGCAGGAAACAAACATTTTATATAATCGGTTTGTAATTTTGTTAATTTAGAAAGGGTAAATTGGAGAATTCATTTGGTCAATAATTTATCTACTCTACTCTCCCTCCAAATCTCTCCAATTTGGGGGAATTAAAAAGAAAGGGTTAAAGGTGGTTAAAACCCCTCCAAATCCCTCCAAACCCCTCCCCCTCATTCTTTAAAAAACTTCCAAATAAGGTAATTGAATTACTCTCCTTCATTTTACTGTACTCCCCCTCCTTTTTTAAACTTCCAAACGGACCATTAAGGTTTAAAAGAATATATATATTTTATTCGCAAATATCTTATGGCCTGTTAGAGAGAGGAGAGATTTATAATATTTTATGGTGTAGTTATATTATTTTATTGTATTAGTTTATATTATTTGATTGTGTTATATGTAGAAATAGAAACTAGAATATTAAGTGAGTTGTAAAATATGATGGTAAAATAAATTAAGTTTTTAAAGTATAAAATATAGATTGGTATGCATTCTCATATGCAAGTGCTCCATTTGAAACTCAAAATAAAGTGATTCCTAAGTCAACGATCTAATTCAAGGGTTTTATGGTAAATGAGTCACTAATTAAAATGATATTCCAATTTTCCATGCCCCTAATGTGAATAGAATAACAAAGAGAATGTACTGTGTCTGTTAATTCTAAAAAAGAAAAAAAAGAAAAAAGAAACGTACTGTGGTGTGGACCGAGGAGTCAACTTTGCTATTTGAATTTTATCAAACAGCAAAATCTCATGTGTGCCTAAAACCCACGAGGGCCACGCGTTAGGCTAGACTTTAGATGGATAAAAAATAGCAAGGAGTTGAAATAAGGGAAAAATTGGATTGCCCCTCATTTAACTATGTAACAAAATATTCCTATTTTAAAACTATTTACTCCCTCCGTCTCACTTTGTTTGTCCTCTATTCCATTTTGAGATGTCCCAAAATATTGTTCCGTTTCTAAAAATAAAAATCATTAATTTACTAATGTTCCTATTATACCCCTATTTTATTAATAATTCAAATTTTTGATAAATTTATTTAAGGGTAGTTTTGGAAACTTATACATTTTTAAAAGGTAGACAAGACAATAAATGATGTTCCCTTAAAAAGTTTGACTTTTCAAACAGGACAAACAAAGTGGGACGGAGGGAGTAATAAAATACTTTTACATTTTAAATTTGATTTTAACAAAAATTATTTATGTGTAAAATTTAATATTCTCAAAATCGAGTTCTATGTATATTTTTAACTTTAACTCGACATTAGTAATGTCGAGTTCGAATTAAATTTTCAAAAAAAAATTTAAGTAGTAAAATATGCATAGAATTTGGCATTATTAATGTTGAGTTCTACTTGTAGTAATTCAATTTTGTTAAAATCGAGTTTAAAAAAATGGGACATTTTACAACATAGTTTCAAAATATATATATTTTGCTGCATAGTTTGTAAATTATGGGCAAATACCAATTTTCCCCCTTGAAATTAAGAGGGGTGGTTTTGCTGCTAGTTGTGTGTGACAACTTCAGCCTCTAGTTTTGCTGTTTAGCTGCTTCGGGTTTTGTTTTATTTTTTTATTTTTTTTAAGTATCTTTGATGCGTACTACTGGGTTAGGAAAAAATTATTTGTTTAAATTTTTTTAAAGGGTCAAATTGTTTGTTTTGGATAAAATTGCTTGATTGAGCTTAATTTTTTTTTTTTTTTTGAGATTAGACAAACCACACTCCAACGGCATCACTTGAGAAGCAGGATAGATGGAAAACCAATCTGTAGTTCTCATAGCTCGATCTAACCCTTTCCCATATGGTCACATTGTTAGTAACAATCATATACAAAGCAAACTTTAAAACTGAGTAACCCAAATCCATAAGTCAACATTCATCAAGAGCATCTCTAAAAAATTTCATCTGCATAAAAGACCTCATCCTACCTCCCCCCCCCTTAAGTTTTTCATGAGTTTTTGTAATCTCATTAAAATCGCCAAAACACATTCAAGGTGCAGCAATGCAGCAAACTTGAGCTAAAGGTCTCTCAATAAATTCCAAGAACAATCCAAAGTTAAGTCTCAGGTGCTCAGTAAAAACCTGTAATCCTCCAAACATTTTTTTTTTTTTTGCCTCGGTTGACTAGAGCATCTTGCGTATGATATTAGATATGATATTTCCAACCAAAAAAAAAAAAAAAAGAAGATATGATGACTGATTAGATACTCAGAAAGGCAAACACACACACAATATTAAATATAATCCGTAATTACTAATTGGAGATTTGGGGATTTTCTTTTCCATCCGAAGCAAACACACACACACACACTATCTGTCTGACCCGACGACTACATCTACATATTGTGCTCTCCGGAACAGTTTTGGCACAAGCGTGAATGCCCATGCCAGGTAATTTTCTAGGGTTTTATTTTTTTTATGAATAAAGTTCTAGGGTTCTTATTATAAAGTCATTGACATTGGTTTTAATAATAAAATAAATAATGCTGAAAGAGATGGAATTTTCTGTGAAAAAAATATAGCTGGAGGGAATTGGAACTCTTAACTGAGTCATTTAGCGAAGAAAACTTTATTGGAAACGTAAAACTTGGGAAAGTCTATTGGGGAAAAACTGAGCAAGGTCAAGAGGTTATTATCAAAATTTGGTTTTGCTTTGATTCACAAAATATAGATGTTGCCAACCATCATGCCAATTATAGTCTTACAAGACTGGAGGTACCTATCTATCCATATACATTATATTTCTTTCATTTGTTTACTACTACAAAAGGTTTTTTTTTTTTTTTGGTAGTCTGAATGCACTTTTCTGACACATCCGGATGATATGAATCACCCCAATTTGGTGAAGTTGATCGGATATTGCTGTGAAGTTGAAGATCACCACTTGGGTGTTGTCTATGATTTTAGATCAAAGGATACTCTTCTCAACCTCATCGACAAAGGTACATTTTAGTTTGTTCATTTTTCATGCATTAAATAAATTTAACCATTGGTGCCAATTTCCATAAGAAATAAAAAAGCCTAAATGACAAAGTGCTTTTAATTGCGTTCGCAGATGATTTAAATTGAAACCAAAGAATGCAGGTGGCTCTTGCGATTGCACGCGTGATTGGGTATTTAATTTGTCATGATCCCCTTTTCCAACTTCGCTTTGTTCACCCTGCTCTTATAATGATTGATCAGGTAGGTCATCTTTTGTTTTCTTCATGCTCTCGATAGATAGATAGACTTACTTTTGGTTTTTTTTTAGCAAACAATGATTCCATATTCTTGTCTAATTTGATCTTCATTGTTCCACAGGATTCCAATCCAATGTTATTTGATTTTTTCATGCTATCTGGTGGAATTGTTGGTGATAAGCAGTTTGTGTCATACCAAGAGAAGTCACATTTTTGTTATCTGCCCTATTTAGATATCTACTATAATGGTTTAGGTATGTCCATTTATGTGTTCATATATTTCATTATTTAAATTTGTGTGCATATGTGAAACAATTGATGAATCTGAGATATACGTGAGAGTATGATAAGTAGATACAACAATAAATAGAAATAATTCTTCTCTTTTGTCTGCATAATTACATGGAATTCGTTGAGTCGAGCCCCTCCTTGCATTCTGCATTTGGAACTTTTTGTTTTGCTAGGATTTTTAACTTCTGCTATCTTGTCATGGTCTTCCATCAGGTTTTTGTTGTAGTGGCTCTAGTTATAAGTCTGGTCGACCAACATAGATTTTGACCGGTTTTCTCGTTGAACTTGATTGGAAAGTTTGCTTGGGTTCCTTGTTTACTAGGTGCCAGTCTTTTAACTTGAAATGGGCTATGCATTATCTTATCTGGACTGAGATGAATGAAGCCAAATCATTTTGCCTTTGTGTGATGCTCACATTGTGGTGTGGTACCATTACAATTTTGGTGTAAGATGCTTCCCCTCATTAGGTGTGATGCCTAAGAAGTTTATTCTATTTCCTTTCACCTCTTTACTTCCTATTTGCTGTTTCACAGCTTCAAGTTTTTTTCCAACAATCGTAATCATTCTCTACAAATGAGCCCTTTTGCTTTAACATCTAAACCTCAAAAGTGAGATTCCCTGAGAACTTTACTCTAACCCTTAATTACTACCAAAAAACTAGCTTTACCTCACTTATTATAACATCCTAACCTGAATCCCTATAGCAGTATCAGGTCCTGTTAATAATTTTTTTGGTGCTGAAACTGAAACTTTGATCACTTTTTAGTTTCAAACCTGCTGTCCTGCATCATTTTTGTTTCCGGTTTTGCCTTTTATCTTATCTATTTTAGCATCTTTGTGATTTTTTTTAAGCACTATTCTCGTATGCTTACATAAGATGCTTGCTCTATGACAATTGCATCGATGTAGTTATTTGAATAACCCATAATATCCAAGCAGATATCCTATTTCCACAACATAGCTAGTCCACCGCTTTGCCCATCACTTAGACCAATTAGCCCATATTGAATATCAACCTTTCTTTTAACTCTTTCCATACCAAATTCTTCATTTTTGTCTCAGCCAAGAAGACTATTTTGGGATCCCATCATTGCACAAAATTGCGCAACACATTAACTGTTCGGGGGTTCCCAAGTCCCCGGCAGTTTCACCCTAAGCAAATCATTGCTCTCGGCAGTGCTACCTAGTAGCCACTGCCATTTCATTGAAAGAGAAAGCATTAGAAAGGGGTAGAACTTCACAACACCGCTTTTGAGATCGAGCTTCAGAGTCTTCTGGGCTTCAAATTTTACTAAGCGTTTGGCACCAATAATAGTATCTTGGGCCATCATATACATGTATTTAGCTTGTCCCTTCTCACAGGATATTTTTTTCCATTTGCTCTTGCCTGTGGGTTGCTTATTGTTGATACTCATTTTAGAAGCCCAGTAGCAGGAAGAAGCCCAATATGGGCAAAGAAGAGTTAGTGGATTGATAGAAAAACCATTAAACCCGAATAATAGGAACAATGGATCATAGGGCCATAAAGTAAATAAATGGGCCTTGAGGAAAGCAAATGGGCCTAATGGAGCCTAGAGAGAGAAGTAGTAAACCCATGGGTATTATGTGATGTAGAAAAGTAATAATGGGTCACAGCAAGCCCGAAGTAATGAAGTAAGAAAGTAAGGGGTTGATGGAAAGCCCATGAGCCTCAAAGATGAAGGATAAGGTAATTGGGCCAGGAAAGCCCAAAAGAATTAGTAAAAGTCCATGGGAATGCAAAATTAGAAAATGGGCCGAGGATGTCCAAGGAAAGCAAATGGGCCAAGGATGCCCAAGGAGAAAGAAATAAGCCAAAAAAGCCCACAAGCAATGTAAGAGGTCAAGAAAGCCCAAAGTAGCATGAGTATAAATCCAATGACCATACTGGGTCATTGTAACCAATTAAGAGATGAACATGCAACAGGCCCAAAAAAGGCCCAACAAGCACGAGTCAAATAACACCATGGCAAGAACAGCAGAATGGTATGGCAAGAATGGCAGCAAGATTACGGAAGGAGCAAATAATGGGCTAAAGAGAGAAAAACCCACAATCAAGCAAGGCCCAACCCTTGAAAGGAGCAAGCCAATAGAGAATGGAGAATCAAAAAACAGTTCACGCCATAAGAGGTCAAGAATGAGCGGTAGAATGCACAAATGAATCTCCAGACCATGGCAAACGAATGAGCAGTCGACAAGCTTTTGACGTACACGGAAGTGGGGCACACACAAGGCCCAGGCACCACCAACCTATACCCAGCCAATACAGGGGTGGTGGGTCATGGGTCAGAGGTAAGAGAGGGTGTAGTCTGGCGGTAGGGAGAAGGGAAAGCCTATTCTGGAGTTCTTGCTCAGATTCTTTTGGGGGTGATATCCTGCTAGAATGACATACCACCCAAAAGAATGAATAATGAGTTGGAACCACTAGGTGCATGTCATGAGGGATAGCAAGAGAGAATACCCACACTGTGGTGGATAAGAATGCCATGGTGAACTAGCAAACAAAACAATCTTCTTTGTCTAGTAATGGGGAGTGGCACAGCCAGCACAGGTAAGTGGTGGTAGCTGGGCAACTGACAAACCAGTGGGTGGTCAGGAAGGACACCCTAATCCAAACAAAAGTAGTTAAAGGCTAAAATGGTAAAAAACCAATCACGACAGGCAGTATATAAAGGGTCCTTGCTATGCACAATGACATCACTGCAACAGTAACAACCATTAGGAGAGAATCATAGTATCACCATCACCATAACACTACACAAGCAAGCACTAAAGAAAAGAATGGAAAAGAATCAAAGTAACAAAGCCGAGAAAAAAGAGAAAGAGAGTGAGGAAGAAAGAATAGAGAGAATAAGATGGCAAACATGCACCAATAGGCTAATCTCTTCTCTCCCTCTAAAAGCCTACCCTCTATTAAGGATAAAGGATTTGCTTGGGCATAAACCATTCAAGCTCGTTCCCTCAAAGTGGATAATTTCTACAGCAGGATTCCCCTGCGAGGTTGTCCACAATAAGGAAGTGGTTCCCTCCTTGGTCTTAGTCCCATAACACAACTTAACACGGTAGACTAATCCTTTACTTCTTTGATTTAATTATCATTATTATTTCCCCTCTTATTTCTGCCATTCCATTTACGATGCGTTTCTTGTTGTTATGTCCTTCATTTTTATTAAGGATCCTTTATTTATTCTGTCTAACAGCAAACGTATTTCTTTTATTATTTTATTACACCTGCTTGCCATAACTCTGTTGTAACAGCTACACCTGTCATGGGCATGTGATCAAAGTTTCAGCAAAAAGGGGCATAGTTTGTGCACAAGCCGGACCAAGGTGGGTTGCAATTGGACCGGTTCTGACTCTCCTACCCAAAATACTTGGGCCTCAGTGTAGTAGGAGGCAGCCCAGCCCAACATCTCAAAAAGGCCCACCACATTTATCTTTTTCTAGGGCTTGGGTTTGAAAGCCTTCTTCGCTGGGCAACTTCTGTTCCGTTCTTTGCTTTAATGGGCTTGTAACTTCTGTCATTTCTTTATAGGCCTGTTGTTGTTGACCCACTAGAGAGTGGGCGTCACTAATTCTTTCAATGGAACAAGTTAAGGGAGGACTTTGCCGATCATGTGCTTTCGTGTTTTGCTCCAAGTTACTCATCACCTTTTTCAGAGCTATCACATTTGGTCAGATCTTTTGCCACTCATTGTCCTATCATACGTGTAACATTAGTAACTCCTAAGGTTTCTTCTTTTCCACAACTTTGTTTCCCGCTTGAGTTTTCAAACTTCCTGCTATTTTCAGATTCAGTGATTTCTGTATCATCGGCCATTGGATGAGATTTTCCAACTAATCTATGTTCTTCAGAGGCTCCTTGGCTTCCATTGATGTTGGCTCTATACTTATCAGCCATTTTTGCCTTCCAACCAGAGTTTAGCCATTCCCCATATTGGTGGGTAGCATTTTGCCAATCAGGGGTTGTTAGACAGTGCTTATCATCATGCCTAAGCCTACCACAGATGAAATAGATAGTGGGGAGTCTTTTATACTTGAAGGTGACCCAGAGACATTTCCCATCCAGGCTTGTGATGTATCCTTCTCTTCTTAGTGACTTATCAATTTGTAGATCCACTAGAATCCTCATGAAATTTGCTTGGTCTGTTTGCCATGACCGCTTTTCTACTTCAATAAATCTGCCAATCTTACCTCCAATGTCCTTCCCAACTTCCTCTAACATATGCTCAAACAGTAATCCCCAAAGCTGAATCTGAAAGGAGGAGTGTGGGAAGGTAATATTGGCTGATGTTAGCCCCTTTTTTCCATCGACAAAGAAGTAAGAGGTTGTTATCAAAATTCCAAGGACCGCTTTTCTCTGCCCATTCCATCTGGTATTGAGAATTGAACTTGAATTGAAGTATCCCATTTCCAACATCAACTATTCTTAGCTCCAATCCTATCTTCCATGCTGATTGGAGTGTGATTTTGAGGGCTCATTAGTTCTATTCTCGGTCAAAAAGTACGCGTCCAAAAAGACTTAAGAGAGCACTCTTCTAGTAGGTCAGGTTTGCTTGTGATAGTGATGGGAATGTCTTCTTCCTCTACCTTTGTGAGTTGCAGTTTTTGGAATCCCTGTAAGATAGCCTAATCCATATCATGGATTGATTGGCTACACCTATTAAGAGCTTAGGCAGCCAAAGAGAAAACCCTTAATAGAGAGAAGCTAAGGGAGGTAGGTTCTTGCACTCATTCGAGAAAGAGGAGCTTTTACAGGGGAGAGACTAGCAATATCATATAACCTCCATTCCTTTTTATACACTCTATTTCTAAAAGAAACATACTAGTGATACTAGTAGATAGGTCCAAATTAGACATGACCCAAATTATATATATATATATATATATATTAGAGTTATGGATCTAGTCATCGAAGCGGTAAGAGAGGCGAGGTAGTACTAGTAGACTAATCATATGATTTTTATTAATATCAAATTTGGAAAAATATCAAGTAGTGAGTAATGGAAGATATAATAGGCCAAGTGAAAGACCCACACAAAATCACAAATGTTATTATTGGGTCTTTATTCCCTTTGACTTAAATGAGTAAATAAATAGACGGATGCATTTATTATCTTTAAATGCAATTTAATTCTACTTCAAGTCCGCTCTCACACTTTTCTGTCATTTTTTTGTTTTTCTTTCACTCCGCCATGGCAACCTAGCTCTCACTTTTCTTCCACGCCTCCACCATAAGCTGATTCCACCTTTCACACTTATCATCCTTTTTTGTCTTTCTTCCACCACTTATTTTCATTGTTTTTCCTTTCTTCCACAAACTTTAGTTATCTTAAGTCCAAGTTCCACTTATTTCTGCACTGGTTCTCACAAATCCATTAAACCAAAGCCTAGCTCTCACTTTAGAACAACAAAATGGTTCTCATCACCTTCAATAAAGATGATATTACTAGTTTTATTTCAAACTTTAATGAAGAAAATAGATTAGGAACTAGGTTTAGTTTGTTTGGCCATGTCTACAAATGATCCATTTTGTTAAATATATTAGCAAATGGGATGTGTTATACCATATTGTATATGCTAGAGTGGATGTGGAAGGGGAAGTATAGAATAGGAACACCAAGAACACGAGGGTTACGTGCTTCAGCCTTGTCAGCCTATGTCTATGGAGGAAACTCTTAAGGGATACATCTTTATTGTATAAGAGTGTAGTACAAATCCTGTATTACAACAAAGCATAACATTAGTATATATAAGTGACTAAACCCTAGATTACTAGTAGAAGTAGGAGAAGGTTTGGGTCTATTACATTGGGCTAATATGGCTAATATATATCTAACACTCTCCCTCAAACTCAAGGCAGAAACTCGATGATGGCTTGAGGTTAGATAAGCATGAGAAGATCCCTTGAAGAATGCCTTTGAAGAAACCACGACGAAGAATGTTTCAATTGATCAATTTTGGAGCTTCAAATGAAGAAACAAAGTCCAAAATTAGAATCTACACGAAAAACTAAGCAAGATAAGCCCTTTCAATTAATTTTGACTTTTGGTCATTGGTCAACGCAAGAAGTCAAAGTCAACATTCAAGCAATGGTCAACAAACAACACGATCCGAGTTGGTTCTAGGTTATCTGGGTCAAGTCACAGATTGGGCTGCAAAGACGTTGTCATCACCCTATGATGTGGCTATGACTTGGAATAGGGCTTACATGGCTAATGACGTGGCATGCTCGTGTGTCGCTCATGTGGACAAGATGACATCGTCATGAAATCAGCAGTATTTTTCGGCATGTGTAGTGTCCACCAGTGCATGGAGGCGAGACTAGAAATCTAAGAGGCGCATGGCACGTTAGATAAGGGCTAGATTCTCAGGTTCTGTAGACTAGCAAATGACAAGGCCTAGATGGTGGTACGAGTGCCCAAAAGCTGATCTTGGAGTCAAGAATTTGTGGTAGCACGTGGATATGTGCTAGAATCTGTGGAGGTGCATGAAGCTTCTGATGGAGACCAGCTTCCTTGGTTTTGGTCATGGGAGGTCGTGAAGCACGTCTGTGTGGTTGGTTTCATTAGGAAAAGCCTTGATTTGCACAAATCTAAAAGGGAGAGGCACGGGTTGCTTGGACTTGTGATCTAAGACATAGCGGCGAGGCAAGGATGGTGATTCATGGGAGCTGTGTGATGTCTAGAAGCTCAATGAAGGCTTGAGGTTAGATAAGCATGAGAAGATCCCTTAAAGAATGCCTTTGAAGAAACCACGACGAAGAATGTTTCAATTGATCAATTTTGGAGCTTCAAATGAAGAAACAAAGTCTAAAATTAGAATCTACGCGAAAAACTAAGCAAGATAAGCCCTTTCAATTAATTTTGACTTTTAGTCATTGGTCAACGCAAGAAGTCAAAGTCAACAAAAGGTTAAAGTCAACATTCAAGCAATGGTCAACAATCAGCACAATCCAAGTTGGTTCTGGGCTGTCCGGGTCGGGCCACAGATCGGGCTGCAAAGACGTTGTCATCACCCTATGATGTGGCTTTGACTTGTAATAGGGCTTACATGGCTGATGACATTGCATGCTTATGTGTCGTTTATGTGGACAGGATGACATCAACAGTATTTTTCGGCATGTGCAATGTCCACCAACACGTGGAGGCAAGACTAGAAATCTAGGAGGCACGTGGCACGTTAGATAAGGGCTAGATTGTCGGGTTCCATAGACTAGCGGATGACAAGGCCTAGTTGGTAGCGCGTGTGCCCAAAAGCTGATTTTGGAGTCAAGAATTTGTGGTAGTGCGTGGATAAGTGCTAGAATTTGTGGAGGCGCGTGAAGTTTCTAATGGAGACCAACTTGTTGGGTTTTGATCATGGGAGGTCGTGGAGCACATCTGTGTGGTTGGTTTCATTAGGAAAAGCCTCGATTTGCACAAATATGAAAGGGAGAGGCACGGATTGCTTGGACTTGTGATCCGAGACACAGTGGCAAGGCAAGGATGGTGATTCGTGGGAGTTGTGTGATGCCATAGAGTTCAAATCTGAAGACAAGCATAGGGCTCTGCGGATTGGTGCTAAGCATGTATGAATATTTTATACTTGCTAGAGATATTTTGCTTAATGCCAAGAACGAAGTTTGGCTCTAATACCATGTTAAATATATTAGCAACGCGATATGTTATACCATGTTGTATATGCTAAAGTGGATGCGAAAGGGGAAGTATAGAATAGGAATACCGAGAACATGAGGTAACATGGTTCAGCCTTGTCGACTTATGTCCACGGAGGAAACCCTTAAGGACTACATTTTTATTGCATAAGAGTGTAGAACAAATCATGTATTATAATGAACCATAACATGAGTATATATAGACGACTAAACCCTAGACTACTAGTAGAAGTAGAAGTGGGCTTAGCCTTATTACATTGGATTAATATGTCTAATATATCTCTTACACATTCCTACAAACAATAGGTATTCTCTTCTTGAGCAACCTGTTGCTATCAAAAGGTCCTTCAACTTGAAACTAGAAAAATAATTTAAGGTATGATAAAAATTATCAAATGTATGTCTTACATCTTCATTAGCTGACTGATCGAGTATTTGTCCTTTTATGAGAGTTTTAGGGTTTAGTTTTTTAACTATTTGTTGATGTATGAAAGTTTGAAGATTTTATTTTTTCAAGCCAAGATTGAGTGGCTCACAAAGCTGGAGCACCTAAACATCATTCGTTTGATTGGACATTACTAAACAAACACCAACTATTTTCTATTGCACGAGTTGGCTGAGATGGGATCGGTTGAAAAACATTTGAAAGGTAACATTTCTCTAATGCTAGCTTGTTATTGTAATGCTTGTTGTAATTTATGTGGTGGAGACAAACGGCCCACAAAAAGGTTTTAGTGCATATTCATTTATTTATATTATTTTATATTTTGTTACGTGTTTATAACATGATTTAACACATAACTGTAATTGCACTACAAAAAATGCTGCCTATAGTGGCGTTTGTTTTAGTGGCATTCATAAAAAACACCACTATAGGAACCCCATAGTGGCGTTTTGTAAAAACGTTGCTATAGGCTAATCTATAGTCGCATTCTAAGGGCTTTATAGTGGTGTTTTTAAACACTGGGCCTATAGTAGCATTTTATAAACGCCACTATAGGTCATTTAAAAAAAATATTGTTTTTTTTTTTTTTTAAAAGACCTATAGTGGCGTTTTATAAATGTGAGTATGTGACTATAAGTCCTAGGTCATACAAGGGCCTATAGTGGTATTTATAAACGCAACTATAGGTCCTTAAAAAAAAAGAAAAAGTTAACCAAAAAAAAAAAAAACTTACAAAAAGGACCTATAGTTGCATTTACAAAAGCCACTATAGATCTTGTGCCTTCATGGGCCTATAGTGCCATTTGTAAATGCCACTATAGGTTCTTTTTATAAATAAATAAATAAAGCCTCCCTACCCAAAAGAAAAAAAAAATTAAAAAAAAAAAATGAGAACCTATAGTGGCGTTTTTTAAATTAACACCACTATAGGTCTTATGTCTTCATGGGCCTATAGTGGCATTTGTAAATGCTACTATAGGTTCTTTTAAAATAAATAAATAAAGCCTCCCTACCCAAAAACTAAACAAATAAAAAAATTTTGAGGACCTATAGTGGCGTTTACAAAACGCAACTGTAGGTTCTATGTCTTCATGGGCCTATAGTAGCGTTTGTAAATGCCACCATAGATCCTTACCCAAAAAAGAAAATAAAAACATTTTTGAGGACCTAATAGGTCTTCTCTTCATGGGCCTATTCTGGCGTTTGTAAAAAGTCACTATAGTTTTTTTTTTTTTTAATAATAATAAAGCCTCCCTACTCGAAAAAAAATAAATAAATAAATAAATTTTGAGGACCTATAGTGGAGTTTACAAAATGCTACTATTTCTAAACACCACTATAGGTCTTATGCCTTCATGGGCGTATAGTGGCGTTTCTAAGCTCCACTATAGCCAATTTGAAAATAAAAAATAAAAAAATTGAGCTACAGCAGCATTTTAGAAACGCCACTATAGGGTATAAAAAAGCCCCTATAGCCAATTTATAAAAAAAAATTATATTTGACCTATAGTAGTGTTTGAAAAACGCCACTATAGGTAGGGTCTGGACCTATAATGGCATTTGCAAACACTGCTATAGGTCAATTTTTTTTTTTTCAAATTGGCATAAATGCCACTATAGGTCTATACCCTATAGTGCCATTTGAAATATTGCTATTGGACAAATTAATTTATTTTAATTGGCTATAGTGGTGTTTTAAAACGCCACTATAGGTCTATACCCTATAATGGCGTTTGGAACACTGCTATAGGTCAAATTTTTTTTTTCATTGGTTATAGTGGCGTTTTAAATGCTACTATAGGTCAAATTTATTATTTTTTAATTGGCTAGAATGCCACTATAGGTCTATACCCTATAGTGGCATTTGAAACGCTGCTATTGGTAAAATTTACTTTTTTTAATTGGCTATAGTGGTGTTTGAAACACTGCTACAGGTCAAACTTATTTTTTGTTTTTATTGGCTATAATGGTGTTTATAAAACACACTATTATAGCCTATTTAGAAAAGAAAAACAATTTCAACCTATAGCAGCGTTTTATAAACGCCATTATAGGGTATGGACCTATAGTGGCGTTTTTGTAAAACAACACTATAGGTTTATAGCCACAGTATAATAGTGACATTCATAACCGCCACTATAGAAAATGCCACTATAGCCCAAAGTGACCTATAGTGGCGTTTTTAGGACTTCTAGTGGCGTTTCACGAACGCCACTATAGACCCAATTTTTTGTTGTGTTGATTGATATTTTATACATTGTTAAACACTCCTTCGAATTTTGAAAATACAATTTTAGTTAAAATTATAAAATTGTGCTTCTTTTGAAATCTTCATTTCAATTTGTAACACCTTTGAAAAAAAGAAGGTGAAATTGTGTTTCTTTTTAAAATTTGTTTTCAGAACAATGTATATAAAGTGTGTGCAACAATTAGTATGTAATCAATTTTTTTATTATTTTTGAATTAATAAAGTAATTAAATTTTAGTCAAACTCCAATCAACAATATCACTGGAAACCAAAAAATCAGTTCCTCTGGCGTGGGCAGCTGTCCTCCCTCTTTGGTGGAGTCACACACTAAGGACTCTACTCTTCTTTTGTAGTTTGGCCTTGTGGTAGTAAAAAAAATTTAGTTTGTGTAGAGATAAGGGACAAGGCAAACAACAAAGTATTGTTCTTGAATTAATTTTGTTTTGAAAGCTCAATAGTGTAAAACTACTAAAGCTTGTTTAGGCCCCTAATTCTTAATTACGGCTTGATTAATTTTAAGCTTAATACACTTGATGCGGAATATACGTGGTTAGCAAATTAATTAATCAAAGCATTCAATAATTGCATGGATGAACAAATAAGTGCAATGCTAAAATGGAAAGGGCCGTGGGTAAAAGAATAGCAAACCCAAGATAACACGACAATGTGTTATCAAAGAGGAAAACCGAAGAACTCGGCGTAAAATCCTCTCCGCGGCTCTCCAAGTCGAAATGATCCACTAGTGAATAAGTTCGAGTACAAGGATACTAAAAAGACCCTCCAAGCCTAATCTACCCTAAGTACTTGAACCCTCCAAACTCTAGCTACCAACGGATTTCTCGGAGTCTTGTCTTTACTAGCTTCCCGAATCTCGCAATACCGGCCGATTGCACCACCAAGCCTCACCGGCTTATTTTGGCAAATACCCACTTCTTCTTAAGCTCCAAAAACACTCTCTACACTCTAAATAGATGTGAGTTGTGTTTGGGTACAAGTCTCCTCTTAATGTATTTTGGCAAATACTCAATACTTCCCAAGCTCCAAAGATACCCTCTACACTTTGAATAGGTGTAGGTAGTGTTTGAGTACAAATCTTCTTTCAATGTATGACAATGAGAGAGGGGAATGAGAAGAGATTACAAGAATTTCTCTCTTGAGGATGAGTAACTCTCTTTAATAAAGTGGTAACTGTAGAAACCTTTCTCTAGGGTTTTCTTCTGAATAGCCTCCTTACAATTTTGTGGTAGGGTATATATGGTGAAGAGTATAAGAGTCACACTTAAAATCCCAATTGTCAAGTCATCTCACGGGTTGGCCAAGTTGCAAGATACTCACGAGATGCACTGACTCTTGAACTTCCACATGTACTTCTCACATGCCCTTTCACGGGTGCTGAGTCCCAAGCCAATTGTGAGCCAAGTTGCGAGATCAATTGCCTTGAGCAATCTTCACCAACTTAATACTAAATCTATTACAATTAAATCCCATAAAATACAAGGAAATAAATTAATGAAATTACAACACTTTTTGTCATTGAATAAAATCAACATAAATGTTATGTGAAAAACCATAACATAACAATTTTGATTTCATTTCTCTTTTTATTGTTCTGCTGTTACATTATATGGCTTATATAGAAATCTTTGGTTTTTCTTTGAATGACATCTAGCATGAGAGGTGTATATGCATGCTTGAATTGGTTTGGTTCTTTCTAGTTGAATTGGTTTGGTTATTTCTTGTCCTAACCCCTTGGCACCCATAGATTGAATTCTCCTTCAAATCCAAAGTAACTTTTGTTATATGTACTTATTATCTACGTTTCAATCTTTTAATCTTTTTTTACAGAAAATGCCAAACGTGAGAATGACATTTATGCTCTTAGGACTACCACTCTTCAGCTTCTTATGAAGCAGAACCATATGGTAAAGATGAGTCTGACTGATCACGAACACATTAAACTCGCTGTGGAAGAGAATGCTTTGGCAGTGTCCCCTAGGCTCAAATGGAGTGGCTGCAAGAAGAAGCATGGAGAAAGACTTAAAGAATTGGCATTGAATAGTGTTCCTGCTGTATATATGCCAGATTATGAATATGCAACTTTAGGGGAGTGGAGCTTATTAGTAAATTCACTAAACATGGACACATTTAACAAATTTAAGGGCCTACTTTTTAAAAAAAAACCACTAAACATGGACAAAATTAAAATCACAGTTTGAATTTAGGTTATATGTAATATGTTTCTCTTAGCATAGGATTGTGTCTGATGGACTTGCTCTCTATTTTAAACCTTTTTTTTCTCTCCTTTCCCTTTTGTTTTGTTTCAAAGCAGGCTAAATTAGGCAATCTGGGGAGGTTCATGATAGTGTATTCATCTGTGTAAGAATTTCGCTTGTTCTAGTTAACACACAAAGTTAAAAAAATGTTCTTCCTTTTATTTGTCTGTTAGTTCTTTACTCATTTTTTCCTTTAATTATTTGTGCTTTTCTTTTTAGTTATATGATTTGTGTGGATATCAGACGGTTGGTATGACATTAAAATAGTAGCATATAAGAATCTTTCAGTAATACATGAAATTAATGTTAGAAAATGGCTTGAATTGATTGTAGCCACTATGGAATTGCTGATTGGAAAAGTACTATAAGCCAAATAGTAATTGCGTGTGATCACTTCTCTCATTTGCATGCATTGTCAACACAATTTAATATAGGGGTGGCTTTAGGTTCATGCTAAGTTAAGTTTTTTTCTCCTAAAGTATGTGAATTTGTTGCATGGTAAGGCAAGTGAATGACGCCCACATTAAATGTGTTAGATTTGCTTCATGGTCTTTGCCGAAGTTGTTGACTTCTTTGTTGCATGGTTTTCTTGCTTGCTTGCCGACACTTTGGTAATGTTTTGCACTATATATATGGAGCCTGTTATTCAGAAGTGATGTGGCGGAGCAGCAAAATGTGAGCCAGTGGTGTGGCAAAATGAAGAGGCTTGTTGGGGGGTTGTGCGAGAAAATTTCTCGTTGTATTAGGTGCAACCCCAAACATTGTATTGAGTCCCAAGCCTTTGTATTGAGAGAGAGAACTTTGTATTTGTGTGAGAGAATAATTTGGGTGTATTGAGGTTTGAGTTTAGTGGAGTGTCCTTACACCATTTGTATTCTCTACATTTGTTAGTGAAATTTCTCCTAGTCGCCGCCTATAGACATAGGCTAAAAGTCGAACCAAGTAAATTCGGTGCTCTCTTGTGTGTGCGTGTCTATTCTCTTGTCAACTTTGCTTCGTTCCTTTTTATTATTTGGTAAGGTTTTTCAAAGGTCCATAATATTTTCACAATCAATTTTGTATGGAGTGCTACCCAGAGGTATTTTTCATGACAATTTGGTAATAGAACTTCTGCTAACTATTTACAACAATTAATGATATAATTTTTTGGATATGGAATTTATGATTCAATTAATGGTGACAGAGACAAATTCCAAAATTCAATTTCAAGCGTACAAAGAAAAGCACTAATTTATATCTATATAATAACTAATAGTCAAAACGTTTGACTTTTTGTTGACCACTTTTTATTGTGCCATGTGGCTACACAAATTTATGCCACGTATACATTTAAAAATACTGAACAATTGTATTTTTTTAATATGTCTATTCACAATTACACCTATTCTGAACCGGTGTCAGTATGCCTATAAAAAGGCATCCCTCATTTCATTTTAAAAAAGTTAGTTTTTTCATTCATTCATAAGAATCTTTAGAGAGAGAGAGAGAGAGAGAGAGACAATTCTATTTGTTGTGCCTGGAGATTGTAGTGCTTCTTCTACATGTTGTTGATCATTGTATCTTGGTTAGTTTTATATCAAACATTATGTATTCATTTGGTTTGTAATTTTTACTTTATTTCTCTTAGGGCACAAACCCTAACAATCTAATTCTAGCATTAGCATGAGAGCATCTATATCAGTACCGAAAAAGAGAATTCCTTGAATGTTTACATAGTTAACTTCTCAAAGTAACATCATGCATATATTATCAATTTAAGGATCTAAACTAATCCGATTGAAGTCAGGCCATGAATCCTATATAAAGATTGATGGTGTACAACACTAATAAAAAAACTAGCAAAGTCGGCACTGTCATTAAAAGATATACTATGGGCCACTTCGTCCATCAGTTATACTTCTCAGTGCCGAAAAAAAAACTTGAACTGATATACCTTCAAAGCATTAGTTAAAAGGCTTATATGATTCGCATGCATATGAATCCATATATATAAAAATATATTAAAGGATTTCAAGAATACAAAAGCACGATTCATTAAACTTTAATATTACCAATAAACGTTTATGTGTTCATCGATAATATAAAGACTATCAAAACATGGCATCCTTGGACATGATCAGATTTGTGCATATATTGTTTATTGATCTTATTCACAAAATTAAAAAAGTAAATTATTTGTGTAATAATATCTAACAATCTTAAGACAAATTTTCCTCAATTTATTTTTGTGATTTATGTGGAAAGTTTCTGTTTGTGCACTAAATAAGTTTTGAGAAGTTATTTTGTGATTGAATTGGGATAATTATATAAGTTCTACTATTGGTGATTGCGTTTTGCATAAATAAAATCGTGTTTGCACGTAAAGGGAGTTTTGTTTACAACCTTAATTTTTTTCTTTTCTATACACAATATATATTTACATGTAGCAATAACTGATTGCACTATTTGATAAACTTTTTGAAAGATTTCGTTAATGTTTGGTTATTATTAATGGCCCACTAAATTGACCTTTTATATAACGGTTGCAATTGTATGATATATATAACAATCATTGATATAATATATTATATGAATTTGGTTGATTTTTTATCAGTTTTCGTGGTATAATATATTTAAATACTTTTGGATTGTTTTGATTAGTAGGGAAGAGAATCAAAAATCTAAGAAGAATAGGATTCGTAAGGTTTGTAAAGAAATCATTTAATATTATTATTGCTACAGTTGGTGTGGCTTGATTCTTAGACCATTTCATTATTATTATTATTATTTTTTTGAAAAAAAAAAAAAAACCCGACTTACAAATAGAAATTTTGGAAAAGATCCACATGTTTTGTATGTTTTTAAGAAAGATAAAAGATAAAATGTTGAGAAAAAGTAACCAAATAAAGAAATCATTCAATATTATTGTTGCCACCATTGGTGTGACTGGATTTCTGGACGTTTTTACTATTTAACAAAGAAAATTAACTTACAACTAGAAGTTTTGGATAAGACTCACAGGTTTTTTGTGTTTCTAAGAAATATGAAAGATAAGAAATTAAGAAGAAGTTACTAAATGAATGTGAACCACTATTTATACCCAAAAAATTATAACCCCTCAATAGGCATATTTTCATTCAATATGCATATTTTCTGTCATTAGACACATTTTTATTTAATAGGCACCTTTTTGGCCAATAAGCACCTTTAATATATATCAAATATGAAAAATTATAACCTTTCAATAGGCACCTTTTGGTATATCTAATTTGAATAGTTATGACCTTTTAATGGCCCCCTTTTAGTATATATTACAACATATTATATATATATATATATATATATATATATATATATATATATATATATATATATATAATTAGGTTTCTTATTCAATCCCACAAAAAAACTAATAAATAAAAATTATTTCTTTTTTTTTTCCTTTGAAACTCATCCGGTAGCTATTCTCATGCATCGTACAGGTTAGCGACTAGTATATATAAAGAAATAATTTCATAAAAGAAATTGGAATATACTCTCGGAATTCACTAACGTAATTGTGCCATTCTTGTTTAGGTTATAGCCTTATATAGGTAGAGTAATCCTGATATGTTGTTCTATTCCAACACAATTTTCCTTTGGTTTTGTTTGGGGTCTTTTTTCGATTTGCCACGTATTTGAATTTATTAGACTTTCTCGTTGACCCGAATGTAGTTAGAGGAGTCGGATCTGCTATTCACGCTTACACGAATGATAAAGAGCGTCTTTGTGTTCAATGCACTTAGCAAATTTGTAAAAAATCTCCTAAGGTATTGTCCTCCATTTTATAGCTTTTTTAGAGTTACTAAAAATGTGCGTTAATCCTTCGGATTCTTGATTCTTTCATGAGCAATTATGCATCGCATATTGCATCGAGTATATATGAGCGTATTGGTCTCACAATTGCTTCAAGCTCATTTGAGAGCCTTTTAAGTGGGTCCAACCATACGTAGAATGGCTATTTTACCCTTTAATCCATCTCTCCTACATACAGTGTCTGTAATTAACTAATTACTATTTTAATGAAATTATGCCCGACAGTTATATCTTCTATATCAGATTTTTCCCCCTACATAACATGTTATTGTCCATTGTTACAGAACTTTCTTATTTGTGACAATAACAAAATTTTTTGTGTAGTATTTGTGTTAGGTTCTAAGTACTTAGGAACTAATGTATTAAAATTCAAATTTGTATTGTTGGCAAATCATAATCAAAACAGGTTTTTAGTCTTGTTTAGACTTGCTCAAAGTGTATGCATCTATACTATATATAAAAGTAGAAGCCTTTAAGGAGGTGTTGCCACGTTAGGAAAAAAGGCCACTTAAAATACTACCACGTATATAATTTTAAGTTAAACCATTCGCACATTGCACCATTTCAATAATCTGAAAACTTTACTTTTACTTCTACAACGCCGTTTGAAAGTCTCACTATAAATAACAAAAATAAGACTCAAAACCAAACGTTATACCAAAACAACCGCTGTTTCCATTCGTTAAACACAAACGGCCAAAAGAAAAACCCTTCCTTGCCGATCTGCTTTGCAGTTTGCACTATCTATCTTCTGTTTCTTCTCTGCAACAGAGTGCAAACTTGCCCACATAGATTTCTGCCCACATACGGAGAAATTATTGTTCAGAGAGAGCGACCGATTGGAATTTTTTTGGTAGAAGAGGAAGAATAAGCATTAGACTGTTAACGCACCATGGATTGAGAGAGGGGTGCCACCACAAGTTCTGCCATCACCATAAGCCTCCACTCCACCCATTATCAGACTATTGGAATCGTTACTGGTAAAGTTTTGTTTTAAATTTAAAAATTTAGGGATTTTGGTTTTTATTTGGAGAATCAATTGGGTGTTAATTATGATTTAGATTGGTATTTTGGGTCAAATTTGGTTTTGATTAAGGGATACGGAGGTAGAAGAACCAAGCAGAGTCTGTAGGCGCCATGAGAGAAAAGAAATATCTAAGGCTAGCCATTATCCGTTCCCTCGCCAGACTTGGACCACCGGAACCGCAAGCACACCAAAAGAAAACACTATAGACCATCAACTATGTTAGGCCATATATCCGCCACCCAAATCGTTGGAATTGGCACCGGTACAAATTTTTTCCCTATTTTTTAGATTTAGCCATTTGGGTATGAAATGTTACTTTTAATTGAGTTTTTTGTTGATATGTTTAGATTTGATTCGTTTTTGTTTCGGGTTTTTGGGTTCTCTATCAAAATGTTTGTTTTGTCAATTTTAGATATTTTCTTTTGGTTTGTTTTTTAGATTACAGAAATCACTAAAAATATTGATTTCAGTTTGGGTACTTTCGTTTCCAATCTTTACAAAACCATTGAGATTAAATAAGTATAGGATTGAAATCAATGGGTATTTCCGTTTCTAATTTTTATTTTTCTTTTTCAATCTTATTTTAGGTCTTTCTACCGGAACATCATACACCCAGATAGAGTCCCTAAGGCACAGAGAGACAGGCTATATACTTGTAACCGGTAAAGTTTTTTTTTTTTTTTTTTTAAATATGATTTAGGTTTGAATTTCTTGGCTGGTTTGGTTTAGATTTAGTTATTTCAATTAGATTTGGTTTTGAGTTAGGATTCCATTAGCATGCCGCTGATAGGTAATTTGTCCGATTGTTAATTTTTAACATTTTAAATTATTGTTGCGTTAGTTCTGACTTGAATTAGATTGGTTTGGTTTTAAGTGATCATTTATGAAATTCATTACGATTAGTATTTTTTCTCTTTTGAAAATTGAGACTGCTAAGTTTTTGAAATTGACAGCACTAATCAGCTTTGCAATGCCTAAGATAGTAATCAATATATAGCCTATGTGGTCTATGGTGCTACTCATTTTAGTGATTTTAGGCAGTCTTTGTTAGAAAGTTTGTTTTAGATGGAGGCAAATCAAGCTGAGTTTGAAAGAATTCAAACTGGAAGTCTTTCCCGGATTTGTTATTGGCTTCTCACAAGTTGTTTGATGGAATTCCTAAAGACGTGTTCATGTGGCATGATTTTTTTCCACATAAATTAGTTCCTAAATCCATACTAGAGCTTTCTATCTTTAGTCCTCCATACTTTTAAATTTTAAGCTTGGAAAGATTCTCCCCCTTGCTAATTTTTTCAAGTTATTTATAGTGTACAATACCAGTTTTACTATAATATGGTTTTAGATTTCAAATGTTTAATAGACATGATTTCAACTTAGTCATTAAAGGTAGAAGATCTGATAACTTGAAATAGTCCATCAGAGAGATTATATAAGTCATTCATATATTGAATGTGAGAGGCAGAGAATCTTCATTTGTTTCGTAGATAACTATGATTAACCTCAACATAAGAAAATGTTTGGGCATGAGATTCTTTAAAAAAAATTGTGATGCTTGCTGTTGTGTAAGACAAGAAAGCTTATGTAACTGTTATTCTTTGTTTTGTTATACTTTGAATGTGTTGTTAGTGGTACTCTCCCTCTCTCTTCCACCTATTCCTTTTCTTCTTTGATGTCCAACTATTCTTCTTTTTTTTCTTTTATCTTTTTGCATTTCATAATTTAGGGGCTGTGGTGGGTTAGTCTACTGGTTTTGTAGGTGACGAGTTAAATACATCTTCTAGGTGTTTCAAAAAAATCATGATTTGTATCAACTGTCCCAAGTCTCCTTCCTTCCAAAATATTTGGTTTGCAATGCCTATATTCTCTGTTATTATATCTCAGGAACCAATGACTTACTTTTAAAAAGAAGCCAATGTTGTCTTTAAAAGACTTCAAACCCAGATAGTGTTTTAGTTGATAATTAGCAACATGGCGGGTAGCATTAATAAAAATGAGAGAGTGAAGGGACTCGGTGATGAGACATGGTCATTGGAGCAAGTGAAAGACTTCAAGAAAGAGGAGAGGCTAATACCCACATTTGCAAAGGAAGTTAAAGTTTTCTTGACCACATTAAGTATTTTATATTGTGTAGTGAGAATTGAGGATTTACTGTTATTTGTTCAACTTCATGCAACTTTTAAATTTATATTACTATAAGCATTTGGTTTTACTTTAGGCGTCACTCCATTTGGAGATGATTGGATTTTTGATCAAGACAGCATGTTTATACAATGCATTAAAGATATGTTTGGTGTAGGTTCTAACAAATGGCTTTAGCAAGCTTAGTTTAGATCGAGGCAATCAGAAGGAATGCTTATGCTTTATTTTGATAAGGTGAAGTTGTAACTAATTTATATCTCTTGCTTGAGGTATCTGGTGCTTTGTAAGGAGCTAACTTACTAAAAGCAAGGCTTTGAATTTTTAAAGGAGATTTTAGAGTAAAGTTCAAAACTTAGTTTTTAACTAAGATCCATGCAACATTTTTTCCTTTGAGAATGCACTTGAAATTCCAATGTCTCTTTAGTTTCATCAGTTTATTGTTCTCTTCATTCATCTTATTTCAATTTCATGTTCATTCTCTGATTTCTATTTGGTTTTTCTTTTCTTCCTTCTTACTTTTTTTTTTTTTTTTTGTCTGCTAGCCTTCTATGGCAGTTGTTGAAAAGGCAGAAATGCAAAGATGTACGAGCTGTTGAAATTAAAACCGTTTTGGAATGAAACAGGAAAAATTTGGGGCTTTTAAAATAGCGATATAGAGATTTGAGACTATAAAGTAGAGAAAGATAAATCAGAGGCTTCACACATGGTTAGATTGCCGAAATCCTTACCTGTAAAGTTTTATTTTTAATTTTTAAAATTTGGATGTCATTAATAATTTATATTTGGGTATTTTGGTTGTGCTTCGGGTATTTTGGCCTAAATGCAACACCTTCCTGGTTTGGAACACACTCCATCACTAAGTAAGTTTTCTATTTATATTTTCATACCTTGAAGTTCAACTTATTTGAATTCTCATTTTTCCCTTACCTTGGAAAACTTTCTTTCCTCAACTATTATACTTCTGGAACTTTTTTTAAAAAGTTTTATTTATATATTAAATAAAAAATTAGGAAAAAATGCATGAATTATGTATTAACTTTGATAAATATTGTTTGGGTGGTTTAAATAAAGGTATTTCAGTTAGATTTGGTTTCTACTTAGAGTAGTTCTTTTGATTTGGTTTGCTTTTGGATATTTGGATTAATATGGTTTTGGGTAATTTGAACTGGTAATTAAGAGTTAGATTTGGTCTCTGTTTAGTTAGCTATACCCGATAAAGTACTAGTTTAATGTTCCTCTGAATATTAGTATGTTAGTATTGAGAAAAAGATCAAGGTTCCTGCAGTTATTGTCCGCAATACTCTTGCTTGCATAATGAAGGTAGGTATTAGTTTCCACCCTGTTGGTATTCTTCCCACCTATTGCATAGTTTGAGGGCATTGCACAGTTTACCTAATGAGCAAGTCTGTACCTTGTAGTTTGCTGCATTTCATTGAGTTTATACTATTTATTGAGGATGTGTGCAACCATATAGTGTAATTTCTTATGTGATCTCAATATTTGTAATTTGTTTCACAATATGCATTTATTCCGATAGCATGTTTTGTGCATGTCAAGTATGCTCAGTATATTTATGCATGAAATGACAAAATATGAGTGTTAGTTATGGATGTTTGGTAGCAAAAACAAATGCCAACCAAAATGCTCACACTACTGCATATGATCTCATTTTTACTAAATTCAACTTTTGAATGGTGAAACTAGAGAAAGAGATTATTTAATCTATTAAGAGGAAATTTTCTTTTCTATTTCTTTGAGGAAATTAATAAGATATTTTACCATGGGAAAGGAAGAACTCTGCCAAGAGCTTGGAAACCACTTTCTATTGTACTTTGAGACCACGATTTAACTTTGCCCTGTCTTGTGGTGAAAAAAGAGAGTACAACATACGGTGATACAATGTATACAACAAATGATCATTGTCATTCATGACAAGTGGAAGTCATGTATAATCAGATTAGTTTTATATTTATTGGGATGTGATGTGTGTTTTTGTTATTAAAATTATATCCTCATCTAGAAGGATTATATGGTATGGTGTAGCCAATATTTCATATCAAAAAAGTTTACTGGGAATAACATAAACTTTATTTTATACACAGACATAAATTGATGTACCAATTCAACACTACAATGTCATTAATATAATTGTCTTAGAGGATGAATGTCAGATGTGCTATGTGACCAATAGTTTTTCTGAGTTTTGACGCCCTTAATCTTTCTTATACAAGCTTTGATATTTTGACATTGTGGTAATGCATGCTTAATATGTATAATTATTACAAAGTGTAATAATTTGTATAAAATGAAAATTATGTCATATTGGCACTTACATCAAACTTCATTACTTCAATAATCTCTTTCCTTTTTTTTCCCCCTATTTTTTTAAGGCACATGCCTCATTTTGAATAAATTAGAGAAAAAACAATTATGTGTATCATTTCAATAACTTTCCCATGCATCGCACGGGTTTGAGGCTAGTATATATAATAGCAGAAGCTTTTTCCTGTAATTAAGGAGGTAATGACACGTATAACTTAAAAAAACGATACATTATATTGATTGACAACACTACAGCACCGTTTAAAAGCCTTTTGGTATAAAAAGAAAAGGCGAAACTACACTATTGGTCCTTAAAGTTTACCTTGTGTGCGGAATTGGTCCCTCAAGTTTGAAGCGAGCACAATTAGTCTCTTAAGTTTTAAAACTGAGTTGTATTAGTCCTTTTACTAACTGCTGTTAACGGTGTTACTTACGTGGCTAACAGAACAATGACTTGACATTTTTTTAAATGATGTGGCATGTTTTTAATTAAAAATTAAAAAAAAAATAGTTTCCACATGAAATTGAAAAATCATATTGACTGGATTAAAACAAATATGATATTTTAAATTCCTATCAACGATCAATCCACCATCATCAAGCATAGCCACTGCATTATAGGCGAAGGATTTGCTCCGGCGGCATCATTTTGGCTTGCCGGAATATCATATTGAAGAAAGGATCTGAGATTGAAGAGAAGGATCTAAGAGCACCCCAACTCATCTTCTCTCACATTCCACACTACTCAAAGAAACTCAAACACGCATTCAGTTCCCTCTCAAACCTTCTTCGATTCCCAAAAGTCCCTTTTGTCTCTCTCGCTTTCTTCAATGGCCGGAAGAGGCAAATCTCTCACCGCAAGCACTGCCAAGAAGAGCACATCTCGAAGCAGCAAGGCCGGTCTCCAGTTCCCCATCGACAGTATCGCCCGTTTCCTCAAAACCGGCAAGTACGCCGAACGCGTCGGCGGTGGCGCCCCTGTCTACCTCGCCGTTGTCCTCGAGTATCTCGCTGCCGAGGTTAGTTTACAGTTTTTGACAGTTACAAATTCTGTTACTTTCGTTTCTTTTAAAATTAAAAGTTTACTTCTTTGTTATCGATTTTAAAAAAAAGTTTTGTGCAGTGAATTTTTCATTTTTTTTTAGGTTTTGGAATTGGCTGGGAATGCATTGAGAGACAACAAGAAGACACGCATAGTGCCACGTCATATCCAGTTGGCAGTGAGGAACGACAACGAACTGAGTAAGCTTCTTGGGTCTGTGACCTTCACAAACGGTGGCGTTTTGCCCAACATTCACAACGTGCTCTTGCCTAAGAAAACTAGTGCTGGTTCCAAGAGCGGCCCAATCAATGACTAGACCGGAGGAGCTTTCTCAAAGATCTATTTTTAATCCAGACTTGTTTTTAATCCGGTCAATATGATTTTTCAATTTCATCTAACGGGAAATTTTTTTTTTTTTTTTTATTTTTAATTAAAAACATGCCACATCATTTAAAAAAATGCCAAGTCATTGTTCCGTTAGCCACTAAGTAACACCGTTAACAGCAGTTAGTAAAAGGACCAATACAACTCAGTTTTAAAATTTAAGGGACTAATTGTGCTCCCTTCAAACTTGAGGGACCAATTACGCAAACAGGTTAAACTTCAGGGACCAATAGTGTAGTTTCGCCAAAAGAAAACTAACCGGTTAAAACACAATTAAAACGGCTTACAATACTCCCAAAAAAAAAAAACTTGCGATACTGAGAACGGAGAAGGAGAGAGAGATCGAGAGATCAGAAACTGAAACCCAAACTCTCTCTCTCTCTCTCTTCTCACGAACCCTAATCTTTTTCTTCAAGATGAAGAAGAGCCGTACAGTCTCTTCCAATATCCGCAGACTCTCTGTCGCTCTTCTCACAAACCCTAATCTTTTTCTTCAAGAATATTCAATCCCTTCAATCCAGGCCACAGGTTTGTTCTTTAATTCAGTCTTTTTCCAATTCAAGATTCACATATTTGTTTCTTGCTCTCTATATTATTGAATTCCTCAAATTTTTAAATTTTTTTGAAAAATCAGATTTGAATGGATCTTTGTGTGTGTGTGTATGGCAAACGGTACGGATTCGGAGGAGTTCGTGTTGCTATCTCGGGTTCGGACGGGTCGCAAGCGCGAGTTCGCCTTCGCAATGAAGGCGCAATCAGAGATCTGCGGGTCCTTGGGTCGGACCCTAGCGACACTGCGTTATAGAGAAAGTGAAGGAGAAGAAAAAAACCTTGCGCCACACTGGAGATTCTTACGACTGGCCATCGCCATCCCCTTTTGAGTTTTTCAGGTTCGTTCTTCTCTCTCTCTCTATGTGTTTTTGTTGTTTTGATTCGGTTTTGAAACTTCCCTGTGATTTCGGGATGAGTTTCCCCTGTTTCTGTGAATTTGCGGAATATTCTAGATCTGTTTTACGAGTTAAAGCTTTGACTTTGAATGTGCATGTGCGTGATTCTAGGGTTTTGTTATAATCGCCATTTGAAAATTCTTTGAATATATATCTATATATACTAATTTTGGTTTAGGATTTTGTTGTTCTCTATTATGATTGGCTTAGTTTTAGTAAAAAAGTCTATTTTTTGTTCAGGGATTCAAAGTTAAATATGGTTGCTTGGAGTTTAAAGTATTTGTTTTGATTTTTAATTTTTTTGGGTATAGCTGAATTTGATTTTGATTTTGCCTTTTATTTTATTTTTTGGGTGGAAATTGTAATTGGATTAATGTTGATGAGTTTGCATACATAATTGCGAATGATAACAAACATTATGGCATGACATGGGTTGTTTATTGCACCATTTCACTGTTGTAAAAGAAAAATCTATTTCACTGATCAATGTACAGAGAAAGAGTCTGCAATGCAATGAGAGAGAAATTTGATGGCCCTGCCACTGCCTTCTCGGTCTTCTGCCACTGTCATACTTTCAGAACCATTACCGGTAATTTTGTTCTATCTATTTATTTTTAAGTTAGGTGACAAATATGATATAGGAATTAATTTTGTTTGAGTTGCTTCTGTTTTTCATATTTGTGTCTAATTTAGTTTTGTTTTGGGTATGTGGGTTAAATTATTAATATCTTTTGTAACAAAAACTGAAATGACTTTTCAATTGTAACATTTGGCTTGATTTGCAACAGAAAACTCCTTTTAGCCTATTTTTCCCCGAAACAAACACCCAAAAACCTTGAACCAGAGAGAGCCATAATAGGAACAACTGGTCATGAGTCACAACCACAACCACAACCACAACCCATCTAAGCATCTACAATGTCAACAATGACAAGAATAGAAGGTATGATAATAAATGATTTTGTTCTTTTGATTAAATCTATAGAGCCCAAAAGTTTAATGTTTTCACCTTACATTACACTTTGTATTAATGAGCATCCCGCTTAATCCTAGATTTACAAGTTGAATGATGTCACTTCACATTAGATGGGGAGTTCATATGCTTATAGGTGGGCTTGGTAGGAAGCCAAGAAGGTGAGCAGCTAGGTGGATTAAAATTTTTTCTTTTTGAAACATTGTTCAATGCTGTAGACAGTGAGGAATGCATACTTTAATGCTGCTATAGTCAAAAGATTTAAAAAGAAAAAACCATAATTCTTCTTTAGTTGAATTATTTTTAATTAGCCTTCTCTTATTATGATTTCTTGGGTATGTCATGTTTGTGTATTTTTAAAGCCATATTAAATGTTGTATACACAGAATTGATGTTTGAAGTGTAGTTATTGGAAATGGTTGCTGAACTTTTAGTTCTTTTAATAGTGATGATCTATGTGTTTGGTTTGATTGAACAGGAATGGCCAAAGAAAATTATGCAGTTTCTTTTCCAAAAATTGTTGAAACATAGTGATGTGGGTACTTTTGGAATAATTACTATCAAAAATGTTTTCTCTATGTCATGCAACCATGTTGTTAATACAATTTTTTTTAATTTCTTATAAAATGTTCATGAATAGTCTTTCAGTGGATTTTGTATATATATATATATATATATATATATTATATGGTCCAGTATTAACAAATTTGTTTTAATGTCCTATTTTGGTAGTTAACTTGGGACTGTTTTCAATTGACAAGTAGAACATTAACAAATTTGTTATTTGTTCTTTATGAAATGTATACATGTTGATTGTGTTTTATGTTGCAGAAGCTTACTTTATTTGCTGCAATTGACTAAAGCTGTTATATTGTAAAACTTAAAATGATTTCTCTTTTAGCCGAAATTGTTAAATTACCTAAAGATTATAATATATGCCAGATATAATTGGCCAATATAGTTTGCTTCAATATTTGTTAATTTTTTTAATGCTTAAATGATCAAAGATTGTAATACATTACAAATTATTGAAGGAGGCATTAATTTTCACTCAGACATTTTTTAGGTCTATTGCCATTCTACAACACTACCTTAAAGTATGAATAAATGTAATCCTTTGCCAAGCCAGTTGTGGGATTTATTACTTATCCTACCATGTGCACCAAACGTGCTAACCTTTGTTGTTTAGCATTTGATATCAGAAATGTGCTTGAAACGCATTTTTTTGGCTTTGGATTATTTAAAAGATATCTGACTTAAATCTATCTTAATATATAGAGATAAAGGCAGAAGTCTTTTCCTGCAATTAAGGCCATTGCAACATGTAGGAAGCATTTGGCAAGGGAAAGTGCTCACTTGGTTTTAAACAAAGCTCTCTCTCTCTCAATGCAAGGTGATTTTTTATTTTTTATTTTGGCTTTCTTTGTTTTTTGATTTTTTTTTTATGTAAATTTTTAGAAGAAAAACTAAAATCTTGCGATAACTATGATTTATGTTTGGCAGTTTAGGTATTTGCTTTGTTTTGATTTAGGCATTTTGGTCAGATTTCTATCTCCCTCTCTCTATGCTTTACCATTAGAATTTCTCTACCTTTATCTCATTTTTTTTCTTTGTATAAAGTTTATTTACGGTTATGGGCTCTCTTTCTATGTTTTTTTTTTATATATATAAAGAGTGGATCGGTGGGTATTAATCTCTTTCTATGTTTTTTTTATATATATAAAGAGTGGATCGGTGGGTATTAATGATTAGGAGTGTAGATACTGAAAAATTTAGATGCTAAGGAAAAGCAATTGTGGTAAATTATAGGCTAGAAATAGTATTTGGAGAAGATAAAGAATTCAAAGAGGATGATCAACATTGCTATGCTAAAACTTGGGAATATGTTGTTGCAGAGAAGAAACAGAACAAAGAACCCTCCCACCACTAACCTGCCGGAACTGCAAACAATAAGTTTTTCTCTTTATTTTTCAATTTGTGCATTAAATATTATCTTCTTTTTTCTATAATAGTTGGATTGGTTTGGATGTATATCTTTGGGTTATATGTGGCATTGATTAAGGTATTTGCATTATGATGGTAGTGTATAGGTTAAAACACATAGGAATGGAATTAAAGTCAGTGACGTGACTAGCACAAGAAGCAGGTACACTCTGCACCACTTAGCGGTGGTGCATCCCAAATGGAAACTACATCACATCTCTTTGACTCACCAAACCCACCCTTCATCAAAGCCCCGCTGACTGCAATGCTTAATAGAAAACATTTTTAGCTAAAGTCCAGTATTTCTTATTTTCTTGGCTTGGATAGAATTGGATTTTTTTGGTAGTTATGGTTGTGACTCCTATT
The DNA here is from genome assembly GCA_028535165.1 of Quercus tomentella. NCBI lineage: Eukaryota > Viridiplantae > Streptophyta > Magnoliopsida > Fagales > Fagaceae > Quercus > Quercus tomentella. The sequence continues at coordinate 34,474,304 of JAPQVY010000068.1, read as the reverse complement.
TTGGTAGTTAACTTGGGACTGTTTTCAATTGACAAGTAGAACATTAACAAATTTGTTTTTTGTTTTTTGTGAGATGTATACATGTTGATTGTGATTTTTATGTTGCAGAAGCCATTAAGAGTAGGAAAGAATCCTTAAAATTGCTTCTAATATTGCTGCATTTGGATGATTTAAAAGTTATATAGGCATGGCTTTATGCATAAACTTTTTTGCTACTTTTGCATGTTTGAGCTTTTGACATCTGATTTTTTGAGTGAAGATAATGGGATTTTTCTCCTCAGTCTATGTGTGTGTTTAATTGTAATATGTGTGTTCCAATTTTGGTATTATTCAATTCTGAAATATGGGCGTTGCATTGTGTTAATCTTATAGGAGTCTAACACTAATCATCTTTAATGCCATTTGAATTTTTGGTACATGTTAGTCTATTGGTTAAATATTTTCGTATTTTTAGCTTCTATTGAGAGGTGATGTCTTTAGGAAATGTCTTTGAAATTCCTATCCACAATCTATCTTTTTCTGAGTTAGTTATTTTTTAAAGATGATGCTTATTCCTAAATCAGTTTATGATTCTTGATATGCAGATTATTTACAAATAGAATGTGCTATATATATATATATATATATATATATATATGTTATTCCAAATGCTTGCTGAACATTGAATTTACATTTTAAATTAGTTTAGTCTTGGTTCCATGAGCATTCAACATTACAGGCATTCTTTTTTTGCTTATACCCAAAATTTTGTACATGCATGTGTTTGCTGCACCCATACCCAGTTAGTGACATATATTGAATGATTTATGTTCATAATAATCCTTTGAAGTTTATAGATTGCATCATAGTGCACCATTCTCTAATTTATGTTAATGTCACTTTGTTAGGTCTTAATTGCTATTAAGAGCCGGAGAGTAGTTGAGAATTTGCCAGAGACAAATAAGAAAATGGCTATTAATGAAGTTGAGAAGAGGGCAAAAATTGTCAATATCCTTATGCACCAAGAAATTTATGGAAAAGGATTGCGCTAAAAAGCATCAAGTAGATGTACATGGCTTAGGAAAGGGATCAGGTAGCTGCAGATTTCTCTATGAGATTTCGTAAATGTAACTTTGATTTAAGCTGCGTTTGGATTGCGCTTGGATTGCGCTGATTCCAGCGCGTTTGTGTTTTTCCACCCTTTTTTTTTTTTTTTTTTACGCGTTTTTTAGACGTGCGGTTACTGTTCATGTATTGTTCAATGAACAGTAACCGCAAATTTTGACTTTTCAAACTTTTTCATCCAATCAGTGCACATCGTGTACTGTTCACGGACCCACAAATTTCACTTTTCAACAACTTTTTCATTAAAAATGGGTCTCACGGTACTATTCACACATTTAAAAATTATTTTGCTACAGTATTTTTCAGTTTTCAGTTTCAGTTTTCAGTTTTCAGTTGTATCCAAACGGACCCTTAATGCTACTATCTTTTATTTTTTTATAGGGCGGTACAGTGATTTGTATTTAAAAAACTCTATAATATAACTTTTACAAGAGTTTTAGTTTTTTATTTTTTTCCTACCCTAAGATATATCTTTTGTCCGGTTTTTGTATTCTTGAAATTAATTGTCCTTTGTGTAGTTTAAATTGGATTGTTATAGTAAGAATCCTGTAATCGTGACAAACATAGTTTGTATAATTGAGGTTCTTTGTATTTTCCTTATTCAGTATGTCTTCATTTGACCGTATTTAATGCATAAACAGACCTTCAATTTTAAGGGAGTTTCTCATCATTTAAAATAATAATAATAATAATAATAATAATAATTGTAGGGACACGATTTTTAACGACCCAAGAATGATATTGGGTTCGTGTGTAATAGGCCCAAACAATATAATTTGTAGAGGGTGGGCTTGAAAGGCTTGCCCTTGGTCGCTGGGCAACGGTTTAGTCCTGATTTAATGGGAGCTCATACAAAGGGAGGTTTGGCCTGAATAGCTAAGCCTTACATTGATGTGGCTTGAAGGGTTTGACTCCTCAGACTTAGTCCGAGGAGCATCACACTCTCACCATTCTTTTTTGTAGGATCCCCCCCCCCCCTCTCTCAGCTCTCTTTCCCTTTTTATACTAATGTTTACTTCCCGCTCTTCATCTACGTGTCAGTTTTCCCTTTTTGGGCGTAATGACTCGTCCTATCAATCCGTACATCAGAGTGGTTGGGGGTGGTTGGGAAAAGTTGAATAGCAAGGTCTGCAGTATGGGCTTGTCAGACGCAGGGCTCCACATTACAGTGTTGGCAGCTTTCTTCCTTGTACTGCTCTTGTACTAAGTTTGTCCTTTTCTTCAGGCATTTTGTGAGGTGTTGAACGTGAGATCGTCCTCGGCCAGCTCCTTGGGCTTTCAAAGAGCTTTCATTGTGCGTCTTCGGCAGTAGGGCTCCTCAACCTGGGCTTTGGGCCCATAACACAAAGTGGGCTGGGACCTCAGATTTCGGACCCCACAATAGCCCCTCAAAATCCTGCTGCCCGATTTTTAGTTGGGGAGGAGGGTTTTGGTGATGTTGGGCCCACATCATGGCTCACTCAAATTCTGTACTCTACTAATATTTGTGTTTTTCCATTTACATGAGAGACGTGCCAAATTAAAAAGCATTCCCTTATTCACTCACGCAGAGTCCTTTGACGTGTCAGTATTCGAGGCGCGCCTTCACGAGGATCTTCAGATCCTACGACTGCAGATGATGTTGGAAATTGAGCCAAGTCTGCCTTGTCCGTAGCATTCCTTGGAAAGCTGCACGAATTGAATGCCACCACCTTACCTTTTATATAAGTAGGATAGGAGGTTATTCTCCTTACATACAAACCCTTCGACTCTCTTCAAAATCATAATCCTTCAGCTATAATCACAGTTTTCATGTTCAGTGTTGTCCGTCCTTTGTGCAATATGTTTGAGACACGGGCAGGGGTAAAGGAACTACATCCGCCACAGAAGCGCCGGGTCCTTCCAAGACTCAAGGTGACGTGGTCTGGACAAGGGAGGCACAGATTCAAGATAATCTTTCGTCTTTACAAAGGGGGAAACGGTATTTCTCCCTCTTTCAGTCAAAATCCGAAGCAGGTACTGGTCGCACCAGATTCTTGGTGCATTAGGAGTAAGGTTTTCCGCCATCAGCGCCGTCTGCTCTATCGCAGGCGTGGTTACCTGGAGGCTCATCGACTTCCGGCTCCCTGCCCCTTTTCTTCAACGGTGCAAGCCCCAAGTTGGGCTCTTTTGCTGCCTGAATTATAGGCATGTAAAAGTATTGAGGAATGGTTTCCTTAGCCAAAATTTTGGAACGGCTGCACGTCTCTTCTCTGCACCTCTTCTTTGGCTTTTTCTTCACTCCCCTGTATCTTTTCTTTTCGCTTATGTAGTTGGTTTCAGTATGAGCTTATTTAAGCTCTTTCATTGTACGCTGTACTGTTTCTTTATCTCAATAAGAAATGGATTTGTTTCCTTTTAAATATTTTTCTTTTTCTGCAACAACTACTTTGTGAATGAGATACAACATTTATATTTTCCTTTAATGATACTTAGAGCAGGAAACCTTAAAACAGAATCCTGTTAATTTGAACTTATCGACAATATCAAGTATAATAAGGCTAACTCACAGTAGATTAAACTCATGAAACTAACCGAGATAACAGCTGAGTGCTCCGCAACGTGTGCAAGGCGATCGCCCGAGAACGATAAACCCTAAATAAACCGTCCGAAAGGGTTGCCGAGCAGTGAGGGACATTGGCCGTGTTTTTGATAATACCTGACCCTATGACAGTCGCATCAGTTCCCTTGGTATTGAAGATCCGAGGGTAGACTGGGGATCCCATTCAGTCTACGGGTTAACCCTACTATCAATGGGTAACTCCCCTCCGGGGTAGATTCTAAGTGCCATATAACGTCCAGGTTGTGTCCAAAACTTGCATTTTCTTTTAAGTAGTTGGTTTCCCCATAGGCTTGAGTCCGAGGACCATGCAAGGCCTTGATTCTGTCCAAAACTTGCATTTTCTTTTAAGTAGTTGGTTTCCCCATAGGCTTGAGTCCGAGGACCATGCAAGACCTTGGTTCTGTCCAAAACTTGTATTTCTTTTAAGTAGTTGGTTTCCCCATAGGCTTGAGTCCGAGGACCATGCAAGGCCTTGGTTCTGTCCAAAACTTGTATTTCTTCTTTTAAGTAGTTGGTTTCCCCATAGGCTTGAGTCCGAGGACCATGCAAGGCCTTGGTTCTGTCCAAAACTTGTATTTCTTTTAAGTAGTTGGTTTCCCCATAGGCTTGAGTCCGAGGACCATGCAAGACCTTGGTTCTATCCAAAACTTGTATTTCTTCTTTTAAGTAGTTGGTTTCCCCATAGGCTTGAGTCCGAGGACCATGCAAGGCCTTGGTTCTGTCCAAAACTTGTATTTCTTCTTTTAAGTAGTTGGTTTCCCCATAGGCTTGAGTCCGAGGACCATGCAAGGCCTTGGTTCTGTCCAAAACTTGTATTTCTTCTTTTAAGTAGTTGGTTTCCCCATAGGCTTGAGTCCGAGGACCATGCAAGGCCTTGGTTCTGTCCAAAACCTATATATATAAATATATATATATATATATATATATATATATATATATATATATATATATATTTTTTTTTTTTTTACTTTTCGAAAGTTACCCCCTCGACCAAGGTGGGGAGAGTTAGCTTGATGTTAGAAGCCCCTAGAGCTGCCCGTGCCATCAGCACTGTGAGGCGTAGCCCCTAGCGGAAGTTTATGTCGGAGCAACAACTGCATGTCGCTGGAAATGGAGGAAACTTCGCGGACCTCTGCTTGATAGAGACTTGACTCCACCGCCACTTGCGCCAACGTGCAAGCCTTTCCCACAGACGGCGCCAATTGTAGGGACACGATTTTTAACGACCCAAGAATGATATTGGGTTCGTGTGTAATAGGCCCAAACAATATAATTTGTAGAGGGTGGGCTTGAAAGGCTTGCCCTTGGTCGCTGGGCAACGGTTTAGTCCTGATTTAATGGGAGCTCATACAAAGGGAGGTTTGGCCTGAATAGCTAAGCCTTACATTGATGTGGCTTGAAGGGTTTGACTCCTCGGACTTAGTCCGAGGAGCGTCACACTCTCACCATTCTTTTTTGTAGGATCCCCCCCCCCTCTCTCTCAGCTCTCTTTCCCTTTTTATACTAATGTTTACTTCCCGCTCTTCATCTACGTGTCAGTTTTCCCTTTTTGGGCGTAATGACTCGTCCTATCAATCCGTACATCAGAGTGGTTGGGGGTGGTTGGGAAAAGTTGAATAGCAAGGTCTGCAGTATGGGCTTGTCAGACGCAGGGCTCCACATTACAGTGTTGGCAGCTTTCTTCCTTGTACTGCTCTTGTACTAAGTTTGTCCTTTTCTTCAGGCGTTTTGTGAGGTGTTGAACGTGAGATCGTCCTCGGCCAGCTCCTTGGGCTTTCAAAGAGCTTTCATTGCGCGTCTTCGGCAGTAGGGCTCCTCGACCTGGGCTTTGGGCCCTTAACACAAAGTGGGCTGGGACCTCAGATTTCGGACCCCACAATAATAATAATAATAATAATAATAATAATAATAATAATAATAATAATAATAAAGAAAAATAAATATAAGAGGGAAGGTTTTTTTTTCTTTAAAAAAAATCAGTATACTTCTTTTAATTGTCTATGGAATTATCATAATATTTTTATGATATCATGATAATGTTTGATTGGCTAATGGAGTTAGCACAAAATTTTTGTATCATGATCATGTTATTAAAGTTTGATAGATAATTAGTGAAACAACTAATATTCTACTAATAGAATTTTATTATGATTTACATATTTTTCTGTGAATAATAAAAAAATTTGCCCGCGCATCGCGCGGGTTTTGCACTAGTTTTATGTAAAGTTGGAATCGAGCTGCTGCAGAAGTTATAGTATGATTCTACCTGGCTCGATCGATCGAGAATTAGACTCGACCAATCGAAATTCGGGCAGAACATTTTTCTGCAGAATTTTCCAACTCAACCCTAAGCCCATATGACATGTAGGGTTTTATGTTTTGCCCTAGGTATAAAAGGGAAATCCTAGCCATGTTTTAGGTAGCTCTATTTGCTATGTGTGTGAATCTCTTGTTAGATCTGAGAGGTGGTTGCCTTCACACATGCTTAGGATTATCAAGAAGGAGATTTCATTGAGAGCTTGATGATCATTTAGTTGCTGCAATAAAAGCTTAAAGATACACAAGCAGGAGTGCTTGTACTTGCTGGAGAATCCAAGAAAGAAGAAGTCCGTGATCTCGAAACTGTCACGTGGTCGTGTAAGTAAGTTTTCTACTGGTGGGTAGCAATAGGATATTAGTGGTCTAAGTTGCTATTGTAAAACTTTGATTCTTCCATAGTGGAGTCAAGTTTACCTTGAGGATAGTTAGGTTAAATCCTCCCCAGGTTTTTACCGGTGTGGTTTCATGGGTCATCATATTTTTGTGTTCTTTATATTCTACACTTTACATTGATATGATTATATGATTGTATGTTAACCTAGATTTGAAATTTGGACTAAGTAATCACTTGGCTAATTAACTAGGTTAATCCAATTGTGTTTTAAGGGGTCTAAAAACTCACAATTTGTAAATGGAAAATTTTGCAAGTACCTAGCACTTGTCACAATTAATGATTTTTCCTTCTTTGGATTCAATGTTTCAAGAAACATTGCAAATAAAATCGGATCAAATGTCACTCATTTGATCATCGATAAATTACTAGGCCTTAATACTCTAGGCATATCTTTGGCTTGCCTTAACTTTGCACCATATGACCTGAATCCTCCTCACACTCACCCTCGCAACACTAAGCATTTAGTAGTCAAAGATGGTACATTTTTAGTTGGATTTGTCACATCCAACCCAAACAAACTCTTCACCAAATTTCTAAACAAGGGATGCTTCTTTATATTTCCAATTGGTCTTATTCACTTCCAATTCAACATAGGGGGAGGTTATTGCTCTTGCCTTTGCCGGTCTTAGTAGTCAGAAACCTAAGTTGATCACCATAGAAAACGTATTGTTTGGTTCTAATCCTCCCATCAATCCTGATGTTCTCATCAAGGTCTTCCAACTAGACAAGAGTGTAGCTGATTCTCTTCAAAATTAATTTGTGCCAAACTAGAATAATATATATATATATATATATATATATATATATATATATATATATATATATATATATATATAATAGGGATGGTGAGTTACTAGATAGTTTGAATAAAGTTCGCCTGGTTTCCCTTGTTGTAATGTCGAATGAATATTCTCTATCTCATTGTAACTATCAAATTATCAAACAAAGAATAGATAAAAGCTTTATTTAATTTTTTTTTTTTTTGCAAATGATAGGCCAAATTGAGGGCTCAATAACATCTATCTATGTCAAAAAACATTCCTAAAGGTAATGTTGAAGAAACTTTTCTCTTTTTAATAATTCAATGGTTATAATGTGGGAGAGGAGTTTGAATCCCATTTTTTTTTAGTGTTGAAATAATATGATTTTGGCATTCGCTCCAAAATATCAATTAATTTTTTATGTAGGTGGAGATTGAACATTAAATTTTTTATTCAACCATCAGAGATTTTTTCAATAAAGTTAACTGGAACCCACTGTAAGTATGGAGGTTTGTATTGTATATATGCCAAGAAAATATGGAAAAAATACAAGGTAAAGTAACGCCATACTTAAGTGAGTAAATAGAATTATTATTTTTATGTAGAAATTAATGGGAAAAATATATAAAACCCTCTAAATTCGTCTAGTCTATCTCAGCATGAGTGTGGTGATGGTAAAAGATAAAGCTTTTTATATTGCGGCATGCTAATTGCTGTTATATTCAAGATCCATTAAAGTTTCCTTACAAGTTGATGATTGATGATGTAGGAAGTAAACTTGAGTTATATGGAAAATATACTTACATGTTAATACAGTGGCAGTGTCGGATTTTGGTTTAGGAACTAGGAAGCAAGATTTAGATAAATTATTTAAGACAAATAATTCCAAAAAATTCAATTAATATAAAAAATATTTAATTTCTTAAACAAAATACTTGATTAAGTTATAAAATATAATATAAATATAAGTTACAATTTGTTTTATTTGTAGTTGGTTCAATTTTGTTTTAGCCTAGTATGAGGGTTAGTATAATAGCTTTTATTCTTAAACGATTTCATAATTTAAGCTATTTATAAATATATATTTCAAGTTGAGCCTTGGTACGAAAGCAAGTGCTTTCCACCAAAAGCAACAAATCAAGAGTTCAAATTCAAGAATTTGTTTACCATGAACTCTCTCAAACCTTGCAATAGTGAGAGTTTTGTACACTAAGTATGGCATTTAAATTATAATTGTAATTTTATATATATATATATATATATATATATATATATAATTTAAAGCTTGCTGGAGCTTTCAATTAATTGTGTGACATGGACACTAGGTGACAATTTTGAATGGTCTAAGATGGGAGAGGATTCTGCTTCATTAGACGTGTATTTTTTATTTTTCTGGAGATATATTCTCATCTTCTTTTTCCCTCAGATCTATTATGAAGTTCAATTTCAACCTAAAAATGATTTATCACTTATTTTAGGTAAGCTTTGGGTGCAAGTCCTGTGTACGTACTAGAGGTTCCTCTGTATTGAATAAATTTTCTTTATCTTTAAATAAATAAAAACTGTTAAGTGTTAACTTTAGTTTGATGACTAATTTCATTAAATGATGTAGCTTGGACAAAAGGGAAAGGACCCAAATCTGAGCTGACAGATTTGGACAGCAAGTTTTTGAAGAGTTTATGGAAGAACTAGGGTTAGGGTTTGGTGGGAAAAAATTGGAAAATATTAGGGGACAGATATCGTTAATAGTGTAGAAAAAGCGTAGAATTTTAGATTTGGAGGACAAGAAGGGGGTAAAACTTGAGGATTTGGGGGCTACTCTAGCCTGTGAACGGTGTTTTTGGTGTTTTGAAATTTTTAGAGAGCAATTTGATGAATGGCTGTTTTTGTGAACCCTTTTATGATATTGTGGGGAACTCACAAATTTCAGACGGCCTCTTTTTGCTGTGTTGATATTCAGACATTTGGATAAAATATAGATTAGTCATGGTCACTATAATCTAACAGAAAACAATGTTGATTATTATCAGAATACAGATGCAAAGTGTTAATTGTGGATATTTGAAGACGTTGAATTAACAAACTCCTAGGCTTTGCCTTTTGATTTTGTCCCTGCTTGTTCTTTAACTTAGACGTCTTGAATGCTTAACAGTTCTGTTTGTTATGTTCTACTACTGTAGAGGAATAGCTTGTACTCATGAGTCTTTCGGCATTTGCAGTTTTACTTTTATTCTTTAGCAAAAAATTTCTGTAACAGGTGTCTGGTCGCTGAGAACGGAGCAGTTTTCATTTGCTATTCTACTTATAAGGCTCATATGTAAACGTGCCTTTAATGGGGAGAATTGGAAAAATAAAACAGAACAACCTCTGTTCTGGGCTACGGATGAATACCATATGAAATTGAAGTCTGGCTTCCAGCCAAATGACTGTCATCTCGTTCATGAGAGCCTGAAGGCAGAACCTAGTGTTCATGATCTTGATGGAGTAGCACTTACAAAGATGATATTTCACTGTATGGAGTTTTACACAGTGAAACGTCCTACGATGTAGCAGATTGTTCATTTTTTGCAGTGTTTACATGTTTTCAATGGGGATTTTGGTGTGGTGGAAGGTTTTTTACAGGAGTGGGACTCTTATACTTTTCCAGTGAAGAAAAAAAGCTCAAAATGGAAAGGATGTCTCAAGATCGCTTGTCTGGGTATGAAGGATGATGAAATAGATCAGTGGAACAAGAAGGATGCTCAACAAATTAAGCACTGATGAACTGTTTTCTTTTCTGTAGGAGTGAACCGAATGTAATGTTACTCTGGGGGCACTGGTCTGGTATGAAAATACTTGATATGTTGTTTTCTAATATTCCTTCCATTTCGTTGATGGACCTTGTGGTGATTGCAACTAGTAGATACAGTGGCAATACCAGGATTTTATAAATATAATTATATTATATTTATCACTCACTCTCGTCATTTTTATTCAATGTGCAACTTCACTTACATGCATATACCTAACATAACCATTTTAACCATATTTAAAAGAACTAAGGTGCACACTAATAAACACAATAATAAATCAAACAAAATAACTTCAATCATCATCATCATCATCATCATCATCCACGTAGAAAATCCATGCCCTTCTACTACCCGTGACTTAAACAACTCATAGAAAACCATTTCCAAACTATGTCATCTCATTCCTCACTTCACTTAACTAAAGCCCATTTTAAGGAAGACAAATAAACCTTATTAATTAAGGAGACTTATATCATTCCAAGCTAGTGATGAATAAAGGGATTTGGCCAACTCATCCTCGTGTATAGTTGATTGTACTCTCTCCCTCCATTCACACTTAAATTTTCCCCTTCGATCTAAGAATATCATGGTTGAACTTATATTGGTTTACGATTAGTGTTACCATTTGACTTCTATTATATATTTTACTCAAAATTTTTTTAATTCTAGAGTCATGATAAGTTACTATTCCTCCACGTACGTCTGAATTTGTAATTGTTTAGCCGCTGAACATTAGTTAATTTCCTATTACTTTACTGATGGATGTGGGTTACTTAATTGTTATATTATAGCTAGATGCTTATGGCTCCACTGATTCTTTACCACCAAATAGGCAAATAAGACTAATTCACTGATATTTTTTTACTACCAAACATTCATTATTTTGATTTATCTCACCGCTGAAAGTATATTATTTTGCTTTAACTTACCACTAGACACTATCATTATGTTTTCATTTTACTGCTACACATTTACCTAGGTCTTCCATATGCAGATATATATGCGGCCATAAAAACACCTCCTCAGATTTCCGGTCAATATATTGATTATATGTGTTAAAAAAAATCGGCTGGAAATTATTTTTAGGAGAAAAGGGATTATTTTAGTAGAAGTAGAATTCTTTTCAACCATATATTATATTGAAGCTTCTTACAGCCCGATTTCACAATGGTTATATTCTTATAATTATTAAACATTACCAAGCATGCATGGTGCAGTTGAGTTCTCACCCCTCCCCCCCCCCCCCCCCCCCCCCCCCCCCTTTTTTTGTTTAATCTCTCTTCAGTGCATGGAGTGAATTTCCTTCCGTAATAATTTGGTCCTGGACTTCCTTTTCAAAGACTTCCAACAACTAGTGGAAATGAACGTATGCACATGTATATATGGCATGGAAGCATCAAGCTTTTATCACTTTTTATTTCTAGAGATCATCGGATACCAATCAGATAAATGGTAAGAAGAAAATAGAAACTGAAACAGAACATTCGGGGAGATCTAAATAGTGTGCTCTCTCTTTGCCATATTTGTTTATAAGGTCCCCTCCATCCCCTCTACGTAGTTCGTACGAGACTATATTAGCACTCACATATTCTAACTTTGTTTTTAAGTACGTAGTTGGTTGTAATGACGTATATATAAGGATAAGTTCATCTATTGTTTTTTTTTTTTTTTTTTTATTTTGAGTTTATCAACTTATATACATTTCTAACAGATTCATTAAGACGAGCTATATAATTAGAAGTGGTAATGGGAGGGCAGGGTCAAATCATGTGTGATTTGTCCCCACCTACTCTCATTTTCAAGATGGAAAAAACCCGTGAGGGGTGAGGGGTGAGAGTGTGGTGGGGCACGGTGAGTTGGAAATATTTTACTAATCCTAATATAAAGGAGAAGACCAACCATAAGAATGCTAAAAGAGAGTGAGAGACAAAGTTTTTGGAAATGACAATGAAATATATATATAAAAAAATTAAAATAAAATTTAAAACAGGTGTAGAATGATTAAATTTTATGTTAATATAATTTAAGGACAAAATTTAGCTACAAAATCGATTGTAGCCTTAGACTACAAACTCACTCAATATCTTTTTATTGGAAGTGAATTTTGACAAATCCACCATTGGATTGCATTTTCTTCTTATATCCTCCATATTTGCAAAATTTCAAGAAAATTAAAGATCAATAGCTATGTCATCAATAAATTTTTAAATTGCAAGTTTTTGTAATTTAAAATTATACATAAAATATAAGATTATAGATTATATAGTAAATGATATCCGATTGACACAAAAATTGACATGTGCATTAAGAGCGTAAAGAACATGTAATTCAACGGTTAGATTTTCAAAATATGCAGTAATATTTATTTTATTGAGTGAGTTTATAGCCTAAGACTACAACTAATTTTGTAGCTAAATTTTGTCCATAATTTAAACATATATATCAAATAAAATATGCTTATATACATGGTGGGACGAGCAAAACCCGTTCTCGCCCCAACACCTTTTCAAAACATGGAAAATTCTCGCTAGACTAGTTAAGCAGGTTAGGGCATTTTTTGCCATCACCAATCTTAAATTGTCTGTTACAAAATAATTTTCCCGTTGCATTTCTTATATGGGCTGGACACACACACACACACACACACACTCGCCCCAACACCTTTTCAAAACATGGAAAATTCTCGCTAGACTAGTTAAGCAGGTTAGGGCATTTTTTGCCATCACCAATCTTAAATGTCTGTTACAAAATAATTTTCCCGTTGCATTTCTTATATGGGCTGGACACACACACACACACACACACAAAAAAAAAGATATAGGATATTTGGCTTCTTTTTTTCCTTCTTATTATTATCATTATTTTATGGTTTTTCATACAAATGAGAAATTTTTTTTTTCTTAAAACATATTTTTACAATTATTTTTTCTCTAAACTAATGAACCTATTCTTTATGTTTTCTCAATTCAGATATCACTTATACAAAGATGTTTGACATAACACAAATTAAAATCTAATCTTGAATGATTCCACCAAGTGTCTGTCTTCTCCCCCCGCTTTCAATGACCACAATTCAATTCCCATGTGAGTTGACATCTTGCTCTGTTTGAAAATATAATAACACCACAAGGATGCCGAAGGCATCCAAGGGTCATGGACCAATCATAAATTCTAGTTGTTCTTAATTATTGAATCGGGGATTACACTTTATATAGTCAACCTTAGTTATTAGTTATTGAATTCAAGGTTTTTTTAATATAAATATGTTGCAGTCGTTGTTTGAGGCCTAATACTTTATGCAAGTTAATTATATTAATTACATAGCCATAAACCATCTACCATTCAATTAGTTTTAGAGTTTTATCATGCGAGAAGCACTTTTATTGCAGGGATCTACAACTATCATTATTAGACCGTTGATTGCTTTATATGAGAATTTTGAAATTATATAATAATTATACATTTAGTTATTAACTTATAATTTTCCAATAAAATTAAATTATGATTTCATATAACCAAAATGGTGTGTCAAATTAGAAGTTTATAACTGAAACCATGCAATACATGATCCTTTAACTAGTAAGCTTTAAAAAACTAGATAATCAACCTAGGACTTTTATATTTTTACATTGTACTTGCAATGTAAACTTACCACTTGTTACAAATATGTAAAACATAAAATTTTCCATCAAAATATATGTTCATATGTTCACCTTGGAATGGAATATTTTAGAACCCGATTATAAATTTAAGGGTTTATTATTGAGACAGTCTTACTTTCTCGTGGTTACTTGCTGCGTGAAAATAGAATTAATTTGTCAACTCTATAAAATTAGAGGATGACACTTTCTCTTTGTGAGTGAAAACTAAGGGGACGACACCATTCCACTTGTGCGTGAATGAGTTGAGCCCTCCTTTGTAACAACAGTGGGAAGAACAAAACAGTTTTCCTATGCGTCTGACGAAAGCCATATATTCAGTCCAGATTAGCTACAATTAATGATGGCTTCTACTGTGTGTCAGCGTTTTCTATACGTAGAAAGTATATATATCTAGAAACTCCAGCTTGAAGATGTGACAAAGATATTTTGAAGTCCTTGGTTTCCAGCTCTGATGGTGAGAGAATTGGGACCACAGGCCATGAATGATAAGAAAGCATATCCTATTTCATTCCCCTCGCATATCCAAATTTTGTTGCGAATCATTTGGTATAAAAGGCACTATACGTAGAATTGTTGTGGCAACTCGAAATTGCAAGGGAAGCAGATGTGGGGTTAGGGAATAACAGTGCAATTCTCCTTCAGCAAAAGAGAACATGCACATGCATACTGCATACTTCTGTTTCGCCGAAAGAGAATTGCCCTGCCATTCACCTACACATGATTATTTCATGCTTGCAACTTCAATATATCGAGGCTATACCAACAAATAAGCTTATCATGGTTTTTCTTGCCAATGTAATAGTTCTATTATTTTATTTGCTTTCTCTTGCCAATGTAATAGTCCTATTCTTTTATTATTTGTTAGGTAAATGCCAAATTGTAACTAGTTATAACTGGGATCATCAACATATGTGGACTAGAAGTTTGACTTGAATTGGTGAATCCAACATGGGAACGTATTATCAAGCTTAAATAGATCTCTATATTATGGTGAAATATGGATTAGAAGAATATATGTGATTGATATTGAAGGATAACTCAATATATTGAGTACTTTTTGCTACTAGCATTAGCTACTTCTTCTTTTCCCCTTTTTCTTTTTCTTGGAAGCATAAGACTTGTATGACTACAGAAATCTTTGCGTGAATTTTGTATATCAGAAGTGACCTCACGTTGATCTATTTTCTCCATGAAGAGCCTCTTAACAGTTCTTTGATTACTAAACTAGCTCAAATGATAATTATGATATTCAAGCATGTTATTTTCCCAAATGTATGTATTGTTGGTACTCCATCTCCCCCCCCCCCCCCCCCCCCCAAAAAAAAGAAGAAGCAAATTACCACTTGTACGTAAAAACTGAGAAAAGCCATAATTTCAATTAAGACATGAACAATTTGGTCCCCAAATCCCTTAAATTCCTCGACTTTACTGAAATTAGTCAAATTAGGTCAAACTTGAGATATTCATAACAAAACATAAGGGTTGACCTCATGTTTGATGGCATTTGATCAGTTATGACTACGAATAATTGTGGATAGCCCAATCTGACGTACACCAAATGTGATATAATAGAAAAAAAGTAATAAGAACAAAAACCTTTAGCCCTAACCGGAATTAGGGTTTGATCCAAAACTAAGTCAATTAATTGTGCCAGTCATATATAGCGTGAAAGCTTCTGTAAGGATCATTTTGAGTGGCTCCTTATAAAATTTATAAACGAACAATACTTTTAGAGCCCCACAACTTCTCAAAATTTATGTACAACCCTCCTAAACCAAAACGTCAATAGAAATTTGGTGTCATGAGCTTTCCACTGACATATACTTGACTCTATGTTCAGTAAGGTTTCCATGAAAATGAGTAAAATTTCACAAATGAAAAACTCAACATTGGAAAATGTTTATGAGTTACCAACTTTTGGGAGCCATAACTTCTCACTCCGAGCTATGATAATTTTAAGAAGCTTCCAATGGTACCTCATTTTTGGAATTTCAAGACCAAGTAAACCCTTAATATGCCTTTAGAAATCAATGTTAACATTGGAATGTCTCAAAAAAGCGGCATGTTAGGCTCACAAACCGTAAGGACAGGGGCATGTAAGGCTTACCCTAGACACGCTTGCCTCACATGCTCCTCTATTTTGGCCTTCTATAATACCCTCTCCCCCATCTTAATTCACCTTGGGGCACTGTGTTGTGTGTGCTGAAACACTACCACCAAGTGTCTTCTAAAATACTCATACGAGTTAAGTCAGTACTTAAATTCTATGGAGTTACTCCCAAAATACATGTATGAGTTGAGGGACAACTTAAATTCTGTATTGGCTCTGAGACACTGCTAGAATTCTGCTAGGATACTGTTGAAATATACGCATGGTCTGAAACACTGCTAGAATTCTTCTAGGATATAGTCAAAATTCTGCCGAATTACTAGTAAAGTGCTACTAAGTTGCTTAATCAAATATCACGTTGCTCCTGACGGTGTAGCTATAGTAATATTAAGCTATTAGACTATAGTTGGAGTATCATGCGCTTAAGTGATATGCCGCTCTCAAATACGTAGTCTCATATAATATGACCATGCATGATTCTGTCAAAACTCTACCCAAATTCTGGTTTGATGGTTTCCATTTAAAACCTTTTAAAATATTTGTAGAGTCTATAATTTTTTTGGTTGGAAAACCGTGATTAAATGTAATTTATTTATAGTTTTTTTTTTTTTTTATGAGTCTTGAGTATATTAAATGTGTATTTTATAGTCCAAGACAAAGATCCAAGTTCAGATCAAAAAAAAAAAAAATTAGTTTAAAGCAATACTTTTTTAGTTTAGACCAATAAATATATTTTTATTTATATTTTCTATATATTACTAAGCATACTTTTTCATATAATGGTAAACATACACCAATTTAAGAGTAATAGTAAATAATAAAGTAAATACTGACTACATAACCATTACATGATGTTCAGAAATTAGAATACAAGATTGAACATTTGAAACTAAAACTAAATAAAAGGTAAGTGTTCAAGACAACCAAATAGCACCATCATCTTAAACATCAATAGCTTCACTTTGAACTTCACTTTCACTAGTAGTAACACTATAGGTGAGTTTGAGACAAGTTTAGGATTTTTTTCTTTAAACTAGGATGTCAAAATGGTGTGTTTTGACTAGGGCTGTCCAGACCCGACCGGAGCCCGACAACCCGGCCAAACCGCCCGACGCAGACCCGATTTCGGCTCGAACCGAAGGTCCAATCGGTCGACGGCGGGTTTCCGTTCTCAGAAACCGACACCGGCGGGTCGAGTGGAGAGTTTGCATCTCCAAAACCCGAGCAACCTGAACCCGACCGTAGCTACAAAAATATCCGGCCAAATCCTGCAAAAACAAGCCAGATCCGGTGAGATCTCGATCAGATCTAGCGAGATCTCGACCAGATCTGGCTAGATCTGGTGGGATTTAGCCAGATTCGGCCAAATTCCAGCAATTTCTAGCCAAAAAAAATGCAAATTTCATAAAAAAATATCCAGTTTCCGGCGAGATTTTTCCAGTTTCCGGCAAGATTTTCCAGTTTCCGGCGAAAATTCCAGATTCCGGCGACTTTTTTTTTTTCAGATTTCGATGCCTTTTTTAATTCCGGCAATCGACCCGGCCCAACCGACGCTAACCATCACCCGAAACCGAACCGACCGATTTTTCTGGCGGTCGGTTTCGGGTTCCTCCGCCCCTCCACCCGACGCCGGCGGGTCGAGTCCGGGTTGGGTCCAAAACCGACCCAGCCTGACCCGTGGACAGCCCTAGTTTTGACAAAAATTTTTACTTTTTTTTTTTTTTTTCATTTTTAAAGCCCTTATTTTGGCCCATATCATACCGATTTAGGGCCTGTTTCAGCCTGTATCAGACCAAATCGGACCGTATCAACCAAAATTGGTAAACGGAAAGAAAAAAAAAAAATATATATATATATATATATATATATCGTCGCAAACGCGCGTCCAGCCGTGTCCACGACTGTATTGGAATAAAGAAATTACGATTTGAGAATATATGTTCATCTTTGTTTGGTGGTGATGTCAAACACCCTTAGCTTGTGATACCTAGGGTTCAAATAGATTTTAGGTGGTGGAGCCTAGAGTTTGTTCTCTTTTTCTTTTTTGTTCTCATTTCATCCTAATTTTTCCTAAACTATTCTACATCACTATGAAAAACTTATTTATCAAAAAAACAAAAAAGATTGCCTATTGAATAACTTGCTTATGTTGCTATATCCTCCATCTTAGAACCTGTGTATACTTTGTTTTTTTGTGTTACCTTCTTTTTATTCATTACTTATTTATATATAATAAAAAAATAAAAAAACAAAATATTTCCTATTAAATAACTTGCTTATGTTGCTATATCCTCCATCATAGAAACTGTGTACTTTGTTTTCTTGTGTTACCTTCTTTTTATTCAATACCAATTTATTAAAAAAAAATATTTAAACAAAAGATTGCCTATTAAATAACTTGCTTATGTTGCTGTATCCACCATCACAGAACTATCCTGGGAGCAAACCCACAAAATTTTTAGAGGAGTGGTAGCCTAGGAAGCACGGGAACAAATTCGGGTTCGGGTGCAGTGCGGTAACTCGACAATTTTTGAAAAAGTAGAGTACGAGTGCGACAGGATATGTTTATTAATAAATTATTAAATATATTTTTATTTATATTTTCTATATATTGCTAAGCATACTTTTTCATATAATGGTAAACATATACCAATTTAAGAGCAATAGTAGATAATAAAGTAAATACTGACTACATAACCATTCCATGATGTTCAGAAATTAGAATACAAGATTGAAAGTTTGAAACTAAAACTAAATAAAAGATAAAAAGTGTTCAAGACAATCAAATAGAACCATCATCTTCAACATCAATAGCTTCACTTTGAACTTCACTTTCACTAGTAGTAACACTACAAGTGAGTTTAAGATGAGTTTAGGACTTTTTCTTTAAACTAGGATGTCAAAATGGTGTGTTTTGACAAAATTTTTTACTTTTTTTTTTTTTTAAACACTTATTTTGGCCCATATCGTACCGATTTAGGGCCTGTTTCAGCCCGTATCAGACTAAATCAGACCGTATCAGCCCAAATTGATAAACGGAAATAATAAAAAATAAAAAAATCGTCACGGACGCGGCTGTAGACGCGCGTTCAGCCGCGTCCATGGCTGTATTGGACTCAGGTGCGCCAACCCAATCGGTGCACTCGTGCTTTCTAGATGATAGCTGCCATTGATTACATGCACATATTTCCTAGGCATGTTGTTCATGGAGACATTAAACCCGGAAACATATTATTAGCAGTGGTACTTGAAAAAAGTTTTCTTAAGTTTTAAAATGTGCTTTAACGATTTTAAATTTTATTTAACGTACAATTGTTTTTCCTTCGGATTATGATCCCAAACTTGGTGACTTTGGTTGTACAAGACTTGAAGGGGGGAAAGCTTTGAAGGAGTTGAAGGATATTTCATCCCATTCCAAACTGATAGTAAGTTATTGACTTACATTATGAGTTTCTTTTCAATTTATTTTTACAACTCTCTTGGGAAGAATTAACACACTATTCCAAAAGGCTTGAATATTGAATAGGATAGACTGGAACACTTGCAATCACCCAGCAAAATATAGTATTTTATTTATTTATTGTGTAGTGGGTGCAAAGTTTTGATTATGTGGCTAGAGTAGAAAATTTAATATTTTAGTTTGTGTAGAGATAAGGGACAAGGCAAACAACAGAGTATTGATCTTGAATTAATTCAGTTTCATTTCATTTCTCTTTTTATTGTTCTACTGGTACATTGCATGGCTTATATAGAAATCTTTGGTTTTTCTTTGAATGACATCTAGCATGAGAGGTATATATGCATGCTGAATTGGTTTGGTTCTTTCTAGTTGAATTGGTTTGGTTATTTCTTGTCCTAACCCCTTGGCACCCATAGATTGAATTCTCCTTCAAATCCAAAGTAACTTTTGTTATATGTACTTTATTATCTACCTTTCAATCTTTTAATCTTTTTTTATAGATAAGATAATGTCAAATGTGAGAATGACATTTATGCTCTTGGGACTACCACTCTTCAGCTTCTTATGAAGCAGAACCATATGGTAAGGATGGATCTGACTGATCACCATCACATTAAAATCGTTGTGGAAGAGAATGCTTTGGCAGTGTCCCCTAGGCTCAAATGCAGTGACACTACAACAAATAAATGTTTATTACACACACAAAAATAAAAATAAAAAAAATAAAAATAAAAATCGTTGCAATAACATCAAAGTCATTGTAATAGTTTATGCGAAGTGTTGCAATAAAATTTAAGGTAATAAGTTTGGCTACAAAAAATTTCATTGCAATAAACCTTAAATATTTTAATAACAATTTTGATGTAATAATACATTTGCTATTGCAATAAACAATTTACTACTTTGAATATCTTGTAGTAATAGACTATTATTTCACAAATTTTATTCCAATAAATTGCAAAGAATTGACAAAAATAATTTGGGTCAGATTATTGCAACGATATCTTTATTATAATAGATAATTGTTCATATTTTTCATTACAATAGATTATAAAGTAATTGGTATTAGATAATTGTAATAATATATTCATTGCAACTTCATGTTTGTCATTGTAATAGAATGTAAAATAATTGATATTTAGTTATTGCAATGATTAATTGTTGTAATAAGTTGCCTCTTTGAAATTTCTACTGTAATATATTGCAAAATAATTGGTATCAAATAGTGTGCTCTCTCTATTTTAGCTAAATTTTATATTTATCTATAGTACTTTCAAAAAAATTATGATATTTTTAGTGTTACATTAGCATTTCAAAAAAAAAAAAAAAAAAAAAAAGAACAACAAACGTCCAAGTTCCACTTATTTTTGCATTAGTTCTCACAGATCCATTAAACCTAGGCCTAGCTCTCACTAAACCTAAGCCTAGCTCTCACTTTAGAACAACAAAATGGCTCCTATCACCTTCAATGAAGATGATATTACTAGTTTTCTTTCAAACTTTAATGAAGACAATAGATTAGGAACTTGGTTTAGTTCCCATGTCTACAAAGGATCCATTCCTGAAAACAATAGGTATTCTCTTCTTGAGCAACCTGTTGCTATCAAAAGGTCCTTCGACTTGAAACTAGAAAAACAATTTAAGATATGATAAAAATGATCAAATGTATGTCTTACATCTTCATTAGCTGACTGATTGAGTATTTTTCTATGTATGAGAGTTTTACTTTTAGGGTTTAGTTTTTTAACTATTTGTTGGTGTATGAAAGTTTGATGATTTTATTTTTTCAAGCTGAGATGGAGTGGCGCACAAAGCTTGAGCACCGAAACATCATTCGTTTGATTGGACACTGCCAAACAAATTAACACCAACTATTCATTTGAGTGTTTCATATTTTTCATTATAATAGATTGTAAAATAGTTAATATTAGATAATTGTAATAATATATTCATTGCAACTTCATGTTTGTCATTGCAATAGATTGTAAAATAGTTGATATTAGATAATTGTAATAATATATTCATTACAACTTCATGTTTGTCATTACAATAGATTGTAAAATATTTGATATTAGATAATTGTAATAATATATTCATTACAACTTCATGTTTGTCATTGCAATAAATTGTAAAATAGTTGATATTAGATAATTGTAATAATATATTCATTGCAACTTCATGTTTGTCATTGCAATGATTGTAAAATAATTAATATTTAGTTATTGCAATAATATATTTGTTGTAGTAAGCTATCTTTTTGAAATTTCTACTATAATATATTGCAAAATAATTGGTATTAAATTATTACAACGGTTTCTTCAATTTAAGTTAATGCAAAAAAAATTTTGATTTCTTCAATTTAAGTTATTGCAAAAAAATTTATAAATTCAATTTAGTATTAAAGCCTCTACTACAACTAAAAATTATAAATTATTGCAACTAATTATTATTAATATGATAATTTATCACTTTTAAGTTACTATTTCAACGACTTTTAATTTGTAGATGTGATATTATGTTTAATACTGCTATACTAATTTTGTTGTATTAACACTTGATATAATAGACTTATTTTAATCTAGTGTGGCTGCAAGAAGAAACACATAAAGACTTAAAGAATTGGTATCAAAGAGTCTTCCAGCTGTATATATTGCAGATTATGAATTTGCAACTTCAGGGGATTGGAGCTTATTAGTAAATTCACTAAACATGGACACATTTAACAAATTTAAGGACCGGCCTACTTTAAAAAAAAAAAAAAAAAAAAAAAAAAAAAAAAAAAAAATTATATATATCACTAAACAAGGACACAATTAAAATCATAGTTTGAATTTAGGTTATATGTAATATATTTCTCTTAGCATAGGATTGTGTCTCATGGACTTGCTCTCTATTTTAAACCTTTTTTTTTTCTCTCCTTTCCCTTTTGTTTTGTTTCAAAGCAGGCTAAATTAATAGGCAATTTGGGGAGGTTCATGACAGTGTATTAATTTGTGTAAGAATTTGGCTTGTTCTAGTTAACCCACAAAGTTAAAAAATTGCTCTTCCTTTTATTTGTCTGTTAGTTCTTTTTTTTTTTTTCCTTTAATAATTTGTGCTTTTCTTTTTAGTTATATGATTTGTGTGGATATCAGACGGTTGGTAATGACATTTTAATAGTAGCATATAAGCATCTTTCAATTATACATGAAAGTAATGTTAGAAAATGGCTTGAAGTGATTGTAGCCACTATGGAATTGCTGATTGGAAAAGTACTATAAGCCAAATAGTACTTGCATGTGATCGCTTCTCTCATTTGCATGCATTGTCAACACAAGTTAATATAGGGGTGGCTTTAGGTTCATGCTAAGTTAAGTTTTTTTTTCTCATAAAGTATGTGAATTTGTTGCATGGTAAAGCAAGTGAATCACGCCTACATTAAATGTGTTAGATTAATTTGCTCCATGGTCTTTGCCGAAGTTGTTGACTTCTTTGTTGCATGGCTTTCTTGCTTGCTTGCTTGCCGACACTTTGGTATTGTTTGCTCTATATATATGGAGCCTGTTATTCAATTGATGTGGCAAAATGAAGGGGCTTGTTGGGGGGTTGTGCAGAGAAGAGAAAATTTCTCTTTGGGGGAGAAAATTTCTCTTTGTATTAGGTGCAACCCCAAACTTTGTACTGAGTCCCAAGCCTTTGTATTGAGAGAGAGAACTTTGTATTTGTGTGAGAGAATAATTTAGGTGTATTGGGGTTTGAGTTTAGTGAGAGTGTCATTACACCATTTGTATTCTCTACATTTGTTAGTGAAATTTCTCCTAGTCGTTGCCCGTAGATGTAGGCTAAAAGTCGAACCAAATAAATTCTTGGTGCTCTCTTGTGTGAGCATGTCTATTTTTTTGTCAACTTTGCTTCGTTCCTTTTTATTATTTGGTAAGGTTTTTCAAAGGTCCATAATATTTTCCCAATTAATTTTGTGTGAAATGCTACCCAAAGGTATTTTCCACGACAATTTGGTAATAGAACTTCTGCTAACTATTTACAACAATTAATGAGATGTAATTTGTTGGCCAGATATGAAATTTATGATTAAATTAATGGCAACAGTGACAAATTCCAAAATTCAATTTCAAGCGTACGAAGAAAAACACTAATATATATATATATATAAAGAAATAATTTCATAAAAGAAATTGGAATATACTCTCGGAATTCACTAACGTAATTGTGCCATTCTTGTTAAGGTTATAGCCTTATGTATATAGGTAGAGTAATCCTGATATGTTGTTCTATTCAAACATAATTTTCCTTTCTAATTTTTCCAAAAACATATTTGGTCAGATGTAAGAATTGGGGTTTTGTTTGGGGTCCTTTTTTTTTTTTTCGATTTGCAACGTATTTGACTTTAGTGGACTTTCTCGTTGACCTGTATGTAGTTAGAGGAGTCGGATCTGCTATTCACGAGTACACGAATGATAAAGAGCGTCTTTGTGTTCAAGGCACTTAGCAAATTTGTAAAAAATCTCCTAAGGTATTGTCCTCCATTTTATAGCTTTTTTAGAGTTACTACAAATGTGCGTTAATCTAACAGATTCTTTATTCTTTCATGAGCAATTATGCATCGCATATTGCATCGAGTATATATGACGTATTGGTCACACAAAGTCACAATTGCTTCAAGCTTCAAGCTCATTTGAGAGCTTTTTAAGTGGGTCCAATTATATGTAGAACGGCTATTTTACCCTTCAATCCATCTCTCCTACTTTTAGTGTCTGTAATTAACTAATTACTATTCTAATGAAATTATGCCCGACAGTTATATCATATATATCAGATTTTCCCCCTACATAACATGTTATTGTCCATTGTTACAGAACTTTCTTATTTGTGACAATAACAAAAAATTTTGTGTAGTATTTGTAAATAGAAAATTTTGCAAGGACGTGGCACTTGTCACAATTAATGATTTTTTCTTTTTTGGACTCAATGTTTCAAGAAACATTGCAAATAAAGTCGGATCAAATGTCACTCTTTTGATCATCGATAAATTACTAGGTAAGATACTCTAGGCATATCTTTGGCATGCCTTGACTTTGCACCATATGACCTGAATCCTTCTCACACTCACCCTCACAACACTAAGCATTTAGTAGTCAAAGATGGTACTTTTTTAGTTGGATTTGTCACATCCAACCCAAACAAACTCTTCACCAAAGTTCTAAATAAGGGACACTTCTTTATATTTCCAATTGGTCTCTTATTCACTTCCAATTTAACATAGGGGAGGGGAGGCTAATGCTATTGCCTTTGCCAATCTTAGCAACTAGAAACCTAAGTTGATCACCATAGAAAACGTAGTATTTGGATCTAATCCTCCCATCAATTCTGATATTCTCATCAAGGCCTTCCAACTAGACAAGAGTGTAGTTGATTCTCTTCAAAAATAATTTGTGCCAAACTAGAATCTAGAAAAAATATATATGTAATAGCGATGGTGAGTTGCTAGATAGTTTGAAAAAAGTTCGCCTGGTTTCCCTTGTTGTAATATCACACGAATATTCTCTATCTCATTGTAACTATCAAATTATCAAACAAAAAAAAGATAAGAGCTTTATTTTCATTTTTTTTGCAAATGATATGCCAAATTGAGGGCTCAATAGCATCTATCTATGTCAAAAAACATTCATAAAGGTAATGTTGAAGAAACATTTTTCTTTTTAATAATTTGATAGTTATAATGTGGGAGAGGGGTTTGAATCCCATTTTTTTAGTGTTGAAATAATATGATTTTGGCATTCACACCTAATGATAACTCTTTATCTTCAGAATAAAACTTCAATGAATTTTTGGTATAGGCGGGGATTGAACCTCAAATTTCTTATTTAAACATTAAAGACTTTACCAGTTGAGCTAACTAGAACCCATAAAATATGAGTGAGTTTAGTATAGGAAGTGGAGACATCCAAACCCAAAGTTGGTGGTGATATTAAATTATTTCCAAGATTTATCACAATAAAATTTTGTGATATTAATAGTGGGTCTAGATGAGAATCTGTAAGAATTTATCACATCAATAGTTTGTAAAAATCATCCCCCTTCTCCCATATATGTGTGTGTGTGTGTGTGTGTGTGTGTTTCTCAAATAAAAATAAAAAAATAGTTTGTAAAAATGTTTTAAAATAGTTTGTTCTTATAGTATTACTCTTTAAGAAAATTACATTTTACCCCCCTAAACTATAAGATGTACACTTTACCTCCCTAAACGATACCCACATTTACCCTTACCCTCCCTAAACAATGAATGCACACTTTACCCCCCTGAACTATAACCCTTTTACACTTAACCTCCTAAACAATGACAATACACACTTATTTTCCTAAATTATTACCTATGGGATGGGATGCAAAGTGTTACATGACTAATAGTTTATGAGGGTAAATAAGTGTTACATGAGTAATAGTTTAGGGGGGGCAAGTGTTAAGCAGATAATAGTTTAAGGGGGTAAAGTGTGCATTCTCAGAGTTTTAGAAGGGGTAAGCGTAAAATGTGGTATAGTTTAGCGGTGGTAAAATGTAATTTCCCCTTACTCCTTAAAAAAAAATCCATGTTAGATTATCTACTCTAAAAATTTATTTCAATAAAATATTTATTCTTCTACATTTTTGATTATTTTCTTTACACTCTCATACCCTCTAGAACCCTCCCAGTCTATTTCCTTCACACTTTCTCTCCCTCTCTCAAGAATCCTCTCACTCGCTCCCTCTCTCTCTCTCTCAAAGACCTAGCCCAACCCAAAATCACCAAGCAACCAGCCACCATCAATGGAGCAACCCACAATCATCAAGCAACTAGCCACCTTAAGCCCACCTGGCCATTTGTTTGGGTTTTTTTTTTTCTTTTTTTTCTTTTCTTTTATTTGATGAATCAGGCAGTAAAAGAGGCTGGGCTAGACAAATAAAGATTGAGAAGAAGAAGAAAAAAAAAAAAAGAGAGAGATCAAGGGAGAAAACTGAAAAGGAGTCTA
Source organism: Quercus tomentella (assembly GCA_028535165.1). Taxonomy (NCBI): domain Eukaryota; kingdom Viridiplantae; phylum Streptophyta; class Magnoliopsida; order Fagales; family Fagaceae; genus Quercus; species Quercus tomentella. The sequence continues at coordinate 34,448,117 of JAPQVY010000068.1, read as the reverse complement.
ATACGAAGCAAGAAAAAAAAGGAAATCAATTACATAATAGACATACAGCTACAATAACCATATAAATATAGGCAGTTACTATAACTCTATTGTATATTTACAAAGCTATAGAAAAGCTTATACGGGTTAGTTTTAGAAAAAATTGTGTAAATTTTACATATTCTTCTATTATGTACTCACTAGTGTAAGTGCTCTTACATACCATGCATATTGGTTAAAGAGAAGCATACCCTGTCTCAAAAACTAAAAACAAAACCACCTTATATTACATTTGCTTTCATATAGAATGACGGAGTTAGAATCCTAAAACTATAATTTTATGACCAATTAAAGGGCATCCTTCTGATTTGCTACCCCCTCACTCCACTTGCATCAACGACTGTCGTTTGAGCCATACAATAGAGCTCTCTCTCTCTCTCTCTCTCTCTCTCTCTCTCTCTCTCTCTCTCTCTCTCTCTCTCTCTCTCTCTCTCTCTCATGCATGCACACACACACACACACACACACACACACACACATACACACTCGGAGACTCCCATGCTTATTTTAAAGTGTCATGTTAACAAGTTTTTTTAGAGCATTTGTTAATGGACCATATAAGAAGAATTTTGATTTTTATGGAAAATATAAAAAACTGTAAAAAAAAAAAAAAAAAAAAAAATCAATTACTTTTTTCTTTTTCCATAAAAAATTTCTAAAAGTATATCCTAAACCAATGCCCTTATTCATTAAATTTTTCCTATTTTAAAAATAAAAACCTCAAAACCAAGACCACTACACCTCAAACCAACCACATTTATTTAATTTGGATTCTTTATACTTGTAACCTCAATCTTTATTAGTAAATTCTTCAAGAGTGGTGACTTACATAATCACCTGTTGGGGTTTTTCTTGTGAAATATTTTCCCATCATAACCATATTACTTATGTCAAATTTATTTTCCACTATACTTAACTCTAGACGGGTGATGTGGTTGTGCCATTAGCTAGACTTTACATGTAATTAGACACATCAATCAACTTGAATAATTAATTAATTTAAGTGTCAACTTTAATTTAACCAAATAGATTTGATATAAATGCAATGGTAATTATTGGTTTACATTATAATATCAATGTAAACCTTACATTGTAGATTAATACTCATTTGCAAAAAAAATGTACAATATTGAACATAAACGTTTTACTATATAAATCTTACATCATCATCATTATTATTATTATTATTATTATTGTTGTTGTTGTTGTTGTTGTTGTTGTTGTTGTTGTTAAAAGGTAAACTAAAAATTTTCCTAAATACAACATGTAAAATCTCGACCTTAACAAAGTGGATTTGACCTTTTTTTATTTTATAGCAAGCAAGAAAGAGACGCATAGGATGTCTTTTACGGAAAATTATTAGGTACTCCCAGAGTATCATAAATGCGTACTCTCTCTTCTCATATGAATGGTGAGTCCCACTATGAATTTAATTAGTGAGACCTACCATTCATGTGAGAAGAAGAAGTACACATTTATGATATTCTGGAAGTACACAATAATTTCCCGTCTTTTACCAATGCTCAAAGGGTTCCAACTACCAAGCTTGGCAAATCCCTAGCAGTTTCAAGAATTGGATATTCCATATTGAATATCCATGTTGACCGAGGAAATGACTGTTCTCCACATGAATTTGAGATGTTTACAAGAAGAAATGTCTTATTTAGAACAAGATTTTCAGACCCAGACCGTTCATTGAACCGAAAAAGGAAGAGGTTCAAGTAAGGTTTTCAGACCTGGACCGTTCATTGAACCGTAAAAGGAAGAGGTTCAAGGTTTTTAAGTTCAAACCGAGGTTGAACCGGGGTCGAACCGTGATGACGTCATAATTAATTTAAAATATAAATAAATATATTAAATTTGTACATATTGAAAAATTAACTAAAATAATTCAATTAAATATTAAAACATATATTTCTTTATATATTATTAGTCAAAATCCATATAAGTTTTTTTAAGATAATTCAACTAATATATCAATATCAAACCCAAATCTCTACTTCTCAATAATAATAATAATACCTAAATTTTTTAGAATATTACAAGCGATACTGTCACACTTTAGGGCGAAAATGGCCAAATGGCCATAAAATCTAAACTATTTAGTTAGTAGACCGGTTTTGAAACTATATAGTTTATTAACAATTCGAGTATAAGAGACTCGATTTTGACCTGAAAATCGAGTCTTTAAGACTCGATTTTCATGGGCTACTCACATCTGATATGGCATCATATTTCACGTGGCGACTGCTTAAAAATCTAGTCTTAAAGACTCGATTTATAAGCCTATATATAACTAAAATGAAATTAGAGCCAGAAGGAAAAAAAAATAAATAAATAAAAAATACGACGAAGAAAAATCCCAGAAAAAATCAGATCCACCCAGGCCGTGGCGAACCTCAGGCCGCGCGAGCCTGGCGGCCTGGGCCGCGCGAGCCCCAGGCCGCGCGAGCCCCAAGTCTCGCACGACCTAGGTCGTGCGGCCTCTGATCTGGTCTCCCTCTCTCTGATCCGATCTGACTCTTTCTCCCTCTGTGATCTGATCCGATCCGGTGAGGTGAGGCTGCGCTTGAGACTCAAAGTTTTAAAAAAAAATTTGTTTATAAATCGAGTCTTAGAGACTCGATTTCGAAATGGTTGCCACCTAGAAAAAGATGCCAGACCAAGAAAATCGAGTCTTAAAGACTCGATTTATTGTCCAAAATCGAGTCTCTTAGACTCGAATTGCTAATAAAATATATAGTTTCAAAATGGGTCTATTAACTAAATAGTTAGAATTTTATGGCCATTTGGCCATTTTCGCCCACACTTTAGTGTCCAAGTACTTTGCGCGTGGTAACCAATGACATGGGGTTTCCTTGGCACCCTTGATGGATTTGGTTCATGACAAAGTTTACTTGGATAGTTGGTCAGTGACTCAGTCAGAACTTTTTGATATATTATTTTTTAATTTCATTTCTTAAATCATTAAGAAATCCCTTTTTTTTTTTTTTTAGATGGGCTACCCATCCATTGAAAATGGGGTGCTCTTTAACCCAAGGGCAAGGGGCATACAGAATATTGACTCCATATATTGGACAAATCAACATATTAACCACATCCCACCTAGACAATCTCAACATACATTTAACGACTTTAATGTCCCAATTTGGTTACAAGCTTACGTTTCTAAACTCGGCATTAAGAAATCCCATTATTTCTTTATTTGTTCACAGTTTTCCCACCTTTTATACAAACACGCGCATAATAATAATAATAATAATAATAATAATAATAATAATAATAATAATATGAACCTAAAAACAATGAATAAAAAAAAGAAAAAAGAACAAGAATTCGTTGACCTCAGCATATCAATATCACGTGGGCACTAGGGAGGGATTCAAAATAGAAATGACATGTAGTCTGACACTCTCAACTCCCACCATTCAATTTTCCACTATCCTTTGTCATTTCCAATGCAGTCACATGCTTGGGTTCATAAAACTAAAAATCAGTACAAAAGAAAGCCAAAAAAAAAAAGCGCAAAAGAGAAGTTAGCATCTAGAGGTGAGGACGAAACAAAGAAGAAGAGTAAGATGCTTGGGTTAGTCATCTGGAAGTTAGTCACATGCTTGGGTTCACATGATGAAGGCTGCTTGCCGTGAGGGTTGATTTCTTCATTTTTGCTTTTTTCCTTCTTCTTCGTTGTCTTCTTCTTCCTCTCCTTCTTCTTCTTCTCTGTTTTTTTATTTTTATTTTTCTCCCTTTCATTTGGTTCCAAATCTGAAAAAACCCAAAGTACTACTGAAGTATTGGCCGAAACTTTGCCCAAAAAAAGGAACCGTCCGAACCTCAAAATCCGGTCACGGTTCTCAGAACCGTACGGTCCGACCACGGTTCGCACGGATCCCTGCTTTTTTCCCATAGAGCGGTTATTGAAGCTAAAGAAAACGCAAAACTGAGAGGTTCGCGGTTTTCCCGGTCGGACCGTATGGTCCGGTCCGAGTTTCAAAACCTTGGGTTTAAGGTTTTTGAGGTCGAACCGGGGTCGAACCGTAATGACATCATAATTAATTTAATAATTAATTAAAGCCTAAATATAGATATTAAATTTATAAAACTAGCAAAATTGACTAATATATCTATATATGTGAGGGAAATTTAATGATTTTCAAGCATATATTTAATAATTAAATAAGAAAGTTAATAAAATAAAATAATAACCATGAAAACATTAAAATTTACGATTAATTTTTGAAGTGAAGTTGAATATCTTTGAAGGATTTTAATTATAATTTTTTTTTATTTCTTGTAAGAGATGAATAATTTAATTAAGTAGAATAAAATTGTGTTAAGTTGTTTTTATTTATAAAAAAAAAAGAAAAATTGCTAAGGGGTTGGACCGCACAGTTCTTGCCACCGATTCGTGCGGTCCAACCTCGGTTTTAGGGGTTCACGGAATTAACTAAAAATCCGGTTCTTTATGCTTAAAAAATCGGTTTTCATCCCGATTCCCAGCTTTTACGGTCCAACCTCCTGGTCCGGTCCGGGTCTGAGAACCTTGATTTAGAAGCTAAGAATTTTAATTATGACCTTATCACTTAATCTTTATACCTTCAATATTTATAAAAGTGAAGATTTGAAGTTTAAATTATCGAGATTAAGGTTATTTAATTGTTCTGAGGAGGAAAAAAAAAACAATCAAACATGAATGATTTGCGTTTTTTTAAATCTAATTTTACAATTTGAATGATGAAGCCATAAAGATTCAACAAAAACTGGAAAAAAAAAAAAAAAAAATTGTTCTACATTTATTAAAACTTGTATATGACGGAAAACAAGAAGCAAAAATAGAAAAATTTACCTACAAAAATCTACAATTTTGTATGAAGAATTGAGGGAAAAAATATAAAGAAGCAAAACCTTAACAAGAATGTTTACATTATCTCACAGTGGAAGCAACAGTATGAGCCCACAATCTTAGAGTGTCTTTCATGCGAGTCTCATTGTTCAAAGCAGGAAATGGAACCCTCAAATTCATCAATGGGTTTTCTCTCTTTCTCCTATCTAAAACCTCCCAAGCTTCAGAAAGATAAGTCCTTGGAATTGTAGACTCATCCACTGCCTCTTCTTCATCATCTTTCTTTCCCAATCTATGCAATCCAGGAATGACTGAAGCCAAGCCTGAATTCCTATCTTCTTCAGAAAAAACAAAACCTAAATCCATAAACCCTTTTAGCTCTTCAAATTCAAGGTCTGATAAGCTCTTGCTTTCACCACTTTTCCTCCTACTAGCACTTCGTTTAACCTTCTTTTTGGACGATAATACTTCAAAATCTCTCTGTTTTGGTGTCTCTGATTCTGTGACCTCTTTTTCTGAAAGGTTGGTATCGAGCTTTGGAGTGTAGAGGACCGAGTTGGGAGATAGAGAGCCATATCCGAAGCTTGTGTTGGAGCTCAATTGGTCACTCATGGACCTAGTATGGAGGGTAGAGATGCGTGAAATCTCAGGTTCTGATGGTTTTTCTCGGATTTCGTTTTCTGGGTTTGCTTCAAAACTTGATGGCTTTGTTAGATTTGCTTGTTTTGTGAAGATTTGACTCTCGAACCAACAACAATCAAAGAGCTTCATGAGTTCCTCTGCGTTCATCAATGGCTGCTGGTCTGCTGAGATATGTTTGGGTTTTCTAATTGTGTAATGTGTATGATGAGAGGTTGAAGCATTTAGGCTTGATATATACTCAATTTTATCACGGAATTGACCTTTTTTTTTTTTGGTAAACCGGAATTGACCTTTATGTTGTAGAATAAAGTTCTTATTATAATTTTTAATTTTTTTTGGTAGTCTGAATGCACTTTTCTGACACATCCGGATGGTATGAATCACCCCAATTTGGTGAAGTTGATTGGATATTGCTGTGAAGTTGAAGATCACCACTTGGGTGTTGTCTATGATCTTAGATCAAAGGATACTCTTCTCAATCTCATAGACAAAGGTACATTTTAGTTTGTTCATTTTTCATGCATTAAATAACTTTAACCATTGATGCCAATATGCATAGGAAAAAAAAAAAAAAAGGCCTAAATGACAAAGTGCTTTTAATTGCGCTTGCAGATGATTTAAATTGGAACCAAAGAATGCAGTTGGCTCTTGCGATTGCACGTGTGCTTGAGTACCTGCATTGTCATAATCCCCTTTACCAACTTCGCTTTGTTCACCCTGCTCTTATAATGCTTGATCAGGTAGGTCATCTTTGGTTTTCTTCACGCTCTCGATAGACGGATTGACTTACTTTTGTTTTCTTTTTTAGAAAAAAATGATTCCAAAATCTGGTCTAATTTGATCTTCATTGTTCCACAGGATTCCAATCCAGTGCTATTTGATTTTTTCATGCTATCTGGTGGAATTGTTGGTGATAAGCAGTTTGTGTCATACCGAGACAAGTCACATTTGTGTTATCTACCCTATATAGATATCTACTTTAATGGTTTGGGTATGTCCATTTATGCGTTCATATATTTCATTATTTAAATTTGTGTGCATATGTGAAATAATTGATGGATCTGAGATATACGTGAGAGTATGATAAGTAGATGCAACAATAAATAGAAATAATTCTTCTCTTGTGTCTGCATAATTACACAAAATTCGTTGAGTCGAGCCATTCCTTGCATTCTGCATTTCGAACTTTTTGTTTCGCTAGGATTTTTAACTTCTGCTATCTTGTGAATGGTCTTCCATCAGGTTTTTGTTGTAGTGGCTCTAGTTATAAGTCTAGTCGACCAATGTAGATTTTGACTGGTTTTCTAGTTGAACTTGATTGGAAAGTTTGCTTGGGTTCCTTGTTTACTAGGTGCCAGGCTTTTAACTTGAAATGGGCTATGCATTATCTTATCTGGACTGAGATGAATGAAGCCAAATCATTTTGCCTTTGTGTGATGCTCACATTGTGGTGTGGTACCATTACAATTTTGGTGTAAGATGCTTCCCCTCATTGGGTGTCATGCCTAAGAAGTTTGTTCTATTTCCTTTCACCTCTTTACTTCCTATTTGCTGTTTCACAGCTTCAAGTTGTTTTCCAGCAATCCTAATCATTCTCTACAAACGAGCCCTTTTGCTTTAACATCTAAATCTCAAAAGTTAGATTCCCTGAGAACTTTACTCTAACCCTTAATTATTACCAAAAAACTAGCTTTACCTCACTTACTATATAACATCCTAACCTGAATCCCTATAGCAGTATCAGGTCCATTTAATTATTTTTTTGGTGCTGAAACTGAAACATTGATCACTTTTTAGTTTCAAACCTGCTGTCCTGCATCATTTTGGTTTCTGGTTCTGCCTTTTATCTTATCCATTTTAGCATCTTTGTGATTTTTTTAAGCACTATCTCGTATCCTTACATCAGATGCAAAAGCTACTTATCAAAAAAAAAAAAAAAAAAAAGATGCAAAATCTAAATTTCTTGTTGATGTACATTTTAAAACTAGGAAGCCTTTGATAAACACTCATTATCCCTTCAACTAGCATTCAAGCATATGAGTCCAGAACAATATTTCTTGGGCACTAGTCATAACATCCAAAAATCCGCAACCTAAAATTTGACTTAAAAAATAAAAAAAATAAATAATCGTTGTAATCCCAAATGGTATTTTCTCGATTTTTTTTTTTCATATTTTTTATTCTTTTAACGAATTTTAATCCCAAGTGCACCTATTTTTACTGTTAATTCAGTTATGATTTTGAATGTGTTGCAATAGAACGTTCTGATTTTTGGATTATATATAATGGAATTCATGTCCATTTGAAAGATGTGATGTTGCAGTGCAAGATACCACCCTTTTTTTATAGGTAAATGTTTCTTACTTATGTATATATATTCACCAAGTCAATCTTTTCTGTTATCCAAACACGGTTGAAGAAAAAGCATGTTGGAGCTTTCAATTAATTGTGTGTCATGGACACTAGTGACAAGTTTGAATGGTCTAAGATGGGAGAGGATTCTGCTTCATTAGATGTGTATTTTTTGTTTTTTTGGAGATATTTTCTCATCTTCTTTTTCCCTCAGATCTATTATGAAGTTTAATTTCAACCTAAAAATTATTTATTACTTATTTTAGGTAAGCTTTGGGTGCAAGTCCTGTGTACTAGAGGTTCCTCTGTACTGAATAAATTTTCTTTATCTTTAAACAAATAAAAACTGTTGTGTTAACTTTAGTTTGATGATTAATTTCATTAAATGATGTAGCTAGGAAAAATCTGAGCTGACAGATTTGGACAGCAAGTTGTGAACAGATGGTGTTAATGGTATAGAAAAAGCGTAGGATTTTAGATTTGGAGGACAAGAAAGGGAGAAAACTTGAGGATTTGGGGGCTGCTCTCAGTGCCAGCCCTTCCACTAGGCCAATTAGGCAATGGCCTAAGACATTGAATTAACAAACTCCTAGGCTCTGCCTTTTGATTTTGACCCTGCTTGTTCTTTAACTTAGACGTCTTGAATGCTTTACAGTTCTGTTTGTTATGTTCAACTACTGTAGCAGAATAGCTTGTACTCATGAGTCTTTCGGCATTGCAGTTTTACTTCTTTTTTTTTCTTTATTGCATTTACAAAAATTTTCTGTAACAGGTGTCTGGTCGCCGAGATTGGATCAGTTTTCATTTGCTATTGTACTTATAGGGCTCATATGTAAATGTGCCTTTAGTGGGGAGAATTGGAAAGATGAAACAGAACCTCTGATCTGGGCTTCGGATCAATACGATATGAAATTGAAGTCTCATCTTGTTCATGAGAGCCTGAAGGCAGAACCTGGTTTTCATGATCTTGATGGAGTAGCACTGACAAAGATGATATTTCACTGTATGAACTTTTATTCAGTGAAACGTCCTACGATGTCGCAGATTGTTCAGTGTTTGCAGGGTTTACATGTTTTCAATGGCGATTTTGGTGTGGTGGAAGGTCTTTTACAGGGGTGGGACTCGTATACTTATCCAGGGAAGAAAAAAAGCTCAAAATTTAAAGGATGTCTTAAGATCGCATGTCTGGGTATGAAGGATGATGAAATAGATCAGGGGAACAAGAAGGATGCTCAACAAATCAAGCACTGATGAACTGTTTTCTTTTCTGTAGGAGTGAACCAAATGTAAGGTTACTCTGGGCACTGGCCTGGTATGAAAATACTTGATATATTGTTTTCTTTCCATTTCGTTGATGGACTTTGTGGTGATTGCAACTAGTAGATGAAACTACAATTTAAATGTAAGGTTTAATGCTAGCTCTATATTAGTGAAATATTTCAGATTAGACTCCCTTTTTGTGTCCCTGCAATTTTGATTAAATTGCTTCTGGATGGCTCTTAAAAGAGCATTTTGTATTTACTAAAAAGGTTCTATTTTTATCCTTTATATATATTTCGAATGCCATTAGATTTGACAAATTTTGTGTGATGATTTGGCAATAAGAGAAACTTAATATGGGGCTGAGCCCTACATTTATATTACTTGTGCAGTTCTATATAGGTTGCAATTTATATTAGTGAGTGAAGGGGGTGCTTATGTGAGTAGTTGTCATGTTGTCAAAATTACATCAGTTGTCACTTGATGGCTATGCGGTGGATATATAGACTACTTAATTGAAATCTCTTCAATATATCATCTCCCCAATAATAGGAGAAAAAGGAAAGTAAATCCAACTTGTAATGCCAAATAAACTCATTAATAAAAAGTGCAGGTTGTCAATAATCAAAAGAAATACGAGCCAGTTTATTATAGGAGGTGGAGTGATACCTAATTCTTTCTGAGCTTTATTTGTGATGTTAATAGTGAGTTTAGATGAGAATCAGTAAGAATTTGTCATACAATAGTTTGTAAAAATGTTATAAAATAGTTTGTGCTTGTATGTAGCATTACTCTTTATGGAAATTACACTTTACCCCTTAAACTATAATAATGCACACTTTATCTCTCTAAACTATACTCACTTTTATACTTACCCTCTCTAAACTATGAGAATGCACACTTTACCCCCTGAATTATAACACTTTTACACTTACCCTCTTAAACAATGAGAACACACACTTATTTTCCTAAATTATTACCCATGAAATGAGGTGCAAAGTGTTACACGATTAATACTTTATGAGGGTAATTAAGTGTTACATGAGTAATAGTTTTTTTTTTTTTTGGGAGGGGGGGGGGGGGGGGGGGGGAGTGTGCATTCCTACTGTTTTAGAGGAGGTAAGTGTAAAATGTGGTATAGTTTAAAGGGAGTAAAGTGTAATTTCCCCTTACTCTTTAAAAACATCCATATTAGATTATCTACTCTAAAAATTTATTTCAATAAAATATTTATTCTTCTACATTTTTTATTATTTCCTTTATACTCTCATTCTCTCTAGAACCCTTCAAGTCTATTTCTTTCATACTTTCTCCCCTTCTCTCTAGAATCCTCTCACTCGCTCCCCTTCTCTCTCTCTCTCTCTCTCTCTCTCTCTCTCTCTCTCTCTCTCTCTCTCTCTCTCTCTCTCTCTCTCTCTCTCTCTCTCTCTCTCAAAGACCTAGCACAACCCACACTCATCACACTACAAAACACGTGGGCTATAGCCACGTTTAAAAAAACGTAGCTATAGCCAACCTATAGCCGCGTTTTTAGTAAACACAGCTTAAACTATTGACCTATAGTTGCATTTATAAGTATTTTTAGTCGCTTGTTTTGTATAGGCCCTATTGCCACATTTAGAAAACAAGGCTATAGGACTAGCAAATTTTTATTTTTTTTATTTTTTAAGATGACCTATACCCACATTTACAAACCACAGCTTTAGCTTTCCTATAGCCGCGTTTTTAAAATGTGGCTATAGGTTAGGTCTATAGTCGCATTTATAGGATTTTAGAAGCGTGGCTATAAGTTCATTTGATATTGTCATCAAAACATAGCTCACCTTTGTTAAGAGAATAAGCAATTATTAATGCAATATCACGGCTAAATACTCACCATATTTTTTGTAAATGCTACATAAATAGTAAAAAATAACTGACCTTTGTTAAAAAAATAAGCAGTTACTATGCAATATCACCGCTAAATACTCACCATATTTTTTAATTACTTGAAAACTTATTGATGGAAAAATATAAAATTTTGGTAGAATTGTGATTACCGTAAAAAGGAAAAAAAAAAATTAAAAGCTCTAATAAAAAGAATATCAACAACCAATCATATAATTAACCATTAATAATAAGAACACAAACATTAACAAATAACTGACCTTTGCTTAAGACAATAAGCTGTTAAAAAAGCCTCACTTCATTGGCAACAGAGTTCCCAATTTTATGACAATCTCCTATGAACAAAAAAATTACACCAAATAAGAACATAAACAAAAAAATTAGATGACATTTGTTAAGACAATACGCAGTTAAAAAAGCCTCATTTCGTTGGCAACAAAGTTTCCCAATTTTATGACAATCTCCTGTTAACAAAGAAAATTACACAAAATGCAGCCCACATGGTCATTTTCTTGCAACTAAACAGGAATTAAGCATAACTAGATGAAAGAATGGCGTACTCAAATCTTAGGAATGCTTGGAATGCATTTTGCAGAGCATAAATTAGGACCATTAAAATTGTGAAGAAAAATAAAATTGGAATAAGTAGGAGTGGAATTTTGGTTTTCTTTTGATTATGAAACTTTGGTTTTCTAATCTAAGAAATACGGTTGGATTTGGGATAGGGAATAGGCGAGCTTCATATTCCAAAGAAACGTAGAATTGTAGAAGGGGAGGTGAACCCTAAAATCGGTGACTCTTATCTGATATTAAAGAAATACAGCATTTTAATGAGAATGGACACTAATAAAAGGATAATTATAACGTGGTCCCCATAGAAATTTAAATACATGGAGCAAGATTGGACTCCAATTCAGATTTTAATTGAACACTTTGAAGGATAATTATGTTGTGTTCCCACATAAATTTAGACACAGGAAGCAAAATTGAACTTTAATTTGAAATTTTAATTTGACTTTTTCTAAGCTTTGCCTATATATATATATATATATATAGATTATTATTATTATTATTATTTCTACAAGACAAACTAAAAATTTTCCTAAATACAAATTTGTAAAATCCAGACTTTAACAAAGTGGGTTTGACTTTTTTTCTTTTTATACTTTTGTTTATGCAAGCAAGAAAGAGACGTATAGGATGTCTTTTACCAATGCTCAAAGGGTTCCAACGACTAGGCTCGGCAAATCCCCAGCAGTTTAAGGAATGGGATATTCCATATTGAATATCCATGTTGACCGAGGAAATGACTAATTTCCACATGAGTAAGTTCAATATTTATAGAAGTGAAGATTTGAAGTTTAAATTATTGACAATAAGGTTAATTTAATTGTTTGGAGGAGGAAAGAAAAACCAATCAAACATGAATGATTAGCGTTTTATTTTTTTAAATTTTTTTTTAATATATATATATATATATATTTTAAATCTGATTTTATAAATTTGAATGCTGAAGCCATAAAGATTCAACCAAAAACTGGAAAAAAATTTTGTTCTACATTTATTAAAACTTGAATACGAAGGAAAACAAGAAGCAAAAACAGCAAAATTTACCTACAAAAATCTACAATTTTGTATGAAGAAATGAGAGAAAAAAATATAAAGAAGCAAAACCTTAACAAGAATGTTTACATTATCTCACAGTGGAAGCAACAGTATGAGCCCACAATCTTAGAGTGTCTTTCATGCGAGTCTCATTGTTCAAAGCAGGAAATGGAACCCTCAAATTCATCAATGGGTTTTCTCTCTTTCTCCTATCTAAAACCTCCCAAGCTTCAGAAAGATAAGGCCTTGGAATTGTAGACTCATCCACTGCCTCTTCTTCATCATCTTTCTTTCCCAATCTATGCAATCCAGGAATGACTGAAGCCAAGCCTGAATTCCTATCTTCTTCAGAAAAAACAAAACCCAAATCCATAAACCCTTTTAGCTCTTCAAATTCAAGGTCTGATAAGCTCTTGCTTTCACCACTTTTCCTCCTACTAGCACTTCTTTTAACCTTCTTTTTGGACGATAATACTTCAAAATCTCTCTGTTTTGGTGTTACTGATTCTGTGACCTCTTTTCCTGAAAGGTTGGTATCAAGCTTTGGAGTGAGGAGGACCGAGTTGGGAGATAGAGAGCCATATCCGAAGCTTGTGTTGGAGCTCAATTGGTCACTCATGGACCTAGTATGGAGGGTAGAGATGCGTGAAATCTCAGGTTCTGATGGTTTTTCTTGAATTTCGTTTTCTGGGTTTGCTTCAAAACTTGATGGCTTTGTTAGATTTGGTTGTTCTGTGAAGATTTGACTCTCGAACCAACAATAATCAAAGAGCTTCATGAGTTCCTCTGCGTTCATCAATGGCTGCTGGCCTGCTGAGATATGTTTGGGTTTTCTAATTGTGTAATGTGTATGATTAGAGGCTGAAGCATTTAGGCTTGATATATACTCAATTTTATCACGGAATTGACCTTTATGTTCTAGAATATTACTCCAAAAAAGTTCAAATACTTCAACTGGCTCTGAACACGTTTTTCATTTGGGTTACGTTTTTTTAATAATTTTTTATGATAAGTAAGTTTCTTAATGGCCTTGCACTACCTTTTTTTTTTTTTAATTTTTTTTAATTTTATTTTATTTAGTTTTATTTAATATAGTGTGTTGTTTTTTCCAGGAAAGAAAAGTGGTGTGAACGTGTCGGCTTTAATATGAATTGGTAAAGCAATTGAATTTTTCTTACACTAATCCATGTTTTGCCACACGCAAAGACATTCCTGATTATTATTATTATTATTTTTTGGTAATAAGTCTATTATATAAACAAGAAAACGAGTGGGCCATAAAGGCAATACAAATTGTGTTACATCCCAAACCAATAAGGTTATACATCAAAAGTAAAGATGAAAAGGTAACTCCACACGAAGAATAGAATAAGGAAATTTTGTTGAAGGTAGACAGCCATCTTGCAAGGAAATAAGCATAAAGTTGGCCTCTCTGAAACAGTGGTTAATCTTTTACAGGGGAATTTGGTTCAACAGGTACATATTTAGCTTTTGAGAAATCATTATTGGTGAGCAAGCTAACAACATAGCTGACATTACTGATTATTATTGCTTTGAGACACAATATATATATATATATATATATATATAGATAAAATAATTTTTTATACGGATTGGAAAAAAATTACTTTTTTCTACGCATACATTATGGACTCTACTTCACGCATACATATTACACAGCAAAATATGTTAGCAGTGGTAACAAATATCGTGTAGAGTTCACCTTTAAAATTATTTTTATTATGAATTAATCACCTTTAAAATTATTGCGTCAATAATAAACTCATTATTAGTGTGAACTGTGGACTGTAGAGTTCACTAGATGAACCCAGACGGTGCCCAACGTTCTTGATGGCAAACATGAATGTGCATTTTTTGTGTCAAATCCAAAGATGTTGATTTGTTACCTACATATCCTATCATGTTAGATAACTGTACCAGACAATTATGTGGCTAAGATTGTTATCGACAAATGATGTTTTTGACTGGTTGATTGTTTCTAAATTACACTAAATTGTAAATACATCTACCTAAATTATTAGGTAGGTAAACAATCTTTTCGAATTCATTAAAATTTTTGACATGTGACAATTAATAAAATTATTTAGTAGTTCTGGTCATAATTTATTTAAATAATATATATGAAAAATTTTAAGAATTTTCATGTAATAAGTTGAAAAACAATTCTTCTAAATAAGTTTGAACTTTAAGGGAATGTTTGTTTGGAGGTGAAATATGGTAGAAGGAAAACTTTGAAGAGAAAATAGGAAGAAAAACTTTTTTAAAGTGTGTTTAGTTGGATGGAGAAGAAGGAAAATAAATGGTGGGGCTCGAGTGTTTTCTCTCCGGACCCACCAAAAAGTTTTCTTCCAAAATAGAGAGAAAACTGAAAGAAGAAAATAGGCCTGTTTAATGGACAAAAATACTCATGCGCACTTGCACATTACCTCTGCCATTTTTTTTTATTCCTTTCCTAAGCACGTTGCCTCTGCCAATAATTTTTCTCTTCTTTTCCTTTACCTGGCACGTTGCCTCTCCCATTTTTTTTTCCCTGGATGTTGCCTTCTTCCTTCCTCTATTTTTTTTTTTTTTATTCATTTTTTTGGATTTCTTCGGCTGTAAGTGTGATAGTTGTTTTTTTTTTTTTTTTTTTTTTTTAACTAGACATGATTTTTTTTTTTGGGACATAATTTTTATTTTTTAATAAATTAGGTGTTTATTTATTTTTTGATTGTTTGTCACTTTTTTGTTTTAATTGGCCATCGTTTTTTAACTGGGGTATATGAGTAAATTTATATAAACTCACTTTTTTTATCATTCCATTTTTCATTCCAAACCAAACAAAAATGAGATAAATTAAAATCTTTCTATCCTCTCACTTTTCTATTCTCCCATTATTTTTTATCATCTCACTTTATCCTTTATTTACCATTAGAAATAAAGTGAAAGTTGAATCTTCACTCATTAAATGCATCTTAATAGTTTACTAATTAAAAACACCTTATACCTGGGAATTCTTTCCAAATATTAATGTATATGTGTGAACTAGTTAAAAAAAGAGAGATACTACGTCTACAATATTTTTATAACAAATCACATGTGGTTAGTTGTTATTGGTTCAAATTTGAAACTAATACTAAGATTACTTTTTTTCCCTAACAATAACAACCAGTAACAACCTGCCACTTAAAATTTGTTGTAAAAATGTTGTAGACATAGCATTTCTCTAAAACAAACTGTATGTCACACTCACAAGAGTAAAAATTGAGCACCACAATTATTATTTTTGATGCAGCATTCTTTAATCAAGAAATGCTTGGAGCATTCTCAAAAAAAAAAAAAAAAAATGCTTGGAGGGTCAATAAAGCCAACACTGACCATTAATATTCTATATTTTATGTTAGGGAAGCATATAATTAGTTAAATATTTTATTGCTTTTTGGGCGCTCACGTTTTAGTATTAATTAGACTATTATTAGTGACATGTTTTACATAATTTGAACATAAAATAAATCGTTTTCACACCTGATTGCTATAACTAATATGTAACAAAGGAATCGTTGCACACTCTTGGTATGATGGTCACTCTACAAGTATAAGTACTTGTAGAGTGTGAGGGGTAAGGGTCGAGGTTTAAGTCTCTAGGAGGGAGCTTCACAAACATATACACTTAGATTAGACTAGATTAGAATTCTATCTTGTATAAAAAAATAAAAATAAAAAAAGGAAAATTCACCTATAATAATTTGATAAGATTGCAATAAAAGTAAATTCTACCTAAAAATAAAATAAAATTAAGAATGTAAATTTTCTTGTTTGTACCGAAAACATGTGTGTTTATTTATTTTTGTTCTCTTTGCCATCAAATATGATATTTTTGTGGACAATTTCAAAGACAAGAATGTAAAATTATGGCTGCAAACTTAAAAAAGAGATAGAAGTGTCATTAATTATCTTCCTTTACTCGGCATTAAGAAGATATTTACAAGTAGATGGTAATAATAATATGCTATGGATTATAATAGATAGTTCAAACCTTTTTTTTTTTTTTTTTTTTGAGAAACATAGATAATTCAAACTTAAAACAGTGATTCCCAAGTCAATGATCTAATTCAAGGGCGTAATGGTAAATGAGTCACTAATTAAAATGATATTCCAATTTCTCTTGCTCCCAATGTGAATAGAGTAACAAAGAGTGTACTGTGTATGTGGATTCCCCCCCACCCCCCAAAAAAAAGAAAAGTGTACTGTGGACCTTGGAGTCAACTTTGCTTTTTTTTTTTTTTTTTTTTTTTTAAGATCAACTTTGCTATTTGAATATTATAAAACAGACAAATATCTCATATGTGCCTAAAAGCCACGAGGGCCACGCGTCAGGCGAGACTTTAAATGCCCAATAGCTACTTAAACAGATAGATCCTCCCAAATTTCAGTAGCAACATCTAAGACATCTTTATTGTTTAAATATTTAGACATTGCATATTTTTATGTATTTGGAGTATGAAATTTTATCTTATTTCATATTTTTGTGGATCAATTTTTACCATATGTAAAATATCAAAATGGAAGAATTAAAAGAAAATTTAAATATAAACATAAACATTAATATATTTATTTATTTATTTATGAGCATTCCAACTTTCTTCCGTTGTACTAACACTTCATGTGAGAACTCTAAGAAAATTATTTTTTTAAATGTGGATATATTAATTTCTTAATTTTAGTATCAGTGTACAATTTTGTAATGATACTAGAAAATTTTATAAAGGCATATGATGGAAGAATGGCTATATATACATATATACTCAATTTGTAACATATTGTTGGTACTTCATTCCATTTTTGGATGTCTCAAAACATTAATTTTTTTAAAAGTAAATTTAATATTGAAATATAAAATTGTTACGAAGAAAGTTGAAGTTATTAAAATAAAAAAAAAAAACAAAAAGAAAATTAAAACCATGGATGTACGGAAATATAAATCAAAAACTTTTTAATCATTTTTTTTCTTGTATAGGCTTTTTTAATGATTTTCCTAAGATAATTAATTTATAAAATACATCACTTAATCATTTTTCACATGATCAAAGTTTAAACATGTATAAAAGAAACCAATTTTATTAAAATAACCCAACAATAATCATAAAGCCAAAAAAAAAAAAAAAGCAGTAGCAAAAGGCTTTTTGTTTTCTTCATACTTGATAACTTTTAAAGTTGACATTTTTCAAGGTAAGATGGAAAAAGAAAAAAATTAATGAGATATTTATGTCTAGGAATTGATATTGAAAATCAAAAGTTGTTAATTTGTTAGTAAGTTTATCTGTTAAGAAAGAGACAAAAAAAGTTGAATTTAACACAAAGTGATTTTCCTATAATGAAGAGTTATTTATTAAAAGTAAGTGGTAGTGATGATCTCAAACTAATTGGATGAAAAACTATCTCTAGTTAGACCATAGAAGGTGGACAATTTTTCGGTTGTGTCAATTATATATTTTGTATATGCTATGGACTGACTTGATAATTTCAAGTTTACAGATAAGAAAGTGACCAAACATATTTCTTTAGAATCATTGGAGCCATCTAAGGTTATAATTAAATCATCCCTCAAAAAAAAAAAAAAGATTATAATTAAATCAAATTTCGTAGTGCATTAAAGAGGTGGGTTGGGATGGTTGGTTTGTAGAGAAAATTGTTACCATTTTTAGGAGGAGAAAGATATTTTTATACATGTTTGACAATTTTCAAACATAGAACTAGAGATAAGTATAAACATAAACATATTCATAATCATATGAAAACTTATGAAGAGCATTGACATAAGGCTTAATGATTCACTTTTTCATCTAAAATATAATTGAAGTTGATGCAAATGCTTGTACAAATACCTTATTAAGGATAGGTAATCTCCCTTACAAATACCATGTTTATGAAGGTGGAATGCCTTGGTTAATACTTTAATTGTGATAGGTAAACAATTTCACAAATACCGTATTTGCTAAATTCAAATGCCCTTACATATACCTCATCTGTGATAGGTAAAGACTCTCACAAATACCTTATTTATTATAGCTAGATGACCTTATAAATATTTTATTTGTGATAGGGAAAGACTCTTAAAAAAACATTTAATTTGTGATAAGGTAATAGCTCACAAATACCTTATTTATACTAGCAGGACGTACTAACAAATAAATGATTAAAAAAACTATTAAATTTTATATTAAATTTTCATTGAGTAAAATATCTCATCTCCCACACTAGTTGGCTACCCTCAACTCCAAGAGGATGTAAGTCTAAACCAAAGGCTCATGAGAGTTCTCACGCGCTCTTATGCACGCGAAGTTCATGTCTCTTAGTCTCTCTAATCCGACATCTGATTTGAGTGGTTTCTATGTTGTTGGCTTATTTTAAGTACTACAACTTAGGCTTGTGAAATACATTATAAACAAAAGCCCGAGTATTTATAAAGATATTCAAGTTACAAAATTATCTTCCAAACATGTAAATCCTACAGAAATAAATTGGTATCTCTCTCAACACTTGTCCAAAATACATTTCGTTTGTTCATATGAACTCTTGACTCTTGAGTCGAGGGGAGTCTACTGGTAGTGGTGATGTTGCTGGAAAGTCACCAAAGTACCAAATATAGCGAAGGACAAAATGTCCATCAATGGAAAAACCTAGAAAAAAATATGGGTTACATGCCTCCCAAAACCATTTATTGGCTTGGAAACAATGAAAAATAGCAGATGTCTCTAATACCGATAAAAAACTGATAAAAACCAGTAAAAATAGGAAATCATGATCTTTTTTGTTCTTTGATCGTTCCTATTTTAAAAACCATGCAAACATGGGTGACGTTACTTATGCTTTAGGGGTTCAAATGAACTTCCTGACTTGATATATAAAAATTTATATGTATAAAATATTATTTTATTAGTCTAATTTACCTTGAAAAATACTTTTACACACCTTGACTTAAAACTTGCACACTTTGACATTGATCAGTCCAGCCCAAAATTAAACAACACAAATTCGTCAATTCTAAAACCAACTACATAAATCGCAAATCTCTCTCTCATTAATCTCTTTTCTTTATCTAACCATCAATATCTCTGACTTTAAATTTATATATTATTTGCATGAGTGTGTGTTTGATATTAATTGTATGCATTTTTTTTTTGTTATTTGTGTATATGTGTGTATATATTATAATATAACTTTATACAATTTAATAATTATAAAATTTAGAGGGTTTGTTACATGTGTCATGTGTGCATAT
Organism: Quercus tomentella; assembly: GCA_028535165.1. Taxonomy (NCBI): domain Eukaryota; kingdom Viridiplantae; phylum Streptophyta; class Magnoliopsida; order Fagales; family Fagaceae; genus Quercus; species Quercus tomentella. The sequence continues at coordinate 34,428,207 of JAPQVY010000068.1, read as the reverse complement.
TGTTATTATGTTATAATAACATTTTGTTATAAAGTTAGTGATTAAAAAAATAGTAAAGTTAGTGATTTTTCTAGTATTTGATTGGTTAATTAGACACATAGTGTATTAGTTAGGGTGAGGTTTGGGTGGGTCCAGTGCCTAGTTGCACCAAACTTGTTAAGATATTAATGACACGTGTCACCATCTCAATGGGTCTAGAGCATTGGATGTAATGGACCTAAACCTCACCCTATTATTTATATATGTATGAATGCATGGGTGTGGTTTTTTGGGTCAATAATTAATACAATCCATGTGAGTTGACTTTTGTCATTCAATTTAAAATAATTTTATAAAAATAATGACAAATAGATAATAAGAATTGTATAAAAATAAAAAGCATTATACAAACTTAACAAAATAAAATGGTTATACCTATCCACATTGACAATAGATAATGAAATCTCTTAATCATTTCAAAAAGTGAAAACTTGTAAAAGAAAATAGTAAGATGTCATGTATAATTATAATTTTTTAATTTTTAACTCTTCGCATCCTCACACCGAAATATGATTCAATACATAAAAACACTTGTTTTTCGATGACACCTGGGTTTGGTGTGCGTGCTGGCAGATATGTGTTTAAAAAAAAAAAAAAAAATTCCATTGAACTATATCACTTGAACAATTGAACTCCCTTGATGTCTTTTACCAAGAAAAATAAATCAATTTAAGCTCAAATAAATACCCCATTTATCTCTCTCTTTCTCTCTTCTGTTGTGTATGTTTCTTAAAAAAATAATTTAAAGGTGATATTTTATTTTTTAAATAAATGAAATTATATTGGTGCCACATGGAGAGTGCATTAAAACTATTTAATTAACTCTTCGCTAATACTTTATTACCCAAATTACAAGATGTTAAATTACTCTTTCAATAACAACTCCATTACTAGGAGTTAGAAAATTCAAAAGAAATTTAGTTATTTATTTCAAATTATTTTAATCATGTATAATAATTTAAGGTAATATTTATGTTTTTTGTATTTAATATTTTATTATTCAATTGAATTATATTTGTAAAATGTTTTCTTTGCGTTACAATAAACATCAAAACTAATAGCAATAAACATCTTTTTGCTAATTTTTTCTTAATTATAAACACATTATAATCAGAGACGGAGCCAGAGTTTTGAGTCAAGGGAGGCGGCTTTACTGTTAGCTGTGTGCAGCAGTTTCAACCTTTGACTCTGCTACTATTTAGTTGCTAATAATTTTTTTTTTTTTTTTGGTCGGTAAGAACAAAATTATTTTTGTTTATAATTTTTTAAATGATAGGGTTGTTTATTTTGAATAAAATTGGTTAACTGAGCTTAATTTTTTTTTAAAGTTTTATTATTGGTAATTTTTGTTGTTGAGCTATTTTTTTGGGCTTGCATATTTTGTTTTAGATTTTAGATCTATAAATTTTTTTATAGTCACTAAAATGAGAAAAATACTAGCACTACAAATTTTTTTATAAATTATTGATGTAATAAGTGGTAACTAGTAAGTAAAAAGATGATGTGAGTGGTGAGTCTATATGCAAACTAATAAGAATTTGCTACCAAAATAGTTTGTAAAAATGTTGTAAAAAAGTTTGTGAGTATAACATTACTCTTAAAAGAATCAATGATATTGTTTAAGGGAAAAAAAATGTAATTTTATAGAACAAAATTGCTAAAATTAGTACATATATATAATAATAATAATAATAATAATAATAATAATAATAATAATAATAATAATACTTAAAAAAAAAAATCTAGGGGGGGCCATTGCGCCCCCTAGTCCAAAGCTAGGTACGTCCTTGATTATAATGTAAGCCCTTACAAATAACATAAAAAATAAATTATATAAAATAAATATGTTTATATATATATATATATATATATATATATATATATATATATATATATATATATATATATATATATATCTTCTCTCTAAGAGAGAGATGGGCTAATTGACTGTGCAGATTATGTATCGAGTGAACAAGATCCATTTGTATTCTATTAGTGGTTATCATGTTGAGATCATGTCTAACACACGAGTCTTTGCTTTTAGTAGTGAACTTTTAAACATTGTAACGGAATGAAAAATACAGGAAATTAAGTTAAATTTACAGAAAGAGAAATTGATAAATATACCTTGGTTTTAGATCGATGGAGATTTAAGGAGCATAGCTAGATGACTGCACAGTTGAATTGCTGGACAAATCTCCCTTGGCAGAGGGCTTATACTTACATATATACCCATGTAAAAATGGATCACGTCAAGTGGAGTGGCCACCTGCCAAAGGAGCATCTGCCCTGTAATTCATTTGTACACTTGAGTACTCGAATCTTTTCAATAATTTTGACCAATTTTTAAGGCTTGGTTTCTATATATAGGTAAGATAAATAACTGCATGTCATCAAGAATAGGTGCTCCCTAGCTAGTTGAAGAACAATAAGAAACTGCACGATAGTTTTCACCAAAAAATGAAATTGTTCATCTTTCTTTGTTCACTAGATTGTGGTCTTGATTAGAGGACTAAGAGGGTTTGGTGTTGGTATGGGAATTAGGACAAGTGATGGCTAGGGCTGTTTTGTATTGGTTGTGCTCTTTTCTCTCTTAGGATCTCTCTGCTTTATACATCAAGGGTTAAGAAAGACCCGGCCTTCGATCAAGTACTTAATTTATTGTTTGAGTGATGACTTGAGGTCTTGACTATATTAAATTATAATCAATATTAACTAAATTAATTAGGTTGGTTTTGACATGGATGTTTGGAATATAGAGAGAAAAAAAAATGTATTAACCACGTGGAAGTTGACATGTGATGAAGAGGCAACGACAGAGAGAGTGACATTTGAGGTATTATCAAACCAAATGAATATTTAAATATTATCAAAAGTGCTGTTCTAGTATTTTTTTTTAATCAAAATTTAAAGATTTTAATATTATTTTAATACTCTAACAATTGGGAGAGTTTCAAGTATTCCGTAAAAAAAAGAAAATTGATTTAAGCTTTATATACTGACATGACTAAAAAAAATTAATTCATCTTTTAAGCTTTACAAAATAAAATATTTGATTTATTAGAAATTTAATATTCAAGACTTTAATTTTTTTAAAACAGACAGTTTAAGAACTAAATTTCACAGTGAAAAAAAGAACTAAATTGACCCTTATGTCAAAGGATACAATTTGTAAAAAGTCCAAATAATAAGTATAATTTTCAAGGTTAACGACAAAGTAAAATATAGATTGAATAAAGAAAAATTTAAATCTTTGAGATGACTAATAGCCTAATATTGAGATAAAATCTTTTATTGAACAAAAATTAAAGATTTTAGATCACTAATATTTCCTTAAGAATTTTAACACAAATTTTATGGGGTTTAGCTTACTTCTAGTGTTTTTTAAAAAATGAATCTTCTTTTATTTTAATGAGAGACTGTCACATTATCTACTAACTAAATAAAAGGTAAAAATTAAAACCCATTACCATTTGCTATTGTATATTTAAAACAAAAGGACATATTCAATTAAAAAAGTACTGGAGGTAAGTCAAACCCAATTTTATCTTACATGTGTCAAAGATCCTTTTTTTTATTTATTTTTTATTTTTTATTTTTTTTTAGAGAACATGTATCAAAGACTTAATATGTTTTTATCAAATATTGCTAGATTTTTCTCTTTTTAAAAAAAAAAAAATTATTATATAGATTGCTGCTAATTTTCTAATGTTGATCAAAGGTTATGCAAAGAAATCACCTTGCTATTTTTAGTTTCGAAAGTATTAATATTTTGATATTATTCCATTTTTCCTAGAATATCATCCCATGAATTAGGACTTGAGAAGAGATTCCTAATGGGATGATATTCTAAAAAATAACATATCATGTCCCTCGTGCCCATTAAACAATGGGGTAAAGAGACAAATCAAAAGGGAGTTATTTTCTATTAAATATCATTTTCATATAATTTTATCATTGATATTATTTTCTATTAAATATCAATCATAACAGCTACCTCATTAGAGATAATGAAAAATTTATATATTATTATTATAATAATGATGATATTCCGAGTGTTGTGTGGGTAGGTTATAGTTTCTTGGAAAAAATAACAATTAGGATTAGAAAAACATCATTCTCATATGAGTTCATTCTTAGTACCATTTATATTTGATATCAATCACAACAAGTAACGACAATAGAAATTAAGAAGAAAAAAAAATTTGTATTGCGTCACTACGTTTATTGATAATAATTACCAAGATGATGTTCCGCGTGATATATATGTCGGAAGGTTATAGTTTCATTTTTTAAAAATTATAAAAAGTTTTTTATTTATTATTTATTATTTATTTATTTTATAGTTCATATATAATACTTATATTTTCATATGTGATTTTATATTAAGTGTCATTAAGAAGAAAAGCTACATTAATTGCTAAGTACAGTATGGTAATTTGACTGTTATATTAATAATGTAAAGATTAAAATACTCTTTACAAATTTAAATTTTTATGGAATGGATTTTGAAAGTTCAAAAAACGTGTATAAACACCTTTGAACAATTAGACCCCCAAATTACAACTTATCCAATTCAAGCAATATGTCAAACAACTAGTGTGCGGAAACTTAACATATGCTATAATATGGAATAGGTAAAAACTATCTAAGCCAAAACAAAATATAATCCACAGCAGATAATAAAAAGGCAAAGATAGAGAGGAAAGAAGATGCAAATACAAGGACAACACGTGATGTGTTATCGAAGAGGAAACCGAAGCCCTCGGCGTAAAACCTCTCCGCCGCCCTCCAAGCGGTAAACAATCCACTAGAAAATACAGTTGGGATACATGGACAGCAATAGACCCTCCAAGCCTAATCTACCCAGTGCACCTAAGCCCTCCAAGCTTCTTGCTCCAACGAGGTTGCGCCGAACCTATTTCTTTTCTAGCTTCCCGGATTCCGCTACTAGACCGTAGCATCAACCAATAAAGATTGGTTCCTTCCTAACTGCTTCCCAGAAATCCAAACAGCTGTCTCACAGTGATGATGATGGTGAGAACCAGGTTTGGTATAATGGCCTCTCAAGGATTTGGCTATGGAGAGGAAGAGAGATGAGGAATTTGAAGAGACTCTAATGTATAGATTGTGGGTGAATCAATCTTGTTTTTCTTTAGGGTTTCTCTCTCAAAATTCTCTCTGGAAGCTCTCTCACAATCGTGGGTAAAAGGGGTATTTATATTGGAGTGGGAGAAGAATGTGAAACGTCAGGTTTTTACAAAACAGGGGTGGCTCGCGGCTTGACCTCGCGGCTTGACTAAGTCGCGAGATCCAGTCGCGAGATAACCGTATGGCCAGTTGTCCTGTTTTGTCCCGTAGTGCTCCAGCTTGCATGACTGTTCACCTTCCAGCATGCTTGGCACGTGTATTGCGTCTGGTGGCTTGCAGCCGCGAGTCACCCGCGAGTCCCAGTCGCGAGTCTCTGTTTTCTTGCACACTCTTGAGCAATCTTCACTCTATCTCACTCACTACCCTTACATCAAACCCACCTAAATACAGGGTTACTAAATGCTGAATTACAAGCAAATTTGGCACGGAATAAAGCCAATTAGATGGTTGAATAAATTCAACCTTACAGATTTAGAATTGTCTACAATTTTTTTTTCTCAAAAAACATTTGTAGACAATTCTAAATCGATTCCATAACTTTGCAACTTGAAATACAAATTTCCCATCCTTGGAATCCATCACAATTTATTGTTAGACCACACAAAACGTCTTATTATTTTTTAATACATGGAATAATAAGAAACAAAATAGGAATTACAAAAAGAAAAAAGAAAAATACGAAAAAATGCTCACAGTTTCTTTTCTTGTTCTTTCTATATTTCTCTGTAATTACTCTCTCACTAGATATTCCACCATTCTCACTCCTCAAATCCACACGCTGATGTACAAATCCCATTCATCCACAACAAAAGAAAACTAAAAATTATATATGTCACAACCCTAGTCTAGCTAATGAACAAATTAGGCATGCAACAATGACTGTACACTTATAGACATTTTCCTTACAAGCATCCAAGGGTTCTTACATGTGGGAATATCCTAAGGAATATTCTCAAAGAATTATTATATAAAGAAACATCTAAAACCATCTTTAATAATTCAATTGCTAAAAATCTCCAAAGTATTAGTGAAAATAAAAGTTCAAATCACATATGCATAAAATAATGAATAGAAAAAATTACTAAATACTATCAGTTCGATTTTTTTTTTTCTCATAATTTCTTAAGCTCCTTTCATGCATACAACCTTAGTGCATTCAAAACCTGTGATTCAATAAATTCTGGATTTGATAGGGGAGAAAAAGAGGGGCCGAGTTTGACAACTTAGTAAATAACCAAATCTCAACTAGCGGAAGCAAGTGTGAGTGAGTGTGTCTATAAACTTTACACAAGATGAGACTTCATAAGTTTAGAAACTATGTCTAAGTTCAAGTGAGAAAATTGACATGTAATTGTAATGGATTTTAAAAACATAAAAGTATATTTTACAATAAGTTCCAAATATACACCAAAAATATAATTGCAACCTGTTATGAGTTCAAAAAACTTCAAAATTTTCATGGGACTTGGAACAGTTCATATTCTTAATTTCTTTATTACTATTGTCATTTTATATCCCCATGATTAGACTTAGAATCATGTATTGACGTATAATTAGCCTTGAAAGAGACTAGTTTTTATGCCAATGTATAACCCCATTGGTGCGGTCAAAGTATAGTCAAACTGTAAAAATAATTCCATAAGTTATCCAGTTTTATTTCAATCTGGATTCCTTCTTTGTTACCGAGGATGAACCCAAAGCCATAATGTCTCAAAACGACGTGGTATCCTATTTTTTGGCCTAATTCTTCTTCTAAAGATTCCATATGAAAAAGAAAAAAAATCAAATAGCATAAAATCATAGTTTCACCATATTTTTATTTAAAACTTGGTTCTTTTTAGAAAATTTACACATCCTTGAACCGGTTTGAGAAAATAAAAAATTTTAAAATGACCAACTTAATCAAATAATTTTTTAATATTTCAATATTGAAGAAATTTAAATTATTTTCTTTAGTTCAGTGTAGCTAAAATAATTATATACAACTTTTTAATAAGGAAAGAAAAGAGAATATTTAATAAAGAAGGCATTGTATTTTAAATCATATATAACTAGTCAAGAAAAAGTTACCTCACGTAGGCTTACAAAATTTTTGACTTCTCTGTAAACCTTCTCTTCTAAGGTCCACTACAAGTCCCACCTAACACCAATTATACAATGACCTAAGTCCATCAATCCATATTAACATACTATTTGCTTAGAGATTAATTGATTAACTCTAATCTTTCAATTGTATCTGGCCAATAACGATACTCTCTAATTCTAAAGTATTCATAGGTGCTTACTAATAACTCTCCCACTAAAATTAAGATTAAATACAACTCTTAAAAGTACAAAAATATAGAAAGGTCCAAACAATATAGAACGGCCACTTTAAATTTTACACAATAAAAAATATTTAAAATATCATACATGGATAGCCATTACTTGTGAACAATAAGGAAATCGCTTTCCAATATTATATAATATATAAAACAAGAAGCTGGGAGAAAGTTCAATGAATGATCCAAATTAGATTCAAATTGCACTCTGCTTTTATGTCAAGTATTATTTTAATTGTCTTTTAATTTGATGGTAAGTGTCTATATTTTAAATACATTTCACTTTCATGTCAGGTATCCTTCCAATTATACTTTAATGGTATATAAATTATATTTATGAGCAAATATATATAGATAAAAGTTACAAGCTAGTTTTATTTTTTAATTAGAAACCTACATGATACAAACTCAATCAGTCTTTATATTAAGTTTCTGAAATTATATATATTTATTGACAATATTTACCATGTGAAATAAATTTCATATTTTTTTTTGAAATGTATAGAAAATAAGAAAATAAACCTTGTTTTGGGTATATGTTTCTCACCTCACAGTTAATGGGTCCCACCATCTATGAGGGTCTACTTCATCGTAAAGTAGCTGAAAAAGCCTTCCCATAATATAACCTATATATATATATATATATATATATATCTTTTCTATGAAAGTAGGGATCATAAAAGTATAATTTACAATGAGTTCCAAATTCATCAAAAATATAATTGCAGCTTGTTATGAGTTCAAAAAAACTTCGAAATTTTCATGGGACTTGGAACCGTTCATATTCTTAATTTTTTTATTAATATTTTCATTTATATCCCCATGATTAGACTTATATCTATCTATCTATCTATCTATCTATATATATAAATATATATATATATATATATATATATATATATCTATCTTTTCTATGAAAGCAGGGATCATAAAAGTATAATTTACAATGAGTTCCAAATACACCAAAAATATAATTGCAACTTGTTATGAGTTCAAAAAAACTTCAAAATTTTCATGGGACTTGGAAAAGTTCATATTCTTAATTTCTTTATTAATATTGTCATTTATATCCCATCGATTAGACTTAGAATCACGTATTGACATGTAATTAGCCCTGAAAGATACTAGTTTGTATGCCAATGTATGGTCAAACTGTAAAAATAATTCTAGAAGTTATCCAGTTTTATTTCAATCCAGATTCCTTCTTTGTTACCGGGGTCAAACCCAAAGCCATAATGTCTTAAAACAAGGAGGTATCCTAATATTTGGCCTAATTCTTCTTCTAATGAGTCCATATGAAATATATATATATATATATATCATTTGGCATAAAATCATAGTTTCACTATATTTTTATTTAAAACTTGGTTCTTTTCACAAAATTTACACATCCTTGAACCGGGTTTGAGAAAATAAAAAATTTTAAAATGTCCAACTTAATCAAATAATTTTTAATATTTCAGGTGCAAGAAATTTAAATTATTTTCTTTAGATCAGTGTAGCTAAAATTATTATATACAACTTTTTAATAAGGAAAGAAAGAAGAATATTTAATAAAGAAGGCATTTTATTTTAAATCATATATAACTAGTCAAGAAAAAGTTACTTACCTCAGGTAGGCTTACAAAATTTTCGACTTCTCTGTAAACCTTCTCGTCTAAGGTCCACTACAAGTCCTACCTAACACCAATTATACAATGACCTAAGTCCATCAATCCATATTAACATACTATTTACTTAGAGATTAATTGATTAACTATAATCTTGCAACTGTATCTGGCCAATAATGATACTCTCTAAAGTGTACATAGGTGCTTACTAATAACTCTCCCACTAAAATTAAGATTAAATAAATACAACTCTTAAAAGTACAAAAATATAGAATGGTCCAAACAATATAGAACGGTCACTTCAAATTTTACACAATAAAAAATATTTAAAATAATTCTCTAATACTTCTAAAATGTAACAAATACCTTGAAAATTCAATTATTAATTACACGAAAAAGAGGAAATAAATTATGGATAGCCATTGTGAACACTAAGGAAATTGCTTTCCAATATTATACAAATAAAAACAAGAAGTTGGGAGAAAGTTAAATGAATGATCCAAATTAGATTCTAATTGCACTCTATTTTTATGTCAAATATTATTTTAATTGTCTATTAATTTGATGGTAAGTGTCTATATTTTAAATACATTTCACTTTCATGTCAAGTGTCCTTCCAATTGTACTTTAATTATATATAAATTATATTTACAAGTAAATATATATAAAAAGTTACAAGCTAGTTTTATTTTTTAATTATAAACCTACATGATACAAACTCAATCAATCTTTATATTAAGTTTTTGAAATTATATATATTTATTGACAATATTTACTATGTGAAATAAATTTCATTTTTTTTTTTTTGAAATCTGTAAAAAAATGAGAAAATATACCCTATTTTGGGTGTATGTTTCTCCCCCTTACAGTTAATGGGTTTCACCATCTATGTGGGTCTGCTTTATCGTAAAATAGCTGAAAAAGCCTGCCCACGATACAACCTATAATCTTTTCTAGGAAAGCAAGGATCAAATGGCATGAACGCTGGCCCAGGCCCCGACCGACCGCCATAAATTACGTTGGCTCTGCCACTTGGAAATACGTTAGCTAGGCGAGCAGCCTCTGAAATGCAATGAAGGTCACTGGGACACATGACCTAGCCTAGGTCATTGGGTCAAGGTCTTTTCTTGAATCTTTATTCTTTCATCACCCAATGACCCCTCCAGGTAAGTAAGTCAACCTGTCTGTTGCTTTCTCATTTCACAATGATCTGTCTCCTTGTTAGTTGTTATGTATTAGGAACTTTTTTATGCATGCGTGCGCACCCAGATCCAATACACATGTGCATCATGCTAGTATGTGTATATGAATTAGTCAAACCTAGCAACCTGGAAAGAAAAATGTTAAATTATTACAAATTTTAATTTAGTAAACTATTTCAACAAGATAATATAAATAATTTTTTGAAAAATGTTAAATTATTACAAATTTTAATTTAGTAAACTATTTCAACAAGATAATATAAATAATTTTTTGATGATTTATATTTTATAATCAGTGACCCATCAGTTTTTAATAAAATATGCAGTATTTCCAACACGACTTTATTAAACAAAAGTTTACATTTAATGAGCTAGTTTTAACCACTTTGTTTACTCTCTCTATTATCAACAAGACATATAAGTATTTTATAACTTAATGAAATAAACCATACCACACACAACACTTCCTCATTTTAGAAATTGGGTTGGGTTTGACCCAACCCATAACCCAAGACATTATTTGATAATTAAGTTTAAATTAAAATTGAATGATTTTGATATGAGTTATCGTGATCGGTAATAGAGTAATTTAAACTTGGTGGCTCATCTAAGAGTAGGTGGATCTTTATTAGTATTTAAAATACTCTTATAGTAGCCAAATAACTAATAACTTATAGTGAATATTGTGAGAATATAAAAAAAAGTATATGTATAGTTTTGTCTAAAGCTTTCTTAAATAGCCTATCTCTTTCTAGGGACATCATCAACAGTCCCTTGGAATTTGAAGTGTGAAATAATGGAAGAGACTTTGGTAGCCTCTCCTGTGACAAGAAAGTGCTCAAGGAATATAGAGAGTATGAGATGGAGTTTGTAAAGCAAGTAATGAGAAAAATCCTGCAAGTGCAATGATCCGTCCTCCCTAGGTACGTGCCCATGTGGCCTATCTGATTTATTATACACTCATTATAATCCAAAATTCAAAAAATCAATCCTATTAAAAGTCCCCTCCTTAGAACTTTTGCCTCCAACCTGACCAAAAAAAAAAAACATTTAAGAGACATTGTAGGAGCATTTGGAGAAGTCTTTTTGTAATTGGTAATATATTAGTGTTGAATACCTTCTTGAGTAAAATCTATAGTGTCCCTAGTACCACTCAATTGCAAAATGCACATATTTGTTCATGTTTCTCGTATTTGTAATTGTGAATGCAAGATTAAAATATCAAACAATCGATATGTGTGTACTATGTGCAATCACGTGTTTGAATGTTATACATGGAGATGCCCTAGTTAACATGAAGGATTAAAAAAGAAAAAAAGAAAAAAGGTGCATGCCTGTGTAGGTCAGCAAAAATCAATGTCCTACCATTATAGGAACATTACCTTCGGGTTGATATATATACTAGGTGACTGAATGATTGCACAGCTGAATTGCCGAGCAAATCTCCTTTGGCAGTGAACATCTCCGCCTTGTGAACCAAATTACGTGCACATTTGCAGTGCAGGTGAGTGGCTAACTGCCAAAAGAGTAATTGCCCTGTAATGCAACCATACACTTGATCATTCATTTCGTTGATGAATAGTTTTGGGTGTCCATTTATCTATATATAGCTGATGATAAGTCAGAAAATTCTGGAATGTGCCATGCAAACAGGATATTCTTAGCACATATCCTTCGTTTGGTAAGTTGCAAAGTGGTCCTGTCGCTTCAATATACGCAGCCCTGGCTCCTTTTCTGTACTAGGTTTGACACCACATTGCTCTATCTCTTGGCAGAAAGAAAAAGAAAAAGAAAATGTGAATAATCTATAAAGAATATCCGCATAATAATTCTCCACGTACTTTTATTAGAAGTCGTGGTTCTTCTTCTTGTTTTTGTTTTTATGTCTTGTAAATGCACGCCTTTCAGAACAAAACTAATGCAAAAGAAAGAGAAATTAATTTCAAGTGGACACAAGATAGTTTCATGTACATAAGGATTGTAATGATTTCACCATGTATTGGTTGCCATAGAACATAGAGGCGGGCTGACTTTTGGGGCAAGAACTTGACTCTACGTCAAAAGTTCAGGGGATGTTCGGTAGACATATTTAAATATATGTTTTTAGTTTTTAAATAATAATACACGTATTTTCACATTCTTTTACCCACACGTATTTTCAAACAACAAAACTATCAAACACCTCCTTAAATTCTTCACAGCCTTCCTAATCGTCTTTTAACTGTTTGTCGGGAAAGATATGCTGGCTGCTGAAACGTAATATTCTACAATGTGTCGTCCTCTGGTTATCTTATATAAGACATTACTTTCCTTACCCCCTCTTGTACGTAGTTTCATCGATCCTACGCTAATACAGACCAGTGGACCACCTTTACTGGCCTGCTTTCTTTACCGAACACACTGCTAGTTGGCCTTGACATAAATATATCACATTTGAGGACCTATTAATTAATATTTTGTTTAGGCCTCTTTCTCTCTTCATGGCTACATGGCACAATTTTAGTGGACAATTCTTGTCACATCAATATTATTTTACATATAAAATGAAATGGATTCTGGGTTCAAATCATTTTATTAACAAAAAAGCTCAAATTCCTTCGCTTGCCCACATTTTTGTACTCTATGGATTGGGCTGATGGCACGTATCTTATCTATATGACGAAAGAGGCTCACAACAAGTGCTTTAATGCATAGTTAATTAGGCTGAAGCCCATATTTCTTCCTCAATAGATATGGGCCATATCTTTATCCATTGAGGAAATTAAACCTAATGTCTTAAAGTTAACCATATTTAAAAGAACTAAGGCGCACACTGAGGAACACAATAATAAATCAAACAAAATAACCTCAAACATCATCATCAAGTCATCATCAACCACATAGAAAATCCATGCCCTTATATTACTACTTGTGGCTTAAACACCTCATTGAAAAACATTTCCAAACTCCGTCATCTCATTCCTCACTTCACTTTACTAAAGCCCATCTTAAGGAAGACAAATAAACCTTATTAAACAAGGAGACTTATATCATTCCAAGCTAGTGATCAATAAAGGGATTTGGCCAACTCATCCTCGTGTATAGTAGATTGTACTTGTGGCGAGCAAAAAGTAGATCAGATAACTAAGGTTGGCTTTAATCTAGTTACTGTTTACTCTCACAATTAATTTTTAGAGATGGGATACAAGGTCAACCTTTAGGTACCCTTATATAACAAGAGATGAAAGTCAGACCAAAAAACTATATGCGAAGTGGTAACATTCAACTAGAAATAGCTTGAAAATTGGTTAAGTGTTCGTCCTTGGGTTCAGTCCAAGGAAGAAGGTACAATTGGATGGTTTTTCTCTCTTTTTGTTTCTCTCCTAATTTTCATGTCCCCCTTGATCCAGGTGCTTCTTAGCTTTATATAACTTAGCAAGGATGCATCTGGATCTTACATTTGGAGGGTTGTGATAAGACTTTCTTGATACTTGTCCCATTAAGACCTTTCTAGAAGGTTTTTACATCAGAATATGAGCTGTGAGGAACACTGTTCATGGTCATTTTCCCATTAATGCGGCTAGCTAAATGGTTGCAGTACATTTAATGCAGAGGGGATGGCTGTCTTATCCTTCCTTTTTCTTCTCTTCCTTGTTCAATACTAAGTTACCCTTGTCCCCCCTGGGATTGCACCGTGCTCCCTTCATTCCTGATTCTTGGCCTTCCAAGGTTAAGTAGGAGCTCTCGGCATCATCATCGACGGCAACATCCCGAACTCCTTATTAATTAAATAGGTCCTCTCTAAGGATACTTCATGAAATTCCCCTACTCGAAAATACCCTTGCCTACTTTATTATTGCTTTGGATCCTCATCCCTCTGCAGTACTCTCTCCCTCCATTCACACTTAAATTTTCCCCTTGGATCTAAGAATATCATGGTTGAACTTATTGGTTTACGAATAGTGTTTAGCCGCTGAAAATGAGTATATAATTTCCTATTACTTCATTGTTATATTATTGCTAAATGCTCATGGCTCCACTGATTCTTTACCACCAAATAAGACTCTAATTCACTGAATTTTTTTTTTACTACCAAACATTCATTGTTTTGATTTATCTCACCGTTGAAAGTATATTATATATTTTACTTTAACTTACCACTAGACACTATCATTATGTTTTCATTTAACTGCTACACATTTACCTAGGTCTAGCAAGACAAGTCTTCCATATGCTGATATATATGAAGCCATAAAAACACCTCCTCAGATTTCCGGTCAATATATTGATTATATGTGTGAGGGATTTCACAATTCGCTCCAATACCAATGGGTTTGGTCTGCGATCGAATGCTATAAAAGATTTGTGCCCCCTCATCCTTCACCAATTGGTGGTTGGATGGATTGGTAAGGCACACGGTCCGACAAGTGGTATCAAAGCCAAGGTCATAGGTTCGAGTCGTTGGAGCCGCATTGTGAGGGAGGGATTGTGAGGGATTTCACAATTCGCTCCAATACCAATGGGCTTGGTCTGCGATCGAATGCTATAAAAGATTTGTGCCCCCTCATCCTTCACCAATTGGTGGTTGGATGGATTGATAAGGCACACGGTCCGACAATATGCGTGACAAAAAAGGGGCTGGAAATTACTTTTAGGAGAAAAGGGATTATTTTAGTATAAGTAGAATTCTTTTCAACCATATATTGAAGCTTCTTACAGCCGGATTTCACAATGGTTGTATTCTTATAATTATTAAACATTACCAAACATGCATGGTGCAGTTGAGTTCTCACCCTCTTTTTTTCTCTCTCTCTTCAGTGCATGGAGTGAATTTCCTTTCGTAATAATGTGGTCCTGGACTCCCTTTTCAAAGACTTCCAACAACTAGTGGAAATGAACGTGTGCACATGTATATATGAAATGGAAGCATCAAGCTTTTATCGCTTTTTATTTCTAGAGGATCATTGGATACCCATCAGAGAAATGGCAAGAAGAACATAGAAACTGAAACAGAACATTCGGGGAGATCTAAATAGTGTGCTCTCTCTTTGCCACGCATTGGTCGTTCTTATCTTCAATTCTGATCTGTAGTTTTCTTACCCTACTTTTTATTCAGTTGGTCAAAAAAGGTCCCTACAATGGGAGTTGGCATGCATGAAATTTTAGGGCCGAATATGCTAGCATATTTGTTTATAAGGTCCCCCACCCCTCCCCTCTACGTAGTTCGTACGTCACTATATTAGCACTCACATATTCTAATTAGGGGTGACAATTTTTATCCAAACTCATGAACCCACCCAAAACCCATTTAATTTGGATAAGTCTTGAGCCAACCTAATTAAATATTTGGGTTAAATGGATAAGACCCAAATGAATAATTCAATTAAATGGGTTTTGATGGTTAAACAACTGGGTGCCCAATTACCCATTTAAAATTTAAAGTTTAATACTTAAAAAACAAAATAAATAAATAAATAAATAAAAACCCTAACAAACAAGAAAACATCACAGCAGCTACAGCCAGCTGCCTCTTCCTCTACCTAATGTAAAATTTTTCTCCTCCATTTTCTAGGCATTTTCTCAGCTACTAAACTAGACAAAATCTAAACATCTTTCCCTCTTCCTCTATCTAAAGTTTGTCTTTCTTAGTAACTCAAATAACAAAACGCTTTTCTGCAATGGCGCCCAGGAAACGACGCATTGCTGAGGAAGAAGAGTAAGAGAAACCGAAGTCCGAGTTGGCAGCGCAAGTGACTCAGAGCGTGGCTCGGAGAGGTGCCTATATTAACTCAGATAACTCGGTGGCTGAGTTGCGCAAAACCGAGTTACCAAAGGCGAAGAAGGCGTAGAAGGCTGAGAAGGACGTAGAGCTCAAGGTGGTGGAGGAAGAAGTCAAGGAAGGGACGAAAACCATTGTGATTGAGTTTTTCTTTAGGTTTTCTCTTTTTTTTTCTTTGGGTACTTTGTCTCTATTTGTTTGCGGAGAAAAGTGAAACAGAAAATTAGTGTCTTGATATGGTTTTCTTGCTGTTTTCGTTTGAAAGGTTAGGTTTTTTACTTTTTAGTGCTTTGCATATTATGTCTAATGTTTCTTGTTTGGCTACCGAGAAAAGTGCAAGAAGAAAATTAGTCTCTTGTTGAATTACTGAATATGAATTTTATAATGGGTTAAATGGGTGGGTTACTAATTAAATGGGTTGGCTTGGTAATGGATAATTAATTTATATATAAATGGGTCATAAATGGATAAATACACACCCAGCCCATTTATAATCTAATACATTTATGACCCAACCCGCCCATTTGTCACTCCTAATTCTAACTTTGTTTTTAAGTACGTAGTTGGTTGTAACGACGTATGTATAAGCATAAGTTCATCTATAGTTATTTTTTATTTTTTATTTATTTATTTTTTTTGAGTCTATCAACTTATATACATTTCTAAGAGATTTATTAAGACAAGAGCTATATTATTAGAAGTGGTAATGGGGAGGGTAGGGTCAAATCATGTGTGCCTTGTCCCCGCCTCCTCTCCTCTTCTAGATAGAAAAAATCCATGAGAGAAAAGAGTGTGGCGGAGCATGGTGGGTTGAAAATATTTTACTAATCCTAATATAAAGGAGAAAACCAACTATAAGAATGCTAAAAGAGAGTGAGAGACAAAGTTTTTGGAAATGAAAATGAAATATGTATAAAACAGTTAAAATAAGTGTAGAAATGATTGAATTTTATGTATATATAATTTAAATATATATCAAATAAAATATGTTTATAACTATGAATAATGGGACGAGCAAAATCCATTCCCACCCTGACGCCTTTTCAAAACATGGAAAATTCTCGTAGGACTAGTCAAGCAGGTTAAGGCATTTTTTGCCATCCCCAATCCTAAATTGTCCGTTACAAAATAATTTTCCCGTTGCATTTCTTATATGGGCCGGACACAAAAAAAAAAAAAAAAAAAAAAAAAAATGATATAATGTTATTATATCATTATATCATAATGATATAATGATATTATTATCATTTTCCCGTTGCATTATATAATGATATAATGAAAATGATATAATGTTATTATCATAATGATATTATGATATAATTTTCCCGTTGCATTTTTTTTTTCTTCTTCTTATTATTATTATCATTATTTTATGGTCTTTCATACAAATGAGTTTTTTTTTCTTAAAACATACATCTTTACAATTATTTTTTCTCTAAACTAATCGACCTTTTTTTTTTTTTTTTATAATGTTTTTTCAATTCAAATATCACTTATACAAAGATGTTTGACATAACACAAATTTATATACATCTAAGCTGAATGATTCCACCAAGTGTCTATCTTCTCCCTCGCTTTCAAGACCACAATTCGATTCCCATGTGAGTTGAAATCTTGCTCTGCTTAACACTAATTCCATTTTTTTTTTTTTGGTTGAAATGTTTGAAAATATAATAACACCACATGCAAGGACGCCTTCGGCATCCTAGGGTCATGGACCAATCATAAATTCTGGTTGTTCTTAATTATTGAATCAGGGCTTACACTTTATATAGTCTACCTTAATTATTAGTTATTGAATTCAAGGTTTTTTTTAATATAAATATGTTGTAGTCGTTGATTGGGCCTAATACTCTATGCAAGTTAATTATTTTAATTACATAGCCGTAAACTATCTATCATTCAATTAGTTTTAGAGTTTTATCATGCATGTGAGAAGCACTTTCATTGAAGGGATCTACAAATATCATTATCAGACCATTGGTGCTTTATATGAGAATTTTGAAATTATATAATAATTATACCTTTAGTTATTATAAACCACTGTAAGTTTCTTTAAGACTTTTTTTTTTTTTTTTTTCCGTGTATGTGTTAAAAATATTTAGTATTTAAAAAAAAATTATTAACTTATTATTTTTCAATAAAATTAAATTATGATTTCATATAATTCAAATGGTGTGTCAAATTATAATTTATAACTGAAACCATGCGCAATACATGGATTCTTTAACTAGTAAGCTTTAAAAAACTAGATAATCAAAATAATACTTTTATATGTTTACATTGAATTTGCAATGTAAACTTATCCCTTTTTACAAATATATACAACATAAAATTTTCCGTCAAAATATATGTTCACATGTTCATCTTGGAATTAATGGAAAATTTTAGAACCTGATTAAAAGTTTAAGGGCTTATTATTGAGACAATCTTACTTTCTTGTGGTTACTTGCTGCGTGAAATCAGAATTAGTTTGTCAACTCTATAAAAGTAGCTAGAGGATAACACTTTCTCTTTGTGAGTGAATAAAAAGAGGATGACACCATTCTACTTGTGCGTGAATGAGTTGAGCCCTCCTTTATAACAACAGTGGGAAAGAACAAAATAGTTTTCCTATGCGTCCGACGAAAGCCATATATTCAATCCAGGTTAGGTACAATTAATGATGGCTTCTACTATGTGTCAGCGTTTTCTATACGTAGAAAGTATATATATCTAGAAACTCCAGATTAAAGATGTAACAAAGATATTTTGAAGTCCTTGGTTTCCAGTTCTGATGGTTAGTGAATTGGGACCACGAGGCCATGAATGATAAGAAAGCGATCCTATGTACCAATTGTGCAGGCATATCCTATTTCATTCCCCTCGCATATCCAAATTTTGGTGCGAATCATTTGGTATAAAAGGCACTGTACTTAGAATTGTTGTGGCAACTTGAACACAAGGAATTGCAAGGGAAGCAGATGTGGGGTTAGGGAATAACAGTGCAATTCTCCTTCGGCAAAAGAGAACATGCACATGCATATTGTATACTTTTGTTTCGCCGAAGGAGAATTGCCCTGCCATTCACCTACACATGATTATTTCATGCCTGCAACTTCAATACATCGTGGCTATACCAACAAATAAGCTTATCACGGTTTCTCTTGCCAATGTAATAGTTCTATTCTTTTATTATTTATCATGGTTTCTCTTGCCAATATTTGCTTTCTCTTGCCAATATACTAGTTACAACTGGGATCATCAACATATATGGACTAGAAGTTTGACTTGAATTGGTGAATCCAACATGTGAACGTATTATCAAGCTTAAATAGATCTCTATATTATGGTGAAATATGGATTAGAAGAATATATGTGATTGATATTGAAGGATGGCTCAATATATTGAGAACTTTTTGCTACTAGCATTAGCTACTTCTTCTTTTCCCCTTTTTCTTTTTCTTGGAAGTACAAGACTTGTATGACTACAGAAATTTTTGTGTGAATTTTGTATTTTCCATTGTAATGGTTTACTGTTATATCAAAAGTGACCTCGCGTTGATCTATTTTCTCCCTGAAGAGCCTCTTAAAAGTTCTTCAATTACTAAACTAGCTCTATTGGGGGGACCACAATTTAACTTCCTACAACCACTTTAAAAACAGGCCTGCGTGGTGTGATTTCGAAAGCCATAAAAGATTTGAATGTGTCTTCCTCATTACCAATTGATTTTGAGGTAGAATGGCATAGCTCACGATTCGACAAATGGTATCAAAGCCAAGGTCATGGGTTCGAATCACGGGAGTGTCATTGTGAGGGGGGGATTGTTGGGGGGACCACAATTTGACTCCCTACAACCACTTTAAAAACAGGTCTGCGTGGTGTAGTGTCAAAAGTCATAAAAGATTTGAGTGTCTTTCTTATCACTAATTAGTTTTAAGGTGGAATGATATAGCTCACGGTCCGACAAGCTCAAATCATAATTACCCAAATGATATTCATGCATGTTACTATCCCAAATGTATGTATTGTTGGTTCTCCATCACCCCCCCCCCCCCCCCAAAAAAAAAGAAGAAGTAAAATTACCACATGTACGTAAAAACTGAGAAAAGCCATAATTTCAATCAAGACATGAACAATTTGGTCCCGAAATCCCTTATATTCCTCAACTTTGCTGAAATTAATCTAATTAGGTCAGGCTTGAGATATTCATAACAAAACATAAGAGTTGACCTCATGTTTGATGGCATTTGACCAGTTGTGACTACAAATAATTGTGGATAGCCCAATCGGATGTACACCAAATGTGATATTATAGAAAAAAATAATAATAATAATAAGAACAAAAACCTTTAGCCCCAACCAAAATTAGGGTTTGATCCAAAACTAAGTCAATTAATTGTGCCAGTCATATATGGCGTGAAAGCTTCTGTAAGGATCATATGAAGTGGCTCCTTATAAAATTTATAAACGAACAATACTTTCAAAGCCCCACAACTTCTCAAAGTTATGTACAACCCTCCTAAACCAAAACGTCAATAGAAATTTGGGGTCATTAGCTTTCCATTGACATGAAGCGCTTGATACTGTGTTCAGTAAGGTTTCCATGAAAATGTGTAAAATTTCACAATGAAAAACTCAAAGTTCCAAAATGTTTATGAGGTACCAACTTTTGGGACCCATAACTTCTCACTCCGAGCTATAATAATTTTAAGAAGCTTCCAATGGTACCTCATTTTTGGAATTTCAAGACCAAGTAAACCCTTAATAAGCCTCTAGAAATCAATGTTAACATTGGAATGTCTCAAAAATGCAGCATGTTAGGCTCACAAACCTTAAGGACGGGGGCACGTAAGGCTTGTTGGAGTATGTGTGTTTCAAACTCTCAAACTATGCTTGTGTCCCACATTGGTTAGAGATGAGATATCATGTAGGTTTATAAACCATTGCATATCTTAAGTGATAGCTTGAAAGATAATGGGCTAAGGGTTGGAGTTGGGCTTGAGTTGGACTTAACCTAGTCTCTATCTCTCTTGGGCCTCATTCCTTTTCCCTTTCTTTTGTGTTTAGCCCATTTTGGTTCTGCTCGTTGGGCATTAAATGAGCAGCCCGTTGGGGCATTTAATGTGCAGCTCGTTGGCTTGCACAGTGACCGTTACATGCAGCCCTTCAGCCCTCACATTAGTTAGTATATTAAACCCTATATTCCCCTCTTTAGCTCTTAAGTTTTTCAGCTACAGCAGCCACCGATCTTCCCTCTGTTTTTGCTCTGTTTTTTTTTGCTCATCTCCACTAAAAATTTCAACATCAATTTTTAGTTTTAAGGAAAGGCAAATTAAGGTTGTTCCTAGTTCTTTTTGCTTGAGTGTGTGATCAACTTGAAGAAATTATTATAGTCTAATCTTGGGGAGTTGTTCGGCCAAGAGAGCCATTCACACCGAGTTCTACTCTGGGTGGCACGAATCAACTTTTAAAGACAACACATTTTGCGTGATTCTATAGTTTATGAGATTTTTCTAACTCTATCTATTTATTTTTGTCATTGCTAATTTTTTAGGGTTTGTATTGTTGAATCAAAACTTGTTTATTTAGCCATATTTTCCAACAATTTTAAAGGTTGATATTTGTGTTTTTAAAAATGAAGAAACAAGTTGTTGATTCTCTTAAGGTCATTTCAGAAATTACAAAGCTTGAGGCTTTTGATGGAAATAATTTTAAACGTTGGAAAGAAAGGGTTTTGCCCATCTTGGAATTTACCGAAATTGACCGGGTTCTTTATGAGCCTAAACCCGAAGAAGATCCTAAAAATATAGCAAAGTGGGGAAAAACAAATAAATTGTGTGTTCATACTATTAAGTGTGGTTTATCTAACAAGTTGTTTGATAATTATTGTCATTTTACTTGTGCTAAAGATTTATGGGATGAACTTAATGGTCGTTATGGGTTTGAGGATGAGGGTGCTAAAAAATTTGTTACGGCTAAATTTATGTCTTTTCAAATGGTTGAGGAAAAAGGTGTTTCTAGCCAAATTGAAGATTTTCAAAAATTAGTATCCGACTTAGCTAAAGAGGGTGATGTTTTACCTGAGAGGTTTGTGGCTCATGGCCTAGTGTTTAAGTTGCCGGACTCTTGGAAAGAGTATAAGCACCGGTATAGCCACCATAGAACCTATTTGAATCTTCAACAAACTATCATTGATATTCAAATTGAAGAAACAAATAGAATGTCGGAAAATATTTCTAGAGTTAAATAATTTATTTCCAAGGCTAATGTTGTAGAGGGAGGACCCTCTAGACCTCCACAACATAATAAGAAACATGATTTCAAGGGAAAAGGAAAATTTCATAATAAAAAGGGCCCAAATCCTCAAATCCAAAAGCAAAAGGGTAATTGTTTTATTTGTGGCAAGGTAGGTCATTATGCGGCAACATGTAGGGTGAGGGGTAAGTTCAACAACAATAAGAACAACAACAAAGGCTCTACATCAAATAAGGCGAATGTGGTGCAAACCGAAGAGATCATTGCGGCGGTGGTGTGTGAGGCACACTTAGTGACAAAAGTGAAGGGATGGGTAGTTGACTCGGCTTGCACAAGACACATTGGTTCATTCAAAGGAGAGTTTAGCTCTTACACTCCTATGGCGGAAGGCACCGAATGTGTCTATGTTGGGGACAATAGGTCCGTGTCGGTGAGTGGTAAAGGGAAGGTACTCTTGAAGCTAACTTCCGGTAAAACTTTTTCACTCAATAATATCCTTCATATACCTCACTTTCGACATAATCTCATTTCGGTACATTTGCTTGGTAAGGCCGGTATTAAAGTTTTATTTGATGGTGGCATAGTTACTTTAACTAGGAATGAAGTCTTTGTTGGTAAGGGCTATGATGATGAAGGTTTCTTTGTACTTAATGTTGATCAAGTTATTAATGAAAAAGGTTCATCTTCTTGTGCTTAGTTGATTCCATTGATGTTTGGCATGGTAGACTTGGACATGTTAATCTTGGCTATATAAAGAAAATGAAAGAATGTGGAATTATTAATTCACTAAATGAAGCTAATATGGAAAAATGTGAAATTTGTGCCGAAACTAAAATCACCAAGAAACCTTGTAAATCTATAATAAGAGAAACCGAGCTTCTTGGATTGGTACATAGTGACTTGGGTGATTTAAAACACACTATGACTAGAGGTGGTAAAAGATTTTATGTGATCTTTGTTGATGACCACTCTAGATTTACT
The DNA here is from genome assembly GCA_028535165.1 of Quercus tomentella. Lineage (NCBI taxonomy): Eukaryota > Viridiplantae > Streptophyta > Magnoliopsida > Fagales > Fagaceae > Quercus > Quercus tomentella. The sequence continues at coordinate 34,404,907 of JAPQVY010000068.1, read as the reverse complement.
AAACTTTATTTACTAAGAACCAAAAATGAAGCTTTGTAAATGTTTATAAAGTATAAGAGTGAAGTTGAGAACCAAAAGAATAAAAAGATTAAAAGACTTAGAACCGATAGAGGTGGTGAATATGAGTCTAATCCTTTTAAGGAATTTTGTGAACAAAATGGCATAATACATGAGGTAACTCCACCTTATTCACCGGAATCTAATGGAATAGCCGAAAGGAAAAATAGAACTCTTAAAGAGATGATGAATGCTATGCTTGTTAGTTCTGGACTATCTTCCAACTTGTGAGGGGAGGCCATTCTTTCGGCTTGCCATATTCAAAATAAGGTACCTCATAAGAAAACCGGTAAAACTCCTTATGAACTTTGGGGAGGGCGTAAGCCTAACATGGAATACCTCAAAGTGTGGGCGTGCTTGGCTAAGGTCATGCTACTCGAGCCTAAAAGGAGAAAACTTGGTTCTAAAACATGTGATTGTGTGTTTATTGGTTATGCGTGCAATAGTTCATGCTATAGATTTCTTGTCATCAAAAGTGATATATTAGAATCATACACTATTATTGAATCCGAAAATATCATATTCTTTGAGCATGTGTTTCCTTTGAAAAATAAGGAAAAAGAATTGCATAATTCTATTGAAATTTCTAATGACTTTATTGATGATGTGCAAGAAATAAGAAGGAGCAAACGAGCTAGGAAGGAAAAGGATTATGGTAACGATTTTCTTGCCTATGTCGTTGAAGATGAACCTGTAAGTTACTATGATGCAATTAAATCCATAGATGCACCTTTTTGGTTGGAAGTAATTAATAATGAATTAGAATGTATTATGTCTAATCATACTTGGGAATTAGTTGAGCTTCCACCCAAGGTTAAACCTATTTACAAACTTGTAGTACATCAAATAGATGTTAAAACTGCTTTTCTAAATGGTGATTTAGAAGAAGAGATTTATATGGAGTAACCCAAGGGTTATGTAGTTCTTGGACAAGAACATAAAGTTTGTAAGTTAGTTAAATCTTTATATGGTTTAAAACAAGAACCTAAACAATGGCATGAAAAATTTGATAATGTTATGCTTACACATGGGTATGTGATCAATGGTGCCGATAAATGCATATATAGCAAGTTTATTAATAATGAAGGTGTTATTATATGTTTATATGTTGATGACTTGCTTATATTTGGAACTAGCCTTGATGTTGTGCATGATGCTAAACACTTTCTTGCCTCTAATTTTGATATGAAAGATTTGGGTGAGGCAAATATAATCTTGGGCATTAAGATCCTTAGGGATAATGATTGCATTACACTATCACAATCTCACTATGTAGAGAAAATTCTTAAAAAGTTTGAACACTTTGATATGTCACCTATGTCTACTCCTTTTGACTTAAAGGTGCACTTGTTTAAAAATCGTGGTAATAGTGTTTCACAAGATAAATTAATATGCACAAATTATTGATAGTTTGATATTTTTGACAAACTGTACTCGCCCTAATATTGCATATGCTGTTGGTAGATTGAGTAGATATACTTATAATCCTAGTATTGAACATTGGGATACAATATCTAGATTGTTGAGATATTTAAAGGGTACTTTTGATTATGGTTTGTCATATTGTGGTTATCCTGCTATATTAGAAGGATATTGTGATGCAAATTGGATCTCTGATACAGATGAGGTAAAGCCCACTAGTGGATATGTGTTCACACTAGCTGGAGGGGCTGTCTCTTGGAAATCATCCAAGCAGACTTGCATAGCGAGATCCACTATGGAATCAGAGTTAGTAGCCTTAGAAAAGGCTGGGTCCGAAGCTGAGTGGCTTAGGAGTTTGTTAATTGATATACCATTGTATACTAACTCTATTGCCTCTATTTGTATACATTGTGATTGCCAGGCTGCCATAGCACGTACTAAGAAAAAAATCTATAATGGGAAAAGTCGACATATCCGATGGAGGCACAATATTGTGAGACAGCTCATTGATAATGGTGTAATGTCTTTGGACTTTGTGAGATCAGAAAGGAATCTGGCCGATCCTTTGACCAAGCCACTAGCAAGAAGGCTGGTGAGTGAGACATCGAGGGGGATAGGACTGATACCCAAATTATGACACTATGGCCAATACCCAACCTCTATGATGGGTGATTCCACACAAGGGGTTAAATTGGTAGAGGTCATCTGTGGTCCATATGGGCATTGTCAGTTATTATGTATTCCGCTATCTCATTAAGGAGATTAGTGATGAGTCCATCCCTATGGTGTGAGACAGTGCTAAGTTGCAAATTGTTGGAGGTTGAGCTCTAGCTCTTAATGGATCCATAGTCCCTACTTGTTGGGATGGGGTGTACTGCAGACACTCTTGATGGATGCCACCTATGTGGGAGTGGAAGTTGTGCCGTTTCCTATGAGACTTGGGTAGGTCTCTAGAGCTCTCATGAAACCCAATGGCGCATGGCCTGTATAAGGCGCCAACCCGCTTATGGAACAACCTTGGTAAAGAAAGGTATGTGGGTGGTAAGTTTGGTTATCTAATAGCTTGGTTAAAAGAGTCTAACTCTACCATTGTCTAGTGGTTCCTACTTATTTACCCTAAGTATGGTTAAAACCTTAGGGTACCATATTGATGCATGCCTTCTTGAGTTTATTGCCTTTCCTAGTTTAGTTTTTGTAACATGTGGGGGATTGTTGGAGTATGTGTGTTCAAACTCTCAAACTATGCTTGTGTCCCACATTGGTTAGAGATGAGATATCATATAGGTTTATAAACCATTGCACATCTTAAGTGATAGCTTGAAAGATAATGGGCTAAGGGTTGGAGTTGGGCTTGGGTTGGACTTAAGCTAGTCTCTATCTCTCTTGGGCCTCATTCCTTTTCCCTTTCTTTTATGTTTAGCCCATTTTGGTTCTGCTCGTTGGGCATTAAATGAGCAGCCCGTTGGGGCATTTAATGTGCAGCCCGTTAGCTTGCACAGTGACCGTTACATGCAGCCCTTCAGCCCTCACATTAGTTAGTATATTAAACCCTATATTCCCCTCTTTAGCTCTTAAGTTTTTCAGCTACAGCAGCCACCTCTTCCCTCTGTTTTTGCTCTATTTTTTTTTGCTCATCTCCTCTAAAAATTTCAGCATCAATTTTTAGTTTTAAGGAAAGGCAAATTAAGGTTGTTCCTAGTTCTTCTTGCTTGAGTGTGTGATCAACTTGAAGAAATTACTATAGTCTAATCTTGGGGGATTGTTCGGCCAAAAGAGCCATTCACACCGAGTTCTACTCCGGGTGACACGAATCAACCTTTAAAGACAACGCATTTTGCGTGATTTTATAGTTTGTGAGATCTTTCTAACTCTATCTATTTATTTTTGTCATTGCTAATTTTTTAGGGTTTGTATTGTTGAATCAAAACTTGTTTATTTAGCCATATTTTCCAACAAGGCTTACCCCAGACACGCTTGCCAAAATACTTGTATGAGTTGAGGGACAATTTAAATTTTGTTATGGCTCTGCCGAATTACTAGCAAAGTGCTGCTAAGGTGCTTAATTGTAGATAGCTTACCAAATATCATGTTGCTCCTGACGGTGTAGCTATAGTAATATTAAGCTACGTACTATTGCGCCATGGTCAAACTTGAAGACCTCGGCAAGTGGCTTAATATTGACCATGGCGCAATAGCCATAGTAATATTAAGCTATTAGACTATAGTTGGAGTATCATGCGCTTAAGCTATATGCTGCTCTCAAATACGTAGTCTCATATAATATGACCATGCATGATTCTGTCAAAACTCTACCCAAATTCTGGTTTAATGGTTTCCATTTAAAACCTTTTAAAATATCTGTAGTCTATATTTTTTGGTTGGCAAACTGTGATCAAAATGTAATTCATTTATAGTTTTTTTTTTATCAGTCTTGAGTGTCTTAAATGTGTATTTTATAGTCCAAGACAAAGACCCAAGTTTATATCAAGAAAAAAATCAAGTTTAGAGCAAGAAAACAAGTTTATGTCAATTCAACACCTAGCTCGACCAATCGTGATTGCGATATCAGCAAAAATCTAAAATGCGAAAAGCTCATAACTTGCTCGTTTCAAGCCTGATTCATGATCCGTTTGTTGTGCTATTTAAAGGATATCATAAGCTATCCCTAGAGGGGCTTTTCAGAGAGAGAAATAACTGTATGTGCAGCTAGGGTTTGTATAACAAAGTTTCTCTCAATCTCACTATACTGGAGACATTCAAAGTAATTTGAGCCTTCATCTATTCAACCTATGAGAGTTCTAAAGCATATAGAGAAAGATCAGCACGGTATTGCTGCTGCCATTGTGCATATCTATATGAAGCCATAGAGAAATCAGTTGACCATAGTTACTAATCTAAAACCTTTGAGTGGAGATCTCAAAGTCACAAACAGGAGAGTTTGTGTGCAGTAATTCAAAATAGAAAAGTCCATGGATTCAGAGTTACGTGTGGTAGCAGTAGATTTAGGGTTAAGTTAATTGTATAAACTTAGATTCTATTTATTGGATATGTTGCCTTGAGGATTGTTTAGGTTATACCTCCCTAGATTTTTTTACTTTAAAAACACAGTTTCAAAACCTTTTCTAGGTCATTATTCTTAGTGTTCATGTGATTTGTGAATGTGTGATGTTTGTTTAAATCAAATCTATTGCATAATTACTCACTTTAATTAATTGGCTAGACATTTGATAAAATCTAACTCAACTGTGGTCTAAAACTTTAACAATATCATGACCATTTTCAAAGATAAAACCCTATTTATGGTTTTCCTCATCAAAAACCATTTTTCAAACATCAACCCTAATCATGTTTTTTCACTTCAAAAACCAGTTTACAAAGATTAAATTTTAAATTTAAGTTTTTTCCAATGAAAAAAGTCCTTCAAACAAAATTTAAGAATTTGAAGGTTTTTCACTTCAAAAACCTCATTGACAAATGATAACTTGAATAATGTCTCCCCTTGTGTAATCCTCTAGTTTAAATCAAATCAACACACATACCGATCATTCAACATGGAAATATGAGATTCTGATGATTTCTATAAGTTATAAAATATGTGGATTTAAGTTTTATATATATATATATATATATATATATATATACACACACCAATTAATTGAGTACCTAGAAACTCGGCTAGAAGATGTGTAAGTATGTAACAAAGTTATTTTGAAGTCAAGGTTTCCAGCTTTAATTTGATGGTGAGTGAATTGGGACCACGAGGCCATGAACAATGAGAAAGTGATCTTATATACCAATTGAGCAGGCATATCCAGATATCCTATTTCATTCCCCTCGCATATTCATAAATTTGGAGCGAATCATGTGGTATAAAAAGGACTGTATATAGAATTACCGTTGCAGCTCGAACATGAGGTATTGCAAGGGAAGCAGATGTGGGGTTAGGGAATAACAGTGCAAATCTCCTTTGGCAGAAGAGAACATGCAAATGCATATTGCATATATACTTCTGTTTTGCCCAAGGAGAATTGCATTGCCATTCACCTGCACATAATAGTTTCATGCCTGCAGCTTCAGTATTGTGGCTATACTAACAAATAAGCTTGTTCAGTGGCGGCTCCACTTGCATGTGCGGGTGGTCCCAGGACAACCCTCACTTACCAAATTCTTTTTTTATACTCAGCAAAAAATATTATATAAATTATTAGTTTAAATTAATCTATTTTGTGACTACCCTAACTTGAAAAAAAAAATGTATATGTATACTTACAAAAAAAATATTATACACTGAATTAATCTATTTTGACTACCCTAATAAAAATGTTAAACACTCTGACCTGAGAATCACAAAAATTTGAGTTCAACAAAAATAAGAGTAATGCTACATTCATAATATTTTCGCAATAAATATTATGTGGTAAGCTATTACTAATTCTAATTTGGGCTCAACATTAACATATTTTACCTACCAATAACAATTTGTTGTATAAGATTTGTTATGAAAATATTATGGTCACTTTATTGTTCTCATTTCAGCATTTTCAATTTCCACTTTATTTCTTATTAATCTTTTTTTTTCTTTCATTTTGTTACTACAAAAAAATTGTAACATTTCATGTATTTGTGTGACTTTTTTTTTGTGATGTTGATATATTCAAATTGTCTCTTTATTAGATTTTATATAATTTAAATTTCTTAGTAACCACCCTAAAAAAAACTCCTAAAGCCGCCACTGAGCTTGTTATGGTTTCTAACTCGGTTTTTTAGTGTAAGTATTTTGTTTCTCTTTCCGTAATAATAGTTGTATTGCATTTTTTTTTTTTTTTTGGCAGTTAAATGTTGAATCATAACAACTTGGATCATCAACATGAGCACTAGAAGTTTGACGTGAATTTGTGAATTCTAACGTGACCATGTATTATCAAGCTTAAGTAGATCTTTATATTAAGGTGATATATGGATTACAAGAATGTGATTGATATGATAACTCAATTTAGTGTGTTCAAAATTGAAGCTTCTTCTTCTTCTTTTTTTCCTTTTTCCGCGTAGCATAAGCGTTATAAGCAACTTGAATTTGCTGCCTGAATTTTGTGTTCTTCGTTGTAATGGTTTAATACACCTTGTGTCGATATATTTATCCACGAGGAGCCTTCTTAGTTCTCATGGCTATCTGATTACTCAACTGGCTCAGTGGATTCTCTATATGAAGAAACTGAAGTTTATCATGCTGATTTCACAGGGAAAAAAGTGTCATGCTTATTTTAAATAAACATTAAAATCGTTTCACATTCATAGAGAATACATGGACATTCAAATAAAAATTGAGAATAAGCAATATATATATTTATATATATATATATATATATATATATATATATATGAAGTTGTAAGGTTACAAAATGAATATCTACTATGAGACTTATGACTTCATGCTTTTCACTATTCTTCATATATTAGCTGATTCAGGTCTACATTCCAGACCTTTTTCTTTGGTTATATTACGTTTTTGATAGCAGATCCTTAAACAAGAGTCTCATTGGATGAAATCCAAAAGGGGAAGAAAAAGACCTAATTGATTGCTTTGCTAAACTAATCAGAGGGTGTTATAAAGAATATTATGCATGCTGCATGCAAATTATGTAATAGTGTGCACATTAATGCATTACATTAACAGGAAAGATCTAATAGAGACTTGTCTGATGAACCCTAGAGCTTATATACTTTTCCATGATGGGGGATTGTCTTGAAATTTTTTTTTTTTTTTTTTTTTTTTTTTTTTTTTTTTTTTTTTTTTTTTGAGAATAAGATTGTCTTGAAAATTGATATGGAGTGAGATAGGTCATAGCTGGAATTGGTTTGGACCGTATCAGAAAACTTGAATTAATTTCTTTTATATATATAAAAAAAAAAATCATATAATAAATCATTGCTGTGTACTAATTCAAATTAGAAATAAAAATCTAAGAAAGAAAGAATGAGTTTAATTTTTTAATGATAATTTGGTAGGACAGAAGAATGTCCTTTAAAAAAACATGAGAAGGGATGAATTGTATCAAAAGAGATTTTATAAGTTAAGTTAATTGAAACTCAAAAAGAAAAAATAGTTTGGGCATGCACACCAAAGAACTTTTCGTTGCACAAAAGTTGAATATATATATATATATATATATATTTGTTTGAAATTTTTTAAACAACTAAGTTATTTATTTTGGGCAAAATTGATAGATTGAGCCTTTTTTATTTTTTTATTTTTGTGTGTTCAGATGAACCACACTTCAAAGGTATCACTTAAGAAGCAAGATAGATGGAAAACCAATCAGTAGTTCTCACAGCTCGATTTAGCCTTTACCATACAGTCACATTGTTAGTAACAATCTTATACATACAACGTAACCAAAATCCATAGAGTCCACGTCCATCAAGATCGTCACGCTCTAAAAAATTTCATATGCATAAAAAGGTCTCATCCTATCCCCTCTCCAGTTTTTTATGAGTCTTTTTGTAATCTCATTAAAATCGCTTGCACACATCCAAGGTATAGCAAACCTGAGCTGAAGGTCTCTCAATAAATTTCAAGAATAATCTGAAGTTAAGTATGAGGTGCTTTGTAAAAACCCGTAAACCTCCAAACATTTTCTTTGCCTCCTTTGACTAGAGCATTTTGGGTATGATATTTAAAGATTAGATTTTTTGTTTTTTTTGTTTTTTTTTTTGCTCAAAAAGATTAGATATTTCCAACCAGAAAAACATAAAGTAGAGTAAAAAAATAGATATGATGATTGATGACTAATTAGATGCTCAGAAAGGCGTTACTAGATACACTACAACCCCAAATTAGTTTACCCAAAAAAAAAAATCCAAGTTAGGAAGCACATTGAATTTTCACACCCGACTTGTAATAAAAAGGAAAAAATATTAAATATAATCCTTAATTACTAATTGGAGATTGGGGGTTTTGTTTTTCTTTTCCATCTGAAGCAAACACACACACACACACAATCTGTCTGATCCGACAACTACATCTACCGATTGTGCTCTCCGGAACAGTTTTGGAACAAGCGTGAATGCCCGTGCCAGGTAATTTTCTAGGGTTTTATTTTTCTGATGAATATAAAGTTCAAGGGTTCTTATTATAAACTTTTTAATATTGGTTTCAATAATGAAATAAATTATGCAGAAAGAGATGGAATTTTCAGTGAAAAAATATAGCTGGAGGGAATTGAAACTCTTAACTGATTCATTTAGCGAAGAAAACTTTATTGGAAACGTAAAACATGGGAAAGTCTATCGGGGGAAAACTGAGCAAGGTCAAGAGGTTACTGTCAAAATTTGGTTTCGCTTTGAATCACAAAATAGGGATGTTGCCAACCGTCATGCCAATTATAGTCTTACAAGACTGGAGGTATCTATCTATCTATATACATTACATTACATTACATACTGCTTCCATTTATTTACTACTAATTTTTTTTTTTTGTGTGTGTGTGTGTGTAGTGTGAATGCACTTTTCTGACACATCCGGATGGTATGAATCACCCCAATTTGGTGAAGTTGATTGGATACTGCTGTGAAGTTGAAGATCACCACTTGGGTGCTGTCTATGATCTTAGATCAAAGGATACTCTTCTCAATCTCATAGAAAAAGGTACATTTTAGTTTGTTCATTTTTCATGCATTAAATAACTTTAACCATTGATGCCAATATGCATAGGAAATTTAAAAAAAAAAAGGCCTAAATGACAAAGTGCTTTTAATTGCGCTTGCAGATGATTTAAATTGGAACCAAAGAATGCAGTTGGCTCTTGCGATTGCACGTGTGCTCGAGTACCTGCAATGTCATAATCCCCTTTACCAACTTCGCTTTGTTCACCCTGCTCTTATAATGCTTGATCAGGTAGGTCATCTTTGGTTTTCTTCATGCTCTCGATAGACGGATTGACTTACTTTTGTTTTCCTTTTTAGAAAAAAATGATTCCAAAATCTGGTCTAATTTGATCTTCATTGTTCCACAGGATTCCAATCCAGTGTTATTTGATTTTTTCAAGCTATCTGGTGGAATTGTTGGTGATAAGCAGTTTGTGTCATACCGAGACAAGTCACATTTGTGTTATCTACCCTATTTAGATATCTACTTTAATGGTTTGGGTATGTCCATTTATGTGTTCATATATTTCATTATTTAAATTTGTGTGCATATGTGAAATAATTGATGGATCTGAGATATACGTGAGAGTATGATAAGTAGATGCAACAACAAATAGAAATAATTCTTCTCTTGTGTCTGCATAATTACACAAAATTCGTTGAGTCGAGCCATTCCTTGCATTCTGCATTTGGAACTTTTTGTTTTGCTAGGATTTTTAACTTCTGCTATCTTGTGAATGGTCTTCCATCAGGTTTTTGTTGTAGTGGCTCTAGTTATAAGTCTGGTCAACCAATGTAGATTTTGACCGTTTTTCTAGTTGAACTCGATTGGAAAGTTTGCTTGGGTTCCTTGTTTACTAGGTGCCAGGCTTTTAACTTGAAATGGGCTATGCATTATCTTATCTGGACTGAGATGAATGAAGCCGAATCATTTTTCCTTTGTGTGATGCTCACATTGTGGTGTGGTACCATTACAATTTTGGTGTAAGATGCTTCCCCTCATTAGGTGTGATGCCTAAGAAGTTTGTTCTATTTCCTTTCACCTCTTTACTTCCTATTTGCTGTTTCACAGCTTCAAGTTGTTTTCCAGCAATCCTAATCATTCTCTACAAACGAGCCCTTTTGCTTTAACATCTAAATCTCAAAAGTGAGATTCCCTGAGAACTTTACTCTAACCCTTAATTATTACCAAAAAACTAGCTTTACCTCACTTACTATATAACATCCTAACCTGAATCCCTATAGCAGTATCTGGTCCATTTAATAATTTTTTTGGTGCTGAAACTGAAACTTTGATCACTTCTTAGTTTCAAATCTGCTGTCCTGCATCATTTTGGTTTCTGGTTCTGCCTTTTATCTTATCTATTTTAGCATCTTTTTGATTTTTTTTAAGCTAAATTTCTTGTTGATGTACATTTTAAAACTAGGAAGCCTTTGATAAACACTCATTATCCCTTCAACTAGCATTCAAGCATATGAGTCCAGAACAATATTTCTTGGGCACTAGTCATAGCATCCAAAAATCCGCAACCTAAAATTTGACTTAAAAAAAAAAAAAAAAAAAATTAATCTTTGTAATCCCAAATGGTACTTTCTCGATTTTTTTTTTTCATATTTTTTTATTCTTTTAACGAATTTTAATCCCAAGTGCACCAATTTTTACCGTTAATTCAGTTATGATTTTGAATGTGTTGCAATAGAACATTCTGATTTTTGGATTATATTAATGGAATTCATGTCCATTTGAAAGATGTGATGTTGCAGTGCAAGATACCACCCTTTTTTTATAGGTTAATGTTTCTTACTTATGTATATGTATTCACCAAGTCAATCTTTTCTGTTATCCAAACACGGTTGTAGAAAAAACATGTTGGAGCTTTCAATTAATTGTGTGTCATGGACACTAGCGACAAGTTTGAATGGTCTAAGATGGGAGAGGATTCTGCTTCATTAGATGTGTATTTTTTGTTTTTTTGGAGATATTTTCTCATCTTCTTTTTCCCTCAGATCTATTATGAAGTTTAATTTCAACCTAAAAATTATTTATTACTTATTTTAGGTAAGCTTTGGGTGTAAGTCCTGTGTACTAGAGGTTCCTCTTTATTGAATAAATTTTCTTTATCTTTAAAAAAATAAAAACTGTTGTGTTAACTTTAGTTTGATGACTAATTTCATTAAATGATGTAGCTAGGAAAAATGGGAAAGGATCCAAATCTGAGCTGACAGATTTGGACAGCAAGTTGTGAACAGATGGTGTTAATGGTGTAGAAAAAGCGTAGGATTTTAGATTTGGAGGACAACAAAGGGAGAAAACTTGATTTTAGATTTGGAGGACAAGAAAGGGAGAAAACTTGAGGATTCGGGGGCTGCTCTCAGTGCCAGCCCTTCCACTAGGCCAATTAGGCAATGGCCTAAGGCCCCTAGTGGAAGGAGGCCCCAAAATTTTGGAAAAAAATGGGTAGTATATATAGCCTGAAAAATTAAACTTCACCCCAACATATCAACAAATTATTTTTGGCCCCTACTGAATCTTGGAAAATAAATAAAGAAATAAATAAAATCTGCTCCATCCTTTTAACCCAACAAGAAGAAAATCTTCTGGTCTAAACAGAATCAGCTGTCTCAAAAATAAAGTCATTTAGCCTCTAGACAAACCAAAATTAACTACAAGATAGGTCTAAAAAAATTACACACAAAACAATTACAAATAAAAAACCCCAAATCCCAAATTTTTTTACCTGTATTGTTTCTCTCTCTGTCTTTCTCTCTTAGCTCTGCTTTAGCAATTTGCATAATCTTATTCTTCCTCTTCACTAGTCACTACTGACCCAATTTGAATCCCTTCTGTTGGTGGCTTGGCGTTGTACCTTCACTTTTCTGTCTGATCTATTGTTCACACTCACACACTAGTAGAATTGGCTGAGGTATGACCTTCTCTTCTCTAATTTGAGTTTATTTTCCTCTCTCTTCTCTGATCTAAGATTTGATATCTCTCTTTGACACACTCTCTCTTTGCTGCCCCTAGTCTTGACTCTTGTATTTTGGGTTCACTGCTTTTATTTTTTTCTAATACAATATTTTAAATCTGGGCTGTGGTTGACGTTGCTATTAATAAGACTTGTGGACTGGAGTTTTGGTTTTACTCTTACTATATATTTTATTTTATTTATTTATTTATTTTGATAAACACTATATATTTTATTTAATCTTGCGTTTTATTTATTTTTTTAATGGGAGTGTTTTATTTTTATTCCAAATCTTGCGTTTTGGACCTTTTACTGTGTATTACTGCAACAAAAGACTTCAATCCAAAAAAAAATAAAAACATTGGAACACGTGTAACTAAAACAAAAAACAAAAGGAAATAATAGTACTAAAGGATTATCAAAAAAAAAAAAAAAAAACTAAAGGAAAAAAGAAAAAGAAAAAGTATGCATCTCAAAAAAGAAATGTTGGAAAAACTGGAATACAAAAATTTAATTAGATAGTTTGCATCTCAAGGGCAAGAAAAATAAATTTAAATAAAATATTTATGATATAAAAATATTAATTTTATTAATATATAAATATAAAAAGGGCCTGTTTTAATTGTTCGCCTAAGGTTTCAAAATGTCTAGGGCCAGCACTGGCTGCTCTATTCTTTGAACAGTGTTTTTGGGGTTTTGAAAGTTTTAGAGAGCAATTTGATGAATAGCTGTTTTTGTGAACCCTTTTATGATATTGTGGGGAACTCACAAATTTCAGACGGCCTCTTTTAGTTGTGTTGATATTTGGATATTTGGATGAAATATAGATTAGTCATGGTCATTATAATCTAACAGAAAGCGATGTTGATTATTATCAGAATGCAGATCCCAAGTGTTGATTATTATTAGACTACACATGCAAAGTGTTGATTACTATCTGAATGCACATGCAAATTATGGAGATTTTAAGACATTGAATTAACAAACTCCTAGGCTTTGCCTTTTGATTTTGACCCTGCTTGTTCTTTAACTTAGACGTCTTGAATGCTTAACAGTTCTGTTTGTTATGTTCAACTACTGTAGCGGAATAGCTTGTACTCATGAGTCTTTCAGCATTGCAGTTTTACTTTTTTTTCTTTATTGCACTCACAAAAATTTTCTGTAACAGGTGTCTGGTCGCTGAGATCGGATCAGTTTTCATTTGCTATTGTACTTATAGGGCTCATAAGTAAACGTGCCTTTAGTGGGGAGAATTGGAAAGATGAAACAGAACAACCTCTGATCTGGGCTTCGAATCAATACCATATGAAATTGAAGTCTGGCTTCCAGCCAAATGACTGTCATCTTGTTCATGAGAGCCTGAAGGCAGAACCTGGTTTTCATGATCTTGATGGAGTAGCACTAACAAAGATGATATTTCACTGTATGAACTTTCATTCGGTGAAACGTCCTACGATGTCGCAGATTGTTCAGTGTTTGCAGGGTTTACATGTTTTCAATGGCGATTTCGGTGTGGTGGAAGGTCTTTTACAGGGGTGGGACTCGTATACTTTTCCAAGGAAGAAAAAAAGCTCAAAATGGAAAGGATGTCTTAAGATCGCGTGTCTGGGTATGAAGGCTGATGAAATAGATCAGGGGAACAAGAAAGATGCTCAACAAATCAATCACTGATGAACTGTTTTCTTTTCTTTAGGAATGAACCAAATGTAAGGTTACTCTGGGCACTGGCCTGGTACGAAAATACTTGATATATTGTTTTCTTTCCATTTTGTTGATGGACTTTGTGGTGATTGCAACTAGTAGATGAAACTACAACTTAAATTTAAGGTTTAATGCTAGCTCTATATTAGTGAAATATTTCAGATTAGACTCCCTTTTTGTTTCCCTGCAATTTTGATTAAATTGCTTCTGGATGGCTCTTAAAAGAGCATTTTGTATTTACTAAAAACTAAAAAGGGTCTATTTTTATCCTTTATATATATTTCGAATGCCAGTGATTAGATTTGACAAATTTTGTGTGATGATTTGGCAATAAGAGAAACTTAATATGGGGCTGAGCCCTACATTTATATTACTTGTGCAGTACTATATAGGTTGCAATTTATATTAGTGAGTGAAGCGGGTGTTTATGTGAGTAGCTGTCATGTTGTCAAAATTACATCAGTTGTCACTTGATGGCTACGCGGTGGATATATAGACTACTTAATTGAAATCTCTTCAATATATCATCTCCCCAATAATAGGAGAAAAAAGGAAAATAAATCCAACTTGTAATTCCAAATAAACTCATTAATAAAAAGTGCAGGTTGTTAATAATCAAAAGAAATACGAGCCAGTTTATTATAGGAAGTGGAGACATTCAAATCCAAAGTTGGTGGTGATATTTAATTCTTTCTGAGCTTTATTTGTGATGTTAATAGTGAGTCTAGATGAGAATCAGTAAGAATTTATCCTACAATAATTTGTAAAAATGTTGTAAAATTGTTTGTGCTTATATGTAGCATTACTCTTTATGGAAATTACACTTTACCCCTTAAACTGTAACAATGCACACTTTATCTCCTTAAACTATACCCACTTTTATACTTACCCTCTCTAAATTATGAGAATGCACACTTTACCCCATGAATCATAACCCTTTTACACTTACCCTCTTAAATAATGAGAACACACACTTATTTCCCTAAATTATTACCCATGGGATGAGGTGCAAAGTGTTACACGATTAATACTTTTTGAGGGTAAATTAGTGTTAAATGAGTAATAGTTTAGGGGGGGGGGGGGGTGTAAAAGTGTGCATTCCCATAGTTTTAGAGGGGGTAAGTGTAAAATGTGGTATAGTTTAAAGGGGGGTAAAGTATAATTTCTCCTTCCTCTTAGAAACATCCATATTAGATTATCTACTCTAAAAATTTATTTCAATAAATATTTATTCTTCTACATTTTTTTTTTTTTAATTTCCTTTACACTCTCATTCTCTCTAGAACCATTCTAGTCTATTTCCTTCACACTTTCTCCCCCTCTCTCTAGAATTCTCTCACTCGCTCCCTCTCTCTCTCAAAGACCTAGCACAACCCAAAATCACTAAGCAACCAGCCACCATCAATGGAGCAACCCACAATCATCAAGCAACTAGCCACCATCAACATATCAACCCCACACTCATCACACTACAAAACACGTGGGCTATAGCTGCATTTATTTTAGCCACGTTTACAAAAACGCAACTATAGCTAACTTATAGCCGCATTTTTAGTAAACGCAGCTTAAATTATTGACCTATAATTGCGTTTTCAAAATGCAGCTATAGTTAAGATCTAAGTTGCGTTTATAAGTGTTTTTAGCCACATGTTTTGGATAGACCCTATTGTTGCGTTTAGAAAACGTGGCTATAGGACTAGCAGAGTATTTTTTTTTTTTTTTTAAAGATGACATATACCCGCATTTATAAACTGTGACTTTAGCTTTCCTATAGCCACATTTTTAAAACGTGACTATATGTTAGGCCTATAGTCGTGTTTATAGGATTTTAGAAGCGCGACTATAGGTTCATTTGATATTGTCATCAAAATAAAGCTCACCTTTGTTAGAGAATAAGCAATTATTAATGCAATATCACGGCTAAATACTCACCATATTTTTTGTAAATGCTACATAAATAGTAAAAAATAATTGACCTTTGTTAAAAAAATAAGCAGTTACTATGCAATATCACCCCTAAATACTCACCATATTATTTAATTACTTGAAAAATTATTGATGGAAAAATATAAACTTTTGGTAGAATTGTGATTACCGTAAAAATGAAAACATTAAAAGCTCTAATAAAAAGAATATCAACAACCAATCATATAATTAACCATTAATAATAAGAACATAAACAGTAAAAAATAGCTAACCTTTGCTAGGACAATAAGTTGTTAAAAAAGCCTCATTTCATTGGCAACTGAGTTCCCAATTTTATGACAATCTCCTATGAACAAAAAAATTAAGACAATAAGCAGTTAAAAAAGCCTCACTTCGTTGGCAACAAAGTTTCCCAATTTTATGACAATCTCTTGTTAACAAAGAAAATTACAAAAAATGCAGCACACATGGTCATTTTCTTGCAACTAAACAGGAATTAAGCATAACTAGATGAAAGAATGGCGTACTCAAACCTTAGGAATGCTTGGAATGCGTTTTGCAGAGCATAAACCAGAACCATTAAAATTGCGAAGAAAAATAAAATTGGAATGTGTAGAAGTGGAATTTCGGTTTTCTTTTGATTATGAAATTTTGGTTTTCTAATCTAAGAAATACGGTTGGATTTGGGGAAGGGAATAGGTGAGCTTCATATTCCAAAAGAAACGTATAATTATAGAAAGGGAGGTGAACCCTAAAATCGATGACTCTTATTTGATATTAAAGAAACATAGCATTTTAATGAGAATGGACACTAATAAAAGGATAATTAGAAGTGGTCCCCATAGAAATTTAAATACATGGAGCAAGGTTGGACTTCAATTTAGATTTTAATTAAACACTTTGAAAGATAATTACGTTGTGGTCCCACATAAATTTAGACATATGAAACAAAATTGAACTTTAATTTGAAATTCTAATTTGACTTTTCTAAGCTTTGCTTATATATATATATATATATATATATAGATTATTATTATTATTATTATTATTACAAGACAAACTAAAAATTTTCCTAAATACAAATTTGTAAAATCTCGACTTTAACAATGTGGGTTTGACTTTTTTTTTCTTTTATACTTTTGTTTATGCAAGCAAGAAAGAGACGCATAGGATATCTTTTACCAATGCTCAAAGGGTTCCAACGACTAGGCTCGGCAAATCCCCAGCAGTTTAAGGAATGGGATATTCCAATATTGAATATCCATGTTGACCGAGGAAATGACCAACTTCCACATGAATTTGAGATGTTTACAAGAAGAAACATCTTATTAATTTAGAAGCCAAGCATTTTAATTATGACCTCACCACTTAATCTTTATACGTTCAATATTTATAAAAGTTAAGATTTGAAGTTTAAATTATTGAGAATAAGGTTAATTTAATTGTTTGGAGGAGGAAAGAAAAACCAATCAAACACGAATGATTTGTGTATATTTATTTATTTATTTTTTAAAATCTAATTTTATAAATTCAAAAATGCTGAAGCCATAAAGATTCAACCAAAAACTGGAAAAAATTTTGTTCTACATTTATTAAAACTTGGATACGAAGGAAAACAAGAAGCAAAAATAGCAAAATTTACCTATAAATCTACAATTTTGTATGAAGAATTGAGGGGAAAAAATATGAAGCAAAACCTCAACTAGAATGTTTACATCATTATCTCACATTGGAAGCAACAATATGAGCCCACAATCTTAGAGTGTCTTTCATGCGAGTCTCATTGTTCAAAGCAGGAAATGGAACCCTCAAATTCATCAATGGGTTTTCTCTCTTTCTCCTATCTAAAACCTCCCAAGCTTCAGAAAGATAAGGCCTTGGAATTGTAGACTCATCCACTGCCTCCTCTTCATCATCTTTCTTTCCCAATCTATGCAATCTAGGAATGACTGAAGCCAAGCTTGAATTCCTATCTTCTTCAGAAAAAACAAAACCCAAATCCATAAACCCTTTTAGCTCTTCAAATTCAAGGTCTGATAAGCTCTTGCTTTCACCACTTTTCCTCCTACTAGCACTTCTTTTAACCTTCTTTTTGGACGATAATACTTCAAAATCTCTCCATTTTGGTGTCTCTGATTCTGTGACCTCTGTACGGGACCGAGATCCCAAGACCCATATGAGCCCTGGGCCCCGGGCCCCGGCCCAACGTAGCGGCCCCATTGCCCTAAGTCCTTCTTGAAACTGCCTTCATGCAAAAACAGGTTTTGAGTCGCAGATCCTGAGAGGTGTTCAGCATAAGCTTTCCCGAACAAGCTTATGAATCTTGTCCGGGAAAATCACGAGATGCTCGGGGAACTGCATTACCGAGCACAATCGACTAAGCTGGAACCAAGTTCCAAGGCCATAATTTCTGCATCCCACTCTCACCTAAACACCCACTTAAAGCAGATAATATTGGACCTTCAATAGCACTAGCGGTGGCTGTAATCATAATCTCCCCACTAACCTTGGCTATAAATAGCAGAAGTTTGGGAAGAGAAAAGGGTTCAGAAAAAAGAGGAGAGAGTGAATATTGCTTTGAGTCTCTCTGCCGAGAACGACCCTGAGTAGGAAATCTTGAAGCCCACTCTACAAATAAATTGTAAGCCCAAGTGAGTTCAGGCCCAACAGCCTCACTTCTGGTACCTACAATTGGCGCCCACCGTAGGGCTCTCCTACGAAGCTGTGGTTCACCCGAGGCTCAAACAAGGGAAATGTCCGAAGAGCGTTCGGGAGGGCGTGCACCGAGTAGTTCTGCAGGATCTTCTCGGGGATCGACATGGAGGGAGAGAAGGCAGAAACGACAGGAGGATAGGGAGCACCCGAGAGGAGAGGGGAGGTCCGGATTGGGAGAAGGGTCGGATCAGACCCACCGAACGGTTTCAGGTGTGTCGGCGCATAGGCAGTATGATGATAGGGACAGAGAACTGGAGCGGTTGCGAAGGTTGGTAATGGATCTGGAACTGGAAGTAAGGGGTCGACGCCAAGAAAGGAATCATAACCTTCGGCAAAGGAGAAATTGTGGCAAGGAAGGCTCCAGTCGATCTGGTATGCAACGATTCCGAGACCGATCGCGCTCTCAAGAGTCACACCGGCACTCCCGAGAGACACGTCATCACCGGGACCGTTCACGGTCACATGGATACGATGACCGAGGGTCAGAATCACCGGAGGAACGGCTGCCCCACAATGCTGCCATGGACGCCATGAGCCGAGCTTTACGAATGGCTGCACGGTCACCGTTCTCCGATGAGATTGAACAAACCCCTATGCCGAGTAGATTTACACGACCGCCATTCAATTCCTACGATGGAAAGACAGACCCCGTGGAGCATGTCAATCATTACATCCACATGATGTCCTCGCATTCACACAATGATGCGTTGATGTGTAAAGTATTCCCCTCCAGTCTCGGCTCAACGGCCCTGAGATGGTTCAATGGGTTACGAAAAGGCTCCATTCGTAGCTTCGCCGAGCTGATTCAAGAGTTCGGCAGTAGATTCGTGACATGTAGCCGAGTGCCACAGCCGGTGGACGCGCTACTTTCCATCAAGATGAGGGTCGGAGAAACCCTTCGGAGTTATGCCAGCCGGTACTGGGAACTCTACAACGAGATTGGTGGAGGAAATGAGAAAATTGCGGCAAGCACCTTCGGATGGGGCTCCCCGAAGATTCTGAGTTACGGGAGTCATTGACGAGAAAACCTCCCGAGGATATGAGGCAACTTATGAGACGCATAGAGGAGTACAAACGCCTGGAGGATGATCGGCTGCAGAACAAGGGGAAAGCTCCGTTAATCGGGAGATCTCGGCAAGGCATTGTGCCGAAAAAACCCAAAAGAGACTTCAGAATGCAGGAACCAGAGTTGCAAATTTAGGGAGTTAATGTGGCATTCAAAGAGCCCGTGCATAAAATCTTAGATCGGATCAAAAACAAGTCATTCTTCAGGTGGGCCAACAAAATGGGGGGAGACCCATCTCGGAGGAACCAAAACCTGTACTGCACGTACCATAGAGACAAAGGGCACACCACCGAGCAGTGTCGGGTACTAAAAGATCATCTCGGGCAACTAGTAAGGGCAGGGTACCTAAAAGAGTTTGTAGTGGACTCCGCCGATCGCGAAGCCGGCCAGGGCGTACAACCGAAAAGGAACCCCCTCTCGCTGCCATTGGGGGTGATCGAAGTCATACACGCTGCATTAAGAGGATTGACAGCAGCAAAAAGGGTATTGACAGTGGCCTGCACGGAAAGAGAATTTGCCGAGAAGAAGAAGAAAGTTGAACGGCTGACCATCTCGTTCGGGGAAGACGATTTGGAAGGGACGGTCCAACCTCATGACGATGCATTGGTAATGGCGGCTCGGATAAGCGGGTTCCTGGTGAAGAGGGTGATGATAGACCAAGGGAGCGGGGCTGACGTCATGTATCCAGACCTGTTCGAAGGGCTTGGACTGAAGACCCAGGATTTAGCGCTGGTCTCATTTGACGGGAGAGTCGTGATTCCCGAAGGACAAATCTCTCTCCTGGTGGACATGGAAGGTAAGGGAGTTATAGTAACCTTCATAGTAGTCCGATCATTCTCACCATATACTACAATCCTGGGGAGGCCGTGGATACACGCAATGAAGGCTGTTCTGTCCACCCTCCACGTGAAGGTAAAATTTCCTACTAAATATGGAGTCGCCGAGGTGAAAGGGAACCAACAAGTGGCGAGGCAGTGTCTTGTCGCCGCAGTTAGGTGGAAAAATGAACAGCTCGGGCAAGCGGAGCAGACCGAGAAAGAAACTTTATAGCAACCACAGAAGCCCCGAGGGGAAACAGGGGCAGACGTGGCCGAGGAGGTATTGAAGGTTAGAATTTTTCCAGATACTGACAGGTATTTCCAGATAGGTACAAGCATGAATGACCGAGAAAAGGTAGAGATGTTGTTGTTCCTTTTGCAGAACGTAGACATTTTTGGCTGGAGCCCGTATGAAGTACCCGGCGTAGATCCCGAGTTCATTGTCCACAAACTCAACGTGGACCCATCATTCCCCCCGAAGAAGCAAAAACTGAGAAGAGAGTCAAAGGAACATGTCGACGCAGTAAACTTGGAGGTCTAGCGGCTGAAGGAAGCTGGAGCGATAAGAGAAATATTCTTCCCGAGATGGTTGGCAAATACAGTTGTAGTGAAGAAAAAGAATGGTAAATGGAGAGTTTGTGTGGACTTCACAGACTTGAACAAGGCGTGTCCTAAGGACCCGTTCCCTATGCCCAAGATTGACCAACTAGTAGACGCCACGTATGGGCACCCGAGGATGAGCTTCCTAGATGCTTTCCAGGGTTACCACCAGATTGCCTTGGCGCCCGAGGATCGAGAAAAGACAGCATTTATCTCCCCGGGTGCAAACTATCACTACGAGGTCATGCCGTTTGGATTGAAGAATGCTGGAGCCACGTACCAGCGGATGATGACGAGAATGTTCCGAGAAAAGATTGGATGCACGGTTGAGGTATATATTGACGACATGGTGGTAAAAAGCAGAAAAGAGTCACAACATACAGAAGACCTCCGGGGAGTATTCGAGATATTACGGCGGCATAAATTGCGCCTGAATGCCGAGAAGTGCACTTTCGGTGTGGGGGCTGGCAAGTTCCTGGGTTATCTGATCTCTACTGGGGGAATTGAGGTTAACCCCGACCAGATAGAGGCCGTGAACCGTCTTAGACCACCAAGCAATCCCAAGGAAGTGCAAGTGCTTACCGGGATGTTAGCCGCCCTAAACCGATTCATCTCCAAATTCGCCGATCGCTGTCAACCGTTTTATCAACTTTTGAAGAAGTGGAAGGGGTTTCATTGGGACGAGGGATGTGATGAGGCTTTTCGAGAGCTTAAGGAATATTTGGTGAAGGCACCAAGGTTGACGGCCCCGGAGCCCGGGGAGGATTTGTTTATGTACCTCTCAATCACCGACCATGCCGTAAGTGCTGTGTTGCTAAGGGACCAAGGAGTACAGATGCCAGTGTATTACATAAGTAAAATCTTGGTAGATGCCGAGACGAGGTACCTTCCCCTGGAGAAGTTGGTTTTAGCCCTGGTACACACCACTAGGAAGTTGCCACATTACTTCCAGGCTCATACGGTGTTCGTCCTCACCGAGTATCCATTGCAATCACTGCTAAAGAGATCAGACTTCACTGGCCGAATTGCCAAATGGGGGACTCGGTTGGGATCGTTTGACATAAGGTACCAACCGAGAAGCTTGGTGAAGGGACAGGTTCTTGCAGATTTCATCGCAGAATTCACACCTAAGGACGACGGCAAGGTGATCTGTAATGCAGAAATTCGTCCGTGGAAGGTATTTGTAGACGGCGCTTCAAATGCTATGGGGGCCGGGGCTGGAATTGTCATAATCACCCCGGAGGGCATACGATTGGAACACTCCTTCAGGTTGGGATTTAAAGCCTCAAATAACGAAGCAGAGTATGAGGCCCTACTGGCCGGTTTGAGGGCCGTATTGCATCTAGGCGCAAAAGATGTTGAGGTTTATTCAGACTCTCGGCTGGTTGTTTATCAAATCTTAGGAAGCTTCGAAGCTCGGGACTCTCGAATGAAAGCTTACCTAAATGCAGCCAAGCAGATTATCGGTCAGTTCGGGACGATAAAGGTGTCCCAGGTAGGTCGGTCACAAAACAAACACGTCGACTCACTAGCCACATTAGCTTCATCGGCTACCGAGGATACGCCACGGCTAGTCATAATAGAGCTTATAAGGGAGCCAAGCATCAGTGTGAAGAGTATCCACGACCAAGCCAGATTGGAGGTTGCCAAGGTAGCGGTGGCTAATCCGTGCTGGATGAACCCGATCATAGATTTCCTTGCCGAGGATAAAGTTCCAGATGATGAAGACGAGGCCAAAAAGATTCGTCGGGTAGCTCCCCAGTACTGGCTGTCTTCGGATCATAAACTGTACCGAAGGTCTTTCGCAGGCCCTTACCTTCTATGCTTACATCCTGAGAAAGTAAGTGAGCTTCTGACCGAGCTACATGAGGGAGTGTGTGGCGGCCATGTTGGGGGACGATCTTTAGCGCACCGAGCGATGACCTAGGGGTTCTGGTGGCCGCAGATGCAGAAGGATGCCGCCGAATATGTTCGGAGGTGCGAACAGTGTCAGAAGCACGCCCCTTTGATCCATCAGCCGGCAGGTCGTCTGAACCCCGTCAGCAGTCCGTGGCCGTTCGCGCAATGGGGGCTTGACATACTCGGCCCATTCCCCCGAGCAACAGGAAACCGCCGTTTTGTATTAGTGGCTGTAGATTACTTCACAAAATGGGCGGAAGCCGAGGCCTTGGCAAACATTCGGGACGCTGACGTGAAAAAATTTGTATGGAAAAACATAGTCACAAGGTTTGGGGTGCCAAATTCGCTAGTAACAGACAATGGGCTACAGTTCGATAGCAAAGCTTTTCGGGCCTTTTGCAGCGATCTCGGCATCATGAACAAGTATTCAACCCCGGCTTATCCACAAAGCAACGGCCAAGTCGAGGCAGTGAACAAGACGATTTTGAACGGGCTCAAGAGAAGGTTGGACGGGGCAAAAGGAAGATGGGCTGAAGAGCTACCCAATGT
Source organism: Quercus tomentella (assembly GCA_028535165.1). Taxonomy (NCBI): domain Eukaryota; kingdom Viridiplantae; phylum Streptophyta; class Magnoliopsida; order Fagales; family Fagaceae; genus Quercus; species Quercus tomentella. Next base: position 34,381,544 of record JAPQVY010000068.1, on the reverse strand, counting down.
GTTGTGGGCTTACCGAACGACTCCCAGAAGATCCACCGGTGAGACCCCTTTCTCTTTGACATACGGGGCGGAGGCTGTGATACCAACCGAGGTGAGCTTATGCAGTGCGGGGGTCGCGGGGTTTGACCCCGCCCAGAATGCCGACTTGATGATGGAGCGTTTGGACTGGCTAGAAGAATGCAGGGAGGCCGCAACCATACGGCTCGCCGAGTATCAGCAGAAGCTAGCCCAAAGATACAACCGAGATGTAAAGGGGAGGGAATTCAGTGCCGAAGACTTGGTACTAAGAAAGGTGTGGGAAACATGCGAGACATAGCTGCAGGGAAGCTTGCCCAAACCTGGGAAGGACCGTACAGAGTTACCGCCATCGCCAGTGCAGGGGCCTACTACTTGGAAGACCTTGACGAGAGGCCGGTTCCTCGGCCGTGGAATGCCAACAACTTAAAGAAGTTCTACGCGTGACCATCCGTGTAAGCCAACCCTTGTATTTTGCTAAAATCAAGATTATGATGGAATTGCCTGAATATGCTATTTTTGATTTCATAATTGTACACCACGATAATTGCAAATAAAAAAATCTAAGGACAGAAACTTGGCCCTCGGCTCGATTGACATCGCCGAGCAGGTGGAAACCTTATCGCTAAAAAACTCTAAAGACAGAAACCTGGCCCTCGGCTCGATTGACATCGCCGAGCAGGTGGAAGCCTTATCGCTATAAGATCTAAGAACAGAAACCTGGCCCTTGGCTCGATTGACATCGCCGAGCAGATGGAAACCTTATCGCAAAAAAATCTAAGGACAGAAACCTGACCCTCGGCTCGATTGACATCGCCGAGCAGGTGGAAACCTTATCGCTAAAAAATCTAAGGACAGAAACCTGGCCCACGGCACGATTAAAATCGCCAAGCAGGGGGAAACGTTATCGTGACAAAAGGATAAAAGGTCAAAAGATGAAAACATCATCCTCAGCAGGGTCAAAGCTGCCGAACATATGGGAACCCTAACCTTTCCGAACATTAAAATTCATTGTCACTCTCGGATTATTCAAAGCACGGCACAATAGGCTTTGGGTATCATCCCATTTACGGCAGAAACATCGACATAGTCCAAGCGAAACATACAAAAAGATAGAAGTTCATTCAACAAATTAAAACCAAAGTTAAGAAAGGAAGCTGTTTACCGATCAAACGGGCAAAATAAACAGGAAATTGTTCGTTCGCCACATCCCGGCGACATAGGCAAATAAACCATTAAAAAGGTAAACTAAAAGTGCGATGAAAATAAATGAAAGCATAAGAAAGGATGCCGATAATCAGCTGGAAGGTCGGGTCGGATCTGTCACTTCTGGCTGGTCGGTCAGGGGGTAACGCGAGTCTTCGCCGAGAAGGTCCTGTACGGTCGGGATGCTGGTGGCTTCCATGTCCTCTGGCTTAGCATGAGCGTCAATTTGTTCAATGAGCTCTCTCATGCTTGCCGTTTCCTCCTCCTCAACAGCAACCGGGGGATCCTGCACGGCAGTTACATCGCTCGGAAAGGGTATTTGGCCGGGGTCTTTCAGGTGGGAATCCTCGGGAACTCTAAGTGCTTGAAGAGCGGCGTACCACTCGGCCTCAAAACCCAGCTTCCGAGCCTGGGTCACTACCAGCTCTGCAGACTGCTCGGCATCAGCAAAGCCTTCGTTGTACCACTTCTGCTCGCACTCCGTCAGGGCTGCCCTAAGGTCGGCTAGCTCCTCAGCGTTGGAAGTGTTCAGGCTGATGGCTTCGGCCAGCTTCAAGTCAGTTTCGTTCTGCTTAGCCAAAAGCTCCGCACATCTCTTTTCCGCCAGTGCCCTATTTTTCTCCGCAGCAGCGGCCTTCTTCTCGGCATTTTCAGCTGCCTTTAGTTTTTCTTTCACTAATTTGGCCGCTGACTCCCGCGCCCCCTTTTCACGCTCGACCTCCTCGGCAAGATCTCATGCCCGGCCAGCCATTATGTGAGCCAGTTGAGCAGCCTAGCAATCACAAAAGTTAGCGAGGAAGCAGAAATAAATGTACGGGAGGAAATAGATAACTAAGGAATTACCGCGATAGCGTGCCACTCTAACCGGCGCCCCACAGACTCCTCAGATCCTTCCTCAAAGGCATGCACGTCATCGGGAAGAAGGAGACCCTCGGCCAGGGTTTGGGCAATACGGCCACCCTCGCCTTTCTCCCATATCCGCACACAAGCGGTCGAAGGCAAAGACTTGCCGTCCAACAGGAACTTAGGCTTCCACGCTGGAGTCGCTTGGGAGGAGGACGCAACCCCCGGACCAACCTGGATCTGCGGCTCACGGATAACAATCCCCCCTGTTGGGTGCGGAGGAGTCTAGACGGCAGCATATCCCGGTCCTGTGGATGGTTGATCGGTGACCTTTTGTTTCTTCCTGGCCCGTCCAGCTTGAGAAGGAGGTGGGGGCTGGTTGGGCTGCCGTGCACCTAGCACGAAGCGATCAATGGTCATAACCCTCCTTGACACCATCCTTCCGCCGAATTGGATATCTTCAGCCGACAAGGCAGCCGCTTTAATCGCTGGTTGCTGGGGCTCAAAGATCGGGTTCTCGGGCTGCGCCTGCTCCTGAACGGGGTCCTCTTCTTGGATAGCTTCGTGGGCTAACTCTCTAAGGTGCCGAGACACGCGTTCCGCGGACTCGTCTCGCAAAGGGGCTAGCTCATCCGAGCAGGTGAAGCGCCGTCCAAATTCCCTCGCCTCCCCAGTTGTAAGTTTCGGTGGCAAGAAGTTTGTGTACCGGATGTCGAAGTATGACAGCAGGGGACTATCCACTAGAAGTGCTTGTTTAAAGTTCTGCCAGGTGGAGTAAACTGGCTCTACTCCGAGGATCAGGTGCGAAGCCCGGAGTTGTCCGTCCCAATGCACGTATATCTCGGAACGAAGAATGAAGTTCAAATCTTTGACGTGGACGGTTCTGAGATCCGGAACGAACACTTTGCCGTCTGCAAAAGAGCAAGTGTCATGTTAGTATCTGATAATGAAGATTTACTTTAATGAAAAGAAATGAAAAAGGGGAGGAAAACAATTAGATTAAGGGAATGGTACAAACCCACTTCACGCCGTGAAAGGGGGCAAGGGACGTCCCTGGCAAACCAGTTGCCGCGCACCCGAACGAACTCCCCGGCGGAGTTCCTGTTCGAATTAGGTAGGCATGATATCAACCGTACCCGATTATCTCTTGTCTTTAGGTAATAGTTGGTAGCTTTGTTCCCACAAAGGCTATACATGTGGTTAATGTCATGGTGATTTAACTGTAAATCAAAGGTATGATTCAACCTACTGACGCAGCTAACTACCCGGTAAAAGTTGGGGGAAAGCTGGTTGGGACACAGTCTGTAGTACTTAAGTGTATCTGTAAGAAGGGGGTCCACGGGAAACCTAACCCGGCCCTCTAAGATTGACATCAAGGGAAAAAAGACTGTGCCTTGTCCTCGGTGGAGAGCGACATCACTCTCATGGCAGTAAGCCACTTCCACGTCATCGGGAATGCTAAATTTGCTCCTAAAGGTGGCCAAGGCAGCCGAGGACTCTAGAAGATAAGAGTAACCCATCTCTGACGCTTAATGCTATAAAAGGGAACTTGAAGAAATAAAGCTAAAGGAATAGGAAGGGGAAGAAAACTTACTTTGGGTTCTAAGGAGGAAAGGAACACTGGGCAGGTGAGAAAGCGCACAGAGAGTTGGTCGGCAGAGAGTAAGCTCAAAAAAAATCAGAGATGAAGGAAAAATGAAAGAAAGTTCTGAGGGGAACTATTTATAGGGTCAAGAAGAGGGGCGAAGAAACGTTTAATCAAACAATAAATGGGCACGCTTTACGAACGGCCCTGCGAATACCAAAGGTAACCAATATGCGCGCCCCTTCGGTTCACGAACCGTCAGGCAATAATGACAACTGTACCTGACGCCGCAAAAAAACGGCACGTCTTTTAAGATGAGCATTAATAGGAAACCATAACCACGAGTCCCAGGCCATAAGATCTCCAAGATCAAGAGGTTCGGCCAGCTCCTTGATTCTTCTCGGCAACCGGGTATGAATCAAGGGGGGGCTAATGTACGGGACCGAGATCCCAAGACCCATATGGGCCCTGGGCCCCAGCCCAACGTAGCGGCCCCATTGCCCTAAGTCCTTCTTGAAACTGCCTTCATGCAAAAACAGGTTTTGAGTCGCAGATCCTGAGAGGTGTTCGGCATAAGTTCTCCCGAACAAGCTTATGAATCCTGTCCAGGAAAATCACGAGATGCTCGGGGAACTGCATTACCGAGCACAATCGACTAAGCTGGAACCAAGTTCCAAGGCCATAATTACTGCATCCCACTCTCACCTAAACACCCACTTAAAGCAGATAATATTGGATCTTCAATAGCACTAGCGGTGGCTGTAATCATAATCTCCCCACTAACCTTGGCTATAAATAGTAGAAGTTTGGGAAGAGAAAAGGGTTCCGAAAAAAGAGGAGAGAGTGAATATTGCTTTGAGTCTCTCTGCCGAGAACGACCCTGAGTAGGAAATCTTGAAGCCCACTCTACAAATAAATTATAAGCCCAAGTGAGTTCAGACCCAACAGCCTCACTTCTAGTACCTACAACCTCTTTTACAGAAAGGTTGGTATCGAGCTTTGGAGTGTGGAGGACCGAGTTGGGAGATAGAGAGCCATATCCGAAGCTTGTGTTGGAGCTCAATTGGTCACTCATGGACCTAGTATGGCGGGTAGAGATGCGTGAAATCTCAGGTTCTGATGGTTTTTCTTGGATTTCGTTTTCTGGGTTTGCTTTAAAACTTGATGGCTTTGTTAGATTTGGTTGTTTTGTGAAGATTTGATCCTCGAACCAACAATAATCAAAGAGCTTCATGAGTCCCTCTGCGTTCATCAATGGTTGTGGGCCTGCTAAAATATGTTTGGGTTTTCTAATTGTGTAATATGTATGATGAGAGGCTGAAGCATTTAGCCTTGATATATACTCAATTTTATCACGGAATTGACCTTTATGTTGTAGAATATTACTCCAAAAAAGTTCAAATACTTCAACTGGCTCAGAACACGTTTTTCATTTGGGTTACGTTTTTTAATAATTTTTTATGATAAGTAAGTTTCTTAATGGCCTTGCACTACTTTTTTTTAGTTTTATTTAATATAGTGTGTTGTTTTTTCCAGGAAAGAAAGTGATGTGAACGTGTTGGCTTTAATATGAAGTGGTAAAGCAATTGAATTACTCTTACACTCATCCATGTTTTGCCACACGCAAAGACATTCCTGATTATTATTATTATTATTATTATTATTTGATAATAAGTATATTATATAAACAAGAAAATTAGTGGGCCATAAAGGCAATACAGATTGTGTTACATCCCAAACCAATAAAGTTATACATCAAAAATAAAGATAAAAAGGTAACACCACACGAAGAATAGAATAAGGAAATTTTGTTGTAGGTAGACAGCCATCTTGCAAGGAAATCAGCATGAAGTTGACCTCTCTAAACAGTGATTAATCTTGTACAGGGGAATTTGGTTCAACAGGTTTTGTAATCATCACCAATAAGTGCATATTTAGCTTTTGAGAGATCATTATTGGTGAGCAAGCTAACAACATACCTGATTATTATTGCTTTGAGACACAATATATATATAAAATAATTTTTTATACGGATTGGAATAAAATTACTTTTCTCTACGTTCATTATGGACTCTACTTCAGGCATACATATTACACAACAAAATATGTCAGCAGGGGTAACAAATATCGTGTAGAGTTCACCTTTAAAATTATTTTTATTATGAATTAATCACCTTTAAAATTATTGCGTCAATAATAAACTCATCATTAGTGTGAACTGTGGACTGTAGAGTTTACTAGATGAACCCAGAGGGTGCCCAACGTTCTTGATGGCAACCATGAATGTGCATTTTTTGTGTCAAATCCAAAGACGTTGATTTGTTACCAACATATCCTATCATGTTAGAGAACTGTACCAGACAAGATTGTTATCGACAAATGATGTTTTTGACTGGTTGATACTTGATTGTTTTAAATTACACTAAATTGAAAATACATCTACCTAAATTATTAGGTGGGTAAACTATCTTTTTCAAATTCATTAAAATTTTTGACATGTGACAATTAATAAAATTATTCATTAGTTCTAGTAATAATTTATTTAATGAATCATGTAATTTATTTAAATAATATATATGAAAATTTTTAAGAATTTTCATGTAATAAGTTGAAAAACAATTCTTCCAAATAAGTTTGAACTTTATCCTTTACTTACCATTAGAAATAAAGTGAAAGTTGAATCTTCACTCATTTAATGCATCTTAATAATTTACTAATTAAAAACACCTTATACCTGGGAACTCTTTCCGAACATTAATGTATATGTGTGAACTCTTAAAAAAAAATAAAAAAACTGTATGTCACACACAAAAGTACAAATTGAGCACCACAATTATTATTTTTGATGCAGCATTCTTTAATCAAGAAATGTTTGGAGGGTCAATAAAGCCAACAGGCCCAACACTGAGAATTAATATTCTATATTTCATGTTAGGGAAGTATATAATTAGTTAAATATTTTATTGCTTTTTGAGCACTCACGTGTTAGTATTAGACTAGAGCATTCATAGCAGTGGAGCTAAAAATTTAGCTTTTTAGCTCCACCAAAAGTTACTTTATCTATTTTACCTATAGACATGCTCCAGCAGTGGATCTATTATAACTTTCAACACAATAAAATAATATAAACACTACAATAAAATAATATATCCTCTACACTAAAATAATATACCCTTTACAATAAAATAATATATCTTGCAACCAAAAAAAATCCACAGCACCGTCCACAACCACCTATACCATCAGCCCACCACCATCACCGGCCACAACCACCATGGCAACCACAACACAACATAGAAAAAAAAAAAAAAAACCACAACCACAGCGGCTGGGACGGCACCTATACCATCAGCCCACCACCATCATCGGCCACAACCACCACGGCAACCACAACACAACATAGAAAAAAAAAAAAAAAAACCGCAACCACAACAGCTGGGACGACACCTATACCATCAGGCCACCACCATCACCGGCCACAACCACCACGGCAACCACAACACAACATAGAAAAAAAAAAAAAAAAAAAAAAAACCAAAACCACAACCACAGTGGCTGGGACGGCTTGGGGTGAGGCGATCGACGGCTGGAAAGGTGTAGGATGAGGAGATCGACGACTGGGACGGCGTGGGGTGAGGCAATCGGTGGTTGGGAAGGCGTGGGCTGAGGCGATCGGCGGCTGGGAAGGTGTGGGCTGAGGCGATCGGCGGCTGGGACGGCGTGGGTTGAGGCGATCGGCGGCTGAGACGGCGTGGGCTGCGGCGGCGGTAAACTGAGATCAACTGAGAGATGAGAGATGAGAGCTTGAGATCAACTGAGAGATGAGAGATGAGAACTTGAGAGCTTTGGGAGCTTGAGAGTGACTGAGAGAGAAGACGGTGAGATAAAAGAAATGAAAAAAATAACCAAAGTAATATTATTTTAATCAGGAGGTGAATAAACAATTAATTTTTTTTTTAGATGTCTGCTACAGTGCACATCTATCTTTAGATGTGCACTGTAGTAGTTCAGCTAAAATTTTTAGCTATGCCTCCACTGCTGTCTGGCCATTTTTGGTATAATGGTGGAGCTAAAATAGCATTATACCTATTTAGCTCCACTGCTACAAATGCTCTAGTGACATGTTTTACATAATTTGAACATAAAATAAATTGTTTTCACACCAAATTGGGAAAGCTAATATGTAACAAAGGAAAATTCACCTATAATAATTTGATAAGATTGAAATAAAAGTAAATTCTACCTAAAAATAAAATAAAATTAAGAATGTAAATTTTCTTGTTTGTACTGAAAACATGCATGTTTATTTTTCTTTATTATCTCTACCATCAAATATACTGTATTTGCTAAATTCAAAGGCCCTTACATATACCTCATCTGTGATAGGTAAAGACTCACAAATACCTTATTTATTATAGCTGGATGGCTTCATAAATATTTTATTTGTGATAGTTAAAGACTCTTAAAAAAAAAAACATTTAATTTGTGATAAGGTAATGGCTCACAAATACCTTATTTATACTAGCAGGATGTACTTACAAATACATGATTAATGAGAATTAAAAAAACTGTTAGAAATACCTTATTTGTGAGGGCTATGTTTCCTCTCAAAATTTTTTCATTATAAATGTTGGGTTTAGATCCCTGTCAAAGCATTTTTTTTTTTTAGAATACCCTATCAAAGTAGTTAATAACTAGTTTTAAGGCCAACTTTTAATTATATTTATTATGAACGACCTTAGGTTAATGTAACAATCATCAATATCATGCACAACCGAATAGTAAATAAGACAAGATATGATAATCTAGGAAAATTGAGAAAACAAACTGTTTCACAGTAAAAAAAAACTTGGGAGACTTGACCTACAATCCCTAAGAAACAAATTCACTATCAGATGAAAGTTTACAAACCGAATAGCCCTATTCTTCATAAACTTAATTATAGTTACCAAACTGAGCTATAAGTACACAAATATCACCAATAGCAATCCACTACAACATGATGTTATGAACAATAATAAGTGGTCACATTTTTTGTCATTTAAGACTTTATTTGACATGTTTGAATAATTGTGAGGAAATTGTACCCTTACGAATTATTTATTTATTCACTAGATTTACCTTTGAGATATCTTCATCACAACTAGTGTGCACAATATCTTAAACCATGATAGTTTATAGGCAATATCTCTTTATCTATATTGTACCATTTGAGGGCAAAGTTTTCAGACCCGGACTGTTCATTGAACCATAAAAGGGAGAGATTCAAGATTTTTGAGGTCGAACTGAGGTCGAATCAGGATCGAACCGTGATGACGTCATAATTAATTTAATAATTAATTAAAGCCTAAATATAGATATTAAATTTATAAAACTAGTAAAATTGACAATATAGCTATGTATGTGAGGGAAATTTAATGATTTTCAAGCATATATTTAATAATTAAATAAGAAAGTTAATAAAATAAAATAATAACCATGCAAACATTAAAATTTATGATTAATTTTTGAAGTAAAGTTGAATATCTTTGAAAGATTTTAATTATAATTTTTTTTTTTATTCCTTGTAAGAGATGGATAATTTAATTAAGTAGAATAAAATTGTGTTAAGTTTTTTTTTTTTAAAAATTGCTAAGGGGTTCTTTAGGCTTAAAAAACCGATTTTCATCCCGGTTCCCAGTTTTCATGGTCTGACCTCCCGGTCCAGTCTGGTTCTGAAAACCTTGTCTGAGGGTTCTACGCTCATAGAGGAGAAATTGAATTTTGTGCCTTTAGAGGTCACAAACTAACTATACTCAATATTTTTAAGTTCTAAGATTTAACATGATCTTAATTTAGGAAACCACTACATCAAAGCGTATATCTTACACTACTTAGCACACATTAATCATATTTTGCCGCATCTGAAATCTTTTTATTAACAATAAACACAATTCACTAATTACTATATTATTTGTTTTATTTCATATTATGCACCGCCCAAAAACTAGTTGTCCGAGCAATATCTCTTTTCATATGCTTAAGAACCCTCGCCCTTGCATGTATCATCAGATCACTCCCAGTCGAATAATTTCTACTTTAATCTCAAAGATTAGTTATCATAGTTAATTCTTAATTAAAATTTAAGGTAATAAAGCACTAACTTTTTATTTTTATTTTTATTTTTTAAGAATTACTAAGTATTTTTTAACACACACACGGGAGAGAGGAAAGAAGGTTTTTTAAAGAAACTTACAGTGGTGTATATTCAAAATGACCTAATTCTTGGATACATAGCACAGACTTTAATCTCACATTAGAAAATGAGTGTGTGTTAAAAAACACTAACTAATTTTATTTGTTCTTATTTAAGCATTTGTTATATTTCAACATACTATCATCATTCATTTCTTTTAGAAAATTTAGAAAATTAGTAACCCAAGTAGATTAATTAAACCTGTATGAGCATCAGGTTGGGGCCCAGCCCATTAGCCTTTGTATGGTCATGAGGTTGGGACCTAGCATTAGGTTGGGGTCTAGCATTAGATCGAGGCCCAGCCCATTAGCCTTTGATGGGCTAGAGATCAAATCCGACCCGAGCAGATATGAGAGATAGTGTCTTGGAGGAATCGCCTGCCGAGCACCATTTGGCATCAGGTGCAAGTTTTAAGAGAATCATCAAAATGTCCCACTTTAAGAGTAAAGAGTGAATGTTTGTGAGTTATAAGTGTATCTCTTATATATTATTTGCTTGAGTGTGTGTCTGATATTAATTGAATGCATTTTTTGTTTTTTATGTATATGTGTGTGTATAGTATAAATATAATATAACTTTATATAATTTAATAATTAGAAAATTTAGAGGGTTTGTTACATGTGTCATGTCTACATATTGTTATCATGTTATAATAACATTTTGTTATAAAGTTAGGGTACGTTTAGTACACTGAATATGGATTACAACAAGAATAATAATCTTTATTATCAGGAATAAAATGTATTGTAATGGAATAACTAAACCTATTCATTAGTTTGGTTGTGAGTTGTAATATTAGAATAAAACTTATGATCTATTTTAGGAAAAATCTCATTCATACAATTATATTTCCTAGAAAATAATATATTTTAAATTTTAGAGAGATGAGTTTTTTTTTTTTTAATTTTTTTTTTTATGATTTTTTATTTCCATAATTGTTAGGTGGATATGGAAAGTTTATTTATTTGGAAATATATTAATGTTAGAAATTATTACATCTACTAAGGAATAACTATTACAACCCTTTTAGAGGGGAATAGTTATTCCTCATTTTAAAGAATTGTTATTCATAAGGAATGACTATTCCCTATAATAAAAACATAACCAAACTATTGAATATCTAAATCATAGGAATAATCATTACATTACAGTGTCTATTACAGTCTACCAAACATGTCATTAGTGATTTAAAAAAATGGTTATGCTAACAAGTACCTTAAGGGCTTAAGGCAATGATTAATAACCATTTTAGGAAAGTTTTGACATCACTTTTATGGGAAATGAAAAAAGTTATCAAAATATTAATTGTTTTTATTTTTCTTTTCCCATAAAATCTTTCTTTAAATGGATTGTTAACTATTGCCTTAAGGGCATCCGTTAGCATTTCCCTAAAAAAAATAGTAAAGCTAGTAATTCTTCAAGCATTTGATTGGTTAATTAGACACATAGTGTATTATTTACGGTGAGGTTTGGGTTCAGTGCCTAGTTGTACTGAACCCGTTGAGATATTAATGACATATGTCTACTTTTGGATACGTGTCACCATCTCAATGGGTTTAGTGCATTAGATGCAATGGATCTAAACCTCACCCTATTATTTATATATGTATAAATGGGTGTGGCTCTTTGTGAGTTGACTTTTGTCATTCAATTTAGAATATTTTTATAAAAATAATGACAAATAGGTAATGAGAATTTTATAAAAATAAACAACGTTATACAAACTTAACAAAATAAAATGATTAGACCTACCCACATTGACAATAGACAATGAAAACTCATAATGATTTTAAAATGTGATAACTTGTAAAAGGAAATATAGTAAGATGTCATGTATTATTATTATTACTTTTTAAAATTTTTTAACTCTTCGCTTCATCACATTGAAATAAGATTCAATACATAAAAACACCTGTTTTCTGATTACACCTGGGTTTGGTGTGCGTGCTGATAGTTTTATTTTTTGAAAAAAAAAACCATTGAACTATGTCACTTGAACAGTTAAACTCCCTTGATGTCTTTTACGAAGGCAAATAAATCAATTTTAAGCTCAAATAAATACCCCATTTATCTCTCTCTTTCTCTGTTCTCTTCTCAGGTGCAGTAGAGTTCTGACTGCTCAAGTGCTAACATGCAGCCTTGTGTAAACTTGAAATTCTTATTCGACATTTGTGGAAATTAAGAGGGTCCCTTTTCAGTCAGCTATGATCAGTGGAGAGTGATATTGGTGCCTTGTGTTTCATTTAGGTATAGCTGGGATTCATGTAGAGCAGGCGAATTACCTGAGGGCTTGTATTGTAAATTATATTTCTGTGCATCAGTAACAGTGTATTTGTTGTTGTATCAAAATCAATTGTTAGTCAAAATCATAAGTTGATGGAATTTATTGTCCTTATGTCAATTAAAATTACATTATTTCACTTTTATTTTTGTCATTCCTGTTTGGATTGAGTTTTATGCTTCCTTTGTTATATAATGTTGTGAAGTGCTGCTTATCTTTGTGGCATGAATATTTTGTAGCAAACGTTGCAACATGAATATTTTGCAGCAAAAGATGCAAATGAATAGCAACTTGGATAACCAAGTTGGAGTGGTTCCTTTATGTCATTGTGATGTAGATGATAATTAGCTTGTAACAAACATTGTTTTTAAGGATGAGATTTGAATAATAAAGCATTTAGATTATTTCCAAAATTCTCCCCTCCATGTCTAGTACAAATTCTTTTAACTTCAAAATACATATGCAATGTGAATTTGTAAATTCTTGTAATTTCAAAATACTTAATGTAATGTGAGTTTGTATCTTCATTGCTAACTATTACTGACTTTATTTTTAAGAATTCTTGGATTTGGTTATCAGGTTAATTACAGGGTAATTCCCTTGGTCATAACTATGAAGCAAGACAATTAACCATAATAACACAATTCTCACATTTACTTTCTAGTTTCTATACCATATTGGGGAAAAAAAATCATGGAATTCAACAAATCTTCTAAATGAATTTGAAGGTTATTACATTAGAATTGGACAATTCCACATCAAAAAAGTGTTACCATAATATGCACTTCCTCCAAATGCTTCCAAAAGTTACAGGAGACTAATTTAAAATAAGACAAGACATTCTTTTAGCTCAAAAATCATATACATTACAAGAAAAAATGTTCTCACGACAATTTTTTTACGGGCACAATTGCAATTCTAGTTTCTAAGTAGAGAACAACTGTAATAATAAGTTTTGCTTGTCTTCAACTATAATAAAAAAAATACCATATGAACTCTCTTACTTAGTTCATAGTGGTCATTGCACATGTCTTTACTTTTGTAACTTTTCTATGTCGTTGACAATCTAATTTAAAGAAAAATAAATAAGTAAAATGTATAAAGTAAGTAATTCTTGAGAACAAGAAACTAAGCATATAAAATTAGTACATAGCTTTACATGGGCTCCAAGTCAAATTTGAGTAAATCTGTAAGTACAAAAAGTAGTTTCTTTCAAACTAAAGCAATCTAAAAACAAATTCACTTTGCTAGATGAAAACCGAGAAATAAAAACAAAGGAATCCTAAAAGAAGGCTAGGTAGCAAGGCTTCAATGTAGAAAGTATAATTGTTTCCACAAATGAAAGCATCATCAGGCTTATTTTTCAGCTATCCATTGAAATATCCTTCTAGATTTTTGTAGTTGTGAAACCTTTCTCTCCACCTTTGCTCATTTTGCTTCTCTAAAGTCTGAACTTCTTCTGCATAATGATTAAATATCAAAACTAAATAATGTATGAATATAATATATATATATATATATTTATATTTATATTTATTCATCACACGATTAATACAAAATAGCATAAGTGAAATTTACAGTTATTAATAAACATCACAAGTGAACTCCAATATGTCTAAGCACTATCAATAACATGTCCAAGAATGAGTTATGATAATTAAATCAAGCTTTTCTAATGGTAATAAGCAAGTTTCATGAAGGTCTATACCAAAATTCTTTAAAAATGACAGTCTTTCCATTGGGGAATTTTATCAAACAATCGAAGTACATAAGGAATGAGCCAGGGTTGTAAAGTCAATTGGCCATAAATTCTAAAATACCCAGTACAAAAATAATTCAAGACACATCAGTCCATCAAATACTAACCATAATCATCAAAGAGATCAATATGAGTATCAAAGGAAATCAAAGATAAGCAAACACAAATAAAATTTTAAATAATAAACAATTAAGAATACCTATGGCAGAAAATTTTGTGGGAGAAGAAATTCTAGAAATTTCATCTGACCAACAGAAAGGGAGAGTGGACTCACCCATTCATTGCTTGAATCTTGGAGCAAGCAATATCATCCTTGTTGGAGGAACAACATACCTCTCAGGTCATCTTTTGATACTGCACCTGAGCAATGTGTTTGGTAGAGATGAGTTCAACCATAACAAAAGATGCATGCCACCCTTGCTTTAGGCCAAATATTTCTAGTAAACCATCATCAGCATGGGCCTCAACAAAGCCTCTTTGGTAATAAACCAAAAAAAATAAGAATAAAAGTAAGAATAAAAGTAAGCATCCAACACTTGGAACCAACACTCTCTGAAAAGTATACTTTCACCAAGGAACCATCAATTTGACATTTGATTGTAGAACATACTTGCATATACATAGTAACAAAGACCAAGTGGTTGAGAAACAAAAGAAAAGAAACAGGCATTTACTTGAAATATAGCTCCAAAGAAAAATAATAAAAAAACTTCATAACAAATTTATTAAAAAAAAAAAAAAATCAATAAAGAAACAAAAGCTAAGCATTGCCTCCTTTCCAAAGGGAGGAGGTGCAATTTGAGTACAATAGACGCATTTCCATAAGAAAATACATCCCTGAAAGGGTAGATAAGCTACATAAGTTTACTTGCGAATTCCAGTAATACTCTCACAAGTACTTAGGCGTTAAACAAATGGAAACTACTAAGTCAATAATAGATTCACTACAAAACAGCAAATACTTCTCTCTCAAAAAAAAAAAAAAAATCTTATAGCACTGCAAAATAAGGATTTGGCTTTGTCTCAGAAAGTTGGACAAGGATTTGGTAAGTTGTGGCCTAAGAAGCAGTTAAACAAACACTTTATATGCAATAAAAAAACATACCGTAAGCCATGATTTATATAATGACTCACCAACCACGAGTTACTTCACAAAATTACAAATCCAACACCCAATTGGGTTACAATTACAAATCCAAGTCACATTACAATCAAAACCCCAAACAGTAGATTTATCCCAAAAATATGAGATTCAAATCATCAACAATTACTGTATAAGAAATTTCCCCAAAAGATGATTTTAAAAAAATTGCACTCGCCGTTTATGCCTCTACGGATGGCTATACTCGTGAATGAGGCTTGGAGCAATGGATTAGAAGAGGAAAGAGCTTGATAAGGACCATACAGAGAAGAGTCCGGAAGGGCTTTCATTTTCGTTTGGGCTAGGTTTCATTTTGAACGAATACCAAAATGGCATCAGAGAACAAACTGAACCAACCACGGCAAGGTGCTTCAACGATGTTGACGGAGATGAGAGAGGAATAGCCCATGGTACTTGAGCCACTGTTCATGGGAGAGGAAGAGAGGAATCATACGTGAGAGTCTGAGAGAAGGAATGAGCACCCCTGTTTTAAAATTAAAAGTGAAACTAGAAATTTCCTAACGTTAACAGACGTTAACAAGGCACCCTAAGCTGGCAGTCTCGTTGAGATAAGCAAGTTATTATGTGCTGGCATGCTCCTATTGGCTGGGAGTACAAGGTTAGCTTGTTGACCTTGTATTTTGGGACTACACAATAATTTCCTTTTCTCTTGTGTGTGTTTCTTAAAAAAAAAAAAAAAAAAAAATTAAGGTGATATTTTAATTTTTAAATAAATGAAATTATATTGGTGCCACATGGAGAGTGCATTATAAATATTTAATTAACTCTTCGCTAATACTTATTTTTTTAAGTATTAGCGAAAAGTTAATTAAATATTTGGTGTTGGTGTATGAGTGTATTCTCTTATCTCATCCCCTTCCCTTATATATGTGTGTGTGTTTCTCAAATAAATAAATAAAAACTCTTCGCTAATACTTTATTACCCAAATTACAAGATGTTAAATTACTTTTTCAATAACTACTCCATTACTAGGAGTTAGAAAATTCAAAAGAAATTTAGTTATTTATTTCAAATTATTTTAATCATTTATCATAATTTATGGCAATATTTATGTTTTTTGTATTTAACATTTTATTATTCAATTGAATTATATTTATAAAATGTTTTCTTTACGTTACAATCAACGTCAAAACTAATAGCAATAAACATCTTTTTGCTAATTTTTTCTTAATTATAGGCACATTATAATGTAAGCCCTTACAAATCACATAAAAAAGAAATTGTATATAATAAATATGTTTTAATATCTCTCTCTCTCTCTTCTCAGAGAGAGAGAGAGAGAGAGAGAGATGGGCTGATTGACTGTGCAGATTATGTATCGAGTGAACAAGATCCGTTTGTTTTCTATCAGTGGTTATCCTGTTGAGACCGTGTCTAACACACGAGTCTTTGCAGTGAACTTTTAAACATTGCAACAGAATGAAAAATACAGGAAATTAAGTTGAATTTACAGAAAGAGAAATTGATAAATATACCTTGGTTTTAGATCGATGGAGATTTAAGGAGCATAGCTAGATGACTGCACAGTTGAATTGCTGGACAAATCTCCCTTGGCAGAGGGCTTATACTTACATATATACCCATGTAAAAATGGATCACGTCAAGTGGAGTGGCCACCTGACAAAGGAGCATCTGCCCTGTAATTCGTTTGTACACTTGAGTACTCGAATCTTTTCGATAATTTTGACCAATTTTTAAGGCTTGGTTTCTATATATAGGTAATGATAAATAACTGCATGTCATCAAGAATAGGTGCTCCCTAGCTAGTTGAAGAACTATAAGTAGCTGCACGATAGTTTTCTCCAAAAAAATTGAAATTGTTCATCTTTCTTTGTTCACTAGATTGTGGTCTTAATTAGAGGACTAAAGAGGGTTTGGTGTTAGTATGGGGAGTTAGGACAGTGATGGCTAGGGCTGTTTTGTGTGGGTTGTGCTCTTTTCTCTCTTAGGATCTCTCTGCTTTATACATCAAGGCTTAAGAAAACCCGGCCTTCGATCAAGTACTCTATTGTGTGGGTGATGACTTGAGGTCTTGACTATGTTAAATTATAATCAATATTAACTAAATTAATTAAAATTTAAAGATTTAGATATTATTTTAATACTCTAACAATTGGGAGCGTTTCAAGTATTCCGTAAAAAAAGAAAAAAAAATTGATTTAAGCTTTATATACTGACATGACTAAAAAAAATTAATCATCTTTTAAGCTTTACAAAATAAAATATTTGATTTATTAGAAATCTAATATTCAAGACTTTAATTTTTTAAAACAGACAGTTTAAGAACTAAATTGCACAGTCAAAAAAAGAACTAAATTGACTCTTATGCAGTGGCAAAGCCAGGAATTTTGAGTTGGGGAGGCCAAACTATATATTCTTTCAAGATAAACTCAAATAAAAAATAGACACTTCCCAAAAAAATCCACATAATATATATATATATATATATATATATATATATATATATATATATATATATATATATATATATAGATATATATATACACACAAATGTGTGTGTGTGTGTGTGTGTGAAAATATAAAATATATAAATTGTTTGCAAAACTTCATCCATGTTTGACAAATCAATATCATAATGTTATAATTGAAGTATTATATGAGCTTTTCTATTTCTTGATAAAATCTTGAGAATAGGAAATTTCAACCAAATTGCATATATTATTAATGTTGAATGATTTGAACTTATTAATTGAAATTGAAATTGAGCTAAAAATTAGGGTTCCACACTTCTACTATTTACTCACAAAACTTACTACTTAACTATTTCATTCTATTGCAATTATATATCAACTCTAAACTCTCTCTTTTTTAGGAAAAATTATTAAATTATTTGATCTATGCTTTCTTTTGGAGGGGCAACTCTTTTTTTTTTTTTTTTTTTTTTCATATAACCTTTAAATATTTATAAAATATACTAAAATTGTAAAAAAAATTAAAAATTTTGGAGGGGCCTGGCCCCTCCCCCCCCCCCCCCCCCCCAGGATACATGTGGCTCCGCCATTGCTCTTATGTCAAAGGATAGAATTTGTAAAAAGTCCAAATAATAAGCATAATTTTCAAGGTTAACGACAAAGTAAAATATATATTGAATAAAGAAAAATTTAAGTCTTTGAGATGACTAATAGCCTAATATTGAGATAAAATCTTTTATTGAACAAAAATCAAAGATTTTAGATCACTAATATTTCCTTAAGAAATTTAATACAAATTTTATCGGGTTTTGTTTACCTCTAATATTTTTTTTAAAGGAATCTCCTTTTGTTTTAATGAAAGACCGCTACATTATCTACTAACTAAATAAAAAAGTGGAGATTAAAACTCACTACCACTTGCCATTGTATATTTAAAACAAAATGACATGTCCAATTAAAAAAGTATTCGAGGTAAGTCAAACCCAATTTTATCTTACATGTGTCAAAGATCCTTTTGTTTTTTGTTTTTTTTTAAGAGAACATTTATCAAAGACTTAATATGTTTTTATCAAATATTGCTAGATTTTTCATTTTTTTAAAAATTTATTATATAGTTTGCTGCTAATTTTCTAATGTTGATCAAAGGTTATGCAAAGAAATCACCTTGCTATTTTTAGTTTCGAAAGTATTAATATTTTGATATTATTCTATTTTTCCTAGAATATCATCCCATGAATTAGGACTTGAGGAGAGATTCCTAATGGGATTATATTCTTAAAAATAACATATCATGTCCCTCGTGCCCATTAAACAATGGGGTAACGAGACAAATCAAAAGGGAGTTAGCATGACTTTCCGAACGACACTTAATAAAGAATATTAGGAGCATTCCGGAGGAAAGTTCTTCGCGTGTGCCATGCATGCAAGAAGATAAGAGAAGCTTAGGGGGTGTTTGGTATATGCACTTAAAAACTAAAAATATGTGTTTGAAAACATGTGTAAAAATATGTGTGGGTGAAAAAGTATCTGGAAAAACGTGTAATGTTGTTTAAAAACTGAAAACATGTGTTTGAGTGGGTGTACCAAACGGGGCCTTAATATTACAAACAAATTTTTTTAACATATAACCAATCTTTTTTTTTTTTTTTTTCTTTCTTCCTTCTCAAAAAAAAAAAAAAAAAAAAAAAAAAATCTATTTATTTCTACCTTGATCAATACCTTGGCCCGTGAACTTAATATTACTCAAACAAATGTTTTAAGATATAGTAAGTTGTAACTTGAGAAACATCATTTTCATATAATTTTATCATTGATATTATTTTCTATTAAATATTAATCATAACAGCTACCTC
This sequence comes from Quercus tomentella, assembly GCA_028535165.1. Lineage (NCBI taxonomy): Eukaryota > Viridiplantae > Streptophyta > Magnoliopsida > Fagales > Fagaceae > Quercus > Quercus tomentella. Next base: position 34,362,172 of record JAPQVY010000068.1, on the reverse strand, counting down.
ATTAGAGATAATGAAAAATTTATGTATTATTATTATATTAATAATGATGATATTCCGAGTGCTGTGTGGGTAGGTTGCAGTTTCTTGGAAAAAATAATAATTAGGATTAGAAAAACATCATTCTCATATGAGTTCATTCTTAGTACCATTCATATTCAATGTCAATCACAACAAGTATCGACATTAGAAATTATGGAAAAAAAAAAAAAAATTTGTATTGCGTCACTACGTTTATTGATAATAATTATCAAGGGAAGCAGATGTGGAGTTAGGGAATAACAGTGCAATTCTCCTTCGGCAAAAGAAAACATGCACATGCATATTGTATTCTTCTGTTTCGCCGAAGGAGAATTGCCCTGCCATTCACCTACACATGATTATTTCACGCCCGCAACTTCAGTACATCGTGGCTATACCAACAAATAAGCTTATCACGGTTTCTCTTGCCAATGTAATAGTTCTATTCTTTTATTGTTTATCATGGTTTCTCTTGCCAATATTTGCTTTCTCTTGCCAATGTACTAGTTACGACTGGGATCATCAACATATATGGACTAGAAGTTTGACTTGAATTGGTGAATCCAACATGTGAACGTATTATCAAGCTTAAATAGATCTCTATATTATGGTGCAATACGGATTAGAAGAATATATGTGATTGATAGTGAAGGATAGCTCAATATATTGAGTACTTTTCGCTACTAGCATTAGCTACTTCTTCTTTTCCCCTTTTTTCTTTTTCTTGGAAGCATAAGACTTGTATGACTACAGAAATCTTTGTGTGAATTTTGTATTTTCCATTGTAATGGTTTACTGTTATATCAAAAGTGACCTCACGTTGATCTATTTTCTCCATGAAGAGCCTCTTAAAAGTTCTTCAATTACTAAACTAGCTCTATTGGGGGACCACAATTTAATTCCCTATAATCACTTTAAAAACAGGCCTACATAATGTGATGTCGAAAGCCATACAAGATTTGAGTGTGTCTTCCTCATTACCAATTCATTTTGAGGTAGAATGACATAACTCACGATCCGAAAAATAGTATTAGAGCTAAGGTCATAGGTTCCAGTCACAGGAGTGTCATTATGAGGGAGGGATTGTTAGGGGGCCAACAATTTGACTTCCTACAACCACTTTAAAAACAGGCATGCGTGGTGTAATGTCGAAAATCATATAGTCAAAGTAAAATTACCACATGTACGTAAAAACTGAGAAAAGCCATAATTTCAATCAAGACATGAACAATTTGGTCTCGAAATCCCTTATCTTCCTCAACTTTGCTAAAATTAGTCTAATTAGGTCAAGCTTGAGATATTCATTACAAAACATAAGAGTTGACCTCATGTTTGATGGCATTTGACCAGTTGTGACTACGAATAATTGTGGATAGCCCAATCGGATGTACACCAAAATTAGGGTTTGATCCAAAAGTAAGTCAATTAATTGTGCCAGTCATATATAGCGTGAAAGCTTTGGTAAGGATCATATTGAGTGGCTCCTTATAAAATTTATAAACGAACAATACTTTCAGAGCCCGACAACTTCTCAAAGTTATGTACAACCCTCCTAAACCAAAACGTCAATAGAAATTTGGTGTCATTAGCTTTCCATTGACATGAAATGCTTGATACTGTGTTCAGTAAGGTTTCCATGAAAATGCGTAAAATTTCACAATGAAAAACTCAACGTTCCAAAATGTTTATGAGGTACCAACTTTTGGGACCCTTAACTTCTCACTCCGAGCTATAATAATTTTAAGAAGCTTCCAATGGTACCTCATTTTTGGAATTTCAAGACCAAGTAAACCCTTAATAAGCCTTTAGAAACAGGGCCGACTGAAGCTATAGGCCACTTAGGCAGTGGCCTAAGGCCCCCACTGATAAAAAGGCCCCCAAATAGTAATAATATATTATATAATATTATATAATATCCCATAAAAAAATTGTATAATTTGAAAAAAAATTGTCTTAATCTTGAATATTTTCTCACACATGAAACTTATTCTGATATTGATGGTTTAGATTTATTTTCAGAACTAAAAGTTTTAAAAGAAGTTTTGCAAATAAATGAAAACTCTCCAATTAATGTACTAAATTATATAAAGAGGCTAGAATCTTTTCCAAATGCATGTATTGCTTTCAGAATATTACTAATTATACCTGTTACAGTTGTTTCCGCATAAATAAGTTTTTCAAAATTAAAATTAATAAAATCCTATTTAAGATCAACTATGTCACAAGAAAGATTAAGTGGATTAGCCATATTACCAATTGAAAAGGAAATGTTAGCGGAACTTGAATGCAAAAATTTAATTAGTAATTTTGCCTCTCAAAAAGCAAGAAAAATAAATTTTAATTGAAAAAAATATATGAATTTATAATTAAATATAATAAAAGGCCACATTTAAAGATTTCGCCTAGGGCTCCCAAATTCATTGAGCCGGCCCTGTTTAGAAATCAATGTTAACATTGGAATGTCTAAAAAATGCAGCATGTTAGGCTCACAAACCTTAAGGACGGGCACGTAAGGCTTACCCCAGACACGTTTGCCAAAATACTTGTATGAGTTGAGGGACAATTTAAATTTTGTTATGGCTCTGCCGAATTACTAGCAAAGTGCTGCTAAGGTGCTTAATTGTAGATCACTTACCAAATGTCATGTTGCTGCTCCTGACGGTGTAGCTATAGTAATATTAAGCTACGTACTATTGCACCATGGTCAAACTTGAAGACCTCGGCAAGTGGCTTAATATTGACCATGGCGCAATAGCCATAGTAATATTAAGCTACTAGACTATAGTTGGAGTATCATGCGCTTAAGCGATATGCCGCTCTCAAATACGTAGTCTTATATAATATGACCATGCATGATTCTGTCAAAACTCTACCCAAATTCTGGTTTGATGGTTTCCATTTAAAACCTTTTAAAATATCTGTAGTCTTTATTTTTTTGGTTGACAAACTGTGATCAAATGTAATTCATTTATAGTTTTTTTGATCAGTCTTGAGTGTATTAAATGTGTATTTTATAGTCCAAGACAAAGACTCAAGTTTAGATCAAGAAAAAAAATCAAGTTTAGAGCAAGAAAACAAGTTTATGTCAATTCAACACCTAGCTCAACATCTAACTCGAGCGATCGAGATTGCGATGTCAACAAAAATCTGAAATGCGAAAAAGCTCATAACTTGCTCGTTTCAAGCTTGATTCATGATCCATTTGTTGTGCTATTTAAAGGATATCATAAGCTATCCCTAGAGGGGCTTTTTTGAGAGAGAGATCACTATATGTACAGCTAGGGTTTGTATAACATAGTTTCTCTCAATCTCACTATACTAGAGACATTCAAAGTAATTTGAGCCTCCATCTATTCAATCCGTGAGAGTTCTAAAGCATATAGAGAAGATCAGCATGGTATTGATGTTGCCATTATGTATATCTATATGAAGCCATAGAGAAATCAGTTGACCCAACTACTAATCTAAAACCTTTGAGTGGAGTGTTAGAGAGATAAACACTTTGGGGAGCTTCCTTGAGTAATTAATATAACATATAGAGACACACTTTAACCCAAAAGGCCTAAGCCCAAAAAAAGGCCTAAGCCCAATGGGTATGTGCTCAATTATGTTATATTAACCACTCATTCTTCTCATATTTATTCAATGTGGGACTTCACTCACACGTGTAACCCAACAAATCTCCCCCTCACGTGTGAGTCTGCCTCTTTATGGGCTTCAAGACCTCTTTGTGGGTCATGAACAAGTCCTACTCACTCCCCCTTGCCTAATGGCCTTTTCACTTCATCAGCGCGTCATCCATGAGTCTCTCGTACGCCATCCATGGGAACCACGTGTCAACCCCGCACGCACATCCATAGGAACCCCGTACGTCCATGTCCATGGGAACCTCGCACCACACTATTATTTAGCACCATTAGCAATATTCCTTTGTTGGGCTTTTTTCTTTTTTCTTCTCCAGGATCTTTATGTGTGGGCCATTTAGGCTTTTTCTGTCCCCGCTGGGTAGGGACCATGAACACCTCACCACCTTCGCCGCACACCATCATGGGCTCTGATACCACTTGTTAGGGAGATAAACACTTTGGGGAGCTTCCTTGAGTAATTAATATAACATATAGAGACACACTTTAACCCAAAAGGCCTAAGCCCAAAAAAAGGCCTAAGCCCAATGGGTATGTGCTCAATTATGTTATATTAACCACTCATTCTTCTCATATTTATTCAATGTGGGACTTCACTCACACGTGTAACCCAACATGGAGATCTCAAAGTCACAAACATGAGAGTTTGTGTGCAGCAATTCAAAATAGAAAAGTTCATGGATTCGGAGTTACGTGTGGTAGCAGTAGATTTAGGGTCAAGTTAATTGTATAAACTTCAATTTTATTTATTGGATATGTTGCCTTAAGAATTGTTTAGGTTATATCCTCCCTAAATTTTTTTACTTTAAAACCACAGTTTCAAAACTTTTCCTAGGTCATTATTCTTAGTGTTCATGTGATTTGTGAATGTGTGATGTTTGTTTTAATTAGATCTAGTGCATAATTACTCACTTTAATTAATTGGCTAGACATTTGATAAAATCTAACTAAACTGGCGTCTAAAACTTTAACAATATCATGACCATTTTCAAAGATTAAACCCTATCTATGGTTTTCTTCATCAAAAACGATTTTTCATACATCAACCCTAATCATGTTTTTTCACTTCAAAACCAATTTACAAAGATTAAATTTTAAATTTAAGTTTTTTCCAATAAAAAAAAGTCCCTCAAACAAAATTTAAGAGTTTGAAGGTTTTTCACTTCAAAAACCTCATTGACAAATGATAACTTGAATGATGTCTCCCCTTATGTAATCCTCTAGTTTAAATCAAATCAACACGCATACCGATCATTCAACATGGAAATATGAGATTCTGATGATTTCTATAAGTTATAAAATATGTGGATTTAAGTTATATATATACACCAATTAATTGAGTACCTAAAAACTCGGCTAGAAGATGTGTAAGTATGTAACAAAGTTATTTTGAAGTCAAGGTTTCCAGCTTTAATTTGATGGTGAGTGAATTGGGACCACGAGGCCATGAACAATGAGAAAGTGATCTTATATACCAATTGAGCAGGCATATCCAGATATCCTATTTCATTCCCCTCGCATATTCATAAATTTGGAGCGAATCATGTGGTATAAAAAGGCACTGTATATAGAATTACCGTGGCAGCTCGAACATGGGGTATTGCAAGGGAAGTATTTTGTTTTGCCCATCTCCTTTGGCAGCTCGAACATGGGGTTAGGGAATAACAGTGCAAATCTCCTTTGGCAGAAGAGAACACGCAGATGAATATTGCATATATACTTCTGTTTTGCCCAAGGAGAATTGCATTGCCATTCACCTGCACATAATAATTTCATGCCTGCAGCTTCAGTATTGTGGCTATACTAACAAATAATCTTGTTATGGTTTCTAACTCGGTTTTTTAGTATAAGTATTTTGTTTCTCTTTCCGTAATAATAGTTGTATTGCATTTTTTTTTTTTTTTTTTTTGGCAGGTAAATGTTGAATCATAACAACTTGGATCATCAACATGTGCACTAGAAGTTTGACGTGAATTTGTGAAGTCTAACATGACCACGTATTATTAAGCTAAAGTAGATCTTTATATTAAGGTGGTATATGGATTACAAGAATGTGATTAGGGCCGGCTCAATAGGTGATGCAATTGATGCAATCGCTTAAGGCCCCCAAATAAAAAAAGGCCCCCGTTTGTTAAAAAAAAATTTATATATATAATATATTTATTTATATATTTTAGTTAAAAAAAATTTTAAGCATTTTTATTGGTCAATAAAATAAATTAAAAAGGCCCCATTGTATCTTAAAATGCAAAAAATTAAAAAGGAAAAAAAAAAAATCAAACTTCCGCTAACAAAATTAAATTCTAGGAGCCAAATTTATTAACTCATTCTTGAAATATGCTAAATCAAAATTAACAGCAGACAAATTCATTAATAATACAACGTAATTGTCTTGAAATATGCTAAAATTGAGAATATAAATTTAAAAAACAAAAGAAAAACCTCTCATCTCTCTATCTCTCTGCCTCTCCATCTATATTATTACGGTCTTACCTTTCTTTTCTTCATTTTCATCTTGATTCTTGATCTTATTCCGTCAACTCAATCAGTTAGTCTACCTTGAAATTTTTCTTTGTTGATTCTAGCGTACCAGTCGGCGGCCACAAAGAGGTATTGTTCTTCTTCAGTTCTTCCCCTCTTTCTCAATTTCTTTGTTTTACCGAAAATAAAGACTCAGGTCTATTTCTTTAACTTATATTATATATATATTTTAGTTTGCTTCACACTTTCACTGCACTGCACAGTTGTTTGATGGGATGGGAGGGACATGTTTTTTTGCTATGGCTTTTCTAATCTGCCCCTCTTTAGACCTTTTTCTATCATATATTTGATACTGATAGGACATCTTTTGTCTTTAAATCTTAGCCATAGGAATATATGATGTAGTGGAGTACAGGCCAGATGGTTCTCACTTTTTTTTTTTTTTTTTAATCTTACAATTTATCTATTATTATAAATTATTATATCAATTAGTAATTTGATGTGTATTATATCAACTCATTTGTATTATAGTGACACTAATTTATTAAACCATGTATTAAATTAATTTTTATTTGTACAGATTTAAACTTTAAAGTGGTCACGGCTTTAGAAAAATTGCAATAACCAGATTCTATTGTTCTATACTTTAAATTTTATTTTTAGTTAAATTATCATTTTTAATTATAAATTTTGTTTTATTTATCTATAAATATTTTCTCATTATAAATGTCTACTAGAAAATATTTATCTGGATATGAAAAACTTCTAAAAAAGAGAAAAATTGAAAAACAAATTGAATCTCAAAAAGGATCTATGGACAAATGTTAGAGGAACTTAAATACAAAAACTTAATTAGTAATTTTACATCTCAAAAAGCAAGAAAAATAGATTTTAAATAAAATTTTTTAATACATATATATATATATATATTATTTTATTAATATTTAATTATAAAGAGGCCTCTTTTAAAATTTCGCCTAAGGCCCCCAAAATTGTTGAGCCGGCCCTGAATGTGATTGATATGATAACTCAATTTAGTGTGTTCAAAATTGAAGATTATTCTTCTTCTTTTTTTCCTTTTTCCGCGTAGCATAAGCGTTATAAGCAACTTGAATTTGCTGCCTGAATTTTGTGTTCTTCGTTGTAATGGTTTAATACACCTTGTGTCGATATATTTATCCACGAGGAGCCTTCTTAGTTCTCATGGCTATCTGATTACTCAACTGGCTCAGTGGATTCTCTATATGAAGAAACTGAAGTTTATCATGCTGATTTCACGGGGAAAAAATCGTTTCACATTCATAGAGAATACATGGGCATTCAAATAAAAATTGAGAATAAGCAATATATATATGAATTTGTAAGGTTACTAAATGAATCTCTACTATGAGACTTATGAGTTCATGCTTTTCACTATTCTTCATATATTAGCTGATTCAGGTCTAAATTTCAGACCTTTTTCTTTGGTTATATTACGTTTTTGATAGCAGATCCTTAAACAAGAGTCTCATTGGATGAAATCCAAAAGGGGAAGAAAAAGACCTAATTGATTGCTTTGCTAAACTAATCAGAGGGTGTTATAAAGAATATTATGCATGCTGCATGCAAATTATGTAATAGTGTGCACATTAATGCATTACATTAACAGGAAAGATCTAATAGAGACTTGTCTGATGAACCCTAGAGCTTGTATACTTTTCCATGATGGGGGATTGTCTTGAAAATTGATATGGAGTGAGATAGGTCATAGCTGGAATTGGTTTGGACCGTATCAGAAAACTTGAATTAATTTCTTTTATATAAAAAAGTCATATAATAAATCATTGCTGTGCACTAATTCAAATTAGAAATAAAAATCCAAGAAAGAAAGAATGAGTTTAATTTTTTAATGATAATTTGGTAGGACAGAAGAATGTCCTTTAAAAAAACATGAGAAGAGATGAATTGTATTAAAAGAGATTTTATAAGTTAAGTTAGTTGAAACTCAAAAAGAAAAAATAGTTTGGGCATGCACACCAAAAAACTTTTCGTTGTACGAAAGTTGAATATATATTTGTTTGAAATTTTTTAAACAACTAAGTTAATTATTTTGAGTAACATTGGTAGATTGAGCTTTTTTATTTTATTTTATTTTTTAATTTTTGTGTGATCAAATGAACAACGCTTCAAAGGTATCACTTGAGAAGCAAGATAGATGGAAAACCAATCCATAATTCTCACAGCTTGATTTAGCCTTTACCATACAATTACATTGTTAGTAACAATCTTATATGTTCAACGTAATCAAAATCCATTAAGTCCACGTTCGTCAAGAGCGTCACACTCTAAAAATTTTCATATGCATAAAAAGGTCTCAACCTATCCTCTCTCCGGTTTTTCATGAGTTTTTTTGTAATTAATCTCAATAAAATCGCTTGCACACATCCAACGTATAGCAAACCAAAGCTAAAGGTCTCTCAATAAATTTCAAGAATAATCTAAAGTTGAGTATGAGGTGCTCTGTAAAAACACGTAAACCTCCAAACATTTTCCTTGCCTCCTTTGACTAGAGCATTTTGGGTGTGATATTTAAAGATTAGATTTTTTTTTTTTTTTTTTTTTTTGCTCAAAAAGATTAGATATTTCCAACCAAAAAAAACATAAAGTAGAGTAAAAAAAATAGATATGATGATTGATGACTAATTAGATACTCAGAAAGGCGTTACTAGATACATTACAACCCCAAATTAGTTTACCCAAAAAAAAACCCAAGTTAGGAAGCACATTGAATTTTCACACGCGACTTGTAATAAAAAGGAACAAATATTAAATATAATCCTTAATTACTAATTGGAGATTGACGGTTTTGTTTTTCTTTTCCATCTGAAGCAAACACACATACTATCTGTTTGATCCGACAACAACATCTACAGATTGTGCTCTCTGGAACAGTTTTGGAACAAGCGTGAATGCACGGTTTTTATTTTTCTGATGAATATAAAGTTCTAGGGTTCTTATTTTAAAGTTTTTAATATTGGTTTCAATTATAAAATAAATTATGCAGAAAGAGATGGAATTTTCTGTGAAAAAATATAGCTGGAGGGAATTGGAACTCTTAACTGATTCATTTAGCGAAGAAAACTTTATTGGAAACGTAAAACATGGGAAAGTCTATCGGGGGAAAACTGAGCAAGGTCAAGAGGTTACTGTAAAAATTTGGTTTCACTTTGAATCACAAAATAGGGAGTCTTACAAGACTGGAGGTATCTACCTATCTATATACATTACATTACATACTGCTACCATTTATTTACTACTACAAAAGTTTTTTATTTTTTATTTTTGTAATGCACTTTTCTGACACATCCAGATGGTATGAATCACCCCAATTTGGTGAAGTTGATTGGATATTGCTGTGAAGTTGAAGATCACCACTTGGGTGTTGTCTATGATCTTAGATCAAAGGATACTCTTCTCAATCTCATAGACAAAGGTACATTTTAGTTTGTTCATTTTACATGCATTAAATAACTTTAACCATCGATGCCAATTTCCATAGGAAAAAAAAGAAGCCTAAATGACAAAGTGCTTTTAATTGCGCTTGCAGATGATTTAAATTGGAACCAAAGAATGCAGGTGGCTCTTGCGATTGCACGTGTGCTTGAGTATCTGCATTGTCATAATCCCCTTTACCAACTTCGCTTTGCTCACCCTGCTCTTATAATGCTTGATCAGGTAGGTCATCTTTGGTTTTATTCATGCTCTTGATAGACAGATTGACTTACTTTTGTTTTCTTTTTTAGAAAAAAATGATTCCAAAATCTGGTCTAATTTGATCTTCATTGTTCCACAGATTCCAATCCAGTGTTATTTGATTTTTTCATGCTATCTGGTGGAATTGTTGGTGATAAGCAGTTTGTGTCATACCGAGACAAGTCACATTTGTGTTATCTACCCTATTTAGATATCTACTTTAATGGTTTAGGTATGTCCATTTATGCGTTCATATATTTCATTATTTAAATTTGTGTGCATATGTGAAATAATTGATGGATCTGAGATATACGTGAGAGTATGATAAGTAGATGCAACAATAAATAGAAATAATTCTTCTCTTGTGTCTGCATAATTACACAAAATTCGTTGAGTCGAGCCATTCCTTGCATTCTGCATTTGGAACTTTTTGTTTTGCCAGGATTTATAACTTCTGCTATCTTGTGAATGGTCTTCCTTCAGGTTTTTGTTGTAGTGGCTCTAGTTATAAGTCTGGTCGACCAATGTAGATTTTGACCGGTTTTCTAGTTGAACTTGATTGGAAAGTTTGCTTGGGTTCCTTGTTTACTAGGTGCGAGGCTTTTAACTTGAAATGGGCTATGCATTGTCTTATCTGGACTGAGATGAATGAAGCCAAATCATTTTGCCTTTGTGTGCTGCTCACATTGTGGTGTGGTACCATTACAATTTTGGTGTAAGATGCTTCCCCTCATTAGGTGTGATGCCTAAGAAGTTTGTTCTATTTCCTTTCACCTCTTTACTTCCTATTTGCTGTTTCACAATTTCAAGTTGCTTTCCAGCAATCCTAATCATTCTCTACAAATGAGCCCTTTTGCCTTAACATATAAATCTCAAAAGTGAGATTCCCTGAGAACTTTACTCTAACCCTTAATTATTACCAAAAAACTAGCTTTACCTCACTTACTATATAACATCCTAACCTGAATCCCTATAGCAGTATCAGGTCCATTTAATAATTTTTTTGGTGCTGAAACTGAAACTTTGATCACTTTTTAGTTTCAAACCTGCTGTCCTGCATCATTTTTGTTTCTGGTTCTGCCTTTTATTATAAAAAAAATAAAAAAAAATAAAAAAAAAAGAATTTATTCTTTATAATCCTTTGTAATCCTTTTATAATAATGAAAATAATAGTACTAAAGGATTATAAAAAAATAAAAGAAAAAGAAAAAGTATGCATCTCAAAAAAGAAATGTTGGAAAACTGGAATACAAAAATTTAATTAGATAGTTTGCATCTCAAGGGCAAGAAAAATAAATTTAAATAAAATATTTTATGATATAAAAATATTAATTTTATTAATATATAAATATAAAAAAGGCCCATTCTAATGGTTTACCTAAGGCTACAAAATGTCTAAGGCTGGCCTCTGGTCTGTGAACAGTGTTTTTGGGGTTTTGAAAGTTTTAGAGAGCAATTTGATGAATAGCTGTTTTTGTGAACCCTTTTATGATATCGTGGGGAACTCACAAATTTCAGACGGCCTCTTTTAGTTGTGTTGATATTCGGATATTTGGATGAAATATAGATTAGTCATGGCACTATAATCTAACAGAAAACGATGTTGACTATTATCAGAATACAGATCCCAAGTGTTGATTATTATTAGTAGACTACACATGCAAAGTGTTGATTATTATCTGAATGCACATGCAAATTGTGGAGATTTTAAGACATTGAATTAACAAACTCCTAGGCTTTGCCTTTTGATTTTGACCCTGCTTGTTCTTTAACTTAGACGTCTTGAATGCTTTACAGTTCTGTTTGTTATGTTCAACTACTGTAGCGGAATAGCTTGTACTCATGAGTCTTTCAGCATTGCAGTTTTACTTTTTTTTCTTTATTGCACTTACAAAAATTTTCTGTAAAAGGTGTCTGGTTGCAGTTTTACAATAGCAAAAGTTTTCATTTGCTATTGTACTTATAGGGCTCATATGTAAACGTGCCTTTAGTGGGGAGAATTGGAAAGATGAAACAGAACAACCTCTGATCTGGGCTTCGAATCAATACCATATGAAATTGAAGTCTGGCTTCCAGCTAAATGACTGTCATCTTCTTCATGAGAGCCTGAAAGCAGAACCTGGTTTTCATGATCTTGATGGAGTAGCACTGACAAAGATGATATTTCACTGTATGAACTTTTATTCAGTGAAACGTCCTACGATGTCGCAGATTGTTCAGTGTTTGCAGGGTTTACATGTTTTCAATGGCGATTTTGGTGTGGTGGAAGGTCTTTTACAGGGGTGGGACTAGTATACTTTTCCAGGGAAGAAAAAAAGCTCAAAATGGAAAGGATGTCTTAAGATCGCGTGTCTGGGTATGAAGGCTGATGAAATAGATCAGGGGAACGAGAACGATGCTCAACAAATCAATCACTGATGAACTGTTTTCTTTTCTGTATGAGTGAACCAAATGTAAGGTTACTCTGGGCACTGGCCTGGTATGAAAATACTTGATATATTGTTTTCTTTCCATTTTGTTGATGGACTTTGTGGTGATTGCAACTAGTAGATGAAACTACAATTTAAATTTAAGGTTTAATGCTAGCTCTACATTAGTGAAATATTTCAGATTAGACTCCCATATTGTTTCCCTGCAATTTTGATTAAATTGCTTCTGGATGGCTCTTAAAAGAGCATTTTGTATTTACTAAAAAGGGTCTATTTTTATCCTTTATATATATTTCGAATGCCAGTGATTAGATTTGACAAATTTTGTGTGATGATTTGGCAATAAGAGAAACTTAATATGGGGCTGAGCCCTACATTTATATTACTTGAGCAGAACTATATAGGTTGCAATTTATATTAGTGAGTGAAGGGGGTGTTTATGTGAGTAGTTGTCATGTTGTCAAAATTACATCAGTTGTCACTTGATGGCTACGCGATGGATATATAGACTACTTTATTGAAATCTCTTCAATATATCATTTCCCCAATAATAGGAGAAAAAGGAAAATAAATCCAACTTGTAATGCCAAATAAACTCATTAATAAAAAATACAGGTTTTTAATAATCAAAAGAAATTCGAGCCAGTTTATTATAGGAAGTGGAGACATTCAAATCCAAAGTTGGTGGTGATATTTAATTCTTTCCAAGCTTTATTTGTGATGTTAATAGTAAGTCTAGATGAAAATCAATAAGAATTTGTCACACAATAGTTTGTAAAAATATTGTAAAATAGTTTGTACTTGTATGTAGCATTACTCTTTATGGAAATTACACTTTACTCCTTAAACTATAGCAATGCACACTTTATCTTCCTAAACTATACTCACTTTTATACTTATCCTCTCTAAATTATGAGAATGCACACTTTACCTCCTGAATTATAACCCTTTTACACTTACCCTCTTAAACAATGAGAACACATACTTATTTCCCTAAATTATTACCCATGAAATGAGGTGCAAAGTATTACACAATTAATACCTTATGAGGGTAATTAAGTGTTAGATGACTAATAGTTTTTTTTTTTTTTGGGGGGGGGGGGGGGGGGTCAAGTGTGCATTCCCATTGTTTTAGAGGGGGTAAGTGTAAAATGTGGTATACTTTAAAGGAGTAAAGTGTAATTTCCCCTTACTCTTTAAAAACATCCATATTAGATTATCTACTCTAAAAATTTATTTCAATAAAATATTTATTCTTCTACATTTTTTATTATTTCCTTTATACTCTCATTCTCTCTAGAACCCTTCTAGTCTATTTCTTTCATACTTTCTCCCCCTCCCTCTAGAATCCTCTCACTCGCTCCCTCTCTCTCTCTCTCAAAGACCTAGCACAACCCAAAATCACCAAGCAACCAACCACCATCATCAATGGAGCAACCCACAATCATCAAGCAACTAGCCACCATAAGCCCATTTAACCACCATCAACATATCAACCCCAAACTCATCACAATACAAAACACGGTGGCTATAGCCACGTTTACAAAAACGCAGCTATAGCCAACCTATAGCCATGTTTTTAGTAAATGTAGCTTAAACTATTGACCTATAGTTGCGTTTTCAAAATGCGGCTATAGGTAAGGTCTATAGTTGCATTTATAAGTGTTTTTAGCTACTTGTTTTGTATAGGCCCTATTGCCACGTTTAGAAAACATGGCTATAGGACTAGTGGAATATATATATATAAGATGACCTATACCCGCATTTACAAACTGCAATTTTAGCTTTCCTATAACCGTGTTTTTAAAACGTGGGTATAAATTAGGTCTATAGTCGTGTTGATAGGATTTTAGAAGCGTGGCTATAAGTTCATCTGATATTGTCATCAAAATATAGCTCACCTTTGTTAAGATAATAAGCAATTATTAATGCAATATCACGGCTAATTAATTGAACTTTGTTAAAAAAATAAGCAGTTATTATGCAATATCACCGCTAAATACTCACCATATTTTTTAATTACCTAAAAACTTATTGTTGGAAAAATATAAAATTTTGGTAGAATTGTGATTATCGTAAAAATGAAAAATAAATTAAAAGCTCTAATAAAAAGAATATCAACAACCAATCATATAATTAACCATTAATAATAAGAACATAAACAATAACAAATAGCTATCCTTTGCTTAAGACAATAAGCTATTAAAAAAGCCTCACTTCATTGGCAACAGAGTTTCCAATTTTATGACAATCTCCTATGAACAGAAAAATTACACCAAATAAGAACATAAGCAGTAAAAAATTAGATGACATTTGTTAAGACAATATGCAGTTAAAAAAGCTCCACTTCGTTGGCAACAAAGTTTCCCAATTTTATGACAATCTGCTGTTAACAAAGAAAATTACACAAAATGCAGCCCACATGGTCATTTTCTTGCAACTAAACAGGAATTAAGCATAACTAGATGAAAGAATGGCGTACTCAAACCTTAGGAATGCTTGGAATGTGTTTTGCAGAGCATAAACTAGGACCATTAAAATTGTGAAGAAAAATAAAATTGGAATAAGTAGGAGTAGAATTTCGGTTTTCATTTGATTATGAAACTTTGGTTTTCTAATCTGAGAAATACGGTTGGATTTGGGATAGGGAATAGGCAACCTTCATATTCCAAAAGAAACGTAGAATTGTAGAAGGGGAGGTGAACCCTAAAATCGGTGACTTTTATCTTATATTAAAGAAACATAACATTTAAATGAGAATGGACACTAATAAAAGGATAATTATAACGTGTTCCCCATAGAAATTTAAATACAAGGAGCAAGATTGGACTCTAATTCAGATTTTAATTGAACACTTTGAAGGATAATTATGTTGTGCTCTTACATAAATTTAAACACATGAAGCAAAATTGAACTTTAATTTCAAATTCTAGTTTGACTTTTTCTAAGATTTGCCTATATATATATATATATAGATTATTATTATTATTATTATTACAAGACAAACTAAAAATTTTCCTAAATACAAATTTGTAAAATCCCGACTTTAACAAAGTGCGTTTCACCTTTTTTTTTGTCTTTTATACTTTTGTTTATGCAGGCAAGAAAGAGACGTATAGGATGTCTTTTACCAATGCTCAAAGCAGGGCCGGCTGAAGCTATAGGCCACTTAGGCAGTGGCCTAAGGCCCCCACTGATAAAGAGGCCCCCAAATAGTAATAATATATTATATAATATTATATAATATCCCATAAAAAAATTGTATAATTTGAAAAAAAATTGTCTTAATCTTGAATATTTTCTCACACATGAAACTTATTCTGATATTGATGGTTTAGATTTATTTTCAGAACTAAAAGTTTTAAAAGAAGTTTTGCAAATAAATGAAAACTCTCCAATTAATGTACTAAATTATATAAAGAGGCTAGAATCTTTTCCAAATGCATGTATTGCTTTCAGAATATTACTAACTATACCTGTTACAGTTGTTTCCGCATAAATAAGTTTTTCAAAATTAAAATTAATAAAATCCTATTTAAGATCAACTATGTCACAAGAAAGATTAAGTGGATTAGCCATATTACCAATTGAAAAGGAAATGTTAGCGGAACTTGAATGCAAAAATTTAATTAGTAATTTTGCCTCTCAAAAAGCAAGAAAAATAAATTTTAATTGAAAAAAATATATGAATTTATAATTAAATATAATAAAAGGCCACATTTAAAGATTTCGCCTAGGGCTCCCAAATTCATTGAGCCGGCCCTGGCTCAAAGGGTTCCAACGACTAGGCTCGGCAAATCCCCAGCAGTTTAAGGAATGGGATATTCCATATTGAATATCAATGTTGACCGAGGAAATAACTAATTTCCACATGAATTTGAGACGTTTACAAGAAGAAACATCTTATTAATTTAGAAGCCAAGCATTTTAATTATGACCTTATCACTTAATCTTTATAAGTTCAATATTTATAAAAGTGAAGATTTGAAGTTTAAATTATTGACAATAAGGTTAATTTAATTGTTTGGAGGGGGAAAGAAAAACCAATCAAACATGAATGATTCGTGTTTATTTATTTATTTTTTTTTAAATCTGATTTTTTAAATTTGAATGCTGAAGCCATAAAGATTCAACCAAAAACTGGAAAAAAAATTTGTTCTACATTTATTAAAACTTGTATACGAAGGAAAACAAGAAGCGAAAACAGCAAAATTTACCTACAAAAATCTACAATTTTGTATGAAGAAATGAGAGAAAAAAAAATATATAAAGAAGCAAAACCTTAACAAGAATGTTTACATTATCTCACAGTGGAAGCAACAGTATGAGCCCACAATCTTAGAGTGTCTTTCATGCGAGTCTCATTGTTCAAAGCAGGAAATGGAACCCTCAAATTCATCAATGGGTTTTCTCTCTTTCTCCTATCCAAAACCTCCCAAGCTTCAGAAAGATAAGGCCTTGGAATTGTAGACTCATCCACTGCCTCTTCTTCATCATCTTTCTTTCCCAGTCTATGCAATCCAGGAATGACTGAAGCCAAGCTTGAATTCCTATCTTCTTCAGAAAAAACAAAACCCAAATCCATAAACCCTTTTAACTCTTCAAATTCAAGGTCCGATAAGCTCTTGCTTTCACCACTTTTCCTCCTACTAGCACTTCGTTTAACCTTCTTTTTGGACGATAATACTTCAAAATCTCTCTGTTTTGGTGTCTCTGATTCTGTGATCTCTTTTTCTGAAAGGTTGGTATCGAGCTTTGGAGTGTGGAGGACCGAGTTGGGAGATAAAGAGCCATATCCGAAGCTTGTGTTGGAGCTCAATTGGTCACTCATGGACCTAGTATGGAGGGTAGAGATGCGTGAAATCTCAGGTTCTGATGGTTTTTCTCGGATTTCGTTTTCTGGGTTTGCTTCAAAACTTGATGGCTTTGTTAGATTTGGTTGTTTTGTGAAGATTTGACTCTCGAACCAACAATAATCAAAGAGCTTCATGAGTTCCTCTGCGTTCATCAATGGCTGCTGGCCTGCTGAGATATGTTTGGGTTTTCTAATTGTGTAATGTGTATGATGAGAGGCTGAAGCATTTATCACGGAATTGACCTTTATGTTGTAGAATATTACTCCAAAAAGTTCAAATACTTCAACTGGCTCTGAACACGTTTTTCATTTGGGTTACGTTTTTTAATAATTTTTTATGATAAGTAAGTTTCTTAATGGCCTTGCACTACCTTTTTTTTAGTTTTATTTAATATAGTGTGTTGTTTTTTCCAGGAAAGAAAAGTGATATGAACGTGTTGGCTTTAATATGAATTGGTAAAGCAATTGAATTTTTCTTACACTAATCCATGTTTTGCCACACGCAAAGACATTCCTGATTCTTACACTAATCCATGTTTTGCCACAAGCAAAGACATTCCTGATTATTATTATTATTATTATTATTATTATTTTGGTAATAAGTCTATTATATAAACAAGAAAACGAGTGGGCCATAAAGGCAATACAAATTGTGTTAAATCCCAAACCAATAAGGTTATACATCAAAAGTAAAGATAAAAATTAAATACATCAAAAGTAAAGATAAAAATTAACTCCACACGAAGAATAGAATAAGGAAATTTTGTTGTAGGTAGACAGCCATCTTGCAAGGAAATCAGCATAAAGTTGGCCTCTCTGAAACAGTGGTTAATCTTTTACCGATTATTGGTGACATTACTGATTATTATTGCTTTGAGACACAATATATATAATAATTTTTTATACGGATTGGAATAAAATTACTTTTCTCTACGTTCATTATGGACTCTACTTCACGCATACATATTACACAGCAAAATATGTTAGCAGTGGTAACAAATATCGTGTAGAGTTCACCTTTAAAATTATTTTTATTATGAATTAATCCAGTAACGACTCCAAAATTTTTTTTCAGAGTATTCCTAAATTTCTTTTTTTAGTTGAAAGATCCAAAGCCATCATCAAGGAGATGAATCTTGGGTATGTGATTTTTTTTATCAAATATTTGTTCATAATTCTAGCAAAAGAATAAATAATAAACTATAAGTTCATTTGAAATATTAATAAAATTATTTATTATTATTGTTTAGTTGTTTCATTAATTTGTTTGTTTTTTATAAACTATAATTTGTTATATTATTGTTTCATTAATTATAAAATTATTAATTATTATTTAGCCTAACATAACTTAATTTGTTTATCTTTTATAATATATTAATTAATTAAATTATTAATTATTGTTTATTAGTTGCTTCCCTTAATTAATTATTGATGAATTAAATTATTGTTTATTAGTTGCACCATGTGCATTTACTTCCCCCAATTCAAATTCCTCACCCGGCCCCATGTGATGTGCCCATCCATCCCCCACCTTACTCAATAGACAATGAGACAAACCCCATCACAAGAGCCAACTGTCAATCAGAAAATTTCATAATCACAAATCACAATAAAACAATTAATTGTATCTCACCAACACACACCAACACCAATGGATAAAGCCAAAAAGAAAAAGTCAAGAACATGGCTAAAATATTAATAAAGTTAAAGCTAAGCTAAGCCAATCACAGTTGTTCAAAAGAATCAGATAAATTATTAAAGTTCAACTGTTAAAGTCCAAAAAGAATAAAGAGAGAGACTCATTCATTTCATTTCAGATTTCACTTTCATTTTAATTTTTTAGATAAAGAGAGAGAGACTGAGAGAGTCAGAGAGAAAAAAACACTTTCATTTTAATTTTTCAGATAAAGAGAGAGAGACTGAGAGAGAGAGAAAGACTGAGAGAGAGAAGTTATGAAATACCTTGAGGTTGAGGTTGAGGGAGCACCAGAGCAAGCCGAGCGATGAGCGACGGAGCAAGCGACGTGACAGAGCCAAGCAACGAGCAATGTGACCGATCGGCGATCTCCGATCTGATCTAGCGAGCGATCTCCGATGCCCGAATCCCAATGTGATGTGCTCTGGACTGGAGCTCGAGTTGTGTTGGCTGACCGATCTCCGATGTGGCGATGCCCAATTCATCTATTGGCTTGTGTTGCATTGTTGGCTGTGTTGCTCTGTTGACGTTTTTGTCTCTAGGTTTGCTTTAGTGATATCTGATTTAGTGATTTGAGGTTTCTGATTTAGTGATTTGCAGTGTATATTGGGTTTTGTTTTTTTTTTTTTTCCTTTGAGAATCTGTGGGTTTGCTTTACTGTTTACCATCTGTTGAGTTGTTTTTTTTGTTTAGATTGGGTTTGCTTTATGTTTAGGATTGATGTTGGGCATTTTTGTGGGCTTGCTCTGTTACCATTTTTTAAAAAAAAAAAAAATTTTGAGAGTGTTCTTGCTTGAGGGTGTTCCTCATTTTTTTTAAAGGATAAACAGATAAATTTTTTTTAATTATTATATATAATTTTTTTTTCAAGTCAAGGTGTTCCTGAAAACACCCTGACTCCAACGTGGCATCGCTACTGAATTAATCACCTTTAAAATTATTGCGTCAATAATAAACTCATTATTAGTGTGAACTGTGGCCTGTAGAGTTCACTAGATGAACCCAGACGGTGCCCAACGTTCTTGATGGCAAACATGAATGTGCATTTTTTGTGTCAAATCCAAAGATGTTGATTTGTTACCTACATATCCTATCATGTTAGATAACTGTACCAGACAATTATGTGGCTAAGATTGTTATCGACAAATGTTGTTTTTGACTGGTTGATTGTTTCTAAATTACACTAAATTGTAAAGACATCTACCTAAATTATTAGGTAGGTAAACGATCTTTTCCAATTCATTAAAATTTTTGACATGTGACAATTAATAAAATTATTCAGTAGTTCTAGTCATAATTTATTTAATAAATTATGTAATTTATTTAAATAATATATATGAAAAATTTTAAAAATTTTCATGTAATAAGTTGAAAAAAATTTATTCTAAATAAGTTTGAACTTTAAGTGTATGTTTGTTTGGAGGTGAAATAGGGTAGAAGGAAAACTTTGAAGAGAAAAGAGGGAGAAAAACTTTTTTGAAGTGTATTTAGTTGGGTGGAGAAGAAGGAAAATAAATGGTGGAGCTCGAGTGTTTTCTCTTCGGACCCATCAAAAAGTTTTCTCCCAAAATAGAGAAAAAACTGAAGGGAGAAAATAGGACTGCTTAATGGACAAAAATACTCATGTACACTTACATGTTGCCTCTGCCAATTTTTTTTCTTTCTTCTTTTCCATCCCCGGGCACATTGCCTTTGCCAATAATTTTTCTTTTCTTTTCCTTTCCCTGGCACGTTGCCTCTCCCATTTTTTTTTTTCCCTGGACGTTGCCTTCTTCCTTCCCACTGTTTTAAAAACCGGACCGGACCGGCCGGTCCGACCGGTTCAACCGGGAACCGGGAGCCAATCCGGTCCGGTTAAAAACCCCAAAACCGGTCAATAACCGGTCAACAACCAGAAAACCGGCCAAAAACCGGTCAAAAACCGGGGTTGAACCGGAAATTTCAAAAAAAACGGTTCTATGTCCGGTTCGGTTTTTAAAACCATGTTCCTTCCTCTATTTATTTATTTATTTTATTTTTTTTTTCATTTTGTTGGATTTCTTGGGCCGTAAGTGTGATATTATTATTATTATTATTATTTTTAACTAGACACGATTTTTTTTGAGACATGATTTTTATTTTTTAATAAATTAGGTGATTGTTTTTTTTTTTTTTGGTTGTTTGTCACGTTTTTTTTTTTTTTTTAATTGGTCATCATTTTTTAACTAGGGTATATGAGTAAATTTATATAAACTCACTTTTTTCATCCTTCTCTTTTCCACTCCAAACCAAACAAAAAAGAAATAAATTAAAATCTTTTCTATCTTCTCACTTTTCTATTTTTCCACCATTTTTTAATCCTCTCATTTTATCCTCTATTTACCAGTAGAAATAAAGTGAAAGTTGAATCTTCCCTCATTAAATGCATCTTAACAGTTTACTAATTAAAAACACCTTATACCTGGGAATTCTTTCCAAACATTAATGTATATGTGTGAACTCGTTAAAAAAAAAAAAAAAAACTGTATGTCACACTCACAAGAGTAAAAATTGAGCACCACAATTAATTTTTGATGCAGCATTCTTTAATCAAGAAATGCTTGGAGCATTCTCCAAAAAAAAAAAAAAAAAAAAATGCTTGGAGGGTCAATAAAACCAACACTGACAATTAATATTCTATATTTTATGTTAGGGAAGTATATAATTAGTTAAATATTTTATTGCTTTTTGAGCACTCACGTTTTAGTATTAATTAGACTATTATTAGTGACATGTTTTACATAATTTGCACATAAAATAAATCGTTTTCACACCTAATCGCTAAAGCTAATATGTAATAAAGGAATCATTATACACTCTTGGTGCGATGGTCACTCTACAAGTCTCCAGGAGAGAACTTCATACACATATACACTTAGATTAGGCTAAATTAGAATTCTATTTTATATAAATAAAAAATAAAAAAAAAAAGAGGAAAATTCACCTATAATAATTTGATAAGATTGAAATAAAAGTAAATTCTACCTAAAAATAAAATAAATAAAATAAAATAAAATAAAGAATGTAAATTTTCTTGTTTGTACCGAAAACATGCGTGTTTATTTATTTTTGTTCTCTTTGCCATCAAATATGATATTTTTGTGGACAATTTCAAAGACAAGAATGTAAAATTATGGCTGCAAACTTGAAAAAGAGAGAAGTGTCATTAATTATCTTCCTTTACTCGGCATTAAGAAGATATTTACAAGTAGATGGTAATAATAATATATATGCTATAGATTATAATAGATAATTCAAACTTAAAACAGTGATTCCCAAGTCAATGATCTAAAAGCCACGAGGGCCACGCGTCAGGCGAGACTTTAAATGCCCAATTGCTACTTAAACAGATAGATCCTCCCAAATTTCAGTAGCAACATCTAAGACATCTTTATTGTTTAAACATTTAGACATTGCATATTTTATGTATTCGGAGTATGAAATTTTATCTTATTTCATATTTTTGTGGATCAATTTTTACCATATGTAAAATATCAAAATGGAAGAATTAAAAGAAAATTTAAATATAAACATAAACATTAATATATTTATTTATTTATGAGCATTCCAACTTTCTTCCGTTGTACTAACACTTCATGTGAGGACTCTAAGAAAATTATTTTTTTAAATATGGATATATTAATTTCTTAATTTTAGTACCAGTGTACAATTTTGTAATGATACTAGAAAATTTTATAAAGGCATATGATGGAAGAATGGCTATATATACATATATACTCAATTTGTAACATATTGTTGGTACTTCATTCCATTTTTGGATGTCTCAAAATATTAATTTTTTTAAAAGTAAATTTAATATTGAAATATAAAATTGTTACGAAGAAAGTTGAAGTTATTAAAAAAAAAAAAACAAAAAGAAAGTTAAAACCATGGATGTATGGAAATATAAATCAAAAACTTTTTAATCATTTTTTTCTTGTATAGGCTTTTTTAATGATTTTCCTAAGATAATTAATTTATAAAATACATCACTTAATCCATTTTTCACATTATCAAAGTTTAAACATGTATAAAAGAAACCAATTTTATTAAAATAACCCAATAATAATCATGAAGCCAAAAAAAAAAAAAAAAAAAGCAGTAGCAAAAGGCTTTTTGTTTTCTTCATACTTGATAACTTTTAAAGTTGACGTTTTTCAAGGTAAGATGGAAAAAGAAAAAAATTAATGAGATATTTATGTCCAGGAATTGATATTGAAAATCAAAAGTTGTTAATTTATTAGTAAGTTTATCTGTTAAGAAAGAGACAAAAAAGTTGAATTAACAGAGAGTGATTTTCCTATAATGAAAAGTTACTTATTAAAAGTAAGTGGTAATGATGATCTCAAACTAATTGGATGAAAAACTATCTCTAGTTAGACATTGTCATGCAAGTTATTCAACCATTCTTAAGTGTGGAAATTTTTTTATTTAATTATAAATTAGACTATAGAAGGTGGAGAATTTTTCAGTTGTGTCAATTATATATTTTGTATCTGCTATGGATTGACTTGATAATTTCAAGTTTACAGATAAGAAAGTGACCAAACATATTTCTTTAGAATCATTGGAGCCATCTAAAATTATAATTAAATCAAATTTTGTAGTGCATTAAAGAGGTGGGTTGGGATGGTCGGTTCGTAGAGAAAATTGTTACCATTTTTAGGAGGAGAAAGATATTTTTATTCATGTTTGAAAATTTTCAAATATAGAACTAGAGATAAGCATAAACATAAACATAATCATAATCATATGAAAACTTATGAAGAGCATTGACATAAGGCTTAATGATTCACTTTTTCATCTAAAATATAATTGAAGTTGATGCAAATGCTTGTACAAATACCTTATTCAGGATAGGTAATCTCCCTTACAAATACCATGTTTATGAAGGTGGAATGCCTTGGTTAATACTTTAATTGTGATAGGTAAACAATTTCACAAATACCATATTTGCTAAATTCAAATGCCCTTACATATACCTCATCTATGATAGGTAAAGACTCTCACAAATACCTTATTTATTATAGCTTGATGACCTTGTAAATATTTTATTTGTGATAGGGAAAGACTCTTAAAAAAACATTTAATTTGTGATAAGGTAATGGCTCACAAATACCTTATTTATACTAGTAGGATGTACTAACAAATAAATGATTGAAAAAACTATTAAATTTTATATTAAATTTTCACTGAGTAAAATATCTCATCTCCCACACTAGTTGGCTACCCTCAACTCCATGAGGATGTAAGTCTAAACCAAAGGCTCATGAGAGTTCTCATGCGCTCTTATGCACGCGAAGTTCATGTTTCTTAGTCTCTCTAATCTGACATCTGATTTGGGTGGTTTCTATGTTGTGGGAAAGCTTATTTTAAGTACTACAACTTAGGCTCCTGAAATACATTATAAACGAAAGCCCAAGTATTTATAAAGATATTCGAGTTGTTACAAAATCATGTTCCAAACATGTAAATCCTACATAAATAAATTGGTATCTCTCTCAACACTTATCCAAAATACATTTTTTTTGTTCATATGAACTCTTGACTCTTGAGTCGAGGGGAGTCTACTGGTAGTGGTGATGTTCCCAGAAAGTCACCAAAGTACCAAATATAGCGAAGGACATAATGTCCATCAATGGAAAAGCCTAGAAAAAATATGGGTTACATGCCTCCCAAAACCATTTATTGGCTTGGAAACAATGAAAAATAGTTGATGTCTTTAATACCGATCAAAAACTGATAAAAACCAGTAAAAATAGGAAATCATGATCTTTTTTGTTCTTTGATCGTTCCCATTTTAAAAACCATGCAAACATGGATGACGTTACTTATGCTTCAGGGGTTCAAATGAACTTCCTGACTTGAAATATAAAAATTTATATGTATAAAATATTATTTTATTAGTCTAATTTACCTTGAAAAATACTTTTACACACCTTGTCTTAAAATTTGCACACTTTGACATTGATCAATTCAGCCCAAAATTAAACAACACAAATTCGTCCATTCTAAAACCAACCAACTACATAAATCACATATCTCCCTCTCAATAATCTCTTTTCTTTATCTAACTATCAATATCTTTGACTTTAAATTTATATATCATTTACATGAGTGTGTGTCTGATATTAATTGTATGCATTTTTTTGTTATTTGTGTATATGTGTGTGTATATTATAATATAACTTTATACAATTTAATAATTAGAAAATTTAGAGGGTTTGTTACATGTGTCATGTGTGCATATTGTTATTATGTTATATAACATTTTGTTATAAAGTTAGTGATTAAAAAGAAATAGTAAAGTTAGTGATTTTTCTAGTATTTGATTGTTTAATTGGACACATAGTATGTTAGTTAGGGTGAGGTTTGGGTGGATCCAGTACCCAGTTGCACTAAACTCGTTGAGATATTAATGACACATGTCACCATCTCAATGGATCTAGAGCATTGGATGTGATGGACCTAAACCTCACCCTATTATTTATATATGTATGAATGGGTGTGGCTTTTTGGGTCAATAATTAATACAGTGCATGTGAGTTGACTCTTGTCATTCAATTTAAAATAATTTTATAAAAATAATGACAAATAGATAATGAGAATTGTATAAAAATAAAAAGCGTTATACAAACTTAACAAAATAAAATGGTTACACTTATCCACATTGACAATAGATAACGAAATCTCATAATCATTTCAAAAAGTGAAAACTTGTAAAAGAAAATAGTAAGATGTCATGTATAATTATTATTTTTTAATTTTTAACTCTTCGCTTCCTCACACCAAAATATGATTCAATACATAAAAACACTTGTTTTTCGATGACACCTGGGTTTGGTGTGCGTGCTGGCAGATATGTGTTTAAAAAAAAAAAAAAAAAAACCATTGAACCATATCACTTGAACAATTGAACTCCCTTGATGTCTTTTACCAAGAAAAATAAATCAATTTAAGCTCAAATAAATATCCCATTTATCTCTCTCTTTCTCTCTTCTGTTGTGTATGTTTCTTAAAAAAATAATTTAAAGGTGATATTTTATTTTTTAAATAAATGAAATTATATTGGTGCCACATGGAGAGTGCATTAAAACTATTTAATTAACTCTTCGCTAATACTTTATTACCCAAATTACAAGATGTTAGATTACTCTTTCAATAACAACTCCATTACTAGGAGTTAGAAAATTCAAAAGAAATCTAGTTATTTATTTCAAATTATTTTAATCATGTATAATAGTTTAAGGTAATATTTACGTTTTTTGCATTTAATATTTTATTATTCAATTGAATTATATTTGTAAAATGTTTTCTTTGCGTTACAATAAACGTCAAAACTAATAGCAATAAACATCTTTTTGCTAATTTTTTTCTTAATTATAAACAAATTATAATGTAAGCCCTTACAAATCACATAAAAAAGAAATTATATAAAATAAATATGTTTATATATATATATATATATCTTCTCTTAGAGAGAGAGAGAGAGAGAGAGAGAGAGAGAGAGAGAGAGAGAGAGAGAGAGAGAGAGAGAGAGAGAGAGAGAGGCTGATTGACTATGCAGATTATGTATCGAGTGAACAAGATCCATTTGTATTCTATCAGTGGTTAAGACCGTGTCTAACACACGAGTCTTTGCTTCTAGTAGTGAACTTTTAAACATTGCAACGGAATGAAAAATACAGGAAATTAAGTTAAATTTACAGAAAGAGAAATTGATAAATATACCTTGTTTTTAGATCGATGGAGATTTAAGGAGCATAGCTAGATGACTGCACGGTTGAATTGCTGGACAAATCTCCCTTGGCAGAGGGCTTATACTTACATATATACCCATGTAAAAATGGATCACGTCGAGTGGAGTGGCCACCTGCCAAAGGAGCATCTGCCCTGTAATTCATTTGTACACTTGAGTACTCGAATCTTTTCAATAATTTTGACCAATTTTTAAGGCTTGGTTTCTATATATAGATAAGAAAAATAACTGCATGTCATCAAGAATAGGTGCTCCCTAGCTAGTTGAAGAACAATAAGAAACTGCACGATAGTTTTCACCAAAAAATGAAATTGTTCATCTTTCTTTGTTCACTAGATTGTGGTCTTGATTAGAGGACTAAGAGGGTTTGGTGTTGGTATGGGAATTAGGACAAGTGATGGCTAGGGCTGTTTTGTATTTGTTGTGCTCTTTTCTCTCTTAGGATCTCTCTGCTTTATATATCAAGGGTTAAGAAAAACCCGGCCTTCGATCAAGTACTTTATTGTGTGAGTGATGACTTGAGGTCTTGACTATATTAAATTATAATCAATATTAACTAAATTAATTAGGTTGGTTTTGACATGGATGTTTGGAATATAAAGAGAAAAAAAGTGTATTAACCACGTGGACGTTGACATGTGATGAAGAGGCAACGACAGAGAGAGTGGCATTTCAGGTATTATCAAACCAAATGAATATTTAAATATTATCAAAAGTGGCGTTCTAGTATTTTTTTTTTTAATCAAAATTTAAAGATTTAAATATTATTTTAATACTCTAACAATTGGGAGAGTTTCAAGTATTCCGTAAAAAAAAAGAAAATTGGTTTAAGCTTTATATACTGACATGACTAAAAAAAATTAATTCATCTTTGAAGCTTTAAAAAATAAAATATTTGATTTATTAGAAATTTAATATTCAAGACTTTAATTTTTTTTAAACAGACAGTTTAAGAACTAAATTCCACAGTGAAAAAAAAGAACTAAATTGACCCTTAAGTCAAAGGATACAATTTGTAAAAAGTCCAAATAATAATTATAATTTTCAAGGATAACGACAAAGTAAAATATATATTGAATAAAGAAAAATTTAAGTCTTTGAGATGACTAATAGCCTAATATTGAGATAAAGTCTTTTATTGAACAAAAATTAAAGATTTTAGATCACTAATATTTCCTTAAGAATTTTAACACAAATTTGATGGGGTTTAGCTTACTTCTAGTATTTTTTTTAAATGAATCTCCTTTTATTTTAATGAGAGATTATCACATCATCCACTAATTAAATAAAAAGTAAAAATTAAAACTCACTATCACTTGTCATTGTATATTTAAAACAAAATGACATATTTAATTAAAAAAGTACTGGAGGTAAGCCAAACCCAATTTTATCTTACATATGTCAAAGATCCTTTTGTTTTTTTTTTTTTTTTAGAGAACATGTATCGAAGACTTAATATGTTTTTATCAAATATTGCTAGATTTTTCATTTTTTTTTTAAAGCGAAAAACACATTTTAGTCCCTACATGTTCAGGTTATTTCCATTTTAGTCCCTACATTTTATTTTTACCGCTTTTAGTCCCTGTCTTGAAAACCGTTTCCCATTTTAGTCCCTGCCGTTACATTAGAAATGGAGAAAGCTAATGTGGCAAATGGTAGGAATAAATAATACTAAGTTAATGTTCATGTGGTCTAAATTAATAATAAAAAAAAAAAATTGGCATTAAAAAATGCCACATCAGCATCTAAATTAAAAAAATTAATTTATTAATTTTAACTAAAAAAAAATTTAAAAATAGAATTAAAAACTAAAAATCATATGAATTGAGATCTAAGTGTGTCTTGAACAAGAAGAACAAGAACACCAACCCAGATCCAAGAACACAAACCCAGAAATTAAATAATTAAATAAATAACCAGTAAATCTTTGTCACTGAGAAAGTAGAAACAAACAGAAAAAAAATAAAAATAAGAAAAAAAGGAGAGAGCGAGAGAGAGCTTCCTCTTTTTGAGACTCAACTCTCTTTTCTCTTTTCTCTTTCTATCTCTCAGACTCCCAAAGCTTTCTTTGTCCACATCATAAAAATGCAGGCATGACCTCTCTGTCCTCCCACTACTACACTCACACTCACTTTTTTCATTTCTTTCATTCCCATACAAAACTCTTTCTTTCTTCTTCTTTATTGTTTCAAAACACTTAATAATTATCTAATAATGGGCCTGATCGATTTGAACACCACGGAGGAGGACGAAGTGCCATTGTCAGGGTTGTCCTCAACATCCTCATCGTCGTTCTCTGTAGCCAGGTTGAACACCAGTGCTGGGTCATCTAAATTAAAAAAATTAATTTATTAATTTTAACTAAATAAAAAAATTTAAAAATAGAATTAAAAACTAAAAATCATATGAATTGAGATCTAAGTGTGTCTTGAACAAGAAGAACAAGAATACAAACCCAGATCTAAGAACACAAACTCAGAAATTAAATAATTAAATAAATAACCAGTAAATCTTTGTCAATGAGAAAGTAGAAACAAACAGAAAAAAATAAAAATAAGAAAAAAAGGAGAGAGAGAGAGAGCTTCCTCTTTTTGAGACTCAACTCTCTTTTCTCTTTTCTCTCTCTATCTCTCAGACTCCCAAAGCTTTCTTTATCCACATCATAGAAATGCAGGCATGACCTCTCTGTCCTCCCACTACTACACTCACACTCACTTTTTTCATTTCTTTCATTCCCAAACAAAACTCTTTCTTTCTTCTTCTTTATTGTTTCAAAACACTTAATAATTATCTAATAATGGGCCTGATTGATTTGAACACCACGGAGGAGGACGAAGTGTCGTCGTCAGGGTCGTCCTCAACATCCTCATCGTCGTTCTCTGTAGCCAGGTTGAACACCAATGCTGGGTCGAGTTCGAATTTGGTGGTGGGTTCATCAGCATCAGCACCAGCTTCATCTGTGGTGTGTTTGGAGCTATGGCATGCGTGTGCGGTAGTGATTGGGTGGTTTATCGGTCCAGATCTGAAAGAGAGAATCATAGAGGATCCAGGTTTTTTTTTGGGGTTTGTTGAGGATTTGTGGCCAATCTGTTTTTTTTTTTTTTTTTTTTTTTTAATATCTGGGTTTATGTTTTTGGATCTGGGCTTTTATTCTTATTGTTCTTGTTTAAGACATACTTAGATCTCAATTCATATGATTTTTAGTTTTTAATCCTGTTTTTATTTATTTTTTTATTTAGTTAAAATTAATAAATTAATTTTTTTAATTTAAATGCAGACGTGGCATTTTTTAATGCCAAAAAATATTTTTTATTATTAATGTAGGCCACATGGACATTAATTTAGTATTATTTATTCCTGTCATTTGCCACATCAGCTTTCTCTATTTCTGATGTAACGGCAGTGACCAAAATAAGAAGCATTTTTCAAGATAGGGACTAAAAATGGTAAAAATAAAATGTAAGAACTAAAATGGAAATAGCTTGAAAATGTAAGGACTAAAATGTGCTTTTCACCTTTTAAATTTTATTATATAGATTGCTGCTAATTTTCTAATGTTGATCAAAGGTTATGAAAAGAAATCACCTTGCTATTTTTAGTTTCGAAAGTATTAATATTTTGATATTATTCCATTTTTCCTAGAATATCATCCCATGAATTAGGACTTGAGGAGAGATTCCTAATGGGATGATATTCTTAAAAATAACATATCATGTCCCTCGTGCCCATTAAACAATGGGGGTAAAGAGACAAATCAAAAGGGAGTTATTTTCATTTTTTCTTCTCAAAAAAAAAAAAAAAAGGGAGTTATTTTCATTTTTTCTTCTCAAAAAAAAAAAAAAAAGGGAGTTATTTTCTATTAAATATCATTTTCATATAATTTTCTCAGTGATATTATTTTCTATTAAATATCAATCATAACAGCTACCTCGTTAGAGATAATGAAAAAAAAAATTATATCTATCTTCGGTCTCAAAAAAAAAAAAATTTATATATTATTATTATAATAATGATGATATTCCGAGTGTTGTGTGGGTAGGTTATGGTTTCTTGGAAAAAATAACAATTAGGATTAGAAAAACGTCATTCTCATATGAGTTCATTCTTAGTACCATTTATATTTGATATCAATCACAACA
The DNA here is from genome assembly GCA_028535165.1 of Quercus tomentella. NCBI lineage: Eukaryota > Viridiplantae > Streptophyta > Magnoliopsida > Fagales > Fagaceae > Quercus > Quercus tomentella. Next base: position 34,331,401 of record JAPQVY010000068.1, on the reverse strand, counting down.
AGTAACGACATTAGAAATTAAGAAGAAAAAAAAATTTGTATTGCATCACTACGTTTATTGATAATAATTACTAAGATGATGTTCCGCGTGATATATATGTCGGAAGGTTATAGTTTCATTTTTAAAAAATTTTAAAAAGTTTTTTTATTTTTTTATTTTTTATTTTTATAGTTCATATTATAATACTTATTTTTTCATATGTGATTTTATATATTAACCTTTAAAATATTATTTCAAATTATATTAAGTGTCATTAAGAAGAAAAGCTAAATTAATTGCTAAGTACAGTATGGTAATTTGACTGTTATATTAATAATGTAAAGATTAAAATACTCTTTACAAATTTAAATTTTTATGGAATGGATTTAGAATTTTCTACAATTTTTTTTTCTCAAAAAACATTTGTAGACAATTCTAAATCGATTCCATAACTTTGCAACTTGAAATACAAATTTCCCTTCCTTGGAATCCATCACAATTTATTGTTAGACCACACAAAACGTCTTATTATTTTTTAATACATGGAATAATAGGAAACAAAATAAGAATTACAAAAAGAAAAAAGAAAAAAACGAAAAAATGCTCACAGTTTCTTTTCTTTTTCTTTCTATATTTCTATGTAATTACTCTCTCACTAGATATTCTACCATTCTCACTCCTCAAATCCACACGCTGATGTACAAATCCCATTCATCCACAACAAAAGACAACTAAAAATTATATATGTCACAACCCTAGCCTAGCTAATGAACAAATTAGGCACGCAATAATGACTGTACACTTATAGACATTTCCCTTACAAGCATACATGGGTTCTTACATGTAGGAATATCCTAAGGAATATTCTCAAAGAATTATTATATAAAGTAACAACTAAAACCATCTTTAATTCAATTGCTAAAAATCCCCAAAGTATTAGTGAAAATAAAAGTTCAAATCACATATGCATAAAATAATGAATAGAAAAAATTACTAAATACTATCAGTTCGATTTTTTTTTTCTCATAATTTCTTAAGCTCCTTTCATGCATGCAACCTTAGTGCATTCAAAACCTGTGATTCAATAAATTCTGAATTTGATAGGGGAGAAAAAGAGGGGCCGAGTTTGACAACTCAGTAAATAGCCAAATCTCAACTAGCGGAAGCAAGTGTGAGTGAGTGTGTCTATAAACTTTACACAAGATGAGAATTCATAAGTTTAGAAACTATGGCTAAGTTCAAGTGAGAAAATTGACATGTAATTGTAATGGATTTTAAAAACATAAAAGTATATTTTACAATGAGTTCCAAATACACCAAAAATATAATTGCAATCTGTTATGAGTTCAAAAAACTTCAAAATTTTCATTGGACTTGGAACAGTTCATATTCTTAATTTCTTTAATACTAGTGTCATTTTATATCCCTATGATTAGACTTAGAATCATGTATTGATGTGTAATTAGCCTTGAAAGAGACTAGTTTTTATGCCAATTTATAACCTCATCAGTGCGGTCAAAGTATGGTCAAACTATAAAAATAATTCCATAAGTTATCCAGTTTTATTTCAATCTGGATTCCTTCTTTGTTACCGAGGACGAACCCAAAGCCACAATGTCTCAAAACGACGACATATCCTATTTTTTGGCCTAATTCTTCTTCTAATGATTTCATATGAAAAGGAAAAAAAATCATATAGCATAAAATCATAGTTTCATTATATTTTTATTTAAAACTTGGTTCTTTTTAGAAAATTTACACATCCTTGAACCGGTTTGAGAAAATAAAAAATTTTAAAATGTCCAACTTAATAATCAAATATTTTTTAAATATTTCAATATTGAAGAAATTTAAATTATTTTCTTTAGTTCAGTGTAGCTAAAATAATTATATAAAACTTTTTAATAAGGAAAGAAAAGAGAATATTTAATGAAGAAGGCATTGTATTTTAAATCATATATAACTAGTCAAGAAAAAGTTACTTACCTCATGTAGGCTTACAAAATTTTCGACTTATCTCTAAACCTTCTCTTCTAAGGTCCACTACAAGTCCCACCTAACACCAATTATACAATGACCTAAGTCCATCAATCCATATTAACATACTATTTACTTAGAGATTAATTGATTGACTATAATCTTTCAACCGTATCTGGCCAATAACGATACTCTCTAAAGTATTCATAGGTGCTTAATAATAACTCTCCCACTAAAATTAAGATTAAATACAACTCTTAAAAGTACAAAAATATAGAAAGGTCCAAACAATATAGAACGGACACTTTAAATTTTACACAATAAAAAATATTTAAAATATCATACATGATAGCCATTGTGAACAATAAGGAAATCGATTTCCAATATTATATAATATATAAAACAAGAAGCTGGGAGAAAGTTCAATGAATGATCCAGATTAGATTCAAATTGCACTCTACTTTTATGTCAAGTATTATTTTAATTGTCTTTTAATTTGATGTTAAGTGTCTATATTTTAAATACATTTCACTTTCATGTCAGGTATCCTTCCAATTATACTTTAATTGTATATAATTTATATTTATGAGCAAATATATATAGATAAAAGTTACAAGCTAGTTTTATTTTTTAATTAGAAACCTACTTGATACAAACTCAATCAATCTTTATATTAAGTTTCTGAAATTATATATATTTATTGAAAATATTTACTATGTGAAATAAATTTCATATTTTTTTTGAAATGTATAGAAAATAAGAAAATATACCTTGTTTTCGGTATATGTTTCTCCCCTCATAGTTAATGGGTCCCACCATCTATGAGGGTCTACTTCATCGTAAAGTAGCTGAAAAAGCCTTCCCATAATATAACCTCTCTCTCTCTCTCTCTCTCTCTCTCTCTATATATATATATATATATATTTTTTTTTTTTTTCTATGAAAGTAGGGATCATAAAAGTATAATTTACAATGAGTTCCAAATACACCAAAAATATAATTGCAACTTGTTATGAGTTCAAAAAAACTTCAAAATTTTCATGGGACTTGGAACCGTTCATATTCTTAATTTCTTTATTAATATTTTCATTTATATCCCCATGATTAGATTTATATATATATATATATATATCTTTTCTATGAAAGCAAGGATCATAAAAGTATAATTTACAATGAGTTCCAAATACACCAAAAATATAATTGCAACTTGTTATGAGTTCAAAGAAACTTCAAAATTTTCATGGGACTTGGAAAAGTTCATATTCTTAATTTCTTAATTAATATTGTCATTTATATCCAATTGATTAGACTTGGAATCATGAATCGACGTGTAATTAGCCCTGAAAGATACTAGTTTGTATGCCAATGTATAGTCAAACTGTAAAAATAATTCTAGAAGTTATCCAGTTTTATTTCAATCCGGATTCCTTCTTTGTTACCGGGGTTAAACCAAAGCCATAATGTCTTAAAACAAGGAGGTATCCTAATATTTGGCCTAATTCTTCTTCTAATGATTCCATATGAAAGAAAAAAAAATCATATAACATAAAATCATAGTTTCACTATATTTTTATTTAAAACTTGGTTCTTTTCACAAAATTTACACATCCTTGAACCGGGTTTGAGAAAATAAAAAATTTTAAAATGTCCAACTTAATCAAATAATTTTTAATATTTTAGTGTGGAAGAAATTTAAATTATTTTCTTTAGATCAGTGTAGCTAAAATAATTATATACCACTTTTTAATAAGGAAAGAAAGAAGAATATTTAATAAAGAAGGCATTTTATTTTAAATCATATATAACTAGTCAAGAAAAAGTTACTTACCTCAGGTAGGCTTACAAAATTTTCGACTTCTCTCTAAACCTTCTCGTCTAAGGTCCACTACAAGTCCTACCTAACACCAATTATACAATGACCTAAGTCCATCAATCCATATTAACATACTATTTACTTAGAGATTAATTGATTAACTATAATCTTGCAACTGTATCTGGCCAATAATGATACTCTCTAAAGTGTACATAGGTGCTTACTAATAACTCTCCCACTAAAATTAAGATTAAATAAATACAACTCTTAAAAGTACAAAAATATAGAATGGTCCAAACAATATAGAACGATCACTTCAAATTTTACACAATAAAAAATATTTAAAATAATTCTCTAATACTTCTAAAATGTAACAAATACCTCTAAAATTTAAATATTAATAACACGAAAAAGAGGAAATAAATTATGGATAGCCATTGTGAACACTAAGGAAATTGCTTTCCAATATTATATAATAAAAAACAAGAAGTTGGGAAAGTTTAATGAATGATCCAAATTAGATTCTAATTGCACTCTATTTTTATGCCAAATATTATTTCAATTGTCTATTAATTTGATGGTAAGTGTCTATATTTTATATACATTTCACTTTCATGTCAAGTATCCTTCCAAATGTACTTTAATTATATATAAATTATATTTACAAGCAAATATATATATATAAACTTACAAGCTAATTTTTTTTTTTTTAATTAGAAACCTACATGATACAAACTCAATCAATCTTTATATTAAGTCTTTGAAATTATATATATTTATTGACAATATTTACTATGTCAAATATATTTCTATATATATATATATTAGAAATATGTAGAAAATGAGAAAATATACCCTATTTTGGGTGTATAATTCTGCCCTCATTGTTAATGGGTTCCACCATCTATGTGGGTCTGCTTCATCGTAAAATAGCTGGAAAAGCCTGCCAGCGATATAACCTATAATCTTTTCTACGAAAGCAGGGATCATATGGCATGAACACTGGCCCAGGCCCCGACCGACCGCCATAAATTACGTTGGCTCTGCCACTTGGAAATGCAATGAAGGTCACTGAGACACATAACCTAGCCTAGGTCATCGGGTCATGGTCTTTTCTTGAATCTTTATTCTTTCACCACCCAATGACCCCTCCAGGTAATTAGTAAGTCAACCTCTGTTGCTTTCTCATTTCACAATCTGTCTCCTTGTTAGTTGTTATGTATTAGGAACTTTTTTTATGCATGCGTGCGCACCCAGATCCAATGCACATGTACATTATGCTAGTATGTGTATATGAATTAGTCAAACCTAGCAACCTGGAAAGGAAAATGTTAAATTATTACAAATTTTAAATTAATAAACTATTTCAACAAGATAATATAAATAAGTTTTTGATGATTTATATTTTATAATCAGTGACGCATTAGTTTTTAATAAAATATGCAGTATTTCTAACACAACTTTATTAAACAAAAGTATACATTTAATGAGCTAGTTTTAACCACTTTGTTTACTCCCTCTATTACCAACAAGACATATAAGTATTTTACAACTTAAAGAAATAAACCGTACCACACACAACACTTCCTCATTGTTAGAAATCGGGTTGGGTTTGACCCAACCCATAACCCAAGATATTATCTGATAATTAAGTTTAAATTAAAATTAAATGATTTTGATGAGTCATCGTGATCAGTAGAGTAATTTAAACTTGATGGCTCATCTAAAAGTAGGTGGATCTCTACTAGTATTTAAAATACTTTATATGCAACTAAACTAGTAAGTGCTCTCGTGCCCTCGTGCGTGTGGTAGCAGTGTGTAGTTTTGCAGCTACTTGCAAGAGGTTGGGCACCCTCGGAGTGAGGGTGCTGATGGTCCTCTCCCCCCTGAGAGGAACTTTTGTTTTATCCATTCTAGTGGGTAGACTGAGATAGGGGATAGAATGGCAGAGGAGCTCGAAAAATTGTGGAGCAAATTGTCTTTTACTGAGGAAGAGGATGAGGGAATCGAGATTGATAGCAACTGTACCAGGGCGGCAAGAGAGATAGGGAAGAACTGTGTTCTAATGAAGATTCTAACTCATAAAAGTATAAGCATTGAGGCATTGAGAAAAAACATAAGGATGCTCTGGAAACCAAATAAGAGTGTCCAAATTTCTAAGATTGAAGAGGAGATTTTCTTGGTGGAATTTGGGGATGGTAGGGATAAGAAAAAAGTCTTAGACATGTGCCCATGGAGTTATGAAAAGCAGTTGATTTTACTTCAAGAGTTTGATGGGAAACTTACACCAAAGGAGGTGGAAATCAGGTGGGCACCCTTTTGGATCCAAATCTACAACCTTCCCCTAAACTGCAAAACGAAGGAGATAGGACTAGCAATCGGAGCCAAGATGGGCGAGGTGCTGGAGATAGATGTGTAGGAGTCTGGGGTCCATTGGGGGACGTGTTTGAGGGTGAGGGTGCATCTTGATGTGACTAAGAGGTTAGTCAAAAGTAAAAAGATCACGGTGGAAGGAGGGAATAGTAGATGGGTCAACTTTAAGTATGAGAGGTTGCCCAACTTCTGTTACTGGTGTGGATTGCTGAACCACACGCTAAAAGAATGCCCAGAACCGGTGAAAACAATAAAAGCACAGAGGAGGAAGTGCTACAGTACAGCGCATGGATGAGAGGCGAGATCTTTAGAAGATATGCGCAAGACCAAAATAGATCGAGCATGGGGAGAGGAACGAGATTTGGTGCCGATTGGTGGGGAGCTGGAACTGAATCGGAAAAGGGGACGGTGATCTTCAGGGCTACCGAAACTCCAGTGGAGATGAGTGGGGATCAAGGTCTGAGACAACTAGGTATGGAGAAACGTTCGTCGAATCAGTGGGGTACCGGAGCTGAAACGGAGAAGAGGACGGCGAACACCAATGCAAAAGACCTCCTAGTGGTGTTAGACTTTTCCACTGACAAGCGTGGAGACTTTTTCGCTGACACAGCAAAAAGTTGCGCCTGAGGATGATGCGACGGGGTTAGTGGGCTTACACGCAAATGGGATGGGTGAAGAGATGGCTGAAAAGAAAGAATTGAAGTTGTCGGATTTAGGAATAGATACATCGTTGAAAGATAAATCCCAAACAACTGAGGCAGAGAGCATGACGTGGGATGAAAGCATTGACCAAAAGAAAAAAGTGGAAAGGGAAGAAAAGCTAGCATAGTTTCAGGAAAAAGGAGTGGGAGAGAGTATGGCCAAAAAAGATATTGAAGGAAGCAATAGGCCTATTGGCCCCATGGGCTTGCAAACCGAATTGGGCCCTTTGGCCATGGTTTATGATGAAAATAAGGGATGGACTGAGGAAAAATTGGGCCAAAATAGCAGGCATTGGAAAAAGTTGGCCCGAGAATTTAAAAAAGAGTCCAAAGGGGAGAATAAGGGGCTGAAAAATGTGAAAAGAGAGAGCCAAACTCCTTTAAGTGAAATAGACCCAAACGTGCTTGACACAAAACGCAGAAAGGAGGGCAGATAGGATGGAATAAAAACTAGATGTAATTATGAGGAAGAAAATTTGATGGTTGGCGGAGAGGCGGGGGCTGCAAGGCAGCACCGCCGAGCCTCATGAAGATCCTAGCTTGGAACTATTGAGGCATGGGGTCGGCCTTGGCAGTTCGAACTCTCGCCGATGAGGTGAGTTCAAAAGACCCTTTACTGGTATTCTTATCAGAAATGAAGACAGGGGAAAGCAAAATGAAAGGCATCAGAAATAAGGTGGAATACACGTAAGGCATTACGGTTCCTAGTGATGGAAAAAGCGGAGGACTAGCTATGATGTGGAAGGAAGGCTTGGATATCAGACTTAGAAGCTGCTCAAACTCCCACATTGATGTGGAAGTCCATTCAAGTGTAGCACCAACTCCATGGAGAGCTACGGGCTTCTATGGGCACCCCGATACAGGTAAACACTTTATTTCGTGGCAACTGCTGGAATTTCTTAAAAATCAGTATAACATGCCATGGATAGTGTTTGGTGATTTTAATGAAATTACACAGTCAGATGAGAAAACAGGGGGGGGTGGACAGAGATGCTAAACAGATGGCTGAGTTTAGGGACTGTCTGAATCAATGCGAACTGTTTGATTTAGGCTTCTTTGGGCAGAAATTCACATGGTGCAATGGGAGGGGGGGTGCGCAACGCACTAAGGTTAGGTTGGACAGAATGGTTGCGAATGAGGATTGGTTGAGATTATTCCCTGAAGCGAGAGTGAGGCACGTTGCGATGTCCATATTGGATCATTGCATGCTGATGCTCTCTCTCTCACGGGCAGACAGCCTAAAAAACAGGGGAGAAAGCGTTTCTTTTTCAAAGAGATGTGGACAAGGGATGAAAGGTGTAGAGATATTATAGATGGGGCTTGGGAGTTGGAGAGAGTGGACTCAGAGGGGAGCATAATGGGTAGAATCAAAAGATGCCAGGAACAACTTCAGAAGTGGAATTGGAGGGAGTTTGGGAACGTTAATAAGATACTGAAGCAAAAAAAGGAGAAACTTCAACAGTTGGAGTTGTGGGACAGCTTACATGGGAAGGCAAAGGAGATCAAGAGGGTGAAAGATGAGATTAATGAAATTCAAGTTAGAGAAGAAATGATGTGGAATCAGAGGTCTAGGGCTCTTTGGCTAAAATGGGGAGATAGAAACACAAAATTCTTCCATGTTTCCGCGAGTCAAAGAAGGAGGAAAAACTAGATTGCAGGGCTGCAAGACCCGAATGGGGTGTGGCAAGAAGGTAAAGAAGAAATTGAAAAAACCATTTTGGATTACTTTGAGACCATTTACAAGTCAGACCAGCCAACCTGTTTTGAGGCTAGCTTGAGCTCAATAAATCCCCGGGTCTCCCCAGACATGAATGAAGATTTGCTTGCGGAGTTCAAAGCGGAGGAAGTCTGGTATGCGCTAAAGCAAATGCACCCAACCAAAGCCCCCGGGCCGGATGGTATGTCTCCAATCTTCTACAAACACTACTGGGATATTGTCGGGCCAGAAGTGGTCAACTGTGTCCTTTCTTCTCTTAATTCGGGCAGAATGCCGTGTAGCTTGAATGAAACTTATTTATGCCTCATCCCAAAAGTGAAATCTCCTCAAAAAATCACGAAATTCAGGCCAATTAGTTTGTGCAATGTAGTGTATAAACTAATCTCTAAGGTTCTGGCCAATAGACTGAAGAGAGTGTTGGATGCAGTAATTGACGAGTCACAGAGTGCGTTTGTTCCAGGCAGACTTATTACAGATAACGTGCTTGTTGCTTTTGAAACAATGCACTGCATCGATCAGAGGAAGAAAGGGAAGGAAGCACTTATGGCCGTAAAGCTTGACATGAGCAAGGCGTATGACAGGGTCGAATGGGTGTACTTGGAAGCAATGATGAGGAAAATGGGGTTTCATGATAGGTGGATTTCTCTAATGATGATGTGTGTATCTACGGTCTCCTACTCTGTGCTAATTAATGGAGAACCAAAAGGGAAAATTAAGCCATCAAGGGGTCTATGCCAAGGTGACCCCATATCTCCCTACTTGTTCTTATTGTGTGCTGAAGGTCTATCGATGATGTTTAAAAAGGAGGAAAGGGGGGGGGGGGGCATTTGAAGGGGGTTGCAGTAAGTAGAAGAGCGCCAAGCATTACCCATATGTTGTTTGCTGATGATAGCATTGTCTTTTGTAGAGCCACGAAGAAGGAATGTGATAGGGTGGTAAAGGTTCTCATGGATTATGAAGGGGATTCGGGGCAAAAACTCAACAAGGAAAAAACTTCCATCTTTTTCAGCAAGAACACTAGTAGGGAAGTGAAGGAATATGTGAAGGAGAAGTTTGGGGCTAGTGTTTGTCAGCACCATGAAAAATACCTGGGGCTGCCGCCTTTGGTAGGGAGGGGAAAAAGGAAAGCTTTCAACCGAATTAAGGACCAAGTAGGGAGAAAAATAGCTGGTTGGAAGGGTAAGTTGCTTTCTCAGGCTGGTAGGGAAATCCTCATCAAGGCAGTTGCTCAAGCAACGCCAACGTATACGATGAGCTGCTTCAAACTCCCGGATACATTGTGCAAAAAGTTGAACTCCCTAATGAGGAATTTTTGGTGGGGCCGAAAAGATAAAGAAAGGAAAATGGCTTGGATTTCTTGGGAGAAGTTGTGCTCCCCAAAGGCGGAAGGAGGTATGGGATTTAGGGACCTAAAAGCCTTCAATCTAGCTCTACTTGCTAAACAATGGTGGAGAATGCAGCAAAATCCCAATTCTTTAGTCCATAGAGTTCTAAAAGCAAAATACTTTCCGAATGGTGTGGCTTGTGAGGCGGAGTTGGGAAAAAGGCCTTCCTATGCGTAGAGAAGCATGTGGACAGCGAAAAAGGTAGTGGATAAGGGGTCTAGATGGTGCATTGGAAATGGGGAAGGGGTGCGGATTTGGAAGGATAGGTGGCTTCCGTCCCCGGACTCTTTCAAAGTGACAAGTCCAATTGGGATCCATACGGGTGTGGAGATGGTGTCAAGCTTGGTGGATGTGGATAGGAGGGGATGGGATGCAGAGAGAGTAAGGAACATGTTCCTTCCTTATGAGGTAGATTTGATTCTGAGTATTCCTATCAGCGCTAGACTACCAGCAAATTCCCGTATATGGGCCTGGTCCTCAAACGGAAGATTCACAGTTAAAAGGGCATACAATGTGGCCCAAAAAGTGTTGAAAGAAGAAGGATGTAGTAGGGAGGAAGGAGGTAGCTCAGATAGCTCGGGGATGAGAGAAATTTGGAGGATTGCATGGCGTTTAAACTGTCCAAACAAAATCAAGCATATTTTTTGGAGAGCATGTAAAAATATACTGCCTACAAAACTTCGTTTGAAAGCACGTGGAATTGATTTGGATGGGGGGTGCGATATGTGTGGGAGTGGGGAGTCGACATGGCATGCTTTGTGGAGCTGCAGAATGGCAGAAGCAGTGTGGAGCAGAACAAGGTTAAAACTCCCTTTTTTCCAAGACCCTCCTACTGAATTCATAGATATTGTATGGGCAATCAAAGAGAGGTGTGTTGGGGTTAACTGGGAGTTGTTTGCCACCATTGTATGGGGGCTCTGGAACAACAGAAACCAAGTGCGACATGGAGGCCAATGCAAAAGCCATGAGCAGATAGTGAAGGAAGCTGCAGATTATTTAAAGGAGTACCAAACTGCAAACAAAGGCGCAAGAAACACTACTACCGCTGCTGCATCTGATGCGGTGAGATGGAAGCCGTCGAAACCGGGGTGGTACAAAGTTAACACTGATGGCGCTACTTTTGCTGACCTTAAGTGCTGCGGAATTGGGGTGGTCGTTAGAAATGAAAGGGGCGAAATAATGGGAGCCCTGAGTAAGAAGCTTGGTTTGCCGTTAGGTGGCTTGGAGGCTGAGGCAAAGGCTATTGAGGAAGGTGTGGAACTGGCTTGGGACCTTGGATTAAAAGATATTATAATTGAAAGTGACGCAATGTTGGCGACAAACTCCCTGGAGAAACAAGACGTGATACCGAGTGCTATAAGGAAAGTGGTCGAAGGAATCCTGGCGGGTTTGAGAAGGTTCAATGCCTGGGGTGTTAATCATACCCAGAGAAGTGGCAATATTGCTGCTCATATTATGGCTAGGCAAGCTAAATATCTAAATGAATGTAATATCTGGGTAGAGGATACTCCTCCCAGTATAGCTGAACAAGTTCAAATAGATGTAGCCCATTGTATTTCTATTTCGAGTTAATGAAAGTTTGATTGGGCTGGTTATCAAAAAAAAAAAAAAAAAACTTTATAGCAGCCAAATAACTAATAACTTATAGTGAATATTGTGAGAACATAAAAAAAGTATATGTATAGTTTTGTCTAAAGCTTTCTTAAATAGCCTATCTCTTTCTAGGGACATCATCAACAGTCCCTTGGAATTTGGAGCGTGAAATAATGGAAGAGACTTTGGTAGCCTCTCCTATGACAAGAAAATGCCCACAAAGTATAGAGAGTATGAGATGGAGTTTGTAAAGCAAGTAATGAGAAAAATCCTGCAAGTGCAATGATCCGTCCTCCCTAGGTACGTGCCCATATGGCCTATCTGATTTATTATACACTGATTATAATCTAAAATTCAAAAAATCAATCCTATTAAAAGTCCCCTCCTTAGAACTATTGCCTCCAACCTGACCCAAAAAAAAAAAAAAAAAAAAAAAAAAACATTAGAGACGTTGTAGGATTCTTTGGAGAAGTCATTTTGTAATTGGTAATATATTAGTGTTGAATACCTTATTGAGTAAAATCTATAGAATCCCTAGTACCACTCAATTGCAAAATGCACAAATTTGTTCATGTTTATCGTATTTGTAATTGTGAATTCAAGATTAAAATATCAAACAATCGATATGTGTGTACTATGTGCAATCACGTGTTTGAATGTTATACATGGAGATGCCCTAGTTAACATGAAGGATTAAAAAAAGAAAAAGAAAAAAGGTGCATGCCTGTGTAAGTCAGCAACAACCAATGTCCTTGCACAGCTGAATTACTGAGCAAATCTCCTTTGGCAGTGAACATCTCCGCCTTGTGAACCAAATTACATGCACATTTGCAGTGCAGGTGAGTGGCTAACTGCCAAAAGAGTAATTGCCCTGTAATGCAACCATACACTTGATCATTCATTTCGTTGATGAATAGTTTTGGGTGTCCATATATCTATATATAGCTGATGATAAGTCAGAAAATTGTGGAATGTGCCATGCAAACAGGATATTCTTAGCATATATCCTTCGTTTGGTAAGTTGCAAAGTGGTCCTGTCGCTTCAATATACGCAGCCCTAGCTCTTTTTCTGTAGTAGGTTTGACACCACATTGCTCTATTTCTTGGCAGAAAAAAAGAAAAAGAAAATGTGAATAATCTATAAAGAATATACGCATAATAATTCTCCACGTACTTTTATTAGAAGTCGTGGTTCTTCTTCTTGTTTTTGTTTTTATGTCTTGTAAATGCGCGCCTTTCAGAACAAAACTAATGCAAAAGAAAGAGACAATTAATTTCAAGTGGACACAAGATAGTTTCATGCACATAAGGATTATCTAAGACACTACTTTCCTTATTCCCTCTTCTTGTACGTAGTTTCATCGATCCTACGCGAATACAAACCAGGGGGCAATTCTTGTCACATCAATATTATTTTACATATAAAATGAAATAGATTTTGGGTTAAAATCATTTTATTAACAAAAAAGCTCAAATTTCTTCACCTCACAAAATGGGCTCAATGCCCACATTTTTGTACTCTATGGATTGGGTTGATGGCACGTATCTTATCTATATAACGAAATAGGCTCACAACAAGTGCTTTAATGCATAGTTAATTAGGCTGAAGCCCATATCTTTTCCTCAATGGATATGGGCCATATCTTTATCCATTGAGGAAATTAAACCAAATGTCTTAAAGTTAACCATATTTAAAAGAACTAAGGCGCACACTAAGGAACACAATAATAAATCAAACAAAATAACCTCAATTATCATCATCATCATCCACATAGAAAATCCATGCCCTTATACTACTACTTGTGTCTTAAATACCTCATTGAAAAACATTTCCAAACTCCGTCATCTCATTCCTCACTTCACTTTACTAAAGTCCATCTTAAGGAAGACAAATAAACCTTATTAATTAAGGAGACTTATATCATTCCAAGCTAGTTATCAATAAATGGATTCGGCCAACTCATCCTCGTGTATAGTTGATTGTACTCTCTCCCTCCATAGTCCATTCACACTTAAATTTTCCCCTTCGATCTAAGAATATCATGGTTGAACTTATATCGGTTTACGAATAGTACTGTTAACATTTGAATTCTATTATTTTACTGATCATATGATTCATATCGCTAAACTCAAATTGATTTTAATTCTAGAGTCATGATAAGTTACTATTCCTCCACGTACGTCTGAATTTGTAATTGTTTAGCCGCTGAAAATGAGTTATATAATTTCCTATTACTTCATTGTTATTTATTGCTAGATGTTTATGGCTCCACTGATTCTTTACCACCAAATAGGACTAATTTACTGATTTTTTTTTGTTTGTTTGTTTGTTTGTTTTTTTTTTTTTTTTTTTTTTTTTTTACTTCCAAAATATACATTATTTTGATTTATCTCACCGTTGAAAGTGTATTATTTTGTTTACATTTAGCCCTAGAGACTATCATTTTGTTTTCATTCTGAATTATACTAGGGGATAACTTTTGGCACAATTTTATGCCACAACTCGCTATATAATTGGTAAGAGTATGTCTCCACATGACCTAGTGATATACTCTTACTAACCACAACTTGCCATGTGGCAAATTGTGACACAAATTTATGCCAAAAGTTATGTCCCTATTGTATTTCTTTCATTCTACTGCTACACATTTACCTAGGTCTGGCAAGACAAGTCTTCCATATGCTGATACAGATGTGGCCATAAAAACACCTCCTCAGATTTCCGGTCAATATATATTGATTATATGTGTGACCAAAAATCGGCTGGATACTACTTTTAGGAGAAAAGGGATTATTTAGTATTTGATATTTCAGATACAAGTACTGCAAGTTGAAAGTTGAAACACAGTTTCATGCATGTTGAACTGAAACTGTGATACTTCAATTTGATTGATTGTATGATATGTGTGGGTGTGTGATGAGTCTCATATCAGATATTTACTAAGTAAATTTGGGCTTTATTAACAACTACAAAGAGCTTCAATTGTAACTAGTTCTTTTGAAGTATAGTCCAGATGTGACTAGCGTTTTTTCTTGAGTCATTACAGAAACTTATTCCACAAGGTGTAGGAATATCCTAAAAGGACGAGCATAAATTCTAAGTAAACTTGGGATAAGTAGAATTCTTTTTAACCATAGATTGAAGCTTCTTACAGCCCGATTTCACAATGGTTATATTCTTATAATTATTAAACATCACCAAACATGCATGGTGCAGTTGAGTTCTCATCCTTTTTAATTTTTTTTTTTTTTTATCTCTCTTCAGTGCTTGGAGTGAATTTTTCCTTTAGTAATAATGTGGTCCTGGTCTTCCTTTTCAAAGACTTCCAACAACTAGCGGAAATGAACATATGCACATGTATATATGACATGGAAGCATCAAGCTTTTATCACTTTTTATTTTTAGAGGATCATCGGATACCCATCAGAGAAATGATAAGAAGAAAATAGAAACTGAAACAGAACATTCGGGAAGATCCAAATAGTGTGCTCTCTCTTTGCCACGCATTAATTGGTCGTTCTTATCTTCAATTCTGATCTGTAGTTTTCTTACCCTACTTTTTGTTCAGTTGGTCAAAAAAGGTTCCTAGGCATGCATGAAATTTTAGGACCGAATATGCTAGCATATTTGCTTGTAAGGTCCCCCCCTCGTACGTGATTATATTAGCACTCACATATTCGAACTTTGTTTTTAAGTACGTAGTTGGTTGTAACGACGTATATATGTATAAGAATAAGTTCATCTATAATTTTTTTTTTCTTTGTAAATTTTAGCTTTTATTTTTGAGTCTATGTACATTTCTATCTGATTCATTAAGAAAAAAAAACTATATTATTAGAAGTGGTAATGGGGAGGGTGGGGTCGAATCATGTGTGCCTTCTCCCACCTCATCTCCTCTTAAAGATGAAAAAAAACTCATGCGAGGTGTGGTGGGTTGGAAATATTTTACTAATTTTAATGAAATTGATGAGATATAGATAAAATATAAAGGAGAAGGCCAACCATAAGAATACTAAGAGAGAGTGAGAGACAGTTTTTTGGAAATGACAATGAAATTTGTATAAAACAATTAAATCTTTTTGTATATATAATTTATATATACATATATATATATATATATATATATATATATATATATATATATATATCAAATAAAATATGTTTATAGATGGTGGGACGAGCAAAGCCCTTTTTACCCTGTCACCTTTTCCAAACATGGAAAATTCTTGTGGTACTAGTCAAGCAGGTTAGGGCATTTTCACCATCCCCAATCTTAAATTGTCCGTTACAAAATAATTTTCCTGTTGCATTTCTTATATGGCCCGGTCACACAGGGAAACGATATGGGATATTTGGCTTTTTTCTTCTTCTTCTTCATGTTATTATCATTATTTTATGGTTTTTCTTACGAATGAGATTTTTTTTTTCTTAAAGCATACATCTTTATAATAATTTTTTTCTCTAAACTAATGAATCTATTATTTATGTGGTTTCAATTCAGATATCACTTATACAAAGATGTTTGACAGAACACAAATTTATATCTATGCAGAATGATTCCACCAAGTGTCTGTCTTCTTCCCCAGCTTTCAATAACCAAAATTCAACTTCCAAGTGAGTTGACATCTTGCTCTACTTAACACTAATTCCTTTTTTTTTTTTTTTTTTTTTTTTGAAATGTTTGAAAATATGATACACCACAAGGACGCCTTCGGCATCCAAGGGTCACGGACCGACCATAAATTCTGGTTGTTCTTAACTATTGAATCAGGACTTACATTTTATATAGTTTACCTTAGTTTTTAGTTATTGAATTCAAGGTTTTTTTAAAATTTATTTATTTATTTTTTATATAATATAAATATGTTGTAGTTATTGTTTGAGGCCTAATACTTTATGCACGTTAAGTATATTAATTAAATAGCCATAAACCATTTGTTAATCAATTAGTTTTAGAGTTTTATCATGTGAGAAGCACTTTCATTGCAGGGATCTACAAATATCATTATCAGACCGTTGGTGCTTTATATGAGAATTTTGAAATTATATAATAATTATATATTTATTTATTAACTTATTATTTTTCAATAAAATTCAATTATGATTTTGTATAACCATGCAATACACGAACTATTTAACTTGTAAATAGTAATAAGCATTCAAAAACTAGATAATCAAAATAGGACTTTTATATGTTTATATTGTACTTATAATGTAAACTTACCACTTTTTACAAATGTATACAACATAAAATTTTCAGTCAAAATATATGTTCACATGTTCACTTTGGAATGGAATATTTAAGAACCCAATTATAAATTTAAGGGTTTATTATTGAGACAGTCTTACTTTCTTGTGGATACTTGCTGTGTGAAAACATAATTAATCTGTCAACTCTATAAAATTAGAGGATAACACTTTCTCTTTGTGAGTGAAAAATAAGAGGATGACACCATTCTACTTGTGCGTGAATGAGTTGAGCCCTCCTTTGTAACAACAGTGGGAAGAACAAAACAGTTTTCCTACGCGTCTGACGAAAGCCATATATTCAGTCCAGATTAGGTACAATTAATGAAGGCTTCTACTGTGTTTCAGCGTTTTTTATACGTAGAAAGTATATATATCTAGAAACTCCAGCTTGAAAATGTAACAAAGATATTTTGAAGTCCTTGGTTTCCAGCTCTGATGGTGAGAGAATTGGGACCACGAGGCCATGAATGATAAGAAAGCGATCCTATGTACCAATTGTGCGGGCATATCCTATTTCATTCCCCTTGCATATCCAAATTTTTGTGCGACTCATTTGGTATAAAAGGCACTATACGTAGAATTGCTATGGCAACTCGAACACGAGGAATTGCCAGGGAAGCAGATGTGGGGTTAGGGAATAACAGTGCAATTCTCCTTCGGCAAAAAGAGAACATGCACATGCATATTGCATACTTCTGCTTCACCGAAGGAGAATTGCCCTGCCATTCACCTACACATGATTATTTCATGCCTGCAACTTCAATACATCGTGGCTATACCAACAAATAAGCTTATCATCTTTTATTTGCTTTCTCTTGCCAATGTAATAGTTCTATTCTTTTATTGTTTGTCAGGTAAATGCTAAATTGTAACTAGTTACAACTGGGATCATCAACATATGTGGACTAGAAGTTTGACTTGAATTGGTGAATCCAACATGGGAACGTATTATCAAGCTTAAATAGATCTCTATATTATGGTGAAATATGGATTAGAAGAATGCATGTTACACCCCAAGCCTTTTGCTTAAGAAAATTTAGATGTGCATAATATCTCTTTTAAGGCTCGGTTTTTCATGCTTTGGACCCTTTTAGGTTTGGGGCATGACACATATTCATCCATTATCAACAATAAAAGGAAAGCTTAAGAGTAGGAAAAAGATATGCAAACACAAGATAACACCGAGACATGTTATCGAAGAGGAAACCGAAGAACTCGGTAAAAAACCTCTCCGCTACCCTCCATGTCGAAATTGATCCACTAGAGAATAAAATTGGAGTACATGAATAACAAAAGACCCTCCAAGCCTAGTCTACCCCATGTACTTGAGCCTTTCAAGCTCCTGTTACCAACTGACTTCTCGGAGCCTTGTCTTCTCTAACTTTCTAGATCCTACAATTTAGTCCGATTGCATTTGCTAATGAATGACTCCTTCCAATACTTCCCAACAGCACCAAAATCTCACTTTACAGTTAGAATAGGCGTGGTAAGTGTTTGGGTTATCAACCTCTTAAGAATGTAGAGATGGAGAGGTAGGAGTTGAGAAAAACTACAAGAAAATGTGTAGATGATTGTGCGAATAACAATCTCTAACTTTCAAGTGTATTTTCTAGGGTTTTCTCTCTAAAAAGCACTCCTTACAATTTGTGGGTAATGAGGGTATATATAATGTGGGTAAAGACTTTGTAAAGCAAAACATAACTTTTTGTCAAACAAAGAGTTTCGCGAGTACTTCGTGAGATGGCCTTACCCACGAAACACTCGCAAAAATCTCCAGCCTAGCATGACTCTTCATCTTCCAGTCATGTACTCTACACGTGGCTCTTTCATGGGTAAGCTTCTTGCGAGAAACTTGTGAAATCCACTTGTTCATCATTTTAAGCTTGAGTCCTCACACTCATCCCTTACAATTAGAAACCCACATAAATACAGGGAAATATGATTGAAGAAATTTACAATCAAATTTGGCACGGAATTAAAGCCAACATAAAATAGTTGTAAATTACAACTTTACAACATCAATTTATATTCTTTATGTAGTAAAGTTTATAGTACCCCTAGAATTTTCTAAAATTATATGATAATAATTGGTTTAAAAAATATACGAAAACACTATTTTAGTCCCTACATTTTGGAGTCATAGTTAATTTGGTCCTTATATTTTAGTAGTGATCAATTCAGTCCTTGTTATTTTTAACTTACAATCAATTTGGTCTCTACCAATAACTGCTAATAGAAATTGTTTATGTGGCAAATGGTGTGCACAGTTGGCACACATGTGGCTAATAAAATAATATTTAATTACTATTAAAATTCCGTGTCATAAATTTATTAAAAAAAAAAAACTCTAAGCCACAACAAACAAATAAAATAAAACATTTGAAATGGTGAATTTAAAATAAAAAAAAAAATCCAGCTTTCCTTGCACTTTCTTGGCAACCAAACCCATCCTAAAAACACAAAAGTCAAACCAAACAATCACCCATCACAGATAAAAGATCCTACTTGAGGAATGAACCCGCAGTCACAGTCCAAATCTAAAACATCAGCCATGGTAAACACATTGTAGCATGCCTACACTACACAAGAAAATTATCAACAAACACTAAGCACCCAAGCCTCCCATGGTTTCACAACACAACTAGATTAACAAACCCTTCCTCTTCTGCAGATTACCGATTGGGTCAAATTACTTGTTCTTCTTTGGCTGTTTGGTGAATCGAGGTGTTGATTTATGATTTTGTGTTTTTAAGTTGTGTTTGGTTGCTAAGAAAGTGCAAGAAAACTGGAAATTTTTTTTTCTTAAATTCAAACTTTCAAATTTTATTATTTTATTGGTCTGACATGGCTTTTTTAATTTTTACAATTCCTGAAATGGCATTTTTAATAGCAATTAATTTTTTTTAATCATTTTATTAGTCATATGTGTGCTGATTGTGCACACTGTTAGCCATGTAGATATTTTCTGTTAGTGAGTTAATGATAAGAACTAAATTGATTGCAAGTTGAAAATAACATAGACCAAATTGACTGCTACCAAAATATATTTCTTCTTCTTTAAAAAAAAATATATATATATATATATATTTGAACTATGATATTTGATTCTTGCTCTAATCAACATTAATCTGTTAGTAATGATTCATCAAAATATTATTTTAATTGATCAAATTAAACTTGGCTTTGTCATTATCAAATAAATTATTTAGTTAATATATATATATATATTGAAACCAAACAATTCATTCATTCATTCATTAATATGTAAAAAATCTTGATACAAAGCATCCACAGCAGGTGGTGGAGAGTCTTCCAACCAATACATTTCATCACTAATATTCCTAGCGTGTCAAGCTAAAGAGTGTGCAACCATATTACCACCATTTTTAATGCAACTGATTGAAGCATATTGGAACCCACAAACTAGGTTTTGGATGTATTCAAAAATGTGTCCTAGCAAGGATTTTTTCTCTGCAGAGCATGATATTGCATTCATCACCAATGCATTATCCCTTCCAATGACCAACCTTGAGAAACCAGCTTCAATAGAAAACTCAACAGCTCTCCTACATGCCAAAGCTTTAGCTTCTACACTGTTATGAACAAAAGGACCCTTAACCGACATCCCAACCATTATCTCACCCTCTTGATTGCGGAGAATTGCCCCAAATCCAGAGCAGTTCAGATCAGAAAAGATTGCTATATCAAAGTTTAGCTTATAGACTGAAGGAGGTGGAGGTTGCCAGGAAGTTGTAGCAGGTGTCGTGCCTGGTTGGCCCTATCCTGTTTGGAGAATGAGTCTTATGACATGGCTTAGTCAGTTATTCTCATAGTTCAGATAAGATTCAAACTACCACTTTTCTAAAAGCATGGTTCTTGCCTTCCTCTCTCCTCCCTCCTTGGAGCTCATCCATTCGTTGGGTGATCCCTTGCTCTTACGTTCGAGTGTTTGCTCGTCCATTCGTTGGTATAGCTAGCTAAACCAGTGATTTTTTGTACTCATCGAGGTAGTCCATTGCTCTTTTATTCAACCATCTTGGATCCATCATCTGTCTTCCATGCACCACCTTGTTTCTTTGATTCCATATAAGCCATGATTGAACAAGAAACAACTCAAAATCTACATCAAATAACCTATCAAAAAGAAATTCAAATAGCTGAATAAAATCACATTGGTTAGTTGAACACTTTTGCATATTGATTGAACTTCCTGCCCATACATCTTGAGCAGCATCACACTCCTATATAGCGTGAATAGTAGATTCCGGAATAAATTTGCAGCAATGACACACCGAATTTGATATGATTCTTCTTCGAGCTAGGTTGACATGAGTTGGTAGAATTTCATGGCAGGCCCTTCATCCAAAAACCTTAATTTTATTAGGCACTTGTAACTTCCACAGCTTCTTCCAAATCTACAAACCACTAGGACCCCTTGAACTTTTTGCCTAATCCTCTTTTCGCATCACCCTTCTTGCTATATAATACCCTAACCTGATTGAATACACTCCCTTCCTATTGTGCAGCCACACCACAGAATCAGGTACTTGTCTATGGCTCAAATGTATTTTGCAAATAGCTTCAACATCCTCCTTATGAAAACTAGACATGATAACATCACGCCTCCAGCAATGTGATACTGAATCAATAAGCTCGGACACTAGCCACTCCTCACTTTCCTCCTGAGTTGGGTGAAGAATTTTATTTGTTGGATAGTTAGGAATCCACTTATCCTTATGCACTCTAATGGGCACACCATTTCCTACCCTCCAACAACAACCACTCTTTAAAATTGGTAGTGTAGCCACCATACTTTTCCACACATAAGAACTATTAGGCAAGTCCACAGCATCTAGGAAATGACACCTTGGAAAGTACCTAGCTTTGAAACACTTAAAAAGGAGTGAATTATGGTCATGCAATAGCCTCCACCCTTGCTTAGCTAGCATAGCAAGGTTGAAGCTTCTCAAATCCCAAAATCTCATCCCACCATCATTCTTTGGCTGAGATAAACTATCCCAACTCTTCCAATGAACTTTCCTCTCATCCCCCACTTGACCACACCAAAATTTAGCACACAAAGCATTTAGCTCATCACACAACTTCAATGCCAATTGGAAAACTCCCATAGCATAAGTGGGAATGGATTGAGCAACCGCGTTAATGAGCACCTCCTTTCCAACCTTAGACAACAACTTGCCTTTCTAACCTTGCAACTTTTTCCACACTCGATCTTTTAAAAAAGAAAATGTTTGGTATTTTGCCCGACCCACCAATGTTGGTAATCCCAGATAGGATTCAAACCACTCCACCTCATTCACACCTAGGATTGACACAATCTCCACTTTTTGACTGGTAGGGGTAATACTACTGAAGAAGATTGACGACTTTTCCATATTAATACATTGGCCAGATGCATTGGCGTAAGTCTGCAAAACCTCATTGACCACAGCAACCTTACTTTCTGTGGCTCGGCAAAAAAGTAAAGAATCGTCAACAAACATTAGGTTTGAAATTTTGGGCGCCCTTCTGCATATGGAAACACCCTCAATATGTCTCTCCACTTCTGCCTTAGCTAGTAAGGAAGTAAACCCCTCAACACACAAAAGGAATACATATGGTACTGATAAATGATCACCTTGGCGAATCCCTCTAGTTGGATGCATATTCCCATAGGGTTTACCCTAATGAGAACAGAAAAAGAAGGCATAGTTACATAGCCCATCACCCAACTGACCACTTTTCAGGAAAACCCAATTTAATTAGCCATTATATTTAGTTGATATTTAAATATAAAAGAGTACACTTAAATTTATCGTCTTAACTAGGGACTTAGGCATCAAACCATATTAAGCCGGTCCTGCTTTAATTAATTAACTAGGTACGTCTGAGGATCTACAAACTAAAATTGCTCAGCCACCAAAACAATAAATAAATAAATAATTAAATTGGATACGAAATGTAATCAAAGATATCCTTAAGGTATGAAATCCCTTCAAATATCTTTAATTTTTTTCAAGATTATAAACTACGGACGATCTGTCTTGGAATTTTGAAATTTTTTAAGAATGGGATGATCTAAGCCTAATTGATAGATTATTGACTTTTAAATGTTAATAAATTGATCTTGAAGTGGATTAATCAAAAAAATCAGCCATAAACCACATCTTAACGGCGCAAATTTCTGGAAAGAAAATAATACAAATTTGGATTCTACATGAAAAATAACGTGTGGACCTATCCTAGTTCATGAAAAAATTTGTAAAAAAATAAAATGGATTGATAAATCTTTTAAAAAGAAAGTCCATATTTGAATTCTATATGACAAATTGAGTGTTAACCTGATCCATTTCGTGAAAAGTGGTTGTACAAAATAAAATTAGGAATGAAAATTGAGAATAATAAAAATAAATAAATAAATAAATAAAGGGTTCCTATGAATCATACTCTCAGGCCACCTGCTTGGGGGATCAGTTAGCAAAAAATGTCAAGAAAAAGGGGGAAAAAAAAGAAAAAAGAAAAAAAGACCCAGTTGCCTTAACAAGACTAACGAACTCTACCGCTGCGAAAATTCAACTAATAATATGCAGTTCAAAAAAAAAAAAAAAATAGACACTTTAAGAATCAATTTCGTGTAAATGCTTCATGAACTTACACTTTATGGCTAATTTTTCTTTCAATAAAATTTATCAATTTCGTGTAAGTGTTTCTTCTCAAAAAATTCCGAGTAAGTGCTTTCGAAATTATTAGGTGAAATTTCTAGTATAGTTCCACTATAGTTCCAAAAATAACATAATATTTTTCCTCTTCACATTAGATGAAATATTCATAAATTTGGCAAAGGAATTCCCTCTCTCTCTCTCTCTCTCTCTCTCTCTCTCATGCAAAGTGACATGTACTACCAAGTGACCTGAAGTTCAAGTTCATTTTAATATGTGCACATGATTTTGCAACAACCCAACACAAAAAAGAGTAAAATAGACATTAAGAGAAAACATATTACGAAGGGATGAATCTACATTTTTTTTTTTAATATAAAAACAAATTATTTTTTGCCACATGTTGATGAATCAGTCAATTATGAGCTTATTGGAATCCAGCTTATTGGTATTCATTCTTATACTGGTGGAGAGCATCTTGAGCATTAACATTTATCTTGTATTAAAACAAGATCATTTCTAGCTTTCAAGTTGTTTCCAGTTAAAATGCTGATTCCTTCATCTACAAGACTGTGTTTGTGAGTTGATATTTTTTGGGGCAGCAAGGAAAAATGTTTAACATGGTAGTGCTTGGTTTTAGTTTGGATTATTTGTTTCTATAACTTGAAAGAGCACATAAAAAAATAAAGTAAAATAATAAAAAAAGCTTATTCCATCTACAAACATAAAAACTTAACAAACTATTATTGATATGATGTTTTAAAAAAGTAAAGAATCTTGTAACTCAATTGATATCTTTTATGACTTGTTTAGATTGAGGAGAGAGGAAGGAGTAAAGTAAAGTTGCCAAAAATTCATGCGATTTCTGACTAACTCTACTCTGGTCCTCTTGCAATTTTTGGTCAACTCAATTCTACTTTCCTTGAAATTTTTGGCCAACTCTCATTTACTCCCCCACCCTCTCCCTCAATCCAAACAAGCTATAAGTATTTCAAATGGAGATTTTCATAGTAACTCCTTTTCCTCCCATGTAACTATTCAATTATTCAAAAAAAAAAAAAAGAATGTTCCAGAAGAAGTTGCAACTAACTGATAAACATTTTACAGAAAATCAGTATAAGGTATTCATCAACTAACTGACTAACTATTGTTAGTCAAAGCGTCAAGCACATAGGCCTTTCGAAGCTTGGTGCAAAGCTTGTGCCTAACTGAAGTAAATAATCCATTTTAAAGATATTATACATTATAATATATAAGAAAAAAAGCCAATACAATAAAAATGGTAATAGTTTACCTATTAGCTAATATGGTTTCAATTGTACAAAGTTTGTATGTTGAAATTTTATATTTTAACTTCTTAATATGGTAATACTTTACCTATTAGCTAATATGGTTTCAATTGTACACTTTGTAAGTTGAAATTTTATATTTTAACTTCTTAAAAGTTTTTGTATGGCAAGACTCCGTTTGGCATGAGCTTAAAGTTTTAGCTTATTTGAATTTTTAGTTTCTTTTTGGTACTACTCATAAGTCTCATTTTACTTTTTGGTACTATTCATGAATCCCATTATACTATTTAACTAGCTTTTAACTTCTTCTTTTTTCTATACTTTGAGTAAAAAGTTTTCAGTCTCAGCTAAATAAGTTATTCCAAATGGACCCTAAATTTGAAAACAAATATATATGGAAAATATTATAGTAATATAGATATTGAAACATAACCTTTTATATAATTTTCTTATGCTATAAAAATTATATAATTGTGATTAAATGAGTATATGGTTCAATCAAGATATATATATCAAAAGCCAAAGACCAAAACACACCAGAATAGTAAATTATTCTTGTTCATGTTTTTTGATTTGTAACACAAAATCTTTTTTTATATGTAAACAAAAACTTATTTGTTTAGCACAATACCTTAAGAATATTTTTGTATGCCAAATCAAAGCCCATGTCATTCTTCAAGATTGAGTAGTAAATTTTAATGATTCATATATTTTTTTAGCAAAAAAAAACTTGTGGCAAGGCATGCATTTTGCTTCTTCAAAAAGAACTAGAAAAAGAGCCTGAGGCGCACTTCATTAGATGAGCTTCACTTTAATTGGCCAACTGAAGGGCTTAGACCTTCTTGTTTTGAGCTTTAAGTTTTATGCGTACTTTTAACTACTTTGCAACCAACACTTCAAGCAGTCTTCTAAAACAATACCTTTTTACTCAAATAGGCAAATAATTGAAATGTTCTATATGTTATATTAATTAGCTTGTAACAAATGCATACTAACAAACATAAATATTAAATAATAATTAAAAAAAGAAAAAAATTTCAAGAATTTTGCTAATATTCTGTAGGATTATGTAAATTATAATCTATTATTATTGTTATTCTTCTTGAAAAAAGTATTTACTATTATTGGTGATAATATTATTTTTGTTAATATTTGTATAATGAATATGATACTATGAAACTCTATGATTAACAACAATATTTTTTATTTTAAAAATGTCATAATTTTTTTTTATTAATTGGAATTAAGGACAAAAAAAAAATTGAAATCACATTTAGAATGACTATATAAGTTAAATATTGCAAACACTTTTTGTGCAATTTAAATGTACCACCTTGCTTGCTTGCTTTTTAAGAATTTTATGCTTTTTAATTTTGCATGAACTTCACAATGTTAATAAGAAATTGTAATATTCATTGTGATGAATAAAGAATAGTACTCAAAATTTTGAACAATTATAATAAGACCATTCTTTTGGGCTGAAATTAAATTAAATTATAATAAGAGCATATGTTAAAAAAAAATTAAAAAGATATGAAGACTCGTTTGCAACATACATAAATTTTGAATTAAAATAAGAAAATAAATGGAAATAAATAAGTGGAATGAAGTCCACTTGTACGTAGGTGGAGAAATGAGCAAACTATAGTGTTGTCGAGCTTCTTTTACCTTCAATCCTAAGAGACATAATTACATTGCGTAAAAGTCAATAATGCAATATTAATAAACACTCTAGCAAAAAACATTTAAATGAGAAATAGGGTTATTCTGAAATTTTCTTTCATTTTCTGCCGTTTATTATATAATTCAAAAATAAAAATTCGTTTTCTTTCCCTTGATTCTCAGCTACCCATCATGCATAAAACTGAAAATCCAAAAAAAAAAAAAATTTGAAAAAAGAAAAGAAAAGATCCAAACCAAATCAATATCTACCTCAATATAAAATCAGAGATTGTTTTTTATTTTTAAAAATAAAACAAATATGGGAATATGATGAGGATGAAGAAGAGAAGATTTGAACTTATATAATCTATTTTTCTGTGTTTATTTATGTCTTTGGAATAACTCTTTCGCCCTCTCTCCCTCTTCCTGCTCAAAAGCTCCAAATTGTCTATCGTCAACCACATCATTTCCTCCTCTCCTCTAAGAAGAATCTTCTAACTATATAATATGTTGCACAAAATCACACCCTACTTCATAAAAATTGAAAACAATTGGAAGAGAAGGGAAACATAACCTGGAAATTTTCATAGCATCGTCTAACAATTTGAGGCAAATTGGGTCATGATCCATAGCCAGACATGCCACCCGTTTGATCTTCCACAATCATTGTGGTGAATCAACAACTTCGGAAAGACGAAAATGAGATACAAAGCACCAAATTAAAACAAAGATCAAGGAACAACGTTTCAGCTTTGGAAACATGAATTATAAGAGATTTCAATCAAGCGAAACTATGCCTCGTCGTACTATTTCTTTTTATACTTGAATTGCTTCAAATAATTTGTCGTTCTACCTACAAACCCATAAAATAAGAATTTTAAACGGTGATTAAATTAATTGCAATATCAAATTTGAAGGATCTCCTTGAATTCCATAATTTATGAACGGTTAAATATTGAAACTAATTTGAAAGATCTTGAATTCCATAATTTCTTAACTGTTAAGTAGTGAAATGGTGTTTCACTTTTAATGCATTTTTCATTAGGCTCCTCGGTTTTCATAGTATTGTTAAATGTTTGCAGCAAATTAAGAAATCCAATAGGATACATGGCACAAAATTAGGCCTCCAATTTAAAATCTAATAGGATTTTTTCTCAATTTTGGTTTTATATATATATATATATATATATATATATATATATATATATATATATACTACTCAATTGAAATCTCTTCAATATATCATTTCCCCAATAATAGGAGAAAAAGGAAAATAAATCCAACTTGTAATGCCAAATAAACTCATTAATAAAAAGTGCAGGTTGTAAATAATCGAAGAAATATGAGTGAGTTTATCATAGGAAGTGGAGAAATCCAAAGCCAAGGTTGGTGGTGATATTGAAGTCTTTCCAAACTTGATCATAATAAAATTTTGTGATATTAATAGTGGGTCCAGATGAAAATTAGTAAGAATTTTCCAAATTAATAATTTGTAAAAATGTTATAATATAGTTTGTACTTGTAGAATTACTCTTTAAGAAAATTACACTTTACCCCCCTAAACTCTAAAAATATACACTTTACCTCCCTAAAGTATACCAACTTTCACAGTTGCCCCCCCTAAACTATGATAATGTACACTTTACCTCTTGAAATATAATCCTTTTACACTTAGCCTCCTAAAACTATGAGAATGTCTTCCCTAAATTATTACTCATAGGATTGGGTGCAAAGTATTACACAACTAATAGTTTATGAGGCTAATTAAGTGTTACATGAATAATAGTTTAGGGAAGCAAGTTTTAATAGTTTAGAGGGTAAAGTGTGCATTCTTATAGTTTTAGAGGGGGTAAGTGTAAAATGTGATATAGTTTAAAAGAAGTAAAGTGTAATTTTCCCTTATTCCTTGAAAACATTCATATTAGATTATCTACTATAAAAATTTATTTCAATAAAATATTTATTCTTCATTTTTGATTATTTCCTTTACACTCTCATTCTCTCTGGAAGCCTCCCAATCTATTTCCTTCACAACTTTGGCTTTATATATATATATATATATATATAGAGAGAGAGAGAGAGAGAGAGAGAGAGAGAGACTATCATTCTCTCTGGAATCCTCTCACTTGCTCCCTCTCTCTCTCTCAAAAACCTAGCACAACCCAAATTAACCAAGAAACTAGCCACCATCAATGGAGTAACCCACAATCATCAAGCCCATCTAGCCACCATATCAACGTATCAACCCCACACTCATCATCAACCCACCATCAGCTTACTTATCATCAAGTAACCATCATCAACCCACCCTTCATTATGCAACCAGCCTCCATCAATCCACCCATCATCTAAACAAAATGATCAATTCATCAACCCACCATAAAATTTCATGCCTGTAGATTAGCAACCCACCATGCAAGATTAAGGAGTTATAGGTTCTTTTGAATTATTGGCATTTTGATCTTATGGTTAATTGAATACATGACCATTTGTTTGGATTTTTTTTTTCTAAGTTAGGCAGTAAAAGAGGCTGGGCTAGAATAATGAACAGAGAGAGAGAGAGAGAGAGAGAGAGAGAGAGAGAGAGAGAGAGAGAGAGAGAGAGAGAGAGAGAGAGAGAGAGAGAGAGAGAGAGAGAGAGAGAGAGAGAGAGAGAGGGAGAAAAGGAGTCTAATACAAAGAGAGAGAAAAATAATAATTACATAATGGACGTATAGCTACAATAATCGTGTAAATATAAACAGTTTCTATAGCTTTTTTGTATATTTACAAAGCTATAGACAAGTTTATACGGGTCAGTTTCGGAAAAAAATTGTTAATGAACCATTTAAGAAGAATTTTGATTTTTATGAAAAATATAAAAAGCTGTATAAAAAATCATTTATTTTTTTCTTTTCCCATACAAAATTTAGAAATATTTCCTAAACTAATGTTCTTATTCATTAAATTTTCATATTTTAAAAATAAAAACTTCAAAACCAAGCCCATTATACCTCAAACCAACCACACTTATTTAATTTGGATTCAATTTAATTTTTAATTGTGCTTCAACTTTAATATAACACTAGCCTTTAATCCGCGCAATGCGCGGGGTATTCCTAACAAAGCAACTTCTATTATAGAGGCTTTTTTTTTTTTTTTTTTGGGTTGCTTTTCTTTTTTCTTTCTCTTTTTTTTTTTAATTAAAAATTCAATACTTTCTATTCAACCCCATTCAAGTCTGATGTGTTTTCTAGTTATATTACATTTTGTTAAAATATCAAATTTTCTTCATTTTTTTAATTATTTCTCTTTCTTTATACACAACAATCATCATCTTCTTTCTTCCTTCATCCTCAAGATACGTAAAGAAAAAAAAACTAAATGTAAAATAAATAGTATTAGTGTGAATTTAAAGGTTTGCTTTAAATTTACACGGTCACTATATAGCAAACCTATAAATTTATACGGTTATATATGGATTAATGTGGGTCATTTTTGTGCAAAACTGTGTAAATTTTACACATTTTTCTGTTATACACTCATTGATGTGAGTGCTCTAACAATGGAAAAAGAAATACCCTTTCTTTATCTCATATAAAGGCTTCTTATAACCTTCCTTTTCCTCTATCTACAACATCAACAATACCACCTTTGCAAATAATTGGATGTCCTAGTTATTGGCTTCTTAGCTTTAGGAGCATCATAATTATAGAATGATTTCTATCCCAACATAGCTAGCTCCTAATATTCCATCCAAACCTTTCATATCAACCTGGAATGAAGGGCTTCTGTTATTAGTTTTTGCATAAGAAGATGAACAAAACTTTAATATTGAAAAGCACAAATTGAATGAAATTATAGAGAGATATTTGAGAGAGACAGACATGGAAGTTAGGTATAGTACCATGTAACTGTATCTTTTTGGTTCTTTGATATGGCTAGGCCAAACTCCCAACCCTTTAAAATCACCATTTCCCATCAACAATAATTTTCTCAAAGAAAAAATGCAATCATATTTGCAATTGACATGTACATTCAGATTTACATAAATAAACCCACACTCATACTCAAATTAATAACCAACCACCTGTTCTCCACCAAACAAATCACACACAAATAGTGCTTCAAAGGAAATTAATGACCAAAGCCTTAATTATATTATGCATCCAATTCAAAACCAAAGCCTTAATCATATGTTAGCAGCAAATTTATAAATAAAATTTAAAACTTTAACAATAATATTTTGAAAGTTAAGATGGTGGCTTTAAGTTGTAAAATAGGGAGACACTGGTTTGACAGTAGTAAATTTCCTTAGATTTCTCTCTCTCTCTCTCTCTCAAGGAATTTTAATGATCTTGATTAAACCCTATAATCAACACAATAAGAAATAGAGAAAGAAGAAAGGTAAAGGAAACATTAACGAAAGACATTTCAGTAAAACATTTAAAAAAACCACAAAATAAATTAGAAAACAAATAAAAAGCCAAAGGTTATATATGCCAAAGGAAAGCATCCAAAGGAGGAGCATAACCCCATCAATACTTTCTATTCAACCCAATTCAAGTCTGATGTGTTTTCTAGTTACATTACATTTTATTAAAATATCAAATTTTCTTCATTTTTTTAATTATTTCTCTTTCTTCATACACAACAACCATCATCTATTTTCTTCCTTCATCCTCAAGATACGTAAAGAAAAAAAAAACTAAATGTAAAATAAATAGTATTGGTGTGAATTTAAAGGTTTGCTTTAAATTTACACGGTCACTATATAGAAAACCTATAAATTTACACAATTATATATGGATTAATGTGGGTCATTTTTCTGCAAAACTGTGTAAATTTTACACATTTTCCTATTATACACTCATTGATGTGAGTGCTCTAACAATGGAAAAAGAAATACCCTTTCTTTATCTCATATATAGGCTTCTTATAACCTTCCTTTTCCTCTGTCTACAACATCAGCAGCACCACCTTTGCAAATAGTTGGATGTCCTAGTTATTGGCTTATTAGTTTTAGGAGCATCATAATTGTAGAATGATTTCTATCCCAACATAGCTAGCTCCTAGTATTCCATCCAAACCTTTCATATCAACCTGGAATGAAGGGCTTCTGTTATTAGTTTTTGCATAAGAAGATGAACAAAACTTTAATATTGAAAAGCACAAATTGAATGAAATTATAGAGAGATATTTGAGAGAGACAGACATGGAAGTTAAGTATAGTACCATGTAACTGTATCTTTTTGGTTCTTTGATTTGGCAAGGCCAAACTCCCAACCCTTTAAAATCACCATTTCTCATCAACAATAATTTTCTCAAAGAAAAAATGCAATCATATTTGCAATTGACATATACATTCAGATTTACATAAATAAACCCACACTCATACTCAAATGAATAAC
This sequence comes from Quercus tomentella, assembly GCA_028535165.1. Taxonomy (NCBI): domain Eukaryota; kingdom Viridiplantae; phylum Streptophyta; class Magnoliopsida; order Fagales; family Fagaceae; genus Quercus; species Quercus tomentella. The sequence goes on along the minus strand of JAPQVY010000068.1, from coordinate 34,299,612 downwards.
CAACCACCTGTTCTCCTCCAAACAAATCACACACAAATAGTGCTTCAAAGGAAATTAATGACCAAAGCCTTAATCATATGTTAGCAACAAATTTAGAAATAAAATTTAAAACTTTAACAATAATATTTTGAAAGTTAAGATGGTGGCTTTAAGTTGTAAAACAGGGAGACACTGGTTTGACAGTAGTAAATTTCCTTAGATTTCTCTCTCTCTCTCTCTCTCAAGGAATTTTAATGATCTTGATTAAACCCTATAATCAACACAATAAGAAATATAGAAAGCAGAAATGAAGGAAACATTAATGAAAGACATTTTAGTTAAACATTTTAAAAAACCACAAAATAAATTAGAAAACAAATAGAAAGCCAAAGGAAAGCATCCAAAGGAGGAGCATAACCCCATCAATTAACTATGCAATCAAAGTAACAATATTTGAATAGGAAAAGCAATTGTGGGAAAACAATGAACTGGGAATTGCATAAACTACTAGCAGAAACAATATTTGAAGAAGGGAAAAAATTATGTTATGGCCTTGGGTATATATTGTTGAAGAAAATTCAAATAAGATATATGTAAAGAAACATCTAGAAGAAGTCCTATAAACAAATAGAAAAAAGAGAAGAATAACTCATATAAAAAATGTGTAAAAGAATAACTCATAAGCAGTATCCAACAACGTAGATATGGTTGGTAGCATAGTATGCAAATCGTAAAATTAATCACATAATAGCCCTGAACCATTTCAATCCTAAAATCCAAAACAAAAACAAATAAACAAAATGAATTTCTCTAACCCAAATACCTAAATCAATCAATCCAACCAAATATCCGAACATAAAGCATATTTAACACTCAATTAAAAAGAAAATTACCGGAGATGGTTCAAATAAAGTGGAAACTATACCTGGTAGTGCTATTTCTACTTAGACTTGGATTGCGTCCAAGGATTTGCCTTTTCACCTGCAAACCAAGAAAAGAAAAGTTAAAGAAAAACCCTTTAATTTTTTATTACACAGATTTGGAATAGAAATCAATCAATGACAAATGAAATTTACAATTGAATCCAAGAGAGAGTTAAATAAATAAACACTGAGTGGAACGATTGGAAACTCTTCGCAAGGAATACTCATTCAAGAAGTGTAAAAGGAATTGAAAAGATCAAAAATACTCTGCTCTCTATGCGATTGAAAAATTACCCAAAACAATTTTAACTTGAAAATCCAAAACCAAACCAAACCAAAGCAACACAAACAACCTAACCATAAACCAAATCTAATCCAATAAACTTAATCAAAATCAAATCTAGCCCAAATGCCTAAATCGAACCTATAGTACCAAACACCCAAACATAAATCATAGTTACCACATAATTTTAAAAAGAATAAAGAAAACCTTTACCAGTAATAGTTCCAGCTTCATGATGATGGTGGCTGCCCTGAGATTTATCTCTCTTTCAATCTGTGTTTTTCTTCTATGTTTAAATAGTGTAACATTCTTAACGGGTTCATTATCTCAACCGAAGGCTCTTTTCTTCTTTAAAAATATGGCAGCCATTGGTGAGAGAGACACAAAGACCTAAACTGAAACCAATCCAAACAAATATAAAAAAACATGATCATATTTAATGCACAAACTGAAAAGACCTAAATCGAAGCCACTCCAAATAAAATATCAAATTTTGATCATATTTAATGAACAAACTGAAAAATGAAGAGAGTAACTTACAGGTAGCGATTCTGACATGATGATGGTAGGAGGATTGTCATTATTGGGAAGTCTGCCTAATACTGACTCTGTTCTCTGATTTTTTTTTTTTTTTTTTTGGTTTAGTAATCACTAATCAGGCAGTAACAAACGAAAAGGAAATTCATTTAAAAATAAATGCAATAGAAGATGTTAATTGACAATTGCAACTCTTTATCGTTCCAACATGAGATCAAAACATGCATAAAAGGAAATAACAATAATACACAAAGAAACAACAATTATAGCAGTAATTACATGACAAATAGACAAATTCCAACTCTTTTTGCACACCTACTCACGATCTCTCTCGTTTCTCTATCTTTGCCCTCTCCAGACCTAAATTATATTTGACGCCAAATATAAATCAACAAAAAAATAGAGCCTATACATGTTGACGCAGAGGCTAAATTGAAGTAGTTGGATAACAGATTTCTCAAAAGAATTTTGCCCTCCATGCCTTTCTCTTTAACAGACTGTCTCAGTTTGGGTTTTCAAATTGTTTTTTTTTTTTTTTTTTTTAATCTCTTATAATTGTGAAACTGTGTAAAGTAAATAGTTAACACCAAACCGGTGTAGTGTGTCTACTAACCCTGTGAAACAGATCAAAAGGTGTTTTCCAAATCAAAACCCAAAAAAAAAAAAAAAAAAAAACTATGAACGCAAATTTTAGAAAACAGTGAAAGGCTTAGTGATATCAAAATAAATCAAAAAATTGAGAAAACAAACATTTTCATGGAGAACCCAAAAGCCCGAAACAAAAAGGAATCAAAACCAAAATCAAATCTAAACCTATCCAATGAAAAAACTCAATAAAAAGTAATATTTCATACCCAAATCTAAAAAAAATAGAGAAAAACGTACCGGAGCCGGTTCTGACAATCTGATAGTGGAAGATATACAGCCTAACGGTGTTGATGCGATGATGCCCATAGATTTTTCTTTCTGCTTGCGGCGGTGCTCTAAATCTGATGAGGGAACTCTCTTCTTCTCTCTCTGTATCTGCGTTTTTTTTTTTTAAATAGAAGCTTTTAATTGAATTTTAACCGGTTATTTTTCTTTTTTATAGGGAGAGGCTTTTAAACGGTGCTATGGCATTGCCAAACAACATAATGTATCGCTTTTTTAAGATATACGTGTCTGAATTTTAGATAGGTACTTATCCTATTTGTCACCACCTCCTTAATTGTAGGAATCCACTTTCTCTCAGCTTCTGCTATTATATATATATATAGATTAGTTGAAGGTCCGGCAGTTGCACATATTTAGATCATGAACTTATAGAATATATTATTTTATTCAAAACATAATTAAATGAATTACTATTGTATAATTTTGAAATTGTATTGTAACGAAGTGCTAACATCTTAAGTTCTTAACTATTTAATGAAGTTGCAAATATAATGAGTTTTATAAATGGACTGTTGTTTTATTTGTAGTAACAACAATAACGGAAAAGGCCATGACAAGTAGTTTTTACCGTGGAGAGGTTGCTGAAAAGTGAATACCCACTTTATACACTTCGAAAACTCCAAATCACACTATTATATTGCGTTTTTATTTTTGGTCTTTTCAACGACTCTTGTTTTTAATATTTCGGAATGTATACATATTATTGTCTATGTTGTGTGGGATGATTAGGAGGAAGTTATTCAATACGTACGAAGATGTCCATTTTGAATTAGAACGTTCGGTGTTCATGCAAGAGTTGCTTTTTCACACACAATGACTCAGCACCAAGAATTCTCTAACTAATAACATTATCGTAACCACATCAAAACATATAAAAAAGTTAATTTACTTTTTTTTTTTAAAAAAAAAAATCTACATCTCAATATACTATTACTATATAAGACTACTTCATATTAAAAAGGAAGAAAAAGAAATTTTGTTTGCAACCAAACAAGCAGAAGAGTAAAAAAAGAAAACTTGATAGCACAAAAGTAAAGATATTTATAAAAATAATTGAGATATAATGCGTGATTACCTGTTTAATTGCAAAAGTAAGCAAAATAGTAATATATTATCTGGGATTAAAAAATAATAATAATAATATGTTCACAATATTTTTATAACAATTTTACAACAAATTGTAAGTGACAGGTTATTATTGGTTATTACTAGTGGATAAAAAGTAATTTCAATGATGGATTTAAATTATAACCAATAACAACAACTTACTACTTATGAGTTATTGTAAAAGTGTCATAAAAATATTGTAGATATTACCCATTTTTACTGAAAAAGTGAGAGAGATGGAGCTATAGATAAGAACTAAAAATGTGTATTACAAAATTGTTACAGACTTAGAGCATTCGCATCAACTCATACAAAAATTTCTATCTATTCTAGCATAAAAACCTATTTTTCCTATTTTATATACTTACTTTTCAAAACATCTTCTATCAGATTACTATTTTATATTGCATTTCATTAAAATGTCAATTTTTATTGATTTTTAAAATTGTTTTTATTTTTTCACATACAGTAACCACCATTCACTATTTTCATTTATCCTCAAGATACGTAACAAAATAATAAACAACTAAATGCAAAATGAATAATATCAGTATAAATTTATATGATTATCATAGCAAACTTATAAATTTATATAATTATACATGGAGGGATATTTATTATTTTTAAATAAAATTGTATAAATTTTATACATTTTTCTATTATATAGGTACCTATATTAATGCTCTTACAACATTTTTTTTTATTATTTTATACGTGAATGCTCTTACAACATATAAAACATGAAAAGAAAAATCTTTATTTTTGGTAAATAAACATGTAAAGAAAAATCGTGTCATAAATAAATCTACTAAAAAATGATGATAAGAACCATTCAATAATAATTAAAAAAATATTGATGGTAACAAAGAGTACTGACTCATAGTACGACAATACATTTGCCAGACCGATGCCAAAATAAAAATTTAATAACTCAATTGCATGTGGATGCCGTAAAAAATTAAAATTAATGATCCAATAATTGATTAATGTTAACAGAATCATAGTAGCCTTTTTGTTAAAAAAGGTCCTAAACTGGCTAATTTGAAAAAACTAGTAGAAAAAATAGAAAAGAAGAGGAGTTGGATATATTCTATCACAAATTTTATAATATGAAAAGATAATTACTTTTATTTTTGTGTTATTATATTTGAAAAGGGTTTGTATTCAGTAAAAATTATCACTAAACACATCAAAATTCGAACACATATTTAAAATTGGACCCTTTAAAATAGACACGTATCAACAATTCAAGTATCTATGATAGTTATCACCGGAGACAAGCCACATCCCACGTTATATTTGTGTTTCCTTTCCTATTCTCAATGCTGCTGCACTGTTCTGCGTTTATTCTCAGGAAAAAAAAAAAAGGCTGCTGGCACTGTGGCAGGGCTCGTACACTGGGGCAGGAGGCTGTAGACCTACGGGGGTATAATTCGTACCTAGCTACCTAGGAAGGAGGCTGTAGACCTATGGGCGTATGGATAGGGATTCACATCAAATCACGTGAAAGTTATTTCCTTTTGTTACTTTGACCTGAGTTTTTGTTTTTAAATAATAAAACATGGACTTCACTTGAATTTTTAATTGATGTGTGAAACTTTGGTTGGACATCATTTCTCCTCTTGTTAACTATTGCGTTGATTTCATTTATAAAAAAAAAAAAAACTGTTGAGTTGATAAGTGCAAGATATAATGTAACATTTAAAATATATTGTAATATTTAAAATATTGATTTTACCAATGTGTATCTTAAGACATATAATAGTAAATTATTTGACAATATTACTATAAAAAAAAAAAGTGATTAATTTTTTTATAAGGTTTTTTTAATTTCTTATAAAAAATTTTAATTAATTAAAGCATATATTAACCGAACCTTCAATAAATATATATATATATATATATATATTATTGGCTTAAATGTACAAATTCATTGTCGTGTGTTATATACTTTGGATATATTTGTACAATTTGACTTTATTTTTTTAATAAAAATATATTATTTTATAATAAAACATCAAATGCATCTTAACTACCACTCTTAAGACATTCTTTGACACAGCTTTAGAAAATAAAGTTATTATAAATTTTATAAGTAAAAAATTAACTAATGCCCTAAGGGCATAGAAGAGCATTGATTTTTAAATATTTATTAAAAAAATTTAGGGAAAAATTAAAAAACAATTGATCTTAAAAAAATTATATTTCTTATGAAAATTGTATCAAAATTTTCTTAAAATTTTCTATTAACAAATGTTCTAAAATCACCCAGTTCGTTAACCAGCCCCATTCGAGTATAAAGAACTTATAAGTTACAATGAATTTAATTGGAATCATTATAATAAGATAACAAATAATTTTTTGATTTAACTTTTGTGATCGGTGATATGTAAGTGAATAATGGCACCACCATATTGCAAAATGTTCAACTTTCTTCACGTTTCTCTTACTTTTAATTGTGAATGCAAAATAAAATTAGACACCATGCATGTGCATGTGCATGTGCAATGCTCAGATATGCCCTAGTTACCCTAAAAAAAAAAAAAAAAAAAAACTAAATTACCTGTGTGTCACAAACAACTAGTCTCTTGGCATTATATAAACATTACATAGGATTTTATATTATATTTAAGGTAATGATTGCACAGCTAAATTGCCGGGCAACTCTCCTTTGCCAGTGAACATCTCCGCAGCCCTAGCTCCTTTTCTGTACTACTCAGATTTAAAAAAAAGAAATAAATCAATTATATTCCTATCTTGACAATTTGGCAGAAAGAAAAAAAAAAAGTGAATTATCTAAAGAATATCCGCATGATAATTCTCCATGAACGTTTATTAGAAGTCGTGGTTCTTTCAGCACAAAACTAATGGAAAAGTAAGATGGTTTTACATGCATATATAGGAATTATAACATATTCATCATGTTTTTTAATTGATAAAGAACATTGGAAACTAAGAGACGTTCTTGCTATATTATTTTCTCCTAATGGCCTGTGGAAGCCCAAACGGAGCAGAAAACTACCCAAGACAGCACTCCTTTTACTCCGTTATTGCTAGAATTGTAATCAACTATTGAACGTATGTAACACCCCAATCATTTCCGATAGTAAGTAAACAAGAGCTCATTCTCATGAATTGCATTCTTATTGTCAAGGTGAGGTGGGCTTCTTAATTACAATTTTTTACCGCATCACTTTCTTCTTCTATAATAGCTTATTCAAATTGAGAAATTATTTTAGTTTGGAAGTAATGCTCCCTCCTCTCATGTGAGGGGTGAGCCCTATGATGGGACCCACCTTGTCACATGAGAGGTGGAAACATTACTTTTAGACTATCTAATAATTTTTCATTCAAATTAAGAATGAAAATGAATCAGATTTTTGTTTTTTGTTTTGTTTTATTTTGTTTTTCTTTTTTTTTTTTTTGGAGGGGGGAGCAGTCTAAATATATCACCTACGTAACTTTGTTAAACTTTAAGAACTTCATCCCAAACTCATACTACTTATGTTTTAAAAACCTCAAAGCACCTTTTTTAACCATTAGTCGGGGCACATGGGTCAAATTGGGTCAAGTTAACTTAAAATTGGACATCAAAATATATTTATTATTTAAATTTACACATTTACAAATACTTTTACCCTAAACTAAACAATAATTAATTTATGAGTGAAAGATAGGTGCACTTACTTTTATTATATATAAAAACCCTAGTTTTTGCGTAGATAAATTTAATAATAGATGGGGATATTTTGGTAATTTAAGTAAATAAATTGGTCACATTCAGGGAAAAATTAAAAAGCAAACCCAGTCAGCATAAACCCATTAAAAAAGTCTCAAACCCCCTTTTTTTATACTAAAAAAGTCTCAAACCCTTATTGAAAGATTTGGGTTGGAATAATCCATCAAACCCAGCCCCTTGCCATCCTTTATTCGAACCTCACTAAACAAGCACCACTTTTAAATAGACCACAAAATTTATGCTCTACCAAACAAATACTTAAATCAGTAATGCCAAGATTTATTTTTATTTTGAGAGAAAACCTAAGATTTATTTAAGAGCCCAAAATTCCAAGACCAATCTCATTGCACCACGACCTGAGCTAGCTGTTACTAGTACCAGACCGTTCGTTTTCCCACTGATATGTACTGTCATATGGAATCTTTGAAATGATGAGGAAAATTAGGGAAGCATAGGCACTAGACTCAATGGTGATTGATGGATGGAAGGCCTTACATGGTACATACAATTTGAAAAACTCTTACTTTTCGGGTTTTGAAACAGACAAGCATCCTCCAAATTGGGAATGAGAGTGAAGAGGTGGAAAGGGTAAGAAAGAAAAAAGAAAATAAGAGAGTACCACACGAGTCAGAGAGGGAGAGAGATATTTGACCAAGGGTGGCGCATAAAATTAAAAGAGGTAGTGCCACAAGCAAAATATCACTATTTTAATCACAAATGTGGGTCTTTATTCCCTCGAACTACCAACGATACCAGTATATATTGATATAGGCCGAGTGAAAGACCCACAGACCCACCTTCATTTTCATGTTAGTTCAAGACCGCTCATACTTTCTGCCATTTTTGTTGTCTTCCTTTCACTCAGCCATGGCAACTCTCTTATTTTCTTCCACACCTCCCTAAGCTGATTCCATCTCTCACACTTATCATCCTTTTTTGTTTTTCTTCACCACTTATTTTCGTTCTTTTTCTTTCTTTCACCAACTCTAGTAATTCTAAGTTCAAGTTCCACTAAACCTAAGCCTAGTTCTCACTTTAGAACAGCAAAATGGCTCCTATCACCTTCAATGAAGATGATATTACTAGTTTTCTTTCAAACTTTAATGAAGACAATAGATTAGGCACTAGGTTTAGTTCCTTTGGCCATGTCTACAAAGGTTACATTCCTGAAAACAATAGGTTTTCTCTTCCTAAGCAACCTGTTGCTATCAAAAGATCCTTCGACTTGACACTAGAAGAACAATTTAAGGTACGATAAAAGTATCAAACGTGACTGATCGAGTATTTGTCCGTGGGTTTCTCAAAAAGAAAAGAGTATTTGTCCGTGTATGAGAGTTTTAGGGTTTAGCTTTTTAACTTTTTTTTTTTTTTTTTTTTTTTTGAGAAACATTTACTTTTAACTATTTGTTGTGTGAAAGTTTGAAGATTTTATTTTTTTTCAGGCTGAGATTGAGTGGCTCACAAAGCTGGAGCACCCAAACATCATCCGTTTGATTGGACACTGCCAAACAAACACCAACTATTTTCTAGTGTACGAGTTGGCTGAGATGGGATCGGTTGAAAAGCATTTGAAGGGTATCATTTCTCTAATGCTGCTAGCTTGTTATTGTAATGCTGCTTGTAATTTATGTGGTGGAGAAAAACGGCCCACAGAAAAGTTTTAGTGTATATGCATTTAATGATATTATTTTATATTTTATATTTTCGTTTGATTGATAAATTGTGCTTCTTTAATTTTGAAAACTTCATTTCAATTTATAACACCCTTGAAATATTATTTTGAAAAAAACAGTTAGGTAAAATTGTGAAACTGTGTTTCTTTTAAAAAATTGTTTTCAAAAAAATGTGTATAAAGTGTGTGCAAAACAATTAGTACGTAATTAACTTTTTTATTATTTATGAATTAATAAAGTAAATAAATTTTAGTCAAAATCAAACTTTATTATAAAGTAATAAAGTCTCAGTTCCTCTGGCGTGGGCAGTTGTCCTCCCTCTTTGGTGGAGGCTCACACTAAGGACTCTACTCTTCTTTTGTAGTTTGGCCTTGTGGCAATTAAAAATAAAAATTAGTTCATAAAAATAAAAATAAATCACAACTTCCAAATCCCAATCTTTTCTTTGTCCCAGTCAAAATTTTGGCACAGACTTTCTGTGTGAAGAAATTGAGAACTTCTTACCACTAACACAGGAGTGAAGAAAAGAGAGAGAGAAAGAAAGGAAATGAGAGAGTTAGAGAAAATTTGAGAAATTTTATATCTGAATTTCTTGAATCAATACATTACACTATATGACTATTTATACATCACTTAAAACCATAACACTATGGAGTTCTTTTGGTAAGGATTAAACAAAGCCTTTTATATTTTAAATTTGACTCTGTTTAATTAATTTCGTTTAATTTGAATTTTGAACCAATTTCTTTAATATCAAGAGTTATGAAAGAATTTAATAAGTATTTTCCATATTTGTGTAGTCCCTAAAGCCCAGTGCACTTGTAGTCATGAAAAGACAGTATGATTCAGAATAAAGAAATGATGATTTGAGAATATATGTTCCTCTTTGTTTGGTGGTGATGTCAAACATTCTTAGCTTGTGATGCCTAGGGTTCAAATGGATTTTAGGTGGTGAAATCTAGGGTTTGTTCTGTTTTTATGTTCTCATTTTATCCTTATTTTTCCTAAACTATTACACATCACTATGAAGGTTAGAGAGATCAATTCATGACTTGAAGCAGCTTTTCCTTCAGACTTTATTTGAGTGGAAAAAATGCTTCAAGTGCTTTTACTTTTGATTCTCTAGCTAATTTCCTTGATTGCTGTAATTTTCATCTGCTTTAGGTTTTATGATGCGTCCTTAGCACACTATTGTACTTTGTATTCTTGTGTTTCGTACTTTTTATCCATTACTTATTTATCAAAAAAACAAAAACAAAAGATTGCCTATTGTACAAATTGCTTATGTTGCTATATCCTTCATCACAGAGCTATCTTGGGAGCAAACTCTCAAAATTCTCAAAGGAGTGGTAGCTGCCATTGATTATATGCACACATTTCCTGGGCATGTTGTTCATGGAGACATTAAACCAGGAAACATATTACTAGCAGCGGTATTTTTTTTTTTTTTTAAAAAGCTTTCTTAAGTTTTAAAAGTACTTTATCGTTTCTAAATTTTATTTAACGTACAATTCTTTTTTCCTTAGGATTATAAACCCAAACTTGGTGACTTTGGTTGTACAAGACTTGAAGGGGATGAAGGCTTTGAAGGAGTTGAAGGATATTCCATCCCATTCCAGGCTGATAGTAAGTTATTGACTTATATTATGAGTTTCTTTTCAATTTCTTTTTACAAATCTCTTGGGAAGAATAAACACACTATTCCAAAAGGCTTGAATATCGAATAGGATAGACTGGAACACTTGCAATCACCCAGCAAAAGATAGTGTCTTATTTTATTTTATTTTATTTTTTGTGTAGTGAGTGCCAAGTTTTAATTATATGGCTAAAGGAGAGAATTTAATATTTTAGTTTGTATAGAGATAAGGAACAAGGAAAACAATAGAGTATTGTTCTTGAATTAATTCAATGTCATTTCATTTATCTTTTTATTGTTCTGCTGTTACATTGCATGGCTTATATAGACATTTTTGGTTTTTCTTTGAATGACATCTAACATGAGAGGTGTATATGCATGCTTGAATTGGTTTGGTTTTTTCTAGTTGAATTGGTTTGGTTATTTCTTGTCCTAACCCCTTGGCACGTAATTTTTCTTATATGTACTTTATTATTTACCTTTGAATCTTTTAATCTTTTTTACAGAAAAAGCCAAACGTGAGAATGACATTTTTGCTCTTGGGACTACCACTCTTCAGCTTCTTATGAAGCAGAACCATATGGTAAATGTGGGGTTGACTAATCGTGAACACATTAGCCTTCTTGTGAAAGAGAATGCTTTGACAGTGTCCCGTAGGCTCAAATGGAGTGGCTGCAAGAAGAAGCATGGAGAAAGACTTAAAGAATTGGCATTGAAGAGTCTGCCAGCTATGCATATGGCAGATTATGAATTTGCAACTTCAGGGGAGTGGAGCTTATTAGTGAATTCACTTAACATGGACGCATTTAACAAATTTAAGGCCCTACTTTTCAAAAAAATCACTAAACATGGACACAATTAAAATCACAGTTTGAATTTAGGTTATATGTAATATGTTTCTCTTAGCATAGGATTGTGTCTCATGGACTTGCTCTCTATTTTAAGACTTTTTTCTCTCCTTTCCCTTTTGTTTTGTTTCAAAGCAGGCTAAATTAGGCAATCTGGAGAGGTTTATGACAGAGTAGTCTTGTGTGTATGAATTTGGCTTGTTCTAGTTAACCCACAAAGTTAAAACATCGCTCTTCCTTTATATATTTGTGCTTTTCTTTTTAGTTATATCATGATTTGTATGTATATCAAACGGTTGGTAATGACATTTTAATAGTAGCATATAAGCATCTTTCAGTTATACATGAAATTAATGTTAGAAAATGTCTTGAATTGATTGTGGCCACTATGGAATTTCTGATTGGAAAAGTACTATAAGCCAAATAGTACTTACACGCGATCACTTCTCTCATTTGCATGCATTGTTAACACAAGTTAATATAGGGGTGGCTATGGTTCATGCTAAGTTAAGTTTTTTTCTCCTAAAGTATGTGAATTTGTTGTATGGTAAAGCAAGTGAATCACGCCTACATTAAATGTGTTAGATTTGCTTCATGGTCTTTGCCGAAGTTGTTGACTTCTTTGTTGCATGGCTTTCTTGCTTGCTTGCCGACACTCTGGTATTGCTTTGCTCTATATATATGGAGCCTGTTATTCAGATGTGATGTGGCGGAGCAGCAAAATGTGAGCCAGTGGTGCGGCAAAATGAAGGGCTTGTTGGGGGGTTGTGCAGAGAAGAGAAAATTTCTCTTTGTATTAGGTGCAACCCCAAACTTTGTATTGAGTCCCAAGCCTTTGTATCGAGAGAGAAAGAACTTTGCATTTGTGTAAAAGAATAATTTGGGAGTATTGGGATTTGGGTATAGTGAGAGTGTCATTACACCATTTGTATTCTCCCCATTTGTTAGTGAAGTTTCTTTTAGTCGCCGCCTGTGAACTAGGCTAAAAGTCGAACCAAATAGATTCTTGGTATTCTCTCTTGTGCGTGCCTGTGTCTATTTTCATGTCAACTTTGCTTCATTCCTTTTAATTATTTGGTGAGGTCTTTCAAAAATCTATAATAATATCAAAATCAATCTTGTGTGGAGTGCTATCCAAAAGCATTTTCCAAAATAATTTGGTAATAGAACTTCCACTAGCTATTTACAACAATTAATTAATGATATAATTTCTTGGATATGGAATTTATGATTCGACTAATGGCTACAATGACAAATTCCAAAATTCAATTTCAAGCGTACAGAGAAAAACACTAATATAAAGAAATAATTTCATAAAAGAAATTGGAATATACTCTCGGAATTCACTAACGTAATTGTGCCATTCTTGTTAAGGTTATAGCCTTATAGGTAGAGTACTAATCCTGATATGTTCTTCTATTACAACACAATTTTCCTTTCTAATTTTTCCAAAAAAATATTTGGTCAGATGTAAGAATTGGGGTTTTGTTTGGGGTCCCTTTTCAATTTGCCATTTATTTGACTTGATTGGACTTTCTCGTTGAACTGCATGTAGCTACAGTCAGATCTGCTATTCACGCGTACACGAATGATTAGGGCGTCTTTGTGTTCAAGGCACTTTAGCAAATTTGTAAAAAATATCCTTAGGTATTGTCCCCCAAATGTTTAGGTCGTACGTCCTCCATTTTATAGCTTTTTTAGAGTTACTAAAAATGCGCGTTAATCCAACAGATTCTTGATTCTCTCATGAGCAATTATGCATGGCATATTGCATCGAGTATTTATGAGCTTATTGGTCTCACAGTTGCTTCAAACTTCAAGCTTCAAGCTCATTTGAGAGCTTTTTAAGTGGGGTCCAGCCATTTGCAGAATGACTATTTTACCCTTCAATCCATCTCTCCTACTTTAGTGTCTGTAATTAACTAATTACTATTCTAATGAAATTATACCCGATAGTTATAACATCTATATCTGATTTTCCTCCCTATATAACATGTTATTGTCCATTGTTACAGAACTTTCTTATTTGTGACAATGACAAAAATTTGCTAGGACCTAGCACTTGTCACAACTAATGATTTTTTCTTCTTTGAACTCAATGTTTCAAGAAACACTGCAAATAAAGTTGGATCAAATATAACTTTTTTTATCATCGATAAAATTACTAGGTTTTAATACTCTAGGCATATTTTTGGCTTGCCTTGTCTTTGCACCATATGGCCTCAATTCTCCTCACAATCACCCTCGCAACACTAAGCATTTAGTAGTCAAAGATGGTACTTTTTTAGTTGGATTTGTCACATCCAACCCAAACAAACTCTTCACCAAAGTTCTAAACAAAGGATACTTCTTTATATTTCCAATTGGTCTTATTCACTTCCAATTCAACATAGGGAGAGGTTAATGCTCTTGCCTTTGTCAGTCTTAGCAGCTAGAAACCTAAGTTGATCACCACAGAAAACGTAGTATATAAATCTAATCCCCCACCAATCCTGATGTACGTTCTCATCAAGGCCTTTCAACTAGATAAGAGTGTAGTCGATTCTCTTCAAAAAGAATTTACGCCAAACTAGAATCTAGAAAAAATATTTGTAATAGAGATGGTGAGTTACTAGATAGTTTGAATAAAGGTCACCTGGTTTCCCTAGTTGTAATGTCAAATGAACGTTCTCTATCTCGTTGTAACTATCAAATTATCAAACAAAGATTAGATAAAAGCTTTATTTTCTTTTCTTTTTTTCAAATGATAGGCCAAATTGAGGGCTCAATAATATAATTTTTTTAGTGTTGAAATAATATGATTTTGGCATCTGCCCCTGATTTTGGCATCCGCTCTTTATCGTCAAATCAAAACATTAATCAGTTTTTGATATAAGTGAAGATATAACCTAAATCTTTTATTCAACTATCAAAGATTTTACCAGTTGAGTTAACTGAAACCCACTATAAGTATGAAGATTTGTATTGTATTTATGCCATGAAAATATGGAAAGAATTATACAAGGTAAAGTAACGTCATACTTAAGTGAGTAAATAGAATTATTATTTTTACGTAGAAATTAATGGGAAAAATATATAATACCCTCTAAATTCGTCCAGTCTACCTCAACATGAGTATGTGATGGTAAAATATAAAGCTTTTCATATTGCGGCGATGCTGGCAACCAAAATAATTGCTATTACATTCAAGATCCATTCAAGTTTCCGTATAAGTTGATGATTGTTGATGTAGGAAGTACACTTGAGTTATATGGAAAATATACCTACTTGTTAATATAGTGGTAGAGTCAGGATTTTAGATTAGGAAGCAAGATTTAGATAAATTATTTAAGACAAAAATAATTCCAAAAATTTTAATTAATATAAAAATATATATATATATAATTTCTTAAAAAAAAAAATACTTGATTAAGTTATAAAATATAATATAAATATAAGTTACAATTTGTTTTATTTGTAGTTGGTTCATTTTTTTTTAGTTTAGTATGAGAGTTAGTATAATAGTTGTAATTCTTAATCGATTTCATAATTAAGCTATTTATAAATATATATTTCAAGTTGAGCCTTGGTACAATAGCAAGTGGTTTCCACCAAAAGTGACCAGTCGAGAGTTCAAATTCAAGAATTTGTCTACCATGAACTCTCTCAAACCTTACATTAGTCGGAGTTTTGTGCACAAGGTACAGCCTTTATAATTATATATATATATATATATATACACACACACATACATCATGTGATAAAATAAAATGATGAGCTCTATTGGTGAGTAAAATAATGTCTTTTATGTGTGTGTGATTTGTCTCAAATATAATATTAGGATTTTTTTTTTCTTGGATTTTTCCATAATTTTTATTTTTACAAGTATTCATTTTCACCCTACCTCACTCCAACTTGTCCTCCTTGGTTTCCCATGAAGCAATTATCATCTATATAGATTACTTTTTTCTTCTTTTACTCAATAAATTAAAATAAATAAATAAATAAAAAAGAAAAAAAGAAGAAGAAGTCCAAAAGTGTATTACATTCCGATGATAATGTAAGTGTGCTAAATTTTGTTAATGGTCTAGACTTCTCAGTTAACTGTATTTGCCAAAATCCTGACTCACAATCAAAGATGCTTTTAAAAATCTTTGATCCTTTGGTTTGGTTGACAAACACATCTTTTCAGGGAATTAAATGTCCATCAAACTCAAATCGTTCATTAAGTCTCTTATAGTTGATTACCATACGAGTTTTTCCTCTTTTAATTTCACTATGGTTTCTTACCATTAAAAGCAAGATTAGAGTGGGAACTGTTTGTTTCTTCCATTAATTTTTTTTTATCAAGAAGTTTTTTAATGTGAACAGGGACGGAGCCATTCTTTGGCTTTGGGGGGCCATGCCCCCCCGCCCCCTCCCCCCAAATTTTGGAAAAAAAGAGAGTATATATATATAGGTTACTTACAAATTTGAGTAATTTTGCCCATATAAAATTAGACTTGCCCCCCTCAACAAAATCTTTGACCCCTTTAAACAAAATGAAAAAGTCCAAGAAACATTTACAAATCAAAAATCCCAAACAAAACAAATTAGTAAACCCAAAAAATTAGCCCAACAACATAGACTAACAAAAAAGCTAAAGAAATGTGAGCACAATCAGCCAATTTACCAAAACATTAGCCCAGCCCTTAAAAATTTTGAAACAAAACCAATCTGATCTCAAATCATTCCATCAAATTCCCCTCCCCACCCCCACCCCCCCCCCCAAAAAAAAAAAAAAAACCCTAAGACCAAAATGCTGCAATACCACACGGCACGTCGGAACCGAATTTGCTTCTGAAAGAGACCAAATTGCTCTCTCATCTTTGCTGAGGCGGAGGTAGAGCATATTTTCTCTTATCTCTCGGTAACTCTCTCTCTCTCTTTAACTTTATTTTTTGTGGTTGCTAAGTGAAGTCTCACTATTTCAATTACTTTAACTCTCTTTTATTGTTTGGAGTTTGTACCCATGTACTGGGTGTTTTTTTATTTTTATATTTTTTTATGAACAACCCATGTGCTGCTTGGGTGATTTTTATAACATATATGCGCTGCTTGGGTGATTTTTTTTTTTATAACATATATGCGCTGCTTGGGTGATTTTGTTTTTTTGTTTTTATAACATATGCCTGTATGAATAAATGAGCAACAACATCAATAAAAACTATTTTTTACAGTATATAATTCTAGCTAATTCTTGCTATACAAAACTGTGTCAAATATAGATTTTTTAACTGAGAGTAACAAGTGATACAATATAGATAAATAATTAATCATTTTGCTTGTCGTTTATTTTTTTTATTTTATTATTATTATTTTTTTTTTTTAAGTTGAGATGGTTTGAAATTTTAATAGTTAGTTGTTGATATTTAATAAAGTTGGTTGATTGCAGTGTTGTGCTATGCATAGTGTCATTTTTTAGGAACAATTTTATGTTACGGAACAATTTTATGTATGAATTCGATTATAAATGATTTCTAAGATTTAAAAAACCGTTGAGTCCCTTTTTTATAGATGATTACATTGTTAATACTAAATGGATGCTATTAAGAGTTTTATAATGATTTGTTTTTCTATATTTCGCCTCCCCTAACTTGAACTCCTGGCTCCAACTCTGAATGTGAATATCAAACTTGTTTATATCTTCTTTGGTAAGATCATGCGTTTGACTAAAATAAAAAATAAAAATCTTTTAATTTTAAGCCACTGAAACGAGGGATTAAATTTAAAAGTGTCTTCCAGATATGAGAAATGAGATTTTATCTGTAAACAGTAAAGAATCTTCAAATCTAAACCAAGTAAATCATAACATATATAGGGTCAACTTAAAGAGAACACAAGGGGAGAAACAGCAAGAATATACCAGATACGAGCTGGTAGTTGTTGGTCACTTGATCCCTTAAAAAACCATTAAATCTAACTAACCATTAAGAAGTCTTTAGTACCCATCGGTTAAGATCATGTCAATAAGATATGTTACAAACCATTTGAGAAATTACGCCAAGTAATGTTACGTTGCATATCGCAAGCTGAAGCTTACAGTGGTGGAACTTCACTAATGAGGACAGAGTCAACATATGTAGGAGCTTAGTCATTTATTATTATTATTATTACTATTATTATTATTATTATTATTATTATTATTTATAACTTCATAATTGGGTTAAAAGATTTGAAATTTAGATGTTTATATAGAAAATATCATAAAGTGCCAACAATTTTTTATTTTATTTTATGAGAAACAAAATAAATGTCAATCAATTGAGCAACAAGCTAACAAGGTATTTGGCTGCTTTCAATTTTAAATATGTTGAAACATATTATGGCCCAAGTGGCCCAAATCAAGTATAAGTCTATGTATTTGTAAAATATTAATCTTAGGTTAGTCCATGATTCGCCTAGGATTAGTTAAGTTTTCTCTAACCTACATTGTAGCCGTCAAGGGCTTTCTCATTGTAGACGCAGGCCGTAAAACCGAACTATGTAAATATTTTTATGTACTCTCCCTTTCATGTTTCTGCTCATCATTCAATCATCACATGCAATCACACAACTTTCAAACTATCAATATAAAGTTTATTTTTGGATTGGCCAAAGCAACCTTATTTTTTACGTTAATGTTTATTGCACACATTCATACACAACTTTGAAAATTCATGTTTTCATTTTAGTTATAATTTTGAAATTGTGAAATCAAGATTTTACCGTTTAACTAAAATTATGTTTTAAAAACACCATTTTAACTGAAGTGACATACACACTTATTGGTATCGATATATAATAATTACCGCTCTATTTATTTTTTTTATAATACATGATTGGGCCAAAGCAATATTAAAACTGCACAAGGCCATTGAAAAAGGTCCCATTTGATTGGTTCTAAAATTCATATATGTACGACAAGTGGTATTTAAAGAAAATTGGTTCGCCTATTACATTAAAAAATGTGACAAAGGGTTGCACACTTAGCAAGTTTGTGAAAAAACATAGACCGCTTCACTGATTCATCACTATAAATAGACATTAATTTCCATTTGCTATGTTTCTCGTCCTCACTGAAGCAAGAATAGCATACCATAAGATAGTGATAACCTCCTCAAATATAATGCAAGTCTATTTGGATACTGCTTATCGTTGAAAACTAAAAACATTATAGCAAAATAATTTTTAAATATGTAAATAGTGGTGTAGGACTCAATTTTAAAGTTAATTTTGTTGAAAAAAAAGTACTTACGGATCCTGTGAATAGTACATAGAACCTACTAAAAAAAACGCTGGAAAACATAAAATGCGCTTCCCAAACCCAGCCGAAGTGTTTCTTTCCTTCTATGGCATCTCGCCTCTTTGCTTCTGCCTATGACCCTAGTCCTTTGCAAGACTTCTGTGTCGCAATTAACAACGTCAAATCTGCTGGTATAAATGCAATGTGCACACTCTGATTATTAGTATTATCATTAAGTGCTTTTGAAATCATTATAAGTTCTACCCCTTAATGAAATTATGCTTGACGATTATATCATCTACATTAGATTTTATTTATTTATTTATTTTCCCCTAAATGACATGTTACTATCCATTGTTACAATAACAAACTTTTCTTTGTGTAGTCTTTGTGAATAGAAAATTTTGCAAGGACCCTATAATGGTCGTAGCGAATGATTTTTTCTTTTTTGGACCTTATAAACCTGCAAACACTGCAAACAAAGTCAGATCAAATGTCACTCTTGTAAATGTCGATAAATTAGCAGGTCTCAACACTCTAAGCATATCTATGGCTTGCCTCAACTTTAAAGCATACAGCCTAAATCCTCCTCATATTCACCCTCGCGGCACTGAACTTTTGGTAGTCATTGAGGGTACTCTCTTAGTTGGATTCGTCACATCCAACCCAAACAAAACTTTCACCAAAGTTCTAGACAAGGGAGACATCTTTGTATTCCCAATTGGTCTCATTCACTTCCAATTAAACATAGGGAAGACCAATATTGTTGCCTTTGCTGGTCTTAGTAGTCAAAATCCCGGGTTGATCACCATAGCAAATGCAGTCTTTGAATCTAAGGGGCTGTTTGTTTGTTTTTTTTTTTTTTTTTTTTTTTTTTCCCATCACTCATCACACTTCACTCAATTTTCACACTCTTCACTCATCACTCATCACTTAAAATACCCCGATTTCCTATAACCACCCATTTGGCACATTATTTCCAACTTCTTTTAACTCAAAACTTTGTACTTGCTATGGGACCCATACCTGAGTACCATGTCAAGCATTCCTGTTAGCTTACCCGCCTCACACCATTTCATCATTCCATATCACTCACTTTTCATTTCCATTTCCCTTCAGCCTTGTTACTCTCCCAAAACCAGAGACTTCAAAACCCCATTCATGGACTCTCCAATCCTCACCAATCCCAACCTCACCTCCTCCTCAGTACTCCTTTTCCTCAGGTCGAAATTAATCGGTGAAGAATGCCAAGTCCACCACTGCCACTAAAGGCAAGAAGGGCAAGCTCAGGCGCAGCGCCTCACCACCACTTCCACTAAGGGAAGATGCCACACCGGCCGAGGTCGACACGACAGTCTTAGAAGCACAAGCTCGGGCATAGCGCCTCGCCATGGACGAAAAAGACCCCACCCTCGATGTGGGTCCCAATGGCCTTCCTCTCTTCACTTCCACACCTTCCCTTTCCCTTCTCTCCTGCAAAGACACTTGCTCCTATTTCAAATTCAGGTACCCAAATCAAAGTTTCAACAAAAACTCACTTGTATTTATAGCTTAATAATTGATAATTTGGTCATTTTTTGTGTGGATTTGGATTAGTATAGAGTCTTTGAAATCGGCTGGTTTTTTTGTGTGGATGCACATGTTTTTGGGTTTGTGTTTGTGTTTGTGTGTTAGAGAAAAGATCATGAGAAGTGAAGAAAGAAAGAAAGAAAGAAAAAGAAGGAAAAAAAAAAGAAAAAAAAAAAAAAGAAGAACCCAAAAACCCAGTGAAAAGGAATGGAAAAAATAAAATAAAATAATGCAACCAAACCTAGAAACCCAATGTGAAAAAAAAAAAAATAGATAAGAAAGGTGAAAAGGAAGAAATAAAAAAATAATAATAATAAAAAACCGAACTAAAGAATAGAGAAATAAGAGAGACAAAAAATAAAAAGTGGAGAAAAAATAAAAAGAAAAGAGAGAGTGACCGGTGGGAAATCTAACTTGACAAAACAAGTGGGTCCCATTAATGAGTGTTTAATTACAAAAATGCCACATAACTCAGTTTTTCATAACTTGAAAACACCTAAAATGTGTTTTCAGTTTCCATAACTCATCACTTAAAAATTAGAAAATTAAGTGATGGAAACAAAAACTAAAAACATCCCCAAACAATCCATTCAGCCATGGGATCCACATATTTTGAGATGGGTGATGGAAACAAAGTTATGGGTGATGGAAACACAAAATCCAAATAGCCCCTAATCCTCCCATCAATCCTAATGTTCTCATCAAGGCCTTCCAACTAAACAAGGGTGTAGTTGAATATCTTGAAAAGAATTCACATCAAACTAGAACTCTGAAAAATATATGTAATAGGGATGGTGAACCATTATATGGTTTGAATAAAGTTTGCCCTGATTTCCTTTCTGTAATGTCATAGAAATAATTATTTCAAATAAAATGGTTTCTTATGATAGCAAGAGAGTGCCAGTGTATTAAGAATAGACAGAATCTTGGTAATGGTAAAGCTTTTCATATTGCAGCATGTTGGCAAACAAAATAGTAGTTACAAAATAGTTATATAAAAAATGAACTTACACGTGTTAATGCAGTGACGGAACCTAGATTTTGATTTAAGGGGGTGAGATTAAGATAAAATATTTAATGCAAAGCTAATTCCAAAATATATATATGTAAGGACACAATTCCTTGGCGGCCCAACAATGATGTTGGGCTCGAATGTGAAAAAATCCCTCACAATATGATTTGTAGAGAATGGGCTTGAAAGGCTAGGCGTTGGTCACGGGGCGATGTTCCGGTCTTGGTTTTGGAGGAATTCATATAGGAAAGGGGAGATGGGTTTGAACATTTAAGCCTTATGGTGTCGCACCTTATGGGATGGGGCTCCTCGGAGTTGATCCGAGGACCATTGAGGTCTTACCCCGGTTACCCAATGACGGACTTTTTTCATGAAGTCCGGTGTTCTTGGGAGGTTATGCCCCATGTAGTCTCTTTCCCCCGTGGGATGGAGGGAGACCCAGCCTCTCCCAGGTTTACTTCCTTTCCTCTTTTATGCTTGTCTGTGTTAGCTGTCCTTCGTCCACGTGTAGGGTCGATCTTTACAACACTGATATTTGTCCCATCAGTCCAATCCCAGAATTGTTGGGGATGGTTGGTAAGGCTGCAGAGTACGGCTATGTCAGGTGCAGGGTCTTATCCGGAAGGGTAGTAAGGATAACTTCCCCCCAAGATATTTTAGATCTCCTTACAAATTTGTTCCTGTGCCAGTTTTACCCCTTTATTCCAATGGGATTTTGGATCTGCCGAGGACTGAACTGTCCTCGGCTATATTCCAAGAACAGTTGTGCTCTGTTATCGGGCTTGGACCATAGCTCTCCTCGGCTTGGGCCTTCGGATTCTCCATGAGCGAATGGGCCTGGCCCATAAATTATTGGGCCCCACAATAGCCCCTCAAAACCTGGCTGTCCAACCTCCCGGTTGGAAAGGTGGGTTTTGGTAATACCGAGCTTTTATTATGGCTCATTTAATTCGGCCTTTCAATAATGCCGGCGGTTCCCCAACTGCCCAGGAAACGCACCGGTCTGCGAGACAGTTTTTTGACTTTATCCCTGATGCGTGCTTGGCGTTTGGTTATCCAAAGCACGTTTTTATTGACCTCTATCTACGAGGCTACTTTAATTCGACGGTTTCCTGATGAGGTGGAGAAGTGGAACCGGCACATCTGTGTTTGCAGGTTCCATTGGGGATCTGATCCTATTAAATGCCCCCCGCTCCACCCCTTGTATAAGAGGGAAGGCAGGAGGTTATTGTTCTTTTGTAGAGTCCCCTTTCATCCTTTTAAGATTTGAAATACTTGGCCTTCCTTAGAGTTTATTTTACCCACTAGTTTACACACTAAATCGTGATACGCTTTACCATACGAGTAATGAAGGAACCATACCCCTCCCGTAAACGCCACATTCTGATAAAGCTCGTAATGGCTCGGTCAGGGCAAGGATGGCGAAGACTCAAAATCAACCTCACCTTTCTTTCAGCCAAAATCCGAAGCAGGGACTCGTCACATCAAGCTTCCGGTGTGACTGAGTCGAGGACACCCAATATCATAACCAACCGCTCTCTTATGAGCTCACCTAATATGGCCCCAGCGTGTTAGGAGTCAGGACCGAGACAGGGACTAAGTGTCTCTGCTTCTTCCTCTCTTCGTTCACTGGTGGCCCTCTCCGCCTCCCTCTCTTAGTCTTCCCAGCACCAGATCCATTCTGGTGCTTTCTCTTCTCCCTCTTTTGTTCCTTTTCTTTCTTTTCATCTCTTCTCTCTTCTTCTCCTCCTTCTTTACTCATGTCCTCCATCTTCTTCATTCATCTCCTCCATCTTCTTCATTGATTTCTTCCTTACTATTTCCTTCTCCTTCATCTCTTTCCAAAGAAGGCTCTTATCGTAATATGAGAAGTATTGAGGCAGGGATTGGAGGGACTTTGAAGACGAGTTTAAAAGACGCCTGACTGTTTACATATCTGTATTGCGGATGTTATAGTTGCTTAGGCAGTTCACATTTTGTATAGGCTTGTTTAAGCCCTTCTTTGTACGTTGTAATAACTTTTCGTATTAATAAAAATTGCTGTTACCTTATTTCGCATGTTCTGTCTTTATGTTGTTTTTTTTTTTTTTTTTTTTATTTGCAAACGCTGCTCGGCACATTAATACAGCATTTGAATCAATGATAACTAAAGCCAAAATACTTGCTAATAAAAAGATGTCACCATAACTTTAATAGAACTGCTTGACATAGCAATGCGTACCTGTAAATAGCGATGCCTGCCCGAAACAAGGCCGAGATTAGAACTGGATGTTCTCCGTGGTGTAGGAGGTAATTATTCGAAGGCGTATCATCCGCAAAAAAAAAATGAGCAGCCCCCGTAGGCTGCCGAGTAGCGGAGCGTCCCGCCATCACCCTAACACTCTTATTGGCCTCAACATTTTACAGTATCTGGGCCGAGGACTTCCCTATCCGAGCAGTTGGTTCCCCATAGGCTTGAGTCCGAGGACCATGCAAGGCCTTGGTTCTGCCCCAAACTTGTAATTTTTATTATTATTTTATTTTTTTTTGTACTTGGTTTCCCCATAGGCTTGAGTCCGAGGACCATGCAAGGCCTTGGTTCTGTCCTTGGGCCCCTATGCTGAACGGGCCTGGGCCGCGAATTTACTGGGCCCATAAATTAGGGGGTATTTCCGTAGTCCTGGGTCACGCGGTACTTTCTGGCGTCCCAGTGCTCGAGGCGCGTCTTCACGAGGCTCCTTTAATCTCAGGGTTGCAGACGGCATTGGAAGTCGAGCCGGAGACATTTTGTCTGTAGCATTCCTTGGGACGCTGCGTGAATTAAATGCCACCTCCTTATCTTTTAAATAAATAGGAGAGAAAGTTGCTTTACCTTCACCCAAATCCTTCAGTCTCCTCTCCGAGTACATCATGTTTGAGGCGTGGGTTGGGGCAAGGGGACTCTCTCCGCCACAAAGGCACCGTGTCCTCCTGAGATTCCAGATAGTGAGGTATGGGAAAAGGCGGCATAAATTCAAGAGAATATTCCAGTTCGACAGAGGGGAAAGGGTATTTCTCCCTCTTTTAGTCAAAATCCGAAGCAGGTTCTGTCTACGCCAGGATCTTGGTGTGTCAGAAGAAAGATTCTCCGCCATCAGCGCCTCTGCCCTGTTGCAGACAAATTTTTGGTGAAGGTTCCTCAACTTCCGGCTCCCTGCACCTTTCCTTCCGCGGTGCAGGCCCCAAGCTGGGTTCTTTTGCTGCCCGAGTTATGGGCATGCAGAAGCATTGAGGAAGAACAAAGTTCTGAAGGAGTAGCCTCCCTCTCATCTGCGCTTCTTCTTCGGCTTCACCTTCATTCCCTTGTATTTTTCTTTTTACTCATGTAGTTAGCTTCAGCATAAGCTTCTCTCAGCTTTTCATTGTACACTCTACTATTTCTTTGTCTTGGTAAAATATGAGTTTGTTTCTTTCTAAATATTTTTCTTTTCTGCCACAACTACTTAGTGCATAGACATTAAATATACGCTCGTCTCTAATAATATTTGGAGCAGAACAATGCCTTAAAATCAATTCCTACTAGTTTAAACTTATCGATGTTATCAAGTATCACAATGGCAATTCTCAATAAACTAAAATCTTGAAACTAACCGGAGTAATGGTTGAGCACTGAGCGATGCATGAAAAATGGATGTCCGAGGACGATGATCTCTGAATAATCCGTCCGAGAGGGTAGCCCAGTGGAGGGATTTCGATTGTGTTTTTGGGTGATATATTGCACTACATTACATCAATCCCTTGGGTATCGGGGATCTGAGGGTAGACTGGGAAATCCGTGCAATTTAGGGATTGACCCAACCGTTAACGGGGAGTTCTCCTCGGATGGATTTTAGGCTTCATGCAATCAGTTTTCCTTTTAAGTAGTTGGTTTCCCCATAGGCTTGAGTCCGAGGACCATGCAAGGCCTTGGTTCTGTCCAAAACTTGTCAGTTTTCTTTTAAGTAGTTGGTTTCCCCAGAGGCTTGAGTCCGAGGACCATGCAAGGCCTTGGTTCTGTCCAAAACTTGTGAGATTTCTTTTAAGTAGTTGGTTTCCCCATAGGCTTGAGTCCGAGGACCATGCAAGGCCTTGGTTCTGTCCAAAACTTGTGAGATTTCTTTTAAGTAGTTGGTTTCCCCATAGGCTTGAGTCCGAGGACCATGCAAGGCCTTGGTTCTGTCCAAAACTTGTGAGATTTCTTTTAAGTAGTTGGTTTCCCCATAGGCTTGGGTCCGAGGACCATGCAAGGCTTTGGTTCTGTCCAAAACTTGTGAGATTTCTTTTAAGTAGTTGGTTTCCCCATAGGCTTGGGTCTGAGGACCATGCAAGGCCTTGGTTCTGTCCAAAACTTGTCAGTTTTCTTTTAAGTAGTTGGTTTCCCCATAGGCTTGAGTCCGAGGACCATGCAAGGCCTTGGTTCTGTCCAAAACTTGTGAGATTTCTTTTAAGTAGTTGGTTTCCCCATAGGCTTGAGTCCGAGGACCATGCAAGGCCTTGGTTCTGTCCAAAACTTGTCAGTTTTCTTTCAAGTAGTTGGTTTCCCCATAGGCTTGAGTCCGAGGACCATGCAAGGCCTTGGTTCTGTCCAAAACTTGTGAGATTTCTTTTAAGTAGTTGGTTTCCCCATAGGCTTGAGTCCGAGGACCATGCAAGGCCTTGGTTCTGTCCAAAACTTGTGAGATTTCTTTTAAGTAGTTGGTTTCCCCATAGGCTTGAGTCCGAGGACCATGCAAGGCCTTGGTTCTGTCCAAAACTTGTGAGATTTCTTTTATTTATTTTCGAACGTAAGCCCCTAGACCAGGGCGGGGAAAGCCGGCTTGAGGCCAGAAGCCCCCAAAGTTGTCCGCGCCGTCGTCACTGCGAGGCGCAGCCCCTAGCAGAAATTTATGCCAAAGCAACAACTGCATGTCGCCAGAGATGGAGGAAACTCCGCGAACCTCTGCTTGATAGAGAGTTGACTCCACCGCCACCTGCGCCAACGCGCAAGCCTTCCCACAGACGGCGCCAATTGTAAGGACACAATTCCTTGGCGGCCCAACAATGATGTTGGGCTCGAATGTGAAAAAATCCCTCACAATATGATTTGTAGAGAATGGGCTTGAAAGGCTAGGCGTTGGTCACGGGGCGATGTTCCGGTCTTGGTTTTGGAGGAATTCATATAGGAAAGGGGAGATGGGTTTGAACATTTAAGCCTTATGGTGTCGCACCTTATGGGATGGGGCTCCTCGGAGTTGATCCGAGGACCATTGAGGTCTTACCCCGGTTACCCAATGACGGACTTTTTTCATGAAGTCCGGTGTTCTTGGGAGGTTATGCCCCATGTAGTCTCTTTCCCCCGTGGGATGGAGGGAGACCCAGCCTCTCCCAGGTTTACTTCCTTTCCTCTTTTATGCTTGTCTGTGTTAGCTGTCCTTCGTCCACGTGTAGGGTCGATCTTTACAACACTGATATTTGTCCCATCAGTCCAATCCCAGAATTGTTGGGGATGGTTGGTAAGGCTGCAGAGTACGGCTATGTCAGGTGCAGGGTCTTATCCGGAAGGGTAGTAAGGATAACTTCCCCCCAAGATATTTTAGATCTCCTTACAAATTTGTTCCTGTGCCAGTTTTACCCCTTTATTCCAATGGGATTTTGGATCTGCCGAGGACTGAACTGTCCTCGGCTATATTCCAAGAACAGTTGTGCTCTGTTATCGGGCTTGGACCATAGCTCTCCTCGGCTTGGGCCTTCGGATTCTCCATGAGCGAATGGGCCTGGCCCATAAATTATTGGGCCCCACAATATATATATATATATATATATATATATATATATATATATATATATATATATAAAGAAATAATTTAATTATTAAACAAAATATTTGATTAAATTAGAAATTATAATGTAAATATTAGTTATAATTTTTGTTATCCATACTTGGTTCAATTAATTTTTTAAAACTAGCATTAAATTTATTATAATCATTATTGTGGGAGGGGGAAGCTTGAGGTGGGAGGATCATTGAGTGGAGACCTCCCGAGGAGCAATTGGCCCAAACTGCTCGTCAAATGGGGGCCAACCTGGTCAAGACAAACCAACTAATGTAGAACAGACCACCATGGCCTTTCTAAAGTCCCAAGTGCACCTAAAATCGCGCAAGGCAAAAATACATTAGTAGAAATCATTTGAGTGATAGAGTTGGAATCGCATGAAATTTGGTAAGCTAAAGCAAAACAGCCTTATAAGAAATACTTATAGTTTCACTACAAGGAACCCCCCTAAAAATGGTGAATTCCTTCATTTAGGCCCTCAAAACTACATTTTTGCTATTTATAGTAATTTTTGTTTCCTTAGTCAAAATAAGGTCTCACTTACTTTGGGACGACCCTTAAAGTCAGTAGTTTATGATTCTGCATTAAACTCAATTTTTCAATTTTTAGTAAAAATTTTGATATTTTGTCACCTAATCGCATAATTAATGACAATTAGAGTTTTAGATGTTTTTCTTAGTATTTATATGTTTAGTAACCATCAAAAGCACATTAAACTATTATCAATAAACACAGACTTTTATCAAGTTTTGTTCTTTCGTGGATTCCTGTTTATCTCCTTGTAGATTTAGGGAAAACTCTCATGGATTTGAGGTTCACTACTAGAAGCTAACAGTTTAGTTTCTATTTCATCAAAGAGATCATTGTATGTGCTTTCTTCAAACTCCTACGATATCACCAACGATAGAAACTGAAGAGAGTAGCCTACCCGAGTAGAACGAGGAGCATTAATTAATTCCTCGAAAGACCGGTGACCGACCCCAAGGCCATCAGGTTAATGGACGAGGACGGAAGTAAAGACGTGCAAGTAAAGGAAAGGAGCTTCTCGATAAAGCACCAATCACCTCCACATTTAATGCACTATACCCATCCAGCCTGCCGCATTAAATGAAGAATGACTCCTAAACAGTGTCCCTACAGCCTACAGCCTACTCTACCACCACTAGCAAGGCAGTGATAAGACAAGTATCTAAGTTGCGATCAACGGCCATCCAAGTGGAGGGCTAGGATGCCATCTTAACAGTTAGATATAGGAGGGAAGATCCTCCAGGAAGAGGGATTGGAAAAAGTACAGAGAGATAAGGAGAGAGAATGGAATAGTGCATATTGTAAGAAAAAAGTGAAAGCCTTAAGAACCTATGCCCCTCGGCCAGTTTGAGGAAGATCTTGAATAACAGT
The DNA here is from genome assembly GCA_028535165.1 of Quercus tomentella. Lineage (NCBI taxonomy): Eukaryota > Viridiplantae > Streptophyta > Magnoliopsida > Fagales > Fagaceae > Quercus > Quercus tomentella. Next base: position 34,270,922 of record JAPQVY010000068.1, on the reverse strand, counting down.
CACTCTTTTTTCCTAACTTATTATTCCAACTAAGATGTCATCTCTGCTATATCTTTCTTAAGATTGCTAAGCTAACTTTATCAAGGCATAAGGGTTGACCTCGACCCTCCATCTCTTCAAATTAATTGTATTGGGTGTTTTGTCTTAAACAAATTGCTTTCCATTTGGGCTGGGCAGGAAGTCTTTGCCCCCTACAATTATTATACTTAAATTACGTCATAATTAAAGCTGACTATAAATATATAATTCAAACATGTGTGTGTGTGTGTGTGCACGTGCAAAAAGAATACAATATTTTTTTTTTTTTTTTTTTGGGTATAATCAAGGCTAACTTAATACATTTTGAGACTTAAGGTGATAAAGTTTTGGTAATTTTTTTTATATTTAAATATTTTTTGGTCTTCATTTTCATTTAAAATTTTCAATAAATAATTTTATATGTCTTATGTAAAAAAAAAATGGTTCAATTTTTTGGGTAAAAACTTTTGATGCAACTCCTTAGGTATAGTGCATACGATTCTTCAATCAAATTCAAACAAACACATAGTTGTTTAGAATTCAATTACCATTTTGATCAACGTTTCAACGTTTCATTGTGTTAAGAAAACTTGAAATAGCAAGACAAAGAAGATTGCTATCAACATGGGTTGGACTCCCCCCCACACACACACACACAAAAGGGATTAAAATCAATTTTCATGTAGCAATTAGAGAGATTAAAACCTCAATTGCTATTATTGCCATAAACAAGAAAGGAAGCTGCTATCAGCATGGGTAGACCAGTCAAATCCTAGAAGTCCTCTGCTGGGAGAAGCTAAGGTTACTCTATAGGCTGTTAGAATAGCAGCATTTGAAGGATACAACGAGCTTTCACATCCAGTTTCTAAAAAATATCCTATTTTACCATCTTAAAAATTACTTTATTTATTATATCATACCATTTTACAACCCACCAAATATCTCAATCTCTATTTCTTTGTCACTTTAATTAAATTTTCTTTTTTAAATTTTCTTTTTACTATTTCTCTCTCTCTCTCTCTCTCTCTCTAAGCAACTAGCCACCACAACAACTTCCTTATCATTTTCATAACTGCATGTGTTTGATCTGTACCACTACCACAACCACAATAGCCAACAACAACAACCACAAGAAACCACCACCACCATCACAACCACTTTATTTTTATATTAATTTCAATCTCTCTTTCTCCCTCTTCCCCTATCTCTCTTAGCACAGCCTACCACCACCACCATTCACAACCAACCATCCACCTTATTCAAATTAGAACCCACCAACACCTTATCAGATCAAAACCCACTACCACACCTACACCCACCTTTACCGCAAACCCACAATAACTAACAACTGCCAAAAATCAATCATTGATTGCTGATCGCCACACCCCACACCCTAACGCCCATCGTCGATTACCACGCCACAACAACCAACCCAATGCCAATCCCCACGCCCCAACGCCAATCTCCATGCCATGCCCAAACACCGATCTTTGTGCCAAACCCCAAGCACCGATCTTTGTGCCAAACCCCAAGCACCGATCTCCACATCACCACGCCAATCTGCAACTAGAGAGAGAGAAGAGAAATAATGAGTGTGGGTGGTGGCACGTCGTGGCCCATGATAGTGGGTCTGGCCATGGTGTGGTGGCTATGGGGTTTTGGGTTTGAAGAGAGAGAGAGAGAGAGAGTTTTTCGGTGGAGAGGATAAAACTAAGGTAGACAGATCCGTTCAATAAGACCGGCCGTAGGTGACGGTACTAAGAAAATGGACGGTCAAAGCATACAAACAAGACGACAAATTATGTCCAGAAGTAAGACGGATGGACCCTCCATAGTGAACGGATTCCAACTAAACGAACACAAGAAAGACGGATAGTAAAGCCACGTGGCATCTACATGGCCTAAGTGGTCTCTAAGAAACCCTAAATAGAAATGTCTTGCACCCTACAATTAACCCTAGTTAACAAAATCTCTATATGGGAAGAATCTCGCAAAATATGTGTATTTATGAGGATCTTCCCCCACAAGGAAATATCCTCTTCACCAAGAAATAAAGGTCTGTTTTACACTACTATAAAAACCCAAAACTCTCAGAAAATAAGGTACGCATAATTTATCCCAGCTCTGGCACTCTACAATTGTAAAAGTTCTCTAACTTAACCTTTGGAGGGTATTTGGCCAGTACCACACCAATACTCTTTGTAGGGTCTTCTTCTTTTTCATTGTTGTGCAGGTGTAGTTTAGAGCACGTAAGGACCGTGTAACTTACTGACGATTTTTAGCATCATCAGTTGGCATCGTTTGTGGGAAAGGAAGTAAGCCATACTATCGCTTCCTAGACAAAGAGTTGCATGGTACTTACTCGCTCGATGACGACCACTAACAATAATCAAGGAGAGGAACTACATCCCATCACCTTCAAGAGACAGGTTCAAACTCTCACCGCGGCAGTAGAACACCTCACCAAGAAAAACTATGATGTAGAGGAATAGCTGCGCCAAAAGAACGCAGGGCTTAACACTTAGAGTTGGAACAAGAAGGTACCGACACTAAGAGAAGGGACCAAGAAAGGCCGGAGGGCAGCAATGCCCCAAGCAGACAAGAGCGATAGGATACAAGTCATCCATCCGCCGCAGATACGACTCCACCATACATGGTCACGGAGATGCAGATGATGAAAGAACGGATGGACTTTATGATGAACACCCTCAGAGGACGGGTGTTAAGCGACCTCAACGAGTTGGTCCATCAAACAAATTTAACCTTCACTACATCCGTCACTTCGTTCCCCCTTCCGCTGAAGTTCTGCATGTCATAGGTAGAGGCCTACGACGGATCTAAGGATCCCTTAGATCACCTAGAGTCTTTCAAATCCCTGATGCACCTACAAGGCATGATGAATAAGATCATGTGCCCAACCTTTCCCACTACATTGAAAGGCCCCGCAAGGGTATGGTTCAGCAAGTTAACGCCAAACTCCATTAGTACTTTTAAGGAGTTAAGCACCTAGTTTGCCTCACACTTTATCAGGGGGCACAAGTATAAGAAGTCCACTGCATGCCTGATAAACATCAAGCAACAAGAGGTTGAGACGCTGAGGTCTTACATAACCCGCTTTAACAAAGAGGCCCTTTAAATTAATGAAGTTAACGACAAGATACTCGTGGCTGCATTCACCAATGGGTTACGAAAAGGGAATTTTTTTTTTTTTTTTTCCTTATACAAAAACAACCCAAAAACCCATGTTGGATGTACTTTATAGGACTACTAAGTACATGAATGCAGAAGACGCACTGCTTGCCCGAGAAGAGAAGCCCAAGAAGAAGGAAAGACAAGAAAAGGCACGGCAAGACAGGGGATGGAAAACAACAAGAACTGGAGACTGACGGAAGGATAGGCGCTCCAAACCCCCCATTGGAAGGTTCACGAGCTTCACCCCGCTGAATGCCCTAATCGATCAAGTCCTAATGCAGATCAAGGACGAAGAAGCCTTGACATTTCCTGACAAGCTGAAGGGAAACCCCAGTAAGAGGTCCAGAGACAAGTACTGTTGTTTTCACCGTGATCACAATTACGATACATCCGACTGCTACGACTTAAAGTAGCAGATAGAAACTCTTATCAGACAAGGAAAGTTGCAAAGGTTCATCAGCAAGGAAAGGACGGACCCACCATAAAAGCAGGTTGCCTAGAGGGAAAACGAGCATCCTAGGCCACCCCTAGGAGACATAAGGATGATTGTAGAGGACACCACAACTTCCAGTTCGTCTAGGAAGGCACGCAAAACCTACCTTCCAATAGTTCAAAACGTCTAGTTGACGAGATTCATCCTAAAGATGGCACGGATCGACAATCCCGTAATTAGGTTCATAGAGAAGGATGCTCAGCGTCTCCACCACCCACACAATGATGTGCTCGTTGTTAGTATATGGGTGGGGGTCTACAACACTCATCGAGTCCTTGTAGATAATAGGAGCTCTGCTAATATCCTTTACTACCCAGAGTTCCAGCAAATGAGGATTGAGAGAGAACGACTGGTTCCAACCAACCACCACTTGTTGAATTCGGGGGAACAAAAGTATACCCCCTCGGTGCGGTCACTTTGCCCGTGACGATCGTTGACTACCTTTAACAGATAACCAAGGATGTCACATTCTTGATCATTGACTATTTGTCCGCTTACAATGCCATCCTGGGCCGTCCTACCCTAAATTCATGGAAGGGTAACTTCAACTTACCACCTGATGATCAAGTTCCCCACTAGGTACAGAGTAGGAGAGGTACAAGGAGACCAAGTAGTAGCACACAAGTGCTACATTGCCATGTTGGAGATGGACGATCATTTACAAGCCATGTATGTGGATGAGCAGCGGACGGTGGCAGAGCCCGTGGAGGGGTTGGAAGAGGTACCTCTCGATGACTCCAGGCCTGAGTGAACGTCCATGATTGGCACTTTCGCCAGCCCACCCGTTCGTCAGGCACTAACAACATTTTTAAGGGAGAACTAGTACGTCTTTGCCTAGAGCCATGAAGACATGCCCGGAATTGATCCTTCAGTCATAGTCCACAGGTTAAATGTATCACCCTCTTTTGCTCCTATCCGTCAGAAGAAACGAGTGTTCGCACAGGAACGAGACAAGGCCATAGTAGAAGAGGTTCACAAATTGCAAGAAGTAGAGTTCATACGAGAAATGTACTATACCCTGACTAGCTGGCCAACGTAGTAATGGTCAAGAAGGCTAATGGAAAGTGGAGGATGTGTGTGGACTTCACAAACTTAAATAAAGCATGCCCCAAAGATAGCTACCCACTCCCACAGATCGGTGTCCTTATAGACTCGACAACAAGACACCAATTATTGAGCTTTATGGATGCATTTTCTGGATACAACCAAATCAAGCTAGACGAAGCCGATCAGGAAAAAACTTTGTTTGTTACTAGTCAAGGCCTCTTTAGCTACAAATTAATGCCGTTTAGACTTAAGAACGTGAGCGCCACGTATCAAAGGCTAATGAATAAGATGTTCACACATCAGATTAGAAGGAATATGCAAGTCTACGTGGACGACATGCTAGTAAAAAGTATACGGGAGGACGACCATTTGGACAACCTCAAGGAGACCTTTAATACCCTTCATTCTTATAACATGAAGCTGAATCTAAACAAGTGTGCCTTTAGAGTGACGGCAGGAAAATTCCTAGGGTTTATGGTGTCCCAGAGAGGTATTGAAGTCAACCCAGATAAGATACGGGTCATAATGGAGTTAACTCCGCTAAAAAATGGATAAAGGAAATACAAAGTCTCAACGACAAGGTAGCTGCACTGAACAGGTTCATCTCAAGAGCAACAGATAAATGCCTACCTTTCTTCCGCATACTGAAAAAGTCCTTTAAGTGGACAGCCAAGAGTTAGCGAGCATTCGAAGACCTGAAAGCATATCTTTCTTCCCCGTTGTCATTGAGCTCATCCAAACCAAGAGAAGAATTTTTTCTTTACCTAGCCGTCTCCCCAACCACTGTCAGCGTAGCCTTAGTTAAAGAGGAGGATGGGGTATAAAAACCCGTATACTTCATGAGCCGAACACTCCAAGGTGTAAAAGAGAGGTACCCTCCAACGAAAAAGCTAGCCTTCACCCTAGTGACCGTGGCCCGCAAACTCAAACCATACTTTCAGGCACACACAATGATTGTTCTGATGGATAAGCCTCTATGGAGAGCAATGAGCATCCCTGAATCCGCCGAACGATTGGTGATATGGACAATTGAGTTGACCGAGTTTAACGTACAGTATTGCCCACGTACAGCCGTGAAAGGACAGGTAGTTGCTGACTTCATCGCAAAATTCACCAACATAGAAGGTCAAGGGGCAGGGGAGTGTCCTCAATGGAGTATCCACACGGACAGGTCATCCAACAAACAGGCAAGAGGAGCTGATGTAGTACTCCATTCTCTAGAAGGGGACAAGATCGAATGCATGGTCCGACTCGATTTCCCTATGACCAATAATAAAGCGGAGTACAAAGCTTTAGTAGTAGGGCTGGATCTCATCAAAGCAGCAAGAGCCATAAATGTGGTCATATATTGCGACTCTCAGGTAGTCACAAGTCAAGTAAATGGCAACTATAAGTGTAAGGGCAAATGGATGAAGAAGTACATGAAACAAGTGAAAAAACAAATAAACGACCTCCAAGTGAAGTTTCTTCAAATCCCAAAGGAGGACAATGAGCAAGCTGACCATCTTGCCAAGGCTGCATCAACAGAGCATATGCTCATCCCCAGTCAGGTATTGTCCTTTGTTCAAATCTCATCATTAATAGACAGTCAGTATGCAGGAGATAAGTTCCGAGAGAAATTAGACTACACCAATAACCTCCTACCTGAAAGACGACATGCCACCTGAATACAAAAAGGCCGCAAGGAAGTTAAAGGTTCAGGCAACACAGTTTGTGCTAATCAAAGACATCTTATACAAAAGAGGCTTCTCTCGCCTATACCTGAGGTGTCTTAGCTCCAAGGAGGCAGACTACGTCATGAGAGAAGTCCACGAAGAAATCTGTGGGAACCATTCCGGATCACAATCTTTAGTGCATAAACTGATTCAAGCAAGATACTATTTGCCTACCATGCAGAAGGATGCCTATGCATACGTCAAAACTTGCAACAAATGTCAAAGGTTTGGCAACCACATTAGACAACCACTACAAGAAAAAAGGTCTATTACAACGGAAAAAATCGTTGCAATAACTACAAAGTCGTTGCAATAAGGTATTATTGCAGCGATGAAAAAGTTGTTGCAAGTTGTTGTAATAAACTCCGAGGCAATAGGTTTATACAACAAAAAAATCTCATTGTAATAAATCCTAAATATTGCAACAAACAAGTTGATGCAATAACTTATTTATTACAATAAATAACTTTGTAGCAATAACTTATTGCTTCAAAGGTTTTGTGAAAAATGCCATAGCTTATTACAACAAACAACCTTGTTGCAATAGGTTGATTTTTTTTTTTTTTTAATAAATAATTTGTCTATTACCCTATCTTGCAATATAGGCATTATAAGATAGTATAAAACATTATATTTAAGAACTACAATTTAAAGATACAAATTAAATAAATGCAAAAGTCAAAGTAGTCCATCAAATTGATATGTCCAAGAACACAAATATACACATAACTTGTTTAGTTAATTACGATCAAACACATAGTTTCAAAAGTAAATATACACAAATATATACACAACTTGTAAGAAAAGTTCCCTTCAGAAAGTGATATCCATGCATGCTTCACAACCACTTCATTAGCCTCCACCCTATACAATTGAAAAAAAAAAAAAAAAAAGTATAAATTGAGGACCAGATTTATAACACTCTATTACTGGTAATTTCTAAGCATAGAAATTATCACAAAAATTCCATTTAAAACCATGACATGAGCTCTAGAAAATACCTAAAGATACCAACAATGAGACAAATGTAAACACAAGAGTGATCATATACAACAACAACAACAACAAGCCTTAAATCCAATTTGAACAAGTAAAACAATTCAGTCCTTCCAACTTGAATAGATTAATCCCACATGCTTACACAGAAATAAGTTGCTAAACAGTCGGACAACCAATTCAGCAAAACAGTATTTTTAACTCAATCAAAACATTCCAACCTGAACAGATTGATCCCACATGCTTGCACAGAAATAAGTTGCCAAAAAGTTAGACAATCAACTCACCAAAATAGAATTTTTACTCAATCAAAAGAAACTATATGAAACTACATAACCATATATATATATATATATTGTCAACAACCACCATCAACAAAACGACCTACTTCCACAACCCACCACCAACAAAACAACCCACCAAAAATTTATATAAGATAGGAATACCTAAGATTGGTTAGCTAGTATTGCCAGAAATTCCTCACGCATAGTCTGTCGGAGTCTTTGAAATTGTACTTCCATTTCTGCATGTTCAGCTGCCCTCTTAGCGTGTTCTGCTTCAAATTTTGCTTCCATTTCTGCACGTTCAACTACCCTCTCAGCACGTTCTGCATCTAATTGACTTTTCATAGATTGAACTTCACTATTAAGTTCATTGCGGACACGCTCTGTAGAAGTTGGAAGCTTTGCCATGTATCCTCGACCAAGGACATATCTTGACTTGGAGCCTGACATGAAGACAACTGATTGGAATATTGTATCCCGCTCACTACTGGATAATGTTCGATCTTCATTCACTTCCATTTCAGCAATTTTTTCTTTTGCTTCCTCCTATTTACAAACACAAATTTATGTTTTTAGTCAAGTGAACAGAAATAGTTAATCTTTGAACTAAATGCACACAAAAATAATATACTTACATATACATGTTTTGGAGTATCATGAGCCCATTGGCCCTTTGGACAGTAGGCCAATGCCCACATTTGAAGATCGTCAGGCTCCTTTTGTGTTTCTGGATCACGCTAAGAAAAAAAAAATACAAGCATTAGCCCACATTTACAAGCATTAGCATTATATGTTTTGAGTATTGTTGTTATTTGATCTTACATTTTCAAAGCCAATTTGTGCAAATGATTTGCTACCAGTACAATGGATGCTCTCTCGCTTGCTTCGATTTTCAGTATTTCTATCACTTATTGTCTAAAATAAACATCTTTGTCACGCACCTTATTAAGTTATTGTATAATAATACAATATATGATATCATATGCTAATAAAAACAAACCATATAGTGCACTTGGATTCAACAAAACAACTACATAACTCCAAAAACATGAAGAAAAAAAAATCATTTCTCACTCACTAACACATTATAAAGCATAGATCTTTGGACTGAGCACTCTACTAATCCATACATTCATCAATAAAATCTTCGAAGACTGGATTCTAAAGCAACAAAACATATATCTCTGCATGTATATTAATTTGAATATAACCTATCAATACACAGAAATCACACACAAATACAGCCCCAATTATATAGTTAAAAAAATAAATAAATAAAGTTCACTATATCCCTACAATGCAGTTGGATTCAGCAGAACAACTATATAACTCCAAAAACATGAACAAAATCTTTTCCCACTCACTAACAGTGTAAAGAATAGATCTTTGCACAGAGCATTCTCTAAATTCAAACTACACATATAATTTGAATTTCAAAAAATCACAAGTTTAACCTTACATTCACCAATAAACCTTCAAAAATTAGATTCCAAAATAACAACACCTATATTCTTGTATCAGGCTACTTGATTCTACTTCATTGCTCAAAATCCAAAGTAAAATTTCGTTTTTTTTGCTAAGTCTTCTCTAGAAATAAATTAATAAAAATTAAATTTAAAGAGAAGCAAAAGATTATACCTGCAAGTTAGAGAAATTTCTCAAGCCAACCGGAATGAGAGATTGAAATTCCTCAAAGAAAACCCAGTAAAAGAGAATGAACTCCTCTGCTGCTCCTCAAATCACAATCTTCAATAATCTCTCATCTTTGCCTCCTTCAAATCTCACGTTTTTTTTTTTTTTTTTTGCCTCTCTCAAAATTTTTTTTTTTTTTTTCGGACAGTTTCTGGTTGTTTGCGTGAGAGAAACCAAATTCAAGCCAGTAGAGATAAACTTCAAAATTGAGATACGGTATCATGGATGGAGACAAACACGGAACTGAGAGGATATGGGGAAAACGAAATAGATGAGAAAAAACTGGGAAAATAATTCACCTTTCCCGCTCCCCAATTTTTTCTCTCAAATAAAACTTTCCCGCTACCCAATATCTTGTCCCGCGAAATAATGCAATAATATTCGGCTCAACACTATTGCACTGCCTTGTTTTACTCTCAACTACTAATTAAAGGCTTGCTTTACTGTTACTCACTTATGCTTTGTGTAAAAAAATTCTTAAATATTATGGGAACCTTTTCTGTATTTAACCCATTTTTTAATTGGCACAAACCAATGTCCGCCCACTCCACTTGTATTTTTTTTTTCTTTTTAAATTCACAAATGGTTGAATGGGCATAAAAAAGAAAATATTGGATTGTCAATTATGCTTAGAATTTAATATTTTTTATTTGCATTATGAAAGTTATGACATAAGAAATGTATTTGAAATATAAGTCTTTATATTTATTTGGATTATTTTAGGTAATTTTGCAATTTTTACTAATTTAATATATTTATTTATCTTTTAAATAATTATTATATTAATTATAACGTTATCACAGTTTGACGTCAGTTGAACCTTGATCCGACCTTAAAAACTTTGAACATTTCTCTTTTCAAGTTGTTTGAATGATCCGGGTTTGAAAACTATATTTATCACATCAACAAGTGTGAAATGTTTTGTCAAATTTTGTGTCTACCCTAATCACCAAAAAAACAATTTATATATCCTACGCACAGGATTCACAATGGGCTACAAAACGGGCCAAAAAATTATTTATCTTTTAAATGATTATTATATTAATTATAACGTTGTCACAGTTCGACCTCAGTTGAACCTTGGTCTGACTTTAAAAACTTTGAACCTTTCTCTTTTCAAGTTGTTTGAACAATCTGGGTTTGAAAATCATATTTACCACATCAACAAGTGTGAAATGTTTTGTCAAATTTTGTGTCTACCCTAATCACTAAAAAAACGGATTCTATATCCTGCACACAGGATTCACAATGAGCGCTACAGCTTAGGCCTGTTGGCCCAAACCTTCGCTCCATGGACTAAGCCTCAGAAAATCTGCCATTAAAAACCATGCAACATCATTTTGGGTCGGGTCGGGTCGGGGCGGGTCGTCATCCGGCTCAAACACAACTAAACTCCACATAGCCTAACAGTTTATATAATATTTAATTTTTTTTTTTTTATGTCATATTTAAAGAGTGAGAGATAGAGAGAAATATGATAAGATAGTGTTCAATTGATGGGGTGTGGCCATGAGTCGTCAAACATGAGTTTCGGCCATTGGATTAGAACATGAGATAGAGAAAGTTCACATCATCGATTTTTGGACATGGGTTTATGGGGAAGAATGATTTTCGGCATGGATCTATAGGGAATATAGGTTTTTGGCTTGGGTTTATGGGGAAAATGGGTTTTTGGCCATGGGTTTTAGGGAAGAAGAACATGAAAAAAGTATGGAGATTTTGGGTGTGGCATGTTGTGGGTCTTTGGAGATTTCGGGGTGTGGCTAGCTAGACTTTGAAATTTGATGATTTTGCTTGTGTTTGAGAAAATATGGGCTTTGGGATTTATTATTTTGTATTTAAGCTAAATTTTTTGGGTTTTTTGTGTTTGTTTTCGAAGAAAATTTATAGGTTTATGGATTCATTGGAGATTGGTTTGTTGACTGGGTTTATGGGTTTGAAGGGGTGTCCACGGGTCAGTCTGGGTCTGGATTGTGCCCAACCCGTGATCGACCTAACAGAATCAAGTGGAGGAAGTTCAAACCTATCGCCGACCGGAGAGGGAGTCAGATTAGAGCGGTTGGATTCGTGCCAGAAAGTGGTCAGTTCGGTACAAACCGTCCACAGTGGAAAAATCCGGCCTAAATAGTTTATTTTAGACAAAATTTTGCCAGATCTGGCAGAGATCTCACTGGATCTGGTGAGATCTCGCTAAATCTGAATCTGGTTGAGATCTCACTAGATTCAGTGAGATATCCTCGAATTTGGCATAAATCTCATCGGATCTAAAGTATTTTGACCAAAAACTTGCCAAAAAAAGTTTGACTCGCCGGATTTTGGTAAGGTTCCGATCAGGTTGGTTGAGGCGAGTTTTAGAGGAGAGAACCCACCAACCAACCCACTGAAGTTGGTTTATTGGATCTGTAACCCACCTCCGATTGTTGGAGCCGGTTTTTGGGATCTATAACCCACCGCCGACCGCCGGAGCTCTCGGGTTAGTTGGACATGTCTTGATTTGGGGAAGAACATGAAGAACATGTTCTTATGTTCTTCCCAAAAAAAAAAATAATGAAAAGCAACAAAAAAATATTTTATTATTTAATTTAATTAGATTGAAGGTTTGCTACGTAGACAATTTCTATTATTGAGATGACAATAGTGACCAAAATGGTAATGATTTTCGATTTTGAGGAACCAACATAGGCGCTCCAAAAAAGTAGAGACCAAAATGAAAATTGGCTCAAAATATAGGGACTAAAAGTGTATTTTTGCCTTAAATATATAAAAAGCCTCAATTTCAGCTTTTGCCTTAAACCCCCGAATGCATCAAGCCCTCCTTGACCTCTATTACAACAACTTCATTTGATGTGAAACAACGTTTTACCTATTACAACAAAATATTTTGATGTGAAATAAGTGGTTACTTATTGCAACAACATTATTTTGATGTGAAATAAGGTTTAACTATTACAACAACACATTTAGATGTGACAAGGTAATTCTTGCAACAATATTAAATTGATGTAATACATTTAAGTTACTATTACAACAAAAAGTATATTTTTCATCTATTACAACAATATATTTTGATGTGAAATAAGTGGTTACTTATTGCATCAATATATTTCAAAATAAAATAAGATTTAGTTATTACAACAACACATTTAAATGTAACACGGTAATTCTTGCAATAATCTTAATTGATGTAATAAATTTAAGTTACTATTACAACAAAAAACAACTCACAGATGCAATAGTATATATATTACTCCAATTATTTTTGTTGTTGTAATATTACTTGTTGTAATAGTTCTTTTTTCTTGTAGTGAACCAACAGAGGAGCTCACTCCAATGACGACCCTATGGCCTTTCGCTCAATGGGGGGTTGAATATCATGGGCCCACTCCTAACAGCAATTAGACAGTTGAAATTCCTAGTAGTTGACATAGACTACTTCACCAAGTGGGTGGAAGTCGAAGCCCTGGCCACCATCACAGAGAAGAATGTGTGAAACTTTGAATGGAGGAACATCATCTGTAGGAACGTTATACCTAGAGTACCGATCTCAAACAACGGGAAATAGTTCGACAACAACTCGTTCAGGGGATTTTGCTCAAGAATCACTACTCATCACCCACCCACCCTCAAGTCAACAGACAAGTCAAGGTCACAAACCGATCCTTACTCAAAATCATCAAGACTCGGCTCGAAGGGGCAAAGGGAATATGGCCGAAAGAATTACCAAGCATTTTATGAGCTTACAGGACGACGACAAGGATGCCTATAGGAGAGACATCGTTTTGACTAGCATACAAAAGCGAGGCAGTCATCCCGGTTAAGGTCGGACTCACAAGCTACAGAGTGGGAAACCATGACGAGAGTAGGAATGATGAAGCTATGCACCTACAGCTTGATTTGGCAGACGAGGTCAGGGCAATGGCTAAGCAAAGGTTAGCGCGGTACCAGGACCTCATGGCCAAGCACTACAACTCCAAAGTCAGACATAGGGACTTCCAAGTTGGAGATCTCATCTCGAGGAAGGTGACGGGTGCCACAAGAGATCCCTCCTAGGGAAAGCTAGGACCCTATAGGATCACGTTATGGCATAGGAAAGGCACCTACCACCTGTAGGCACTAGACGGGTAAAAGTTGCACCACCCATGGAACACGGAGCACCTGGATAAATATTATCAGTAGATGACAGCACGAACAACAACACTCCCCATTTCCAATTTATTTCCTTTTACTTAAATTTTACCATCTATAGTATTTATTAAGCCCAAAGGGTAGTCTTTTATTTTTTTTCAAGAACAATTTCTATACGCATATTTATCATAATAAGAGGAGTTATTCAAAAATGACTTGTGTGTTGTCTACATTTCTACAAAATCATTGTTTATGTCCAATAGTGGACGGGTTCATCCCAAGGGGTGATCCAAAATTACTAAGTCCAAAAGTGGACGGGTTCATCCTAAGGGGTGATCCGAAATTGACAAGTCCAATAGAGGACGAGTTCATCCCCAGGGGTAGTCTAAAATTATTAAGTCCAACAGTGGACGGATTCATCCCAAAGGGTGATCCAAAATTGCTAAGTCCAAAAGTTGACGGGTTCATCCCAAGGGGTGATTTGAAATTGACAAGTCTAATAAAGGATGGGTTCATCCTAAGGGGTGATCCAAAATGGCTAAGTCCAAAAGTGGACGGGTTCATTCCAAGGGGTGATCCGAAAATTGACAAGTCCAATAGAGGATGGGTTCAACCCAAGGGGTGATCCAAAGTTATTAAGTCCAAATAGTGGACGGGTTCATCCCAATGGATGATTTAGAATTATTAAGTCCATAAAGTGGACGGACTCATCCCAAGGGATGATTTGAGATTATTGAGTCCATAAGTGGACGGGGTCATCCTAGGGGATGGTATGAACTTATCAAGTCCTTGAATGGACGAATCCATTATTAAATCCACGAGTAAATGGGTTCATCCCAAAGGATGCCCTAAAAATATCAAGTCCCTAAGAGGACAAATCCATTATTATGTCCTTAAAAAGGACGAATCAGGAACAAAGATACCATCAAAATGCCAAGTCCAAAGTGGACGGGAACATCAAGATAAACAGGTGGATGTGTAAACCTATATTCAGACATACAATCAAAATACAAGCGACAGATATCAAAACATTATAAAGGCCTATAAAGGGAAAATGTCTACATGGAAGGCCTAGATAACAATAGGCAATGGTTAAATTAACAAGAACATTGTCCTCCCAAAAGATCTTTACATTCAAAAAAGAAAAATAATGGTAAAAATAAAGATAATAACAATCTACTGCTAATCCAATGGGTTCTCTCCGTCTTTCTCTCTAATCGACTAGTTCCCCTCGGGTGGACGGGACTCATCCTCGGTAGGTTTAGCTTGATCCTTATGAGCAGTTTCTCCACCGCCTTGAGGGTCAGGAGTGAAGTCATCTACGAACAACTCGTCGGTGCTTTCGGAGTAGACAGGCTAGGTTGGATTCTGGACCTAAGCATCAATGGAAATGTGGGATAGATCCAGGTCCAGAAAAGAGGCCTTGACTTGACAAAATAAATCGTCAAAGTCGTTGGTGAAGGAACCACCAAGCTCCTTTATGAGGGCGTCGGAGTCATGATATTCCCTTATCGCATCCTCCTTAGCCTGACGGAGCTTATCCTTTGCATCCTTGAACTCTACCTCCTTGTCCTTAAATATTTTCTTCGGCACCTCGGCTTGCGCCTTCGACTCCTCTAAAAGCTTTGTTGTCAAGTCAAGCTTTTTAACCTAGACCTCCTTCCAAGCCGTCAGCTCCCATAGTTCCGTTTGCTTGGCCTCCACCTTCTCTCTCAGACGGCCCACTACCGTCTCCTGGGATACACAACAGTCCATCAAATCCTTCATCATAAGCACCCCCTGCAAGAATAAAAAAAAAAAGGTTAGAACGAGACAACAATAGGACGGAACAGAGAAAATGGACGGATAGGGATATATGTGCCAAGCTGAAAAGGCCTATCTCCCCCATGGCCTCATTAGCATGATTGCCTAAGTCTTTATAGTCGTCGTCCTTAATGATGGATGAGAGCTGCTTGAGCGCATACCATGAGTCTTCATGGAGAAGGACGGGGTGCTATTTACTGACGAGAACCTAACTTGTCATAAGGCCTTTTCCCTTCCTCGAACCAGGCTTGGGGAGCAACTTGCTGATATCAGGAGTCTCACCAACAACTGATCCCATCACCACCTTAGGTTTCTTAGGGAGACTGTCTATTTTGTCAGACGGCTTCCTTTTTGTAGACAAGTTAGCCGAACCTGTCACTTTAAGAGGCAAGCTTCCTTCCAGCTTCTTCTTCGCAGCAGCCCGCTGCTTGATATAAGCTCTCCTCCTACCGTCTTCCTTTTTTGCATAAAGATGGACGAAAAGAAGGAATTAAATAAACTACCAAAAATTAGAAAGAAAAGCAAGTAATGAGTAACAGACTTACGTTTGCGCACTTGACTATCGTGGCGAAGGGCAGCTGTAGTGGGTTCAGGACCCTCACAATACCAATGGATGGTGTCCAAAGTAACCAGCTTCGCCCATGTTCTCTCCGACAACTTGATCCTAAAGATCTGCTACAAGAAGCTCCACTGCTCAAGATTAACTTCTATGCGATCCCGAGCTGCAATAAGAGACAGTTAGGATGTTAAATGAAACAAGTGATGGAAAATGAAATTTAAAATGGATGGGGGCATTATACCCCAAGTTTTGTCCACAGGCATGTACTCCTGATCATCAGGGTGACACATCCAGTCATCCCCTTGAATGAAAAAGTACCGACTCTTACTGTTTCTATTTGAGTCAGGGGTCTCGCACACTAGCCTAAACGACGACCTCCTTGGTAGGAAACTATACATGCCCTTAGATTGGACAATCTCAGATGGACGATAGTAGTGGAAGAACTCTTCCACCGTCATCCTGCATGCCCCATCACTTAAGACTCCATATAAGACTTCTACACCAAGGAAGACTCTCCAGGCATTCGGAGAGATTTGGGTGATGGCCTGCCCCAGGTATTGAAGGAGATGACGATAAAGAGCGCTTGAAGGGAATCTAAGTCCCACTTTCAACATCTGCTCATACACTCCGACGTCTTCAACATCCTGGTAGTAGCATTTTTCAAATTTGAAGGGAAGACGGATTGGAATGCCGATGGGAATCTGGTATTTTTCTCTAAGGGTGTCGAAGTGCTTTTTCTTGATGGTAGAATTAACGTCGTTTACTGTCCACAACGGAAGAAGGATAAATTGCCTAAAATCATCAGGACCTATGACAAATTAGATAGGGGGTTCAGCACTGCCTATATCTTCTTCGTCGTTTGAATCACCCTCTAACACGTCCACGTCCAAGTCCTCATCTTCCTCCACGGAAAGTGAGTTGGCAGACGGAACCCTTTCATCATAGGAGGTGCTAGGGTCATCCTGACATGACGGATACACCTTATCCTGACATGACGGATACACCTTATCGTAGCCCACTCCTTCGCAAACACACGATTGTTCACTCAATGCCTCATTAGACATCTGTCACCTACACGTGACGGATAAAACCCCTAAGACTCTACAGGTCTACATATGCGATAGACATGCGATATTTAAATAAATAGCACCAAAAAAGAAAAAAAAAAGTTCAGCATAAGGCAAAGGATACTTGCAGTTGAATGATGCGAAAAAGGCAATGGAGAAGGCGTGGCGGACGGTCACACCAAGTAGGGGGTATGTCAATTTGTGGTAGAGGACGGTAGCGCTTTGACACTAGAAATTTGTTGCGAAACGTAAAAATGAAAGGGAGGAACAACATATATATAGAGGGAACGGCACGGAAGACGAAGGGAAGATTCGGTCCGAGTGATTAACCACTGAAAACATGCCACGTGCCCCTCATGCATTAATGACTCTAGGATAGCCTGTCAATCAAGGCACGTTTCCCAAGGGTTGGGTTAGATCGTCACTCCACAGGTCCGTTTGTGAAATTAGGTGATGGACCCATAAAGTAAGGGATCAGCTAGAGAGGATAAAACTGATGTAGATGGATCTGTTCAATAAGATTGGCTGTAGGCGACGATACTAAGAAAAGGGACGGTCAAAGCATAAGGACAAGACAACGGATTATGTCCAGAAGTAAGACAGACAGACCCTTCATAATGAACAAATTCCAACTAAACAAACATAAGGGAGATGAATAGCAAAGCCACGTGGCATCTACCTGGCCTGAGTGGTCTCCAAGAAACCCCAAATGGAAATGTCTTGCACCCTATGATTAACCCTAGTCAACAAAATCTCTATATGAGAAGAATCCTGCAAAATATGTGTATTTATGAGGATCTTCCCCCCCAAGTAAACATCTTCTTCACCAAGAAATAAAGGTCAATTCTACACTACTATAAAAACCCAAAACCCTTAGAAAATAAGGTATGCATAATTTATCCTAACTCTAGCACTCTAGAGTTGTGAAAGTTCTGTAACTTAACCTTCAGAGGTTATTTGGCCGGTAACACACCGGTACTCTCTGTAGGGTCTTCTTCTTTTTCTTTGTTGCGTAGGTGTAGTCTAGAGCACGTGTAGCTTACTGACGATTTTCGGCATCATTAATTGGAATTATTAATAAAAAGTAGGAGAGAAACAATTAAAAAATAATTTTTAAAAATACCATTCTACTACAGTAGCATCATATAAATAAGATGCTACTATAACACGATTGCAAATTTTTTTTACAACTAAAATACCAGATAATGAACACTTATATGGTTTTGATGCTATAAATTTACCATTTGGGGGTTTTACATCGCCCAATGCCAAATGCTCTAATAATTGATGGTAGCACTTAGAAAGTTATTGAGGCCCTATCCAATTTTGATGTGGCAACCCATTGAAGCATTAAAGCTATTACAGAGGATATTTTGAGTCTATGTAGAACCTTTGTAATTCTTTCCTTTGAGTCTATGTAGAACCTTTATAATTCTTTCCTTTATGTATGGAGTGGACAATGTTCATGCTTAGTTATTAGATGAATGGGCCTATTTGTATGGCTGGACTAGACCGGTTCCCATCTCTAGTCTCCTCCCCTTGATTTATCAAGCATGGGACTGAGATGGACACAGGCTCTCTCCTTTTTGTTTTCCCCCTTTGTTATTTGATTAATAAAGCACTTAAAAAAAAGTGTAATAGGGTGGTAGATTTGGGTGAAAAAAAATGTTATTTCCCAAATTTTTATTAATCAATATCATTCAGTCCTCTTAATCTTAAAATTTCAGCTCTATTAATTACAAGTGATCTTAGAAATAAAAGTCCTTAATGATATCATAGTAATTATTGTGCAAATAAGAAACATTGCTCTCTCTTCTCATATAAGAGACGAGCCTTAAGGTGGGTTACACATGTGGGGCCCACTCTTCATACGAAAGGATGGAGCAATGCTCCAGAACTACACAATAAATTTTGGGTGATACAAATAGGTGGCTCTAAGTACAAGTCATTTTGTTGACATCATTTGCTAGTTACTACAATCGTTTAATCCAACACCCCCCCACCCCCAGCCCCCAAAAAAAAACTTTCTGGGTCAGTGTCAAATGGGTAACCCGGACCGAACCCATCAGCATCAGGCAAAGGTAGTGTAACTTTTGTATGAAGAGAGAAACCGACACACAGTCAAAGAGACAGAATTGAGATGACGACGACGGAGACAAACCCCAGAAAACACACACTGTCACCTGTTGCATCGCCTCACTTAACCGTCCTGGCTTCGTCGCCACTTCGGGCGAGGTAAAACACACACTCTCTCTCTCCAAAAAAAGGAAAAAAAAAATTAACTTTTGATTTATTTATGTTGTCATTTGTAATAATGAAATAGGATGGTTGCATTTGCTGGTTTGATATGCGATGCAAAGATGGGCAGCTTGTAATGGAAGTTGGGAAGGAACCAATTTCTTCATTATGTTTCAAGTCAGGTATTTATATATTGTTTCTTTTTTAATCTTTTGATTTATTGGATATTAATTTCTTTAGTTCAATTTATAATTTTTTTCTTTAATGCTGTGTATATTGGTGATATGTTTGGTATCTAATTGAGTCTACAGTCAGGTTTTATGATCAAAGTTTTCGTTACTGATTGTTGCTTGACTCAGGGAATGAAGATATCGTTTATGCCTCTTCAGGAATGGAAGTCCAGTGTTTTGATGTGCATATGGCAATCCTTTTTCATATTTAGCCTTTTGGGTTTGCTTATATATATATATATATATATATATATATATATATATATATAAAATTGGTATTAACTAATATTATGCTTGTGCATCAGTATGAGGTTTAGTGCAAAATTTAGAACTTTATATATAGCCTAGTTTGTCAATATTTCATGATTATGTATTTTTAGTTACTGATTTAGAGTAGATTTTGTCATGATTATCAACAAACTGTTTTTTTTTTTGTATTTTGGAGGCCACCTCTCAGGGAAGCCACTACAGAGTTATAGTTACAATAAAGAGGAGATAAATTAGGTAGGAATTTTTAGTGATGCTTTTTAAGATTTGAATTAGATTTTTTGGCTGTATGTTACATTTTGACCCATGTATCTGTATGTTACTTCTAATTTAATGTTAAAACAGTGCAATGAAGTTCTACTACTCATGTGGAATAGTTTTTTTTTTTTTTTTTTTTTTTTTTTTTTTTTTTTTTTTTTTTTTTTATGTTTACAAATCATGTAATGATTTATACATATTCATTGTATGCTGTAACCATTTTGTAATTAAAAAATATTTGTGATATGAGTTCCTGGATCAAAATATTGTCCTAATTATGTCTTGTGACTGTTCGTAATATTTTTCTTCTATTGATTTGAATTATATATTAATCAATTCATACTAAGATCTCTCAAAATAATCTTGTTTCTGTTTTTGCAGATTGCATGCAACTATGAGTCGTCTTTTCTTTCTGCTGTAGACGATGGTGGTGATGTTAAGATACTAATGATGTTTTGACTCACTGGATCATGGGAGTGGGGTGGTCCAGAGGAGACAATTACCCTCTGCCCCACAAACAAACAAACAAAAAAAAAAAAACAAAAAAACAAAAAACAAAAAACACAACAAAAACAAAAACAAAAGAAAAAGAAAAACTTGTAGTCAGAGTCATGTTGCCTCATCACCCACATTACACAATTTTTAGATCAATTTCTTTTCTTTGTTCATTCTCAGTTAAAGAGTAATTTTTATGTGTAATAAGTTACTTTTAATTTTTTTTAATTTCCTCTTAAATAATTGTCTAATTACTTATCTAAATTCTTATAATTAGATCAAATATAGATCTTTCTTAGATAATTGTGTATGCATGCATAGTGCATACACACATGCACCCTCATGCTCGTAAGAGTGCATGTTTTTAAGCCTCATTGAAACTTGACACACATCAAGATTATATCCACCTAGACAGCCAGAACACCTTGCAAGTCAGTAAGTGGCTCATTGTCTCTTTGCATTTTTTCAGTGAGCTTAGATGTCAACACATCTATAGTATTAAAAAAGTGCTTAAAGATTAGTAGCATTTAATTACCAAAGGATCATTGAGATCTTGGAGATTCAGCATGATGAGGATTATATGAATTCTCAATTGACCCTAAAAGAATTGGTATCAATGTAAAAAAGAAAACCTCTTGGCTTCTTCACTACACTGTATTGTTTGTCTTGATCAAAATAGATATGTTTATTGAGTTGTATACACTTTCCTACTCATGATGCTTCACAGTGGTAATATATGCACTAGATTATAAAGTTACATTTTGCTTCTGATTGTGGCTCATGATGCTGGCATCTTTAATAAGTAATATCATTATCATAGCGGTTTCTTGTAAATGTTTAAAATGCATAAGCAACGAAGGGGCTTCATACGGCATTGTTTTATAACCCCACGAGTTTCCTATAGAGGTCATGAATCTGGCTTAAACAGTTGGATCTAAATCAATAAAATTCTAATGTTATTAATGTATTTTACAAGAATTCAAATTTTGGTATATACTGTTGCTTTCAATTTATTCAGAAAATTTTATGGCACCATTTGATATGTGAATTTTGAGTTTTGACCCACAATGTGATAATTATATGATTTGATACATGACAAAAGACATGATTTGCTATTGTAATTATATCTTGTCATATATGAGATCTTCTCTTGTTACCTGAGAATTCTTTCTTGCAACTTTCATACATGATTATATTTTCTATTTGCAGTATATTGTGTTCTCTCTCTCTCTCTCTCTCTCTCCAATAATAAGGTTTTTCTTATCAAGTTATTTTGAAGCATTAAAAACAAGAATAGAAGATTGGTAATGCTGCTTTCCTGCAGTCAACTGCTGATTATGATCTCTAAGGTAGATCATTGACATTCATTAGCATCACTTTTATAAAACATTAAGAGCAGGAGCGGGTCATACAAGTGTATCCTTGTAAATTTCAAGGATTCTGTTTTTCGCTGACCTGTCTTATGTTCCCTTTATGT
The DNA here is from genome assembly GCA_028535165.1 of Quercus tomentella. NCBI lineage: Eukaryota > Viridiplantae > Streptophyta > Magnoliopsida > Fagales > Fagaceae > Quercus > Quercus tomentella. The sequence goes on along the minus strand of JAPQVY010000068.1, from coordinate 34,248,966 downwards.
AACTTTGGGTTGGTTCGTCAACATATTTTCTTGCTCATTGCTTCTTCTTTTTTTTTCTTTCTTTTTTTCCCTCAGATTTTCAAAATACTTTTTTTCCCCTAAATGTATTATGTTCTTTCTTTGTATACCTTATTTGTTCTGTATTTTCTCTAAATGTGTTCTGTTATTGTATTTCTCCCCACCTTAACTGTATTCTGTTATTGTATTTCTCCCCACCTTAACTCTATTTTAAATATCTGTAGCAGTGTGCAGTTCCTTCCTTGGTGACCCTAGGAAGGTATCTCTTGTAAATTTAGTTGATCTCTCTCTCTCTCTCTCATATGTGCAAGCATGTACTTGGGGTGTCAATGATGATATTAGAGCCATGGCTATATATATTGGATGCAACAAGCTTTCGTGATTGCATACTGGACATTGATCTGCTCACTAGTAGTTTGCTACTTTGCTTAATCAACATAAAGCATTGGCAAATTTAAAGGAGGCCCTTAACAGTTGATTGATTTGTGAATTCATCAAGTCTAAAGTTGAGTAAATAAGGGACAACGATGAAGTTAGGAGGAACACAAGGTCTTCTTAGAATTATGGTTTCTGTTGTTAAGATGGAAGTGTTTAGGGTTTGATAAGTCAACCCTAACACATAAAATAGTATTTATATATAAAGGAGTACAATGGCATTACTGTTTAAACTCATAACAGTTTCCTTGTAGACGGTAAAGTCTGGGTGCATGGGAAGGCAAAATGAATGCCTTTGACTGGAGTATCATGTGTCGAAGTCCAAGCTTTGTCATGGAAGACAAGAAAGAAAAATGTACCACTACAATCATGCAATTGGCTCGAAATATTGTCAAATTTTTCATTTTCTAGTGAGTGATACAGACTGCCAACTGTATCAATGACATCCGGTTTTGCCATAGTCCATTATTCCTAGCTATGATTTCCTTGTAACAAAGGATGGCCGCTCAAATTTCAGGGGCACCCAAAGCCCCAAACCCAGCCTAAGTTTCCTTAAAAAGGAACAAATGATCAATTCAGCCTTAACCATTACTTTCCTTCTTCTGATGTGTACAAACATGCTGTAATTCAACACACGGAAATCACTGTATCATTGATTTTCATTATTCAGAGTGTTTGAAACTTGCATCTAGTAACTAGTCACTTGTCTGAGAGTATGCTAATTTCCACTATTACGAGTGAACTTGGGTGGTAATGGTAATGGTAGAGAAAAGTATGTTAGGGTACGTTTGGTAACTATTTTTTCCCCTTATTTTTTGTTTCCAAAAATAATTTTCTATTTTTGAGACTAAAAAATTTGTTTGGTAACCTAAAATGGACAGAAAATAGAAAATAGTTCTCAAAACTCAATTTGTAAAGGAAACTATAAACATGCAAAAGGTTGTTTTCAGTTTCTAATTTTTAAAAGTCAATGAAAAAACGTATTTAATTTAATGAATCTGTCTCATTTAATGAGTTAGCATTAGAGTTCAAATCTTAGTAACAACATATTTTACTATTTTTTATTTTTTTTCAAAAATCTATCTTTTTAATTTCAACTAACCAAACATGTGTTTTGATTTAAAAAATACAAGAAAATTGTTTTTTCTTTATATTTCTAAACATAAATTTTTGAAAATAAAAAATAAAAACTGTTAGCAAACATAACCTTAGCTTTTCCTAGGAGTTCAGATGCCCATTATCAAATTTCAATATGATGCTACCACTAATATGAAATAAGTTGCTATTGGAGACATCTTTAGCCGGGGTATATATAGGATTTTTGTTATGATTTTTGAACCATTCACATGTAACATAAATGTTGTACCTGTGCAGTTTGTTCCAAAATCTAAAAGACTTGCATTTGAATCTTTAATCTTCATTATTTGAGTACTTATTTCTGCTTTGGGAATGTTGGCGGTTATTACTGGAGGTCTCGATTCAAAGCTTATTATGTAGGACTTCTCCAAAGGGCGACCATACAGAATTGTGGATTTTGGTTTGTATCTTGTATGTTCTGTTCTGTGTATATTGTCACTATCTCATTTCACACTTACCGTGACTCTTGTGGTTTTACCAAAATTAGATCTGGTGCCACTCTTGAACGGGCTTCAGAAATTGTTATTTAGCATGCTAGCTTTGGAACATCACTTTTCTACTAGCCTGTTTTGTTGCACCTGTTGCAAAGTGTGCTTAACTTTTTATTTGTTATCTTTTTATAGTATTCCAAATACCAAACAATTTTTGTAGTGTAGAGAATATAAATGTTCTTGCAATCTGTTAATTTGATTGTTAGCTTTAACTTCACGATCCATTAAATTGTTGGACCTTTGATCTGTAGCATCTTAAAATTTTTTTAACTATACGCTATTCGGGCCATAGCTACCAAATACCGATGTGTGTTTCAACAGCATGAGCCTGAATCAAAAGAAGGAAAATTTTTATTGTTTTTTTTCCTCTTTTCTCTCTCCTCTCTCATCACTCTTTCAGATCTCTTCCTCTCCTTTTTCTCAAAAAAAGATCTATTCCTCTATCATTCTCTCTCAACCTCTCCTTTTCTTTTTTCTTTTCTTTTTTTTTTTTTTTTTCTCTCATTCTTGCTGCTTCTCCTCTCTTCCTCTCAGCCTCACCAAGCCGCGACTGATCTCTATGGCGGTAGGCTTTTTTTTTTTTGCTGTGATTTGAAGGGTTGGTTGGACAATAGGTGGGTTCAGATGGTGATGGCTGGGTTCGGATGGCCATTGTGGGTGGGTTCGGGTGGGTTAGCCTGTGGGTTGCGATGGATGGGTGAGCGGCGGATAGGTGGATTTAGCAACCACGGTGGGTGGATGAGTGGAATGTTGCTACTTGGGGGGAGTTTTTTTTTTTTAAAAAAATAAAATATAGGAAATTTTTTTAATTTATTTTAATGAGTGATGTCCTAAAATAAGAGATCTGATTAATACATGAAATATTGTAAAGTGGTGTCTTAAAATAGATAAAGTATCTTTTTGACATATGAAAGTAGAGTTTTCTTTAAGATCATCTATGTTGATGCTCAAGACAAAATATGTAACAAATATTGTGTAGATCATTCACATTTAAAATGAACTAGCTTGTAATCTCATGCATATGGATGGATACACTTAAAGATATACAATAAGATGCATAATATAATTCATATATATATAATTTAAATATTATTGATAGTCATTTTTATATTTTGTTAACTCTTTAAAAAATTTTGTATAGATATTATTAAGTATAAAATGTAAATTGTCCATGTTTAAAAAAAAAATTATTGTGAAACACTTTTTTTTTATTCATTTATTATAGACTCTGTAGTTTTTGTACTTAATAACTCACTTGGATAATACCTATGATGTGGTTCAACATTTAATTTTAAAATTAAGAAATAAAACTTTTTAAGAATAAATAGTTTATGACACATGGCGCAAAATTGGAATTTTAATTTGAAATTCTAGTTTAAGTTTCTCTCAACTTCACCTATTATATATATATATATAGATTACTTTTTGTCATAAACCAATCACCTTTAAAATTATTGCGTCAATAATGACTCATTACTAGTGTAGACTGTAGAGTTTGCTCGATGGAGCCGGATGATGCCAACGTTCCTAATGGCAACCATGAATGTGCATTTTTTTTTTTTTTTTTGGTGTCAAATCCAAAGACATTGATTTGTTACTTTCATATCCTATCCCGATAGAGAACTGCACCAGACAATTATGTGTGTATGATTGTTACGGACCAATAATATTTTTGGCTGGTTAATTGCTTCCAGATTACTATTCAATTTAGATTTTTTTTTTTTTTTTTTTTTTTTTTGGAGATAGTTTCAACTTATGACGTCCGTTTTTTATGATAGTTTTTTATCATTAGACCAAGACATCAATCAATTTTTGGTATAGGCGGAAATGAACTCTATATCTCTTATTCAACTTTCAGAAACTTTACCAGTTAAGTTAACTAGAACTCACTCAATTTAGAATAGTAATTGCTTCTAAATTGCACTAAATTGTAAATACACCTACCTAAATCTTTCTCCAAAAAAAAAAAAAAAAAAACTACCTAAATGATTATGCAGGTAAACTATCTTTTTGAGTTCATTAAAGATCTTGGCATGGGACGAGTAATAAAATTATTTACGAATAATTCTAGTCATAATTTATTTAATGAGTCATGTAATTTATTTAAATAATATATAAAAATAATTTTACGAATTTTTATAGAATAAGTTTTAAAAAGAATTCTTTCAAATGAATTTGAAGTAAAACATTATCCTTTAATTTAAATTTACCATTAAAAATAGAATGAAAGTTGACTCTTCACTTGTTAAATAGATCTATGAGTTTACATGGTGTTTGGATGTGGCGTAAACCCATTTAAATTTTCATAAACCAAGGGGTTTACACCAGCCAATAATACAATGCTACATCATTATTTATTAAAAAAGTGAATATATCTTGCTACAAACAAACGCCATATCACAAAACGAAATATTCACTCTCATCTTTCTCTCTCTTGTCCTTGCCTCTCAGCTCTCACCATCACCAACATTTCTTCCCTCCCTCATTGTTCTCCTCTCTCCCATCTCAGCTAAGTCTCTTAGGGCTTGTTTCGTTTAGATATGACTCAGTTTTCATAACTCAATATTCATAACTCATAACTCAAACTCAAAACCCATAACTCATAACTCAAAACCCACTCTCACTCAAAAACTCCAAAATTTTTGTTTGTTAACAAAACTCAGTCATATATCTCAACTTTTAAGTCCACCTTTTGCCAAAATGGTGGAGCCCACCGATCAATCTTTTTCAACTGTGTTCTTCCCTTACCCGCGTGACTCTTTACATGAAGAACATGAAATCCACACCTAAACCCAGTTTCATCACCACCACCAATGGCAAACCCAAATTCCACTACCATCAACACCACCAACAACCACACAAAAAATCCAAAAGAATGCACAGGAAACCCACAACGTACCACAACCAAAAATCCAAACCCACCAACAGCCCTCAACCATAATCACAACCTTCCACAAAAAATCCAAATGAATGTACAAACAACCTCCACCACTGCCCAAACCTCACCAACCACAACCAAAAATCTAAACCCACCAACACACAAATGCATAGCAAACCCAAACCACAAACATAGAAAACCCAAACTCAGAATCCTTAGATCGAAGACCCAAATTAGGAAATTAGACATAGAGATGAACCAATCTGGCAAAAGGGATGACAAAGAGAAAAAAATGCCTGAGAGAGAAACCGATCTGCAAAGGGAGGAAAGAGAGAGAGAGAGAGAGAGAGGAAAAAAAAAAAAAAAAAAAAAAAAAAAAAAAAACAAAGGCTTGATCTAGGTTGAGCTTGAATTGATCTCACAGTGGCTTGTGGTGGTTGCTCATGATGGTGACGATCTAGCAAAAGGGATGAGAGAAAGAAAAAACGCCTAAGAGAGAAACCGATTTTGCAAAGGGAGGAAAGAGAGGGAGAGAAAAAACCAGATTTGGTGGTTGCTCATGGTGGTTGCTTGTGATAGTGACAACTAGTGTGGTGGTGGCGGCTTGTGGAGGAGCAATGAAGGGTCAGTAAGAAGAGAGAGCTTTGGGTAAAAGAAAAAAAAATGAGGAAGGAGAAGAGACAGAGAAGAACGGGTTGGAGTGAGAATGCCAAACTGATTTTTGGAGAGAGATGTTATGTGATGGGACAAGTCATACAGGTGGGTCCCATTCTTTGCTTAATTTTACAAAAATGCCATTGAAACTCAATTCTCAAAAACTAAAAACACCAAAATCCTGTTTTCATTTTCCATCATTCACATCCAAAATTTTGAGTATTTGAGTCATGAAAACAATGATCCAAAATTAAGCCAAACAAATGGTCATCCGTGGGACCCACTCGGTTTGGATGATAGATCATGAAAACTGAGTGATATTGCTCAGTTTTCATGCTATCCAAACATGCTCTTAGACTCTCATGTTTGTGAGTTCTATTGCTGCTATCATCACTTTTAATGTTTTTGCTACTGCCGCCATGCCATTGCTTCTGATGTTGTTGTCTCTACTGCTTCTACTGTTGCCGTCGCTAACCAAGCCATCTAATCTCTCTCTCTCTCTCTCTCTCTCTCTCTCTCTCTCTCTTTCTCTCTCAAAAACCCAAATTTGCTTTCTCTTTGTCAACCAAACCCAGCCAAGCTCACTATCCATTACCCTCCTCTTTGTTCTCATCTCATAACTGAAGGGTATGTTGGGTGTTTGGTGGATTTTTGCTATTTTATGGTGGTGTTTGATTAGCATTGGTGGTTGGTGATTCAACGGTGGGTATGGATCTTGGTGGGTTTGGTAGTGGTAGTGGGGATGGATCTCTGTGGTTGGTTATGGTTAGGTAGGTATGGAATTTTATTTTATTTATTTTATTTTATTAGGTTTGTGGTGTAGTAATGGTGGTGGTGGCTGATGATTTGTGGGATGTTGTGGTTCAATGGTGGTGATGGTGGTTTTTTGTTTTTCCGATTCTGTGGTGTTTCAGTGGTGGTGGTGGTGGTGATGGCTGACTTTTGGTGGTTGGGTTGAGTTTCAATGGTAGGTATTGCTGGCATTGGTGGGGTTGGCTGTTATGGTGGTGGTGATTGTTGGATGTGGGTATGATGGGGACAGAAAAGGAAGTTGCTTATATTATATTATTATTTGATGGGGTACTTTATATTGTTTTAATGAGTTATATGTAAAAATAGAAGCTAAAATGTTGACTGAGTTGTAAAATAAATAAAGTAGGTTTTGAGGGTGTAAAATAGATAATTTTTTGCATCCCTGAATGCTAGTGCTCTAATGTGAATAGAATAACAAAGAGTGTACTGTGTTTGTGAATTCTAAAAAAAAAACCATGTACCATGGTGTGGACTGTGGAGTGAACTTTGCTATTTTTATCAAAAAACCAAATCTCATGTGTGCCTAAAACCCACAAGGGCCACACGTCAAGCGAGAGATGGATACAAAATAGCAATGAATTGAAATTAATAGGGGACGGTTTTGCTATTAGCTGCGTGTGGTGGCTTCGGCCTTCAACTCTGCTATTTAGCTGCTTTGGGTTTTTTTTTTTGTTTTTTTGTTTTTGTTTTTGTTTTTGTTTTTTTTTTTGAAGTATCTTTGATGCGTACAGTTGGGTTATGACAAAATTATTTGTTTGAAAATTTTTAAAGAACTAAGTTATTTGTTTTGGGTAAAATTGTTAGATTGAACTTTTTATTTATTTATTTTATTTATTTTTTATTTTTTTTGTGTGATTAGATGAACCACACTTTAAAGGTATCACTTGAGAAGCAGGATAGACGGAAAACCAATCAGTAGTTCTCACAACTCGATCACATTGTTAGCAACAATCTTATACGTACAACATAACCAAAATCCATTAAGTTCACGTTCATCAAGAGCGTCACGCTCTAAAAATTTTCATATGCATAAAAAGGCCTCATCTGATCCTTTATTTAGTTTTTCATGAGTTTTTTGTAATCTCATTAAAATTGCTTGCAGACATCCAAGGTATAGCAAACTTGAGGTGAAGGTCTCTCAATAAATTTCAAGAATAATCTGAAGTTGAGTATGAAGTGGTCAGTAAAAACCCGTAAACCTCCAAACATTTTCTTTGCCTCTCCTTTGACTAGAGCATTTTGGGTATGATATTTAAAGATTAGATTTTTTTCCCCCTCAAAAAGATTAGATATTTCCAACCAAAAAAACATAAAGTAGAGTAAAAAAAATAGATATGATGATTGATGACTAATTATATACTCAGAAAGGCATTACTAGATACGCTACAACCCCAAATTAGTTTACCCCAAAAAAAAAATCCAAGCTAGGAAACACATTGAATTTTCACACGCGACTTGTAATAAAAAGGAAAAAATATTAAATATAATCCTTAATTACTAATTGGAGATTGGGGGTTTTGTTTTTCTTTTCCATCTGAAGCAAACACACACACACACACACACACACTATCTGTCTGATCCGACAACTACATCTACCGATTGTGCTCTCCGGAACAGTTTTGGAACAAGCGTGAATGCCCGTGCCAGGTAATTTTCTAGGGTTTTATTTTTCTGATGAATATAAAGTTCAAGGGTTCTTATTATAAACTTTTTAATATTGGTTTCAATAATAAAATAAATTATGCAGAAAGAGATGGAATTTTCAGTGAAAAAATATAGCTGGAGGGAATTGAAACTCTTAACTGATTCATTTAGCGAAGAAAACTTTATTGGAAACGTAAAACATGGGAAAGTCTATCGGGGGAAAACTGAGCAAGGTCAAGAGGTTACTGTCAAAATTTGGTTTCGCTTTGAATCACAAAATAGGGATGTTGCCAACCGTCATGCCAATTATAGTCTTACAAGACTGGAGGTATCTATCTATCTATATACATTACATACTGCTTCCATTTATTTACTACTAAATTTTTTTTTTTTGTGTGTGTGTGTGTGTGTAGTGTGAATGCACTTTTCTGACACATCCGGATGGTATGAATCACCCCAATTTGGTGAAGTTGATTGGATACTGCTGTGAAGTTGAAGATCACCACTTGGGTGCTGTCTATGATCTTAGATCAAAGGATACTCTTCTCAATCTCATAGAAAAAGGTACATTTTAGTTTGTTCATTTTTCATGCATTAAATAACTTTAACCATTGATGCCAATATGCATAGGAAATTAAAAAAAAAAGGCCTAAATGACAAAGTGCTTTTAATTGCGCTTGCAGATGATTTAAATTGGAACCAAAGAATGCAGTTGGCTCTTGCGATTGCACGTGTGCTTGAGTACCTGCAATGTCATAATCCCCTTTACCAACTTCGCTTTGTTCACCCTGCTCTTATAATGCTTGATCAGGTAGGTCATCTTTGGTTTTCTTCATGCTCTCGATAGACGGATTGACTTACTTTTGTTTTCCTTTTTAGAAAAAAATGATTCCAAAATCTGGTCTAATTTGATCTTCATTGTTCCACAGGATTCCAATCCAGTGTTATTTGATTTTTTCATGCTATCTGGTGGAATTGTTGGTGATAAGCAGTTTGTGTCATACCGAGACAAGTCACATTTGTGTTATCTACCCTATTTAGATATCTACTTTAATGGTTTGGGTATGTCCATTTATGTGTTCATATATTTCATTATTTAAATTTGTGTGCATATGTGAAATAATTGATGGATCTGAGATATACGTGAGAGTATGATAAGTAGATGCAACAACAAATAGAAATAATTCTTCTCTTGTGTCTGCATAATTACACAAAATTCGTTGAGTCGAGCCATTCCTTGCATTCTGCATTTGGAACTTTTTGTTTTGCTAGGATTTTTAACTTCTGCTATCTTGTGAATGGTCTTCCATCAGGTTTTTGTTGTAGTGGCTCTAGTTATAAGTCTGGTCGACCAATGTAGATTTTGACCGGTTTTCTAGTTGAACTCGATTGGAAAGTTTGCTTGGGTTCCTTGTTTACTAGGTGCCAGGCTTTTAACTTGAAATGGGCTATGCATTATCTTATCTGGACTGAGATGAATGAAGCCAAATCATTTTTCCTTTGTGTGATGCTCACATTGTGGTGTGGTACCATTACAATTTTGGTGTAAGATGCTTCCCCTCATTAGGTGTGATGCCTAAGAAGTTTGTTCTATTTCCTTTCACCTCTTTACTTCCTATTTGCTGTTTCACAGCTTCAAGTTGTTTTCCAGCAATCCTAATCATTCTCTACAAACGAGCCCTTTTGCTTTAACATCTAAATCTCAAAAGTGAGATTCCCTGAGAACTTTACTCTAACCCTTAATTATTACCAAAAAACTAGCTTTACCTCACTTACTATATAACATCCTAACCTGAATCCCTATAGCAGTATCTGGTCCATTTAATAATTTTTTTGGTGCTGAAACTGAAACTTTGATCACTTCTTAGTTTCAAATCTGCTGTCCTGCATCATTTTGGTTTCTGGTTCTGCCTTTTATCTTATCTATTTTAGCATCTTTGTGATTTTTTTTAAGCTAAATTTCTTGTTGATGTACATTTTAAAACTAGGAAGCCTTTGATAAACACTCATTATCCCTTCAACTAGCATTCAAGCATATGAGTCCAGAACAATATTTCTTGGGCACTAGTCATAGCATCCAAAAATCCGCAACCTAAAATTTGACTTAAAAAAAAAAAAAAAAAAAATTAATCGTTGTAATCCCAAATGGTACTTTCTCGATTTTTTTTTTTCATATTTTTTTATTCTTTTAACGAATTTTAATCCCAAGTGCACCAATTTTTACTGTTAATTCAGTTATGATTTTGAATGTGTTGCAATAGAACATTCTGATTTTTGGATTATATTAATGGAATTCATGTCCATTTGAAAGATGTGATGTTGCAGTGCAAGATACCACCCTTTTTTTATAGGTTAATGTTTCTTACTTATGTATATGTATTCACCAAGTCAATCTTTTCTGTTATCCAAACACGGTTGTAGAAAAAACATGTTGGAGCTTTCAATTAATTGTGTGTCATGGACACTAGCGACAAGTTTGAATGGTCTAAGATGGGAGAGGATTCTGCTTCATTAGATGTGTATTTTTTGTTTTTTTGGAGATATTTTCTCATCTTCTTTTTCCCTCAGATCTATTATGAAGTTTAATTTCAACCTAAAAATTATTTATTACTTATTTTAGGTAAGCTTTGGGTGTAAGTCCTGTGTACTAGAGGTTCCTCTTTATTGAATAAATTTTCTTTATCTTTAAAAAAATAAAAACTGTTGTGTTAACTTTAGTTTGATGACTAATTTCATTAAATGATGTAGCTAGGAAAAATGGGAAAGGATCCAAATCTGAGCTGACAGATTTGGACAGCAAGTTGTGAACAGATGGTGTTAATGGTGTAGAAAAAGCGTAGGATTTTAGATTTGGAGGACAACAAAGGGAGAAAACTTGATTTTAGATTTGGAGGACAAGAAAGGGAGAAAACTTGAGGATTCGGGGGCTGCTCTCAGTGCCAGCCCTTCCACTAGGCCAATTAGGCAATGGCCTAAGGCCCCTAGTGGAAGGAGGCCCCAAAATTTTGGAAAAAAATGGGTAGTATATATAGCCTGAAAAATTAAACTTCACCCCAACATATCAACAAATTATTTTTGGCCCCTACTGAATCTTGGAAAATAAATAAAGAAATAAATAAAATCTGCTCCATCCTTTTAACCCAACAAGAAGAAAATCTTCTGGTCTAAACAGAATCAGCTGTCTCAAAAATAAAGTCATTTAGCCTCTAGACAAACCAAAATTAACTACAAGATAGGTCTAAAAAAATTACACACAAAACAATTACAAATAAAAAACCCCAAATCCCAAATTTTTTTACCTGTATTGTTTCTCTCTCTGTCTTTCTCTCTTAGCTCTGCTTTAGCAATTTGCATAATCTTATTCTTCCTCTTCACTAGTCACTACTGACCCAATTTGAATCCCTTCTGTTGGTGGCTTGGCGTTGTACCTTCACTTTTCTGTCTGATCTATTGTTCACACTCACACACTAGTAGAATTGGCTGAGGTATGACCTTCTCTTCTCTAATTTGAGTTTATTTTCCTCTCTCTTCTCTGATCTAAGATTTGATATCTCTCTTTGACACACTCTCTCTTTGCTGCCCCTAGTCTTGACTCTTGTATTTTGGGTTCACTGCTTTTATTTTTTTCTAATACAATATTTTAAATCTGGGCTGTGGTTGACGTTGCTATTAATAAGACTTGTGGACTGGAGTTTTGGTTTTACTCTTACTATATATTTTATTTTATTTATTTATTTATTTTGATAAACACTATATATTTTATTTAATCTTGCGTTTTATTTATTTTTTTAATGGGAGTGTTTTATTTTTATTCCAAATCTTGCGTTTTGGACCTTTTACTGTGTATTACTGCAACAAAAGACTTCAATCCAAAAAAAAATAAAAACATTGGAACACGTGTAACTAAAACAAAAAACAAAAGGAAATAATAGTACTAAAGGATTATCAAAAAACAAAAAAAAAACTAAAGGAAAAAAGAAAAAGAAAAAGTATGCATCTCAAAAAAGAAATGTTGGAAAAACTGGAATGCAAAAATTTAATTAGATAGTTTGCATCTCAAGGGCAAGAAAAATAAATTTAAATAAAATATTTATGATATAAAAATATTAATTTTATTAATATATAAATATAAAAAAGGCCTGTTTTAATTGTTTGCCTAAGGTTTCAAAATGTCTAGGGCCAGCACTGGCTGCTCTATTCTTTGAACAGTGTTTTTGGGGTTTTGAAAGTTTTAGAGAGCAATTTGATGAATAGCTGTTTTTGTGAACCCTTTTATGATATTGTGGGGAACTCACAAATTTCAGACGGCCTCTTTTAGTTGTGTTGATATTTGGATGATATATAGATTAGTCATGGTCACTATAATCTAACAGAAAGCGATGTTGATTATTTATTTATTTATTTTTTGATGGGAAAATATAAGCATTCATTCAATAGAAACAAAGTTACAACAGAGAGCAATACTGCAAAGCAGTTACAAGCCACGTTCATTACAAATGAGAATTTCAACAACACTTGGAACAACACCTTTCCAAACTTGAGATACACCAGACCGCCTAGCTTCTTTTGCAAGATCATGGGCAACTCTGTTGCCATTCCGATTCAGATGCTGGAATAAACACCAAGAAAAAGGCAAAGAAAGGTCCCTTATGTTCTGAATAATGTGCCCAAAGTCACCACCTACGTTACCTTCATTGACAGCTTGTATAATGGAGAGGGCATCACCTTCAAAAATAACTTTGGAGAGCCCCATCTCTGATGCTAGCAGCACACCCTCTTGTAAAGCCAATGCTTCTGTAATCTCAACTGAATAAGGCGATGAAAGGACCTTGCTGGAGGCTGCAGTGGGGGAGCCTTGGCAGTCTCGGATTATCACGCCAATGCTAGATGGCTTACCATCATCCGAGGCGGCGCCATCAACATTTATTTTGAAGAAACCAGCAGGGGGGGCACTCCATTTGGTCAAAGAAGGGACCTGTGGTAGATTAGAGAATGAACATGCTTCCTTATACTCACCAAGGATTCGATTAGCCATATCCCAAATCTGTCTTGGCGGGGCACCAGAATCATCATGAAGAGCTTGATTACGATTCCACCAAATGGACCAAGCAACAGCAAAGAAGAGTTCCAATGCAAAGGAGGAGTCTTTTTCAGCAATGGCCAATGCAAAGTCCACTGGTTCTCTGGTACAGTGGGATAAATCAATAGGACAATTATGCCAATGAGCCCAAGTCAGCTTAGCATGATCACAGTGGAAAAGTGCATGGGCTGTGGTTTCAATGGCCTTGTCACAAAGGGGGCAGAAACTTGAACAGTGGATACCTCTATGATTCAAATTAAACATAGTGGGAAGGCCATTGACACATGTCCTCCAAGCAAATATTTTTAGTTTTGGTGGAATTTTCTGGTGCCAGATTCTCTTCCATAGAGAGGTCCTTTCATTACCAGATGAGCATTCTCCATCCTCGTCTAGGTCCACCATACTTGAGGCAATATGGTAAGCACTTTTGACTGTAAATGTGCCTTTTTTGTTGCCAATCCATATAAGGCTGTCATCAGGAAGGTTATAACTCAGAGGGATTTTCAAAATAGTATTGACTTCAAAAGGCAAGAAGATGGACCTTACCACCTCAACTTTCCACCCTTTAGTGTCGTAATCAATGAGAGAAGACACCATGGGGAAACCTTCAAAATCTGTTTGGGGCGAGATCACTTTGTACGTAGAAGGAGTTGGCAGCCACCTATCATCCCAAATATGAATTCTTCGCCCATTGCCTACCCTCCACCTTGTGCCCTTTCTAATAACTTCAAGGCTATTGTGAATACTACGCCAAGCATAGGAGGGGTTGCTGCCTTTCTTGGAATTGAGCACATCCACATGAGGAAAGTACTTGGCTTTATAAACTCGAGCCATTAGAGAATTTGGGTTTGTTAGGATTCTCCATCCTTGCTTGGCCAACATGGCAAGGTTGAAGGCTTGGAGGTTTCGAAAACCCATTCCTCCATAAAACTTTGATTTGCACATTCTTCTCCAACTAACCCATGCAATTTTATTCTCCTCATTCCTTTGCCCCCACCAAAAATTTCGCATCATGTTCTCCAAGTCCTTACATAGTGTCTTAGGAAGTTGGAAGCAGCTCATAGTGTATGTAGGCACTGCTTGGGCAACTGCCTTGATGAGGATCTCCCTCCTACCAATTGAAAGGAGTTTTCCTTTCCAACCAGCTAGTTTTTTGGCAACCCGATCCTTAATTTCAGCAAACACCTGGGATTTTGATTTCCCAATGATGGATGGGAGCCCCAAATATTTGTTGTGCTTGGAATCTTGCATAGGACCAAGAATGCACATAACACTCTCCCTCACCTCTTGGGGGGTGTTTGGGCTAAAAAAGACTGATGACTTATCAGTGTTGATTTTCTGACTTGAAGCCACTTCATAGTTATTGAGAATATTGACAAGATTTTGGCATTCTTGATCCGTTGCTTTGCAAAAAAGGAGACTGTCGTCAGCGAAGAAGAGATGAGTAATTCTTGGGCAACCTCTGCAAATTGAAATTCCATTAATCTGTTGGTTACAAGCTGCTTCATGAATGAGCGCGGAGAGACCTTCAGCACAGAGGAGAAATAAGCAAGGAGAAAGGGGGTCTCCCTGCCTAATACCCCTTGAAGGGATGATGTTTCCTTTAGCCTCACCGTTTATGATCACTGAGTAAGACACAGAAGAGACACAATGCATAATAAGATCAATCCATTTATTAGCAAAACCCAATTTCACCATCACTCCCTTAATAAAATTTCATTCAACTCTATCAAAAGCTTTGCTCATATCTAGTTTAATTGACATGTAATTTTCCTTCCCATCATTTTTATGATTTAAATAATGCATAAATTCAAAAGCCACAAGAACATTATCTGTGATTAGGCGATCAGGGGTGAAAGCACTTTGATTCTCTGAGATAATGCTTGGTAAAATGGTTTTGAATCTATTGGCTAGGATTTTTGATATGAGTTTGTATGTGGTATTACACAGGCTGATGGGACGAAAATCTGTCATTTTTGTGGGATGATTTGTTTTTGGGATGAGGGAGATATTGGTTTTGTTAACTTCAGTCATAGGTAGATTGGAATTCAGAACATTGAACACCATATTTGTAATATTTGACCCCACAATATCCCAGTATTTATGATAAAAAATTGCAGACATACCGTCGGGACCAGGAGCCTTGGTGGGATGGAGCTGTTGAAGCGAAAGCGATGTTGATTATTATCAGAATACAGATCCCAAGTGTTGATTATTATTAGACTACACATGCAAAGTGTTGATTACTATCTGAATGCACATGCAAATTATGGAGATTTTAAGACATTGAATTAACAAACTCCTAGGCTTTGCCTTTTGATTTTGACCCTGCTTGTTCTTTAACTTAGACGTCTTGAATGCTTAACAGTTCTGTTTGTTATGTTCAACTACTGTAGCGGAATAGCTTGTACTCATGAGTCTTTCAGCATTGCAGTTTTACTTTTTTTTCTTTATTGCACTTACAAAAATTTTCTGTAACAGGTGTCTGGTCGCTGAGATCGGATCAGTTTTCATTTGCTATTGTACTTATAGGGCTCATAAGTAAACGTGCCTTTAGTGGGGAGAATTGGAAAGATGAAACAGAACAACCTCTGATCTGGGCTTCGAATCAATACCATATGAAATTGAAGTCTGGCTTCCAGCCAAATGACTGTCATCTTGTTCATGAGAGCCTGAAGGCAGGAACTGGTTTTCATGATCTTGATGGAGTAGCACTAACAAAGATGATATTTCACTGTATGAACTTTCATTCGGTGAAACGTCCTACAATGTCGCAGATTGTTCAGTGTTTGCAGGGTTTACATGTTTTCAATGGCGATTTTGGTGTGGTGGAAGGTCTTTTACAGGGGTGGGACTCGTATACTTTTCCAAGGAAGAAAAAAAGCTCAAAATGGAAAGGATGTCTTAAGATCGCGTGTCTGGGTATGAAGGCTGATGAAATAGATCAGGGGAACAAGAAAGATGCTCAACAAATCAATCACTGATGAACTGTTTTCTTTTCTGTAGGAATGAACCAAATGTAAGGTTACTCTGGGCACTGGCCTGGTACGAAAATACTTGATATATTGTTTTCTTTCCATTTTGTTGATGGACTTTGTGGTGATTGCAACTAGTAGATGAAACTACAACTTAAATTTAAGGTTTAATGCTAGCTCTATATTAGTGAAATATTTCAGATTAGACTCCCTTTTTGTTTCCCTGCAATTTTGATTAAATTGCTTCTGGATGGCTCTTAAAAGAGCATTTTGTATTTACTAAAAAGGGTCTATTTTTATCCTTTATATATATTTCGAATGCCAGTGATTAGATTTGACAAATTTTGTGTGATGATTTGGCAATAAGAGAAACTTAATATGGGGCTGAGCCCTACATTTATATTACTTGTGCAGTACTATATAGGTTGCAATTTATATTAGTGAGTGAAGGGGGTGTTTATGTGAGTAGCTGTCATGTTGTCAAAATTACATCAGTTGTCACTTGATGGCTACGCGGTGGATATATAGACTACTTAATTGAAATCTCTTCAATATATCATCTCCCCAATAATAGGAGAAAAAAGGAAAATAAATCCAACTTGTAATTCCAAATAAACTCATTAATAAAAAGTGCAGGTTGTTAATAATCAAAAGAAATACGAGCCAGTTTATTATAGGAAGTGGAGACATTCAAATCCAAAGTTGGTGGTGATATTTAATTCTTTCTGAGCTTTATTTGTGATGTTAATAGTGAGTCTAGATGAGAATCAGTAAGAATTTATCACACAATAATTTGTAAAAATGTTGTAAAATAGTTTGTGCTTATATGTAGCATTACTCTTTATGGAAATTACACTTTACCCCTTAAACTGTAACAATGCACACTTTATCTCCTTAAACTATACTCACTTTTATACTTACCCTCTCTAAATTATGAGAATGCACACTTTACCCCATGAATCATAACCCTTTTACACTTACCCTCTTAAATAATGAGAACACACACTTATTTCCCTAAATTATTACCCATGGGATGAGGTGCAAAGTGTTACACGATTAATACTTTTTGAGGGTAAATTAGTGTTAAATGAGTAATAGTTTGGGGGGGGGGGGGGGGGGGTTGTAAAAGTGTGCATTCCCATAGTTTTAGAGGGGGTAAGTGTAAAATGTGGTATAGTTTAAAGGGGGGTAAAGTGTAATTTCTCCTTCCTCTTAGAAACATCCATATTAGATTATCTACTCTAAAAATTTATTTCAATAAATATTTATTCTTCTACATTTTTTTTTTTTTTTAAATTTCCTTTACACTCTCATTCTCTCTAGAACCATTCTAGTCTATTTCCTTCACACTTTCTCCCCCTCTCTCTAGAATTCTCTCACTCGCTCCCTCTCTCTCTCAAAGACCTAGCACAACCCAAAATCACTAAGCAACCAGCCACCATCAATGGAGCAACCCACAATCATCAAGCAAGTAGCCACCATCAACATATCAACCCCACACATCATACTACAAAACACGTGGGCTATAGCTGCATTTATTTTAGCCACGTTTACAAAAACGCAACTATAGCTAACTTATAGCCGCATTATTAGTAAACGCAGCTTAAATTATTGACCTATAATTGCGTTTTCAAAATGCAGCTATAGTTAAGATCTAAGTTGCGTTTATAAGTGTTTTTAGCCACATGTTTTGGATAGACCCTATTGTTGCGTTTAGAAAACGTGGCTATAGGACTAGCAGAGTATTTTTTATTTTTTTATTTTTTTATTTTAAAGATGACATATACCCGCATTTATAAACCGTGACTTTAGCTTTCCTATAGCCACATTTTAAAAACGTGACTATATGTTAGGTCTATAGTCGTGTTTATAGGATTTTAGAAGCGCGACTATAGGTTCATTTGATATTGTCATCAAAATAAAGCTCACCTTTGTTAGAGAATAAGCAATTATTAATGCAATATCACGGCTAAATACTCACCATATTTTTTGTAAATGCTACATAAATAGTAAAAAATAATTGACCTTTGTTAAAAAAATAAGCAGTTACTATGCAATATCACCCCTAAATACTCACCATATTATTTAATTACTTGAAAAATTATTGATGGAAAAATATAAACTTTTGGTAGAATTGTGATTACCGTAAAAATGAAAACATTAAAAGCTCTAATAAAAAGAATATCAACAACCAATCATATAATTAACCATTAATAATAAGAACATAAACAGTAAAAAATAGCTAACCTTTGCTAGGACAATAAGCTGTTAAAAAAGCCTCACTTCATTGGCAACTGAGTTCCCAATTTTATGACAATCTCCTATGAACAAAAAAATTAAGACAATAAGCAGTTAAAAAAGCCTCACTTCGTTGGCAACAAAGTTTCCCAATTTTATGACAATCTCTTGTTAACAAAGAAAATTACAAAAAATGCAGCACACATGGTCATTTTCTTGCAACTAAACAGGAATTAAGCATAACTAGATGAAAGAATGGCGTACTCAAACCTTAGGAATGCTTGGAATGCGTTTTGCAGAGCATAAACCAGAACCATTAAAATTGTGAAGAAAAATAAAATTGGAATGTGTAGGAGTGGAATTTCGGTTTTCTTTTGATTATGAAATTTTGGTTTTCTAATCTAAGAAATACGGTTGGATTTGGGGAAGGGAATAGGTGAGCTTCATATTCCAAAAGAAACGTATAATTATAGAAGGGGAGGTGAACCCTAAAATCGATGACTCTTATTTGATATTAAAGAAACATAGCATTTTAATGAGAATGGACACTAATAAAAGGATAATTAGAAGTTCTCCCCATAGAAATTTAAATACATGGAGCAAGATTGGACTTCAATTTAGATTTTAATTAAACACTTTAAAAGATAATTACGTTGTGGTCCCACATAAATTTAGACATATGAAACAAAATTGAACTTTAATTTGAAATTCTAATTTGACTTTTCTAAGCTTTGCTTATATATATATATATATATATATAGATTATTATTATTATTATTATTACAAGACAAACTAAAAATTTTCCTAAATACAAATTTGTAAAATCTCGACTTTAACAATGTGGGTTTGACTTTTTTTTTCTTTTATACTTTGTTTATGCAAGCAAGAAAGAGACGTATAGGATATCTTTTACCAATGCTCAAAGGGTTCCAACGACTAGGCTCGGCAAATCCCCAGCAGTTTAAGGAATGGGATATTCCAATATTGAATATCCATGTTGACCGAGGAAATGACCAACTTCCACATGAATTTGAGATGTTTACAAGAAGAAACATCTTATTAATTTAGAAGCCAAGCATTTTAATTATGACCTCACCACTTAATCTTTATACGTTCAATATTTATAAAAGTTAAGATTTGAAGTTTAAATTATTGAGAATAAGGTTAATTTAATTGTTTGGAGGAGGAAAGAAAAACCAATCAAACACGAATGATTTGTGTTTATTTATTTTTTAAAATCTAATTTTATAAATTCGAAAATGCTGAAGCCATAAAGATTCAACCAAAAACTGGAAAAAATTTTGTTCTACATTTATTAAAACTTGGATACGAAGGAAAACAAGAAGCAAAAATAGCAAAATTTACCTATAAATCTACAATTTTGTATGAAGAATTGAGGGGAAAAAATATGAAGCAAAACCTCAACTAGAATGTTTACATCATTATCTCACATTGGAAGCAACAGTATGAGCCCACAATCTTAGAGTGTCTTTCATGCGAGTCTCATTGTTCAAAGCAGGAAATGGAACCCTCAAATTCATCAATGGGTTTTCTCTCTTTCTCCTATCTAAAACCTCCCAAGCTTCAGAAAGATAAGGCCTTGGAATTGTAGACTCATCCACTGCCTCTTCTTCATCATCTTTCTTTCCCAATCTATGCAATCCAGGAATGACTGAAGCCAAGCTTGAATTCCTATCTTCTTCAGAAAAAACAAAACCTAAATCCATAAACCCTTTTAGCTCTTCAAATTCAAGGTCTGATAAGCTCTTGCTTTCACCACTTTTCCTCCTACTAGCACTTCGTTTAACCTTCTTTTTGGACGATAATACTTCAAAATCTCTCTGTTTTGGTGTCTCTGATTCTGTGACCTCTTTTTCTGAAAGGTTGGTATCGAGCTTTGGAGTGTAGAGGACCGAGTTGGGAGATAGAGAGCCATATCCGAAGCTTGTGTTGGAGCTCAATTGGTCACTCATGGACCTAGTATGGAGGGTAGAGATGCGTGAAATCTCAGGTTCTGATGGTTTTTCTCGGATTTCGTTTTCTGGGTTTGCTTCAAAACTTGATGGCTTTGTTAGATTTGCTTGTTTTGTGAAGATTTGACTCTCGAACCAACAACAATCAAAGAGCTTCATGAGTTCCTCTGCGTTCATCAATGGCTGCTGGTCTGCTGAGATATGTTTGGGTTTTCTAATTGTGTAATGTGTATGATGAGAGGTTGAAGCATTTAGGCTTGATATATACTCAATTTTATCACGGAATTGACCTTTTTTTTTTGGTAAACCGGAATTGACCTTTATGTTGTAGAATAAAGTTCTTATTATAATTTTTAATTTTTTTGGTAGTCTGAATGCACTTTTCTGACACATCCGGATGGTATGAATCACCCCAATTTGGTGAAGTTGATTGGATATTGCTGTGAAGTTGAAGATCACCACTTGGGTGTTGTCTATGATCTTAGATCAAAGGATACTCTTCTCAATCTCATAGACAAAGGTACATTTTAGTTTGTTCATTTTTCATGCATTAAATAACTTTAACCATTGATGCCAATATGCATAGGGAAAAAAAAAAAAAAAAGGCCTAAATGACAAAGTGCTTTTAATTGCGCTTGCAGATGATTTAAATTGGAACCAAAGAATGCAGTTGGCTCTTGCGATTGCACGTGTGCTTGAGTACCTGCATTGTCATAATCCCCTTTACCAACTTCGCTTTGTTCACCCTGCTCTTATCATGCTTGATCAGGTAGGTCATCTTTGGTTTTCTTCATGCTCTTGATAGACGGATTGACTTACTTTTGTTTTCTTTTTTAGAAAAAAATGATTCCAAAATCTGGTCTAATTTGATCTTCATTGTTCCACAGGATTCCAATCCAGTGTTATTTGATTTTTTCATGCTATCTGGTGGAATTGTTGGTGATAAGCAGTTTGTGTCATACCGAGACAAGTCACATTTGTGTTATCTACCCTATATAGATATCTACTTTAATGGTTTGGGTATGTCCATTTATGCGTTCATATATTTCATTATTTAAATTTGTGTGCATATGTGAAATAATTGATGGATCTGAGATATACGTGAGAGTATGATAAGTAGATGCAACAATAAATAGAAATAATTCTTCTCTTGTGTCTGCATAATTACACAAAATTCGTTGAGTCGAGCCATTCCTTGCATTCTGCATTTCGAACTTTTTGTTTTGCTAGGATTTTTAACTTCTGCTATCTTGTGAATGGTCTTCCATCAGGTTTTTGTTGTAGTGGCTCTAGTTATAAGTCTAGTCGACCAATGTAGATTTTGACTGGTTTTCTAGTTGAACTTGATTGGAAAGTTTGCTTGGGTTCCTTGTTTACTAGGTGCCAGGCTTTTAACTTGAAATGGGCTATGCATTATCTTATCTGGACTGAGATGAATGAAGCCAAATCATTTTGCCTTTGTGTGATGCTCACATTGTGGTGTGGTACCATTACAATTTTGGTGTAAGATGCTTCCCCTCATTGGGTGTGATGCCTAAGAAGTTTGTTCTATTTCCTTTCACCTCTTTACTTCCTATTTGCTGTTTCACAGCTTCAAGTTGTTTTCCAGCAATCCTAATCATTCTCTACAAACGAGCCCTTTTGCTTTAACATCTAAATCTCAAAAGTGAGATTCCCTGAGAACTTTACTCTAACCCTTAATTATTACCAAAAAACTAGCTTTACCTCACTTACTATATAACATCCTAACCTGAATCCCTATAGCAGTATCAGGTCCATTTAATTATTTTTTTGGTGCTGAAACTGAAACGTTGATCACTTTTTAGTTTCAAACCTGCTGTCCTGCATCATTTTGGTTTCTGGTTCTGCCTTTTATCTTATCTATTTTAGCATCTTTGTGATTTTTTTAAGCACTATCTCGTATCCTTACATCAGATGCAAAAGCTACTTATCAAAAAAAAAAAAAAAAAGATGCAAAATCTAAATTTCTTGTTGATGTACATTTTAAAACTAGGAAGCCTTTGATAAACACTCATTATCCCTTCAACTAGCATTCAAGCATATGAGTCCAGAACAATATTTCTTGGGCACTAGTCATAACATCCAAAAATCCGCAACCTAAAATTTGACTTAAAAAATAAAAAAATAAATAATCGTTGTAATCCCAAATGGTATTTTCTCGATTTTTTTTTTCATATTTTTTATTCTTTTAACGAATTTTAATCCCAAGTGTACCTTTTTTTACTGTTAATTCAGTTATGATTTTGAATGTGTTGCAATAGAACGTTCTGATTTTTGGATTATATATAATGGAATTCATGTCCATTTGAAAGATGTGATGTTGCAGTGCAAGATACCACCCTTTTTTTATAGGTAAATGTTTCTTACTTATGTATATATATTCTCCAAGTCAATCTTTTCTGTTATCCAAACACGGTTGTAGAAAAAGCATGTTGGAGCTTTCAATTAATTGTGTGTCATGGACACTAGTGACAAGTTTGAATGGTCTAAGATGGGAGAGGATTCTGCTTCATTAGATGTGTATTTTTTGTTTTTTTGGAGATATTTTCTCATCTTCTTTTTCCCTCAGATCTATTATGAAGTTTAATTTCAACCTAAAAATTATTTATTACTTATTTTAGGTAAGCTTTGGGTGCAAGTCCTGTGTACTAGAGGTTCCTCTGTACTGAATAAATTTTCTTTATCTTTAAACAAATAAAAACTGTTGTGTTAACTTTAGTTTGATGATTAATTTCATTAAATGATGTAGCTAGGAAAAATGGGAAAGGATCCAAATCTGAGCTGACAGATTTGGACAGCAAGTTGTGAACAGATGGTGTTAATGGTGTAGAAAAAGCGTAGGATTTTAGATTTGGAGGACAAGAAAGGGAGAAAACTTGAGGATTTGGGGGCTGCTCTCAGTGCCAGCCCTTCCACTAGGCCAATTAGGCAATGGCCTAAGACATTGAATTAACAAACTCCTAGGCTCTGCCTTTTGATTTTGACCCTGCTTGTTCTTTAACTTAGACGTCTTGAATGCTTTACAGTTCTGTTTGTTATGTTCAACTACTGTAGCAGTTTTACTTCTTTTTTTTTTCTTTATTGCATTTACAAAAATTTTCTGTAACAGGTGTCTGGTCACCGAGATCGGATCAGTTTTCATTTGCTATTGTACTTATAGGGCTCATATGTAAATGTGCCTTTAGTGGGGAGAATTGGAAAGATGAAACAGAACCTCTGATCTGGGCTTCGGATCAATACGATATGAAATTGAAGTCTGGCTTCCAGCCAAATGACTGTCATCTTGTTCATGAGAGCCTGAAGGCAGAACCTGGTTTTCATGATCTTGATGGAGTAGCACTGACAAAGATGATATTTCACTGTATGAACTTTTATTCAATGAAACGTCCTACGATGTCGCAGATTGTTCAGTGTTTGCAGGGTTTACATGTTTTCAATGGCGATTTTGGTGTGGTGGAAGGTCTTTTACAGGGGTGGGACTCGTATACTTATCCAGGGAAGAAAAAAAGCTCAAAATTTAAAGGATGTCTTAAGATCGCATGTCTGGGTATGAAGGATGATGAAATAGATCAGGGGAACAAGAAGGATGCTCAACAAATCAAGCACTGATGAACTGTTTTCTTTTCTGTAGGAGTGAACCAAATGTAAGGTTACTCTGGGCACTGGCCTGGTATGAAAATACTTGATATATTGTTTTCTTTCCATTTCGTTGATGGACTTTGTGGTGATTGCAACTATTAGATGAAACTACAATTTAAATGTAAGGTTTAATGCTAGCTCTATATTAGTGAAATATTTCAGATTAGACTCCCTTTTTGTTTCCCTGCAATTTTGATTAAATTGCTTCTGGATGGCTCTCAAAAGAGCATTTTGTATTTACTAAAAAGGTTCTATTTTTATCCTTTATATATATTTCGAATGCCATTAGATTTGACAAATTTTGTGTGATGATTTGGCAATAAGAGAAACTTAATATGGGGCTGAGCCCTACATTTATATTACTTGTGCAGTTCTATATGGGTTGCAATTTATATTAGTGAGTGAAGGGGGTGTTTATGTGAGTAGTTGTCATGTTGTCAAAATTACGTCAGTTGTCACTTGATGGCTACGCGGTGGATATATAGACTACTTAATTGAAATCTCTTCAATATATCATCTCCCCAATAATAGGAGAAAAAGGAAAATAAATCCAACTTGTAATGCCAAATAAACTCATTAATAAAAAGTGCAGGTTGTCAATAATCAAAAGAAATACGAGCCAGTTTATTATAGGAAGTGGAGACGTTCAAATCCAAAGTTGGTGGTGATACCTAATTCTTTCTGAGCTTTATTTGTGATGTTAATAGTGAGTTTAGATGAGAATCAGTAAGAATTTGTCATATAATAGTTTGTAAAAATGTTATAAAATAGTTTGTGCTTGTATGTAGCATTACTCTTTATGGAAATTACACTTTACCCCTTGAACTATAACAATGCACACTTTATCTCTCTAAACTATACTCACTTTTATACTTACCCTCTCTAAACTATGAGAATGCACATTTTACCCCCTGAATTATAACACTTTTACACTTACCCTCTTAAACAATGAGAACACACACTTATTTTCCTAAATTATTACCCATGAAATGAGGTGCAGAGTGTTACACGATTAATACTTTATGAGGGTAATTAAGTGTTACATGAGTAATAGTTTTTTTTTTTTTTTTGGGAGAGGGGGGGGGGGGGGAGTGTGCATTCCTACTGTTTTAGAGGAGGTAAGTGTAAAATGTGGTATAGTTTAAAGGGGGTAAAGTGTAATTTCCCCTTACTCTTTAAAAACATCCATATTAGATTATCTACTCTAAAAATTTATTTCAATAAAATATTTATTCTTCTCCATTTTTTATTATTTCCTTTATACTCTCATTCTCTCTAGAACCCTTCAAGTCTATTTCTTTCATACTTTCTCCCCTTCTCTCTAGAATCCTCTCACTCGCTCCCTCTCTCTCTCTCTCAAAGACCTAGCACAACCCACACTCATCACACTACAAAACACGTGGGCTATAGCCACGTTTACAAAAACGTAGCTATAACCAACCTATAGCCGCGTTTTTAGTAAACGCAGCTTAAACTATTGACCTATAGTCGCATTTTCAAAATGCGGCTATAGGTAAGGTCTATAGTTGCATTTATAAGTATTTTTAGTCGCTTGTTTTGTATAGGCCCTATTGCCACATTTAGAAAACGAGGCTATAGGACTAGCAAATTTTTTTATTTTTTATTTTTTAAGATGACCTATACCCACATTTACAAACCACAGCTTTAGCTTTCCTATAGCCGCGTTTTTAAAATGTGGCTATAGGTTAGGTCTATAGTCGCGTTTATAGGATTTTAGAAGCGTGGCTATAAGTTCATTTGATATTGTCATCAAAACATAGCTCACCTTTGTTAAGAGAATAAGCAATTATTAATGCAATATCACGGCTAAATACTCACCATATTTTTTGTAAATGCTACATAAATAGTAAAAAATAACTGACCTTTGTTAAAAAAATAAGCAGTTACTATGCAATATCACCACTAAATACTCACCATATTTTTTAATTACTTGAAAACTTATTGATGGAAAAATATAAAATTTTGGTAGAATTGTGATTACCGTAAAAATGAAAAAAAAAATTAAAAGCTCTAATAAAAAGAATATCAACAACCAATCATATAATTAACCATTAATAATAAGAACATAAACATTAACAAATAACTGACCTTTGCTTAAGACAATAAGCTGTTAAAAAAGCCTCACTTCATTGGCAACAGAGTTCCCAATTTTATGACAATCTCCTATGAACAAAAAAATTACACCAAATAAGAACATAAACAGTAAAAAATTAGATGACATTTGTTAAGACAATACACAGTTAAAAAAGCCTCATTTCGTTGGTAACAAAGTTTCCCAATTTTATGACAATCTCCTGTTAACAAAGAAAATTACACAAAATGCAGCCCACATGGTCATTTTCTTGCAACTAAACAGGAATTAAGCATAACTAGATGAAAGAATGGCGTACTCAAACCTTAGGAATGCTTGGAATGCGTTTTGCAGAGCATAAATTAGGACCATTAAAATTGTGAAGAAAAATAAAATTGGAATAAGTAGGAGTGGAATTTCGGTTTTCTTTTGATTATGAAACTTTGGTTTTCTAATCTGAGAAATACGGTTGGATTTGGGATAGGGAATAGGCGAGCTTCATATTCCAAAGAAACGTAGAATTGTAGAAGGGGAGGTGAACCCTAAAATCAGTGACTTTTATATGATATTAAAGAAATACATCATTTTAATGAGAATGGACACTAATAAAAGGATAATTATAACGTGGTCCCCATAGAAATTTAAATACACGAAGCAAGATTGGACTCCAATTCAGATTTTAATTGAACACTTTGAAGGATAATTATCCCACATAAATTTAGACACAGGAAGCAAAATTGAACTTTAATTTGAAATTCTAATTTGACTTTTTCTAAGCTTTGCCTATATATATATATATATATATATAGATTATTATTATTATTATTATTATTTCTACAAGACAAACTAAAAATTTTCCTAAATACAAATTTGTAAAATCCCGACTTTAACAAAGTGGGTTTGACTTTTTTTCTTTTATACTTTTGTTTATGCAAGCAAGAAAGAGACGCATAGGATGTCTTTTACCAATGCTCAAAGGGTTCCGACGACTAGGCTCGGCAAATCCCCAGCAGTTTAAGGAATGGGATATTCCATATTGAATATCCATGTTGACCGAGGAAATGACTAATTTCCACATGAATTTGAGATGTTTACAAGAAGAAACATCTTATTAATTTAGAAGCCAAGCATTTTAATTATGACCTTATCACTTAATCTTTGTAAGTTCAATATTTATAAAAGTGAAGATTTGAAGTTTAAATTATTGACAATAAGGTTAATTTAATTGTTTGGAGGAGGAAAGAAAAACCAATCAAATGAATGATTAGCGTTTTATTTTTTTTTTAATTTTTTTTAATATATATATATATTTTTTTTTTTTAAATCTGATTTTATAAATTTGAATGCTGAAGCCATAAAGATTCAACCAAAAACTGGAAAAAAATTTTGTTCTACATTTATTAAAACTTGTATACGAAGGAAAATAAGAAGCAAAAACAGCAAAATTTACCTACAAAAATCTACAATTTTGTATGAAGAAATGAGAGAAAAAAATATAAAGAAGCAAAACCTTAACAAGAATGTTTACATTATCTCACAGTGGAAGCAACAGTATGAGCCCACAATCTTAGAGTGTCTTTCATGCGAGTCTCATTGTTCAAAGCAGGAAATGGAACCCTCAAATTCATCAATGGGTTTTCTCTCTTTCTCCTATCTAAAACCTCCCAAGCTTCAGAAAGATAAGGCCTTGGAATTGTAGACTCATCCACTGCCTCTTCTTCATCATCTTTCTTTCCCAATCTATGCAATCCAGGAATGACTGAAGCCAAGCCTGAATTCCTATCTTCTTCAGAAAAAACAAAACCCAAATCCATAAACCCTTTTAGCTCTTCAAATTCAAGGTCTGATAAGCTCTTGCTTTCACCACTTTTCCTCCTACTAGCACTTCTTTTAACCTTCTTTTTGGACGATAATACTTCAAAATCTCTCTGTTTTGGTGTCTCTGATTCTGTGACCTCTTTTTCTGAAAGGTTGGTATCGAGCTTTGGAGTGTAGAGGACCGAGTTGGGAGATAGAGAGCCATATCCGAAGCTTGTGTTGGAGCTCAATTGGTCACTCATGGACCTAGTATGGAGGGTAGAGATGCGTGAAATCTCAGGTTCTGATGGTTTTTCTTGAATTTCGTTTTCTGGGTTTGCTTCAAAACTTGATGGCTTTGTTAGATTTGGTTGTTCTGTGAAGATTTGACTCTCGAACCAACAATAATCAAAGAGCTTCATGAGTTCCTCTGCGTTCATCAATGGCTGCTGGCCTGCTGAGATATGTTTGGGTTTTCTAATTGTGTAATGTGTATGATTAGAGGCTGAAGCATTTAGGCTTGATATATACTCAATTTTATCACGGAATTGACCTTTATGTTCTAGAATATTACTCCAAAAAAGTTCAAATACTTCAACTGGCTCTGAACACGTTTTTCATTTGGGTTACGTTTTTTTAATAATTTTTTATGATAAGTAAGTTTCTTAATGGCCTTGCACTACCCTTTTTTTTTTTTTTTTTTTTTTTTTTAGTTTTATTTAATATAGTGTGTTGTTTTTTCCAGGAAAGAAAAGTGGTGTGAACGTGTCGGCTTTAATATGAATTGGTAAAGCAATTGAATTTTTCTGACACTAATCCATGTTTTGCCACACGCAAAGACATTCCTGATTATTATTATTATTATTTTTTGGTAATAAGTCTATTATATAAACAAGAAAACGAGTGGGCCATAAAGGCAATACAAATTGTGTTACATCCCAAACCAATAAGGTTATACATCAAAAGTAAAGATGAAAAGGTTAACTCCACACGAAGAATAGAATAAGGAAATTTCGTTGTAGGTAGACAGCCATCTTGCAAGGAAATCAGCATAAAGTTGGCCTCTCTGAAACAGTGGTTAATCTTTTACAGGGGAATTTGGTTCAACAGGTACATTTTTAGCTTTTGAGAAATCATTATTGGTGAGCAAGCTAACAACATAGCTGACATTACTGATTATTATTGCTTTGAGACACAATATATATATATATATATATATATATATATATATAGATAAAATAATTTTTTATACGGATTGGAAAAAAATTACTTTTTTCTACGCATACATTATGGACTCTACTTCACGCATACATATTACACAGCAAAATATGTTAGCAGTGGTAACAAATATCGTGTAGAGTTCACCTTTAAAATTATTTTTATTATGAATTAATCACCTTTAAAATTATTGCGTCAATAATAAACTCATTATTAGTGTGAACTGTGGACTGTAGAGTTCACTAGATGAACCCAGACGGTGCCCAACGTTCTTGATGGCAAACATGAATGTGCATTTTTTGTGTCAAATCCAAAGATGTTGATTTGTTACCTACATATCCTATCATGTTAGATAACTGTACCAGACAATTATGTGGCTAAGATTGTTATCGACAAATGATGTTTTTGACTGGTTGATTGTTTCTAAATTACACTAAATTGTAAATACATCTACCTAAATTATTAGGTAGGTAAACAATCTTTTCGAATTCATTAAAATTTTTGACATGTGACAATTAATAAAATTATTTAGTAGTTCTGGTCATAATTTATTTAAATAATATATATGAAAAATTTTAAGAATTTTCATGTAATAAGTTGAAAAACAATTCTTCTAAATAAGTTTGAACTTTAAGGGAATGTTTGTTTGGAGGTGAAATATGGTAGAAGGAAAACTTTGAAGAGAAAATAGGAAGAAAAACTTTTTTAAAGTGTGTTTAGTTGGATGGAGAAGAAGGAAAATAAATGGTGGGGCTCGAGTGTTTTCTCTCCGGACCCACCAAAAAGTTTTCTTCCAAAATAGAGAGAAAACTGAAAGAAGAAAATAGGCCTGTTTAATGGACAAAAATACTCATGCGCACTTGCACATTACCTCTGCCATTTTTTTTTATTCCTTTCGTTGCCTCTGCCAATAATTTTTCTCTTCTTTTCCTTTACCTGGCACGTTGCCTCTCCCATTTTTTTTTCCCTGGATGTTGCCTTCTTCCTTCCTCTATTTTTTTTTTTTTTATTCATTTTTTTGGATTTCTTCGGCTGTAAGTGTGATAGTTGTTTTTTTTTTTTTTTTTTTTTTTTTTTTTTAACTAGACATGATTTTTTTTTTTGGGACATAATTTTTATTTTTTAATAAATTAGGTGTTCATTTATTTTTTGATTGTTTGTCACTTTTTTGTTTTAATTGGCCATCATTTTTTAACTGGGGTATATGAGTAAATTTATATAAACTCACTTTTTTCATCATTCCATTTTCCATTCCAAACCAAACAAAAATGAGATAAATTAAAATCTTTCTATCCTCTCATTTTTCTATTCTCCCATTATTTTTTATCATCTCACTTTATCCTTTATTTACCATTAGAAATAAAGTGAAAGTTGAATCTTCACTCATTAAATGCATCTTAATAGTTTACTAATTAAAAACACCTTATACCTGGGAATTCTTTCCAAACATTAATGTATATGTGTGAACTAGTTAAAAAAAGAGAGATGCTACGTCTACAATATTTTTATAACAAATCACATGTGGTTAGCTGTTATTGGTTCAAATTTGAAATTAATACTAAGATTACTTTTTTTCCCTAACAATAACAACCAGTAACAACTTGCCACTTAAAATTTGTTGTAAAAATGTTGTAGACATAGCATTTCTCTAAAAAAAACTGTATGTCACACTCACAAGAGTAAAAATTGAGCACCACAATTATTATTTTTGATGCAGCATTCTTTAATCAAGAAATGCTTGGAGCATTCTCAAAAAAAAAAAAAAAAAAAAAAATGCTTGGAGGGTCAATAAAGCCAACACTGACCATTAATATTCTATATTTTATGTTAGGGAAGCATATAATTAGTTAAATATTTTATTGCTTTTTGGGCGCTCACGTTTTAGTATTAATTAGACTATTATTAGTGACATGTTTTACATAATTTGAACATAAAATAAATCGTTTTCACACCTGATTGCTATAACTAATATGTAATAAAGGAATCATTGCACACTCTTGGTATGATGGTCACTCTACAAGTATAAGTACTTGTAGAGTGTGAGGGGTAAGGGTCGAGGTTTAAGTCTTTAGGAGGGAGCTTCACAAACATATACACTTAGATTAGACTAGATTAGAATTCTATCTTGTATAAAAAAATAAAAATAAAAAAAGGAAAATTCACCTATAATAATTTGATAAGATTGCAATAAAAGTAAATTCTACCTAAAAATAAAATAAAATTAAGAATGTAAATTTTCTTGTTTGTACCGAAAACATGCGTGTTTATTTATTTTTGTTCTCTTTGCCATCAAATATGATATTTTTGTGGACAATTTCAAAGACAAGAATGTAAAATTATGGCTGCAAACTTAAAAAAGAGATAGAAGTGTCATTAATTATCTTCCTTTACTCGGCATTAAGAAGATATTTACAAGTAGATGGTAATAATAATATGCTATGGATTATAATAGATAATTCAAACCTTTTTTTTTTTTTTTTTTTTGAGAAACATAGATAATTCAATGTTATGAACAGAGGAGAGTTAATTGAATTTGAGGTCAATTGAACCTCCAAGAACAGAGAAAGAGATAAGAAGGTATTGTAGAGAAGAAGTGCATAAGAATTGAAGAGAGAAATTGGAATTAAGTCTCCGATACAAATCATTTCTTCCCACCCCTTCTAATACTTCTCACGCAACAATCCTCTAACTGCCTAATGGCCAAGGCAGCTGTCAACCAGCTGTCCATCCTAACAACTAACCATAACTAACTCTTATTTTGTTGCCATCACTAGTGTGAACACAATGTCTAATGCTAACAACTATGGAATGCCAACTAAGCCACTACTTGCATCATTCTAGCATTGAGGACACACGCTGGCAGCCTCTGGATGACCCCCCTCATCAGCTGCTCCTGCCTTCCACATCAGCAGTTGGTGCACCCTTCCTGCGCATCCTACACAAGCAACTCACAAGCACCCCTCATGCAGCATCACACGCCTCCATAGTGCAGCAACACACACCTTAATACCATGCTCCTTTATTCATTCCTAACAATTTCCTCCCCTTCAAAGCACCTTGCCCACAAGGTGAGGGAACTTTTGCTGCAAAACAAAAAGATTCTCCCAAGTAGCATCATCCTTGCTCTCATCCTGCCACTGCACCAGTACTTGAGTGATAAGCCTACTCCTTAGCTGATGTGATCTGGTAGCTAAAATAGCCACAGGTTCAGGGTTCAAAATCTGGTCCACAGACACAGCAGGTAAAGCAGGCCTAGGAACCACCTGAGCACCCAGCTTACCCTTAAGGTTGGACACATGAAACACAGGATGAATCTGTGAACCTGCAGGTAAATCAAGCTTGTAGGACACCTCCCCAACCTTCTGTATAACCTGGTAAGGTCCATAAAAACGAGGAGCTAACTTGCCAAACTTCTTGGACTGAACTGAAGACTGCTTGTAAGGTTGCAGTCTGAGATACACCCAATCTCCCACAGCAAAGGACCTATCCACCCTTTTCTTATCAGCAAACCACTTCATCCTTTCCTGTGCAGCAGCTAAATTGGACTTAAGCAATGAGAAGAGTTGCTGCCTGTCCTGCAGAAGTAAATCAACAGCTGCAACCCTTGTAGTGCCTGGAACATAGTCCACCAACTTAGGAGGGGGATATCCATACAAGGCTTCAAATGGAGTGAGCTTAATGGAAGAATGGAAGTTAGTGTTGAACCAAAACTCAGCTAAGGGAAGACAGTCCACCCAAGCTTGAGGTCTGTCAGCAGCAAAAGCCCTCAAATAGTGCTCCAAACTCTTGTTCACAACCTCTGTTTGCCCATCAGTTTGAGGGTGGTAAGAAGATGACATAGCTAGGCCAATTCCTTGGAGTTTCATCAATTCAGACCAGAATTTCGAAGTAAAAACTAGATCTCTGTCACTTACAATGGTGGAAGGCAGGCCATGTAACTTAAAAACATGCTGCATAAACAACTGAGCAACCTTAGCAGCAGTATAAGGGTGAGCTAATGGGATAAAGTGAACATATTTAGTAAACCTATCCACAACAACAAACACCACTGACTTCTGCTGAGATTTAGGTAACCCTTCCACAAAATCCATGCTAATATCAATCCAAGGCCTAGTTGGAATGACCAAGGGCTGTAACAACCCAGCAGGGAAGCAAGTTTCATTCTTCAACCTCTGGCATACATCACATTCCTTAATCAACTTCTTCAAGTCTGTTCCCATACCAGGCCAAGTAAAATCCTGTTTAAGTCTATGGAAGGACTTCAAGTAACCAGAATGACCCCCTAGAGGACTGTCATGTACTTGCTGCAAGACTAAAGTCTTTAGAATTTGATTAGAACTTCCCAAATATAGTCTGCCCTTATAGAACAACAGCTCATTGCAAAATGTAAACCCCACTGGAACAATCTGCCCAGACTTAATAGCTTGAATGATCTGCTGCAGGGATGGATCAATGACATAGCTTGCTCTCAAATCATCAAGCCAATTAGGAGTAGGAAAGGATATAATGCAAAGAGTACCTACTTTACTGCAGTCAGCTTCAATAAGTCCAGTATCTTCCCTCCTTGAAAGTGCATCAGCAACTACATTTTCCTTACCATGCTTATACTCAACTATAAACGCATACCCAAGTAGTTTGGTGATCCATTTTTGCTGAGCAGGGGTGCCAATCTTTTGTTCCAACAGGTATTTTAGACTTTGATGGTCTGTTTTAATGACAAATGGTCTGCCAAGGAGATAAGGCCTCCATTTCTTCACAGCTACTACTAAAGCCAGCAGCTCCTTCTCATAAGTGGAAAGAGCAAGTGCTTTCCCTTTCAAGGCTTGGCTGTGATAAGCAATGGGCCTTTGGTTCTGCATTAACACAGCCCCCACACCCAATCCAGAAGCATCACATTCCACCACAAATGGTTTAGTGAAGTCAGGCAGGGCTAACACAGGAGGACTTGACATAGCCTCCTTAAGTGATTGGAAGGCCTGTGAGGCTGCAGGAGTCCAAAGGAATGAATCCTTCCTTAACAAAGCAGTTAATGGGGCTGCAATCAACCCATACCCCTTCACAAACTTCCTGTAGTAACCAGTCA
The DNA here is from genome assembly GCA_028535165.1 of Quercus tomentella. Classification (NCBI taxonomy): domain Eukaryota; kingdom Viridiplantae; phylum Streptophyta; class Magnoliopsida; order Fagales; family Fagaceae; genus Quercus; species Quercus tomentella. Next base: position 34,214,780 of record JAPQVY010000068.1, on the reverse strand, counting down.
AACCCAAAAAACCCCTTAAGGCCTTTACATCTTGAGGAATAGGCCATTGCTGCATAGCAGCAGTCTTCCTTGGGTCTGTTTTTACCCCTTCACCAGAGATTAAATGTCCCAAATACTCTACCTCCCTACAAGCAAAGACACACTTTGATTGTTTGGCATACAATTGGTGATTCACCAATGTATCCAACACCAATTTAAGATGAGTAACATGGGCAGCCAGATCCTTGCTATACACTAGAATGTCATCAAAGAATACCAAAACAAACTTCCTTAGATAAGGTTTAAAAACTGAGTTCATAAGTGATTGGAAAGTTGATGGTGCATTGGTTAAACCCAATGGCATTACTAAGAACTCATAGTGACCCTCATGAGTCCTAAAAGCAGTCTTTGGGATGTCTTCCTCCTTCATTCTAATTTGGTGATATCCGGATCTCAAATCCAACTTAGAAAAACAGTAGCACCAAATAGTTCATCTAACAATTCATCAATCACAGGTATGGGGTACTTATCCTTAATAGTTTCTTGGTTCAAGGCTCTATAATCAATACACATTCTCCATGAACCATCAGCCTTCCTAACCAGAAGCACAGGTGATGCAAAGGGACTACTACTATTTCTGATAAACCCTACAGACAGTAATTCTTTAACAATGCTCTCAATTTCATTTTTTTGATAGTAGGGATACCTGTAAGGCCTTTGAGACACAGCTTGAGTTCCATCCTTTAGAGTGATATGATGTTCATGATCTCTTAGAGGAGGCAGACCTTCTGGAGTAGCAAAGACAGACTTGTACTCTAGCAGCAATGCAGCAATAACTTCAGGAATTTGGTCCTGTCCATCTGCATACATCAATTGAGGCTGCAATTGGACTGAAATTTGAAGAATTAGTCCCTTCTTCACTGGTTGCTTCAAAAAATTATCTCCATCTTGCAATTGAGAGGTAGCATTCTTCATTCCTCTTAATTGCACTTGTCTTTGCTCATGATAAAAACTCATTGTAAGCAGTTTAAAGTCCCACTGTATGACCCCCAAAGTTCCCAACCAATGAGTGCCCAAAACTAAATCACAACCTCCCATTGGTAGCACATGTAAGTGCACCATAAATGTCTCTCCCTGCATCCGGATAGGCACTGCCTTACAAATGCCTTGAGTCTTAATTACAGCACCATTAGCAACCTTCACTTCCAAAATTTGGGAAGTGTCTACAGGGATATTTAATTGTGGAACAAGGGCAGCATCAATGAAGTTATGGGTGCTTCCTGAGTCAATTAAGATCACCAAGGATCTTGGATTAACCCTTCCCATGACTCTCATTGTCCCTGAAGTAGGAGTGCCACTCAATGCATAGAGAGTAATCTCTGCCTCTTCCTTCTCTTGCCCCACTTGTCCATCCTAACCTGTGTAACAATTTTCCTCCAATTCAGCTAGGTGAACCCCAGCATTTGTATTTTCCTGGACTAACTCTACATAGTCCAATAAGAACAACATAGCATTCTTGCACTTGTGACCCGGAGCCCACTTCTCATCACAGTTGTAACATAGCCCTTTCTTCTTCCTCTCTTCCATTTGAGCAGGTGAAATCCTCTTAATAGGTAGCCTTGGTCTAGGCTCCAACAGAGGAGGAGCCTTTGGAGGAGCTCCCAGAATTGAAGGTTTCCCTTGATCACTCTGAAATTTGGAGTACTTCCTGCAACTAAGATTATACTCCTCCTGGATCTTTGCCAAACCAAAAGCCTCATTCAAGGATCTAGGATTAAGCATCCTCACTGGCAGCCTTATTTCATCCTTTAATCCACTTAAGAAGCAGCTTAACTTGTGAGCATTAGATAATCCCTTAATTCTGTTGGATAGCACCTCAAATTGACCCTTGTACAATGACACTGAAGTAGTTTGTCTCAGTCTAGTCAATGTTTCCATAGGATCATCATAAGCCGTAGTACCAAATCTAACATGTAAGGCTTGGATCAACGATTCCCAATTAGCAAAGAGACCTACCTCTTCACTATCCTGGAACCAAACCAGAGCCTCTCCCTCCATGTGGAACGAAGCTAACATCAATTTCTCTGCAATTGGTGTATTGTAATACTTAAAGTATTGGTTGGCCTTATATATCCAACTTGCAGGGTCTTCTCCAGTGAACCTTGGGAACTCCAATCTCACAGGACGTGTCATAGCCATTGTTGATGAGTTGAAGTGCCTTTGTTCATCTTGTGTTGAAGACTGGGATAATCCACCTGGATCAGAGCCATGATACCTCTGTACCAGGATTGCTAGTTGTTGATTCATCTCATTCATGGTGCGTGTATGTACTTCTTGGATCGTGCGCATTTCTTGAATTTCTTTACCATGATGATCACTTGCAGTTCGTAGTGAAGCCAGAGCCTCCTGTGTAGCAACAGTTGTGGATCGTGTTTCAGCCATGGCCAAGGAAAGCCTTGCTCTGATACCAAATGTTATGAACAGAGGAGAGTTAATTGAATTTGAGGTCAATTGAACCTCCAAGAACAGAGAAAGAGATAAGAAGGTATTGTAGAGAAGAAGTGCATAAGAATTGAAGAGAGAAATTGGAATTAAGTCTCCGATACAAATCATTTCTTCCCACCCCTTCTAATACTTCTCACGCAACAATCCTCTAACTGCCTAATGGCCAAGGCAGCTGTCAACCAGCTGTCCATCCTAACAACTAACCATAACTAACTCTTATTTTGTTGCCATCACTAGTGTGAACACAATGTCTAATGCTAACAACTATGGAATGCCAACTAAGCCACTACTTGCATCATTCTAGCATTGAGGACACACGCTGGCAGCCTCTGGATGACCCCCCTCATCAGCTGCTCCTGCCTTCCACATCAGCAGTTGGTGCACCCTTCCTGCGCATCCTACACAAGCAACTCACAAGCACCCCTCATGCAGCATCACACGCCTCCATAGTGCAGCAACACACACCTTAATACCATGCTCCTTTATTCATTCCTAACATTCAAACTTAAAACAGTGATTCCCAAGTCAATGATCTAATTCAAGGGCGTAATGGTAAATGAGTCACTAATTAAAATGATATTCCAATTTCTCTTGCTCCCAATGCGAATAGAGTAACAAAGAGTGTACTGTGTATGTGGATTCCCCCCCCCCCCCCCCCCCCAAAAAAAGAAAAGTGTACTGTGGACCTTGGAGTCAACTTTGCTATTTTTTTTTTTTTTTTATAAGATCAACTTTGCTATTTGAATATTATAAAACAGACAAATATCTCATATGTGCCTAAAAGCCATGAGGGCCACGCGTCAGGCGAGACTTTAAATGCCCAATAGCTACTTAAACAGATAGATCCTCCCAAATTTCAGTAGCAACATCTAAGACATTTTTATTGTTTAAATATTTAGACATTGCATATTTTTATGTATTTGGAGTATGAAATTTTATCTTATTTCATATTTTTGTGGATCAATTTTTACCATATGTAAAATATCAAAATGGAAGAATTAAAAGAAAATTTAAATATAAACATAAACATTAATATATTTATTTATTTATTTATGAGCATTCCAACTTTCTTCCGTTGTACTAACACTTCATGTGAGAACTCTAAGAAAATTATTTTTTTAAATGTGGATATATTAATTTCTTAATTTTAGTATCAGTGTACAATTTTGTAATGATACTAGAAAATTTTATAAAGGCATATGATGGAAGAATGGCTATATATACATATATACTCAATTTGTAACATATTGTTGGTACTTCATTCCATTTTTGGATGTCTCAAAACATTAATTTTTTTAAAAGTAAATTTAATATTGAAATATAAAATTGTTACGAAGAAAGTTGAAGTTATTAAAATAAAAAAAAAAAAAAAAACAAAAAGAAAGTTAAAACCATGGATGTACGGAAATATAAATCAAAAACTTTTTAATCATTTTTTTCTTGTATAGGCTTTTTTAATGATTTTCCTAAGATAATTAATTTATAAAATACATCACTTAATCCATTTTTCACATGATCAAAGTTTAAACATGTATAAAAGAAACCAATTTTATTAAAATAACCCAACAATAATCATAAAGCCAAAAGAAAAAAAAGCAGTAGCAAAAGGCTTTTTGTTTTCTTCATACTTGATAACTTTTAAAGTTGACATTTTTCAAGGTAAGATGGAAAAAGAAAAAAATTAATGAGATATTTATGTCTAGGAATTGATATTGAAAATCAAAAGTTGTTAATTTGTTAGTAAGTTTATCTGTTAAGAAAGAGACAAAAAAAGTTGAATTTAACACAAAGTGATTTTCCTATAATGAAGAGTTATTTATTAAAAGTAAGTGGTAGTGATGATCTCAAACTAATTGGATGAAAAACTATCTCTAGTTAGACCATAGAAGGTGGACAATTTTTCGGTTGTGTCAATTATATATTTTGTATATGCTATGGACTGACTTGATAATTTCAAGTTTACAGATAAGAAAGTGACCAAACATATTTCTTTAGAATCATTGGAGCCATCTAAGGTTATAATTAAATCATCCCTCAAAAAAAAAAAAAAGATTATAATTAAATCAAATTTCGTAGTGCATTAAAGAGGTGGGTTGGGATGGTTGGTTTGTAGAGAAAATTGTTACCATTTTTAGGAGGAGAAATATATTTTTATACATGTTTGACAATTTTCAAACATAGAACTAGAGATAAGTATAAACATAAACATATTCATAATCATATGAAAACTTATGAAGAGCATTGACATAAGGCTTAATGATTCACTTTTTCATCTAAAATATAATTGAAGTTGATGCAAATGCTTGTACAAATACCTTATTAAGGATAGGTAATCTCCCTTACAAATACCATGTTTATGAAGGTGGAATGCCTTGGTTAATACTTTAATTGTGATAGGTAAACAATTTCACAAATACCGTATTTGCTAAATTCAAATGCCCTTACATATACCTCATCTGTGATAGGTAAAGACTCTCACAAATACCTTATTTATTATAGCTAGATGACCTTATAAATATTTTATTTGTGATAGGGAAAGACTCTTAAAAAAACATTTAATTTGTGATAAGGTAATGGCTCACAAATACCTTATTTATACTAGCAGGATGTACTAACAAATAAATGATTAAAAAAACTATTAAATTTTATATTAAATTTTCATTGAGTAAAATATCTCATCTCCCACACTAGTTGGCTACCCTCAACTCCAAGAGGATGTAAGTCTAAACCAAAGGCTCATGAGAGTTCTCACGCGCTCTTATGCACGCGAAGTTCATGTCTCTTAGTCTCTCTAATCCGACATCTAATTTGAGTGGTTTCTATGTTGTTGGCTTATTTTAAGTACTACAACTTAGGCTTGTGAAATACATTATAAACAAAAGCCCGAGTATTTATAAAGATATTCAAGTTACAAAATTATCTTCCAAACATGTAAATCCTACAGAAATAAATTGGTATCTCTCTCAACACTTGTCCAAAATACATTTCGTTTGTTCATATGAACTCTTGACTCTTGAGTCGAGGGGAGTCTACTGGTAGTGGTGATGTTGCTGGAAAGTCACCAAAGTACCAAATATAGCGAAGGACAAAATGTCCATCAATGGAAAAACCTAGAAAAAATATGGGTTACATGCCTCCCAAAACCATTTATTGGCTTGGAAACAATGAAAAATAGCAGATGTCTCTAATACCGATAAAAAACTGATAAAAACCAGTAAAAATAGGAAATCATGATCTTTTTTGTTCTTTGATCGTTCCTATTTTAAAAACCATGCAAACATGGGTGACGTTACTTATGCTTTAGGGTTTCAAATGAACTTCCTAACTTGATATATAAAAATTTATATGTATAAAATATTATTTTATTAGTCTAATTTACCTTGAAAAATACTTTTACACACCTTGACTTAAAACTTGCACACTTTGACATTGATCAGTCCAGCCCAAAATTAAACAACACAAATTCGTCAATTCTAAAACCAACTACATAAATCGTAAATCTCTCTCTCATTAATCTTTTTTCTTTATCTAACCATCAATATCTCTGACTTTAAATTTATATATTATTTGCATGAGTGTGTGTCTGATATTAATTGTATGCATTTTTTTTTGTTATTTGTGTATATGTGTGTGTATATTATAATATAACTTTATACAATTTAATAATTATAAAATTTAGAGGGTTTGTTACATGTGTCATGTGTGCATATTGTTATTATGTTATAATAACATTTTGTTATAAAGTTAGTGATTAAAAAAATAGTAAAGTTAGTGATTTTTCTAGTATTTGATTGGTTAATTAGACACATAGTGTATTAGTTAGGGTGAGGTTTGGGTGGGTCCAGTGCCTAGTTGCACCAAACCTGTTAAGATATTAATGACACGTGTCACCATCTCAATGGGTCTAGAGCATTGGATGTAATGGACCTAAACCTCACCCTATTATTTATATATGTATGAATGCATGGGTGTGGTTTTTTGGGTCAATAATTAATACAATCCATGTGAGTTGACTTTTGTCATTCAATTTAAAATAATTTTATAAAAATAATGACAAATAGATAATAAGAATTGTATAAAAATAAAAAGCATTATACAAACTTAAAAAAATAAAATGGTTATACCTATCCACATTGACAATAGATAATGAAATCTCATAATCATTTCAAAAAGTGAAAACTTGTAAAAGAAAATAGTAAGATGTCATGTATAATTATAATTTTTTAATTTTTAACTCTTCGCTTCCTCACACCGAAATATGATTCAATACATAAAAACACTTGTTTTTCGATGACACCTGGGTTTGGTGTGCGTGCTGGCAGATATGTGTTTAAAAAAAAAAAAAAAAAAAAAAATCCATTGAACTATATCACTTGAACAATTGAACTCCCTTGATGTCTTTTACCAAGAAAAATAAATCAATTTAAGCTCAAATAAATACCCCATTTATCTCTCTCTTTCTCTCTTCTGTTGTGTATGTTTCTTAAAAAAATAATTTAAAGGTGATATTTTATTTTTTAAATAAATGAAATTATATTGGTGCCACATGGAGAGTGCATTAAAACTATTTAGTTAACTCTTCGCTAATACTTTATTACCCAAATTACAAGATGTTAAATTACTCTTTCAATAACAACTCCATTACTAGGAGTTAGAAAATTCAAAAGAAATTTAGTTATTTATTTCAAATTATTTTAATCATGTATAATAATTTAAGGTAATATTTATGTTTTTTGTATTTAATATTTTATTATTCAATTGAATTATATTTGTAAAATGTTTTCTTTGCGTTACAATAAACATCAAAACTAATAGCAATAAACATCTTTTTGCTAATTTTTTCTTAATTATAAACACATTATAATCAGAGACGGAGCCAGAGTTTTGAGTCAAGGGGGGCGGCTTTACTGTTAGCTGTGTGCAGCAGTTTCAACCTTTGACTCTGCTACTATTTAGTTGCTAATAATTTTTTTTTTTTTTTTTGGTCGGTAAGAACAAAATTATTTTTGTTTATAATTTTTTAAATGATAGGGTTGTTTATTTTGAATAAAATTGGTTAACTGAGCTTAATTTTTTTTTAAAGTTTTATTATTGGTAATTTTTGTTGTTGAGCTATTTTTTTGGGCTTGCATATTTTGTTTTAGATTTTAGATCTATAAATTTTTTTATAGTCACTAAAATGAGAAAAATACTAGCACTACAAAATTTTTTATAAATTATTGATGTAATAAGTGGTAACTAGTAAGTAAAAAGATGATGTGAGTGGTGAGTCTATGTGCAAACTAATAAGAATTTGCTACCAAAATAGTTTGTAAAAATGTTGTAAAAAAGTTTGTGAGTATAACATTACTCTTAAAAGAATCAATGATATTGTTTAAGGGAAAAAAAATGTAATTTTATAGAACAAAATTGCTAAAATTAGTACATATATAATAATAATAATAATAATAATAATAATAATAATAATAATAATAATAATAATAATACTTTTTTAAAAAAAATCTAGGGGTGGCCATTGCGCCCCCTAGTCCAAAGCTAGGTACGTCCTTGATTATAATGTAAGCCCTTACAAATAACATAAAAAAGAAATTATATAAAATAAATATGTTTATATATATATATATATATATATATATCTTCTCTCTAAGAGAGAGATGGGCTAATTGACTGTGCAGATTATGTATCGAGTGAACAAGATCCATTTGTATTCTATCAGTGGTTATCATGTTGAGATCATGTCTAACACACGAGTCTTTGCTTTTAGTAGTGAACTTTTAAACATTGTAACGGAATGAAAAATACAGGAAATTAAGTTAAATTTACAGAAACAGAAATTGATAAATGTACCTTGGTTTTAGATCGATGGAGATTTAAGGAGCATAGCTAGATGACTGCACAGTTGAATTGCTGGACAAATCTCCCTTGGCAGAGGGCTTATACTTACATATATACCCATGTAAAAATGGATCACGTCAAGTGGAGTGGCCACCTGCCAAAGGAGCATCTGCCCTGTAATTCATTTGTACACTTGAGTACTCGAATCTTTTCAATAATTTTGACCAATTTTTAAGGCTTGGTTTCTATATATAGGTAAGATAAATAACTGCATGTCATCAAGAATAGGTGCTCCCTAGCTAGTTGAAGAACAATAAGAAACTGCACGATAGTTTTCACCAAAAAATGAAATTGTTCATCTTTCTTTGTTCACTAGATTGTGGTCTTGATTAGAGGACTAAGAGGGTTTGGTGTTGGTATGGGAATTAGGACAAGTGATGGCTAGGGCTGTTTTGTATTGGTTGTGCTCTTTTCTCTCTTAGGATCTCTCTGCTTTATACATCAAGGGTTAAGAAAAACCCGGCCTTCGATCAAGTACTTTATTGTTTGAGTGATGACTTGAGGTCTTGACTATATTAAATTATAATCAATATTAACTAAATTAATTAGGTTGGTTTTGACATGGATGTTTGGAATATAGAGAGAAAAAAAAATGTATTAACCACGTGGAAGTTGACATGTGATGAAGAGGCAACGACAGAGAGAGTGACATTTGAGGTATTATCAAACCAAATGAATATTTAAATATTATCAAAAGTGCTGTTCTAGTATTTTTTTTTAATCAAAATTTAAAGATTTTAATATTATTTTAATACTCTAACAATTGGGAGAGTTTCAAGTATTCCGTAAAAAAAAGAAAATTGATTTAAGCTTTATATACTGACATGACTAAAAAAAATTAATTCATCTTTTAAGCTTTACAAAATAAAATATTTGATTTATTAGAAATTTAATATTCAAGACTTTAATTTTTTTTAAAACAGACAGTTTAAGAACTAAATTTCACAGTGAAAAAAAGAACTAAATTGACCCTTATGTCAAAGGATACAATTTGTAAAAAGTCCAAATAATAAGTATAATTTTCAAGGTTAACGACAAAGTAAAATATAGATTGAATAAAGAAAAATTTAAATCTTTGAGATGACTAATAGCCTAATATTGAGATAAAATCTTTTATTGAACAAAAATTAAAGATTTTAGATCACTAATATTTCCTTAAGAATTTTAACACAAATTTTATGGGGTTTAGCTTACTTCTAGTGTTTTTTAAAAATGAATTTTCTTTTATTTTAATGAGAGACTGTCACATTATCTACTAACTAAATAAAAGGTAAAAATTAAAACCCATTACCATTTGCCATTGTATATTTAAAACAAAAGGATATATTCAGTTAAAAAAGTACTGGAGGTAAGCCAAACCCAATTTTATCTTACATGTGTCAAAGATCCTTTTTTTATTTATTTTTTTTTTTTTTAGAGAACATGTATCAAAGACTTAATATGTTTTTATCAAATATTGCTAGATTTTTCTCTTTTTTTAAAAAAAAAAATTTATTATATAAATTGCTGCTAATTTTCTAATGTTGATCAAAGGTTATGCAAAGAAATCACCTTGCTATTTTTAGTTTCGAAAGTATTAATATTTTGATAATATTCCATTTTTCCTAGAATATCATCCCATGAATTAGGACTTGAGAAGAGATTCCTAATGGGATGATATTCTAAAAAATAACATATCATGTCCCTCGTGCCCATTAAACAATGGGGTAAAGAGACAAATCAAAAGGGAGTTATTTTCTATTAAATATCATTTTCATATAATTTTATCATTGATATTATTTTCTATTAAATATCAATCATAACAGCTACCTCATTAGAGATAATGAAAAATTTATATATTATTATTATAATAATGATGATATTCTGAGTGTTGTGTGGGTAGGTTATAGTTTCTTGGAAAAAATAACAATTAGGATTAGAAAAACATCATTCTCATATGAGTTCATTCTTAGTACCATTTATATTTGATATCAATCACAACAAGTAACGACATTAGAAATTAAGAAGAAAAAAAAATTTGTATTGCGTCACTACGTTTATTGATAATAATTACCAAGATGATGTTCCGCGTGATATATATGTCGGAAGGTTATAGTTTCATTTTTAAAAAATTATAAAAAGATTTTTATTTATTATTTATTATTTATTTATTTTATAGTTCATATATAATACTTATTTTTTCATATGTGATTTTATATTAAGTGTCATTAAGAAGAAAAGCTACATTAATTGCTAAGTACAGTATGGTAATTTGACTGTTATATTAATAATGTAAAGATTAAAATACTCTTTACAAATTTAAATTTTTATGGAATGGATTTAGAATTGTCTACAATTTTTTTTTCTCAAAAAACATTTGTAGACAATTCTAAATCGATTCCATAACTTTGCAACTTGAAATACAAATTTCCCATCCTTGGAATCCATCACAATTTATTGTTAGACCACACAAAACGTCTTATTATTTTTTAATACATGGAATAATAAGAAACAAAATAGGAATTACAAAAAGAAAAAAACGAAAAAATGCTCACAGTTTCTTTTCTTGTTCTTTCTATATTTCTCTGTAATTACTCTCTCACTAGATATTCCACCATTCTCACTCCTCAAATCCACACGCTGATGTACAAATCCCATTCATCCACAACAAAAGAAAACTAAAAATTATATATGTCACAACCCTAGTCTAGCTAATGAACAAATTAGGCATGCAACAATGACTGTACACTTATAGACATTTTCCTTACAAGCATCCAAGGGTTCTTACATGTGGGAATATCCTAAGGAATATTCTCAAAGAATTATTATATAAAGAAACATCTAAAACCATCTTTAATAATTCAATTGCTAAAAATCTCCAAAGTACTAGTGAAAATAAAAGTTCAAATCACATATGCATAAAATAATGAATAGAAAAAATTACTAAATACTATCAGTTCGATTTTTTTTTTTTCTCATAATTTCTTAAGCTCCTTTCATGCATACAACCTTAGTGCATTCAAAACCTGTGATTCAATAAATTCTGGATTTGATAGGGGAGAAAAAGAGGGGCCGAGTTTGACAACTTAGTAAATAACCAAATCTCAACTAGCGGAAGCAAGTGTGAGTGAGTGTGTCTATAAACTTTACACAAGATGAGACTTCATAAGTTTAGAAACTATGTCTAAGTTCAAGTGAGAAAATTGACATGTAATTGTAATGGATTTTAAAAACATAAAAGTATATTTTACAATAAGTTCCAAATATACACCAAAAATATAATTGCAACCTGTTATGAGTTCAAAAAACTTCAAAATTTTCATGGGACTTGGAACAGTTCATATTCTTAATTTCTTTATTACTATTGTCATTTTATATCCCCATGATTAGACTTAGAATCATGTATTGACGTCTAATTAGCCTTGAAAGAGACTAGTTTTTATGCCAATGTATAACCTCATTGGTGCGGTCAAAGTATAGTCAAACTGTAAAAATAATTCCATAAGTTATCCAGTTTTATTTCAATCTGGATTCCTTCTTTGTTACCGAGGATGAACCCAAAGCCATAATGTCTCAAAACGACGTGGTATCCTATTTTTTGGCCTAATTCTTCTTCTAAAGATTCCATATGAAAAAGAAAAAAAATCATATAGCATAAAATCATAGTTTCACCATATTTTTATTTAAAACTTGGTTCTTTTTAGAAAATTTACACATCCTTGAACCGGTTTGAGAAAATAAAAAATTTTAAAATGACCAACTTAATCAAATAATTTTTTAATATTTCAATATTGAAGAAATTTAAATTATTTTCTTTAGTTCAGTGTAGCTAAAATAATTATATACAACTTTTTAATAAGGAAAGAAAAGAGAATATTTAATAAAGAAGGCATTGTATTTTAAATCATATATAACTAGTCAAGAAAAAGTTACCTCACGTAGGCTTACAAAATTTTCTACTTCTCTGTAAACCTTCTCTTCTAAGGTCCACTACAAGTCCCACCTAACACCAATTATACAATGACCTAAGTCCATCAATCCATATTAACATACTATTTGCTTAGAGATTAATTGATTAACTCTAATCTTTCAATTGAATCTGGCCAATAACGATACTCTCTAATTCTAAAGTATTCATAGGTGCTTACTAATAACTCTCCCACTAAAATTAAGATTAAATACAACTCTTAAAAGTACAAAAATATAGAAAGGTCCAAACAATATAGAACGGCCACTTTAAATTTTACACAATAAAAAATATTTAAAATATCATACATGGATAGCCATTAATTGTGAACAATAAGGAAATCGCTTTCCAATATTATATAATATATAAAACAAGAAGCTGGGAGAAAGTTCAATGAATGATCCAAATTAGATTCAAATTGCACTCTGCTTTTATGTAAAGTATTATTTTAATTGTCTTTTAATTTGATGGTAAGTGTCTATATTTTAAATACATTTCACTTTCATGTCAGGTATCCTTCCAATTATACTTTAATGGTATATAAATTATATTTATGAGCAAATATATATAGATAAAAGTTACAAGCTAGTTTTATTTTTTAATTAGAAACCTACATGATACAAACTCAATCAGTCTTTATATTAAGTTTCTGAAATTATATATATTTATTGACAATATTTACCATGTGAAATAAATTTCATATTTTTTTTTGAAATTTATAGAAAATAAGAAAATAAACCTTCTTTTGGGTATATGTTTCTCACCTCACAGTTAATGGGTCCCACCATCTATGAGGGTCTACTTCATCGTAGAGTAGCTGAAAAAGCATTCCCATAATATAACCTATATATATATATATATATATATATATATATATATATCTTTTCTATGAAAGTAGGGATCATAAAAGTATAATTTACAATGAGTTCCAAATTCATCAAAAATATAATTGCAGCTTGTTATGAGTTCAAAAAAACTTCGAAATTTTCATGGGACTTGGAACCGTTCATATTCTTAATTTTTTTATTAATATTTTCATTTATATCCCCATGATTAGACTTATATCTATCTATCTATCTATCTATCTATATATATATATATATATATATATATATATATATATATATATATCTATCTTTTCTATGAAAGCAGGGATCATAAAAGTATAATTTACAATGAGTTCCAAATACACCAAAAATATAATTGCAACTTGTTATGAGTTCAAAAAAACTTCAAAATTTTCATGGGACTTGGAAAAGTTCATATTCTTAATTTCTTTATTAATATTGTCATTTATATCCCATCGATTAGACTTAGAATCACGTATTGACATGTAATTAGCCCTGAAAGATACTAGTCTGTATGCCAATGTATGGTCAAACTGTAAAAATAATTCTAGAAGTTATCCAGTTTTATTTCAATCCAGATTCCTTCTTTGTTACCAGGGTCAAACCCAAAGCCATAATGTCTTAAAACAAGGAGGTATCCTAATATTTGGCCTAATTCTTCTTCTAATGAGTCCATATGAAATATATATATATATATATATCATTTGGCATAAAATCATAGTTTCACTATATTTTTATTTAAAACTTGGTTCTTTTCACAAAATTTACACATCCTTGAACCGGGTTTGAGAAAATAAAAAATTTTAAAATGTCCAACTTAATCAAATAATTTTTAATATTTCAGGTGGAAGAAATTTAAATTATTTTCTTTAGATCAGTGTAGCTAAAATTATTATATACAACTTTTTAATAAGGAAAGAAAGAAGAATATTTAATAAAGAAGGCATTTTATTTTAAATCATATATAACTAGTCAAGAAAAAGTTACTTACCTCAGGTAGGCTTACAAAATTTTCGACTTCTCTGTAAACCTTCTCGTCTAAGGTCCACTACAAGTCCTACCTAACACCAATTATACAATGACCTAAGTCCATCAATCCATATTAACATACTATTTACTTAGAGATTAATTGATTAACTATAATCTTGCAACTGTATCTGGCCAATAATGATACTCTCTAAAGTGTACATAGGTGCTTACTAATAACTCTCCCACTAAAATTAAGATTAAATAAATACAACTCTTAAAAGTACAAAAATATAGAATGGTCCAAACAATATAGAACGGTCACTTCAAATTTTACACAATAAAAAATATTTAAAATAATTCTCTAATACTTCAAAAATGTAACAAATACCTTGAAAATTCAATTATTAATTACACGAAAAAGAGGAAATAAATTATGGATAGCCATTGTGAACACTAAGGAAATTGCTTTCCAATATTATATAATAAAAAACAAGAAGTTGGGAGAAAGTTAAATGAATGATCCAAATTAGATTCTAATTGCACTCTATTTTTATGTCAAATATTATTTTAATTGTCTATTAATTTGATGGTAAGTGTCTATATTTTAAATACATTTCACTTTCATGTCAAGTGTCCTTCCAATTGTACTTTAATTATATATAAATTATATTTACAAGCAAATATATATAAAAAGTTACAAGCTAGTTTTATTTTTTAATTATAAACCTACATGATACAAACTCAATCAATCTTTATATTAAGTTTTTGAAATTATATATATTTATTGACAATATTTACTATGTGAAATAAATTTCATTTTTTTTTTTTTTTTTGAAATCTGTAAAAAAATGAGAAAATATACCCTATTTTGGGTGTATGTTTCTCCCCCTTACAGTTAATGGGTTTCACCATCTATGTGGGTCTGCTTTATCGTAAAATAGCTGAAAAAGCCTGCCCACGATACAACCTATAATCTTTTCTAGGAAAGCAAGGATCAAATGGCATGAACGCTGGCCCAGGCCCCGACCGACCGCCATAAATTACGTTGGCTCTGCCACTTGGAAATACGTTAGGCGAGCAGCCTCTGAAATGCAATGAAGGTCACTGGGACACATAACCTAGCCTAGGTCATTGGGTCAAGGTCTTTTCTTGAATCTTTATTCTTTCATCACCCAATGACCCCTCCAGGTAAGTAAGTCAACCTGTCTGTTGCTTTCTCATTTCACAATCTGTCTCCTTGTTAGTTGTTATGTATTAGGAACTTTTTTTATGCATGCGTGCGCACCCAGATCCAATACACATGTGCATCATGCTAGTATGTGTATATGAATTAGTCAAACCTAGCAACCTGGAAAGAAAAATGTTAAATTATTACAAATTTTAATTTAGTAAACTATTTCAACAAGATAATATAAATAATTTTTTGATGATTTATATTTTATAATCAGTGACCCATCAGTTTTTAATAAAATATGCAGTATTTCCAACACGACTTTATTAAACAAAAGTTTACATTTAATGAGCTAGTTTTAACCACTTTGTTTACTCTCTCTATTATCAACAAGACATATAAGTATTTTATAACTTAATGAAATAAACCGTACCACACACAACACTTCCTCATTTTAGAAATTGGGTTGGGTTTGACCCAACCCATAACCCAAGACATTATTTGATAATTAAATTTAAATTAAAATTGAATGATTTTGATATGAGTTATCGTGATCGGTAATAGAGTAATTTAAACTTGGTGGCTCATCTAAGAGTAGGTGGATCTTTATTAGTATTTAAAATACTCTTATAGTAGCCAAATAAGTGAATATTGTGAGAACATAAAAAAAAGTATATGCATAGTTTTGTCTAAAGCTTTCTTAAATAGCCTATCTCTTTCTAGGGACATCATCAACAGTCCCTTGGAATTTGAAGTGTGAAATAATGGAAGAGACTTTGGTAGCCTCTCCTGTGACAAGAAAGTGCTCAAGGAATATAGAGAGTATGAGATGGAGTTTGTAAAGCAAGTAATGAGAAAAATCCTGCAAGTGCAATGATCTGTCCTCCCTAGGTACGTGCCCATGTGGCCTATCTGATTTATTATACACTCATTATAATCCAAAATTCAAAAAATCAATCCTATTAAAAGTCCCCTCCTTAGAACTTTTGCCTCCAACCTGACCAAAAAAAAAAAACATTTAAGAGACATTGTAGGAGCATTTGGAGAAGTCTTTTTGTAATTGGTAATATATTAGTGTTGAATACCTTCTTGAGTAAAATCTATAGTGTCCCTAGTACCACTCAATTGCAAAATGCACATATTTGTTCATGTTTCTCGTATTTGTAATTGTGAATGCAAGATTAAAATATCAAACAATCGATATGTGTGTACTATGTGCAATCACGTGTTTGAATGTTATACATGGAGATGCCCTAGTTAACATGAAGGATTAAAAAAGAAAAAAAGAAAAAAGGTGCATGCCTGTGTAGGTCAGCAAAAATCAATGTCCTACCATTATAGAAACATTACCTTCGGGTTGATATATATACTAGGTGACTGAATGATTGCACAGCTGAATTGCCGAGCAAATCTCCTTTGGCAGTGAACATCTCCGCCTTGTGAACCAAATTACGTGCACATTTGCAGTGCAGGTGAGTGGCTAACTGCCAAAAGAGTAATTGCCCTGTAATGCAACCATACACTTGATCATTCATTTCGTTGATGAATAGTTTTGGGTGTCCATTTATCTATATATAGCTGATGATAAGTCAGAAAATTCTGGAATGTGCCATGCAAACAGGATATTCTTAGCACATATCCTTCGTTTGGTAAGTTGCAAAGTGGTCCTGTCGCTTCAATATACGCAGCCCTGGCTCCTTTTCTGTACTAGGTTTGACACCACATTGCTCTATCTCTTAAAAGAAAAAGAAAAAGAAAATGTGAATAATCTATAAAGAATATCCGCATAATAATTCTCCACGTACTTTTATTAGAAGTCGTGGTTCTTCTTCTTGTTTTTGTTTTTATGTCTTGTAAATGCACGCCTTTCAGAACAAAACTAATGCAAAAGAAAGAGAAATTAATTTCAAGTGGACACAAGATAGTTTCATGTACATAAGGATTGTAATGATTTCACCATGTATTGGTTGCCATAGAACATAGAGGCGGGCTGACTTTTGGGGCAAGAACTTGACTCCACGTCAAAAGTTCAGGGGCAGTTCGGTAGACATATTTAAATATATGTTTTTAATTTTTAAATAATAATAGACGTATTTTCACACTCTTTTACTCACACGTATTTTCAAACATATTTTCAAACAACAAAACTATCAAACACCTCCTTAAATTCTTCACAGCCTTCCTAATCGTCTTTTAACTGTTTGTCGGGAAAGATATGCTGGCTGCTGAAACGTAATATTCTACAATGTGTCGTCCTCTGGTTATCTTATATAAGACATTACTTTCCTTACCCCCTCTTGTACGTAGTTTCATCGATCCTACGCTAATACAGACCAGTGGACCACTTTTACTGGCCTGCTTTCTTTACCGAACACACTGCTAGTTGGCCTTGACATAAATATATCACATTTGAGGACCTATTAATTAATATTTTGTTTAGGCCTCTTTCTCTCTTCATGGCTACATGGCACAATTTTAGTGGACAATTCTTGTCACATCAATATTATTTTACATATAAAATGAAATGGATTCTGGGTTCAAATCATTTTATTAACAAAAAAGCTCAAATTCCTTCGCTTGCCCGCATTTTTGTACTCTATGGATTGGGCTGATGGCACGTATCTTATCTATATGACGAAAGAGGCTCACAACAAGTGCTTTAATGCATAGTTAATTAGGCTGAAGCCCATATTTTTTCCTCAATGGATATGGGCCATATCTTTATCCATTGAGGAAATTAAACCTAATGTCTTAAAGTTAACCATATTTAAAAGAACTAAGGCGCACACTGAGGAACACAATAATAAATCAAACAAAATAACCTCAAACATCATCATCAAGTCATCATCATCCACATAGAAAATCCATGCCCTTATATTACTACTTGTGGCTTAAACACCTCATTGAAAAACATTTCCAAACTCCGTCATCTCATTCCTCACTTCACTTTACTAAAGCCCATCTTAAGGAAGACAAATAAACCTTATTAAACAAGGAGACTTATATCATTCCAAGCTAGTGATCAATAAAGGGATTTGGCCAACTCATCCTCGTGTATAGTAGATTGTACTTGTGGCGAGCAAAAAGTAGATCAGATAACTAAGGTTGGTTTTAATCTAGTTACTGTTTACTCTCACAATTAATTTTTAGAGATGGGATACAAGGTCAACCTTTAGGTACCCTTATATAACAAGAGATGAAAGTCAGAACAAAAAACTATATGCGAAGTGGTAACATTCAACTAGAAATAGCTTGAAAATTGGTTAAGTGTTCGTCCTTGGGTTCAGTCCAAGGAAGAAGGTACAATTGGATGGTTTTTCTCTCTTTTTGTTTCTCTCCTAATTTTCATGTCCCCCTTGATCCAGGTGCTTCTTAGCTTTATATAACTTAGCAAGGATGCATCTGGATCTTACATTTGGAGGGTTGTGATAAGACTTTCTTGATACTTGTCCCATTAAGACCTTTCTAGAAGATTTTTACATCAGAATATGAGCTGTGAGGAACACTGTTCATGGTCATTTTCCCATTAATGCGGCTAGCTAAATGGTTGCAGTACATTTAATGCAGAGGGGATGGCTGTCTTATCCTTCCTTTTTCTTCTCTTCCTTGTTCAATACTAAGTTACCCTTGTCCCCCCTGGGATTGCACCGTGCTCCCTTCATTCCTGATTCTCGGCCTTCCAAGGTTAAGTAGGAGCTCTCGACATCATCATCGACGGCAACATCCCGAACTCCTTATTAATTAAATAGGTCCTCTCTAAGGATACTTCATGAAATTCCCCTACTCGAAAATACCCTTGCCTACTTTATTATTGCTTTGGATCCTCATCCCTCTACAGTACTCTCTCCCTCCATTCACACTTAAATTTTCCCCTTGGATCTAAGAATATCATGGTTGAACTTATTGGTTTACGAATAGTGTTTAGCCGCTGAAAATGAGTATATAATTTCCTATTACTTCATTGTTATATTATTGCTAAATGCTCATGGCTCCACTGATTCTTTACCACCAAATAAGACTCTAATTCACTGAATTTTTTTTTTTACTACCAAACATTCATTATTTTGATTTATCTCACCGTTGAAAGTATATTATATATTTTACTTTAACTTACCACTAGACACTATCATTATGTTTTCATTTAACTGCTACACATTTACCTAGGTCTAGCAAGACAAGTCTTCCATATGCTGATATATATGAAGTCATAAAAACACCTCCTCAGATTTCCGGTCAATATATTGATTATATGCGTGACAAAAAAGGGGCTGGAAATTACTTTTAGGAGAAAAGGGATTATTTTAGTATAAGTAGAATTCTTTTCAACCATATATTGAAGCTTCTTACAGCCGGATTTCACAATGGTTGTATTCTTATAATTATTAAACATTACCAAACATGCATGGTGCAGTTGAGTTCTCACCCTCTTTTTTTCTCTCTCTCTTCAGTGCATGGAGTGAATTTCCTTTCGTAATAATGTGGTCCTGGACTCCCTTTTCAAAGACTTCCAACAACTAGTGGAAATGAACGTGTGCACATGTATATATGAAATGGAAGCATCAAGCTTTTATCGCTTTTTATTTCTAGAGGATCATTGGATACCCATCAGAGAAATGGCAAGAAGAAAATAGAAACTGAAACAGAACATTCGGGGAGATCTAAATAGTGTGCTCTCTCTTTGCCACGCATTGGTCGTTCTTATCTTCAATTCTGATCTGTAGTTTTCTTACCCTACTTTTTATTCAGTTGGTCAAAAAAGGTCCCTACAATGGGAGTTGGCATGCATGAAATTTTAGGGCCGAATATGCTAGCATATTTGTTTATAAGGTCCCCCACCCCTCCCCTCTACGTAGTTCGTACGTCACTATATTAGCACTCACATATTCTAATTAGGGGTGACAATTTTTATCCAAACTCATGAACCCATCCAAAACTCACTTAATTTGGATAAGTCTTGACCCAACCTAATTAAATATTTGGGTTAAATGGATAAGACCCAAATGAATAATTCAATTAAATGGGTTTTGATGGTTAAACCACTGGGTGCCCAATTACCTATTTAAAATTTAAAGTTTAATACTTAAAAAACAAAAAAAAATAAATAAATAAATAAAAACCCTAACAAACAAGAAAACATCACAGCAGCTACAGCCAGCCGCCTCTTCCTCTACCTAATGTAAAATTTTTCTCCTCCATTTTCTAGGCATTTTCTCAGCTACTAAACTAGACAAAATCTAAACATCTTTCCCTCTTCCTCTATCTAAAGTTTGTCTTTCTTAGTAACTCAAATAACAAAACGCTTTTTAGCAATGGCGCCCAGGAAACGACGCATTGCTGAGGAAGAAGAGTAAGAGAAACCGAAGTCCGAGTTGGCAGCGCAAGTGACTCAGAGCGTGGCTCGGAGAGGTGCCTGTATTAACTCAGATAACTCGGTGGCTGAGTTGCGCAAAACCGAGTTACCAAAGGCGAAGAAGGCGTAGAAGGCTGAGAAGGACGTAGAGCTCAAGGTGGTGGAGGAAGAAGTCAAGGAAGGGACGAAAACCATTGTGATTGAGTTTTTCTTTAGGTTTTCTCTTTTTTTTTTCTTTGGGTACTTTGTCTCTGTTTGTTTGCGGAGAAAAGTGAAACAGAAAATTAGTGTCTTGATATGGTTTTCTTGTTGTTTTCGTTTGAAAGGTTAGGTTTTTTACTTTTTAGTGCTTTGCATATTATGTCTAATGTTTCTTGTTTGGCTACCGAGAAAAGTGCAAGAAGAAAATTAGTCTCTTGTTGAATTACTGAATATGAATTTTATAATGGGTTAAATGGGTGGGTTACTAATTAAATGGGTTGGATTGGTAATGGATAATTAATTTATATATAAATGGGTCATAAATGGATAAATACACACCCAGCCCATTTATAATCTAATCCATTTATGACCCAACCCGCCCATTTGCCACCCCTAATTCTAACTTTGTTTTTAAGTACGTAGTTGGTTGTAACGACGTATGTATAAGCATAAGTTCATCTATAGTTATTTTTTATTTTTTATTTATTTATTTTTTTTAAGTCTATCAACTTATATACATTTCTAAGAGATTTATTAAGACAAGAGCTATATTATTAGAAGTGGTAATGGGGAGGGTAGGGTCAAATCATGTGTGCCTTGTCCCCGCCTCCTCTCCTCTTCTAGATAGAAAAAATCCATGAGAGAAAAGAGTGTGGCGGAGCATGGTGGGTTGAAAATATTTTACTAATCCTAATATAAAGGAGAAAACCAACTATAAGAATGCTAAAAGAGAGTGAGAGACAAAGTTTTTGGAAATGAAAATGAAATATGTATAAAACAGTTAAAATAAGTGTAGAAATGATTGAATTTTATGTATATATAATTTAAATATATATCAAATAAAATATGTTTATAGCTATGAATAATGGGACGAGCAAAATCCATTCCCACCCTGATGCCTTTTCAAAACATGGAAAATTCTCGTAGGACTAGTCAAGCAGGTTAAGGCATTTTTTGCCATCCCCAATCCTAAATTGTCCGTTACAAAATAATTTTCCCGTTGCATTTCTTATATGGGCTGGACACAAAAAAAAAAAGAAAAAAAGATATAATGTTATTATATCATTATATCATAATGATATAATGATATTATTATCATTTTCCCGTTGCATTATATAATGATATAATGAAAATGATATAATGTTATTATCATAATGATATTATGATATAATTTTCCCGTTGCATTTTTTTTTTCTTCTTCTTATTATTATTATCATTATTTTATGGTCTTCCATACAAATGAGTTTTTTTTTCTTAAAACATACATCTTTACAATTATTTTTTCTCTAAACTAATCGACCTTTTTTTTTTCTTTTTTTATAATGTTTTTTCAATTCAAATATCACTTATACAAAGATGTTTGACATAACACAAATTTATATATATCTAAGCTGAATGATTCCACCAAGTGTCTATCTTCTCCCCCGCTTTCAAGACCACAATTCGATTCCCATGTGAGTTGAAATCTTGCTCTGCTTAACACTAATTCCATTTTTTTTTTTTGGTTGAAATGTTTGAAAATATAATAACACCACATGCAAGGACGCCTTCGGCATCCTAGGGTCATGGACCAATCATAAATTCTGGTTGTTCTTAATTATTGAATCAGGGCTTACACTTTATATAGTCTACCTTAATTATTAGTTATTGAATTCAAGGTTTTTTTTAATATAAATATGTTGTAGTCGTTGATTGGGCCTAATACTCTATGCAAGTTAATTATTTTAATTACATAGCCGTAAACTATCTATCATTCAATTAGTTTTAGAGTTTTATCATGTGAGAAGCACTTTCATTGAAGGGATCTACAAATATCATTATCAGACCATTGGTGCTTTATATGAGAATTTTGAAATTATATAATAATTATACATTTAGTTATTATAAATCACTGTAAGTTTCTTTAAGAACTTTTTTTTTTTTTTTTTTTTTTTTTTTTCGTGTATGTGTTAAAAATATTTAGTATTTAAAAAAAAAATTATTAACTTATTATTTTTCAATAAAATTAAATTATGATTTCATATAATTCAAATGGTGTGTCAAATTATAATTTATAACTGAAACCATGCAATACATGGATTCTTTAACTAGTAAGCTTTAAAAAACTAGATAATCAACATAATACTTTTATATGTTTACATTGAATTTGCAATGTAAACTTATCCCTTTTTACAAATATATACAACATAAAATTTTCCGTCAAAATATATGTTCACATGTTCATCTTGGAATTAATGGAAAATTTTAGAACCTGATTAAAAGTTTAGGGGTTTATTATTGAGACAATCTTACTTTCTTGTGGTTACTTGCTGCGTGAAATCAGAATTAGTTTGTCAACTCTATAAAAGTAGCTAGAGGATAACACTTTCTCTTTGTGAGTGAATAAAAAGAGGATGACACCATTCTACTTGTGCGTGAATGAGTTGAGCCCTCCTTTATAACAACAGTGGGAAAGAACAAAATAGTTTTCCTATGCGTCCGACGAGAGCCATATATTCAATCCAGGTTAGGTAC
This sequence comes from Quercus tomentella, assembly GCA_028535165.1. Classification (NCBI taxonomy): domain Eukaryota; kingdom Viridiplantae; phylum Streptophyta; class Magnoliopsida; order Fagales; family Fagaceae; genus Quercus; species Quercus tomentella. The sequence goes on along the minus strand of JAPQVY010000068.1, from coordinate 34,191,402 downwards.
AATTAATGATGGCTTCTACTATGTGTCAGCGTTTTCTATACGTAGAAAGTATATATATCTAGAAACTCCAGATTAAAGATGTAACAAAGATATTTTGAAGTCCTTGGTTTCCAGTTCTGATGGTTAGTGAATTGGGACCACGAGGCCATGAATGATAAGAAAGCGATCCTATGTACCAATTGTGCAGGCATATCCTATTTCATTCCCCTCGCATATCCAAATTTTGGTGCGAATCATTTGGTATAAAAGGCACTGTACTTAGAATTGTTGTGGCAACTTGAACACAAGGAATTGCAAGGGAAGCAGATGTGGGGTTAGGGAATAACAGTGCAATTCTCCTTCGGCAAAAGAGAACATGCACATGCATATTGTATACTTTTCTTTCGCCGAAGGAGAATTGCCCTGCCATTCACCTACACATGATTATTTCATGCCTGCAACTTCAATACATCGTGGCTATACCAACAAATAAGCTTATCACGGTTTCTCTTGCCAATGTAATAGTTCTATTCTTTTATTATTTATCATGGTTTCTCTTGCCAATATTTGCTTTCTCTTGCCAATATACTAGTTACAACTGGGATCATCAACATATATGGACTAGAAGTTTGACTTGAATTGGTGAATCCAACATGTGAACGTATTATCAAGCTTAAATAGATCTCTATATTATGGTGAAATATGGATTAGAAGAATATATGTGATTGATATTGAAGGATGGCTCAATATATTGAGAACTTTTTGCTACTAGCATTAGCTACTTCTTCTTTTCCCCTTTTTCTTTTTCTTGGAAGTACAAGACTTGTATGACTACAGAAATCTTTGTGTGAATTTTGTATTTTCCATTGTAATGGTTTACTGTTATATCAAAAGTGACCTCGCGTTGATCTATTTTCTGCCTGAAGAGCCTCTTAAAAGTTCTTCAATTACTAAACTAGCTCTATTGGGGGGACCACAATTTAACTTCCTACAACCACTTTAAAAACAGGCCTGCGTGGTGTGATTTCGAAAGCCATAAAAGATTTGAATGTGTCTTCCTCATTACCAATTGATTTTGAGGTAGAATGACATAGCTCACGATTCGACAAATGGTATCAAAGCCAAGGTCATGGGTTCGAATCACGGGAGTGTCATTGTGAGGGGGGGATTGTTAGGGGAACCACAATTTGACTCCCTACAACCACTTTAAAAACAGGTCTGCGTGGTGTAGTGTCAAAAGTCATAAAAGATTTGAGTGTCTTTCTTATCACTAATTAGTTTTAAGGTGGAATGATATAGCTCACGGTCCGACAAGCTCAAATGATAATTATCCAAATGATATTCATGCATGTTACTTTCCCAAATGTATGTATTGTTGGTTCTCCATCACCCCCCCCCCCCCCCCCCCCCAAAAAAAAAGAAGTAAAATTACCACATGTACGTAAAAACTGAGAAAAGCCATAATTTCAATCAAGACATGAACAATTTGGTCCCGAAATCCCTTATATTCCTCAACTTTGCTGAAATTAATCTAATTAGGTCAGGCTTGAGATATTCATAACAAAACATAAGAGTTGACCTCATGTTTGATGGCATTTGACCAGTTGTGACTACAAATAATTGTGGATAGCCCAATCGGATGTACACCAAATGTGATATTATAGAAAAAAATAATAATAATAATAAGAACAAAAACCTTTAGCCCCAACCAAAATTAGGGTTTGATCCAAAACTAAGTCAATTAATTGTGCCAGTCATATATAGCGTGAAAGCTTCTGTAAGGATCATATTAAGTGGCTCCTTATAAAATTTATAAACGAACAATACTTTCAAAGCCCCACAACTTCTCAAAGTTATGTACAACCCTCCTAAACCAAAACGTCAATAGAAATTTGGGGTCATTAGCTTTCCATTGACATGAAGCGCTTGATACTGTGTTCAGTAAGGTTTCCATGAAAATGTGTAAAATTTCACAATGAAAAACTCAAAGTTCCAAAATGTTTATGAGGTACCAACTTTTGGGACCCATAACTTCTCACTCCGAGCTATAATAATTTTAAGAAGCTTCCAACGGCACCTCATTTTTGGAATTTCAAGACCAAGTAAACCCTTAATAAGCCTCTAGAAATCAATGTTAACATTGGAATGTCTCAAAAATGCAGCATGTTAGGCTCACAAACCTTAAGGATAGGGGCACGTAAGGCTTGTTGGAGTATGTGTGTTTCAAACTCTCAAACTATGCTTGTGTCCCACATTGGTTAGAGATGAGATATCATGTAGGTTTATAAACCATTGCATATCTTAAGTGATAGCTTGAAAGATAATGGGCTAAGGGTTGGAGTTGGGCTTGAGTTAGCCTTGGGTTGGACTTAACCTAGTCTCTATCTCTCTTGGGCCTCATTCCTTTTCCCTTTCTTTTGTGTTTAGCCCATTTTGGTTCTGCCCGTTGGGCATTAAATGAGCAGCCCGTTGGGGCATTTAATGTGCAGCTCATTGGCTTGCACAGTGACCGTTACATGCAGCCCTTCAGCCCTCACATTAGTTAGTATATTAAACCCTATATTCCCCTCTTTAGCTCTTAAGTTTTTCAGCTACAGCAGCCACCTCTTCCCTCTGTTTTTGCTCTGTTTTTTTTTGCTCATCTCCACTAAAAATTTCAGCATCAATTTTTAGTTTTAAGGAAAGGCAAATTAAGGTTGTTCCTAGTTCTTTTTGCTTGAGTGTGTGATCAACTTGAAGAAATTATTATAGTCTAATCTTGGGGAGTTGTTCGGCCAAGAGAGTCATTCACACCGAGTTCTACTCTGGGTGGCACGAATCAACTTTTAAAGACAACACATTTTGCGTGATTCTATAGTTTATGAGATTTTTCTAACTCTATCTATTTATTTTTGTCATTGCTAATTTTTTAGGGTTTGTATTGTTGAATCAAAACTTGTTTATTTAGCCATATTTTCCAACAATTTTAAAGGTTGATATTTGTGTTTTTAAAAATGAAGAAACAAGTTGTTGATTCTCTTAAGGTCATTTCAGAAATTACAAAGCTTGAGGCTTTTGATGGAAATAATTTTAAACGTTGGAAAGAAAGGGTTTTGCCCATCTTGGAATTTACCGAAATTGACCGGGTTCTTTATGAGCCTAAACCCGAAGAAGATCCTAAAAATATAGCAAAGTGGGAAAAAACAAATAAATTGTGTGTTCATACTATTAAGTGTGGTTTATCTAACAAGTTGTTTGATAATTATTGTCATTTTACTTGTGCTAAAGATTTATGGGATGAACTTAATGGTCGTTATGGGTTTGAGGATGAGGGTGCTAAAAAATTTGTTACGGCTAAATTTATGTCTTTTCAAATGGTTGAGGAAAAAGGTGTTTCTAGCCAAATTGAAGATTTTCAAAAATTAGTATCCGACTTAGCTAAAGAGGGTGATGTTTTACCCGAGAGGTTTGTGGCTCATGGCCTAGTGTTTAAGTTGCCGGACTCTTGGAAAGAGTATAAACACCGGTATAGCCACCATAGAACCTATTTGAATCTTCAACAAACTATCGTTGATATTCAAATTGAAGAAACAAATAGGATGTCGGAAAAGGTTTCTAGAGTTAAAGAATTTATTTCCAAGGCTAATGTTGTAGAGGGAGGACCCTCTAGACCTCCACAACATAATAAGAAACATGATTTCAAGGGAAAAGGAAAATTTCATAATAAAAAGGGCCCAAATCCTCAAATCCAAAAGCAAAAGGGTAATTGTTTTATTTGTGGCAAGGTAGGTCATTATGCGGCAACATGTAGGGTGAGGGGTAAGTTCAACAACAATAAGAACAACAACAAAGGCTCTACATCAAATAAGGCAAATGTGGTGCAAACCGAAAAGATCATTGCGGCGGTGGTGTGTGAGGCACACTTAGTGACAAAAGTGAAGGGATGGGTAGTTGACTCGGCTTGCACAAGACACATTGGTTCATTCAAAGAAGAGTTTAGCTCTTACACTCCTATGGCGGAAGGCACCGAATGTGTCTATGTTGGGGACAATAGGTCCGTGTCGGTGAGTGGTAAAGGGAAGGTACTCTTGAAGCTAACTTCCGGTAAAACTTTTTCACTCAATAATATCCTTCATATACCTCACTTTCGACATAATCTCATTTCGGTACATTTGCTTGGTAAGGCCGGTATTAAAGTTTTATTTGATGGTGGCATAGTTACTTTAACTAGGAATGAAGTCTTTGTTGGTAAGGGCTATGATGATGAAAGTTTCTTTGTACTTAATGTTGATCAAGTTATTAATGAAAAAGGTTCATCTTCTTGTGCTTACTTAGTTGATTCCATTGATGTTTGGCATGGTAGACTTGGACATGTTAATCTTGGCTATATAAAGAAAATGAAAGAATGTGGAATTATTAATTCACTAAATGAAGCTAATATGGAAAAATGTGAAATTTGTGCCGAAACTAAAATCACCAAGAAACCTTGTAAATCTATAATAAGAGAAACCGAGCTTCTTGGATTGGTACATAGTGACTTGGGTGATTTAAAACACACTATGACTAGAGGTGGTAAAAGATTTTATGTGATCTTTGTTGATGACCACTCTAGATTTACTAAACTTTATTTACTAAGAACCAAAAATGAAGCTTTGTAAATGTTTATAAAGTATAAGAGTGAAGTTGAGAACCAAAAGAATAAAAGGATTAAAAGACTTAGAACCGATAGAGGTGGTGAATATGAGTCTAATCCTTTTAAGGAATTTTGTGAACAAAATGGCATAATACATGAGGTAACTCCACCTTATTCACCGAAATCTAATGGAATAGCCGAAAGAAAAATAGAACTCTTAAAGAGTTGATGAATGCTATGCTTGTTAGTTCTGGACTATCTTCCAACTTGTGAGGGGAGGCCATTCTTTCGGCTTGCCATATTCAAAATAAGGTACCTCATAAGAAAACCGGTAAAACTCCTTATGAACTTTGGGGAGGGCGTAAGCCTAACATGGAATACCTCAAAGTGTGGGCGTGCTTGGCTAAGGTCATGCTACTCGAGCCTAAAAGGAGAAAACTTGGTTCTAAAACATGTGATTGTGTGTTTATTGGTTATGCGTGCAATAGTTCATGCTATAGATTTCTTGTCATCAAAAGTGATATATTAGAATCATACACTATTATTGAATCCGAAAATATCATATTCTTTGAGCATGTGTTTCCTTTGAAAAATAAGGAAAAAGAATTGCATAATTCTATTGAAATTTCTAATGACTTTGTTGATGATGTGCAAGAAATAAGAAGGAGCAAACGAGCTAGGAAGGAAAAGGATTATGGTAACGATTTTCTTGCCTATGTCGTTGAAGATGAACCTGTAAGTTACTATGATGCAATTAAATCCATAGATGCACCTTTTTGGTTGGAAGCAATTAATAATGAATTAGAATCTATTATGTCTAATCATACTTGGGAATTAGTTGAGCTTCCACCCAAGGTTAAACCTATTTACAAACTTGTAGTACATCAAATAGATGTTAAAACTGCTTTTCTAAATGGTGATTTAGAAGAAGAGATTTATATGGAGTAACCTAAGGGTTATGTAATTCTTGGACAAGAACATAAAGTTTGTAAGTTAGTTAAATCTTTATATGGTTTAAAACAAGCACCTAAACAATGGCATAAAAAATTTGATAATGTTATGCTTACACATGGGCATGTGATCAATGGTGCCGATAAATGCATATATAGCAAGTTTATTAATAATGAAGGTGTTATTATATGTTTATATGTTGATGACTTGCTTATATTTGGAACTAGCCTTGATGTTGTGCACGATGCTAAACACTTTCTTGCCTCTAATTTTGATATGAAAGATTTGGGTGAGGCAAATATAATCTTGGGCATTAAGATCCTTAGGGATAATGATTGCATTACACTATCACAATCTCACTATGTAGAGAAAATTCTTAAAAAGTTTGAACACTTTGATATGTCACCTATGTCTACTCCTTTTGACTTAAAGGTGCACTTGTTTAAAAATCGTGGTGATAGTGTTTCACAAGATAAATATGCACAAATTATTGGTAGTTTGATATTTTTGACAAACTGTACTCGCCCTAATATTGCATATGCTGTTGGTAGATTGAGTAGATATACTTATAATCCTAGTATTGAACATTGGGATACAATATCTAGATTGTTGAGATATTTAAAGGGTACTTTTGATTATGGTTTGTCATATTGTGGTTATCCTGCTATATTAGAAGGATATTGTGATGCAAATTGGATCTCTGATACAGATGAGGTAAAGCCCACTAATGGATATGTGTTCACACTAGCTGGAGGGGCTGTCTCTTGGAAATCATCCAAGCAGACTTGCATAGCGAGATTCACTATGGAATCAGAGTTAGTAGCCTTAGAAAAGGCTGGGTCCGAAGCTGAGTGGCTTAGGAGTTTGTTAATTGATATACCATTGTATACTAACTCTATTGCCTCTATTTGTATACATTGTGATTGCCAGGCTGCCATAGCACATACTAAGAAAAAAATCTATAATGGGAAAAGTCGACATATCCGATGGAGGCACAATATTGTGAGACAGCTCATTGATAATGGTGTAATGTCCTTGGACTTTGTGAGATCAGAAAGGAATCTGGCCGATCCTTTGACCAAGCCACTAGCAAGAAGGCTGGTGAGTGAGACATCGAGGGGGATAGGACTGATACCCAAATTATGACACTATGGCCAATACCCAACCTCTATGATGGGTGATTCCACACAAGGGGTTAAATTGGTAGAGGTCATCTGTGGTCCATATGGGCATTGTCAGTTATTATGTATTCCGCTATCTCATTAAGGAGATTAGTGATGAGTCCATCCCTATGGTGTGAGACAGTGCTAAGTTGCAAATTGTTGGAGGTTGAGCTCTAGCTCTTAATGGATCCATAGTCCCTACTTGTTGGGATGGGGTGTACTGCAGACACTCTTGATGGATGCCACCTATGTGGGAGTGGAAGTTGTGCCGCTTCCTATGAGACTTGGGTAGGTCTCTAGATCTCTCATGAAACCCAATGGCGCATGGCCTGTATAAGGCGCCAACCCGCTTATGGAACAACCTTGGTAAAGAAAGGTATGTGGGTGGTAAGTTTGGTTATCTAATAGCTTGGTTAAAAGAGTCTAACTCTACCATTGTCTAGTGGTTCCTACTTATTTACCCTAAGTATGGTTAAAACCTTAGGGTACCATATTGTTGCATGCCTTCTTGAGTTTATTGCCTTTCCTAGTTTAGTTTTTGTAACATGTGGGGGATTGTTGGAGTATGTGTGTTCAAACTCTCAAACTATGCTTGTGTCCCACATTGGTTAGAGATGAGATATCATATAGGTTTATAAACCATTGCACATCTTAAGTGATAGTTTGAAAGATAATGGGCTAAGGGTTGGAGTTGGGCTTGGGTTGGACTTAAGCTAGTCTCTATCTCTCTTGGGCCTCATTCCTTTTCCCTTTCTTTTATGTTTAGCCCATTTTGGTTCTGCTCGTTGGGCATTAAATGAGCAGCCCGTTGGGGCATTTAATGTGCAGCCCGTTAGCTTGCACAGTGACCGTTACATGCAGCCCTTCAGCCCTCACATTAGTTAGTATATTAAACCCTATATTCCCCTCTTTAGCTCTTAAGTTTTTCAGCTACAGCAGCCACCTCTTCCCTCTGTTTTTGCTCTATTTTTTTTTGCTCATCTCCTCTAAAAATTTCAGCATCAATTTTTAGTTTTAAGGAAAGGCAAATTAAGGTTGTTCCTAGTTCTTCTTGCTTGAGTGTGTGATCAACTTGAAGAAATTACTATAGTCTAATCTTGGGGGATTGTTCGGCCAAAAGAGCCATTCACACCGAGTTCTACTCCGGGTGACACGAATCAACCTTTAAAGACAACGCATTTTGCGTGATTCTATAGTTTGTGAGATCTTTCTAACTCTATCTATTTATTTTTGTCATTGCTAATTTTTTAGGGTTTGTATTGTTGAATCAAAACTTGTTTATTTAGCCATATTTTCCAACAAGGCTTACCCCAGACACGCTTGCCAAAATACTTGTATGAGTTGAGGGACAATTTAAATTTTGTTATGGCTCTGCCGAATTACTAGCAAAGTGCTGCTAAGGTGCTTAATTGTAGATAGCTTACCAAATATCATGTTGCTCCTGACGGTGTAGCTATAGTAATATTAAGCTACGTACTATTGCGCCATGGTCAAACTTGAAGACCTCGGCAAGTGGCTTAATATTGACCATGGCGCAATAACCATAGTAATATTAAGCTATTAGACTATAGTTGGAGTATCATGCGCTTAAGCTATATGCCGCTCTCAAATACGTAGTCTCATATAATATGACCATGCATGATTCTGTCAAAACTCTACCCAAATTCTGGTTTAATGGTTTCCATTTAAAACCTTTTAAAATATCTGTAGTCTATATTTTTTGGTTGGCAAACTGTGATCAAAATGTAATTCATTTATAGTTTTTTATTTATCAGTCTTGAGTGTCTTAAATGTGTATTTTATAGTCCAAGACAAAGACCCAAGTTTATATCAAGAAAAAAATCAAGTTTAGAGCAAGAAAACAAGTTTATGTCAATTCAACACCTAGCTCGACCAATCGTGATTGCGATATCAGCAAAAATCTAAAATGCGAAAAGCTCATAACTTGCTCGTTTCAAGCCCGATTCATGATCCGTTTGTTGTGCTATTTAAATGATATCATAAGCTATCCCTAGAGGGGCTTTTCGGAGAGAGAAATAACTGTATGTGCAGCTAGGGTTTGTATAACAAAGTTTCTCTCAATCTCACTATACTGGAGACATTCAAAGTAATTTGAGCCTTCATCTATTCAACCTATGAGAGTTCTAAAGCATATAGAGAAAGATCAGCACGGTATTGCTGCTGCCATTGTGCATATCTATATGAAGCCATAGAGAAATTAGTTGACCATAGTTACTAATCTAAAACCTTTGAGTGGAGATCTCAAAGTCACAAACAGGAGAGTTTGTGTGCAGTAATTCAAAATAGAAAAGTCCATGGATTCAGAGTTACGTGTGGTAGCAGTAGATTTAGGGTTAAGTTAATTGTATAAACTTAGATTCTATTTATTGGATATGTTGCCTTGAGGATTGTTTAGGTTATACCTCCCTAGATTTTTTTACTTTAAAAACACAGTTTCAAAACCTTTTCTAGGTCATTATTCTTAGTGTTCATGTGATTTGTGAATGTGTGATGTTTGTTTAAATCAAATCTATTGCATAATTACTCACTTTAATTAATTGGCTAGACATTTGATAAAATCTAACTCAACTGTGGTCTAAAACTTTAACAATATCATGACCATTTTCAAAGATAAAACCCTATTTATGGTTTTCCTCATCAAAAACCATTTTTCAAACATCAACCCTAATCATGTTTTTTCACTTCAAAAACCAGTTTACAAAGATTAAATTTTAAATTTAAGTTTTTTCCAATGAAAAAAGTCCTTCAAACAAAATTTAAGAATTTGAAGGTTTTTCACTTCAAAAACCTCATTGACAAATGATAACTTGAATAATGTCTCCCCTTGTGTAATCCTCTAGTTTAAATCAAATCAACACACATACCGATCATTCAACATGGAAATATGAGATTCTGATGATTTCTATAAGTTATAAAATATGTGGATTTAAGTTTTATATATATATATATATATATATATATATATACACACACCAATTAATTGAGTACCTAGAAACTCGGCTAGAAGATGTGTAAGTATGTAACAAAGTTATTTTGAAGTCAAGGTTTCCAGCTTTAATTTGATGGTGAGTGAATTGGGACCACGAGGCCATGAACAATGAGAAAGTGATCTTATATACCAATTGAGCAGGCATATCCAGATATCCTATTTCATTCCCCTCGCATATTCATAAATTTGGAGCGAATCATGTAGTATAAAAAGGACTGTATATAGAATTACCGTTGCAGCTCGAACATGAGGTATTGCAAGGGAAGCAGATGTGGGGTTAGGGAATAACAGTGCAAATCTCCTTTGGCAGAAGAGAACATGCAAATGCATATTGCATATATACTTCTGTTTTGCCCAAGGAGAATTGCATTGCCATTCACCTGCACATAATAGTTTCATGCCTGCAGCTTCAGTATTGTGGCTATACTAACAAATAAGCTTGTTCAGTGGCGGCTCCACTTGCATGTGCGGGTGGTCCCAGGACAACCCTCACTTACCAAATTCTTTTTTTATACTCAGCAAAAAATATTATATAAATTATTAGTTTAAATTAATCTATTTTGTGACTACCCTAACTTGAAAAAAACAATGTATATGTATACTTACAAAAAAAATATTATACACTGAATTAATCTATTTTGACTACCCTAATAAAAATGTTAAACACTCTGACCTGAGAATCACAAAAATTTGAGTTTAACAAAAATAAGAGTAATGCTACATTCATAATATTTTCGCAATAAATATTATGTGATAAGCTATTACTAATTCTAATTTGGGCTCAACATTAACATATTTTACCTACCAATAACAATTTGTTGTATAAGATTTGTTATGAAAATATTATGGTCACTTTATTGTTCTCATTTCAGCATTTTCAATTTCCACTTTATTTCTTATTAATCTATTTTTTTTTCTTTCATTTTGTTACTACAAAAGAATTGTAACATTTCATGTATTTGTGTGATTTTTTTTTGTGATGTTGATATATTCAAATTGTCTCTTTATTAGATTTTATATAATTTAAATTTCTTAGTAACCATCCTAAAAAAAACTCCTAGAGCCGCCACTGAGCTTGTTATGGTTTCTAACTCGGTTTTTTAGTGTAAGTATTTTGTTTTTCTTTCCGTAATAATAGTTGTATTGCATTTTTTTTTTTTTTTTTTGGCAGTTAAATGTTGAATCATAACAACTTAGCTTGGATCATCAACATGTGCACTAGAAGTTTGACGTGAATTTGTGAATTCTAACATGACCATGTATTATCAAGCTTAAGTAGATCTTTATATTAAGGTGATATATGGATTACAAGAATGTGATTGATGTGATAACTCAATTTAGTGTGTTCAAAATTGAAGCTTCTTCTTCTTCTTTTTTTCCTTTTTCCGCGTAGCATAAGCGTTATAAGCAACTTGAATTTGCTGCCTGAATTTTGTGTTCTTCGTTGTAATGGTTTAATACACCTTGTGTCGATATATTTATCCACGAGGAGCCTTCTTAGTTCTCATGGCTATCTGATTACTCAACTGGCTCAGTGGATTCTCTATATGAAGAAACTGAAGTTTATCATGCTGATTTCACAGGGAAAAAAGTGTCATGCTTATTTTAAATAAACATTAAAATCGTTTCACATTCATAGAGAATACATGGACATTCAAATAAAAATTGAGAATAAGCAATATATATATTTATATATATATATATATATATATATATATATGAAGTTGTAAGGTTACAAAATGAATATCTACTATGAGACTTATGACTTCATGCTTTTCACTATTCTTCATATATTAGCTGATTCAGGTCTACATTCCAGACCTTTTTCTTTGGTTATATTACGTTTTTGATAGCAGATCCTTAAACAAGAGTCTCATTGGACGAAATCCAAAAGGGGAAGAAAAAGACCTAATTGATTGCTTTGCTAAACTAATCAGAGGGTGTTATAAAGAATATTATGCATGCTGCATGCAAATTATGTAATAGTGTGCACATTAATGCATTACATTAACAGGAAAGATCTAATAGAGACTTGTCTGATGAACCCTAGAGCTTATATACTTTTCCATGATGGGGGATTGTCTTGAATTTTTTTTTTTTTTTTTTTTTTTTTTGAGAATAAGATTGTCTTGAAAATTGATATGGAGTGAGATAGGTCATAGCTGGAATTGGTTTGGACCGTATCAGAAAACTTGAATTAATTTCTTTTATATATATAAAAAAAAATCATATAATAAATCATTGCTGTGTACTAATTCAAATTAGAAATAAAAATCTAAGAAAGAAAGAATGAGTTTAATTTTTTAATGATAATTTGGTAGGACAGAAGAATGTCCTTTAAAAAAACATGAGAAGGGATGAATTGTATCAAAAGAGATTTTATAAGTTAAGTTAATTGAAACTCAAAAAGAAAAAATAGTTTGGGCATGCACACCAAAGAACTTTTCGTTGCACAAAAGTTGAATATATATATATATATATATATTTGTTTGAAATTTTTTAAACAACTAAGTTATTTATTTTGGGTAAAATTGATAGATTGAGCTTTTTTTATTTTTTTATTTTTGTGTGTTCAGATGAACCACACTTCAAAGGTATCACTTAAGAAGCAAGATAGATGGAAAACCAATCAGTAGTTCTCACAGCTCGATCTAGCCTTTACCATACAGTCACATTGTTAGTAACAATCTTATACATACAACGTAACCAAAATCCATAGAGTCCACGTCCATCAAGAGCGTCACGCTCTAAAAAATTTCATTTGCATAAAAAGGCCTCATCCTATCCCCTCTCCAGTTTTTTATGAGTCTTTTTGTAATCTCATTAAAATCGCTTGCACACATCCAAGGTATAGCAAAACTGAGCTGAAGGTCTCTTAATAAATTTCAAGAATAATCTGAAGTTAAGTATGAGGTGCTCTGTAAAAACCCGTAAACCTCCAAACATTTTCTTTGCCTCCTTTGACTAGAGCATTTTGGGTATGATATTTAAAGATTAGATTTTTTGTTTTTTTTTGTTTTTTTTTTGCTCAAAAAGATTAGATATTTCCAACCAAAAAAACATAAAGTAGAGTAAAAAAATAGATATGATGATTGATGACTAATTAGATGCTCAGAAAGGCGTTACTAGATACACTACAACCCCAAATTAGTTTACCCAAAAAAAAAATCCAAGTTAGGAAGCACATTGAATTTTCACACCCGACTTGTAATAAAAAGGAAAAAATATTAAATATAATCCTTAATTACTAATTGGAGATTGGGGGTTTTGTTTTTCTTTTCCATCTGAAGCAAACACACACACACACACACAATCTGTCTGATCCGACAACTACATCTACCGATTGTGCTCTCCGGAACAGTTTTGGAACAAGCGTGAATGCCCGTGCCAGGTAATTTTCTAGGGTTTTATTTTTCTGATGAATGTAAAGTTCAAGGGTTCTTATTATAAACTTTTTAATATTGGTTTCAATAATAAAATAAATTATGCAGAAAGAGATGGAATTTTCAGTGAAAAAATATAGCTGGAGGGAGTTGGAACTCTTAACTGATTCATTTAGCGAAGAAAACTTTATTGGAAACGTAAAACATGGGAAAGTCTATCGGGGGAAAACTGAGCAAGGTCAAGAGGTTACTGTCAAAATTTGGTTTCGCTTTGAATCACAAAATAGGGATGTTGCCAACCGTCATGCCAATTATAGTCTTACAAGACTGGAGGTATCTATCTATCTATATACATTACATTACATTACATACTGCTTCCATTTATTTACTACTAAATTTTTTTTTTTTTTTGTGTGTGTGTGTGTAGTGTGAATGCACTTTTCTGACACATCCGGATGGTATGAATCACCCCAATTTGGTGAAGTTGATTGGATATTGCTGTGAAGTTGAAGATCACCACTTGGGTGTTGTCTATGATCTTAGATCAAAGGATACTCTTCTCAATCTCATAGAAAAAGGTACATTTTAGTTTGTTCATTTTTCATGCATTAAATAACTTTAACCATTGATGCCAATATGCATAGGGAAAAAAAAATAAAAAAAAATAAAGCCTAAATGACAAAGTGCTTTTAATTGCGCTGGCAGATGATTTAAATTGGAACCAAAGAATGCAGTTGGCTCTTGCGATTGCACGTGTGCTTGAGTACCTGCAATGTCATAATCCCCTTTACCAACTTCGATTTGTTCACCCTGCTCTTATAATGCTTGATCAGGTAGGTCATCTTTGGTTTTCTTCACGCTCTCAATAGACAGATTGACTTACTTTTGTTTTTGTTGTTAGAAAAAAATGATTCCAAAATCTGGTCTAATTTGATCTTCATTGTTCCACAGGATTCCAATCCAGTGTTATTTGATTTTTTCATGCTATCTGGTGGAATTGTTGGTGATAAGCAGTTTGTGTCATCCCGAGACAAGTCACATTTGTGTTATCTACCCTATATAGATATCTACTTTAATGGTTTAGGTATGTCCATTCATGCGTTCATATATTTCATTATTTAAATTTGTGTGCATATGTGAAATAATTGATGGATCTGAGATATACGCGAGAGTATGATAAGTAGATGCAACAATAAATAGAAATAATTCTTCTCTTGTGTCTGCATAATTACACAAAATTCGTTGAGTCGAGCCATTCCTTGCATTCTGCATTTGGAACTTTTTGTTTTGCTAGGATTTTTAACTTCTGCTATCTTGTGAATGGTCTTCCATCAGGTTTTTGTTGTGGTGGCTCTAGTTATAAGTCTGGTCGACCAATATAGATTTTGACTGGTTTTCTAGTTGAACTTGATTGGAAAGTTTGCTGGGGTTCCTTGTTTACTAGGTACCAGGCTTTTAACTTGAAATGGGCTATGCATTATCTTATCTAGACTGAGATGAATGAAGCCAAATCATTTTGCCTTTGTGTGATGCTCACATTGTGGTGTGGTACCATTACAATTTTGGTGTAAGATGCTTCCCCTCATTAGGTGTGATGCCTAAGAAGTTTGTTCTATTTCCTTTCACCTCTTTACTTCCTATTTGCTGTTTCACAGCTTCAAGTTGTTTTCCAGCAATCCTAATCATTCTCTACAAACGAGCCCTTTTGCTTTAACATCTAAATCTCAAAAGTTAGATTCCCTGCGAACTTTACTCTAACCCTTAATTATTACCAAAAAACTAGCTTTACCTCACTTACTGTATAACATCCTAACCTGAATCCCTATAGCAGTATCAGGTCCATTTAATTATTTTTTTGGTGCTGAAACTGAAACTTTGATCACTTTTTATTTTCAAACCTGCTGTCCTGCATCATTTTGGTTTCTGGTTCTGCCTTTTATCTTATCTATTTTAGCATCTTTGTGATTTTTTTTAAGCACTATCTCATATCCTTACATAAGATGCAAAAGCTACTTATAAAAAAAAAAAGATGCAAAATCTAAATTTCTTGTTGATGTACATTTCAAAACTAGGAAGCCTTTGATAAACACTCATTATCCCTTCAACTAGCATTCAAGCATATGAGTCCAGAACAATATTTCTTGGGCACTAGTCATAGCATCCAAAAATCCGCAACCTAAAATTTGACTTAAAAAATAAATAAATAAATAAATAATCATTGCAATCCCAAATGGTATTTTCTCAATTTTTTTTTCATATTTTTTATTCTTTTAACGAATTTTAATCCCAAGTGCACCTATTTTTACCGTTGATTCAGTTATGATTTTGAATGTGTTGCAATAGAACATTCTGATTTTTGGATTATATATAATGGAATTCATGTCCATTTGAAAGATGTGATGTTGCAGTGCAAGATACCACCCTTTTTTTTATAGGTAAATATTTCTTACTTATGTATATATATTCACCAAGTCAATCTTTTCTGTTATCCAAACACAGTTGTAGAAAAAGCATGTTGGAGCTTTCAATTAATTGTGTCTCATGGACACTAGTGACAAGTTTGAATGGTCTAAGATGGGAGAGGATTCTGCTTCATTAGATGTGTATTTTTTGTTTTTTTGGAGATATTTTCTCATCTTCTTTTTTCCCTCAGATCTATTATGAAGTTTAATTTCAACCTAAAAATTATTTATTACTTATTTTAGGTAAGCTTTGGGTGCAAGTCCTGTGTACTAGAGGTTCCTCTGTACTGAATAAATTTTCTTTATCTTTAAACAAATAAAAACTGTTGTGTTAACTTTAGTTTGATGATTAATTTCATTAAATGATGTAGCTAGGAAAAATGGGAAAGGATCCAAATCTGAGCTGACAGATTTGGACAGCAACTTGTGAACAGATGGTGTTAATGGTGTAGAAAAAGCGTAGGATTTTAGATTTGGAGGACAAGAAAGGGAGAAAACTTGAGGATTTGGGGGCTGCTCTCAGTGCCAGCCCTTCCACTAGGCCAATTAGGCAATGGCCTAAGACATTGAATTAACAAACTTCTAGGCTTTGCCTTTTGATTTCGACCCTGCTTGTTCTTTAACTTAGATGTCTTGAATGCTTTACAGTTCTGTTTGTTATGTTCAACTACTGTAGCGGAATAGCTTGTACTCATGAGTCTTTCGGCATTGCAGTTTTACTTTTTTTTTTTCTTTATTGCACTTACAAAAATTTCCTGTAACAGGTGTCTGGTCGCCGAGATCAGATCAGTTTTCATTGCTGTTGTACTTATAGGGCTCATATGTAAATTTGCCTTTAGTGGGGAGAATTGGAAAGATGAAACAGAACCTCCGATCTGGGCTTCGGAGCAATACAATATGAAATTGAAGTCTGGCTTCCAGCCAAATGACTGTCATCTTGTTCATGAGAGCCTGAAGGCAGAACCTGGTTTTCATGATCTTGATGGAGTAGCACTGACAAAGATGATATTTCACTGTATGAACTTTTGTTCAGTGAAACGTCCTACGATGTCGCAGATTGTTCAGTGTTTGCAGGGTTTACATGTTTTCAATGGCGATTTTGGTGTGGTGGAAGGTCTTTTACAGGGGTGGGACTCGTATACTTATCCAGGGAAGAAAAAAGGCTCAAAATGGAAAGGATGTCTTAAGATCGCGTGTCTGGGTATGAAGGATGATGAAATAGATCAGGGGAACAAGAAGGATGCTCAACAAATCAAGCACTGATGAACTGTTTTCTTTTCTGTAGGAGTGAACCAAATGTAAGGTTACTCTGGGCACTGGCCTGGCATGAAAATACTTGATATATAGTTTTCTTTCCATTTCGTTGATGGACTTTGTGGAGATTGCAATTAGTAGATGAAACTACAATTTAAATGTAAGGTTTAATGCTAGCTCTATATTAGTGAAATATTTCAGATTAGACTCCCTTTTTGTTTCCCTGCAATTTTGATTAAAATGCTTCTGGATGGCTCTTAAAAGAGCATTTTGTATTTACTAAAAACTAAAAAGGGTCTATTTTTATCCTTTATATATATTTCGAATGCCAGTGATTAGATTTGACAAATTTTGTGTGATGATTTGGCAATAAGAGAAACTTAATATGGGGCTGAGCCCTATATTTATATTACTTGTGCAGCACTATATAGGTTGCAATTTATTTTAGTGAGTCAAGGGGGTGTTTATGTGAGTAGTTGTCATGTTCTCAAAATTACATCAGTTGTCACTTGATGGCCACGCGGCGGATATATAGACTACTTAACTGAAATCTCTTCAATATATTATCTCCCCAATAATAGGAGAAAATAGAAAATAAATCCAACTTGTAATGCCAAATAAACTCATTAATAAAAAGTGCAGGTTGTTAATAATCAAAAGAAATACGAGCGAGTTTATTATAGGAAGTGGAGATATCCAAATCCAAAGTTGGTGGTGATATTAAATTCTTTTCGAGCTTTATCACAATAAAAATTTTATTGTGATGTTAATAGTGAGTTCAGATGAGAATTAGTAAGAATTTGTCACACAATAGTTTATAAAAATGCAGAAAAATAGTTTGTACTTGTACGTAGCATTACTCTTTATGAAAATTACACTTTACTCCTTAAACTATAACAATGCACACTTTATCTTCCTAAATTATACTCACCCTCCCTAAACTATGAGAATGCACATTTTATCCCCTGAATTATAACCCTTTTATACTTACCCTCTTAAACAATGAGAACACACACTTATTTCCCTAAATTATTACCCATGGGATGAGGTGCAAAGTGTTACACGATTAATACTTTTTTAGGGTAATTAAGTGCTACATGAATAATAGTTTTTTTTGGGGGGGGGGGGGGGGGGGTAAAGTGTGCATTCCCATAGTTTTAGAGAGGGTAAGTATAAAATGTGGTATAGTTTAAAGGGGGTAAAGTGTAATTTCTCCTTACTCTTTAAAAACATCCATATTAGATTATCTACTCTAAAAATTTGTTTCAATAAATATTTATTCTTCTACATTGTTTATTATCTCCTTTACACTCTCATTCTCTCTAGAACCCTTCTAGTCTATTTCCTTCACACTTTCTCCCCCTCTCTCTAGAATCCTCTTATTCACTCCCTCTCTCTCTCAAAGACCTAGCACAACCCAAAATCACCAAGCAAGTAGCCACCATCGATGGAGCAACCCACATTCATCAAGCAACTAGCCACCATAAGCCCATATAGCCACCATCAACATATCAACCCCACACTCATCACACTACAAAACACGCAGGCTATAGCCGCGTTTATTTTAGCCATGTTTACAAAAACGCAACTATAGCCAATCTATAGCCGCGTTTTTAGTAAACGCAGCTTAAACTATTGACCTATAGTCGTGTTTTCAAAATGCGGCTATAGGTAAGGTCTAAGTTGCGTTTATAAGTGTTTTTAGCCGCGTGTTTTGGATAGGCCCTATTGTCGTGTTTAGAAAACGTGGCTATAGGACCAATAGAATAATTTTTTTATTTTTTATTTTAAGATGACCTATACCTGCATTTATAAATCGCGACTTTAGCTTTCCCATAGCCGCATTCTTAAAACGTGGCTATAGGTTAGGTCTATAGCCACATTTATAGGATTAAAATGTGGCTATAGTTTAGGTCTATGGTCGAGTTTATAGGATTTTAGAAGCGCGACTATAGGTTCATTTGATATTGTCATCAAAATATAGCTCACCTTTTTTAGAGAATAAGCAATTATTAATGCAATATCACGGCTAAATACTCACCATATTTTTTGTAAATGCTACATAAATAGTAAAAAATAATTGAACCTTGTTAAAAAAAATAAATAAATAAATAAAAGAAGCAATTCCTATGCAATATCACCGCTAAATAATCAAAATATTATTTAATTACTTGAAAAATTATTGATGGAAAAATATAAACTTTTGGTAGAAATGTGATTACCGTAAAAATGAAAACATTAAAAGCTCTGATAAAAAGAATATCAACAACCAATCATATAATTAACCATTAATAATAAGAACATAAACAGTAAAAACTAGCTGACCTTTGCTAAGACAATAAGCTGTTAAAAAAGCCTCACTTCATTGGCAACAAAGTTCCCAATTTTATGACAATCTCCTATGAACAAAAAAATTACACCAAATAAGAACATAAATAGTAAAAATAAGATGACATTTGTTAAGAAAATACGCAGTTAAAAAAGCCTCACTTCGTTGGCAACAAAGTTTCCCAATTTTATGACAATCTCCTATTAACAAAGAAAATTACACAAAATGCAGCACACATGGTCATATTTTTGCAACTAAACAAGAATTAAGCATAACTATATGAAAGAATGGCGTACTCAAACCTTATGAATGCTTGGAATGAATTTTGCAGAGCATAAACCAGAACCATTAAAATTGTGAAGAAAAATAAAATTGGAATTTGTAGGAGTGGAATTTCGGTTTTCTTTTGATTATGAAATTTTGGTTTTCTAATATGAGAAATACAGTTGGATTTGGGGAAGGGAATACCTTCATATTCCAAAAGAAACGTCGAATTGTAGAAAGGGAGGTGAACCCTAAAATCGGTGACTCTTATTTGATATTAAAGAAACACAACATTTTATTTTGAATGGACACTAATAAAAGGATAATTATTGATGATGCCGAAAATCTTCAGTAAGTCACATAGTCCTCATATGCTCGAGACAACACTTGCACAACACAGAAAAAAGAAGACTTTAAGAGAGTGCCGGTGTGGTATCGGCCAAATACCCTCCGAATGTCAAGTTAGCATTTTTACAACTCTAGAGTGCTAGAGCTGGTAGAAATTATGTGTACTTTGATTTGTGAGTGTTTTGGAATTTTTATAGTAGTGTAGAGTTGACATTCGTTTCTTGGAGGAGAGGGTCTTTCCTTGTGGGAAAGATCCTTGTTAATGCATGTATTTTATGGGATCCTTTCCTTATAAGGACTCTCTTGATTAGGGTTAACCGTGAGGCATAAGATATTTCCTTATGTATTAATTCATGAAGCCCAAGCAAAAAAAAAAAAAAAACACGCTGGAACCATTAAGAGTCCCCTTTTACTTCTGTCAACTTCTTTCCATCAGTTCTCCATCACGCTAAGGTGATCTGGTCGTCCAATAGAAAGTCGTCGGCTTGAAGGCAGAGTCGTTGTCTTCTGCATGGTAAAGCTGACGGGTTCTCTGAGTTCGACGGTTTTATCTTATGTGGATAGGACTAATATCTTTCTCAAAATTACCCTTATCAGTTACCCCTTACTCCATGGTCTCGTCAGCTTTAGCTTACAGGTTATGGAGTTTGATTTGTAGGCCTTTTTTTTTTTTTTTTTTTTTTTTTTTTTTTTTTTTTTTTTAAGAAAAAGGAAAGGGGGTATTTATTGATGATTCCTTGAGCATCCAATATTAAATGCCAGAACACGTGGCATAAGCTAGTTGGCCTCGTTTATGAACAAGGGCATCGCTTCATCTCCCGTGCATTCTTCTTCCTATATATATATATATATATCTCTCACCTCCTCCCTCATTTCTCCTATTTAATCATTGTTGATCTTTAGAGAGAGAGCTCGCCACTTTGAGAACTTTGCTTTTGTCATCTTGCTGACCTTGTCACCTTTGTTGCCGTCCTTATACTAAGGCTGTCACTTCTCAAGGAACCGTTTACTAACTTCGTAAGTCACATTTTCTTTTATTTCATTCTATCTTTTTCTTTCATTTTTCTAGTTGATCATTAACTCTTTTAGAAAGGCCATCAACTTAGGTTCTTAGAATACTTCTGTCGCTTGTAGGTGAATAGATGTCTAGAGAAGCGAAGAGTGAGCAGTCGTCAGTCTGTGAGGGAGCGGGCTACGACGAAGTCTTCTAGTCAGGTCATGAGCCCAATGAAGGCCTTTCCTGGTCGTCAGAGAGAGAAATGTTAGCCCATTCTCCTGACGAAGAAGTGGAAAGTTGTGATGGAGAGGAAGGTGAGGAAGAAGAGGTAGATGAGGGTAAGGACGAAGGTGATAAGGGAGGAGAGGAGGGAGAGGATTATGGGGACGAGGGTTAAGTTGAGGGGAGAATCCCCGAAGGTGGAAGTTTAGGAAGCCCTGGGGATGGGCATACCCATCCATTTATTCTTCCCAAAATGTGGACTGTCAATGACTTTAAGCCAACGATAACGGCCAACATCTTTAAGAATCAAAGGGATCGTTACCAAATTCTTGACCATATCCCAATCCGTCTTCATTGGAAATTTGAGTAGCGTTACTCAGGAAAGACTGTGGACGTCGGCATGTACAATGCCATGTTCGCTACAGGACTGAGATTGCCACTGATGGTGTTGCATTGTCAGTTGGCCAATTTTCTTGGATTGTCCGTCAACCAGATTGCTTCAAATGCTTTGAGGATATTTGAAAGTTCAAAAACGTGTAAAAACACCTTTGAACGTTTAGACCCCCAACTTACAACTTAACCAATTCAAGCAATATGTCAAACAACTAGTGTGCGGAAACTTAACATATGCTATAATATGAAATTGGTTAAAAACTATCTAAGCCATAACAAAATAAAATCCACAGCAGATAATAAAAAGGCAAAGATAGAGAGAAAGGAAGATGCAAACACAAAGACAACACGCGATGTGTTATCGAAGAGGAAACCGAAGCCCTCGGCGTAAAACCTCTCCGCCGCCCTCCAAGCGGTCAATAATCCACTAGAAAATGTAGTTGGGATACAAGGACAGCAATAGACCCTCCAAGCCTAATCTACCCAGTGCACCTAAGCCCTCCAAGCTTCTTGCTCCAACGAGGTTGCGCCGAACCTTTTTCTTTTCTAGCTTCCCGGATTCCGCTACTAGACCATAGCATCAACCAATGAAGATTGGTTCCTTCCTAACTGCTTCCCAGAAATCCAAACAACTGTCTCACAGTGATGATGATGGTGAGAACCAGGTTTGGTATAATGCCTCTCAAGGATTTGACAATGGAGAGGAAGAGAGTTGGGGAATTTGGAGAGACTCTAAGGTATAGATTATGGGTGAATCAATCTTGTTTTTCTTTAGGGTTTCTCTCTCAAAATTCTCTCTGGAAGCTCTCTTTCAATCGTGGGTAAAAGGGGTATTTATACTGGAGTGGGAGAGGAATGTGAAACGTCAGGTTTTACAAAACAGGGGTGGCTCGCGGCTTGACCAAGTCGCAAGATCCAGTCGCGAGATAACCGTATGGCCAGTTGTCCTGTTTTGTCCTGTAGTGCTCCAACTGGCATGACTGTTCACCTTCCAGCATGCTTGGCACGTGTGCTGCGTCTGGCGGCTTGAAGCCGCGAGTCACCCGCGAGTCTCTGTTTTCTTGCACACTCTTGAGCATTCTTCACTCTAACTCACTCACTACCCTTACATCAAACCCACCTAAATACAGGGTTACTAAATGCTGAATTACAAGCAAATTTGGCACGGAATAAAGCCAATTAGATGGTTGAATAAATTCAACCTTACAATCTCCCCCTTTGGCTATTCCGTGACAAAACCCTAAAACAGACTCTAGGCTTAACATGTGAGTTGGGAACAGTTGAACAAAACTCACTCACACCTAACTCTAGAAGCTGTGAAGCACTTGAATCATATGAACATAATACTCCTGAAACACAACAATACACCATGATCATTGTAAGCAGAAAATTATAAAATGCATATGAAACAGGCAATATGTGATCAAGCAAAGATGGAGTTAAGAAACAAACCATGGCTTGATCAACCAAGTGAACACCACAAGGTAGTGATCACAGTGCTCATTCACACTTGGAATGAACACAAGGACATACAAGTTAACAAGCACAAGGCAAGACACTTGTATGTTCAACACTCAACCAATGCATAACACACAAGGTATATGCATCTAGGAACAATCCTACAAGGGTACAAGAGTGACAGTACATAAACCAAAATGCAGAACATTTAGATCAAAGTACTGATTTCAACATAGCATAAAAGCTACAATTAAGCAAGGTACAAACCATAAAACCTACAAACTATGCATAAAACATAAACCCTAAAAGCTTACAAAAGCACATGGGTACAAACCACAAAATACTAAACATAAACTTAAACAATATAAACTAAAAGTGTTTAAAGTTTCTCCCCTTCAAAGTGATGAGAGGCTGTGATGCACTTGGAACATATATACTTGTAACCTGACACACTTGCACAAAACACATTAGACCCTCAAGGTAAAGCAAGTAATAAAAGGACAAGTATAATGTAACAAGTAAATTGCGATCAAGAGTAAACATGATGTGAAACATGTGAGCAACTTGATCATACACCAAAACAGTCATATAAAAATGACTACAATGATCACATAGTAAAGCAAATGATCATCCGAACATGCATTCCATGTAGCACAATAACATAGGGATATATGCATGTCCAAAACAAAAACACGATGCGATGAGAACCACAAAGCATAACTCAAAGCACCATAAAGCAAACAAGAAAACAAACAGAACAAAGTTTTCTAGTTAACACAGTGTCTTCTCCCCCTTGGTATATGCATCTCTACTATGGAAAATCTCTCCCCCTACAAATGTGCACGAGAAATAGAATTTCTCCCCCTAAGGATGTGCACAAGAGTTATGATCTCTAGAGTATACTCTCCCCCTTTTTGTCAGGAATAGACAAAGGGTCAAGGAGAAAAAAAAGCAAGAGATGAATGTATGAACAATGCTAATGATGCATGAGGGGTGCGAGATGAATGAGAAAATGAAGCTCAATCCTAAGACAAAGTAACATGCTACAAAGCATAAGGTAAACATGACATGCAAGGATGAAGAAATAAGATAAAGACCAATGCATGACAAAGGTAGCAAAGGTGTGTGCAAGAGGTGGCTAAGTGCAATGCATGACCAATGCATGAAAAATGCACATGTGGGGCAAAGTGTACTAAATACACAACCAACGAACCAAACATGTTCCTAATGAGGAAACATGAGAAACCCCAAAGTTTGGTACTCATCGGAGGCCAAACAAGCGAGAAAATGTCTAAGAGGCATTTTATCAAACACCTAGCATGCACACTATAAACAATAATGTGAAACAATGCATGAACATCATGAAAATCACCCTTAATACATGTTCTTTCTGCCACAAGGGGCCAACAACCAATGCAAATCAACAAAAGAAACCAATCCCATGAAGAAATTTGACAAAAATTAAGTTTTCCCAACCCCTATGATAAAAATCCCAACCAAGAGTACAAAACTCTCCAAAACATAATCTAAGGATCAAAATCAATGAAAAGAGTTTATAATTACCTTAGAGATGTTAATGGATTGAAAAACCATTCAAATTGGTTGGGTTTAGATGTAAAAATATTGAAAGAGGGGTTTTAGAGAGGATGGGAGAGGTTTAAAACAAGTTTCCCACGAAAAAACTCTTTAAAAAGCTGATTCTGGGCGTCTCGCGACTGGCGAGTCGCGAGCCAAGTCGCGAGTGAGCCGCGAAACCTCTCTGTATGAACTCGCAGCTTAAACTCGCGGCTTGCAAGCCGCCAAACCAAGTAGCCAAAACTGGCAGCTCACGCAAGTAGCCAAAATGAGTGGCCAAAAATTCTGACACTTGTTTTTTCAAAACAGAACATGTTTAAACATTGAAAAACAAAGTAAGCACTAAACATAAACACAAAAAGTGATAAAAATCACTTCCAAAAACATATAAAATGATCAAAAATATTTTTGAATTAATCTATATAAGATTGAGCACACACACATCACATTTAGACAAGTACAATCTAACAAATGAATAAGACATTCATTGAACATTAGGCAAGTGTGTTGTGTGTGTGTATCAAATGTGGAATAGTCCTTAGTCTAGAGTGAAGCTTCAATGATCAATTCAATCAAGTCATACACAACTAGTACTAAGTCAAGTGGTCTATTTCAATTATAGAAATGAACATATATGACCTCCCACAAGAAAATGATTACATAAGATTGAAGTTTTTCATTTGGCTTCTTACAATTCATATCATTTGATCATTTTGAATCAATACAACTCATTTTGAGCAATACATCCCATTTTTGAGGTTGATGCCTGAAATTTTTGATATTTTAATTTGATGAACAAGCCTTTAGCTTTTGGGCATCAAACATTTTCAATACAAGTCGCTTTCCCTTTTTCCTAGTCAAATACTAGTATATGCGACGGCTTTTGC
The DNA here is from genome assembly GCA_028535165.1 of Quercus tomentella. Classification (NCBI taxonomy): domain Eukaryota; kingdom Viridiplantae; phylum Streptophyta; class Magnoliopsida; order Fagales; family Fagaceae; genus Quercus; species Quercus tomentella. The sequence continues at coordinate 34,166,115 of JAPQVY010000068.1, read as the reverse complement.
AGTTCATTATCTCTTTTCATTTTGAGATTTACATTTATTGAGCTCTTTAAGCAATAAAAATAAAAGAGTGGGAAGAGATATAAGCACAAGTCTACGCATGTATCAATACCAACATGACTATTGACTAATCATTCATGACAAACTTGAAGATCGATTTACAACAATCACACAAAGATGTCAAGATTTTTCCCACGAAGATATAAGTGCAAAAATAACAAGCTAAGCTCGTAAATGCACAAAGCCATTTGTACAAAGGTACAAGGCCAAACTCACATGTGATATGTGCTCAAACATATACGATCAAACTTTTTGAATTTTTCACTTTTTATGTGGTTTTGGATTTTTTACTCACACAAAACAGAAATATAAAAGTAAGATCAAAAACAGAACAATGCATAAAAATGAATGCAAGATGCACAAAATGCATGAAGATATGACATTTAATGCATGAAGAGTCTTATAAAGATCGAAAGAATTAGATCAAGGACCAAAAGAGTAAAAGCTCAACCATAGGAACCCTTCCTCATCCAAACGGAACAATTGTTTGGAATGAGTGTCTCAAGAGAAGTGAGACGAGGGTTGGAAGAATGAGAACCGGAGATGCACATAGTCAAGGAGTTAAGAGCATTAAACATTTTCTTTAACAACATGCTATTTTCACTCAAAACCGGTTTACTCTTTTTAGCACTTCCAAAAAGCTCAAGCTTCTCTTTTCTTTTGATTCTTTTAAAAGCATGAAACTTAGAGCATTGAGGTCTTAGATGACCAAAGGCACCACAATGGTGACAAACAATGTGTTTAGGTCCACTAGGCTTTTTGGGAAGGGATCTAACAACAAAGTTTTGTTCCTTCTTCAACTTATGACATTAAGGTCTTATATGACCAATCACACCGCAATGGTGGCAAGTTGGAACAAACTTAGATCCATTCAAAACCTTAGGTTGAGACCTAAACGAAGGCTTTGACTTAACAGTCATTCTCTCCACCTTTTTATTTCTTTTATGTGGAGGAATGTACACCGATTTTTCCTTTAAGGTAGAACACACACTAGGCACAAAATCAGGTATCACAACATGATTGCAACAAATATTTTCATCCTTTTTAACAATAGGTTCAGCAATCAAACACTTGGCATGCATCTTAATAGATTCATTTTCACATTTAAGATCATCAACAAGTTTGTTAGACAAAACAAGTTTAGCATCTAAGTCCATATTCAAACATTCAAACTCTTTCAGCTTTTCAAGAGAAATTTTAGCAAGTTTTTTATATTTCTCAACCAATTTGTTGGATTCATTGAGCTTAGCAATCAAATTATCTTTTTCACAAAATAACTTGCTCAAGTTCTTTTGAAACTTCTTAGCATTTTTCTTCAAGAGTTTGTCAACAACACCCATAGATTCAAATAACATGTCATCACACTTATGAGGATTAACACCCATAGAGACATTTTCACAAACACGTGGCATGTTACATTCATCACCAACTAAATCATGCAAAGAGGCATACAAAGCACAATCCATGGCAAATAAACACAAGGGGTCAAGGATCACACTTAGGTATTTAAACCACAACAAGTGTACCCGCTCTGATACCAATTGAAAGTTCAAAAACGTGTAAAAACACCTTTGAACGTTTAGACCCCCAACTTACAACTTAACCAATTCAAGCAATATGTCAAACAACTAGTGTGCGGAAACTTAACATATGCTATAATATGAAATTGGTTAAAAACTATCTAAGCCATAACAAAATAAAATCCACAGCAGATAATAAAAAGGCAAAGATAGAGAGGAAGGAAGATGCAAACACAAAGACAACACGCGATGTGTTATCGAAGAGGAAACCGAAACCCTCGGCGTAAAACCTCTCCGCCGCCCTCCAAGCGGTCAATAATCCACTAGAAAATGTAGTTGGGATACAAGGACAACAATAGACCCTCCAAGCCTAATCTACCCAGTGCACCTAAGCCCTCTAAGCTTCTTGCTCCAACGAGGTTGCGCCGAACCTTTTTCTTTTCTAGCTTCCCGGATTCCGCTACTAGACCATAGCATTAACCAATAAAGATTGGTTCCTTCCTAACTGCTTCCCAGAAATCCAAACAACTGTCTCACAGTGATGATGATGGTGAGAACCAGGTTTGGTATAATGCCTCTCAAGGATTTGACAATGGAGAGGAAGAGAGTTGGGGAATTTGGAGAGACTCTAAGGTATAGATTGTGGGTGAATCAATCTTGTTTTTCTTTAGGGTTTCTCTCTCAAAATTCTCTCTGGAAGCTCTCTTTCAATCGTGGGTAAAAGGGGTATTTATACTAGAGTGGGAGAGGAATGTGAAATGTCAGGTTTTACAAAACAGGGGTGGCTCGCGGCTTGACCTCGCGGCTTGACCAAGTCGCGAGATCCAATCGCGAGATAACCGTATGGCCAGTTGTCCTGTTTTGTCCTGTAGTGCTCCAGCTGGCATGACTGTTCACCTTCCAGCATGCTTGGCACGTGTGCTGCGTCTGGCGGCTTGAAGCCGCGAGTCACCCGCGAGTCCCAGCCGCGAGTCTCTGTTTTCTTGCACACTCTTGAGCAATCTTCACTCTAACTCACTCACTACCCTTACATCAAACCCACCTAAATACAGGGTTACTAAATGCTGAATTACAAGCAAATTTGGCACGGAATAAAGCCAATTAGATGGTTGAATAAATTCAACCTTACAATATTCATTGGAGTTGAGATTTTGTTGGGTCATCTTAGTAGTGGGAACCGTCAGCTTTCGTTGGACGGGTTCTTTTGGTGCTATAGACCCTAGAACACCGTCTTGTCCCAAGGGATATATCACTTTGCTACACAGAAGAAAGGACTTAGGCTTGTGTTGGATATGCCTAATTCCAATAGGATCTGGAAGGGAAGATATTTCTTTGTTCAGGAGACGGATTGGGTATGCCTTCCAGAGGAGTGGGCTACAATGACCCATGGCTTCAACAATACTTGGGGTATTGTAAAAGATTCAGGTTTAATACCGTCAGTTTTTTCTTTTACTTTTTCTATTTATTTGTTAAGTGTTTAATGTTGTCGTTTCCATTTTTTAGCTAGTGTTCATCCGTGCATAACTGACGAGCAAGAGGCTTTCATACGTCGGGTTCTTGAAATTCCATTTGAGGAACGAAAGTGTAGGAATTTGATCACCCTTGATATGCTGCATGCTTATTGTGGTAGTCCAAAGCCAACACCTGTAGCACGTAGATTAAACACTTACTCTTGTCGGCGTAAGTTATTACCTATTTCTTTTCGTCTTTTTTTTTTTTTTTTTTTTTTTTTTCCATCTTTATTTCTAACTCTCGTCACTTATCCTTTGCAAAAATGGAGGCAGCCAAATAGAGGGCATTGGTGAGGGCAGCTACGACGCGTAAGAAGGAGGAGGAGAATAGGGAGAAAGGGAAGGAAGGGACGTCCTCGTCAGCCTCCAAGGCCGTTGGGAAGGGGGCGCCTAAAAGAAAGGCTGACGGGAAGGATGACCGTCCTTCTAAGAAACCATCAGTCACACCTAGGGAGAAGCAGCTAAAGAGGCTGTCGCCTCCCAAGCCGAGCCATGGAACTGGCAAAGGCTTGATGACGTCGATGGGCCCCGTCGCCTAGGGAACCTGTTGCCTTCTTACACACAAAGGATACGCCGTCGAGATGGTTGAATCAATCATCAAGGAGACGGATGTGGATCCTTGTGCCGAGTAGGAGATGGATGACCTAGGGGCATCAGGTCTTTTTGATCTCTTCAGGGTAAGTTTTTTACCTAATCAATTTTTCTTTATTTTTTATTTGTTAGTTGATAGTTAGTTCCATTTTCAGGCACTGGTGCGCATGAAGGCACTCCAAGATAAGTGCATTACTGAGAAGGGGGTGATCAGTCGTCTCAGGAAGCGCAACGAGACGTTGACCAATGAACAGGATCAACAAGTAGGTGACGAAGTTATATGAGAAGCTGAAGAAAGAGACCCGTCAGTGAGAGAAGGAGCAAGAGGTGAAGGCATCCTTGGAAAAGGAGCTGACGGCTCTCCTCGAGCAGGTTGAGACGGCGTGACAGAGTTTAAGGCTTCACAACCTTTCATAGACTCTTGCGTCGTCTACTATAGGGGCGGGTTTGAGGACTGCCTGAAACAGGTTAAGTCCGTCTACCCCTACTTGGATTTATCCAAGGTCTCCATGGACGACCCCATGCTGTCGTCTCCAGCTGGTGACACCATTTTTGAGGAGACAGATGACTCCACCCAATTAGAGCGGAATCCAAAAAATGATGGTATCATTCTTGCTCTGCTTGTCGTGGAAAAGCTCGTCACTCCAGTGATCCCGTCTACTAAAGCTTAAGTTGCTAACAAACCCCCAACTCAAAACGTCCAGGATCCTACCCCCCAGCTCCAAACGCCTAGGACCCCTTAGTGTAGTTGTTTTTTATTTCTATTGGCAACTTTGTAATGTATTTCGTCCATTTCCCAGACAGTGTTAAGTGCCCTTTTGTTTTTTGGGCCTTGTTTGTAAAAACTCTACTTTATTTATGTATTTCTTATTTTATACCCATCACTTTTAGCATGTGTGCTTCATTAGTTGATATGCATATGTCTGGTGGTAACATGTGTGAATCCATCTACTTTGGTGTACTCGTCCTTTTTTAGACATAATAGTGAATCCATCCGATTTGAGGATCAAATAATAAACTCGTCTCCTTGTCTTCATACAAGGATGAACTCGCCTACTGGTGGACTGTAACAAACCCGTCCACTTATGGACTTAACAATTTTAGGGCATCCTAATTTGGTGAATTCGTCCTCTTTTGGACTTAATAATGAACCCGTCTATTTGTGTACTTAGTACTTTCAGGGTTGAGCTCGTCCACTTGTAGATTGTAATAAACCCATCCTAATGTGGACTTGGTAATGTTACGGTATCCCAATGGAATGAACTCGTCCACTCTTGAACTTAACAATGAACTCGTCCACTTATGGACTTATAATCTCAATTCGTCCACTTTTTGGACTTTGTAATAAACTTGTCCGTTTGCGGACTTAATAATAAACTCGTCCACTTGTGTGGACTTCATAATTTTAATTTGTCCACATTGCAGATTTTGCAATTTGTCCACTTGTGGACTTAATAATAAACTCGTCCACTTGTGTGGACTGGATAATTCTAATTTGTCCACTTGTGGACTTAATAATAAACTCGTCCACTTGGGTGGACTTCATAATTTTAATTTGTCCACATTGCAGATTTTGCAATTTGTCCACTTGTGGACTTAATAATAAACTCGCCTACTTGTGTGGACTTCATAATTTTAATTTTGTCCACATCGTGGATTTTGCAATTTGTCTACTTGTGGACTTAATAATAAACTCGTTCACTTGTGAATTTTATAATTTCGAGGCATCCTCATGGGTTGAACTCATTTAAAAAGTAGTTTTGTAGAGACGAATGTATGCATAGACCATATCTAAATAACTCCTCTTATTGTGATAAATGCATGCACAAGTAAAAATTGCTCTTACAAAGGATAAAAAAACCTGCCCTTTGGGCTTTAGAAAGTATTGTAAGCAAAATTTAACTAAAAGAAATAAATTGGAAATGAGGACTGTCATTCTTCTTGCTGTCATCTATTGGTAATATTTCCTGAGATGCTCGGTGTTTCATGGAAGGTGCAACTTTTGTCTGTCTAGTGTCTCCAAGTGGTAGGCGTCTGTCCTTTGGTATGTAGTGATTTTGTAGGGTCCTTCCCAGTTAAGACCGAGCTTTCCTTAGGCGGGATCTCTAGTCGCACCTATCACCTTTCTCAAGACGAGGTCTCCAACCTTGAAGTCTCTGTGTCTGACTCTAGAGTTGTAGTGCTTGGCCATGTAGTCCTGGTATCGTGTGAGCCATTGTTCAGCTGTTACCCTGACCTTGTCTATTAGGTCAAGCTGTAAACGCATGGCCTCGTAATTTCTCCTTTCATCATGATTGTCCACCCTGTAGCTTGTGAGTCCTACCTCAGTTGGGATAACTGTCTCGCTTCGTATGCTAGTCGGAACGGTGTCTCCCTCGTAGGTGTTTTGGCTGTCGTTCTATATGCCCATAGTACGCTTGGCAGCTCCTCTGGCCATATACCCTTTGCCCCCTCGAGCCGAGTCTTGATGATTTTAAGAAAGGATCGGTTCGTGACCTCAACCTCTACATTGGCTTATGGGTGAGCGAGGGAAGAGTAATGGTTCTTGATTCCCAATTGTGAGCCAAAATCCTTGAAAGAGTCATTGTCGAACTGTTTCCCGTTATCTGAGACCAAGACTCTAGGAATCCCGTACCTGCAAATGATGTTCTTCTAGACAAAGCTTCTTACGTTCTTCTCTATGATGGTAGCTAGAGCTTCGGCTTCGACCCTTTTGGTGAAATAGTCTATGCCGACTATAAGGAACTTCAGCTGCTGTATTGTTATGGGGAACGAGCCCATGATGTCCATTCCCCATTGAGCAAAAGGCCATGGGGACGTCCTTGGGGTAAGTTCTTTTGTCGGCTGTTTGATGACATTGCTGAACCTTTGACATCTGTTGCAAGCTTTGACATATGCTTGGGCATCCTTTTGCATAGTAGGCTAGTAGTATTCCGCTCGAATCAGTTTGTGTACCAATGATCGCGACCCTGAGTGGTTTCCGCAAATCCTTTCATGGACTTCTCTCATGACATAATCTGCTTTTTCAGGGCTTAAACATCTTAGGAACGGGTGAGAGAAGCCTTTTTGTATAAGATGTCCTTTATTAAGACGAATCGTGTTGCTTGGACCTTCAGTTTTCTTGCGACCTCCTTACTCTCGGGTAGTGTGCGTTCTTTCAAGTATGAGACTAAAGGTGTGGTCCAATTGTTCTCGGAACCTATTTCCTGCACATCAATGGCATTTATCAATGGCAAAAACTGAATAAAGGAAAGTACCTCGTTGGGGATGATCATGTGTTCTGTTGATGCGGCCTTAGCAAGGCGGTCAGCTCGCTCATCTTCTCCTCTTGAGATTTGAATAATCTTGGCCTGTAGATCATCTACCCTTTTCTTGACTTGCTCTAGGTGCTTCTTCATCCTCTCACCCTTACATTCGTAGTCGTCGTCAACTTGGTTTGTGACAACTTGTGAGTCACAATGAACAACCACACTCGTGACCCCTGTTGCTTTAGCGAGATCTAGTCCTACTATTAGAGTTTCGTACTCGGCTTTGTTGTTAGTCGTAGGGAAGTCAAGATGGACCATGCATTCAATCTTGTCCCCTTTTGGAGAACGAAGTACAATTCCTGCTCCTTTAGCCTGTCTGTTGGACGATTCGTTCGTCTGTGTACTCCACTGATGACATTCTTCTCCCTCTAGCCTTCCACGTCAGTGAACTCTGCAATGAAGTCAGTGACCACCTGCCCCTTGATGGCAGTACGCGGGCAGTGCTGTATGTCAAACTCACTCGACTCTATTACTCATAGGGCCATTCGTCCGACGGCTTTAGGATTGCTCATAGCTCGCCCTAAAGGCTTATCAGTCAGGACGATCACCGTGTAGGGTTAGAAGTATGACTTGAGCTTGCAGGCTACTGTAACTAAAGCGAAGGCGAGCTTCTCCATCGATGGGTACCTTTCTTTTGCACCATGAAGTGCCCATCTGGCGTAGTATAGGAGTTTTTGCATATTGTCTTCTTCTTTGATCAAGGCCGCACTGATGGCGGTTGGGGATACAGCTAAGTAGAGGAACAACTCTTCCCTTGGTTTTGAGGGACTCAGTAAAGGCAGGGAAGAGAGGTATGCTTTCAAATTCTCGAATGCTTGTTGACACTCAGTGGTCCACTCAAAAGATTTCTTCAGCGTGCAGAAGAAATGTAGACACTTATCTGTCGCCTTTGACAAGAACCTGTTTAGCACGGCTACCTTGTCGTTAAGGCTTTGTACCTCTTTCACGTTCTTTGGAGGTGCCATCTCTATTATGGCCTGAACCTTGTCTGGGTTGGCCTCGATACCTCTCTGAGACACGAACTCTAGGAACTTTCCTGTCGTCACCTCGAATGCACACTTGCCCGGGTTGAGCTTCATGTTGTAATAGCAAAGGGTGTCGAAGGTTTCCTTGAGATCATCCAAATGATCATCCTTCCTTCATCTTTTTACCAACATGTTGTAAACATAGACTTGCACATTTCTTCTAATTTGATGTGCGAACATCTTGTTTATGAGCCTCTGATATGTCATGCCCGCATTCTTGAGGCCTAACGGCATCACTTTGTAGCAAAAGAGGCCCTGGCTAGTAACGAATGAAGTTTTCTCCTTATTGGCTTCATCCATTTTGATCTAGTTATAACCTGAAAAAGTGTCCATGAAGCTTAGTAATTGGTGTTAAGCTGTAGAGTCTACTAGGACGTTAACTTGTTGGAGGGGGTAGCTATCCTTGGGGCATGCTTTGTTCAGGTTTGTAAAGTCCATGCACATTCTCTATTTCCCGTTGGCTTTCTTGACCATCACCACATTTGCCAACCAGTCGAGGTAGTAAACTTCCCTGATGAAGCCTGCCTCTTGTAACTTGCGGACTTTTTCCGCTATAGCTCGGTCTCGTTCTTGGGCGAACGTCTGCTTCTTCTGACGAATAGGTGGAAAGGAGGGCGATACATTCAACTTGTGCACCATGACCGAAGGGTCGATTCCTAGCACGACTTCATGGCTCCAGGTAAATACATCATTGTTTTCTTTAAGAAAAGTCGTGAGTGCTTGGTGGACCATTAGGTTGGCGAAGGTGTCGATCCTTGTTGTTCGATCCGGCTTGGAGTTGTCAAGAAGTATCTCTTCAAGTCCTTCATCGGGCTTTGCCATCGTTCGCTGCTCTTCTATGTTCATTGTCTACATATGATCGTCCATCTCCAACATTACTATATAACACTCGCGGGCAGCAACCTGATCTCCACGTACTTCTCCTACTCCATATTCGATGGGGAATTTGATCATCAAGTGGTAGGTTGAAGTTACAGCCTTCCATGAGTTAAGGGTAGGCCTTCCGAGGATGGCATTATAGGCGAACGAGCAGTCAACAACAATGAATGTAACATCTTTAGTGATTTGCTGAGGATAATCACCAACCGTAACGAGCAGCGTGACTGCGCTGAGGGGTTATACTTTAGTTCCTTCGAACCTAATGAGTGGGGCGTTGGCCAAGGCCAGGCGTTCTTTGCCAATCCTTATTTGCTGGAATGCCGGGTAGTAGAGGATGTCAGTAGAGCTTCCATTGTCGACCAAGACCCGGTGTGTGTTGCAATCCCCTACCCGTATGCTAACGACGAGCGCATTGTTATGCAGGTGATAGAGACATCGAGCGTCTTCTTCTGAGAATTCGATGATGGGGTTGTTGATCTGCGCCATCTTTGGGATGACACCTATCAGATGGACGTTCTAAACCAATCTAAGGTAAGTTTTACAGGCTTTTTTGGATGAACCAAAGGCTGCAATGCCTCCCACAATCATTCTAATATCTCCTATGGGCGGCTTAGGACGCTCATTCTCTCATGGGGGAACCTACTCTTGTGGTGGGTTCGCTCTTTCTTTGCTAACAAATCTTTGTAACTTTCCTTGTTTGATGAGAGTTTCTATTTGTTGCTTCAAGTTGTAGCAGTCAGCTGTGTCATGACCGTGGTCATGGTGGAAGCGGCAATACTTGTCTTTGGACCTCTTAGTGGGATCTCCCTTCAGCTTGCCGGGAAATGTTAAGGCTCCTTCATTTTTGATTTGCATCAAGCCTTGGTCGATTGGGACAATCAGCGAGGTAAAGCTTGTAAACCTCCCTGTGGGGTTTTTAGAGCACCTATCCTCCCACTGTTCTTCGGTCCTAGCCATCCTAGCCATCTTCTGCCCCCTATCTTGCCGTATGTCCTCTTGTCTTTCCCTCTTCTTAGGCTTCTCTTCTCTAGCAAGGTTTTGAAACTTGAACCGGACCGTATGGTTCAACCGGGTTAATCGAGAACCGCTTCTTAAAACAGTTCTTTAATCACAAAAAACCAGAAATTATATTTTTGTTGTGAACCTCTCGAACCGCGGTCAAACCACACAGTTTTCTGAACCGGACACGAGTTTTCCGGTTTCCTACTCAGAAAATTTCTTCGTGAAGAGTAGTTTCAAGTTGGCCGAATATGTTCTTTAGGGAAGAACGAGTGAGACGGGAATAGAAAGAGGGAGAGTGAGTAAAGGATGAAGCTGTGAAAGAGAGTCTTACCTTCAGATCTGTTATAATTTGCTTAAGAACTGAGGAAGACCGAAGATGAGAGACTAAGAAGTACTAGGGAGAGAAAGACACAAAATTTCAAATCTGAGAAGTAGGTGTTGGAAAAAAAAGTAAACAGATTGCTTGGGGAAAGAAGAAAAAAGAAGAAGATAAGATTCACATCTTCTATGTCTCGATCGCTCTCTCTCTCTCTCTGCGTTTTTGCAAATGCTGTGTATGTGCATTTTTGCCTCTGGAGTCTTCTTCTTCAGTTCTTTAAAGATGATGCACTGGCGTACTACCTTGCTTTACTCTTAACCATAGAAGGCTTGCTTTATTGTACCCACTTATGCTTGCTGTCAAGCACTTCTTAATTTGATGGGAACTTGATTTTTATTAAACCCATTTTTTATTGTCAGACAAACCAATGTCTGCCCACCTACTCTTGTATTTTTTTTTTTTTTTTAATTCACAAACGGTTAACTATTCAAACTGGCATAAAAGAGAAAATATTAGATTGTATTATGCTTAGAATTTAATATATTTTATTTGCATAATTATGTTTGCTTAGAATTTAATATTTTTATTTATATTATGAAACTTATGACATAAAAAAAAAATTATTTGAAATATAGTTCTTTATATTTATTTGGATTATTTTAGTTAAATTTTCAATTTTTACTAATTTAATATATTTATTTTTTAAATAATTATTAAATTAATTAAGACGTCATTACGGTTCGACCCCGGTTCAACTTCGGTTCAACCTTAAAAACCTTAAACCTCTTCTTTTTATGGTTCAATGAACGGTCCGGGTTTGAAAACCTTGTTCTCTGGCCAGTAGTGCGCCTTCTACGTTCATGTACTTGGTAGCCCTATAAAGCACATCTGACATGTTCTTTGAGTCGTTCTTATATAAAGAAAATAGGAACTTATCCTTCCGTAGCCTATTCATGAATGCAACCACGAGTATCTTGTCGTCAGCTTCATTGATTGAAAATGCTTCTTTGTTGAAACGGGTTATGTAAGACCTCAACGACTCATCCTTTCATTGCTTAATGTTTATCAGGCATGTAGTGGACTTCTTATACCTATGTCCCCCGATAAAGTGTGAGGCGAACTGGGTGCTTAACTTCTTGAAGGTACTAATGAAGTTGGGCGTCAACTTGTTGAACTAAATCCTTGCAGATCCCTTCAGTGTAGTGGGGAAGGCTTTGCACATGATCTCGTCCGCCACTCCTTACAGGTGCATCAGGGTCTTGAAGGACTCCAAGTGGTCCAAGGGATCCTTAGATCCGTCGTAAGTCTCCAACTGTGGCAAATGGAACTTTAGCGGAAGGGGGAACGAAGTGACAGATGCCGTGAATGGTGAATCAGTTCGATGGACTAGGTCATCGAGGTCGCTAGACACTCGTCCTCTGAGGGTGTTTATCATGAAATCCATTCGTTCCTTCATCATCTGCATCTCCGTGACTATGTGAGGTGGAGTTGAATCTGCGGTGGATGGATGGCTTGTGTCATGTCGCTCTGGTCTGCTTGGGGCATTGCTACCTTCCGACCCCTTTTGGTCCTTTCTCTCAGCGTTGGTGCCTTCTTAGTCCTCCTCCTTAATGTTAAGCCCCGCATTCTTTTGGCACAACTACTTTTCTAGATCATGGTTTTGCTTGGTGAGGCATTCCACGGCAACGGCGAGATTCTAAACCTGTCTCTCGAGGGTGGTGGTGTGTGGTTCGTCTCCTTGAACATTGTTGGTGGTTGCCATCGAATGAGTAAGCACCATGTAACTCTTTTTCTGGGAAACGATAGTATGACTTACAAGTTGTCAATTCCCCACAGACGGTGCCAACTGATGATGCCGAAAATCATCAATAAATCACACAGGCCTAACGTGCTCAAGACAATACCTGCGCAATACAGAAAAAAGAAGACCTTAAGAGAGTATTGGTGTGGTACCGGCTAAATACCCTTCGAAAGTCAAGTTAGAATTTTCACAACTCTAGAGTGCCAGAGCTGGGAGAAATTATGTGTACCTTGGTTTGTGAGGGCTTTGGGGTTTTTATAGTAGTGTAGAGTTGACATTCATTTCTTGGAGGAGAGGGTTTTTCCTTGTAGGGAAGATCCTTGTTAATGCGCGTATTTTGTGAGATCCTTTCCTTATAAGGACTCTCTTGATTAGGGTTAACTGTGAGGCATAAGATATTTCCTTATGTATTTATTTGTAGAGCTCAAGCAAAAAAAAAAAAAAAAAAAAAAAAATGCTGGAACCGTCAATAGCCCCCTTTTACTTCCGTCAGCTTCTTTCCATCAATTCTCCGTCACGTCAAGGCGATTTGGTCGTCCAACAGAAAGTCGTTGGCTTGAGGGCAGAGTCGTCGTCTTCTGCATAGTAAAGCTAACGGGTTATTTGAGTCCGACGGTTTTATCTTATGTAGACAGGACTAATATCTTTCTCAAAATTACCCTTATCAATTATAAGTGGTCCCCATAGAAATTTAAATACGTGGAGCAAGATTGGACTTCAATTCAGATTTTAATTGAACACTTTGAAGAATAATTATGTTGTGGTCCAACATAAATTTAAACACATGAAGCAAAATTGAACTCTAATTTAAAATTCTAATTTGAATTTTTCTAAGCTTTGCCTATATATAGATTGTTATTATTACAAGACAAACTAAAAATTTTCCTAAATACAAATTTGTAAAATCTCGACTTTAACAAAGTGGGTTTGACTTTTTTTTCTTTTATACTTTGGTTTATGCAAGCAAAAAAGAGACGTATAGGATGTCTTTTACCAACGCTCAAAGGGTTCCAACGACTAGGCTCGGCAAATGCCCAGCAGTTTAAGGAATGGGATATTCCATATTGAATATCCATGTTGACCGAGGAAATGACTAATTTCCACATGAATTTGAGATGTTTACAAGGAGAAACATCTTATTAATTTAGAAGCCAAGCATTTTAATTATGACCTTATCACTTAATCTTTATACGTTCAATATTTATTAAAGTGAAGATTTGAAGTTTAAATTATTGAGAATAAGGTTAATTTAATTGTTTGGAGGTGGAAAGAAAAAACCAATCAAACATGAATGATTTGTGTGTGTGTTTTTTTAAAAAAAATAAAAAAAATAAAAAAAAAATCTAATTTTACAAATTTGAATGATGAAGCCATAAAGATTCAACAAAAACTGGGAAAAACTTTTGTTCTACATTTATTAAAACTTGTATACAAAGGAAAACAAGAAGCAAAAATATCAAAATTTACCTACAAAAGTCTACAATTTTGTATCAAAAATTGAGGGAAAAAATATAAAGAAGCAAAACCTTGACAAGAATGTTTACATTATCTCACAGTGGAAGCAACAGTATGAGCCCATAATCTTAGTGTGTCTTTCATGCGAGTCTCATTGTTCAAAGCAGGAAATGGAACCCTCAAATTCATCAATGGGTTTTCTCTCTTTCTCCTATCTAAAACCTCCCAAGCTTCAGAAAGATAAGGCCTTGGAATTGTAGACTCATCCACTGCCTCTTCTTCATCATCTTTCTTTCCCAATCTATGCAATCCAGGAATGACTGAAGCCAAGCTTGAATTCCTATCTTCTTCAGAAAAAACAAAACCCAAATCCATAAACCCTTTTAGCTCTTCAAATTCAAGGTCTGATAAGCTCTTGCTTTCACCACTTTTCCTCCTACTAGCACTTCTTTTAACCTTCATTTTGGACGATAATACTTCAAAATCTCTCTGTTTTGGTGTCTCTGATTCTGTGACCTTTTTTTCTGAAAGGTTGGTATCGAGCTTTGAAGTGTGGAGGACCGAGTTAGGAAATAAAGAGCAATTTCCGAAGCTTGTGTTGGAGCTCAATTGGTCACTCATGGACCTAGTATGGAGGGTAGAGATGCGTGAAATCTCAGGTTCTGATGGTTTTTCTCGGATTTCGTTTTCTGGGTTTGCTTCAAAACTTGATGGCTTTGTTAGATTTGGTTGTTTTGTGAAGATTTGACTCTCAAACCAACAATAATCAAAGAGCTTCATGAGTTCCTCTGCGTTCATCAATGGCTGCTGGCCTGCTGAGATATGTTTGGGTTTTCTAATTGTGTAATGTGTATGATGAGAGGCTGAAGCATTTAGGCTTGATATATACTCAATTTTATCACGGAATTGACCTTTATGTTGTAGAATATTACTCCAGAAAAGTTCAAATACTTCAACTGGCTCTGAACACGTTTTTCATTTGGGTTACGTTTTTTAATAATTTTTTATGATAAGTAAGTTTCTTAATGGCCTTGCACTACCTTTTTTTTTTTTAGTTCTATTTAATATAGTGTGTTGTTTTTTCCAGGAAAGAAAAGTGATGTGAACGTGTTGGCTTTAATATGAATTGGTAAAGCAATTGAATTTTTCTTACACTAATCCATGTTTTGCCACACGCAAAGAGATTCCTGATTATTATTATTATTATTATTATTATTATTTTGGTAATAAGTCTATTATATAAACAAGAAAACGAGTGGGCCATAAAGGCAATACAAATTGTGTTACATCCCAAACCAATAAGGTTATACAACAAAAGTAAAGATAAAAAGGTAACTCCACACGAAGAATAGAACAAGGAAATTTTGTTGTAGGTAGACCGTAGACAGCCATCTTGCAAGGAAATCAGCATAAAGTTGGCCTCTCTGAACAGTGGTTAATCTTTTACTGGGGAATTTGGTTCAACAGGTTTTGTAATCATCAACAATAAGTGCATATTTAGCTTTTAAGAAATCATTATTGGTGAGCAAGCTAACAACATAGGCTGATTATTATTGCTTTGAGACACAATATAGATATATATATATAAATATATATATATATATATAAATATAAATTTTTATAAGGATTGGAATAAAATTACTTTTCTCTACGTTCATTATGGACTCTACTTCACGCATACATATTACACAGCAAAATATGTTAGCAGTGGTAACAAATATCGTGTAGAGTTCACCTTCAAAATTATTTTTATTATGAATTAATCACCTTTAAAATTATTGCGTCAATAATAAACTCATTATTAGTGTGAACTGTGGACTGTAGAGTTCACTAGATGAACCCAGACGGTGCCCAACGTTCTTGATGGCAAATATGAATGGGCATTTTTTGTGTTAAATCCAAAGATGTTGATTTGTTACCTACATATCCTATCATGTTAGATAACTGTACCAGACAATTATGTGGCAAAGATTGTTATCGACAAATGATGCTTTTGACTGGTTGATTGTTTCTAAATTACACAAAATTGTAAATACATCTACCTAAATTATTAGGTAGGTAAACAATCTTTTCGAATTCATTAAAATTTTTGACATGTGACAATTAATAAAATTATTCAGTAGTTCTGGTCATAATTTATTTAATAAATTATGTAATTTATTTAAATAATATATATGAAAAATTTTAAGAATTTTAATATAATAAGTTGAAAAACAATTCTTCTAAATAAGTTTGAACTTTAAGGGTATGTTTGTATGGAGGTGAAATTGGGTAGAAGGAAAACTTTGAAGAGAAAATAAAAAGAAATTTTTTTTTGAAGTGTGTTTAGCTGGGTGGAGAAGAAGGAAAATAAATGGTGAGATCTGAGTGTTTTTTCTCCGGTCCCATCAAAAAGTTTTCTTCCAAAATAGAGAGAAAACTGAAGGGAGAAAATATGGGTGTTTAATGGACAAAAATACTCATATGCACTTGCACACTACCTCTGCCATTTTTTTTTTTTCTTTTCCTAGGCACATTGCCTCTGCCAATTTTTTTTTTTCTTTCTTCTTTTCCTTTCCTTGGGCACGTTGCCTCTGCCAATAATTTTTCTTTTCTTTTCGTTTCCCTACCCTGGCACGTTGCCTCTCCCATTTTTTTTATCTGATGTTGCCTTCTTCCTTCCTCTATTTTTTTATTTTTTTTTTATTTTTAACTAGACATGATTTTTATTTTTTAATAAATTAGGTGATTGTTTTTTTTTTTTTTTGATTGTTTGTCACTTTTTTGTTTTAATTGACCATTATTTTTTAACTAGGGTATATGAGTAAATTTATATAAATTCATTTTTTTTATCCTTCCCTTTTCCACTCCAAACCAAACAAAAAGAAGATAAATTAAAATCTTTTCTATCATCTCACTTTTCTATTCTCCCACCATTTTTTACCATCTCACTTTATCCTTTATTTATCATAGAAATAAAGTGAAAGTTGAATCTTCACTTATTAAATGCATCTTAACAGTTTACTAATTAAAAACACCTTATACCTGGGAATTCTTTCCAAACATTAATGTATATGTGTGAACTCGTTAAAAAAAAACTGTATGCCACACTCACAAGAGTAAAAATTGAGCACCACAATTATTATTTTTGATGCAGCATTCTTTAATCAAGAAATGCTTGGAGCATTCTCCCAAAAAAAAAAAATGCTTGGAGGGTCAATAAAGCCAACACTGACAATTAATATTCTATATTTTATGTTAGGGAAGTATATAATTAGTTAAATATTTTATTGCTTTTTGAGCGCTCACGTTTTAGTATTAATTAGACTATTATTAGTGACATGTTTTACATAATTTGAACATAAAATAAATAGTTTTCACACTTGATCGCTAAAGCTAATATGTAACAAAGGAATTATTGCACACTCTTGGTGCGATAGTCACTTTATAAGTATAAGTACTTGTGGAGTGTGAGGGGTAAGGGTCGAGGTTCAAGTCTTCAGGAAAGAGCTTCACACATATATATACTTAAATTAGGCTAAATTAGAATTCTATCTTGTAAAAAAAAAAAAAAAAAAAAAAAAAAGAGGAAAATTCACCTATAATAATTAGATAAGATTGAAATAAAAGTAAATTCTACCTAAAAATAAAATAAAATTAAGAATGTAAATTTTCTTGTTTGTACCGAAAACATGCATGTTTATTTATTTTTGTTCTCTTTTGCCATCAAATATGATATTTTTGTGGACAATTTCAAAGACAAGAATGTGGTAAGCAAAAAGACAAGAATGTATAATTATGGCTGCAGACATAAAAAAGAGATAGAAGTGTCATTAATTATCTTCCTTTACTCGGCATTAAGAAGATATTTACAAGTAGATGGTAATAATAATATGCTATGGATTATAATAGATAATTCAAACTTAAAACAGTGATTCCCAAGTCAAATATCTAATTCAAGGGCGTAATGGTAAATGAGTCACTAATTAAAATGATATTCCAATTTCTCTTGCTCCCAATGTGAATGGAATAACAAAGAGTGTACTGTGTATGTGGATTCTCCACACACACACACGCACAGAAAAAAAGAAAGGTGTACTGTGGACCTTGGAGTCAACTTTGCTATTTGAATATTATAAAATAGACAAATATCTCATCTGTGCCTAGAATCCACGGGGGCCACGCGTCAGGCGAGACTTTAAATGCCCAATAGCGACTTAAACAGATAGATCCTCCCAATTTTCAGGAGCAACATTTTTTTTTTAATTATAGATAATTACAACATACTGTTAATTCTGTAGTTCGAATATTTTCTCTCTTAAACTCTAAGTACTTTGTGCATAGAGAGGTGTCAATTCAGTTACAAGACCTTTGGCAGTAGTAACATCTAAGACATCTTTATTGCTTAAACATTTAGTATGTGTTTGGGAATTGATTCTGCGTTTCTGCGTTTCACGTTTCACATTTTCCTTTTTTTTTTTTTTTTTTTTTTTTTCTGCGCGTGAATAGTAACCTCACATGGGTTTACTGTGTAGGGACAAAAATTACTATTCATGCACTGTTCATTACTGTTCACAGTACTGTTCACGTACTAAAAAATATTAAAAATGGGTTCTACGGTACTATTCACACATTTAAAAATTATTTTGCTACAGTGTTTTCAGTTTTCAATTTTCAGTTTCAGTAACAATAAGTTCAATCCAAACGGACCCTTAGACATTGCATATTTTTATGTATTTGGAGTATGAAATTTTATCTTATATCATATTTTTGTGGATCAATTTTTACCATATGTAAAATATCAAAATGGAAGAATTAAACGAAAATTTAAATATAAACATAAACATTAATATATATATATATTTATTTATTTATTTATGAGCATTCCAACTTTCTTCCGTTGTACTAACACTTCATGTGAGAACTCTAAGAAAATTATTTTTTTAAATGTGGATACATTAATTTCTTAATTTTAGTATCAGTGTACAATTTTGTAATGATACTGGAAAATTTTATAAAGGCATATGATGGAAGAATGGCTATATATACATATATACTCAATTTGTAACATATTGTTGGTACTTCATTCCATTTTTGGATGTCTCAAAACATTAATTTTTTTAAAAAGTAAATTTAATATTGAAATATAAAATTGTTATGAAGAAAGTTGAAGTTATCAAAAAAAAAAAAAAACAAAAAGAAAGTTAAAACCATGGATGTACAAAAATATAAATCAAAAAATTTTTAATCATTTTTTTCTTGTATAGGCTTTTTTAATGATTTTCCTAAGATAATTAATTTATAAAATACATCACTTAATCCATTTTTCACATGATCAAAGTTTAAACATGTATAAAAGAAACCAATTTTATTAAAATAACCCAACAATAGTCATAAAGCCACAAAAAAAAAAAAAAAAAAAAAAAAAAAAAAAAACAGTAGCAAAAGGCTTTTTGTTTTCTTCATACTTGATAACTTTTAAAGTTGACATTTTTCAAGGTAAGATGGAAAAAGAAAAGAAATTAATGATATATTTATGTCCAGGAATTGATATTGAAAACCAAAAGTTGTTAATTTGTTAGTATGTTTATCTGTTAAGAAAGAGACAAAAAAAGTTGAATTAACACAAAGTGATTTTCCTATAATGAAGAGTTATTTATTAAAAGTAAGTGGTAGTGATGATCTCAAACTAATTGGACGAAAAACTTTCTCTAGTTAGATATTGTCATGCAAGTTATTCAACTATTCTTAAGGGTGGAAATTTTTTTATTTAATTATAAATTAGACCATAGAAGGTGGACAATTTTCGGTTGTGTCAATTATATATTTTGTATCTGCTATGGACTGACTTGATAATTTCAAGTTTACAGATAAGAAAGTGACCAAACATATGTCGGTTTGTAGAGAAAATTGTTACCATTTTTAGGAGGAGAAAGATATTTTTATACATGTTTGAAAAATTTCAAACATAGAACTAGAGATAAGTATAAACATAAACATAATCATAATCATATAAAAACTTATGAAGAGCATTGACATAAGACTTAATGATTCACTTTTTCATCTAAAATATAATTGAAGTTGATGCAAATGCTTGTACAAATACCTTATTCAGGATAGGTAATCTCCCTTACAAATACCATGTTTATGAAGGTGGAATGCCTTGGTTAATACTTTAATTGTGATAGGTAAACAATTTCACAAATACCGTATTTGCTAAATTCAAATGCCCTTACATATACCTCATCTGTGATAGGTAAAGACTCTCACAAATACCTTATTTATTATAGCTAGATGACCTTATAAATATTTTATTTGTGATAGGGAAAGACTCTTAAAAAAACATTTAATTTGTGATAAGGTAATGGCTCACAAATACCTTATTTATACTAGCAGGATGTACTAACAAATAAATGATTAAAAAAACTATTAAATTTTATATTAAATTTTCACTGACTAAAATATCTCATCTCCCACACTAGTTGGCTACCCTCAACTCCAAGAGGATGTAAGTCTAAACCAAAGGCTCATGAGAGTTCTCACGCACTCTTATGCACGCAAAGTTCATGTCTCTCAGTCTCTCTAATCCGACATCTGATTTGGGTGGTTTCTATGTTGTTGGAAAGCTTATTTTAAGTACTACAACTTAGGCTTGTGTGTGAAATACATTATAAACAAAAGCCCGAGTATTTAATTATAAAGATATTCGAGTTACAAAATTACGTTCCAAACATGTAAATCCTACAGAAATAAATTGGAATCTCTCTCAACACTTATCCAAAATACATTTCGTTTGTTCATATGAACTCTTAACTCTTGAGCCGAGGGGGGCCTACTGGTAGTGGTGATATTGCCGGAAAGTCACCAAAGTACCAAATATAGCGAAGGACAAAATGTCCATCAATGGAAAAACCTAGAAAAAATATGAGTTACATGCCTCCCAAAACCATTTATTGGCTTGGAAACAATAAAAAATAGCCGATGTCTCTAATACCGATCAAAAACTGATAAAAACCAATAAAAATAGGAAATCATGATCTTTTTTGTTTTTTGATTGTTCCCATTTTAAAAACCATGCAAACATGGGTGACGTTACTTATGCTTCAGGGGTTCAAATGAACTTCCTGACTTGATATATAAAATTTATATGTATAAAATATTATTTTATTAGTCTAATTTACTTTGAAAAATACTTTTACACACCTTGAGTTAAAACTTGCACACTTTGAAATTGATCAGTCTAGCCCAAAATTAAACAACACAAATTCATCCATTCTAAAACTAACCAACTACATAAATCACAAATCTCTCTCTCATTAATCTCTTTTCTTTATCTAACTATCAATATCTCCGATTTTAAATTTATATATTATTTGCATGAGTGTGTGTCTGATATTAATTGTATGCATTTTTTTGTTATTTGTGTATATGTGTGTATATTATAATATAACTTTATACAATTTAATAATTAGAAAATTTAGAGGGTTTGTTACATGTGTCATGTGTGCATATTGTTATTATGTTATAACAACATTTTGTTATAAAGTTAGTGATTAAAAAAATAGTAAAGTTAGTGATTTTTCTAGTATTTGATTGGTTAATTAGACACATAGTGTATTAGTTAGGGTGAGGTTTGGGTGGGTCCAGTGCCTAGTTGCACCAAACTTGTTGAGATATTAATGATATGTGTCACCATTTCCATGGGTCTAGAGCATTGGATGTAATGGACCTAAACCTCACCCTATTATTTATATATGTATGAATATGGGTGTGGCTTTTTGGGTCAATAATTAATACAATCCATGTGAGTTGACTTTTGTCATTCAATTTAAAATAATTTATGAAAATAATGACAGATAGATAATGAGAATTGTATAAAAATAAAAAGCATAACACAAACTTAACAAAATAAAATGGTTACACCTATCCACGTTGATAGATAATGAAATCTCATACTCATTTCAAAAAGTGAAAACTTGTAAAAGAAAATAGTAAGATGTCATGTATAATTATTATTTTTTAATTTTTAGCTCTTCGCTTCCTCACACCGAAATATGATTCAATACATAAAAACACTTGTTTTTCGATGACACCTGGGTTTGGTGTGCGTGCTGGCAGATATGTGTTAAAAAAAAAAAAAAAAAAAACCCATTGAACTATATCACTTGAACAATTGAACTCCCTTGATGTCTTTTACCAAGAAAAATAAATCAATTTAAGCTCAAATAAATACCACATTTATCTCTCTCTTTCTCTCTTCTGTTGTGTATGTTTCTTAAAAAAATAATTTAAAGGTGATATTTTATTTTTTAAATAAATGAAATTATATTGGTGCCACATGGAGAGGGCATTAAAACTATTTAATTAACTCTTCGCTAATACTTTATTACCCAAATTACAAGATGTTAAATTACTCTTTCAATAACTCCATTACTAGGAGTTAGAAAATTCAAAAGAAATTTAGTTATTTATTTCAAATTATTTTAATCATGTATAATAATTTAAGGTAATATTTATGTTTTTTGTATTTAATATTTTATTATTCAATTGAATTATATTTGTAAAATGTTTTCTTTGTGTTACAATAAACGTCAAAACTAATAGCAATAAAGATCTTTTTGCTAATTTTTTCTTAATTATAAACACATTATAATCAGGGACGGAGCCAGAGTTTTGAGTCAAGGGGGGTGGCTTTACTATTAACTGGGTGCAGCGGTTTCAACCTTTGACTTTGCTACTATTTAGTTCCTAAGATTTTTTTTTGGTTGGTAAGAACAAAATTATTTTTGTTTATAATTTTTTAAATGATAGGGTTGTTTATTTTGAATAAAATTGGTTAATTGAGCTTAATTTTTTTTTTTTTAAGTTTTATTATTGGTAATTTTTGTTGGGCTATTTTTTTGGGCTTGCATATTTTGTTTTCGATTTTAGATCTATAAATTTTTTTATAGTCACTAAAATGAGGAAAATACTAGCAACAAACTTTTTTATAAATTTTTGATGTAATAAGTGGTAACTAGTAAGTAAAAAGATGATGTGAGTGGTGAGTCTATGTGCAAACCAATAAGAATTTGCTACCAAAATAGTTTGTAAAAATGTTATAAAAAAGTTTGTGAGTATAGCATTACTCTTAAAAGAATTAATGATATTGTTTAAGGGGAAAAAAATGTAATTTTATAGAACAAAATTAGTACATATATATATATATATATATATATATATATATATATATATATATATATATATATAATGGTACTTTTTAAAAAAAATTTAGCGGGGCTATTGCCCTCCCTAGTCCAAAGCTGGCCCCCCCTAATCCAAAGCTAGGTACGTCCCTGATTATAATGTAAGCCCTTACAAATCACATAAAAAGGAAATTATATAAAAGAAATATGTTTTTATATATATATATATATATATATATATATATATATATCTTCTCTTAGAGAGAGAGAGTGAGATGGGCTGATTGACTGTGCAGATTATGTATCGAGTGAACAAGATCCATTTGTATTCTATCAGTGGTTATCATGTTGAGACCGTGTCTAACACACGAGTCTTTGCTTCTAGTAGTGAACTTTTAAACATTGCAACGGAATGAAAAATACAGGAAATTAAGTTAAATTTACAGAAAGAGAAATTGATAAATATACCTTGGTTTTAGATCGATGGAGATTTAAGGAGCATAGCTAGATGACTGCACAGTTGAATTGCTGGACACATCTCCCTTGGCAGAGGGCTTATACTTACATATGTACCCATGTAAAAATGGATCACGTCAAGTGGAGAGGCCACCTGCCAAAGGAGCATCTGCCCTGTAATTCATTTGTACACTTGAGTACTCGAATCTTTTCAATAATTTTGACCAATTTTTAAGGCTTGGTTTCTATATATAGGTAAGATAAATAACTGCATGTCATCAAGAATAGGTGCTCCCTAGCTAGTTGAAGAACAATAAGAAACTGCACGATAGTTTTCACCAAAAAATGAAATTGTTCATCTTTCTTTGTTCACTAGATTGTGGTCTTGATTAGAGGACTAAGAGGGTTTGGTGTTGGTATGGGAATTAGGACAAGTGATGGCTAGGGCTGTTTTGTATTGGTTGTGCTCTTTTCTCTCTTAGGATCTCTCTGCTTTAAGCATCAAGGGTTAAGAAAAACCCGGCCTTCGATCAAGTACTTTATTGTGTGAGTGATGACTTGAGGTCTTGACTATATTAAATTATAATCAATATTAACTAAATTAATTAGGTTGGTTTTGACATGGATGTTTGGAATATAGAGAGAAAAAAAGTGTATTAACCACGTGGAAGTTGACATGTGATGAAGAGGCAACGACAGAGAGAGTGACATTTGAGGTATTATCAAACCAAATGAATATTTAAATATTATCAAAAGTGCTGTTCTAGTATTTTTTTTTTAATCAAAATTTAAAGATTTAAATATTATTTTAATACTCTAACAATTGGGAGAGTTTCAAGTATTCCGTAAAAAACAAAGAAAATTGATTTAAGCTTTATATACTGACATGACTAAAATAAATTAATTAATCTTTTAAGCTTTACAAAATAAAATACTTGATTTATTAGAAATTTAATATTCAAGACTTTAATTTTTTTAAAACAGACAGTTTAAGAACTAAATTTCACAGTGAAAAAAAGAACTAAATTGACCCTTATGTCAAAGGATACAATTTGTAAATAGTCCAAATAATAAGAATAATTTTCAAGGTTAACGACAAAGTAAAATATATATTGAATAAAGAAAAATTTAAGTCTTTGAGATGACTAATAGCCTAATATTGAGATAAAATCTTTTATTGAACAAAAATTAAAGATTTTAGATCACTAATATTTCCTTAATAATTTTAACACAAATTTTATAAGGTTTAGCTTACTTCTAGTGTTTTTTAAAAATGAATCTCTTTTTATTTTAATGAGAGACTGTCATATCATCCACTAACTAAATAAAAGGTAAAAATTAAAACCCACTACCACTTGCTATTGTATATTTAAAACAAAATGACATATCTAGTTAAAAAAGTATTAGAGGTAAGCCAAACCCAATTTTATCTTACATGTGTCAAAGATCCTTTTGTTTTGTTTTTTTGTTTTTTTTTTTTTTTAGTTTTTTTTTTTTAGAGAACGTGTATCAAAGACTTAATATGTTTTTATCAAATATTGCTAGATTTTTCATTTAAAAAAAAATTATTATATAGATTGCTGCTAATTTTCTAATGTTGATCAAAGGTTATACAAAGAAATCACCTTGCTATTTTTAGTTTCGAAAGTATTAATATTTTGATATTATTCCATATTTCCTAGAATATCATCCCATGAATTAGGACTTGAGAAGAGATTCCTAATGGGATGATATTCTTAAAAATAACATATCATGTCTCTCGTGCCCATTAAACAATGGGGTAAAGAGACAAATCAAAAGGGAGTTATTTTCTATTAAATATCATTTTCATATAATTTTATCATTGATATTATTTTCTATTAAATATCAATCATAACAGCTACCTCATTAGAGATAATGAAAAATTTATATATTATTATTATAATAATGATGATATTCTGAGTGTTGTGTGGGTAGGTTATAGTTTCTTGGAAAAAATAACAATTAGGATTAGAAAAACATCATTCTCATATGAGTTCATTCTTAGTACCATTTATATTTGATATCAATCACAACAAGTAACGACATTAGAAATTAAGAAGAAAAAAAATTTTGTATTGCGTCACTACGTTTATTGATAATAATTACCAAGATGATGTTCCGCGTGATATATATGTCGGAAGGTTATAGTTTCATTTTTAAAAAATTATAAAAAGTTATTTTATTTTATTTTATTTTTTTTATAGTTCATATATAATACTTATTTTTTCATATGTGATTTTATATATTAAACTTTAAAATATTATTTCAAATTATATTAAGTGTCATTAAGAAGAAAAGCTGCATTAATTGCTAAGTACAGTATGGTAATTTGACTGTTATATTAATAATGTACAGATTAAAATACTATTTACAAATTTAAATTTTTATGGAATGGATTTAGAATTGTCTACAATTTTTTTTTCTCAAAAAACATTTGTAGACAATTCTAAATCCATTCCATAACTTTGCAACTTGAAATACAAATTTCCCTTCCTTGGAATCCATCACATTTATTGTTAGACCACAAAAAACGTCTTATTATTTTTTAATACATGGAATAATAGGAAGCAAAATAAGAAGTACAAAAAGAAAAAAGAAAAATACGAAAAAATGCTCACAGTTTCTTTTCTTTTTCTTTCTATATTTCTCTGTAATTACTCTCTCACTAGATATTCCACCATTCTCACTCCTCAAATCCACACGCCGATGTACAAATCCCATTCATCCACAACAAAAGAAAACTAAAAATTATATATGTCACAACCCTAGCCTAGCTAATGAACAAATTAGGCATGCAACAATGACTGTACACTTATAGACATTTTCCTTACAAGCATCCAAGGGTTCTTACATGTAGGAATATCCTAAGGAATATTCTCAAAGAATTATTATATAAAGTAACATCTAAAACCCATCTTTAATAATTCAATTGCTAAAAATCTCCAAAGTATTAGTGAAAATAAAAGTTCAAATCACATATGCATAAAATAATGAATAGAAAAAATTACTAAATACTATCAGTTCGGTTTTTTTTTTCTCATAATTTCTTAAGCTCCTTTCATGCATACAACCTTAGTGCATTCAAAACCTGTGATTCAATAAATTCTGAATTTGATAGGGGAGAAAAAGAGGGGCCGAGTTTGACAACTCAGTAAGTAACCAAATCTCAACTAGCGGAAGCAAGTGTGAGTGAGTGTGTCTATAAACTTTACACAAGATGAGACTTCATAAGTTTAGAAACTATGGCTAAGTTCAAGTGAGAAAATTGACATGTAATTGTAATGGATTTTAAAAACATAAAAGTATATTTTACAATGAGTTCCAAATACACCAAAAATATAATTGCAACCTGTTATGAGTTCAAAAAACTTCAAAATTTTCATGGGACTTGGAACAGTTCATATTCTTAATTTCTTTATTACTATTGTCATTTTATATCCCCATGATTAGACTTAGAATCATGTATTGACGTGTAGTTAGCCTTGAAAGAGACTAGTTTTTATGCCAATGTATAACCCCATCAGTGCGGTCAAAGTATAGTCAAACTGTAAAAATAATTCCATAAGTTATCCAGTTTTATTTCAATCTGGATTCCTTCTTTGTTACCGAGGATGAACCCAAAGCCATAATGTCTCAAAACGACGTGGTATCCTATTTTTTGGCCTAATTCTTCTTCTAATGATTCCATATGAAAAAGAAAAAAAAACTTGCAAATTGTAATAAAGAAATATAATTGCAATGAGTTCCAAATACACCAAAAATATAATTGCAACTTGTTATGAGTTCAAAAAAACTTTGAAATTTTCATGGGACTTGGAACTGTTCATATTCTTAATTTCTTTATTAATATTTTCATTTATATCCCATGATTAGACTTATATATATATATATATATATATATATATATATATATATCTTTTCTATGAAAGTAGGGATCATAAAAGTATAATTTACAATGAGTTCCAAATACACCAAAAATATAATTGCAACTTGTTATGAGTTCAAAAAAACTTCAAAATTTTCATGGGACTTGGAAAAGTTCATATTCTTAATTTCTTTATTAATATTGTCATTTATATCCCATTGATTAGACTTAGAATCATGTATCGACGTGTAATTGGCCCTGAAAGATACTAGTTTGTATGCCAATGTATGGTCAAACTGTAAAAATAATTCTAGAAGTTATCCAGTTTTATTTCAATCCGGATTCCTTCTTTGTTACCGAGGTCAAACCCAAAGCCATAATGTCTTAAAACAAGGAGGTATCCTAATATTTGGCCTAATTCTTCTTCTAATGATTCCATATGAAAAAAAAAAAAAAAAAATTTATATTATTTGGCATAAAATCATAGTTTCACTATATTTTTGTTTAAAACTTGGTTCTTTTCACAAAATTTACACATCCTTGAACTGGGTTTGAGAAAATAAAAAATTTTAAAATGTCCAACTTAATCAAATAATTTTTAATATTTCATTGTGGAAGAAATTTAAATTATTTTCTTTAGATCAGTGTAGCTAAAATAATTATATACAACTTTTTAATAAGGAAAGAAAGAAGAATATTTAATAAAGAAGGCATTTTATTTTAAATCATATATAACTAGTCAAGAAAAAGTTACTTACCTCATGTAGGCTTACAAAATTTTCGACTTCTCTGTAAACCTTCTCGTCTAAGGTCCACTACAAGTCCTACCTAACACCAATTATACAATGACCTAAGTCCATCAATCCATATTAACATACTATTTACTTAGAGATTAATTGATTAACTATAATCTTGCAACTGTATCTGGCCAATAATGATACTCTCTAAAGTGTACATAGGTGCTTACTAATAACTCTCCCACTAAAATTAAGATTAAATAAATACAACTCTTAAAAGTACAAAAATATAGAATGGTCCAAACAATATAGAACGGTCACTTCAAATTTTACGCAATAAAAAATATTTAAAATAATTCTCTAATACTTCTAAAATGTAACAAATACCTTGAAAATTCAATATTTAATTACACGAAAAAGAGGAAATAAATTATGGATAGCCATTGTGAACACTAAGGAAATTGCTTTCCAATATTATATAATAAAAAACAAGAGGTTGGGAGAAAGTTAAATGAATGATCCAAATTAGATTCCAATTGCACTCTATTTTTATGTCAAATATTATTTTAATTGTCTATTAATTTGATGGTAAGTGTCTATATTTTAAATACATTTCACTTTCATGTCAAGTGTCCTTCCAATTGTACTTTAATTATATATAAATTATATTTACAAGCAAATATATATAAAAAGTTACAAGCTAGTTTTATTTTTTAATTATAAACCTACGTGATACAAACTCAATCAATCTTTATATTAAGTTTTTGAAATTATATATATTTATTGACAATATTTACGATGTGAAATAAATTTATTTATTTTTTTGAAATCTGTAGAAAATGAGAAAATATACCCTATTTTGGGTGTATATTTCTGCCCTCACAGTTAATGGGTTCCGTGGGTCTGCTTCATCGTAAAATAGCTTGAAAAAGCCTGACCAGGATATAACCCATAATCTTTTCTACGGAAGCAGGGATCATATGGCATGAACGCTGGCCCAGGCCCCGACTGACCGCCAGAAATTACGTTGGCTCTGCCACTTGGAAATACGTTAAGCGAGCAGCCTCTGAAATGCAATGAAGGTCACTGGGACACATAACCTAGCCTAGGTCATTAGGTCATGGTCTTTTCTTGAATCTTTATTCTTTCCCCACCCAATGACCCCTCCAGGTAAGTAAGTCAACCTGCCTGTTGCTTTCTCATTTCACAATCTGTCTCCTTGTTAGTTGTTAGGAACTTTTTTTATGCATGCGTGCGCACCCAGATCCAATGCGCATGTGCATCATGCTAGTATGTGTATATGAATTAGTCAAACCTAGCAGCCTGGAAAGAAAAATGTTAAATTATTACAAATTTTAAATTAATAAACTATTTCAACAAGATAATATAAATAAGTTTTTGATGATTTATATTTTATAATTAATGACATATCAGTTTTTAATAAAATATGCAATATTTCTAACACGGCTTTATTAAACAAAAGTTTACATTTAATGAGCTAGTTTTAACCACTTTGTTTACTCCCTCTATTACCAACAAGACATACAAGTATTTTACAACTTAATGGAATAAACCGTACCACACACAACACTTCCTCATTGGTTAGAAATTGGGTTGGGTTTGACCCCACCCATAACCCAAGACATTATCTGGTAATTAAGTTTAAATTAAAATTGAATGATTTTGATATGAGTCATTGTGATAAGTAGTGGAATAATTTAAATTTGATGGCTCATCTAATAATAGGTGGATCTCTACTAGTATTTAAAATACTCTTATAGCAGCCAAATAACTAATAACTTATGGTGAATATTGTGAGAACATAAAAAAAGTATATGTATGGTTTTGTCTGAAGCTTTCTTAAATAGCCTATCTCTTTCTAGGGATATCATCAATAGTCCCCTGGAATTTGGAGCGTGAAATAATGGAAGAGACTTTGGTAGCCTCTCCTATGACAAGAAAGTGCTCAAGAAGTATAGAGAGTATGAGATGGAGTTTGTAAAGCAAGTAATGAGAAAAATCCTGCAAGTGCAATGATCCGTCCTCCCTAGGTACGTGCCCACATGGCCTATCTGATTTATTATAAACTCATTATAATCCAAAATTCAAAAAATCAATCCTATTAAAAGTCCCTTCCTTAGAACTATTGCCTCCAACCTGACAAAAAAAAAAAAAAAAAAAAACATTAGAGACATTGTAGGAGCCTTTGGAGAAGTCTTTTTGTAATTGGTAATATATTAATGTTGAATACCTTATTGAGTAAAATCTATAGAATCCCTAGTACCACTCAATTGCAAAATGCACAAATTTGTTCATGTTTCTCTTATTTGTAATTGTGAATGCAAGATTAAAATATCAAACAATCAATATGTGTGTACTATGTGCAATCACGTGTTTGAATGTTATACATGGAGATGCCCTAGTTAACATGAAGGATTTTTTTTTTTTTTTTTGCTGAAACATGAAGGATTAAAAAAAGAAAAAGAAAAAAGGTGCATGCCTGTGTAAGTCAGCAACAACCAATGTCCTTGCATTATAGAAACATTACCTTCGGGTTGATATATATATTAGGTGACTGAATGATTGCACAGCTGAATTGCCGAGCAAATCTCCTTTGGCAGTGAACATCTCCACCTTGTGAACCAAATTACATGCACATTTGCAGTGCAGGTGAGTGGCTAACTGCCAAAAGAGTAATTGCCCTGTAATGCAACCATACACTTGATCATTCATTTCGTTGATGAATAGTTTTTGGTGTCCATTATCTATATATAACTGATGATAAGTCAGAAAATTGTGGAATGTGCCATGCAAACAGGATATTCTTAGCATATATCCTTCGTTTGGTAAGTTGCAAAGTGGTCCTGTCGCTTCAATATACGCAGCCCTAGCTCTTTTTCTGTACTAGGTTTGACACCACATTGCTCTATCTCTTGGCAGAAAGAAAAAGAAAAAGAAAATGTGAATAATCTATAAAGAATATCCGCATAATAATTCTCCACGTACTTTTATTAGAAGTCGTGGTTCTTCTTCTTGTTTTTGATTTTATGTCTTGTAAATGCGCGCCTTTCATCAGAAAAAAAAAAAAAAAAAAAAAAAAAAAAAAACTAACGCAAAAGAAAGAGACAATTAATTTCAAGTGGACACAAGATAGTTTCATGCACATAAGGATTGTAACGATTTCAGTGATTTCACCATGTATTGGTTGCTTTAGAACATAGAGGCCGGCTGACCTTTGGGGCAGTAACTTGATTCCACGTCAAAAGTTTAAATTCTCCACAGCCTTTTTAATCTTCTTTAACTGTTTGTCGGGAAAGATATGCTGGCTGCTGAAAGGTAATATTCTACAATGTGTCATCCTCTGGTTATCTTATAAAGACACTACTTTCCTTATCCCCTCTTCTTGTTCGTAGTTTCATCGATCCTACGCGAATACAAACCAGTGGACAATTCTTGTCACATCAATATTATTTTACATATAAAATGAAATAGATTTTGGGTTAAAATCATTTTATTAACAAAAAAGCTCAAATTTCTTCACTTCACAAAATGGGCTCAATGCCCACATTTTTGTACTCTATGGATTGGGTTGATGGCACGTATCTTATCTATATAACGAAATAGGCTCACAACAAGTGCTTTAATGCAGAGTTAATTAGGCTGAAGCCCATATTTTTTCCACAATGGATATGGGCCATATCTTTATCCATTGAGGAAATTAAACCTAATGTCTTAAAGTTAACCATATTTAAAAGAACCAAGGCGCACACTAAGGAACACAATAATAAATCAAACAAAATAACCTCAATCATCATCATCATCCACATAGAAAATCCATGCCCTTATACTACTACCTGTGTCTTAAATACCTCATTGAAAAACATTTCCAAATTCCGTCATCTCATTCCTCACTTCCCTTTACTAAAGCCCATCTTAAGGAAGACAAATAAACCTTATTAATTAAGGAGACTTATATCATTCCAAGCTAGTTATCAATAAATGGATTCGGCCAACTCATCCTCGTGTATAGTTGATTGTACTCTCTCCCTCCATAGTCCATTCACACTTAAATTTTCCCCTTCGATCTAAGAATATCATGGTTGAACTTATATCGGTTTACGAATAGTACTGTTACCATTTGAATTCTATTATTTTACTGATCATATGATTCATTTCGCTAGACTCAAATTGATTTTAATTCTAGAGTCATGATAAGTTACTATTCCTCCACGTACGTCTGAATTTGTAATTGTTTAGCCGCTGAAAATGAGTTATATAATTTCCTATTACTTCATTGTTATATTATTGCTAGATGCTTATGGCGCCACTGATTCTTTACCACCAAATAAGACTAATTTACTGATTTTTTTTGTTTTTTGTTTTACCTCCAAATATACATTATTTTGATTTATCTCACCGTTGAAAGTGTATTATTTTGTTTTCATTTAGCCCTAGACACTATCCTTATGTTTTCATTTTGAATTATGTTAGGGACACAATTTTGTGCCACAACTCGTCATGTGATTGGTAAGAGTGTGTCTCCACATGACCCACTGAT
The DNA here is from genome assembly GCA_028535165.1 of Quercus tomentella. NCBI lineage: Eukaryota > Viridiplantae > Streptophyta > Magnoliopsida > Fagales > Fagaceae > Quercus > Quercus tomentella. Next base: position 34,133,846 of record JAPQVY010000068.1, on the reverse strand, counting down.
ATACCCTTATCAATCACAACTTCCCATATGGCGAGTTGTGGCACAAAATTGTGCCAAAAGTTGTGTCCCTAGCATATTTCTTTCATTCTACTGCAACACATTTACCTAGGTCTGGCAAGACAAGTCTTCCAGTTCCATATGCTGATATAGATGTGGCCATAAAAACACCTCAGATTTCCGGTCAATATATATTGATTATACGTGTGACAAAAAATCGGCTGGATATTACTTTAAGGAGAAAAGGGATTATTTTAGTATTTGAAATTTCGGATACAAGTTGAAAGTTGAAACGCAGTTTCATGCATGTTGAACTGAAACTTATTCGACATGGTGTAGTGTAGGAATATCCTAAAAGGACGAGCATAAATTCTAAGTAAACTTGGGATAATTAGAATTCTTTTTAACCATATATTGAAGCTTCTTACAGCCCAATTTCACAATGGTTATATTCTTATAATTATTAAACATCACCAAACATGCATGGTGCAGTTGAGTTCTCACCCTTTTTTTTTTAAAATATATTTTTTTTATCTCTCTTCAGTGCTTGGAGTGAATTTTTCCTTTCGTAATAATGCGGTCCTGGACTTCCTTTTCAAAGACTTCCAACAACTAGTGGAAATGAACATATGCACATGTATATATGACATGGAAGCATCAAGCTTTTATCACTTTTTATTTTTAGAGGATCATCGGATACCCATCAGAGAAATGATAAGAAGAAAATAGAAACTGAAACAGAACATTCGGGAAGATCCAAATAGTGTGCTCTCTCTTTGCCACGCATTGGTCGTTCTTATCTTCAATTCTGATCTGTAGTTTTCTTACCCTACTTTTTGTTCACTTGGTCAAACAAGGTTCCTAGGCATGCATGAAATTTTAGGACCGAATATGCTAGCATATTTGCTTATAAGGTCCCCCCCTCGTATGTGATTATATTAGCACTCACATATTCGAACTTTGTTTTTAAGTACGTATTGGTTGTAACGACGTATATATGTATAAGAATAAGTTCATCTATAATTTTTTTTTTCTTTGTAAATTTTATCTTTTATTTTTGGGTCTATATAAATTTCTATCTAATTCATTAAGAAAAAAAAACTATATTATTAGAAGTGGTAATGGGGAGGGTGGGGTCGAATCATGTGTGCCTTCTCCCGCCTCATCTCCTCTTCAAGATGAAAAAAAATCCATGCAAGGTGTGGTGGGTTGGAAATATTTTACTAATTTTAATAAAATTGATAAGATATAGATAAAATATAATGGAGAAGGCCAGCCATAAGAATACTAAGAGAGAGTGAGAGACAGTTTTTTGGAAATGACAATGAAATTTGTATAAAACAATTAAATCATGTATAGAAATAATTAAATCTTTCTGTATATATAATTTATATATACATACATACATATATATATATATATATATATATATATATATATATATATATAAAATAAAGGCGAAACTACACTATTGGTCTTTGAAGTTTATCCTGTGTGCGTAATTGGTCCCTCAAGTTTGAAGCGAGCACAATTAGTCCCTTAAGTTTTAAAACTGAGTTGTATTGATCTTTTTACTAACTGCTGTTAATGGTGTTACTTACGTGGCTAATAGAAATTCTATTTCTTTTGTTAGTTCTAATAGCCAATAGTCAGTTTTTGCTGATATGCAAAGATTTGATTTCCATGTGATCTAAAAGTACCAATAAATGAATGATTAGAGTAGCTCTAGGAACCATTTTAGCCATAGCTCTAGGAAAAGTAAATTACTATAAAGGAAACTTCAGGAAGGACCAAAAGTAGATGACTATAACATGGTTCAAATCAACAATGCTAAAGAAAACAAAAACTTCACAACTTTACCAGAAACCAAACATAATCTTTTGAATTTAGTTACAAATATCCATTCAAAATTATTTATAAATAGAAGCGCTCCTAAGCATTGAACACCCACCCAACATGATAACACACCGGCGAAGATAAAAATCAACAATACCTGAGAGGGTTTTCAATAAGGGGAGGAGGAGCGGCAAGGGCAGGGTATCGGTGGCTGTGCTAGCACGAAGACACAAAAGTGGCCGAGAAGGAAGCATTGCTAGGAGGCAAGAGTCTACCGTCGCCAGTAGAAGGAGGCGACAGCGGTGCAATGGTTATGCCAGAGAAGCAGTGCTGTCGCGCGGCTAGGGATTTGGTCTCTACCAACGTCGACGAGGCTTGGGTTTTTCTTCACTCCCTCTCCTTCTCTCTTGTGGCTTTCAATCTCTCACTTCCCCTTCTCTCTATCCGTCGTGCCTTAGTTAAACAAATATCAGATATTTGTTTTTAATTGAGTCAACATGATTTTTCAATTTCATCTAATGTGGAAACTATTTTTTTAAATTCTTAGTTAAAAATATGCCACATCATAAAAGAAAATGCTAAGTCATTATTCCGTTAGCCACGTAAGTAACACCATTACCCGCAGTTAGTAAAAGGACCAATACAACTTAGTTTTAAAACTTGAGAGACTAATTATGCTCATTTCAAACTTAAGGGACTAATTGCGTACACAAGGCAAACTTCAGGGACCAATAGTATAGTTTCTCCTAAAATAAAATATGTTTATAGCTATACATAGTGGGACGAGCAAAAACCATTTTCACCTTGTCACCTTTTCAAAACATGGAAAATTCTTGTGGTACTAGTCAAGCAGGTTAGGGCATTTTCACCATCCCCAATCTTAAATTGTCCGTTACAAAATAATTTCCCTGTTGCATTTCTTATATGGCCCGGTCACACAGGAAAACGATATAGGATATTTGGCTTTTTTTTTCTTCTTCTTCATATTATTATCATTATTTTATGGTTTTTTTTTCAAATGAGATTTTTTTTTTTTCTTAAAGCATACATCTTTATAATTTTTTTTTTCTCTAAACTAATGAATCTATTATTTATGTGGTTTCAATTCAGATATCACTTATACAAAGATGTTTGACAGAACACAAATTTATATCTGTGCAGAATGATTCCACCAAGTGTCTGTCTTCTCCCCCAGCTTTCAATGACCAAAATTCAATTTCTATATGAGTTGACATCTTGCTCTGCTTAACACTAATTCCATTTTTTTTTTTTTTTTTGAAATGTTTGAAAATATGATTCACCACAAGGACGCCTTCGGCATCCAAGGGTCACGGACCGACCATAAATTCTGGTTGTTCTTAACTATTGAATCAGGACTTACATTTTATATAGTTTACCTTAGTTTTTAGTTATTGAATTCAAGGTTTTTTTTTTTTTTTTTTTTTTTTTTTAATATAAATATGTTGTAGTTATTGTTTGAGGCCTAATACTTTATGCACGTTAATTATATTAATTAAATAGCCATAAACCATTTGCCAATCAATTAGTTTTAGAGTTTTATCATGTGAGAAGCACTTTCATTGCAGGGATCTACAAATATCATTATCAGACGGTTGGTGCTTTATATGAGAATTTTGAAATTATATAATAATTATATATTTAGTTATTAACTTATTATTTTTCAATAAAATTAAATTATGATTTTGTATAACCAAAATGGTGCGTCAAATTATAAGATTATAACTGAAACCATGCAATACACGAACTCTTTAACTTGTAAATAGTAATAAGCATTAAAAAATAGATAATCAAAATAGGACTTTTATATGTTTATATTGTACTTATAATGTAAACTTACCACTTTTTACAAATGTATACAACATAAAATTTTCAGTCAAAATATATGTTCACATGTTCACTTTGGAATGGAATATTTAAGAACCCAATTATAAATTTAAGGGTTTATTACTGAGACAGTCTTACTTTCTTGTGGTTACCTGCTGCGTGAAAACATAATTAATCTGTCAACTCTATAAAATTAGTGGATAACACTTTCTCTTTGTGAGTGAAAAATAAGAGGATGACACCATTCTACTTGTGCATGAATGAGTTGAGCCCTCTTTTGTAACAACAGTAGGAAGAACAAAACAGTTGTCCTACGCGTCTGACGAAAGCCATATATTAAGTCCAGATTAGGTACAATTAATGAAGGCTTCTACTGTGTTTCAGCGTTTTCTATGCGCAGCAAGTATATATACCTAGAAACTCCAGCTTGAAGATGTAACAAAGATATTTTGAAGTCCTTGGTTTCCAGCTCTGATGGTGAGAGAATTGGGACCACGAGGCCATGAATGATAAGAAAGCGATCCTATGTACCAATTGTGCGGGCATATCCTATTTCATTCCCCTCGCATATCCAAATTTTTGTGCGAATCATTTGGTATAAAAGGCACTATACGTAGAATTGTTGTGGCAACTCGAACACGAGGAATTGCCAGGGAAGCAGATGTGGGGTTAGGGAATAACAGTGCAATTCTCCTTCGGCAAAAGAGAACATGCACATGCATATTGCATACTTCTGTTTCGCCGACGGAGAATTGCCCTGCAATTCACCTACACATGATTATTTCATGCCTGCAACTTCAATACATCGAGGCTATAACAACAAATAAGCTTATCATGGTTTCTCTTGCCAATGTAATAGTTCTATTCTTTTATTTGCTTTCTCTTGCCAATGTAATAGTTCTATTCTTTTATTGTTTGTCAGGTAAGTGCTAAATTGTAACTAGTTACAACTGGGATCATCAACATATGTGGACTAGAAGTTTGCCTTGAATTGGTGAATCCAACATGGGAACGTATTATCAAGCTTAAATAGATCTCTATATTATGGTGAAATATGGATTAGAAGAATATATGTAACACCCCAAGCCTTTTTCTTAAGAAGATTTAGATGTGCATAATATCTCTTTTAAGGCTCGGTTTTTCATGCTTTGGACCCTTTTGGGTTTGGGGTGTGACACATATTCATCCATTATCAACAATAAAAGGAAAACTTAAGAGTAGGGAAGAGAGATGCAAACACAAGATAACACAGAGACATGTTATCGAAGAGGAAACCGAAAAACTCGGCAAAAAACCTCTCCGTGACTCTTCAAGTCGAAATTGATCCACTAGAGAATAAAGTTGGAGTACATAAATAACAAAAGACCCTTCAAGTCTAGTCTACTCGATGTACTTGAGTCCTCTAAGTTCCTGCTACCAACTGACTTTTTGGAGCCTTGTCTTCTCTAACTTTTCGGATCCTGCAATTTAGTCCGATTGCATTTGCCAATGAATGGTTGCTTCCAATGCTTCCCAACAGCACCAAAATCTCACTTTACACTTAGAATGGATGTGGTAAGTGTTTGGGTTATCAACCTCTCAAGAATGTAGAGATGGAGAGGTAGGAGTTGAGGAAAACCAAAAAGAAATGTGTAGATGATTGTGGGAATAACAATCTCTAACTCTCAAGTGTATTTTCTAAGATTTTCTCTCTAAAAAGCACTCCTTACAATTTGTGAGTAATGAGAGTATATATAATGTGGGTAAAGACTTGGTAAAGCAAAACATAACTTTTTGCCAAACAAAGAGTTTCACGAGTACTTCGCAGGATAGCCTTACTCACGAGACACTCGCGAAAATCTCCAGCCTGGCATGACTCTTCATCTTCTAGTCATGTGCTCTACACGTGGCTCTTTCATGGGTAAGCTTCTTGTGAGACACTCGTGAAATCCACTTGTTCATCCTTTTAAGCTTGAATCTTCTCACTCTCTTACACTCATCCCTTACAATTAGAAACCCACATAAATACAGGGAAATATGATTGAAGAAATTTACAATTAAATTTGGCATGAAATTAAAACCAACATAAAATAGTTGTAAATTACAACTTTACAATATCAATTTATGTTCTTTATGTAGTAAACTTTATACTATTTTAGTCCCTACATTTTGGGGTTATAGTCAATTTGGTCCTTACATTTTAGTAGTTGTCAATTCAGTCCTTGTTATTTTTAACTTACAATCAATTTGGTCTCTACCAATAACTGCTAATAGAAATTGTTTGCGTGGCAAATGGTGTGCACAGTTGGCACACATGTGGATGATAAAATAATATTTAATTGTTATTAAAATACCGTGTCATAAATTTTTTTAAAATAACTAAGCCACAGCAGACAAATAAAATAAAACATTTGAAATGGTGAATTAAAAAAAAAAAAAATCCAGCTTTTCTTGCACTTTCTTGGCAACCAAACCCAACCTAAAGACACAAAAGTCAAACCAAACAATCACCCATCACAGATAAAAGATCCTACTTGAGGAATGAACTCGCAGTCACAGTCCAAATCTAAAACATCAGCCATGGTAAACACATTGCAACATGCCTACGCTACACAAGACAATTATTAACAAACACTAAGCACCCAAGCCTCCCATGGTCTCACAACACAACCAGATTAACAAACCCTTCCTCTTGTCAAGATTACCGATTGGGTCAAATTACTTATTCCTCTTTGGTTGTTTGGTGAATCAAGGTGTGGATTTGTGATTTTGTGTTTTTAAGTTGTGTTTGGTTGCTAAGAAAGTGCAAGAAAAGCTGGAAATTTTTTTTCTTAACTTCAAACTTTCAAATTTTATTATTTTATTGGTCTGACATGGCTTTTTTAATTTTTACAATTCCTGACATGGCATTTTTAATAGCAATTAAATTTTTTTAATCATTTTATTAGTCACATGTGTGCTGATTGTGCAAACTGTCAGCCACGTAGATATTTTCTATTAGTGAGTTAATGATAAAAACTAAATTGATTGCAAGTTGAAAATAACATGGACCAAATTGACTGCTACCAAAATATATTTCTTCTTCTTTAAAAAAAAAAAAATATTTGAACTATTATATTTGATTCTTGCTCTAATCAACATTAATCTGTTAGTAATGATCCATCAAAATATTATTTTAATTGATCAAATTAAACTTGGCTTTGTCACTATCAAATAAATTATTTAGTTGATATATATATAAATATATAAATATATATATATATATATATATATATATATATTTCTTTTTTGAAACCAAACAATTCATTCATTCATTAATTTGTAAAAAATCTTAATACAAAGCATCCACAACAGGTGGTGGAGAGTCTTCCAACCAATACATTTCATCACTAATATTCCTAGCATGTCAAGCTAAAGAGTGTGAAACCATATTACCACCCTTTTTAATGCAACTGATTGAAGCATATTGCAACCCACAAACAAGGTTTTGGATGTCTTAAAAAATGTGTCCCAGCAAGGAGTTGTTCTCTGCAGAGAATGATATTGCATTCATCACCAATGCATTATCCCCTTCAATGACCAAACCTTGAGAAACCAGCTTCAATGGAAAACTCAACAGCTCTCCTACACGCCTAAGCTTCAGCTTCTACACTATTATGAACAAAAGGACCCTTGACCGCCAACCCAGCCATCACCTTACCCTCTTGATTATGGATAATTGCTCCAAATCTAGAGTAGTTCAGATCAGAAAAGATTGCTGCATCAAAGTTCAGCTTATAGACTAATGGAGGTGGAGGTTGCCAGGAAGTTCTAGCAAGTGTCATGCCCGGTTGGCCCCATCCCGTTTGGAGAATGAGTCTTATGGCATGGCTTAGTCAGTTATTCTTGCAGTTCAGATAAGATTCGGACAGCCACTTTTCTGAAAGCATGGTTCTTGCCTTCCTCTCTCCTCCCTCCTTGGAGCTCATCCATTCATTGGGTGATCTCTTGCTCTCACGTTCGAGTGTTTGCTCGTCGTTTAGGCCGGTGTCATACCTGGCATAGCTAGTTGAACTTGTGATTTTTTGTACTCATTGATGTAGTCCATTGCTCTTTTATTCAACCACCTTGGATCCATCATCTGTCTTCCATGCACCACCTTGTTTCTTTGATTCCATATAAGCCATGATTGAACAAGAAACAACTCAAAATCTGCATCAGATAACCTATCAAAAAGAAATTCAAAGAGTTGAATAACATCACATTGGTTAGTTGAACACTTTTGTAGATTGATTGAACTTCCTACCCATATAGCGTGAATAGTAGATTCTGGAAGAGATTTGCAGCAATGACACACCAGATTTGATATGATTCTTCTTCGAGCTAGGTTGACACGAGTTGGTAGAATTTTATGGTAGGCCCTCCATCCAAAAACCTTAATTTTATTAGGCACCCGTAACTTCCACAGCTTCTTCCAAATCTGCAAACCACTAGGACCACTTGAACTTTCTGCCCAATCCTCTTTTAGCATCACCCTTCTTGCTATACAATACCAGGACTTGATTGAATACACTCCCTTCCTATTGTGCAGCCACACCACAGAATCAGGTACTTGTCTATGGCTCAAATGTATTTTACAAATAGCTTCAACATCCTCCCCATGGAAACTAGACATGATAGCATCACGCCTCCAGTAGTGTGATACTGAATCAATAAGCTCGGACACCAGCCACTCCTCACTTTCCTCTTGAGTTGGGTGAAGAATTTTATTTGCTGGATAGTTAGGAATCCACTTATCCTTATGCACTCTAATGGACACACCATTTCCTACCCTCCAACAACAGTCACTCTTTAAAATTGGTAGTGCAGCCAGCCGCCACACTTTTCCACACATAAGAACTATTAGGCGAGTCCACAACATCTAGGAAATGACACATCGGAAAGTACCTAGCTTTGAAACACTTAAAAAGGAGTGAATCATGGTCATGCAATAGCCTCCACCCTTGCTTAGTTAGCATAGCAAGGTTGAAGCTTCTCAAATCCCAAAATCTCATCCCACCATCATTCTTTGGCTGAGATAAACTATCCCAACTCTTCCAATGAACTTTCCTCTCATCCCCCACTTGACCCCACCAAAATTTAGCACACAAAGCATTTAGCTCATCACACAACTTCAATGACAATTGGAAAACTCCCATAGCATAAGTGGGAATGGATTGAGCAACCACCTTAATGAGCACCTCCTTTCCAGCCTTAGACAACAACTTGCCTTTCCAACCTTGCAACTTTTTCCACACTCGATCCTTTTAAAATGAAAATGTTTGGTATTTTGCCCGGCCCACCAATGTTGGTAATCCCAGATAGGATTCAAACCGCTCCACCTCCTTCACACCTAGGACTGACACAATCTCCACTTTTTGACTGGCAGGGGTAATACTACTGAAGAAGACTAACGACTTTTCCATATTTATACATTGGCTAGATGCATTGGCATAAGCCTGCAGAACGTCATTGACCACAGTAACCTCACTTTGTGTGGCTCGGCAAAAAAGTAAAGAATCATTAGCAAACATTAGGTTTGAAATTTTGGGCGCCCTTCTGCATATAGAAACACCCTTAATACGTCTCTCCACTTCTGCCTTAGCCAACAAGGAAGTAAACCCCTTAGCACACAAAAGGAATAAATATGGTACTGATAAATGATCACCTTGGTGAATCCCTCTAGTTGGATGGATATTCCCATAGGGTTTACCATTAATGAGAACAGAAAAAGAAGGTGTAGTTACATAGCCCGTCACCCAACTGATCCACTTTTCAGGAAAACCCAATTTAGCCATTATATTTAGTTGATATTTAAATATAAAAGAGTTCACTTAAATTTATCGTCTTAACTAGGGACTTAGGCATCAAACCATATTAAGCCGGTCCTGCTTTACTTAACTAGGTACGTCTAAGGATCTACAAACTAAAATTGCTCAGCCACCAAAACAATAAATAAATAAATAATTAAATTGGATACGAAATTCAATCAAAGATATCCTTAAGGTATAAAATCCCTTCAAATATCTTTCATTTTTTTCAAGATTATAGACTACGTACGATCTGTCTTGGAATTTTGAAAATTTTTAAGAATGGGATGATCTAAGCCTAATTGATAGATTATTGACTTTTAAATGTTAATAACTTGATCTTGAAGTGGATTAATCAAAAAAATGGGCCATAAACCACATCGTAACGGCGCAATTTTCTGGAAAGAAAATAATACAAATTTGGATTCTACATGAAAAATAACGTGTGGACATATCCTAGTTCATGAAAAAATTTGTAAAAAAATAAAATGGATAGATAAATCTTAAAAAAAAATTAAAAAGAAAAGAAAGTCCATATTTGAATTCTATATGACAAATCGAGTGTTAACCTGATCCATTTCGTGAAAAGTGGTTGTACAAAATAAAATTGGGAATGAAAATTGAGAGAAAAAAAAAAAAAAAAAAAAGGTTCCTATGAATCATACTCTCAGGCCACCTGCTTGGGGGGATCAGTTGGCAAAAAATGTCTAGGAAAAGGGGAAAAAAAAAAAAAAGACTCAGTTGCCTTAACAAGACTAACGAACTCTACCGCCGCGAAAATTCAACTAATAATATGCAGTTCCAAAAAAAAAAAAAAAAATTAGACACTTTAAGAATCAATTTCGTGTAAGTGCTTCATGAACTTACACTTTATGGCTAATTTTTCTTTCAATAAAATTTATCAATTTCGTGTAAGTGTTTCTTCTCAAAAAATTCCGAGTAAGTGCTTTCGAAATTATTAGGTGAAATTTCTAGTATAGTTCCACTATGGTTCCAAAAATAACATAATATTTTTCCTCTCCACATTAGATGAAATATTCATAAATTTGGCAAAGGAATTCCCTCTCTCTTTCTCTCTCTCATGCAGTGTGACATGTACTACCAAGTGACCTGAAGTTCATTTTAATATGTGCACATGATTTTGCAACAACCCAACACAAAAAAGAGTAAAATAGACATTAAGAGAAAACATATTACGAAGGGATGAATCTACATTTTTTTTTTTATATAAAAAAAATTATTTTTTGCCACATGTTGATGAATCAGTCAATTATGAGTAGTATATAATCACTTTTATATAAATGAACCCATCACTTTTTTTTCATCATTTGTAATTAACCACTTCAAAATCATGTTTCATATTAGATTATAACAAAAAATTTAATGACAAAGAACTTAAAAAAAAAAAAAAAAAAAAATTCTGTGTGGAGTGTCAAAATAAACTTGAAAAACAATGTGTGAATAGAAATTATTATTTTATAAACCTTAATGAGAATACACAATTACCTAGTTTCTAATAGTTGAGTACAAAAATTATCAGTATTTTATGGGATTTTTATAAATATTTCTTATCTGGCGATATCTTTGAGCCCGCACAACGTTACCCGGTCGGCTCAAATATGATTTTTAATAACCTAAGGAAGAACGCTTGTTACATATGTGCTATAACTCAAAATGATTAAGTTAGTCACAATTAAGGTTCATTGTAGTTGTTTATAAAGCCTAGATTGACCCAATGTGAGACACAACATGCACTAACACAACACACTCAACTAACTTAATTTAATATCAAATCAATTAAAAATTTAACAACAATAATAAAATCCATAGTGCAAATATAAAATATTTCTACAATTTTATATATTATACGGCCCATAATTAAAACTTATTTATAATCATAAGTAAATAAATAATTTCAATGGGTCCAATTAAATCCTCAAATCTACGAATGATTCAAAAGTTATGAGATGCTAGAGAAAATTTATTTTTATTAAAAACTCACTAATTGGAATCGATAACCATAATTTACTAGTTGAAAGAGGAGAAAGATTAATTCAAACGAAGATACTTTATTTTAGAATTATTCTGCTCCCACCCTTTGTTAAAAAATGGACAAATTGTTTTCCTTCAAAACTCTAGCTCCCTTTGTTTCTATTTTTTTTTTTATCTAATATTTAAAATTTTATTAAAAATATATGTGGGGCCTAAGCATTTGACAACCCCGGCCCACTTTATACTAAGCCCAAGGCTCACGCCAAGGAGGAAGAAATGGTCGAGGACGAACAAAGAAAACCCAAATAGCCTGGAAACGTTGCCGAGGAGGATCCTGTCCTCGGCACTCCAGATCCCAGAAGGAAAGAATGGCAAACCATCAGCGACAACCTTCCAGAGCGTCCCAAGAAAAGGAACGAGTACCGTGGGTCAGCCATGAGAGCATGGTGGAAGAGCAATTCAAGGAAAAACTGTCACCTTCGCATTTAATGCCCACAACTAATGTTCTGGCCGCATTAATGAGGAAATGACCCCTGAACAGTGCCTCCTTGGTTGCCGCAACTAATTAAAGGTTGGGGAAGGTAACTGATGGGACAAACACTCGAGTAATGACCTGCATGATCAACAGATGGAGGGCCAAGATCAACTGAAAAGGGTTATATAATGTAAGAAACCCTCCATGAAAGGGAGAGGAGGAATAAAAAAAAAAAAAAAAAATAGAGAGTATAGTAGCAGTTTGTATCATCTCTGGAACCATTGTAACCAAGCATTGAAAAAGTAATAAGAACAACAAGATCCTCGGACCAAGGCTGATGACAGAGTTTTACATTTTATTTCCCCGTCTTTGTTATTCAATCCGCTCATAACCATGTTTAGTTGTTGTGATCTTCACTAAGGCCTAGTTTTTAAACCCATTCTCTATAAATTTATTGTAATGGGCTAGTTGGGCTTGAGTCCACTCATCTAGTAACAGAAGTGCTTAAATCCAGTCTCTACAATATATATTATGATTCTTTTTAAAAATTTTGGGAAATACCCTAACCAAATGTGATTGTCAAATTTAAAAACTAGATACTGAGAAATGAACATAAGTTAATTCATGAATTTTATTAATATGCAAAATTATTTCAAATGTAATGGGCATGAAAAATATTGACATAACTACATACGTACACACATACAAACCTATTTACATACATTTTTTTTGTGTGCATGTGTGCATGCGAGAACTTATACTTTTGAAGTTCATAATGTGATATCGATATATTCTTCTTCTTGGGTTCTTCAGCCATAAATTTTACAACTGTGGCTTATATAATAACATTTTGAAGAGCTTTGGTCAGTTTTGGTTTAGAATTTGTCACACTTTTTTTTTTCCACTCCTTGTTTCAAAGTTTTCCACTCCCCAAAATTGAGGAACTCTTGTCAATTTATTATTTTATAATGAGCATCGAGTGATTTTGTGCCTATGGATTAATACTAGTGTTGAGTGAGGTTCCCCAAACTTTGATTTTCATAAGCTTTTCTTGTTAATGTTCTCTTCAATAGGAAATTACTAGACAGTCCGGTTATAAGCCAGACTATAAAGCAGCTTTAATCTTCATACTAATATTGATATTAGTATGATCTCTCAAAATTTGACAACTCAAACATTTTGAAAAAAAATGAATACAATAATAATAACTTGTCAAGAAGGAAATTACCACCATGCTCTCAACTATGCATGTCATGGTTGGATTACACATAATAATGTATTTTACAGTAGAGCAAAGTAAAAAAGTTTCATGAAAAAACTATGCTCATATTGAGACACTTGCAGAGCCAGTGAGATAGGAGGCCCTCTTAGAATATTTAATTTTTTGCTCTCTATCATCTATATTTCTTATAACAATTAAAATATATATATATATATATATATATATATATATATATATATATATATATATATATATAATTCTCTATCATCTATATATCTTATAACAAGTAAAAAATTGTACACAAAATTTAACTTATTTCAAGAAATAATACTACATTTATAAATAAGATACTTTATTCTATGCTTAAACATTATATATGTGTGGATTACATAAACATTAACATAAACCTAACCTTATATAAATCATAGTCGAATGTAAAAATCATGAAAGCCTTCCGTAGACATAAGAATATAAGATGGTCATTCATAAAATATACAGTGTGAGCTCATCACCCTCCATGCGATGTGTTGCCCTTGGGTGTAAGTCTTAGTGGAGTGGGTGTAAGAAGTGGAGAGTTGCGAGTCACCCCTTGCTTTAGATCTAAGAATCAACTTGTGCCCCTTGTAAAGGCCTCCGCACTAGACATTGAATCTAGAGTTAGGGTACAAGATGGGATGGTGTTTGACTTCCTAAGCCTTCCCGTTATGTGGGTTGGGCTTCATTCATTGTTTTCTATTGCCTAATTCTATCAAGAGATCCCCTAATGGGTCATCCTAAACATACAAGTACATGCGTGAGCGTGCACACACACAAACACACACACACACACTCTCTCTCTCTCTCTCTCTCTCTCTCTCATATAAACCCTATGTTAACCATGCATCACACCCATCATCATACACCATCACATGCATCATTTATTCATTCATCTCATCATCATTACATCATAGAATGTTCATATCACTGAAGTTCATCATTTCCATCATTCAAGTTCATGTTCACATCTTAATCACATTCTAAACATGTTCCTAATAAATTAGAAGAACCTAATCATGTTTTTAAAGCATCAAAGGAAGCTTAAGCATGTTACTAACAAGTAACCAAAGGAATAAAAGACAAAGCTTAAGCATGGATCATTCACATTGGTTATTTGATAATTGAGTTTAAATTTAAACTAAATGATTTTGTTATGAGTCGTTAAGATTAGTAGTGGAATAATTTAAACTTAGTATTTGAGAATTTTTAGAGACCACTCATATAATAGTGAGATCTATTCTGGTATTTAAAATACTCCAATAGTAGTCTAATAGCTAATAACTTAGAGTGAATACTATGAGAGCAGAAAAATATATGTATAGTTTCTCTGAAGCTCTCTCAAACAGGCTATCTCTTTTTAGCGACATCATCTATAGTACCCTGGGATTTGGAGTGTTAAGTAGTAGAAGAGACTTTGGTAGCCTTTCACGTGACAAAAAAGTGCTCAAGAGGTATAGAGATTATGAGGTGGAGTTTATAAAGCAAGTAATAAGAAAAATCCTGCAAGTGAACGATCCATTCTACCAAGGAATGTGCCCTTATGGCCCATCTGATTTATTCTACACTCATTATTATCCCAAATTCAAAAAATCAATCCCATTAAAAGTCCCCTCCTTAGAACTAGCGCCGCCAACCCGACAGAGAAAACATTAGAGACATTGTAGTAGTGTTTGGAAAAGTTTTTTTTGTAATTCGTGATATCAGTGTTGAATACCTTTTTGAGTAAAATCTATAGTATTCCTAATAACATTCAATGGCAAAATGCTCAAATTTGTTCATGTTTCTCGTACTTGTAATTGTGAATGCAAGATTAAACTAAGCATCAAACGATCTGTGTGTACTATGTGCAATCTCGTGTTTGAATGTTATACGTGGAGATGCCCTAGTTAACATGAAGGATTAAAAAAAAAAAAGGTGCATGTCTGTGTAAGTCAGCAACAGCTAGCATCTAGGCATTATCGAAATATTACCTTACGGTTGATATATATATTAGGTGGCTGAATGATTGCACTAGCTGAATTACCGGACAAATCTCCTTTGGCAGTGAACATCTCCGCCCTGTGAACCAAATTACGTTCACATTTGCAGTGCAGGTGAGTGGCTAACTGCCAAAAGAGTAATTGCCCTGTAATGCAACCATACACTTGATCATTCATTTCGTTGATACGGTTGATGAATAGTTTTGGGTGTCCATATATCTATATATAGCTGATGATAAGTCAGAAAATTCTGGAATGTGCCATGCAAACAGAATATTCTTAGCACATATCCTTCGTTTGGTAAGTTGCAAAGTGGTCTTGTCGCTTCAATATACGCAGCCCTAGTTCTTTTTCTGTACTAGGTTTAACACTACATAGCTCTATCTCTTGGCAGAAAGAAAAAGAAAAAAGAAAAAGAAAAAGAAAATGTGAATAATCTATAAGGAATATCCACATAATAATTCTCCACGTACGTTTATTAGAAGTCGTGGTTCTTCTTCTTGCTTTAATTTAAGCCTTGTGCATGCTAAGCCTTTCAACACAAAACTAATGCAAAAGAAAGATACAATTAATTCAAGTGGACACAAAATAGTTTCATGCACATAAGAATTGTAATAATTTCGCCATGTATTGGGTGCTTTAGAACAAAGAGGCGAGCTGATCTTTGGGGCAGGAACTTGATTCCACGTGAAAAGTTTAGATTCTCCACAGCCTTTTTAATAGTCTTTAACTGTTTGTGGGGGAAGATATGCTGGCTGCTGAAACGTAATATTCTGCAATGTGTCATCCTATGGTTCTCTTAAGACATTATTTTCTTTATCCCGTCCGGTAGATGGTTCAAGCAAATGGATATCTCTAGTAGTTTTGTTATAGCAGTAAAATCACAATAAAGTAACCCGCGTTCTTGGATCGATGGGAAAAAAAGTGTTAATGGATGGAGATAGTTCAATCAACTGTACACGAGGATGATTTAGCCAAGTCCCTTTATTGCTCACTTACTTTGAAGGGGCAATACTTACATACTCCCAGATTAGTGCTTCTGGTTTTTACAAAAGGAGTGGCCCTACACTTGGGACCCACCATGGGGCTCACCCCCTTCGTGAGAGCCTGGAGCATCGCTTCAAGAGTACTAGTATATAAATATTTTCTTCTTTGAAGGATATGAATCTCCTTAATTAATAAAAGCTACTTTCTTAAGAAAAGCTCTTAGTACAATGAATTAGCTAGGAATGAGATGACAGAGTGGTTTTCTATGAGATGTTTAAGCCGTAGGTAGTATTAGGGCATGGATTTCTATGTTTATGATGATGACGATGATGATTGAGGTTATTTTGTTTGATTTATTATTGTTTCTTAATGTGCATCTTAGCTCTTTTAAATATAATTAAATGGTTATGTATGTGTTAGGTTCTAAAGATTTAGATTAAATGTTTAAAATCATGATTGTATTGTGCTGGCAAACCAAGAGCAAAACATGTCTAGTCTAAGTGTTTAGGCAATGCTTAAATAAGTTTGTTTCAAGATTTGAAGTCTAGCTGATTGCAGAAAAGTGTCTTTCTCGACCAATCGAGAATTAGACCCGACCAATTGAAAATCACAGACACAGTTTTTCTGCAAAATTTTAAACAGGTTCAAGCCCACATAAACGTTTAAGGTTTCACTTAAACTTCTCTACATATAAAAGGAAAACCCTAATTACGTTTTAGAAGAGCCGAAGAAGACTTGTGTGTTACTCTTTGTGAGATTTGAGAGTTTCTGTACCTTCTAACTACACAAGATTCTACCGGATCTTAAACTACAATCAAGGATTGGTAGAACTAGTTGTTGCTACAAGATCAACAAGAAAAGGTAATCTAAAACCTTTGAGTGGAGTAACAAAGTCACAAGCAAGGGTGTGCTTGTGTTGTTATAAATCCAAGAAGAGAAGGAGTTCGTGGATTTGGAGATTGCCCGTGGTCATGTCAGTAAGTTACTACATGAGGTAGCATTAGATTTAGGGTTAAATATTTTGTAAAAACTTCAGTTCTCTTATAGTAGATTTGGTTTACCTTGAGAATAGTTAGGTCAAATCCTCCCTAGGTTTTTACTTTGAAATAGGTTAGTTTCATTGGTTTTCCTAAATAATCATATTGTGGTGTTATTTATTATTCTGCAACTTAACATGATATAATTTATTTGTGTTTAACCTAGATCTGGAAATTAATCTAAGTAATCACTTAGTTAATTAATTAAGCTAAACAATCTGTTTAAGGGGTCTAAACAAACTTTTAATTGGTATCAGAGTAGGTTAGCTCTTGTTTTTAGGTATCTTTACCTTGAGTTGATCCTTGATCCCTGCTGTCATGGAACATGGTCACTCTCTTGTGACCCCCCTACACTTTGATGGTAATAACTATGCATATTGGAAAGTTAGGATGAAAACTTTCTTGAAATCTATTGATGAGCGAGTATGGTTGTCTGTTGAGAACGGTTGGGAAAGACCAACCATTACTATTAGTGAATGGTCTGCTTCCCAAAAGGAAGCAGCAAGCTTTAATAGTAAAGCTATGAATGTGATATTCAATGCTATTTCCATGGAAGAGTTTAAGAGAATCTCAAATGTGGAGATTGCTCATACTGCATGGAACATCTTGCAAACTATGCGTGAAGGTACTAAAACAGTAAAAATAAACAAATTGCAGCAGTTGACATCTAGATTTGGGAGTATTAGAATGTCTAAAGATGATTCTTTTGATGAATTCTATACTAAATTGAATGAAATTGTTAATTCTGCTTTTAATCTGGGTGAAATCTATGATCAACCTAAAATTGTTAGGAACATTCTTAGATCTTTGACTGAGGATTTTAGACCTAAAGTGACTGCCATAACTGAAAGTAAAGATGTTGTCTCTATCCCTGTAGATGAACTTGTAGGATCTTTTCAATCCTATGAATTTGATTTACCAAAGACGAATAAATCCAAATCTATGGCCTTAAAATCCATTGATGATGTTGATGATTGTGGATTTGATGATGAACTATCATCTACTGAGATTGCTTATCTTGTCAAGAACTTTAGAAACTTTTTGAGAAACAATAATAGAAGGGTAAGAAACAGAAACAATATTGATACTAATAATGTGAAAAAAATGACATTGCTAAGAACAATAATGGTGAAAAATCGAAAGAAAGAGTAGGTCAATCTTCAACTAATTCTTTAGGATAACAGTGTTATGGTTGTTAGGGTTACGGTCGTATGAAATCTAAGTGTCCAACCTTCTTGAGGTCAAAAGGTAAGGTTATGGCTGATACCTTGAGTGATGATGAAGTTTCTGATCATGAGTTTGAAAGTGATCAAAAAGGAAACTTTATGGCTTTCATTGCTACTGCTGTAGTAAGTGAAATTGAGACTGTTGATGAGAACTCTTTTGATGGGAAACTCTCAGAAAATGTAGATTTGCTGGAAGCTTATAACAAGCTTTGCAAGATACCAATTAAAGATGCTATGAGTGTGGAATTAGGTTTGAGAAAGATAAACACTCTTGAACCGGAAAAGAAAAATTTGCTACTGAAGTTGTTTGATGCTAATGAACTTCTGAACTTTGTTATGATTAAGAACATGTCTTTACTTGAAAAAGTTAAAAGTTTAGAATTAGAATTATCTGTTGCTAGAGAACAAATAGATAGAACTTCTACCTCTAAACTAGATGAGATGTTACATATTCAAAAGCCTGTTTTTGATAAGACAAGTCTAGGGTTTGTTAAGAATGGATCTACTACCGTAGTAAATCCTCCTAAGTTTGTGTCGGCTACATCTTCCTCTACTGTTCATCAAACTCTTTTTGATGTTAAGGTTCACAAAGTAGTATCTCTTGCTTCTAGAAGAACTAGAGTAGATCTGAGTGAGTCTGAATCTAAAAAGTCTAATCAATCTGGAAACAAGAAAAACCACAAACCTCAATGGTTTTGTCACTTTTGTGATAGAGCTGGGCATACTAGACTAAATTGCTTTAAGCTGCAAGCTTTAAAGCAATCTCCCAAACAAAAAGTGCCTGTGTCAAAAGTACAAGATCCTGTTGCACTTATTCATGAGTTGGTGAAGGTTCTTAACCTTTATACCAATGCTGGAGTTGATATTAGGAATAATTCCAACTCCAAGTTTGCATCTAATAAAAAGGTCTGGATGAAAAAGACTCAAACTCAGTGAGTCTGTCTGACATGGTCCGTATGTTAATTCTTTCTATCTCTTGTGACCAAAAACTGTTTTTCTTTAGGATTACATTTGCATTACATTCATACATTGCATTCTAGGTTTGTTTTGTTTTATGTTTTTCATTTTTTTTTAATTCAAAAAAAGGAGAAAATCAGAAAATAAAAAAAGGGGTTTTTGTATTATGCATCTTCAAGTCGTGTAATTGAGGTTGGCCTATGAAATTTACATTTCATGATTGTGTACTTTGTTTAGCTTTGATGAATTTTATTTTTCTGCACTTTGCTAATTTGTGCTATGTAGTGCTTATATTGTGTGAGTTGTTTATAGTTTTTAAACACATGCTCTTGATTTTGAAGTTACATTCTTTTGACTGTAAGGACTAAAAAATCCTAGGAGAAATGCATAATTAACCATTTCACTGCTGTTACTTGCCAATCATGAACATTTGTGTGCAAATCATAAAAGCTGTACTCAGTAAGGTGTAGTACTTGCATAGCAAAATTCTTAAGGTGTTATTGTACATTAGTTAAAAGAAGCAAAAAGGAAAATAAAGAAAAATATGCTTCAAAAGAAAAAGAAAAAGAAAAAGAAAAAAAAATTGCATGATTGCAAGCATGTTTTCTAGGAAATGTGGGAGTTATATGATGTAACTCTTTAGGTGATTGTCACTTTCAAACTTATGTAATCAATAATGTAGAAAGTGTGTTTATTCTCTATATTTACATGTCACCTTGTGAGTATCTCATGCACTTGCTAGTTGCACACACCACAAGCAAAACTTTCTTAAATTTGGTACATGTGATTGAGTTGTGATGTTTTTATGGCCTACCAAAATTAAATTTCTTGAAGTGTTTAATGCATTTTTGGGGTGTGAGAAAAAGATAAGAGTGAGGAAATTGATAAAGGTGAATTGCTTTTTGAAAAATTTGATTTTGAAGATCATTTGAAGTCATAATCATTCATGACATATCATAAAAACATGTTTTTCAAATGATTCTACTGAAAAAATTTTCTAAAATTTTTTAAAATTTGTGCTTCTTTGAAACTCAACCAATCGAGTCTTTTTTTCGATCGATCAAATTGTGAAAGGAGAAAAATGGTATTTTCTTTTAAAAGTCTCGGGTTGCCTCGATTCCTTCGCGATTCCTTTGGACTGATCAAGCCTGTTTTCCTGTTGTTTTCGATTCCTGTCCAATTCCTCTCGACCAATCGGATTTCGAATTTTTAAAACATATAGGAATTAGATCTAACATTTTCAAAACATCTTTTTGTCTATCTCTTCGATTCCTCTCTTGATTCCTCTTCTCAAATTTTTTATTTTATTTTATTGTTTTTGTGGTCAAACCTTCAAAGGTTTTCTTCATTTACATAAGGTAAGACCATTTTAACCTTCCTTTTTCATCATTTTACATGTTTACATGCATTTTTCATCAATTTTTAGGGATCTTCGCACATAAGAAATTTTTGGGATTTTTGATGAAAATAGGGTTTTTGATCAATTTTAAACCATGGGTTTTTGTTCAGACATCATTTAAACATGTTTCATATGCTTTAATTTCAAAATTTTTAAGTTTTATTGGAAATTTCGAAATTAGGGTTCTAAGTTCTTGAGAATTTGAGGATTTTGTGAAATTAGACAAAATTGAGTGAAATTGACTTCTAAAATTGATAAATTGAGTTAGTATAACTAGTATATTACTTGTTGTGGTGTTCAAAATTGGGAATTTTCTATAATTCTTAAATTTACCTTGTCAATTTTGCAAATTGTGATGTTTTTGGATTGTTTAGGAACATTAGATCATGCATCATGTAACTTTAACTATCATGCTTCATATAGTCTTTAAATTTGCATGTTATCTTGTCTCTAATTCTTCTTATGTAGTCTGCCCTTGGTTTTTGTGTTTTTCCTCTTTTTAACTCTTAGACATGGCTCCTAAACTTGGTGGGAAATTCAAAACTAGAGCCAATAGGAACCTTGGGTCTTCCTCTTCTTCTGGTTCAGCCATAAGAGTTAGATTTCTGACTGAAACGTGTGAGGAAGCTTATGAGACCTTAAACATGTATAGGTCTATTTGGGGTGAAAGGGAGATAGTACTGAGTGAGTTAGATCCTTCTATACGTAGGACCTTTGTGGCTAGGAATTGGGTTTCTCTGTGTGAGGTGTCTGAACCTCCTCCTGCTACCTTGATTAGAGAGTTTTACTCTAATCTTTTTGTTTATTCTGAGGTCACCGGTGGTCATTACTTGACTACTTGGATTCGTGGTCAGGAGTTTACCATAACTGAAAAAGTTATTTCTAAGGCTTTAGGAGTACCCATAGTTCGTAAACTCATTTATCCATACACTGAGTTTCCTGCTGTAGATGATATGATGTCCTTTCTTTGTGGTTGTCCTGTTTCTTGGGGATCAGAACAAAGAATCAACTCTTGTGAGTTTATTGAGCTTAACTCATTATACTTATGGATCACTTGTCATAACATCTATCCTATCTCTCATGTTCATACTATACCTATTGAGTGTTGTGCTTTTCTATATGCTCTTATCACAGATTATTCTATGTGTTTCCCTTCCATGTTTATTCAAACTGATGTTGATGTCTATTGGAGTAAGAGTAAAGGTAAAAAATGATTCTTTCCTTTGTTTATTTTTAGGATTTTGAGATTTTTAGAGTTGTTAGAGTTTCCTTCCCTTGAGTTAGTACACATTATGTCCCCCACTGGAACTACCTATCTTAGATAGAGACAGGCACAAATGAAAAGTGTTGAGCCAAGCACTGGGACGTCTAAGAGACCATGAAGAGATGCTTCTACTACCTCTGGTGCCATGCCTGTTGCTAAGGAGACTTATGTGGATCCGACTGTTGCTGTGGATCCTGTTGGTCATGAGGATGTTGATCCTTCAGCAGCTCCTCCATTGTCACTTCGAGCTATGATGCAGTCTATCATGACGAATCAGGCTGCTCAGGGACAGCTACTTGATGAGCTATTGACTGAGGTTGCATCATTGAGAGCTGACTTCTCGGATTATAGGAGTTCTTTTCCACCTCCTTCACCCTTTGAGGACTGACATTGCCTTTGGCAATATGTAACAAAAAGGGGGAGTACATGTATTTTGGCTAGGGGGAGTACTTTGTTTTGATGTATGACTCTACATATATAGGGGGAGTACATTGTATTTTGGCTAGGGGGAGTACTTTGTTTTGATGTATTTATATTTTTGTTTTTAGTTATTTTGTTTGTTTTACTTAAACATTGATGTGATGAGATCATGATAGTTGATGATTCCGAGGTTATTCATTTTTGATCTGTTCACTATCTAATTGTTTGTTTTCGTGATTTAAAGTTTAAATTCCGTTTAGAATGTTTTACTGTATTTTCCACACATGCGTTTATGAGTTGTTTTCAATGTTTTAGGAATTTATAGGTTAAATCTTTCAATAGTTGCTGTCTATACTAGCAACTAATAGTTAGTAGTTGTGTAAGATATGTATTAGGACAATAACTTGAATTTGAGTTGGTTTTTGTTTAAACATTACAAGTTGTATGTGTGTTTTGTCACGGATTGCCAAATGGGGAGATTGTTAGGTTCTAAAGATTTAAATTAAATGTTTAGAATCATGATTGTATTGTATTGGCAAACCGAGAGCAAAACATGTCTTGTCTATGTGTTTAGGCAATACTTAAATAAGTGTGTTTCAAGATTTGAAGTCCAGCTGATTGCAGAAAAGAGAAGTCAAGTTCTGTCTTTCTCGACCGATTGAGAATTAGACCCGACTGATTGAAAATTGCAGACACAGTTTTTCTGCAGAATTTTAAACAGGCCTAAGCCTGCGTAAACATTTAGGTTTCACTTAAACTTTTCTACAAATAAAAGGAAAACCCTAATTAAATTTTAGAAGAGCCGAAGAAGACTTGTGTGTTACTCTTTGTGAGATTTGAGAGGTTATGTACCTTCTAATTACACAAGATTCTACCAGAGCTTAAAATACAATCAAGGATTGGTAGAACTTGTTGCTACTACAAGATCAACAAGAAAAGGTGATTTGAAACTTTGAGTGGAGTCTCAAAGTCACATTCAAGGGTGTGCTTGTGTTACTATAAATCCAAGAAGAGAAGAAGTCCGTGGATTCGAAGCTTGCACGTGCTTGGGTTAAATCTTTTGTAAAAATTTCAATTATCTTATAGTGGATTTGGTTTACCTTGAGGACAGTTTGGTTAAATCATCCACAGGTTTTTACCTTGAAACGGGTTAGTTTCATTGGTTTTCCTAGATGATCATATCGTGATGTTATCTACTATTCCGCAACTTAGCACGATATGATTTATTTGTGTTTAACCTAGATCTGGAAATTAATCTAAGTAATCACCTAGCTAATTAATTAGGTTAAAAAATCTGTTTAAGAGGTCTAAACGAATTTTGAGTATGGTATACACATGTAAGTAAAGTTGCATATTTAATAAAAATGTAAAAAGTGAGTGATTAATAATAACAGTTGGCCAAAATGTCCTGAACTTGCATGAGCTCAAGCTTATAAGTTAAGTGACTCACATGTAATATCAACTACTCATTTGGAGTCTTCCACAAGTGTTATCTCCTAAATATTATGGCTCCATTGATACTTTGCCACCAAATAGACTCTACTAATTTCTTATTACAAAACATGCATAGTTTTGATTTATCTCATCGTACGTTGAAAGCATATTTTTTTGTTTTAACTTACCACTAGACACTATCATTATGCTTACATTTTACTGCTACGTACACCTTTACCTAGGTCTTGCAAGACAAGTCTTCCACGTTCTGATATGTGGCCATGCACAACACCCTCCACCCCGCACCCAACATATAGATTTCATGTCAATTGATTTATATATGTGACAAAAAATCGGCTGGAAATTACTTTTAAGAGAGAAGGTATCATTCTAGTATTTGATATTTCCGATACAAGTATACTGCCAGTTGAAACAAGTTTCATACAAGGACGAGCATAAATTCTAAATAAACTTGGGATAAGTAGAATTTTTTTTTTTTTTTAATCTCTCTTCAGTGCATGGAGTGAATTTCCTTCCGTAATAATGTGGTCCTGGACTTCCTTTTCAATGACTAGTGGAAATGAACGTATGCACATGTATATATATGACATGGAAGCATCAAGCTTTTATCACTTTTTATTCCAAGAGGATCGGACCCCCATCAACGAAAAGGTAAAAAGAAAAAACGGAAACTGAGAAAGAGAACATTCGCGGAGATCTAAAATAGTGTGCTCTCTCTTTGCCACCCATTGGTCGTTCTTATCTTCAATTCCGACCTGTAGTTTTCTTACCCTACTTTTTATTCAGTTGGCCAAAAATGGTTCCGACAATGGGAATTGGCATGCATGAAACTCAGTTTAGGGCCGAATATGCTACTTTTTAGGGCCGAATATGCTAGTATATTTGTTTATAATTAAGGTTCCCTGCGGAGGGCTCTACGTAGTTCGTACGTGACTATATTAGCACTCATACTTTGTTTTTAAGTACGTAGTTGGTTGTAACGACGTATGTATAAGGATAAGTTCATCTATAGTAGTTTTTTTTTTTTTTTTTTTTTTTTTTTAATTTCTTTGTAACT
The DNA here is from genome assembly GCA_028535165.1 of Quercus tomentella. Lineage (NCBI taxonomy): Eukaryota > Viridiplantae > Streptophyta > Magnoliopsida > Fagales > Fagaceae > Quercus > Quercus tomentella. Next base: position 34,108,855 of record JAPQVY010000068.1, on the reverse strand, counting down.
TTTTAGTTTTCATTTTTGAGTATATCAACTTATATACATTTCTAACTGATTCATTGAAAAAAATTGTCATATTATTAAGAATGTTAAAGGAGAGGGCGGGTTCGAATCATGTGTGTCTTGTCTCTGTCTTAATTCTTCTTTGAGACCAAAAAAAAAAAAAAAAAATCCACGCAGGGCAAGCGTGGGGCGGGATATGAAGGGTTGGAGATAATATACTAATCTTACTGAGATTGATGAGGTATAGATGAAATATAAAAGAGAAGGACAACCATAAAAATACAAAGAGAGAATGAGAGACTGTTTTTGGAAATGACAATAAAATATGTATAAAACAAATTAAATATAATTAAAATAAGTATAGAAATTATTAAATAATATATATAATTTAAATATATGTATCAAATAAAATATGTATATAGTTATATATGGTAGGACAAGCAACATCCATTCCCATTCCGTCACCTTTTTGTAGCATGGAAAATTTGCGCAGACTAGTCAAGCCCAGGGTGTTTTTGTCATCCCCAATCTTATATTGTCCATTCAAAATAATTTTGCAGTTCTTATATGGGCCGGACACACAAAAATTGATGTAGGATAGTTGGCTTTTTTTTTTTTTTTTTTTTTTTTTTTTCACCTAAAACAAACATCTTTATATTTATTTTTTCTCTAAACTAATGAACCTATTCTATATATTTCGATTCAGATATCACTTATACAAAGATGTTTGACATAACAAAAAAATATATTTTTAAGCTCAATGATTCCACCAAGTGCTTGTTTTTACCCCTTGCTTTCAATGACCACAATTTAATGAGTAATGCTACACTCATAAATTATTTTACAACATTTTTACAAATTGTTAATGTGACTAATTTTCTATTGGTTTTCATCTAGATTTTTCACTAACATAACTTTTTTATTTACCAATAATTACTTACCACATCAGTGATTTGTTAAATTTTTTATAAAAAATCTCTAGACCAATTCAATTCGCATGTGGGTTAACATCTTTCTTTGCTTAACACTAATTCTTTTTTTGTTTTTTTGTTTTTTGGAATGTTTTGAACATGAGACCACCTAAAGGATGCCTTCGGCATCTAGGGGTCGCAGACCAACCATAAATTTTGGTTGTTCTTGATTATTGAACCGGGGCTTAACTTTATATAGTTGATCTTTTTTTTTTTTTAAATAAAAATATGTTGTAGTCGTTTGAGGCCTAACACTTTACGGAAGTTAATTATATTAATTACAAAGTCATATATAAATCATCTGTCATTATGAGAATTTTGAAATTACATAATTAATATACTTTTAGTTATTAAAATTTTATTTTTCAATAATTAAAATTAAATTATAATTTCATATAACCAAAATGTTGTATAAAATTATATGTTTATAATTGAAACCATGCAATATACGACCCTTTAACTAGTAAGTTTTAAAAAACTAAATAACCAAATAGGATTTTTATATGTTTACATTGTACTTGCAATATAAACTTACCAATTAATTTAAACTTATACAACATTTATCACTTTTTATGTACCTACAATGCAAGTTTACATTATAAATATAATATAAATATAAAATTTTAAAATATATGTTCACATGTTTACCTTGGAATGAAATATTCTAGAACCCATTATAAATTTAGGGGATTATTATTGAGACTTTCATACTTTCTTGTGATTACTTGCTGCGTGAAAACAAAATTAATTTATCAACTCTGTAAAATTAGAGGATGACCTTTTCTCTTTGTGAATGAAAAATAAGAGGATGACTCCTTTCCACTTGTGCGTGAATGAGTTCAGCCCTCCTTATTTTGTAACTGGATTAATATTCTCCAGTCATTTAATTGAAAGGTTGAAATTTCTGATTATTGCACCAACAGTGGGAAGAACATAAACGTTTTCCTATGCGTCTGAAAGCCATATGTTCAGACATTAGGTATAATTAATGATGGCTTCTACTATGTCTGTCAGTGTTTTATATACGTAGAAAGAATATATGTAGAAACCTAAGCTTGAAGATGTAACAAAGATATTTTGAAGTCCTTGGTTTCCAGCTATGATGGTGAGAGAATTGGGACCACGAGGCCATGAATAACAAGAAAGCGGTCCTATGTACCAATTGTGCAAGCATATCCTATTTGATTCCCCTCGCATATCCAAAATTTGGTGCGAATCATGTGGTATAAAAAGGCATTGTACGTAGAACTACCATGACAACTCGAACATGAGGAATTGCAAGGGAAGCAGATGTGGGGTTAGGGAATAACAGGGCAATTCTCTTTTGGCAAAAGAGAATATGCACATGCATACATACTTCTATTTCGCCAAAGGAGAATTGCCCTGCCATTCACCTGCACATGATTATTTCATGCCTGCAACTTCAATATATCGTGGCTATACCAACAATTAAGCTTGTTATGGTTTCTAACTTTGTCTTTACTACAAGCATTTGCTTTCTCTTGCCAATGTAACAATTCAATTCTTTTATTGTTTGTCAGGTAAACGTTGAACAACTAGGATCATCAACATCTGTGGATAGAATTTTGACGTGAATTGGTGAATCCAACATGGGCACGTAATATCAAGTTTAAATATTTCTCTCTATATATATGGTGAAATATGGATTACAAGAATATATGTGATTGATACTCAATATATTGAGTATTTTTTGCGACCAGTATAAGCTTCTTATTTTTCTCCTTTTCTTTTTCTAGGGAGCGTAAGACTTGTACGACTACAGGAATCTCTACATGAATTTTGTATTTTCCATTGTAATGGTTTACTGTTATCTCAAAAGTGACCTCGCATTGATCTATTTTCTGCATGAAGAGCCTTCTAAGAGTTCTTTGATAATTATCCAAATGATATTCAAGTATATAATTTTCCCAAATGTATGTATTGTTGGTACTCCAATTTGCCCCCCCCCCCAAATTCAAATTACCACTTGTACGTAAAAACTGAAAAAAGCCATAATTTCAATCAAGAAATGAACCATTTGGTCCCAAAATCTCTTAAATTCCTCAACTTTGCTGAAATTAGTCAAATTAGGTCAAACTTGAGATATTAGTAGCAAAACATAAGGGTTGACCTTGTTTGATGACATTTGACCAGTTGTGGCAAGGAATAATGGTGGATAGCCCATATCGGATGCATACCAAATGTGATATTATATATATATATATATATATATATATATAAAATTAAAAAAAAAAAACTTCAGCCCTAGCTAAAATTAGGGTTTGATCGAAACTGATTCAAACTATCTAAGAATTGTGCAAGTTACATATAGCATGAAAGCTTCTGTAAGGATCATTTTGAGTGGCTCCTTGTTGTGAAATATCTAAGAAATTCACATGTATATGTCATGCAATGAAACCTCGAAAATATATAAACGAACAATACTTTTAGAGCCCCACAACTTCTCATAGTGATAGACAATCCTCCTAAACCAAAATGTCAATAGAAATTTGGTGTCATGAGCTTTTCATCGACATATGAAGCGCTTGATTCCGTGTTCAGTAAGGTTTCCATGAAAATGGGTAAAATTTCGAAATGAAAAACTCAATGCGCAAAAATGTTTATGAGGTACCAACTTTTGGGGGCCATAACTTCACTCCGAGCTATGATTTATGCAAACTTGGTTTTATTGGAAAGAGAATTTTATGAAGTTTCCAATGGTACTTCATTTTTGGAATTTCAATACCAAGTAAACCCTTAATAAGCCTTCAAAATCAATGTTAAATTGGAATGTCTCAAAAATGAGGCATGTTAGGCTCACAAACCTTAAGAACAGGGGCACGTAAGGCTTACCAACCTTACCCTAGACACGCTTGCCTTGATCACTTGCTCCTCTATTTTGGTCTTCTATAAGTACCCCCTCCCCCATCTCAATTCAGACAAGGTTTCTAGCCTTCAAAGTCTTTATATAAATTTATATATATATATATATATATATATATATATATATATATATATATCTGTGTATGTGTGTGTATTGGTCATTTTTTGAGTAGATGGTTACCAAAATTCACTGTGAGACACTGTTGTAGTGTTTGTTTGAGTTGAAACACTACCACCAAGTGTCTTCTGAAATCCTCATATGAGTTAAGTCAGTACTTAAATACTATGGAGTTACTCCCAAAATACATGTATGAGTTGAGGGACAATTTAAATTCTGTTATGACTTTGCCGAAATTCTCGTATGAGTTGACGCACCTACTAACGAGATACTGTTGAAATACACGCATAGTCTGAGACACTGTAAGAATTCTGCTAGGATATAGTCAAAATTCTGCTGAATTACTAGCAAAGTGCTGCTAAGGTGCTTAATTGTTGAGCACTTACCAAATATCATGTTGCTCCTGACGGTGTAGCTATAGTAATATTAATCTACGTACTATTGCGCCATGGTCAAACTTGAAGACCTCGGCAAGTATATTAATATTGACCATGGCGCAATAGCTATAGTAATATTAAGCTATTAAGCTACTGTTGCTCTACCAAAGAAGTAACTAAGTAGATGATATGTATAAAAAATAGTTGGAGTACTATGCGCTTAGCGATATGCCACTCTCAAATACTCTCATATAATATGATCATGCATGATTCTGTCAAAATTCTACCCAAATTCTGGTTTGATGGTTTCCATTAAAAACCTTTTAAAATGTAACCATTTTCAATGATTAAACACTAGTTATGGTTTTCCTCTTCAAAGACCATTTTTCAAACATCAACCCTATCATTGATTTTTCACTTCAAAAACCATTTTCAAAGATTAAATTTTAAATTTTTGGTTTTTCCACTAAAAAATCCTTCAAACAAAAATAACTAGTTTGAAGATTTTTCTCTTCAATGATGTCTTTCCTTGTGTAATTCTCTAGTTCAAATCAAATCAATCGCTATACCGATTATTTACCATAGAAATATGAAATTCTGATGACGTCTAAAATTTATAAAATATGTGGTTTGAGTTTTTTTATATAATAATAATAATAATAATAATAAGTCGCTAACTCGTGCGATATATGGAAAAACTATTGACTCTAAAAAAAAATGATAAAATATTTAACTTCTATACTTTTCCATAATTCAGAAATGTTATCTAACATTGAACGTTATTAAGATCAAGTACATAGTTACCAAAACCTAAAAAGTAATTTACAATTCTTAAATTAATAAAGTAAAACTCCCAATAGTTATATATACACACACACTCAAAATTAATATAAACAAAGATCATGATATGAGGAAGAAATACTAAGTTTCAAATCTGAGTAGCAATATGACTTTCTCGTAGTAATAACAATATAGACAATTCAAAACATGGAACAATATCAAAATTATAATACCTAATTTCATTATCTTTTATGTTGAATCTAAACAAGTAATTAATTGAAAGTCTACTTCAAAACCAAACCAAATTCAACAAATTTATATATAACATACCAAATAAAAATCTATCGTTCCCTAGGCTGAAAGACATAAGTTACAGCGTTGATTTTTCTCAAAAAAAATAGAGATGTTTTATTTGTGATGTACAATATAAAAAAATAATTAGTAGAAATTTCAACCCAAAAACCAAACCCACAAAAAAAATGTTAATATAAATATGGAGATTAACCCAAATACTCAAATGAAAATCAATTCTAAACATAATAAAAGAATAAGATAGAGAGAAAATCTCAAGCACATATGAAAGCAAATAAAAATTTCGGCATAAAAGATAAAATTCAGTAATAACAATATAAACAAATATCCACATATGTTGAATTGAAATTTAATTAATAATAACAATATAAACAAGTTCGATATAAAATTCATTAATAAAAAAAGAAAGTTGAATCAGATTGCTTGCATTTTTTTGTTTTGTTTTGTTTTTTAATCCTAAAATAAAGTTAAGTATAGGGTGTTAAGGTGGTAATTGCTAAAATTTTGAGGAGGGAAAAAAGACTTCTAAGAGGAGTCCTTCACTTTTTTTTTTTTTTTTTTTTTCTTAATCCTAACTTTTTTTTTTTTTTTCAATGTGAGTTGTTTTTTTTTTTTTTTTTTTTTTTTTTTTTTTTTTTTGAGTCCTATTTTCAACATGAGTCTCTTTTTTTCTTTGTTTTTTTTTTTTTTTTTTTTTTTTTTTTTTTTTTTTGGAGTCCTATTAGAATTTTAGTTTTTATATAGATTATTAACGTTTGAGTTTGAGTTTAAATTAAACTTATTAGAGAGATAAAATTTCACTCATTGTTAAGTTTTAGTAAAACAAAAATAATTTTGTTTAAAAAAAATGATAATGATAATTTTTGTTTTTATATAGATTATCAATGTTTGAATTTAAGTTTAAGTTAGATTTATTAGAGAGATAGTGTTTTACTTCTTATTAAGTTTTGATTAAACAAAAATAATTTTGTTTAAAAAAATGATAATGATGAGTTTGAGTTTAAGTTGTACTTATTAGAGAGATAGAATTTCACTCCTTATTAAGTTTGGACTAAATAAAAATAATTTTATTTAAATAAAATGTTAATTTTATTTAAATATTGTGCTGACGTAAAAAATTATGAGAGCTTTAAAGGTTTTGATTTTATATATAATAATAATAATAATAATCTTGAAATGGTATAATGATTGTATTAATTTCTACTGAAATATTTTTGTTAATTATTTTCAGCTGCCAAAACATTTAATTAACTTGTAAAAATCTCTTATTTTCACATCAACTTTGGGATGGACAAGAAAAAATACAAATACTTGGTCATACTTTATATGAAACCAATTATAATTTACTACATATTTTTTTTTACTTTCTCTATAAAATATCCAAATTTAAAAGGAATAAAAAAATATATTTGTATTCAACAAGTAACTTTGCTTATGAGTTTGAAAGAATTATAATAAATACAGGTACAATAAATGCTGGTGTCCATTCCTCAACAAAAAAAAAAAATGTTGGTGTTCATCAGCATTTTCGTTGCCTAGAAGGTACCAAGAAACTCGGCTAGAAGATGTGTTAAAAAGTATGTAACAAAGATATTTTGAAGCTGAGTTTTCTAGCTTTGATGGTGAGTGAATTGGGACCACGAGGCCTTGAACGATGACAAAGCGATCCTATATACCAATTGAGCAGGCATATCCCAATATCCCATTTCATTACTCTCGCATATCCAAAAGATTGGTGCGAATCATGTGGTATAAAAAGGCACTTTAGATAGAATTACCATGGCAACTCAAACATGAAGCATAGCAAAGGAAGTAGATGTGGAGGTTAGGGAATAACAGTGCAAATCTCTTTTGGCAAAAGAGAACATGCAGATTTATGCATATTGCAAACTTCTGTTTTGCCAAAGGAGATTTGCCCTGCCATTCACCTGCACATAATTATTATTTCATCGCTGCAGCTTTGATATCGTGGCTATACCAACAAATAAGCTTGTGATCGTTTCTAACTTTGTCTTTGCTTTAAGTATTTGGTTTCTCTTGCCATGATTATAGTTGAATTCTTTAATAGTTTTGCAGGTAAACGCTGAATTGTAAAAAGTAACAGCTGAGACCATTAACGTGTGGAGTGTGGACTAAAAGTTTGATGTGAATCGGTGAATTCCAACATGGGCAGTTTAGATGGATCTCTATATTAAGGTGTAATATATATTGATTACAAGAATGTGATTTATATTGAAAGCTGATTCAATTGAGTATTGTTTTCGACCAGCATAAACTTCTTCTATTCCCCTTTTTCTTTTTCAAGGAAGCAGAAGACTTGTACAATTACATAAATCTCTGCATAAAATTTATATTCTTCATCGTAATGATTTACTGTTATATCTGAAGTGACCTCTTGTTGATCTTTTTCTTCCGTGAAAAGCCTTCTTATGGTTCTCTGATTACTGAACTAGCTCGATTAGTTATATATATAACGAAACATATCGAAGTTTATCAAGCTGATCTCAGGTAGGAAAAAAGTGTCATTTCGTGTTCAAATAAACAGTTAAATCGTTTCACGTTCGTATTAAAACATTGACACTCTTCCTAACACAACCAACAACACTTTTTTGAGCTTCTCTAAGCCTAGGCCTAAGGCCCCCTCTAACAAATAAAACTCCCAAATTATAAAAATAAAAAAGGATAATTAAGTTGTGTATTTTTCCACGTACCTTTATGACCTTTAAGAGGGCCATCAAAATATTACGTTAATAGATATCCAACTCAACCTTAAAATAGTTCATAAAAGTAAAATTGAAAATTTAGATGAAAAACTAAATAAAATTCTTAATAAATTCATTCCTAGTACTGTTAAATATAATAGGATATTTACATGAAATTCTCACAAAAGAACAAAATAAATTTAGCAAAAGAGTTAGAAGATAATTATATCATTGATAATTATCACAGTATCCTCAAGCATGTGATAAAATACTCCTAGATTAAATGTATAAAAAGCTATAATTTTTTCCAAAATACATGTATTGTTGCTACATCCATTTAGCCCCCGCAAAATCAAATTACTGCTTGTATGCAAAAGTTGAGAATAACCTTAATTATAATTGAGACATGTATGACCCCAAAACCCCTCAAATTCCTCAACTTTGTTGAAATTAGTCAAATTAGGTCAAACTTGAGAAATCCACAGAAAAACATGAGGGTTGACCTATTGTGACTAGGAATAATGGTCGATCACCCATATCGGACATACATATACCAAATTAGATATCCTAGAAATAAAAAATAAATAAAAAATCTTCCAAAACTAAGAAGAAAAAACCCTTAACCCCAGCCAAAACTAGGATTTGATCAAAACTCTGTCAAAACTATCTTGGAATTGTTCGAGTCATATATAGCATGAAAGCATGTGTGAAAAGTTTTGTTTTGAGCGGCTACATGCAGCAAACACTTCTAAAATCCCATAACTTCCCAAAACGACATACGACCCTTCTAAACTAAAATGTCCATAGACATTTGGTGTTACAACTTGCAAGCTTTACAACAACGTATGGAGTGCCTAATTCTGTGTTCAGTAAGACTTCCATGCAAACGCCTAAAAACTTTCACAATAATAAACTGAACATTCAAAAAAGTTCATGGGCTACTAACTTTTAGGAGTCACAACTTCTCACCCTAAGCTTTGATTTATGAAAACTTGGTTTTATTGGAAAGAAAATTTCATTTAATTTCCAATTGTACCTTGTTTGTGGAATTTCGAGACCAAGAAAACCCTGAATAAGCCTTCAAAATCAAAGTCAGCGTTGGAAAGTACCTAGAAAATATCATGTTGCTCCAAATGGTGTAGCTATAGTAATATTATACTACTACTGTGCCATGGTCAAACTCAAAGATGATTATTGCTCTATCAAACAATTAAGTAGCTAACTAGATGCGATAGTCAGAATACTATGCGCTTAATTAAATGATATGCCGCTCTCAAATACTCTCATATAATAAAACCATACCTCCATCCAAAAAAATATATATATATATATATATATAACCATACTTGAATCTGTTAAAACTCTACCAAGATTTTGGTTTGATGGTTTTCCATATAAAACCTATTAAAATATGAGAACCATTTTTCAAAGATTAAACCCTAGTTATGCCTTTCTTCTTTAAAAAAAAAAAAAAAAAAAAAAAAAAAAAAAAAAAAAAATCAAACATCATATCTAATCGTAATTTTTTACTTCAAAAACGATTATCAAATATTAATTTTTAAATTTAAGGTTTTCCCAATCAAAATATCCTTGAAACAAAAATTTCGGGTTCAAGTTTTCCTCTTTAAAAACCTCTTGACAAAATACAACTTGAATGATGTCTCCCTTTTTGTAATCCCCTAAAAAATAAAAAATAAAAATAAAATAAAATCACATCAACCGTCATACCCCATCATTCACCATAGGTTCTGATGACATCTAAAACTTATAAATATTTGAATTTTAAATTCTATATATATATATATATATATATATATAAAATCCTAAAATTTTACTATGGGACAGACAAGAAAAAATACAAAATTTTTATCCTATTTTATACTCCATCAATTATAACTTGCCACATATTCTTCTTACTTTCCATATAAATTACCCAAGTTTAAAATGAAAAAAAGGAAAAGAAATATATTGTATACCATGATTGATGGAGTATAAAATTGAACACAAAAATATAATAGAAAATTTGATTTTGACAATAAACTTTGCATATACATCAAAGCCATATAATAAATTCAGGTACCATAAATGCTGGTGTCCATCAGCATTTTCATTGTGTAGAAAGTACCTAGAAACCCGGATTGAAGATGTAACAAGGATATTTTGAATTCCTTGGTTTCTAGCTCTAATGGTGTGCGAATTGGGACCACGAGGCCATGAGTAATGAGAAAGCGATGCTATATACCACTTGTGCAGGCATATCCAAATATCCTGTTTAATTTCCCCGCATATTCAAAATTTGGTGCGAATCATGTGGTATAAAAGGCACAGTAGAGTTACGGTAGCAACTCAAACATGAGGCATAGCAAGGGAAGCAGATGTGGGGTTAAGGAATAACAGTGGAAATTTCCTTCGGCAAAAGAGAACATGCAGATGCATATTGCATACTTTTGTTTCGCCAAACGAGAATTGCCGTGCCATTCATCTACACGTAATTATTTCATGCTTGCAGCTTCAGTATCATGGCTATAGCAACAAATAAGCTTGTTATCACTTCAACATTTGTTTTTAGTATTAGTAATTGGTATGGGTGGGTTTGGAGTGGACATAATTGAGTTGGGTATATAAAATTCATTTGCCCATTAAAACCCATTTAACTAATTGCTTCTAACCCAATCCAACTCAATCCAATTATTATGGGTACACCCCAACCCACCTAATTACCCAATTATTAAAATTACCAAAATGCTACTAAAGTTCAATTCCTAACAGGTAATTCAATTTATAATTTAAAAAAAAAAAAAAAAAAAAAAAAAAAAAAAGGAGAATTCAACAAAAGAATCCATTTTTTTTCCCTCTCTATCCCTTTCCCAGTTCACTTTCCTACCTTTTCTCAGCAACCAAACACAGAGTCCAATCTCAAATTTCACAGAGAAAGAGGGAGAGGATTGAGTACTTGTGGGATTCTTTATTAGGTTCATCCAAACACCAAACTGAACTACACAGAGCAGAGAGCTTTTTATTTGTTTCTTCAATGGATTCGAATCAATCGGAAATGCAAGAACCGAGTATCGACACCGACAAGTTAAGCTACGAAATCTTCTCTATTCTAGAGACGAAGTATCTGTTCGGCTACGACGACTAGAAGCTTCGGATCCCCAAGTAGATCGCTCCGGTAGCTGAGTCCAAGCCAGAAACTCTGCCTCAAGCTCAACTGCAACCGACGATGGTCGATAATGGCGTATCGGCGATCAAGAACCAGAGAGGCAAAATCTGCATCCTGAGCACTTGAAACCCTGAAATGTCTAAGACTCTAAGGCTGGTTTTATTTATATATATATATATATATATATATTTTGGTGGGAATGGCTGGGTTGAATTTGGGTGTATTTTTTTTTTTTTTTTTTGGGTTAAATGTGATTCAATGGATTTTTAGTTAAAACCCATTAATTATTAGGTCCAATTGGGTTTATGCCCATTTAACCCAACTAATAATTGGGTGGGTTTGGGTTTAATTAGAGTAGGTGGGTTTGGATGGACAAATGGGTTTGGGTTTAATTTGCCACCCTAGTAATTGGTTTCTCTTGCCATTATAATAGTTGTATTTTTTTTTTTGGGGGGGGGGGGGGGGGGGTGGGGGTGGGGGCAGGTAAACGCTAAATTGTAACAAGTAACAACTTGGATCATTAACATGTGGAGTGTGGACTTGAAGTTTGACATGAATCGGTGAATTTCAACATGGGCACGTACTATCAAGCTTAAATCGATCTCTATATCCAGGTGTAATATGGATTACAAGAATGTGATTTATATTGAAAGCTAGCTAATTGAGTATTGTTTACCACCAGCATAAGACTTGTACGATTACAAAAAATCTTATTCTATTGTTATATCTATGAAGTGACCTCACGTTGATCTTATTTCTCCATGTAGAAACATATCGAACTTTTCCAAATTGATTTGAAGTGGGAAAAAGTGTCATTCTATGTTCAAATAAACAGTCAAATCATTTCATGTTCATATTAAAACATTGACACTCTTCCTAACACTACCAACAACACTTGACCGAGCTGCTCTAAAACTAGGCCTAAGACCCCCTCTAACAAAATACTCCCAAATTATAAAACATAATAAATAAAAATTCTTCTTTTAAAAAAAGAGAATTGAGTTGCGTTTTTTTTTCTAAAGAAAATTGAAAATTTAGATGAAAATGTAAATACAATTCTTAATAAATTCATTCCTAGAACTGTTAAAATATAATAGGCAATTTACACAAATGAAAAAAAAAAAAAAAAAAAAAAGGCAAAAAGAGTTAGAAGATAATTATAGCATTAATAATTATCATGATGATATTCAAGCATGTGATATAACAATCCTACATTACATATCAAAAAACTATAATTTTTTTTTTCCAAAATACATGTATTGTTGCCACTCCATTTTGCCCCCTGAAAGCAAATCACTACTTGTACGCAAAAATTGAAAAAAATCTTAATTTTAATCAAGACATGTACAATCCCAAAACACCTCAAACTCCTCAACTTCGTTGAAATTAGTCAAATTAGATTAAACTTGAAAATTTTGCAACAAAACATGAGGGTTAAGCAAGTTTGACCATATTTGACCTATAATGACTAGGAATAATTGTAGATTTCCAATGTCAGATGTACCCCCATAAATTAGATATCCTAGGAAAAAAAAAAGCCTTCCAAAACTGACAAGAAAAAACTTTATCCCTAGCCAAAACTAGGATTTGATCAAAACTCGGTCAAATGATCTCGGAATTGTGCAAGTCGTATATAACTTGAAAGCTTGTGTGATAAGTTTTGTTTTGAGTGTCTACATGCACCGAACACTTTTAAAGGCCCATAACTTTCTAAACTAAAATTTCAATAGACATTAGATCTCACAAGCTTTCCAACAACGTATGGAGCTCCTAATTCTGTGTTCTGTAAGGCTTCCATGCAAACGCCCAAACTTTCACGATGATAAACTCAACGTCCAAAAAGTTTATGAGGTACCAACTTTTAGGAGCCATAACTTCTCATCTTAAGCTTTGATTTATGAAAACTTGTTTTTATTTGAAATATAGTTTGATGAAATTTCAAATTGTAACTTGTTAGTGGAATTTCGAGACCGAGAAAATCAGAAAACCCTAAATAAGCCTCCAGAAATCAAAGTCAATGTTGAAAAGTACCTAGAAATATCATGTTGCTCCTAACAGTGTAGCTATAGTAATATTAAACTACTATTGTGCCATGATCAAACTCGAAGATGATTGTTGCTCAATCAAACAAGTAGCTAACTAGATGCCATAGTAGGAGTACTATGCGCTTAAATGATATGCCGCTCTCATATTATATGACCACGCATGAATCTGTTAAAACTTTGCCAAAATTCTGATATAATGGTTTTCCATTTAAAACCTTTTAAAATATGAGAACCATTTTTCAAAGATTAAACCCTAGTAATGGATTTCTTCTTCAAAAACCAGTTTTCAAACATCCAATCCTAATCATGATATTTCACTTCAAAATCTATTTTCAAATATTAAATTAAATTTACGGTTTTCCCAATCAAAAAATCTTTGAATTTTTTTTGGGGGTTTAAAACTTTTTTTCCTCTTCAAAAACCTCATTGACAAATGACAACTTGAATAATGTCTCCCTTTGTGTAATCCCCTAGTTAAAATCACATCGATCAGCCAACATACCCCATCATTCACTCTGGAAAGATGAGATTCTATGATGTCTCAAACTTATAAAATGTTAGGGTTTTAAGTTCCATATTACGTCAACTTTGGGACAGACAAGAAAAAATATAACTTTGTCCTGCTTTATACTATATTAATTATAGCTTGTCACATATTATTTTTATTTTTCATATATGTATATTTTTATTTTTCATATATGTATACCGAAGTTTAAAATGAAAAAAAAAAAACAAAAAACAAAAAACAAAACAAAACAAAACAAAACGTATGGTACACTATGATTGATAAAGTATAACGTTAAACACAAAAACTAAACTAGAAAATTGTTGTTGATAATAAACTTTGTGTATACGTCTGAAAGCCATATAATAAATTGAGGTACCATAAATGCTGGTGTCTTCAGCATTTTTCCATATAATAAATTGTGGTACCATAAATGCTGGTGTCTTCAGCATTTTCATTGTGTAGAAAGTACCAAGAAACCGAGCTTGAATATGTAACAAAGATATTTTTAAAATCCTTGGTTTCCAGCTCTGATGGTGTGGGAATTGGGACCACGACGCCATGAAAAATGAGAAAGATGCTATATACCACTTCTGCAGGCATATCCTGATATCCTGTTTCATTCCCCCGCATATTCAAAATTTGGTGGGAATCATATGGTATAAAAGGCACAGTAGAGTTACAGTAGCAACTTGAACATGAGGCATAGTAAGGAAAGCAGATGTGGGGTTAAGGAATAACAGTGCAAATCTCCTTTGGTAGAAGAGAACATGGAAATGCATATTGCATACATATGTTTCACCAAAAGAGAATTGTCCTGCCATTCACCTGCACGTATGTATTTCATGCCAACAGCTTCAGTATTTTGGCTACACCAACAAATAAGTTTATTATGGTTTCTAATTTTGTTTTTTTAGTATTGTGGCTATACCAACAAATTTGTTATGGTTTCTAATTTTGTTTTTTAGTATAAGTATTTGGTTTCTCTTGCCATGATAATAGTTGAATTGCTTTATTTTTTTGGCAGGTAAACGCTGAACTGTAACAAGTAACAACTGGGATCATCAACACGTGCACTAGAAGTTTGACTAAATTTGTGAATTCCAACATGGGCGTGTATTATCAAGTTTAAGTAGATCTTTATATTAAGGTGATAAATGGATTACAAGAATGTGATTGATATGATAACTCAATTTAGTGTGTTTAAAATTGAAGCTTCTGCTTCTTTTTTTTTACTTTTCTAGGTAGCAAAAGCATTATAGGCAACTTGAAATCACTGCCTGAATTTTGTGCTCTTCGTTGTAATGGTTTCATACAACTTGTGTCAACTAGCTTAGTGGATTCTCTATATGAAGAAACATAAGTTTATCAAGCTGATTTCATGGGGAAAAAGTTGTGGGTGCAAAGGAGATTACGCCGGAGTGGACCATGGTGGAGAAACGCGGAGTCGCCACCTAGATTAGGTCTAGGAACCATATTGGGCCTTTTGGACAAATCATTTACATACATGGATCCACATACTAGATTATGGGTCCAGAATTTGGGTGCGACTTGGGAAGGTGTTAGGCACTCAAGACGGCTTGTGGGCTAGCCTCCATTATTTATTGCTAGGTCATATTTAATTAAAGAGTTTATTAATAGAGGCATAATCTTAACTTAAACATACACCATGCACTTAAGGAAAATAACACACACAACCCGTTAAATATCACATTACAATATAAAAGGAAACAAATAAAACACAATAAAATATATTATACTAAAAAAGGAAAAGAAAACAATTAAATAAAACACACAAGGAAAAGTATTAAATAAACCAAACATGGTGAAATGACACAAGCAAGCATGGAAAATAGTTAAACACAATTAAATAATCTAAACAGAGTCAAACAGAATCAAATAACATGTTAAAAAGTGGTTAAAATAATAAAAATAAGATTTTACCCTAATCTGGGTTCGGGGTGCGTACACATACTCAATCATGTGTACGCATCCTTTAGCATAGATTCAAAAAAAATTACATTTTTACAGATTTGAACATTCAAAGATATTAAAACAAAAATCAAACAAGCATGTTAGAACCTTAAACACTTAAACTAACATGAAGCAAATAAAACAAACATCAATATAAACAAATAAACATGAACCAAAATCAACAAGTATAATAAACTACATTAAATTATATCAAACTAACCAAGGAATTGAAATAACAATATAAGAACAAAAAGAATAGATTATAAACAACCAAAAATCAGATTAGAACATATCAAAAAGATCAAAACATCAATAAAAAATGATAAGGAATCTTAAGATAAGATCAAACAAAGAATCATGTGAATCCTATGTAACAAAGTGGGAAATCATGGAAAAGAGACCCATCTTGCTTTAGAATCACAAATTTGAAGTTGTTTAACCGACACCTCAGTGCCTTCAACACAAAGATTAGATTGAGAAAACAAAGATAATCAAAGAACACAACAATTGTTAGTAATCACAACTCAAGAACAAAAAGTTTTGAAAAAGGTTTTGAGAAATCAATTTAGAAAAATAGTTTCTGCCTTAGAACTAACTAAAGAGAGGTTTTAATGTTGTAAAAAAAACGTTCTAAGGTGCTGCCCTAGGGTTTTGAAAAGAGAAAAAAGGGGTTTTAGAAAATATGGAGGCCAAAAAATACTCTTTCTGGCTAGGGTTTTGATTTGAGATATAAGATGAGTATTTAAAAGTTAAAATTAGGGTTTTTTGGGGTTTTTTTTAATGATTTTTGGACGTTCTCAAGAGTTTATGGGTTAGCCCACATCAAAGCATGATGTTTTGGGCCCTTAAAATGAAGTTTTGAAACACTGAAAATCGGACTGCTCAGTTTGCCCAACTTTAAATGATCATAACTTATTCAATATAAGTCCAAATTAGGCAAAATTTGTGTTCAATTTGAAACCCAAGATATCTACTTTCCAATGAAACAAACCTCACTGGAAAAATTCTTTGAGAATTAAAAGTTATGGTCAAAATAGTGAGCAAAGGTCATTTTTCAATATAGATTTTAAAGCGATTTAAGCACTTTTGAGTTGTGATTACTTCTAAACTATTGTGAACTCTTTAATTACCCTTGGTTGACATGTTTCAAGCTCATCATTGCAGCCGAGGACAAAAATTTATTAACGGATACAAAATGTGGTGTCTACAAAAGTGTCATGCTGTTTTCAAATAAACAATAAAATTGTTTCACGTTCTTATGAGAATACATGGACATTCTTCCTAACACAATCTACAACATTGTTTTAAAGGTTGCTTTCAATGTTGAGAATGTTAGAGATATGTTAGCCCAATCCTTTTAGTCTAGGGTATGTGAGTGTTTCATGATACAAGTGTATACGTGCAAGTGCTTCACAGCTTCTAGAATAGGTGTGAATGAGATTTATCACTGTTTTCAAACTCACGTTTAAGTCTAGAGTCTGTTTTAAGGGTTTTGTCATGGATTAGCCAAAGGGGGAGGTTGTAAAGTTGTTATTTACAATTATTTTGTTTTGGCTTTAATTCCGTGCCAAATTTGATTATAATTTTGTTCAATCTTATGTACTATGTATTTCATGTGGGATTTCATTGTAGGGTTTGTGTGTGAGAGAGTGTGTGAAGACTCAAGACAACATTGAAGATCAAAGGATTTTTCGTGGGTAGCTCGCAAGAAGACTTCTTGCGAAGTGAAGCCATGTGCTCAGCACATGACAGATATGCAAAGAGTCATCACAGCTGGTTTTCGCGAGTATTTTGCCCTTCTGGCGAGATATCCGCGAAACATTCTGTTTTGCTATTTTGGCATATCTGCTCCACTATGTCTTCACCCACACTATATATACCATCATTACCCACATATTGAGTGGAGTGCTTTTAGAGAGAAAACCCTAACCATAACCCTTGAAAGTTAAAGATTGTCATACTCACAATTCTCTATACAATCCATTGTGGTTTTCCTCAACTTTTACCTCTCTATATCCAAATCCTTGAGAGGTTGATAGCCCAAACACTTACTACACATGTCCTGAGCGTAACATAAGATTTTGGTGTTGCTGAGAAGTATTGGAAGAAGTCATTTGTTTGGTGGATGCAATCAGGCTGAATTGCGTGATCCGAAGAGCTAAAGAAGACAAGGTTTCATTAAGTCAGTTGGTAGCAGGAGCTTGAAGGGCTCAAATACATGGGGTAGACTAGGCTTAAAGGGTCTTTTGTTATTCGTGTACTCCAACTTATTCTCTAGTGGATTGATTTACCGCTTGAAGGGCGGTGAAGAGGTTTTTCGCTGAGTTCTTCGGTTTCCTCTTCAATAACACATCGGGGTGTTATCTTGTGTTTGCATTCTTCTTCTCTATTCTTTTAGCTTTCATTTTATTATTGATATTTGATGAATATAGCTTAGAGCAGTTATTTTGTTTGTTTGCTCGCATTTACTCTATTCCACACTTAATTTAAGTTAGAGTAAAATCAACCAAGCCATAATTTTTAATTTGGGGGTTTACACAGCTTTTGTGTTTTCTCACACATTCGAGCTTTCAAGAAGGATTGGGGTTAGGCCTATTATATTGGGCTAACATTTCTCTAACAGAGAATAAGCAATATATATGAATATGTAAGGTTACTAGATGAATCTCTATGAGACTTATGACTTCATGCTTTCACTATTTTCCATATATTAGCTGATTCAGGTCTATATTTCTGACCTTTTTCTCTGGATATATTATATGTCGATAGCAGATCCTTAAGCAAGAGTCTCATTGGATAAAATCCAAAAGGGGGGAAAAGACCTAATTTATTGCCTCGCTAAACTAACTACAGGGTGGTATTCAGAATATTATGCATATGTGCAGCATGCAAATTTGTCATAGTGCGTACATCAATGCATTACGTTAACAGAAAAGATCTAATAGAGACTTGTCTGATGAACCCTAGAGATTAAATATTTTTTTCCATGATGGGGGATTGTCATGAAAATTGGTAGATAGGCCATAGGTGGAATTGGTTTGGACCATATTAGAAAACTTGAATGAATTTTTTTATATTAAAAAAAAGATAATATAATGATCGTTGTGTACTAATTAAAATTAGAAATAAAAATTCAAGGAAAAAAGAATCAATGAGTTTTAAGAGATTGTTCTAAAAGTTGGCTTATATAGTAAATGAGGTTTACAAACAGAATGAGGTGAGATGGGTTATGGAGGCTTGGTGGAGTGTATCACAGCCTATAAAGTGATTCAAAGGTGGGTAAAGTGACAAACTGCAAAACACAGATAGGCACTATTAAAACTAGTCTAACCATAGGTTGTCTAATTTCCCATTTTTTTTAATTATGCAAAAGTTTTTTGGAGTGTCAAAATAAACTTTAAAAAAAACATGTGTGAACAGAAATTATTTTATAAACCTTAATGTGAATACACAATTACCTAGTTTTTAATATTTGAGTACAAAATTATCATTTTTTTAAATTATAATTTTTATAAATATTTCTTATTCAGCGATATCTTTAAGCCCACACAAAGTTACCTAGTCGGCTTTAATTGATACAATTTTTAATGAGCTAAGAAAAAACACTTGCCACAAGTGTGCTTTAACTTAAAAGGATTAATTTAGTGACAATCAAGGTTAATCGTAATTGTTTATAAAGCCCAAATTGAGATAATATATAACTGATGTGAGACTAAACATACACTCACACAACACACTCAACTAACTAATTAATTCAATAACTAATCAATTTGAGGCAACACAAAAATTAAAAATTTAACAACAATAATAAAAACCTTAGTGAAAATATAAAACATTTCTACAATTTTTTATATTACACACCCGGCCCATAAATAAACTTATTTATAATCCATAAGAAAATAAAATAAAATTTCAAATGATCCAATTAAATCTTCGAAGCTACGAATGATTCAAAATTATGAGGTGCAAGAGAAAATTGGTTTTTATTAAAAATTCACTTATTGGAATCAACAACCATAACTTGCTAGTCAAAAAGAGGGAAAAATTAATTCAAATGAAGAAGCATTATTTTAGAATTACTCTTCTCCCAACCTTTGGTTAAAAATGGACCAATTGTTTTCATTAAAAACTCTAGCTTTCTTTGTTTCTTTTTTTAAGGTCATTTAATCAACTTTATTGGGATTATTAAGCTAGTTGTTCAATTTCTCTTTTGGGAGGTGGACTCTCACCTTTTGAGGGCGAATTCTTTCTTTTTTCTGGATCTAATATTTAAATGATATTAAAATTAGTTTTAAAATTTTTGGGAAATGCCCTGACCAAATTTGTTACTGTCACTGCAAGAAGATTAAAAAACTAAATATTGAGAAATGAAAATAAGTTAATTCATGTATTTTTTTAATATGAAAAATTATTTTACATGCAATGGGCATGAAAAACATTGACAAAAACATTGTATATATGTGTAATAAGCATAAACATTATAGATAAATACATACATACATACATAAATACCTATTTACATAAATGTTTTTGTGTATATGTGTGTGTGTGATAACCAAATAATACTTTCGAACTTTATAATGAAATATTCATCTTCTTGGGTTCTTTGACCAAAACATCTACAACCGTCAATTGGATAATAATATTTTGTAGGGCTTTGGTCAATTTTGGTTTAAGATTTGTCACACTTTTTTTTACACTCCTTGTTTTAGAGAGTTCCACTCCCCAAATTGAGGAACTCTTGCTAGTTTATTGTATCATAATGAGCAACAAGTGATTATGTGCCATGGATTAATTATTAGTGTTGTGTAATGTTCCACAATATCTAGTGTTGAGTGAGGTTCCACAATTGAGGAACTCTTTTAACCAGACCGTAGTGTATTATTAGGATATGATCGTAAAATTACTCCACAGTCTAGTTATAAGCTAAATTGTTTATAAAAAAAAATAAATAAATAAATAAAAGAGGTTTAATCTTCAAGCTAATATTGAGTGAGGTATCGTTTCTCAATATTTGAAAAGTCAACATTTAAAAAAAAAAATGAATACAACAATAGTAAAGATGTGTCAACAAGGACATCATGACCACGCTCTCAACTGTGTAATGGTTGGATAGCGTATAATAGTGTCTTTTGTGGTAGAGCAAAGTAGAAAAGTTGCATGGAAAAACTATGGTCATATTCAGACACTTGCAGAGCTAATGAGATAGAGGGCCCTCTTAGAATTTTTTTTTTTTTTTTTTTTTCTCTAAACATCCATATTTCTTATAAGAAAAAATATATATACATTCATATAATTTAACTCATTTTAAAAAATGATACTACATTTTTAAAGAATATTTTATTCTAGACTTAAACATTATATATGTGTGGATTACATAAAATAAACATAAACAAAACATAAACGTAAAAATGTAAAATTTCATTGGCACAATCAAGAAAATGAAAAAGGAAAAATGGATGAATTAAGTACACAAAGCAGAGAGTTTTACATAACTAATGACATTGTTTAATTACAGATGATGTCAATACAAATACAAACCCAAAATCAAGAAGGACCTTCTTGACAATTTCCTAGTTGACAAAAATTTGAGAATCGAGTGCCTTCACAGTTTCTTCCTTCTACAGCTGCAAGCTAGCCAAGACTTCTTTCTTTATACGTCCTCACATGCTTCTCACGTGCTCTGGGGTGTGCGAGATCTTACTTTCTGAGTTATTCTATCTATGATCATAATTAATTATATATAACACTTTTAATAGGACATAACTTTATTATATTCAAATAACATAGGGTGGACAAACTACATCATAGTATTTCAATAGTGAATGAAATTCTTTATATTACTTGGTTAAATTTTTAATAATTTGAATGACTGAAAAAACCAACCAAACTATATAATGAAAAAATGGTATATGAATATGAAACTAACAATGGCTACTTAAATATACACAGGAAAAACTATACCACTGTACCCCTGGAGGTAAACCCTATCTAGCATAATATGATAAAGTGCTCCCACATAAGATAAAATCAGGCATGTTTTGATTGTGCAAATCACTACCGCTAGATAGTACTAAAATTATTTTTAAGGGGGATGGAGACCAATATGAATATGATATAAAGTGAATAGGTGAAGTCGATAGTGTTTAAATACATGAAGTTAATATAACCCATACTATTGATATTACCCATCACGGCCTTTTTGGCGAGGCAAGGGCTTTTGCTACTACAGTGAGGGCCCTCAGTCAAGCTTGCCTGCCAGTGCAAAATAGTTGTTTTGTTTTATTTTTTGAAAGGTAAAAAGTAACAATTGGGATTACTAACATGTGGAGTGTGGACTAGAACTTTGACATGAATTAGTGAAATGAAAATAAGTTGATTTCTAAAGTTTTTTTAGCATGAAAAATTAATTCGCATGTAATGGACATATATATATATATATATATATATATATATATATATATATATATATGCGTAAAACAACATAAGCATTAACATTATAGATAAATACATATGTACAAACATAAATACCTATTTACATACATTTGTTTGTGTACATGTGTGTGTGATAACCAATAATACTTTCGAAGTTCATAACATGAAATATTCATCTTTTTGGGTTCTTTGGCCACAACATCTACAACCGTTGCTTGGGTAATAACATTTTGTAGGGATTTGTGCAATTTTTATTTAAGATTTGTCACACTTTTTTCCACTCCTTGTTTTAGAGAATTCTACTCCCAAAAATTGAGGAACTCTAGCTAGTTTATAGTATCATAATGAGCAATGAGCGATTATATGCCTGGGATTAATTACTAGTGTTGAGTGAGGTTCCCCAATTGAGGAACTCTTACAACTAGATAGTAGTGTATTATTAGGATTTGATCCTAGAATTACTCTACAATCTAGTTATAAGCTAGATTATAAAATCAAGTTTTAATTAATCTTGATGCTAATATTGAGTTAGGTATTGTTTCTCAATATTTGAAAAGTCAAACATTTTGACAAAAATGAATACAACAATAATAAAGAAATTTCAAGAATGACATCATGACCACACTTAACTATGTAATGGTAGGATTACGTATAAGAGTGTCTTTTGTAGAAGAGCAAAGTGGAAAAGTTTCGTGGAAAAACTATAGTCATATTGTGACACTTGTAGAGCTAATGAGAGAAGGGGCTCTCTTAGATTACTTAATTTTTTTTTTCCTTTATCATCCATATTTCTTTTAACAATACACACACACCCACACACACATACACACACATAAAATTTAAAGTATTTCAAAAAATAATACTACAATTTTAAATAGGATATTTTATGTGTGGATTACATAAAATAAACATAAACTAACATAAATGTATGTAAAATTGTTGTCAAATGTAGAAATCATTAAAGCCTTCTATAAACATAAGAATATAAAATAATTACTCAAAAAGTATAGACAATGAACTCAACACCCTACATGCAATATGTTACTCTTGGGAGTACACCATAGCGGAGTGGTCCTAAGAGGCAGAGGGTTGAGAGTCGCCCCCCATTTTAGATCTAGGAACCAACTTGAGCAACTTGTAGAGGCATACGCACTAGAGATTGTGTCTGGAGTTAGGGTACATGATGGGATGGAGTTTGGCACCTTAAGCCTTCCCGCCATGTAGGCTGGGCTTTATTCATTGTGTTCCATTGCCTAATTCTATCAAGCAATCTCCTAATGGGTCATCCTAAACATTCAAGAAGTAAAACACACACATACACACTAATACAAACCCTATGCTATCCATACATCACACCCATCATCATATATCATCACATGCATCACTTATTTATCTCATCATCATTACATCATAACATGTTAATATCATTCAAGTTCATCATTTCCATCATCCATGTTCATGCTCACATCTTAATCACATCCTACACATGTATCTAATTCCTAATCATAATTTTCAAGTATCAAAGGAAGCTTAAGCTTGTTAATAACAAGTAATCAAAGGAATAAAAGACAAGTAATCAACAAACAAAAAAGAATGATTTGGAAATTTGAGTTTATGGTTGAACCTATGTGTGCATGACTAAGGTTGTGTACACAGGCTCATGGAGCTACATATGTAGGATTGATCATGCACACAACCCATAATCCAAATTTCTACACTGCTCTATCGTAAGGCATATATGTAACCTAATTAAATGCAATTAAATTTTTTGGTTTTTAGACCCCTCTAATAACAAACATTAACTAATTTTATGACCAAGTTATTAATTAGATCGATTATGAATTGCCCTTGGTTAATGCAAGAATCACCAATATCAATCAAGAGAAGCACGACAGAAATAGAAAAGTACACATCTATATAGTGACCTAGGGAAAATCAATGGAATAAAATTGCACAGTAATAACCCTAGAGGGATTTAATTAACCTAAAAATCTCAAGATAAAACACATCCAGTAATTGATTAAAAGTTTTACATAAACCAAATAATCCTATTTCTAATACAACTTACTATTGCTACCCAACACATCTCTAAATCCACAGAATACTATAGTTAGCAAACTTTGTTGAATGCGAATCTCTAATCAACAAATCCAAGTACCCACTAGAAGATTTTGATTTCAGCAACTTTGTAAATAGGAACTTCAACAACACTGGAGTTTCTTCAAAAAATATTTTAAGAGAGCTTTGGGTACGAAAACTTTAGATATAGAATAAGCGGTTCTACTCTCTCTGTAATCACTTCATATAAGGTCTCTTTTACAGTCTAGCATAAGTGGCACAAAACCCTGGAAGCTTGGACAATAGGCAGGTTTGAAATCTACAATCTGATCTGCGTCGTTCTATAGATCGACTTAAGTGCTCAATTGATCGAATACTTACAGTCTCAATTGATTGACTAACTATCGAAAGTTGGAAACACACTGAAAGTTGACTGTAAAATGCAGAATCTGGCAAGTATCTTGTTTTAAAAAATAAACCATTAAATTTACTAACAAGACATATTTTGTTCATGGATTGGCAACCAAAAAAAAAAAAAAAAAACCTAACAACTATGTCACTTTAAGAAAATTTAACTCTCTTTTAACAAATTATTTTATCTCTATCATCTATTCAATGGCTGTCAAATTGATTTATGAATAAATTTTAAGTGAAATTGGAAGTTTTATCGATGGTTTCCACTTTTTTTGAATCATGTTACTCCTAGAATCAATGAAAATAATAATTTAAATGATTTTATAAATTTGAAACTTTAATTGACAAATTTAAAAGCGGGTATAAAGTTTAAGTTTTTTTTTTTTTTTTTTTTTTTTTAATAACAATTTCTCCTATTATATTTAATCCCCACCTCTAATTTCCACTGACAACCAAACAATGAGTAGAAAACTTATCCCTTTGTCTTTCCTCTATTGTTTTAAACATCCAAGTAAAAAAATATAGATAACTTTTCCTTTCCTACTCTTTGCTTTCTCCTATAATAATTTCTCCTCTTCCTATGAATTCCCTGCATATATATCTTATCCTTTTCTAGTAAAAAAAAAAAAAAAAGATACATATTGGAGGGAGTAACCTCCAGCCGTTCTAAAAAATGTGCAATTTAGAGAAATTGAGAGAAAAATGCTTTTGAAACTACGCTAAATCATTTCGCTCCATGTACACGATATAATTCATAAAAAGTTCAACATATGCTGCCGTTACTTAAAAGTGGCAATCTCATATCAAGCAGAAAAAAGCAATTGAATCCTTTTCAACATTTTCACACAAACATCAAACAAGTGGTTCAACTTTGGCTGAAGATTAACGCAGGACCACCTAAGGGACAAAAGATTGGACAGAAACAGCTTGGAAAAGGGAAGATCCGATGGCATGTTTTCATAATTTTGTTTAAATATGCGCATTCATCAACATACATATTCTCACTGATCAGGGAAAAACAAACAAAAACAAAAAAATAAATAAAATGGAAAAATATACATATTCCCGTGGACTATTTTGATCTAGTGTCTGCATTCTATCTAGCTACTATTACCACACGCACTTGCCTTAATTTGTACTTATTTAATATGTATATAACAGCATAGCCGGCATATATTTCTTCATAGGAATGCATTTTTCTTTTTAAATGAATATTTGCTTTAAAAGAAACAGGATGTGTTAGGAATAATGGTTAAATTATATCGAAATTAGATAGAAAAATTAAAATATTGATTTAGCTTCATGACAAAAACGGTCCTGAAAAATCCCATGTCTGTTTGATCATTTGTCTAAAAGGTACGGAACGAAAAAGATTGCTGAAAGAAAAGTTCTTTCAAAGGAAAGGTGGTCCATGATGGCTATAGTAGAATTGAAGAGGAGGATCGAGAGAGAATGATCAAGAGCATATGCCAATCTATTTCCATGGAATATCCATATCTAATGTGCGGATCACACAGAATATAAAGCGGCGATGGATGTTTTGGCAAAACGCAGAACTGAAAGGTGGCAATGGATGTGTTAAGAGGGTAGAGAAGAATAACAGGGCGATTCTCTTAGGGCAGAAATGTTGTGTGCATTTGCATGCATGAGTTCCAATTCCTGCCTGTTAATGTATATTGTGTTTTGTTATGGGCTTAGGCCCAACTGCTTTACTTGTACTACACTTTACTTGTACCGCACACTTATGCCTCCTATATAAGGCACTGATGTATATTCTTTCATTAAGAAATACAATACAAGCTTCCAGTATTTCTAACAAGGTATCAGAGCCACTGCTCTGACCTTTTCTTAGCAGTCTTGTCTTTATTGGTGTTACTCCACTCTCAACATCGCTTCCGCCATCACAACAGTCGCTGTAGCCTTTCGTCGTTGAACCTCCGACGTCTTCCACCGTTGTTTTCGGGTTCCGGACCTGCAGCCGCTGTCGTTGAGGAGTCCAACACCGCACAGATCACTGCACGTGTCATTCCGCCGCGAATATTGCTCCGATCAAATTTCTGGAGATATCACTGAGATCGTCTTGAAACGATCTACACGTCGGTGAAAGACCTGCTGTCATCGGAGCTGCCACGTGCCCTCACGCGCCGCCTGAAGTTTCTGCGTAATCGCACCACGCGCTCCACGCGCCACACGCACCGCCTGAAGTTCAAGCTGACGTCACCCGTGACGTCATCTGCTCCACGTCAGCCCTAGCTGTGTCAGCATCCAGTCATCTGCTGACGTCAGCGCCACGTCATCTTGGTGACGTCATCTGCTGACCGTTGACTGCGTTGACTTTGACCGGACGTTGACTTTGACCGTTGATTTTTTCCGGGGTTGACTTTTTTGCAGTCCAGGTGCTCCTTACCTAGTTTTTCGCGTAGATTTCATTTTTGCAATCCATTTCTGCATATTTTGCTTCTAAATGAAAAATAAGGACAGGTCTTCTTCTTGTTGCAATAATCGTCGCCAACAATCCAGCAAACGTTTTTGCAATTTTTGCAAACGTTTTGGCCACAATATTGAGACTTGCTATCGTCGCAACAAATCAGCTATTTCAATTTCTGCTGCTACTGTTGCTAACACTGAGAGTGTCCAACCAATGGCTCCTATCTCTGCACAGTCTAAGTCTTCAGAACGCACTTTCACCATGTCCACAAATGACCTTAAAAATATCATCGCCAATGTCATTCGTATGGTTGGTAATGCATCTTACTCCTCTTCTCTCTCAGCTTTATCTGGTATGTCTCCCTCCTCTTGTTTTATGGATTCCGCTTGTTGCAATCACATGACACCTCACTCGTCCTTATTTTCTGAACTCAAACCTGCACCACACCCTCTTAATATTCGCACAGCAAATGGTTCCACAATGTCTGGTCATAATATCGGTTCTGTTTCAACTTCCAACCTTTCGGTTCCTAGGGTCTTTAATGTTCCTGACCTTTCTTACAATTTATTTTTTGTGGGACAATTAGCTGAGTTGGGTTATCGCATTATATTTGATTATTCTGGGTGTATTGTGCAGGATCCGAGGACGGGACAGGAACTTGGGACCGGTCCCAGAGTTGGGCGTATGTTTCCTGTGGACAACCTTCGTCTTCCACTTGTTGCTCCTGTTTCTGTTGCTGCAGCTGCTGCAGTTTCTTCAATTCCTTCCCTTGCACTTTGGCATGCTCGTCTTGGTCATGCATCTTCCTCTCGGGTACAACAATTGGCTTCTAGAGGTTTGTTAGGTTCAGTGTCTACAGAAAATTTTGATTGTGTCTCATGTCAGTTAGGAAAATAACCAGCTTTGCCTTTCAATTCTAGTGAATCAATATCCACTGATATCTTTGACCTTATTCATTCTGATGTTTGGGGGCCTTCCCCGGTCTCTAGTATTGGTGGATCTCGATATTTTGTTGTATTTGTTGATGATTATTCCCGCTATAGCTGGATTTTTCATATGAAACATCGCTCTGAATTATTGCAAGTATATTCTAATTTTGCAAAAATGGTTGAAACTCAATTTTCCAAACATATCAAAATTTTTCGATCTGATAATGCTCTTGAGTACACTCAATATGCTTTCCAAGCTGTTTTGCATTCCTATGGCACTGTTCATCATCTAACTTGTCCAGGTACCTCTCAGCAAAATAGTAGAGCCGAACGAAAACTTCGTCATATTCTTGACACTGTTCGTGCTCTCCTTCTCTCTGCCAAAGTTCCTGCTCCTTTTTGGGGCGAAGCTGCTCTTCATGCTGTTCATGCTATTAATCGCATTCCAAGTCCTGTTATCCACAATCAAACTCCATATGAGCGCCTTTTTGGGTCACCTCCAGATTATCGCCACCTTCGCTCCTTTGGTTCTGCTTGTTTCGTTCTTCTTCAGCCACATGAGCATAACAAACTTGAGCCTCGGTCAAGGCTTTGTTGTTTTATTGGCTATGGTGAAACTCAAAAGGGGTATCGGTGTTATGATCCTATCTCTCATCGTCTTCGTGTCTCCCGCAATGTTGTATTTTGGGAACATCGCTCCTTTGTCAAGCTCTCTCACTTCCGTGCCTCCCTATCTTCCTCCTCTGTCTTAGATCTTTTTCCAGATGAGGTACATATTCCTCTTGTAGTTGCTCCTGATCCTACTGTAGTTGCTCCTGATTCCCCTGTAGACTTCTCTGTCCAACCACCAGATATCCTTGATCCCTTTCCTAGTTCACCATTTAATGAACAGGTGGAAGATGAACAGGTTGAAGACGAGCTACCCAACCCTGAGCTTGGGTCCCCTGCTCCTGCTCCGCCTAACGATCATGCACAAGACATTCCACCTCGTCACTCAACTCGGGTAAGATCCGTTCCTGCACATTTACTTGACTATCATTGTTACACTACCCTTGCTACACTGCACGAGCCTCACACCTATCGTGAGGCTTCTACTAACCCTTTATGGCAGATTGCAATGAAAGAGGAGCTTGATGCATTATCTAAAAACCATACTTGGGACTTGGTGACTCTCCCCCCTGGGAAGTCTGTGGTTGGTTGTAAGTGGATCTATAAGATTAAGACTCGTTCTGATGGGTCCATTGAGCGCTACAAAGCTCGTCTTGTTGCAAAAGGTTTCACACAGGAGTATGGGATTGATTATGAAGAGACTTTTGCTCCGGTTCCTCGTATCTCATCTGTTCGTGCCTTCTTAGTTGTTGCTGCTGCCAGAAAATGGGATCTTTTTCAGATGGATGTCAAAAATGCATTCCTTAATGGAAATTTAAGTGAAGAAGTTTACATGCAACCTCCTCCTGGTCTCTCTGTTGAATCAAACAAGGTTTGTCACCTTCGACGTGCACTTTATGGCCTTAAACAAGCTCCACGAGCTTGGTTTGCCAAATTCAGCTCTACCATCTCTCGCTTGGGTTACATGGCCAGTCATTATGATTCTGCCTTATTTCTTCGTCTCACTGACAAAGACACTATTTTACTTCTCCTGTATGTGGATGATATGATCATAACTGGTGATGACCTTAATGGCATTCAAGAACTCAAGGTTTTTCTCAATCAGCAGTTTGAGATGAAAGATCTTGGACATCTCAGCTACTTCTTGGGTCTTGAAATCACTCATTCTACAGATGAACTTTATATTACTCAAGCCAAGTATGCTTCTGAACTATTGTCTCGAGCTGGACTCACTGATAGCAAGACTGTTGACACTCCAGTTAAGCTTAATGCGCATCTGACTCCCACAGGAGGGAAACCATTGTCTAATCCTTCTCTTTACAGACGATTGGTTGGCAGCCTAGTTTATTTCACAGTCACTCGTCCAGACATCTCCTATGTTGTTCATCAGGTGAGCCAGTATCTGTCTGCTCCACGATCTACTCACTATGCTGCTATTCTGCGCATTCTTCGATACCTAAAGGGCACTCTCTTCAATGGCCTTTTCTACTCAGCTTAGTCTCCTCTTGTACTCCGTGTATTCTCTGATGCTGATTGGGCAGGGGATCCCACTGACCGCAGATTCACTACAGGTTATTGCTTTCTCCTTGGTTCTTCTTTAATTTCTTGGCGAAGTAAGAAACAAACCTTTGTGGCCCGCTCCAGTACTGAAGTAGAATATCGTGCCCTTGCTGATACTACATCTGAGCTCCTTTGGCTACGATGGCTTCTTACGGATTTAGGTGTGTCTACATCCTCTGCCACTCCCCTTTATTGTGATAACTAGAGTGCCATTCATATTGCTCACAATGATGTCTTCCATGAACGGACTAAACACATCGAGATTGATTGTCATTTTATCCGGTATCATCTTGTCCATGGTGCTTTCAAGCTTTTCTCCGTCTCCTCCAAAGATCAACTTGCAGATATCTTCACCAAGTCACTTCCTAAGGGTCGCACTCGTGATTTGGTTGACAACCTTAAGCTGGTCTCACATCCACCTTGAGTTTGAGGGGGGCTGTTAATGTATATTGTGTTTTGTTATGGGCTTTAGGCCCAACTGCTTTACTTGTACTACACTTTACTTGTACCGCACACTTATGCCTCCTATATAAGGCACTAATGTATATTCTTTCATTAAGAAATACAATACAAGCTTCCAGTATTTCTAACACTGCCAAAGGAGAATTGCCCTGCCATTCTCTACATTTGTTCCATTCACTACATTTGTTCTTTCTTGATTTGTATGGTAATCTCTCTCTTTCTCTCTCTCTCTGTAAAGAGTGAATATGGCAATGCTCATTTTGTTTCATATATTGACTTTTTTGCTCTGTGTTGAAAATGATCCTTTCATTGTTCATTCGCTGTCAAAGAGAGTGTAGAAGTAGTGATGAGCTACTTGGAGAAAGTCCACACACAAGAGCTCCTTACAAAAGAAAACCGTTTGAAGTAAATACTTCATAATGACAAAAGTATTCTGTTACTCCATCCATAATAGAAGTACTAGGAGTTGGAGGTCCCTTTATGCAAGGTTCTTTCAAGCTAAAGGCTATTATTAAATATTCAATATAGGAGGAGTTGTAGTCATAGGTTTTTCAACCACAAATTGCCAACATCTCCGTATTAGGAACTGCCACGAACACTACCAAATAGATATCATTTTCGAAACTTGTTGAAGCGTTAATATGCGATCAGAGTAAATTTACTTTTATATAAATTTACTACTATTATCACTTATGCACTAATCACAGTATATTACTTTGAAAATTGTAAAATTCTATCTCATTATATTTATTGTTCTTGCTAATAAGTCCCCTAAAGACACTTGTTAAAATATATTTAATATTTCATTAGATATTATTTTTATGCATTTTTCAAAATAAAATAAAATAAACTTGTGGAGAAATATTAAGAAAATGATATACAATCACAATGCCTGTGGTTATTGATAAGTGTATTTTAATATTTTTTTTTTTTTTTTAAAAAAAAATTATACATTAGTTTTTTTAAATTAAATATTGATAGCATAGCTATTAATCTTTAATTTTCTAGAAATTTTGTAAGCATGGAGGATATAAGAAGAATATGTAATCCGATAATAGATTTGTTAAAATTCACCTCTAATAAAAAGATATTGAATAAAGAATGCAAGAGTATGGATACAAAAGTTTCGTTGAAGCATTTGATTATATATGAAGTTTAATTGTTCAATCGTTGTCGGATAAGAAGTGCACAAGAAAGAACTCACAATTTCGGAGAAGAAACCTAGTATTTGTTGATTCTCCAGCATCCTTAATAACCGTAACATAATCTAATGGCCCACTCATTCACACCACTCATTCACACCTCCACTAATTCTCTCTCTTTCTTTCAATGGTCCCAGAGGCCTA
The DNA here is from genome assembly GCA_028535165.1 of Quercus tomentella. NCBI lineage: Eukaryota > Viridiplantae > Streptophyta > Magnoliopsida > Fagales > Fagaceae > Quercus > Quercus tomentella. Next base: position 34,076,787 of record JAPQVY010000068.1, on the reverse strand, counting down.
GAATTCTTACAAATAGATCAAAGCTGAATTTGATTGTCGGCAAAATAATTGTAAACCAGAATTGTCTGGGTTGAAATTCCACCTCACATTTTGGTTATTGGGTTACATTTCAATTGAGGAAAAATAGTAGAGAATTTGCTAAAACTGGTCCAATTTTTTGGGAGAATTTGGATAAATTGTTACAGGGTACATTTCTTTTATGTTAGAATTGTTTTATTGAACACAATTATGTAACTAAAATTATGTTAATTTAACTTGTTATTAATAATTGCATATCTGTATAATTAGAAATTTCCTTTTACATTTGTATTGCTTTTATACCTCCCTATTTACATGTATGTGAAACTATATGTATTTGAAATAAGACTTTTCATTTAAAATTAAATATTAATTAAAAAAATAAAATTTTGGAACCATCACATTGTTATGGGAAAAATTGTAGTTCACAATAACTCATAGCCAACCGCAATTACATTTAGTATAATTATATTTTTAAAACAAGAATTTAATATAATACCAAACACAATTTTATTAGATTTCATAATAGGTACTACTATTACAGCATTACCGTTACTAAATGCTACCTAAGCATATCAACAATAAACTACAAGATTTTCACAACCGCGCATGATTGGCGTAATAATCACTCTACAAATATAAAGTTTTTTGTGGGGTAGAGGGTAAGAGTCTGGGTTTAAGTTTTCAAGATGAAGTTTCACACACATATACATTTAGATTAGGCCAAAATAGAATTTTTATCTTATATAAAAAAAATAAATAAATAAAAAACTACAAGATTTTCTCAACAAAGAACAATTTGGTCTAATATGATTAACAACACCACAGAGATAAAAGGTAGGCACAAAAACAGATTTCTTTTGTACTCTAGCAGTAGGTTTAGACTTAAGTTTAGAAACTTCAGCGTCTACATCACAACTTTTACCATTGTCTAACCTAGCAAAATAACTCTTTTCCTTATAATTCCCCATAAAATGAGGGATATAAACTTTTTTATCTTTAGGCTTAAGAGGAACAAAAATAGAAACAGATCTGTTATCAACAACAAGTTTGGTATTAGACAAATTTTCAAGTTTAGCTTCAAACTAACCTAATTTTTGTTCCAAACTTTTTATCTTTTCATCTTGAGAAGTGTTGGGAAATTTAGACCCTGGTTGATAGAATAAACAAGTTTTAAACCTAAGTTATTAATTAGATTTATTATGAATAAACATTGTTAAACAAACAAGCATCAATATCATGTACAGCGGAATAGTAAAGAATCCAAGATATGATGACTCAAGAAAACCAATGAAACAAACTAGTTTCACAGTAAAAACCCTGTGGGGAAACCTTCCAGAAAAGTAATCCACTATAATAAAGAGAAGTTTCAGATCTAGTATAAAACCTTTGTCCCTAGACTCTACAATCCTCGTAGATGAACTTACAGCACAAACCTTCTACCGCTTCAAAACCTCTGAACTCTTCAATATATGAACGCCACCCTTTTGCACGAATCTCAGTATGTGACTAACTCTAACAACTTGAAGATGTTGTTGGCTGCAAAGTTCTTCACTTCATCAACAATGAAGATCAAGAAGTGCTTGGTTACAAAACCCTAAGGCGCAAAAGATGCAGTAACTTCTTGCAGAGAGAATAAGGCACTAGGTCACTTTCTGCATGTGTTCTTCATATATAATGTTCTTTAAAATAAGCCTTATATATATTTAGGGTTGTGAGAAAAATAAATCCTACACATACATGTCAGCTAGGGCCAAATATCAGATCTAGAAATTCTAATTTCATAGATCTCGACAAATTCAGCTTCTATCGAACTTCGTTTTTAAATCTCGATAGATATTGTTTCTGTCGAGCTTTAATGAACAACTTTTCTTCACTTGTTTCTTGGTCCAATCTTCATGGCTTTAATACTTGACTTGAACTCTTGTTTCTTGAAGTACTAAACCCATCCTAGATCTACCCAATTACAAGTAAAATGCATTTTGTCAAAAAATTATCCAATTAAATAAAATATGTCCTTAACAAGAGGAAAATTGATTTCTTAAAAATTCATTCTTTTTATTAGATTTATATAATTTCACAATAAATTCCTCTCTTTCAAGATTAGCCAATTTTAACTCTTCCTTGAATTTCTTAGCAATTTTCATAGATTTAAATAATTTCTTACAGAGAGTTTGACAGGCATCAATAAGATCAAGAGAAACAATAGTGTCCTTTTTATTTAAATCATCACAAATATGAGCAGACAAACACTTAAAGTTATCCATGATAGCAAGGATCAAGGATCTCACTCAAGACGTTAATCCAATCAAAGTGAACCCCCTCTGATACCACTTGTTTGTTTGCATAGACCCCTGTAAACCAGATTACTTTAAGCTAATGAATTAGCCAAATAGTTACTTAGGATATTATGAAATCTAAGCTAAACAGTAATAGATCGTATCATACAGTGCGGAAAAATAAATAAAACAATGATATGATTACCTATAAAAACCAATGAAACCAACCATTTCAAGGTAAAAACCTAAGGATGATTTGACCTAGCTATCCTCAAGGTAAACAAATCCACTATGATAGAATAAAAATTTACAATAGTTTTTCTCCCTAAAATCTAATGATACCTCTTGTAGAACTTACTCACATGACCACGTGCAGTTCCGACTCCACGAATTCTTCTATCTTGGATTTGCTGATCATAAACTCTCTAGTTTGTGACTTTGAGATCCTACTCAAAGGTTTAGCAACACAAACTCTCCAATTTATGACTTCAAGATCACCCTTGAATGTTTAAATCATTAACTATGTATTATCTTGTTGTAGCAACTTTAAATCCACTAGTTTTGAAGATATGAGAATAATTTCCAATAGTGACTTTGAAAGAGGAAGGTACAATATCTTTTAGATTTCACAAGAGCACCTTCAAAGTCTTCCAAGAACTCTAAAAACGTAGTTAGGGATTTCCTTTTATACCTAGTAATGTTGGACTGAAACCCTAAACGTTTTCGCTAACTTGGGCCTGATTTAAATTTTGCAGAAAAATCATGTCTGCAATTTTCGATCGGTCAAACCTGGCAAGTTTTCGATTTCTTGAACCTGCAGCTTCCTTTTTTTTGTATTCTGACTTGCAACACCTTGAGCATTTTCTAATAAATTCTATAGACTCTAAGATTTATACCTAGACAAGTTTGTACTCACGATTTGCCAATTATTCTAAATTTCTAGAACCTAACATAAAGAAATTCATATATTTCTCCTCTCTCTCTCTCCGTTCTCTCTTCTATTGTGAGTGTAATAAGTTCAACTTCTAATAGCATATCCTGTGGATCAATCCCTTTTGTGTACATGAAGGTTGTTTGTCACTTTATTCCATATATCATAATCGCTTTCTCATGAAATTAAAGTTTCGCATCAAATATCTCCACACGGAAATTTGACTCTAATATATAGAGATACTATTTAACCCCCAAAAAAATAAGTTTGTAGTTTTGAATCAAACCATGTTATATAAAATATTCTTCAAATTCTTTACTTTATGGGATTTCCACTCTTACATGTGATAGTGGAGAAATCAGAAATGGAAAAAAAGATGGAATATATCTTTATCTTCCATGTGTGACATGACTATTTACATTCTAGCAAGTGGACCCAAAAGTTGATTTTATGTATGCAGAAACTCGATGCCGTATTTACATATGCGTTCTATCATCTATGCTTGAATTATGACATGATATTGCCGTCTGGAGTGTGGTGGATATTTACTTTTCCAATGCATGCGCTATTTGAGGATATTGGCTACTAACCCCCGCAATGCACGAAATTATTATGTAAAATATTTTTTATTTAGTTCTTAAACATCTCTTTAAATACCATAATGTTAAAAGCATTCTTAAACTTACATAATGCAAGTTCAATCTAGAAAAAAAAAAATATTTAGAATAAAGAAAAAAATTAGCAACAATTTCCACCTATGCTCAAAATTTGAACATAGGGTGAAAATTGTTGTTAAAATTTACTTGTAGTGAGTGAGAGTGAGGTGCTTGTGCAGCCATTAATCAGTGGGTGGGGTGGGGTGGGGTGGGGTGGGGTGGGGTGTGTGTGACAATAAATTTTTAACTTAAATTATCTAACTCTTTTATTTATTTTTTTTTTTAACTTGCTGGTTGTTGGTTGTTTGTTAGTAAATTAGAGCTAATTTTATGTGGGACATTATGGAATTTAATAGTTATGTTAATAAATTGGTGCTAATGTGAAATGTGTAGCCACTAGAATTAAAAATAATAATAATAATAATAATAATAAATAAATAATTTACTATAAATTTTATAAATTAATGTATCATCAATTATAAAAAATAAATAAATTTTATAGTAGGTATAAATTTTTTTAAAAAAACATTTTCTTATATATTCATCTATTTAAATAAAAAAAATAAAAAAATAAAACATATTGACTCAATATGATTGTAAGACCTAGGAATGATGAAATATTGGAAACATTAGTTTTTATACATGATAAAGTCTCGTATCTTTACAAGTTAAGAAACAATTTGAATAGCAATTGAATCAAAGTAATTACTCAAATAGGATTGAACTCCGTAAATTATTTATTTAAAGATTTTCAATTTTAATTTTGAAAAATGAAGGGGAGATTGTTACAAAATTTAGTACAAAATCAACTATATAGTTATTTTTGTTATTGGACAAAGTTTGACAACAAACTTGATCATAGTCTAAGGCTACAACTCTATTCAATATCTTTTTATTGGATGTGAATTTTAACAAATTTACAATTGGATTACATTTTCTTCTTATATCTTCCATGTTTGCAAAATTTCTAAAAAATTCAAAGATCAATAACTATGTCATCAATCGGAATATTTAAATTTCAAGTTTTTGTAGTCTAAAATTATGCATAAAAAATTAGTTTATAGATCGAATAATAAATAAAATCTAATTAGCATAAAATTTTACATGTTTTATAAGAAGATGAAGAACATACAATCCAACGATTAAATTTTTGAAATATATATTCATGTATATGCAAACTTTTTCCTTTGTTATTTAAAAGAATTTTTAATTCTATTTTTAGATGATTAAGTAAAAATGTATTAAGAAACAGTTATTTTGTTTCTTCTCTCTTTTGTTGATATTTTATTAACATTAAATGTATGCTATTTTGGATTTTAAAGAAATTTTTTTTATTGAGACTTTGGCCCCCACTAAGTTTAGATCATGGTTCCATCCTTGACAACAAAAATAAAATAAGACATATTGATATGATGACTTAGAGATAGGAATAGGAAAAAAAAAAAAAAAAATCCTTAATTGGAGGGATTTAACATATAATTCCCAAGGTAAAATATATCAACTAATTGATTTGAGGTTTTATGATAACTGAATAACCTCATTCCTATAAAACTTACTACTAAACTTACTACTGTTACCCAACGCAGCTTCGAGCCCACAGACTTCCTTAGTTATCAACCTCCAATCCACGAATCTAACTACGCACTGGAAGATTTTGATTTAGAAACTATGTACATTGGATACAAAAGCAACTTCAACAGCACTGGATCTTTAGTTTCTTTAAAGAATATCACTAGTAGAAGTTTTAAGAGAGTTTGGGTACAAAAACTATAGATATATAATGTGCTGCTCTTGACTTTTTGTAATCATGTATTATAAGGTCTCTTTTACAGACTGGCATAAGTAGATAATTCTAAAAGAGAAAGGGTTTGAGGTGTGAGGTTAGTAACATATTGTAACTATCTCAAAAAAAAAAAAAAAAAAAAAAAAAACTAATAATTTTAAATATCCATTCAATTTAAGGCATCACAACAATGTGTGTGTAAAAAAAAAAAACATAAATATAAACATTATAGATACATACATATGCATGTTCATTTGTACATACATCCATTTGTTTGAGTGTGTGTGCACTAACCAAATAATACTTTTGCAGTTCATAATGTGATGTTTATCTACTTGGGTTTGTTAGCCACAACTTCAACAACTGTGTCTTGGATAATATCATTTTGTAGGCTTTGGTCGGTTTGGTTTAGGATTTGTCATACTTTGTTGTCCACACCTTGTTTCAAAGAGTTCCACTCCAAAAATTCCAGAGACTCTCGTTAGTTTATCATGTCATAATGAGTATTAAACAATTATGCCTATTGATTAATATTAGAGTTGAGTGACCAGGCTTAGAGGTTTTTTCAATCTTTTCTACAGTTTGTTTTAAAGAGTCTCCAGTCATCCTGTTACATCAAGTTTAACATTCATACCAATATTGAGTAGGATATTATCTCTCTCAATTTGACAAATCCAAAATTTTGACAAAAAAGAATACAATTGAAGACGGGTAAGGACATCATGGCCACGATCATGATTATGTAATGGATGAATTATACATAATAATGTTTTTTTATAGCATAGCAAGTGGGAAAGTTTCATGGAAAAACTATGGTCCTATTGAGATACTTGCAGAACTTTTGAGATAGGAGGGCCTCTTAGATTGTTTTTCTTCTTTTTTATCTTTGTAAAGTTGTGATTTACAACTATATTTTATGTTGGCTTTATTCCATGACAGAAAGTGTTGTAATTGCATTAATTTTTTTCCTTGTATTTTGTGGGATTTTATTGTATTGAATTTAGTATTAAGTTGGTGAAGAATCAAGCATGAAATGAAGATTAGTGTTATTTCATGACTAGCTTACAAGAAGTTTGCGAGAAAGGTTCTTACAAAAAGGGCATGTGAGAAGCACATGCTGGAAGCTGAAGAATTAAGTGTCAGGCTTCATTTCGTGAGTACTTCGCGAGACAAGCCATCTCGCGAGATACCCACGAAACATTCTGCTTGGAGGATTTTAATTATGACTTTCTTACCCTTCACCGATACTATATATACTCTCATTACTCACAAAAGTAAAAGAGGTTATTTAGAGAAAAAAACCCTAGAGAAGTTTTCTACAACACAACACACTCATCTTTTAGAGAGAGAGCTACTCATCTTTAGTGAGAAATTATTGTAGCCTTTTCTCCTTCCCTCTCCCATTGTCATACCTTGAGAGGAGATTTGTACCCAAACACAACTCACATCTATTCAAAGTGTAGAGAGTGTTTTGGAACTTGGGAAGATTTGGGAATTTACCAAAAGAAGCCGGTGAAGCTTGGCAGATGCAATCGGGCGTATTGTGGGATCTGGAAAGCCAGCGAAGACAAGACTCCGAGAAGTCTGTTGCTAGCAGGAGCTTAGAAGGCTCAAGTATATTGGGTAGACTAGACTTGGAGGGTCTTTTGTTATTCATGTACTCCAACTTATTCACTAGTGGATCGATTTCGACTTGGAGGGTCGCGTAAAGGTTTTCGGCCGAGTTCTTCGATAACATGTCTTGGTATTATCTTGTGTTTGCATCTCTCTTCCCTTACTCTTGTACTTTACATTTATTGTTTGTTGTTCATGTTTATGCACTAGAATAGTTATCGATTCATTGCACACATTTACTCTTGTTCCGCACTTTGATTAAGTAAGCGTAAAAGTAATCTAGCCGTAATTTAAAATTTGGAGGTCTAAACAAGCTCGTGTGTTTTAGTACAAATCTGAGCCCTTTCAATATTCTATATATCTAATAAAAAAATTATACATGAAATTTAGCTTATTTCAAAAAATGATACCACATTTATAAATATGAAAAAATCTTGATAGTCTTTTATAAAATTGAAGTCAAAGAACTTCCGAGCATATTTTTCATGATTTTTCCAATTGTGGGAAAAGGTAGTATTACGTTTTTGTTTGAAATTCTTAAAAATAATTAACCTTGAAAATTTGTGTGGACATACTTGTTCTTTCATCATGTCAATTTACAACTCATTTGATATATAATCATTGATACGTAATGTTTGACTTAGAGAAGTCTAAATAAAAGGAACTAGGAAGAGAAATTGAGAAGTCAATAATATAAATGGGGAAAAAGAGCTTACCTTTTATACTCCCATGGCATCTTCGTGCTGACAATCTTCCCAATATTTTTTTATTTTTTCCACTGCTTCAAATTTGGGTTATATTGGATTAATTTATGTATGGCTTAGCTTGGAATTTGTGTGGATACTAAAAAAGAATACCTAGATTTAAAGAGAACCCAAAGACATAAGAATATTAGATGTTTATTCGAAAAAAAATATTATACTTCCATGGCATCTTCGTGTTGACAATCTTCCCAATATTTTTTTATTTTTTCCATTGATTAAAATTTGGGTTATATTTTTAATTTATGTATGGCTTAGCTTGGAACTTGTGTGGATACTACAAAAAAATACGTAGATATAAAGAGAACCCAAAGACATAAGAATATTAGATGGTTATTCGAAAAAAATAAAATACATTATGAGCTCACCATGGTACACCCAGTGTATTGTCCTTGGAAATATGCCTCAACTGAGCTGGCATGAGAGGCGGAGGGTTTGGACAGTCGCTATCTGATTTAGGTCAAGGAATCAACTTGAGCATCTTACAAAGGCCTATGCATCAAACATTGAGTTCAGAGTTAGAGTACAGGATAGGAAAGGGTTAAACAAACCAAACTTGCCCGGCATATAGGTAGGACTCTACTCATTATATTCCATAGCTTAATTATATCGAGGAGTTTCCTAATGAGCTATCATGAGCAATAGGAAGAAGTAAGACACAATTACATTGTATCCTTCAATCGATTGACTAGCTATTGAAATCTGTCGAACATATTGAAACTTGACAGTTAAATGCAAAACCTAGTAGCCATCTTATCTTCAAAATAAACCACTAAAACTACCAACAAGACATGTTTTGTCCATGGATTGCCAAGCTAAAATAAAACCTAACAACTTATTCTTCAAGAAACGTTTTCTCTATTTAAACAAACATTTGTCTTTCTATCCTTTGTTCAATGGTTGTCAAATCGATTTATGAATAAAGCCTAGGTGAAATTGAAAGTTTTGTCAATGGTTTCCTCTTATTTCAACGATGTTACTCTTAGGATCAAGGAAAATAATAATAGAAATGATAAGAGGCTTCAAATTATGATTTTATCAATTTGAGATTTTAATTGAAAAATTAAAAACTTGAGTCCTAATCTAATACCGGGTATAAAGTGAAATTATTATTTTTTAAATGTCCTATTATATTTAATCCCCATCGATCTCTCCTTTTCACTAACAACCAAGCTGAGATGAATACCTATTCCTCTCTCTTTCTTTCCTTTCATCCTTTAAAACATCCAAGTAATTAAAAAACATAGATAATTCTTGCTTTCTCACTCCATGCTTTCTCCCTATCATCATTTCTCCTCTTCCTACGAAGTCCCAACATATCCTATCCTCTTCTATTAAAAAAAAGATCCAAATGAGAGGGAGTAACCCTCAGCCCTTCTAATCAATGTGCATGTGAGGGAAATTGAGAGGAAAAAAAATGCTTTTCAAATTACGCCAAGTCATTTCCTTCCTTGAACATTATATAATTCTTAATCAAGATTGCCTCTTTAAGTTACGGCCGGGGCCGTTACTAAAAAGTGGCAATCTCATATCAAGCAGAAAAAAGTAACTGAATCCTTCTTAACATTTTCACACAAACATCAAACAAGTGGTTCAACTTTGGCTGAAGATTAACGCGGGACCACCTGATGAGGGACAAAAGATTGGACAGAAACAGCTTGGAAATGGGAAGATCCAATGGCATGTTCTCATCAACATATATATCCTCACTGATCTGGAAAAATAAATAAAATGAAAAAAAATATACATATTCCCGTGGTCAATTTTGTTCTAGTATCTTCAGTATATCTAGCCACTATTACCACACGCACTTGCCTTAATAGTTTGTATTTCATTTAATATGTTGTTATAACAACATAGCCGGCGTATATTTCTTCATAGTAACATGTTGAGTAGGATGTGTTAGGAATGCTTTTTTTTTTTTTTTTTTAAATGAATGTTTCCTTAAAAAGAAAAAGGATGTATTAGGAATAATGGTTAAATTATATCGAAATTAGATGGAAGAAATAAAATATTGATTTAGCTTCATGACAAAACTTTTCCTGATCTGTTTGATCATTTGCTCTTAAACAGGTCTAAAAGGTACGAAATGAAAAAGATTGGTGAAAGAAAAGTTCTTTCAAAGGAAAGGGTCCATGATGGGTACAGTAGAAGTGAAGAGGAGGATCGAGAGGGAATGATCCGGAGCATATGCCAATCTATTTCCATGGAATATCCATATCTAATGTGCTGATCACACACAATAAAAAGCGGCCATGGAAGTTTTGGCAAAACGCAGAACTAAATGGATGTGTTAGGAAGGTAGAGAAGAATAACAGGGAAATTCTCTTAGGGCAGAAATGTTGTGTGCATTTGCATGCATGAGTGCCAATTCCTGCCAAAGGAGAATTGCCCTGCCATTCTACTACTACATTTGTTCCATTTCACTACTTAATTACCCATGCACTATGTTCTTTCTTGATTTGTATGGTAATCTCTCTCTCTCTCTCTCTCTCTCTCTCTCTCTCTAAAGAATGAAAATGGCAATGCCCATCTTGTTTCATGTATTGACTTTTTTTGTGGTTATGGATCAATGAGCTATTGATAGGTGTAATTTGATTTTTTTTTTTTTTTTTAATTATACATTATAACTTGTAATTGAATATTTAATTTATTTATTTCCATACAGTTACACCCTTTAAAAATATGACTTATGCATGCGTACTTGAACACTATTGCAAGAGAAGTCTCAACCCAATGTCAAGGCTCCAGTATTTGACTAGACAATTCTAGACCCGCCAATAAACTTTACAATGTTCTCAACCCTATCTGTTTTTATTTTACCGTATATAACAACCAACAATATCATATATTTTTTAATTTTCTCAAAAAAAAAAAAATGTCAAATATTTTTGAGTGGTGTCAATGATATTATAAATTTTATTATATATGCTTCATATTACAAAATTGATGTGCTACCAATAACAAAAAAATAATAATTAGATATTTATTTATAATATTGTTCAAATAAACAATCATATATATATATATATATATATATATATATATATATATATATATTCATTATCAAACCAGTTTGTAAATTTTATTACATAAATTTGTAATAATTTTAATATTTTCTAAAATCTTTATCATCTGCAACTATTTTGGTACTTGAATACAAATTGAAAACAAGTCTGGAAATTTTTCTAAAATTTCAAAATACCTCCAAGATTTTAAAAGAAGATGTAAAGAAAGGTGGCAACAAACATAAAAACAATATTTTAAAAAAAAAAAAATTTAAAAACTCCCTTTTTACATCCCCATTTTAGATGTAGTTCTCATTTTCTATGTATTATAAGATGAAAGATTCTCAAATATTGATTAAATTGAAGAAGAAACAATTGTCGAGGAAAGTCAATTGAGATAAGCAAGGAAGAAAGGGAAGCAATTGAGTAAAATCTAACTTAAGAGAGATTGTTTACTTCAATGAATCTAATCTTTACGAGGATGATATATATATATATATATATATATATAAAAGGAGAATAAAAAGTTAAAAACCGTTTTAATTGAATCCTCTAATTGTTATAGTAGGGCAGTAACTAACAGCTAACAAACCGACCAATTTAACTAATTTAACAACTCTGATAACAATATGTAACTCTGCTAAAATCTTATCTAACGCACCCTCATTTCATTGAAGAATTTATTTTTTATTATTACGTCAAAACGCCAAGTTATTTTTGGTATAAGAAAAATAAAAACTTTTTTAATGATGCTAATATGACCACAAAAATAAACACTACAGTTTATTTATAAAAATATTTATGGACCGATCAAATCATCATTGCTTGATAAGAATAACTATTTTCTTCACATCACAATAATTTTAGTTAGAAAACATGGGTTTCTTTTTTAAAATAAAAATATGAGGTATTTTAAGCCTTGAAGAAAATTAAAACATTTGTAGAAGCCTATTATGACTATGAAGTTAAGGTCTTGAGATTTTGATAGAGAATGTGAATTTCCACCAAACAGTTCTAAAGAATTTTATAAAACAAATGTAATTCAACTTGGTTTTATCAATTTTAAGGTTCATATAATAAAATGGTGTAATTTAAAGAAATAAGAAGTCAATTAATTCGTAACATGGCTAAGGGCACGTTATGTTATAAAGCATGCAAGAGTATGGATACAAATTAAAGTTTAGTTAAAGCTTTTGATCATATATTAAGTTTAATTGTTCAATCATTGCCCGATAAGGATTGTACAAGAAAACTCACAATTTCGAAGAAAAAACCTAGTATTTGTCGAATCCTCACCATCCTTAACAACCGCAACATAACCTAATCGTCAAGGAATTTACAACCGCAACATAACCTAATCGTCAAGGAATTCTCTCTCTCTCTCTCTCTCTCTCTCTCTCTCTCTCTCTCTCTCTCTCTCTCTCTCTCTCTCTCTCTCTCTCTCTCTCTCTCTCTCTCTCTCTCTCTCTCTCTCTCTCTCTCTCTCTCTCTCTCTCTCAATGGTCCTAAGGGACTAGAATTCCTAAGACTAGATCAGAGCTAAATTTGATTGGTAAAAAAAAAACCGGTTTGGGTGGGAATTCCTCTTCATGTTTTGGTTATATATTGGGTTATGTTTCAATTGTGGAAAAGTGGTAGAGAATTTGATAAAATTAGTCCAATTGTTTTTGGAGAATTTGGGGAAATTGTTACAGTGTATATTTCTTTTGTGTTCAATTTGTTCGATAAGGATTGTACAAGAAAGAACTCACAGTTTCGAAGAAGAAACCTAGTATTTGTCTTGTACACGTGTATTACTTTTATACCTCCCTATTTATATGTATGTGAAATTAGAGTCCGAATTTGATAAGGATAGGGTGTAAAACCCACGTTTTACACCTTCCAATAAGAGATTGTCATATCAACATTTTACTTAACATTCAATACATCCTACAACATCTAATAATATCTCAATAAATTCCTAATTTGGTTGGATTTATATATGAGTATTAGAATTGATTGGGTGTGGTTGTGCTTATTTTTAAATATATAACAAGATAATGTAACATATTGGGATTGGAAGGGTAAAACATAGGTTTTACATCATATCCTTACAGAATTTAATAACGATAATGGTATATATATATATATATATATATATATATATATATATATATATATATATCTCTGAAGTAATGCTAGAGATACAAACTTTTTTACAAAAAAATTTACAAATTGGTGATGTGGTGAGTAATTATTAGAAAATGAAAAAGTAATGTTAATGGTAGGCCTAAAAACCAGTAAAAAGTTAGTCATATCAACAGTTTGTAAAAATGTTGTAAAATAGCTTGTGACTATCGCATTACTCATATACTAGCTTGTAATCACATGGATACACTTAAAGATATACAATAAAATACATAATATAATTTAAATACTATTGATAGTCATTTTTATATTTTGTTAACTCATTAAAAATTTTTGTAAGGATATTATTAAGTATAAAATGTAAATTGTCCATATTTATTTATTATTGTTAAGCACTTTTTTTTTTTTTTTTACAATTCATTTATTCTAGACTCTTTGGTTTTTATACTTAATAACTCATTTGGATGAATATTTATGATGTGATCCTACATTTGATTCTAAAATTAAGAAATAAAACTCTTTAAAAATAAAAAATTTAAGACACATAGCACAAAATTATAACTTTAATTTGGAATTCTAATTTAACTTTCTCTCAATTTCACCTATTATTATTATTATTATTATTATATATAAGTGATAGGCAGATAATCACTCACATTTACCACATTAAAGTTGTAGCACAGAAATTTAGTTTGTAATTCTAAAACTACAACCAAGACAAAGAAAGTGGGTACAAGTTTTCAAAGTTTCTTTCATTAATTAGTTTAAGCTTTAGGGATATAGATTAATTGACTTTTTAAATTATGTTATATTTGGAAATTTGTCAATAGTATATTTATTGACTTTTTAAAACATTCCTATATGAAGAGTTTCATAAAGTTATGTAATAAATGTGATCGAGAATTCGAAGGGTACATGCATGGTATAGTACTGCACCCATACTAGTTTCCAAACCAAGAAGAAGAAAAAATAAAATACAAAGAAATTCATATATTTCTCCTCTCTCTACGTTCTCTTTTCTATTGTGAGAGTAAGTCCACCATTCCAATAGCATCTCCTGTGGATCAACCCCCTCTGTATACATAAAGGCTATTTGTCACTTTATTCCATATATCATAACCACTTCCTCATGAAAAGTTTCGCATCCAATACCTTCGTACGGAAATTTGACTAAGATATAAAGATATTATTTAACTAGAGATGGACCCAAGAGGGCCCGACCCTGTCCTAAGAATTTTTTTTTTCTGGATATATTTTTCATTTTTGTAGATGGACCCATTTTTTCTAATTAGTCTAGCTAGCCTAGCCTATCTAGCAACTATCTAATTCAAAAACTTAACAAAAACAAGATTCAAAAAAATTTAAAAATCTTAGCCAGCCCAATATTAAGAAACAATTTTTTTGTTTTTTAGTTATTTATTTATTTAGTTTTTATCTTTATTGGTAGATGGTTGCATTTTAATGTATTATAAAACAATGATTTTGTATATTTATCTTGGTTAATAATTTATTAATACTGTATGAATGTCTATTTGGATTTTTTATTTTTTATTTTTGCTTATACTTCAAACCCCTAGCTTGAAATCTTTAGCCGTTCCTGTATTTAACCCAAAAAAATAAGTTTGTGACTTGAATCCAACCATGTTACATAAAATATTCTTCCAAATTCTTTACTTTATATTTCTCAAAAAAAAAAAAAAATCTTTACTTTATGGGATTTCCACTCTTTCATGTACCCAACAAAAAAACCCAAGGTAAGGAATATAAAAGGTCGGTTCATAGAGAGAGAATCAAATTGAAATTCTGGTTTCAATTTGTATCCTTGAGAAGGTAGTGACCATATTGGAGAAATTAGAAACGGAATAAAAAAGGAGAACAAGCTTCGATTGATGCTTCAAGATGGAATTTATCTTTATCTTCCATGTTTGACACCACTATTTACATGCTAGCAAGTGAACCCAAAAGTTAATTTTATGCGAAACTACACTATTGGTCTTTATAATTTACTTTGTGAGTGTTATTAGTCTGTTAAGTTTCAAATGAGTGCTATTGGTCCCTCTAGTTTAAAAAATGATAACTGTTAGTTCTTTAGTTAATTGTAGTTAGCATTATTGTCTATGTGGTTAACAGAAAAATGATGTGGTATTTTTTAACTTTAGTGTAAGCCTATATGGCAATAGTCACGTTGATGAATTTGCCACGCTAGCATGTGAGTCATTATTATTTATTATTTTGTTAAAAAAATCCACGTGTTCTTGTGACTTCTCCCTACGCTTTATCTTCCTCCTCTCCCAGCTGGTGGTGCTGTCACTGTTGCTATCGTTGCTGCTGCTTCAGCCACTCCCACTACCATTAGCTACTGGCGATTCAAACTGTTGTCATTGCCACTACATCAGTAGCACAAAACATCTCTATGTCCTTCGCCAATCACCACGGATCTCCAAGGCTAACCTTGAAGGATCTTTATGTATCTTTGTTCTTAAGATTTGTTTCCAATGGATCTATAAATAAAATAAAGAGGTTTAAGTATTATATTCAGGCCTGTTTTCTTTTGCATAATGTTAAAGATTGTTTTTTTTCCCCAGCCCAACCAATCTTTGTGGGGATCAACGGTTGCCTTTTAACAAGAAAGATTGTATTGATTGAATCCTTTTGTTGGGTTTATTGCACCCAATCAATAAATATTTGTGTCCAATGAATCTCGATATGAGAGAGAGAGTTTTATAAGACTTTGTATGGTTAGCGGTGGATCTACTTACTTTGCTAACAAATTTGTGTTGCCTTTGATGTAATTTGGTGACTGAATTGGAGGTTTGGAAGACGGCGGAGCAGAGAAAGAGGAGGGAGGGAGGGAGGGGCTGAAGCCAATCTTCTTCTTCTTCTTTTTTCTTTTTTTAAATATATAAATATTAATGAAAGGTTACATAGCAAAATTAAATAGCTAACATGTCATTACATACCCATCAGACAATAATCCTAACAGGGTAAACAAAAAGACTAATAGTGTTCATTTTTTAAATTTAAGAAATCAATAGCACTCACTTAAAACTTAAAAGACTAATTGCTCTTATAAGGTAAACTTCAAGAACTAGTGGTATGGTTTTGCCTTAATTTTGTTAGAAATACTGAATGATTGTATATTGTATTTCTCTAGAATGAAAGAATATACATGAGTGTCTTTATATAGGAGGCATATGAGTACAGTACAAGTAAGAATCTAGTACAAGAATGTGTACTATACAAGTAATCTAGTTGGGCCTAAAGCCCACAACACTATACATGTTAACAGCCCCCCTCAAACTCAAGGTGGATGTGAGACCAACTTTAGGTTGTCAACCAAAGTACGAAGACGTCCTTTAGGATGTGACTTGGTGAAGATATCTGCAAGTTCATCTTTAGAGGAGACTGAGATCAGCTTGAGAGCACCATGGACAAGATGATAACGGATAAAATGACAATCAATCTCGATGTGTTTAGTCCATTCATGGAAGACATCATTGTGAGCAATATGAATAGCACTCTGGTTGTCATAATAAAAATGAGTAGCAGAGGATGTAGACACACCTAAGTTTTCGAGAAGCCATCGTAGCCAAAGGAGCTTAGATGTGGTATCAGCAAGGGCACGATATTTTGCTTCAGTATTAGAACGGGCCACATGAGTTTGTTTCTTACTTCGCCAAGAAATCAAAGAAGAACCAAGAAGAAAACAATAACTAGTGGTGGACCTGCAATCAGTGGGATCTCCTGCCCAATCAGCATTGGAAAATGTACGAAGAATAAGAGGAGACTGAGCAGAGTAGAAAAGACCATAAAAGAGAGTGCCCTTTAGGTATCGAAGAATGCGCAGAACAACAGCATAGTGAGTCGATCGTGGAGCAGACAGATACTAGCTCACCTGGTGAACAGCATAGGAAATGTCTGGACGAGTGACAGTGAGATAAACTAAGCTGCCAACCAAGCATTTGTAAAGAGAGAGATTAGACAATGGTTTCCCCCCTAAGGGAGTCAGATGCGCATTAAGCTCATCTGGAGTGTAAACAATCTTGCTATCAATGAGTCCAGCTCGAGACAAGAGTTCAAAGGCATACTTGGCTTGAGTAATATAAAATCCATCTGTAGAATGAGTGATTTCAAGACCTAAGAAGTAACTGAGATGTCCAAGATCTTTCATCTCAAATTGCTGACTAAGAAAATCATTGAGTTCTTGAATGCCACTGAGATCATCACCAGTTATGATCATATCATCCACATACAGGAGAAGTAAAATAGTGCTTTTGTCAGTGTGACGAAGAAATAAGGCAGAATCATAATGACTGACCATATAACCCAAGTGAGAGATGGTAGAGCTGAATTTGGCAAACCAAACTCGTGGAGCTTGTTTAAGGCCATAAAGTGCACGTCGAAGGTGACAAACCTTATTGGAGTCAACAGAGAGACCAGGAGGAGGTTACATATAAACTTCTTCACTTAAATCCCCATTAACGAATGCATTTTTGACATCCATCTGAAAAATGTCTCATTTACTGGCAGCAGTAACAGCTAAGAGGGCACAAACAGATGAGATATGAGCAACCAGAGCAAAGGTCTCTTCATAATCAATCTCATACTCCTGTGTAAAACCTTT
This sequence comes from Quercus tomentella, assembly GCA_028535165.1. Classification (NCBI taxonomy): domain Eukaryota; kingdom Viridiplantae; phylum Streptophyta; class Magnoliopsida; order Fagales; family Fagaceae; genus Quercus; species Quercus tomentella. The sequence continues at coordinate 34,058,986 of JAPQVY010000068.1, read as the reverse complement.
CGCAACGAGACGAGCTTTGTACTGCTCAATGGACCCATCAGAGCGAGTCTTAATCTTGTAGATCCACTTACAACCAACCACAGATTTCCCGGGGGGGAGTGTCACCAAATCCCAAGTATGGTTTTTAGATAATGCATCAAGTTCCTCTTTCATTGCAATCTGTCATAAAGGGTCAATGGAAGCCTCACGATAGGTGTGAGGCTCGTGTAGTGTAGCAAGGGCAGTGTAACAATGATAGTCAAGTAAATGTGCAGGAATGGATCTTACCCGAGTTGAGTGAGGAGGTGAAATGTCTTGTGCAAGATCTTCAGGCAGAGTAAGAATAGGGGACCCAAGCTCAAGGTTGGGGTTAGGTAGCTCGTCTTCGACCTGTTCATCTTCCACTTGTTCATTAAAGGGTGAATTAGGAAAGGGATCAATGATATCTGGTGGTTGGACAGAGAAGTCTACAGGAAAATCAGGAGCAACTACAAGAGGATCAGGAGCAGCTACAGAAAGAATATGTGCCTCATCTGGAAAAGGATCTAAGACAGAGGAGGAAGATAGGGAGGCACGGAAATGAGAGAGCTCGACAAAGAGGCGATGTTCCCAAAAGACAACATTGCGGGAGATATGAAGACGATGAGAGACAGGATCATAACACCGATACCCCTTTTGAGTTTTGTCATAGCCAAGAAAACAACAAAGCCTTGACCGAGGCTCAAGTTTGTTATGCTCATGTTGCTGAAGAAGAACGAAACAAGCAGAACTGAAGGAACGAAGATGGTGATAGTTTGGAGGTGACCTAAAAAGGCACTCATATGGAGTTTGATTTTGGATAACAGGACTTGGAATGCGATTAATAATATGAATAGCATGAAAAGCAGCTTCGCCCCAAAAAGGAGCAGGAACTTTGGCAGAGAGAAGGAGAGCACGAACAGTATCAAGAATATGACGAAGTTTTCGTTCGACTTTACCATTTTGCTGAGAGGTACCTGGACAAGTTAGTTGATGAACAGTGCCATAGGAATGCAAAACAGCTTGGAAAGTATATTGAGTGTACTCAAGAGCATTATCAGATCAAAAAAATTTTATGCATTTGGAAAATTGAGTTTTAACCATTTTTGCAAAATTAGAATATACTTCCAATAATTCAAAACGATGTTTCATATTAAAAATCCAGCTATAATGAGAGTAATCATCAACAAAGACAACAAAATATCAAGACCCACCAATACTAGAGACAGAGGAAGGCCCCCAAACATCAGAATGAATAAGGTTAAAGATATCAGTGGATATTGATTCACTAGTATTGAAAGGCAAAGCTGGTTGTTTTCCTAACTGACATTAAACAAAATCAAAATTTTCTGTAGATACTGAACCTAGCAAACCTCTAGAAGTCAATTATTGTACTCGAAAGGAAGATGCGTGACCAAGTCGAGCATGCCAAAGTGCAAGGGAGGGAACAGAAGAAACTGCAACAGCTGCAGCAACAGAAACAAGAGCAACAAATGGAAGACGAAGGTTGTCTACGGGAAACATACGCCCAACTCTGGGACCGGTCCCAAGCTCCTGTCCCGTCCTTGGATCCTGCACAATACACTCAGAATAATCAAAGATAATGCGATAACCCAACTCATAGAGAATAAATTATAAGAAAGGTCAGGAACATTAAAGACCCCATGAACTGAGAGGTTGGAAGTTGAAACGGAACCTATATTATGACCAGACATTGTGAAACCATTTGCTGTGCGAATATTAAGAGGGTGTGGTGCAGGTTTAAGTTCAAAAAATAAAGATAAGTGAGGTGTCATGTGATTGCAACAAGCAGAATCCATAAGCCAAGAGGTAGGAGACATACCAGATAAAATTAAGAGCGAAGAGGAATAAGATGCATTGCCAACCATATGAATGACATTAGCGATGATGTTTATAAGGTCATCTCTGGAAATGGTGAAAGTGGATCCAGAAGATTAAGACTGTGCAGAGACGGGAGCCATTGGTTGGACACTCTCAGTGTTAGCAATAGTAGCAGCAAAAATTGAAATAGCTGATTTGTTACGATGATAGTAAGTCTCAATACTGTGGCCAAAACGTTTACAAACATTGCAAAAACGTTTGCTGGATTGTCGGCGACGATTGTTGCAAAAGAAGACTTGTCCTTATTCTTCATTTAGAAGCAAAATATGCAAAAATGAAATCTACACGAAAAATTGGGTAAGGAGTACCTAAACTGCAAAAAGTCAACCCTGGCAAAAAGTCAACGGTCAACCTTAGGAAAGTCAATGGTCAAACCCTTAGAAGTCAAATGATGACGTCAGCGGCTGACGCAAGCAAGTGACATCAGCAACGACGCAACTAGGGCTGATGTGGATGACATCAGCGGGAGGGGTGAGACGCGTGTAGGCGCGTGAGAGTGCGTGGGAGCGCGTCAGGAAAAACCCAGTTGTGCAGTGGCGTATGGAAGGCGCGTGAGCGGTGGAACAAAACCTTTAAGCGACGCATGGAGGCGCGTGCAGTCTCTAATGGAGTCGAGGCTTCCACGAATGTGTAGATCGGGGCCAGACGATCTCAGTGATACCTTCACAAACGTAATCGGAGCAATATTTGCAGCGGTGATGCAAAGGGCAATGGTCTGTGCAGTGTGAAACTCCTTAACGACGGCGGCTGCAGGTCCAGAACCCAAGGACAACAGCTGGAAGACGTCGGAGGTTCAACGGCAAGAGACTACGACGGCTGCTGTGATGGCGGAAGCGATGTTGAGAATGGAGTCACATTAATAAAGACAAGACTGCTAAGAAAAGGTCAGAGCAGTGACTCTGATACCATGTTAAAATTATTGAATAATTGTATATTGTTTTTCTCTAGAATGAAAGAATATACATGAGTGTCTTTATATAGAAGGCATATGAGTGCAGTACAAGTAAGAGTGTAGTACAAGAATATGTGTTATACAAGTAATCTAGTTGGGCCTAAAGCCCACAACACTATACATGTTAACAGATTTTATGTATGCAAAAACTCGATGCAATATTTACACATGGGTTCTATGCTTGAATTATGACATGATATTGCCGTCTGGATTGTGGTGGATATTGACTTTTTGAATGCATGCATTATTTGAGGATATTAGCTTATAGCTTGCGCAATGCACGAAATTTTTATGTAAAATATTTTTTATGTAGTTTTTAACATCTCTTTAAATCTCATGATGTCAAAAGCACTCTTCAACTTACATAATGCAATTTCAATCTAAACCTAAAAATATTTAATAAATAAGGAAAAAAATTAGCAACAATTTCCTCCCTATGTTCAAAAGAGAAATGATATATTGACAATATTTTCGCAACAAATCTTATGTGGCAAGTTATTATAGGTTATTATTAGTGGGGTAAAAAAATAATTTCAGTAGTAAGTTCAAATTAAAACTAATAACAACTGACTACCTATGATTTGTTATGAAAATATTGTGAACATAACATTTCTCATGTTCAAAATTGCAACAGATGATTAAAATTTACTTATATTGAGCAAGGTTTTCAGACCCGGACCGTTCATTGAACCGTTAAAGGGAGAGGTTCAAGGTTTTTGAGGTCGAACCGGGGTCAAACCGTGATGACGTCATAATTAATTAAATAATTAATTAAACCCTAAATATAGATATTAAATTTATAAAACTAGCAAAATTGACAATATATCTATATATGTGAGGGAAATTTAATGATTTTCAAGCATATATTTAATAATTAAATAAGAAAGTTAATAAAATAAAATAATAACCATGAAAACATTAAAATTTATGATTATTTTTTGAAGTAAAGTTGAATATCTTTGAAGGATTTTAATTATAATTTTTTTTATTCCTTGTAAGAGATAGATAATTTAATTAAGTAGAATAAAATTGTAAAAAAAAAAAAAAATTGCTAAGGGGTTGGACCGCACGGTTCTCAACGGTTCGTACGGTCCAACCCCGGTTTTAGCGGTTCACGGAATTAACAAAAAATCCGGTTCTTTATGCTTAAAAAACCGGTTTTCATCCCGGTTCCCGGTTTTTACGGTCCGACCTCCCGGTTCGGTCCGGTTCTGAAAACTATGATATTGAGTGAGAGTGAGGGTGTGTACTTATGTGGCCATTAATCAGTCGGTGGGGTGGCAAGTGTGTGTTGTAATTATTATTATTATTTTATTGAGAAACGGCAATTAATTTTTAACTTAAAGTATCTAACTCTTTTTTTTTTCTTTTTAACTTGCTAATTGTTTTTGGTTGTTTGTCAGCAATTTAGTGTTAATTTTATGTGGGATATTATGGAATAGAATAGTTGTTTTTACAAATTTTACAATATAAATTTTATAAATTAATGTATCATCAATTACAAAAAAAAATTATAGGAGTTTTAGCACTTTTTATTACATTTTCTTATATATGCATCTTTTTTTATAAAAACTTATTGACTCAATACGATTGTAAGACCTGGGAATGATGAAACATATAAAAATGAATTAAATAAGTAATTTAATAAAATATTGGAAATATCAGTTTTTATATAGGATAAAGTCCCGTATCTTTACAAGTTAAGAAACAATTTGAATTGTAATTGAATCAAAATAATTACTCAAATAGGATTGAACTCCATAAATTATTTATTTAAAGATTTTCAACTTTAATTTTGTAAATTGAAGGGGAAATTGTTACAAAATTTAGTACAAAATTATTTTGTAGGGCTTTGCTCAGTTTGGTTTAGGATTTGTCACACTTTGTTGTCCACACCTTCTTTGAAAGAGTTCCACTCCTCAAATCGGAAAAGTCTCGTTGGTTTATTGTATCATAATGAGTATTAAACAATTTTATGCGTATGGATTAATATTAGCGTTCAGTGACCAGGCTTAAAGGCTGTTTCTCTTCTACAGTTTGTTTTAAAGAGTCTCTAGTCATCTTATTACAACAAGTTTAACATTCCTGCCAATATTGAGTGAGATATTATCTCTCTCAATTTAACAAATCCAACATTTCGACAAATATGAATACAACTAAAGACATGTAAGGAAGGATATCATGGCCATGATCTCGACTTCATAATGGTTGGATTATACATAATATATATATATATATATATATATATATATATATATATATTTATATTTATATTTTGTAGCATAGCAAATTGGGAAAGTTTCATGAAAAACTATGGTCATATTGAGATATTTGCAAAGCTAGTTGTAGAGGCACGGTTTGGTTCCTAAGCCCAAGAAGTAACTGGATTAGGGTCCAAAGAGCCCAACACAATGAATTTGTAGAGAGTGGACTTAAAAACTAGGGTTCAACGGAACAAGAAACGCACACAGTGGATGAAAGACAGTAAAAAAAAAAAAAGCAAAGAAAGACAAACTCTATGTAAAGAAATCCTTCCTCGGCAAAATCTAAGGAGAGTGATCCTTGGATATATTTCTTTTAGACTTGGATACAATTTCAGTTCTTGTTGCTACAGTGTTTTCTCTCTAGATTCTCTGATCCTTGTCCTTGGAGGATCTCTCTCATTATATAGCCTCCTTTGGCTGATCTTGGCCCTCCATTTGTTGATTATGCAGGTCTCTACTTGAGTGTTTATCCCATCAGACGCCCTCCCTAGTCATCTGTGAGTTGCAGCAACCAAGACAGCACTGTTCAGGAGTCTTCTCCACATAAATGCGACCAGGGTGTTTGGTGAGGTGCATTAAATGTGGAGGCAACTACTATCCCTATACGTTTTTAGACCCCTTAAACACAATCAGATTAACCTAGTTATTTAGCCAAGTGATTAACTTAGGTAAATTATCAAATCTAGGTTAACACAAACATATCATATCATTGTAAAGTGCGGAAAATAAAGAATACAACAATATGATAACCTAGAAAAACCAAACCAGTAAAAAACCTGGGAATGATTTAACCTAACTATTCTCAAGGTAAAACTGAATTTACTATGAAAGAATTGAAGTTTACACAATAGCGACTTAGACTACTAACATCCTATTGCTACCTTGAGTAAGAAACTTACTACCACGACCACGTGACAGCTCCGAGTCCACGAACTACTTCTTTCTTAGATTCCCAGCAAGCACAAGCACTCCCGCTTGTATATCTTTAAGCTCTTGAATTTGCAACTGAATTGATCACCAAGTTCTTGACATAATCTTGAATCTTGGAAACCTTAAGTGTATGTGAAGGCAACCACCTTTAGATCTCATAGAAGATTCACACATAAAACATAAAGAGCAACCTAAAACGTGACTAGGGTTTTCCCTTTTATACCTAAGGCAAAATATAAAACTCTACACGTCAAACGGGCTTGGGCTGAGTTGGAAATTCTGCAGAAAAAACAATCTGCACGACTTTCGATCGATCGAGTCTAATTCTCGATCGATCGAGCCAGGCAAATTTACATAGTAAATCCTGCAGCTACTCGATTCCAACTTTACATATAACCACATACTTTGAGCAAATCTAAACAAGACTAAAACGTTTTGATCATGATTTGCCAATATTACTATTAAGAACAACATATCAAAAAAAAATTATCAACCACAAGATTTTTTATTTTCTCAAAAAAAAAAAAAAAATTCTACAATTTATGGTGTTGATAAGAGTGAGAATTTTATATATACATTGTTTGTCTCACTTTGTTAGTTCTAATTAGAAATTCAACCTTATAAGTAAGGTCATTAATTTATTGCACAATTTCATGGGCTCATATATAGGTACTAAGCAATCACTCACAGTTTGTCACGTCAGAATTATGAAATAGTTTATAGTCCTAAAACCACTCATTTAGAATTCCAACCATATAAATAACTTCATTTATTGCATTATCTTTGAAAGAAAATCATTCAAGTTTTCATAATTTCTTTCATTATTAGTTTAATCTTTAGGTATATAGATTATTTGACTTTTTAAATCATGTTATATTTATAGATGTCTTTTTTTTGGTTGAAATATTTGGAAATATTTCTGTTTTTGTAGTTGAAATATTTGGATGTATGTCAATAGTAATATTTATTGACTTTTTAAAACATTACTATATTTTATTTTTGGGATATCTCAAAATAAAGTAGATGACCAACAATATAAGATGGAGTAATGTTACATATATTACAAGTTTTATTAGTGGGTTCTGATTAACTCAACTAGTAAAGTCTCTAATTATTGAATAAGAGATTTTGGATTCAATCTCCGTCTATAATAGAAACCGATTGGTATCTTGGTTTGATGATAAAGAAATATCATCAAGCGCAGATGTGTAAAGATTGACAGTGTTTCTTACTAAAAGATTTGGTAGGAAATAATAATGGAAAAAACTTAGAAATAACAAAAGTTGATGACTATGCTAAATTGACTAAGATATGGTATTCACGCTAAAGCTAGAATATTTTCTGACGTATGTCCATTCATCCCACAAAATGGCCGTCATCCCAAGGCCTTCTACAAAAAAAAAAATGGCTGTCATCCCATGGCCTTCACAAAAACAAAATGGCTGAGACGATTCTATAAGTGCCTATCTTAATGGCCATATCAGGCCCATCACTGAATTAACCTATCGTTCTATAGAAACGTGAAAGTGCCCTTTCATATATGATTATAGAACAATGGCTGACAGGAAGCACCTTTTCCCGATGGCCCTTGTCTGAGTTTCTTGCCAACCCTGACCATCCTTGTAAGTTTCAACCTGCCGTGTTACAATTGAAACTCAGCATAATATTGATGAGGTTTTAAAAAAGAAAAGGGTAAATATAACACCATGTGGTACACCCTTAAAACATGAAGTTACGTTGTGCAATATTTTATGATGCTATGTTCCCACGAGGCATTTTCATAAACTTTAACTAAAATTGATAATGCGGTAAGTGCTAACATTATATATTGAAAAAGAATTATATAAAAATATTTCTAGTTCCCTCCCTAACTTTCTACTTCAATCCTTATTTGGGGTTTGTGTATTCACACAACTTAAACTTTAGGGTAGAATGATTTTTTTTTTCCTTTCTTTTTCCCTTAAATTCTTTTTTAATACGTGATGTTGACACTTGTCTCCAACCATGCATAAAGTAGTTCCATATTTTAAAGGTATACCACATGAATGGTATCAGTAATTTGATCTTTTAAAAAAATAAAATTGAGAATGACGGAAACCATAGCAAAATGTAACTTACCGTCTCAAGAATGTTTTCGCCAACTATCCCTCCCATTACAAAGATAGATTCGTTGTTGACACCAGCAGCAAAATATCCCCTGGGCTTTTTCATTGGTTCTCCACTCATCCATGACCCAAGACGTGGATCAAATATTTCAACACTTGAAACCGTTCTACTTCCATCAAATCCACCAAGAACATATCTGGGAAGAAGAAGGCGGTTACAGTGAAGACCTAAATGTGCTCAGATTAAAATATCAAAATCCAATTGAATGTGGGAAAAAGAAGGCGGTTATGGTGAAGACATAAATGCACTGAGATTAAAATATCAAAAATTCAATTGAATGTGATTTAACACGTGTGCTTGAAGACCATAATTTCACAATAACCAAACGCCCACCCCCCTACATAACAGCCAGTGACCAAAAGTGATTGATGGATCTTCCCAGAGCTGTCCTGATTCATTATCAGCACATCAAAAACTGGAATTAGGTATCTCTGATCCATGGACATTATTTCGCAGCATTAGTGTAGCTCTCCATATTGGATAAATGTTAAGGTATTACTTAATTATTATCTACGTGAAATTTCTTATCATAATAATAATAATAAAAATTGTTAAAAAGAGTAGTAGCAAACTTAGTAATATGAATTCCTCAACTGAAAATTAATAGATATAGCTTCCCAAACAGCTAATGTTGGGCAGAATGACTTGTATCCAATATTCATATCTAATCTAGTACACAAGCATGCATTTCTTAGGAAATCTATATAAGAAAGGCCATTGAAAGGGTAAAAATAAAATAATAATAATAATAATAATAAAAACTTACAACTTTTCATTAAAAACAACCAGGGAATGGCTGCCCCTCTTTGTATTCATACTTGCAATTTTGGTCCAAGAATGTTCTCTAGGGTCAAATCTTTCAGCAGACCTGAGTCGGTAGAAAATTTCAATGAACCCTTGATACAGAATGCACATGTAACAATATAAAAAGAAAAGATTTCAGATACAATTGTTCTTATGTTTTCTTCTCTCTTTAATGTATTAAAACCCTCTCAAACTATTATGTCTGTCATTTGGTTTGTGAGAGCGATTGTGTGTGCATGCCTCCTTTTTTTGACAAGTGCATTCTGCATACATGTAACATGTGTGTGAGGGGTGTGCACCAACAAGTGTTGTTCTGGGAAAAACATATATATATATATATATATATATATATATATATTCTTATGAATATATCTCTAAAATCATACATGTAGATGTGAACATACAGGTTTATAGAGAAACTGATCCAAAGAAAAGATCATTCCTAAATGCAGCCATGATCTCAAAGTAGCAAGCAGTTTGGTCAGCAAACCAGTGATATCTTACATCAAGTAGTCCTTCCCATCATAACCACCAGTAGCATAAAGAGCACCATTCAGTTCCACTGCACCAACAGCGAAGCGCTGGAAAAATAAAAAGAAGCACTCCCGATGAAAAAGAGTTGATAAGTTTGCACAAACATTAATAATTTGAGAAAAAAAAAAAAAAAAAAAGGATGTACCTTAAGGGAAAGAAACACATAAAAATAAGAATGAGGCTTGACATAAGCAACACAAGTGACTGAAAAACAAGTAAGCTAAGCAATCTATAATACCTTTTGTAGCATTGAACGTGTTGGGATCCATCTTCCAATGTCTAAATCAAGCATTTCAACATTTGAAAAGCATTCCACATTGTTCCCCCCACCAATAGCAAATATTTTGTTATCTATAGTAGCTCCAGCTAAACTTCCCTTTTTCTGATTCAGTGAAGGGCGTGGGGTCCACTGATCATTTGCTAGGCTGTATGACTCAACTTCACAGAAAGATGATTAAAAAAAAGTTAGCAAAAGTTTAAATTCCAGTAAGAAAAACAGTTTAAAAGAGTCAGTCCAAGCTCACACCTGTGTCATAATACTCGGAACCGTCTTGACCTGAACCACCTCCAAATACATAAAGATCATTATTCAACTGTGCAGCCGAAAAATATGAACGGGCACAGCTCATTGGCTTAAGAGATTTGATCACATCATGAGAAGGATAATACGAATCTAATGCTGACAACCATGATATACCATCATATCCTCCTGCTAGAAATACTGACTCATTATGATCCAAATGGAGCTCATCAATCACCTCACTAACTGACTCATTATGATCCAAATGGAGCTCTTCAATCACCTCATTAACTGACTCATTCTGATCCAAATGCAGCTCATCAATCACCTCACTAGCTGACTCATTATGATCCAAATGGAGCTCATCAATCACCTCACTAACTGTCTCATTAACAAGTGCCACAGAAGGATTGGACACAGGTTCCAACACCATCACACAACAATCTTTCAACTGATGAATTTCCATTTCAGCCTCCATCTGAATAACCATTGTAAAATGTGTTCATCCAAACATTACGAAGAGAAGCAAGATAGGGGGAAAAATATATGTGTGTGTGTGTGTGTGTGTGCAGTATCAAGTTTCAAGAAAAGAGTCATAGCATAAGCTCAAAGCTTCTGGCATATGGACTGTAATTTAATTTGAAACAAAAAGTCTAGAAAAATGAACTGTACATTACTTGCACTTAATAATAACTGGGTTTTGATCTATGAGACTCTGTTGACAGTTATGTTAACATGTACATCATCTGCCAAATTAAAGATTTCCAGAAGAACATTTTATTTTTAATTTCTCCTCAAAGCTTCTTCTATGTTCAAGGGCCTAAATTTTATTTAACTGCACAATCAACCATTCATAGCCAATTTTTACTATGCTTTTCTACACGCTAGTAGGAGTGTCATCTATACATGGTTTATTAAATTCATTCAACCTTGCAGAAGCACTCTTAAAAATAAGCCTAATATTTTGCAGAATCTATCTAAGTTCTCACTTTCCCCTTTGTTTGACATTTTTTGTTCCTATTATGAGTCAAAATTATTGTATACAACAAATGACTAATACAAAAAGAAAAAAGAACTCACCATAACAGGATACAAACACTCAACAACTGACAAGAACAGATCAAACTAAAACCAGAAAACAACCCAGATTGTTAAAACTCAACCCCTTAAAAAAAACACAGCAATTCCAACACAAATCCAGCAAAAGCTCTCTTCAATACCAAGTTCCTAGCAATTCTCAAATTGACGTTTCTGATATCCTTACACCTAAATTTTTATGAACTTTGAGATTTTATGTTTATATTATTTATAAACTCCTTATTCTAGAAGAATCTCTAGTGCAACTTCTTGTAAAGCCATCATAGAATAAAAATTCAAATGGTCCCATCCATATACATCAAGGTAGCCAGAGAAACATCAAAAAAAAATATTTAACATGCATTTGAATATCTCATGGAAATTAAAAAGAACCATTATTTTATATAACTTCATAGAGAAATCTATCACTCTAATTAGGGCCATTACCAAAAAAGCAGTCATCAACAGAAAAAATATAATAAACTTGAAACAGAAACATTCATGAGAAGTTCGAACAGAAGTCATAACATCAATTTGACTGACAACAGCAGTTCTCAAATGGCCACATACAAGTTCCTTAAAATGCCAATCAGAATAAAATTGAGCCACCATATTCCCATGGGCTAATCAAGCAAACCCTCAATGCTTGTTTTTCATTTTACTAATTTAAACATCCAAGATAAGGGCTAAAAACATTCAAAGAAATTGGAAAATTTTAAAATTAAGAATATGGCAAGGAAGAACCAGCTTCTGCTCCAAAATACTTGTCTTCTGAATTTGTTCTGTTCTAAAGGCCTTTAGCTCTTGCACCTCTTGAATCAACTATGTATAAACATAAGAATATATGAGAATGGTGGTAAACAAAACCAGACTAATGAATAGAAGTTATAGAATGTGGACAATTGACATGCTCAAATACCTGAGCTATGATCAACTGACCCTCAGATGATGAATGATAACACTCTTCATTCTTCTCTTCTACACCCATTGGTTCCACTTGAAAACCTTTGTCCTCCAATTGAATACCATTCAGAACAGTAGTATCGTCTACATAACCTGACATTGGAACAGCCAATTCTTTTCTTTCAATTGGTAAGTCACACACAGAACCATTGGGTCTTGAACCAATGACTTGACCCTCCACCTGACTATTACAGGGGAAGGAGGTACCATTTGAGCTAGAGCTCACTGACTGAAGTGACAATTCTTTCAATTTCATACATATAACGTCATTCTCATCTTGTTTAACTAGCTTTATGTCCAAGCAAGCTCCCAATGGCTGGTTATTTCCATCAAATGAAGAAGCAACAACTGTAGAATCTGATTTCCAACTTGAGTAATTCGAATGCCCAGTTTCCAAAGAAAGTGGCTTAAACCCTTCACCTTCCTCTCCAGCATCATTTGGGGGAAGTGCTTGAAAAATATTTTTCCCCTTTGCAGTATTCTGTGGTACAGAAGCACTTGGAGCAACCACTAAAGATGATAATAACGACATGAGCCTACTTGCTTGAGCATGATCTAGCTCAAACCAGAAATGGTTCTGAGAGTAATAGTTGTCAGAAATTATTGGTTTAAACTGTTTTTCAAGTAGTGGTTGGCACTGTAGGCGGATGTGAATCTGAACCTTTTTAAGTAAAATGAAGTGCAATATCAATACTAGACCCATATCTTCAGCCAAATCCAACATACAACTCAAAACAATTAGACCATATATGAGAAAATTTCATATGATACCTGTGCAGGATATGATGTCCTCCTCTCTGAACCATCAGTGGTCCAGCCATAGGGGTTAATATTCATTTGGCCATTGCTAGCAGCCTCAAAGATTCCATGAAGTCTTCTATCACTGTAGTTGAATAGAAACAGTGGCAAGCCAGGATCAATTTTCTTCACATATGAAAAGTGTTGAGCTGGTAAGCCTGTCAAATGAAGAATATATCTCATTATTATTATAGCCAAAAGTGGGAGAAAAATGACAAATCATCAGTTACCACATTACTCACAAATTAATTAGATTTATAGTTCATAATTTAAAAAACATGTGCTTCACTTTTCTAACCCATTGGGTGCTTGTGTAACTTACCAATAAAAAAAATATTAAAAAAAATTATTCTGTATTTAGATCATAATTTGGGAGCATCTATCACAGTTTGGCACTAATTTTATCATTAATTATTGGTGGCTTTTTGTGAAATTTTGGTCATGGGTTCAACCGTGGTGCTCGCATGTGTTATTTTTCTTAATTGTATAAGGTATGTTGATTAATAAAGGCTCTATTTTGGGCTTTTGTGAACATTCCGAGAGTATGGAGGGAGAGACAGATTCGGTAGTTGTGTGGTTAATTTTGAGAATTTTTACATTTTGTTAGTTGGGGCCACTAGGCAGGGGTAAGTTGCAGAAGCATAAAACAAAGAACCTTAGTAAGATAAAATGTCACTTTTAAACCACCTGCCAAAAATTACATATGGATAAAGTTTAGTTATCCCTAATAAGAAAGGCTTCACATTGCAAAACAAAAATTGAAAGCTCAAAAAGAAAAGCAAATGCAAAATCAGGTTGGTGGACATGCAACAAAGGTAGATGAGACGACTGACCAAAGAGTTGGTTCAATAAGCATTCTTTCATGGTACTGTTCTTGCAACCAAATATGACACCACCCAGGTGATTCTTCCTCAAATTTCTGGCAGCTGTAGTGCTGTTCACTGACTTTGGAGAAGGTGCATTTTCACTAACAATAAATTTTTGTGTTTTCCTCCTTGCACCCATTCTGCAATCTAGAGGCAAATCTATATAAATAAAACTCAGATAACAAATGGAGGTTACTGATTAAAACAGCCATAGGGGACAAAGCAACAACCACCAAACCTTATTCCAAAATTTACAAGTTATTACATTCCTCATATTTAATTGATGATAGTGGGATTATTGATTAAAAGCCATAGGACACAAAACAACAACAACAACAACAAAAACCAAACCTTAGTCCCAAAATTTTGGGGTTAGCTATAGATATAGATTAATAAATGAACAAGAGTTGAAAAGACATCCATTATTCCAACCACATTCACTTTCCTTCTACGAGAAGTCATTAAACAGCACTAATAAGCATCAAAAATCATATTTAGAAAATTCATTACATTATAGTTTTTCATGTAACTTGTCCAAATCAATTGGCACAAGCCTGAGACACATGGCACACAATTAATGCAAGTAATGAATATAAAACTGGTGTCTTAGCCTGAAGATAAAAGACAATCCTCATGGAACGGACATCATCAGTTCAAGATTCAACTCCTATCATATCTATTAAAACGACCACTTATTATAAGATTGAAGCCTAACTCCTTTGTCAACATCAACAATAAGCAACATTTCGACTATAACTCGGAAAAATCATATAAAATATCAGTGCAGGATACTATAATCCCATTCTTGTTTTCAAATATCATCCACCAGATATTCAGACAATAAAATAAGAATGATACTAAATTAAACAAAAACAAACAAAGAATCATCGTATTTAAGAAAACCACACAATCTACAAAAAAATAGCATCAAAAATCTAACACTCAACGATTAAACCCTAGACGTACCAAATGGCTATGAAATCAGAAATCGGACAGAGACATATCACAAAGATTTCAACAAGTAATAAACAATTAGCACTAAGATTAATATTCGCATAATCCAACAGTTCAAAACAAAACCCTAGAAATCCATAAAACTCCGATACTGAAAAGAAATTGAAACTACAAAAAATAAACTAAACGAATTTTTGCAGATGAAAAATCAATTAGAGCCAATCCATTTCAGATGAAAAAAAAAAATCATAGCATTGTTCTTTTTTCTTGTTCATGAAAAACTTCGAAGCGAAGCGAAGAAAAATTTAAGAGAGAGAGACATACTGTGAGAGTGAAGGTTTTGCAGGTTTGTTTTTGGAAACGAAAAAAGTTCGGAGAGAGAGAGAGAGAGAGAGAGAGAGAGAGAGGCAGTGAGTGAGAGAGGTCACGCCGTCACGCTAAGGCGCGAAATGATAACCGAGAGTGACTTGTATGTTTATGTAGGCGTTAATTTTAAAAACTTTATAGAGACGAAGTGGAAACACAGACAACACAATTACACAAACAAAATACACACGCAGCTTCCGCTTCCGCTTCCTGTTTTTTAAGGCTGTCACGTGGTTACCTTACCTCAAATGGAAATTTTATTATTGTAAAGTACTAGTCCACTAGATGCTTACGGTTGCTTCTTATTAAAACAAAAAACAAAAAAAAGATGGATCACTGCATACTTTAGGTATAATGGTTACTTTACAAATATAGGTATTATGGGATGTGGAGAATAAGGACTGAGATTCTAGTATCTAAGAGCGAGCTAACTATATAATGTATGTGGTCACAATTTACATTTTGGAAATTCCAAAAAAAAAAGAGTAAAATTTTGCTATTTAATATGGATAAAGTTTAGCTTCAAACTAGCTTGAAGTTACTCCTCTAACTCACTATCTGACAATTTACAAGACTATTTATCTCTTCTCTATCTCTATATATTAAGAGGATTCAAAAAAGAGAAATAATATGTCCACAACATTTTTACAACAAATCTTAAGTAGCAGGTTGTTACTAGTTGTTATTGCTGGGGCAAAAAAGTAATCTTAGTGTTAGGTTCAAATTTGAACCAATAACAACTAACCACCTATGATTTGTTGTGAAAATATTGTAAAAATGTTGTGGACATAGCACCTCTCTTCAAAACATTAGTTATCTATTAGTTATCTGATGACTAAATTCTCTAAATAACCCTTAATCTTTACAAAATATTACTTTAGTCAAATAAATAACTTAGGGTATATAAGTAATTTAAATTTAATAATTTAATGATAAAAAAAAAAAAAAACTGCTCAATTTTTCCTACTCACGTTCACCTATTGCCCCTAAGAATAGGCCACACAAGTCACAACTATCTCTAATGCAGAAAAAAATCCAAATTTTAAACTCACTTAAAATTCAAAACACACTATTATCTTTATTGGCAAAAAATGAAACACCCAATATGTCCCAATTTATCTACCGACCCACGTTCAGGGACAGAGCTAAACTTCGAACCTAGGGGAGGCAAGCTTAATGTAAGCTTATCGAATTTTATTATGTTCATTAATATCATAATCTTATATATGCAAATGCAATCCAAAATCACACTGCAATATATAAACTAATACCAATTTCATTGTTGGTGATTTTTCAAGATTTTATTTTAGGATTTTCAAAAATTAGGACATCAACACTAAAGGTTAGCAACACTAAATCATCATTATTAGTTTATGAATTATTTATAACTTTTCTTTGAATAATGCTAGGGACACCCAAATCCACAACATTCTCCACGAAATTTATCCCAAACATAAACCTAAATAAACATGCCTACAGAACATAACAAATTTAATGTTAATAATTTATTGATAATAAAGTCACAACAATATTAATATTAACAATTCATTACAAAGTTTCTCCAAAAAAAAAAATCATTACAAAACATTAAATAAAAAGTCAAACAAACAACCAATTTCTTCCCCCCCCCCCCCCCCCACTACCCAGTACTCTAATCCTCTAACGATAGCCACAAGTTTGTTTTTATTAAAAACCTTTTCTTTTCTTTTTCGGTCGAAATATTAGAGGACACACCTTTATACTTGAAAATTGAGAAATATCAGTTACTACCCCCATCATTACTAGTTTTATACTTTATTACTGCATACAAGCAGAGAGAGAAGCAAGAGCTGGGAGATGGAGATTGGGTTTCATAAAATTTTTTTAAAAAAAAGGGGTAGAGCAACTAGAGTCTCTTTCTCACACAACACATCGCAGAGAGAGGACTGTGGTTTGTCCTTTTTGGTTTTAACTTTTAAGGTATTGTCTAAAGGTTTTTCAATTATTCTTGGGGCAATTGAGCAAAAAGGAAGGTTAGTATTTTGGAGGGGGGCTAAGTGTATATATTTTGGAGTCAAATATTAAACTTGTGTCTATATATATGCATAAATCAATTTTCCAAAAAAGTTGTTGGGGGGGGGGGGGGGGGGGGGGGGGGGCATTGCCCCCCAATGCCAAAGCATAGCTCCGTCCCTACCCACATTCCATGTGTTCATTAAATAAATAAATAAATAATCACTTAAAATTGAAAACACATATTTATCCATATTGCCAAAAAAATAAAACAGTCAATCTGTCAACCAACCCACGTGCAAAACAAAAACTTCCCATTAACATAGCCAAAAACTACATTTGGATAACCTCCTACTTTATCTTTATATATTTTTAATCTCTACTAGCGAGTACTTAGAGGCTCTTCTATTTTTTTTTTTAAATGTTAATAATTTGCATTCATTATAATTTGGGGTTACTGAATTATTTAATCACAAAATATTTAGGAGTGTGATGAGATCAGTGTTGTTAAAAGCGCTGAGTGCACTTAAGCGCAAAGGCCTCCTGGAGCCTAGGCGCAAAGCGCAAAGCGCAAGTGCGCGTTTGATCTATGTGAAGCGCATTTTAAAAAAAAATTAATAAATTAAAAAAAATTATTTATGATCAATACAACAATCAAGTGATCAATTAATCATATAAATTACAATAAAACATTTTTTTTTAATTTATATAATATTTACATAATTCTATTGTGCTTTACAAAATATATGCAACCATGATATTTGATGGCCATAATTACAAAACATGGTTGAATCAAAATAGAAGTATAGAACCAAAAAGGCAAAGGCTAAAAAGTAGGGCTGTCCACACCCACCCGTGACCCGCAAAACCCGTCCGATCCGGAGCTACCCGAACCGAAACCGTCTGACCCGAGGAGAGTGGTGGTCGGCGGCGGTTCTCAAAGGTTCAGAACCGATGTCGACGGGTCGGATGGCGGATCTCCTTCTCCAAAAACCGAGCCACCCGATCCGATCGGCTAAAGGCCAAATCTACCTTCAATCCGGCGAAAACATACTGATTTTCGCTCAGATCTCCTCATTTTCGCTCATATCCAGCAATGATTTACTGGGTTTCGCTCAAATACGGCACAGATCTGGTGAGTTTTTCTCAAATCCAACTAAAATCTGGTAATTTTTTGCTAAGATCTGGTGGGTTTTCCTCAAATCCGGCAAAGATACGGTGTTATTTTGCTTAGATCGAGTGGTTTTGCTCAAATCCGGTGAAGATCCAGCTAAAAAATCATGTAGTTGCCGCCGATTTGAACCTCCAGCAGCATATTTTCAGCTTCGACCGACCCGACCGCCGACCAACCGGGTTCGATCTGACTTGACCCGTGGGTTTTTGTGGTCGGCGGCGGGTCTTCTCGTTGGAAACCCGATGTCATCGGGTCGGTCGCGGGTTGGGCATAAACCCGACCCGGACCGACCCGTGGACACCCCTACTAAAAAGTACTAGAATGTTAAGTAATGTTATCTTTGCCTAACAAAATCAATGCAAATAAGCAATAAAATCCTAATCTACATAATCATCATCATCCTCATCAAGCAAGGGACCATCATCATTTTCATCACAAGATTTGTAGGCCTCATCATTTTCCTCATCCTCTTCATCTCCATCATGAGGAGCATGTTGTGAACTAGAACTTGAACCTGTAGCTTGTCCTAATGGTCCCATTCTTGATCTAAAGTTGAATCTTTCTTCTTCAACTCCAAAAGCTCTAGCAACATTGCCCCATGTCAAAATATCATCATTAAACACAAGATCATCTTCAGCAAATTCTTCTACTTCATCTTCTTCTACTCTTCCAATCAACCACTCATTGCTATCATCTACATCTTTCAAGGAGATTGGATCAATTGTGTCACACAAATTATATCTCCACTTCAAGGCTCTATTGTACTTAATATATACCAAATCATTCATCCGGGATTGTGCTAACCTATTTCTTTTCTTGCTATGCACCTACACAATACATATAGCCATATATTAATATGCATAGATGATGATATCATGATAATTAAATCATGAAATAAATTTCACAATTAAGTCCCTAACTTTTTAGTCACTCACATGTTCAAACATACTCCAATTCCGCTCGCACCCTGATGAACTAGAAGTTAGGCTAAGAACTTTTACAGTAAATTGCTGTAAACTTGGAGTTGAAGCTCCATAAGCAGACCACCAATTAGCTGTTAAGGAAAAAAAAAATGGTCTTAACTCTTAAGTCTTAACCCTTAACTCAAACTTTATAAGAACTAATTAATTTTTCCATTTAATAAAATGGCAAACTAATAAGTAACAACTAACAAAAGCTAAAAAAGCAAATACCTGGTGCTTTTTTCTTTCTTTGCCTCTTAGTCATTTCCAACCCAAAGAGGCCCTCTTCTCTCTTATATGATGTCAACTCTTCAAGAATCTTATCTTGTTGATTAATGTTTGGAACCAACCTTTGTATGCATTTGTATAGGCCAACCATCACCTCTTCATCTCGCTCAATTTCAGAGCGATTATCATAAAAAAATTTTAGATTCAAGAAATAGCCAGCTGCATGCAAAGGTTGGGGGAGTTGACAATCCCACCTTCAATCTATTATTTCAAAGATTTCTTTGTATCTTTCTTTCCTTCCATTAAAAGATTTTTCAATTGCTTCTTTATCTCGATCCATAGCCTCATAAATGTATCCCATGGCAGGCCTTTTCTCTCCATCAACCAATCGAAGCACACGAACAATAGGACCTGACACATTTAGGCTATAGACAACAGTGTTCCTAAATGTAGGCAACTATTTGAGCCACCCTTTTTCTTGTTAGCTCCTTTGCTCACTTGCTACGGGTCCAATCCTCTGAAGTAAACATCTTTCTCAAGTTTTCCTTTTGCTTATGTATACTTGATAATGTGAGAAAGGATGTAGCAAATCGAGTTTTAGTAGGCCTAAGCAAGTTTCTTTGCCCTATAAACTGTCTCATCATGTTTATGAGACCAGTACGATTATATATATACCCAGTAAGCTCAATTGCCCTTTTTATTGTTCTCATGATTGTAGGAAGCTTTGCAATGTCTTCCAACATCAAATCCAAACAATGGGTAGCACATGGGGTCCAATACAAATTTTGCCTCCAATAATCGTCCTAATAATGTAAAAATATAAGTATGACAAATAGTAACAATTAAGAAAAAAATAAAAATAAAATATGAATACTATTTTCTAATTTCATGAGATTAAGATATATAGTTTTATATATAACTTCTTACCTGCCATCACATAACTTGAGTCATTATCAGTTATAACTTGTACAACTTTGTCTTTTCCAATTTTCTCCACCATGTTATCAAGTAGTTGAAGCATCCTTTCTCCGGTCTTCATATATGAAGACGCATCAATAGACTCGATAAACATGCTTCCCTTAGAGCAATCCACCAAAAAATTTATCAAAGATCTATGAATTTTATCTTTCCATCCATCAGACATAATGGAACATCCAGTTCTTGCCCATTCTTCTTTATAGCTCTTCATTATATCATTGGTGTGGACCACTTCCTTTTTCAATAAAGGAACTCTCACTTCATGGTAACTTGGGGGCTTCATACCAATTCCATATTGTCCAATGGATTGAATTGCAGCATTGAAACTATCATAATTAACAGCATTGAATGGAATTGCTGCTTCATACATCCACCTTGCTATATCAACACAAGCCTTTTCTCTTAACTCTTTCTTGTAAGCATCATTAATTGTTGTTTGGACCCCATTTCCACTCTTTCCCATTTATGTTGATTTAGGAGGAGAGACAAATGCATCCATAGGACCTACATGCCCTGGTTTTCTTTTTACTAGTGCCACTGCCACCTACATTTTGCACTTGTTTGCCATGAACATCAACTTCAGCAACCTCATCCTCCTCTTCATCAAAAGCCACATCATCAAATTCAGTTGTCAAATTTACTTGCTCTTTTTCTGTTTTTTTTTTCCTTAGCATATATTGATTAACTTCTTCCTTCACATGTTCAGGGCACTTTTGATAGCTAACAATAGCTCTATAACCTCCAACCAAGTGTTGCTTAAGTCTATAAGCCCCTCCTTTTGCAACTTTCCCACAAAAATTGCAAGTTAAATAATTTTTATTGTTTTGATTAGTTAGATACGCATACTTCCATGCAATATCTTTTCTTGAATTTGAATCTCCAGTAGCCATAATGCATTAATGCCCTATAACTAATTACTAACATTAGTTAATAATTTAATCACTTAATAAATTTAAGAAAAATTCAATATGAGTCTAATTGCTATGTTGACATATATTAAAGTAACTAAAGTTACTAAACAATTAACACATATAAATAATTTCATACATTCATACATTTTTTTTTTCATGAATGACCCAACTAAGAAAGAGAGGAGCTTTGGGTTTCATTAATGAGGGAAAAAATGGAACAGGTTTAAGAAAAAAAAAAAAAAAAGAAGAAATAGAGGAGCTGTGTGACTGGGTCGTGGGTTCCAAAATGAGGAGAGAGAGAGAATGGAACAGGTTTAAGAAAAGAAAAAAAAAAAAAAAAAAAAGAAGAAGAAGAAAGAGGAGCTATGTGACTGTGTCATGGGTTTCAGAATGAGGGGAAAAAAAAGAGAGAAAGAGGAAGAGAAGAAGATTGAGGTCTGGGTTTCAAAAAGAGTAAAAAAAGAAAGGTTTAAAAAGGAAGAATATAAAAGAGAGAGAGAGAGAGAGACATACCTTTGAATCTTTGAGCTTGATACCGAGAGAGCACTATGATTGGGAGGGAGCAGTGGGGTTGGGAGTGGGGTTGGGAGTGTCTGATTTGTTTGTTTATGTTTGTTTGAGTGTGGGGTTGGGAGAGTCTGATTTGTTTGTTTGTGTTTGTTTGAGTGGTTGTGGTTAAAAGTTAAAAAATATCTAAAAAGATAGGCTTAGGTGTATGGTAGTACACCACACTATTAGTTTTTATATATTAGATCAATGGCTTATATAAAAAATATTTAGATCTAATGGCTAAAAATCAAATCAAGACTTTTTTTAAAAAAAATATGAAAAGCTCAAAAAAGTGCGCTTTGCGCTTAATAAAAAAGCTCAAAAAAGCACGCTTAAAGTGTGCTTTTGAGAGGGAGCTTCGCTTTAGAGGGAAAAAGCCCCAAGGGCTCTGCACTCTGCGCTTTGTGCTTAAGCACGCTTTTAACAACACTGGATGACATATATGCATTTATGAGTGAAATAAATTTTTTGTATATAAATCACATCACCCCCCTAGGTATTTTATGATTAAAGAATGTGGCAACTCTGAATTATTATAAATGTAAATTATTAACCTTTAAAAAAAAAAAAAAATAGAAGAGTCCCTAAGCACGTGCGTGAATGCAACAACTCTAAATTATGATAAATGTAAATTATTAACTTTTAAAAAAAAAAAAAAATAGAAGAGCCTCTAAGCACGCGGTCATGCGCATGCTTAGAGGCTAGTATCTATTATTTATCTATATATATATATATATATATATATATATATATATATATATATATATATATATATATATTTATTTATATTAATAGGCAAAACTTAAAGAAAATCCAATTAGATTCTATAATTGAAGTCTAATTTTGCGTATATGTCATAAATTATTTATTTTTAGAGAGAGTTTTATTTTTTAATTTTGGAGTAAAATGTTGGACCATATCATAAATATCCATAAAAAACCAAAGAGTCTAGAATTAATGAATATCAATTAATTTTAAAAATGGACAATTTACGTTTTCTACCTAATAATATTCTTACAAGACTTTTTAAAGAGTTAAAAAAAAATGACTATCAATAATATTTAAATTATACTATATATACTACTATATATACTAATGCATAGTATATGTATTATTTATGGGTGTCACATAACTTATTTAAAAATTTTGAGTTAATAAAGCTACACATAGGTGACTTTTTTAATTGTCGTATAGTGGGTTAAAAGAAAATAGCTCCAAGCCAAATGATGGAGCTAATCCTTTTATCTAATACCCATAATTTATTTTAAAGTTATAGAGGTGGGGCAGTTTCTTTTAATACTTTTTCATTATAAAATTTTGGGAGCTAATTATGCAATAGAAACTATGATTTGAACTAAAACTTTACATCCATGAGGTTTTGGTTCTTCCTTGTAATTGCCCAATCTTTATGAGACTGGAGTCTATATGTACTTGAGAGCATAGTTAGGTGCTCAGAGAACTCAATTTTAGAATGCATGCAATTATTTGGTGTATATGAGATGAGAGACTATGTACACTCAAGATAATAGTTAGATGATTTTGGAGAACTCTATTTTATAATATACACAATAGAGAATTAGTGATAGCATGAATTACTATGATTTATAACTGTAGGATTTACTTGGTCGCAATTTAAATTTCAACTTTAAATTGAATGTAAAAGCTGAATCTAAAGATATTTTTTTAACAAAATTTTATAAAGTTTTATTAAAGTAAAATTAATGAAGAAATTTCTCTCTTTTTGTAAGTTGCTTATGCTGTGATACATTTTATGAAGTTCTCAACGCCATTAAGGGGTTATTTATTCAACAACTTTTCCATTGCCGTCAGTCATATTCCTTTTGTTTTAGCAATCCATTTAGTTATATTCAATTGGTATTTTAGAAGTTGACAAACAGTTTGCCACTTTGCCCAAATTAGTACGTACTTGGTATAAAATGGATTAATTGAAGTTACCCCTTGGTTGCAGCTAATGTCAAGACAGTCAAGTTCTGCTGATCCATAGCAAGGTCACGATGACCTCAAAAGAATTTGCTCCAAGTCTTAATCATAAAGTGTAGAAGTGTAAAAAGATCTCCTTGCCAATGGCAGCAGTAGTGTTTCAAGCAGCATCTAGGGAGTCCGTTCTTTGACGAATTTCATGGCTCGTACTAGCCATTCCTGCAATTCCACCAGCAATGTCACTTATGTGGCCATAAGCATCAATTGCAAGATCAGTGGCAATACACGATAGTGCTGAGCATTCCCAAAGTAGACAGAAATTCCATACATAGCAGCTAAGCTAAAGCTCACATAAATGGCAATGGCAATGGCAAATATGGGAACGATGACAGATTTGTATCCCAGAGCCAATCCAAAATTTACATTTATTGCAGCACCGATCCTACAAAAATCTACTACTTCCTTCACTGGACTGCAATATTTTGAACATGGTTATAAGCATCACATTTATAAGTTGATGGGTACAATACATACAAATATACACAAAAGCGTTTCTTCTATGAGGCGCTGCACAATGCACAATGAAAATTTCCTCATATTGAAAATTTGTTAGGATTGTTGATGCCATCTCTTTTACAGTCATGAATTGAAGAACGTGTCACAATGTGATGAAGGAATCACTGTCCACAAGTAATCTACATTTTATTTACTTTTAACAAGAAAGTTTCATTGAAAATTTAACAATTTTGGTATTTCATCATGATTCTGAACCACTATGGGTCGACCTCTAGCCTAGTCCAATTCTAAGGAATAAGTTGGGAATGCTTCAATTTCAAAATTATACCTTTTCTGGAACCCAATTTTGAAAGGTTCCCAGTATTAATAGTTTTTGTTGGCAAATGCAATTATAGAATGCCAAAGGCAGAAAAACTGGATCCAAATATCAATACATGGCAATGTATCAATATTCAGATCATTTGCTGCAGTATAGAAGACCAGAAGAAGGTCTAAGCATTAGTAACCTGAAGAAGAAAACTCATTTGTAAGCATTGCTAGTATAATATACCCTATAGTGTATCCAATAACAAGTCCAGCCTACAAGCCAATTGCAACACAGAAGAAAAGGTGCCTGCAGTAACATATCATTTAATGAATGAGACAAAAATCTCTTGAGGAATAAACCAACTCTGCCAAAAGATAGAAGAAAGAGAGTTTTTAGGGGAAGAGGCATGCCCGTTCTTTACAACCATGTCAAAGTAAACTGCAAGAAAGAAACATTAGAGTAGAAACATGGTTATCATTCACTAAAATTACTCTTTTGCATGCTGTAATCCTTTCAGATTATAAAGTAGAAAGGTATTTCATTTCTGTATTGGGACCAAGACTTTAATCACCAGGACCACGACCTGACTGGAAACCACTTAATAGACGGCAAACAATGTTTTGTTTTGTTATAATCTATGAAGTACCGACGCAGCTACAGAGCCGCCGCACCGGAGTCCGACGCGGCCTGACACGGCGTGCGGCGGGTGATGCTGCTGCCCGTGCATCGGTGCCACATCGCTTTTTTTTTTTTTTTTTTTTTGTTTCCTGATATGCGACAATTTGTGCCAACTTGGCGCTGACTCGGGCCGATTCTCGCCGAATCAGGACGATTCGCGCCAATTCGGGAAAAATCGGGTCATATCGGCCGAAACTACCGAAATAGGCTGATTCAGGCCATACCGGTGCCGATACGGCCGATTCAGGCCAAAATTCAAGTTAAACATAAAAAATAAAAAAAAGGGTGCGAAATGCACCGTTTCAACCCAAGCTTTAAACGGAAAACTCTAAACTCTCTACCCTTTTGTTTTTTGATCTTTGCTCTCCTCTCCCTCTCGGCTCTGTGCTCTCCGCCTCCCCTCTCTGCTCTCCGTCTCCCCTCTCTCTCACAGACCCATACTCAGAGCCTAAGACAATTTCAAAGTCTCACTCACACACTCACTCACAGCCTCTCTGCTCTCCGTCTCCACCATCTCCATCACTCGGTTTCAAGTTTCAACTCTCAAGCTCACCGACCCAACTCTCAACTCAGGTATCAAAGCTTTCATTCTCAGTTTCTCACTTTTCATTATACTCTCACATGCTCTATTACTCATTGTGATTTGATTTTTTTAATTTTTCAAAATATATATATATATATATATATATATATATATATATATATAAAAACTGCCTGTAATGTCTTGAGTTGTGACTTGGGTTTAAATTGATAAACATCATATTTTACTTATTATCTACTACTATTCTTAAATTTGGTATATATTTATATAATGTGAAAAAGTATGCTTAGTAATATATAAAAAATATAAATAAAAATATTTTTCATAATTTTTTAATCGTCGTATCCCGTCGTATTTGTACCTTACTTTTTCAAAAATTACCGAGTCCCATACTTGCACCTGCATCCGAATTTAGAAACGCACCTATGCTTCATCAGTTATAATTATTGACTTCAACTTCACGTTGTTCCAAAGTGTAACCCGGAAGATCTGTTTACGTAATGGATTACTGTGAAATTGTGCATTAATTCTTGTTTTTCAATTTTTTTCTTTTCTTTTTTGCTGTGTTCTGTTCTCATTTCCTTTTCCTTTGGACTGTTTGACTGAAAATTTTTAGAGTAGATAACTGCATGGATTGTGGGGTTCAAAATTCGAGTTTGCAAGGCATGTAACACAAAAAGTTATTTACTTATAAATCAATCTTATGAGATCGTCGTTTCACAATATTTTAAACTCATATAGATGGAATCTATATATGTTAGTGAGAGAAATGTTTTATAAAACTATCTTATCAAGTAGTACTTTTTTTTTGTGTATTAGACATAAGGAGAAAAAAAAAAAAACAAAAGGAAAACTCCAAAATTTTTATATTTGTGATAAATTTAAACCTTATATATTTAATTGTGTCAATAAAAAAAAAAAAAATTTGTCAAAAAAGTCTTATAACTCAATTTGCACCTCTTTGAGAATATCTAGGGTTCAAATCATTCTCTACCATTGTTATATCTAGCAAATTATATATATATATATATATACACACACACACATGGAGGGACGGAGGTAGCCTTTGACTTGGGGGGCAATGGCCCCCTCCCCCAATTTTTTTTATTAAAAATATTAGAATATATACTAGGCAATAATTTTAACAATTTTATTCTATAAAATTACACTTTGCCTCTTAATTAATAATATCATTAATTCTTTTAAAAGTAATGTTATAGTCACAAATTTTTTTACAATATTTTTGCAAACTCATGAAGTAGCAGATTCTTATTAGTTCGTATCTAGACCCATTACTTACGCCATTTGTAAATAAATAAATAAAAATTGTAGCCCTAGCATTTTCTTCTTTTTAAAGACCATAAAAATCTATAAATTTAAAATTTAAAACAAGATATACAAGCCCAAAAAAATTAGCCCAACAATAAAAATTACCAATAGTAAAACTAAAAAAGCATTAAGTCTAATCAACCAATTTTACTCAAAACAAACAACGCGACCTTTTAAAAAATTTCAAACAAAATAATTGTCCTTATCCAACAACATGCATAAAAAAATTTAAAAAAAAAAAAAAAAAAACCCTCAATGGCTAAGTTACTGTACACAACCAGTAGCAAAGTCGCCCCTAACTACAAGTTCTGATTCCGTCCCTATATATATATATATATGTATAAACTATACATTTTCATTCTTGTAATAATCAAAATTCTCGTCTATTTGCAAAAGAAATCTGACATCAATCTCTCTCTCTCTCTCACACACAAAACAAAAAAAAAACAAAAAAAAAAAAAAAAACACCGTTTTACTCAACTTATATAGCTCTATTTTATATACTTGTATTGCCAAATTTTTTGGCTACATCTCCTTCATTTTCTGTAAACTCAAAAAATTCCATTTGGGTCTTACTCAAAACCACCATCCAAACCACCCCACTTCCAGGGGCGGAGCCAGGAATTTTCGTTTGGGGGGCCAAGTTACAATACTAATATATTTATCAAGACAACCCCATACACACACATAAATACACATGCTTTTTTTATTATATACGCACTTTTTTATTTGATAAGTTATATATATACACACACCCAACAAAAAAAGAGCTTAATATTTTCAATCAAAATTATGTTTGATGGCTATCTTTCATAAAATTAATAAAATATATTTTCATAATTTTCATAGTGAAATTCTTAAAAAGTTTCATTTTCTATAAAAATTATCAAATTTTATACTAATGTAAGTAAAATTATTCAATTGAACTAATGTAATTTTCAAAAACAAGAATGATCCAAAACTTGGAGGAACAAATTAGGCTCCAAACATATTTGAAATTAACTATTTTGCTTTGACCCATTATGTTGCAACTAAAGAGACATTTTACGTGTAGTTTTAGTGACAATAATTTTTTAATGAGTCAATGACTTGTTAATCGCCACATAACAGGTTGAAAAAAATAAATTCAAATATGTTTGGTGCCAAACTTTTTCATATAAATTCAGATATAAAAGCACATTTTACAATAAAAAATAGAATTGCGAAAAATAAGTTATCTCTATAATTATTAGACCAAAATTTTTTTTTTTAAAGCATCATTGGACTAATTCAAATACTTAGGGGGGGCCAACTCTTATTTTTGTAGACTAAATTTTGAAAATGTTAAAATAATTATATATATATTTAAAAAAATTTCAAAATTTTGGGGGGGCCATGGCCCCCCCACCCTTCAACATGGCTCCGCCCATGCCCACTTCAAGACCACCCAGAGGCTTCACCAACACAACTCTAATGGAAGCCACAACACTTCGTTCTCAATCGTTCAAAGAAGACACATACTTCATTTCCAACCTCAAGTCCTCAGAGAAAAAAGCTCTCCAAGAACTCAAAGACAAGCTTGTAGCTTCTGAAGCCTCTGATTCATCCATGTGGGGTGTTCCTCAATTGGATGGTGATGACAAAGCCGATGTGATACTGTTAAAGTTTCTAAGGGTTAGAGATTTCAGGGTCTCTGACTCACTCAACATGTTGCTCAAGTGCTTAGCTTGGAGGAAAGAGTTTGGAGCAGATAATGTGGTTGAAGAGGAACTTGGGTTTAAGGAACTAGAGGGTGTGGTGGCTTATATGCATGGTTATGATAGAAAAGGACCACCTGTGTGTTATAATGCTTATGGGGTTTTTAGAGACAAGGAAATGTACGAGAGGATTTTTGGTGATGATGAGAAGCTTCAGAAATTTTTGGGGTGGAGGGTTCAAGTGCTTGAGAGAGGGATTAATCTTAGGGCGGAAATGTCGTGTGCATTTGCATGCATAAGTGTCAATTCCTGCTAAAGGAGAATTGCCCTGCCATTCTACAGCTACATTTGTTCCATTTCACTACTTAATTACCCATGCACTACGTACTTTCTTGATTTGTATGGTAATCTCTCTCTCTCTCTCTCTCTCTAAAGAATGAATATGGCAATGCCCATCTTGTTTCATGTATTGAATTTTTTTGTGGTTATAGATCAATGAATTATTGATAGGTGTAATTTTCTTTTTAAATTATACATTATAACTTGTAATTGAATATTTAATTAATTTCTTTCCATACAAATACAAATTAACCCTTTAAAAATATGCATTATGCATGCGTACTTGAACACCATTGCATGAAAAGTCTCAACCCTATGTCAAGGATCGCATACTCCAGTATTTGACTGGACAATTCTAGACCCACCAATAAACTTCCCAACGTTCTCAACCCTATCTGTTTTTATTTTACTGTATATAACAACCAACGATGTCCTTTTTTTTGAGTGGTGTTAATGATATTGTACATTTTATTACATATGCTTTATATTACAAAATTGATGTACTACTGATAACAAAAAAATAATTAGATATTTATTTATAATATTGTTCAAATAAACAAATTGTATATTCATTGTCAAACTAGTTTGTAGATTTTATTACATAAAATTTGTAATAATTTTAACATTTTCTTAAATCTTTATCATCTGCAACTATATTGGTACTTGAATACAAATTGACAACACGTCTATAAATTTTTCTAAAATTTCAAAATACCTCCAAGATTTTAAAAGAATATGCATGTAAAGAAAATTTCAGTGGCAACAAGCATAAAAAAATTAAAAAAAAAAAAAAAAAAACTCCCTTTGTACATCTCCATTTTAGATGTAGTTCTTATTTTCTGTGTTATAAGATGATATTAAGATTTTCAAATATTGATGAAATTGAAGAAGAAAAAAATAAACGAGGAAAGCCAATTGAGATAAGGAAGAAAGGGAAGCAATCGAGTGAAATCTAACTTAAGAGAGCTTGTATTACTTCAATGAATCTAATCTTTACAAGGGTGATATTTTTATATATAAAAGGAGAATAAAAAGTTAAAAACCGTTTTTAATTAAATTCTCTAATTGTTATGGTAGAGCAGTAACTGACAGCAAACAAACTCACCAATTTAACTAATTTAACAACTCTGATGACAATATGTAACTCTGCTACAATAGTATATAATGCACCCTCTTTTCGTTGAAGAATTGACAATAACTAATTAAGAAAGATGCTTTTTTTAATAAATTTTTTTTTTAAATTATTATTATTTTTATTTAGATATGGCAGAACTTCAACCTATGGCGACTATTTTATGATAATTCTTCTTGATCATCAAGCCAAAAACATTAACTGATTTTTGATGTAAAAAAAAAAAAAGTTTTTTTTTTTAATTTTTTTTTTTAAATAAGAGCCAAAAAAGAGTTTCTTAATTTTTTAATGAAGCTAATATGACCCCAAAAAAAAAAAAAAAAAGACTATAGTTTATTTATAAAAGTATTTACAAACCGATCAAATCTTTATATATTGCTTGATAAGAATAACTATTTGCTTTACATCATTGATAATTTTAGTTAAAAAACATGGTTTCTTTTTTAAAATAAAAATTTGAGGTATTTTAAGTCTGTAAGATAATTAAAACATTTATAGAAAAGTATAATGATGACAATGAAGCTAAGGCCTTGACATTTTGATAAGGAAGGTGAAAATTTCTACCAAATGGATCTAAAGAATTTTATAAAACAAAATGATTCAACTTGCTTTATCAATTTTAAGGTTCACATAATAAAATGGTGTAGTTAAAAGAAACAAGAAATCAATTAATTTTTAACACGGCTATGAGCACGTTACGTTGTAAAGCATAGTATGGATACAAAAATTATGTTGAAGCTTTTGATTATATATGAAGTTTAATTGTTCAACCGTTTCCGATAAGGAGTGTACAAGAAAGAACACACAAGTTCGGAGAAGAAACCTAATATTTGTTGAATCTCAACCATCCTTAACAATCGCAACATAATCTCTCTCTCTCTCTCTCTCTCTCTCTTAATGGTCCTAGAGGCCTAGAATTCCTAAGAATAGATCAAAGCAGAATTTGATTATCGGCAAAATAATTGTAACCAGAATTGTCTGTGTCGGATTTCCCCCTCATATTTTGGTTATCGGGTTATGTTTCAATTTTGAAAAAGCGGTAGAGAATTTGTTAAAACTGATGCATTTTTGTAGGGAGAATCTAGGGAAATTGTTACAGGATATATTTCTTTTATGTTAGAATTTTTTTATGAACCAAATTATCTAGCTAAAATTAAGTTAATGTAACTTGTTATTAGAAATTGCCTTGTACATTTGTATTGCTTTTATAATTCTTATTTATTATGTATGTGAAACTATATGTATTTGAAATAAGACTTTGCATCTAAAATTAAATATGAATTAAAAAAACAAATTTGGAACCATCACATTGTTATTGGAAAAAATGATTTCCACAATAACTCATAGCCACCGTAATTACATTTAGTATATTTATTTTTTTAAAACAAAAATTTAACATAATACTAAACCCAATTTTTCAGATTGCATTGTACGTACTATATAATGCATTGAGCTAGATTACCTATTAGGTACTACCATTACCGTTATTAAATGCTACCTAAGCATTTTAACTATCAAGTACAAGATTTTCTATTTTCTCAAACAAAAAAAAAAAGGGTCAAGATTTTCTTCAATTTACTGTCGTTAATAAGACTGATTATATATATGATTATTTTATACATATTCCGTTTGTCCCACTTCGTTAATAAAATTTAGAAGTCCAACCTTATAAGTAAGGTCACTTATTGCATAATTTTGTGGGTCAATATATAAGTGATAGAGAATCTATCACAATTTGTCACATCATAGTTGTTGCAAAAAAGTTGAGATCCCTAAAACTACTCATTAATTTTGAAATCCAACCTTATAAGTAAAATATACAAGTTTACACTTCAAACTAGGAAAAAGAAAAATATTCAAGTTTTCAAAATTTCTTTCATTAATTAGTTTAAACTTTAGGGTTATAATTTAATTCACTATTTAAATCACGTTATATTTGGAAATATATCAATAGTAAATTTATTAAAATTTTAAAATATTTTTATATTTTATTTTGGAACATCTCAAAATAAAATAGAGGACCAACAAATTTATAGTACCTTTAATAATTTTTCTATAGGATGAAGTATAAAATATGCATTAAGTCAATATGAAGAGTTTCTTCAAGTTATGTAATAAATGTGAGAATTTGAAGGGTACATGCATAGTATAGTACTGCACCCATACTAGTTTCCAAACCAAGAAGAAGAAACAAAAGACAAAGAAATTCATATATTTCTCCCCCCCCCCCCCCCCCCCCCTCTCTCTCTCTCTCTCTCTCTCTCTCTCTCTCTCTCATATTGTGAGTGTAAGCTCACTATTCCAATAGCATATCCAATGGATCAATCCTCTCTGTATACATGAAGGTTATTTGTCACTTTATTCCATATATCATAACCGCTTCCTCGTGAAAAGTTTCACATCAAATATCTTTCATACAGAAATTTGACTCTAACATATAGACTATAGAGATATAATTTAACTAGGGATAGACCCAAGGGAGGCCCAAGGGGCCCGGCCCTCCTGGTCCTAAGAATTTTTTTTTTTTACTAGTTATGATTTTCATTTCTGTAGTTGGGCCCCTCTCTTCCAAAACTTTAGGCCTCCTTCCTCTCTAATCAATCTAGCCAGCCCAGCCCATCTAACAATTACCTGACTCAAAAACTTAACAAAAACAAAACTCAAAAAAAATTTAAAAATCTTAGTCAGTCCAGTATTAAGAAACAATATCATTTCATGTTTTTTTTTTTTTGGGAGAAAAAACAGTGCTCTTGTTTATTTCTCTTGGTTGATAGTTTGTTAATACTATATGAATACCTATTTAGAGTTTTTTTTTTTCTTATACTTGACTCTCTTAACTTGAAATGCTGAGTCCATCCCTGTATTTAACCCCAAAAAATAAGTTTGTAATTTGAATACAACCATGTTACATAAAATATTCTTCAAAACTCTTTACTCTGTGGTATTTCCACTCTTACATGTATACTGTATACCCAACAAAAACCCAAGGTAAGGCATATAAAAGGTCAGTTCATAGATAGAGAACCAAATTGAAATTTTGGTTTCAATTTGTATCCTTGAGAAGGTAGTGAAATAATTATGTAAAATATTTTTTATTTAGTTCTTAAATATCTCTTTAAATACCATAATGTTAAAAGCATTCTTAAACTTACATAATGCAAGTTCAATCTAAAACAAAAAAATATTTACTAAATAAGGAAAAAAATTAGCGACAATTTCCACCTTATGTCGAAAATTTGAACATAGGGTTAAAACCACGCCCACTTGTGTATTAAAAGACCAAAAGGGCACTGCATCCAAGATACAAAAATGTTTTTTTATAACTAGGGTTAAGACCACGTCCACTTGAAACCCTCGCTCAATGGTAGTTCACAAGGAAGAATGACGAAGGTTTAATTATTCTTTTGCATTTTTAGGTGGATAATCACTAAACTCTTTCAAATTGTATCGAACACTTTGATAATGTGACAAGATTCCAAGTCTATTTCCATAACCAGCCTTAGTTAGTAAGTATGCATATTGTACCCGTATAATACGCGTACATGCGTAACAATTAAATTTACTTGCGGCTTACGTATTGTGTGCAAAAATACGGAATTAAACACATTATTTTGAGGCTAGACGTAAAACACACGTTAGTTATGGACAATAAAAAAATTGGCGAGTTAGAGCATTCACAACAACGTTACTAAAAAATATTACTTTTAGCTACTTTATCTACTTTACCATCTCACTTTACAAAACACCCAACATCAATGGTTTATTTTAGCATAATATAAATATAACACAATAAAATAATATAAATAACACAATAAAATAATATATTCAATACAATAAACAACAACCACAACCACCACCACTCATAACAACCACCGCCACAGCCATAGAAACTACCACACAACCACAACCATAGCCAACACCACCCACAACTGCAACACCCAACCATCACAATCCCTCCAAATTGCAACCCACTAAATCCAAAACAAAATAATCACCCAAAACCACCATCATTGCCTCCGACTACCTCTTAATCCTTAGATGCTCCTCTTGAACTTGGAGCAAGTTAGATCAGAGAACTTAGTCATGTCATGGATCACCGACGGGTCAAACCATCTGGTGTTTGCGCACTCTCTTCAAATTCTTCTGGAAAACCTTGAACTTGAACTCATGCTCCTCTTGATTCACATATGACCAGGGGCAGAGCTGTGTTGAACGTTAGGGGGGCCATGCCCCCCCCCCCCCAAAT
The DNA here is from genome assembly GCA_028535165.1 of Quercus tomentella. NCBI lineage: Eukaryota > Viridiplantae > Streptophyta > Magnoliopsida > Fagales > Fagaceae > Quercus > Quercus tomentella. The sequence goes on along the minus strand of JAPQVY010000068.1, from coordinate 34,024,394 downwards.
TTTGAAAAATTTTAAATTATATATATAATTATTTTAATATTTTCAAAGTTTAGTCTATAAAAATAAGAGTTTGCCCCCCCTCAAATATTTGAATTAGTCCAATGATGCTCTTGAAAAAAAAAAAAATTGGTCTAATAGTTATAGAGATATAACTTTATTTTTCGCAATTCTATTTTTTATTGTAAAATATGTTCTTATATCTATTAAATATTTGATAAAGTTTGGTATCAAACATGTTTGAATTTATCTATTTTAACCTGTTATGTTGCCATCGACTCGTTAAAAAAATCTTGTCACTAAAACTACGCATAAAATGTGTCTTTAGTTGACACATAATAGGTTAGAGCAGGATAGCTTTAAATATGTTTGGAGCCTAACTTATTTTAATGTCTTTAGTTGCATGTTTTTGAAATTTTCATTAGTTCAATTGAAATATTTTTTACTTTAGAATAAAATTTGATAATTTGTATTTAAAATGAAACTTTTTAAGAATTTCACTATAAAAATGGAAAAAATGAATTTTATTTTATAAAGATCATCATCAAACATAACTTTGATTGAAAATACTAAGTTTTTTTTTTTTTGGTTGTTGTTGTTGTGGTGAGTGTATATATATAACTTATCAAATAAAAAGTGTGTATATATGTGTGTATATATAATAAAAAAACGTATGTGTATATATATGTATATGAGGGTTGTCTTAATAAATATATTAGTGCCGCAACTTGGTCCCCTTAAACAAAAATTTCTAGCTTCGCCCCTGCATATAACTTGTCGTACATTTTCTTGAATAGCAAAAAGTGGTGCTCTGCCCCGAGTAGAGGATAGTCGTTTAAAGTCTCACAAACGCTGGCATCGTCGACAACTTGTCATATAAATGTGTTGTCGGTGGAGTTTTCCTACAATGATGTCGTTACGGAGATGAGGAGAAGAGAAGAGATTAGGAAGAGAGAGAATTGGTTATCCATTTTTTCTGGTTTTGTGGGTTTATGCGTTGTGAAGAGAGGCTAGGTGAGGTCAGTAAGGCGTGGGATAAAGGAATAGAGGTTGGACGAGGTTGGGATTCTCAAACTTGGAGGAGTGGGTAATAGCAAAAGCAATAGAAAAGAAAGAGAGAAGAGGCATGCGTGAGAAGAAAGAGAGAAAGAGGGAGAGGCACGTGTGAGAGGGATTAAATTATATTATTTGGTTTATAACACTCAGCTACAGTAAGCTGCTAGAGATGGCAGTTTGCTGTGGCTGAGTGTCAAAAAATTTTAAGTTTTATAGCTTTGATGTAGTGGGTGTTTTTAGTGTTGGGTGCCAAATTAGATTTTTAGCACTTTTAGCAAGCTTAATGTGAATGTTCTTAAATACAGATTTTTGTAAAAGATTAAGAAGCAGCTTTTATTGAAACTTGCTAGTAGTTAGCGTAAGACAAGAGATATAAAATATTTTTTAAAATTCAATAAAACATACACATGTCAAACACTAAGAGAATGAATCATGTCAAGTTTAATATATTTCAAATATAAAAACTCAAAATACAAAACAAAGCTAACAACAAAACACAAATCCCAAGTCTATGCCTCATGGTTCCAATGCTTAAATAATCACGTTCAATTTCTTTAATAATAATAATACAACATATATTAGAAATGTTGCATCTACAATATTTTCACAACAATTTTACAATAAAATCTAGGTGGTAAGTTGGTATTGATTATAATCTCTATTCATTAGTAATATCACTTTTTAACTCACCATCACCAGTAACAATTTGCCACTAAAATTTGTTGTAAAAATGTTGTGGATATAACATTACTCCTAATAAAAAACCTTAATAATCAATGAGCCAATAAACGTGATTGGAGTGCATAATAATAATTATTTGAATTAATTTTTATAATTAGTGACACATTAATTCATAAGATCTATATAGTTAAATTTGTAATATCTCTAACATCATTCTTAGAAAAATTTAAATTTTATATGATTGGGTCTGCTTTGGCTTAAGATGTATTGCTTTTATCTTCTTCTTAATGAAAGTTGCTACCCTCTTATCAAAAAAATTAATTTTGTTGGGTAAGGATTAAGTCACACTTAGCAAGAGTTAAAAGGTTATGATACAAAGATTGTTTGCATTTATCTATAAAAATATATATGGTAAATGTTTTTCAGTATTTTTGTTACAATTAAAAAAAAATAAAAATAAACGTAACATACCCATACGATACACATACCCTTTTTTTTTTTTTTTTTTTATTCATTTCCATATTTTTATTCCGAATTTTTGAAACGTAATTTTTTTAAAGATAACAAAATATACCTGTCCGTATATTTACTGTATTATACTTGTATCGTATTTTATTAACTATTTAACCAGCATCGCAGAGGTAATATTTACTAACAAATTATTAATCAAATTTTGTTAAAAAAAATTCCAAAATAAAGTGATAGACAACTCACTTAGAACCAAACACAAATGCTAGTTATGGAGAGAAAGTTGAAAGGGAGAGAGAGTGTGAAAGGAAGTGAGGGAGTGATAAGTATCAGGATGAGAGGGAGAGAGCAAATTTAAAATGTTTTACCAAAATTTTAAGTGCAAAACATTTTACACAAATTTGCTTAGGTTGATTTGGCTAACTGAAAATACTTTACTTTTGACCAAATATTTTACTGCAAAACAAAAATTGTAAAATAGAAAAATATTTTCTTGAAAATATTTTACATCAAAACAGATGGAGCGTAAACATACACTTACACAGCACACTCAACTAACTTAATTTAATAACCAACCAATTTAAGGCACCACAGCCATTAAAAAATTTAACAAAAATAATAAAAGCCTTAGTGAAAATATAAAATATATTTCTACAATTTTTTTTTTTTTTTATATTATATGTCCCCATAAATAAAACTTATTTATAATCCATAAGCAAATAAAATAAAATAAAATTTCAAAAGATCCAATTTAATCTTCAAAGCTACGAATGTTTCAAAATTATAAGGTGCAAGAGAAAAGTTGTTTCTATTAAAAACTCACTAATTGGAATCGACAACCATAACTCACTGGTCAAAAAGAGGGAAAAAAACAAATACAAATGAAGAAACATGATTTTAGAATGAGTTTAAATTTTGTAAGGATCTAATGTAAAACCTATTGTTTACACCCTCCAATACCATGATGACACATTGGCAATTTACAAATTAGTGAATACATGCTATCATACACAATACTTTCTCCCTAATACCCAGAAACATTGAAGAAAGAAAAGAGCGCTTCTCTCTATTGCTTCCATGGTTGCCAGCTATAGACTAGTTGGAGAGCTACCAATTATAATTAGAAAAACTAACTGTATGTCTAATTGTCTATAATCAAAGCAATAAATCCAACACAGTCCTGGCATGGATCTTCAAAAGCAATAAATCCAACATAGTGCTTGCTTGGATCCACAAAGATGGTATTGCTTGGTTATGCTTACTGCTAAAAAATAAAAAGGCTTATTCTAAAATATATAGAGAAGGACATGGAGGCTTGTGGTGTTATGGAGCAACAAAGCCAAAAACACCTCATCTATCAGACCAAGAAAATACACTACATTTCTCTGTGATGATCATAGTGTCAGCTTTGTTGCCCTCTCTATCGCCAGCATCGACATAACAACCTTGCACTTTATCTCAAACCAATCCGTATCTGGCAACCAATAACTCGATGGAAAGAACTTTGAAATTTTGAAATTGGGTATGGTGAGCAATTATTGTGTGTGGTATATTTTATTAACTTATTTGTACTTTTTTGTGAAAAACTGACGTGGCATGATAGTATTGGAAGGGTAAAACAAGGGTTTTACACCACGTCTTTATCAAATTCAGACTCTTTTAGAATTACTCTTCCCCCACTATTCAGTTAAAAATGGACCAATTGTTTTCATTAAAAACTCTAACTTTTTTTTTTTTTTTTAAGAAGGCCATTTAATCAAATTTTTTGGGATTATTAGGCTAGTTGTTCAATTTCTCTTTTGGGAGGTGATTTCTCACTTTTTGAGGGTGAACCTGTTTTTTTTTTTTTTTTTTTTTTTTTTTCGGATCTAATATTTTAATTTTTATTAAAGTTATTTTTTTTAATTTCTGAGAAATGACCCCGACCAAATGTGTTTTTGTCTACAAGAAAATTAAAAAAACTAAATATTGAGAAATGAACATAAGTTAATTCATGAATTTTTTTAATATGAAAAATTATTTCACATGCAATGGGCATGAAAAACATTGACATGAATATTGTATATATGTGTAAACAACATAAACATAAATATAAACCTTATTGATAAATACATATGTACATACATACATACATACCTATTTACATACATTTGTTTTGGAATGTGTGTGTGTGTGTGAGAGAGAGAGAGAGATAACCAAATAATACTTTCGAAATTCATAATGTGATATGTTCATCTTCTTGGATTCTTTGGCCAAAACATCTACAACCATCGTTTGGATAATAACATCTTTTAGGCCTTTGGTCAATTTTGTTTTAAGATTTGTCACACTTTTCTTCCCACTTCTTGTTTTAGAGAGTTCCACTCTCCAAAATTGATGAACTCTTGCTAGTTTATTGTATCATAATGAGTAATGAGTGATTATGTGTCAGGGATTAATTATTATTGTTGATTGAGGTTTCATATACTAGTGTTGAGTGAGGTTCCACAATTGAGGAACTCTTATAATCAAATAGTGGAGTAATTCCAAGATTAAAATCCAATCCCTAAACTACTCCACAAACTGTTTGTAAGCCATGTTATAAAAATAGATTTGATTTTCATGCTAATATTGAGTTAGGTATTGTCTTTCAATATTTGAAGAGTCAAACATTTTGACAAAAATGAATACAAAAATAATAAATACGTATCAAGAAGGACATCACGTCCACAATCTCAACTATGTAATGGTTGGATTACATATAATAGTGTCTATTGTTGTAAAGCAAAGTAGAAAAGTATGGAAAAACTATGGTCATATTGAGACACTTGCACAATTAATGAGATAAGGGACCCTCTTAGATATATATATATATATATATATATATATATATATATATTTTTTTTTTTTTTTTTCTTTATCATCCATATTTCTTATGACAAAAAAAAAATATATGTACTTAAAATTTTACTCATTTCAAAAAATGATACTACATTTTTAAATAGGATGTTTTATTCTAGACTTAAACATTATTGAAGGGATAAGGGCCCAGGATCATATATTGGGCATTAGGCTTTGTCCGAGGACGTTGAATGGTCCGAGGAGGAACAAATAGTTATTAAGGGTTCCAATTTAAAGTCTCATGAATAAGGAATGAATGGAAGATGGTCCGAGGAGGAACTCCTCCTCGGATATGATGAATGCAGCTCAAGTATCTATTCCCGCAATTAGAATGACCCTCCAGGAAGCTCCAATGATAGGAACATGTCTCATGAATATATGAGAAGGAAGGAAACCCAAAAATATCTAAGGAAATGCTGCTACCATCGCATTAAATGCACTGCAGCTACTTTTCTAACCGCATTTATGTGGAGAAGACCTTTGAACAGTGCTGCCTTTGGTTACCACAACTCACAGAAAGCCAAAGAGGGTGTCTGATGGGACAGGTACTCAAGTGAGGGTTTAGATGATCAACAAGTGTAGGATCAAGATGACCCAAAGGGAGCTATATAATGTGAGCGACCCTTCATGAAAAAGGGATTGGAAAAATAGAGAAAGAACACTGTAGCAATCTAAATTGTTTTTGTATCCAATTGTGATCAATTTATAAAAGTGTGACCTCCTCGGACTGAAAGTCCATTGATATCAAAACCTTTTATTTATGTTTGATTATCATTTAATTCAGTACTAGCCATTGTCCAACTCATTAGGGCCTAGTTCTTTGACCCACTCTCTACAAATTTATTATACTAGGCTCATTGGACCAAGATCTCATACATCTTGGGCTTGGGCCGTAAATTGCGTCCTTACAATTGGCGCCATCTGTGGGAAGAACTTGTGTGATAGTGAATTCGACGTCTAACTATGGTAGGATCAGGTCCTCATCGAGAATAATCCATGGGTTCTAGACAACCGGATGACTTCTTTAACCTTGAATGCAAGCGAAATCGAGAAGGTAGCGCACACACCACACATGCTAGTAAAAGTCATTCTCGGCTTGGGAGTCATGTCTCTTAAGAGCAGAATGAAAGAGCCATGCAAAGGGAGATTGATGATTTAAAGAAGAAGCTGCGCCATGCACAACGGAAACAAACCCCTTTCAGTTCTAACGTCTCCTCCAATGATGAAGAGGATGCTAGTTACAGATAAAGGTCAAGAACTCCACTAAGCGAGTCTTTCTCCTATAATGAAGAGCACCACCACAGGCGAAGATACAAGAGCCCGTCTCGTAAAGGCTTGGGAAACAACGCTTTGAGCAAGGCATTGAATCAAATCTCCAAATCACCTTTCATGCGCAAGATAAAGAGGGCAAAACTTTCTCGGCGGTTTCATCAACCCACGTTTACCATTTACAATGGTCGAACGGACCCTGTAGAATATGTGAGCCAGTTCAACCAGAGGATGGCTGTCCACTCTAAGGACGAGACTTTGATGTGCAAAGTATTTCCCTCTAGTTTGGGACTTTTGGCGATGAGATGGTTCAATGGTTTGAAGGCCAATTCCATAGACTTCTTTAAGGAGCTCACTCAGGCATTTGGATCTCGTTTTATCACGTGTAGTAGGGTACCTCGGCCCTTAGACTCACTATTGTCCTTGTCCATGAGAGAGGGGGAGACCCTGAAAACATACTCGGATAGATATTGGGAGATGTACAATGAGATAGATGGTGACTTTGATGACATGGCTATCAGCACTTTTAAGGTCGTCCTCCCGGCCGAGCACGATTTAAAGAAATCTCTAACTGGCAAACCTTTTACCAATGTGATCCAACTCATGGACCGAATTGATAAGTACAAGAGGGTGGAAGAGGACCAATAGCAAGGGAAAGGTAAAGCGAAGGTTATCCCTTAGGAGAGGAGGGATTTCAAGTCAGACCGATTTAATAATAACCGACCTCGGAGAGATTTCGCTGGACAGTCAGGGTCTGCCAACACCAAGGTAGTTAATGCAATATTCTGAGAACCAGTGCATCAGGTTTTGGAGAAGATTAAGAACGAGTTGTTCTTCAAATGGCCGAACAAGATGGCTGGAAACCCTATGAGGTGCAATCAGAGCCTTTATTGCCAATACCATCAGGACCAGGAGCACACTACAGAAGATTGTAGGAATTTGTGGGACCATCTGGACCAGCTGGTCCGAGAAGGGAAGTTGAAGTAGCTATTGCACCATTCTAGTGGCCAAGTGAAGCAAACAGGTTCGGATCCTTGGAGAGACGCTTTTCAAGATCCCCTCTAGGAACGATTAATGTCATATTTGTTGCTCCTGGTAGGACCGGTTCTCGTCCCTCCAGAGTGATATCTATGGCTTAGCTATCCACTGAGAACAACAATTCGAAGCCAAAAAGAGCCAGAATAGAAGTCCAATAGGTTTTGGGCTTCTTGGACGAAGATAAAATCGGAACAATCCAACCCTATGACGATGCTCTGGTGGTCACACTCAGGATAGAGGGGTATGATGTGAAGAAAGTGTTGGTAGGCCAGGGCAGTGCTATCGAGATAATGTACCCTGACCTGTATAAGGGGTTGAATTTGAAACCCAAGGACTTAACGGCGTACGATTCCCCTCTAGTAAGTTTTGAGGGGAAGACTATTACTCCAAGAGGTCAGATTAGACTACTTATATAGACCGATTCAGACGTGGTGGAAGTGGATTTCATTGTGGTGGACGCTTATTCACCCTACATAGCTGTTGTGGCTAGACCTTGGCTTCAAGCCTTAGGAACTGTCTTTTCTACCCTGCACCAGAATGTGAAATATCCGTTGGAGGGCCAAGTTAAAGAGATTGTGGGGAGTCAGTCCATGGCTAGGTAGTGCATGGTGGTTGCCATCTTACATCGGCCCAAAGTTGAGTCCTCGGCCTTTGTTGAAAGGGGCTTATAACAATCAAAAACTCCAGTATTGCCCGATAATGGATCAACCGAGGAAGCGAAATGTGAAGATCTAGAAAATGTTGTTGTTGGCGATGATCCGAAGAAGTTCTTTTAGGTTGGTTCTTAGCTACCTCCCCAAGAAAGGGAAGAGCTAATTGAGTTCCTTAGAAAAAATGTGGATGTATTTACGTGGAGTGCTTATGAAGCTCCAAGGGTGGACCCAAACTTCATTTGCCACCATTTGAATGTCAATCCATCTGTTACCCCCAAAAAACAACCTCCTTGGCACTCATCTAGAGATTTTATGATGCTGTCAAAGATGAGGTGACGAAACTTAAGCAGGCAGGGACTATCAAGGAAGTTTTCTACCTTGAGTGACTAGCCAATACTGTGGTAGTGAAGAAAAAGAATGGGAAATGGCGAGTATGTGTGAATTTCACAAATTTAAACAAGGCTTGCCCAAAAGATCCCTTCCCTATGCCTCAAATAGACCAGCTAGTAGATGCGACTGTAGGCCATCCTCGGATGAGCTTTTTAGATGTCTTTCAAGGATACCATCAAATACCACTAGCTCTAGATGATCAAGAGAAGACAACTTTTGTCACTCCCACGAGAAACTACCATTACAAGGTGATGCCCTTTGGCTTGAAAAATGCAGGATCCACCTATCAAAGGACGATGACTAAGATGTTTGAACCCTAGTTGGGCAAGAATATTGAGGTCTGTATAGATGACATGGTGGTGAAGAGTAAGGTGGTGTCTGAGCATGTGGGAGACCTTGGAAACATTTTTGAAATTCTGAGGAAACATAAGCTATGCCTTAACGCTTCCAAATGCTCTTTTGGTGTAGGATCAGGCAAGTTTCTGGGCTATATGGTGACTCACCGGGGAATCGAGGTTAATCCTGATTAGATTAAGGCGATAAATAGTCTACAACCACCTCGGAATCCCAAAGAAATTCAGAAGCTAACCGGAATGACTACTGCCTTGAACTGGTTTATCTCTCGGTCAGTAGACAGATGCAGTCCCTTCTTCCTATTAAAGAATAAATGGAAGGGATTTGAGTGGACTGAGGAGTGTGCTTTGGCCTTCCACCAACTTAAAGAATATCTATCTCGGCCACCTATCATGTCCAATCCTAAGATAGATGAGGTCCTGTTTGCTTATATCGCTGTGGCCCCTCATGCTGTAAGTTTGGTGTTGATACGAGTTAACAGTGGCGTACAATGGCCAGTTTACTATGTGAGCAAATCATTACATGAGGCCAAGGTTCGTTATTTACCACTGGAGAAGGCCATCTTGGCGGTGGTGCATGGTACACGAAAGCTCCCCCATTACTTTTAAGCACATACAGTTGTCGTCCTGACTCAGCTTCCACTTAGGACTATACTTCAAAGTGCTGATTACACAGGGAGGATTGTTAAATGAGGCACGGTCCTAGGGGCTTTTGAAATCAAATACATGTCTCGTACCTCTGTCAAGGGCCAGGTCCTCACGAACCTGGTGGCCAAGTTCGCTGAACCCTCACTAGAAGAAGTGACAGAAGCACAGCACATGGATGGAAAATTAGTTGGCACAATCTCTCTACAAGAACCTTCGTTCTAGAAGGTATATGTTGATAGAGCAACAAACCAAAGGGGATCCGGAGTGGGGCTAGTTCTGATCTCACTCGAAAAGCTCACCATTGAGAAATCATTAAGATTGGGCTTCTCGGCCACAAATAATGAGGCTGAATATGAAGCTTTGTTAGAAGTAATGTCCATGGTTCAAAGAATGGGGGAAAGGTAGTAAGGATGTTCTCGGACTCAAGACTAGTCGTTGGCCAAGTGAAGGGCGAACTAGAAGCAAGAGATGAGAGAATGCAAGGGTACCTAAGTCAAGTTAGGCATTTGGAATCAGGATTTGAGTCCTTCAGCCTATTGCACGTCCCTAGAAGTGGAAACACACATGTTGATTCCCTAGCCACGCTTGCAGCCTTCTCAGCACAGAGCTTACGTTAGGTTATCCTTATAGAAGACTTGTGCAAACCTACAGAGGAAAAGGGAAGATGGTCCATGTTCACCAAGTCAGAGTAGGGCTTAGCTGAATGGATCCCATAGTACTATTCCTGATAGATGACATTTTACCGGAAGGCAAATCAGAAGCTGATAAGATAAGGAGAAAGACGCCTCGTTTCTGGCTGTCCAATGACCAAAAATTATACAAATGCTCTTTTTCTAGACCATATCTACTATGCATTCACCCTGAGGCGTCAGAGCTACTCCTTGAGGAGTTACATGAAGGGATTTGTGGAAGCCACACAGGAGGCAGATCTTTGTCTCACAGAGCCATCACTCAGGGCTACTAGTGGCCAAATATGCAGAGAGAAATGCAAGAATATGTGAAGAAGTGTGATCAATGCCAAAAATTTGCACCAAATATACATCAGCCAGGAGGAGTCCTTAACCCCCTATCCAGCCCTTGGCCATTTGCTCAATGGGGCTTAGATATAGTTGGCCCTTGAAAGTTCAAATATGTGTAAAAACACCCTTGAACGTTTAGACCCCCAATTAACAAATTACCAATTCAAGCTTTAACTCAAACAATTAATGTGCGGAACATGAACTAAAGCATAACACAGAATAGGTAAACAATCTAAGCCAATTAAAATCACATCCACAACAGAAAATAAAAGGCAAAGATAAAGGGAAGGAAGATGCAAACACAAGGACAACATGCAATGTGTTATCGAAGAGGAAACCGAAGCACTCGGCGTAAAACCTCTCCGCCGCCCTCCAAGCGGTCAATAATCCACTAGAAAATGTAGTTGGGATACATGAACAGCAATAGACCCTCCAAGCCTAATCTACCCGATGTACCTAAGCCCTCCAAGCTTCTTGCTCCAACGAGGTTGCGCCGAACCTATTTCTTTTCTAGCTTCCCGGATTCCGCTACTAGACCATAGCATCAACCAATGAATATTAGTTCCTTCCTAACTGCTTCCCAGAACACCAAACAACCCTCTCACAGTAATGGATATGGTGAGAACAAGGTTATGGTAAAAAGACCTCTCAAGGATTTGGCAATGGAGAGGAAGAGAGATGAGGAATTTGAAGAGACTCTAATGTAAAGATTGTAGATGGTTCAATCTTGTTTTGCTCTACGGTTTCTCTCTCAAAATTCTCTCTGGAAGCTCTCTCACAATCGTGGGTAAAAGGGGTATTTATACTGGAGTGGGAGAGGAATGTGAAACGTCAGGTTTTACAAAACAGGGGTGGCTCGTGGCTTGACCTCGCAGTTTGACTAAGTCGCGAGATCCAGTCGCGAGATAACCTTATGGCCAGTTGTCCTGTTTTGTCCTGTAGTTCTCCAGCTTGCATGACTGTTCACCTTCCAGCATGCTTGGCACGTGTGTTGTGTCTGGCGACTTGCAGCCGCGAGTCACCCGCGAGTCCCAACCGCAAGTCTCTGTTTTCTTGCACACTCTTGAGCAATCTTCACTCTATCTCACTCACTACCCTTACATCAAACCCACCTAAATACAGGGTTACTAAATGCTGAATTACAAGCAAATTTGGCATGGAATAAAGCCAATTAGATGGTTGAATAAATTCAACCTTACAATCTCCCCCTTTGGCTATTCCGTGACAAAACCCTAAAACAGACTCTAGACTTAACATGTGAGTTGGGAACAGTTGAACAAAACTCATTCACACCTAACTCTAGAAGCTGTGAAGCACTTGAATCATATGAACATAATACTCCTGAAACACAACAATACACCATGATCATTGTATGTAGAAAATCATAAAATGCATATGAAATAGGCAATATGTGATCAAGCAAAGATGGAGTTAAGAAACAAACCATGGCTTGATCAACCAAGTGAACACCACAAGGTAGTGATCACAGTGCTCATTCACACTTGGAATGAACACAAGGACATACAAGTTAACAAGCACAAGGCAAGACACTTGTATGTTCAACACTCAACCAATGCATAGTACACAAGGTATATGCATCTAGGAACAATCCTACAAGGGCACAAGAGTGACAGTACATAAATCAAAATGCAAGACATTTAGATTAAAGTACTGATTTCAACATAGCATAAAGGCTGCAATTAAGCAAGGTACATACCATAAAGCCTACAAACTTATGCATAAAACATAACCCTAAAAGCTTACAAAAGCAACATGGGTACAAGACAAAATAATCCTGAAAAACAATCAATAGTAATATATATATAAAAGATTAAACCAAGATTATAAGTTATGAGTTAGAAACACAAGTACACCAAAACCTCAGTGTATAAAACCCATACAAACACTAAACCTATAAGTTTAAAGGATAAGACTAAAAACAAAAGTATGCCAAAAGTATGTGTGTACTCCCCCCTATCACTATGCACACTTCCCTTTGAATTTTCTCCCCCTTACTGCATGCTCTCCCCCTTTTTGGCACGAATAGCTAAAGGCTGTCGTCCAACTTTCGTTGAATATCGTCTAGCTGATTCTCCATAGTCTCAAGACGCATTTGAACCTGATTGTTTGTGGAGTAGAGAAGTGCCACAATCTCATCAATGCGTTTCTGAATATGATCAAGTAAACTCCCCATTTTATCAGTATGAGAATCAGTCTGTGCTTGCGGAGTACTAGCTTGTGGAACTTCAGGAATAGCATGCGAAGTAGATGTGGTATGTGCAGGTGTCTCTGACTCAGGAGCAGATGGAGTAACTGGAGAGATATGTGCACTCTTTGGAGTTCTAGAGGAGTGACTTCTGCTGGCTTGAAGAGATAGCATGGAAATAGGACGCGGACGGGTCAACATTTTGCCATCTGTAGGAGGAACAATGCCTTCACGAAGAATGAACTTCATGATGAGACTGCAAAATGGGATAATTCCTCGAGCTGCAGTTCGAACCGCGGTCTTTCTCAAGGTATAAAAGATGTGAGCACAGATATCAATGGGGGCTCCAGTAATAAGATCACAGAGGAATTGAGCTCTCCCAAGATTGATGAATGTAGTGTTGGACAGTGGGTAGAGATTAGTGAACATGATCAACTTCAGTGTGGTCAGCTCTGGTGCAAACTTTGCGGTGCTGATGGATGTGCCGGTATTGGATACTTCATGATCAGAACCTAGGATATGTAGAATATCTTGAATCTCTGGAGTTCGATCATCATATGGAGTTAGATCCACATTCTGAGGCCTGGTGATGCGGAGAGTATCGGCTATGGAGTTCGGAGTGACGATAAACTCCTTTCCTCTGACCCAGAAAATTAGTTCAGCTCCAAGATCAGTTGCATTGGAGAAAGCTTCCTTAACCAGTTCAGCCATTGGATCGTCAAAGTTCCCAAACAAGTTTGCCCAGTCTTGTGCCTCAAAGATTCGAGAAATGAAAGTGGTCCCTAAGGTGTTAAACTCCACCACCCGTTCCACTATAGCAGTTGATTTCTCAAATATGTTGGAGTAGATGTGTGAAGTAAGCGGGGTTCTAAACCTCTCCTCATTGGAGTCTTGAGAGGCCTGTGATGAGAGGCGAGTCCTTTTAGCAACTGGGGTTGCTGGATTGTCAGCAACAATGTCTTTACCCTTAGAAGATCGACGAGACATCTGTAAGAAAATAGGCCCACAGCAAAGAACCAAAACAGCACGGCACGAGATAAATATCAACATGATGTGATGCAAATAACTACAAACTTGAGATAGGACAGACCCAAATAAACTACCATCAATACTAATGTGCATAATACGACAGGTGCAGCAAAATGGTGATAGTGCAAAAGAGCATAGATAACCACATATTCAAAGATAACTGTCAATGAGACAGTCGACCATGACCATGAAATGCACACAGAACAACTCATACAACCACAATAGAGCAAAAGACAGATCAAAGTCATACGTACTCACAAATGGAGTAAAACCCAGAAGACATTATCAAACCCATATCCCAAATGAGTGAGAGGACCCATCAAACGACAAAGCACAATGTAACCAACAATAGAGTAAATCAGAATCAAACACAACCCACAAAAACCAGTACATTCAACAAAAAAAAATCGAGCACATTAAGATTCTAACAGCAATAGCAACTCATAGACAAAGCAACAAAATGAAACTCAAAACATAAATATGTAGTGAGGAATAGAAAAACCATACCTTACTAGATGATTTTGAGAACAAATGGAGCAAAAATGATGTGAGAAACTGGAGGCACAGTGTATGGGTAAGAGCAGTTTTAGAAAGACAATGAACAGTCACAAGAGTTCGAGGGAAAAACTGGAAAACGCTTTTAAAAACTGTCCCTATTTTTGCCAAACATGCGTTTTTCGCGACTGAGGTGAGTCGCCAGCAAGTCACCAGGTTGAGCCGCCAAGACTCTCAAAGGAAAAATTTTGAAAAAATTTTCTAAGTGTTTTTCGCGACTGGAAGGTCTACCCGCGAGGGAGTCGCGAGCTAAGCCGCGAAAATCTCTGGATAACCTCGCGACTGGACCTTTCACTCGCGAACAAGTCGCCAAAGTGGACCCGCGAACATGCGACTGAGGCTCGCGACTTGACATACCCGCGACTGAGTTGCCAAAACAGGGCAAAATTTTTTTTTTTGAAATTTTCATTTTTGAAGAACAAAATACTTTCCAAAAACACCTAAAACACTCAAAAATCTTTTTGTGCTTGAAACAACAAAGATTGAGCATGTGAAAAACATATTTCATCAAGTACAATTACACAAATGATTATGGCATTCATTGAACATAAACTTGTGTGTTGTGTGTGGATATCAACAATGAGATAGTCCTTAGTCTAATGTGAAGCTTCAATGATCAATTCAACCAAGGCATACACAATTAGCACTAGATCATGTGATCTATCTCACTTATAGAAATATGTATATATGACCTCCTACAAAACTTGATAAAATGACTTGGAGTTTTTCATTTGACTCCACTTTTAGTCATAACATTTGATCTTTTTGATCCTTTTGAGACAACACCTCTCATTGTGAGAGTGATATTTGATAAATCTCTTTAATGAACAAGCCTTTGGCCTTTTGAATAAACATTTCTCTTTAATTTTTGGTCGCTTTCCCTTTTTCCTAGTCGAATACTAGTATGTGCGACAGGCTTTTGCAGCTCAATATCTCTTTTCATTTGGAGATTTACATTTGGTGAGCTCTTTTTAGCAATAACAAAAATAAAGAGTGGGAAGATATATAGACACAAGTCTATGCATGTCTCAAGATCAACATAACCATTCACTCATCATTCATGACAAGTTTGAAGATCTATTTACAACAATCACATTGATTTCAAGATTTTTCCCATAGAGATATGAGTGCAAGGAAACAAGCAATGCTCGAAAATGGACAAAGCCATTAACACAAAGGTACAAGGCAAAACATGTTTTGAGACAAAAGCTCAACAATGTCAATCAAACTTTTGATTTTCTAATTTTTATGTGACTTTTGGATTTTTGACACATAAGAAGAAAAAGATTGATCAAAAAACAAAAAAAAAATGCACAAGAAGACAAGCAAACAACCAGCAGCAAAAACAATAAGCAAACAAACAAATATCGTCGCAAAGCATAGGAAGTATTAATGCATGGATATGTTGTAATGCTTATGCATGAGTACCCTTCTTCACCCACACGTCACTTGCGTTTGGGGTGATTTCCTTATAGGATTGGGTACGGGAGTTTGGGCTTTCAAACCTTCATGAGAAGCTTTCCAAGCAGTTGGTGAATGCACCAATCATCTTCATCACGTTTATCATTCCGGGATCACCATTTTGATCTCTAGATTGTTCATCTGCCCAATTTCTTCTATCAATTCTAGGTCCTCGTGACCTTTGAGGTGTTGCACTGTTCGTTGCTCTCAGCTTTTGGCAATTTGGTCGAGTATGTCCTTGAAGTCCACAATGATGACACACATAAGTTGATCTAGGACCTCTTTGTGGTCGTGGACGAGATTTGGCTCGAGATTCTGACCTGCCCACATATTGATTACGGGAATTCAACAACCGTTCGTTCCCCACATTTCTCTTCTCTTCTATCTTGGGCTTCTCAGCAGTAGGACCAACATCAACTGGATCTTTAGCCTTAACAAACTTCACTTCTTTAGTGACATTTCCAGATGAGCTACTTCCTCCGGTATATCCCAATCCGAATTTGTCTGAAAAGCTCTTTTGAGATGAAATAACATCATCTAGCTTCTTGGTGGTGACCCTGTCTATTTTAGCATTTGCTTGCACAACCTCTTGCTCAAGAAATCTCACTTTTGTGTACGCTTCTGACAGCTCACCATTCAAAGTTTCTATCTCACATTTGGCCTCCCTATATCGGATTAGGAGACTTTTATAGTCCTCCTCTGCCTTCTTCATCTTTCTCACAGCTGCCTTGGCCACCCTTGTGTACTCACCCGACTTTTCAAGGAGTGAGTTATAATTCTTTTGAAGATTGGCTGTGCTTACATCTTCTTCAACATCTGATTCCTCGACAATTCCTAGTGATTCATCATCACTATGTTCTCCAAGGTCTTGTACAAGCAGATTCAACTCATTTGAAGACTCAACATAAGCAATGGTCATAAAAGCTGAATAGTTCCCCTCTCCATCACAGCTCTCTTCAGATTCTGAGTCAGACAAATCCGAGTCACTCAATGTCGTGGCATACACTTTACCTTTCGATTTTAAATAATTCGGACATTCCTTCTTAAAGTGTCCAGGCCCGTTACATTCGAAGCAAGTGACACCTTGTGTAGGTTGGGATTCTTTTCCATCTTTCTTTTTGAATTCCCTTTTCTCCCTTCTAGAACTTTGGAATTTTCTTTTATCATCAAATTTGCCATTATTTTTGAATTTCAAGAACTTTCTGAAATTTTTGACAAGGTATGCAACATCTTTGTCAACCACATCGTCTTCCGATGAGTCATGGACTTCTACCTTCTCATTAATGGTCTTAAGAGCAAGAGATTTACTCTTCCGTTGATTAGGCAGCGACATCTCATAAGTCTGAAGAGAACCAACCAGCTCTTGGACTTTGATGTCATCTAGATCCTTGCTCTCTTCAATCGCTGTCACTTTAGCACGAAAACTTTCTGGCAATGATCGAAGGATCTTCCTTACGATTTTAGAATCCTCCGTTTTCTCCCCCAAATTGAACTTGCTGACTACCACCTCATTCAGCTTCCCATAGAAAGAGTCGAAGGACTCATCCTCACTCATTTTGAGCTCCTCAAACCGAGTGGTCAGCATTTGCAACTTGGTGTCTTTCACTTTCTTCGTGCCTTCGTAGGTGGTTTCCAATATCTCCCATGCTTCTTTGGCAACAGTGATGTGGGAGATCCTGTGAAATTCATCAGGAGACACACCACAGAAAATAGCATTTAAAGCTTTACTGTTAGCATTAGATGCAGCGAGTGCTGCCTTATCCCATGTGGATTTGGCTGCCTCAGGTCTGGTCCAACCACTCTCAACTGCAATCCAAACAGATTCATCAATGGAGCACAGAAATGCTCTCATGCGAACCTTCCAAAAAGTATAATTACTACCATCAAAATATGGAGGTGCATTTAGGGATTGAGACCTATCCATCTCAAAAGGGAGTCAAGGATCACACAATGGTATTGAAACCAATAAAAGTGTACCCGCTCTGATACCAAGTGAAAGTTCAAATATGTGTAAAAACACCCTTGAACGTTTAGACCCCCAATTAACAAATTACCAATTCAAGCTTTAACTCAAACAATTAATGTGCGGAATATGAACTAAAGCATAACACAGAATAGGTAAACAATCTAAGCCAATTAAAATTACATCCACAACAGAAAATAAAAGGCAAAGATAAAGGGAAGGAAGATGCAAACACAAGGACAACACGCGATGTGTTATCGAAGAGGAAACCGAAGCCCTCGGCGTAAAACCTCTCCGCCGCCCTCCAAGCGGTCAATAATCCACTAGAAAATGTAGTTGGGATACATGAACAGTAATAGACCCTCCAATCCTAATCTACCCGATGTACCTAAGCCCTCCAAGCTTCTCCCTCCAACGAGGTTGCGCCGAACCTATTTCTTTTCTAGCTTCTCGGATTCCGCTACTAGACCATAGTATCAACCAATGAATATTGGTTCCTTCCTAACTGCTTCCCAGAACACCAAACAACCCTCTCACAGTAATGGATATGGTGAGAACAAGGTTATGGTAAAAAGACCTCTCAAGGATTTAGCAATGGAGAGGAAGAGAGATGAGGAATTTGAAGAGACTCTAATGTAAAGATTGTAGATGGTTCAATCTTGTTTTGCTCTAGGGTTTCTCTCTCAAAATTCTCTCTGGAAGCTCTCTCACAATCGTGGGTAAAAGGGGTATTTATACTAGAGTGGGAGAGGAATGCGAAACGTCAGGTTTTACAAAACAGGGGTGGCTCGCGGCTTGACCTCGCGGCTTGACTAAGTCGCGAGATCCAATCGCGAGATAACCGTATGGCCAGTTGTCCTGTTTTGTCCTGTAGTGCTCCAGCTTGCATGACTGTTCACCTTCCAGCATGCTTGGCACGTGTGCTGCATCTGGCGACTTGCAGCCGCGAGTCACCTGCGAGTCCCAGCTGCGAGTCTCTGTTTTCTTGCACACTCTTGAGCAATCTTCACTCTATCTCACTCACTACCCTTACATCAAACCCACCTAAATATAGGGTTACTAAATGCTGAATTGCAAGCAAATTTGGTACGGAATAAAGCCAATTAGATGGTTGAATAAATTCAACCTTACAGCCCTTTCCCCAAGGCAGTAGGGAACAAGAGGTATTTGCTAATCGGCACTGACTATTTTACTAAGTTTTTGAAGTTGAGCCCTTGGCAAACATCAGAGATGTGGACGCTAAGAAGTTTGTCTAGAAAAACATTGTCACCCAGTTCGGGGTCCCTCACACCCTCTTCTCGGATAATGGCCTTCAGTTTGATAGCAAGTCCTTCTGGAGATACTACTATGAATTGGGAATTACAAATAGATATTCTACCCCAGCTTATCCCTAGGGGAATGGACAAGCCGAGGCTGTTAACAAGGTCATAGTGAATGGATTTAAGAAGATGTTGGATGATGTGAAGGGAAAGTGAGTGGAAGAACTACCACATGTCCTGTGGACGTATCGAACCACACCTCGTAGATCAACAAGGGAGACTCCCTTTTCAATGACTTATGGTGCCGAGGCTGTTATTCCTTTAGAAACGGGCTTCCCAATACTAAAGACCAGCTCATTCAGTCCGAGCAGTAACAATGAGTTGCTAGAAAAGAGCTTAGACTTTATTGAAGAAAGAAGAGAAAGTGCAATGGTGTAATTGGCATACTACCAACACAAACTCAAGCAAGGTTATGATGCCAATGTAAAGCTAAGGCCATTAGTGCCTAGTGACTTGGTATTAAGGAAAGTTCTGGGCACTACAAAGAACCTAGCATGGGGAAAGCTAAGGCCTAATTGGGAAGGACCATATTGCATCACCTCAGTGACTGGTATAGGGGCATATTTTCTAGAAGACTTAGATGAGCATGTAATACCGCGTCCTTGGAATGTAAACAACCGGAAAATGTATTATTATTAATGAAAGTTTCCTTTGACAATATGTTCACTTGTTGTATAAATGAATTACACTTCCCATTATTTAATCTTTATAAGTGTTAAACAGATCCCAAGTTATGTTAGGTCTTTCAGATCACATGTTTGGGTGAAATTAACACTTAATGGCATCTTTATAAGTGTTAAACAGATCCTAAGTTATGTCAGGTCTCTCGGATCACATGCTTGGATGAAATTAACACTCAATGGCATCTTTATAAATGTTAAACAGATCCTAAGGCATGTCAGGTCT
Source organism: Quercus tomentella (assembly GCA_028535165.1). Lineage (NCBI taxonomy): Eukaryota > Viridiplantae > Streptophyta > Magnoliopsida > Fagales > Fagaceae > Quercus > Quercus tomentella. The sequence goes on along the minus strand of JAPQVY010000068.1, from coordinate 34,004,503 downwards.
TTCGGATCGCATACTTGGGTGAAATTAACATTCAACATCTGATCCCCCAGACCACATACTTAAGGGAAATCAATACTTGATTAGATATTGCTAAATATTAACACTGGGGTACTTATTTATTTTTCACTAAGTATTCGAACAAATCTAGAGTTATATGCTAGCCTTGAGTAAGCTAAAGTCCTTAATCATTTATCCAAGTGCTGGACAGAATGAAGAGTACTTATCTTTATTGGATTCATCCTTCATGGTAGAAGGATCAGGTTACAGTGCAAATATAGGGGCCCTTCCTGGAGTCAGCTTCCTTAAGCTCAACACTCTCGGTCTTGGACTTAGATTGAGCTTCTTTAGCTTGGGAGACAACATCCTTGATCGTAAGGGCGACCTCGGGCAGAGTGTCTTTGGCTGAGGACAAGGTCTCCTTACCCTTATCTACCCCTCTAGAGGTCCCAACATCAAAAGTAGGGTCCTAGATACTTGGGACCTGCTCAGGTGGAGGAAGGGGTAGAGCAGTGGGTGGGAGGTCCGCTGGAATTTCTCAATTATGCTCAGGAAAGAATATCTTTTCAGCTTTCCTTAACTTGGAGTCTACAGGGACACCCGCACTATTAAGTGCCTCTATCCAAGTCTCAACGTAGTATTCCCTACACACTCCAGCCACCTCCTCAGCCAACCTGTTTTCTGTGTCCTCCACCCTACGTTTGTAGGATGCTATCTCCACAGCTACAGTAGCTTCCTTGGCCACCCGAGCTGCCTCTTTAGCTTCGTCTTTTATTCTCTACAGCTCGGCCTTAAGATCCATGACAAGTTGTTTCTGAGTGGCCAACTCAATCTTTGTTGTGTAGAGCAATTTGCGTTGGTCCTCGACTTGGGCCTCAGCAGTTTTTAGGCCAGCCAAGGCACTCAAGCGCTTCTTGTCTACTTCCTTCAGCTTGTTGGTCAATTCTTTGTGCTCCTTCTTAAGAGCTCCAAGAACATTCTCAGCATTAGCTCGAGAGTGGGCCTCAGCATTAACTTCATAGCAAGCGTTCCTAACCTACTCCTCAGCTACAAAAACTTGTTGAGTGACCTGCATGATAATAGCAAAATGGTCAAATATATACATGTGAATAAGTATGCATTCTAACATTGAACTCAAAAGGGTATTGACTGGCTTACCATGCCTAGATCCCTTTTCAGGGACATGAAGAGGTCTTGTTGCCTCGTACGCCTAAGGCCCTCAATGTCTCTAGGGAGGAGAAGAGGTTGCTCCAAGGCCTCGGCGAGAAAGGTGGCATGCCCCCTTTGGGACTCCCAAATTGTGGCATCCCAAGGAATGAGAACACCCCCCAACTCTAGCCGAGGAGCCTATGAGCGTGACCCTTGGTGCATTTCGGTCCCAGTCTCCTCCTGCTCTCCGCGGAGGGAGCCCATTTGTCCTTGATGTTCTTGGCTTGTTTAGCCCCTTTCGGAGGAATGATCTCCCCCTCCTCTCCTTCCTATGCCTTTCTTTTCTTTTTTAAATCAGGATAGGGGAACAGTCTCTCTACGGTCACAAGAGAAGGAGAGGGGGAAGAGTAAGGGGAATTTGAGCTTTGGGGATCTCTTTTGATGTTGACCCCTTCTTCCGGTTGGCCAACAGACCCTTTAAGCTAGACCGTTGCTTCAAGTCCATACCTTCTTCTTCCTCTGAGCTGGTATCAACCCGAGCAACTATTAAGGTGAATGGGCAGCGAAAAACCTATCCAAATTGGCCTCAGAGTCTGAGAGCTCTACTGGCCTTTCTGGTACTTCACCTTCCTCCTCAAGGTGAAATTGGTCGATCTCGGCCTCGAGAGATAAATGTGTGGTGGCTGTCCCCTCTCTCAGAGTGGCTATTTCTTGAAGAGTACGTTGAATAGGCAATTCAACGGGTGGGAGATCTCTCCAAGCCAAAAATCCTAGCTTGGATACGTCTATGTGGTTTAGCCTGGAGTCACCAGCCCTTATTGCCTGCCCCGCGTCCTGGAATTGGTGAGACAAAGGCTCATGATCTAAGATCAAATAAGCAGCTCTTAACTGTCCGTCTTCGCTTATAAATACCTCAGACCTCAGCAACTTGTTAAAACCTGGTACGTTGACAAAACTTAGTCTCGGAGTAACGTGGTTTTTGTTTTTCAAAAAGTATCCGAGGAGGAAATTACGATTAGATCAATTGAGACTATTATCCAAGAAGACAAAATGTTAAGGCAGAGTGTAAAAAAAAAAAAAAAAAAAAAATTGCTAAAAAAAATTAAGAATACTAAAATCCCCTACCAAAGGGACTAATCCTAGAAGTCCAACCTGGCTCTCCCACCCGAGTTGGGTAATGAAGACCGTCATTCCATTCCCTAGAGACAATCAAGTAGTCATCCTTTATGCCCTTGTTAGATTTTGGGAGGCAAGATATTAGTTTGACGATGTCAAACCGAGACTTGAGATAGTATCCCGCGTTGGCAAGCTTGTGGCACTCATACATGTGAACTACATCATGCCACGTAAGCCCCAAACCCATCTGCTCGTTGAGAGCATCTACGCAACCCAAGACCCTAAATAGGTTAGGGGCGCACTGATGGGGGGTTAGTCTATGGTTAATCAAGTAGTCCATGGTTATCCTACCCATGGGAAGCGTCATCCCTCCCTCTATGAAAGTGATCATAGGAACGACGACTTTACCCACTTCTCTATTGGTATGAATTTGGTCTGGGGCACAATATGTCAGGGCTACTCCCTGTGGGATGTGGTATTTGGCCCTAAAACCCTCCATGCCAACCGGAGAGTCAACTAGATGTTTAAACCTACTCATTTAAACAAACTAAGAAGATGCGAAAGAAATTTTTTGGAAAGAAAGAAGGCCGAGGGGTTGGCCGAGGAGGAGAAGAAGAATTTAAAGAGACAGAAACTTACAAAAGTAAGTTTATTAATCCTGGTCCTTTAGAAATGATCTTTCGAAAAACTTCTTAAGAAAAGAGTTATAGAGCTTTAGGAACTTAGAGTGTTTTGTGAGTTAGAGCGCTGGGATTCTTTGGAGCACTTGAAGATTTGTGAAGTAAAGAAGAAAACGAGTTCCCTCAAGGCTTTATATAGAGGGAGAAAATGAGTGGGAATACTCCCGCTCAAAATTCTAGGAAAAATATCAGCTGTTGGATTGGCACCTCACCATTGGATGCAGGGAACATAACGCCGCCTAGAGCAATTAATGACGTCTCATGGGCTACGAAGCATCAGTAGCAATTATGAGGCACGTAAAATCACACTCCCACACATGTGAATCAAGGAATTAGTTGGTCTTATCTCTTAAAAATCAAAACCTCACTTTTTCTCCTCGGATGAGAGGGAAAAACTGGGATTTTGAGGGGCTATTGTAGGGATAAGGGTCTAAGATCATATATTGGGCCTTGGACTTTGTCTGAGGACGTTGAATGGTCCGAGGAGGAACAAATAGTTATTAAGGGTTCCAATTTAAAGTTTCATGAGTAAGGAACAAATGGAAGATGGTCCGAGGAGGAACTCCTCCTCAGATATGATGAATGCAGCTCAAGTATCTATTCCTGCAATTAGAATGACCCTCCAGGAAGCTCCAATGATAGGAACATGCCTCATGAACATACGAGAAGGAAGGAAACCCAAAAATATCTAAGGAATAGCTGCTACCACCGTATTAAATGCACTGCAGCTACTTTTCTGGTTGCATTTATGTGGAGAAAACCTCTGAATAGTGTTGCCTTGGCTACCACAATTCATAGAAAGCTAAAGAGGGTGTCTGATGGGACAGGTACTCAAGTAAGGGCTCAAATGATCAACAAGTGTAGGATCAAGATGATCCAAATGGAGCTATATAATGTGAGAGACCCTCCATGAGAAAGGGATCGAAAAAATAGAGAAAGAACACTGTAGTAATCTAAATTGTCTTTGTATCCAATTGTAATCAATTTATACAAGTGTGACTCCTCGAATTGAAAGTCCATTGATATTAGAACCTCTTATTTGTGTTTGATTGTCATTTAATTCAATACTAGTCGTTGTCCAACTCATTAGGGCCTAGTTCTTTGACCCACTCTCTACAAATTTATTGTACTGGGCTTATTGGACCAAGATCCTATACATCTTGGGCTTGGGCCGTAAATCGTGTCCTTACAATTATACATGTGTGAATTACATAAAATAAATATTAATATAACATAAATGTATGTAAAATTTCATAGGCACAATCAAGAAAATGAAAAAGAAAAAAGGGATAAATTAAGTACACAGAGTTAGAGAGTTTACAAAACTAACAATTTTGTTTTCATTATAGATGATGTCAATACAAATACAAACTCAAAATTAGGATGGATCTTTTTGAAAAAATCCTGGTTGAGAGAAGATCTCTAAGAATCAAGTGTAGTGATAGATTAGTTCTTCTACAGCTACAATATTTTTTGGCCAACACTTTTTTCCCTGAATGCATCCTCACCTACTCTGGGGTGCGTGAGATCTTACTTTTTAACTATGTTTGGTTGGAGTTATTCTATCTATGATCACAATTAATTATATATCACATTTTTAATAGGAAATAACTTTACTATATTCAAATAACATAGGGTGGACAAACTGTAACGTCCCAGCTTTTAAAATAAATAAATAAATAAATAAGTAATGGTCAGATTTTTGGGCCCACACGTGCCCCACCTACCACATCACTTCCCCCACCACTCATTTTCAATCCACCTTATTCTCTCTTGGCTGGCTCATCCATTCCTTGCTCTCTTTTCTATTTTCTTCTTTTCTCTCAAACACTCTTCTCTTCACTCCCTCACATTCTCGCACCAGTACCTCCATACCACCATCTCCACCATCATTTTTCCAGCAATGTCACCGGAAAATCCTTAGGAACCTCTAAGCATCTTCATCCCTTTTATTTGAAGTAAAAATTTCTAATCTTTTTGGTGGGTTTCACACTTTTGCTTGAGGTTATTTTTATCTAAGCTTTAATAATGATACCCTCGTGATTTATGAGTATTGGAAGTGATATTTATGTGTTTATATGTATGAGTTTTGTATTGGTGGAATTATTTGATGAGTGGGTATGGTTTGTGCTAATGATGACTACCTAAAGTTTATTTATGTTGGAAAATTTAGGGGTTTTAAGTTATAATATTTGATGGTTGGTAAATCCAATTTTTCCATTGCTATTGGATTTATTTGGAGTTAGTTGAAGTTCTAAATTTCTTGTCTTGGAGGATATTTTGATTTTTCTTTCATGGGTCTCTTAATGATGTAGTGTAAATTTTATAGAAGCTAGTCATAATGTTGGAGATGATATTAAATGGGTTAACTTTATAAATTGGAGTTTATGCCTTGTGAATCAATTTGTTGAGAAACTTTGGAAGTGGAATATATTATTATTGATGAGGTTAAATACTAGGCTTGCCTAATTAAGTGATCTTTTGGCAATTTCTAAATTGTAGCTAGATAAAATTTCAAGCTCTATGCTTATTGTGATAGGTTTACTTGATATTGTTTAGGTTCTAGCTAATCTCCTTGGAGCTTGGAGAATTAGGCTTTTGCGGTTGCGAGGTAAGTAGCTTTTTAATGGGATTTTTGAAAAATAAACATGTTGCATAAATGATGTTTTTGGGTTAGATACACTTTTGGAAACTACCTATGGAAATTATATTTTCCTAAAACTATTGTGTCATAACCCTAATATATGTATGATTATATATGAAAATGTATCATATTTGGTATTGCATTTGGGGAAATGCATGAATTGTTGATATGAAAAAATGAGCATCTTTTATTTAATCTTTGATAAGGAAATCATGGATTTTATGGTATATTATAAAATTTGAAGATGCTTATCTTGTCTTGTTATGTGGGAAAGTGATAGAAAATCTCTTGACAAGAATGAAGTTGAAAACCTTACAAATTTTGTGGAAGTTAGATTATTTAAGGTTTTTCTGAAATTACCTAGACATGAAACACATTATTTAAGATTTTTCTGAAATTACCTAGACATAAACTATGTGTTTCAAAGTATATGTAACCTGTGAGCAATATGTGGTTTTAATACCATGCCATGTGTGATTTCTCTGTAATCACCCGATTTGGTCTCCATAGTCTTTATGACAATGGAGTCAAACCTAGGTTAGTGCCCACTTTGGATGACGCGTTCTTCCCTGCTATCCATGGGAGGGAGAGGTTCCTTGATTGTGTGTGGGTGAGGCTGCTGCCCATGGAGCCAAGAGACCACCTGTAAGAGAGGTCCTATTTAACGCGCTCTCTCTACTGCCCATGGGGGGAGAGAAAAACCTTGAGGGTATGGGTGAGGCTGCTATCCATGGGGCTAAGAGTTTGCATATCAGAGAGGACAATATCATGCTAGTTGTGAATGAGTGGATCCTTTGACCGGTCTATGTGGTAGTGTGGTATATTTGAGATAATTTATCTTATGTTAGATATTATGGATTTGGAAATTATATTGTTGATGCTCACAGATTATAGTATATAGTTTCAAGGTGTTTACTTTGAGAAACTTTGTGTTTCATTATTCAATCATTCTTGTCATATCATATTACTATTATTGAAAATGGAACTTGCGTTTCCTTTACTCCCGTTAATTATGCTACTTACTGGGTATTAGCTCATCCCACTCTATAACAGTTTTTCAGATTTATTAGCTATACCTTGGGTATGGAGCTTACTTCTTTGGTGATGATTAGAGTGCCATGTTAAATTTGGAGACTCTTGTTGTAAATGGTTAGTGACTCAATCTTGCTATGTTCAACGAGACCTTAATTAATTATATTGGAGGTCGGTTGCTTGAGGTTTGTTAGCCTTTGGTGTGGTAGGTCTAGACTCGATGTTAAGGTCCTTATTCTTGATAAGATTGTGACTTTGTGTAATTTAATCAAAGTTTTGTAATATATTCATGTATTATGTGGAGGCACATGATTTTTAGTTATTGTTCGTAAATGTGTTATAGAGCTCTTACTTGTAATGTGAAGATTTTAGTATGGTTACATATTCTTATCATGTGGAAAAGAAAGGAAAATAAAGATCTCCTATAGTTTGATTTGCCAAAAAGGAAAAATCCACAGGTACCCTTGGAATGTATTTCTCATGCTTTAGACCATTTTGGGTTTGGGGCATGACACAAGCTACATCATAGTATTTCAATGGTGAATGAAATACTTTCCTTTACTTAGTTAATTTTTTAATAATTTGAATGACTAAAAAAACCAACCAAACTATATAATGAATAAAATGGTATATGAATACGAGACTAATAATGGCAACATAGGTATACAATGGTATGACAATTTTCTTGCATCCCTAAGGGTAGATCTTCTCTGGAGTAATTTGATACAGTGCTCCCAAATAGGATAAAGCTAGGCATATTCGTGTTGTGCAAATCACTACCCTTGAGGGTAGAGCTTCTATGGTCATATTGAGACACTTGTAGAGCTATTGAGATGGAGGCCGGAGGGCCTCTTAGATTATTTATTTATTTTTTCTTAATCATCACTTATTTATTTATACGTAAAATTTAACTTATTTCGAAAAATGTTACTACATTTTTAAATTGGATAGTTTATTCTAGACTTGAACATTATATATGTGTGGATTACATAAAATAAACATAAATATAACATAAATATATGTAAATTTGGTGTTAAATGTAGAAATCATGAAAGCCTTCAATAAACATAAACATATGTAAATTTGGTGTCAAATGTAGAAATCATGAAAGCCTTCCATAGACATAAGACTATAAGATGATCATTTGAAAAGTATACAGTGTGAACTCAACAAAGTAGGCCTAAAAGGTAGAGGGTTGAGAGTCACCCCTAGTTTAGATCTAGCAACCAACTTGGACCCCTTGTAGAGGCCTACACACCAGACATTGTGCCTGGATTTAGGGTACATGATGGGATAGTGTTTGGCACCTCATGTCTTCCCATCGTGTAGGCTGAGCTCCATTCATTGTGTTCAATTGCCTAATTCTATCAAGCAATCCCCTAATGGGTCATTAAACATTCAAGAAGTAAAACACATACACACACTTTAATACAAACCCTATGCTATCCATACATCACATCCATCATCATACATCATCACATGCATCATTTATGCATTTATCTCATCATCATTACATCATAGCATGTTAATATCATTCAAGTTCATCACTTCCATCATCCAAGTTCATGCTCACATCTTATTCACATCCTACACATGTTTCTAATTCCTAATCATATTTTTAAAGCATCAAAAGAAGCTTAATCTTGTTACTAACAAGTAATCAAAGGAATAAAAGACAAGCAATCAACAAACAAAAAAGAATGATTTGAATATTTGAGTTTTTGGGTGAACCTGTGTGTGCTTGACTAAGGTTGCGCACACAGGCTAGTGGAGTTGCATACACATGATTGATTATGTACACACAAACCGATCCATAATCCAAATTTCTACACTGCTCTATCCTAAGGCATATATCTAACCTAATTAAAAGCAATTAAATCAAAACTAAACTACTAAATTAAATTAATTTTTTTGGTTTTTAGACCCCTATTATAACAAATATTAACCAATTTTAAGACAAAGTTATTAATTAGATCAACTATGAAGTGTCCATGGTTAATGCAATAATCACCAATATCAATCAAGAAAAGCGCAATGAAGATAGAATAGTACACATCTATATAGTGACCTAGGGAAAATTAATGGAATAAAATTGCATAGTAATAACACTAGTGGGATTTAACCTAAAAATATCAAGGTAAAACATATCCAGTAATTGACTAAAAGTTTTAGAGAAATTGAATAATCCTATTTCTAATAAAACTTACTAATGCTACCCAACACATCTTTGAATCCACAAACTCTTGTAATTAGCAAACTTAGTTGAACGCAAACCTAAAACCAACAAATCCAAGTACCCACTTGAAGATTTTGATTTCAGCAACTATGTAAATAGGAACTTCAACAACACCAAATTTTCCTTAAAAAATATCATCTGTAGAAACTTTGAGAAAGCTTTGGGTAAGAAAACCTTAGATATAGAATAAGTGGCTCTTCTCTCTCTGTAATCACGTCATATAAGGTCTCTTTTATAGTCTAGCATAAGTGACACAAAACCCTAGATGCTTGGACAATAGGCAGGGTTAAAATCTACAATATGTTCTGCGTCATTCAATAGATCAACTTAAGTGCTCAATTGATCAAATACTTACAATCTCAATTGATTGACTAGCTATCGAAAGTTGGCAAACATATTGAAACTTGACTGTAAAATGCAGAATCTGGCAACTATATTGTTTTAAAAAATAAACCATTAAAATTAATAACTAGAAATGTTTTGTTCATGGATTGTCAACCAAAATTAAAAACTATCAAATTTGTCACTTTAAGAAAATTTTACTCTTTTTGAACAATTTTTTTTTTTCTTTATCATCTATTCAATGGTTGTCAAATTGATTTTTGAATAAATTTTATGTGAAATTGGAAGTTTTTTCAATGGTTTTCACTTTTTTGAATCATGTTACTCTCCTAGAATCAAGGAAAATAATAATTGAAATGATTTTATAAATATGAGACTTTAATTGACAAATTTAAAACCAGGTATAAAGTGTAATTTTTTTTTTTCAATAATAATTTCTCCTATTATATTTAATCCCCACCTCTCATTTCCACTAACAACCGAACAATGAGTTGAATACTTATCCCCTCTGTCTTTCCTCTCATTGTTTTAAACATCCAAGTAAAAAATATAGATAACTCTTGCTTTCCCACTCCTTGCTTTCTCCTATAATAATTTCTCCCCTTCCTATGAACTCCCAAGTCCCAACGTATATATCTTATCCTTTTCTAGTACAAAAAGATACAAATTGAAAGAAATTATACGGTCCTTATAGTGGATCACTTTACTTGTCTACCATTCTACTAAATAACTTTCACTTATTTAAAATTGCTGAGTCAGTAAGAAACTAACTTTTGACTCAGCAATTTTAAATCAGTGAGAGTTTTTTAGTGAATAAATAATGTGGTCCATAACGAAGATATTATAATTTCTCCTAAATTGGAGAGAGTAACCTCCAGCCATTCTAAACAATGCGCATTATTGAGAAATTGAGCGAAAAAATGCTTTGAAACTACGCTAAGTCATTTCGCTCCGTGTACATGATATAATTCTTAAAAAGTGGTTCAACATATGCTGCCGTTACTTAAAAGTGGCAATCTCATATCAAGCAGAAAAAAGTATTTGAATCGTTTCCAACATTCTCACAAACATCAAACAAGTGGTTCAACTTTGGCTGAAGATTAACGCAGGACCACCTGAGGGGACAAAAGATTGGACAGAAACAGCTTGGAAAAGGGAAGATCCAACGGCATGTTCTCATAATTTTGTGTAAATATGCAAATTCATCAACATGCATATTCTCACTGATCAGGAAAAAAGACAAAAACAAATAGCAAATAAATAAAATGAAAAAAATATATATACATATTCCCGTGGTCAATTTTGTTCTGTCGTCTGCATTCTATCTATCCACTATTACGGTATTACCACACGCACTTGCCTTAATTTGTATTTCATTTAATAGGTATATAACAACATAGCCTGCATATATTTCTTCATAGGAATGCATTTTTCTTTTTATATGAATATTTCCTTGAAAACAAAAAGGATGTGTTAGGAATAATGGTTAAACTATATCGAAATTAGATGGAAGAAATAAAATATTGATTTAGCTTCATGACAAAACCTGTCCAGAAAAACCCAATGTCTATTTGATCAATTGCTCTTAACCAGGTCTAAAAGGTACAGAATGAAAAAGACTGGTGAAAGAAAAGTCCTTTCAATGGAAAGGTGGTCCATGATGGCTATAGTAGAATTGAAGAGGAGGATCGAGAGGGAATGATCCAGAGCATATGCCAATCTAATGTGCGGACCACACTGAATAAAAGGCGGCCCTGGAAGTTTTGGCAAAACGCAGAACTGAATGGTGGCAATGGATGCGTTAAGAGGGTAGAGAAGAATAACAGGCAATTCTCTTAGGGCAGAAATGTTGTGTGCATTTGCATGCATAAGTGCCCATTCCTGCCAAAGGAGAATTGCCCTGCCATTCTACTACTACATATGTTCCATTTCACTACTTGATTTCCCATGCACCAGCACTACGTTCTTTCTTGATTTGTATGGTAATCTCTCTTTCTCTGTGTGTGTGTGTAAAGAATGAATATGGCAATGCCCATTTTGTTTCATATATTGACTTTTTTGCTTTGTGTTGAAAATGATCCTTTCATTGTTCATTCTCAGTCAAAGAGGGTGTAGAAGTAGTGATAAGCTACTTGGAGAAAGTCCACACAAGAGCTTCATACAAAAGAAAACTGCTTGTAGTAAATACTTCATAATGACAAAAGTATTCTATATTTCTGTTACTCCATCCATAATAGAAGTGCTAGGAGTTGGAGGTCCCTATATGCAAGGTTCTTTCAAGCTTAAGGCTATTATTAATTATTCAATATAGAGGGAATTGTCCTAGGTTTTTCAACCTCAAATTTGCCAACATCTCCATATTAGGATTAGGAAATGCCACTAATTCTGCTAAATAGATATCATTTTCGAAACTTGTTAATGCGTTAACATGTGATCAGAGTAGCTTTATTTTTATATAAATTTACTACCAATATCACTTTGAAAATTGTAAAATTCTATCTCATTAGATTTATTGTTCTTGCTAATAAGTACCCTAAATACACTTGTTAAAGTGTATTTAATATTTCATTAGATATTATTTTTATACATTTTTTAAAATAAAATAAAATAAACTTGTGGAGAAATATTAGAAAATGATATACAATCACAATGCTTGTGGTTATAAATCAATGAATTATTGATAAGTTTAATTTAATATTTTTTTTTAAAAAAATAATTATACATTATATGACTTATGCATTCCTTCTTGATCTAGACAATTCTAGACCCGCCAATAAACTTCCCATGTTCTCAACCCTCTCTGTTTTGATTTTACCATAACAACCTGCAAAGATTTTATATATTTTTGAGTGGTGTCAATGATGTTATAAATTTTATTAAATATGTTTTATATTACAAAATTGATGCGCTGCTGATAATAAAAAAGTAATTTAGATCTTTATTTATAATATTTTTCAAATGAACAAATCACATATTTATTTTCAAACCAGTTTGTGGATTTTATTGCATAAATTTTGTAATAGCTTTAACGTTTTCTTAAATCTTTATCATCAGCAACTATTTTGGTACTTACTTGAATACAAATTGACAACATGAGTTTAGAATTTTTTTCTAAAAGTTCAAAATACCTCCAAGATTTTAAAAGTAAATAAAATTTCCGTGGCAACAAGCATAAAAAATAAAAATAAAAAACAAACAAACAAACAAAAACACTCCATTGTACATCCCCATTTTAGATATAGTTATCATTTTCTATGTTATAAGACGAAAGATTCTCAAATATTGATGAAATTGAAGGAAAAAAAAAAAAATTGACGCGGAAAGTCAATTGAGATAAGCAAGGTCGAAAGGAAAGCAATTGAGTGAAATCCAACTCTTGAGAGATTGTGTGAATCTAATCTATACAAGGGTGATATTTATATATATAATAAGAATAAAAATTTAAAAACCATTTTTAAATAAATCCTCTAATTGTTACAGTAGAGCAGTAACTAACAACTAACAGACCGACCAATTTAGCTAATTTAACAACTCTGATAACAGTATGTAACTCTGCAACAATCTTATCTCATTCACACTTGTTTCATTGAAGAATTGACAATAACTTCATAAAAATCTTTTCTTATTATTATTTAGATATAATAAAATTTCAACTTATGACGTTCACTTTATAATACCAATTTTTTTATTATTATGTAAAGATACTAATAGGTTTTTAGTATTAAAAAAATAATCTTTTTTAAAATGAAACTAATACGACAACAAAAATAAAGACTAGTTTATTTATAAAAATATTCACAGACAGATCAAATCATCATTGCTTGATAAGAATAACTATTTGCTTCACATCATTGATAATTTTAGTTGGAAAACATGGGTTTCTTTTTTAAAATAAAAATTTGAGGTACTTTAAGTCTTTAAGAAAATTAAAACATTTGTAGAAATGTATTATGACTATGAATTTAAAATCTTGAGATTTTGATAGAGAATGTGAATTTCCACCAAATGGATCTAAATATATATATATATATATATATATATATATATATATATTAATCAATTTTAAGGTTCTCATAATAAAACGGTGTAATTGAAAGAAATAAGAAATCAATTAATTTTTAACAGGATAAAGTTTAGCTACAAAATTGATTGTAACTTAAGACAAACCTTACTCAATAAAATATATATTACTACATATTTTGAAAATATTACCATTGATTTGCATGTTCTTTACGCTCTTAATACAAATGTCAAATTTTGTATCAATTAGATATTATTTATTATATTATTTATAAGCTTATATTTTATGAATAATTTTAAGCTACAAACACTTGAAATTTAAAAAACATTATTGATAGCATAGCTATTGATCTTTAATTTTCTAGAAATTTTACAAGCATGGAGAATATAAGAAGAAGATGCAATCTAATGGTAGATTTATCAAAATTCACCTCCAATAAAAAGATATTGAGTAAAGCATGTAAGAGTATGGAAACAAAAATTTAGTAAAAGCATTTAATTAAATATGAAGTTTAATTGTTCAATCATTGTCCGATAAGGACTGTACAAGAAAGAAGTCTCTCTCTCTCTCTCTCAATGGTCCCAGAGGCCTAGAATTCTTACGAATATATTAGAGCTGAATTTGATTGTCGGCAAAATAATTGTAAACTAGAATTGTCTGGGTCAGAATTCCACCTCACATTTTGGTTTTGGGTTATGTTCAAAGGTCTAGAATTCTTACAAATAGATTAGAGCTGAATTTGATTGTCGGAAAAATAATTGTAAACTAGAATTGTCTAGGTCGGAATTCCACCACACATTTTGGTTTTTGGGTTATGTTTCAATTGTGAAAAATTAGTAGAGAATTTGTTAAAACTGGTCCAATTGTTTTGGGAGAATTTGAGGAAATTGTTAGGGAACATTTCTTTTATGTTAGAATTGTTTTATGAACATAATTATCTAACTAAAATTAAGTTAAATGTAACTTGTCATTAGAAATTGCAGATCTATGTAATTAGAAATTGCCTTGTACATGTATATTGCTTTTATACCTCCCTATTTACATGTATGTGAAACTATATGTATTTGAAATAAGAATTTTCATGTAAAATTAAATATTAATTAAAAAAAGGAAATTTTGGAACCATTGTTATTGGAAAAAAAAGAAGTTCACAATAACTCATAGCCAACCGCAATTACATTTAGTATAATAATTTTTTTTTTGAAACAAAAATTTAACATAATATCAAACCCAATTTTTTTAGATTACATACTAGGTACTACCATTACCATTATTAAATGCTACCTAAGCATATCAACCATCAATTTCAAGATTTTTACTTCCGCGCATTCTTAACATAATGGTCACTCCTTGAGTACAAGGTTCTTGTGAGGTGGAGGGCAAGGGTTAGAGTTCAAGGCTTCAGGATGGAGTTTCATACACATACACTTAAATTAGACTAAAGTAGAATTCCTTTCTTGTATTAAAAAGACTACAAGGTTTTCTATTTTCTCAACAAAAAAAAGGTCAAAATTTTCTACAATTTACGGTCACTAATAAGAGCAATAGTTTTATAATAAGAGTGATAGTACACACACACACACACTTTGTAGTCAATTACTCACAGTTTGTCACGTTAAAATTGTGACAAAAAAGTTTTGAAATAATTTGTGGTTCTAAAACTACTCATTTAGAAATCCAACCTTATAAGTAAAATATACAAATTCACATTTCAAACCAAGAAAAAGAAAAATATTCAAAATTTCAAAATTTCTTGAATATGTATTTCTCATAGTGTTTGCGGAGTATTGTGAGGATTTTAAGTTGTGGGTTATGTTTGCATCTCTAGTAGTGTGTAACATCATCGAAGAAACATTTTATTCATGGGTTATACAAACTGGAATTTAAAACGAGTTTGAATTGTTAGTCTACATGGAGGTTGGCTCTGGACAATGTAAATCCAATGGCATGTTTTCACACAAACACCAAACAAGTGGTTCAACTTTGGCAGAAGATTAACACAGGACCACCTGACGAGGGACAAAAGATTGGACAGAAACAGCTAGGAAAAGGGAAGATCCAATGGCATGTTCTCATAATTTTGTTTAAATATGCAAATATCCTCACTGATCTAGAAAAATAAATAAAATGAAAAACATATACATATTCCCGTGGTCAATTTTGTTCTAGTATCTGCATTATATCTAGCCACTATTACCACAGGCACTTGCCTCAATTAGTTTGTATTTCATTTAATATGTTGTTATAACAACATAGCCGGCATATATTTCTTCATAGTAAAATGTTGAGTAGGATGTGTTAGGAATGACTTTTTTTTTTTTAAAATGAATGTTTCCTTAAAAAGAGAAAGGATATATTGAATAATGGTTAAATTATATCGAAATTAGATGGAAGAAATAAAATATTGATTTAGCTTCATGAAAAAACTTTTCCTGAAATACCCCATGTCTGTTTGATCATTTGCTCTTAAACAGGTCTAAAAGGTATGGAATGAAAAAGATTGCTGAAAGAAAAGTTCTTTCCAAGGAAAGGGTCCATGATGGATACATTAGAAGTGAGGAGGAGGATCGGGAGGGAATAATCCAGAGTATATGCCAATCTATTTCCATGGAATATCCATACATAGTGTGCGGATCACAAAGAATAAAAAGCGGCCATGGAAGTTTTGGCAAAACGCAAAACTGAATGGTGACAATGGATGTGTTAGGAGGGTAGAGAAGAATAACACGGCGATTCTCTTAGGGTAGAAATGTTGTGTGCATTTGCATGCATGAGTATCAATTTCTGCCAAAGGAGAATTGCCCTACTATTCTACTTAATTACCCATGTTAACGTGTATAATGTTGTAGGTTTTAGGCCCAGTTAGATTACTTGTATAACACACATTATTGTACTATGCACACATAGTTACTTGTACCACACACATATACTTCCTATATAAAAGCAGTCATGTATATTCTTTGATCATGAAATACAATACTATAGATTTCAGTATTTTTAACATGGTATCAGAGCCATTGCTCTGACCTTTTCTTAGCAGTCTTGTCTTTATTGGTATTACTCCATTCTCAACATCGCTTCCACCGTCACAATAGTCACCGCAGCCTCTTGCCGTTGAACCTTCGATGTCTTCCAGCCGTTGTCTTCGGGTTCTGGACTTGCAGCCGTTGTCGTTGAGGAGTCCTACACAAGGATGTCAATACCGTACCGGAGGCCGTACCGGTTTGACCACCGGTACGATATATTTCGGATACCGGTCAATACCGGTGTACCGTTTCGGGTTTACCGCTATTTTTTATATTTATAAATAAATAAATAAATAAATAAATAAATATATATATATATATATATATATATATATATATATATATATATATATATATATGTATGTGTCTGTGTATATATATATTATAATAAATATAAAAGTTTACCATAAAACATTTCCTCAATTCAGAACTAATTATTCATGGTTTTAGACTTTAGTATCAATTAAAAGGGGAAAAAAAATAATAAAAAATAGAAAGCTTAAAAGTTACCATTGCATACTAAGAAAAAAAATAATACTAATAAGTTAATGCAAATAAGTTACTATTTTGTCCTAACAAAAATTCAAAAATTACAAAACTAAATAAAAAAATAAAAAAAAAAAAAAAAAAAAAAAAAAAACTTTTTTCTGTACCGGCCGGTATGCCCGGTACCAGCCGGTATTGCCCGAAATTGTTCGGTACGGCCGGTATTTTTTCCGGTACGAAACAGGGGGGTCGAGCGTACCGGATTGCTGGCCGGTACGGAATTGACAACCTTGGTCCTACATCGCACAGACCACTACACGTGTCATCACCGCCATCAATACTGCTCCAATTACATTTCTGCAGGTACCACTGAGATCGTCTTGTGTCGATCTACACATCTGTGGAAACCTTGCAGTCATCAGAGACCGCACGCGCCCTCACGCGCTGCCCAAAGCTTCTGCGTCAAATCCCACGCGCCGTCTTCAGCTCCTGTCTGACATCACCCATGACGTCATTAGTGCCACGTTAGCCCTAGCTTACGTCAGCATCCAGTCATCTACTGACGTCATCCGCTGATCGTTGACCGCGTTGACTTGACCATTGACTTTGACGGGGCCGTTTACTTTGACCGTTGACTTTTCTCTAGGGTTGACTTTTATAGTCCAGGTTCTCCTTACCCAGTTTTTCGCGTAAATTTCATTTTTGCAGTCTGTTTTTGCATATTTTGTCTCTAAATGGATAAAAATTATATTTTTCTTCCTCACCCCATCAATACTATATTGGAAAGGAATAAGAATTACTTATCTTGGTCTCAAGTTATGTGCAGTTTTTTTAAAGGTCGCATGCTCTAGCGTTATTGTACTAGTGCAATCACTATTCCTATCAAGGGAGCAAGTGAAGAAGATGTTGTCTTCCTTGGTCGCATGATTGAATGGGATAGTCACAACCACATGATCCTCACATGGATTCGGAACACTTCCATTCCCTTCATCTCTAATTTATTGGGCAGCTTTGATGATGCAAAATTAGCATAGGATATGTTGGCCAAAAGGTACTCCACTACTCACGGATCCATGAAATATTAGTTAGTGGTTGAATTGCATCAACTCAGGCAAGAACTAGGGTAATCCATCAATGACTACTATGATCAGCTTCGCTTCATTTAGGACCAAATTGACCTTTCTGATCCAACTTGGGCATGCTTAAAGGATGCTCAGTAATATGCTACCATTAGAGATGAATTTCGCCTCTATAAATTCCTGATGTCACTTCACAAGGACTTTGAGCCCATTCGAGGTCAATTTCTTAATCATAGTCCTGCTCCCTCTCTTGATACTGCTGTGAATGAGTTGGTTAGAGAAAAAGATCGTCTTGCAACCCTTCAGGCCCAGAATAAGCTCAATGTTTTGGCTATTACTCCTTCTGCTCCACCCATAGAGTAACCTCAGCAATCAGGTGATTCCTCTGGCTCTAGTAATCATCACAAGTAGACAAACAAAAAGTTCTGCAACTATTGCAAGCATCCTGGCCACACCATTGAGACTTGTTACTATCGCAATAAATCTACTATTGCTGTTGCTAATACTGAGCCTACTCCACCCATGCTTTCCATTTCAGCTGAGTCCCAGTCTTCTAGATCCATTATCAACCTCTCCCCCACTCAACTACAGGAGATCATAGCTCAGGCTGTTCGTATGGCTAGTAATGCATCTCTTTCCACTGCTCTCTTAGTTCTACCCAGTAAGTCTCAAACTTAGCTTTTTGATTCTACCTGTTGCAATCACGTGACACCTCACTCATCCTTATTCTCTAAACTTGACCCTGCACCACATCCTCTAAATATTCATATAGCTGATGGTTCCACCATGCATGGGAATAGTCTAGGTTTTGTTTCGACCTCCAACCTCTCTGTTCCTGGAGTCTTCCATGTACCTGACCTATCCTACAATTTGTGCTCTGTGAGACAATTAGCTGAACTAGGTTATCACCTTATTTTTTACTATTCTGGGTGTATTATGTAGGATCCGAGGATGGGGCAAGAGCTTAGGACCGGTCCTAGAGTTGGGCATATGTTTCCCATGGACAATCTTCATCTTCCACCTATTGCTCCTGTTTCTGTTGCTGCTGCAACTTCTATAGTTTCTTCCTTACATTCTCTCGCATTTTGGCATTCTCGTCTTAGTCATGCACCATCTTCTCGGGTACAACAGTTAGCTTCTAAGGGTCTATTAGGTTTTGTGTCCAAAGACACTTTTGATTGTACTTTATGTCAGTTAGGAAAACAGCTAGCTTTGCCTTTTAATAATAGTAAATCCATTTCTAATAGTATTTTTGAGTTAATTCATTCTGATGTTTGGGGACCTTTTCCCATTGCTAGTATTGGTAGATCTCGATATTTTGTTGTTTTTATTGATGATTATTCTCGTTACAGTTGGATCTTTCCTATGAAATCTCGTTCTGAAATTTTACCAATATATAGCAACTTTGCAAAAATGGTTGAAACACAATTCTCCGAACGTATCAAAAGTTTTCGATCTGATAGTGCTCTTGAATATACTCAATATGCATTTCAAGCTCTGTTACATTTCTATGGCATTGTACATCATCTAACTTGTCCAGGTACCTCTTAGCAAAATGTTCAAGCCGAAAGAAAACTTCGTTATATTCTTGACACTGTTCATGCTCTTCTTCTTTCTGCCAAAGTTCCTACCCCATTTTGGGGTAAAGCTGCTCTCCATGTTGTTTATGCTATTAATCACATTCCAAGCGTTGTCATCCATTATCAGGCTTCGTATGAGCGTCTTTTTGGGTCACCCCCTGACTATCATCACCTTCGTTCCTTTGGATCTGCTTGTTTCGTGCTTCTTCAGCCTCATGAGCACAGCAAACTTGAGCCTTGATCTAGACTTTGTTGTTTCCTTGGTTATGGCGAAACTTAAAAAGGTTATAGGTGTTATGATCCTGTCTCTCATCGTCTTCGTGTTTCCCGTAATGTTGTCTTTTGGGAACACCGATTGTTTGTTGAACTTTCTCACTTTCGTTCTTCCCTGACTACTTCCTCTGTTTTAGAAATATTTCCAGATGAGTCTTTTGTTCCTTCTACAAATACTCTTAATCCTCCTTTGGACTTCTCTATCTAACCTCCAGATATTTTTAATGCTTCTCCTAGACAAGTCGAAGATGAACAGGTTGATGACGAGCTACCTTACCTTGAGCCTGGGTCCCCTACTCCTGCTCTGCTTGAAGATCCTCCACTAGACATTCCACCTCACCACTCCACCTGGATAAGATCCATTCCTGTACATTTACTTGACTATCATTGTTACACTGCCCTTACTACACTTCATAAGCCTTACACCTATCGTGAGGCCTTCATTGACCCTATATGGCAGATTGCAATGAAAGAGGAACTTGATGCATTAACCAAAAACCATACTTGGGATCTGGTCACTCTCCTTCCTAGACAGTCTGTGGTTAGTTGTAAGTGGATCTATAAGTTCAAGACTCACTCTGATGGGTTTATTGAGCGCTACAAGGCTCGTCTTGTTACGAAAGGTTTTACACAGAAGTATGGGATTGATTATGAAGAGACCTTTGCTCCAGTTGCTTGTATCTCATCTATTCGTGCCCTCTTAGCTGTTGTTACTGCTAGTAAATGGGATCTTTTTCAGATGGATGTTAAAAATGCCTTCCTTAAGTCTATATGCAACCTCTTCTTGGGCTCTTTATTGAATCAAACAAGGTTTGTCGCCTTTGCCGTGCACTTTATGACCTTAAACAAGCTCCATGAGCTTGGTTTGCCAAGTTCAGCTCCACCATCTTTCGCTTCGGTTACACTGCCAGTCCTTATGATTCTGCCTTATTTCTTCATCGCACTGATAAAGGCACCATTTTGCTTCTCCTATATGTGGATGATATGATCATACTGGTGATGACCTCAATGGCAATCAAGAACTCAAGGATTTTCTCAGTCAGCAGTTTGAGATAAAAGATCTTGGACATCTCCACTATTTCTTAGGTCTTGAAATTACTCATTCCACAGATGGTCTTTATATTACTCAAGCCAAGTATGCTTCTGACCTTTTGCCTCGAGCTGGACTCACTGACAACAAAACTATTGATACTCCAGTTGAACTTAATGCGCATCTGACACCCTCGGGGGGGAAACCATTGTCTAATCCCTCTCTTTACAGAAGATTGGTTGGCAGCCTAATCTATCTCACAGTTACTCATCCAGACATTTCCTATGTTGTTCATCAGGTGAGCCAGTATTTGTCTGCTCCATGATCAACTCACTATGCTATTGTTCTGCGCATTCTTCGATACTTGAAGGGCATTCTCTTCCATGGCCTTTTCTACTCAACTCAGTCTCCTTTTGTATTACGTGCATTCTCTGATACTGATTGGGTAGGAGATTCCACTGATCGCAAGTCCACTACAGGTTATTGCTTTCTCCTTGGTTCTTCTTTGATTTCTTGGCAAAGTAAGAAACAAACCTTTACGGCTCACTCCAGTACTGAAGCAAAATATCGTGCCCTTGCTGATACCACATCTGAGCTCCTTTGATTACGATGGCTTCTTAAGGATTTAGGTGTGTCCACATCCTCTGCTACTCCTCTTTATTATGACAACCAGAGTGCCATTCATATTGTTCACAATGATGTTTTCCATGAACGGACTAAACACATCGAGATTAATTGTCATTTTATCCGTTATTATCTTGTTCATGGTGCTCTTAAGCTTTTTTCAATCTCTTCCAAAGATCAACTTGCAGATATCTTCACCAAGTCACATCCTAAGGGATGCCTTCGTGATTTGGTTGACAACCTTAAGCTGGTCTCACATCTACCTTGAGTTTGAGGGGGGTGGTTAACATGCATAATGTTGTGGGCTTTAGGCCCAGTTAGATTATTTGTATAGCACACATTATTGTGCTATACTTTTACTAGTACTGTACACATATTTACTTGTACCGCACACATATGCCTCCTATATAAAGGTAGTCATGTATATTCTTTGATCATGAAATACAATACTATAGATTTCAATATTTCTAACAACCCATACATGCACTCTCTCTCTCTCTCTCTCTCTCTCTCTCTAGAATGAATATGGCAATGCCAGTCTTATTTCATGTATTGACTTCTTTGCTTTGCATCTAAAATAATCCTTTCATTATTCATTCGCAGTCAAAGATGTCCTTACAAAAGAAACCGGTTTGAAGTAAATACTTCATAATGACAGAAGTATTCTGTTACTCCATCCATAATAGAAGCACATGGAGTTGGAGGTCCCCTTATGCAAGGTTCTATCAAGCTTTAGGCTATTATTAATTACGGAAATTCTTGTTTTACAAATTTACATTGTACATTACAATGTAAATTGTGTACAACATTTCCACTCTTTGCAAATGTGTACAACATTTTCACTTTTTATGTATCTATAATTTAAATTTACGTTGCAAGTATAATGTGAATATATAAAGGTCCTATTAATTATTCACTATTGGGGGAGTTGTTATCTTAGGTTTTTCAACCTCAAATTTGCCAACATCTCTATTAATGCCACCTTTACATATCCTTTTTAAAACTTGTTAAAGCATTAACATGTAATTGGAGTAACTTTACTTTTATAAAAAGTCATTACTATTATCAATAATGCTAATCACAATATATCGCTTGAAAGATTATAAAATTATATATGATTAGACCTATTGTCCTTGCTAACAAGTGTTTTAGGGTCTATTTGGTTGGAGAGATAGAAAAGTGGGAGGATAGAAAAGATTGTAATTTCTCTCCTTTTTGTTTGCTTGGGAGTGGAAAAGTGGAGAGACGGAAAAAGTATGTCTGTATAAATTTACTCATCTACTCTTGTTAAAAAAAAAAATCACCCAAAATTATTTTTAAAAAATCAAGTCCAGGAAAAAAAAAAATTATGTCTAGTTAAACAAGAAAAAAAAAAAAAAAAAAAAAAGGCACCACGCCCAAGGCCCCAACAAATCAAAAGAAAAAAAAAATTAAAAAAAAACCAAGGCAGCATCCCAGGAAAGTAAGGCAACTCAACAAAACCTAGGTGCACTGCACATGGGCAATCTCGTCTTTTACCTATTAGACTTCCTCCCACCCAGTTTTCTCCCCATTTTGGAGAGAAAACTTTTTGGTCGGCTTGGAGAGAAAACACCCGACCCCACCATCTCTTTCCCATCTCTACCTCCCAGCCAAACATCCTCCAAAAACATTTCCCTCCTCATTTTCTCTCCTTTTTTTTTTTTTTTTTTTTTTTTCCAACCTCCCTAAAATCTACTCTACCAAACACACTCTTAAAGACACTCATTAATGTGTATTTAATACGTCATTAGATATTATTTTTATACATTTTTCAAAATTAAGTAAAGTTGTGGAGAAATATTAAGAAACAGATATAGAATCATAATGCTTGTAGTTATTGATCAACTAGTGGGTAACTCCATTCATATGCATAGGTACAATTAAAAATAATCACAATTTTATGATTAAAATTATACCTCTTTTTTAGAAGATGTTCAAATTATACATTGTATTAGTTTATAAATTTTTTAAACCATACATTTCTAAAATCGGTAATGGTTTCTCATTATATATATATTGTACACAATAATATACTTGCACCAAAAATTAAAAAATTATATGAACATGTGGTGCGAAATTGGACTCCAATTGAAATCCAATTTAGAATCTAATTGATTTGGACTTTTTTTATTTTTACACTCAAAAATTAACTTGGAACAAAAATTAAAAATTAAATGGGACACGTGGTACAAAATTAAGAAGCCAATTAAAATCTAATTGGATTTTCTCTAAGTTTTGGTTTTAAATATATATAGATGGATTATGATAGGTGCATTTTAATTTTCTTTAAGATTGTACATTATAACTTGTAATTGAATATTTAATTAACTTGTTTCCATACAAATAAAAATTAACACTTTAAAAATATGAATTATGCATCCCTTCTTGAACACCATTGCAGTAGGGATGGCAAATGGGTGTGTTGGATCATAAATGGGTTGGGTGTATAATTACCCATTTATCCATCTATAACTCGTTTATATATAAATTAATTACTCATTACCAACCCAACCCATATAATTAGTAACCCACCCATTTAACCCAATATGACCCACATACCTCTAAAAGGTAAAAATGACCAAAATACCCCGGAACCTAAAAAATGATTGAAATACCCCCTAAACCTAAAAAATAACCGAAAATACCCCCGAATCCTAAAAATGACCGAAATACCCCCCAAACCTAAAAGATGACCAAAATACCCCCCAAAACCTAAAAATGACTAAAATACACCCGAAACCTTAAAAATTACCAAAATACCTTGTAAACCTAAAATGACCGAAATACCCCCCAAAACCTATAAAATTACCAAAATACTCCATAAACCTAAAAAATGACCGAAATACCTCTGATACCTAAAACATGACTAAAATACCACCAAAACTTAAAAAATAACCGAAATACCCCCCGAAACCTATAAAATGACCAAAATACTCCTAAAACCTAAAAATTAATAAAATACCCCCTAAACCTAAAAAAATGACTAAAATACCTCTGAAACTTAGAAAATAACCAAAATACTCCCTAAACCTAAAAAATGACCGAAATACCCTCAAAAACCTATAAAATGACCAAAATACCCTTAAAACCTAAAACATTACCGAAATACCCCCGAAACCTAAAAAATAACCAAAATACACCTAAAACATCTGAAATTACCAAAATAGAAGTTTGGGTGTTTTGGATGTTTCTAGGGTATTTTTGACAAATCAAAGGTTCTAAATGTATTTCGGTCATTTTATAGGTTTCGAGGGAATTTCAATAATTTTAGGTTTTGGGGGTATTTTGGTCTTTTTTTTTTTCTTTTTTTTTTTTTTTTGTTTCGGAGGTATTTCGGTCATCTTTTAGGTTTATGGGGCATTTTAGTAATTTTTAGGTTTCAATGGTATTTTAGTCATTTTTATAGGTTTCGAGAGTATTTCGGTCATTTTTTTAGGTTTTTAGGGTATTTTGGTAATTTTTAGGTTTCAGGAGGTATTTTGGTCATTTTATAAGGTTAAGAAATATTTCAGTCATCTTTTACGTTTAGGAGGTGTTTTGGTAATTTTATAGATTTCAGGGGTATTTCGGTCATTTTTTAGGTTTAATTTTCAACTTTCAGGGGTTAGTTTGGTAATTTTTAGGTTTTGAGCGTATTTTAGTCATTTTTTTTAAGTTTCACGAGTATTTTTGTAATTTTAAGGTTTCGAGGGTATTTTGGTTATTTTTTAAGTTCCAAGGGTATTTCAGTCATTTTCTAGAAATTTGTATTTTCTGTTGTTTATTTAAATTTTAGATGGGTTTTAGTAGGTATTAGTGGGTTTATCCATTAAGACCCAAATATTCAAATGGGTTCGGTTAAGACTTATTCAAATTAGGTGGGTAATTGTTGGGTTTATGGATACGGATAAAAATTGCCACCCGTAACCCTAAGTCAAGGCTTGCATACTCTGGTATTTAAGAAGACAAATGTAGACCCACCAATAGGCTTTCCACGTTCTCAACCCTATCTATATTTATTTTACCATAAAAACCAACGATGTCATATATTTTTGAGTGGTGTTAGTGGTATTATAAATTTTATTATATATGTTTTGTATTATAAAATTAATGTGTTACCAATAAATAAAAAGTAATTTAGACATTTATTTATAATATTGTTCAAATAAACAAATTATATATTCATTGTTAAACTAGTTTGTTGATTTTATTTACATAAAATTTGTAATAACTTTAACATTTTCTTAAATCTTTATTATCTGCAACCATCTTGATACTTACTTGAATAGGAATTGTCTAGAAATTTTTCAAAAATTTCAAAATACTGCCAAGATTTTAAAGGAATATGTAAAGAAAATTTCAGTGCCAACAAGCATAAACAAAATAATCTCCATTTGTACATCAACCTTTTAGATTCAGTTCCCATTTTCTATGTGTTATAAGATGAAAGATTCTCAAATATTGATGAAATTGAAGAAGAAACAAATTGACGAGGAAACTCATTTGGGATAAGTAATTGAGTGAATTAATCCAACTCAAGAGATACTGTATTACTTCTATGAATCTAATTTATACAATTAAGGGTGACATCTATATCTATAAGGAGAATAAAAACTGTTTTTTTTTTTTTTTTTTTTTTTTTTACAAGGGGAAAAAAACCGTTTTTAATTGAATCCACTAATTGTTACAGTAGAGCTGTAACTAAAAGCTAACAGACTGACCAATTTAACGACTCTGATAACAATATGTAACTCTGATACAATCGTATTTAATGCACCCTCGTTTCATTTCATTGAAAAATTGACAATAACTTAAGAGCTTTATTATTATATTATAGAATTTTAATCTATGGTGTCTACTTTATGATTATTATTCTTTATTCTCATGCTAAGACACCAATTAGTTTTTAGTATAGGTAAAAAAATAGCTTTTTTACAGAAGCTAACATGACAACAAAAATAAAAACTATAGCTCATTTATAAAAAAAAATATTATGGACCGATCAAATCATTATTGCTTGATAAGAATAACTATTTGCTTCACATCATTTACAATTTTAGTTGGGAAATATAGGTTTCTTTTTTTAAATAAAAATTTGAGGTATTTTAAGCCTTTTAGAAAATGAAAACATTTTTAGAAAAATATAATGATGAGTATGAAGCTAAGGCCTTGAGGTTTTGAAAGACAAAGTGAATTTCCAAATAACGGATATATAAAGCATTTTATAAAATTGAAGTAATTCAACTTGCTTGAGAAATATGAATACAAACTTTAAATAGGGACTTTTCTCTCTTAAAGATTTTCTTAAACATATTTTCAAACATATATGAAATAATAATGAGTACAAACATTACAAATTTTGTTTTCAACCTCAAATAAGTCTCCACCGTCATAAAAATTCCTTCCAAATAAATATCAGATTCATTCAAATATTATATTGAACATATGTCTAAACATACATAACATAACAAGATTGTTAATGCAAAAATTATAAAAATATTTTCGGTGATTAAAAAACATTGCCAAAATATATATATATATATATATATGCAACAATAGTGAATACAAACATAACAAATTTTGTTTTCAATCTCTAATTCCTCTTGTAAAGAGAAAAATTCCAAAGATTAGTACAAAATTGTATCCCAAGCATAACCCTACAATTCGAGCAAAGAGGTCTAGCACAAGAAAGTATAGTGTCGGATGCAAGGAAGATACGATCTTCATTTAAATTTTTAATGTCTGGCATCTGATTTTAGAACCACTCCAATGACTAGGAAGTTTCTTTTCTATTTTCCTTTCTTGGTGGATTTGCTTTGTATATAAGGGAGCAGAGACCTTAATTGTAATGTACTCTAATTTCACATTATAATAAATATAACTCTTAACATATTTTTTTAGATAGATTGTATACGAAATTTGACCAACGATTGATTTTTTGCAATTTCTTAAGAATCAGCAATTGTTTTCTGGTTTTTATACCAGAATGATAACATCTCTTAGTATAATATACGTTGTTCTTATCTAAAATAAGAGATTCGTAGTGTGGAATGGGTTTCCATAGTGACAGATGCATTATAGCAATTAATATCAAACAAATCCCCAAAAACTCAAAGATCCAATTTTGGAAAATAAATAAATAAATATGAAAAAAATTGAGAATCTAGCGATTAATTAAAACCTCAGTGAACAACTTTAGGCTAAGAAGTGAAAACTTGCTATAGAAATGCAATGAAAGTCACACTCAAACACATAGACAACAAAAACAACAAATTGAAAGAGAAACCAAGAAGGATCGAGAGTAAAAGGGCTCAAAACCTAGAACTAAGATCCCCAAAATTTTACTACAAGCTCACATCCCCATAAGTTATCTTGGTTAGAATTTGGACATGACCCCATGGCTGAATCTCAGTTTCTTATTGTTTTAGTAGCCACATAAGCTTTATGTTGACAACTGTGCACATTTTATGCCACGTAAGTATTTTCCTTTAGTGAGTTAATAGTATAGACCAAATGAACTACAATTTAAAAATAATAAGAACCAAATTCACTGCTATGAAATTTATGACTAAATTGAATGTGACCCTAAAATGTAGGAACCAAAATATTATTTTTGCTTTTTTCTGGTTTTTTTTTTTTTTTTTTACAATCTTAAATAGGTCTCCACCATTATAAAACTTATTTAAAAAAAAATAAAAATATGATTCATTCAAAAATTATATTGAACATATGTTTAAATGTTCGTAACATAACAAGAATATGAACATAAAAATAATTAAGAAAATTTTTGATGTTTAAAAATAAGCAAAACTTAACCTTTTCTTTTGATATGGACTTTTGGTCCTTTAATTGAAAATAAACTCTCAAACAAATCTCTAATTCATACACTCAGGTCCACTAATTACATACTAAGCTTCCTTGTAACATGTAATTGGAGTAGGTTCCACGACCATATCTATTGATCTTCAGATTCTTGTTGCATAAGTAGATTAAGTGTTTTTATTAAGAAATTTTGTATGACTAAATATAGAGGCTATGCAATTTTTCTTTCAAACCACTATAAAAGGCATATTACTGGATTTTTCCTAACTTTTTCATCCATTACAATAGCTTTCATTCTTTTTAGTTATTACCACTAGCTTGTAACCCCATACATAATAATAGATACATTTAAAATGTATAATTATAAACATAAATTTTCTTTTTGAAAAAAAAAAAAAAGTTCAATTCCTATATAAGTTAAATACTATCAATGATTATTCTTATATTTTCTAAACTCTTAAAAAAAACTTTGTAAGAAACTTTTAATATATTTTTAACAAATTCCTTGATTATTACGATGAGAAGTTAAAATCTTCACCAAAATTTAAAAATTGCTACAACATTCTTATACTTAAAAAATCAATAAACCCATGGATTTTAGAGCTCAATTGAAATCCAATTGGATTTTTTCTAAACTTCAGCTTTAAATAAACTAGCATGTAACCCATGGAAATCCATGGATACATTTAAAATTAAATACAATTTTTATTATAAAAATATAAATAAGGGCAAATTACAATTTACCCACCTGTGATTTGGCTGAAATTTAAGTTGCCTACTTGTGATTTAAAATTTGACACTTTACTCACCTAAGATTTGACCAAAATTTAAGTTGCCTACCTGTGATTTCAAATCTCATGATGCAAGTGTTCCACTGGATTCTTTTTTATATTATTTGATCTTGTATTTTTATTTTTATTTTTGTGTTTTTGGAGGAAAGAAACATAAAAGTGAAATAAAATCACATATTTAGCCATGAGTAAAGTGTCAAATTTCAAACTATAGGTAAGTAATTTAAATTTCGGCCAAACCATAGGTGGGTAAGTTGTAATTTGCCCTATAAATAATTAGTAAAATTATTTTTAAAAGAATAACATGTAACACATGCATACGTATGAATAAATCTAAAATTAAACACATTTCTTATCATAAAAATATAAATAATTAGTAAAATTATTTTATAAAAAAGTAAACATAATTAGTCACATATTAATATTCTTACCTAAACTTAATATGTTAGGAGTGTGGTGTGTGTGTGTGTGTGGTGCTGCATGCGTATGGTGCTGATGAGGCATGCGTGGGGTGCTGCATGCATGTATGTGGTGCTGATGAGTAGCATTTGGAATTAAGGAGTTTGGCAGTTGAGTTTGAGGAAAACTAGGCCACCTAGAATAGAGAGAAAATAGGAAAGGAGAGATAGAGAGAATTGAGAGGGAAATTCTGGTAAGAATATAAATCATGTTCCCATTCTACAATCACCTTTCTAGTTTAATACCCTAGATAGCACATCCATCCAGTAACCAACTTCCTAATTGTCCTCACAAGCCAGCTGTATAACTACCTTGCCAACTAAGCCATCCAACTCATCCTAACTAACTCTAATACAATACAATGCTAATGTAGGTACACCTCCAATACAAGTATATGTATACTAAAGAATAAGTACACAATGCCAGCAAGGCAATCACAACACCATCTATGGCACAGTTACATTGTACACTCTAGCAGCATTGACACAACCCACCTCATCAGCTACACACGCATGCCCCATCAGCAACACACACACTCTTCATCAGCAACACATGCATACCTCATCAGCACCACACACATGCAGCACCCCACGCATGCCTCATCAGCACCACATGCACCCATCATCAGCACCACACACACACACCACACTCCTAACATAATACTACTTATGATAATTTTTTTTTTAATTTTTAATTAGATAGAATATGTGGTGATCTTTGTTGTGTGGTAATTTTTATTGAGTATATCTGATTTTTTTATTTTTTTATTTTATAGTTCATTATATTAGATTCTTAGTATTTGCACTCATTAACTCATTTGGCACAAAAATTAAAAAACTTAAGTGAACACATGATACTAACATAAGTGGATAATTATGGTATGCTCCCCACATAAATTTAGTGCAAAATTGGATTATAATTTCAAATTATAATTGAACTTTTTCTAACTTTTACCTATCAATATATACTAGCTTGTAAGTTGTAACCCTATGCATATGCATTGATACATTTAAAGATATACAATAAGATATATAGTACAATTCATATATATATATATATATATATATATATATATATATGAGTTTTAACATATTCTCACTGACCAGGAAAAAAAAACAAAAAACAAATAAATAAAATGAAAATATATCTATATATATATATATATATATATACATATTCCCGAGGTCAATTTTGTTCTAGTGTCTGCATTCTATTTATCCACTATTACGGTATTACCACACGCACTTGCCTTAATTTGTATTTCATTTAATATGTATATAACAACATAGCCGGCATATATTTCTTCATAGGAATGCATTTTTCTTTTTAAATGAATATTTCCTTGAAAACAAAAAGGATGTGTTACTAATAATGGTTAAATTATATCGAAATTGGATGGAAGAAATAAAATATTGATTTAGCTTCATGCCAAAACCCGTCCTGAAAAACCCAATGTCTGTTTGATCATTTGCTCTTAACCAAGTCTAAAATGTACGGAATGAAAAAGATTGGTGAAAGAAAAGTCCTTTCAATGGAAAGGTGGTCCATGATGGCTATAGTAGAATTGATGAGGAGGATCGAGAGGGAATGATCCAGAGCATATGCCAATCTATTTCCATGGAATATCCATACCTAATGTGCGGATCACACAGAATAAAAGGCGGCCGTGGAAGCTTTGGCCAAACGCAGAACTGAATGGTGGCAATGGATGTGTTAAGAGGGTAGAGAAGAATAACAGGCAATTCTCTTAGGGCAGAACTGTTGTGTGCATTTGCATGCATAAGTGCCCATTCCTGCCAAAGGAGAATTGCCCTGCCATTCTACTACTACATCTGTTCCATTTCACTACTTAATTTCCCATGCACCAGCACTACGTTCTTTCTTGATTTGTATGGTAATCTCTCTTTCTCTGTGTGTGTGTGTGTGTAAAGAATGGATATGGCAATGCCCATTTTGTTTCATTATTGACTTTTTTGCTTTGTGTTGAAAATGATCCTTTCATTGTTCATTCTCAGTCAAAGAGGGTGTAGAAGTAGTGATAAGCTACTTGGAGAAAGTCCACACAAGAGCTTCATACAAAAGAAAACTTTTTGTAGTAAATACTTCATAATGACAAAAGTATTCTATATTTCTGTTACTCCATCCATAATAGAAGTGCTAGGAGTTGGAGGTCCCTTTATGCAAGGTTCTTTCAGGCTTAAGGCTATTATTAATTATTCAATATAGAGGGAATTGTCCTAGGTTTTTCAACCTCAAATTTGCCAACATCTCCGTATTAGGAAATGCCTCTAATACTGCTACATAGATATCATTTTCGAAACTTGTTAAAGCGTTAACATGTGATCAGAGTAGCTTTACTTTTATATCAATTTACTACCAATATCACTCATGCACTAAGCACAATATATCACTTTGAAAATTGTAAAAATCTATCTCATTAGATTTATTGTTCTTGCTAATAAGTACCCTAAATACACTTGTTAAAGTGTATTTAATATTTCATTAGATATTATTTTTATACATTTTTCAAAATAAAATAAAATAAACTTGAGGAGAAAATGATATACAATCACAATGCTTGTGGTTATAAAACAATGAATTATTGATAAGTGTAATTTAATATTTTTTTTAAAAAATAATTAGACATTATATGACTTATGCATTCCTACTTGATGTAGACAATTCTAGACCCGCCAATAAACCTCCCATGTTCTCAACCCTCTCTGTTTTTATTTTACCACAACAACCTGCAACGATTTTATATATTTTTGAGTGGTGTCAATGATGTTATAAATTTTATTAAATATGTTTTATATTACAAAATTGATGTGCTGCTCATAACAAAAAAGTAATTTAGATCTTTATTTATAATATTTTTCAAATGAACAAATCACATATTTATTGTCAAACTAGCTAGTTTGTGGATTTTATTGCATAAATTTTGTAATAGCTTTAACATTTTCTTAAATCTTTATCATCAGCAACTATTTTGGTACTTACTTGAATACAAATTGACAACATTAGTTTCGAATTTTTTTCTAAAAGTTCAAAATACCTCCAAGATTTTAAAAGTAAATAAAATTTCAGTGGCAACAAGCATAAAAAAAAAAATTAAAAAAAAAAACAAAAACAAAAACAAAAAAAAAAAAACAAAACAAAACAAAAAACAAAAAACAAACAAAAAAAACACTCCAATGCACATCCCCATTTTAGATATAGTTATCATTTTCTGTGTTTTAAGACGAAAGATTCTCAAATATTGATGAAATTGAAGGAAAAAAAATTGACGCAGAAAGTCAATTGAGATAAGCAAGGATGAAAGGAAAGCAATTGAGTGAAATCCAACTCCTGAGAGATTGTGTGAATCTAATCTATACAAGGGTGATATTTATATATATAATGAGAATAAAAATTTAAAAACCATTTTTAAATAAATCCTTTAATTGTTACAGTAGAGCAGTAACTAACAACTAACAGACCAATTTCACTAATTTAACAACTCTGATAACAATATGTAACTCTGCAACAGTCTTATCTAATGCACACTTGTTTCATTGAAGAATTGACAATAACTTCATAAAAATCTTTTATTATTATTATTATTATTGTTATTATTATTTAGATATAATAGAATTTCAACTTATGACGTTCACTTTATGACACCAAAATTTTTTTTTATTACATAAAGATACTAATAGATTTTTAGTATTAAAAAAATAATTTTTTTAAAATGAAACTAATACAACAAAAATAAAGACTATAGTTTATTTATAAAAATATTCACAAACAGATCAAATCATCATTGCTTGATAAGAATAACTATTTGCTTCACATCATTGATAATTTTAGTTGGAAAACATGGATTTCTTTTTTAAAATAAAATTTTGAGGTATTTTAATTCTTTAAGAAAATTAAAACATTTGTAGAAATTTATTATGACTATGAAGTTAAGGTCTTGAGATTTTGATAGAGAATGTGAATTTCCACCAAATGGATCTAAAGATTTTATAAAACAAAAATAATTTTTTATTATTATCAATTTTAAGGTTCTCATAATAAAATGGTGTAATTGCAAGAAATAAGAAATCAATTAATTTTTAACATGATAAAGTTTAGCTACAAAATTGATTGTAGCTGAAGACAAACCTTACTCAATAAAATATACATTATTACATATTTTGAAAATATAACCATTGATTTGCATGTTTTTTACGCTCTTAATACAAATGTCAAATTTTGTATCAATTAGATATTATTTATTACATTATCTATAAGTTTATATTTTATGAATAGTTTTAAACTACAAAAACTTGAATTTCAAAAATATTATTGATGGCATAGCTATTATCTTTAATTATCTAGAAATTTTACAAGCATGGAGAATACAAGAAGAAAATGTAATCCAATTGTGAATTTATCAAAATTTACCTCCAATAAAAAAATATTAAGTAAAGCATGTAAGAGTATGGATATAAACATTTAGTAGAAGCATTTAATTATATATGAAGTTAAATTGTTCAATCGTTGTCCGATAAGGACTGTACAAGAGAGAAGTCACAAGTTTACACCACTCTCTCTCTCTCTCTCTCTCTCTCTCTCTCAATGGTCCCAAAGGCCTAGAATTCTTACGAATAGATTAGAGCTGAATTTGATTGTCAGCAAAATAATTGTAAACTAGAATTGTCTGGGTCGGAATTCCACCTCACATTTTGGTTTTTGGGTTATGTTCAGAGGCCTAGAATTCTTACCAATAGATTAGAGCTAAATTTGATTGTCGGCAAAGTAATTGTAAACTAGAATTGTCTGGGTCGGAATTCCACCTTGCATTTTGGTTTTTGGGTTCTATTTCAATTGTGAAAAAATAGTAGAGAATTTGTTAAAACTGGTCCAATTGTTTTGGGAGAATTTGGGGAAATTGTTAAAGGGTACGTTTCTTTTATGTTGGAATTGTTTTATGTACATAATTATCTAACTAAAATTAGGTTAAATGTAACTTGTTATTAGAAATTGCAGATCTACGTAATTAGAAATTGCCTTGTACATGTATATTGCTTTTATACCTCCCTATTTACATTTATGTGAAACTATATGTATTTGAAATAAGAAGTTTCATGTAAAATTAAATATTAATTAAAAAAAAAATTTTGGAACCATTGTTATTGGAAAAAAATGAAGTTCACAATAACTCATAGCCAACCGCAATTACATTTAGTATAATCATTTTTATTTTTTTTTGAAACAAAAATTTAACATAATATCAAACCCAATTTTTTTAGATTACATGCTAGGTACTACCATTATCATTATTAAATTCTACCTAAGCATATCAACGGCATCAATTTCAATTTCAAGATTTTTACTACCGCGCATTCTTAACGTAATGGTCACTCCACGAATACAAGGTTCTTGTGAGGTGGAGGGCAAGGGTTAGAGTTCAAGCCTTTAGGATGGAGTTTCACACATGTATACACTTAAATTAGGTTAAAGTAGAATTTATATCTTGTATTAAAAAACCCAACAAGGTTTTCTATTTTCTCAAAAAAAAAGGTCAAGATTTTCTACAATTTACGGTCACTAATAAGAGTGATAATTTATATATATACACACACACACACACTTTGTAGTCAATTACTCACAGTTTATCACATCAAAATTGTGGCAAAGAAGTTTTGAAATAATTTGTGGTCCTAAAACTACTCATTTAGAAATCCAACCTTATAAGTAAAATATACAAGTTTACATTTCAAACCAAGAAAAAGAAAAATATTCAAGTTTTCAAAATTTCTTTCATTGGCATGATGGTCACTCCACAAGTATAAAGTTTATGTGAGGATGGGGAGGTAAGAGCCAAGGTTCAAGTCTCCAAAAGAAAGCCTCAAACACATGTACACTTAGATTAAATTATAATTTAATCTAAGTGTATATGCATTTGAAGCTTTCTATTTTGTATATAAAAATAAAAAAATAAAAAATCTCTTTCATTAATATGTTTAAACTTTAGGGATACAGATTAATTGACTTTTAAAATCACGTTATATTTGGAAGTATGTCAACAGTATATCTATTGACTTTTTTAAAAATTCCTATATTTTATTTTGGAACATCCCAATATATAATAGAAGACCAACAAATTTGGAGTGCCCTTAGCATTTTTTTATAGGATGATGTCAGAAAATAAGAGGAAAATAGGACACCCAAAATGGGCATGTCCCTTGTAAGGTTAAATTTAATCAACCATCTTGTTTGCTTTATTCCGTGCCAATTTACTTGTAATTCAGCACTTAGAAGCCCTGTATTTAGGTGGGAATCATGTAAGGGTAGTGTGTGAGAGAGTGTGAAGAAATGCTCAAAATTGTGCACTAAAGCAGGGACTCGGGACTGGATCTTGCGGGTGGCTCATGACTAGCAAGCCGCCAAAGGATTTACACGAGTGAAACATGCAGAGAAGTTGAGCCGTCATGCCTGCTGTAACACTATAGGACAAAAAGTCCAGACTGGCTATTCAGTTAACTCGCGGCTTGGACTCGCGACTCAGTCAAGTCGTGAGGCCAAGTCACCAGTCCACTCTGTTTTGAAAAACTGACTCTTCACATTCCTTTCTCACTCCAGTATAAATACCCCTTATACCCACTAAATATAGAGAGCTTCCAGAGAGAATTTTGAGAGAGAAACCCTAGAGAAAAACAAGATTGACTCATCCACAATTTTTACATAATGACTCTCCAAATTCCTCAACTCTCACCCTCTCCATTGTTATATCCTTGAGAGGTTCATTAGCCAAATCCTTTTCTCACCATACCCATATCTGTGAGAAGGCTTTTTGGTGCTTGGGAAGCAGTTAGGAATGGACCAATTGATATTGGTTGATGCTATGGGCTATAGTGGAATCCGGTAAGCTAGAAAAGACAAAGGTTCGGCGTAACCTCGTTGGAGTAGGAGCTTGGAGGGCTTAGGTACACTGGGTAGATTAAGCTTGGAGGGTCTTTCACTATTCACGTATCCCAACTTGATTCTCTAGTGGATTATTTACTGCTTGGAGGGCGGTGGAGAGGTTTTATGCCGAGGACTTCGGTTTCCTCTTCGATAACACATTACTGTGTTGTTTTTGTGTTTGCATCTCTCTTCCCTTAATCTTTGCCATTTAATTTCTGCTGTGGTTGTGATTTTATTTGGTTTAGATTGTTTTATCAATTCTATGTTTAGCTTATGTTCATATTCTGCACATACATTGTTTGATAATAAATTTGAATTGGTAATTTGTAATTTAGGGGTCTAAATGTTCATAGTGTTTTATACACATTTTGAACATTCTTCCCTCTATATACCTCATCAAGAGTAACATCCAGGAGTTAAAAGATAATGATTTGAATCGTTATTCTACCCCAATATGTGCCCACTATCACACAATATTAATGGAGTGGTATGTATATAAACACGACAAGTGTTACCCACTAAATAGCCAACCACAATTACATTTAGTATAATAATGTTTTTTTTTTTGAAACAAAAATTTAACATAATATCAAACCCAATTTTTTTAGATTACATACTAGGTACTGACATTACCATTACTAAATGCTACCTAAGCATATCAACCATCAATTTCAAGATTTTTCTACTGCGCATTCTTAGCGTAATAGTCACTCCAAGAGTACAAGGTTCTTGTGAGGTAGAGGGCAAGGGTTAGAGTTCAAGCTTTTAGGATGGAGCTTCACACACATATACACTTAAATTAGGCTAAAGTAGAATTCTTATCTTGTATTAAAAAAATAAAAATCTACAAGGTTTTCTGTTTTCTCAACAAAAAAAAAATAAATAAATAAAAAAGGTCAAGATTTTCTACAATTTACAGTCACTAATAAGAGTGATAGTTTTATAATAAGAGAGATAATTTATATATATACACACACTTTGTAGTCAATTACTCACAGTTTGTCATATCAAAATTGTGACAAAGAAGTTTTGAAATAATTTGTGGTCCTAAAACTACTCATTTAGAAATCCAACCTTATAAGTAAAATATACAAGTTTACATTTCAAACCAAGAAAAAGAAAAATATTCAAGTTTTCAAAATTCTTTCATTAGCATGATGGTCACTCCACAAGTATAAAGTTTATGTAGGGTTGGGGAGGTAAGGGCCGGGAAGCTTTCTATTTTGTATATATATATATATATATATATATATATATATATATATATATATATATAGATTAGTCATATGTCTATGGTTGGTATTGCTTATCAAAATAACCATGATCTTGATCTCTTTTTGAAATATTTTCAGATCCAGCAAAGGAATGCCTTCCTTGGTTGATCCTTAATGGTTGGTTATTTTGAAAACTTATTTTAACAGTACCATCAAGATATTGTTGAATATAAGTAAGATTAAGTTCATCAAAAACAAGTTTAACAAGAGGGGATTCTTGTTCCAACAACCATTCAGTGGGAAGCTTAACGTCTTGCCATTGAATCATTTTTGGAACTTGAATTTTAGCATCAGGAGTTGAACATTGAATTAACATAGTTTTACCAAAAGGTTCTCTGTGATTTAAAGCACCAGGATTTATTTGAGTACCCAACAACCTGTAATAAATGCGATAAATCAAAGCAAAAGGCTTACTACCTTCTTCCATGTTATAACCAGATGAAGCAATATTTAAAGTCAAAGCTCTAACAATATTAGGATCATCCAAAGCAAGAGTAAGATCAGGATAACAGTTAAAATAAACAGGACCATCATACAAAGAAGCAGTAATCATACCAAGAACACTATCTTTAAAATTAAATCTAGCATCACGTAAACACATGAAAACAAAAGCATTAATACCCTTTCGGGTGAGTGGTTTAATAGCAACTTGAACCATACCAATATGCAAATAACTAAGTTTTTTAGCAATGAACTCATTAATATTTCTTTTAGAAAACAAGCAACATTTTTCATGAACTATGGAAATAGAAAATGCTTGTTCAACAGTTCTTACTTTGTAAATGGGATAGAAAGTAGATTCAACAAAACTAGTCTTATAAACAGATTTAGTATCAACTTTAGGAATATTCCATTTTCGAAAATCAGGGATCTCATGTTCTTCAACAGTGTGATCTTCTTTGTTTACGATAATAGGAGGACAACCAGTCCTGGAGCTGACAGAGGAGTTGGATCTCCATAACTTATCCATACTATCCTAGGTTCAACACTCAATTATCATGTTTTTCTCACAACCGTTGCATTTCGTAACACATACCCCAACCAACCTTATACCTCTCATGCCCTACACGCCATCTCGGCTCAAACGGGCCTTACAGTTTGGTTCTAGGAATTCACTTTACGACTAGAGTGGCGCCATCAACGATAAGAAGGGAACACAACAATGGAGCACCAAAGGTTCGGGTAGACACGAACAAGAAATAAAGACACAACAACACTATCACTGGCCAGAAAAGAGTCAAAACCCTTAATTGATTTTGAACCACTCTTAAAAACATTATCACCTTCATCCAACTCATCTGGATCAGGAATAGTAGTTGTAACTAGTTTTTTGAAACATTTGAACCATAGGTCAAAAGACCTAAACATAGCCTTGCTTCCCAGAATACGTAATTGTATATCTGTTGGCAAGTTGGCAATAGCACTTCTTAATAAAGATCGGGTCTTAATACTCAATCGTGCATAATCAGTGCCCATTAAAGTCATTTTATCCATAGAATGGATTTCCTCTTTGCCAAAGAGTTGACTAGTATAGGGATCATAGGGTTCACTTGTAGTATTTGGTAGGTTAACAAGATCGCTTCTATAAGCCTCATTTTTAGAAACAGTATTGGCATATTCTGAAGTAAGGTTAGCATAGTGGCTTGCATGAGACTCATTTTGAGCAGTAAGGTTAACAAGGTGGATTTCAAGGGCTCGAAGGGTTTTTTGGAATAGTTTGCGGTGGTCCCTGGTATAAGCAGCTTGAAGGTTATCAAGAATAAATTTGATGGAATCTGGTAATTCCGAATAGGTTCCATTATGGAATTGTAAATTTCGAGACAAAACTTCCTGTAAAGCAATTATCATATCACCATTAGAGTATGTCACCTCTGCCGAGACATCTCCTTGAAGGGATGTTGATCCACTAGGTTTCACCCTAGAAGATGCGCCTTCATGCATTTTAAAAGGTCCCCCTGGGAGCCTTTTGTTTTGAGAATAGTCCTGTACAGGAGCTTTTCCCTTGTTCTTTCTTTCCATAATAATCCACTTACTAGTGGTATAAATATGAATATTATTATTATTATCCCACTTATTAGTGGTATTTATCCATGCATCATTGTCCGATTCCTGCAAAGAATCATTGATAATGTTAGGATAATTGATAGTATTTAACATTTTGGTACTATGAAAATTATCTTTAAAATCATCAGTGAAATTTTTGCAAGAACTCATCACTAGTTCTTGAATAAGTTCATTCATGGGAGAATTTTTCTTATAAGACAAATTATTGACATCAATTTCAAACTTTGAAGCAAATTTGAATTTTACTTTCTGTCCAAAAGGATCAGTAGTAATTCCATCATGTTCAACAAGAAAAGGATATAAAGCATTTATAAATGGCAGACCAAGAATCACTTTATTAGTCATATTTTTGACAAGAACAGAAGGAATCTGGAAACAAACATTATCATGGCACACATAAGTATTATTCAATTCATACTTAATTTTCATCTGAGAACCATTAGCAGAAACCAATCTTTCAGTAGATTTTTCAAAATATTTTGAAGGAATTAGTCCTTCTTGAATACAGTTCATATCCACACCAGAATCAATCATAGCAATAACAGTGAAATGATAATCAGGAGAAACAACAATTTTAACTTTTGTAAACCATTTTGGAGGAAGTATTTTATTAACAAAAGCAAGTTGAGGATTAGTGACACTATCAGGAATACCTTCATCAGAAAGAAGAGCTTGTTGACTGGATTCATCTCTATCTTTGTGCTCATCATGTTCACTATCAGATTTATCAGATTGTTGTTTATCAACCTTTAACATCATCAGTTCTTGTTTAAGATTATTGTTATCAGTTTTCATGTTTTTAAATTCATGTTTTAAGTCATTTATCTCTTATTTAACAATATTAATTTCATGTTGGAGATCATTAACAGTTAATTCTTTAGATTTCTTTTTATTAAATCTTTCCAAAGTTTCTTCAAAACTTATAGTTGATTTTAATTTTTTACCAGTTTCATCTTTTATCAAGTTTTTCTTAAACTTATCCAAATATTCTTTTTGTAATTTAGGATTTTGAATTTGGTTTATCAGTTGAATTATTAACTTTTCATCTTCTTCACTCTTGGTGAGAGCAGTCACAGTTTTAACAACATTGCAACAGGAATCTCTGCAACCAATTTTAATATTAGGAGAATCAGAAGAATCATCAGCAAATTGATAGCAAGAATCAGATGAAGAAAAATCATCTTCCAAAGAATCAGAGGAGTTATCCGATTCAAGGATTCTGAATAATTCTCCTTGCTCTTTATCGCCAATATTTAACATATTAAATTTATTTTTTAACTTACCAGGTTTTTCTTTACAGTCTTTACTGAAGTGTCCAGGTTTACCACAGTTAAAGCATGAAAGTTCAAATAGTGTAAAAACACCCTTGAACGTTTAGACCCCCAATTTACAAATTAACCGATTCAAGTTTTATGTCAAACAACTAGTGTGCGGAAAATGAACAAAAGCTATAATATAGAATTGGAAAAACTATCTAAGCCAAATTAAAATCACAACCCACAGCAGATAATAAAAGGCAAAGATAAAAGGGAAGGAAGATGCAAACACAAAGACAATACGCGATGTGTTATCGAAGAGGAAACCGAAGCCCTCGGCGTAAAACCTCTCCGCCGCCCTCCAAGCGGTAAACAATCCACTAGAAAATGTAGTTGGGATACATGGACAACAATAGACCCTCCAAGCCTAATCTACCCAGTGCACCTAAGCCCTCCAAGCTTCTTGCTCCAATGAGGTTGCGTCGAACCTTTTTCTTTTCTAGCTTCCCGGATTCCGCTACTGGACCATAGCATCAACCAATGAAGATTGGTTCCTTCCTAACTGCTTCCCAGAACACCAAACAGCCCTCTCACAGTAATGGATATGGTGAGAACAAGGTTTTGGTAAAATGCCTCTCAAGGGTTTGGCAATGGAGAGGAAGAGAGTTGAGGAATTTGAAGAGACACTTATGTAAAGATTATAGATGAATCAATCTTGTTTTACTCTAGGGTTTCTCTCACAAAATTCTCTCTGGAAGCTCTCTCTCATTTGTGGGTATAAGGGGTATTTATACTGAGGTGAGAGGAGAATGTGAAACGTCAGGTTTTTCAAAATAGGGCTGGCTCGCGGCTTGGCCTCACGACTTGACTGAGTCACGAGATCCAGTCGCGAGATAACCGTATGGCCAGTTGTCCTGTTTTGTCCTGTAGTGCTCCAGCTAGCATGACTGTTCACCTTCTGGCATGCTTGGCACGTGTGCTGCATCTGGCGGCTTGCAGCCGCGAGTCACCCGCGAGATCAAGTCGCGAGTCTCTGTTTTCTTGCACACTCTTGAGCAATCTTCACTCTATATCACTCACTACCCTTACAACAAGCCCACCTAAATACAGGGTTACTAAATGCTGAAATACAAGCAAATTTGGCATGGAATAAAGCCAATTAGATGGTTGATTAAATTCAACCTTACAATCTCCCCCTTTGGCTATTCCGTGACAAAACCCTAAAACAGACTCTAGACTTAACATGTGAGTTGGGAACAGTTGAGCAAAACTCACTCACACCTAACTCTAGAAGCTGTGAAGCACTTGAATCATATGAACATAAGACTCCTGAAACACAACAATACGCCATGATCATTGTAAGCAGAAAATCGTGAAATGCATATGAAACAGGCAATATGTTATCAAGCAAAGATGAAGTTAAGAAACAAACCATGGCTTGATCAACCAAGTAATCACTACAAGGTAGTGACCACAATGCTCATTCACACTTGGAATGAACACTTGGACATACAAACTAACAAGCTCAATGCAAGTCTCTTGCATGCCTAACACTCAACCAATGCATAATACACTAAGTATATGCATCTAGGAACAATCCTACAAGGGCACAAAAGTGATAGTACTTAAAAGAAAATGCAATACATTTATATAGAAGTACTGATTTAAACAAAGCATAAAAGGCTGCATAAAGCATGGTACAAACCATAAAGCCTACAAATATGCATAAAACATAACCCTAAAAGCTTACATAAGCAACATGGATACAAACACAATATAAACTGAAAAACATCAACAATATATATATAAAGTAAACCAAGTTTATAAGATAAGAGTTAGAAACAAAAATACACCAAAATCACAATGTATTAAACCCATAAAAACAACAAATTATCCAAAACATAAGATATAAGATAAAGTAAGCAAGCAAGATAAACTATGCTCCCCCTCAACATAATGCTCCCCCTCAAGGTCTGTTTCTCAAAAAATTTCTCCCCCTTTTTGACCGGAATGGCCAAAGGGTCAGTGCCCATGATGTGTGGTAAAGCTATCGAATTTTGCAAAGAGAATATCCAGCTGGTCCTGCATGGCTATCATCCTCTCAGACTGCTCTGTCTGGACCTCCCTGAGTCCATCAAGTCTATCCAGGATTACTTGAAATGCATCTTGAGGTACAGCTGAAGAAGTTGATGCTCTAGTCCTCTTACCACTCCTTCTGAGTGTTGAAGTTGATGCCTGGCCTGATGCCTCTGTCTCAGTCTCCATTGGAACACCTTCATCTTGTTCAGTCCCTTCTTCATCTACATCACCTGGAAGCCGTACTTGTATCCTTATGATGGTTTGCTTGTTGATTGCTGAGGTTATTGGCATTAGGCTGAGGTCTTGAGGAATTGGAATTCCTTTTGCCCTGAAAATTCGCATGAGAAGGCTAGGAAAAATCAACTTAGCTCGGGAAGTTGTTCTGGTCTCTTCCATGATTGTATCAAATATATGAGAGCTGATATCAATGAATGTTTTCTCCTTTAGCTCCATAAGAAAAATGGCTCTGGCATTGTTGATTGTAGTGAGTTTCTTCACAGGATACAAGTTGTTCATCATGATGATGGTGAGGCACCTCATGTCAACTGGAAAAGTTGTGGTATTGAGACACTTTCCTTCTCTCTGTCCTCCAATGCGGTTTTGAACAGTTTCTAAAGACAACATTCTGTCTTTGTAGTTGGTAAACTCATGCTCCTCTAAACCCTCAAGACCAAGGACCCCATCAATATCATGGGCATCTAGAGTGAATTCATGCCCTCTTACCCAAGAATCTAGCTCATCTTCCCTAATCTTCACATTAGAGTAAAATTCTCTTATCAGAGGCTCACACACACTCAGTAATCCACTTAAAAACTTTTCCCAACCTCTGCCCTCAAAACATGTGGGAATAAATGTATCTTTTAGGTCCACTAAATCCACAAATCTCTCTTGAATTATGGTTCCCTTCATGAAAGAATCTTTGTATCTCTCAAAGTGTTGAACCGACCTAAACAGATTAGAATCCATTTTCAATTTTTTGTCAGCCTTCTTTGCAGGAGTTTTCTTCTTCGGAGTTGAGGGAGC
Organism: Quercus tomentella; assembly: GCA_028535165.1. Lineage (NCBI taxonomy): Eukaryota > Viridiplantae > Streptophyta > Magnoliopsida > Fagales > Fagaceae > Quercus > Quercus tomentella. The sequence continues at coordinate 33,960,487 of JAPQVY010000068.1, read as the reverse complement.
CATCTTTGTGTGAAGCTTTCCAAACAGTTGGTGAATGCGCCAATCATCTTCATCATGTTCACCATTCTGGGATCACCGTTTTGATCTCTTGATGGTTCATCGACCCAATTTCTTCTATCATTTCTAGATCCTCGTGACCTTTGAGGAGTTGCACTATTCATTACTCTCAGCTTTTGACAGTTTGGTCGAGTATGCCCTTGAAGTCCACAATGATGACACACATAATTTGATCTAGGACCTTTTTGTGGTCGTGGATGAGACTTGGCTCGGGATTCAGACCTGCCCACATACTGATTACGGGGATTCAACAACCGTTGGTTCTCCACATTCTTCTTCTCCTCTATCTTGGGCTTCTTAGCAGTAGGGTCAACTTAAACTGGATCTTTAGCCTTTACAAACTTCACTTCTTTAGTGACAGTTCCAGATGAGCTACTTCCTCCGGTATATCCCAATCCGGATTTGTCTGAAAAACTCTTTTGAGATGAAATAACATCATCTAGTTTCTTGGTGGAGACCCTCTCTATCTTGGCATTAGCTTGCACAACCTCTTGCTCAAGAAATCTCACTTTTGAGTAAGCTTCTGACAGCTCACCATTCAAAGTTTCTATCTCACATTTGGCCTCCTTATAGCGAATTAGGAGACTTTTATAGTCCTCCTCTGCCTTCTTCATCTTTCTCACAGCTGCCTTGGCCACCCTTATGTACTCACCTGATTTTTCCAAGAGTGAGTTATAATTCTCTTGAAGATTGGCTGTGCTTTCATCTTCTTCAACATCTGATTCTTCAACAACTCCCAATGATTCTTCATCACTATGTTCTCCAAGGTCTCGTACAAGCAGATTCAACTCGTCTGAAGACTCAACATGGGCAATAGTCATAAAAGCTGAATAGTTCCCCTCTCCATCACAGCTTTCTTCAGATTCTGAGTCGGATGAATTCGAGTCACTTAATGTCGTGGCATACACCTTGCCTTTCGATTTCAAATAATTCGGACATTCTTTCTTAAAGTGTCCATGCCCGTTACATTCGAAACAAGTGACACCTTCTGTAGATTGAGATTCTTTTCCATCTTTCCTTTTGAATTCCCTTTTCTCCCTTCCTGAACTTTGGAATTTTCCTTTATCACCAAATTTTCCATTATTCTTGAATTTCAAGAATTTTCAGAAATTTTTTACAAGGTATGCAACATCTTTATCAACCACATCTTCTTCCGATGAGTCATGGACTTCTACCTTCTCATTAATGGTCTTAAGAGCAAGAGATTTGCTCCTCCATTGATTTGGCAGCGACATTTCATAAGTCTGAAGAGAACCAACCAGCTCTTGGACTTTGATGTCATCAAGGCCCTTGCTCTCTTCAATCGCTGTCACTTTAGCACGAAAACTTTCCGGCAATGATCGAAGGATCTTCCTTACTATTTTAGAATCCTCCGTTTTCTCCCCCAAATTGAACTTGCTGACAACCGCCTCATTCGGCTTCCCATAGAAAGAGTCAAAGGACTCATTCTCACTCATTTTGAGCTCCTCAAATCGAGTGGTCAGCATTTGCAACTTTGTGTCTTTCACTTTCTTCGTGCCTTCGTAGGTGGTTTCCAATATCTCCCATGCTTCTTTGGCAACCGTAATGTGGGAGATCCTGTGAAATTCATCTGGAGACACACCACAGAAAATAGTATTAAGAGCTTTACTGTTAGCATTAGATGCAGCGAGTGCTGCCTTATCCCATGTAGATTTGGCTACCTCAGGTCTGGTCCAACCACTCTCAATAGCATCCTAAACAGATTCATCAATGGAGCACAGAAATGCTCTCATGCGAACCTTCCAAAAAGCATAATTACTACCATCAAAATATGGAGGTGTATTTAGGGATTGAGACGGATCCATCTCAATAGGGAGTCAAGGATCACACAATGGTAATGAAACCAATAAATGTGTACCCGCTCTGATACCAATTGAAAGTTCAAATAGTGTAAAAACACCCTTGAACGTTTAGAATCCAATTTACAAATTAACCAATTCAAGCTTTATGTCAAACAACTAGTGTGCGAAAAATGAACAAAAGCTATAATATAGAATTGGAAAAACTATCTAAGCAAATTAAAATCACAACCCACAGCAGATAATAAAAGGCAAAGATAAAAAGGAAGGAAGATGCAAACACAAAAACAACACGCGATGTGTTATCGAAGAGGAAACCGAAGCCCTTGGCGTAAAACCTCTCTGCCGCCCTCCAAGCAGTAAACAATCTACTAGAAAATGTAGTTAGGATACATGAACAGCAATAGACCCTCCAAGCCTAATCTACCCAGTGCACCTAAGCCCTCCAAGCTTCTTGCTCTAACGAGGTTGCACCGAACCTTTTTCTTTTATAGCTTCCCGGATTCCGCTACTGGACCATAGCATCAACCAATGAAGATTGGTTCCTTCCTAACTGCTTCCCAGAACACCAAACAGCCCTCTCACAGTAATGGATATGGTGAGAACAAGGTTTTGGTAAAATGCTTCTCAAGGGTTTGGCAATGGAGAGGAAGAGAGTTGAGGAATTTGAAGAGACACTTATGTAAAGATTATAGATGAATCAATCTTGTTTTACTCTAGGGTTTCTCTCACAAAATTCTCTCTGGAAGCTCTCTCTCATTTGTGGGTATAAGGGGTATTTATACTGAGGTGAGAGGAGAATGTGAAACGTCAGGTTTTTCAAAAACAGGGCTAGCTCGCGGCTTGGCCTCGCGACTTGACTGAGTCGCGAGATCCAGTCACGAGATAACCGCATGGCCAGTTGTCTTGTTTTGTCCCGTAGTGCTCCAGCTAGCATGACTGTTCACCTTCTGGCATGCTTGGCACGTGTGCTGCATTTGGCGGCTTGCAGTCGCGAGTCACCTGCGAGATCAAGCCGCGAGTCTCTGTTTTCTTGCACACTCTTGAGCAATCTTCACTCTATCTCACTCACTACCCTTACAACAAGCCCACCTAAATACAAGGTTACTAAATGCTGAAATACAAGCAAATTTGGCACGGAATAAAGCCAATTAGATGGTTGATTAAATTCAACCTTACAAAGCATTTACCTTTACTTGACCTTTGTTTAACATATTTTTTAGAAACATTTTTCTTCTTAGCATAGAAATCATTAGGTTTAACAAAGTTATTTCTGTGTTTTTTATATTTTTTATGGCTTTTATCATGTTTTTTACTTTTTTGCCTGGAAGGGGCAATAGGAGGCAAACCATATTGCTCATAGAAATTTCTCATTTCATATTTAGCTTTTCTTTTGTTTTTTAATTGGTGTTTTAACAGTTTTTCATCATTACACATATTGATACCAAGTTTTTTAATGGTACTGAAAATATCACCATAGGTTAAATTATCATAATCAATATCATTTTTACCCATTAATTCTTGTTTTACCTTATGAGCAAAGATAGGAGGCAGACCGTCAATAAAATTTTCTTTCCAATAAGGCTTATGACAATCTTTCCGGAGCATCACCCTGGAAGTAAAAACATCTTGATACCATCTGTAATCAGACATAGTAGGATAACTCAAATTATTTAAATAATCAGAAACACGGGATGAAATATTAGATGGAGTACCAACAAAATGTTTGAGAATAGTATAGATCAAGGTATTAATACCATCAGGAATACCACAACCAATACTTTCATCAAAAATAGGTAGACATTCGTCATTCTTTTTAACATCATGTTTAATAGACTCTCTAGATTCTTCAGTGATGTAAGAATCCCACCATCCATGAAGAGTACCAGAAAAACCAGTAACAAGTAAATTAACAATGTCAGGTTGATCAAGATCATGGTTATTTTGATAAGCAATATCAACCATAGACATATGACTCATCTTATTAATGATTTCTTGTTCTGACAAACCATCAATATTCCGTTCATAAAGTTTATCAGCAGAAACAGAAAACTGTGTTTGAAAAGATCTTTCTTCAAATTGCATATCAGGAGGAGTGGGTTTTGAATACCAGTTTTTAGTAAAAGACATGGGTTTGGAGTTTCCAACAAATCTTTTAATTTCTGGTAGATCATCATCAAAAACTCTTTTTGCAGAAACAGAAGAAACAGTATCAGAATCTGTATCTTTTTCAAAAACAATCTCTTTTTTAGAAATAGTTCGAGCAGCTGGAGCACTCGTAGAAGTACCCTCAGTTTTAACTTTTAGAACAGAAATCATTTTTTCAACAATTTCAAGAGTCTTGGACTGAGAAGTTTTAAACATAACTTTTTCTCTTTGACTGGGTAAATCAATCAAAGGTTTCTCAGTTTTAACAGAAACAGATTTTTCAAAAACAGGTTTTTCAACAATTCTTTCTTCAATACGGTTAAGCTGTTGACCAATAATATGCAAAGATTGATTAGTAAAATTGTTTTGTTCAATAAGACTAACAATGGGAGTTTGATCATCAGCAATTTTGAAAGGAGAGGCCTTCACCTTCACCTTCACTTCCTCCTTTGTCACTTCATCCTTCTTAGTAGTGATCAAAATTGCCTCAAGAGGAGGATGACTAGACCTAATAATGGTTTTATCTATTTTAACAAAATTTGATTTTTTTTATCACATTTAAATGTTGTTTTGAAACCTCATCTTTTGAAACATAATGGTTTTCAAGAAAATCAAAAAACAAAATATGTCTTTTCAATTGATTCATCTTCTCCAACCATTTTCTCTTAACACGGTCTTTTTCAGACTGAGCCACTCTTTATGGTATCAGAGCCACTCTTAATTGACCTATGGTTCAAAACAAAGAGTTAACTAAAGAAATCCTCAATCCTCCTGTTTACCAAAATCAATTAAGAGTTTTGACTGTTTTAAATGATGATTTTGAAATTGATTGGGATTCTTTGTACAATGAGTTTATGCTTTCACAAAAAAGACCGTGTTAAGAGAAAATGGTTGAAAAAGATGAATCAATTGAAAAGACATATTTTGTTTTTTGATTTTCTTGAAAACCATTATGTTTCAAAAGATGAGGTTTCAAAACACCATTTAAATGTGATAAAAAAAATCAAATTTTGTTGAAATAGATAAAACCATTATTAGGTCTAGTCATCCTCCTCTTGAGCCAATTTTGATCACTACTAAGAAGGATGAAGTGACAAAGGAGGAAGTGAAGGTGAATGCCTCTCCTTTCAAAATTGCTGATGATCAAACTCCCATTGTTAGTCTTATTGAACAAAACAATTTTACTAATCAATCTTTGCATATTATTGGTCAACAGCTTGATCGTATTGAAGAAAGAATTGTTGAAAAACCTGTTTCTAAAAAATCTGTTTCTGTTAAAACTGAGAAACCTTTGATTGATTTACCCAGTCAAAGAGAAAAAGTTATGTTTAAAACTTCTCAGTCCAAGACTCTTGAAATTGTTGAAAAAATGATTTCTGATCTAAAAGTTAAAACTAAGGGTACTTCTACGAGTGCTCCAGCTGCTCGAACTATTTCTAAAAAAGAGATTGTTTATGAAAAAGATACAGATTCTGATACTGTTTCTTCTGTTTCTACAAAAAGAGTTTTTGATGATGATCTACCAGAAATTAAAAGATTTGTTGGAAACTGCAAACCCATATCTTTTACTAAAAACTAGTATTCAAAACCCACTACTCCTGACATGCAGTTTGAAGAAAGATCTTTTCAAACATAGCTTTTTGTTTCTGCTGATAAGCTTTATGAATGGAATATTGATGGTTTGTCTGAACAAGAAATCATTAATAAGATGAGTCATATGTCTATGGTTGGTATTGCTTATCAAAATAACCATGATCTTGATCAACCTGAAATTGTTAATTTACTTGTTACTGGTTTTTCTGGTACTCTGCGTGGATGGTGGGATTCTTACATCACTGAAGAATCCAAAGAGTCTATTAAACATGTTGTTAAAAAGAATGATGAAGGTTTGCCTATTTTTGATGAAAGTATTGGTCGTGGTATTCCTGATGGTGTTAATACCTTGATCTATACTATTCTCAAACATTTTGTTGGTACTCCATCCAATATTTCATCCCGTGTTTCTGACTATTTAAATAATTTGAGTTGTCCTACTATGTCTGATTACAGATGGTATCAAGATGTTTTTACTTCCAGAGTGATGCTCCGAAAATATTTTCATAAGCCTTATTGGAAAGAAAAGTTTATTGACAGTCTGCCTCCTATCTTTACTCATAAGGTAAAACAAGAATTAATGGGTAAAAATGATTCTATTGATTATGATAATTTAACTTATGGTGATATTTTCAGTACTATTAAAAAACTTGGTATCAATATGTGTAATGATGAAAAATTGTTAAAACACCAATTAAAGAATAAAAGAAAAGCTAAATATGAAATGGGAAATTTCTGTGAACAATATGGTTTGCCTCATATTGCTCCTTCCAGGCAAAAATGTAAAAAACATGATACAAGCCATAAAAAATATAAAAAATATAGAAATAACTTTGTTAAACCTAATGATTTCTATGCTAAGAAGAAAAATGTTTCTAAAAAATATGTTAAACAAAGGTCAAGTAAAGGTAAATGCTTTAACTTTGGTAAACCTGGACACTTCAGTAAAGACTGTAAGGAAAAACCTGGTAAGTTAAAAAACAAATTTAACATGTTAAATATTGATGATAAAAAGCAAGAAGAATTATTCAGAATCATTGAATCAAACAATTCATCTGATTCCTTGGAAGATGATTTTTCTTCTGACTCTTGCTATGAATCTGCTACTGATTCTTCTGATTCTCCTAATATTAAAATTGGTTGTAGAGATTCCTGTTGTAATATGATTAAGTCTATTAAAACTCTCAATTTGGATAGATTGAAGAAAAATTTGGTAAAAAATGAAATTGATAAAAAACAAAAATCAACTATAAGCTTTGAGGAAACTTTGGAAAGATTTAATAAAAAGAAATCCAAAGATTTAACTGTTAACGATTTACAACATGAAATTAATATTGTTAAACAAGAAATAAGCGGATTGAAACATAAAAATAAAAGTGATAAAAATCAAAAGCTGATAATGTTAAAAGATAAACAACAATCTGATAGTGAACGTGATGAGCACAAAGATGGAGATGAATCCAGTCAACATGCTCTTCCTTCTGATAAAGGTATTACTGATGTTTTCACTAATCCTCAACTTGCTCTTGTTATTGAAATACTTCCTCCAAAATGGTTTACAAAAGTTAAAATTGTTGTTTCTCCTCATTATCATTTCGTTGTTATTGCTATGATTAATTCTGGTGCGGATATGAACTGTATTCAAGAAGGACTAATTCCTTCAAAATATTTTGAAAAATCTACTGAATTATTGGTTTTTGCTAATGGTTCTCAGATGAAAATTAAGTATGAATTGAATAATGCTCATGTGTGCCATGATAATGTTTGTTTTAAGATTCCTTATGTTCTTGTTAAAAACATGACTGATAAGGTGATTCTTGGTTTGCCTTTTATAAATGCTTTGTATCGTTTTCTTGTTGAACATGATGAAATTACTACTGATCCTTTTGGACAGAAAGTAAAATTCAAATTTGCTCCAAAGTCTGAAATTGATATTGATGCTTTAAACTTGATTCATGCTAAAATTAAGTATCTTAACTTCCTCCAACAAGAAGTTAGCTACAAGAAAATTGTTGAACAAATTTCTGATAAACTATTACAATAAAAAATCGATAATTTTCAGAAAGTACTGATTAATGATGTTTGTTCTAATGTTCCCAATGCTTTTTGGCATAGAAAGAAGCATATTGTTGACTTACCTTATGTTAAAGATTTTAATGAGAAAAACATTCCCACTAAAGCTCGTCCTATTCAAATGAATGCTGAAACTGTTGACTTTTGCAAAAAAGAAATCCATGATTTGTTGAGTAAAAATTTGATTAGGAATAGCAAGTCTCCTTGGTCTTGTTCTGCTTTTTATGTCCAGAAAAATGCTGAGATTGAAAGAGGGACCCCTCGTTTGGTAATTAACTACAAGCCCCTGAATAAGGTTTTGGAATGGATTAGATATCCTATTCCCAATAAGAATGACCTGGTCCATAGGCTAAGTGAAGCTGTGGTGTTTTCCAAATTTGACATGAAATCTGGGTTTTGGCAAATCCAGATTAGTGAGAATGATAGGTACAAAACTACTTTTACCACTCCTTTTGGACATTATGAGTGGAATGTTATGCCATTTGGTCTTAAGAATGCCCCGAGTGAGTTTCAAAACATCATGAATGATATTTTTAATTCCTTCAGTCATTTCACCATTGTTTATATTGATGATGTCCTTGTTTACTCTAGCTCTATTGATGAACACTGGAAACATTTGTATTCGTTTCTAGATACTATTAAAAGAAATGGTCTTGTTGTCTCTGCTAAGAAAATCAAATTGTTTCAAACCAAAGTCCATTTTCTTGGCTATGATATCTCTGAAGGACAGATTCGTCCTATAGATAGAGCCATCCAATTTGCTGATAAGTTCCCTGATGTTATCATTGATAAATCACAGCTCCAAAGATTTCTTGGGTCATTAAATTATGTTGCGGATTTCTACAAGGACATGAGGAAACAATGTAAACCCTTATTTGATAGGTTAAAGAGTAATCCTTCTCCTTGGTATGATGTTCATACTTCTCTTGTTAAACAAATCAAATCTCATGTTAAGACATTACCTTGTCTTGGTATTCCCACTGTTGGTGCTTTCAAAATTGTTGAGACCGATGCCTCTGACATTGGTTATGGTGGTATTCTAAAACAAAGAGTTTCTCCTGAGTCACCGGAACAAATTGTTAGCTTCTATTCTGGTATTTGGAATAATGCACAGTTAAATTATAGTACTATTAAAAAAGAGATTTTATCTATAGTACTATGTATTTCAAAATTTCAAAGTGATTTATTAAACCAAAAGTTTTTGTTACGTATTGATTACAAAAGTGCTAAATATGTTATTGAAAAAGATGTTGAAAATATTGCCTCAAAACATATTTTTGCTAGATGGCAAGCTATTTTGAGTGCTTTTGATTTTGATATTTAATATATTAAAGGATCTCAAAATGCTATCCCTGATTTCCTTACCCGTGAATTTCTGCAGTGTTCCAATGGCAAGTAGACGGTCGAAAGACAAGACACCTGCCACTGCTAATCCAATTGTTCCAATTGTTAAAAAAGAATCTTTTTCCTCCTTGGACATTGTTAACCGTTTCACTCCCCTAGGTACTATTCCCAAGCCTAACTATTCTTTTGTTTTAGCCTCGCCATATGATCCTTATGCTTTAGCCCCTATTCACCAACCTGTTAAAACTGTTTACCCTAATGCTTCCAATGCTTCCCAGTATGTTAGAAAACAATATATCCAAAACATGTTCTTCGTAGAGCCAAATAGGGCCTCCATTACTAACCCTTTTAGGCTGGCTACTAGCTATTTCCCCCCAAAATTTCACTGGATTCCTGAGCACGGCCAAAAGACTATGCAATACTATTCTGACATTCTACGACATGAGAATTCAGTCACTATTAAAGCCATAAGTGACAAGACTAATACTGATAAGATTATTTACCATAGTGTTTACTTAAACCACATTATTTCTGAAGAAATGTGGGGCCCCAACCCTGCCGCCACAAGAAGGTTGCCAAATTCTCCCATTCCCTATTCATATCATGATTATATTACTGCCTAGTTCAGGTTCATGCTTCACCAAAATGAAAATATGTCTCACTCATGGTTTGTCAACTTTGATAAAGATTTTGACTCTGAATTACCTCTCTGGTTCATCCGATGGTGGTCCCAGTTTGGTTCAACTATTGAAATATTCCCTATGCCATTGAAGGATTCGTTCCAAAATTTTACATTAAGGTTCCGGACTGATGATCATGGAGCTAAGTTCACTCCCCTGCTTCATTTTTCTACGAGATATAAGGTTCCTTGGATTCTAAAAGGGCAGTATGTTAAGGAAGGTGATGTTCTTGTTTGTTGTTGGTATGTTAAATGGTGGGATAAGTTTGCTCACACCCATTCTATTATTAACAATGTTGCCAGAGATTTCCCTTCCCCAAGTGTTTCCCCATTAAGAATTACTACCCCTGTGCAAAAACATGTGGCTGATGCACCTGCTTCCTCATCTGCTAAAAATGTTAAACCACCTGTTAAAACCAAGAAGAAAAGTTCTCCTTTGAATGCAATACGCAAGGACCCTGATGCTTTGTATGCCCTGCTCACTAAAATGATCAAAGAAGATGAAGCTGCTGATTTAGATGCTGAACGATCCTCAAAGGATGAACGATCCTCTCCAGCCCCTGTTTCAAATGACCCTTACTCCCCCTACAATCAGGAGTGGTTTGGTCATGATGACGAAGATGCTGATGACCTAGCAAAAGATTGATTGGAAGTCTGATTCCCCATTTGTCTGGCCTGCACAATGGCCAAATGTTGCGATGTTTACTTTCTGGTCAAATTCTAATGTTGATTTCCAACGCTAATGATGATTCCCCATGTTTCTTGTTGAAAATAAGATTCTCCCTAGTTCCAAGGCTTTTGGTCATTCCAAAATCACTTTGGCAAGCTTTTACTGTTCACTGCACTGTCCACTATTTACTTTTACTGTTTGTTGAACCATTCACTCAGATATTTTGCCTATTTAAGGGGGGCTGTCCCTGGAAGTTTTTAATAAGTCTTAGTTCAGAATTTTCTCTCTAGAACTCCTTCTCTTAGGAAGCCTTCTTAGAAAGAGAATTCCTTGTTTCTACTACTACTACCTTGTTCACTATAAACCTTGTAACTAGGACTAGTTCAAGCTTTGTAACTGTCAACCTGTAACTGTTGAGATCTTGTATTAACTACTACTGCTGTAAGTGTTTTACTACTTTCAATAACAAGTATTTTCAGTTTTATGTTCATTATTCTACTTATTGCTACCGCCACCTTGGACGGATTACCGCCATAACGGACGGTTCTAAATTGCTTTCATTTACTTTGAATTATTTTCATATATACTGCTTGGCTGGTTCTACCGCCTTATTATTGTTCTAACTCTTCATTTACATTCACTTTCACTATATTATTACTGTGCTTCCTTCTCTTCCCATCAGCTGTGCGTCCTTCCCCCCTTTATGGTATATATATATATATATATATAAAATAAAAAAATAAAAAATCTCTTTCATTAATATGTTTAAACTTTAGGGATATAAATTAATTGACTAATAAAATCACGTTATATTCGGAAGTATGTCAATAGTATATATATTGACTTTTTAAAAAATTCCTATATTTTATTTTGGAACATCCCAAAATATAATAGAAGACCAACAAATTTGGAGTACCTTTAACATTTTTCTATAGGATGATGTTAGAAACTAAGAGGAAAATAGAAGGACACCCAAAGTGGTCATGTCCTTCTATATACCTCACCAAGAGTAACATCCAAGAGTTACAAAGTAATGACTTGAACCATTACTCTATCCCAGTATGTGCCCACTATCACATAATATTAATGGAGTGGTGTGTATATAAACACGACAAGTGGTACCCACTAAATAGAGAACGAAATATGTATTTCTCATGGTGTTTGCGGAGTGCTGTGAGGATTATAGGTTGTGGGTTATGTTTGCATCACTTTAGTAGTGTGTAACACCATCAAAGAAACATTTTATTCATGGGTTATATACAAACTGGAATTTAAAACGAGTTTGAATTTCCGGTCTGCATGGAGGTTGGCTCTGGACAATGTAGAACAATCTCAAAGCTCTTGTGTGATCATCAGTTTAGGCCAAAAAAGATTAGCCGAAAAACCGATTATTAAAATTTCGCTACAATGTCTGTTTCTTACAGATGAAGTGTAAAAATATGCTTATAAAGTCAATATGAAGAGTTTCTTAAAGTTATGAAATAAATGTGAGAATTCGAAGGGTACATGCATGGTGTAGTGCGCACTGCACCCATAATCGTCATTCCCAACCAAAAAGAAGAAATACAATATGAAGAAATTCATATATTTTTCCTCTTTCTCCTTTCTCTCCTCTATTGTAAGTGTATTGAGTTCAACTTCTAATAGCATATCCTGTGGATGAATCCCTTTTGTGTACATGAAGATTGTTTGTCACTTTATTCCATTTTTAATTTCTCCACACGGAAATTTGACTCTAACATATAGAGATACTATTTAACCCCAAAAAATAAGTTTGTAGTTTTGAATCGAACCATGTTATATAAAATATTCTTAAAATTCCTTACTTTATGGGATTTCCCCTCTTACATTACATGTGACCCTAAAGGAGAAATTAGAAATGGAAAAAAGAGGAGAACAGGCATGGATTAATGTTATAACATGACTGTTTACATTCTAGCAAGTGGACCCAAAAGTTGATTTTATATATGTATGCAGAAACTCGATGCAGTATTTACATATGGGTTCTATGCTTGAATTATGACATGAAATTTCCGAGTGGAGAGTGGAGGATATTAACTTTTCGAATGCATGTGTTATTTGAGGATATTAGTTATAACCGGGCAAATGCACTAAATTTTTATGTAAAATATTTTTTATTTAGTTTTTAGCATCTCTTTAAATCTCAGAATGTTAAAAGCATTCTTAAAATTAATTAGCAACAATTTCCACCCTATGTTCAAAATTTGAACATAGGGTGGAAATTGTTGTTAAAATTTACTTGTACTGAGTGAGAGTGAGGTGCTGTTGTAGCCATTAAATCAGTGGGTGGGGTGAGGTGGGGTGGCAGATGTCTGTGGCAATTAATTTTTAACTTAAAATATCTAATTAAGGAAAATAATAATAGAAATGATAAAAGGTTTAAAATTAAAATGATTTCATAAATTTGAGATTTTAATTGAGAAATTAAAAACCTGAGTCCTAAGATGAATATATATTCCTCTCTCTTTCCTTTCATCGTTTAAAAGAGCATAGATAACTCTTGCTTTTTCACTCCATGCTTTCTCCTTATTATCATTTCTCCTCTTCTTATGAAGTCCCAACAGATCTTATCCTCTTCTATTAAAAATAAAAGATCCAAATGGGTGGGAGTAACCCTCAGCCCTTCTTAATGTGCATGTGAGAGAGAGAGAGGAAAAAAGAAAAAGAAAAAATGGAGAAGCTCTTCAAATTACTCTCAGCCATTTCGTTCCGTGAACACGATATAATTCTTAATCAAGATTGCCTTTTTTAAGTTACGGCTGGGTTTGCACATACCTGGCCGTTACTTAAAAGTGCCAATCTCATATCAAGCAGAAAAAAGTAATTGAATCCTTCTCAACATTTTCACACAAACACCAAACAAGTGGATCAACTTTGGCTGAAGATTAACGCAGGACCACCTGATGAGAGACAAAAGATTGGACAGAAACAGCTTGGAAAAGGGAAGATCCATTGGCATGTTCTCATAATTTTGTTTGAATATGCAAATATCCTCACTGATCTGGAAAAATAAATAAAATGAAAAAAATATACATATTCCTGTGGTCAATTTTGTTCTAGTATCTGCATTATACCTAGCCACTATTACCACACGTACTTGCCTTAATTGGTTTGTATTTCAATTAATGTGTTGTTATAACAACATAGCCGGCATATATTTCTTCATAGTAACATGTTGAGTAGGATGTGTTAGGAATGCATTTTTTTTTTTTAAATGAATGTTTCCTTGAAAAGAAAAAGGATGTATTAGGAATAATGGTAAAATTATATCGAAATTAGATGGAAGAAATAAAATATTGATTTAGCTTCATGACAAAACTTTTCCTGAAAAACCCGATGTCTGTTTGATCATTTGCTCTTAAACAGGTCTATAAGGTTAAGGTATGGAATGAAAAAGATTGCTGAAAGAAAAGTTCTTTAAAAGGAAAGGGTCCTAGTGTGCGGAATAAAAAGCGGCCATGGAAGTTTGGGAAAAACGCAAAACTAAATGGTGGCAATGGATGTGTTAGGAGGGTAGAGAAGAATAACAGGGCGATTCTCTTAGGGCAGAAATGTTGTGTGCATTTGCATGCATGAGTGTCGATTTCTGCCAAGGGAGAATTGTCCTGCCATTCTACTACTACATTTGTTTCATTTCACTACTTAATTACCCATACATACACTACGTTCTTTCTTTATTTGCATGGTAATCTCTGTCTCTCTCTCTCTCTCTCTCTCTCTCTAAAGAAAGAATATGGCAATGCCAGTCTTGTTTCATGTATTGACTTCTTTGCTTTGTGTCGAAAATAATCCTTTCATTATTCATTCGTAGTCAAAGATTTCCTTAGAAAAGAAACCGGTTTGAAGTAAATACTTCATAATGACAGAAGTATTCCGTTACTCCATCCATAATAGAAGCACATGGAGTTGGAGGTCCCTTTATGCAAGGTTCTATCAAGCTTAAGGCTATTATTAATTACGGTGTTTTACAAATTTACACTGTACATTACAATGTAAATTGTGTACAACATTTCCACTTTCTGTATATTTACCACTCTTTGCAAATGCGTATAACATTTTCACTTTTTTATGTATCTATAATTTAAATTTACGGTGCAAGTATAATGTGAATATATAAAGGTCCTATTAATTGTTAACTATTGGGGGAGTTGTTATCTTAGGTTTTGCAACCTCAAATTTGCCAACATCTCTATTAATGCCACATTTACATATCCTTTTTAAAACTTGTTAAAGCATTAACATGTGATTGGAGTAACTTCACTTTTATATAAAGTCATTACTATTATCAATAATGCTAATCACAATATATCACTTGAAAGATTATAAAATTGTATATGATTAGACCTATTGTCCTTGCTAACAAGTGCTCTAGGGTCTATTTGGTTGGAGGGGTAGAAAAGTGGGAAGATAGAAAAGATTGTAATTTCCCTCATTTTTATTTAGTTGTGAGTGGAAAAGTAGAGGAACGGAAAAAGTAAGTTCGTATAAATTTACTTATATACCCTTATTAAAACAAAAAACAATCACCCAAATTTATTAAAAAATAAAAATCATGACCTAAAAAAAAAATTATGTCCAATTAAACAAGAAAAACAAAAAAACAAAAACAAAACAAAGCATCATGCCCAAGGCCCCAAGAAATCAAAAGAAAAAACGAGAAAAAAAAAAAAGGCAGTGTCCTAGGAAAGTAATAATAATAATAAAAGAAAAGAAGAGACAAACGCCTAGGAAAGCAAAAGCCAAAAAAAAAAAAAAACAACAACAACAACAACAAAAACAAAAACAACTAACAAAACCCATGTGCAGTGCACATGGGCAATCTCGTCATTTACTTATTAGACTTGCCCCCACCTAGTTTTCTCTCCATTTTAGGGAAAAAAAATTTTGGTGGACCCAAAGAGAAAACACCCGAGCCCCACCATCTCTTTCTCATCTCCACCTCCTAACCAAACATCCTCCAAAACATTTTCCCTCCTCATTTTCTCTCATTTTCTTTTCCATCCTCCCTAAAATCTACTCTACCAAACACACTCTTAAAGACACTCATTAATGTGTATTTATTTTTATACATTTCTCAAAATTAAGTAAAATTGTGGAGAAATATTAAGAAAAGGATATAGAATCACAATGCTTGTAGTTATTGATCAACTAGTGTGTAATCCGTGCATATGCATGGGTACAATTAAAACTAATCACAATTATATAGTTAAAATTATACATTTTTTTTAGAAGATGTTCAAATTATATGTTGTATTAGTTTACACATTTTTTAAACCATACATTTCTAAAATCTGTAATGGTTCTCATTTTATATATATATATATATATATATATATATATATATATATATATATATATGTATGTATGCATGCATGGATGTATGTATGTATTGCACACAATAATATACTTGCCGCAAAAATTAAAAAATTATATGGACATATGGTGCAAAATTGGACTCCAATTGAAATCTAATTTAAAATCTAATTGGATTTGGACTTTCCTATTTTTACACTAAAAAATTAACTCGGAACAAAAATTAAAAATTAAATGGGAGACGTGGCACAAAATTGAGAAGTGAATTGAAATCTAATTGGATTTTCTCTAAGTTTTGACTTTAAATATATATAGATGGATTATGATAGGTGCATTTTAATTTTTTTTAAAAGATTGTACATTATAACTTGTAATTGAATATTTAATTAACTTGTTTCCATACAAATACAAATTAACACTTTAAAAATATGAATTATGCATCCCTTCTTGAACACCATTGCAAGAGAAGTCTCAACCCTAAGTAGAGATGGCAAATGGGTAGGTTGGGTCATAAATGGGTTGGGTGTGTAATTACCCATTTATCCATCTATAACCCGTTTATATATAAATTAATTACCTTTTACCAACCCAGCCCATTTAATTAGTAATCCTCTTATTTAACCCAATATGACCCACATACATCTAAAATTACTTCAATACCCTCTTGACCTCCAAAATTACCAATATACCCTTGAAAATCCAAAATTATCCCCAAAATCTCTAAAATAAGCAAAATATCGCCAAAATCTCTAAAATGAGCAAAATACCCAAAAAACCTCTAAAATGACCAAAATACCCCCGATATCTCTAAAATTACCAAATATGCTCAAAACCACTAAAATGACCAAAATATCCCCAAAATCTCTAAAATGAGTAAAATATCTATGAAACCTCTAAAATGACCAAAATACCCCCGATATCTCTAAAATCATAAAATATGCTCAAAACCAATAAAATGACCAAAATATTCCCAAAATCTCTAAAATGAGCAAAATACCTATGAAACCTCTAAAATGACCAAAATACGTCTGATATCTCTAAAATCACCAAATATGCTTAAAAAGCACTAAAACGACCAAAATATCCCCAAAATCTCTAAAATAAGCAAGATACCCCCCAAAACCTCTAAAATGACCAAAATATCCTCAAAACATAAAAAATGAGTTTTACCTATTAATATATACTTGCTTGTAACTTAATGCATATGCATGGATACGCTTAAAGATATACAATAAGATGTATAGTATAATTCATATATATATATATATATATATATATATATATATATATTATTGATAGTCATTCTTATATTTTGTAAACTCTTTTAAAAGTCTTGTAAGAATATTATTAGTAATAAAATATAAACTTTCCATATTTATTTATTTATTTATTACTTAATTTTTGTTATTTTGAAGGACTTTTTTTTAAGATTCATTTACTCTAGACTCTTTGGTTTTTATACTCAATAACTCATTTGGATGAATATTTATGATGTGGTCCCACATTTGATTCTAAAATTAGGAAATAAAACTCTCTAAAAATAAAAAATTTAAGACACACGGTGCAAAATTGGACTCTAATTTAAAATTCTAATTGGAATTTCTTTGAACTTTACCAATTAATATATACTAGCTTGTAACCCTATATATATGCGTGGATACATTTAAAGTGATAGGCCAAAAACGAACTGACCCTTTGTGATAAATTAATTGATTAGTTAGTCAAGTTTATTAATTAATCAAACGTGTGGTAGCACAAACAAATCACCAATAAACTAATTATGCAGCGTAAAATAAATAATACAGTGATTTGTTTACGAATGGGAAAAACCTAATGGTAAAAACCCCACCGGGTGATTTTCAGGTCACCACTCCCGAAACTCCACTATTATCCCAACAAGCGGTTACAAGTAAAGGAATCCCAATTACCTTACCAACCTACAGTTGAACCCTTACCCCAATACCCAATTGAACTTGTTCTGTAGTGACAGTTCCCCCTTTTGATGCATGGCTCCCAAGTACGTGACTAACCAATTGCGGAGATCCCAGTACGCAACTTCAATCACCAACTAAGAAGGTTGTTGGTTGCAAAGTTCTTCTGTTCATTCACACGATGAAGATCAAGAAGATGTTTGGTCACAAAACCCAACAATGCATATACACAACAACTTCTTCAAGAGAAATAGATGAATTAGGGTAAGAACTTCGTCTCCGATCACAATTTGCTTGAACAGAGTTTGTATAATGCTTGTGCAACTTGTGAACTTTTTGACGACCCTAAAAACAATCCTTTTATATGTCTAGAGTTAGGAGAAAAGAAGGCTTAAAGACGCATTCACGGATCCCAAGAAAATCAGATCAGAATTCTAAAATTCTTAAACCTTAACAGATAAGAGGTGTCGAGCAGGTGTCGAGCACACGGGTTGAAAAGCCTCCTTAAACCACAACACATGCTAGCTGTCGAGCTTTAGTAACTCTGCACTTTCAGCTTGTTTTCTTGGACAGACTTGAAGGTTTCAACACTTGATCTTGAAACATGGTTTCTTGAAGTATTTATAAACATCCGAAATTTACCCAAATACAAGTAAAGTGTGTTTTGTCAAAGGATAAGCCAATTATATAAAATCATGACATATGTTTTTAACATGTGAAGCACATATGTCCTAACAATCTCCCCCTTTGGCAATCCGTGACAAAACCACAACAAACAAATGAGCATATGAGAGAAGTCATAAATCACTCAACTCATATTCACTTGTTGAATACAATAAAATCTATCCTAACACAAACTCTTGAAAAACTTTGCAAGAAAAGAGTTTATGGCAAGAAGACTTTGACAACCTGTATTTCTGAAACACTTTAAACAAAACTCATCAAGGCATCTTTGTGTGAAATAGAAATAATAGATTGCATACAAGCATAAGAAACATATGTATAAAGAAAGAAAAGAAACAACACATGTAAGGGTAGGTGAAAGAAACATACATCCACATATAAAGAGAATAAGTACAATATATGTGTAAAAATGGTCACAAGACCTAATGTACAAGAACAATGTATCTATAAAAGAAAGAAAAAAAAAAGATACATAATATCCTCACTACATCCCTCAAAACATATCAACACTCTCCCAAACAAAATGGTCCTATACTAACTCTCCCTCTAAGAATGACTACTCTCATATCCAAAACTACTCCCCCTTTTTGTCACGAGTGACAAAAGGTAAGAGTGTCAAGTAGACATCTCATCGGTAGAGCTAGCATCTCCATCATCATCATCCTCAGAAGCATCATCGTCATCACCATCATCATCATCAGAATCAGAATCAACAAAAGGTGGTGAAGGAGTAGTCTCGAGAGCAAATCCGCCCATGGTCGCCTGCCGTCGTGCAATACGGCCAACATGAATGTTCACCTGATACAACTCCTTAGAGAGTGTATCTAGGCGAGCATCCATGTGTTGAAGCTACGCCATGATGTCTCCTAGTGACACATCGCTCGTAGAAGAGGAAGGAATAGATGTGGATGGAGCAGAATGGGATGGAGTTAAATGGGAAGGAAGAGCTTCTGAATCCGACTACCTCGACCGAAACTGTGCCTCGCTACATTTAACGGTATCATAGTCTATGGCACACATGATAGAAAAATGGTCGGAAGAGGGAAAAGGAACAGAAAAATGGCATAAGATCCTCGTGATAGTGGAAGGAAAGACGAGCTTATCATGGGACGCCGAATCTAAATGAACATCTATAATAGAAAGAATGAAATGAGAAGGGAAGTCAATAGTAAGATGCTCAAGAAGAGACAACAAAAACCGAGCACGAGGCTCTGTGATGGAGTTGTAGTGAGAAAGTGGATGAAGTACAAAAGTCATCACCATGTTTATGAATCTAGAACCTTTAACAAAAGGCCTACATGGTGTAAATTGAGGATCACCCCAATCAAAAGGGCACTCGCAGAAAGCAGCCATGAGCTCATCCTCGGACACAGTCCGCAGACACTCACAACTAGGATAGTTAGGAAACTCTATCCTAGGAACTCGAAGCACATCCGCAACAAGCTGCGATGTGATAAGGATGCGCATACCTCGAACACGGGTGAAGAAAAGAGGTACTGAACGATCAATCTCGTGCATGTTGGAGTAAAACTTCTGAATAAGCACAAGAGGACAAGTGACCGGGACGTCACACAGTGACTCCCATCCCCGACTGTGAGTGACAGTAGGAAGGTCGGTGTCGACAAAGTTCATTAGAATGACTTGGCATTCCACATGAACACCTCATCTAGAAAAGTTCTCCGAGAATGCCTTGTGGGCATTATCATCACAGAAACGAAGAAAGAGAGGAGCAGAATCAGAAGATGAAGAAGCTTCGAAACGAAAAGAGTTTCGAGCCGGAGTAGATTTACGCTTAGGTGCCATAGACACGACTAACATAAATAGAAAGAGAGGGAGAGAAAGAAAGACAATCATAAAAGTCCCAAGCAATTCAAATATAACAAGTATATTGAAAAGAAAGTACGTATGCATGAGAAATGCATGAACATGTAACATGCAAAAGAAATTGCATCATGGGCTCAGCCCAATCCAAACCTAACAACGCACAAACAGTTTGCACACATCTAAATGCATGACAATACTATTATAATGCTAATGTGATGCAATGCATGAAATTTTAAACTCATTTAAGTGAAAACCCATCCCAAAATTTCAACAAAAACTCATCAATTTTGAAAAACTCCAAAAATTTTCAAAAACCCCAAAACCTAGGTTTCAAAACATGAAATGCATGAAGAATGAGAGATAAGAAGCTTACCAAGTGAACAAAATCTTGAAAAAGCTTGAAGAAACCTTGAGGATCAAGATTGAAGTGAGATGAGGTTGTTTGGGAGAGAGAAGAGAAAGCTATCGAGAGAGAGATCGAAAGAAATGAGGGTCGGATCGCACGAGGAAGTATAAATAGACCCTCAGTAAATCTCGACAGATTAGGTGTTGAGAGGTGTCGAGCTATCTGTCGAGGAAGGTGTCGAGAAATTGGTCTTCGACAGATACAGGTATCGAGGAGGTGTCGAGGAACAAACCATCAGATACAAGAACAGAAGCTCGATCGATCCACCCACTGTCAAGAAGCTATTGAAGAGGCAGGAACTTCCTCAATCGATCCACCAGTTCTCAAGAAGCTGACGAGATTGCGATAAGAAAAAGCTTAAGAAGCTCGACAGATAACAAGGTATCGAAGAGGTGTCGAGCTAGCTTTTAAAAGCAATTTTTCGAGAAGTGAAAAACACAAACATGAATGCAATCCAACATGCAACTCAACCAAAGATCCAATCAACATATTAAACTCTCAAAATCATTTCTCAACAATAATTTTAAGTACATGGATCCCAAAAAACACACACACACACACACACACAACAAGTCTAACCAATTTTATATTTCAAAAACAACTCAAGACAGTTTAGTGAGCATACATAAACACATGCAAAACCTTGTGATAGCCAAATCACATTGTACCTGCACATGTATCAAAAGTAGCAAAGAATATTGCGTGTTGTGTGTGAAAAACAGCGCAAGATTGCATAAGTGTATACATGTTATGACAATTTGAGATATGAGAAAATCAATTTAACTCACACACAATCATAACTGTTTGATGGAGACTATCATCTTCGAGGTACATCTTATAACTCCCACATCTCCTAGAATACGTGCTTGCAATCATATTTAAAGCATTTTTTATCTTTTAGCTTTTTGTTTTTCTTTGAATATTTTTATTTTAATCAAATCATGCATGGGCATATAAGAGAGAAAAAAGAAAATACCCAATGATGATAAGCATTTGACATTCCAATTTTGCTATGCTGAAGCACACAAATGTCATTGATACTGCACTTTTGCTATGCCGAAGCATACAGGCGTCATATTATTATTGGCGGGCAACAGTGGTGAGATGGTTATTTATACTTTTCTCTTAGGATTTTTTAGTCCTACCCGTCAAAAAGAGTGATACGAGTGTTAAGTACAAGAGATAACTTAATCTTACTCATCACAAACAAGAGCCATAATGCTCACTTGCTTAGTTGTGCATAAAGATGCTCATCTAAGCTACAAAAGATACAAAGTTTAGAAAACTTTGTTTCAATGGCCATCCAAGGTACACAAGTACCAATGTATACAAACACACACTGTTTTTATATTTTTCTGATTTTTCAATTTTTTTATTTTTATTTTTATATGAAAAACAAAACAAAGTAAAACTGAAAAATAACCAAACAAAAACATGTTAAACAAAGCAAAGCATAAAAACTAGACTGACTCAAAACTTCAAAGCAAAACACACAAGTAATGCACACACAAAAAGAACAAGAAGAGAAAAAGAGAAAAGTGATAGAATCATTTGGAGCCCTTTTCCTTCCACACCTTGGAAGAACCTTTCCATCTAGCAAACCCTTGAACCAGCGGTGAGGGGGAAGAATTAAAACCGTTCAAGTTCGAAAGGAACATGAGGGCTTTGAAAATATCTCCAAGAGGAGCAAGAGAGGATTGAAGCTGATTCTGGTTCCCAGATGCTATCATGCCATTGCTCTGTTGAGTGGCTAGCCACTTATAACAATTTGGTCGAGTATGACCGGCAACTCCACAATGATGACAGAGATGCTGCTTCTTCTGTTTAGGCTTTTGAGAGTTAGCCTTTTTAGCCCTACGGTTTTTTACATCTTTCTTCTCAAGCTTAGGGGGTGCTCCTAAGATAGATTTACCCTTGTCTAAGTTCTCACTAGCTAAATCTGTTTTAACATCATTGTTCTCAATTTCAACATTATTGCTAGGAGGAACAAAAACAGTAGTACTAGTAGAAGCAGTATTAGAGGAAGAGAAACCATACCCTAAACCTGTTAGGTTAGAAGCAGATTTCTGAAGACTGAGCATCTTATCAAGCTTTGCACTTGAAATCCTCTCCAACTGAGCTTTGACTTGAAATAGCTCCGCTTCAAGTTTCTTGGTATTCTCAACCAAAAAATTATTCTCGAATCTCAGTGCTCCAATAGTCTGATTAGCCTCATCAAACTTTGTGGAAAGCTCCTCACGGTCAAGTTCCACATCGATGAGCTTCTTAGTGGTCAGCCTATATAGTTTGTCATGCTTCTCAGAAAGCTTATACAGTTTCTCATAGGCTGTATGGATATCATCTTGATCATCCATCTTCTCAAATTTGGATTCCACCAATTCCTCTTCTTCAACCACATCTTCAAAAATCCCATTAGTAGGATTAACAGTGGTAGTGAAGGCATTCAAGATTCCATCATCCTCATTGTCGGAATCATCCTTAGGCTCGGTGTCGCTCAAGGTAGCAGCAAGTGCCTTACTCTTCCCAATGCTCTTGAGATAAGTAGAACACTCTTGTTTCATGTGACTAAAGTCTTGACACCCAAAGCACTTAGGTCCTGCGGGAACAATGTACTGATCGCATAAACTTCTTGAACTGCCTGGTGATGTAGGACTTCATCTTAGAATCTTCATCATCTGAAGGCTCATCTGTCTCATTGCTTTTAGCCTTCAGTGCCATGCTCTTACCTTTACCCGTCTTGCCAATCCTTGATAACCCTAGCTCGTAGGTCTGCAGATTACCAACCAACTCTGTCAAAGGAATCTTGTCAATATCCTTTGATTCCTCAATTGCGGTGATCATGGCATGGAATCTCTCGGGTAGAGATCTAAGCACTTTTCTCACAATCTTGGGTTCAGAAATAGTTTCCCCAAGATTGAACGCAGAGTTTACTATGTCCTTGAGCTTGACATAGAACTCATCAAACGACTCATCCTCCTCCATCTTAATCTCTTCAAAGCTTGTAGTGAGCCTCTGAAGTTTTGAATCTTTGACAGCCTTGGTTCCCTCATAGGTTGTCTGGAGAATGGTCCAAGCCTCCTTGGTAGTTTCAGTTAAGGATATCTTCTTAAACTTCTCATTGGTGACTGCACTGAATAAGGCATTCAACGCTCTGCTGTTGAAGTTTGCCACCTTGATCTTGGCATCATCCCAGTCGGCTGGCACTTCTTTCGGCTTGATCCAGCCTATCTCAACAGTTTGCCACACTTTCTCATCTAAAGACTGCAAGAAAGCTCTCATGCGTACTTTCTAGTATGTATAGTTAGTGCCATCAAATAAAGGAGGTATGATTAATGACTGTCCTCTATCCATGACAAACAGAAGGTCAATGGATCGACACAGCAAAGATTAAACCCTAATCAGAGTGTGTCTACTTTGATACCACTTGATAGGCCAAAAACGAATTGATCCCTTGTGATAAATTAATTGAGTAATTAGTCAAGTTTATTAATTAATCAAATTAACATGCAAACGCGTGGTAGCACAAACAAATCACCAATAAACTAATTATGTAGCGGAAAATAAATAACACGGTGATTTATTTACGAATGGGAAAAACCTAACGGCAAAAACCCCACCAGATGATTTTCAGGTAACCACTCTTGAAATTCCACTATTATCACAACAAGCGGTTACAAGTAAAGGAATCTCAAGTACCTTACCAACCTACAGTTGAACCCTCACCCCAATACTCAATTGGACTTGTTCTGTAGTGATAGTTCCTCCTTTTGATGCACGACTCCTAAGTACGTGACTAACCAATTGTGCGGATTCTAGTGCACAACTTCAATCACCAACTAAGAAGGTTGTTGGCTGCAAAGTTCTTCTGTTCATCCACACAATGAAGATCAAGAAGATACTTGGTCACAAAACCCAACGGTGCATATACACAGCAACTTCTTCAAGAGAAAGAGATGAACTAGGGCAAGAACTTCATCTCCGGTCAAATTTTCTTGAACAAAGTTTGCTCAATGCTTGTGCAACTTGTGAACTGTTTGACGGCCCTAAAAACAATCCTTTTATATGTCTAGGGTTAGGAGAAAAGAAGGCCCAAAGACACATTCACGGATCCCAAGAAAATCATATCAGAATTCTGAAATTCTTAAACCTCGACAGATAGGAGGTGTCAAGCAGGTGTTGAGCACACGGGTTGAATAGCTTCCTTAAACCTCAACACATGCTAGTTGTCGAGCTTTAATAACTCTGCACTTTCAGCTTGTTTTCTTGGACAGACTTGAAGGCTTCAACACTTGATCTTGAAATATGGTTTCTTGAAGTATTTAAAAACATCCTAAATCTACCCAAATACAAGTAAAATGCGTTTTGTCAAAGGATAAGCCAAATACATAAAATCATGACATATGTTCTTAACATGTGAAACACATATGTCCTAACATAAAGATATATAATAAGATGCATAATATAATTCTTATATATATAATTCAAATATTACTAATAGTTATTTTTATATTTTGTTTACTCTTAAAATTAAATTTGTAAGGATATTATTAGGTATAAAATGTAAATTGTCCATTATTTTATTAATTATTGTGAAACACTTTTTATTTTTATTTTTTATGATTCATTTATTTTAGACTCTTTGGTTTTTGTACTTAATAACTCATTTGGATGAATATTTATGATATGGTCTCACATTTGATTCTAAAATTAAGAAATAAAACTATTTAAGAATAAATAATTTAGGACACATGGTGCGCAAAATTGGAACTCTAATTTGGAATTTTAATTTGAGTTTCTCTCAACTTCACCTATTATATATATATACACACACACACACACACACTAGCATGGAATCCATGTAAACACATTGATGCATTTAAAATTAAACACAATTTTTATTATGAAAATATAAATTATTAGTCAAATTATAATAAATAAAAAAGCATTTAACACATGCATATGTATGGATACATTTAAAGTTAAACATAATTTTTATCATAAAAATATAAAATAATTATTCAAATTATTTTTTTGAAAAAGTAAACGGAATTAGTCACATAATAAAATTCTTACCTAAATTTAATACTACTTATGACCATTTTTTTTCTAATTTTTAATAAATAAAATGTGTGGTGATCTTTGTTGTGTGATGATTTTTATTGTGTGATAATTTTTATTGAGTATATGAGATTGACTTTTAAAAAAAAAATTTATAGTCCATTAATATTAGATTTTTTGTAATTTTCATTCATTAACTCACTTGGCATAAAGATTAAAAAACTTAGGTGGACACAAGGCATAAACTTAAGTAGATAATTATTGTGTGGTCTCCACATAAATTTAGACATATGGCGCAAAATTAAATTCTAATTGAACTTTCTTTGAGTTTTTCCTATTAATATATATAAACTTGTAACCTCATGCATATGCATGGATATACTTAAAATATATACATTAAAATGTGTAGTATAATTCTTACATATATAATTTAAATATTATAGATTTTTATTCTTATGTTTTTTTAACTCTTTAAAAAATCTTGTAAGAATATTTTTAGGATCAAAATGTAAATTTTCCATTTTTTTTAAATTTATTTTTTTATGTTCATTAATTCTAGACTCTTTGGTTTTGGTACGTAATAAGTCACTTAGTTGGATATTTACGATATGGTCCCACATTTGACTCCAAAATTAAGATATAAAATTCTCTCTAAAAATAAATAATTTAGGACATATGGCGTAAAATTGGACTTCAATTGTAGAATCTAATTGGATTTTCTCTAAGCTTTACCTATATATATATATATATATATATATATATATATATATATATGATACCATAAAGGGGGAAGGACGCACAGCTGATGGGAAGAGACGGAAGCACAGTAATAATATAGTGAAAGTGTTGTAAATAAACAATAATAAAGCGGTAGAACCAACCAAGCAGTATATATGAAAATAATGAGAAGTAAATAAAAGCAATTTAGAACCGTCCGTTATGGCGATAATCCGTCCAAGGTGGTGGTAGCAATAAGTAGAACAATGAACATAAAACTGAAAATACTTGTTATTGAAAGTAGTAAAACACTTACAGCAGTAGTAGTTAATACAAGATCTCAACAGTTACAGGTTGACAGTTACAAAGCTTGAACTAGTCCTAGTTACAAGGTTTGTAGAATTACAAGGTTTATAGTGAACAAGGTAATAGTAGTAGAAACAAGGAATTCTTTCTCTAAGAAGGCCTCCTAAGAGTAGGAGTTCTAAGGGAAGAGAATTCTAAACTAAAACTTAGTTAAAACTTGCTTCAAATATAAGGGACAACCCCCCTTAAATAGGCAAAATTCGGAGTGAACAGTGTCATGAACAGTAATGGATGAATAGTGACAGGTGAATAGTGACTGAATAGTAAATTTTTCCCTTTTCTCTCCAAATCTTTGGAAATCATCCGTAGAGCTGCAAAGTCTGAAAATGTGAGAACCTAGGCCATAATAATGGGCTCTAGACCACCCTTTAGGCCATATTATTGGTGCCTAAAAGAACCAATCACAAGAGACCAAAGAAAGAGGCTTTGTCAACTTGTGCCAATTGAGAGCAATTAATGGGAATCTTCAGAAGCATCATATTGGTGGGAAACAAGCTTTTAGCAGTGGTAAACATTGAAGCTTTTGGCCATTATGCAGGCCAGACAAATAGGAGAATCAAAATCTTCCGCTGAATCCGGAGTATCATGAAATAGTTCCGGATTTTTAGCAACATATTCGTTAAGGACATTGAAATATTTTGGCTTTTGTGCAAGCTAGACAAAAAAAATAGCATCAGTTTTGTGACAGTAGTAAACTCAGAAATAAACTCATTAATAAGTAGAGGGAGAATCGGATGGATAACCATCAAAAGGATCAAAAGGACCTCGAGGAGAATAGTCATCATAAGGACTTGTTGGAGAATAGCCATCACAATCATGCTCATGGTAAATAGCATACTTATTACAGAATCCACAATAAAGAAGTGGCTCAAACACCAGAGTTTTTCCTGGGATGAGAAGACTTCTTGGATTAGGATGATCTGCTATATGCAAGTGAACAAAAGCATTAGCATAGGGTCTGGGACCAAAAACAGAAATTCTGTCTGTGCATCCCATGAAATGATAATCTTTCCATAAATTTTGAGCAACCTAAAGAATTTGATTATTGAAATAATTCCTCCAACATTCTGCAAGATCATAAGGTTTTTTGAAGGATAAGTGAGAATTTCCTTCAAGCCATTGTCCTTGGTGGGTGTAACCATTAATGAGAATGAGATGCTTTGAAGGCTGGACATTCATCCAGTTATCTCTTTCCCATTTTGGCAAAGTACTCTAGCATCTAATGGAAACAAAAGGGCTCTCAAACCCTCTAATAGCAGTCTATATGATTTGTGGAAGTTGGCTGGCTTATTTATGGCTTGTTAATTTTAAGAATCTAATAAAGTCATATTCAAACATTTGAGAAAGCCAGTTAGGATCCATATCATCATCATTGGAATCATCAACATCAACATAGGAATCATCATCATAATTAATCAGAAGACCAGGAAATGGGTGTTTCTTTTCATACACTCTGAGACTAGTCCCAAAGTGATCTTCCCATTCTAATTGGAGAAAAACATTATCACCTTCATCCAACTCATCTGGATCAGAAATAGTAGTTGTAACAAGTTTTTTGAAACATTTGAACCATGGGTCAAAAGACCTAAATATAGCCTTGCTTTCCAGAATACTGGATTGTATATCTATAGGCAAGTTGGCAACAACACTTCTTAATAAAGATTGGGTCTTAAGACTCAATCGTGCATAATCAGTGCCCATTAAAGTCATTTTATCCATAGAATGGATTTCCTCTTTGCCAAAGAGTTGACTAGTATAGGGATCATAGGGTTCACTTGTAATATTTGGTAGGTTAACAAGATGGCTTCTATAAGCCTCATTTTCAGAAACAATATTGGCATATTCTGAAGTAAGGTTAGCATAGTGGCTTGCATGAGCCTCATTTTGAGCAGTAAGGTTAACAAGGTGGATTTCAAGGGCTCGAAGGGTTTTTTGGAATAGTTTGCGGTGGTCCCTGGTATAAGCAGCTTGAAGGTTATCAAGAATAAATTTGATGGAATCTGGTAATTCTGAATAGGTTCCATTATGGAATTGTAACTTTCGAGACAAAACTTCCTGTAAAGCAATTATCATATTACCATTAGAGTATGTCACCTCTGCCAGAACATCTCCTTGAAGGGATGTTGATCCACTAGGTTTCACCCTAGAAGATGCACCTTCATGCATTTTAAAAGGTCCCGCTGGGAGCCTTTTGCTTTGAGAATAGTCCCGTACAGGAGCTTTTCCCTTGTTTTTCCTTTCCATAATAACCCACTTACTAGTGGTATAAATATGAATATTATTATTATTATCCCACTTATTAGTGGTATTTATCTACGCATCATTGTCCGATTCCTGCAAAGAATCATTGATAATGTTAGGATAATTGATAGTATTTAACATTTTGGTACTATGAAAATTACCTTTAAAATCATCACTGAAATTTTTGCAAGAACTCATCACTAGTTCTTGAATAAGTTCATTCATGGGAGAATTTTTCTTATAAGACAGATTATTGACATCAATTTCAAACTTTGAAGCAAATTTGAATTTTACTTTCTGTCCGAAAGGATCAGTAGTAATTCCATCATGTTCAACAAGAAAAGGATATAAAGCATTTATAAATGGTAGACCAAGAATCACTTTATCAGTCATATTTTTGACAAGAACAGAAGGACTCTTGAAACAAACATTATCATGGCACACACAAGCATTATTCAATTCATACTTAATTTTCATCTGAGAACCATTAGCATAAACCAATCTTTCAGTAGATTTTTCAAAATATTTTGAAGGAATTAGTCCTTCTTGAATACAGTTCATATCCGCACCAGAATCAATCATAGCAATAACAATGAAATGATAATAAGGAGAAACAACAATTTTAACTTTTGTAAACCATTTTGGAGGAAGTATTTTATTAACAAAAGCAAGTTGAGGATTAGTGACACTATCAGGAATACCAGTATTAGGAATACCTTTATCAGAAAGAAGAGCTTGTTGACTGGATTCATCTCCATCTTTGTGCTCATCATGTTCACTATCAGATTTATCAGATTGTTGTTTATCAACCTTTAACATTATCAGTTCTTGTTTAAGATTATTGTTATCACTTTTCATGCTTTTAAATTCATGTTTTAAGTCATTTATCTCTTGTTTAACAATATTAATTTCATGTTGGAGATCATTAACAATTAATTCTTTAGATTTCTTTTTATTAAATCTTTCCAAAGTTCCTTCAAAACTTATAGTTGATTTTAGTTTTTTACCAGTTTCATATTTTATCAAGTTTTTCTTAAACTTATCCAAATATTCTTTTTGTAATTTAGGATTTTGAATTTGGTTTATCAGTTGAATTATTAACTTTTCATCTTCTTCACTCTTGGTGAGAGCATTAACAGTTTTAACAACATTGCAATAGGAATCTCTGCAATCAATTTTAATATTAGAAGAATCAGAAGAATCATCAGCAGATTGATAGCAAGAATCAGATGAAGAAAAATCATCTTCCAAAGAATCAGAGGAGTTATCTGATTCAAGGATTCTGAATAATTCTCCTTGCTCTTTATCACCAATATTTAACATATTAAATTTATTTTTTAACTTACCAGGTTTTTCTTTACAGTCTTTACTGAAGTGTCCAGGTTTACCACAGTTAAAGCATTTACCTTTACTTGACCTTTGTTTAACATATTTTTTAGCAACATTTTTCTTCTTAGCATAGAAATCATTAGGTTTGACAAAGTTATTTCTGTGTTTTTTATATTTTTTATGGCTTTTATCATGTTTTTTACTTTTTTGCCTGGAAGGGGCAATAGGAGGCAAACCATATTGTTCACAGAAATTTCCCATTTCATATTTAGCTTTTCTTTTGTTCTTTAATTGGTGTTTTAATAGTTTTTCATCATTACACATATTGATACCAAGTTTTTTAATGGTACTGAAAATATCACCATAGGTTAAATTATCATAATCAATAGAATCATTTTTACCCATTAATTCTTGTTTTACCTTATAAGCAAAGATAGGAGGCAGACCGTCAATAAACTTTTCTTTCCAACAAGGCTTATGACAATCTTTCCGGAGCATCACTCTAGAAGTAAAAACATCTTGATACCATCTGTAATCAAACATAGTAGGACAACTCAAATTATTTAAATAGTTAGAAACACGGGATGAAATATTGGATGGGGTACCAACAAAATGTTTGAGAATAGTATAGATGAAGGTATTAACACCATCAGGAATACCACAACCAATAATTTCATCAAAAATAGGCAAACCTTCATCATTCTTTTTAATAGCATGTTTAATAGATTCTCTAGATTCTTCAGTGATGTAAGAATCCCACCATCCACAAAGAGTACCAGAAAACCAGTAACAAGTAAATTAACAATTTCAGGTTGATCAAGATCATGGTTATTTTGATAAGCAATACCAACCATAAACATATGACTCATTTTATTAATGATTTCTTGTTCAGACAAACCATCAATATTCCATTCATAAAGCTTATCAACAGAAACAGAAAACTGTGTTTGAAAAGATCTTTCTTCAAACTGCATATCAAGAGGAGTGGGTTTTGAATACCAGTTTTTAGTAAAAGACATGGGTTTGGAGTTTCCAACAAATCTTTTAATTTCTGGTAAATCATCATCAAAAATTCTTTTTGCAGAAACAGTATCAGAATCTGTATCTTCTTCAGAAACAATCTCTTTTTTAGAAACAGTTCGAGTAGCTGGAGTACTTGTAGAAGTACCCTCAGTTTTAACTTTTAAATCAGAAATCATTTTTTCAACAATTTCAAGAGTCTTGGACTGAGAAGTTTTAAACATAACTCTTTCTCTTTGACTAGGTAAATCAATCAAAGGTTTCTCAGTTTTAACAGAAACAGATTTTTCAGAAACAGGTTTTTCAACAATTCTTTCTTCAATACGGTTAAGCTGTTGACCAATAATATGCAATGATTGATTAGTAAAATTGTTTTGTTCAATAAGACTAACAATGGGAGTTTGATCATCAACAATTTTGAAAGGAGATGCCTTCACCTTCACTTCCTCTTTTGTCACTTCATCCTTCTTAGTAGTGATCAAAATTGGCTCAAGAGGAGGATGACTAGACCTAATAATGGTTTTATCTATTTTAACAAAATTTGATTTTTTTTTTTATCACATTTAAATGTTGTTTTGAAACCTCATCTTTTGAAACATAATGGTTTCAAGAAAATCAAAAAATAAAATATGTCTTTTCAATTGATTCATCTTTTCCAACCATTTTCTCTTAACACAGTCTTTTTCAGACTAAGCAAAATTATTCTGAAAATATTTTCTTTTACGTCTGTTTTTTGAAAGCATAAACTCATTGTACAAAGAATCCCAATCAATCTCAAAATCAGCATTTAAAACAGTCAAAACTCTTAATTGATTTTGGTAAACAGGAGGATTTTCAATAGGAGGAGAATCAAAATCGGATGGAGTAACAGATATAGAGTCTTCTTCATCGTCAATAGCAACATTGCCATGAGGAGTGGAAGATTCAGCTTTAGTAGAATAGAAAGGAGTGCTAACTTGTGAGTTACCGCTGGAAACTCCTTTTAGCTTTAAACCAGTGGGCTTTTCAAGACTTTTTTGCAAAAAATCATTGAGATCTTGATCTCTTTTTGAAATATTTTCAGATCCAGCAAAGGAATGCCTTCCTTGGTTGATCCTTAATGGTTGGTTATTTTGAAAACTTATTTTAACAGTACCATCAAGATATTGTTGAATATGAGTAAGATCAAGTTCATCAAAAACAGGTTTAACAAGAGGGGATTCTTGTTCCAACAACCATTTAGTGGGAAGCTTAACATCTTGCCATTGAATCATTTTTGGAACTTGAACTTTAGCATCAGGAGTTGAATATTGAATTAGCATAGTTTTACCAGAAGGTTCCCTGTGATTTAAAGCGCCAGGATTTATTTGAGTACCCAACAATCTGTAATAAATGTGATAAATCAAAGCAAAAGGCTTACTACCTTCTTCCATGTTATAACCAGATGAAGCAATATTTAATGTCAAAGCTCTAACAATATTAGGATCATCCAAAGCAAGAGTAAGATCAGGATAACAGTTAAAATAAACAGGACCATCATACAAAGAAGCAGTAATTATACCAAGAACGCTATCTTTAAAATTTTTAAATCTAGCATCACGTAAGCACATGAGAACAGAAGCATTAATACCCTTTCGGGTGAGTGGTTTAATAGCAACTTGAACCATACCAATATGCAAATAACTGGGTTTTTTAGCAATGAACTCATTAATATTTCTTTTAGTAAACAAGCAACATTTTTCATGAACTCTGGAAATAGAAAATGTCTGTTCAACAGTTCTCACTTTGTACATGGGATAGAAAGCAGATTCAACAAAACTGGTCTTATAAACAGATTTAGTATCAACTTTAGGAATATTCCATTTCCGAAAATCAGGGATCTCATGTTCTTCAACAGTGTGATCTTCTTCATTTACGATAACAGGAGGACAACCAGTCCTAGAGCTGACAGAGGAGTTGGATCTCCACAACTTATCCATACTATCCTAGGTTCAACACTCAATTATCATGTTTTTCTCACAACCGTTGCATTTCGTAACACATACCCCAACCAACCTTATACCTCTCATGCCCTACATGCCCTCTCGGCTCAAACGGGACTTACAGTTCGGTTCTAGGAATTCACTTTATGACT
The DNA here is from genome assembly GCA_028535165.1 of Quercus tomentella. Taxonomy (NCBI): domain Eukaryota; kingdom Viridiplantae; phylum Streptophyta; class Magnoliopsida; order Fagales; family Fagaceae; genus Quercus; species Quercus tomentella. Next base: position 33,927,080 of record JAPQVY010000068.1, on the reverse strand, counting down.
AGGGTGGCACCAACGACGGTAAGAAGGGAACACAACAATGGAGCACCAAAGGTTCGGGTAGACACGGACAAGAAATAAAGACACAACAACACTATATATATAGACTAGTATGTAACTTGTGCTTACTCACGGGAATGATGAATTGTAGTGATGACATTGATGTTAGCTTGGGTTATTAATCATATGGGACATTTTTTCAACCAAAACATTTGGAAATACTGAAATGGTACGGTTTTTCCTTGCAATTTTCATGATATTGGTTATGCCAAATTTTTCATTACACTGCTATTACATACATAATTTTAAAAATCACAATTAGATACTACATAAACAATATCAATTCATAATTAGTGTTCATGAAATTCTACTAAATACAACTCAAAATAAAAGAATAAATTGGCCCAATAATATCTCTTAAATTGAATGAGGAAAGGTGCATAAGATCGTTCAATTACCTTTAAGATCTTTACACTATTTATAGGGTAGTCAGGCATAGAAAACGAAGTGTCGCGACGCTTGGTTCCTCAAATCAGAAATTGACACATGTCTCTAGCCTTGTTAGAAGGACATAATTACCTCTATTTGTGACGCATGACACTAAGGAAAAGCATTTATGACAACTCCACGACCTGTCAGTCACCTCAACGACTCACGGAGTAAGGGGCAGTTGATGAGAATATTTTTTATTGATCAATATGGGGGTGCCGAAAAGGAATGACCAAGCACAAAAGGGGTGACCAACCCTAAAAGGGATAACCAACCCATGGTTCGACGGATCAGGCAATCCTCGATCTTAACCACCTATCCCCCTAGGGTTTCCATGGGGCTTGCGTGGGGCCTACTCACACATCCTTACATAGAAATTACTTGCACATCATGACCAAAGGCCCTACCACGCAATCAGATCTCTTATATATAAAAAGGTGATCCCGAATATCTTGGGACCCTTCTCTCTACAAGGAAATTTTCCTGTATTAAGGGATTTGGGTCAGCTCTCTACCACTATATAAACCACAAACCTTATCCTTCTTGAGGTATGTGAATTCTCCCTAGCTCTCGCACTATTGAGTTCTTGGAGATTCTTCTATCACTGACTTAACATTCGGAGGGTCTTTGGCCAATATCCCACGAGTGCCCTTTGATTGGTTCTTCTCTTTTGTTCTTTGAGTACATCCATTGGCACGTGTGTAGACAATCAACTCACTGACGATTTTTGTGCATCATCAATAAGTAAGGTCATTTATTGCATAATTTTGTGGGTCAATATATAAGTGATATGGAATCTATCACTATTTGTCACATCATAGTTGTTGCAAAGAAGTTAAGATTCCTAAAACCACTCATTTTGAAATCTAACCTTATAAGTAAAATATACAAGTTTACATTTCAAACTAGGAAAAAGAAAAATATACAAGTTTTCAAAATTTGTTTCATTAATTAGTTTAAACTTTAGGGATATAGATTAATTCACTATTTAAATCATGTTATATATGGAAATATATCAATTGTAAATTTATTGAATTTTTAAAATATTTTTATATTTTATTTTAGAACATCTCAAAATAAAATAGAGGACTAACAAATTTGTAGTACATTTAACAATTTTTCTATAAGATAAAGTATAAAATATGCATAAGTCAATATGAAGAGTTTCTTCAAGTTATGTAATAAATGTGAGAATTCGAAGGGTACGTGCATGGTATAGTACTGCACCCATACTAGTTTCCAAACCAAGAAGAAGAAACAAAATACAAAGAAATTCATATATTTCTCTCTCTCTCTCTCTCTCTCCTTCCTATTGTGAGTGTAAGTTCACTATTCCAATAGCATATCCTGTGGATCAATCCTCTCTGTATACATGAAGGTTATTTGTCACTTTATTCCATTATCATAACCGCTTCCTCGTAAAAAGTTCCACATCAAATATCTTTCATACGAAAATTTGACCCTAACATATGGACTATATAGATATAATTTAAGTCAGGGACAGACCCAAGGGAGGCCCAAGGGGCCCGACCCTCCTGGTCCAAAGAATTTTTTTTTATTAGTTATAATTTTCATTTCTGTAGATGGGCCCCTTTCTTCCAAAAGTTTAGGTCTCCTTTCTCTCTAATTAGTCTAGCCAACCCAGCCCATCTAACAATTACCTGACCCAAAAACTTAACAAAAACAAAGCTTAAAAAAATTTTAAAATCTTAGTCAGTCCAGTATTAATTGTTTGTTAAGATTCAACGTTTTCACTTTTGCACGTTTTCTCTTTCTTTTTTCTTTTTTCTTTTTTTTAAGACCAATGTTGGTGCACTGTTCATGGGACATGAATAATACACCAAGGTATATGAACAATAAAAAAGAGTAAACAATAGCCGTAATATTTGACTTTTTCGCCATTTTTCAGCACACCAGTGGGTCCCATGCACTGTTCACAGGACCCATAAACCTCACTTTTAGGTTGATAATCACTAAATTATTTCAAATGGTATTGAACACTTTGATAAGGTGATAGACAAGATTCCAAGTCTATTTCTATAACCAGCCTTAGTTAGTAAGTACACATTGTACCTGTACAATACACGTACCTGCGTAACAATTAAATTTACTTGCAACTTATGTATTGTGTGCAAAAATACAGAATTAAACACGTTATTTTGAGGCTAGACGTAAAGCATGTGTTAGTTGTGGACAACAGAAAAGTAGGTGAGTCAGCGTATTCACAAGAACGTTACTTAAAATATTACTTTTAGCTCCTTTATCTTCATTATCATTTCACTTTACAAAACACACTTTTTTTTTTGGTTAAACAGGTACTTGATTAAGCAAAAAAGCAACTACAAAAAGGCCATAGAGGCCAAAGTATTGGCAACATGCCTATAATAATACAGACCATTCCTATCAGCTTCAAGCAAAACATTTAAGTCATCAGAGGGAGAGGTATCAAACACAACAAAATTCTCCATCAAGGAACAACCCCTCTTAGCCAAAAGGTCGGCGCATTTATTCGCCTATCTAAACACATGTCCCACCCGAACCTGCCTGAACCTGGCCATGAGACACCTGCAATCACACATTAAAGTAGTATAATTTCTGTTAGGGCAGTTTGTATTTTGGAGCATTTCCACAATCACCTTGGCATCAAGTTCTATTTCTAGCTGGCTTATTCCCAATTGAATGGCCAAATTCAGGCCATCACGCAATGCCCACCAATCAGCCATGACACTAGTAGTATGCCCAATTGATCTTGAAAACCCCTTAACCCAATCTCCATTGCAGTCCCTAATAACTCCTCCACCATCGGCCTTACCTAGGTTTCCACACGACGCTCCATCTGTGTTAAGCTTATGCCAACCACCTAATGGCTTAGTCCATCTGACAGGGATAGCAATTCTGGAAGAAGCTTGGCGGCTTTTACTCACATAGAAAAATACTCCCTTGCTTGAACAATACACTCTTTATCCAACCTGGGATTCGGAATGGTGTTTTCAAACACTACTTTATTCCTATTCTTCCATAGACACCAAACCGCAAAAACAAACAAGATACTCCAAGGAACAGATGTATTGTGCCTAATTGTGCTTAAACAATTTATTTTAAGCCAAGTTTCAAAGTCTTCATTGAAGGAGTTTATGTGTGAGGCAGGTACACCCAATCTATACCACAGGTCCCGAGCAACTTCACACTCTTGAAGAAGGTGAACAATGGTTTCCTCATGCCGAATACACAATGGACAATTCTTACCACAATTAATACCTCTAGCTGCCAACACACTTTTAACAGGAATACTACCATGAATACATAGCCAAAGAAAGCTTATGATCTTTGGAAGAGCATCAAGTTTCCAAAGCCACTGCCCTTGAAACTGATTTTCAGTTGTGCTATCTTCATTAGCTAGCTGGTAGGCCGAGTTTGTGGAAAAAACTCCATCTTTGGAGTACTTCCACATGATAGAATCAGTCCTATTTCCAAACAACTGAACTGGAACAGCTTTAATCTTATTTTTTATTGAATTCGGCAACTCAGAGGAAAGGAGATCCTATCTCCATTCATGACCATGGCACAAGTCCGCCACTGTTAATCCTTGATCTCCTTGCCTTAAGGGTCCTTCTATCATGGCTCGGAGGGAATCACCATTAATCCAATTATCCAACCAAGCCCTGACCCCATGGCCATTACCTATTCCCCAACAAATCCCTTTCATAAAAATGGGAAACCCCAAGCTGATAGCTTTCCAATTAGGTGATGAAGGCAGATTTTTCGGGTTCCTTGACCTCATTCTCGAAGAGGAGCAATACTTTTTAAGTAATACCTCAGCTCACGGAGCATTTTGTTCATGGTACATCCTCCAATTCAATTTTGAGAGCAAAGCTATATTTTTTGCCCTAGCCGCTTGTATCCCTAAACCCCCTTATTCTTTAGGCCTAACAATTTTGCTTCAACCCACCATGTGCATTCTCTTTTTTTCACTCGTGGAGCCCCATAGAAAATCCTGATTAACTTTATCTAATTTTTCACATATATGGACTGGTAAAGCCAGCCCTTGCATCGCATAATTTGGGATGGCTGACATCACAGACTTAATCAACACCGTCCGACCAGCAAAGGAGAGGTATTTAGCCTTCCACCCCGCCAGTTTGCTCATGACCTTCTCCACTATAAATTTGTAAGGATTCCTCGTAGCCCCTCTATGCCTTATCAGGAAGCCCAGGTACTTCCCAATGTCATGAGTCTCCCATATGCCCAATTTATCACAAACTTCCTCCTTCAAGCTTTCATTAACATTTGGAGAAAAGTATATACAGGACTTTTCCGAGCTAATTTTTTGCCCGGATTCTGCACAAAATTTCTCAAGCACTTCTAATATTGCTTCACAGGCAGCAAGGTCAACCTTGCAAAATAAAATGATATCATCCGCGAAAAGAACGTGGGACAAGCCCAAGTTTTCCTTAGAGGCCTTTAAAGGGGTCCAAGATCCATCCACACATTTCTGCTCAATAAGGTGGCCTAAATACTCCATACACAAGATAAAAATGTACGAGGATAAGGGGTCTCCCTGTCTAATGCCCCTTGTAGGCTCAAAAGGCTCTAAAGCACCCCCATTCACCAAGATGGCTGTTTTAGGAGATGTAATGCAGCTCATTATAATCTTAAGGATTTTTGGGGGAAACTGAAAAGCTTGCAAAACTCTATGGATGAAGCTCCATTCCAATCTATCATAAGCTTTTTCTAAATCCAGCTTTATTGCCATAAAGCCTGTTCTTCCCTTTCTTTTATCCAAGGCATGGAAAAGTTCTTGAGCAATAAGAACATTACCTGTACCTCTTCGACCAGGCACAAAGGCAGTTTGCACAGGCGAGATCAAGTTAGTAAGATAAGGTCTAATATGTGCCACAATGATCTTCGAAACCACTTTGTAAACTAAGTTACATAAACTGATGGGCCTGTAATTACCCAAAGATTCTAGATTTTGACATTTAGGAATCAATGAAATCAGTGTCTCATTTAGATAACTCGGCACCATTCCATGTTCAAAAATTCTTTTAATTTCCTCACAAACAGAGCTTCTAACCTTTAACCAAAAATGTTGGTAGAACCCCGCATGAAGGCCATCGGGTCCAGGAGCCTTAAAAGGCTTAAGGGCCCAAAGTCCAGATCTGATCTCCTCCATACTGAGTTCACAATCTATCTTTGCTCTATCCTCTGATGTAAGAAAACAGCAAGAGAAAGTTGAGACATCCGAGGTCCTAGCTGAAAGCATCAACTCTGTGGTATACAAGCTTTTAAACCCATTCCTGATATACTCCTTTACCTCATTTTCCTCCGTAAGCTAATTCCCTACAGTGTCCTTGATACATCTTATTTTATTTCTATGACGTCTCACGACTGTGGAGACATGAAAAAATGACGTGTTTCGGTCCCCAAAAGTGGCTATATTAAGTCTGGACTTAAGAGCCCAAACTCCTCTTCTTGCATGAGAATTAGAGAGTACTCTGACACGAGCTGATTTTCTAGGTCCATCAAAAAATCACAAGGGTTATCAGTAAGGGCTTTCTGCACACCGTTTAGTCTTGCCAACACTCTCCTTTTTTTTTGCAAAGAGATTCCCAAAAACTTCCACATTCCATTTTTTTGCTTTATCTATAAAATCTGAAGTTGCTATATGTAATGCTCTATCCTCAGCCTAGGCTTGCTGCACTACTCTTGGGAAATCCGGATGAAGCAGCCACATTGTTTGGAATTGGAAAGGCTTGTTTAGATGATTGGCACTAGATTTACATAATTCAATAAGCACTGGGCAATGATCTGAGAAAATTCTAGGTAAATGGGTTACTACAGCTTCTGGGTAAAGGATCCTCCGCATTGGGTTGGCAAAGCACCTATCAATTCTTTCCAAAATAAGGCTTGAGATGGGCCTACGATTCGTCCACGTGTATTTAGGTCCCGCAAAACCCAAGTCTATCATATTACACTCATCTAAGCACCCCTTGAGTTCTGAGCTCTATTAAGGTTTACTTGATTTCCCCCAAACTTATCCTCTCCACAGAGAACTTCGTTAAAGTCTCCCAACATGAGCCAAGGTAATTTATGGAGGTGAGCCACAATTTTTAAATTATCCCATAAAATTCTTATTTCAGCTAACCGAGGACTAGCATAAATTGCAGACATAAGCCAGATTAGATTAGTAGAACGCACCTTAATAGAAGCATGAATCTCCTGCTCAGTAGTTGAAAGGGGAGAAACCTCCACATCTTCCGTTCTCCAAAGTATCCACAGTCCCCCGGCGTAGCCGATTGTATCCGTGGTAATGTAACCGTCAAATGGCAAGCCTTCAATAATTTTTCCGGCTCTGTCTCCACTGACCCTCGTCTCCGTCACAACCAAAATAGAAGGGCAATGATTAATAGCCATTTCAAAAATTCTTCTTTTGAAATCAACATTAAAAGCTCCTCTACAATTCCATAATAATATATTCATTTTGACAAAATGGCTTAGAGGTACCTCAATTTCAGGTGAATTAGCATTCATCATCGCTGACTCCACCATACTCCATCCCATCCTCCTCAAAAGGCTTTTGGAAGCTGTCCACTCTGGCTTCCATATTATCATGTATTTCAGAATACCCGCAATCTCCTCTTTGCAACAAAGTAGCACGTCGCACCTCTGCATTGGGGCTATGAGTTGGATCATTTTCAAAGTTGGATGGTTCCCCATGTGAGCCGTAGCCATCCCCCGAAAATCCACCAGTTTCCTTTCTTGAATTATCCACTCGAATTCATCCTAGTGGGGCACAACTGATGGCCGTCGTTGCCTGTTCAACTCCTCCGCTGCCTCCCAAGAAATCTCCGGAATGTCCGTGAGGAATTTCCACTACGGGTTCGGCGTGAGATTCCACGCCCTGTGATCCAGAGGAAGATCTCTGGTTCTGATGCTTGCTGGAGTTATGGGAAAGAGATGCTTCCATGCTAGTCCTAGCTCTTCCTCTGAACATCCCAGAGTTTCTGTCGGTGCCGCTCGAATTTGGGCTATTACCTCGTCTGGAATCTTCACTACTCTGCCCCTATACCAAATGGCCCAGCCTATTTGTGACCATGGGGTCAGCCCACTCAATAACCCCTCCATTCTCGGCTTGAATTTCATCTCTCTGAGTTTCTGAATTTAGTTAAAGATCACTCTTATTCCCAAAGCTGAACAAATGACATTTTTGAAGCCTAGACCCCTTTAAGCTTTTTGAATTTTTGACCCCCAACCCATTGCTACCTTTGGTTTTGAACTTGGGCAAATTTTTACTTTTACTCCCCTCACTCTGTCGCATCTCCTGTAGCAGAACACTGCCCAAAGGTTCTAAGCTTCCACCATACACTCAATACCCATTTCAAGATCTTTTTGCGAAAATTGGGCTGCCACAATATGTGTGGTTTCAACTATAGGGTCTGCCGTGTCAGTAGGATGTTATATCCCAATTGTTAGTTTTTAGACCCCTTAAAACCAATTGATTTAACCTAGGTAATTAGCCAAATTGTTACATAATCCAATTTAACAAAAACTAGGTTATCACAATAATAAAGATCATATCATGCAAAGCAACGGAAAAATAAATAACACAAGATATGATCACCTAGGAAACCAAACCGATAAAAACCTGGGGAGGATTTAACCTAACTATCCTCAAGGTAAAAACGCAAATCCACTAGAAAGAATCGAAGTTCATTCAATAAGACTTACAAGCCCCCACGCTCGACTTCTTATTGCTACCCACCAATAGAACTTACTGACATGACCACGTGCAAGCTCCGAATCCACGGACTCCTTCTTTCTTTGGCCTTTGCAAAACACAAATATTGAGATCCCACTCAAAGGTTTAGCAACACAAACTCTCCTGTTTGTGACTCCAAGACCACCTTTGAAGGTTTAGATCATCAGCACCTTTGATGACTAGAGAAGGCAGCAACTTCTACAATACCGGATCTTAAGATTCTTCAAGGAATAACACCGGTAGAAGACATAAGAGAGCTTTTAGGAACAAAACCCTAAATACAAAAGAGGCACACTGTTTTCTCTCTGAAAAAACCCTATAAAAACGTGCTTAGAGTTTCCTTTATATACTGGAAGAAGTAGATTAAAAACCCTAATCCTAAATGGGCTTGGACTGCTGTTTGGGTTTAAATAAAATTCTGCAAATACGACTTTCGATCGATCGAGCCTGTCTTTCGATCGATCGAACCAGATAGATTATGAAATCTTCTTCCTGCAGCTTGTATGTTCTTGAATCTTGACTTGAATCACCTTGAGCATTGTCTAATAAAACCTATAGACTCTAAGATCTATATCTAGACAAGTTTGTGTTCACGATTTGCCAATTGTTCTAAACATTTAGAACCTAACAAACTCCCCCTTTGGCAATTCGTGACAAAACTTTCATACAAAATGAAATGCTCAAATACAAGAACAACCTAATACAACAAAATGCCCAATTACATCACAAATCCCAATCTAAGACTCCTAACCTAGAAGTTGCAAGAAGAGGTAGAAGGTCTTGATCAGAATGCACCTATCTTTCTTAAAATACTCAACAAACACATCACCGCATGTGTGGAAAGAAAGACATATAAACAATAATATGAATAAGAATATAAAAAACAAAAGTAAGAGAAAATAGAGACAACTCCCCCTATGAAGAGCAACAACTCCCCCTAAGAACTACAAAGGTTAAAAAAAAATTTCTCCCCCTATAAAAATAGGAAAAACAAAACAAGTTTTGAGAAAAACAGTTTTGGAGAAAAATAAAGGGGGTGGGGATAAATAAAAAGACACAAACCAAGTTTAAAAAAAAAAAACTAAGTTGAGGATACACATGAAGAAAAAATATTCTCTCTTTCAATAAAATGCAAACATGACATTATGTGACCCATAAACAGTTGCACGAGTAGAGAAAATATTTGCACATTGATTATCCATCATATCTCTTAAGAAAAATATTTTCTACAGTTCACACATAAAAATAACATATACTAAAAAGTACATAACTCAAAATTAATCAATCAATTTTTTGATCAAGTTGAGTACCCAATGTAGCAAAGTGTATACATGTTATGTGTGAAAACAATGAGAGATATGACTGCAAAACTGCAAGATGGATACAAAAAATCAATGCAATTCATGTGAATCCTAAACATAAATGATGCATGGAAAAATCAACTTCTTTGAAAAATAGAGCAATTTAATACAGAAACTCCTCAAAGCACAATATTTCATGAATGAAATGCATGAGTATGAGATTAAAAGTTTTCCAAAAACACTTTAATTCAACCTAGATCTTCCAAAATCAAGATTTTCAATTAATTTGTCCTTAAAGCGCAAACATTAAACACATTTTGCATTAAAATCAAGGAACTTTTAATCTTGGATGGCCACAACAAAATCGCACACAATATAATGTACCAAGTTTAGCAAAGAGTAACTTGTGTAGTGTGTGCAACTAGCAAAAGTTTGAGATACATGTGAGGTGATATGTGAATAGCAATCAATTACAAAGTTTACAAAATTCATCACATAGAATTTAAAAGAGATTATTACCTAAAAAGTTACATCATATAACTCTCACATCTCCTAGAACATAAGCTTGCAATCATGTAAGTTTCTTGAATTTTGCCTCATAATATACACACCAATTTTAATTATATGATTTGGCATCAAGCCTAATAGTACACACCAATTTTAAGCATTAAGCAATTAAACCGAGGCTATACCTTATGTTCTTTTTGTGCATGTGCTACACTTTCTCGAGCACAAAATCTTATGATATGCACTAAGGTGTTCATGATTGGTTAGTGAACAGTGGTGAGATGGTTATTTATGCCTTTCTCAAAAGGATCAAGTCCGACAGTCAAATAACATGTGACTTCAAGATTAAGACAAAGTGATAAACATCATAAACATCTTTCCCACACAACATGCATTACAAAGCTTCAACTAGTCAAGTACAATAAATAAGCTCATCAAAGCTAAACAAGGTACATAAACTTGTTATGTAAAGATAATATGTCCAATCCTTGATTATAAATCCAAGATGTGAAATACAAAACACAAAAATCTTTTTTGGTTTTAAAAAATTTATGACCAAAAAACAAAAAGCACACATTATGCTAAATGAACAATACAAATGCAATGCTTGATAGTGCTTAACTAAGTTATAGAGGGTACACAAACAAAAAATATCAATTTCTTAATTAACCCATGAATATATGTACAAACTAGTACATACTCATACAAAATCAAAAATAGCTTAGCACATATATAACACATACTATTCAAGTTTCTCCACAATGTCAAGCATGTTCTAAATCAAGAGAGAGATATCATAATTCATGTAATCCTCAAGAAAAAAAAAACAAGACTCAAAATAAAATATTTTTGTCTTTTTGAAAATTTTTCAATGTTTTTGGATTTTTTTTTATTAAAAAAAACATTCTAAAATAAACAAAACAACCAAAAATAGAAACAAGACATGTCCACAAACAATTGAAAGAATTAAATCAGGGACAAGTCAGCAACACTCACGTTAGAGAATCTTTTCTCACCCATCTAGCACGAGTCTTCGGCTTTGTAGGTGAAAATCCATGAGAAGCAGAGTGTATTTGAGGGATTACACCAATCTTCTAAGAAAGACTAAAATCCTGCAAATTCCTTTCACAAGCCAACAAGCTTAAATTTTTCAAAAGAATATAAAACAATTTATATGGACTTATGGCAGGAGAAATATTACCACAAATCCTAGACTAAAACACAGAATGCTTAAATTTCAGTTTATGACAATTAGGACGAATGTGACCACGGACACCACAAAAGTGACAAACAGTAACAAATTTAAGAACATCAGTATTCCTAACAGCAAATCTAGTCTTAGATTTTGGTTTTTGCCTCAACAGAACAATTTGGTCTAATATGACCAACAATACCACAAAGGTGACAAGTAGGCACAAAAACAGATTTATTATGCTCTCTAACAGTAGGTTTAGACTTAGGTTTAGAAACTTCAGTGTCAACAAAAGAACTTTTACCTTTGTCTAACCTAGCAAAATAAGTCTTTTCTTTATTATTCCTCTTGAAATGAGGGATATAAACTTTCTCAGTTTTAGGCTTAAGAGAAATAGAAACACTTCTGTTATCAACAGCAGACTTGATACAAGTCAAATTTTCAATTTTAGTTTTAGATTCAACTAACTCTTATTCCAAGCTTTTCATCTTCTCATCTTGAGAGGAAATTTGATTTCTCAAAAATTCATTCTTTTTATTAAATTCATCTAATCTAACAACCAATTCCTCTTTTTCAAGATTAGCTAATTTTAACTCTTCCTTGAATTTCTTAGCAATTTTCATAGATTTCAATAATTTCTTACGAAGAGTTTCATAGGCATCAATAAAATCAATAGAAGCATGAACAGAAACATGATCAGAAAGACACTTCAAATTATCCATGACAATAGGGGTCAAGGATCAGCTCTTAGATCAAAAGATCTAAAACAAAAGAGCAACCCACTCTGATACTACTTGTTGGTTTTTAGACCCTTTAAAACCAATTGATTTAACCTAGGTAATTAGCCAAGTTGTTACTTAGTCCAATTTAACAAAAACTAGGTTATCACAATAATAAATATCATATCATGCAAAGAAGCAGAAAAATAAATAACACAAGGTATGATCACCCAGGAAACCAAACCAGTAAAAACCTAGAGAGGATTTGACCTAGTTATCCTCAAGGTAAAAATGCAAATCCACTAGAAAGAATCGAAGTTCATACAATAAGACTTACAAGCCCCCACGCTCGACTTCTTATTGCTACCCACCAGTAGAACTTACTGACACGACCACGTGCAAGCTCCGAATCCACGGACTCCTTCTTTCTTTGGCCTTTGCAAAACACAAACACCCCCGTTTGTGACTTTGAGATCCCACTCAAAGGTTTAGCAACACAAACTCTCCTGTTTGTGACTCCAATACCACCCTTGAAGGTTTAGATCATCAGCACCTTTGATGACTAGAGAAGGCAGCAACTTCTACAATACCGGATCTTGAGATTCTTCAAGGAATAGCACCGGTAGAAGACATAAGAGAGCTTTTAGGAACAAAACCCTAAATACAAAAGAGGCACACTCTTTTCTCTCTGAAAAAGCCCTATAAAAATGTGCTTAGGGTTTCCTTTATATACTGGGAGAAGTAGATTAGAAACCTTAATCCTAAATGGGCTTGGACTGCTGTTTGGGTTTAATTAAAATTCTACAGATACGACTTTCGATTGATTGAGCCTGTCTTTCAATCGATCGGTTCATTTGATTTGGTTTTGATTGCCCATTTGACCGTCCTTGCCACGCACTTTTTTTCCTCGTGACAACCATCCATGGACCATAGTTAGATTCAGACTGAATCCCTTCATTGGTATCGTTGGGTCTTGACACAACTACCCCTTCATTGATCCTCTGCTCTTCTTGTCCATTATTCTCCTTGACAATTTGCTTCAATTGAAAACTACAGTTTTCCTTCTTATGGCCGAGACGACCACAACTGAAACAAAGTGAAGATACACCTTCATAAATTACACGTTGCACCATCCTACCCACTCGGATAGAAGTGATAAAAGGTTTCTCCAGGTTAATCTGAACACATAATCTCGCATAACCTTCTCTAGTTTTGAAGCTGTATAGGAGTCTATGCGGAGTACCGGTCTGATCACGCTGCCTATCTCTTTTAAAACTAAGGCATCATAAAATTCTATTGGCAGCTCAGGAAGTCTTACCCAAATAGCAACTGAAGAAAGCTTTGCTTCAGAGGCTTTGAAGTATGGTTCCCACGGCATAATAGCTAGGAAATGCTCCCCAATGAGCCACGGACCCTCACGGAGCACATGATCATAATCATCGTTACAACTGAATCTGATTAGGAAGAAATCACGACCCAAATTCACACAGTCCATCTTCACCTTTGGTTTCCATAGCGCATTGACTTTGAAAGTGAAATAGTTGAATCCGACTGATCTACCATACACTTTCACTATCAATGCCTTGGACCACAACGCCCTAATGCGAGCCTTTGTTTCCTTAGATAATTTCACCTCAGCCATGCCCTCCAGCAAAGGTTCAAGTTCAGTATCGGACTCATATTCTTCCTCCCAATCCTTGTCAAATCTGAAAGCTTGTTCATAAGCTCCAGGAATGTCTCCCACAAGGCTATCCTTGTAGCTAACAAGTTTCCTTGGCTGCATGAAGCTTCTAGCTCCATTGCTTTCCTTAAACTTCTTTACACTGCGGTGTAGTTCATCCTCTTCTTCACTTCTATGTTGAGTTGGCGTAGAGAGTTCAACGTCCATCACTCTGTTTTCCCAGTTGGTTTCAGAGCTTGTGAACAGTAACAAAGCTTCTAGTCTTTTCTATCAGTCTTTACAAAACACTCTACATTAATAATTTTATTTTAACGTATGACATAACATAAATAATATAATAAAATAATATATCTAACACAACAAACAACAACCCCAACCACCACCGCACAACCACAACCATAGCGAACACCACCCACAACCTCAACACCCATCCATCACAATTCCTCCAAATTGCAACCCACTAAATCCAAAACAAAATAATCACCCAAAACCACCATCATCGCCTCTAGCTACCTCTCAATCCTAATACGGTCCTCTTGAACTTGGAGCAAGTTAGATCAAAGAACTTAGTCATGTCGTGGATCACTAACGGATCAAACCTCTGGTGTCTGCACACTCTCTTCAAATTCTTCTGGAAAACCTTGAACCTAAACTCATGCTCCCCTTGATTCGCGTATGACTTTCTGTATTTCTTCTTGAATAGCAAAAAGTGGTGCTCCGCCCCAAGTAGAGGATCGTCGTTTGGAGTCTCATAAACGCTAGTGTCGTCGACGACTTGTCATATAAACATGTTTTCGTCGAAGTTTTCCTACAATGACGTCGTTACAGAGATGAGGAGAAGAGAAGAGATTAGGAAGAGAGAATTTTTTTTTGGTTTTGTGAGCTTATGCGTTGTAAAGAGAGGTTGGGCGAGGTCAGTTAGGCGTGGGAGAAAGGAAAAGAGTTTGAGCAAGGTTGGGTGATGTTGGGATTCTCAAACTTGGAGGAGTGGGTAAATACCGTAATAGCAGAAGCAACAAAAAAGAAAGAGAGAAGAGTCACATGTGAGAAGAAAGAGAGAAAGAGGGACACGTGTGAGAGGGATTAAATTATATTATTTGGTTTATAACACTCACCTACAGTGAGCTACTAGAGATGATAGTTCACTGTGGCGGAGTGTCAAAAATTTTTAAGTTTTAGAGGTTTGATGTAGTGGGTGTTTTTAGTGTTGGGTGCCAAATTAGATTTTTATCACTTTTAGCTACCTTAATGTGAACGCTCTTAAATACGGATTCTTATAAAATATTAAGAAGCAACTTTTATTGAAACTTGCTAGTAGTTAGCTTAAGACAAGAGATATAAAATATTTTTAAAAATTCAATACAACATACGCATGTCAAATACTAAGAGAATGAGTCATGTCATGTATAATATATTTCAAATATAAAAACTCAAAAATACAAAACAAAGCTAACAACAAAACACAAATCCCAAGTCTATGCCTCGTGGTTCCAATGCCCAAATAATCACGTTTAGTTTATTTAATAATAATAATAATAATACATATATTAGTAATATTACATCTATAATATTTTCATAACAATTTTGCACTAAAGTCTAGTTGATAAGTTGGTATTGATTATAATCTCTATCCATTACTAATATCGCTTTTTTACTCACCATCACCAGTAACAATATGCCACTAAAATTTGTTGTGAAAATGTTGTGGATGTAATATTATTCCTACTACAAAACATTAATAATCGATGAGCCAATAAACGTGATTGGAGTGCATAATTTGAATTACTTTTTATAATTAGTAACACATTAATTTGTAATATCTATATAGTTAAATTTGTAATATCTCTAAAATCATTCTTAGGAAAATTAAAATTTAATTTTTTATGATTGAGTCCGTTTTGGCTCAAGATGTATTGCTTTTATCTTCTTCTTAATGAAAGTTGCTACCTTCTTATCAAAAAAAAAAAATAATTAAATTTTGTTGGGATCGTCTAAGGATTAAGTCACACTTAGCAATAGTTAAAAGGTTATGATACAAAGATTGTTTGTATTTATCTATAAAAATATATATGGTAAATGTTTTTTAGTATTTTTGTTACAATTTTTTTTTTAAATAAACGTAACATACCCATACGGTACACGTACTGTTTCTTTATTCGTTTCCATATTTTTATGCCAAATTTTTGAAATTTACTTTTTTTTAAAGATGACAAAATATATATGTCCGTATACTTACTATATTATACTTGTACTGTATTTTACTAACTATGTAACCAGCATCACCAAAGTAATATTTACTTACAAATTATAAAAAAAATTTGTTAAAAAAACTCCAAAATAAAGCGATAGACAACTCACTTAACGTGCATTTGGCATTGATTATTTTTGTCAGTTTATTTTACTATTCAGCTTATTTTTGTTACTATTAATGGGTCTCACTACACTTTTTGGTACTATTCATAGGTCTTATTGCATTATTTTAGCTAACTTTTACCTTTATCTCCAATACTTTCAACAAAAAGTTTTCAGTTTCAACTAAATAAGCTATTCCCAAACGGACACTTATTAGAACCAAACACAAAGGCTAGTTATGGAGAGAAAGCTGAGAGGGAGAGAGAGCGTGAAAGGGAATGAGGGAGTGATAAGTATCGAGATGAGAGGGAGAGAGAGCAAATTTAAAATGTTTTACCAAAATTTTAAGTGCAAAACATTTTACACAAATTTGCTTAGGTTAATTTGGTTAACTGAAAATATTTTATTTTTGACCAAATATTTTACTGCAAAACGAAAACTGTAAAATAGGAAAATGTTTTCCTGAAATATTTTACATCAAAATAAACGGAGCATAAACATACACTCACACAACACACTCAACTAACTTAATTTAATATCCAACCAATTTAAGGCACCACAATCATTAAAAATTTAACAACAATAATAAAAGCCTTAGTGAAAAAATAAAATATATTTCTACAATTTTTTATATTATACGCCCCCATAAATAAAACTTATTTATAATCCATAAGCAAATAAAATAAATTTTCAAAAGATCCAATTTAATCTTCAAAGCTACGAACGTTTCAAAATTATAAGGTGCAAGAGAAAAGTTGTTTCTATTAAAAACTCACTAATTGGAATCAACTACCATAACTCACTAGTCAAAAAGAGGGAAAAAAAACAAATACAAATGAAGAAACATGATTTTAGAATGAGTTTAAATTATGTAAGGACCTGGTGTAAAACATATTGTTTACACCCTCCAATACCATGATGACACATCGGCATTTTGCAAATTAGTGAATACATGCTATCACACTGTAAGGTTGAAATTTATTCAACCATCTAATTGGCTTTATTCCGTGCCAAATTTGCTTGTATTTCAGCATTTAGTAACCCTGTATTTAGGTGGGCTTGTTGTAAGAGTAGTGAGTGAGATAGAGTGAAGATTGCTCAAGAGTGTGCAAGAAAACAGAGACTCGCAGCTGGGTCTCGCGGGTGACTCACGGCTTCAAGCCGCCAGACGCAGCACACGTGCCAAGCATGCCGGAAGGTGAACAGTCATGCCAGCTGGAGCACTACAGGACAAAATAGGACAACTGGCCATACGGTTAACTCGCGACTAGATCTTGCGACTCAGTCAAGCCGCGAGGACAAGTCGCGAGCCAGCCCTGTTTTGAAAAACCTGACGTTTCACATTCCTCTCTCACCTCAGTATAAATACCCCGTTTACCCACAAATGATAGAGAGCTTCCAGAGAGTATTTTGAGAGAGAAACCCTAGAGCAAAACAAGATTGAACCATCTACAATCTTTACATTAGAGTCTCTTCAAATTCCTCAACTCTCTTCCTCTCCATTGCCAAATCCTTGAGAGGCCTTTTTACCAAAACCTTGTTCTCACCATATCCATTACTGTGAGAGGGTTGTTTGGCGTTCTGGGAAGCAGTTAGGAAGGAACCAATATTCATTGGTTGATGCTATGGTCTAGTAGCGGAATCCGGGAAGCTAGAAAAGAAATAGGTTCGGCGCAACCTCGTTGGAGCAAGAAGCTTGGAGGGCTCAGGTACATCGGGTAGATTAGGCTTGAAGGGTCTATTGCTGTTCATGTATCCCAACTACATTTTCTAGTGGATTATTGACCGCTTGGAGGGTGGCGGAGAGGTTTTACGCCGAGGGCTTCGGTTTCCTCTTTGATAACACATCGCGTGTTGTCCTTGTGTTTGCATCTTCCTTCCCTTTATCTTTGCCTTTTATTTTCTGATGTGGATGTGATTTTAATTGGCTTAGATTGTTTACCAATTCTGTGTTATGCTTTAGTTCATGTTCCGCACATTAATTGTTTGATTTAAAGCTTGAATTGGTAATTTGTTAATTGGGGGTCTAAACGTTCAAGGGTGTTTTTACACATATTTGAACTTTCACACACAATACTTTCTCCCAAATACCCAAAAACATTGAAGAAAGAAAAGAAAGCTTCTCTCTGTTGCTTCCATGGTTGCCAACCACTAACTGGTTGGAGAGCTACCAATTATAATTAGAAAAACTAATTGTATGTCTAATTGTCTATAATCAAAGCAATAAATCCAACACAGCCCTGGCTTGGATCTGCCAAAGCAATAAATCCAACATACTGCTTGCTTGGATCTGCAAAGATGGTATTGCTTGATTATATCTACTGCTAGAAAACAAAAGGCCATATTCTAAAATATAAAGAAGGATATGGAGGCTTGTGGCGTTAAAGAGCAACAAAGCCAAAAACACCTCATCTATCAGATCAAGGAAATACACTGTATTTATTTGTGATGATCCCAGCGTCAGCTTCATTGCCGTCTCTGTCACCAGCATTGACATAACAACCCTGCACTTTATCTCAAACCAATCTGTATCCGGCAACCAAGACTCGGTAAAAAGAAATTTGAATTTTTGAAATTGGGTATGGTGAGCAATTATTGTGTGTGGTATATCTTATTCACTTATTTGTATTTTTTTTTTTTTTTTTGTGAAAAATTGATGTGGCATGCTAGTATTGGAGGGGTAAAACAAGGGTTTTACACCACGTCCTTATCATATTCGGACTCTTTTAGAATTACTCTTCCCCCACTCTTTAGTTAAAAATGGACCAATTGTTTTCATTAAAAATTCCAACTTTTTTTTTTTATTTTTTTAAGAAGACCATTTAATCAACTTTCTTGGGATTATTAGGCTAGTTGTTCAATTTCTCTTTTGGGAGGTGAACTCTCACTTTTTGAGCACGAATTCTTTTTTTTCTTTTCTTTTTTCGGATCTAATATTTTAAATGTTATTAAAATTATTTTTTAATTTCTGGGAAATGACCTTGACCAAATGTGTTTTTGTCTACAAGAAAATTAAAAAACTAAATATTGGGAAATGAACATAAGTTAATTCATGAATTTTTTTAATATGAAAAATTATTTTGCATGCAATGGGCATGAAAAAAATTGACATAAATATTGTATATATGTGTAAAAAACATAAACATAAACCTTATTGATAAATACATACGTACATACATACATACCTATTTAAATACATTTGTTTTTGTATGTGTGTGTGTGTGTGTGTGATAACCAAATAATACTTTTGAAGTTCATAATGTGATATGTTCATCTTCTTGGGTTCTTTGGCCACATCTACAACCATCATTTAGTTTTTCTGCAACTCCATACTAGCCACTGCTTCTTTCCCTTAATATGTCCTCAACTGCTCTAGGGTGTATGAGATCTTACTTTCTAACTATGTTTGGTTGGAGTTATTCTACCTATGATCACAATTAATTATATATCACACTTTTTTTTTTTTTAAAGGTGAAATGGGTCTAAATGATATTATAACTTGTTTAATAGGTACAACATAGTTTTATTCAAACATTAATAATACAAAAAACACAAACCCAAATATTTATATATCAAGCTCCACCAAGGAAACACATTCATTATAAATGAATGAGTTTGGGGCCTAAACATAGTGAAATATCAGTGAATGAGTTGTATAGATAGCAAGAGTATAAATATCAGTTAAGGAATTGTGTAGTTAGGTAGCTATTAAATACCTTAGGACCCATGGTGACCACTATTATCCCAACACCTATTCAAGCTTGTAAACTAACATAGGTGCAAATATGCCAAGTAACATCAGCTACTCTTAAAGGCCTTTTGTTGAACACCTAGCAAATATAACCAAGAAACAAGCCATATATATCACACTTTTAATAGGACATAACTTTGTTATATTCAAATAGTATAGGGTGGACAAACTACATCATAGTATTTCAATGGTGAAAGAAATACTTTCCTTTACTTAGTTAATTCTGTAATAATTTGAATGACTAAAAAAACCAACCAAACTATATAATGATTAAAATGGTATATGAATACAAGACTAATAATGGCAACATAGGTACACATTGATATGACAATTTCCCTATATCCTTGAGGGTAGATCTACTCTGGAGTAATTTGATACAGTGCTCCCACATAGGATAAAGTCAGGCCTATTCCCGTTGTGCAAATCACTACCCCTAAGGGTAGAGCTTTTATGGTCATATTGAGATATTTGCAGAGCTATTAAGATAGGGGGGCTCTTAGATTATTTATTTATTTATTCTTAATCATCCATATTTCTTACCCAAAAAGAAAAAATTATACTTAGTGTGTGTTTGGCTCCAAATTAAAATGTCGGCTTGTTTTACTATTCAGCTTATTTTTATTACTATTCATGAGCTCCACTATACTTTTTAGTACTATTCATGGATCTCACTGTACTATTTCAGCTAACTTGTACATTTATCTACAGTACTTTCAACAAAAAATTTCAGTTTCAACAAAATAAGTGGATCCCAAACAGACCCTTAAAATTTAACTAATTTCAAAAAAAGTTACTACATTTTTAAATAGGATAGTTTATTCTAGACTTGAACATTATATATGTGTGGATTATAAAAAATAAATTTAAAACCAGGTATAAAGTGTAAGTTTTTTTTTTTTTTTTAATAATAATTTCTCCTATTATATATGATCCCCACCTCTCATTTCCACTAACAAACGAACAATGAGTTGAATACTTATCCCATTGTTTTGCCTCTCATTGTTTTAAACATCCAAGTGAAAAATATAGATAACTCTTCCTTTCCCACTCCTTGCCTTCTCCTATAATAATTTCTTCCCTTTCTACGAACTCCCAAGTCCCAACGTATATATCTTATCCTTTTCTAGTAAAAAAAAAAAAAAAAAAAAAAAAGATAGAAATTGGGAGAAATTATACAATTTTTATGGTGGACTACGTTACTTGTTTACCATTCTACTAAAAGACTTCTACCTATTTAAAATTACTGAATTAGTAAGAAACTATCTTCTGACTTAATAATTTTATATCAGTAAGAGTTTTTTAGTGGAATAGTAGATAAATAACATAATTTACAACGAAGATATTATAATTTCTCTCAAATTGGAGGGAGTAACCTCCAGCCATTCTAAACAATGCGCAATATAGAGAAATTGAGCGAAAAATGCTTTGAAACTACGCTAAGTCATTTCGCTCCGTGTACATGATATAATTCTTAAAAAGTGGGTAAACATATATATGTAGCAGAGTTACAGTAGAGCTGTAACTAAAAGCTAACATACTGGCCAATTTAACGACTTTGATAACAATATGTAACTCTGCTACAATCGTATTTAATGCACCCTCATTTGAATTCATTGAAAAATTGACAATAACTTAAGAGCTTTATTATTATTATATTATAAAATTTCAATCTATGGTGTCTACGTTATGATTATTATTTTTTATCCTCATGATAAGAAGAAATTATATAGTCCTTTGGTGGATCACATCACTTACCCACCATTCCATTAAAAGACTCACACTTCTTTAAAATTGCTGAGTCAATAATTAATTTCTATTTAAAATTTTTTTTAACTTAGCAATTTTAAACAAATGAGAGTTTTTTAATGGAATGGTGACCACATTACTTATCCACCATGAATACCTTATAATTTCTCCACGTTATGACACAAATTAGTTTTTAGTATAGGTAAAAAAATAGCTTTTATAATGAAGCTAACATGACAACAAAAATAAAGACTATAGCTTATTTATAATAAAAAAATTATGGACTGATCAAATCATTATTACTTGGTAAGAATAACTATTTGCTTCACATCATTGAAAATTTTAGTTGGGAAATATAGGTTTCTTTTTTAAAATAAAAATTTGAGATATTTCAAGCCTTTTAGAAAATAAAAACATTTTTAGAAAAGTATAATGATAACTATGAAGCTAAGGCCTTGAGATTTTGAAAGACAAAGTGAATTTCCAACAAACAGATATATAAAGCATTTTATAAAACAGAAGTAATTCAACTTGCTTGAGAAATATGAATACAAACTTTAAATAGGGACTTTTCTCTCTTAAAGATTTTCTTAAACATATTTTTAGACATATATGAAATAATAATGAGTACAAACATTACAATTTTTTTTTCAACCTCAAATAAGTCTCCACCGTCATAAAAATTCCTTCCAAATATATATTGGATTCATTAAAATATTATATTGAACATATGTCTAAACATACATAACATAACAAGATTCTTAATGCAAAAATTATAAAAACATTTTCGGTGATTAAAAAACATTGCCAATATATATATATATATATATATATGCAACAATAGTGAATACAAACATAACAAATTCTGTTTTCAATCTCTACTTCCTCTTGTAAAGAGAGAAAAATTCATGAGATTAGTACAAAATTGTATCCCAGGCATAACCCTACAATTCGAGCAAAGCGGTCTAGCACAAGAAAGTACAGTGTCAGATGCAAGGAAGATACGATCTTCATTTAAATTTTCTAATGATTGGCATCTGATTTTAGAACCACTCCAATGACTAGGAAGTTTCTTTTCTATTTTCCTTTCTTGGTGGATTTGCTTTGTATATAAGGGAGCAGAGACCTTAATTGTAATGTACTCTAATTTCAAATTATAATAAATAAAACTCTTAAAATATTTTTTTTAGATAGACTGTATACGAAATTTGACCAACGATTGATTTTTTGCAATTTCTTAAGAATCAGTGATTGTTTTTTGGTTTTTATACCAGAATGATAACATCTCTTAGTATAATATATGTTGTTCTTATCTAAAATAAGAACTACGTAGTGTGGAATGGGTTTCCATATTGACAGATGCATGATAGCAATTAAGATCAAACAAATCCCCAAAAACTCAATGATCCAATTTTGGAAAAAAATTAAATAAATATGAAAAATTTGAGAATCCAGCCATTAATTAAGACCTCAATGAACAACTTTAGGCTAAGAAGTGAAAAACCGCTATAGAAATGCAATGAAAGTCACACTCAAACATATAGACAGCAAAAACAACAAATTGAAAGAGAAACCAAGAAGGATCGAGAGTAAAAGGGCTCAAAATCTAGAACTAAGATCCCCAAAATTTTACTACAAGCTCACATCCCCATAAGTTATCTTGGATAGAATTTGGACATGACTCTATGACTAAATCTCAATTTATTATTATTTTAATAGCCACATAAGCTTTATGTTGATAACTGTGCACATTTTATGCCACGTAAGTATTTTCCTTTAGTGATTTAATGGTATGGACCAAATTAACTACAATTTAAAAATAATAAGAACCAAATTCACTTCTATGAAATTTATGACCAAATTGAATGTGACCCTAAAATGTAGGAACCAAAATATTATTTTTGCTTCTTTCTGGTTTTTTTTTTTTTTTTTTTTTTTTTCAATCTTAAATAGGTCTCCACCCTTATAAAACTTATTTCAAAATAAAAAAATATGATTCATTCAAAATTATATTGAAAATATGTTTAAACGTTCATAACATAACAAGAATATGAACATAAAAATAATTAAGAAAATTTTTCATGTTTAAAAATAAGAAAAATTTAACCTTTTCTTTTGATATGGACTTTTGGTCCTTTAATTGAAAATAAACTCTCAAACAAATCTCTAATTCATACACTTAGGTCCACTAATTACATACTAAACTTCCTTGTAACATGTAATTGGAGTAGGTTCCACGACCATATCTATTAATCTTCAAATTCTTGTTGCATAAGTAAATTAAGTGTTTTTGTTAAGAAATTTTGTATGATTAAATATAGAAGCTATGTAATTTTTCTTTCAAACTACTATAAAAGACATATTACTGGATTTTTCCTAACTTTTTCATCCACTACAATAGCTTTCATTCTTTTTAGTTATTATCACTAGCTTGTAACCCCATACATAATAATAGATATATTTAAAATGTATAATTATAAACATAAATTTTCTTAAAAAAAAAAAAAAAAACTAATAGTTCAATTCCTATAGAAGTTAAATACTATCAATGATTATTCTTATATTTTCTAAACTCTTAAAAAAAAATTTGTAAGAAACTTTTAATATATTTTTAACAAACTCCTTGATTATTGTGATTAGAAGTTAAAACCTTCACCAAAATTTAAAAATTGCTATAACATTCTTATATATAAAAAATCAATAAACCAATGGATTTTAGAGCTCAATTGAAATCCAATTGGATTTTTTCTAAGCTTCAGCTTTAAATAAACTAGCATGTAACCCATGGTAATCCATGGATACATTTAAAAATTAAATACAATTTTTATTATAAAAATCTAAATAAGGGCAAATTATAATTTACCCACCTGTGGTTTGGTTGCAATTTAAGTTGTCTACCTGTGATTTAAAAATTGACACTTTACCCACTTGAGGTTTGACCGAAATTTTAGTTGTCTATCTATGGTTTGAAATCCCTTGATGCAAGTGTTCTGCTCGATTCTTTTTTATCTTATTTGATCTTGTATTTTTATTTATTTATTTATTTATTTATTATTATTATTATTATTATTATTATTATTATTATTATTATTATTATTATTATTATTTTTTGCGTTTTTGGAGGAAAGAAACATAAAAGTGAAATAAAATTACATATTTAGCCATGTTTTTATCAGAGATGGGTTAAGGAAATCTAACTGAACCAACTTCAAGTGGGTAAAGTGTCAAATTTCAAACCACAGGTAGATAATTTAAATTTTAGCCAAATCATAAGTGGGTAAGTTGTGATTTTCCCTATAAATAATATTTTTTTAAAGAATAACATGTAACACATGCATATGTATGAATAAATTTAAAATTAAACCCAATTTTTCTCATAAAAATATAAATAATTAGTCAAATTATTTTATAAAAATAAAAATAAAAAGTAAACATAATTAGTCATATATTAAAATTCTTATCTAAACTTAATATGTTAGGAGTGTGGTGTGTGTGTGTTATGTTGCATGCATATGGTGCTGATGATGGGTGCGTGTGGAGCGAATGAGGCATGCATGGGGTGCTGCATGTGTGTAGTGCTGATGAGTAGCATTTGGAATTACGGAGTTTGGCAGTTGAGTTCAACGACATCCTGGCCTCCTAGAAAAAAGAGAAAATAGGAAAAGAGAGATAGAGAGAATTGAGAGGGAAATTCTGGTAAGAATATCAATCATGTTCCCATTCTACAATCACCCTTCCAGTTTAATACCCTGGATAGCACATCAGTCCAATAACCAATTTCCTAACTATCCTCCCAAGCTAGCTGTATAACTACCTTGCCAGCTAAGCCATCCAACCCATCCTAACTAACTCCATTAACTAACTCTAATACAATACAATGCTAATGTAGGTACATCTCCAATACAAGTATATGTATTCTAAAGTATAAGTGCACAATGCCAGCAAGGCAATCACAACACCATTTATGGCATAGTTACATTGTACACTATAGCAGCACTGACATAGCCCACCTCATCAGCTACACACGCATGTCCCATCAGCAACACGTGCACCCCTCATCAACTACACACGCATGTCCCATCAGCAACACACGCACCCTCATCAGTAACACACGCACACCTCATCAGCACCACACACACCCATCATCAGCACTATATGCATGCAGTACCACACACACACACACCACACTCCTAACATAATAATACTTATGATAATTTTTTTCTAATTTTTAATTAGATAGAATGTGTGGTGATCTTTGTTGTGTGATAATTTCTATTAAGTATATGTGATTTTTTTTTTTTTTAATTTTATAGTTCATTAATATTAAATTCTTAATATTATGCACTCATTAACTCACTTGGCATAAAGATTAAAAAACTTAAGTGAACACATGGCACCAACATAAGTGGATAATTATGATGTGGTCTCTACATAAATTTAGACACATAGCACAAAATTGGATTATAATTTCAAATTCTAAGTGAACTTTTTCTAACTTTTACCTATCAATATATACTAGTTTGTAAGTTGTAACCCTATGCATATGCATATGCATGGATACACTTAAATATATACAATAAAGTGCATAGTATAATTCATATATATATATATATATATGAATTTTAACATATTCTCACTGACCAGAAAAAAAAAAAAAAACAAATAACAAATAAATAAAATGAAAAAAATATACATATTCCCGTGGTCAATTTTGTTCTAGTGTCTGTATTCTATCTATCCACTATATTACGGTATTACCACACGCACTTGCCTTAATTTGTATTTCATTTAATATGTATATAACAACATAGCCGTCATATATTTCTTCATAGGAATGCATTTTTCTTTTTAAATGAATATTTCCTTGAAAACAAAAAGGATGTGTTAGCAATAATGGTTAAATTATATAGAAATTAGATGGAAGAAATAAAATATTGATTTAGCTTCATGCCAAAACCCGTCCTGAAAAACCCATTGTCTGTTTGTACGGATGAAAAAGATTGGTGAAAGAAAAGTCCTTTCAATGGAAAGGGGGTCCATGATGGCAATAGTAGAATTGATGAGGAGGATCGAGAGGGAATGATCCAGAGCATATGCCAATCTATTTCCATGGAATATCCGTATCTAATGTGCGGATCACACAGAATAAAAGGCTGGCCGTGGAAGTTTTGGCAAAACGCAGAACTGAATGGTGGCAATGGATGTGTTAAGAGGGTAGAGAAGAATAACAGGCAATTCTCCTAAGGCAGTAATGTTGTGTGCATATGCATGCATGAGTGCCAATTCCTGCCAAAGGAGAATTGCCCTGCCATTCTACTACTACTACATTTGTTCCATTTCTACTTAATTTCCCATGCACCAGCACTACGTTCTTTCTTGATTTGTATGGTAATCTCTCTCTCTCTCTCTCTCTCTCTCTCTGTGTTTAAAGAATGAATATGGCAATGCCCATTTTGTTTCATATATTGACGTTTTTGCTTTGTGTTGATAATGATCCTTTCATTGTTCATTCCCAGTCAAAGAGGGTGTAGAAGTAGTGATGAGCTACTTGGAGAAAGTCCACACAAGTGCTTCATACAAAAGAAAACTGTTTGTAGTAAATACTTCATAATGGCAAAAGTATTCTGTATTTCTGTTACTCCATCCATAATAGAAGTACTAGGAGTTGGAGGTCCCTTTATGCAAGGTTCTTTCAAGCTTAAGGCTATTATTAATTATTCAATATAGAGGGAATTCTCCTAGGTTTTTCAACCTCAAATTTGCCAACATCTCCGTATTAGGAAATGCCACTAATACTGCTAAATAGATATCATTTTCAAAACTTGTTAAAGGCTTAACATGTGATCAGAGTAGCTTTACTTTTATATAAATTTACTACCAATATCACTTATGCACTAAGCACAATATATCATTTTGAAAATTGTAAAATTCAATCTCATCAGATTTATTGTTCTTGCTAATAAGTAACCTAAATACACTTGTTAAAGTGTATTTAATATTTCAATAGATATTATTTTTATACATTTTTCAAAATAAAATAAAATAAACTTGTGGAGAAATATTAGAAAGTGATATACAATCACAATGCTTGTGGTTATAAATCAATGAATTATTGATAAGTGTATTTTAATATTTTTTTAAAAAAAAAATTATACATTATATGAATTATGCATTCCTTCTTGATCTAGACAATGCTAGAACCGCCAATAAACTTCCCATGTTCTCAACCCTCTCCGTTTTTATTTTACCATAACAACCTGCAACGATTTTATATATTTTTTGAGTGGTGTCAATGATGTTATAAATTTTATTAAAAATGTTTTATATTACAAAATTGATGTGCTGCTGATAACAAAAAAGTAATTTAGATCTTTATTTATAATATTTTTCAAATGAACAAATCACATATTTATTGTCAAACCAGTTTGTGGATTTTATTGCATAAATTTTGTAATAGCTTTAACATTTTCTTAAATCTTTATCATCAGCAACTATTTTGGTACTCACTTGAATACAAATTGACAACATGAGTTTAAAATTTTTTTTCTAAAAGTTCAAAATACCTCCAAGATTTTAAAAGTAAATAAAATTTCAATGGCAACAAGCATAAAAAAATAAAAAATAAAAATAAATAAATAAAACAAACAAACAAACAAAAACACTCCATTGTACATCCCCATTTTAGATATAGTTATCATTTTTTGTGTTATAAGACGAAAGATTCTCAAATATTGATGAAATTGAAGACGCAGAAAGTCAATTGAGATAAGCAAGGATGAAAGGAACGCAATTGAGTGAAATCCAACTCCCGAGAGATTGTGTGAATCTAATCTATACAAGGGTGATATTTATATATATAATGAGAATAAAAATTTAAAAACCATTTTTAAATAAATCCTCTAAATGTTACAGTAGAGCAGTAAGTAACAACTAACAGACCGACCAATTTAGCTAATTTAACAACTGTGATAACAATATGTACCTCTGCAACAATCTTATCTAATGCACAGTTGTTTCATTGAAGAATTGACAATAACTTCATAAAAATATTTTATTATTATTATTATTATTATTATTATTATTATTATTATTTAGATATAATAGAATTTCAACTTATGACATTCACTTTATAACACCAATTTTTTATTATTATGTAAAGATATTAATAGAATTTTAGAATTAAAAAATAATTCTTTTTAAATGAAACTAATACGACAAAAAAAATAAAGACTATAGTTTATTTATAAAAATATTCACAAACAAATCAAATCATCATTGCTTGATAATAATTATTTGCTTCACATCATTGATAATTTTAGTTGGAAAATATGGGTTTCTTTTTTTAAATAAAAATTTGAGGTATTTTAAGTCTTTAAGAAAATTAAAAGATTTGTAGAAATGTATTATGACTATGAAGTTAAGGTCTTGAGATTTTTAAAGAGAATGTGAATTTCCACCAGATGGATCTAAAGAATTTTATAAAACAAAAAAAAAAAAAATTAATCAATTTTAAGGTTCTCATAATAAAATGGTGTAATTGAAAGAAATAAGAAATCAATTAATTTTTAACAGGATAAAATTTAGCTACAAAATTGATTGTAGTTTAAAATAATCCTTACTCAATAAAATATACATTACTATATATTTTGAAAATATAACCAATAATTTGCATGTTCTTTACGCTCTTAATACAAATATCAAATTTTGTATCAATTATATATTATTTATTACATTATCTATAAGCTTATATTTAATGAATAATTTTAAACTACAAAAATTTGAAGTTTAAAAAATATTATTGATGGCATAGTTATTGATCTTTAATTTTCTAGAAATTTTACAAGCATGGAGAATATAAGAAGAATAAGTAATCTAATAGTAGATTTATCAAAATTCATCTCCAATAAAAAAATATTGAGTAAAGTATGTAAGAGTATGGATACAAAAATTTAGTAGAAGCATTTAATTATATATGAATTTTAATTGTTCAATCGTTGTCCGATAAGGACTATACAAGAAAGAAGTCACAAGTTTACACCACTCTCTCTCTCAATGGTCCCAGAGGCCTAGAATTCTAACGAATAGATTAGAGCTGAATTTGATTGTCGGCAAAATAATTGTAAACTAGAATTGTCTGGATCGGAATTCCACCTCACATTTTGTTTTTTGGGTTATGTTTCAATTGTGAAAAAGTAGTAGAGAATTTGTTAAAACTGGTCCAATTGTTTTGGGAGAATTTGGGGAAATTGTTACAGGGTACATTTCTGTTATGTTAGAATTGTTTTATGAACATAATTATCTAACTAAAATTAAGTTAAATGTAACTTGTTATTAGAAATTGCAAATTTGTGTAATTAGAAATTGCCCTTGTAAAGTTGTGATTTACAAATATGTATTTTGTTGGCTTTTATTCCGTGCCAAATTTGATTGTAATTTTGTTCAATCTTTTGTACCCTGTATTTGTTGTGGGAATTTATTGTAAGGGTTGTGTGATAGTGAGAGAAAGTGTAAAGACTCAAGTTATTGAAGCAAGGAGGGTTTTCGCAGGTATCTCGCGACTAAGCATCCTGCGAAAAGATGCATGTGCCCTACACATGACTGGAAGGCGAAGAGTCTGTACAGATGGAGACAGCTGTGTTTCGTGAGTATCTCACGGGTAAGGCCTTCCCACGAGACATTCTGTTCTGCCAGTCTGTACTGTATGATACACACTTTCTGTACCCTCATTATATATACCCATATTACCACAAATGTGAAGGAGAGCTTCTGAGAGAAAACCCTAGCTAAAATACTTGAGAGTTAGAAATTGTTTATCCAACAATTCTCTACACATTTGTTTGTGGAATTTCCTCATCTCCTACCTCTCCATTTCCATACCATTGAGAGGTCAATAGCCCAAACACTTACTACACCTTTTGAGAGTGTTCAGTGAGATTTTGGTGCTGCTGGGAAACATTGGAAGAAGCCAAGGATGGCAGATGCAACATGGAGCTTGTTGCAGGATCTAGAGAGCTAGACAAGACACAGTTTCGAGAAGCCATGTTGGAGTAAGAGCTTGGAGGGCTTAGGTACAAAGGGTAGATTAGGCTTGGAGGGTCTCTTGCTTACCCATGTATCCCAACTAATTGTCTAGTGGATCGATTACCGCTTGGAGGGCGGCGGAGAGGTTTTTCACCGAGTTCTTCGATTTCCTCTTTGATAACACGTCTCGGTGTTATCTGTGTTTGCATCTCTCTTCCCTACTCTTGTTCATTTCATTTAACTGCTGTGTTGCTTTAAATATGGATTAGAGTAGCTCTCGTGCTTGTATGCTTGTGTTTACACTATTCTGCACTTAGTATTAAGTTAGTGTAAAATCTACCAAGCCGTAATTTGAATTGGGAGTCTAAACAAGCTCTTGTGTTTTCACACAAATCGAGCTTTGAATTGGTATCAGAGTGGGTACACTCGCTATGGTTTAAATACCTGAGTGTGTTCCTTGACCCCGTTTTAAGATGGACCGGTCTCAATCTTTGAATGTTCCACCATTCTTTGATGGTAATAACTACGCTTTTTGGAAAGTCCTAATGAGGGCATTTCTGTGTTCAATAGATGATACTGTTTGGGATGCCGTAGAAGTAGGTTGGACTAGGCCTGAGGCTGCTAAATCCACTTGGGATAAAGCAGCACTTGCAGCAGCTAATGCTAACAGTAAAGCATTAAATGCTATATTTTGTGGTGTTTCTCCAGATGAGTTCCATTGGATTTCTCACATAACAGTAGCCAAGGAAGCTTGGGAGATATTGGAGACCACCTATGAAGGAACAAAGAAAGTTAAGGACACAAAGCTTCAAATGTTAACCACCAAGTTCGAAGAGCTTAAGATGGGAGATGATGAGTCCTTTGATTCATTCTATGGAAAGCTCAACGAAATTGTGATTGCGAAGCTCAATCTTGGTGAGAAGATTGAGGATGCTAAGGTGGTGAGAAAAATTTTGAGATCCCTACGGAAAGCTTCCGAGTGAAAGTTACAGCTATAGAAGAGAGTAAAGACTTGGATGAGATCAAAATCCAAGAGCTAATCAGATCTCTTCAAACATATGAGCTAGGACTGCCTTCTCATAAATCGAGCAAATCCCTTGCTCTTAAAACCATCACCGAGAGAATGGACAACCCCTCCGAAGAGGATGATGTGGAGAAGGAAGTAATTTTCCTTGTAAAGAACTTCCGAAAATTTCTAAAGATAAACAATAGTGGGAAGCCTTTCAACAGAGGAAAGTTTTCATCTCCCAAGGGTGATAGGAAGGAATTTAGGAAGAAAGATAGGGAGGACTCTCAATCCTCTCAAGGAATCACGTGCTTCGATGCAATGGACATGGTCATGTCAAGAGAGAATGTCCTAATTATTTAAGAATGAAGGGCAGGGTATATGCCACAACTCTCAGTGATTCGGAGTCTTCCAACTCAGATTCGGAAGGCAGCTGTGATGAAGAAGGGAACTACTTAGCATTTATGACTATTGCTCATGTTGAATCTTCAGAGGATTTGAACTTGCTTGTACAAGAACTTGGGGATCATAGTGATGAAGAATTAATGGGAGTTGTCGAAGAATCTGATGCTGAAGAAGATGAAAACGCAACCGGCCTTCAAGAGAACTACAACTCACTCCTTGAGAAATCAGGAGATTATACAAGGATAGCCAAGGCAGCCATAAAGAAGATGAAAAAGGCAGAGGAGGACTATAAAAGTCTTCTAGCGCGGTATAAGAAGGCCAAGTGTGAGATAGAAACGATGAATGGCGAGCTGACTGAAGTTTATTCAAAAATCAAATTTCTTAAGCTAGAGGTAGTGCAAGCAAATGCCAAAATAGAGAGGGTATCCATGAAGAAGTTAGATGATGTTATTTCATCTCAAAAACATTTCTCCGACAAGTCCGGGTTGGGATATATCGGAGGGAGTAGCTCATCGGCCAATGCCACCAAAGAAGTGAAGTTTGTGAAGGCCAGAGAGCCGGTTGTAGTTGCCTCTACTCCTGAAAAAGTAAAGGATGAAACGAAGAAGAATGTGGCTGATCAACGGGTGTTGAACAAGTCTCATAACCAATCAGTGGTTAGAACTGAAGCCAAAGGAAGATTACCTCCGAAATCACAAAGAAGTCCAAGAATGAACTATGTATGTCATCATTGTGGACTTCAAGGACACACAAGACCAAATTTTCATAAGCTGAGAGCATTGAATAATGCTAGGGATCAAAGGTCAAGAGGACCAAGAGATAACAAGAGGAATTGGACTATTGGGCAACCACGAAGTCAAAATGAAGATTCTGGTGTGATGGATGTAATGAAGATGATTGAGGCATTCACCACATGTTTGGCAAACTTCAACAGCAGGTTTGAAGGACACAATTCATGTACCCAATCCTATAAGGATATCACCCCGAATGCACGTGACGTGTGGGTGAAGAGGGGTACTCATGCATGATAATCTCCCATGTCCATGCATCAATACTTCCAATGCTTAGGATCATAGGTTCATGCATCATATCATGCATTGTTTTCTGTTTATAGCATGTCTTCTTTTACAAGTTGTTTTGTGTTCTTTCAATTCTTGCTCTGTTTTTTTTTTTTTTTTAGTGTGTTCAAAATTCAAAAACCCATAAAAATTGAAAAATCTTTAAAAAGTTTGATCGCTTGTCTTTGTGTTTATCACATGTGAGTTTGGCCTAGTACCTTCGTACTAATGGCGTGGTGCATTTTTGACCTTAGCTTGTTTCTATATGCACATCTATCTGTGTGAAAGAAATCTTGAAAACTATGATTGTTGTAAATAGATCTTCAAGCTTGTCATGAATGATTGGTCAATTGTCTTGATGGTCTTGATACTTACATAAACTTGTGCCTATATCTCTTCCCACGTTATTTTTTTTGTTTTTGCAATTGAGTTCTCCAAATGTAAATCTCAAAGTGAAAAAGAGATATTGAGCTACAAAAGCCTGTCGCACATACTAGTATTTGACTAGGAAAAAGGGAAAGCGACTTTTGTATTGAAATGTATGGTGCTCAAAAAGCCAAAGGCTAATCCTCAATGTTGAAATATCAAAAATTTCAAGCACCGATCTCAAAAAGAGATGTATTTATCCAAAAAAAAAATCAAATGTCATGATTTATGCAGAAGCCAAATGAAAAGCTTCTAAGTTGTGTAATCAATTTGTGGGAGGTCATATATGTGCATTTCTATAATTGAGATTGATCACTTGACTTAGTACTAGTTGTGTATGACTTGATTGAATTGATCATTGAAGCTTCACTCTGGTCTAAGGACTATTTCACACTTGATACTCACCCACAACACACAGGACTTTGATTCAATGAATGATTATCTCATTTATGTGATTGTACATGTTCAAATGTGATGTGTATGCTCAAGTACTTGATGATCAAACCCAAAAGGATTTTTGAGTGTTTTATTTGTTTTTTAAAGTGATTTTATACTTTCATGCTTTTAGTTTTTGTTCAAAATGCATTTTTGTGCTTTTTTTTTTTCATCAAAAACTAGTTCAGAGGCTGTTTCGCGAGAAGCTCGCGACTTAGAGCTTCCCACGAAAGGTGCTTGAGGGAAAACAAAAGTTATATTTTTCATACAGAAACTCTCGCTACTGCCTTGCGAGTATTTTGCGACTAACCTCTTCTCGCGAAATGGTTTTTAGGCAAAAACTGAATTTTTCTCAAAATCACACAGAAGCTATCGCGATTGTCACGCTACTGTCTCGCGAAAGCTTTTAAGCTTCAGTGGCCTTTCTCACGATTGTCTCGCAACTGCTTCGCCACTGCCTAACCAGCGAAAAACGCGTGTTTTCAGTTTTTATGTAGCAGATGTGATAGTTTTTCAAACATTTTTCACTTCCCTCGCACAAGTCTCTCAAACTTCTTTCAACCCAAATTACTATTTCATTCAAACCCCATCATTTTCAAGCAAAATCTCTGCAAAATCTTTTCAAGGTATGTGTTTCTAACACTATTTTCATCTTTTATTTTCGGATTATGCAATATCTGTGCTTAGGGTTTTTGAAAATTGGGTTGGGATTCTATTTTTTGTGAAAAAATTTTCAATCTCTTGATTGGGCTTTGTCCCATTTGGTGTTTATGCATCTATGTTGGCCCCTTGTGGCAGTTCTAACATGTATTGAGGCATATTTTCACTATGTTCATGCATTTTCCATCATTGTTGTGCATTGTTGCATGCTAGGTGCTTGACAGAATGTTCAAGTGACATTCTTTGGTTGTGTTGGATTCAAATGAGATCATTTACTTAAGTTTTCTTTGTTTGAACTTGTTTCACATGTTTTGGATGTGTTTAACTCGCTTTGTTCTCAAATGCCATGCCTTGCACATACTGTGCACACTTTAGGCATCTCAAGGCACCCTTCATGCATCTCAAGATGCACACACATGCACAAGCACGTGCACAACCTATGCACACACAGACACACTCATTCTATTCATGCATTCTGATCATACTTACATGCTCTAACATTTTTTGCATGTTGGTTATGCCTGTTTGCGCTATTTTGAGTGTGATATGCTCTGTTTTGAGATTTCTTCATTTTTGCTTGATCTAACACGAATATTAATCAATTTTTGCTCTGTTTTGTGGTGTTGTACTTGATTCTTTTCTATTTGTGTTCATTTGTACAGATGGCTCCTACTAAGCATGCAGCCACCAAGAAATCATCCAAACGTGCACGCATTGATTCCGACAACTTCAGGTCAGCAGAAGCAGATATGAAATACAATGATTGCTACAAGGGCGCAACCATTATCATGGAAAGGGTAGTGCAATTGGAATCACTTAAGGGCACTTTCATCCCTGAGGTGTTCAAAGAAAGAACTTGGACCAAATTGTTGAACCCGGTTGAGGTTGTGTATTTAGAAATTATCAAGGAATTTTTCTCCAATGCTGTTGTTGACGGGGATCATATTGAGTGCTGGGTGAGGCACAAAGAATTTGTGATCACAAGGGAAATCATCCAAGATTTCTAAGAGGTTCATCCTCCCTCACAACCGATTACAGTGCAATATGAGGATAGATTAGGGTTTACTGATGAGATGATACAGACACTTGGTGGCACACCGAAAAAGTCATCCATGAACACAATACCATTCTTACCAAAGATGAGGGCTTTGGCATACGTGATGATTCACAACTTGTATCCGGTCACCAACCTCACTACACTATCAGCTCCAAGGACAAGATTTCTGTATGATCTCTTTACCCATAAAGAGATAGATATTTGTGGGCATATCATCCATGTATTGAAAAAGAGCATTGAGAAGCATAATTCAAGGACTGTAATGCCTTTTCCCTCATTGATTATGGGATTGATTGTTAAGGCAAAACTGAAACTCTCGAGTGGTCTGACAGTAGTCCAGAGGGACTATCCTATTGGTGCACACACAGTAAATAGGAGCATAGCTCACATCAAGGGCTCTAAAATAGGTGTGCATACGATATCACGGGATCGAGTTGAGGACGAGGGTGGTGATACTGAGGAGGAGATTGATAGATTTACTTCTGCTCCAGAGTCCTCAGCACATCCATCCTCTTCTACACCAGCACGAGGACCAGACAGATTCGATCGCCTACTAGATAGAGTGGACCAGATGTTCACCATGCTAAACACCCATGTGCAGCACACCGCGAGCCAGTTTACATACGTCCAAGGTCAGATCACTGCATTATCTTCCCAGATCGACGACTTGTCTATGGCACAGGGATCAGACTTCGAGTCCGACCAATTTTAGCCCTTTGGCCATTTCGGTCAAAAAAGGGGAGAAAATTTTGAGGGGGAGCTTGCACAGTGTTAGGGGGAGCATAGGTTCAGACTTAGAAACATTGGAAACATTGGTTTATTGGTTATCGGTTTATTTGGGTCTATTTTTTTTGCTTCTATAACTACTAGTTAATGCTTATACTTGTATTGTTTTGTTTAAAACCTCAGCACATTTTTTTTGTTAATTTCAACGTTTATTCAGTATATTGTGTTTGTGACTTTCTCTATGCTTGTGTAGCATTTTCTGTGTACTTTTGGATATTGCTAATATGTCTTGAGTACTTCACACTTGTGCCCTTAGTAGGATTTTTCCTAGATGCATATACTTCGTGTATTTTGCATTGGTTGTGTGATTGGACATGCAAGTAATCATAAGTGATTGCTTCGTTGTACATGTCCGGATGAACATTTACTTGTTATATGTTCATTGGAGTCATTCTTTAATGACTGCCCTTATTTGATCAAGTGTTTGTTTGCATGATATCTACTGTTTACATACTTGACCGCACTATGCTTGCTCTTGTTCATACCTTGTGTTCAACTTGTCATAAGCTTAATGAAAGTTTTGTTTATGTGCGAGTGTTTCAGGTTACAGGTATAAACTGCAAGTGCTTCAAAATTTCTAGATTAGGTGTGAGTGAG
Organism: Quercus tomentella; assembly: GCA_028535165.1. NCBI lineage: Eukaryota > Viridiplantae > Streptophyta > Magnoliopsida > Fagales > Fagaceae > Quercus > Quercus tomentella. Next base: position 33,890,135 of record JAPQVY010000068.1, on the reverse strand, counting down.
TTTTGCCATTGTTCCCAAACTCACATTTTAGTCTAGAGTCTGTTGTTAGGGTTTTTGTCACGGAATAGCCAAAGGGGGAGATTGTAAAGTTGTAATTTACAAATATGTATTTTGTTGGCTTTTATTCCGTGCCAAATTTGATTGTAATTTTGTTCAATCTTTTGTACCCTATATTTGTTGTGGGAATTTATTGTGAGGGTTGTGTGATAGTGAGAGAAAGTGTGAAGACTCAAGCTATTGAAGCAAGGAGGGTTTTCGCGGGTATCTCATGACTAAGCATCCCGCGAAAAGATGCATGTGCCCTGCATATGACTGGAAGGCGAAGAGTCTATATAGATGGAGACAGCTGTGTCTCGCGAGTATCTCGCGGGTAAGGCCTTCCCGCGAGACACCCGCGAGACATTTGGTTCTGCCAGTCTGTACTGTATGATACACACTTTCTGTACCCTCATTATATATACCCATATTACCCACAAATATGAAGGAGAGCTTCTGAGAGAAAACCCTAGCTAAAACACTTGAGAGTTAGAAATTGTTCATCCAACAATTCTCTACACATTTGTTTGTGGAATTTCCTCATCTCCTACCTCTCCATTTCCATACCATTGAGAGGTCAATAGCTCAAACACTTACCACACCTTTTGAAAGTGTTCAGTAAGGTTTTGGTGCTACTGGGAAACATTGGAAGAAGCCAAGGATGGCAGATGCAACATGGAGCTTGTTGCGGGATCTAGAGAGCTAGATAAGACACAGTTCCGAGAAGCCTTGTTGGAGTAGGAGCTTGGAGGGCTTAGGTACAGAGGGTAGATTAGGCTTGGAGGGTCTCTTGCTTACCCATGTATCCCAACTGATTGTCTAGTGGATCGATTACCACTTGGAGGGCGGTGGAGAGGTTTTTCGCCGAGTTCTTCGATTTCCTCTTCGATAACACGTCTCGGTGTTATCTGTGTTTGCATCTCTCTTCCCTACTCTTGTTTATTTCATTTTACTGCTGTGTTGCTTTAAATATGGATTAGAGTAGCTCTCATGCTTGTATGCTTGTGTTTACACTATTCCGCACTTAGTATTGAGTTAGTATAAAATCTACCAAGCCGTAATTTGAATTGGGGGTCTAAACAAGCTCTTGTGTTTTCACACAAATCGAGCTTTCAGCCCTGTACATGTATATTGCTTTTATACCTCTGTATTTACATGTATGTGAAACTATATGTATTTGAAATAAGAATTTTCATGTAAAATTAAATATTAATTAAAAAAAGAAAATTTTGGAACCATTGTTATTGGAAAAAATGAAGTTCACAATAACTCATAGCCAACCGCAATTACATTTAGTATAATCATTTTTTTTTTTTTTTGAAACAAAAATTTAACATAATATCAAACCCAATTTTTTTAGATTACATACTAGGTACTACCACTACCATTATTAAATGCTACCTAAGCATATCAACCATCAATTTCAATATTTTTACTACCGCACATTCTTAGCGTAATGATCACTCCACGAATACAATGTTCTTATGAGGTGGAGGGCAAGGGTTAGAGTTCAAACCTTTAAAATAGAGCTTCACACACATATACACTTAAATTAGGCTAAAGTAAAATTCCTATCTTGTATTAAAAAAACTATAAGGTTTTCTATTTTCTCAACAACAAAAAAAAAAAAAAAAAAAAAAAAAAAAAAAAAGTCAAGATTTTCTACAATTTACGGTCACTAATAAGAGTGATAGTTTTATAATAAGAGTGATCATTTATATATATATATATATATATAGACACACACGCACTTTGTAATCAATTGCTCACAGTTTGTCACGTCAAAATTGTGACAAAAAATTTTTGAAATATTTTGTGGTCCTAAAATTACTCATTTAAAAATCCAACCTTATAAGTAAAATATACAAGTTTACATTTCAAATCAAAAAAAAAAAAGAAAAATATTCAAGTTTTCAAAATTTCTTTCATTGGCATAATAGTTACTTCACAAGTATAAAGTTTATGTAGGGTTGGTGAGGTAAGGGCCGGGGTTCAAGTCTCTAGAAGAAAACTTCAAACACATGTACACTTAAATTAAATTATAATTTAATCTAAGTGTACATGTGTTTGAAGCTTTCTATTTTGTATATATAAAAAAATAAATAAACAAATAAATCTCTTTCATTAATATGTTTAAACTTTAGGGATATAGATTAATTGACTTTTAAAATCACATTATATTTGGAAGTATGTCAATAGTATATCTATTGAGTTTTTAAAAAATTCCATTATTTTATTTTGGAACATCCCAAAATATAATAGAAGACCAACAAATTTGGAGTACCTTTAATATTTTTCTATAGGGTGATGTTAGAAACTAAGAGGAAATTTGAAGGACACCCAAAGTGGGCATGTCCCTCTATATACCTCACCAAGAGTAACATCCAGGAGTTACAAAGTAATGACTTGAACCATTACTCTACCCCAGTATGTGCCCACTATCACTCAATATTAATGGAGTGATGTGTATATAAACACGACAAGTGGTACCCACTAAATAGAGAACGAAATATGTATTTCTCATAGTGTTTGCAAAATGTTGTGAGGATTTTAGGTTGTGCGTTATGTTTGCATCACTCTAGTAGCTAACACTGTCAAAGAAACATTTTATTAGAACGAAATATGTATTTCTCATAGTGTTTGCAGAATGTTGTGAGGATTTTAGGTTGTGCGTTATGTTTGCATCACTCTAATAGCTAACACCGTCAAAGAAACATTTTATTTGTAGGTTATACAAACTGGAATTTAAAACGAGTTTGAATTGCCGGTCTGCATGGAGGTTGGCTCTAAACAATGTAGAACAATTTCAAAACTCTTGTGTAATCATCAGTTTAGGCCAAAAAAGATATACCAAAAAACCGATTATTAAAATTTCGCTACAATGTCTATTTCTTATAGATGAAGTGTAAAAATATGCATATTAAGTCAATATGAAGAGTTTCTTAAAGTTATGAAGTAAATGTGAGAATTCGAAGGGTACATGCATGGTGTAGTACTTACTGCACCCATAATCGTCATTCCTAACAGAAAGAAGAAATACAATATAAAGAAATTCATATATTTCTCCTCTTTCTTAGTTCTCTCCTCTATGGTAAGTGTAATAAGTTCAACTTCTAATAGCATATCTTGTGGATCAATCACTTTTGTGTTCATGAAGATTATTTGTCACTTTATTCCATTTTTAATTTCTCCACAAGGAAATTTGACTCTAACTTATAGAGATACTATTTAACCCCAAAAAATAAGTTTGTAGTTTTGAATCAAACCATGTTATATAAAATATTCTTCAAATTCCTTACTTTATGGGATTTCCACTCTTACATTACATGTAACCCTAAGGGAGAAATTAGAAATGGAAAAAAGAGAAGAACAAGCATGGATTGATGCTTCAAGATGGAATATATCTTTATCTTCCATATGTAACATGACTGTTTACATTCTAGCAAGTGGACCCAAAAGTTGATATATATGTATGCAGAAACTTGATGCAGTATTTACATATAGGTTCTATGCTTGAATTATGACATGATATTGCCGTGCGGAGAGTGGAGGATATTGACTTTTCGAATGCATGTGTTATTTGAGGATATTAGTTATAACCGGGCAAATGCACTAAATTTTTATGTAAAATGTTTTTTATTTAGTTTTTAGCATCTCTTTAAATCTCAGAATGTTAAAAGCATTCTTAAAATTACATAATGCAAGTTCAATCTGGAACAAAAAATATTTAGAATAAGGAAAAAAATTAGCAACAATTTCCACCCTATGTTCAAAATTTGAACATAGGGTGGAAATTGTTGTTAAAATTTACTAGTAATGAGTAAGAATGGGGTGCTTGTGTAGCCATTAATCAGTGGGTGGGGTGGGGTGGCAGGTGTGTGTGGCAATTAATTGTTAACTTAAAATATCTAATTAAGGAAAATAATAATAGAAATGATAAAAGGTTTAAAATTAAAATGATTTCATAAATTTGAGATTTTAACCGAGAAATTAAAAACTTGAGTCCTAATCTAAAACAGGGAATAAAGTGGAATTGTTATTTTTAAAATGTCCTATTATATTTAATCCCCACCTCTACTTTCCACTGACAACCAAACAATAAGATGAATATATATTCCTCTCTCTTTCCTTTCATCGTTTAAAAAAAGCATAGATAACTCTTGCTTTTTCACTCCATGCTTTCTCCTGATTATCATTTCTCCTCTTCTTATGAAGTCCCAACATATCTTATCCTCTTCTATTAAAAATAAAAGATCCGAATGGGTGGGAGTAACCCTCAGCCCTTCTCAATGTGCGTGAGAGAGAGAGAGAGAGAGAGAGAGAGAGAGAGAGAGAGAGAGAGAGAGAGAGAGAGAGAGAGAGAGAGAGAGAGAGAAGCTTTTCAAATTATGCTAAGCCATTTCGTTCCGTGAACACGATATAATTCTTAATAAAGATTGCCTTTTTAAGTTACGGCCGGGTTTGTACATACCTGGCCGTTACTTAAAAGTGGCAATCTCATATCAAGCAGAGAAAAAAGTAATTGAATCCTTCTCAACGTTTACACACAAACACCAAACAAGTGGATCAACTTTGGCTGAAGATTAACGTAGGACCACCTGATGAGAGACAAAAGATTGGACAGAAACAGCTTGGAAAAGGGAAGATCCAATGGCATGTTCTCATAATTTTGTTTGAATATGCAAATATCCTCACTGATCTGGAAAAATAAATAAAATGAAAAAAAAAAAATACATATTCCCGTGGTCAATTTTGTTCTAGTATCTGCATTATATCTAGCCACTATTACCACACGCACTTGCCTTGATTAGTTTGTATTTCAATTAATATGTTCTTATAACAACATAGCCGGCATATATTTCTTCATAGTAACATGTTGAGTAGGATGTGTTAGGAATGCATTTTTTTTTTTTTTAAATGAATGTTTCCTTAAAAAGAAAAAGGCTGTATTAGGAATAATGGTTAAATTATATCGAAATTAGAAGGAAGAAATAAAATATTAATTTAGCTTCATGACAAAACTTTTCCTGAAAAACCCCATGTCTGTTTGATCATTTGCTCTTAAACAGGTCTAAAAGGTATGGAATGAAAAAGATTGCTGAAAGAAAAGTTCTTTCCAAGGAAAGGGTCCATGATGGATACATTAGAAGTGAAGAGGAGGATCGAGATGGAATAATCCAGAACATATGCCAATCTATTTCCATGGAATATCCATACCTAGTGTGCGGATCACACAGAATAAAAAGCGGCCATGGAAGCTTTGGCAAAACGCAAAACTGAATGGTGGCAATGGATGTGTTAGGAGGGTAGAGAAGAATAACAGGGCGATTCTCTTAGGGCAGAAATGTTGTGTGCATTTGCATGCATGTGTGCCGATTCCTGCCAAAGGAGAATTGCCCTGCCATTCTACTACTACATTTGTTCCATTTCACTACTTAATTACTCATGCACTAAATTCTTTCTTGATTTGTATGGTAATCTCCCTCTCCCTCTCTCTCTCTCTAAAGAATGAATATGGCAATGCTAGTCTTGTTTCATGTATTGACTTCTTTGCTTTGCATCGAAAATAATCCTTTCATTATTCATTCGCAATCAAAGATGTCCTTACAAAAGAAACCGGTTTGAAGTAAGTACTTCATAATGACAGAAGTATACTGTTACTCCATCCAGAATAGAAGCACATGGAGTTGGCAGTCCCCTTATGCAAGGTTCTTTCAAGCTTAAGGCTATTATTAATTACGGAAATTCTTGTTTTACAAATTTACATTGTACGTTACAATGTAAATTGTGTACAACAATTCCACTTTTTGTGTATCTACCGCTCTTTGCAAATGTGTACAACATTTCCACTTTTATGTATCTATAATTTAAATTTGCATTGCAAGTATAATGTGAATATATAAAGGTCCTATTAATTATTCTTTTTTTTTTTTATGTACAAAATAGAAATTCTACTTTTATATAAAGTCATTACTATTATCAATAATGCTAATCACAATATATCACTTGAAAGATTATAAAATTATATATGATTAGACCTATTGTCCTTGCTAACAAGTGCCTTAGAGCAGTTACATCAGATGGTGGAAAGTTTTGCAAAATAGAAAAAGTAGTCCTTTTACACATTTTGGCCCAAAAAAATACCCACATCAGTGGGTGTAAAATTGTGCATTTATGCACAATTGCTACAGTAACTGTGCATATATGCATAGCTACTATAGCATGTGTATTTAATATTTTATTGTTTTTTCTCTCTCCTCTTTGTACTAACTCTCACCTCCCTCTCTTTCTCATTTCATCCGAGACTCAGGCACACAGCTCTCCCTTTCTTTCATCTCATCAATCTGGCCTGCTCTAGCTTCCACCGATCGCCGAGGAGCAAGTCGAGTCCGTCGCCGACAAGATCGAGCAAGCCGAGTCGCCGGACGAGTCCGTCGCCTGCAACACGAACGGAGTTCTCCGACGGAGAAACCTAAGGCTTTGTTCTGAGCGCCGAGGAGCAGAAATTAGACCACCACGTTGACGAAGAAGAAGACTTAGACGCCGAGGAGCAGCTCTCTCTTTCTCTCATCTCATCAATCTTTGGAGTTTTTTGCTTTTTTTTTACTGGGTTTGTTTCTCTCTCTTTTTTTTTTTTTTTTTTTTTTACTGGTTTTCTTTGAGATTCTGGTGTGATCAGAGGCCGGAGGCGTCAATCTTGAGAGAGATGGTGGCTGATGATGGTGGCTGTGCGGGTTATGTTGGGTCTCTGATAGAGATGAAAGTGTTAAGGAAATGAATATTTTATTTGAATAAATGTGTATAATAGACAACCTGATGTGGGTGTTTTGTAAAAATGAGTGTGTAAAATAGAAAAAATAGGTTTTAGATGTGTAAAATGCAAAATTTTTTGCATCAACTGATGTAATTGCTCTTAGGGTTCATTTGGTTGGAGGGGTGGAAAAGTGGGATAGTAAAGATTTTAATTTCCCCCTTTTTTGTTTAATTGGGAGTGGAAAAGTGGAGGAGTGGAAAAAGTGAGTTTGTATAAATTTACTCATATACCCTTGTTAAAAAAAAAAAAATCACCCTTATTTATTAAAAAATGAAAATCATGTCCAGAAAAAAAAAAAAAAAATCATGTCTAATTTAAAAAAAAAAAAAAAAAAAAAAAAAAAAAAAAAAGAGGCAGCCTTCCAACAAAGAAAGCAAAATAACAATGAAAGAATAGAAGAGGCAAACGCCTAGGAAAGCAAAAGCTTAAAAAAAGAAAAGAAAAGAGGCAACTCAATGAAACCCATGTGCACTACACATGGGCAATCTCATCATTTACCTATTAGACTTCCCCCCACCCAGTTTTCTCCCCATTGTTGGGAGAAAACTTTTTGATGGGCTCGGGGAGAAAACACCTGAACCCCACCATCTCTTTCTCATCTCCACCTCCCAACCAAACATTCTCCAAAAAGTTTTCCTCCTCATTTTCTTTTCTTTTTTTTCCCTTCCTCCCTAAATTCCACTCTACCAAACACACCCTTAAAGACACTCATTAATGTGTATTTAATACGTCATTAGATATTATTTTTATACATTTTTCAAAATTAAGTAAAATTGTGGAGAAATATTAAGAAAATGATATAGAATCACAATGCTTGTGGTTATTGATCAACTAATGTGTAATCTCATACATATGCATGGATACAATTAAAAACAATCACAATTATATAGTTAAAATTATACATCTTTTTTACACATCTTTTTTACATTGTATTAGTTTACACATTTTTTAAACCATACATTTCTAAAATCTGTAATAATTTCTCATTATATATATAGTTTTTTTGCACACAATAATATACTTGCCACAAAAATTAAAAAATTAGATGAACATGTGGTGTAAAATTGGATTCCAATTAAAATCCAATTTAGAATCTAATTAGATCTGGATTTTTCTATTTTTACACTCAAAAAATAACTTGGAACAAAAATTAAATATCAAATGGGACATGTGGCACAAAATTGAGAAGTAAATTGAAATCTAATTGGATTTTTTTCTAAGTTTTGGCTTTTAATATATATAGATGGATTATGATAGGTTCATTTTAATTTATTTTTTTTAGATTGTACATTATAACTTGTAATTGAATATTTAATTAACTTGTTTCCAAAAACATACAAATACAAATTAACATTTTAAAAATATGAATTATACATCCCTTCTTGAACACCATTACAAGAGAAGTCTCACCCTAAGTCAAGGCTCACGCACTGCAGTATTTGAGTAGACAAATGTAGACTTGCCAATAGGCTTCCCACGTTCTCAACCCTATCTGTATTTATTTTACCATAACAACCAAAGATGTCATATATTTTTGACTGGTGTTAGTGGTATTATAAATTTTATTGTATATGATTTGTATTATAAAATTAATGTGTTACCAATAAATAAAGTAATTTAGACATTTATTTATAATATTGTTCAAATAAACAAATTATATATTCATTGTTAGACTAGTTTGTTGATTTTATTTACATAAAATTTGTAATAACTTTAACATTTTCTTAAATCTTTATTATCTGCAACCATCTTGATACTTACTTGAATACGAATTGTCTAGAAATTTTTTTCAAAATTTTCAAAATACTGCCAAGATTTTAAAGGTATATGTAAAGAAAATTTCAATGCCAACAAGCATAAAAAAAATAATCTCCATTTGTACATCAACCTTTTAGATTCAATTCCCATTTTCTATGTTATAAGATGAAAGATTCTCAAATATTGATGAAATTGAAGAAACAAATTGACGAGGAAACTCAATTGAGATAAACAATTGAGTGAATTAATCCAACTCAAGAGATACTGTATTACTTCAATGAATCTAATTTATACAATTAAGGGTGACATTTATATCTATAAGGAGAATAAATATTGTTTTTATTTTCTTTTTCTTTTTTTAAGGGAAAAAAAAAACCGTTTTTAATTGAATCCTCTAATTGTTACAATAGAGCTGTAACTAAAAGCTAAAAGACTGACCAATTTAACGATTCTGATAACAATATGTAACTCTACTACAATTGTATATAATGCACCCTAGTTTCATTTCATTGAAAAAATGACAATAACTTAAGAGCTTTATTATTATTATATCATAGAATTTCAATCTATGGTATCTACTTTATGATAATTATTCTTTATCATCATACTAAGACACCAATTAGTTTTTAGTATAGGTAAATAAAAAAAAAAAAGTTTTTTTTTTTTTTAATGAAGCTAACATGACAACAAAAACAAAGACTATAGCTTATTTATAAAATTAAAAAAAAAAAAAAAAAAATTTTATGGACCGATCAAATCATTATTGCATGATAAGAATAACTACTTGCTTCACATCATTGACAATTTTAGTAAGGAAACATAAGTTTCTTTTTAAAAATAAAAATTTGAGGTATTTTAACCCTTTAAGAAAATTAAAACTATTAGGTTCTAAAGACTTAGGAACTAATGTATTTAGAACTCTAATGTGTAATGTTGGCAAACCATGATCAAAATAGTTGTTAGTCTTGTTTAGACTTGCTCAAAGTGTGTGCGTTGTATGTAAAGTTGGAATCGAGTGGCTGCAAAAGTATTAGTGACTTTCGGCCTGACTCGATCAATCGAAGAATAGGCTCGATCGATCGAATCTCGGGCAGAATGTTTTTTCTGCAGCTTTTTCCAACTCAGCCCTAGTCTATTAAAACGTGTAGGGTTTTATGTTTTGCCCTGAGTATAAAAGGCAAACCCTAGCCACGTTTTTTAGTTGCTCTATTTGCTGTGTGTGTGAATCTCTTGTGAGATCTAAAGGTGGTTGCCTTCACACATGCTTAGGATTATCAAGAAGAAGATTTTATTGAGAGCTTGATGATCATTCAGTTGCTGTACTAAGGAGTTTAAAGAAACACAAGCGGGTGTGCTTGTATCTGTTGGAGAATCCAAGAAAGGAGTCCGTGGTCTCGGAGCTAGCACATGGTCATGTCAGTAAGTTTCTACTGATGGGTAGCAATAGGATGTTAGTAGTCTAAGTCCTATTGTAAAACTTTGATTCTTTCATAGTGGATTCAAGTTTATCTTAAGGATAGCTAGGTTAAATCCTCCCTAGGTTTTTACCGGTTTGGTTTCCTAGGTCATCATATCATTGTGTTATTTATATTTCCGTTGCTATGCATGATATGATTGTTTGATTGTGAGAACCTAGATCTGGAATTTGGACTAAGTAATAACTTGGCTAATTAACTAGGTTAATCCAATTGTGTTTTAAGGGGTCTAAAAATAAACAAAAACATTTATAGAAAAGTATAATGATGACTTGAAGCTAAGGCCTTGAGATTTTGAAAGACAAAGTGAATTTCCACCAGACAAATATATAAAGAATTATATAAAACAGAAGTAATTCAACTTGCTTCAGAAATATGAATACGAACTTTAAATAAGGACTTTTCTCTCTTAAATATTTTCTTAAACATATTTTCAAACATATATGAAATAATAATGAGTACATACATAAAAAATTTTGTTTTCAACCTTGAATAAGTCTCCACCATCTTAAAACTTCTTTCCAAATAAGTATATGATTCATTCAAATATTATATTGAACATATGTTTAAACATAAATAACAAAACAAGATTGTTAATGTAAAAATTATAAAAATCTTTTCAGTGATTTAAAAACATTACCAAAAAAAAAAAAAAAAAAAAACTAGATCTATGAGACAATAGTGAATACAAACATTACAAAGTTTGTTTTCAATCTCTGCTTCCTCTTGTAAAGAGAGAGAAATTCCTGAGATTAGTACAAAATCGTATCCCAAGCATAACCCTACAATTCGTGCAAAGAGGTCTAGCACATGAAAGTATAGTGTCAGATGCAAAGAAGATACGATCTTCATTTAAATTTTTAATGACTGGCATTTGATTTTTGAACCACTCCAATGACTAGGAAGTACGTTTCTTTTCTATTTTCCTTTCTTGGTGGATTTGCTTTGTATATAAGGGAGCAAAAACCTTAATTGTAATGTACTCTAATTTTACATTACAATAAATAAAACTCTTAACATATTTTTTTTAGATAGATTGTGTACGAAATTTGACCAACGATTGTTTCATTGCAATTTCTTAAGAATCAACAATTGTTTCTTGGTTTTTATACCAGAATGACGAAATCTCTATATAACATTCTGCAATTTTTATCTAAAATAAGAGCTACATAGTGTGGAATGGGTTTCCATATTGACAGATGCATGATAGCAATTTAGATCAAACAAACCCCAAAAACTCAAAGATCCAATTTTCGACAAAAAATAATTGTGAAAAAAATTGAGAATCCAGCCATTAATCAAGACCTCTGTGAACAACTTTAGGCTAAGAAGTGAAAATCCGCTATAGAAATGCAATAAAAGTCACACACACATATAGACAACAAAAACAACAAATTGAAAAAGAAAACAAGAAGGATCAAGAGGGAAAGGGCTCAAAACCTAGAACTAAGATCCCCAAAATTTCACTACAAGCTCACAACCCCACAAGTTATCTCAGTTAGAATTTGGACATGACTCCATTACTGAATCTTAGTTTATTATTATTTTAGTAGCCACATAAGCTTTATGTTGACAACTGTGCACATTGTATGCCACGTAAGTATTTTCCTTTAGTAAGTTAATAGTATGGACCAAATTAACTACAGTTTAAAAATAATAAGGACTAAATTGACTACTATGGAATTTAGGATCAGATTGATTGTGACCCTAAAATGTAGGAACCAAAATAGTATTTTTACCTTTTTCTGGTTTTTTTTTTTTTTTTTCAATCTTAAATAGGTCCCCACCATTATAAAAACTTATTTCAAAATATATATATATATATATATATATATATATATATATATATATGATTCCTTCAAAAATTATATTGAACATATGTTTAAACTTTCATAACATAACAAGATTATGAACATAAAAATAAGTAAGAAAAATTTTCATGTTTAAAATAAGTAGAATTTAACCTTCTCTTTTGATATGGACTTTTGATCCTTTAATTGAAAATAAACTCTCAAACAAATCTCTAATTCATACACTCAGGTCCACTAGTTACATACTAAGTTTCCTTGTAACATGTAAATGGAGTAGGTTCCACTACCACATCTATTGATCTTCAGATTCTTGTTGCATAAGTAAATTAAGTGTTCTTATTAAGAAATTTTATATGATTAAATACAGAGGTTGAGCAATTTTTCTTTCAAACTACTATAAAAGACATATTACTGGATTTTTCCTAACTTTTTCATCCACTACAATATCTTTCATTCTTTTTAGTTATTATCACTAACTTGTAACTTCATGCATAATAGTAGATACATTTAAAATGTATTTATAAACATAATTTTTCTTTTTGAAAAATAAAAAATTAATACTTTATTTCCTATATAAGTTAAATACTATCGATGATTATTCTTATATTTTCTAAACTCTTAAAAAAAAAAAAGCTTTGTAAAAAAACTTTTAATATAAATTGAACAAACTTCATGATTTTTGGAAGAGAAATGTTATGACTACAACATTTTCACAACACTTTCATAACAAGTTCTAAGTGATAGGGTGTTACTAGTTATTATGGGTGGGCAAAAAAGTAAATTTAAGTTGTAAATTCAAAATTGAACTAATAACAACTTACCTCTTATGCTTTTTTGTGAAAATGTTATGAAATTGTTGGGAACATAGCACTTCTATTTTTGAAATGAGTAGTAGATATCTTCACCAAGATTAAGAACTTGAATAGACACAAGTCACAACATTAGAGCTCAATTGAAATCCAATTGGATTTTTTCTAAGCTTCAGCTTTAAATAAACTAACATGTAACCCATGGAAATCCATGGATACATTTAAAATTAAACACAATTTTTACTATAAAAATCTAAATAAGGGAAAATTACAACTTATTCACCTATGGTTTGGCTGAAATTTAAGTTTTCTACTTGTGATTTAAAATTTGACACTACCCACCTGAGGTTTTACCGAAATTTAAGTTGCCTACCTATGGTTTGAAATCTCATGATGCAAGTGTTCTGCTGAATTTTTTTTTTCTTATTTGATCTTGTATTTTTATGTTTTTTGCGTTTTTGGAGGAGAGAAACATAAAAGTGAAGTAAAATTACATATTTGGTCATGTTTTTAATAGAGATTGGTTAAAGAAATCTCATTGAACTAACCTTAGATGGGTAAAATGTCAAATTTCAAATCACATGTAAGCAATTTAAATTTCAACCAAACCATAGGTGGGTAAGTTGTAATTTTCCCTGTAAATAATTAGTGAAATTATTTTTTAAAAGCATAGCATGTTGCACATGCATACGTATGAATACATTTAAAATTAAACACAATTTTTATCATAAAAATATAAATAATTAGTCAAATTATTTTATAAAAAAAAAAACTAAATATAATTAGTCAAATATTAAAATTCTTACATAAATTTAATACTACTTATGATCATTTTATTTTCTAATTTTTAATTAGATAGAATGTGTGGTGATCTTTGTTGTGTGGTGATTTTTATTGAGTATATGTGATTCGTTTTCTTTTTTGTTTAAATTTTATAGTTCATTAATATTAGATTCTTAGTATTTTACACTCATTAACTCACTTAGCACAAAGATTAAAAAACTTAAGTGGACATATAGCACCAACTTAAGTGAATAATTACAGTGTGATCCCCACATAAATTTAGACACATGGCGCAAAATTTGATTATAATTTCAAATTCTAATTGAACTTTCTTTGAGTATTACCTATTAATATATACTAACATGTAATCCATACAAATGCATTGATGCATTTAAAATTAAACGCAATTTTTATTATAAAAATATAAATTATTAGTCAAATAAATAAATAAGCATGTAACACATGCATACGTAAGGATACATTTAAAATTAAACATAATTTTTATCATAAAAATATAAAATAATTAGTCAAATTATTTTTTTGAAAAAGTAAACATAATTAGTCACATATTAAAATTCTTACCTAAATTTAATACTACTTATGTGTTAGGACATATGTGATTCACTTGTTAGGAACATATGTCACTATTTTATGTAATTGGCTAATCCTTTGACAAAACGCACTTTACTTGTATTTGGATAGATCTAGGATGTGTTTAATATTTCAAGAAACTTTGTTTCAAGATCAAATGTTGAAGCCATGCAAGTCTGTCCAAGATTAAAGCTGAAAAGTGTCTGTCATTAAAGCTCGACAGTTAGCCTTCTATCGAGCTTGAAGAGCTGTTCAACCCCGTGGCTTGACAGTAGCTCGACAGATAGGGTATCTGTCGAGGTTTATGAAAAATAGAATTTCAGTTTTGTTTTGACTCTAATCCGTGATTATGTGTTTGGCCTTTCTTTTCTCACAACCCTAGATATATAAAAGGATTATTTTAAGGGTCGTCAAAGAGGACACAAGTTACACAAGTGTTGAGCAAAGTTTGGTCAAGCAATTTGTGACCGGAGACACAGTTTTGCCCTAATTCATCATTCTTATGAAGAAGTTGCTGTGTTTGTACACCGTAGGGCTTTGTGACCAAGCATCTTCTTGATCTTCATCATTGGGATAAATTGAAGAACTTTGTAGCTAACAACCTTCTCTAATTGTTGATTGAAGTCGCGTACTGGGATCCGCGCAATTGATTAGTCACGTACTGGGAGCCATGCATCAAAAGGAGAAATTGTCACTACAAAACAAGTCCAATTGGATATTGAGGTAAAGGTTCAACTGTAGGTTGGTATAAGGTACTGGGATTCTTTTACTTGTAACCGTTTGTTGTGATAATAGTGGAATTTCGGGAGTGGTGACCTTAAAATCACTCGGTGGGGTTTTTGCCATATAGGTTTTCCCCATTTGTAAACAAATCACTGTATTAATTTATTTTTCGCTGCATACTTAGTTTATTGGTGATTTGTTTGTGTTACCATGCATTTGCATGTTAATTTGATTAACTAATAAACTTGGCTAATTAATCAATTAATCTATCACAATGGGTTAATTCGTATTTGGCCTATCAAGTGGTATTAGAGCAGGCACACTCTGATTAGGTTTTAATTTTTGCTGTGTTTGATCCATTAACCCCTATTGTCATGGCTATAACCGGCTTGAAGAGATCTTTTAATTCAAATACATCTTGTTTTTCTAATCTCTGCTTGTTTGAGTATATCAGAAAATACAAGTCTAAAAGTTATTTGAATTCACTTATGATGACCATTGTAAAAGATCTTAGTTTGCCTAAAAAGAAACTAGACTGTCTCAGAATGAAAATGTGCAAAGGAGTTCGTCTGAGAAAAGTGAAAGTTAAAGGTTTAGCTTGTAAAAGGCACATGAGAGAAAACACCATTCCTACTGATCTGTCATCTAAGCACGAAGTGTGTTTTATGACGAAGTCCACATTTAAAGTTATGGACATATGTTTGTGGTACCTTGACAGCGGTTGCTCAAGACACATGACTGGAGATCGATCTCTCTTCAAGGTTTTCGAGTCTAAGAAAGGTGGCAATGTCACTTTCGGTGATGGGAGCAAGTCACAGATTAAAGGAAAAGGAATCATCTCTCTACTTGGACTGTCGAACATTGCAAATGTTCTATATGTGGAAGGTCTGAGGGTGAACCTGTTGAGCATAAGTTAGATATGTGATCAAAACTTTATGGTACTATTCTCAAAAGGAAAGTGTCTTATCATGGATGAGTCTGGAAAGAAACTCATAAGTGGCATTCGCACTCTAGACAACTATTATGGATTGGTTCCTAATACTGATATTGTTTGCAATAGCATTCGTTTGCCAAATAAAGATCTATGGCAACAACAGATGAGACATGCTAGTTACAAACATCTTTCTATTGTATCTAAGCATGAATCAGTCTTGGGGATACCAAAGCTTAGAAGAATGAGCAATGTAGTGTGTAGACCATGTTAGCTTGGGAAACAAACGAAAGCTAAGCATCTGAGCACTTAGACATTAGCTACATCTAAACCATTAGAGCTTTCACATCTGAATCTTATGGGTCCAACCAAAACCGAGTCTCTTGGTGGAAAGAGATACATCATGGTTGTGGTAGACGACTTCATTAGGTATACTTGGGTCATTCTCTTACGATCCAAGTCTGATGCTCCTGAGCACATTGAAGTTTTATGCATAAGACTGCAGAATGAAAAGAACTTGAAGATTGATCGAATTCGAAGTGACCATGGTAAAGAATTTGAGAACTCGTATATGGAGTCCTTTTGCACAAGATCATGTATATCTCAAGAATTCTCTACTCCTATTACTCCTCAACAGAATGGTGTAGTAGAAAGGAAGAACAGGGTTATTCAGGAGATGGCCAGAGCCATGTTACACAACAAGGATGTGGCTAGAAACTTGTGGGGAGAAGCCGTTAACACTGCATGTCATATGGTTAATAGGGTGTACTTCAGACCCGGTACCAAGAAGACTCCATATGAGTTATGGAAAGGAAGGAAACCGAATGTGAAATATTTTAGAATCATTGGAAGTACTTGTTTCATCCTCAAGGATAAAGAGAATGTGGGAAAGTTTGATTCCCGGAGCGATGAAGGTATATTTCTAGGCTACTTCTCCACAAGCAAGGCTTATCAGGTATACAACAAAAGAACTATGAAGGTAATGGAGACAGTGAATGTTGTTATTGATGAGTCTTTAGATTCTGGTTCTAAGAAAGGTATTGAGGAATTCCCCAAAGAAATTCTTCCTCCTGAGCCTAAGGAAAGTCAAGAAATTGTTGAACAAGAACCTGCATCTCCAAGTACTCCCAGTGTTGTGGAAGATTTTACAGATATACCCACTTCACCAGATTCTGAATCTCATGAAGAAAAAGAACCTTCCTCTAGGATTAAATTAAATCATCCTCCAGAAATTATTGTGGGAAATATGAATGAACTCACATTAAGGAAACGTACAGTTGATAAATGTGTTGCTAACTTTGAGTCTTATTCTTGTTATTTGTCACAAGTTGAACCCATGTAAGTTGAGGAAGCTCTTCAGGATGAAAGTTGGGTCGAAGCAATGCATGATGAACTGCTTCAGTTTCAGAGGAATGATGTCTGGACTTTAGTACCTAGACCGGAGGGTGAGCACATCACCGACACAAAGTGGATATTCCGCAATAAGACTGATAGGGAGGGCAATATGATTCGCAACAAGGCTCGGCTTGTAGCTCAAGGTTATTCACAATTGGAAGGAGTAGACTATGATGAAACATTTGCCCCAATTGCCCATATGGAGTCCATCAGAATTCTCCTTGCTCTAGCATGTCATTTGAAGTTCAAACTTTATCAGATGGATGTAAAAATTGCTTTCTTGAATGGGCTACTTAAAGAAGATGTCTATTTGGCTCAACCAAAAGGATTCATTGATCCACACTTTCCAGATTATGTGTTATATCTTAAGAAGGCACTTTATGGCTTAAAGCAAGCCCCTAGAGCTTGGTATGATCGGCTCACACAATACTTGGTGTCACATGGGTTCACAAGAGGAAAAGCTTATTAGACACTCTCCATCAAAAATGAAGATGGCGAGTTGATAGTTACTCAAGTCTATGTCGATGATATCATCTTTGGGTTGACTAAGGATGAACTTGCTCATGGCTTCTTAAAGCTCATGCAAGTCGAGTTCGAGATAAGCATGATTAGAGAGCTGACTCACTTCCTTGGATTGCAGATTCATCAACTAGATTCAGGTATATTCCTATCTCAATCTAAATATGCTAAGAATCTTGTGAAAAAGTTTGGTTTGGAATCTACTAGTTCTGTTAGAACCCCTATAAGCCCAAATGTTAAACTCACTGTGGACTTGTTAGGCAAAAGTGTAGATTCATCTCTATATAGAAGCATAATAGGTGGTCTTCTTTACCTTACTGCTAGTAGACCTTACATTAGTTACAGTGTTGGAATGTGTGCTAGATATCAGGCTAATCCCAAAGAATCTCATATGACTGCTTTAAAAAGAATTTTAAAGTATATCAAAACCAGTGCTGAGTTTGGTGTGTGGTACAGCAAGGACACAAATGATGTCTTAGCTGGGTATTCTGATGCTGATTGGGCTGGGAATGCTGATGATAGAAAGAGTACATCGGGAGGTTGTTTTTATGTAGGTAACAATCTTGTCTCCTAGATGAGCAAAAAAAAGAACTCCATCTCTTTATCCACTACAGAAGCTAAGTATATCACTGCCGGTAGCTGTTGCAACCAACTCCTATGGATGCAAAAACTCCTTCATGATTATGGTATTTGTCAAGAGCATCTCACCATCTATTGTGACAATACCAGTGCAATCAACATCTCTAAAAATCCGATTCAACATTCTCGAACCAAACACATAGAGATTCAACATCACTTCATTAGGGAGCTTATCGAAGATGGTATTCTCACTCTTGAGTTTATTCATACCGATGATCAGAAGGTTGACTTGTTCACCAAACCTCTTGACAGCAAACGTTTTGAATTTATTTTTATGTTTTACTTTGTTTAACATGTTTTTGTTTGTTTTTTCAGTTTTGTTTATTTTGTTTTACTCAAAACATTGGTGTTATTTCCATGGATTGATCTCTTTCTCTCTTCTTTCTTCCTCATGCATTTGCATTTATTTTTATGTTTTACTTTGTTTAACATGTTTTTGTTTGTTTTTTCAGTTTTGTTTATTTTGTTTTTGATATAAAAATTATAAAAAAAATTGAAAAATCAGAAAAATATAAAAACAGTGTGTGTTTTATGTACATTGGTACTTGTGTACCATGGATGACCATTGAAACAAAGTTTTCTAAACTTTATATCTCTTGTAGATTAGATGAGCATCTCTATGCACAACTAAGTAAATGAGCTTTGTAGCTCGTGTTTGTGATGAGTAAGGTTAAGTAATCTCTTGTACTTAACTCATGTATCACTCTTTTTGACGGGAAGGACTAGAAAATCTTAAAAGAAAGGCATAAATAACCATCTCACCACTGTTGCCCGCCAATCATGAAATGACATCTGTATGCTTTGACATAGCAAAATTGCAATGTCAATGACATTTGTGTGCTTCAACATAGCAAAATTGGAATATCAAATGCTTAACATCTTTGGGTATTTCTTTTCTCTCTTTTATATGCCCATGCATGATTTGCTTTAAAAAGAAAAATATGAAAAGAAAAATAAAAAGCAAAAAGATCAAAATACTTTAAATATGATTACAAGCATGTATTCTAGGAGATGTGGGAGTTATAGGATGTACCTCGAAGGTGATAGTCCCCATCAAACAGTTAAGATTGTGTGTGAGTTAAAGTGATTTTCTCATATCTCAAATCGTCATAACATGTATACACTTATCCAATCTTGCGATGTTTTTCACACACAACACACAATATTCTTTGCTACTCTTGATACATATGCAGGTACAATGTGATTTGGCCATCACAAGTTTTACATGTGTTAATGTATGCTCACTAAACTGTCTTAACTTGTTTTGAAATATAAAATTGGTTAGACTTGTTTAGTTTGTGTGTGTATGTGTGTTCTTGGGATCTATGTGCTTAAAATTGTTGTTGAGAGATGATTTTGAGAACTTAAAATGCTGTTTGGATCCTTGGTTGAGTTGCATGCTTGATTGCATTCATATCTGTGTTTTTCCTTTCTTGAAAAACTATTTTTAAGCAATCTTGACACCTCCTCGACACCTGGCTATCTATCGAGCTTTTCATCTTCCTCTTATCGCAATCTCGATAGCTTCTCGACTGCTAGGTGGATCGATTGAGATTTCTTCTGAATCCTCGATAGTTTCTTAACAGCTGGTGGATCGATCAAGCTTCCTTTAGCCTTTTGTTGATTTGTCCCTCGACAAATCCTTGACAGCTACATTTGTCGACATTTTGTTTTCTCGACACTTGGCTCGACAGATGTCTCGACACCTCTGTCACGCCCCAAACCCGGTACCCGGATTTGTGACCATGACCGGCATGCTAATATCAAGCCTAAACTTGATATTAACAAGAACCAACTTAACGTTTAGTAAAACTTTTCCAAAATCTTTCCTCTTTCTTTTCATTTTTGTTTCTTTACTTCATGATATAATTTTTTTTTTTACTTGATAGTCAGAGCATCTACACTGTACTCGAAATATAAAATAATCCACCAATCATTTAATTTCCACACTTTCACATCATAGATCTCTTAATACTTTAAGGTACACAACTTTCATTAGATCCTAAAATACACAATACTACACAGCTAATCATCAAATTGCTAATTTAGAATCTATACATATAAAACTAAACCAGCTCCATCCAAAACTCGACTAAGGCTCCCTCTGCTCCAAAATAAAACCTGCTAACTGAAAGAGTGGAAGGGGTGAGCTACACAGCTCAGTAAAGGTAAGATATATGAGAATTCAATAAGGATGCATGTAAATCAGATCATTTCATTCTATGAATATTCGAATAGGAGAACATCTTTTCATGCATAGTATTTTATACTATTCATAATAATAGCTTATACGCTCTTCATTGAAACTAATTGTTCTCCTTTTTCTTATCAAGTTCATATTACCAGAACCTTTCGGATTAAGCTTATTTCATTTCCTACAAAGTCACCACATATATATTCTTATTACAAAATAATTATTTTAACTTAAATCAGATAACCGGCAACTTTGTATTAAACTAGAAACATCTTGACCCAATAAGAAAACCTTTCTTTATAAACCTTTTCCCGAAAATATTATAACTTTCATAGTCATAAAACTTAACATTTCATAAAGAATAGGTATCTGATAACTTTTAAACATAACTTGTACTTTCATCAGAAACTTTATCTTTATAACACAACAGAACTTCAGAAACTTTTATCTTTAATGAACAGCTTTTCTTTTCATTAGAAACTTCTTCTTGCCATGAGAGCTTTTACTTTTCACAATGCATTTAAACAAAATAATTCTCTTATGATTAATAACATAACATAGCTGTTCATAAATAACTTATTGGTTAGCCCATATCTGATAAGTCTGTACTTATTTGGGAGGCTTCTAGCACCACGGTGCTAGGCATCCAGCATTCCCCACAATGCCAGGTATTCCCGGGATCACATCATAATACATAACTTCCAACCATGGGGGTAGGTTGGCTTCCCCCACAAGTTGGCCGTAACCAACAAGGGGCGGGTACAGCAGAGCCAGTCCCACTTAATGGCCAATCATATAACATTTTCCATGGAAAGCTAGTAATTAACCCCTACTAGCAGAGTTCAGATCACCAGAGGACGTAACCCGAAAACATTTCATACTTTACATCATACTGAAATTTAGTATTCTCCATAACATTTCATAATAATAGCATTTCCATTCTTTTCTTTAAACTTCATGTTCGTGGAATCAGTAATAGCATCAATATGCTTAAATCTTATACATAAGTTTTCGAAAGCTCACGAACATATCTTTGTCAGAATAATGATTACATGCCATATTTCTAATCAAAAACATTTTAATGCATAATATACTTTAAAATAACCTCATGACTTACCAAATACCCATATAACTTATCCCTTACCTGAAAGCAGAGGAACCGAGAGCCTAAAGTCGAAGGAGCTTAGACTTGGATACTGGTAATACCTAAACCATAAATCAAAGCTTATTACTATCCATAATTTCCTTGTCATAGACTTACACATTCATCTCAAAGCCTATTTCTTAGAATCAAGGAAATCCTAATCCCACCTCAACGAGATACCCACAAACATATTATGCACACATTAACAAATAATGTACCAAACCAAAGAAAGCCATCATTCTCATATCTTTAGAAAAACCAACTTCATTTCAAAAGATGCTTTGCACTTAGGGCAATAATGCATACATAACATAGAATCCTTTAAGCATGGTCATGTAACCATATACATTCATATGGTAACATACAACACATCGGACAAAATAGCTTCATAAATACAACCGTCACATGGTTTAGAACCCCTCCTTTGAGTACTAACCCTCAAAGAGGTTCCCACAAATACAAAATACATTCATCAAACAACATGATGTACTAAATCATAGAGAAACCAATTCATAAAATTTATATATGATTCTAACATACCAAAGGATGAGCATATTAAATTATAGCTCAAAAAATTCACCCTAACTTGAGAATTAAATCCACAAAGTTAGGCATGTCCCTTACTAATCACTGCCTCTGTTCCAGCAGCATAGGCTCCATTTGTAAAATACAAACGGGCTGCTCAAACACATCCAATTGTCATGAAATTTTACAGAACTACTCCTCTGTATGTCCAGTATATACCATAAAAATTTCGGAGTCAAATCATAAACCCATAATTTACTAAAAATCACACAAGACAGGATACTCAAATCTGTCCTGACAGAATTTCATGCAACTTATAAATTAAACCATTATTTTTATATTCTTCTAAATTCTGTGAGACCACTTCTATAACAACCATGTGTATCTTAAAATTCATAAAAACTACTCCTAGCATCCTAATTCACAGAATATGATTTAATACATATTTTTCTTGTTGTAAACATCAAATCTGTCACAGAGACAGTTTCAGTGCATGTTCTTACTAAAATCACCAACAAATAGCAATTGGCCTTAATTTCATTTGGGTATTTCTATACCTATAATTAACATACTAAAATATGTTATTAAACATTAAATAAACCATAATATCATCAAACCCTCAAATCCCTAAAATAGAATCATAAGTTCAACTTCTAAAATCAGAACAGAGGATAAAGAACTGAAACTCAAGCAAATTATCACACCATTAAAATACCCATACAGAAAATAGACATATATACTTACCCACAACTGAAGATAAACTTTAGTAAGAGTTTGATTCCTTCTTAGAGAGAGATATCTATGATTTTTGGTGAGAGAGAGAGGGCTATTGGTGAGATGGTGCTGCCGTGTGAGAGGGAAGAAGAAAGTAACAAGAACAAAGAAAGAGGAAAATGAGCTGCTGGACTTCAGATGCAGCCAAGAAAATGAGGAAAGTGAGAAGACTTTTGGGGCAGAAAGAAGATAAGAGATGTGGAAAATTTGGGGGTGGGATACGTGGGATGCTAGGGAGAAATTCACCCCCACTTTTCCACCTTTTTATTTTTTCTTTGCATTCACACTTGTATAGATATATATATATTCTTTGCATTCACACTTATTTTTCTTTGCATTCACACTTATCTACAAGTCTAATATTATTTTACACACACACATATATATATTCTTACCTTTATAAAGTTATACCCATCACATTAAAATGGGATACATGTTCTATAATATCTCATGCATCATACATAATTCAAACACCAACGACTATATATATATATATATATATATATATATATATATCTCATAACTTAACCACTTAATATAGTTTTGCACATACTAAGTATATATTTATAATACAAATAGCCATTTCAATTATTTATAATCTTTACAATTCTTATTTAATGACATTATAAAATAATATGTTTATTAAATACTTTGTAAGTAAGTGGCTTAAAATATTAATAATACTTAACCACTTGAACATATAGTTTAATTATAAAAATTGGGTCGGGGTGTTACATCCTTCCCTCCTTAAAAAATTTTCGTCCTCGAAAATTATAATAGCAAATATCTTTGTATTACAATAATGTGAAATGAAAAGTTGAGAAAATCACAAAACATAGTATAATCACATGTCAAGTCATTTATATACATCACAACTCTTTACCTCAATACAAAATTTCCTTAAGTTATGATACATGCTTTCAGCAATTTTCAAGCTCAATTAAAAGAGACAACACTATATACATATGCAGACAAATACTAAGAGCACATATCACTAACATATATTCAATCTAAAAAAATACAATTAAGAAATTCTTTCATGCACCAATCAAAATTTATAATATCAGTACTTATAATATCAATATAATCAATGGATTTAATAAGAAAAGATCTTAATTGTGACAATCAAATATTAAAAATCATTCACTTGTCAAAAATTTTGTAACTTGAGCAACACATTATATTTCAAGAGGTACAATAGAATGAATCAATCAAATAAGGTCAATTCCTCAAATTCAAAGAATTTCTTAGAAAGCATCCATTTAGCATATATCTCTCCTTTATAAAAAAAAATGATATATAACGTTATTCATTATCAACAACCAAAAACTTACATAATTCACTTTGAAAACATTTTTTTTTTCAAATAAACTTCATCAAATAATATCATCACCAGTGATGTTAGGTGATATTAAAGTAATACGTTGTCAATAACTTGTTTAACCACGTGAGCTCAACGGCAGTTAACAAATTACCTGACCAAAGAATAGGCAAAATAATCATTTTATGTCACCCCACATAAGGTTAGTTGGCAAATGACTTAGCAGATCACACGTGGCCAGCGGTGTTCAACTAAATCAGTCCATACCAACATTAGGAAGGCTGACTACAATAAAATAAGATAGACAAAATTTTCAAAACATTTAATAACTCACTCTTAAAAACTCCTTTCTTTCTTAAAAAAGTTTAATAAGCAATTCCAAGTAAACATTATAATCATTGTGTTACATTTCAGAAATCAAAATGGAACCCTCATCATTGAAGTATAAATATATTATCACTACACTATAGTTTACTTGAGGTATCTCATAAGTTAACTTGTACTAGAAAAAGATAGAGAGCACATTTATAGTCTTCATAAAAATCATAGCTTACCAAAACCCTAGTTATTCTTGAACCATAACCCTTCTTTCTAAAGCTCTAAACCCTTAATTTGCAAATTATCCTAACCCTAAGAGTACCACAAGCACTCATAGACAGATTTTTCAACCTGCCCAAAGCCACTGTCAGCATGATTATCAGGGTGGCCACAATTCATGCATACTACAAAAATTCTTTAGAGCTAGAAGAATCATATTAACTTCAAGAAAATTACTAACTCTAGAATATGCAGGGTCAAGTTACTTTTTAGATGCCAACCTAAAAAAATTCCGAACCTCAAACAAAGGGAGAGAATTTCCAGAACTGATTTATTTGTTATGCCAAGAGGGCCCTAGATTGCAAAAGGGAATGATATCAAATAAAGTTCGCAAAAGAAAAATTACACAAGGATTGAAACAACATGAGAGCATAGGCGACACATGATCCTAGAAGCTTAAACCTTGCAGAATATGCATTAAAGTGAATTGCAGAACAAATTTCCCAGCCAATCTTAATAGTGTTCAAATAAAGCCATAAAAGCACAATGTCCATGGCAATAATGCTGATTTAATGTTTAATATAGTAAATACCCATGTAGCATTTAAGAAACATCATATTAAAATAATAAGGAAGAAAGAAAAGGCAAAGGAGATAAGCACATCTTTAGATAGCACTAGCAGTAAGCAAACAAAATAATTTATAACCTTATTTTCCCTTATTTCACTATTCTTTTACAATTTGTAAAGGGAAACTTTGTCTCAACGCTGCATGAAAATTCAAAAGTGTAGTACCTCAATAGACACATGCAATTGTTATACAAGAACAGGTGCATGTTAGCAAGCACAATTTTTTTTTTTTTCTCTCTAAATATACTATGAATATATATATTCTTATATACACTTTCTAGGATTCTGAGCCAATTTCTTAGTATATGTCCACCATGCACATCTAAAGTGAACTCGTTGAAAATTAATGCTTTATGAATAATGCCAGAAAATGTTATCATAAAAATAACTTTGTCAAAGACTGGACACATAATGGAGAAAAGCAGTACAAGGAACATGAAAGAATAAATAACTAAAAACTTTACAAATTTGAGTCCATTTAAAAGTTGAATAACCCCCAAGACATCAATTTTGAATCATAGAGTACCAATTAGTGGTTATTGTATATCATACTGGAACAAGTCAAAACACTCATTCAAACAGAATCATGTGCCATATAACTGCTTAAACCTTCCAGCACCTCAAAAATGTCTGTTGCACTAACTTTACTAAGTTAATAGCAATTGTAACAAACAAAATCTCTGGTGAAAAAGAATTCATCGGCTAAAGGTGTAACAAACTTGCTCTACCATGTATGCTTTCCCTTTTTAAATGTCACAGTAATACAAAGAATCAGATCACCAAATAATAGAAAAGACTGAAGTACTGTAGTTTTATTATTATTATTATTTTTTTATAAAGGCTT